>HG995298.1:19300417-21995417 GCA_905332915.2 Hecatera dysodea | reverse complement strand
ATTGCTAAAACACAAGTCGTGATATCTTTGACTCCTGTAGTGCGTTTTTGAAGCGGTTTTCGATCCCGATCGTCCTAACTAGGCGACCGCTGACCTACAGTCACGAAAAAATTGACCTCCCCTCAAGGGTGTTTTTGATATAACACTTACCCGTATTTTCAAAATTTTTCAATCTTCAAAATTTTATATCTCCTAAACCTAACGATAGATTTCTTTTCTTTTTTCGGAATCCAGTTCTCGCCAACATAACCTAGGTTTTACTGCGCTGTGCGCGATTTTAAAACCCACCAGGTCGCTGAAAACTCGGGTTTTTCGCTAAAAATAGTGGTTTTTTGAGGTTTTTCGACCATAATCAAAATTTTTTGTTCTAAAAGTAGTGCTGAAAACCTCGCTGCGAGCTCGCCCGCGTCGAGACGCGTCTCCCGACACCTCGCACGTCCCGCTGGCTCGTAGACCCTGCAAAAAATCAAAATTTTATTAAATTCCATACATAGGTACATATAACAGAATCCACCTTAGGGAGCATTGCTAAAACACAAGTCGTGATATCTTTGACTCCTGTAGTGCGTTTTTGAAGCGGTTTTCGATCCCGATCGTCCTAACTAGGCGACCGCTGACCTACAGTCACGAAAAAATTGACCTCCCCTCAAGGGTGTTTTTGATATAACACTTACCCGTATTTTCAAAATTTTTCAATCTTCAAAATTTTATATCTCCTAAACCTAACGATAGATTTCTTTTCTTTTTTCGGAATCCAGTTCTCGCCAACATAACCTAGGTTTTACTGCGCTGTGCGCGATTTTAAAACCCACCAGGTCGCTGAAAACTCGGGTTTTTCGCTAAAAATAGTGGTTTTTTGAGGTTTTTCGACCATAATCAAAATTTTTTGTTCTAAAAGTAGTGCTGAAAACCTCGCTGCGAGCTCGCCCGCGTCGAGACGCGTCTCCCGACACCTCGCACGACCCGCTAGCTCGTAGAAAATTTTGCCCGCCCACCCGCCCTTTTTACTATAGGAAGGGGTAGACAAAGATTTTCGCCAAAAATTTTTATTTTTGATTTTGCCTCTTGGCTGTTAGCCCAGGTCAAAAATTACAATTGTATCGTTTTACGACCACTCCAGCACTATATTCTGGAGCAGACGGGCTTTTACTTGGTCTAAATTAGACTTAAATTAAATTTTTTGATTATCTGCTCACCCATCGGGTGTCTTGACCATTCTTTTGACTTGCTGGCCCCCTCTTTACAGGGACCAGTAATCACTGACAATCCCCCTTTTTGGTACAGACCATATTTTATTTTAAAATACTGACAACTTTCCCCGTTCTCCTAGCTGTGCCCTATACACACAAGCCACACACTTACATAAATAAACGGACGCTAATATATAAAAATGGTTCTTGGAATTCGCACCCCAGTTAAAGCGAAAGCGCCAGTGGCCAACGCCGGCGGACCACAGGGGTCGGCATCGTCTCCCCAGTCGGGAATTGCGGGACCCTCTGGAGCGCGTGAATTGCCGAAGGGGATATCCCAGAGATTCGACAGAGGAGACGCTGCTCGAGGACCCCTGGTGGGGACAGCCGAAACGCCACGCACGTCGGCGGGAGCCTCTGGCGCAGTCACAACCACCACCACCCCCAGCCCGGCTGGCTCGTCTGGACAGGTGCTGGACGCTGCTAGGACTTTCATCCGGAGACCAGAACGCAAGAGAAGATCCGTAGACAATATGGAAGCATACTCAAAGCAGATGGACATCTATGCTGCTTTGCCAAACGATAAGCTACTCCAGGAAGTGATGAAAACCTTCGAAGACATTCCGACCAGAGTTAAGGAATACCCTCAGATGAGGAAAGATATCAAGACCTTCCTGGAGTCCCAATCAGATAAATGTCTACGGATCCTCTTTGAGCTTAGTAAGCGGGTCAAGAGCCTGGAAACAGCGCCTAAAACCGCTCCGCCCTTAAAAACCTATACCACGCCTACGCCACTCAAATCGCCGGAGCAAATAATGGAGAGGCTGGAAGAGGTGGAAGCAAATATTAAGACGCGGCTCAATGACCTCGAAGAGAAATTCTCGGAAAGCCTTCGAGACATGACCAACCACTACACCGAAAGCGGTGCTGACATCACCGACAACGTCGTCGGTAGGATCATCGAGGTTAGCGACAAGATAGACCTTGTCAAGGAAAGCATAGACCACACGATAAAAGGGGTGGGGATCGTTGGTCATGCCGCCGCTACCCTCGAGGATAAAATCAACGTCGTTGCCGGTGAGGTCGTCACCAGAACCGAGAGCATAAAGGAGGTCCTAAGGGAAGTGGCTCGCGACCCGAAGCCTGAAGCGCAGACCTACGCCCACGTCACGGCAGCCAAACCCGGGCATCGGCCGGCACTTCACTCGATGGCAGTCACCCTTGAAGGCAGCCAGGAGACTGCTGACGAGGTGCTCGCCAGGGTGAAGAGGGCGGTCGATGCCAGGGAAACAGGCCTAAAAATCAACAAGGTCAGGAAGGCGAAAAATCAGACCGTCATACTGGGGTGTGACTCAGAGGTGGAAATGAACAGAGTTAGAGAGAGGATCGAGAGCCGAGGGGAAGGGCTAGTAGTTGCAGCCATGAAAAATAAAAACCCGCTCGTCGTCCTTAAAGACGTCTTTTTGGACAGTGAGGACGACGAGCTGGTGAAGGCGCTCTACTCCCAGAACCAGAGCATTTTCAGCGACCTAGACCAGGAGGAACGAGAAATAGTTATTAAATATAAAAAAAGGACAAGGAATCCCAAAACGGTGCACGTTGTCGTCCAGGTCAGACCCAAGGTATGGCAGAGGATGACGGAGGCTGGGGCCCTCTACCTTGACCTGCAAAGGGTTAAGGTGGAGGACCAGTCGCCGCTCATCCAATGCACCAAATGTTTGGCATTTGGGCACGGCCGAAAATTTTGTACGGAGAGTGCAGACAGATGCAGCCACTGCGGAGGACCGCATCTGCGCGAGAAGTGTGTGGAATTTGTTGCGGGAAATGATCCGCAGTGCTGCAACTGCCTGCACTCGAAGCTTCAGAGGACCGACCACAACGCCTTCAGTGTGGAGTGCCCGGTCCGCAAAAAATGGGACTATCTGGCCCGGACGACAACGGCATACGTCTAAATCCCCTACCCCCTTCCCCCCCAGGATATATAAAATATATAGTTAATATATATGATAAATATCAAACCGCATCCTAAAGAACCCCTAATAACCTAGTAAGTTTAAATTAACCGAGACTAAGAAATGACAATAAATATGTAATATCTTAGCATATATATATATATTATTGCCGCAACCCTAAGATGAATAAATAAACGCAACAATAAGAAAGGAATCCATCCCCTTAGCTACCCCCCCTCTACCCTTACTCCTTCCCCCCCTTTTTCCCTACAATAATTTAAAAATGCCAGTTAAGAAAGGTCTAAACTTGATCCAATAAAATTGTAAACGAAAATAGCAATATAACCGGATAAAACCTAAACTATACATCGTGTTGGAATAAAAATCTAAGCTAAATACTAGCATAAACTTAGCCTAATAAGAACGATACAATGAGGAAATAGACATGTAGAACTAATAATTAAAGAAACAGATTAGATATTTAAGGTAGTAAATAACAATATATAGTGTAAGAAAATAAGTCTAAGCTAGAAAATAAATTAGAATGTAGTTAGCAAATAAAAGTGTATCGAAATTAGGAAACATAACTGAGTATAAATAACATAGTAATAAGAGAAAACGTTCACACAAAAGTGTTATAAAATAAAGTCGTATAATGCATTAAAATAAGGAAATATAGGTAAAATGCAACGTAGGAACAAATGTCCATACAAAAATTCAAATAAAATAAAGCTGTTTAAAGTAGGTACAAACACAATATAGTAATATAGTATAGTATATAGTAATTAGAGAAAAGGTCTAAAAATGTTAAATAAAAGTAGAGCTATATACATAAAAGGTTAACAAAATAAATTGTGTCCGTAAATATCCTAAATAGGGAAAAGTATAAAAAATACAAATAGATAGAATAGCGGGAGTTCACCCGGCCAAAAATGAAAGGTTGTATGAAAGAAAGTTATAGTGTAAAGCTTGAAGAGCGAGAAGAATAAATGAGAACTTGAATGAATGAGAACTAAGAATAACAAGGTCCCGTTGTTCCCATGAACGGGGAAAAGCAAATAAAAAAAAAAAAAAAAAAAAAAAAAAAAAAAAAAAAAAAAAAAAACCTAACCTAACCTAACCTAACCTAACCTAACCTAACCTAACCTAACCTAACCTAACCTAACCTAACCTAACCTAACCTAACCTAACCTAACCTAACCTAACCTAACCTAACCTAACCTTTTTTTTTTTTTTTTATCGTGGGGAAATCCTCATGGACTATCCCCCGTCTGGGGAAGACGGGGGGGTGTGCCGGACTCTTACCGGCTAAAACCACCACGGTGTTCCTTCACTTGACCGTAGGCCGGGGTCACGGGATTCGCAAAAGCATGCACCGCAACCCCGGCAGGTCTCGGTCCGCCAACCTCTGGCGGACCTCTCTTCTGTGGGGCCTAGCCCCACGTCCTTCTGAGTGGCGCGCGTGGAACACGTCGCGTCGCCTACTCGGGCCTGTTACTGATCGGGCGGCGGGTCGTAACCCGTCGCCCGCAGGCCACACACTACGGTGGCTGGAGGTCGTCGCGCGGCCTCCGGCGCCCGGTGCGTCTGGCGCGGGAAGGGAGAGTGGCAGCTGCCTCTCTCTCTCTCTCCGCTCCCTCTTTGGTTGCCATCACCTCTTCGCAAAAGGAGGCGACGGCTTCCCACGCAGTCTCGCTTCCGACCATGGACAGAATCACGGCCGGAAGCGAGAGGTCACCACCGACAGCAGCGACTAGTTCGCGGCGCTGCGTCGCCCACGCAGGACATGCCTGTAAAGTGTGCAGGGCCGTGTCCTCGGGGCAGTCGACGCAGTGGTGACAACCGGGCGTTTGCTCCCGGCCTATGCGGCACAGGTACTTCCCGAAACACCCATGTCCGGAAAGTACCTGCGTCAGCCGGAAGCTGAGGGCGCCATGACGCCTCTCCAGCCACTCCTCCATCACGGGTCTTACCGCCGCTATTGTGGCGTGCCCTGCGCTGGGTTGCGCAAGTCGTTCCCTCCACTCTGCCACTAGGATCTGGCGGAGCTGACTCCGATCAGGCGCCTCCTCGCGCTGCTGATATCTCAGCGCGAGGGCCCTCGCCTCCAGATCCCAGGGAATCGATCCGGCGAGGAGGCTCGCCGCCTCGAAGGAGATCGTACGGTACCCCCTTATCACCCTGACGGCCATCGCCCGTTGCGGTCTCCGCAGGATGGCGACATTGCGGGCCGCCAAGTTGTCCGCCCACACGGGTGACCCATAAAGGGCCATGGACCGCACGATCCCCCCATAGAGCCTCCGGCAGGAGGCATTGGGCCCCCCAAGATTGGGCAGCAGCCGCGATAGAGCAGCCGCGACGCCCATCAGTTTCGGCGCCAGCTGCCGAAAGTGAGGCCCAAATTCCCATCGGCTGTCGAGGACGAGTCCCAGGTACTTCATCGTCGACTCGACGCCGATGCGAACCCCTCCCACCACGATGTGGAATCCCGAGGGTGGTCTCTTCCGAGGCCCATGGAAACACAGGGCCCCGGACTTTTGCAGGGCCACCTCGAGACCCAACCGCCGGATCCTTTCAACGACTTGCGCAACCCCAGCTGTGGCCAAGATGGCCGCCTGCCGATGCGTCTCACCCCGCGCCGTCACCAGCGTGTCGTCGGCGTAGCAAGTGACGCCGACGCCGTGGAGAAACGCACCGCGCAGAACCCAGTCGTAACCGATGTTCCACAGGAGCGGCCCCAAAACCGATCCCTGTGGAACACCGCACGACGTCTCTCGCCGACTCCATCCTTCTCGACCCGGGTAGATAACGGCCCTCTCCTCGAGATAGGCCCCGACAATACGGCGGAGGTAGGTCGGCACCCGATGGTATTCGAGCGCCGCTCTTATGCAACTCCAGGGCAAGGTGTTGAAGGCGTTGGCGATGTCCAGAGACACCGCCAAGACGACCTCACCCCGGGCGACTGCTTCCTCCGCCTGAGCCCTCACGCGCAAAATTGCGTCCACGGTGGAGCGCCCTCGGCGGAAACCAAACTGGTTATCCGCCAGGTCCGGCCCCACCCCATTCATGTGCGTGACGAGGCGGTCTGCAATTACTCTTTCGAAGAGCTTGCCCACCTCGTCCAGCAACACGATGGGGCGGTACGCAGACGGTGAGTCTGCGGGGCGCCCCTCCTTTCTGAGCAGGACCAGCTTACCGGTTTTCCACCGGAGAGGAAACTGGCCCCGCTCGCAACATGCGCTAAAGAGCCCCCTCAGTCGGGGTCCGAGAGCCCTGAGAGCCAAGGCCCACGCACGGCCAGGTATGCCGTCGGGTCCCGGGGCGGTGTTTTTGGCTTGAAGCCTTCCCACCGCCGCTCCCAGCTCTACCCAGGTCACTTCGGGCACGTCGTCGTCGTCTCCGTCGTCGTCCGCGTCAGGCGCCATAGAAGGCGGAACCATGGGTGGTGGCGTATGCTCCGCCCTAGAGGGGAACAGAGTGCTCACCACTCCCTCCAGAAGCTGAGGCCGAAGACTCTGGGTCAGTGGGGGGGCCCACGGGCGAAGTTTGCCCCGTACCATGAGGTATGGGCGCCCCCACGGGTCGCGGTCCAGAGTTTCCAGCAGCTCTTCGTGGGCCGTGGTTTTGGCCCGCGCGATCGCATTCTGGAGGGCGATCTTCGCCTCTCTGTACCCCTCGTACAGCTCCGCCTCCGCGGCTGCCGCATCTGGAGTGCGGCGACGCCTCCTGCGAAGTCTGGCGTACTGGCGTCGCGCCGCCACGCATGCGCTGCGCAGGACGTCAATGTCCCGCGACCACCAGTACACCTGACGCTTGGCAGGCAAGGCCTGGACCCGAGGCATCGCCACGTCGCAGATTTGCGACATCGCCTCCCGGAACCAATCTGCCTCCTCGTCGATATCGACAGGCCTGTCCGGTGCTGTCACCCAGGCCTGCACGAGCGAGGCCTCCAGGAGGGCCTCCCTGTCCAGCCGCTTTAGCGCCCAACGCGGACCGATCCCGCCCGGGACCGTTCGGGCCGGGGCGCCAGAGGTCTGGGCGGAGACGTCGAATCGGACGTACCTGTGGTCCGACAGAGTCTCCACCTCCTCCATGACACGCCAGCCCTGGACACGGCGTGCTAGAGCGGGGGTAGCGAACGTAATGTCCACTATGGATCCGCCACGCTGTCGCACGCACGTTTCGACGGAACCTCGGTTGAGGATCTGTAGGCCCACTTCTAGGGCCCACTCCTCCAGCACCTCTCCCCGCGCATCCGTGGCCGGGGAACCCCAAGCCGTGGACTTGGCGTTGAAGTCCCCGAATACGAGCACGGGGCGAGGATGACTACGACCGACGACGACGCCCAAACCCTCGAGGAAATCCTCGAAGTCGGCGAGAGAGCGGTTGGGAGAGAAATAAACTCCCACGGCCACCCAGTCTTCTAGAAGGGCCGCCACATAACCCCGTCCACGAGTGACATTCTCGATGGACGGCGAGCCAGGGGCGGCCCGCGAGACTATAAGGGCCACCGAGCCGTCAACGTCCCCAACCCAGTCGTCTCGGGGAGGAACAAAGTATGGCTCGGCAACCACCGCCACATTGATCAACCACTGCGCCATGCTCTGGAGCAGGAGGTCCTGAGCTCTGGCGCAGTGGTTGATGTTGGACTGGAGGAGGCGAATGTGTGGGGCCATTAATGACAGTCCATAATCACCTCCTCCACCGCTCCTTGCGACTCGGGAGCCGGCTCAGTAGCCGGCTGCGAAGTCGCCTTTGCCGCGGCCTTCTTGCCGCGGCGTCGCCCCCTTCTACCCCTCTTTCGTGGCTCGGCGCAGGCCTTGCTGCCCACCCGGTGTTCCGCCGGCTTGCCAGCCGCCGCGCAGCTTACGCAGTGCGGCGTGGCCTCACACGTGCCGGCAGTATGTCCAGGTTTACCGCAACGGAAGCAATTTCCACTGCGGTCGACGTCCGACGTGCACAACGCCCCAGTATGCCCATTGGCTAGGCACCGGTAACACGTCAGAGGTCTGGCCGGCAGCAGTTTTACCTGCGCCGAGACCCACCCTACCACCAGCCGACGGCCCTCCAGAATTTTCTGGGCCGCCGTGACGGGGCAGCTCACAAAAACTGCCCCGGGGCCGGCGAAGCCGGGGCGTATAGCGCCCGACTTCACCTGCTCCGGAGGGCAGCCACCGCTCCTTGCGACTGCTGCCACGACCTCCTCGACCGTGGCCGAGTCGTCCAGACCCGTGATGCGCAGGTCTGCGCATTTGGTAGGCCTGGAGACCCGCACCTCCTCTGCCTCCAGTGACGCCCTCAGCTTCTCAGCGAGGACGTCCGCTTTCGGGCCACTGGTGGCGCCGGGGACCTCGAGCAGGCGGGCACCGGTGATCGTGTGTTTCAACCGGATACCCGCGATTCCAAGGCTGCCGAGATCGATATCGGCCTTGGCTTTCGCCAAGACCCCGGCGTAGGTGACCCCCCTCTCCTGAGCCCCCGGCTGCAATGTAATCACTACAGCCGCGGACTTAGGGGCACGAAGCCGCTCAGCCTCCTTTTAACCTAACCTAACCTTTTTTTTTTTTTTTTTTTTTTTTTTTTTTTTTTTTTTTTTTTTTTTTTTTTTTTTATCGTGGGGAAATCCTCATGGACTATCCCCCGTCTGGGGAAGACGGGGGGGTGTGCCGGACTCTTACCGGCTAAAACCACCACGGTGTTCCTTCACTTGACCGTAGGCCGGGGTCACGGGATTCGCAAAAGCATGCACCGCAACCCCGGCAGGTCTCGGTCCGCCAACCCCTGGCGGACCTCTCTTCTGTGGGGCCTAGCCCCACGTCCTTCTGAGTGGCGCGCGTGGAACACGTCGCGTCGCCTACTCGGGCCTGTTACTGATCGGGCGGCGGGTCCCCTAACCCGTCGCCCGCAGGCCACACACTACGGTGGCTGGAGGTCGTCGCGCGGCCTCCGGCGCCCGGTGCGTCTGGCGCGGGAAGGGAGAGTGGCAGCTGCCTCTCTCTCTCTCTCCGCTCCCTCTTTGGTTGCCATCACCTCTTCGCAAAAGGAGGCGACGGCTTCCCACGCAGTCTCGCTTCCGACCATGGACAGAATCACGGCCGGAAGCGAGAGGTCACCACCGACAGCAGCGACTAGTTCGCGGCGCTGCGTCGCCCACGCAGGACATGCCTGTAAAGTGTGCAGGGCCGTGTCCTCGGGGCAGTCGACGCAGTGGTGACAACCGGGCGTTTGCTCCCGGCCTATGCGGCACAGGTACTTCCCGAAACACCCATGTCCGGAAAGTACCTGCGTCAGCCGGAAGCTGAGGGCGCCATGACGCCTCTCCAGCCACTCCTCCATCACGGGTCTTACCGCCGCTATTGTGGCGTGCCCTAACCTAACCTAACCTTTTTTTTTTTTTTTTTTTTTTTATCGTGGGGAAATCCTCATGGACTATCCCCCGTCTGGGGAAGACGGGGGGGTGTGCCGGACTCTTACCGGCTAAAACCACCACGGTGTTCCTTCACTTGACCGTAGGCCGGGGTCACGGGATTCGCAAAAGCATGCACCGCAACCCCGGCAGGTCTCGGTCCGCCAACCCCTGGCGGACCTCTCTTCTGTGGGGCCTAGCCCCACGTCCTTCTGAGTGGCGCGCGTGGAACACGTCGCGTCGCCTACTCGGGCCTGTTACTGATCGGGCGGCGGGTCCCCTAACCCGTCGCCCGCAGGCCACACACTACGGTGGCTGGAGGTCGTCGCGCGGCCTCCGGCGCCCGGTGCGTCTGGCGCGGGAAGGGAGAGTGGCAGCTGCCTCTCTCTCTCTCTCCGCTCCCTCTTTGGTTGCCATCACCTCTTCGCAAAAGGAGGCGACGGCTTCCCACGCAGTCTCGCTTCCGACCATGGACAGAATCACGGCCGGAAGCGAGAGGTCACCACCGACAGCAGCGACTAGTTCGCGGCGCTGCGTCGCCCACGCAGGACATGCCTGTAAAGTGTGCAGGGCCGTGTCCTCGGGGCAGTCGACGCAGTGGTGACAACCGGGCGTTTGCTCCCGGCCTATGCGGCACAGGTACTTCCCGAAACACCCATGTCCGGAAAGTACCTGCGTCAGCCGGAAGCTGAGGGCGCCATGACGCCTCTCCAGCCACTCCTCCATCACGGGTCTTACCGCCGCTATTGTGGCGTGCCCTAACCTAACCTAACCTAACCTAACCTAACCTAACCTAACCTAACCTAACCAGTTCCCCCGCAACCCTCGTGGCGATCGGATCGTTCTTAGAGTCGCTCCACACTTAAAAATTCAAAAAAAGTGGTTAATTCTTAACCTACAACGACGCGAGTGGTGTCAAAATCTGTGTCTTTGTGCCGCGCACCCGACAAACCTTACTGAGTGTTCCGGACATTTCCCGGAAAAAAGTTATTGTGAAAAAACTAAAAACCACGTGTTTTTCGCAAAGTGTAAAAACAGTTTTTGTGAAATTACAAGAAAACTTGAGCGGCGACCCACAAGTTTTTTAGTGCTATTTTGTGGGCTGCATTGGGGCGCATCATTTGACATCAGTTTTCTGCAGATCGGACCGTGGAAAACTGAGAAAATTGGAAAAAACCATTTGCTCATAACCTCAAATTAACATATGTCTTCCCTCAAAATTGAAGTTAGAAAGCTGAAACTTCGGAGGTAGAAAGACGAATATCTGTAGCTCCACAAACCGCTAAGAGCAGATTTTTATCTACCAGGGGAGCCAGGATAGAAGATTTTGAAAATTCAAACTTTTGGGGCTTATATCTTTGGATCTTCAGCGGGGACCCCCAAGTTTTTTGCTGCTATCCGTTGCGCGCTGCTGTGAAGATTGTACCTGTAAGCAGAAAAAATTTTTTAGTATAATAACTTTTGTTGTAAAAATAAATTTAAACATTTTTCAGTATTTTTCAAAATTTGTTCAGCTTTTTCTCAAATCTTCTTACAAAGTTAACGCCATCTGCTAGACTTTTTAAAAACGCTAATTTAGAGATTTTTTCTGGATTTTTAGCATTAAAATTGACAAAGTTATGAAATTTTTTGTATATTTTCTTAATTAATTGAGAATTAATTAAAATAATTGTTTTTTGACACTGCGAATGGACTTAATATAGGTATTTCAGCTGTAATAAGCCCAAAGACTGACCAAAAAGCTCAAAGGACGGCTGAGATAATATTTTAGACTTTTTCCACTTTTCAGTCTAGAAATTTTAAAGTTCATTTACTCGGTCGTCTTTGGACTTAGAAAACCCGTTTTTTCTGTATTGGATGTAGAAAAGCCAAAGAATTACGATCCTTACATTTTCAGGCGATTTCAGGGACTGAAATTTTTTTGGCCTGAAAACATCTAGATCCTGTAGAGAAGGTCGCGTTGGTATCTCCTGTCGAAACCGCAATTCTCTGCGATCAACGGTTAGGAAACTACAACTGTTTTAAAACAGAGTTTGACAGTTCGGCGGCCATATTGGCAAAATTCAAACGCCCATAGCTCCGAACTTGATGGTCGTAGAGAGTCGGGGTTTTCTGTGGAGTGCTGAGGGGCGATCACTCCTTCCTCTGGCTTACCTTTCAGGCAAATCGGGGCCGAAAAATTTCAGGACCCTGAAAACCCCATAACCTGAAAATATAGGTCACGCTGATCACAAAGAACCGAAACTCGGGTGTTCTACGACTTCTGGAAACGGAGTAAAATAGGGTTAAACTTTGTGTTTGACAGTTGTTCAACTGTCAAACTTATTTTCAAATCCCCATAACTCCTGAACCAGGGGTCCTGGAGGGCCGGGGTTTTGACAGGGCGTATAGCCGGAACCGTGACTTTCAGACGGACTGAAAATTTTTAAATTTCAGGATCCTGAAAATTTCAGTATAATTAGCTATTTCATCTTGTAGCACACACCGGGACCAATACAACGACCCTAAGCACGCCGGAATCGGGCCACTGGTCCCGGAGAAAATCAACTTTAACTAATCCAGGCAAAGTGCTCCCAGAAAATCTGGAAATTTCAAACAGCCATATCTCCGGAACCACTTGGGCTAGGTTTGTGGTGTTTGGGGTATTTGGATAGGGCTCGGAAAGGGCTACAAGATAGACATATAAAGGACGAAAAATTTTTCTTGAAATTTTTTTTGATTTTTTTTATTTTGTAAAAATTTCTTTTTGTGTTTTATGTTGAGTCATTTGTTGCTCTCATACCGCAGGACCGTATAAACCCAGTTTGCCGACTAGACTTGGTAGAGAACACCTTGACCGGAGCATCTATGCAGTAACTGTTTAGTGTTGCTGCATTAGTTTAAGTTTAACTCAAATTTATTATTTATTTTATATTATTTATTTGACGCGTACCTCCTAACCAAAATGATGTCGGGAATTAGGACCCCCCCCTCAAAATCAGGAAAAACCTCGCCAGGAAGAACAGACATCTGTGCAGTTGAGAGGCGCAGCGTAGGCGACCGGATAGAGGACTGGGAGATAGCCAAGGCAGGCGCAATTACCAGCCCGTTAGGCAGAAACCCGACGTCGCAGGCTGCTAAAACGCCTCCCCAATCATCTACTGGGACGCAACCCACACGGCAGGCCAAAGATAAGACCATCCTAGCCAGGGAGTACATAGCACGAGCTAAGCTCCACCTAAACAAGGCTGGAAATCTGAAGCGGGAAATCAAGGAGGAGGTTATGTCCGCTCTTACAAAACTTCTCTCCTTGATAAAAGCCATTGAAGGCGAACGAAAAGGCTTGTCAATAGACCAAGAGGAACCAGGAACCACACAAAAGCTGTGTACACTGGACCCGCCTGGAACAGCCGAGATGGCTTCACAACCAGCCCAGATTGAAGAACATATGAGACTCCTACGCGAAAATAATCAAATAATGGTAGACCTCAAAGAGCATATGCTAAATCAGAAAGTGCTTCTGGAGAAGGTGACAGCCACGACATACGCGAGCATAACCGCAGGTGCCACTCTACAGAACGGAAAAATGCCGAATATTAGGGAGACACTGCACTCGGTGGTCATTACATCTACTGACGAACAAGACTCTGGCGAGAAAGTGCTTGAGAAAATAAGAGACGCAGTCGACGCTAAAGAGGGCTGGGTCGAAGTACGCAACGTAAGGAAGGCCAAAGACCGAAAGGTCATTATAGGACTGAGCACCGAGGCTGAGAGAGCGAAACTCAAAGCAAAACTTAGCGCAGCTAAAGAGCACTTAGTAGTCGAAGAAATTAAAAACCGTGACCCGCAATTGGTTCTTCGGGGAGTGCTCAGCGTCCACAAGGACGAGGACATGCTGAAGGCCCTGAAGAATCAAAATAAGGACCTTTTTCATGGCCTGGATAAAAAAGACGACAGAGTCGAGTTCCGCTACAGGAAACGAGCACGGAACCCACACACATGCCACGCAGTTATCAGCGTGTCACCTGTCATCTGGCAAAGAGCTTTAGCAAAGAAAACGCTTCAAATAGATCTCCAGCCAGTAAGGGTCGAGGATCAGACTCCGCTGGTTCAGTGCACTCGCTGCCTTGGCTACGGCCATAGCAAGCGATACTGCGCTGACCCGGCGGACCTCTGCAGTCACTGTGGTGGACCACACCTGAAATCAGAGTGTCCCGACTTCCTTGCTGGTATACCTCCGAAGTGCAAAAATTGCCTCAAAGCCAAAATAAGCAACACCGAACACAATGTGTTTGATCAGTCCTGCCCGATAAGAAAAAAGTGGGATGCCCTGGCCCGCTCAACAGTGGCATACTGCTAAAGGCAGCCAAAACGCAGATATCACCTACTGGGTCGCACAAAGTAACCTGCAGAGAAAGAGATTGGCGACGCAGGAACTCCTAGTCGAAGCCGGAAAACGCCGCTTGGTGGCGGCATTGGTCCAAGAGCCTTATGTCGGTGGTTCAAATAGAATGCGGAGTCAAAGGGGAATGCGTGTCTTCCAGGCCTCGGAAGGAGCAGAAGGGATTACCAAGGCAGCCGTAGTGGTGTTCAGCACAGACCTGAATGTGATTCAGCACCCTGAGCTAACCACCACAAACATAGCCGTAATTGAGATTCAGACCGAGGCATGGAGGACAGCGCTTGTCTCCTACTACTTCGAGCCCAATCACCCAATCGGGCCATACCTGGACCAATTAAGACACGTAGTCAAAGCACTCAAAGGCGACATTGTTCTAGGAGGGGACTCCAATGCGAAGAGCAACTGGTGGGGCAGTATATTAACAGACTCCAGAGGCGAAGACTTTGCCGGGACCCTGAATGAACTAGACCTGCACATTCTAAATGACGGGCTCTTACCAACTTTTGATACCATCAGGGGAAATGTACGCTACACAAGCCACGTTGATGTCACAGCCTGCACAGCGGGTATTCTAAATCGCATAATCAAATGGAACGTAACAGAGGACCTCACGAGCTCGGACCACAACGGGATAATCTTTGGCATTAAAAACAAAAAATCCATAGGAATCCAAATCGAACGAACTACTAGGAAATATAACACCAGGAAAGCAGATTGGTCCCGTTTTAATGCAAAACTGGACCAATTGAAAATAGAAAACAAATTGAATCCACGCGAAATTGACAAACTTACCGACAAAAAACAATTAGATATCATGATTGAAAATCTCAACAAAGCAATAACCGAGGCGTGTAACGACGCTATCCCTAAAAAGAAAAGAACAGAAAAAATCAACTTACCGTGGTGGTCCGAGGAACTCGCAGGTATGAAGTCCACACTCGCGACGAAAAAGCGAAGAATCCGTTGTGCAGCGCCCATCCGTAGGCCAGCTGTAGTTGCAGAGTACCTGAAACAGAAACAAGAGTATGAGTTAAGAGCCGATGAAGCTGTAGTCCAAAGTTGGAAGGACTTCTGTATGAAGCAAGACAGAGAGAGCGTGTGGGATGGTATATACAGGGTCATCGGCAGAGTCACCAAACGGGAAGAGGACACGCTCCTAGAATACCAAGGAAAAACCCTGAATGCCGAAGAGTCAGTCAAACTGCTAACCGAGTCTTTCTATCCCCAGGACTCAGTGGATACTGACACCGACTTCCACCAACAAGTCAGAGAAATGGCGGACAGGGTGAATGGGGCTGACGAAGATGACTCCTCCGAGCCCCCATTTACATTGTCAGAATTGGGGAGAGCTAGTGCGTCCTTTAATCTTAAGAAAGCGCCAGGTGCAGACGGATTCACTGCCGACATATGCCTGGCAGCTATAAACAACGATAGAGAACTCTTCCTGTCACTCTATAATATGTGCCTTAAAATGCACCACTTCCCAAGAGCTTGGAAAGAGGCTGTAGTCGTAGTGCTCAAAAAACCAGGCAAGTCCACGTATAAAGACCCGAAGTCGTACCGGCCGATCGGGCTTCTCCCGATTCTTGGCAAAATATATGAGAAAATGATAGTGTACCGACTAAGACATCACCTTTTGCCAAGAACGAGCAGCTGCCAATACGGGTTTATGCCTCAAAAAAGCACTGAAGACTCCCTCTATTCCTTGATGCGACACATCAGGAAAGGGCTTGAACAGAAGAAAACGCTCACTTTGGTGTCGCTGGATATAGAGGGAGCCTTTGACAACGCATGGTGGCCAGCGCTGAGGCTGAGGCTCTATGAGGAGCGGTGCCCCGCCACCATCAGAAAAGTCATGGGCAGTTACCTGGAGGACAGGAAAGTGAAGGTCCGCTATGGTGGAAAAGAGTTTGGCACGAAGACCACCAAAGGCTGCGTTCAAGGTTCAATAGCGGGCCCTACTCTTTGGAACCTTTTGCTCGACCCTCTCCTCAAGGACCTGGAAGGAAGGGGGATTTACTGTCAGGCATTCGCCGATGATGTTGTTCTTGTTTTCGAAGGGATAGAAGCCTTAGAAATAGAAATGCAAGCAAACAATACCCTACAACTCATCGAGCTATGGGGACGGAACAACAAATTGAAATTTGCCGCCCACAAAACGAACGCAATGACGATCACAAAGAGGACAAAATATGATGAACCGCGACTCAGCATGGGGGGTATTTCTATAAATATGACTGAGGAAATCAAATTGCTAGGGGTTATAATCGACAAGAAACTAACATTTAATAGACACATCTCGATCCAATGTCAGAAAGTCATAGGTATATATAAGAAATTGGCGAAAGCAGCAAGGGCAAGCTGGGGATTGTCCCCAGAAATAATTCGTACAATATATGTGGCAACGGTCGAACCAATCATTCTCTACGCAGCCAGCGTGTGGGCACCGGCAGCAAGGAAGTTATGCGTGAAAAAGCAGTTGAATATGGTACAACGAGATTTCGCCCAGAAAATCTCCAAGGCCTACCGCACGGTCTCCCTGAACTCAGCGCTGTTGCTAGCTGGACTGCTACCCCTTGACCTTCGGATACAGGAGGTAGCCTCTCTGTACGAGGCCAAGAGGGGGGCGCCACTACCAGGGCTGGGTGACCGGGAGATCGAGCGGATGGCATCAGCGATCAACGCACCTCATCCTGCCACGCACATGGATCTGCAGTTCACAAGCCTGGTCGACGAAGAAGAATTAGTGGCAAACTCTAACTATAGAGTCAAGATCTTCACAGACGGCAGCAAACTAGACGGCAAAGTCGGAGCAGCCCTGTCCATCTGGACTGGAGAAGCCGAGACCAAGCCAGTCAAACTTTGTCTGCCGTCATATTGCACTGTTTACCAGGCCGAGCTGCTGGCGATACGGGAAGCGACCAGGAGGATCGTGGAAATAAGAGCGAACACCTTTGGAATCTACAGCGACTCTATGTCAGCACTCCAGACTGTCACCAACCTCGACTCCCTCCACCCGCTAGCGGTAGAAGCAAGGAGAAACATAGAGACAGCTTCTCGACAGAATAAACAAATTAAATTATTCTGGATAAAAGCCCACGCCGGGTTGGAGGGAAATGAGAGAGCCGATCAACTCGCCAAGGAAGCCGCTGTGGGTTCCAAAAAGAAACCAGACTACGACCTGTGTCCAACGTCATATGTGAAACGCACACTGCGGTTAAGATCGATCCGGGAATGGGACGAAAGGTATCAAACATCCCAGACTGCAAAAACAACTAAGATATTCTTCCCATCAGCAGCAGATGCCCACAGTACAGTAATGAAACTGGACAAAACATTTTTAACAACTCAAATGTTAACTGGACACGGCGGGTTTGCCGAATATCTACACCGCTTCAAACTCAGAGATAGCCCATCATGCCAATGCGACCCGAGTATTGAAGAGACCGTGCCACATATATTGGCCGAATGCCCATTATATTCGAAACGGAGAAACCAAGTAGAGTACGAACTTGACATAAGCGTCACGATCAATAACCTACCATCGCTAATTAAACTAAAAACCGGCACTGGGTTTATTAAGTACTGCAAAGAAATAATTAAGATTGTTAACAATAGAAATAGTAAGTAAAATATGATGGCCTAATATTTAATAATATTAAAGCAAATCATATATGTATAAATTAAGTGTAATAAAATTTAAGCCCGTAGTATTAAGTTAATGTAAGATTAAAGTTAAGGAATAAAGATTAAATATAAGAAAAATAAAAAATGTAATTATAGTAAAATATCACCTAGTTAAGATAGTCTGTAAGTAAAATGGAAAATTGAAATAAAATAAAAACACCAGTAGATAATCATTTACCCTAGTACTAGAAATAAATAAAACAATAAAAGTAAGCAATAGTTAGATTAAAAATAAGCCACATTAGGCGGGCATCCCACCCGCAATTGCAATAAAAGGAGAAGAATGAATGTGTAGTATGCAGAATGAAAGTACGAGAGGCATGAAAGCGAGAACTGGTATGAATCAGACGCAATGTTAAAATAGGCTCCGATCACGTTGGAGGTATCAGTATTAAAAAAAAAAAAAAAAAAAAAAAAAAAAAAAAAAAAAAAAAAAAAAAAAAACCTAACCTAACCTAACCAGAGTCCGCGGTCACCCCCCGCGACGATAACACGTGCCAAAGGCTGCTCCGCGCTAAAATTATCCTCGAAAAATCGTGCAAGTGGTATTTTTTAACCGTTTTATAACGAGTTTACCATCAAAGTGTGCGGAAAATTAAGAGCTATCGTTTGGTGTATAGCGCGTTGATGTGAGTGCCGTGAAAAGTGAGAAAACCCCGGAAAAGTGAAAAATTTCAAAAATTACAACTTTTAAATTAAAACGCTGCGAAATCTAAAGCGACGACACCACTATTTTTTAGTGTCAAACGAGGCGTCTTGCTGACGCCCATATTTTGAAGCTGCTTCCTGATTTTTCCAAGCCACGGTTTTCGTGGAAATTGGAAAAAACCACTCACCACGTGGCCACGTGAAACCACTTCCGGTTGAGTGCGGCCATCACCATCCAGCGGCATCGGAGCGGGACATCGAGCTCATCAAAACGACGCTTCGTACATCATAAAAGGTGAAGTGGTTCCAGAGATATTAAGATTTTAAAAATTTCAAAATTTTCAAAAATCGATATTTAATTATTTGTCGCGATAACCCCTCATTTTTAAAATAGTATCAGAAGGGTCTTTAGACCCACTACAATACTGCCAAATTTCAGTTTTTTGTCATCAATAGTTCCAGAGTTACAAATTTTTGAAAATTAAGGGTTGACATGAGGGGTGTCAAATAAGGGTCTAATACCTCTGGAACCATAGCCTAAAAATAGTATAAGCTAGCTTTAACGTAAATTTTAAGATAAATCTAGTTTATAAATCGTAGTTTATTGACTGTGTTAATTTTAGTTAAATTTAGGGGGTTTTTTGGCCTTGAAAAATCGGGGGTAAATTTTTCAAAGTTAAAATTATAAAATTTGGATTGTACTCTTCAAGCCCAATCCAACGAGCCTAAGCACGGCTAGTTTATCTTAACCAGTGTTAAATTTAGATAATTGGCCGCCATATTGGCCGCCATCTTAGAAAACTTTAACTTTGCATAACTCCGGACTCAGTGGTCGCAGAAAGCTGCGGTTTTCACTGGGGACTCGACTTTACCCTTTTGCATCCGTGTAACACGTTTTCAGCGGTTTTCAGGACCTAAAAAATTTTCAGCCTGAAAATTGTACAGGAGGATAGATCTCGTCGAGCTCAGTTGCGGGAGCCCAAGCACGGTGGTATTGGGCCCGGTGGTCCCGGAGATATCAGGAAGTTTCTGTATTCTGGGCGCCATCTTGAACCGGCAACCGGAATTTCAGTCTGCGGTATCTCGGGAACCCTTTGGGCTAGAGTAGCCGTGTTTGGGTTCGTTGTAGAGGGCACGGGGGGATCTATCCTTTGGTAGGTAGAGAGCGACTCTACATAGAGTTAAAGTTTTTATTGTCTCTTCTGTGACACGTTTGACCACCCTTGACATCAGACAGTGGTCTGCCATTAGTTTAGTGACATAGCAAGACTCTACATAGCTCTAAAAAAAAATTTTTTTTTTTTTTTTTTTTTTTTTTATTCCTATCATTACTTAGAACGGTATTATACTCTCACAGAGGCTGTATCCTATTGACTAGCAAAAGTTCTGACCGCCTTAGTTTAGTATCTTACCCTTCTTGCTGGAACTTGTGTGCGCCTGTCGGTCTCCAGCCGCGTACCAAACCAGTAGACCTGAAAAGATAGGAAACCGTGAAGCTGATCTGACAAGATTCGTTAGAATCATAGTTTACTTTATTTCTTCTTTATATTTTATTTTACCACTTGTTATCTGTTTACACTTTTACTATTTACATTTCTACATTATTTATAGTAGACTAGGGTACTTTTTACAATACCCTACTGACGACGGACTAATTTAAATCAAAGTCTAATAAAATGATGGGTATACGCACACCCGTAAAGAGGCCGGCAAACCTGCCAAACAAAAGCCCACCGAACGCTACTGATGAGGCTGGACCCTCAGCACAAAACGTCAGAAGAAGTGTTGGTGAATGGGAGGCCGGTAACCCACCAAAGAAAGAGACCACCCCGGTGAAAGAAGCTGCTGAGAAGGTACATACCAAATCGGCACCGGAGACGTCACGGCGACCATCTGTCGAGATTGTCTGCCTTAGTCCACCAACGACAAAATCAAGAGTCGCAGAGGCCAGAATATGCCTAAGCAAAATAAAGGCCCATATGACAAACTCCAAAACGACCAGAAGGGAGATCAAAGAAGATGTCAGGGCCCAGGCAGATCGACTCTACCTGCTTATAAAGGAGTCAGAGCAGGAAAAAGGGCGAGCTCCACCCCCAAAGATCCTAACAAAATCCAAGGGGACACAGACTCAAGCCGAAGCAGAAGAAGACAAAGAAGTATTACAAAGTACGGAGGTGGATATGGTATCCCTCAAACAGGCGCTAGAAGATCACAGCCGAAACCTGCGGGAAAATAGTGAGAAACTCGATAGGCTGAAAGAGGCACTAAAATCTAGCGAAGACCATATGGAGAAGTTCTCCTACGCTAGTGTAGCGGCAAGTCGGCCCATCGGGCAACCACCAAAGCAGACGGCGCTTCACTCTATTGTGGTCACTTCCACTAAGGAAACCGAAACTGGGGATGAAATCATCGATCACATCAGAAAGGCGGTAAACGCAAAGGAGGGATGGGTAACGGTCGACAGGATCCGGAAAGCCAAAGATAGGAAAATAGTACTGGGATGCAAAACGGAAGGGGAGAAAGAAAAGGTTAAGAAAAGATTAGCAAGTGTGGGGGAGGTGTTGAGGGTTGAGGATGTCAAAAACCGAGACCCATTGGTGATTTTGAGAGATATCCTAGCCTACAACACAGATGAAGATATACTCAAAGCTCTTCGAAACCAGAATAAGGACGTGTTTGAAGAGCTAACGAAAGAGGAAGACCGGGTAGAGGTACTTTTTAAAAAGAAAACCAGAAACCCCCACACGCACCACGTTGTCCTCAGGGTCTCCCCAAAATTGTGGAACAGACTGCAGGGTCGACAGTATGTCCACATCGACCTGCAACGGGTTCGAGTGACTGACCAGACGCCACTGGTCCAGTGTTCCCAGTGCCTCGGCTTTGGACACGGACGACGGCTTTGTAAGGAGCAAGTGGAGAAGTGCAGCCACTGCGGGGGCCCTCATATGAGGACGCAATGCGCGGACTGGATGGCTGGAACGGCACCATCATGCTGCAACTGTGTACGTGCAAAACTAGACAGTGCAGAGCACAACGCATTCAGCGACGAATGCCCAGTGAGAAAAAGATGTGAGGTTCTAGCCAGAGCCAGGGTTGCGTATTGCTAAAGTTGAGACTGGCGACAGGGCAGGCGCCCCAACCAGAAGTTATGCAGTTGCCCAAGCCAACCTACAAAGGAAGGAACTGGCAACCACCGAACTCTTTTTAGAGGCCAGTGAGCGAGCAATCGCATGGGCACTGATCCAGGAACCGTATGTGGGAGGGGCTAGAAGTATGAAGAGCTACCATGGCGCGAGAGTCTACCAGAGCCAGGTCGAAGGAAGTGGGAGGGTTAAGGCGGCAATAGCTGTGTTTGATAATGACCTGGATGTCATACCCTACCCGAAACTCACCACCAACAACATCGTCGTGGTGGGGATCCGGACCAGAGCCTGGGAAATCGCAGTAGTCTCCTATTATTTCGAGCCAGACCAACCCATAGGGCCTTACTTGGATCAGTTGACCAAAATAAAGTTGGAGATGGGCACCGGAAAACTGCTAATAGGCGGAGACGCAAACGCAAAGAGCACCTGGTGGGGAAGCACCATAGAAGACCACAGGGGAGAAGAGATGTCCGGGACCCTGGATGAGTTAGAGCTTCAGGTACTGAACACTGGGGATACGCCGACTTTTTACACAGTAAGAGGCGGCGCAGTATACAAGAGCCACGTAGACGTCACGGCATGTTCGCTCGACCTATTTGACCTGGTAGACGGCTGGCGGGTTGACACAGGGGTAACAAGCTCGGACCACAACACCATTCTATTCAATATCAAAATTAAAAGGGAAAAAGGGATAAGCCTCATTAGGACAACCAGAAAATACAACACAAAAAAAGCGAACTGGGATACTTTTCAAATTAAATTGGGGGAACATAAAACTGTAAATAACATAAATCTAAATTATATAAATCAAATAGCCAGCAAAAAGGAGCTGGAAGAATTAGTGATAACATACAATAATGTTATTAAAAAAGCATGTGAGGAGGCTATCCCAAAAATTCGTAATAAGGCCAAAATTACCATTCCGTGGTGGTCCGAGGAGCTAGCAGCGAAGAAAAAGGAGGTTGTGACACGGAAAAACCGTGTCCGCAACGCCGCACCGGTCCGGAGAGCGATGGTCGTTGACGAGTACCTGAAAGCAAAAGAAGAGTATGAGTGCCAAGCCAAGAAAGCCCTGGTAGCCAGCTGGAAAGGTTTTTGTGAGAAACAGGATAGAGAAAGCGTATGGGAGGGTATCTACAGAGTCATCAGAGGGACCACCAGGAGACAGGAAGACTTGACCCTAATAAGCGATGGTGCATTCCTGAATCCCAAAGAATCAGCAGCCTTACTCGCTGACACGTTTTATCCTAAGGACACAGCGGAAGAAGACAATGCGGACCACAGGCTCACCAGAGAATCTGCTAAAAGGGTAAATGAGTGGCAGCATGATGAATATCATGACCCACCATTTACACCGCTAGAGCTGAAGACAGCCGTGGCGCATTTTAACCCGAAAAAAGCCCCCGGAGCGGACGGATTTACGTCAGACATCTGCAGTCGAGCGATCGGCCAGGACCCGGACGCTTTCCTTGCCCTATACAATAAATGCCTAGAACTGGCACATTTCCCGGACATCTGGAAAGAGGCGACGGTGGTAGTCCTCAGAAAACCGGGCAAGGAAAATTACACGAGCCCCAAGTCATATAGACCGATAGGTCTCCTGCCTGTCTTGGGGAAGGTCCTGGAGAGGATGGTGGTGGCCAGGGTCAAGTGGCAGCTTGTGCCGCGGCTTAGTACTCGCCAGTTTGGCTTTATGCCTCAGAGGAGCACCGAGGACGCCCTCTATACTCTAATAAAACATGTGCAGGACAAGTTGAGGCTGAAGAAGCTAATTGTCCTGGTGTCGTTGGATATAGAGGGTGCATTCGATAGCGCCTGGTGGCCGGCAATAAAGGTCAGGCTGGCTGAGGAAAAGTGCCCGGTGAACACTAGGAGGCTGCTAGACAGTTACCTCGACGGCAGAAAAGTAAGGGTAAGGTATGCTGGGGAGGAATGCACGAGAGAGACGAATAAGGGCTGTGTCCAAGGGTCAATTGGTGGTCCCATCCTGTGGAACCTTCTACTGGACCCACTACTGCAGGACCTAGAAAAAATGGGGTACTTTGTGCAGGCTTTTGCAGATGACATCGTTTTGGTCATGGATGGTGACACGGCAGCTGAAGTCTCCAGAAATGCCAATGCGGCCCTTGCGCATGTTCAGAGCTGGGGCGTCAGGAATAAACTTAGGTTTGCACCCCACAAAACCTGTGCAATGTTAGTAACCAACAAACTAAAGTACGACACTCCAATTCTGAGCATGGCCGGGGTCGACATTGGCATGGTCAGTAGCATGAAATTGCTGGGGCTGACAATAGATAGTAAATTGACGTTCAACGAACACACAAAGAACATCTGCAAAAAGGTCGCAGAAGTGTACAAGCAGCTATCACGTGCGGCAAAAGTCAGCTGGGGCCTCAACAGGGACATTATACATATAATTTATACTGCCACAATCGAGCCAATAGTCATGTACGCGGCTGCAGCCTGGGCTCCCGCTACGAAAAAGCTGGGTATACGGAGGAAGCTAGGCTCTGTCCAACGAGGATTCGTCCAGAAACTCTGCAAATCTTACCGTACGGTTTCGCTAAACTCAGCATTGGTGCTGGCTGGGATACTACCTCTAGACCTCCGCATACAAGAGGCAGCTGCCTTGTATGAGGCGAGGAGAGGGTCATCCCAGTTTGTGCCAGGAGATCGGGAGATCGAAAGTATGGTAAGATTTGCAGAAACATCTCACCCCGCCAAACAAACGTCTTTGGAGTTTATGTGCCTGGCAGATCAACTGCTGGTAGACAGCCACAATGTGCAGACAGTGCGAATATTCACTGACGGCAGCAAGATTGAGGGGAAGGTCGGAGCCGCATTATCCTTGTGGGATAATGAAGGTGAAGTTCAGACCCTCAAGCTGAGCCTCGCCGCGTACTGCACGGTCTACCAGGCGGAACTTCTGGCCATTTGCAAGGCAACGGACGTGATCCTCAAGCGCAAAGAGGTGAGCTATGGCGTGTACAGTGACTCGATGTCAGCATTACAGACACTGACAAGCCATGGTTCTCTCCACCCCTTGGCAGTCCGCGCAAGAGCGAATTTGGACCAGGCATTGAACCAGAACAAAGCTGTGACTTTGTTTTGGATCAAAGCTCACGCGGGCTTGCAGGGGAATGAGCGTGCGGATGAGCTGGCCAAGGAGGCAGCGTTGTCGTCGCGGAGGAAGCCGGACTACGACCAGTGTCCGGTCTCATTCATCAAGCGCCAAATCCGTCTGGGTTCGCTTGATGAGTGGAACCGGAGATATCTGTCGGGCGAGACGGCCTCGGTGACGAAAATGTTCTTTCCGGACGCCGTTGCGGCTTACCGTATTGTAAAACGGGTGAGGCCAACAGGTGTACTGACGCAGGTTCTCACGGGGCACGGTGGGTTCTCCGAATACTTGAACCGCTTTAAGTGTAAGGAGAGCCCATCGTGCATCTGCGACCCCAACGTGGCGGAATCAGTCCCACACATAATACTGGAGTGTCCGATTTATGCGAGAGAGCGCTACTATCTTGAGCAGGAAATAGGAAGAGGGCTGCAGAAGGAAAGTGTGTGGGAAGTAATGTCGGGAAAAAATAGAAACAGATTTATAGCCTACTGTGAGAGTATAGCCGAAAAAGTAATCAGAAAAAACAAAACATGATCCAAAAACTATGTTTAGTTTTATATTGTACATATAACAACTGTAAGCATAGAAAATAAGCGCAAGAAACTGTATATAGAATAAGCAGTAGGTTAAGAACCATTGTATGTAACATTATAAGTAAATATGTAAGTAAGACATTGTAAAAAAGTAGAGTAAGTTGTAATTAAGTTATGAAATGTAAAATAAACAAACACCTGCATAATTATTTTCCCTAAACTTAAGAAAGTAAATAAATAAAAGTAGAAGAAGCTTAGTAGAAATAAAAAAGTGGGAGTCCCACCCACAGAATAAAAGGCGAGGGATAAGAGAAAGAAAAAGTATGTAGCATGGAAGTACGAGAGGCATGTGAGCGAGAACTGGTATGGATGAGGTTAAGATACAGAATAGGCGCCAATCACGTTGGCGGAATTAGTCCGGAAAAAAAAAAAAAAAAAAAAAAAAAAAAAAAAAAAAAAAAAAAAAAAAAAAAAAACCTAACCTAACCTAACCTAACCTAACCTAACCTAACCTAACCTAACAAATACCTCAACTCACAACACTCAAACATCAATAGTTACAACAATCACGACAACACCAACTACGGTAACATTTACAACAAACACAATAACACTCACAACACTACAAACGACACCGTCTACAAACGCAGACCCACAGCCTGCACCGGGGACAGTGCCAGCGGCATCGACTACAGAGGCTGATCCACAACCACCCCAACCCACCATGTCAGTCACACAGTTCTTGGCATGCGGGGAAAGCGGAGTTCCAGGCATCAGACTCCGTGGGGTGGCCCTGTTCATGAACAGGGAAACCGAAAAACTCGGCATCAGTTTCTGTATTGGCTCAAGCCGAGCTAGAGCCCGAATTCCCATCTCACCGGGCCTGGCCGCCCTAATCAACGGGAGCACGACCAAAGCGAGCATAAAAGGTAGCAAATATGCCGCGCTACAGCAGGTGGAGGTGGCCGCCCATAAGTGCCGTTTAGTGCGATTCAAAGGTAAGACAATCGCACTACTCGAGTGGAGAGCGGAAACTCCATTTGCCCAGGCGAGCTCGTTGCTCCGGGAGATGGGGCGGGCAGGGGAGAGTGGGACAGCTCGCATCATCAGCGTCGACGCCATGGCGATAGGGTGGGACAGAGGAGAAGTCGCAGACCGACTCGGCTGCCTGAAAGCCTCAGAACAGCACGAGCTAGTGGTCTATGAGGATAGAGGGGAAACCCTGAGTTTTCTCGAAGCCCCCATGGACCGCACGGGCAGCGCGAAAAGCCCTACCACCATGAGCGGAGCTGAAAGGGCACAGCGTGAGGTTGCCGAAGAAAAAGAAAGGAAGGCACGGGCAAAAACCACCAGCCCTGAGGACCGAGCCCGGTCCGCAAGCCACCTAAGGACAATTGGCACCTTCCTCAAAGCACTGCTCCCGGGAACCAGCCGCTCATCACCAACAGAGAGGCAGGAGCGGGCAGTGGAAAAATTCATTACACAACCACAAAAAGTTAAGGCACCACCTAAACCGAAACCAACCAGGGCGGAGAGGGGGCAAGTCAGCCCGCCGACCCTGGCAGCAAACTCGGGCGTCACGGACCATGTCAAGAGCGCATTCCTTGAGTTCGTAGCAGTTGTCAGGGCAACCAGAGAGGTAAACCTGGCAACATGCAAGAAGATCCTGCAGACCTTCGAAAGGAAAAACGAGGGCCTGCTGGGGGTCCTACTCAAGGAAGCAGAGGCAGCGGTGTACGACAACTCCAATTCCCAGGTTATCTCAGGGGAAATGAAGGGGTCGTACACAGTAGCCTACAGCGCGACAAGTGGCTTCGTACCCCTGGACAAAGTGGAGACGGAGCGCTCAGGGAAGTTGACCTTCCAGACACCTGAGGAAGACCCGGTGGTGGTTACCGCCAAGTGCACCAAAATTATGCTGGACGACAAGATTCTCGAGATGGCGCAATCCGTCTCGGGAGTCTCGGACTCTGCATCGGAGGTGCACTGGGCGATACCCAGCATCGAGTGGATAAACGGGGTGCCAGGATGCGGCAAAACAACGTGGGTGGTAAAACACTTCAGCGAGGAGAGCGACATCGTAGTGACCACAACAACCGAAGCTGCCAAAGATCTCAGAGAACAGCTGGCGCGCCGCTATGGAGATCAGGTCAAGACCAAGGTGCGCACTATGGCCTCAATTTTAGCCAACGGGTTCAGAAAGGAGGAGAAATGCCGTCGCCTCACGGTCGACGAAGCCCTCATGAACCACTTTGGGGCCGTAGTTATGGCAGTAAGGTTGTCTGGAGCGAGCGAGGTCGTTCTAATCGGGGACGTAAATCAGCTACCATTTTTGGACAGAGAGAACCTATTCGAGTTGAGGTATACCCGTCCAAACTTGGTGGCTGGCATCACCCAGGAGCTGCTCTGCACGCATCGGAACCCCATGGACATACCACTGGCCCTGAGTGAGATATACCCAGGTATATACTCCTCCAAGACGTCGCTGTCGCGGGCCCACTCCCTGAGAGTCGCAGCGTATACAGGTGCGCGAATACCGGAAACCGCCCTTAATACCCTATTCCTGGTCCACACACAGGAGGAGAAAGCTTCTCTTGCCGACCAGGGGTACGGTTCCGGCGTAGGGTCGCGTATCCTGACCATACACGAGGCTCAGGGGTTGACCTGCGACAGCGTCGTCATAATAAACACCAAGTCAAGGAGGCTCCAGATCCATGAAAGCGTCTCCCACGCGGTCGTCGCAGTGTCAAGACACACTTCCAACTGTGTCTACTACTCGGACGACACCGGCGACGCAATAGGGCGTTTTGCCCGGAAAGCGATGGATGCGTCAACCAAAATGGTCGTCGATTACAACCTCAAGACGGCCATGCAGCATCGAGACACCGCTGTCGTGGAGGCCTTGATGGAGGTGGTGAAAGCCCTCAACAAAAGAATATAACCAAACAAGTAGAAATCAAGTCCCATAAAATTTCCAACATCCCACCCAATCCCGTAACCATAAAAAAAAAAAAAAAAAAACTGAAATGTCAAAATAATAGTACTGTATTAAAAATAAGTAATGGAAACTTATGTTCCAAGAACAAAACAATAATAATGTAACACTAGACCAGTAGATAATAAGTAACTAATAGTGGTAATATTGTAAAAAAAAAAAAAAAAAAAAATATATAAATAAATAAACAAACCAACAATCAAGTGTGGAAAAGAAAAAAAGAAAAAAAAAAAAAATAAGAATGGAAATTAAATTAAGTCCAGTCGTAATGTTAAGAAAAATTGTTACCTAGAAATAACCCATATAATAAACTAACAATGAACTAACAAGTAGTGTAATAATACAAATACAAATACATTAAAAAAAAAAAAAAAAAAAAAAAAAGAAATAGTAGTTAAACGAAAAAAAAAAAAAAAAAAAAAAAAAAAAAAAAAAAAAAAAATGAGTCAGAGGTGGACTCACATAGTTATAAGCTAATTATAAGTTAGGAAGTTAAATCAGTCGTCCCACCGAGATGGGGAGACGGAACTGAGTAAAAATGTATACCATTATGTAAACAATAAAAGCCAAGTAAACAAGGGCGCGGACGCATATGTCCGCGGTAAATATTCTTCTAATAAAAAAAAAAAAAAAAAAAAAAAAAACCTAACCTAACCTTTTTTTTTTTTTTTTTTTTTGCGCTGGGAAAAAATGCGTTACGCATACCTCCCGCTCGGAGGAGCGGGGGGCTATGTGGGACTCCCCGGGCTAAGCCCGGTATACCCACTAAAACGACCCAGCGGCATTCCCGCATCGTCTTAGTGGAGGGGGACTGGGAGACCGGCGCAGCCTTTGCGTCCAGTCCTCCTCCGACGAACACCCACCCAACCCATCACGCCCTCCCCGTAGGGAGAGGGCCGGGAATGACGGACGAAGGCGGTGACGAGTGCAATGCGGGCGGAGGCACCCCCGTGCCGGTCGCCCGCGTGTCACCACCAGGAGGAGGGAGAAGACGACCTCTTCTCCGACCTCTCCTTCGTCTTCGAAGCGGCGCAGCGAGAGGGTCTTCCTCACGCGCGCGCTCCGCCGCCTCCTTTTGCGAGATGACATCCTCGCAGAAGGAGGCGACCGCTGCCCAGGACTCCTCGCTCTCCAGCATGGATTTGACCACGCCGGGGAGCGAGAGGTCCTGTCCGATCTCCACAATGAGACTACGGCGCCGCTCGGACCAAGCTGGGCACACCTCGAGAGTGTGCTGCGCATTGTCTTCCGCGGCGCCGCAGTCGTGGCACGCCGCAGTCTCCTCCCTCCCGATCCGGTGCAGGTACGAGCCAAAACAGCCGTGTCCTGACAGCACCTGCACCAGACGGAAGGAGAGGAAACCGTGTCGCCTCTCGAGCCAGTCCTGCAGGACCGGACCGAGTGCGTCCAGGGTACGGCGGCCAAAGGTGGCGGCGGCGAGATCCTGCGTCCAGTGGACCACAATGGCGTCTCTCGCCTCCCTCCGCACGGCCTCCCTCTCTTCCGCGACGGGGCGCTCCCCGAGCGCTTTCCGGCGCGCCGTCCATTCGTACACTCTGGCGAGCACCCACGCCTCCAACTCCCAAGGAGGGGTGCTGGCCAGGGCGCACGCCGCCGAAAAGCCTACCGAGCGGTAGGCCCTCGCAACCCGCAGTGCGATGGCCCTTTGAGGCCTGCGGATCGCCGTCGCGTTCTCCCTCCTGTGCAGGGACTCCTCCCATATGGGGGCGCCGTATAGGGCCATGCTCCGCAAGATGCCAGCATACAGGCGCCGGCATAGCGCACCAGGCCCCCCCAGGTTCGGGAGGAGCCATGAGAGCGCGTCCGCGGCTTTCAGCAGGCGCGTCGACAGCCCGCTGAAATGTGGGCCGAAGCGCCACCTGCTGTCAAGTACCAGACCCAGATACTTCATCTGGGTCTGTACGTTCACTCTGGTGCCCTCCACTACGATGTGGGCATCCGGAGGGCAGCGCTGCCGAGGCCCGTGGAAGAACACGGCTTCGGTCTTATTCAGCGCCACCTTCAACCCCAGGCGACGAATCCTCCCTGCGACCAATGACCCGCCAGCCGAAGCCAGACAGGCCGCCTCCCTGAAGTTCCTGCCCCGGGCAGTGAGGAGAGTGTCATCCGCGTAGCAGATGACACTCGTGCCCTGGAGCAGGGCTCCCCGCAGGAGCCAATCGAATCCGATGTTCCACAAAGGAGGGCCTAGCACCGACCCCTGTGGAACACCAGACTCTGCGCCGTACCGCCTCAGAGTGGCCGATTTGTCTACAAGGAGTACCTCGCGGTCCTCCAAGTAGTCGGCCAGCAGGTCCCTCAAGTATTGGGGCACTCCATGATACCGGAGCGCCTCCAATATCGTCGAGTGGGGAACGGAGTTGAAGGCGTTGGCTATGTCGAACGACACCGCCAGCACTCCGTCCCCCGCCTCAAACGCCCCTTTCACCTGACCCTTGAGTAGGGCCAGCGCATCGATGGTCGACCGACCCTGCCGGAAACCGAACTGGGCGTCAGACAGGTCCGGGCCGACCCTCCGCAGATGGCTGTTCAGCCGACTGGCGATGATCCCCTCGAACAATTTACCGACCTCATCGAGCAGAACGATGGGCCGGTACGCCGAGGGGGAATCGACCGGACGTCCCTCCTTGCGAAGTAGGCATAGCTGCCCCTCCTTCCAAAGCTTCGGGAACCTCCCAGTGGTAAAGCACGCGCTGAAAAGGTCCCGAAACCTGTCCTCCATTTGAGCGGCAGCTATGGCTACCACCCGTGCTGGAACGCCGTCCGGTCCAGGGGCCGTCTTTTTTGCGCGGAGGCTGAACAACCCCGCGCTAAACTCCTCCGCCGTCACCGGAGGGACCTCCTCGTCCTGTGGCGCCTCCCTCTGTGGAGGATCCATCGTTGGTGGGGTGAATTCGGTCCTGCGTGGAAACAAGGACCGAACCACCCCATCCAGCAGGGCCGGCTCGAGGGTCTCGGTCAGCGGGGGACCGTGGGGGCGCAACTTGTTGCGCGCCGCCTTGTACGGTCTCCCATAGGGATCCCGGTCGAGACTCTCCAGCATCTCGGCGTTCGCCGCGTCCCTGGCAGCGCACATAGCCGACCCGAGGGCCGCCTGCGCCTCTCTGTAAGAGGCGTACAGGAGGTCCTCGGCTGCCAGATCACGTGCGCTGCGCCGTCGGCTCCGCGTGTAGGCCCTCCTGGCCGCCACGCAGTTGGCACGGAGCCCCGCCAACTCCTCCGTCCACCAATAGACGGCACGACGGGGAGGGGGACGGCGAGACCGAGGCATGCTGGAGTTGCACACTCCGGTCAGGGATCCCCTGAGCTGCACGGCTGCGACGTCAACGTCCAGGACCTCAACAGGGGGCGACAGCCAGTCCTGCAAGAAGGCCGCCTCCTTGGCTGCCTCCCGGTCCAAGCGAGTGAGAGCCCACCGAGGGAAGGGAGACCTGCCAGAGCGGGCCATCTCCCCCCGGGAGCTCGAACTCGAGGTGGAGATGTCGAACCGCACATATCTGTGGTCCGACATGGTCTCCACCGTCTCCACCCGCCAGTTCACGATGCGTGCGGCTAGCAAGGGGGTGGCAAACGACACGTCAACCACCGAACCTCCGCGTTGCCGCACACACGTGTGGACCGACCCCCTGTTGAGGAGGGTCACACCGCAAGACGCCGACCAAAACTCGACGGCGCGTCCCCGGACGTTGCAGGAGGCAGCCGGGTTGCCCCAGGCCGCCGACTTGGCGTTGAGGTCGCCCAGCACCACGACCTGGCGTGGCGCCGCCCTCCCGACGACGGCAGTGAGGATTTCGAGAAAATTCTCAAAGTCTGCGAGAGGGCGGTTCGGGGAGAAATAGACCCCCACAAGGGCTAAATCTCCCCACGCGGCGGCCACGTATCCCTGACCCTTCTCTAAAAGCGAGAGGGGAGGGGAGTCCGTGGAAGACCGCGACACCACTGCCACCAAGCCGTCTCGATCGCCTACCCAATTGGCAGGGACCGAGTAAGGCTCAGCGACCACCACTAAGTCCACCAACCACTCGGCCATAGTCTGCATCAGCAGATCCTGGGCAGCCCGACAGTGGTTGGCGTTCGCCTGGAGGATGCGATGCTCGACTCTAGCCATCAATCGTCATCGCACCCCCCTCCTCCGCAGCCGTGCTAGCGGCAGGCCCGACTGGCGCCTGCGCTTTGCCCCTCTTGGTGGGGGGATTGCACATCCTCCCCTTCATTACGTGGTCTGCCGGGCGACCGCTGGCGGCACACACTAGGCAGTGTGGCTTGGCGGCCGTGCAGGACACGGCTTTGTGGCCGACCTTGCCGCAACGGTAGCAACTGTCCGTCCTGTCGACCTGGGACGGACAGAGGGCTCGGGTGTGGCCGATACCGAAGCACCTGTAGCAGCGCAGAGGCTGGTCTACAAGTGCTCGGACTGCACCCGAGCTGAAGCCTACGCAAAGCCGGCCCTTGTCGAGGACGGCTTTAGCAGCGGCAACTGGGCACTCGAGCCGAATGGTGCCCATGCCACCGCGGCCAGGTCTAATTTCCCTGGCTTGTACCGCTGCGACGTTACAGCCGCCAATGGCTGCAACCGCGGCCACCACCTCCTCTTTAGTGACCGAGTCGTCAAGGTCGGCCACCTCCACCGCCGCCAGCTTTACTGGACGGGCCACCTTGGCCACGTCCGCGACGGCCTCCTGCAGCTTGGCTGCGAAGAGGTCGGCGCTGGCACTGCCCTCCGCACCCGGGAACTCGAATATCCGAGCCCCGGTTTGGGTCCGCCGGCAAGAAACTTTGCCGATTCCCAGTTGGGTGGGATCGGCATTGGCACGCGCCCGCACTAAAATGGACGCATACGTCTCCCCTCTTTCCGCAGCCTCCGCGGTGAGTGTCACCACGACGGCTGCCGACTGAGGGGGATTTCTCCTCCTCCGTTTTCTTTTACCCTTCCCAGTTACCTGCGACTGCTGGCTGGTAGGTGCGGCGTCGGGGGTGGCGGGAGCGGCCGTTGCCTTGCCCTTCCCCTTGCCCTTCCCCTTCCCCTTCTTGACCACTTCAGTCCAACCTGCATCGTTGGCCGGAGTGGTGGAAGGCAGAAGCGCGTCCTCTCCTGGTGGGGACGGTCCCGGCTCTTCACGCCTCTTGTCCGCCTTAGTTGAGGACGGCCCCGGCTCTTCACGCCTCTTGTCCGCCGCAAGCGGGGGCCGAAGGCGTTGTTCCGGCAAGAGCCGGTCCTCAATACCTGCGATGCAGGCTCTTGTGAACGCCCGTTCCTCCATAACGACCTTTCGGATTATATCCTCAAGGTTGGAGGAGGGGGCTTCCACCGCAGGTCTAGGGTCTGCCGCTGGCCGGGCAGTGGCGTCGGCCAGTTTCTGATGAAGCTGGCTGACCTCCGACTGCAGGCGATCGACCTTCGCCTGCAGTTGCCGCGTCTCGTCGGTCGCTGTCCTCTTGACCAGCTCCTCGACTATGCCGCGCAGGCTCGCAGCACGGCATTTAAGGGCCTTCTGAAAAGTGCCCTTCAGGTTGGAGGACTTAGAGGCGACCTCCACGATCTCTTCCTCGTCCTCCTCCGCCATCCGCTCCAGTTCGGCCAGGGAGTGGTCCGCGTACAAAACGCGAGACGCACCGTACCCAGACCTGGTCCGAGCAGCACGAGCACGCTGCTCCTTGGCAGCAACGCGCTCTTCGAGCTCCTGCTGGTGCAGCGTCCGCCTAGCCAGGTCTAGCTGACGTTGGGCGTCCGCGAGACCCACGACGTGTGAGTCCGCCGCTGTTACCGCCTTTTTGGGCTTCGACTTTCCTGCAGTTGAGCCCGAGGCCGAGGAACCCTCGGATGCCACCTTCCGGAATTCGCGCTTCCGCGACCGGATTTCGCCCGCATCGGAGACGCTGTCCAGGGACTCGCTCTCCGAGTCTGACGTCTCGACCGCCCTGAAGCTAGCTGCAGACGGCGCGCGGCTAGCCTCTGACGCAGAAGCGTCGGAGTGGCCCTGAGAAGGGCCTTTTGGTTGGCCCTTAGAAGGGCCTTTGGGTTTTAAAAAACGCCCTAGGGCGTCCCGCGGTGGAGCAGGCATAGCCTCCCGCGAAATCGTAACAGCAAGTCGAGAATGTGAGCTACGATGCACAGTGCACTTTGGCCGATCCCAGTCTGCCACTCCGTTACGGTGACAGAACTGGGTCGTTTCCAGGGGACGCGACGTGGACGCAAGCACTGTGGGGTGGTCCCCCACCTAACCTAACCTAACCTAACCTAACCTAACCTAACCTAACCTAACCTAACCTAACCGAGATATCTCAGACTCCTGAAAAGCTTTTTTGAAGCGGTTTTCGACAGTAATCATTATAAATAGGCCTCCGCCAACCAACTGACACAAAATATTTGACTTTCCTGCAAGGGTGGTTTTATTTTAGTACTTACCCCTATTTTCCAAAATTTTACATCTTTAAAAATTAATAACTCACAATCCTTACGTTAGATTTCTGTTTTGTTTTCTGAATCGGGTTTTCGCCATACTAACCTAGGTTTCCCGGCGCTGCGCGCGAATTGAAACCCTTCCAGGTCGCTGAAAACTCGGTTTTTTCATTAAAAATCGTGGTTTTTTGAGGTTTTTTGACCACAATTAAAGTTTTTTCTTCCAAAAGTAGTGCTGAAAACCTTACAGTGAGCTTGCCCGCGCCGAGACGCGTCTTTTGACACCTCGCACGACCCGCTAGCTCGCAAAAAATTTTTTTTAAAAGGGCCTGGAAATAGCGCCAAAAACTGCTCCGCCTTCCAAAACCGACACCACGCCTACTTCACTCGAATTACCGGGGACAATTATGGAAAGGCTACAAAAGGTGGAGACCAACATCGAGACGCGGCTAAATGACCTCGAAAAGAAAGTCGCAAGAAACTTCCAGGAGATGACCGACCACTACACCGACAGCGGTTCCGACATCATCGACAAGGTCGTCGATAAGATCGTCGAGGTCAGCGACAAGATTGACCTAGTCAAGGAGAGCATTGACCACACTACAGAAGGAGTGAAGAGTGTTGGTCATGCCGCGGCTGTCCTCGAGGGTAGAATCGACGACTTTGTTGGTGAGGTCGCCACCAGAACCGACAGGCTAAGGGAGGTCATAACGGAAGTGGCTTGCGACTCAAAAAGAGATTCGCACACCTACGCCCAAGTAACGGCAGCCAAACCCAGGCATCGACCGGCACTTCACTCGCTGGCGGTCACCCTCGAAGGCAATCAGGAGACTGCTGACGAGGTGCTCGCCAGGGTGAAGAAGGCGGTCGATGCCAGGGGAACAGGCCTGAAAATTAATAAAGTCCGGAAGGCAAAGAACCAGACGGTCATACTGGGGTGCGACTCAGAAGCAGAAATGACCAAAGTGCGTGAAAGGATCGAGAGCCGAGGTGAAGGGTTGGTAGTAGCGCCTATGAGAAATAAAAACCCGCTCGTCGTCCTAAAAGACGTCTTTTTGGACAGTGAGGACGACGAGCTGGTGCAGGCGCTCTACTCCCAGAACCAAAACGTCTTTAAGGACCTAGACCAGGAGGAACGAGAGATAGCAATTAAATTTAAAAAAAGGACAAGAAATCCAAAAACGGCGCACGTTGTCGTCCAGGTCAGACCCAAGGTGTGGCAGAGGATGACGGAGGCTGGGGCCCTCTACCTTGACCTGCAAAGGGTTAGGGTGGAGGACCAGTCGCCGCTCATCCAATGCACCAAATGTTTGGCATTTGGGCACGGCCGAAAATTTTGTACGGAGAGTGCAGACAGGTGCAGCCACTGCGGAGGACCACATCTGCGTGACAAATGCGTGGAATTTGTTGCCGGCAATGAACCGCAGTGCTGCAACTGTTTGCACTCAAAGCTTCAGAGGACCGACCATAATGCCTTCAGCGTGGAGTGCCCGGTCCGAAAGAAATGGGATTATCTGGCCCGGACGACAACGGCGTATGCCTAAACTATCCCCCCCCCCCCCGCTAGATATACAAAATATATTATACAAATATACGAGTATATCAAGCACCTGTCCCTAAAATCCCCTAAAAACCTGAAAAAGTTAACTGACTAAGAAATGTCAATAAATATATAATATCTAAGCATATATATATATATTATTGCCGAAATATTTAGATAAAGAAATAAACGAAAAATGAAAGAAATCCATCCCCCTATAGTACCCCCCCTCCCCTACACTATCCCCCCCCCTCTTTACCTATGACAGCCTAGAAATAATCAATAAGAATGGTCTAACGGTATCCTACAAAAACTGTATATGTAATTCTATTATTACAGAGCTATTAAACTAATAAAATAAAGCTGTGTGATTTAATAAAAAAGAGAAAAATACAATATAGTAATTAAGTAAAATGTGAAATAAATAAAATTGAATACCTTTAAAATCCTAATAAAGTAAAGTCAAAGAATTGCAGAAATAAGACAGAATAGTGGAAGATTCACCCGGCCAAAAATAAAGGATGTATGAAAGAAGACACAGTGCGAAAGAGAATAAACGCGAGAATCGATATGAATGACCAAAATAGAATTCTAAAAATTAAAGAACATTAAAAAGTTAGAAATAATAGTGGGAATGTAAAGGATGTATGAAAGAAGACACAGTGTGAAGAATAAATGCGAGAGTCGAATGAATAAGTTAAAATACAAAGATCTTAAAGAACAGTTAAAACTAGAAAGAATTGTGAGAATGTAAAGGAAGTACGATAGAAAGATAAGCATAAGCTTCAAAGTGCGAGAGGAATGAACGTGAAAACAGAATAAATGAATTACTCAGAATAACAAGGTCCCGTTGAAACCTTGAACGGGGAAAAGCTAAAAAAAAAAAAAAAAAAAAAAAAAAAAAAAAAAAAAAAAAAACCTAACCTAACCTAACCTAACCTAACCTAACCTAACCGAGATATCTCAGACTCCTGAAAAGCTTTTTTGAAGCGGTTTTCGACAGTAATCATTATAAATAGGCCTCCGCCAACCAACTGACACAAAATATTTGACTTTCCTGCAAGGGTGGTTTTATTTTAGTACTTACCCCTATTTTCCAAAATTTTACATCTTTAAAAATTAATAACTCACAATCCTTACGTTAGATTTCTGTTTTGTTTTCTGAATCGGGTTTTCGCCATACTAACCTAGGTTTCCCGGCGCTGCGCGCGAATTGAAACCCTTCCAGGTCGCTGAAAACTCGGTTTTTTCATTAAAAATCGTGGTTTTTTGAGGTTTTTTGACCACAATTAAAGTTTTTTCTTCCAAAAGTAGTGCTGAAAACCTTACAGTGAGCTTGCCCGCGCCGAGACGCGTCTTTTGACACCTCGCACGACCCGCTAGCTCGCAAAAAATTTTTTTTAAAAGGGCCTGGAAATAGCGCCAAAAACTGCTCCGCCTTCCAAAACCGACACCACGCCTACTTCACTCGAATTACCGGGGACAATTATGGAAAGGCTACAAAAGGTGGAGACCAACATCGAGACGCGGCTAAATGACCTCGAAAAGAAAGTCGCAAGAAACTTCCAGGAGATGACCGACCACTACACCGACAGCGGTTCCGACATCATCGACAAGGTCGTCGATAAGATCGTCGAGGTCAGCGACAAGATTGACCTAGTCAAGGAGAGCATTGACCACACTACAGAAGGAGTGAAGAGTGTTGGTCATGCCGCGGCTGTCCTCGAGGGTAGAATCGACGACTTTGTTGGTGAGGTCGCCACCAGAACCGACAGGCTAAGGGAGGTCATAACGGAAGTGGCTTGCGACTCAAAAAGAGATTCGCACACCTACGCCCAAGTAACGGCAGCCAAACCCAGGCATCGACCGGCACTTCACTCGCTGGCGGTCACCCTCGAAGGCAATCAGGAGACTGCTGACGAGGTGCTCGCCAGGGTGAAGAAGGCGGTCGATGCCAGGGGAACAGGCCTGAAAATTAATAAAGTCCGGAAGGCAAAGAACCAGACGGTCATACTGGGGTGCGACTCAGAAGCAGAAATGACCAAAGTGCGTGAAAGGATCGAGAGCCGAGGTGAAGGGTTGGTAGTAGCGCCTATGAGAAATAAAAACCCGCTCGTCGTCCTAAAAGACGTCTTTTTGGACAGTGAGGACGACGAGCTGGTGCAGGCGCTCTACTCCCAGAACCAAAACGTCTTTAAGGACCTAGACCAGGAGGAACGAGAGATAGCAATTAAATTTAAAAAAAGGACAAGAAATCCAAAAACGGCGCACGTTGTCGTCCAGGTCAGACCCAAGGTGTGGCAGAGGATGACGGAGGCTGGGGCCCTCTACCTTGACCTGCAAAGGGTTAGGGTGGAGGACCAGTCGCCGCTCATCCAATGCACCAAATGTTTGGCATTTGGGCACGGCCGAAAATTTTGTACGGAGAGTGCAGACAGGTGCAGCCACTGCGGAGGACCACATCTGCGTGACAAATGCGTGGAATTTGTTGCCGGCAATGAACCGCAGTGCTGCAACTGTTTGCACTCAAAGCTTCAGAGGACCGACCATAATGCCTTCAGCGTGGAGTGCCCGGTCCGAAAGAAATGGGATTATCTGGCCCGGACGACAACGGCGTATGCCTAAACTATCCCCCCCCCCCCCCCCGCTAGATATACAAAATATATTATACAAATATACGAGTATATCAAGCACCTGTCCCTAAAATCCCCTAAAAACCTGAAAAAGTTAACTGACTAAGAAATGTCAATAAATATATAATATCTAAGCATATATATGTCGCAGAACCAACACTATTGATTATTATTAATTTAGAATAACGCCATCTATTATCGTTTGTCGGAAACGTCAAGCAGTTTGCTTGGGTGAGGTCGATAGAGGGGCGTGACAGCGGTCAGTTGCCAATGTCGAACATTAGACACATTTAGATCGGACGAGGCACTTCACTTTGGGTTGAGACACGAAGGTGAGAGGTCGTTCCGCCAGCCTGTACCGAACTTACCGCGTTTCCGTTTTTTTAATCCATTTCCATCGGTTTGATCATTTGTGATTTTAATTTTGTTAACGCGAGTGAATAAATAGAGTGTTGAGATCAGTGTCGAGACTATTATTTCGTACCTACACCATGCCGAACTCGGATTCTGATAGCGAGGTGTTCCAAATGGGCGAATTACCTTCGTTATCGGAAGTGGGATGCAACTTAAACGCCCCACGTGGTGAAAGTGACAGTGTTAGCCGGGAAAAGTATAAAGACAACGCGCGGTCATTTGAAGGTGCCACAGAAACGGAAAAATGGCGTTTTCTCTTGGACCAGCAAAACAAAAACTTTATGGCTATCGTCCAAGCAATGAAAACACCCGTTGTAAGTATGGATATACGACTACCGGATTTTGACCCTGAAAAACGGAATGTCGACCCGCGTGCTTGGCTGGCAACAGCAGACATGTGTGTTATCGATCCGAATAGTCAAGGTGCATCGTTAATGATTGCCTTGAGCCGTGCACTCAAGGGAGAAGCTTCGTCATGGCTGTCGTCCATATCGTATCCTGGGATGAAATGGAGCGATTTTAAGGAGCTGTTTATAGCCAGGTATGATTGTCCAGAGACTACCGCTTCTTTTCTAATCAATTTACATGGAAATAAACCTAAAGAAAATGAGTGCTTGGCCGCATATGCAGCTACCCTCATGACAACCATTATGTCGAAGTGGAACGGCCTCACGACAGAGCAGATTGCCATTGCGACGGTGCTAGCTCATATTGCGAAGGACGATACGCGAGTCCAGCGATTATCCTTCACTACGGACATCAAAACCCGCAACGATCTGCAACGGGAACTGAAGGCTGTTTCGTTTCTGAAGAGGAGCGCCCCGTCCGGTGGTGATGAACGTGAAGGACCTGACGCGAAGAGGAACCGCCCCAGCTGGCCCGCCGGACCAAAATGTTTTAACTGTGGAAAATTAGGACACAGGTCGATGCAATGTCGCCTGAAAAGAAACTCGAAGCCACATGAACAGCAATTGAGGTCGACGGCGTCTAGCAGTGGCAAGAGCGACCAACCAACAGCGAGAGCCGACTGGATCACTTGCTTCAACTGTCGTGAACAAGGACACTACGCATCCAACTGCCCTAAAAGGAACGCCAGGGAGTCAAGCAGCAGCGCGTCAGTAGACCCTGTCAGGGAAAAGCGAGTCGACGTTTGCCTTGTGGGCGCACCTGCTGGATCCTTGCGACATTCTGGTGAGCAATTTGATTTTTATTATGACTCCGGCGCTGAATGTTCACTTGTTAAAGAATCTGTATGCTGTAAATTCAGTGGTAAACGACTTTACGAAAATGTCACATTGACTGGTATCGGACAGACTTCTGTAAGGTCAACTGTACAAATTTTGACTACTGTTGAAATTGATGGAATTATTTTTGAAATTCTTTTTCACGTTTTACCTGACCATTATTTGAGACATGAAATTATGATTGGACGCGAAGTTTTATCAATTGGTTTAGTAGTTCATATGTCATCCGCTAAGATACGATTTGAGAAAATACGGACTGTTCAGACATGTGACGTGATTGTTGACTGTAAATTTGACCCTGACAAGATAGACACTGATATCCCCCCTGAAAGGAAAAGTGAATTGCTGGATATTTTGCTATCTTTCGAAAATAGTTTTATTTCTGGTGTACCGACATCCCCGGCAGACACTGAACCCATGCAAATTCGCCTTATCAACCCCCATAAGACCGTCAATCGACGCCCTTATAGGTTGAGCCCCGAAGAGCGACAGGTTGTACGAGGTAAAATTGATGAACTGCTCAAGGCCAATATAATTCGCTGTAGTTCATCACCATTTGCGAGTCCTATACTTCTCGTTAAAAAGAAGGATGGTACTGATAGGATGTGTGTGGACTACCGCGAACTAAATGATAATACAGTACCCGATCGTTTTCCGCTACCGCTTATCTCTGACCAAATAGCTAGGTTGCATGGAGGCTATTTTTTTACAATTCTTGATTTGGCGTCGGGTTTTCACCAAATTCGTATTTCCAATGAATCTATAGAGCTGACAGCTTTTGTGACGCCTGACGGGCAATTTGAATACTTGACCATGCCATTCGGACTACGTAATGCCCCTTCGGTTTTCCAACGAGCTCTCGTTCACGCGCTTGGGGATTTGGTAAATACTTACGTTGTAGTCTACATGGATGACGTGCTTATTGTTGGAGAAACCGTTGACGAAGCACTTGAGCGACTTCAGGTAGTACTTAGAGTCCTGTCTGAGAAAGGGTTTTCTCTTAATCATAAAAAGTGTGTCTTCCTAAAACAGAAAGTAGAGTACCTCGGGTTTGAAGTCAGTCAAGGGCAGATACGTCCTAACCCTCACAAGGTTAGTTGTTTGACTTCGTTACCACCTCCTCAGACGGTAACGCAACTGCGTCAATTTATAGGTTTAGCGTCTTATTTTCGTCAGTTCGTAGCCAAATTTTCTCAGATTATGGCCCCGCTATATGCCTTGACCTCCGGCAATGGTCGGATAGAATGGAAATCCGAGTATGAGGCCATAAGACAGCAGGTAATTTCTGTTCTGACTAGTGAGCCAGTATTATCGATTTATGATCCAGCTCTTAGGACGGAGCTGCATACGGATGCGAGCGCTATTGGGTACGGAGCAGTTCTTATACAGCTAAAAGAAGGTAAGTCTCATCCTATAGCTTATTTCAGCAAGCGCACAACTGCTGCAGAGTCCAAGTATCACTCGTACGAGTTAGAGACTCTCGCTGTTGTCAACGCGGTGAAACATTTCCGACATTACTTGCATGGTCGTAAATTTGATGTGGTGACGGATTGCAGTTCGTTGCAGTCTACACGTAAGAAAACCGACTTAACGCCACGTGTTCACAGATGGTGGGCATTCTTGCAGGCCTTCGACTTTGACATTGTTCATCGTAGCGGTAAGCGAATGCCTCATGCAGATTTCTTTTCAAGAAATCCATTACCAGACGATCGAGGGAGCCCTACTTTTGAGAAGGTATACAAACAAATTAATTTTGCCGAACTTAATGACAACTGGCTTATTGCGGAACAGCAGAGAGATGGAGAGCTTTCAAAACTTGTGTCCGACTTGAAGGATGGTAAGCTTCCTCCTGATGTAGCTAAGACCTATGAGCTGAGGTCAAATGTTTTACATAGAAAAATTCAGCGACGTGGTAAGACTCTGTGCTTGCCAATAATTCCTAGAACTTTCAGGTGGTCCGTTGTCAACAATGTACACGAAGGTTTGCTACATCTGGGATGGGAGAAGACCTTAGAAAAAATTTACGAACTTTATTGGTTTGACCAAATGACGAGGTTTGTACGAAAATTCGTAGACAGCTGCGCCACGTGCAAAATTTCAAAGTCACGTTCCGGCAAGGTACAGGCAGAAATGCATCCTATTCCTAAGGTAACTATACCCTGGCACACCATACATATTGACGCTACAGGAAAACTAAGCGGCAAGAATGACCGAAAGGAATATGTGTTCGTGCTCATAGATGCCTTCACTAAGTACGTACTACTTCACCATACGCATAACATCGACACAGTTTGTAGTATTAGGGCCTTAAAGTGTAGTGTTTCACTATTTGGTGCGCCCAGTCGCGTAATCGCCGACCAAGGTAGGTGCTTCGCCAGTAAAGATTTTAAGGACTATTGCGAGTCTGTTAACATTAAGCTCCATCTAATAGCGACAGGTACTTCGAGGGCCAACGGCCAGGTGGAGCGCGTTATGAGCACATTGAAAAACATGCTTACTGCCATAGAAACCAGTAGTCGTTCATGGCAGGATGCTCTACCTGACGTGCAGCTAGCTCTCAATTGCACAATGAATCGAGTCACCCAAGCTAGCCCATTGGAACTTCTCATTGGGAAGGTTGCGAGGCCTTTAGATATCTTACCAGCGGTTGATAACGACCTCGAAATCGACATTGAGCAAGTCCGGTTACAGGCTATCGAGAATATGGAAAAAGGCTCAGCTTATGATAAGATGCGTTTTGACTCTACCAAAGCTAAAATAAAACCGTTTACTATTGGAGACTTTGTACTACTGCAAAATGAGGAACGAAACCAAACAAAGCTTGATCCTAAATATAAAGGACCTTTTAAAGTAATAGAGGTACTAGCAGGGGACCGGTACGTACTCAAGGCTCTTAATTCGAATCGGACATACAAGTATGCTCACGACCGTCTTCGAAAAATGCCTGACAGGGACAACTTTGACGCCGACTCTGACCCTGACTCTAGCAAGACTGACGAGACGAGACCGACTGATGATGAAGATGTTAGACCTTAAATGAGGGGATAAAAGATGCAAATGTAGTATGCAAGTGGCTCAGATCGCATGCATCTCGATGCTGTTCGTGCTGACTTATGGTTGGTAACCTCCGACCAGCATGGTGATGTAGGTGATCGCGAAAGGTGCCAGATGGAGGCAATGTATTGCCTTGAGGTTGGGTACCGGATGGAGGTCCCATAGTTGCCTGTGGAGGCAATGCGATGTGTTGAAGCTGGGTACCGGATGGAGGTCCTGGTAGTTGCCGGATAGAGGCAATGTGATGTGTTATGTGTGTTGAAGTCGGGTACCGGATGGAGGTCCCGCTAGTGTGTTGTGTGAGACGAGACTGGGTACCAAATAGAGCATTGCATACTAGTTTTTGTTCGGAAGGTTTTCATGAATTGGTTCTAAAACTGATGATTTTTTAAGAGTGGTGATTTCAACGCTGAGATTTTCTTATAAAGATTTGATGAGAATGTGAATTAGAATAAATTTTGTTGTTTGAATTGTGCGATTTTATTTCCTGACGTCTTGGTCAGGAAGGCCGAACAAGGGACATTTTACTTCGCATAAAATCTTGTTTCAGATGCCTCACACGAGGACGTGTGAATTGTCAAGATGGCCGTGTCGCAGAACCAACACTATTGATTATTATTAATTTAGAATAACGCCATCTATTATCGTTTGTCGGAAACGTCAAGCAGTTTGCTTGGGTGAGGTCGATAGAGGGGCGTGACAGCGGTCAGTTGCCAATGTCGAACATTAGACACATTTAGATCGGACGAGGCACTTCACTTTGGGTTGAGACACGAAGGTGAGAGGTCGTTCCGCCAGCCTGTACCGAACTTACCGCGTTTCCGTTTTTTTAATCCATTTCCATCGGTTTGATCATTTGTGATTTTAATTTTGTTAACGCGAGTGAATAAATAGAGTGTTGAGATCAGTGTCGAGACTATTATTTCGTACCTACACCATGCCGAACTCGGATTCTGATAGCGAGGTGTTCCAAATGGGCGAATTACCTTCGTTATATATATATATTATTGCCGAAATATTTAGATAAAGAAATAAACGAAAAATGAAAGAAATCCATCCCCCTATAGTACCCCCCCTCCCCTACACTATCCCCCCCCCTCTTTACCTATGACAGCCTAGAAATAATCAATAAGAATGGTCTAACGGTATCCTACAAAAACTGTATATGTAATTCTATTATTACAGAGCTATTAAACTAATAAAATAAAGCTGTGTGATTTAATAAAAAAGAGAAAAATACAATATAGTAATATAAGTAAAATGTGAAATAAATAAAATTGAATACCTTTAAAATCCTAATAAAGTAAAGTCAAAGAATTGCAGAAATAAGACAGAATAGTGGAAGATTCACCCGGCCAAAAATAAAGGATGTATGAAAGAAGACACAGTGCGAAAGAGAATAAACGCGAGAATCGATATGAATGACCAAAATAGAATTCTAAAAATTAAAGAACATTAAAAAGTTAGAAATAATAGTGGGAATGTAAAGGATGTATGAAAGAAGACACAGTGTGAAGAATAAATGCGAGAGTCGAATGAATAAGTTAAAATACAAAGATCTTAAAGAACAGTTAAAACTAGAAAGAATTGTGAGAATGTAAAGGAAGTACGATAGAAAGATAAGCATAAGCTTCAAAGTGCGAGAGGAATGAACGTGAAAACAGAATAAATGAATTACTCAGAATAACAAGGTCCCGTTGAAACCTTGAACGGGGAAAAGCTAAAAAAAAAAAAAAAAAAAAAAAAAAAAAAAAAAAAAAAAAAAAAAAAAAAAAAACCTAACCTAACCTAACCTAACCTAACCTAACCTAACCGAGATATCTCAGACTCCTGAAAAGCTTTTTTGAAGCGGTTTTCGACAGTAATCATTATAAATAGGCCTCCGCCAACCAACTGACACAAAATATTTGACTTTCCTGCAAGGGTGGTTTTATTTTAGTACTTACCCCTATTTTCCAAAATTTTACATCTTTAAAAATTAATAACTCACAATCCTTACGTTAGATTTCTGTTTTGTTTTCTGAATCGGGTTTTCGCCATACTAACCTAGGTTTCCCGGCGCTGCGCGCGAATTGAAACCCTTCCAGGTCGCTGAAAACTCGGTTTTTTCATTAAAAATCGTGGTTTTTTGAGGTTTTTTGACCACAATTAAAGTTTTTTCTTCCAAAAGTAGTGCTGAAAACCTTACAGTGAGCTTGCCCGCGCCGAGACGCGTCTTTTGACACCTCGCACGACCCGCTAGCTCGCAAAAAATTTTTTTTAAAAGGGCCTGGAAATAGCGCCAAAAACTGCTCCGCCTTCCAAAACCGACACCACGCCTACTTCACTCGAATTACCGGGGACAATTATGGAAAGGCTACAAAAGGTGGAGACCAACATCGAGACGCGGCTAAATGACCTCGAAAAGAAAGTCGCAAGAAACTTCCAGGAGATGACCGACCACTACACCGACAGCGGTTCCGACATCATCGACAAGGTCGTCGATAAGATCGTCGAGGTCAGCGACAAGATTGACCTAGTCAAGGAGAGCATTGACCACACTACAGAAGGAGTGAAGAGTGTTGGTCATGCCGCGGCTGTCCTCGAGGGTAGAATCGACGACTTTGTTGGTGAGGTCGCCACCAGAACCGACAGGCTAAGGGAGGTCATAACGGAAGTGGCTTGCGACTCAAAAAGAGATTCGCACACCTACGCCCAAGTAACGGCAGCCAAACCCAGGCATCGACCGGCACTTCACTCGCTGGCGGTCACCCTCGAAGGCAATCAGGAGACTGCTGACGAGGTGCTCGCCAGGGTGAAGAAGGCGGTCGATGCCAGGGGAACAGGCCTGAAAATTAATAAAGTCCGGAAGGCAAAGAACCAGACGGTCATACTGGGGTGCGACTCAGAAGCAGAAATGACCAAAGTGCGTGAAAGGATCGAGAGCCGAGGTGAAGGGTTGGTAGTAGCGCCTATGAGAAATAAAAACCCGCTCGTCGTCCTAAAAGACGTCTTTTTGGACAGTGAGGACGACGAGCTGGTGCAGGCGCTCTACTCCCAGAACCAAAACGTCTTTAAGGACCTAGACCAGGAGGAACGAGAGATAGCAATTAAATTTAAAAAAAGGACAAGAAATCCAAAAACGGCGCACGTTGTCGTCCAGGTCAGACCCAAGGTGTGGCAGAGGATGACGGAGGCTGGGGCCCTCTACCTTGACCTGCAAAGGGTTAGGGTGGAGGACCAGTCGCCGCTCATCCAATGCACCAAATGTTTGGCATTTGGGCACGGCCGAAAATTTTGTACGGAGAGTGCAGACAGGTGCAGCCACTGCGGAGGACCACATCTGCGTGACAAATGCGTGGAATTTGTTGCCGGCAATGAACCGCAGTGCTGCAACTGTTTGCGCTCAAAGCTTCAGAGGACCGACCATAATGCCTTCAGCGTGGAGTGCCCGGTCCGAAAGAAATGGGATTATCTGGCCCGGACGACAACGGCGTATGCCTAAACTATCCCCCCCCCCCCCGCTAGATATACAAAATATATTATACAAATATACGAGTATATCAAGCACCTGTCCCTAAAATCCCCTAAAAACCTGAAAAAGTTAACTGACTAAGAAATGTCAATAAATATATAATATCTAAGCATATATATATATATTATTGCCGAAATATTTAGATAAAGAAATAAACGAAAAATGAAAGAAATCCATCCCCCTATAGTACCCCCCCCTCCCCTACACTATCCCCCCCCCCTCTTTACCTATGACAGCCTAGAAATAATCAATAAGAATGGTCTAACGGTATCCTACAAAAACTGTATATGTAATTCTATTATTACAGAGCTATTAAACTAATAAAATAAAGCTGTGTGATTTAATAAAAAAGAGAAAAATACAATATAGTAATTAAGTAAAATGTGAAATAAATAAAATTGAATACCTTTAAAATCCTAATAAAGTAAAGTCAAAGAATTGCAGAAATAAGACAGAATAGTGGAAGATTCACCCGGCCAAAAATAAAGGATGTATGAAAGAAGACACAGTGCGAAAGAGAATAAACGCGAGAATCGATATGAATGACCAAAATAGAATTCTAAAAATTAAAGAACATTAAAAAGTTAGAAATAATAGTGGGAATGTAAAGGATGTATGAAAGAAGACACAGTGTGAAGAATAAATGCGAGAGTCGAATGAATAAGTTAAAATACAAAGATCTTAAAGAACAGTTAAAACTAGAAAGAATTGTGAGAATGTAAAGGAAGTACGATAGAAAGATAAGCATAAGCTTCAAAGTGCGAGAGGAATGAACGTGAAAACAGAATAAATGAATTACTCAGAATAACAAGGTCCCGTTGAAACCTTGAACGGGGAAAAGCAAAAAAAAAAAAAAAAAAAAAAAAAAAAAAAAAAAAAAAAAAAAACATACCCCACCTTACCCCACCCTACCCCCCCTTTTTTTTTTTTTTTTTTTTTTTTTTTTTTTTTTTTTTGCGCTGGGAAAAAATGCGTTACGCATACCTCCCGCTCGGGGGAGCGGGGGGCTATGTGGGACTCCCCGGGCTAAGCCCGGTATACCCACTAAAACGACCCAGCGGCATTCCCGCATCGTCTTAGTGGAGGGGGACTGGGAGACCGGCGCAGCCTTTGCGTCCAGTCCTCCTCCGACGAACACCCACCCAACCCATCACGCCCTCCCCGTAGGGAGAGGGCCGGGAATGACGGACGAAGGCGGTGACGAGTGCAATGCAGGCGGAGGCACCCCCGTGCCGGTCGCCCGCCCGTCACCACCAGGAGGAGGGAGAAAACGACCTCTTCTCCGACCTCTCCTTCGTCTTCGGAGCGGTGCAGCGAGAGGGTCTTCCTCACGCGCGCGCTCCGCCGCCTCCTTTTGCGAGATGACATCCTCGCAGAAGGAGGCGACCGCTGCCCAGGACTCCTCGCTCTCCAGCATAGATTTGACCACGCCGGGGAGCGAGAGGTCCTGTCCGATCTCCGCGATGAGACTACGGCGCCGCTCGGACCAAGCTGGGCACACCTCGAGAGTGTGCTGCGCATTGTCTTCCGCGGCGCCGCAGTCGTGGCACGCCGCAGTCTCCTCCCTCCCGATCCGGTGCAGGTACGAGCCAAAACAGCCGTGTCCTGACAGCACCTGCACCAGACGGAAGGAGAGGAAACCGTGTCGCCTCTCGAGCCAGTCCTGCAGGACCGGACCGAGCGCGTCCAGGGTACGGCGGCCAAAGGTGGCGGCGGCGAGGTCCTGCGTCCAGTGGACAACAATGGCGGCCCTCGCCTCCCTCCGCACGGCCTCCCTCTCTTCCGCGACGGGGCGCTCCCCGAGCGCTTTCCGGCGCGCCGTCCATTCGTACACTCTGGCGAGCACCCACGCCTCCAACTCCCAAGGAGGGGTGCTGGCCAGAGCGCACGCCGCCGAAAAGCCTACCGAGCGATAGGCCCTCGCAACCCGCAATGCAATGGCCCTTTGTGGCCTGCGGATCGCCGTCGCGTTCTCCCTCCTGTGTAGGGACTCCTCCCATATGGGGGCGCCGTATAGGGCCATGCTCCGCAGGATGCCACTATACAGGCGCCGGCATAGCGCACCAGGCCCCCCCAGGTTCGGCAGGAGCCATGACAGCGCGTCCGCGGCTTTCAACAGGCGCGTCGACAGCCCGCTGAAATGTGGGCCGAAGCGCCACCTGCTATCAAGTATCAGACCCAGATACTTCATCTGGGTCCGTACGTCCACCCTGGTGCCCTCCACAACGATGTGGGCATCCGGAGGGCAGCGCTGCCGAGGCCCTTGGAAGAACACGGCCTCGGTCTTGTTCAGCGCCACCTTCAACCCCAGGCGGCGGATCCTTCCTGCGACCAACGATCCGCCAGCCGAGGCCAGACAGGCCGCCTCCCTGAAGTTCCTGCCCCGGGCAGTGAGGAGAGTGTCATCCGCGTAGCAGATGACACTCGTGCCCTGGAGCAGGGCTCCCCGCAGGAGCCAATCGAATCCGATGTTCCACAAAGGAGGGCCTAGCACCGATCCCTGTGGAACACCGGACTCTGCGCCGTACCGCCTCAGAGTGGCCGATTTGTCTACAAGGAGGACCTCGCGGTCCTCCAAGTAGTCGGCCAGCAGGTCCCTCAAGTACTGGGGCACTCCATGATACCGGAGCGCCTCCAATATCGTCGAGTGGGGAACGGAGTTGAAGGCGTTGGCTATGTCGAATGACACCGCCAGCACTCCGTCCCCCGCCTCAAACGCCCCCTTCACCTGACCCTTGAGTAGGGCCAGCGCATCGATGGTCGACCGACCCTGTCGGAAACCAAACTGGGCGTCCGACAGGTCCGGGCCGACCCTCCGCAGATGGCTGTTCAGCCGACTGGCGATGATCCCCTCGAACAATTTACCGACCTCATCGAGCAGAACGATGGGCCGGTACGCCGAGGGGGAATCGACCGGACGTCCCTCCTTGCGCAGTAGGCATAGCTGCCCCTCCTTCCAAAGCTTCGGGAACCTCCCAGCGGTAAGGCACGCGCTGAAAAGGTCCCGAAACCTGTCCTCCATTTGAGCGGCAGCTATGGCTACCACCCGTGCTGGAACGCCGTCCGGTCCAGGGGCCGTCTTTTTTGCTCGGAGGCTGAACAACCCCGCGCTAAATTCCTCTGCCGTCACCGGAGGGACCTCCTCATCCTGTGACGCCTCCCTCTGTGGAACCTAACCTAACCTAACCTAACCTAACCTAACCGAGATATCTCAGACTCCTGAAAAGCTTTTTTGAAGCGGTTTTCGACAGTAATCATTATAAATAGGCCTCCGCCAACCAACTGACACAAAATATTTGACTTTCCTGCAAGGGTGGTTTTATTTTAGTACTTACCCCTATTTTCCAAAATTTTACATCTTTAAAAATTAATAACTCACAATCCTTACGTTAGATTTCTGTTTTGTTTTCTGAATCGGGTTTTCGCCATACTAACCTAGGTTTCCCGGCGCTGCGCGCGAATTGAAACCCTTCCAGGTCGCTGAAAACTCGGTTTTTTCATTAAAAATCGTGGTTTTTTGAGGTTTTTTGACCACAATTAAAGTTTTTTCTTCCAAAAGTAGTGCTGAAAACCTTACAGTGAGCTTGCCCGCGCCGAGACGCGTCTTTTGACACCTCGCACGACCCGCTAGCTCGCAAAAAATTTTTTTTAAAAGGGCCTGGAAATAGCGCCAAAAACTGCTCCGCCTTCCAAAACCGACACCACGCCTACTTCACTCGAATTACCGGGGACAATTATGGAAAGGCTACAAAAGGTGGAGACCAACATCGAGACGCGGCTAAATGACCTCGAAAAGAAAGTCGCAAGAAACTTCCAGGAGATGACCGACCACTACACCGACAGCGGTTCCGACATCATCGACAAGGTCGTCGATAAGATCGTCGAGGTCAGCGACAAGATTGACCTAGTCAAGGAGAGCATTGACCACACTACAGAAGGAGTGAAGAGTGTTGGTCATGCCGCGGCTGTCCTCGAGGGTAGAATCGACGACTTTGTTGGTGAGGTCGCCACCAGAACCGACAGGCTAAGGGAGGTCATAACGGAAGTGGCTTGCGACTCAAAAAGAGATTCGCACACCTACGCCCAAGTAACGGCAGCCAAACCCAGGCATCGACCGGCACTTCACTCGCTGGCGGTCACCCTCGAAGGCAATCAGGAGACTGCTGACGAGGTGCTCGCCAGGGTGAAGAAGGCGGTCGATGCCAGGGGAACAGGCCTGAAAATTAATAAAGTCCGGAAGGCAAAGAACCAGACGGTCATACTGGGGTGCGACTCAGAAGCAGAAATGACCAAAGTGCGTGAAAGGATCGAGAGCCGAGGTGAAGGGTTGGTAGTAGCGCCTATGAGAAATAAAAACCCGCTCGTCGTCCTAAAAGACGTCTTTTTGGACAGTGAGGACGACGAGCTGGTGCAGGCGCTCTACTCCCAGAACCAAAACGTCTTTAAGGACCTAGACCAGGAGGAACGAGAGATAGCAATTAAATTTAAAAAAAGGACAAGAAATCCAAAAACGGCGCACGTTGTCGTCCAGGTCAGACCCAAGGTGTGGCAGAGGATGACGGAGGCTGGGGCCCTCTACCTTGACCTGCAAAGGGTTAGGGTGGAGGACCAGTCGCCGCTCATCCAATGCACCAAATGTTTGGCATTTGGGCACGGCCGAAAATTTTGTACGGAGAGTGCAGACAGGTGCAGCCACTGCGGAGGACCACATCTGCGTGACAAATGCGTGGAATTTGTTGCCGGCAATGAACCGCAGTGCTGCAACTGTTTGCACTCAAAGCTTCAGAGGACCGACCATAATGCCTTCAGCGTGGAGTGCCCGGTCCGAAAGAAATGGGATTATCTGGCCCGGACGACAACGGCGTATGCCTAAACTATCCCCCCCCCCCCGCTAGATATACAAAATATATTATACAAATATACGAGTATATCAAGCACCTGTCCCTAAAATCCCCTAAAAACCTGAAAAAGTTAACTGACTAAGAAATGTCAATAAATATATAATATCTAAGCATATATATATATATTATTGCCGAAATATTTAGATAAAGAAATAAACGAAAAATGAAAGAAATCCATCCCCCTATAGTACCCCCCCCTCCCCTACACTATCCCCCCCCCTCTTTACCTATGACAGCCTAGAAATAATCAATAAGAATGGTCTAACGGTATCCTACAAAAACTGTATATGTAATTCTATTATTACAGAGCTATTAAACTAATAAAATAAAGCTGTGTGATTTAATAAAAAAGAGAAAAATACAATATAGTAATTAAGTAAAATGTGAAATAAATAAAATTGAATACCTTTAAAATCCTAATAAAGTAAAGTCAAAGAATTGCAGAAATAAGACAGAATAGTGGAAGATTCACCCGGCCAAAAATAAAGGATGTATGAAAGAAGACACAGTGCGAAAGAGAATAAACGCGAGAATCGATATGAATGACCAAAATAGAATTCTAAAAATTAAAGAACATTAAAAAGTTAGAAATAATAGTGGGAATGTAAAGGATGTATGAAAGAAGACACAGTGTGAAGAATAAATGCGAGAGTCGAATGAATAAGTTAAAATACAAAGATCTTAAAGAACAGTTAAAACTAGAAAGAATTGTGAGAATGTAAAGGAAGTACGATAGAAAGATAAGCATAAGCTTCAAAGTGCGAGAGGAATGAACGTGAAAACAGAATAAATGAATTACTCAGAATAACAAGGTCCCGTTGAAACCTTGAACGGGGAAAAGCTAAAAAAAAAAAAAAAAAAAAAAAAAAAAAAAAAAAAAAAAAAAAAAAAAAAAACCTAACCTAACCTAACCTAACCTAACCTAACCTAACCGAGATATCTCAGACTCCTGAAAAGCTTTTTTGAAGCGGTTTTCGACAGTAATCATTATAAATAGGCCTCCGCCAACCAACTGACACAAAATATTTGACTTTCCTGCAAGGGTGGTTTTATTTTAGTACTTACCCCTATTTTCCAAAATTTTACATCTTTAAAAATTAATAACTCACAATCCTTACGTTAGATTTCTGTTTTGTTTTCTGAATCGGGTTTTCGCCATACTAACCTAGGTTTCCCGGCGCTGCGCGCGAATTGAAACCCTTCCAGGTCGCTGAAAACTCGGTTTTTTCATTAAAAATCGTGGTTTTTTGAGGTTTTTTGACCACAATTAAAGTTTTTTCTTCCAAAAGTAGTGCTGAAAACCTTACAGTGAGCTTGCCCGCGCCGAGACGCGTCTTTTGACACCTCGCACGACCCGCTAGCTCGCAAAAAATTTTTTTTAAAAGGGCCTGGAAATAGCGCCAAAAACTGCTCCGCCTTCCAAAACCGACACCACGCCTACTTCACTCGAATTACCGGGGACAATTATGGAAAGGCTACAAAAGGTGGAGACCAACATCGAGACGCGGCTAAATGACCTCGAAAAGAAAGTCGCAAGAAACTTCCAGGAGATGACCGACCACTACACCGACAGCGGTTCCGACATCATCGACAAGGTCGTCGATAAGATCGTCGAGGTCAGCGACAAGATTGACCTAGTCAAGGAGAGCATTGACCACACTACAGAAGGAGTGAAGAGTGTTGGTCATGCCGCGGCTGTCCTCGAGGGTAGAATCGACGACTTTGTTGGTGAGGTCGCCACCAGAACCGACAGGCTAAGGGAGGTCATAACGGAAGTGGCTTGCGACTCAAAAAGAGATTCGCACACCTACGCCCAAGTAACGGCAGCCAAACCCAGGCATCGACCGGCACTTCACTCGCTGGCGGTCACCCTCGAAGGCAATCAGGAGACTGCTGACGAGGTGCTCGCCAGGGTGAAGAAGGCGGTCGATGCCAGGGGAACAGGCCTGAAAATTAATAAAGTCCGGAAGGCAAAGAACCAGACGGTCATACTGGGGTGCGACTCAGAAGCAGAAATGACCAAAGTGCGTGAAAGGATCGAGAGCCGAGGTGAAGGGTTGGTAGTAGCGCCTATGAGAAATAAAAACCCGCTCGTCGTCCTAAAAGACGTCTTTTTGGACAGTGAGGACGACGAGCTGGTGCAGGCGCTCTACTCCCAGAACCAAAACGTCTTTAAGGACCTAGACCAGGAGGAACGAGAGATAGCAATTAAATTTAAAAAAAGGACAAGAAATCCAAAAACGGCGCACGTTGTCGTCCAGGTCAGACCCAAGGTGTGGCAGAGGATGACGGAGGCTGGGGCCCTCTACCTTGACCTGCAAAGGGTTAGGGTGGAGGACCAGTCGCCGCTCATCCAATGCACCAAATGTTTGGCATTTGGGCACGGCCGAAAATTTTGTACGGAGAGTGCAGACAGGTGCAGCCACTGCGGAGGACCACATCTGCGTGACAAATGCGTGGAATTTGTTGCCGGCAATGAACCGCAGTGCTGCAACTGTTTGCACTCAAAGCTTCAGAGGACCGACCATAATGCCTTCAGCGTGGAGTGCCCGGTCCGAAAGAAATAGGATTATCTGGCCCGGACGACAACGGCGTATGCCTAAACTATCCCCCCCCCCCCGCTAGATATACAAAATATATTATACAAATATACGAGTATATCAAGCACCTGTCCCTAAAATCCCCTAAAAACCTGAAAAAGTTAACTGACTAAGAAATGTCAATAAATATATAATATCTAAGCATATATATATATATTATTGCCGAAATATTTAGATAAAGAAATAAACGAAAAATGAAAGAAATCCATCCCCCTATAGTACCCCCCCCTCCCCTACACTATCCCCCCCCCTCTTTACCTATGACAGCCTAGAAATAATCAATAAGAATGGTCTAACGGTATCCTACAAAAACTGTATATGTAATTCTATTATTACAGAGCTATTAAACTAATAAAATAAAGCTGTGTGATTTAATAAAAAAGAGAAAAATACAATATAGTAATTAAGTAAAATGTGAAATAAATAAAATTGAATACCTTTAAAATCCTAATAAAGTAAAGTCAAAGAATTGCAGAAATAAGACAGAATAGTGGAAGATTCACCCGGCCAAAAATAAAGGATGTATGAAAGAAGACACAGTGCGAAAGAGAATAAACGCGAGAATCGATATGAATGACCAAAATAGAATTCTAAAAATTAAAGAACATTAAAAAGTTAGAAATAATAGTGGGAATGTAAAGGATGTATGAAAGAAGACACAGTGTGAAGAATAAATGCGAGAGTCGAATGAATAAGTTAAAATACAAAGATCTTAAAGAACAGTTAAAACTAGAAAGAATTGTGAGAATGTAAAGGAAGTACGATAGAAAGATAAGCATAAGCTTCAAAGTGCGAGAGGAATGAACGTGAAAACAGAATAAATGAATTACTCAGAATAACAAGGTCCCGTTGAAACCTTGAACGGGGAAAAGCTAAAAAAAAAAAAAAAAAAAAAAAAAAAAACCTAACCTAACCGAGATATCTCAGACTCCTGAAAAGCTTTTTTGAAGCGGTTTTCGACAGTAATCATTATAAATAGGCCTCCGCCAACCAACTGACACAAAATATTTGACTTTCCTGCAAGGGTGGTTTTATTTTAGTACTTACCCCTATTTTCCAAAATTTTACATCTTTAAAAATTAATAACTCACAATCCTTACGTTAGATTTCTGTTTTGTTTTCTGAATCGGGTTTTCGCCATACTAACCTAGGTTTCCCGGCGCTGCGCGCGAATTGAAACCCTTCCAGGTCGCTGAAAACTCGGTTTTTTCATTAAAAATCGTGGTTTTTTGAGGTTTTTTGACCACAATTAAAGTTTTTTCTTCCAAAAGTAGTGCTGAAAACCTTACAGTGAGCTTGCCCGCGCCGAGACGCGTCTTTTGACACCTCGCACGACCCGCTAGCTCGCAAAAAATTTTTTTTAAAAGGGCCTGGAAATAGCGCCAAAAACTGCTCCGCCTTCCAAAACCGACACCACGCCTACTTCACTCGAATTACCGGGGACAATTATGGAAAGGCTACAAAAGGTGGAGACCAACATCGAGACGCGGCTAAATGACCTCGAAAAGAAAGTCGCAAGAAACTTCCAGGAGATGACCGACCACTACACCGACAGCGGTTCCGACATCATCGACAAGGTCGTCGATAAGATCGTCGAGGTCAGCGACAAGATTGACCTAGTCAAGGAGAGCATTGACCACACTACAGAAGGAGTGAAGAGTGTTGGTCATGCCGCGGCTGTCCTCGAGGGTAGAATCGACGACTTTGTTGGTGAGGTCGCCACCAGAACCGACAGGCTAAGGGAGGTCATAACGGAAGTGGCTTGCGACTCAAAAAGAGATTCGCACACCTACGCCCAAGTAACGGCAGCCAAACCCAGGCATCGACCGGCACTTCACTCGCTGGCGGTCACCCTCGAAGGCAATCAGGAGACTGCTGACGAGGTGCTCGCCAGGGTGAAGAAGGCGGTCGATGCCAGGGGAACAGGCCTGAAAATTAATAAAGTCCGGAAGGCAAAGAACCAGACGGTCATACTGGGGTGCGACTCAGAAGCAGAAATGACCAAAGTGCGTGAAAGGATCGAGAGCCGAGGTGAAGGGTTGGTAGTAGCGCCTATGAGAAATAAAAACCCGCTCGTCGTCCTAAAAGACGTCTTTTTGGACAGTGAGGACGACGAGCTGGTGCAGGCCCACCCACCCTGTTCTATATAGGGAAGGTAGAGAAGGATATTGTCGAAATTTTTTATTTTTAAATTTGCTCCGCAGTGGTAAGCCCGGGCCAAAACAACTTTTCTATCGCTTTGCGGCCACTGCAGCACCAGATTCTGGAGCAGAGGAGCATTTATATAGATTAATTACTAATTCAACTAGATTTTGTTATTTGACTCGCCCTTAGGGTGTACTGACCTTTTACTTTACAATTTGCTGGCCCCCCCTTTACAGGGACCAGTGATTTTAACAGTATTATATAGTTTTAGGATTTTACTGACATTTATTGACGCAAATTTATACAAATTTAAATTATTATATATATTTTGATTTTACATATACTAATAGGTCTCCTGGTCCCCCTTTTACAGGGATCAGAGAGTCGAGTGTACCCTGACCATATTTTGATTTACCTTACTACCCCTAATTTTAACATGTTCGGAATCAGGACGCCCGTCGGAAAAACGACCAAACCCGTTGATAAGAGCTCGGATGCGGGGACGTCTCGCATCGAACAGCCGGGCCCCTCAGTGAGACGCAGCATTGGGGAATGGGAGGCTGACAAGTTTGCGACAGCAAGACCTCTCAAAACACCAACCCCTCCTAAAAACGCTTTAAGGACATCTCCTCCTAAAATAAAGACAAAGGCAGCGCTCTCGCAAGAAGCTAAGTCCGTTAATGTGCAGCCCATGGCCCTTGACAGTTCGCCGCCCAACTCGCAAACCACACGGTACCTCAATAGGACCTCGGAGGCGAAGGCCTGCCTCTCGAAAGCCAAAATCCAGCTGGTGAGTTCTCGGAACCTGAAAAAAGAGATCAAAGACGAGATCACGAAAGCGGTGGAGAGGCTCTACCAGCTGGTGAAGGAGTCGGAGGCCGACAGAGGTACCGAGTCGGAAGAAAAATTGGAACGCGAAAGCGATGTCACACCGAGTGCAGTTGTCCCGACAGAGCTCATGAAGCAGCTCATGGATAGCCTTCAGCAGCATAATCAGGCTCTGGAGGAATGCCAACAGCATACGCGAGCTCTGTCGGAACAACTGAAACAAACTCCTTCCTACGTCCCAGGCAACGGACCGACCTTTGCTGAGGTCGCGAGCTCCAGGAAGAACTTCCAAAGGCCTCTTCACTCGATGGTCATTTCATCTGTCAATGAACAGGACACCGGTGAAGAGGTCATTGAGAAATTGAGGACGGCGGTAGATGCCAGGAACGAGGGCACGCAAGTCGAGAGGCTACGGAAGGCCAGGGATCAGAAGGTCGTGGTCGGCTTTAAAACTCGTGAGGAGTTGACGAGGGTGTCGGAACGCGTCAGGAAGGCAGGTAACCTGGTCGTGGAAGAAATAAAAAATAAGGATCCCCTCGTCATCGTAATGGACGTCCTCTCCTGTCACTCCGACCCGGAGGTCATCGCAGCGCTAAAACGTCAGAACCATCATCTGATTGGAGACATACCTGTGGATGATGTTAGGATCGCAGTCAAGTACCGTCGCAGGACTAGGAACACCCATACCTGCCACATCATCCTACAGGTGTCTCCAACGATATGGCAGAGGCTGACAACGGCGGGCCGAGTGCACATCGATCTGCAGAGGGTGCGAGTGCAGGACCAGTCCCCACTGGTGCAGTGCACCCGCTGCCTGCGGTATGGCCACAGCCGCAAACTGTGCACAGAGCCTGCCGACCTCTGCGTTCACTGCGGTGACCCCCACCTTCGTGTGGACTGCCCCAAGCGAATGTCTGCGGAGGCCCCGAGTTGTCGCAACTGTCTGTCGGCAAAGATGGCCAGAACAGACCACAGCGCCTTCGACAGCGAGTGCCCAATCCGCGTAAAGTGGGACGCATTGGCGCGCCTGTCGGTGGCGTATTGCTGAGGTGGTGTTGGCGACATCTGAGAGCGACCCCAATATCGGCCCAAACTACCAGGTGATCCAAGCGAATCTGCAGAGGAAGAATCTTGCAACCCAAGAGCTCCTTATAGCGGCTAGCGAGCGAAGGGTTGCATTCTCACTGCTCCAGGAGCCGTACGTGGGTGGGATCAAAAGGATGCGAGACTACCATGGAGCGAGAGTCTACCAGTGCGTGGAAGTAGGAGATGGAACTGTGAAGGCGGCCATCGTCGTTTTTGACAATGACCTTGACGTCACACAGTGTCCGAAACTTACCACCAACAACATCGTGGTGGTGAGGATCCGAACCCGCGCCTGGGAAATCGCAGTAGTCTCCTTCTATTTTGAACCCGACCAGCCCATAGGGCCATACCTGGAGCACCTCAAGCAGATTCGCGAGGATATGAACCAGCTTAAAATTGTCATAGGCGGTGACGCCAATGCCAAAAACACCTGGTGGGGAAGCTCGATAGTCGACAGCAGGGGCGAGGAACTCTTTGGAACTCTCGAGGAGATGGGCTTGCAGGTGCTCAACGTCGGCAATACTCCGACCTTTGACACCATCAGAGGCGGCAAAACCTACACCAGTTTCGTTGATCTAACAGCTTGCTCAACTGAAATGTTGGAACTGGTGGAGGACTGGGAAGTTGAAGAAGGCATCACGAGCTCGGACCACAACGGTATTGTTTTCAAAATTAATCTGCAGAAATCTACAGGCATTAACACAAAAAGAACTACTAGATTATATAATACTAGGAAAGCAAATTGGAGCCAATTTCGTGAGAAATTGGCTCAATTTCAAGCAGAGAGTAAAATTAACATTTTAGAAATTGACAAAATTGAAAATAAAACAGATTTGGATAAAATAATTAATAGCTACATAGAAATAATAACAAAAGCCTGTAAGAAAACGATACCTAAAATTAGTAATAAACAAAAACTTACCTTACCGTGGTGGTCCACCGAGCTCGCTGAGCTGATGTCTGAAGTCAACACCAGAAGACGCCGCATACGATGTGCTGCACCGGGTCGGAGGCAGAAAGTCGTCGAGGAGTACCTGCAAGCGAAAGAAACATATGAGTTCAAAGCAAAACGGGCTCAGACAGAAAGCTGGAAGGCCTTCTGTGAAAAACAAGATGGGGAAGGCGTCTGGGAGGGGATCTACAGGATCATTGGACGGACCTCCAAAAGGCATGAAGACCTGCCGCTGGTGAAGGACGGAGTATCACTGAACCCGCGAGATTCGGCATTGCTGCTGGCAGAGACCTTCTACCCCGAAGACCTGGAAGACGGGGATGATGACGACCACCGTCGGATCCGAGAAGCGGCCAGTCGTGTAAACGAGTGGGCGCATGATGAACACCATGACCCGCCGTTTACGCTTCTGGAGCTAAGATCCGCGGTGGAAAGTTTCAACCCGAAGAAGGCACCCGGGGCGGATGGTCTCACGGCCGACATCTGTGCGCAGGCCATTCTCCCGGACCCGGGGGTGTTCCTTGCACTGGCAAATAAGTGCCTTGAGCAGGGTCACTTCCCCGGGGCCTGGAAAGTGGCCACAGTGGTGATACTCCGGAAACCCGGCAAAGATTCCTACACAACCCCAAAGTCGTACAGGCCCATTGGCCTTCTACCTGTCCTGGGCAAAATTCTAGAAAAGATGTTGGTAGCTCGCCTGAAGTGGCATCTGGTCCCGAGGCTGAGTACTCGCCAGTTTGGTTTCATGCCCCAGAGAAGCACCGAGGACTCCCTCTACACCCTGATACAACATATCAACGCCAAGCTAGAACAAAAGAAGCTGATCACTGTTGTATCGCTGGATATAGAGGGAGCCTTCGACAGCGCATGGTGGCCGGCCATAAAGACCAGACTGGCTGAGGAAAAGTGCCCGGTGAATATCCGGCGGATGATAGGCAGCTACCTCAGTGAGAGAAGCGTCCAGGTCAGGTACGCGGGAGCGGAGTGCCGAAGGAGTACGACTAAGGGGTGTGTACAGGGTTCGATTGGGGGTCCGATCCTATGGAATCTAGTGCTGGATCCTCTGTTGAAGGGGCTCGGGGAACGAGGGGACCACTGTCAGGCGTTCGCCGATGACGTGGTGCTCGTCTTCGACGGGGATACAGCACTAGAGGTCCAAAGACAAGCCAATGCCGCCCTCGAGTATGTTCGGAGGTGGGGCATCGTGAACAAGCTGAAATTTGCGCCGCATAAGACATGCGCCATGCTCGTAACGAGGAAGCTGAAGCACGATGTCCCGCTCCTGACCATGGGCGGGGTCGACATTGGCATGTCTAAAGAGATCAAAATACTGGGGCTGACTGTGGACCACAAGCTCACCTTTAACACCCACGCTGCAAATGTTTGCAAGAAGGCTCTTGACTTCTTCAAACAGTTGTCCAGAGCAGCCAAAGTGAGCTGGGGTCTACACCCAGAAGTCATACGCTGCATCTATACCGCGGCGGTCGAGCCGGTAATACTCTACGCTGCCAGTGCCTGGGCGCCTGCAGCGAGGAAGGTTGGAGTACAAAAACTCCTCAATTCAGTCCAGCGGGGGTTCGCTCAAAAACTCTGCAAATCCTATCGCACCGTCTCGCTTAACTCCGCGCTCGTGCTGGCTGGGGTACTCCCTCTTGACCTCCGAATACAGGAAGCAGCCGCACTGTACGAGGCAAAGAGGGGGGTGCCCCAGCCGGCGCTCGCGGGACGGGAGGTGGAGCGGGTGGTAGCATTTGCAGAGACTCCACACCCGGCGAAACATATGGCCATGGGGTTCGTTTGCTTGGTGGATCAGTCACATGTGGAGACCCACAACAGCCAGGACATACGGTTTTTCACCGACGGCAGCAAGATTGGCGGTAAGGTCGGAGCAGCCCTGTCACTGTGGGACAGGGACGCTGAGATCAAATCCGTCAAGCTTAGCTTGCCGATGTGCTGTACTGTCTACCAAGCGGAACTCCTGGCCATATGCGTAGCAACACGCCAGATACTGCAGCGCAAGGAGGGGACCTTCGGTATCTATAGTGACTCAACAGCTGCACTACAGACTGTCACGAACCAGGGTTCCCTCCACGCACTGGCAGTGGAGGCAAGAGCGAACCTCAACGAGGCTTTATCCCAGGGCAAAGATGTATCTTTGTTCTGGGTAAAGGCACACGCTGGACTGGATGGGAACGAGCGCGCAGACCACCTTGCTAAGGAGGCGGCACTGCGCAGCAAGAAGAGACCGGACTACGACCGCTGCCCGGTATCATTCGTCAAGCGGCAGATCCGCATGGAGTCGCTTGACGAATGGAACCGGAGGTATAGAGAAGGCGAGACCGCCGCAGTGACAAGGATCTTCCTCCCAGACGCAATAGACGCTTTCAGAATTGTCAAAGAACTTAGGCCAACCGGGGTAGTAACCCAAGTAATGACGGGGCACGGTGGGTTCTCCGAATACTTGCATCGCTTCAAGTGTAAGGAGAACCCATCGTGCATCTGCGAACCGGACGTACGGGAATCGGTCCCGCACATTATATTTAAATGTCCTGTCTTTGAAAAAGGAAGAAGAGAACTCGAAGTAGAGTTAGAGACTAAATTAGATCAAAATAGAATTAGCGAATTGATGAAAAATAGGAAATCTAGGGAAAAATTTTTAAAATTTTGTACAATAATATCAAATATTGTTATAAAAAGAAATAAGGCAAATTAAACTATGCTTTCCTTATATAGCAATATACAAAGTATATAATGTATATAACCGCGTAAAGCATAGATACATCGACTAAATTAGAAAATTAAATAAAAATGAAAATACAAACCACAAATAGAAAAATCAGGTCTCTGACTACGTCAGGGGTACACTCGCAAAGGCAGGAGTGGGTTTTAGCCGGTAAGAGTCCGGCACTGCCCCTAGAGGCGTCCATGAGGATTTCCCACTCCTGCCAAAATTTAAAAAAAAAAAAAAAAAAAAAAAAAAAAAAAAAAACCTAACCTAACCTTTTTTTTTTTTTTTGCGCTGGGAAAAAATGCGTTACGCATACCTCCCGCTCGGGGGAGCGGGGGGCTATGTGGGACTCCCCGAGCTAAGCCCGGTATACCCACTAAAACGACCCAGCGGCATTCCCGCATCGTCTTACTGGAGGGGGACTGGGAGACCGGCGCAGCCTTTGCGTCCAGTCCTCCTCCGACGAACACCCACCCAACCCATCACGCCCTCCCCGTAGGGAGAGGGCCGGGAATGACGGACAAAGGCGGTGACGAGTGCAATGCGGGCGGAGGCACCCCCGTGCCGGTCGCCCGCCCGTCACCACCAGGAGGAGGGAGAAAACGACCTCTTCTCCGACCTCTCCTTCGTCTTCGGAGCGGTGCAGCGAGAGGGTCTTCCTCACGCGCGCGCTCCGCCGCCTCCTTTTGCGAGATGACATCCTCGCAGAAGGAGGCGACCGCTGCCCAGGACTCCTCGCTCTCCAGCATAGATTTGACCACGCCGGGGAGCGAAAGGTCCTGTCCGATCTCCGCAATGAGGCTACGGCGCCGCTCGGACCAAGCTGGGCACACCTCGAGAGTGTGCTGCGCATTGTCTTCCGCGGCGCCGCAGTCGTGGCACGCCGCAGTCTCCTCCCTCCCGATCCGGTGCAGGTACGAGCCAAAACAGCCGTGTCCTGACAGCACCTGCACCAGACGGAAGGAGAGGAAACCGTGTCGCCTCTCGAGCCAGTCCTGCAGGACCGGACCGAGCGCGTCCAGGGTACGGCGGCCAAAGGTGGCGGCGGCGAGGTCCTGCGTCCAATGGACTACAATGGCGTCTCTCGCCTCCCTCCGCACGGCCTCCCTCTCTTCCGCGACGGGGCGCTCCCCGAGCGCTTTCCGGCGCGCCGTCCATTCGTACACTCTGGCGAGCACCCACGCCTCCAACTCCCAAGGAGGGGTGCTGGCCAGAGCGCACGCCGCCGAAAATCCTACCGAGCGGTAGGCCCTCGCAACCCGCAGTGCAATGGCCCTTTGTGGCCTGCGGATCGCCGTCGCATTCTCCCTCCTGTGCAGAACCTCCTCCCAGATGGGGGCGCCGTATAGGGCCATGCTCCGCAAAATGCCAGCATACAGGCGCCGGCATAGCGCACCAGGCCCCCCCAGATTCGGGAGGAGCCATGATAAGGCGTCCGCGGCTTTCAGCAGGCGCGTCGACAGCCCGCTAAAATGTGGGCCGAAGCGCCACCTGCTGTCAAGTACCAGACCCAAATACTTCATCTGGGTCTGTACATCCACCCTGGTGCCCTCCACAACTATGTGGGCGTCCGGAGGGCAGCGCTGCCGAGGCCCGTGGAAGAACACAGCCTCGGTCTTGTTCAGCGCCACCTTCAACCCCAAGCGGCGGATCCTTCCTGCGACCAACGATCCGCCGGCCGAGGCCAGACAGGCCGCCTCCCTGAAGTTCCTGCCCCGGGCAGTGAGGAGAGTGTCATCCGCGTAGCAGATGACACTCGTGCCCTGGAGCAGGGCTCCCCGCAGGAAACCTAACCTAACCTTTTTTTTTTTTTTTTTTTTTTTTTTTTTTTTTTGCGCTGGGAAAAAATGCGTTACGCATACCTCCCGCTCGGGGGAGCGGGGGGCTATGTGGGACTCCCCGGGCTGCCCCGGTATACCCACTAAAACGACCCAGCGGCATTCCCGCATCGTCTTAGTGGAGGGGGACTGGGAGACCGGCGCAGCCTTTGCGTCCAGTCCTCCTCCGACGAACACCCACCCAACCCATCACGCCCTCCCCGTAGGGAGAGGGCCGGGAATGACGGACGAAGGCGGTGACGAGTGCAATGCGGGCGGAGGCACCCCCGTGCCAGTCGCCCGCCCGTCACCACCAGGAGGAGAGAGAAGACGACCTCTTCTCCGACCTCTCCTTCGTCTTCGAAGCGGCGCAGCGAGAGGGTCTTCCTCACGCGCGCGCTCCGCCGCCTCCTTTTGCGAGATGACATCCTCGCAGAAGGAGGCGACCGCTGCCCAAGACTCCTCGCTCTCCAGCATGGATTTGATCACGCCGGGGAGCGAGAGGTCCTGTCCGATCTCCGCGATGAGACTACGGCGCCGCTCGGACCAAGCTGGGCACACCTCGAGAGTGTGCTGCGCATTGTCTTCCGCGGCGCCGCAGTCGTGGCACGCCGCAGTCTCCTCCCTCCCGATCCGGTGCAGGTACGAGCCAAAACAGCCGTGTCCTGACAGCACCTGCACCAGACGGAAGGAGAGGAAGCCGTGTCGCCTCTCGAGCCAGTCCTGCAGGACCGGACCGAGCGCGTCCAGGGTACGGCGGCCAAAGGTGGCGGCGGCGAGGTCCTGCGTCCAGTGGACCACAATGGCGTCCCTCGCCTCCCTCCGCACGGCCTCCCTCTCTTCCGCGACGGGGCGCTCCCCAAGCGCTTTCCGGCGCGCCGTCCATTCGTACACTCTGGCGAGCACCCACGCCTCCAACTCCCAAGGAGGGGTGCTGGCCAGAGCGCACGCCGCCGAAAAGCCTATCGAGCGATAGGCCCTCGCAACCCGCAGTGCGATGGCCCTTTGTGGCCTGCGGATCGCCGTCGCGTTCTCCCTTCTGTGTAGGGAGTCCTCCCAGATAGGGGCGCCGTATAAGGCCATACTCCGCAAGATGCCAGCATACAGGCGCCGGCATAGCGCACCAGGCCCCCCCAGGTTCGGGAGGAGCCATGACAGGGCGTCCGCGGCTTTCAGCAGGCGCGTCGACAGCCCGCTGAAATGTGGGCCGAAGCGCCAAAACCTAACCTAACCTTTTTTTTTTTTTTTTTTTTTTTGCGCTGGGAAAAAATGCGTTACGCATACCTCCCGCTCGGGGGAGCGGGGGGCTATGTGGGACTCCCCGGGCTAAGCCCGGTATACCCACTAAAACGACCCAGCGGCATTCCCGCATCGTCTTACTGGAGGGGGACTGGGAGACCGGCGCAGCCTTTGCGTCCAGTCCTCCTCCGACGAACACCCACCCAACCCATCACGCCCTCCCCGTAGGGAGAGGGCCGGGAATGACGGACGAAGGCGGTGACGAGTGCAATGCGGGCGGAGGCACCCCCGTGCCGGTCACCCGCGTGTCACCACCAGGAGGAGGGAGAAGACGACCTCTTCTCCGACCTCTCCTTCGTCTTCGGAGCGGCGCAGCGAGAGGGTCTTCCTCACGCGCGCGCTCCGCCGCCTCCTTTTGCGAGATGACATCCTCGCAGAAGGAGGCGACCGCTGCCCAAGACGCCTCGCTCTCCAGCATGGATTTGACCACGCCGGGGAGCGAGAGGTCCTGTCCGATCTCCGCAATGAGACTACGGCGCCGCTCGGACCAAGCTGGGCACACCTCGAGAGTGTGCTGCGCGTTGTCTTCCGCGGCGCCGCAGTCGTGGCACGCCGCAGTCTCCTCCCTCCCGATCCGGTGCAGGTACGAGCCAAAACAGCCGTGTCCTGACAGCACCTGCACCAGACGGAAGGATAGAAAACCATGTCGCCTCTCGAGCCAGTCCTGCAGGACCGGACCGAGTGCGTCCAGGGTACGGCGGCCAAAGGTGGCGGCGGCGAGGTCCTGCGTCCAGTGTACCACAATGGCGTCCCTCGCCTCCCTCCGCACGGCCTCCCTCTCTTCGGCGACGGGGCGCTCCCCGAGCGCTTTCCGGCGCGCCGTCCATTCGTACACTCTGGCGAGCACCCACGCCTCCAACTCCCAAGGAGGGGTGCTGGCCAGAGCGCACGCCGCCGAAAAGCCTACCGAGCGATAGGCCCTCGCAACCCGCAGTGCGATGGCCCTTTGTGGCCTGCGGATCGCCGTCGCGTTCTCCCTCCTGTGTAAGGAGTCCTCCCAGATGGGGGCGCCGTATAGGGCCATGCTCCGCAAGATGCCCGCATACAGGCGCCGGCATAGCGCACCAGGCCCCGCCAGGTTCGGGAGGAGCCATGACAGCGCGTCAGCGGCTTTCAGCAGGCGCGTCGACAGCCCGCTGAAATGTGGGCCGAAGCGCCACCTGCTGTCAAGTACCAGACCCAGATACTTCATCTGGGTCCGTACGTCCACCCTGGTGCCCTCCACAACGATGTGGGCATCCGGAGGGCAGCGCTGCCGAGGCCCGTGGAAGAACACGGCCTCGGTCTTGTTCAACGCCACCCTCAACCCCAGGCGGCGAATCCTCCCTGCGACTAGGGATCCGCCGGCCGAAGCCAGACAGGCCGCCTCCCTGAAGTTTCTGCCCCGGGCAGTGAGGAGAGTGTCATCCGCGTAGCAGATGACACTCGTGCCCTGGAGCAGGGCTCCCCGCAGGAGCCAGTCGAACCCGATGTTCCACAAAGGAGGGCCTAGCACCGACCCCTGTGGAACACCGGACTCTGCGCCGTACCGCCTCAGAGTGGCCGATTTGTCTACAAGGAGGACCTCGCGGTCCTCCAAGTAGTCGGCTAGCAGGTCCCTCAAGTATTGGGGCACTCCATGATACCGGAGCGCCTCCAATATCGTCGAGTGGGGAATGGAGTTGAAGGCGTTGGCTATGTCGAATGACACCGCCAGCACTCCATCCCCCGCCTCAAACGCCCCCCTCACCTGACCCTTGAGTAGGGCCAGCGCGTCGATGGTCGACCGACCCTGTCGGAAACCGAACTGGGCGTCCGACAGGTCCGGGCCGACCCTCCGCAGGTGGCTGTTCAGCCGACTGGCGATGATCCCCTCGAACAATTTGCCGACCTCATCGAGCAGAACGATAGGCCGGTATGCCGAGGGGGAATCGACCGGACGTCCCTCCTTGCGAAGTAGGCATAGCTGCCCCTCCTTCCAGGGCTTCGGGAACCTGCCAGCGGTAAGGCACGCGCTGAAAAGGGACCGAAACCTGTCCTCCATTTGAGCGGCAGCTATGGCTACCACCCGTGCTGGAACGCCGTCCGGTCCAGGGGCCGTCTTCTTTGCGCGGAGGCTGAGTAGCCCCGCGCTAAACTCCTCCGCCGTCACCGGAGGGACCTCCTCGTCCTGTGACGCCTCCCTCTGTGGAGGATCCATCGTTGGTGGGGTAAATTCAGTCCTGCGTGGAAACAAGGACCGAACCACCCCATCCAGCAGGGCCGGCTCGAGGGTCTCGGTCAGCGGGGGACCGTGGGGGCGCAACTTGTTCCGCGCCGCCTTGTACGGTCTCCCATAGGGATCCCGGTCGAGACTCTCCAGCATCTCGGCGTTCGCCGCGTCCCTGGCAGCGCACATAGCCGACCCGAGGGCCGCCTGCGCCTCTCTGTAAGAGGCGTACAGGAGGTCCTCGGCTGCCAGATCACGTGCGCTGCGCCGTCGGCTCCGCGTGTAGGCCCTCCTGGCCGCCACGCAGTTGGCACGGAGCCCCGCCAACTCCTCCGTCCACCAATAGACGGCACGACGGGGAGGGGGACGGCGAGACCGAGGCATGCTGGAGTTGCACACTTCGGTCAGGGATCCCCTGAGCTGCACGGCTGCGACGTCGACGTCCAGGACCTCAACAGGGGGCGACAGCCAGTCCTGCAAGAAGGCCGCCTCCTTGGCTGCCTCCCGGTCCAAGCGAGTGAGAGCCCACCGAGGGAAGGGAGACCTGCCAGAGCGGGCCATCTCCCCCCGGGAGCTCGAACTCGAGGTGGAGATGTCGAACCGCACATATCTGTGGTCCGACATGGTCTCCACCGTCTCCACCCGCCAGTTCACGATGCGTGCGGCTAGCAAGGGGGTGGCAAACGACACGTCAACCACCGAACCTCCGCGTTGCCGCACACACGTGTGGACCGACCCCCTGTTGAGGAGGGTCACACCGCAAGACGCCGACCAAAACTCGACGGCGCGTCCCCGGACGTTGCAGGAGGCAGCCGGGTTGCCCCAGGCCGCCGACTTGGCGTTGAGGTCGCCCAGCACCACGACCTGGCGTGGCGCCGCCCTCCCGACGACGGCAGTGAGGATTTCGAGAAAATTCTCAAAGTCTGCGAGAGGGCGGTTCGGGGAGAAGTAGACCCCCACAAGGGCTAAATCTCCCCACGCGGCGGCCACGTATCCCTGACCCTTCTCTAAAAGCGAGAGGGGAGGGGAGTCCGTGGAAGACCGCGACACCACTGCCACCAAGCCGTCTCGATCGCCTACCCAATTGGCAGGGACCGAGTAAGGCTCAGCGACCACCACTAAGTCCACCAACCACTCGGCCATGGTCTGCATCAGCAGATCCTGGGCAGCTCGGCAGTGGTTGGCGTTCGCCTGGAGGATGCGATGCTCGACTCTATCCATCAATAGTCATCGCACCCCCCTCCTCCGCAGCCGTGCTAGCGGCAGGCCCGACTGGCGCCTGTGCTTTGCCCTTCTTGGTGGGGGGATTGCACATCCTCCCCTTCATCACGTGGTCTGCTGGGCGGCTACTGGCGGCACACACTAGGCAGTGTGGCTTGGCGGCCGTGCAGGACAAGGCTTTGTGGCCGACTTTGCCGCAACGGTAGCAACTGTCCGTCCTGTCGACCTGGGACGGACAAAGGGCTCGGGTGTGGCCGATACCGAAGCACCTGTAGCAGCGCAGAGGCTGGTCTACAAGTGCTCGGACTGCACCCGAGCTGAAGCCTACGCAAAGCCGTCCCTTGTCGAGGACGGCTTTAGCAGCGGCAACTGGGCACTCGAGCCGAATGGTGCCCATGCCACCGCGGCCAGGTCTAATTTCCCTGGCTTGTACCGCTGCGACATTACAGCCGCCAATGGCTGCGACCGCGGCCACCACCTCCTCTTTCGTGACCGAGTCATCCAGGTCGGCCACTTCCACCGCCGCCAGCTTTACTGGTCGGGCCACCTTGGCCGCGTCCGCGACGGCCTCCTGCAGCTTGGCTGCGAAGAGGTCGGCGCTGGCACTGCCCTCCGCACCCGGGAACTCGAATATCCGAGCCCCGGTTTGGGTCCGCCTGCAGGAGACTTTGCCGATTCCCAGTTGGGTGGGATCGGCATTGGCACGCGCCCGCACCAAAATGGACGCGTACGTCTCCCCTCTTTCCGCAGCCTCCGCGGTGAGCGTCACCACGACGGCTGCGGACTGAGGGGGATTTCTCCTCCTCCGTTTCCTCTTCCCCTTTCCCTGCCCAGTCACCTGCGATTGGCTGGGAGGCGCGGCGTTGGGGGTGGCGGGAGCGGCCGTTGCCTTGCCCTTCCCCTTGCCCTTCCCCTTGCCCTTCCCCTTCCCCTTCTTGACCACTTCAGTCCAACCTGCATCGTTGGCCGGAGTGGTGGAAGGCAGAAGCGCGTCCTCTCCTGGTGGGGACAGCGTCGGCTCTTCACGCCTCTGTTCCGCTGCGGTTGAGGACGGCCCCGGCTCTTCACGCCTCTTGTCCGCCTTAGTTGAGGACGGCCCCGGCTCTTCACGCCTCTTGTCCGCCGCAAGCGGGGGCCGAAGGCGTTGTTCCGGCAAGAGCCGGTCCTCAATACCTGCGATGCAGGCTCTTGTGAACGCCCGCTCCTCCATAACGACCTTTCGGATTATATCCTCAAGGTTGGAGGAGGGAGCTTCCACCGCAGGTCTAGGGTCTGCCGCTGGCCGGGCAGTGGCGTCGGCCAGTTTCTGATGAAGCTGGCTGACCTCCGACTGCAGGCGATCGACCTTCGCCTGCAGTTGCCGCGTCTCGTCGGTCGCTGTCCTCTTGACCAGCTCCTCGACTATGCCGCGCAGGCTCGCAGCACGGCATTTAAGGGCCTTCTGAAAAGTGCCCTTCAGGTTGGAGGACTTAGAGGCGACCTCCACGATCTCTTCCTCGTCCTCCTCCGCCATCCGCTCCAGTTCGGCCAGGGAGTGGTCCGCGTACAAAACGCGAGACGCACCGTACCCAGACCTGGTCCGAGCAGCACGAGCACGCTGCTCCTTGGCAGCAACGCGCTCTTCGAGCTCCTGCTGGTGCAGCGTCCGCCTAGCCAGGTCTAGCTGACGTTGGGCGTCCGCGAGACCCACGACGTGTGAGTCCGCCGCTGTTACCGCCTTTTTGGGCTTCGACTTTCCTGCAGTTGAGCCCGAGGCCGAGGAACCCTCGGATGCCACCTTCCGGAATTCGCGCTTCCGCGACCGGATTTCGCCCGCATCGGAGACGCTGTCCAGGGACTCGCTCTCCGAGTCTGACGTCTCGACCGCCCTGAAGCTAGCTGCAGACGGCGCGCGGCTAGCCTCTGACGCAGAAGCGTCGGAGTGGCCCTGAGAAGGGCCTTTTGGTTGGCCCTTAGAAGGGCCTTTGGGTTTTAAAAAACGCCCTAGGGCGTCCCGCGGTGGAGCAGGCATAGCCTCCCGCGAAATCGTAACAGCAAGTCGAGAATGTGAGCTACGATGCACAGTGCACTTTGGCCGATCCCAGTCTGCCACTCCGTTACGGTGACAGAACTGGGTCGTTTCCAGGGGACGCGACGTGGACGCAAGCACTGTGGGGTGGTCCCCCAAACCTAACCTAACCTTTTTTTTTTTTTTTTTTTTTTTTTTTTGCGCTGGGAAAAAATGCGTTACGCATACCTCCCGCTCGGAGGAGCGGGGGGCTATGTGGGACTCCCCGGGCTAAGCCCGGTATACCCACTAAAACGACCCAGCGGCATTCCCGCATCGTCTTAGTGGAGGGGGACTGGGAGACCGGCGCAGCCTTTGCGTCCAGTCCTCCTCCGACGAACACCCACCCAACCCATCACGCCCTCCCCGTAGGGAGAGGGCCGGGAATGACGGACGAAGGCGGTGACGAGTGCAATGCGGGCGGAGGCACCCCCGTGCCGGTCGCCCGCGTGTCACCACCAGGAGGAGGGAGAAAACGGCCTCTTCTCCGACCTCTCCTTCGTCTTCGGAGCGGCGCAGCGAGAGGGTCTTCCTCACGCGCGCGCTCCGCCGCCTCCTTTTGCGAAATGACATCCTCGCAGAAGGAGGCGACCGCTGCCCAGGACTCCTCGCTCTCCAGCATAGATTTGACCACGCCGGGGAGCGAGAGGTCCTGTCCGATCTCCGCAATGAGACTACGGCGCCGCTCGGACCAAGCTGGGCACACCTCGAGAGTGTGCTGCGCATTGTCTTCCGCGGCGCCGCAGTCGTGGCACGCCGCAGTCTCCTCCCTCCCGATCCGGTGCAGGTACGAGCCAAAACAGCCGTGTCCTGACAGCACCTGCACCAGACGGAAGGAGAGGAAACCGTGTCGCCTCTCGAGCCAGTCCTGCAGGACCGGACCGAGTGCGTCCAGGGTACGGCGGCCAAAGGTGGCGGCGGCGAGGTCCTGCGTCCAGTGTACCACAATGGCGTCCCTCGCCTCCCTCCGCACGGCCTCCCTGTTTTCGGCGACGGGGCGCTCCCCGAGCGCTTTCCGGCGCGCCGTCCATTCGTACACTCTGGCGAGCACCCACGCCTCCAACTCCCAAGGAGGGGTGCTGGCCAGAGCGCACGCCGCCGAAAAGCCTACCGAGCGATAGGCCCTCGCAACCCGCAGTGCGATGGCCCTTTGTGGCCTGCGGATCGCCGTCGCGTTCTCCCTCCTGTGTAAGGAGTCCTCCCAGATGGGGGCGCCGTATAGGGCCATGCTCCGCAAGATGCCCGCATACAGGCGCCGGCAAAGCGCACCAGGCCCCCCCAGGTTCGGGAGGAGCCATGACAGCGCGTCCGCGGCTTTCAGCAGGCGCGTCGACAGCCCGCTGAAATGTGGGCCGAAGCGCCACCTGCTGTCAAGTACCAGACCCAGATACTTCATCTGGGTCCGTACGTCCACCCTGGTGCCCTCCACAACGATGTGGGCATCCGGAGGGCAGCGCTGCCGAGGCCCGTGGAAGAACACGGCCTCGGTCTTGTTCAACGCCACCCTCAACCCCAGGCGGCGAATCCTCCCTGCGACTAGGGATCCGCCGGCCGAAGCCAGACAGGCCGCCTCCCTGAAGTTTCTGCCCCGGGCAGTGAGGAGAGTGTCATCCGCGTAGCAGATGACACTCGTGCCCTGGAGCAGGGCTCCCCGCAGGAGCCAGTCGAACCCGATGTTCCACAAAGGAGGGCCTAGCACCGACCCCTGTGGAACACCGGACTCTGCGCCGTACCGCCTCAGAGTGGCCGATTTGTCTACAAGGAGGACCTCGCGGTCCTCCAAGTAGTCGGCTAGCAGGTCCCTCAAGTATTGGGGCACTCCATGATACCGGAGCGCCTCCAATATCGTCGAGTGGGGAATGGAGTTGAAGGCGTTGGCTATGTCGAATGACACCGCCAGCACTCCATCCCCCGCCTCAGACGCCCCCCTCACCTGACCCTTGAGTAGGGCCAGCGCGTCGATGGTCGACCGACCCTGTCGGAAACCGAACTGGGCGTCCGACAGGTCCGGGCCGACCCTCCGCAGGTGGCTGTTCAGCCGACTGGCGATGATCCCCTCGAACAATTTGCCGACCTCATCGAGCAGAACGATAGGCCGGTATGCCGAGGGGGAATCGACCGGACGTCCCTCCTTGCGAAGTAGGCATAGCTGCCCCTCCTTCCAGGGCTTCGGGAACCTGCCAGCGGTAAGGCACGCGCTGAAAAGGTCCCGAAACCTGTCCTCCATTTGAGCGGCAGCTATGGCTACCACCCGTGCTGGAACGCCGTCCGGTCCAGGGGCCGTCTTTTTTGCGCGGAGGCTGAGTAACCCCGCGCTAAACTCCTCCGCCGTCACCGGAGGGACCTCCTCGTCCTGTGACGCCTCCCTCTGTGGAGGATCCATCGTTGGTGGGGTAAATTCAGTCCTGCGTGGAAACAAGGACCGAACCACCCCATCCAGCAGGGCCGGCTCGAGGGTCTCGGTCAGCGGGGGACCGTGGGGGCGCAACTTGTTCCGCGCCGCCTTGTACGGTCTCCCATAGGGATCCCGGTCGAGACTCTCCAGCATCTCGGCGTTCGCCGCGTCCCTGGCAGCGCACATAGCCGACCCGAGGGTCGCCTGCGCCTCTCTGTAAGAGGCGTACAGGAGGTCCTCGGCTGCCAGATCACGTGCGCTGCGTCGTCGGCTCCGCGTGTAGGCCCTCCTGGCCGCCACGCAGTTGGCACGGAGCCCCGCCAACTCCTCCGTCCACCAATAGACGGCACGACGGGGAGGGGGACGGCGAGACCGAGGCATGCTGGAGTTGCACACTTCGGTCAGGGATCCCCTGAGCTGCACGGCTGCGACGTCAACGTCCAGGACCTCAACAGGGGGCGACAGCCAGTCCTGCAAGAAGGCCGCCTCCTTGGCTGCCTCCCGGTCCAAGCGAGTGAGAGCCCACCGAGGGAAGGGAGACCTGCCAGAGCGGGCCATCTCCCCCCGGGAGCTCGAACTCGAGGTGGAGATGTCGAACCGCACATATCTGTGGTCCGACATGGTCTCCACCGTCTCCACCCGCCAGTTCACGATGCGTGCGGCTAGCAAGGGGGTGGCAAACGACACGTCAACCACCGAACCTCCGCGTTGCCGCACACACGTGTGGACCGACCCCCTGTTGAGGAGGGTCACACCGCAAGACGCCGACCAAAACTCGACGGCGCGGCCCCGGACGTTGCAGGAGGCAGCCGGGTTGCCCCAGGCCTCCGACTTGGCATTGAGGTCGCCCAGCACCACGACTTGGCGTGGCGCCGCCCTCCCGACGACGGCAGTGAGGATTTCGAGAAAATTCTCAAAGTCTGCGAGAGGGCGGTTCGGGGAGAAATAGACCCCCACAAGGGCTAAATCTCCCCACGCGGCAGCCACGTATCCCTGACCCTTCTCTAAAAGCGAGAGGGGAGGGGAGTCCGTGGAAGACCGCGACACCACTGCCACCAAGCCGTCTCGATCGCCTACCCAATTGGCAGGGACCGAGTAAGGCTCAGCGACCACCACTATGTCCACCAACCACTCGGCCATGGTCTGCATCAGCAGATCCTGGGCAGCTCGGCAGTGGTTGGCGTTCGCCTGGAGGATGCGATGCTCGACTCTATCCATCAATAGTCATCGCACCCCCCTCCTCCGCAGCCGTGCTAGCGGCAGGCCCGACTGGCGCCTGCGCTTTGCCCTTCTTGGCGGGGGGATTACACATCCTCCCCTTCATCATGTGGTCTGCCGGGCGGCCACTGGCGGCACACACTAGGCAGTGTGGCTTGGCGGCAGTGCAGGACACGGCTTTGTGGCCGACCTTGCCGCAGCGGTAGCAACTGTCCGTCCTGTCGACCTGGGACGGACAAAGGGCTCGGGTGTGGCCGATACCGAAGCACCTGTAGCAGCGCAGAGGCTGGTCTACTAGTGCTCGGACTGCACCCGAGCTGAAACCTACGCAGAGCCGTCCCTTGTCGAGGACGGCTTTAGCAGCGGCGACTGGGCACTCGAGCCGAATAGTGCCCATGCCACCGCGGCCAGGTCTTATATCCCTGGCTTGCACCGCTGCGACGCTACAGCCACCAATGGTTGCGACTGCGGCCACCACCTCCTCTTTAGTGACCGAGTCGTCAAGGTCGGCCACCTCCACCGCCGCCAGCTTTACTGGTCGGGCCACCTTAGCCACGTCCGCGACGGCCTCCTGCAGCTTGGCTGCGAAGAGGTCGGCGCTGGCACTGCCTTCCGCACCCGGGAACTCGAATATCCGAGCCCCGGTTTGGGTCCGCCGGCAAGAAACTTTGCCGATTCCCAGTTGGGTGGGATCGGCATTGGCACGCGCCCGCACTAAAATGGACGCATACGTCTCCCCTCTTTCCGCAGCCTCCGCGGTGAGCGTCACCACGACGGCTGCGGACTGAGGGGGATTTCTCCTCCTCCGTTTTCTCTTCTTCTTTCCTTGCCCAGTCACCTGCGACTGGCTAGGAGGCGCGGCGTCGGGGGTGGCGGGAGCGGCCGTAGCCTTGCCCTTCCCCTTGCCCTTTCCCTTCCCCTTCCCGACCACTTCGGTCCAACCTGCATCGTTGGCCGGAGTGGTGGAAGGGAGAAGCGCGTCCTCTCCTGGTGGGGACGGCGCCGGCTCTTCGCGCCTCTTGTCCGCTGCAGTTGAGGACGGCCCCGGCTCTTCACGCCTCTTGTCCGCCGCAAGCGGGGGCCGGAGACGTTTTTCCGGCAAGAGCCGGTCCTCAATACCTGCGATGCAGGCTCGCGTGAACGCCCGCTCCTCCATAAAGACCTTTCGGATTATATCCTCAAGGTTGGAGGATGGGGCTTCCACCGCAGGTCTAGGGTCTACCGCTGGCCGGGCAGTGGCATCGGCAAGCTTCTGATGAAGCTGGCTGACCTCCGACTGCAGGCGATCGACCTTCGCCTGCAGTTGCCGCGTCTCGTCGGTCGCTGTCCTCTTGACCAGCTCCTCGACAATGCCGCGCAGGCTCGCAGCACGGCATTTAAGGGCCTTCTGAAACGTGCCCTTCAGGTTGGAGGACTTAGAGGCGACCTCCACGATCTCTTCTTCGTCCTCCTCCGCCATCCGCTCCAGCTCGGCCAGGGAGTGGTCCGCGTACAGAACGCGAGACGCACCGTACCCAGACCTGGTCCGAGCAGCACGAGCACGCTGCTCCTTGGCAGCAACGCGCTCTTCCAGCTCCTGCTGGTGCAGCGTCCGCCGAGCCAGGTCTAGCTCGCGTTGGGCGTCCGCGAGACCCACGAGATGCGAGTCCGCGGCTGATGCCGCCTTTTTGGGCTTGGACTTGCCCGTCGAGCCCGAGCCCGAGGAACCCTCGGATGCCACCTTCCGAAACTCTCGTTTCCGCGACCGGACTCCACCCGCATCGGAGACGCTGGCCAGGGACTCGCTCTCCGAGTCTGACGTCTCGACCGCCCTGAAGCTAGCTGCAGACGGCGCGCGGCTAGCCTCTGACGCAGAAGCGTCGGAGTGGCCCTGAGAAGGGCCTTTGGTTTGGCCCTGAGAAGGGCCTTTTGGTTGGCCCTTAGAAGGGCCTTTGGGTTTTAAAAAACGCCCTAGGGCGTCCCGCGGTGGAGCAGGCATAGCCTCCCGCGAAATCGTAGTGACAAGGCGTTCAAAAGAGCTACGATGCACAGTGCACTTTGGCCGATCCCAGTCTGCCACTCCGTTACGGTGACAGAACTGGGTCGTTTCCAGGGGACGCGACGTGGACGCAAGCACTGTGGGGTGGTCCCCCAAACCTAACCTAACCTAACCTAACCTAACCTAACCTAACCGAGATATCTCAGACTCCTGAAAAGCTTTTTTGAAGCGGTTTTCGACAGTAATCATTATAAATAGGCCTCCGCCAACCAACTGACGCAAAATATTTGACTTTCCTGCAAGGGTGGTTTTATTTTAGTACTTACCCCTATTTTCCAAAATTTTACATCTTTAAAAATTTATAACTCACAAACCTTACGTTAGATTTCTGTTTTGTTTTCTGAATCGGGTTTTCGCCATACTAACCTAGGTTTCCCGGCGCTGCGCGCGAATTGAAACCCTTCCAGGTCGCTGAAAACTCGGTTTTTTCATTAAAAATCGTGGTTTTTTGAGGTTTTTTGACCACAATTAAAGTTTTTTCTTCCAAAAGTAGTGCTGAAGACCTTACAGTGAGCTTGCCCGCGCCGAGACGCGTCTTTTGACACCTCGCACGCCCCGCTGGCTCGCATATATCTGCAAAAAACTTAAATTTTATTAAATTCCATACATAGGTACATATAGCTGAAACTACCTTAGGAAGCACCGTCGAAACACAAATCGAGATATCTCAGACTCCTGAAAAGCTTTTTTGAAGCGGTTTTCGACAGTAATCATTATAAATAGGCCTCCGCCAACCAACTGACGCAAAATATTTGACTTTCCTGCAAGGGTGGTTTTATTTTAGTACTTACCCCTATTTTCCAAAATTTTACATCTTTAAAAATTTATAACTCACAAACCTTACGTTAGATTTCTGTTTTGTTTTCTGAATCGGGTTTTCGCCATACTAACCTAGGTTTCCCGGCGCTGCGCGCGAATTGAAACCCTTCCAGGTCGCTGAAAACTCGGTTTTTTCATTAAAAATCGTGGTTTTTTGAGGTTTTTTGACCACAATTAAAGTTTTTTCTTCCAAAAGTAGTGCTGAAGACCTTACAGTGAGCTTGCCCGCGCCGAGACGCGTCTTTTGACACCTCGCACGCCCCGCTAGCTCGCATATATCTGCAAAAAACTTAAATTTTATTAAATTCCATACATAGGTACATATAGCTGAAACTACCTGCCCACCCACCCACCCTGTTCTATATAGGGAGGATAGATAAAGACAGTGTCGAAAAATTTTATTTTTGATTTTGCTCCGCAGTGGTTAGCCCGGGCCAAAACAACTTTTTCTTTCGTGTTGCGGCCACTGTAGCACCAGACTCTGGAGCAGAGGAGTCTTTTTAGTGAATTCGACTTAAGATATATAAACTTGTACTCTGACTCGCCCACAGGGTAAACTGACCTTTTATTCCTAACTTGCTGGCCCCCTCTTTAAAGGGACCAGTAATTTTAACAGTGTGTATAGTGTTATATTTTATCTGACTTTTGACGAATATTTTTAAATTTAAAATAATTATTTATGTAAAGTTTTTAATCTGACTATATTTATATTGTTAGGCCTTCTGATCCCCTCTTTACAGGGACCAGAACGTTTAACAATTATTTTATAGTTTTATGTGTACTGACATTTATTTGACCCAAAATTTTAAATAATTATTAATATTTACAATTATTTTAATCTGATTTTATTCAAAATAATAGGTCTCCTGATCCCCCCTTTACAGGGATCAGAGATTGCTGTGTCCCTATTTTAAATATATTTATTGACTCCCCCTTACCGGCGACATGTTTGGGTTCAGGACACCGACTGTCAAGACGACCAAGGCCGCGGAGGAGAGCTTGGACTCGGGGAGTTCAGTCACTGAACAGGCGGGCCCTTCGGTGAGGCGCATTATCGAAGAGCGGGAGGCTGACCAGCATAAGGCAGTCCAGCCTCTCAAGACGCCATCCCCCACCAAAAAGGCCCCCATGACTTCTCCCCCCAAGCTCAAGTCCAAGGCAGCGGCTTCGAAAGAGGATAAGCGGGCCGTGGACAACTCGCCGCCCTGCTCGCAGCCGGCTCGGTATCTTAATAGGACCTCTGAAGCCAAGGCCTGCCTCTCCAAGGCGAAGATCCAGTTGGTGAGTTCTCGAAACCTGAAGAAGGAGATCAAGGATGAAATCACCAAAGCGGTGGAGAGGCTCTACCAACTGGTGAAAGAGGCAGAGGCCGACAGAGGACCAGGTACCGAGCCGGAAAACCGAGTCGAGGGTCCCACGGAGGTGACGCCGAGCGCAGTTGTTCCGACAGAGCTCGTGAAGAAGCTCATGGAGAACCTCCAGCAGCACAATAAAGCGCTGGAGGAATGCCAGGAGCATACACGGGCTCTGTCGGAGCAACTTAAACAAACTCCCACACCCGCATACGTCCCTGGCCTGGGGCCAACGTTCGCGGAAGTCGCCAGCTCGCGGCAGCATACGCAGAGGCCTCTCCACTCGGTGGTTGTTTCGTCAAAAAACGACAACGACACCGGTGAAGAGGTCGTTGCGAAGCTGCGAACTGCAGTTGACGCGACGAACGAGGGCACGCAGGTGGAGCGGCTGCGGAAGGCCAGGGACCAAAAGGTCGTTGTCGGATTTAAAACCCGGGAGGAGATGACGAGGGTGGCAGACCGTATAAAGAAGGCAGGCGACCTCGTGGTCGAAGAGGTCAAAAATAAAGACCCCCTCGTCATCATAAAGGACTTGCTCTCCTGCCACTCGGACGTGGAGGTCATCGCAGCGCTTAAGCGCCAGAACCACCATCTGGTTGGGGATATACCTGCGGACGATGTCAGGATCACGGCAAGATACCGTCGCAAGACGCGAAACCCGCACACTTGCCACATCGTCCTGCAGGTGTCCCCAGCGATTTGGCAGAGGCTTACGACGGCGGGCCGAGTGCACATAGACCTGCAGAGGGTGCGTGTACTGGACCAGTCACCGCTGGTGCAGTGCACGCGCTGTCTGCGGTACGGGCATAGCCGCAAACTGTGCACGGAGCCCGCCGACCTTTGCGTTCACTGCGGTGACCCCCACTTGCGAGTGGACTGCCCCTTGCTGTCGGCGGCAGAGACGCCTAAGTGCCGCAATTGCGTGTTGGCGAAACTGGGCAAATCGGACCACAACGCCTTCGACAGTGCGTGCCCGATCCGCGTCAAGTGGGACGCATTGGCGCGCCTGTCGGTGGCGTACTGCTAAGGTGGTCCCGGTTGCACCAGGAGCCGTCCCCGATTGTCGCTCGAGCTATAAGGTGATCCAAGCGAATCTGCAGAGGAAGAACTTAGCAACCCAAGAGCTCCTGATCGTGGCTAGCGAGCGTAGGGTTGCTTTCGCACTGCTCCAGGAGCCGTATGTGGGCGGAATTAAAAGGATGCGAGACTACCGAGGAGCGAGAGTCTACCAGTGCGCGGAAGTAGGAAATGGAACTGTGAAGGCGGCAATCGTCGTCTTTGATAATGACCTTGACGTCACACAGTGTCCGCAACTCACCACCAACAACATCGTGGTGGTGAGGATCCGAACCCGCGCCTGGGAAATCGCAGTAGTCTCCTTCTACTTTGAACCAGACCAGCCCATAGGGCCATACCTGGAGCACCTCAAGCGGATTCGCGAGGAGATGCCACAGCTCGAGGCAATCGTGGGCGGCGACGCCAACGCAAAAAGTACGTGGTGGGGCAGCTCTGTCGTCGACAGCAGGGGAGAAGAATTGGCGGGGACTCTGGAGGAAATGGGCTTGCAGGTGCTCAACGTTGGCAACACTCCGACCTTCGACACCATCAGAGGCGGCAAGTCCTTCACCAGTTTCGTTGACATAACAGCGTGTACAACTGAAATGTTGGGACTGGTGGAGGACTGGGTAGTTGACGAAGGCATCACGAGCTCGGACCACAACGGTATTGTATTTGGAATTAACATGAAAAAATCTAAAGGCATAAATATCAATAGGACTACTAGGATATTCAACACACGGAAGGCAAATTGGAGCCAGTTTCGTGAGAAATTGGCACAATCACAAGCGGTCCGTGAGTTGAATATCCTAGAAATAGAACACATAAACAATAAAATAGATTTAGAAAACAAAATTAACATATACATAGACACAATAGTAGAAGTTACAAACCAGACAATACCCAAAATTAAAAACAAAGACACACTTACAATACCGTGGTGGTCCACCGAGCTCGCGGAGCTGATGTCAGATGTCAACACCAAACGCCGCCGAATACGATGTGCTGCGAAGGTTCGGAGACAAAAAGTCGTCGATGAGTACCTGCAAGCGAAAGAAAAGTACGAGTCCCGCGCCAAAAACGCACAAACGGAGAGCTGGAAGGCGTTCTGTGGGAAACAGGATCGCGAGGGCGTCTGGGAGGGAATCTATAGGATAATCGGAAGGACCTCCAAAAGGCAAGAAGACCTGCCGCTGGTGAAGGACGGAGTATCACTCAACCCGCAAGATTCGGCTCTGCTGCTGGCAGAGACCTTCTACCCCGAAGACCTGGAAGACGGAGATGATGCCGACCACCGTCGGACACGAGAAGCGGCCAGTCGCGTAAACGAGTGGACGCATGATGAGCACCATGACCCACCGTTTACGCTTCTGGAGCTGAAAACCGCGGTGGAAAGCTTCAACCCGAAGAAGGCACCGGGGGCAGATGGTCTCACAGCCGACATCTGCGCACAGGCCATTCTCCAGGATCCGGGGGTGTTCCTTGCACTGGCCAATAAGTGCCTTGAGCAGGGCCACTTCCCCGGAGCCTGGAAAGTGGCTACGGTGGTGATACTCCGGAAACCCGGCAAAGACACCTACACAACCCCGAAGTCGTATAGGCCGATCGGCCTCCTACCTGTCCTGGGCAAAATCCTCGAGAAGATGGTAGTAGCCCGCCTGAAGTGGCATCTCATCCCGCGATTGAGTACTCGCCAGTTTGGTTTCATGCCCCAAAAAAGCACCGAGGACTCCCTCTATACTCTGATACAGCATATCAACGACAAGCTGAAACAGAAGAAGCTGATCACTGTCGTATCATTGGATATAGAGGGAGCCTTCGATAGCGCATGGTGGCCGGCCATTAGAACCAGACTGGCTGAGGAAAAGTGTCCGGTGAACATCAGGCGGCTACTGGACAGCTATCTCAGCGAGAGGAGTGTCCGGGTCAGGTACGCTGGAGCGGAGTGCCTCAGGGCGACGACTAAGGGGTGTGTACAGGGGTCGATTGGAGGTCCGATCCTGTGGAATCTGGTGCTGGATCCCCTGTTGAGGGGGCTCGGCGAACGAGGAGACTACTGTCAGGCGTTCGCCGACGACGTGGTGCTCGTCTTCGACGGGGATACAGCACTAGAGGTCCAAAGACAGGCCAATGCCGCCCTCGAGTATGTTCGGAGGTGGGGCATCGTGAACAAGCTGAAGTTCGCGCCGCACAAGACTTGTGCTATGCTAGTGACAAGGAAGCTGAAGCACGATGTCCCGCTCCTGAGCATGGGCGGGGTCGACATTGGCATGTCTAAAGAAATAAAAATACTGGGGCTGACCATAGACCACCAGCTCACTTTCAACAGCCACGCGGCAAATGTTTGTAAAAAGGCTTTGAATTTTTACAAACAATTGTCGCAAGCAGCAAAGGTGAGCTGGGGTCTCAACACAGAGGTCATTCGCAGCATCTATACCGCGGCGGTCGAACCGGTCATCTTGTACGCAGCCAGTGCCTGGGCACCGGCAGCGAGGAAGGTTGGAGTTCAGAAACTCCTAAATTCAGTCCAGCGGGGGTTCGCTCAGAAGCTCTGCAAATCCTACCGCACTGTTTCGCTCAACGCCGCGCTCGTGTTGGCTGGGATACTCCCGCTTGACCTCCGAATACAGGAGGCAGCCGCCCTGTATGAGGCAAAGCGAGGGGTACCTCAGCCGTCACTTGCGGGCCGCGAGGTGGAGCGGGTGGTGGCATTTGCGGAGCTTCCACATCCGGCAAAACATACGGCCATGGGGTTCGTGAGCTTGGTAGATCAGTCCCATGTGGAGTCCCACAACAGCCAGGACATTCGGTTTTTTACCGACGGCAGCAAGCTCGAGGGCAAAGTCGGAGCAGCACTGTCCATCTGGGACGGTGCTGCCGAGATTAAGGCCCAAAAGCTCAGCTTGCCAACCTGCTGTACTGTCTACCAGGCAGAACTCCTGGCCATATGCGAAGCCACACGCCATATCCTGCGACGCAGGGAGGGAACCTTCGGTATTTATAGTGATTCGATGGCGGCATTGCAGACGATCACAAACCAGGGTTCCCTCCATGCTCTGGCAGTGGAGGCGAGAGCGAACCTCAACGTGGCTCTATCCCAGAGCAAAGTTGTTTCTTTGTTCTGGATAAAGGCACACGCTGGACTGGATGGGAACGAACGCGCGGACCACCTCGCTAAGGAGGCGGCACTGCGCAGCAAAAAGAGACCGGACTACGACCGCTGCCCGGTATCATTCGTCAAGCGGCAGATCCGTATGGGGTCGCTTGACGAATGGAACCGGCGGTATAGAGCTGGAACAATAGCCTCAGTAACTAAGATTTTCCTCCCAGACGCCATCGACGCCTTCCGCATAATCCGGAAAATTAATCCGACCGGGGTGCTGACCCAAATCTTGACGGGGCACGGTGGGTTCTCCGAATACTTGCACCGTTTTAAGTGTAAGGAGAACCCATCGTGCATCTGTGAGCCGGGGATGCCGGGTCAGTTCCGCACGTCCTGTTCGAGTGTCCTGTGTTCGAAAGGGAGCGGATGACACTCGAGCAGGAGCTGGAGAGCGGACTGAACCAGGACGGTATAGGGGATTTATTTAAAAACGGTAAAACTAGGGAGACCTTGTTGAAATTTTGTATAGGAATTTTCGTGAAAGTCATAAATAGAAACAGGACGGGGCAATCTATGCTTCCCTTATATTAAATAGGATATAACGCGGCAAGCATGGAAAATAACCGTCCTGTTTCGGTTCGTTTTTCCATTAGTTATCAAAATTTTTAGTTTAATTTAAATTCTTGGACTATTCTTTGTAGCTTCTTTTCTTAAAAATTTGGTTTCAATAAAATATAAACTGAAAAAACAAGGTCTCTGACCACGTCAGAGGGACACTAGCAGAGCAGGAGTGGTTTTTAGTCGGTTCGAGTCCGACACTACCTGAACTGGCTCTCGGCTCATTAGACCGAGAGACAGTTCAGGTGTCCGTGGGGATTTTCCACTCCTGCCAAAACAAAAAAAAAAAAAAAAAAAAAAAAAAAAAACCTAACCTAACCTAACCTAACCTTTTTTTTTTTTTTTTTTTTTTTTTTGCGCTGGGAAAAAATGCGTTACGCATACCTCCCGCTCGGGGGAGTGGGGGCTATGTGGGACTCCCCGAGCTAAGCCCGGTATACCCACTAAAACGACCCAGCAGCATTCCCGCATCGTCTTAGTGGAGGGGGACTGGGAGACCGGCGCAGCCTTTGCGTCCAGTCCTCCTCCGACGAACACCCACCCAACCCATCACGCCCTCCCCGTAGGGAGAGGGCCGGGAATGACGGACGAAGGCGGTGACGAGTGCAATGCGAGCGGAGGCACCCCCGTGCCGGCCGCCCGCGTGTCACCACCAGGAGGAGGGAGAAAGCGACCTCTTCTCCGACCTCTCCTTCGTCTTCGGAGCGGCGCAGCGAGAGGGTCTTCCTCACGCGCGCGCTCCGCCGCCTCCTTTTGCGAGATGACATCCTCGCAGAAGGAGGCGACCGCTGCCCAGGACTCCTCGCTCTCCAGCATGGATTTGACCACGCCGGGGAGCGAGAGGTCCTGTCCGATCTCTGCAATGAGACTACGGCGCCGCTCGGACCAAGCTGGGCACACCTCGAGAGTGTGCTGCGCATTGTCTTCCGCGGCGCCGCAGTCGTGGCACGCCGCAGTCTCCTCCCTCCCGATCCGGTGCAGGTACGAGCCAAAACAGCCGTGTCCCGACAGCACCTGCACCAGACGGAAGGACAGAAAACCATGTCGCCTCTCGAGCCAGTCCTGCAGGACCGGACCGAGCGCGTCCAGGGTACGGCGGCCAAAGGTGGCGGCGGCGAGGTCCTGCGTCCAATGGACTACAATGGCGTCCCTCGCCTCCCTCCGCACGGCCTCCCTCTCTTCCGCGACGGGGCGCTCCCCGAGTGCTTTCCGGCGCGCCGTCCATTCGTACACTCTGGCGAGCACCCACGCCTCCAACTCCCAAGGAGGGGTGCTGGCCAGAGCGCACGCCGCCGAAAAGCCTACCGAGCGGTAGGCCCTCGCAACCCGCAGTGCAATGGCCCTTTGAGGCCTGCGGATCGCCGTCGCGTTCTCCCTCCTGTGCAGGGACTCCTCCCATATGGGGGCGCCATATAGGGCCATGCTCCGCAAGATGCCAGCATACAGGCGCCGGCATAGCGCACCAGGCCCCCCTAGATTCGGGAGGAGCCATGACAGCGCGTCCGCGGCTTTCAGCAGGCGCGTCGACAGCCCGCTGAAATGTGGGCCAAAGCGCCACCTATTGTCAAGTACCAGACCCAGATACTTCATCTGGGTCTGTACGTCCACCCTGGTGCCCTCCACTACGATGTGGGCATCCGGGGGGCAGCGCTGCCGAGGCCCGTGGAAGAACACAGCCTCGGTCTTATTCAGCGCCACCCTCAACCCCAGGCGGCGAATCCTCCCTGCGACCAATGAACCGCCGGCCGAAGCCAGACAGGCCGCCTCCCTGAAGTTCCTGCCCCGGGCAGTGAGGAGAGTGTCGTCCGCGTAACAGATGACACTCGTGCCCTGGAGCAGGGCTCCCCGCAGGAGCCAATCGAATCCGATGTTCCACAAAGGAGGGCCTAGCACCGACCCCTGTGGAACACCGGACTCTGCGCCGTACCGCCTCAGAGTGGCCGATTTATCTACAAGGAGGACCTCGCGGTCCTCCAAGTAGTCGGCCAGCAGGTCCCTCAAGTATTGGGGCACTCCATGGTACCGGAGCGCCTCCAATATCGTCGAGTGGGGAACGGAGTTGAAGGCGTTGGCTATGTCGAATGACACCGCCAGCACTCCGTCCCCCGCCTCAAACGCCCCCTTCACCTGACCCTTTAGTAGGGCCAGCGCGTCGATGGTCGACCGACCCTGTCGGAAACCGAACTGGGCGTCTGACAGGTCCGGGCCGACCCTCCGCAGATGGCTGTTCAGCCGACTGGCGATGATCCCCTCGAACAATTTACCGACCTCATCGAGCAGAACGATGGGCCGGTACGCCGAGGGGGAATCGACCGGACGTCCCTCCTTGCGAAGAAGGCATAGCTGCCCCTCCTTCCAAAGCTTCGGGAACTTCCCAGCGGTAAGGCACGCGCTGAAAAGGTCCCGAAACCTGTCCTCCATTTGAGCGGCAGCTATGGCTACCACCCGTGCTGGAACGCCGTCCGGTCCAGGGGCCGTCTTCTTTGCGCGGAGGCTGAGTAGCCCCGCGCTAAACTCCTCCGCCGTCACCGGAGGGACCTCCTCGTCCTGTGACGCCTCCCTCTGTGGAGGATCCATCGTTGGTGGGGTAAATTCAGTCCTGCGTGGAAACAAGGACCGAACCACCCCATCCAGCAGGGCCGGCTCGAGGGTCTCGGTCAGCGGGGGACCGTGGGGGCGCAACTTGTTCCGCGCCGCCTTGTACGGTCTCCCATAGGGATCCCGGTCGAGACTCTCCAGCATCTCGGCGTTCGCCGCGTCCCTGGCAGCGCACATAGCCGACCCGAGGGCCGCCTGCGCCTCTCTGTAAGAGGCGTACAGGAGGTCCTCGGCTGCCAGATCACGTGCGCTGCGCCGTCGGCTCCGCGTGTAGGCCCTCCTGGCCGCCACGCAGTTGGCACGGAGCCCCGCCAACTCCTCCGTCCACCAATAGACGGCACGACGGGGAGGGGGACGGCGAGACCGAGGCATGCTGGAGTTGCACACTTCGGTCAGGGATCCCCTGAGCTGCACGGTTGCGACGTCGACGTCCAGGACCTCAACAGGGGGCGACAGCCAGTCCTGCAAGAAGGCCGCCTCCTTGGCTGCCTCCCGGTCCAAGCGAGTGAGAGCCCACCGAGGGAAGGGAGACCTGCCAGAGCGGGCCATCTCCCCCCGGGAGCTCGAACTCGAGGTGGAGATGTCGAACCGCACATATCTGTGGTCCGACATGGTCTCCACCGTCTCCACCCGCCAGTTCACGATGCGTGCGGCTAGCAAGGGGGTGGCAAACGACACGTCAACCACCGAACCTCCGCGTTGCCGCACACACGTGTGGACCGACCCCCTGTTGAGGAGGGTCACACCGCAAGACGCCGACCAAAACTCGACGGCGCGTCCCCGGACGTTGCAGGAGGCAGCCGGGTTGCCCCAGGCCGCCGACTTGGCGTTGAGGTCGCCCAGCACCACGACCTGGCGTGGCGCCGCCCTCCCGACGACGGCAGTGAGGACTTCGAGAAAATTCTCAAAGTCTGCGAGAGGGCGGTTCGGGGAGAAGTAGACCCCCACAAGGGCTAAATCTCCCCACGCGGCGGCCACGTATCCCTGACCCTTCTCTAAAAGCGAGAGGGGAGGGGAGTCCGTGGAAGACCGCGACACCACTGCCACCAAGCCGTCTCGATCGCCTACCCAATTGGCAGGGACCGAGTAAGGCTCAGCGACCACCACTAAGTCCACCAACCACTCGGCCATGGTCTGCATCAGCAGATCCTGGGCAGCTCGGCAGTGGTTGGCGTTCGCCTGTAGGATGCGATGCTCGACTCTATCCATCAATAGTCATCGCACCCCCCTCCTCCGCAGCCGTGCTAGCGGCAGGCCCGACTGGCGCCTGTGCTTTGCCCTTCTTGGTGGGGGGATTGCACATCCTCCCCTTCATCACGTGGTCTGCTGGGCGGCTACTGGCGGCACACACTATGCAGTGTGGCTTGGCGGCCGTGCAGGACAAGGCTTTGTGGCCGACTTTGCCGCAACGGTAGCAACTGTCCGTCCTGTCGACCTGGGACGGACAAAGGGCTCGGGTGTGGCCGATACCGAAGCACCTGTAGCAGCGCAGAGGCTGGTCTACAAGTGCTCGGACTGCACCCGAGCTGAAGCCTACGCAAAGCCGTCCCTTGTCGAGGACGGCTTTAGCAGCGGCAACTGGGCACTCGAGCCGAATGGTGCCCATGCCACCGCGGCCAGGTCTAATTTCCCTGGCTTGTACCGCTGCGACATTACAGCCGCCAATGGCTGCGACCGCGGCCACCACCTCCTCTTTCGTGACCGAGTCATCCAGGTCGGCCACTTCCACCGCCGCCAGCTTTACTGGTCGGGCCACCTTGGCCGCGTCTGCGACGGCCTCCTGCAGCTTGGCTGCGAAGAGGTCGGCGCTGGCACTGCCCTCCGCACCCGGGAACTCGAATATCCGAGCCCCGGTTTGGGTCCGCCTGCAGGAGACTTTGCCGATTCCCAGTTGGGTGGGATCGGCATTGGCACGCGCCCGCACCAAAATGGACGCGTACGTCTCCCCTCTTTCCGCAGCCTCCGCGGTGAGCGTCACCACGACGGCTGCGGACTGAGGGGGATTTCTCCTCCTCCGTTTCCTCTTCCCCTTTCCCTGCCCAGTCACCTGCGACTGGCTGGGAGGCGCGGCGTCGGGGGTGGCGGGAGCGGCCGTTGCCTTGCCCTTCCCCTTGCCCTTCCCCTTCCCCTTCTTGACCACTTCAGTCCAACCTGCATCGTTGGCCGGAGTGGTGGAAGGGAGAAGCGCGTCCTCTCCTGGTGGGGACAGCGTCGGCTCTTCACGCCTCTGTTCCGCTGCGGTTGAGGACGGCCCCGGCTCTTCACGCCTCTTGTCCGCCTTAGTTGAGGACGGCCCCGGCTCTTCACGCCTCTTGTCCGCCGCAAGCGGGGGCCGAAGGCGTTGTTCCGGCAAGAGCCGGTCCTCAATACCTGCGATGCAGGCTCTTGTGAACGCCCGCTCCTCCATAACGACCTTTCGGATTATATCCTCAAGGTTGGAGGAGGGGGCTTCCACCGCAGGTCTAGGGTCTGCCGCTGGCCGGGCAGTGGCGTCGGCCAGTCTCTGATGAAGCTGGCTGACCTCCGACTGCAGGCGATCGACCTTCGCCTGCAGTTGCCGCGTCTCGTCGGTCGCTGTCCTCTTGACCAGCTCCTCGACTATGCCGCGCAGGCTCGCAGCACGGCATTTAAGGGCCTTCTGAAAAGTGCCCTTCAGGTTGGAGGACTTAGAGGCGACCTCCACGATCTCTTCCTCGTCCTCCTCCGCCATCCGCTCCAGTTCGGCCAGGGAGTGGTCCGCGTACAAAACGCGAGACGCACCGTACCCAGACCTGGTCCGAGCAGCACGAGCACGTTGCTCCTTGGCAGCAACGCGCTCTTCGAGCTCCTGCTGGTGCAGCGTCCGCCTAGCCAGGTCTAGCTGACGTTGGGCGTCCGCGAGACCCACGACGTGTGAGTCCGCCGCTGTTATTGCCTTTTTGGGCTTCGACTTTCCTGCAGTTGAGCCCGAGGCCGAGGAACCCTCGGATGCCACCTTCCGGAACTCGCGCTTCCGCGACCGGATTTCGCCCGCATCGGAGACGCTGTCCAGGGACTCGCTCTCCGAGTCTGACGTCTCGACCGCCCTGAAGCTAGCTGCAGACGGCGCGCGGCTAGCCTCTGACGCAGAAGCGTCGGAGTGGCCCTGAGAAGGGCCTTTTGGTTGGCCCTTAGAAGGGCCTTTGGGTTTTAAAAAACGCCCTAGGGCGTCCCGCGGTGGAGCAGGCATAGCCTCCCGCGAAATCGTAACAGCAAGTCGAGAATGTGAGCTACGATGCACAGTGCACTTTGGCCGATCCCAGTCTGCCACTCCGTTACGGTGACAGAACTGGGTCGTTTCCAGGGGACGCGACGTGGACGCAAGCACTGTGGGGTGGTCCCCCAAAAGCAAACTCCAAGCCAGGATCGAACTCGCGGCACGAGTTTGGCACTCGGTGGTAATACCGTTACGCCACTCAGTCACTTAAATAATCACAACTTCATAAAATGGAGACAGAAATTTGCGAGATTTGAACCTGCGCCTCTTCGTTTACTCGTAGTTTCAAGCGGGTTGTTAGACCACTGTGCCACGGCACTATAACCTAACCTAACCTAACCTAACCTTTTTTTTTTTTTTTTTTTTTTTTTTTTTGCGCTGGGAAAAAATGCGTTACGCATACCTCCCGCTTGGGGGAGCAGGGGGCTATGTGGGACTCCCCGGGCTAAGCCCGGTATACCCACTAAAACGACCCAGCGGCATTCCCGCATCGTCTTAGTGGAGGGGGACTGGGAGACCGGCGCAGCCTTTGCGTCCAGTCCTCCTCCGACGAACACCCACCCAACCCATCACGCCCTCCCCGTAGGGAGAGGGCCGGGAATGACGGACGAAGGCGGTGACGAGTGCAATGCGGGCGGAGGCACCCCCGTGCCGGTCGCCCGCGTGTCACCACCAGGAGGAGGGAGAAAACGACCTCTTCTCCGACCTCTCCTTCGTCTTCGGAGCGGCGCAGCGAGAGGGTCTTCCTCACGCGCGCGCTCCGCCGCCTCCTTTTGCGAGATGACATCCTCGCAGAAGGAGGCGACCGCTGCCCAAGACTCCTCGCTCTCCAGCATGGATTTGACCACGCCGGGGAGCGAGAGGTCCTGTCCGATCTCCGCAATGAGACTACGGCGCCGCTCGGACCAAGCTGGGCACACCTCGAGAGTGTGTTGCGCATTGTCTTCCGCGGCGCCGCAGTCGTGGCACGCCGCAGTCTCCTCCCTCCCGATCCGGTGCAGGTACGAGCCAAAACAGCCGTGTCCCGACAGCACCTGCACCAGACGGAAGGACAGAAAACCATGTCGCCTCTCGAGCCAGTCCTGCAGGACCGGACCGAGTGCGTCCAGGGTACGGCGGCCAAAAGTGGCGGCGGCGAGGTCCTGCGTCCAGTGGACCACAATGGCATCCCTCGCCTCCCTCCGCACGGCCTCCCTCTCTTCCGCGACGGGGCGCTCCCCGAGCGCTTTCCGGCGCGCCGTCCATTCGTACACTCTGGCGAGCACCCACGCCTCCAACTCCCAAGGAGGGGTGCTGGCCAGAGCACACGCCGCCGAAAAGCCTACCGAGCGATAGGCCCTCGCAACCCGCAGTGCAATGGCCCTTTGTGGCCTGCGGATCGCCGTCGCATTCTCCCTCCTGTGCAGGGAGTCCTCCCATATGGGGGCGCCGTATAGGGCCATGCTCCGCAGGATGCCACTATACAGGCGCCGGCATAGCGCACCAGGCCCCCCCAGGTTCGGCAGGAGCCATGACAGCGCGTCCGCGGCTTTCAACAGGCGCGTCGACAGCCCGCTGAAATGTGGGCCGAAGCGCCACCTGCTATCAAGTACCAGACCCAGATACTTCATCTGAGTCTGTACGTCCACCCTGGTATCCTCCACTACGATGTGGGCATCCGGGGGGCAGCGCTGCCGAGGCCCGTGGAAGAACACAGCCTCGGTCTTATTCAGCGCCACCCTCAACCCCAGGCGGCGAATCCTCCCTGCGACCAATGACCCGCCGGCCGAAGCCAGACAGGCCGCCTCCCTGAAGTTTCTGCCCCGGGCAGTGAGGAGAGTGTCATCCGCGTAGCAGATGACACTCGTGCCCTGGAGCAGGGCTCCCCGCAGGAGCCAATCGAATCCGATGTTCCCCAAAGGAGGGCCTAGCACCGACCCCTGTGGAACACCGCACTCTGCGCCGTACCGCCTCAGAGTGGCCGATTTGTCTACAAGGAGTACCTCGCGGTCCTCCAAGTAGTCGGCCAGCAGGTCCCTCAAGTATTGGGGCACTCCATGATACCGGAGCGCCTCCAATATCGTCGAGTGGGGAACGGAGTTGAAGGCGTTGGCTATGTCGAATGACACCGCCAGCACTCCGTCCCCTGCCTCAATCGCCCCCTTCACCTGACCCTTGAGCAGGGCCAGCGCGTCGATGGTCGACCGACCCTGTCGGAAACCGAACTGGGCGTCCGACAGGTCCGGGCCGACCCTCCGCAGATGGCTGTTCAGCCGACTGGCGATGATCCCCTCGAACAATTTGCCGACCTCATCGAGCAGAACGATGGGCCGGTACGCCGAGGGGGAATCGACCGGACGTCCCTCCTTGCGAAGTAGGCATAGCTGCCCCTCCTTCCAAAGCTTCGGGAACTTCCCAACGGTAAGGCACGCGCTGAAAAGGTCCCGAAACCTGTCCTCCATTTGAGCGGCAGCTATGGCTACCACCCGTGCTGGAACGCCGTCCGGTCCAGGGGCCGTCTTTTTTGCTCGGAGGCTGAACAACCCCGCGCTAAATTCCTCCGCCGTCACCGGAGTGACGTCCTCGTCCTGTGACGCCTCCCTCTGTGGAGGATCCATCGTTGGTGGGGTGAATTCGGTCCTGCGTGGAAACAAGGACCGAACCACCCCATCCAGCAGGGCCGGCTCGAGGGTCTCGGTCAGCGGGGGACCGCGGGGGCGCAACTTGTTCCGCGCCGCCTTGTACGGTCTCCCATAGGGATCCCGGTCGAGACTCTCCAGCATCTCGGCGTTCGCCGCGTCCCTGGCAGCGCACATAGCCGACCCGAGGGCCGCCTGCGCCTCTCTGTAAGAGGCGTACAGGAGGTCCTCGGCTGCCAGATCACGTGCGCTGCGCCGTCGGCTTCGCGTGTAGGCCCTCCTGGCCGCCACGCAGTTGGCACGGAGCCCCGCCAACTCTTCCGTCCACCAATAAACGGCACGACGGGGAGGGGGACGGCGAGACCGAGGCATGCTGGAGTTGCACACCTCGGTCAGGGATCCCCTGAGCTGCACGGCTGCGACGTCAACGTCCAGGACCTCAACAGGGGGCGACAGCCAGTCCTGCAGGAAGGCCGCCTCCTTGGCTGCCTCCCGGTCCAAGCGAGTGAGAGCCCACCGAGGGAAGGGAGACCTGCCAGAGCGGGCCATCTCCCCCCGGGAGCTCGAACTCGAGGTGGAGATGTCGAACCGCACATATCTGTGGTCCGACATGGTCTCCACCGTCTCCACCCGCCAGTTCACGATGCGTGCGGCTAGCAAGGGGGTGGCCAACGACACGTCAACCACCGAACCTCCGCGTTGCCGCACACACGTGTGGACCGACCCCCTGTTGAGGAGGGTCACACCGCAAGACGCCGACCAAAACTCGACGGCGCGGCCCCGGACGTTGCAGGAGGCAGCCGGGTTGCCCCAGGCCTCCGACTTGGCGTTGAGGTCGCCCAGCACCACGACCTGGCGTGGCGCCGCCCTCCCGACGACGGCAGTGAGGATTTCGAGGAAATTCTCAAAGTCTGCGAGAGGGCGGTTCGGGGAGAAATAGACCCCCACAAGGGCTAAATCTCCCCACGCGGCGGCCACGTATCCCTGACCCTTCTCTAAAAGCGAGAGGGGAGGGGAGTCCGTGGAAGACCGCGACACCACTGCCACCAAGCCGTCTCGATCGCCTACCCAATTGGCAGGGACCGAGTAAGGCTCAGCGACCACCACTAAGTCCACCAACCACTCGGCCATGGTCTGCATCAGCAGATCCTGGGCAGCTCGGCAGTGGTTGGCGTTCGCCTGGAGGATGCGATGCTCGACTCTATCCATCAATAGTCATCGCACCCCCCTCCTCCGCAGCCGTGCTAGCGGCAGGCCCGACTGGCGCCTGCGCTTTGCCCTTCTTGGCGGGGGGATTGCACATCCTCCCCTTCATCATGTGGTCTGCCGGGCGGCCACTGGCGGCACACACTAGGCAGTGTGGCTTGGCGGCAGTGCAGGACACGGCTTTGTGGCCGACCTTGCCGCAGCGGTAGCAACTGTCCGTCCTGTCGACCTGGGACGGACAAAGGGCTCGGGTGTGGCCGATACCGAAGCACCTGTAGCAGCGCAGAGGCTGGTCTACAAGTGCTCGGACTGCACCCGAGCTGAAGCCTACGCAGAGCCGTCCCTTGTCGACGACGGCTTTAGCAGCGGCGACTGGGCACTCGAGCCGAATAGTGCCCATGCCACCGCGGCCAGGTCTTATATCCCTGGCTTGCACCGCTGCGACACTACAGCCACCAATGGATGCGACCGCGGCCACCACCTCCTCTTTAGTGACCGAGTCGTCAAGGTCGGCCACCTCCACCGCCGCCAGCTTTACTGGTCGGGCCACCTTGGCCACGTCAGCGACGGCCTCCTGCAGCTTGGCTGCGAAGAGGTCGGCGCTGGCACTGCCCTCCGCACCCGGGAACTCGAATATCCGAGCCCCGGTTTGGGTCCGCCGGCAAGAAACTTTGCCGATTCCCAGTTGGGTGGGATCGGCATTGGCACGCGCCCGCACTAAAATGGACGCATACGTCTCCCCTCTTTCCGCAGCCTCCGCGGTGAGCGTCACCACGACGGCTGCGGACTGAGGGGGATTTCTCCTCCTCCGTTTTCTCTTCTTCTTTCCTTGCCCAGTCACCTGCGACTGGCTAGGAGGCGCGGCGTCGGGGGTGGCGGGAGCGGCCGTTGCCTTGCCCTTTCCCTTGCCCTTCCCCTTCCCCTTCCCGACCACTTCGGTCCAACCTGCATCGTTGGCCGGAGTGGTGGAAGGGAGAAGCGCGTCCTCTCCTGGTGGGGACGGCGCCGGCTCTTCGCGCATCTTGTCCGCCTTAGTTGAGGACGGCCCCGGCTCTTCACGCCTCTTGTCCGCCGCAAGCGGGGGCCGGAGGCGTTGTTCCGGCAAGAGCCGGTCCTCGATACCTGCGATGCAGGCTCTCGTGAACGCCCGCTCCTCCATTACGACCTTTCGGATTATATCCTCAAGGTTGGAGGAGGGGGCTTCCACCGCAGGTCTGGGGTCTGCCGCTGGCCGGGCGGTGGCGTCAGCCAACTTCTGATGAAGCTGGCTGACCTCCGACTGCAGGCGATCGACCTTCGCCTGCAGTTGCCGCGTCTCGTCGGTCGCTGTCCTCTTGACCAGCTCCTCGACTATGCCGCGCAAACTCGCAGCACGACATTTCAGGGCCTTTTGGAATGTGCCCTTCAGGTTTGAAGACTTAGAGGCGACCTCCACAATCTCCTCCTCGTCCTCCTCCGCCATTCGCTCCAGCTCGGCCAGGGAGTGGTCCGCGTACAGGACGCGGGACGCACCATACCCCGACCTATTTCGAGCAGCACGAGCACGCTGCTCCTTTGCAGCAACGCGCTCTTCAAGCTCCTGCTGATGCAGGGTCCGCCGAGCCAGATCCAACTGGCGTTGGGCGACCGCGAGACCCACGACATGCGAGTCCGCGGCTGTTGCCGCCTTTTTGGGCTTCGACTTACCCGTCGAGCCCGAAGCCGAGGAACCCTCGGATGTCTCCTTCCGGAATTCGCGCTTCCGCGACCGGATTTCCTCTGCGTCGGAGACGCTTGCCAGGGACTCGCTCTCCGAGTCTGACATCGCTACCGCCCTGAAGCTAGCTGCAGACGGCGCGCGGCTAGCTTCTGACGCTGAAGCGTCAGAGTGGCCCTGAGAAGGGCCTTTTGGTTGGCCCTTAGAAGGGCCTTTGGGTTGGCCCTTAGAAGGGCCTTTGGGTTTTAAAAAACGCCCTAGGGCGTCCCGCGGTGGAGCAGGCATAGCCTCCCGCGAAATCGTAACAGCAAGTCGAGAATGTGAGCTACGATGCACAGTGCACTTTGGCCGATCCCAGTCTGCCACTCCGTTACGGTGACAGAACTGGGTCGTTTCCAGGGGACGCGACGTGGACGCAAGCACTGTGGGGTGGTCCCCCGTCCCCCAACCTTTTTTTTTTTTTTTTTTTTTTTTAACGTGGGGAAATCCTCATGGACTATCCCCCATCTGGGGAAGACGGGGGGGTGTGCCGGACTCTTACCGGCTAAAACCACCACGGTGTTCCTTCACTTGACCGTAGGCCGGGGTCACGGGATTCGCAAAAGCATGCACCGCAACCCCGGCAGGTCTCGGTCCGCCAACCCCTGGCGGACCTCTCTTCTGTGGGGCCTAGCCCCACGTCCTTCTGAGTGGCGCGCGTGGAACACGTCGCGTCGCCTACTCGGGCCTGTTACTGATCGGGCGGCGGGTCCCCTAACCCGGCGCCCGCAGGCCACACACTACGGTGGCTGGAGGTCGTCGCGCGGCCTCCGGCGCCCGGTGCGTCTGGCGCGGGAAGGGAGAGTGGCAGCTGCCTCTCTCTCTCTCTCCGCTCCCTCTTTGGTTGCCATCACCTCTTCGCAAAAGGAGGCGACGGCTTCCCACGCAGTCTCGCTTCCGACCATGGACAGAATCACGGCCGGAAGCGAGAGGTCACCACCGACAGCAGCGACTAGTTCGCGGCGCTGCGTCGCCCACGCAGGACATGCCTGTAAAGTGTGCAGGGCCGTGTCCTCGGGGCAGTCGACGCAGTGGTGACAACCGGGCGTTTGCTCCCGGCCTATGCGGCACAGGTACTTCCCGAAACACCCATGTCCGGAAAGTACCTGCGTCAGCCGGAAGCTGAGGGCGCCATGACGCCTCTCCAGCCACTCCTCCATCACGGGTCTTACCGCCGCTATTGTGGCGTGCCCTGCGCTGGGTTGCGCAAGTCGTTCCCTCCACTCTGCCACTAGGATCTGGCGGAGCTGACTCCGATCAGGCGCCTCCTCGCGCTGCTGATATCTGAGCGCGAGGGCCCTCGCCTCCAGATCCCAGGGAATCGATCCGGCGAGGAGGCTCGCCGCCTCGAAGGAGATCGTACGATACCCCCTTATCACCCTGACGGCCATCGCCCGTTGCGGTCTCCGCAGGATGGCGACATTGCGGGCCGCCAAGTTGTCCGCCCACACGGGTGACCCATAAAGGGCCATGGACCGCACGATCCCCCCATAGAGCCTCCGGCAGGAGGCATTGGGCCCCCCAAGGTTGGGCAGCAGCCGCGATGGAGCAGCCGCGGCGCCCATCAATTTCGGCGCCAGCTGCCGAAAGTGAGGCCCAAATTCCCATCGGCTGTCGAGGACGAGTCCCAGGTACTTCATCGTCGACTCGACGCCGATGCGAACCCCTCCCACCACGATGTGGAATCCCGAGGGTGGTCTCTTCCGAGGCCCATGGAAACACAAGGCCCCGGACTTTTGCAGGGCCACCTCGAGACCCAACCGCCGGATCCTCTCAACGACTTGCGCAACTTGGCAACAAAGGCTTTGGCCCGCGCGATCGCATTAACCTAACCTTTTTTTTTTTTTTTTTTTTTTTTTTTTTTTTTTTTGCGCTGGGAAAAAATGCATTACGCATACCTCCCGCTCGGGGGAGCGGGGGGCTATGTGGGACTCCCCGAGCTAAGCCCGGTATACCCACTAAAACGACCCAGCGGCATTCCCGCATCGTCTTACTGGAGGGGGACTGGGAGACCGGCGCAGCCTTTGCGTCCAGTCCTCCTCCGACGAACACCCACCCAACCCATCACGCCCTCCCCGTAGGGAGAGGGCCGGGAATGACGGACGAAGGCGATGACGAGTGCAATGCAGGCGAAGGCACCCCCGTGCCGGTCGCCCGCGTGTCACCACCAGGAGGAGGGAGAAAACGACCTCTTCTCCGACCTCTCCTTCGTCTTCGGTGCGGCGCAGCGAGAGGGTCTTCCTCACGCGCGCGCTCCGCCGCCTCCTTTTGCGAGATGACATCCTCGCAGAAGGAGGCGACCGCTGCCCAAGACTCCTCGCTCTCCAGCATGGATTTGATCACGCCGGGGAGCGAGAGGTCCTGTCCGATCTCCGCAGTGAGACTACGGCGCCGCTCGGACCAAGCTGGGCACACCTCGAGAGTGTGCTGCGCATTGTCTTCCGCGGCGCCGCAGTCGTGGCACGCCGCAGTCTCCTCCCTCCCGATTCGGTGCAGGTACGAGCCAAAACAGCCGTGTCCTGACAGCACCTGCACCAGACGGAAGGACAGAAAACCATGTCGCCGCTCGAGCCAGTCCCGCAGGACCGGACCGAGCGCGTCTAGGGTACGGCGGCCAAAGGTGGCGGCGGCGAGGTCCTGCGTCCAGTGGACCACAATGGCGTCCCTCGCCTCCCTCCGCACGGCCTCCCTCTCTTCCGCGACGGGGCGCTCCCCGAGCGCTTTCCGGCGCGCCGTCCATTCGTACACTCTGGCGAGCACCCACGCCTCCAACTCCCAAGGAGGGGTGCTGGCCAGAGCACACGCCGCCGAAAAGCCTACCGAGCGATAGGCCCTCGCAACCCGCAGTGCAATGGCCCTTTGTGGCCTGCGGATCGCCGTCGCATTCTCCCTCCTGTGCAGGGAGTCCTCCCATATGGGGGCGCCGTATAGGGCCATGCTCCGCAGGATGCCACTATACAGGCGCCGGCATAGCGCACCAGGCCCCCCCAGGTTCGGCAGGAGCCATGACAGCGCGTCCGCGGCTTTCAACAGGCGCGTCGACAGCCCGCTGAAATGTGGGCCGAAGCGCCACCTGCTGTCAAGTACCAGACCCAGATACTTCATCTGGGTCTGTACGTTCACCCTGGTGCCCTCCACTACGATGTGGGCATCCGGGGGGCAGCGCTGCCGAGGCCCGTGGAAGAACACGGCCTCGGTCTTGTTCAGCGCCACCTTCAACCCCAGGCGGCGAATCCTCCCTGCGACCAATGACCCGCCAGCCGAAGCCAGACAGGCTGCTTCCCTGAAGTTCCTGCCCCGGGCAGTGAGGAGAGTGTCATCCGCGTAGCAGATGACACTCGTGCCCTGGAGCAGGGCTCCCCGCAGGAGCCAATCGAATCCGATGTTCCACAAAGGAGGGCCTAGCACCGACCCCTGTGGAACACCAGACTCTGCGCCGTACCGCCTCAAAGTGGCCGATTTGTCTACAAGGAGTACCTCGCGGTCCTCCAAGTAGTCGGCCAGCAGGTCCCTCAAGTATTGGGGCACTCCATGATACCGGAGCGCCTCCAATATCGTCGAGTGGGGAACGGAGTTGAAGGCGTTGGCTATGTCGAACGACACCGCCAGCACTCCGTCCCCCGCCTCAAACGCCCCTTTCACCTGACCCTTGAGTAGGGCCAGCGCATCGATGGTCGACCGACCCTGCCGGAAACCGAACTGGGCGTCCGACAGGTCCGGGCCGACCCTCCGCAGATGGCTGTTCAGCCGACTGGCGATGATCCCCTCGAACAATTTACCGACCTCATCGAGCAGAACGATAGGCCGGTACGCCGAGGGGGAATCGACCGGACGTCCCTCCTTGCGAAGTAGGCATAGCTGCCCCTCCTTCCAAAGCTTCGGGAACCTCCCAGCGGTAAGGCACGCGCTGAAAAGGTCCCGAAACCTGTCCTCCATTTGAGCGGCAGCTATGGCTACCACCCGTGCTGGAACGCCGTCCGGTCCAGGGGCCGTCTTTTTTGCGCGGAGACTGAACAACCCCGCGCTAAACTCCTCCGCCGTCACCGGAAGGACCTCCTCGTACGGTGACACCTCCCTTTGTGGAGGATCCATCGTTGGTGGGGTGAATTCGGTCCTGCGTGGAAACAAGGACCGAACCACCCCATCCAGCAGGGCCGGCTCGAGGGTCTCGGTCAGCGGGGGACCGTGGGGGCGCAACTTGTTCCGCGCCGCCTTGTACGGTCTCCCATAGGGATCCCGGTCGAGACTCTCCAGCATCTCGGCGTTCGCCGCGTCCCTGGCAGCGCACATAGCCGACCCGAGGGCCGCCTGCGCCTCTCTGTAAGAGGCGTACAGGAGGTCCTCGGCTGCCAGATCACGTGCGCTGCGCCGTCGGCTCCGCGTGTAGGCCCTCCTGGCCGCCACGCAGTTGGCACGGAGCCCCGCCAACTCTTCCGTCCACCAATAGACGGCACGACGGGGAGGGGGACGGCGAGACCGAGGCATGCTGGAGTTGCACACTTCGGTCAGGGATCCCCTGAGCTGCACGGCTGCGACGTCAACGTCCAGGACCTCAACAGGGGGCGACAGCCAGTCCTGCAAGAAGGCCGCCTCCTTGGCTGCCTCCCGGTCCAACCGAGTGAGAGCCCACCGAGGGAAGGGAGATGTCGAACCGCACATATCGCTGGCCCCGGGCAATAAAGCGGTAAACACCGGTTACGCCCTTTTTAATGTTAATTGATTTTTGGCTTCTCTGAGTATCAGTCTATCAATCTATTTTTTTTTTCATATTTTTAATACAATATTTCAATGGAATAAATGACAATAACAGCTTTATTGAATGGAAAATTCTCTTATGACTAAATTATGTATTATTGCATTACTCTAAGAAACATTACACAAAAAACCGTAAACATTTAATACGAACTAATCATAAGAGATTTTATTCTGTACAAGCTATTACGCCTTTCTTCCCGGAAATTTATTGTAATATTACGAAATGTAAAGGGAATAAATGCCACTCTGTGGTACCCTGGCAGAAGTACTACCACGAAGATGATGTATCTCCGATGCATATACGTTGCCGGCGACCAAATAGGTAACTACGAAACTAGTCAATCACCGATAGAGATACATTAAGAGAGCATAGGATGCTAAGAAAAACATCGAAATCAAAAGCGTTGTTGAAATCAAGTAATGCCAAGACCGTTACATTACCGCTTTCCATGGCTGACCTAGTATCTTCAGTAACATTCAGAAGCGCTGTATTAGTGCTGTGACCAGGACGAAAACTGGACTGAAAGGGGTTGAGGAGATTATTTTTGGATAGTAAAAGACTAATTTGATTGTGGATTAACTGTTCTAGGACTTTGGATAGGAATGGTAACACGGATATTGGACGGAATTCAGAGAAGGATGTGGGGTTGGACTTTTTGGTCATGGAATAATTTGAGCGTCTTTCTACGAACTAGAAAAGACACCGGTAGATACAGAAAAGTTGAGGATGTGGCAAATGACGGGAAGGATTAAGTCCAGCACGGACAGTAATATTTTGCGACTGATACAGTCACTTCCTACTGCATTCGATTCGAGGTAATCGATTGTATGCCGTATACAATTCATTATATTGACTCTTGTTGTGTTTTACCAACCCCCCATGATCTTAGAAAATTCCAAACTTTGGATGGGTCCCCATTTTGGACAGAGTTTTGAATGTATGGCGCTTTGCATTCCTACATACTTTATTACAGCGATTGAGGATTGCGGCTTATTTGTCCCTATTTACATCAGTGCAGACGTTTAAATTTCGACTTTGCCGTAACCTTCTTGATCATCAACTTTTTAATGTCATCTGTCAGCCACGGCGCCGGCAAATGCTTTTACCGCTCAAACAGGTGCGTGAAGGTCATAATAGCTGCACTAGTTGTGAAAATTTTACTTACTCGTCGACTGACGTGGATGCAAACAGGGGAGATCAATCTATATTTCTCACATCCTCGCAAAGACTGTCAATGTAAATCCCACCAAAATTACGTTGCATAAAAATTTAAGCTTTTGTGGCCGAATTTTATATGAAAGGAAAATTAGGTAATGGTAGCAAAAGGCTTCAGCTGAGCATTGACCATGGTGAGCGATGTGATCAAAACAAGAATCAAGTCAAGAAGTGAAGAAGAACTCTACTTCTTCACTTCTTGGCACTTAGTGGAAGAATTGAAAGATTATTACAAGCAGTAATATTAGTTAGAGACGAAGAGCGATGGGCCTTTTTGAGGGACAAGTATTAAGTCACCCATGATTATACTGTGACTGTAAGAAGGAATCAAGATTTCTAGGAGTTTTTTCAAATGAGGAAAAGAAGTTGATATGTAAAGGTTTTGACCATTTTATTTTTGTTTCCAAAGTATAACAGCTAATATAAATTATGTGATTTTATTTAAATTAAGGTTAAATCAATATTTTTTTCTTTTTTAAGTGGTTTTTGTGTTTGTTTCCAAAGTTTATTAATTAATAAAAATTATGGAAACTTAGTATTTTTCTTTTTTAAGGGGTTTTGTGTGATTGTTTCTTAAATATTTTTTTTTTGTGATTTGTAAGGTTTTTTTTTTATAAGTACAAAATATGAAACCTTCTACTGTTAGCGAAGTAGACAAAATATTGTAGTTAAACTATGGCGTCAGACCAATTCAGTCGGGGTTCACAGACGAAAGTATTCATTTAAAATTTAATGAAACAAAAATAAGGTAGTGGTAACATATTAATTTTGTAAAATACTGTCTAAAATGGTTAAAAATAAAAATAAATCACATTATTAGATCGGTCTGTTACAATGGTTACATAAAAATATGTTTTATTGATAAGATTCTAAAATGGCGATTAGTGAATGATACATCTAAGATTTGGCTACAAAATTTCCCTGAAGAAGGTGGTAATCGTCTAGTACACTCGAGATTTAAAGTAGAAATTACGTCGTATTATTTTCTTACATTCTTGAATATCAGTGGTCGATGTGTTTATAAAGACATTAATGATGTTACAATTGAAAGAGGATCGTCTATAATTTGTATTATACATTTTTTCAATTATTTCATTAAATATTTATACTATGACAAATATTTTTAAAAGGTTATATTGGTAAAAAAATTAGCTTTCATTTGACATTTTGAACGCCTGTTTTGGATCACTGTACGCTGCACTATAAACAAATTAGCTTCTTTTATTTCTCCTGTAAAATTCGATTTTTGATATTACCGCTTTATTGCCCGGGGCCAGCGATATCTGTGGTCCGACATGGTCTCCACCGTCTCCACCCGCCAGTTCACGATGCGTGCGGCTAGCAAGGGGGTGGCAAACGACACGTCAACCACCGAACCTCCGCGTTGCCGCACACACGTGTGGACCGACCCCCTGTTGAGGAGGGTCACACCGCAAGACGCCGACCAAAACTCGACGGCGCGTCCCCGGACGTTGCTGGAGGCAGCCGGGTTGCCCCAGGCCTCCGACTTGGCGTTGAGGTCGCCCAGCACCACGACCTGGCGTGGCGCCGCCCTCCCGACGACGGCAGTGAGGATTTCGAGAAAATTCTCAAAGTCTGCGAGAGGGCGGTTCGGGGAGAAATAGACCCCCACAAGGGCTAAATCTCCCCACGCGGCGGCCACGTATCCCTGACCCTTCTCTAAAAGCGAGAGAGGAGGGGAGTCCGTGGAAGACCGCGACACCACTGCCACCAAGCCGTCTCGATCGCCTACCCAATTGGCAGGGACCGAGTAAGGCTCAGCGACAACCACTAAGTCCACCAACCACTCGGCCATGGTCTGCATCAGCAGATCCTGGGCAGCCCGGCAGTGGTTGGCGTTCGCCTGGAGGATGCGATGCTCGACTCTATCCATCAATAGTCATCGCACCCCCCTCCTCCGCAGCCGTGCTAGCGGCAGGCCCGACTGGCGCCTGCGCTTTGCCCTTCTTGGTGGGGGGATTGCACATCCTCCCCTTCATCACGTGGTCTGCCGGGCGGCCACTGGCGGCACACACTAGGCAGTGTGGCTTGGCGGCAGCGCAGGACACGGCTTTGTGGCCGACCTTGCCGCAGCGGTAGCAACTGTCCGTCCTGTCGACCTGGGACGGACAGAGGGCTCGGGTGTGGCCGATACCGAAGCACCTGTAGCAGCGCAGAGGCTGGTCTACAAGTGCTCGGACTGCACCCGAGCTGAAGCCTACGCAGAGCCGACCCTTTTCGAGTACGGCTTTTGCAGCGGCGACTGGGCACTCGAGCCGAATAGTGCCCATGCCACCGCGGCCAGGTCTAATGTCCCTGGCTTGTACCGCTGCGACGTTACAGCCGCCAATGGCTGCGACCGCGGCCACCACCTCCTCTTTCGTGACCGAGTCATCCAGGTCGGTCACCTCGACGGTCGCCAGCTTTACCGGACGGGCCACCTTGGCCACGTCAGCGACGGCCTCCTGCAGCTTGGCTGCGAAGAGGTCGGCGCTGGCGCTGCCCTCCGCCCCCGGGAACTCGAATAACCGAGCCCCGGTTTGGGTCCGCCGGCAAGAGACTTTGCCGATCCCCAGTTGGGTTGGATCGGCATTGGCACGTGCCCTCACCAAAATGGACGCGTACGTCTCCCCTCTTTCCGCAGCCTCCGCGGTGAGCGTCACTACGACGGCTGCGGACTGTGGGGGATTTTTCCTCCTCCGTTTCCTCTTCTTCTTTCCCTGCCCAGTCACCTGCGACTGCTGGCTGGGAGGTGCGGCGTCGGGGGTGGCGGGAGCGGCTGTTGCCTTGCCCTTCCCCTTGCCCTTCCCCTTCCCTTTCTTGACCACTTCAGTCCAACCTGCATCGTTGGCCGGAGTGGTGGAAGGGAGAAGCGCGTCGTCTCCTGGTGGGGACGGCGCCGGCTCTTCACGCCTCTTGTCCGCCGCTGTTGAGGACGGCCCCGGCTCTTCACGCCTCTTGTCCGCCGCAAGCGGGGGCCGGAGGCGTTGTTCCGGCAAGAGCCGGTCCTCTATGCCTGCGATGCAGGCTCGCGTGAACGCCCGCTCCTCCATAACGACCTTTCGGATTATATCCTCAAGGTTGGAGGATGGGGCTTCCACCGCAGGTCTAGGGTCTACCGCTGGCCGGGCAGTGGCATCGGCAAGCTTCTGATGAAGCTGGCTGACCTCCGACTGCAGGCGATCGACCTTCGCCTGCAGTTGCCGCGTCTCGTCGGTCGCTGTCCTCTTGACCAGCTCCTCGACAATGCCGCGCAGGCTCGCAGCACGGCATTTAAGGGCCTTCTGAAACGTGCCCTTCAGGTTGGAGGACTTAGAGGCGACCTCCACGATCTCTTCTTCGTCCTCCTCCGCCATCCGCTCCAGCTCGGCCAGGGAGTGGTCCGCGTACAGAACGCGAGACGCGCCGTACCCAGACCTGGTCCGAGCAGCACGAGCACGCTGCTCCTTGGCAGCAACGCGCTCTTCCAGCTCCTGCTGGTGCAGCGTCCGCCGAGCCAGGTCTAGCTCGCGTTGGGCGTCCGCGAGACCCACGAGATGCGAGTCCGCGGCTGATGCCGCCTTTTTGGGCTTGGACTTGCCCGTCGAGCCCGAGCCCGAGGAACCCTCGGATGCCACCTTCCGAAACTCTCGTTTCCGCGACCGGACTTCACCCGCATCGGAGACGCTGGCCAGGGACTCGCTCTCCGAGTCTGACGTCTCGACCGCCCTGAAGCTAGCTGCAGACGGCGCGCGGCTAGCCTCTGACGCAGAAGCGTCGGAGTGGCCCTGAGAAGGGCCTTTGGTTTGGCCCTGAGAAGGGCCTTTTGGTTGGCCCTTAGAAGGGCCTTTGGGTTTTAAAAAACGCCCTAGGGCGTCCCGCGGTGGAGCAGGCATAGCCTCCCGCGAAATCGTAGTGACAAGGCGTTCAAAAGAGCTACGATGCACAGTGCACTTTGGCCGATCCCAGTCTGCCACTCCGTTACGGTGACAGAACTGGGTCGTTTCCAGGGGACGCGACGTGGACGCAAGCACTGTGGGGTGGTCCCCCAACCTTTTTTTTTTTTTTTTTTTTTAACGGGGGGAAATCCTCATGGATGTCCTCCACCCTGGGGCGGGCGGAGGGGTCTGTCAGACTCTTACTGACTAAAACCACCCCGGTGTTCCATCTCTCACCTGCGCCGGGGATCGCGGGAACGTATACCACATCCGTAATCCCCGGCTGGTGCCGGCCCGCCTCTGCGGGCCACCTCGCGTCTACGGAGGGAGTGAGGTGTTAAACACCCTCCGTGACTTCAGAGAGGGGCGCACAGGAACACCTCGCGCCGCCACCTCGGGTCCGGATGAATGGGGGGCGACAGACGTCCCCAAGTCCGCCGCCCCTGGACCCAGTCAGGGGGGCCGGAAGAGGGCAGCATACGCCCTCCTCCGACGCCCGGTGCGCCTGCTGCGGGCGGGGTCAGAGGTCGAGATCTCTCTTTCCCTTTCCGCAGCCTCCTTCTGCGAGATAACTGTTTCGCAGAAGGAGACCACCGCGTCCCAGGACTCCTCGCTGCCGACCATAGATTGGACTACGGCTGGTAGCGAGAGGTCACTGCCCACCACAGAGATGAGGTCACGGCGCGGCTCCTCCCAAGCGGCACACTCTGCCAGCGTATGCCGCGCCGTGTCCTCCCGACAGTCGACGCAGTGGTGACACCGAGCGTCCGGCTTCCTGCCTATGCGACACAGGAACTTCCCGAAGCAGCCATGCCCCGAAAGGACCTGTGTCGCACGAAACGTCAGGGAGCCGTGCCTTCTCCCGAGCCAAAGGTCGAGCACTGGCCGGATGGCCTCGACAGTGGCGAGGCCGGCGGTAGGGCGTGAAAGCCTGTCCCGCCATTCCGCCACCAGGACCTCGCGCAGCTGCGACCGACGCAGCTCAATGTGACGCTGCATCAGACGCTCGCCGCGCGCCCGCGCGTCCTCGCGCCACCGATACAGTGACGCGAGAACCTTCGCCTCCAGGTCCCACGGCGGAGATCCGGCCAGTGCGCAAGCCGCCTCGTAGGAGATCGTGCGATAACCCCTGATGACTCTGACGGCCATCACCCTCTGCGGCCTCCGCAGAACTGTGATAGTGCTGGCCGTCAGGTCAGCCGCCCAGATCGGGGCCCCGTAAAGGGCCATCGATCGCACGATCCCCACGTACAACCGCCTGCAGGCGGTGCCCGGGTCCCCCAGATTGGGAAGCAGCGTTGACAACGCCCCAGCCGCACCCAACAACTTGGGCGCCAGCCGCCGGAAGTGGGGGCCGAAATCCCACCGGCTGTCGAGCACCAATCCCAGATACTTCATGGTCGACTCGACAGCGATACGGACCCCCCCGACCACGATGTGTGATCCCGGCGGCGGTGCCCGCCGGGGGCCATGAAAAGCTATGGCCTCCGACTTGTTGAGGGCCACCTCCAAGCCGAGGCGACGTATGCGGCTCACCACCTGTGAGACCGCAGCCGTCGCCAGCAACGCTGCCTCCCTGTACGAGCTCCCCCGGGCAGTGACCAGCGTGTCGTCAGCGTAACACGTCAGGTCCACTCCCGGCTGGAGCTCGCCCCTCAGCACCCAGTCGTACCCGATGTTCCACAGGGGCGGGCCCAAGACCGAACCCTGTGGAACGCCGCACGACATGGGGCGCTGGTGTCTGCCATCACGTCCCAGATAGGTGACACACCTCTCCGCTAAATAAGCCCCAACTACGCGGCGGAGGTAGGGAGGCACTCGATGGTAGCGCAGTGCCTCCCGAATACAACTCCAGGGCAGGGTGTTGAAGGCGTTAGATATGTCCAAAGACACCGCCAACATCACCCCACCCCGGGACACCGCTTCCTCCGCCAGGACTCTCACACGCGATATCGCCGTGATAGTGGAGCGCCCATGCCGAAACCCGAACTGGCATTCCGCCAGGTCCGGCCCCTCTCCGCACAAGTGGCTGACGAGGCGGGCTGCGACTATCCGCTCGAACAGCTTTCCCACCTCGTCCAGCAGCACTATGGGCCGGTACGCGGACGGTGAGTCCGCAGGGCGCCCCGCCTTCCTGAGCAGGACCAGTCGACCAGATTTCCACTGAGTGGGAAACTGGCCCTGCTCTAGACACGCTGTGTAGAGTCCTCTCAGTTGGAGCTCAAGCTCCTTCAGAGCGAGGGCCAACACGCAGCCGTGAATCCCATCCGGCCCCGGGGCAGTATTCTTTGCCCGGAGCCGCATCACGGCCGCCCTCAGCTCTGCCTGTGTCACCTCTGGGACGCTGGCGTTCTCCTCGGGCTCTGCGGCTGTGGGCAGAGCCATCAGCGGCGGAATGTGCTCCGCTCGAGCCGGGAAGAGGGCTGCGACCACGTCCTCCAGCAGCTCTGGTTGGAGACTCTCCGTAAGCGGGGGCGCCCATGGTCCGAGTTTCCCCCGGACCGAGCGATAGGGACGCCCCCACGGATCCCGGTTCAGCCTTTTTTTTTTTTTTTTTTTTTTTTGCGCTGGGAAAAAATGCGTTACGCATACCTCCCGCTCGGGGGAGCGGGGGCTATGTGGGACTCCCCGAGCTAAGCCCGGTATACCCACTAAAACGACCCAGCGGCATTCCCGCATCGTCTTAGTGGAGGGGGACTGGGAGACCGGCGCAGCCTTTGCGTCCAGTCCTCCTCCGACGAACACCCACCCAACCCATCACGCCCTCCCCGTAGGGAGAGGGCCGGGAATGACGGACGAAGGCGGTGACGAGTGCAATGCGGGCGGAGGCACCCCCGTGCCGGTCACCCGCGTGTCACCACCAGGAGGAGGGAGAAGACGACCTCTTCTCCGACCTCTCCTTCGTCTTCGGAGCGGCGCAGCGAGAGGGTCTTCCTCACGCGCGCGCTCCGCCGCCTCCTTTTGCGAGATGACATCCTCGCAGAAGGAGGCGACCGCTGCCCAAGACTCCTCGCTCTCCAGCATGGATTTCGGTTCAGCCTAACCTAACCTTTTTTTTTTTTTTTTTTTTTTTTTTACGGGGGGAAATCCTCATGGATGTCCTCCACCCTGGGGCGGGCGGAGGGGTCTGTCAGACTCTTACTGACTAAAACCACCCCGGTGTTCCGTCTCTCACCTACGCCGGGGATCGCGGGAACGTATACCACATCCGTAATCCCCGGCTGGTGCCGGCCCGCCTCTGCGGGCCACCTCGCGTCTACGGAGGGAGTGAGGTGTTAAACACCCTCCGTGACTTCAGAGAGGGGCGCACGGGAACACCTCGCGCCGCCACCTCGGGTCCGGACGAATGGGGGGCGACAGACGTCCCCAAGTCCGCCGCCCCTGGACCCAGTTAGGGGGGCCGGAAGAGGGCAGCATACGCCCTCCTCCGACGCCCGGTGCGCCTGCTGCGGGCGGGGTCAGAGGTCGAGATCTCTCTTTCCCTTTCCGCAGCCTCCTTCTGCGAGATAACTGTTTCGCAGAAGGAGACCACCGCGTCCCAGGACTCCTCGCCGCCGACCATAGATTGGACTACGGCCGGTAGCGAGAGGTCACTGCCCACCACAGAGATGAGGTCACGGCGCGGCTCCTCCCAAGCGGCACACTCTGCCAGCGTATGCCGCGCCGTGTCCTCCCGACAGTCGACGCAGTGGTGACACCGAGCGTCCGGCTCCCTGCCTATGCGACACAGGAACTTCCCGAAACAGCCATGTCCCGAAAGGACCTGTGTCGCACGAAACGTCAGGGAGCCGTGCCTTCTCCCGAGCCAAAGGTCGAGCACTGGCCGGATGGCCTCGATAGTGACGAGGCCGGCGGAAGGGCGTGAAAGCCTGTCCCGCCATTCCGCCACCAGGACCTCGCGCAGCTGCGACCGACGCAGCTCGATGTGTCGCTGCATCAGTCGCTCGCCGCAGCCTAACCTAACCTAACCTAACCTAACCGGAGATATCTCAGACTCCTGAAAAGCTTTTTTGAAGCGGTTTTCGACAGTAATCATTATAAATAGGCCTCCGCCAACCAACTGACACATAATATTTGACTTTCCTGCAAGGGTGGTTTTATTTTAGTACTTACCCCTATTTTTCAAAATCTTTAAAAATTAATAACTCACAAACTTTACGTTAGATTTCTGTTTTGTTTTCTGAATCGGGTTTTCGCCATACTAACCTAGGTTTCCCGGCGCTGTGCGCGAATTGAAACCCTTCCAGGTCGCTGAAAACTCGGTTTTTCACTAAAAATCGTGGTTTTTTGAGGTTTTTTGACCACAATCTAAATTTTTTCTTCCAAAAGTAGTGCTGAAAACCTTACAGTGAGCTTGCCCGCGCCGAGACGCGTCTTTTGACACCTCGCACGACCCGCTTTTTTTTTTTTTTTTTTTTCTGGATGGGAAATCATCAAATGACCCCTCCCGCCCTGGGTGGAGCGGTAGGGAGTGTCAGACTTTTACTGACTAAAACCCACCCGTGATCCTTCTTGTGCCCTATGCGTTCCAGGGCCGCGGTAACTCTTTCGAACAAATTCCGCAACCCTAGCAGGCACCGACCCTATGGGGCCCCGTCCTCGGTGCTGACGGCTCCTTGTGACGCGCGCGGAACACAACGCGTCGTCGACTCAACCCGGTATTGGACGGCGAGCCACCCACGCTCACCGTCCCCAGGCATCAGCCACTGCGCAATAGCACAGCGGCCGACTTGTCTCTGGAGGGGGCCGAAATGGGACCATTACTGGCACTCCATCTCAGCACCCTCCCGAGTGTTGGGAGTCGCAGCACCCGCAGCAGAAGCGGCAGTGGCGGCGACAGAAGCCGCGGCGGCGGCAGAGGCGGCGGTGGCGGCGGACCTCTTGCCCCTGGTCGGGGCGGATGGCGCGCAGGCCCTTCCCCCAGCCCAGTGCTCGGCCGGCTTGCCAACAGCCGCACATGCACTGCAGTGCGGCGTGGCCTCGCAAGAGCCGGCCTTATGACCGGGCTGACCACAGCGGAAACAGAGTCCGCTGCGGTCGACCTCCGAGGGGCACATAGCTCCCGTGTGGTTGCCCACATGGCAGCGGTAGCACCTCAGAGGTCTGGGTTCTAGCAGTTTTACCCGCGCAGACACCCATCCCACCAAGAGCCTTCGGCCCTCCGACACAGTTCTGGCCGCCGTCACGGGGCAGCTCACCACAAGGGTTTGCATGCCCGTGTTGTCAGGCCGGAGGGTGCCCGCCTTGACGAGCTCGGCAGAGCACCCCCCAGTCCTGGCGACGGCGGCCACAACTTCCTCCTCCGTCACGGAGTCATCCAGGCCCACTATGCGCATGTCGATGCGCTTAGTCGGCCTGGACACCCGGACCTCGTCCGCGGGTAAGACCGCCCTCAGCCTTTCGGCCAGGGCGTCCGCGAACGGGCCACTCTCCGCTCCGGCGAGCTCGAGCTTGCGGGCACCGGTTAAGGTCCTCCTGACCCCGATGCCCCCGCTGATGCCCAGCTCTTGGAGGCTCACCGCCTCCTTCGCCCGCTTCAGTACGGCGAGATACGTCACGCCCCTCTGTTCCGCTTCCGGCTGCAGTGTAAGCACTACAGCCGCGGATTTCGGGGCGCGAAGCCTCGCCGCAATGGCGTTGGCCTTCCGCCGCTGCCTCCTCGCCTTGTTTTTGGCCGCTTTCGCGGCCCGCCGCTTCTGGCCAGCAACCTGCCACTCGGCCTCGGCCGCAGGAGGGTCCGAGGGTGGGGGTGGGGGCGGCTGTGGCACCGCTGGCGCCGCAGCCTTAGCCGCTCCTCCAGCCTTCCTCCTACCCCTCTTCGCCGGGGCCGCCTTGGTCGTCGCCGGCGTCGCAGTCGCCGGCGTCACAGGCACTGGCGCTGGCGCCGGCGCGGCTCCGCCCTTGGCCTTCGCCTTCGCCTGGCCAGACGTTCCCGGGTCGGCAGCCACGGCGGCCGCGTACGAGGCCGCCTTTTGCTGTCCCGGGGGCCCCCGCGCCGCCGCCAACGGGGGACGCCGGACCATGTCCTCCAGTACGGAGATCTGCCTCCGGAAGGGAGCCAGCTCCTGCCGCACCAGGTCCCGTACCTGGCTCAGCACTTGGCCTCCCTCCGGCGCTGCCGGACTCAGTCCCCCTCGCGGCTCCACAGAGGCCGCTCTGGCCATCCCCGCCAGGTCCCTCCGGAGCGACTCATTCTCCCGAACAAGTCGCTCCGTAAGAACTGCGAGGCGGGCGACCTCCGCCCGCAACTCCGACGCCTCCTTTGAGGCAGGTCCACCAGCGTTAGCTGCCGCTGCCGCCAGGATGGAGGCTTTGGCCGCGCCGATGGCCTCCCGCTTTGAGGACTGCTTCCTCTTGAAGGCCACAGCGCGGATCGCGGCCTCCACGACCTCCGCGAACTGGGCCTTCTGCTCCTCAATAGTTGGAGGCACCTCTCCCGGGGGCTCCGAGTCGTCCGAGTCGAGAAGAGGCGGAAGAGTAGAGGGAGCCCTACGACCGCTCCCTCCAGGGCGACGCCCCTCCTCCACCAACCTCCCGGCCCGACGCTCCTCCCGGGTAGAGGGAGCCAGCCCCCTCCCTGCCTCACAGCCCCTGCCCCGCCTAGCGGTGGGGATCTTGCGGGCGGAGGCAAGCTCGCCTTCAGAGGTCGACTCCCCGTCGTCCTCCCGCCTGGGCCGCTTGCGGAAGAACTTGGCGTTCTCCGCAGCAGCCCCCCCTCTTTCCTCTCCAGAGCCCGCCGAGCTGACCGTTACTAGGTCAGGTGCAGAACCAGAATCCGATTCTGCACCTCCCCGGCGCTCAGGCGAACCCTCCTCAACACAGTCGAACGCCATCAGCTCCTTGTAAGAAGCGGATCCGGATGACGTCGATTCGGAGCCTCCTCGGCTCTTGTTGCCACTGGCAAGCGGAAGGCGTTTGGTGCCCACCCCAGAGTACGGAGGGCAGCCCGCCGAAGCGGGGTGGGATTCCCCGACCGCTGAGCAGTCGGGACCCACCTGGGGACTCATTTTACATTCGCCTTGTTTATCCATGGTGTTCCTTTTAAGGGTGCGGTCCCTGTTCGCTCCGCCCCTTCTCAGGGCCCTCTCTCCTCACCTCACCTCTCCACCTGCTCGCTGCTCTCACAGTCACGTCTGATGATCAGACGCGTACCAAAGAGCAGCGAGCAAGCGTGTGTCTCTCTTGGTCTGATCCCTCACTTGCGACCTTCCGGCATGAGTGGCTCTACCGGGAAAGCTCGCAAGATCATTGAGACGCTCAAGCCCCACCACGACGACAACGTGGAGACACATTCGGTGGGGACCTCGCACGACCCGCTAGCTCGCATATATCTGCAAAAAACTTAAATTTTGTTAAAATCTATACATAGGTACGTATAACAGAAACTACCTTAGGAAGCACCGTCGAAACACAAATCGAGATATCTCAGACTCCTGAAAAGCTTTTTTGAAGCGGTTTTCGACAGTAATCATTATAAATAGGCCTCCGCCAACACCCACCCGCCCTGTTCTATATAGGGAAGGTAGAGAAGGATACTGCCGAAAATTTTTATTTTTGATTTTGCTCCGCAGTGGTAAGCCCGGGCCAAAACAACCTTTTCTTTCTTTTTACGGCCACTGTTGTACCAGATTCTGGAGTAGAGGAGTCTTTTTAGTGTACTTGACTTCAGTTATATAAACCTTAACTCTGACTCGCCCACAGGGTATACTGACCTTTATGTTTAACTTGCTGGCCCCCTCTTTACAGGGACCAGTAATTTTAACAGTGTTTATATTTTACATCTGACCTTTGACGAAATTTATAATTATTTATTTATTGATTTTATTCGCATTTTAATTATATTATTAGGTCTTCTGATCCCCCCTTTACAGGGACCAGAAATTTAACAGTAATTATAGTTTTATGTGTACTGACTTTTATTTGACGCAAAAATTTTTAAATAATTATTAATATTTACAATTATTTTATTCTGATTTTATTCATAATATTAGGTCTCCTGATCCCCCCTTTACAGGGATCAGAGATTGCTGTGTCCCTATTTTAAATATATTTATTTGACTCCCCCTTACCGGCGACATGTTTGGGTTCAGGACACCGACTATCAAAACGACCAAGGCCGCGGAGGAGAGCTTGGACTCGAGGAGTTCAGTCACTGAACAGGCGGGCCCTTCTGTGAGGCGCATTATCGAAGAGCGGGAGGCTGACCAGCATAAGGCAGTCCAGCCTCTCAAGACGCCATCCCCCACCAAAAAGGCCCCCATGACTTCTCCCCCCAAGCTCAAGTCCAAGGCAGCGGCTTCGAAAGAGGATAAGCGGGCCGTGGACAACTCGCCGCCCTGCTCGCAGCCGGCTCGGTATCTCAATAGGACCTCTGAAGCCAAGGCCTGCCTCTCCAAGGCGAAGATCCAGTTGGTGAGTTCTCGAAACCTGAAGAAGGAGATCAAGGATGAAATCACCAAAGCGGTGGAGAGGCTCTACCAACTGGTGAAAGAGGCAGAGGCCGACAGAGGACCAGGTACCGAGCCGGAAAATCGAGTCGAGGGTCCCACTGAGGTGACGCCGAGCGCAGTTGTTCCGACAGAGCTCGTGAAAAAGCTCATGGAGAACCTCCAGCAGCACAATAAAGCGCTGGAGGAATGCCAGGAGCATACACGGGCTCTGTCGGAGCAACTTAAACAAACTCCCACACCCGCATACGTCCCTGGCCTGGGGCCAACTTTCGCGGAAGTCGCCAGCTCGCGGCAGCATACGCAGAGGCCTCTCCACTCGGTGGTCGTTTCGTCAAAAAACGACAACGACACCGGTGAAGAGGTCGTTGCGAAGCTGCGAACCGCAGTTGATGCGACGAACGAAGGCACGCAGGTGGAGCGGCTGCGGAAGGCCAGGGACCAAAAGGTCGTTGTCGGATTTAAAACCCGGGAGGAGATGACGAGGGTGGCAGACCGTATAAAGAAGGCAGGCGACCTCATGGTCGAAGAGGTCAAAAATAAAGACCCCCTCGTCATCATAAAGGACTTGCTCTCCTGCCACTCGGACGTGGAGGTCATCGCAGCGCTTAAGCGCCAGAACCACCATCTGGTTGGGGATATACCTGCGGACGATGTCAGGATCACGGCAAGATACCGTCGCAAGACGCGAAACCCGCACACTTGCCACATCGTCCTGCAGGTGTCCCCAGCGATTTGGCAGAGGCTAACGACGGCGGGCCGAGTGCACATAGACCTGCAGAGGGTGCGTGTACTGGACCAATCACCACTGGTGCAGTGCACGCGCTGTCTGCGGTACGGGCATAGCCGTAAACTGTGCACGGAGCCCGCCGACCTTTGCGTTCACTGCGGTGACCCCCATTTGCGAGTGGACTGCCCTCTGCTGTCGGCGGCAGAGACGCCCAAGTGCCGCAACTGCGTTTTGGCGAAACTGGGCAAATCGGACCACAACGCCTTCGACAGTGCGTGCCCGATCCGCGTCAAGTGGGACGCATTGGCGCGCCTGTCGGTGGCGTATTGCTAAGGTGGTCCCGGTTGTACCAGGAGCCGCCCCCGATGGTCGCTCGAGCTATAAGGTGATCCAAGCGAATCTGCAGAGGAAGAATTTAGCAACCCAAGAGCTCCTCATCGTGGCTAGCGAGCGTAGGGTTGCTTTCGCACTGCTCCAGGAGCCGTATGTGGGCGGAATTAAAAGGATGCGAGACTACCGAGGAGCGAGAGTCTACCAGTGCGCGGAAGTAGGAAGTGGAACTGTGAAGGCGGCCATCGTCGTCTTCGACGATGACCTGGACGTCACACAGTGTCCGAAACTCACCACCAACAACATCGTGGTGGTGAGGATCCGAACCCGCGCCTGGGAAATCGCAGTAGTCTCCTTCTACTTTGAACCAGACCAGCCCATAGGGCCATACCTGGAGCACCTCAAGCGGATTCGCGAGGAGATGCCACAGCTCGAGGCGATCGTGGGCGGCGACGCCAACGCAAAAAGCACATGGTGGGGCAGCTCTGTCATCGACAGCAGGGGTGAGGAATTTGCGGGGACATTGGAGGAAATGGGCTTGCAGATACTCAACGTCGGCAACACTCCGACCTTCGACACCATCAGAGGCGGCCAGTCCTTCACCAGTTTCGTTGACGTAACAGCGTGTTCAACGGAAATGTTGGGACTGGTGGAGGACTGGAGAGTTGACGAAGGCATCACGAGCTCGGACCACAACGGTATTGTATTTCAAATTCACCTACAAAAATCTAAAGGCACGCAAACAAATAGAAACACTAGAATATACAACACCAGGAAAGCAAATTGGAGCCAGTTTCATGAGAAACTGGCCCAATTACAAATAGAGCAAAATTTTAACATAGACCAAATAACTAAAATTAATAATACAACAGATTTGGAAAAAACAATATACACATACATCAATTTTATAATTAAGACGTGCGAACAGACTATTCCAAAACATAAAAATAGTAACGAAATAACAATACCGTGGTGGTCCACTGAGCTCGCTAAACTGATGACCGACGTCAACACCAAGAGACGCCGCATACGATGTGCTGCGAAGGTTCGGAGACAAAAAGTCGTCGAGGAGTACCTGCAAGCGAAGGAGAAGTACGAGTCCCACGCCAAGAGAGCACAAACGGACAGTTGGAAGGCGTTCTGTCAGAAACAAGACAGGGAGGGCGTCTGGGAGGGGATCTATAGGATCATCGGTCGGACCTCCAAAAGGCACGAAGACCTGCCCCTGGTAAAAGACGGAGTATCACTCAACCCGCAAGATTCGGCTCGACTTTTGGCCGAGACCTTCTACCCCGAAGACCTGGAAGCGTCGGATAATGATGACCACCGTCGGACTCGAGAAGCGGCCAGTTGTGTAAACGAGTGGTCGCATGATGAATATCATGACCCACCGTTTACGCTTCTGGAGCTGAGGTCCGCGGTGGAAAGCTTTAATCCGAAGAAGGCACCCGGGGCGGATGGTCTCACAGCCGACATCTGCGCGCAAGCCATTCTCCGGGACCCAGGGGTGTTCCTTGCACTCGCGAACAAGTGTCTCGAGCAGGTTCACTTCCCTGGGGCCTGGAAAGTGGCCACGGTGGTGATACTCCGTAAACCAGGAAAAGATACCTACACAACCCCGAAGTCGTACAGGCCGATCGGCCTCCTACCTGTCCTGGGCAAAATCCTCGAAAAACTGCTGGTAGCTCGTCTGAAATGGCACCTCATCCCGCGGTTTAGTACTCGCCAGTTTGGCTTTATGCCACAGAAGAGCACCGAGGACTCCCTCTACACCATGATACAACATATCAATGGAAAGCTAAGTGAGAAGAAGCTGATCACTGTTGTATCACTGGATATAGAGGGAGCCTTCGATAGCGCATGGTGGCCGGCCATCAAGGTCAGACTGGCTGAGGAAAAGTGCCCGGTGAACATTAGGAGGGTGCTAGACAGCTACCTAAGTGAGAGAAGCGTCCGGGTCAGGTACGCTGGGGCCGAGTGCCAGAAAAAGACGACTAAGGGGTGTGTACAAGGTTCTATTGGAGGTCCGATCCTGTGGAATCTAGTGCTGGATCCCTTGTTGAAGGAGCTCGAAGAGCGCGGCAACCACTGCCAGGCTTTTGCCGATGATGTGGTGCTCATATTTGACGGGGATACAGCACTGGAAGTCCAAAGACAAGCCAATGCCGCCCTCGAGTATGTTCGGAGGTGGGGCATCGTGAACAAGCTGAAGTTCGCGCCGCACAAGACCTGTGCTATGCTAGTGACAAGGAAGCTGAAGCACGATGTCCCGCTCCTGAGCATGGGCGGGGTCGACATTGGCATGTCTAAAGAAATAAAAATACTGGGGCTGACCATAGACCACCAGCTCACTTTCAACAGCCACGCGGCAAATGTTTGTAAAAAGGCTTTAAATTTTTACAAACAGTTGTCGCGAGCAGCAAAGGTGAGCTGGGGTCTCAACACTGAGGTCATTCGCAGTATCTATACCGCGGCGGTCGAACCGGTCATTCTGTACGCAGCCAGTGCCTGGGCACCGGCAGCGAGGAAGGTTGGAGTCCAAAAACTCCTGAATTCAGTCCAGCGGGGGTTCGCTCAGAAGCTCTGCAAGTCCTACCGTACTGTCTCACTCAACGCCGCGCTCGTGTTGGCTGGGATACTCCCGCTTGACCTCCGAATACAGGAGGCAGCCGCCCTGTACGAGGCGAAGCGAGGGGTACCTCAGCCGTCACTTGCGGGCCGCGAGGTGGAGCGGGCGGTGGCATTTGCGGAGCTTCCGCATCCGGCAAAGCATACGGTCATGGGGTTCGTGAGCTTGGTAGATCAGTCACATGTGGAGTCCCACAACAGCCAGGCCATTCGGATTTTTACCGACGGCAGCAAGCTCGAGGGCAGAGTCGGAGCAGCGCTGTCCATCTGGGACAGTGCTGCCGAGATTAGGGCCCAAAAGCTTAGCCTGCCAACCTGCTGTACTGTCTACCAGGCAGAACTCCTGGCCATATGCGAAGCCACGCGCCATATACTGCGACGCAGGGAGGGAACCTTCGGCATCTATAGTGACTCGATGGCGGCACTGCAGACAGTCACAAACCAGGGTTCCCTCCATGCTCTGGCAGTGGAGGCGAGAGCGAACCTCAATGTGGCTCGAACTCGAGGTGGAGATGTCGAACCGCACATATCTGTGGTCCGACATGGTCTCCAGCGTCTCCACCCGCCAGTTCACGACGCGTGCGGCTAGCAAGGGGGAGGCAAACGACACGTCAACCACCGAACCTCCGCGTTGCCGCACACACGTGTGGACCGACCCCCTGTTTTGGAGGGTCACACCGCAAGACGCCGACCAAAACTCGACGGCGCGTCCCCGGACGTTGCAGGAGGCAGCCGGGTTGCCCCAGGCCGCCGCCTTGGCGTTGAGGTCGCCCAGCACCACGACCTGGCGTGGCGCCGCCCTCCCGACGACGGCAGTGAGGATTTCGAGAAAATTCTCAAAGTCTGCGAGAGGGCGGTTCGGGGAGAAATAGACCCCCACAAGGGCAAAATCTCCCCACGCGGCGGCCACGTATCCCTGACCCTTCTCTAGAAGCGAGAGGGGAGGGGAGTCCGTGGAAGACCGCGACACCACTGCCACCAAACCGTCTCGATCGCCTACCCAATTGGCAGGGACCGAGTAAGGCTCAGCGACTACCACTAAGTCCACCAGCCACTCGGCCATGGTCTGCATCAGCAGATCCTGGGCAGCCCGACAGTGGTTGGCGTTCGCCTGGGGGATGCGATGCTCGACTCTAGCCATCAATCGTCATCGCACCCCCCTCCTCCGCAGCCGTGCTAGCGGCAGGCCCGACTGGCGCCTGCGCTTTGCCCCTCTTGGTGGGGGGATTGCACATCCTCCCCTTCATCACGTGGTCTGCCGGGCGGCCACTGGCGGCACACACTAGGCAGTGTGGCTTGGCGGCCGTGCAGGACACGGCTTTGTGACCGACCTTGCCGCAACGGTAGCAACTGTCCGTCCTGTCGACCTGGGACGGACAGAGGGCTCGGGTGTGGCCGATACCGAAGCACCTGTAGCAGCGCAGAGGCTGGTCTACAAGTGCTCGGACTGCACCCGAGCTGAAGCCTACGCAAAGCCGTCCCTTGTCGAGGACGGCTTTAGCAGCGGCAACTGGGCACTCGAGCCGAATGGTGCCCATGCCACCGCGGCCAGGTCTAATTTCCCTGGCTTGTACCGCTGCGACGTTACAGCCGCCAATGGCTGCGACCGCGGCCACCACCTCCTCTTTAGTGACCGAGTCGTCAAGGTCGGCCACCTCCACCGCCGCCAGCTTTACTGGTCGGGCCACCTTGGCCACGTCCGCGACGGCCTCCTGCAGCTTGGCTGCGAAGAGGTCGGCGCTGGCACTGCCCTCCGCACCCGGGAACTCGAATATCCGAGCCCCGGTTTGGGTCCGCCGGCAAGAAACTTTGCCGATTCCCAGTTGGGTGGGATCGGCATTGGCACGCGCCCGCACTAAAATGGACGCATACGTCTCCCCTCTTTCCGCAGCCTCCGCGGTGAGTGTCACCACGACGGCTGCCGACTGAGGGGGATTTCTCCTCCTCCGTTTTCTTTTACCCTTCCCAGTTACCTGCGACTGCTGGCTGGTAGGTGCGGCGTCGGGGGTGGCGGGAGCGGCCGTTGCCTTGCCCTTCCCCTTGCCCTTCCCCTTCTTGACCACTTCAGTCCAACCTGCATCGTTGGCCGGAGTGGTGGAAGGCAGAAGCGCGTCCTCTCCTGGTGGGGACGGTCCCGGCTCTTCACGCCTCTTGTCCGCCTTAGTTGAGGACGGCCCCGGCTCTTCACGCCTCTTGTCCGCCGCAAGCGGGGGCCGGAGGCGTTGTTCCGGCAAGAGCCGGTCCTCAATACCTGCAATGCAGGCTCTAGTGAACGCCCGCTCCTCCATTACGACCTTTCGGATGATATCCTCAAGGTTGGAGGAGGGGGCTTCCACCGCAGGTCTGGGGTCTGCCGCTGGCCGGGCGGTGGCGTCAGCCAACTTCTGATGAAGCTGGCTGACCTCCGACTGCAGGCGATCGACCTTCGCCTGCAGTTGCCGCGTCTCGTCGGTCGCTGTCCTCTTAACCAGCTCCTCGACTATGCCGCGCAAACTCGCAGCACGGCATTTCAGGGCCTTTTGGAATGTGCCCTTCAGGTTTGAGGACTTAGAGGCGACCTCCACAATCTCCTCCTCGTCCTCCTCCGCCATTCGCTCCAGCTCGGCCAGGGAGTGGTCCGCGTACAGGACGCGGGACGCACCATACCCCGACCTAGTTCGAGCAGCACGAGCACGCTGCTCCTTGGCAGCAACGCGCTCTTCCAGCTCCTGCTGGTGCAGCGTCCGCCGAGCCAGGTCTAGCTCGCGTTGGGCGTCCGCGAGACCCACGAGATGCGAATCCGCGGCTGATGCCGCCTTTTTGGGCTTCGACTTGCCCGTCGAGCCCGAGCCCGAGGAACCCTCGGATGCCACCTTCCGGAACTCGCGCTTTCGCGACCGGACTTCACCCGCATCGGAGACGCTGGCCAGGGACTCGCTCTCCGAGTCTGACGTCTCAACCGCCCTGAAGCTAGCTGCAGACGGCGCGCGGCTAGCCTCTGACGCAGAAGCGTCGGAGTGGCCCTGAGAAGGGCCTTTGGTTTGGCCCTGAGAAGAGTCTTTTGGTTGGCCCTTAGAAGGGCCTTTGGGTTTTAAAAAACGCCCTAGGGCGTCCCGCGGTGGAGCAGGCATAGCCTCCCGCGAAATCGTAGTGACAAGGCGTTCAATAGAGCTACGATGCACAGTGCACTTTGGCCGATCCCAGTCTGCCACTCCGTTACGGTGACAGAACTGGGTCGTTTCCAGGGGACGCGACGTGGACGCAAGCACTGTGGGGTGGTCCCCCAACCTAACCTAACCTAACCTTTTTTTTTTTTTTTTTTTTTACGGGGGGAAATCCTCATGGATGTCCTCCACCCTGGGGCGGGCGGAGGGGTCTGTCAGACTCTTACTGACTAAAACCACCCCGGTGTTCCATCTCTCACCTACGCCGGGGATCGCGGGAACGTAAACCACATCCGTAATCCCCGGCTGGTGCCGGCCCGCCTCTGCGGGCCACCTCGCGTCTACGGAGGGAGTGAGGTGTTAAACACCCTCCGTGACTTCAGAGAGGGGCGCACGGGAACACCTCGCGCCGCCACCTCGGGTCCGGATGAATGGGGGGCGACAGACGTCCCCAAGTCCGCCGCCCCTGGACCCAGTTAGGGGGGCCGGAAGAGGGCAGCATACGCCCTCCTCCGACGCCCGGTGCGCCTGCTGCGGGCGGGGTCAGAGGTCGAGATCTCTCTTTCCCTTTCCGCAGCCTCCTTCTGCGAGATAACTGTTTCGCAGAAGGAGACCACCGCGTCCCAGGACTCCTCGCCGCCGACCATAGATTGGACTACGGCCGGTAGCGAGAGGTCACTGCCCACCACAGAGATGAGGTCACGGCGCGGCTCCTCCCAAGCGGCACACTCTGCCAGCGTATGCCGCGCCGTGTCCTCCCGACAGTCGACGCAGTGGTGACACCGAGCGTCCGGCTCCCTGCCTATGCGACACAGGAACTTCCCGAAGCAGCCATGCCCCGAAAGGACCTGTGTCGCACGAAACGTCAGGGAGCCGTGCCTTCTCCCGAGCCAAAGGTCGAGCACTGGCCGGATGGCCTCGACAGTGGCGAAGCCGGCGGTAGGGCGTGAAAGCCTGTCCCGCCATTCCGCCACCAGGACCTCGCGCAGCTGCGACCGACGCAGCTCGATGTGTCGCTGCATCAGTCGCTCGCCGCGCGCCCGCGCGTCCTCGCGCCACCGATACAGTGACGCGAGAACCTTCGCCTCCAGGTCCCATGGCGGAGATCCGGCCAGTGCGCAAGCCGCCTCGTAGGAGATCGTGCGATAACCCCTGATGACTCTGACGGCCATCACCCTCTGCGGCAACCTAACCTTTTTTTTTTTTTTTTTTTTTTTTTTCGCTGGGAAAAAATGCGTTACGCATACCTCCCGCTCGGGGGAGCGGGGGGCTATGTGGGACTCCCCGGGCTAAGCCCGGTATACCCACTAAAACGACCCAGCGGCATTCCCGCATCGTCTTAGTGGAGGGGGACTGGGAGACCGGCGCAGCCTTTGCGTCCAGTCCTCCTCCGACGAACACCCACCCAACCCATCACGCCCTCCCCGTAGGGAGAGGGCCGGGAATGACGGACGAAGGCGGTGACGAGTGCAATGCGGGCGGAGGCACCCCCGTGCCGGTCGCCCGCGTGTCACCACCAGGAGGAGGGAGAAAACGGCCTCTTCTCCGACCTCTCCTTCGTCTTCGGAGCGGCGCAGCGAGAGGGTCTTCCTCACGCGCGCGCTCCGCCGCCTCCTTTTGCGAAATGACATCCTCGCAGAAGGAGGCGACCGCTGCCCAGGACTCCTCGCTCTCCAGCATAGATTTGACCACGCCGGGGAGCGAGAGGTCCTGTCCGATCTCCGCAATGAGACTACGGCGCCGCTCGGACCAAGCTGGGCACACCTCGAGAGTGTGCTGCGCATTGTCTTCCGCGGCGCCGCAGTCGTGGCACGCCGCAGTCTCCTCCCTCCCGATCCGGTGCAGGTACGAGCCAAAACAGCCGTGTCCTGACAGCACCTGCACCAGACGGAAGGAGAGGAAACCGTGTCGCCTCTCGAGCCAGTCCTGCAGGACCGGACCGAGTGCGTCCAGGGTACGGCGGCCAAAGGTGGCGGCGGCGAGGTCCTGCGTCCAGTGGACCACAATGGCGTCCCTCGCCTCCCTCCGCACGGCCTCCCTCTCTTCCGCGACGGGGCGCTCCCCGAGCGCTTTCCGGCGCGCCGTCCATTCGTACACTCTGGCGAGCACCCACGCCTCCAACTCCCAAGGAGGGGTGCTGGCCAGAGCGCACGCCGCCGAAAAGCCTACCGAGCGGTAGGCCCTCGCAACCCGCAGTGCAATGGCCCTTTGTGGCCTGCGGATCGCCGTCGCATTCTCCCTCCGGTGCAGAGACTCCTCCCAAATGGGGGCGCCGTATAGGGCCATGCTCCGCAAAATGCCAGCATACAGGCGCCGGCATAGCGCACCAGGCCCCCCCAGGTTCGGGAGGAGCCATGACAGCGCGTCCGCGGCTTTCAGCAGGCGCGTCGACAGCCCGCTGAAATGTGGGCCGAAGCGCCACCTGCTATCAAGTATCAGACCCAGATACTTCATCTGGGTCCGTACGTCCACCCTGGTGCCCTCCACAACAATGTGGGCATCCGGAGGGCAGCGCTGCCGAGGCCCGTGGAAGAACACAGCCTCGGTCTTGTTCAGCGCCACCTTCAACCCCAGGCGGCGAATCCTCCCTGCGACCAAGGACCCGCCGGCCGATGCCAGACAGGCCGCCTCCCTGAAGTTCCTGCCCCGGGCAGTGAGGAGAGTGTCGTCCGCGTAGCAGATGACACTCGTGCCCTGGAGCAGGGCTCCCCGCAGGAGCGGCAACCTAACCTAACCTAACCTAACCTAACCCGTGATATCTTTGACTCCTGTAGTGCGTTTTTGAAGCGGTTTTCGATCCCGATCGTCCTTACTAGGCGACCGCTGACCTACAGTCACGTAAAAATTGACCTCCCCTCAAGGATGTTTTTGATTTAACACTTACCCCTATTTTCAAAATTTTTCAATCTTCAAAATTTTATATCTCCTAAACCTAACGATAGATTTCTTTTCTGTTTGAGGAATCCGGTTCTCGCCAACATAACCTAGGTTTTACTGCGCTGTGCGCGATTTTAAAACCCACCAGGTCGCTGAAAACTCGGGTTTTTCGTCAAAAATCGTGGTTTTTTGAGGTTTTTCGACCATAATCAAATTTTTTGTTCTAAAAGTAGTGCTGAAAACCTCGCTGCGAGCTCGCCCGCGTCGAGACGCGTCTCCCGACACCTCGCACGCCCCGCTGGCTCGTAGACTCTGGAAAAAATCAAAATTTTATTAAATTCAGTACATTACCTACTTACCGTAAATCCACCTAAGGGAGCGTTGCAGAAACACAAGTCGTGATATCTTTGACTCCTGTAGTGCGTTTTTGAAGCGGTTTTCGATCCCGATCGTCCTAACTAGGCGACCGCTGACCTACAGTCACGTAAAAATTGACCTCCCCTCAAGGGTGTTTTTGATTTAACACTTACCCCTATTTTCAAAATTTTTCAATCTTCAAAATTTTATATCTCCTAAACCTAACGATAGATTTCTTTTCTGTTTGAGGAATCCGGTTCTTGCCAACATAACCTAGGTTTTACTGCGCTGTGCGCGATTTTAAAACCCACCAGGTCGCTGAAAACTCGGGTTTTTCGTCAAAAATCGTGGTTTTTTGAGGTTTTTCGACCATAATCAAATTTTTTGTTCTAAAAGTAGTGCTGAAAACCTCGCTGCGAGCTCGCCCGCGTCGAGACGCGTCTCCCGACACCTCGCACGTCCCGCTAGCTCTTAAAAAATTTCCCACCCGCCCTTTTTACTATAGGGAAGGTAGACGAAAATTACACAAAAATATTTTATTTCTAAATTTGCTTCCCAAACGCTTCGTTGGCCTTTGCTGACTCCAAAAATTGTTGTGAAGTCCATCTAGTACCGATAAAACTCACCCTGGACCTGATTCAATGTTGGGAAAATAGGATTTCAAACGAAGTTTATCTCTTACGGATTTACAACCATTGACACTTCGGTGACTCTCCCTGCATAGGCAGACAGGTAGTCTTTAAACCTGAACAAACACTCTAGTCATCAATACAGGGTGTTACACTTTATGACTAGTATTATTAGTACCTAATATATTGATCTTTATTTTTTATTTTATTTTTTGACTGACTACCGTTTAGTCACCCACTTAGAGATATCGCATTCTACTTTTCTCTTATTTATTTATTTTATTTTATTAGTTCCCTGACCCCCCCTTTACAGGGCTCATCTTTTATATACATACTCTTCAGAATTTGACACAAATTTACTTTAATTTATAGATCTAAATAATTAATTTGACCGAAATATTATATGACCTTTTATTTTAATCTTATACACGCGTTTTTAGTAACTTATATGAATTTATTTTTACTTTAACTTTTGACCCCCCTTTACAGGGTTCTATATATAATATTAGGACTTATCTTTTTATTATTGGTATATAAGTTTGTGATTATTGACACATGTAACCGGTCTTGATTACTCAAGACCAAGACTATCACTCCTCCAAAATGTTCCTCTCCAGAACCCCCGCCAAAAAAGCCTCCACGGGTCCCCATGTCTCTCCGTCGAATGCCCCACTCTCCATCACCTTTGAGAAGGACGTGTCCCCTCCCAGTGCTTCAACTCAGGCCTCTAACGTGAGGCGAAGCATTGGAGAGTGGGAAAATGGGAGATTGGCAGAGTCTCAGCCCCTCCCCTCAGCCACCGCTATATCACCTAAAAAGGCAGCCCCAACGGCGACGGCCTCTCAGAAGCCCTCAAAGCGCGCTGCAGCTCAGGCAGACAGCAAGGCTGTAGCGCGTCGAACTTCCACCGAGTCTACGGGGGCGTCACCGGGGACGAGCCAGCTGCAACCAAACAAACCCACCGATCGGGTGACCGAGGCCCGCAATTGTCTTCTGCGCGCGAAGTCGCACCTCGGCGACTTGCGCAATTTGAGAGCAGACTTGAAAGCCGGGATCACCCAATCGGTGGAAAGGCTATACCAGCTGGTGAAGGAAGAGGCGGCGGCTGCTGCAAAGGCGAAAGGAAATGAGGCGGCAGAAATGGAGGCCAGCAAAGCAACACCTTTGCCAGAGGCACCCAAGAGCTTTCCGGAGGTTGACTCTTTGCTCGCTTCACTAGCGGAGCATAGCGCGCTGGTGAAGGAGAGCAGCGAGAAGATGGAGAAGCTGCGGCAGGCGATGGAGAGGCAAGGGGAAATGTTGGAAAAGACGGCCACCTATGCGAGTGTAGCGGCGGGTCCACCGAAAAGGCAGACCCCAGGAAGGACCGCGCTGCACTCCATAGTGGTAACGTCCAGGGACGAAGATGACACTGGAGAGGTAGTCTTTAACAAAATTAGAGAGGCTGTCAAAGCCAGAGATGGAGGAGTAGAAATTGAAAGTGTGCGAAAGGCCAAGGACCGGAAAATTGTTATGGGGTGTAGATCAGCAGAGGAAAGAGACAAAGTGAAAGAGAGGATCCAGAAGTCAGGAGACCATCTCGTTGTCGAGGACGTGAAAAACAAAGACCCACAACTGGTATTCCGAGGCGTTCTCAGCATTTACACCGACGAGGAACTGCTAGAGGCGATACGGAACCAAAACCGGGATGTCTTTCGCGGCCTCGACAATGGGGAGGGTCGAATGACGATCAGGTACAGGAGAACGGCGCGGAACCCCCACACGAAAAACGTGATAGTCAGCACGTCACCTACTGTCTGGAACAGGATGCTCGAGAAAGGGAAAGCGCGCATAGATCTCCAGGCCGTCTTCGTCGATGACCAGTCGCCACTGGTCCAGTGCACTAGGTGTTTGGGGTACGGGCATAGTCGGCGGCTCTGTAAAGAACCTGCCGACCTATGCAGCCATTGTGGGGGCCCACACCTTCGACCAGAGTGTGACCAGTGGCTAAAGACGGAAACACCAAAGTGCCTCAACTGTGTCAAGGCGAAGATGGGGAAGACTGATCACAACGCGTTTGACCGCGAGTGTCCTGTTCGAGTCAGGTGGGACAGACTGGCACGGGCATCCGTCGCCTACTGCTAAGGGCGTCCCGGGGAACACAATGCCGCACAAGATACTCCAGGTGAACCTTCAGAGGAAGAAGCTGGCGACCCAAGAGCTTATGCTTGAGGCCGAGCAGCGCAAAGCCAGCGCAGTGCTGATCCAGGAGCCCTATGTGGGCAGCGCGAAGAGAATGAGCGGGACCAGAGGCGTCCGTATCTACCAGAGCACCGCGCAAGGAGAAGGGACTGTCAAGGCGGCAATAGCCGTTTTTGACCCAAACCTGACCGTGAGACAGTACCCCGAACTCACCACGAACAACATCGTCGTGGTGGGGATTCAAACCGGTGCTTGGAGACTAACTCTGGTCTCGTTCTACTTCGAGCCAGACCAGCCCCTAGGGCCATACCTGGACAGCCTCAGGAAGGTGGAAAGCGAGACCGGCCCGCATAAGCTCATCATGGGAGGAGATGCCAATGCCTGGAGTATCTGGTGGGGCAGTAGTGAGACGAACAGCAGAGGCGACGAGATGTTGGGAGCTCTCGACCAGCTTGGATTGCAGGTACTGAATAGAGGGGAAACTCCAACCTTCGACGTAGTTCGGGGTAACAGGCGTTATACGAGCTGCGTCGACGTCACAGCCTGCACGGCGGATATGCTGACGGTGACCGACGGCTGGCGAGTCGTCGATGACCTGACGGGGTCGGACCACAACGGCATCGAGTTCATAGTACACCTCGAAAAGTCTTTGGGTATCACGATAAACCGGACTACCAGGATCTACAACACCAAAAAAGCTAATTGGACGCAGTTTCTTAAGAAACTGCGTCAAATTATGCGTGAGAACCACATCACCGTAAGTCTGTTCGAGGATATCGACAGCAGGGACAAAATAGACCTGGTAGTCGAGGGACTTACAGCGGCAGTGCAAGACGCCTGTACATGCGTGATACCCAAAAAGAATAACAGAGAGAGGCTAACCGTGCCGTGGTGGTCTGATAAACTCGCCAGTCTCAAGAGGCAGGTGGTCACCAAGAAGCGAAGGATTCGCTGTGCAGCGCCAATCCGGAGACCAAAGGTTGTTGAGGAGTACCTGAAACAGAAAGAAGAGTACGAACGTGCAGTAATCCAAGCAGCGGTCGAGAGTTGGAAGGGGTTCTGCGAGAAGCAGGAAAGGGAAGGCCTATGGGATATAGGATATACCGGGTGATCCGCAGGACGGAGAAAAGGGAGGAGGATTTGCCGATGGTTAGGGACGGCAGGACTCTAGACGCAGAGGCCTCGGCGAGGTATCTAGCAGAGACGTTTTACCCAGAGGACCGTTCGGAGGGGGATAACGAGGAGCACAAACAAGTGCGGCAACGAGCTGAAGAGGTGAATGGGGGCAACCAAGGTGAACCCTTGGACCCTCCCTTCACACTCGATGAGCTGGAGCGAGCAGTCTCCTCGTTTAACCCCAAAAAGGCCCCCGGTTCCGACGGTCTGACGGCGGACATATGGGGCCACGCGATCCGCCAAGACCCAGACTTAGTTCTGTGCTTGGTAAACAAGTGCCTGGCGCATGGATACTTTCCACGGTCCTGGAAAGAGGCAACCGTCGTTGTGCTCCGCAAACCCGCTAAAGACGACTACACCACCCCAAAATCGTACAGGCCGATTGGGCTACTGCCTGTCCTCGGCAAGATCTTTGAAAAGATGATTGTGGCCCGACTCAAGTTTTATTTGCTCCCCAGGATGAGTACTCGCCAGTACGGCTTCATGCCCCAGCGAAGCACCGAGGACTCCCTGTATACGCTTATGGGACACATACGTGGCAGACTTTATGCAAAAAGGATTGTCACGGTTGTGTCCCTGGATATAGAGGGAGCTTTCGACAGCGCATGGTGGCCAGCCATACGAGTTCGTCTGGCTGAGGAAAAGTGTCCTGTAAACTTGAGACGGGTCATGGACAGCTACTTGTCCGAGAGGGTGGTGAGAGTCAGGTATGCGGGAGCGGAGTACAAATCCAGGACCGAGAAAGGATGCGTCCAGGGGTCTATCGGTGGTCCCATAATTTGGAACGTTCTGCTGGATCCTCTGCTGAAGGACCTAGAGTCGATGGGTGTATACTGCCAGGCGTTTGCTGACGATATTGTCCTTGTGTTCGATGGAGAGACTGCACTTGAAATCCAGAGAGATACCAATGTCGCCCTCGAGTATGTGCGAGCGTGGGGTGTCACAAATAAGCTTCGGTTTGCGCCGCATAAGACGAAGGCAATGCTGGTCACGCGGAAACTGAAGCATGACACCCCACGTCTCAAAATGGGCGGGGTAGACATTGGCATGTCTAACGAAATCAAGCTGCTCGGTCTCACCATCGACCACAAGTTGACATTTAACACCCACGTCGCAAACGTCTGTGCCCGAGCCGTCGGCATTTACAAGCAGCTGTCGCGGGCTGCTAGGGTCAGTTGGGGTCTCCATCCAGAGATTATCCGCTGCATATACACGGCCGCAGTGGAGCCCATAATAATGTACGCAGCGAGCGCGTGGTCGCCGGCCGCTAAGAAAGTCGGGGTGCAGAAAAAGCTGAACGCCGTCCAGAGGAGCTTCGCGCAGAAACTGTGCCGAGCCTACCGCACGGTCTCCCTGAACTCAGCACTGGTGCTGGCTGGAATACTCCCTCTTGACCTGCGAATCCTGGAAGCAGCCTCGCTCTACGAGGCCAAGAGAGGCGTATCCCATCCAGCGCTCGGAGACCGGGAGATCGAGCGCGTGGTATCGGCGCTTGAAATGCCGCATCCGGCTGAGCAGAGGGCTATTGCACTGCGACGCCTGGTAGACGAGGAACAATTTAATGAGCACCGCAACTATGCGGTGCGTATCTTCACAGACGGCAGCAAAATTGAGGGCAAAGTCGGCGCCGCACTGTCGGTGTGGACCGATGATGTGGAGACCGGAGCCCTCAGGCTTGCTCTGCCGTCTTACAGCACCGTCTACCAGGCCGAGCTTCTCGCCCTCTGCAAGGCAGCAAAGGAAGTCCTCCGAAGGTCCGAGAAGGCGTTCGCTATTTACAGCGACTCCATGGCAGCACTCCAAACAGTCGTGAACCCCGAAGCCCTCCATGCCCTTGCAGTGGAAACAAGGGACGCCATTCGCCGCAGCAACTCCCAGAACAAGAGCGTCTCCTTGTTCTGGGTGAAAGCTCATGCGGGGCTGGAGGGTAACGAGAGAGCCGACTCGCTCGCGAAGGAGGCTGCCCTGAGGTCGAAGCGGAAACCCGACTACGACAAATGCCCGGTTTCATTCGTCAAGCGTATGATCCGAATGGAAACGCTGGGCGAATGGAACCGGAGGTATTGTGCAGGAGAAACGGCGGCCACCACGAAGAAGTTCTTTCCGTGCGCGATCGCTGCGTACAGGACGGTGCGCAAGATGGAGACCACCAAAGAGCTGACCCAAGCCCTTACAGGCCACGGCGGGTTCTCCGAATACCTGACTCGTTTCAAGTGCAAGGAGAACCCGGCGTGTGCATGCGACCCCGACAAGCAGGAGACAGTCCTCCATCTCCTGACGGACTGCCCGGTATATGCCGTCCTGAGACATGACCTCGAATCCGAGATCGGCGACAAGATAACCGTAGAAAATCTAAGCCTTATAATAAAAAATAGAAAACATAAAGGATTATTTATTCAGTTTATTACCAAAATTGTAAAGTCAGTAAACAAACGGAATAAAACATAATCAAAATTTTAAATGACACTCCGTTTTAACTGACATTTTAATTAGTTATTCAATGTAAATTATACAGGAATTATTTATTATTAGGAATTATTTATTATTAGGAATTATTTATTATTGAATTATTTATGAATTATGTATTGAATTAATTAATAGGAATTATTTATGCTTTTAATAAAAATTGGAATAAAAATATTAATGTAATAACAAATTTAAGGGTAATAAACAAAATCTACAGCCCAAACAACGTCCCTGCGTTCTGGCACGGCAGGGGGCCTTTTGAAAGGCAGGAGTGGGTTTTAGCCGGTAAGAGTCCGGCACTGCCTCGACTGTCTCACATAGCGAGGCAGTCGAGGCGTCCATGAGGATTTCCCACTCCTGCCCAAACAAAAAAAAAAAAAAAAAAAAAAAAAAACCTAACCTAACCTAACCTAACCTAACCGTCGTGATATCTTTGACTCCTGTAGTGCGTTTTTGAAGCGGTTTTCGATCCAAATCATCTTAAACAGGCGACCGCTGACCTACAGACCAATAAAAATTGACCTCCCCTCAAGGGTGTTTTTGATTTTGACACTTACCCCTATTTTCAAAATTTTTCAATCTTCAAAATTTTATATCTCCTAAACCGTACATTAGATTTCTTTTCTGTTTGCGGAATCCAGTTCTCGCCAAGATTACCTAGGTTTTACTGCGCTGTGCGCGATTTTAAAACCCACCAGGTCGCTGAGAACTCGGGTTTTTCGTCAAAAATCGTGGTTTTTTGACCATAATCAGGATTTTTTGTTCTGAACGTAGTGCTGAAAACCTTACAGCTAGCTCGCCCGCGTCGAGACGCGTCTCCCGACACCTCGCACGACACGCTAGCTAACAAAAAATTTCGGAGCGGGTGGTAGCATTTGCAGAGACTCCACACCCGGCGAAACATACGGCCATGGGATTCGTTTGCTTGGAGGATCAGTCACATGTGGAGACCCACAACAGCCAGGACATACGGTTTTTCACCGACGGCAGCAAGATTGGCGGTAAGGTCGGAGCAGCCCTGTCACTGTGGGACAGGGACGCTGAGATCAAATCCGTCAAGCTTAGCTTGCCGATGTGCTGTACTGTCTACCAAGCGGAACTCCTGGCCATATGCGTAGCAACACGCCAGATACTGCAGCGCAAAGAGGGAACCTTCGGTATCTTCAGTGACTCAACAGCTGCACTACAGACCGTCACGAACCAGGGTTCCCTCCACGCACTGGCAGTGGAGGCAAGAGCGAACCTCAACGAGGCTTTATCCTAGGGCAAAGATGTATCTTTGTTCTGGGTAAAGGCACATGCTGGACTGGATGGGAACGAGCGCGCAGACCACCTCGCTAAGGAGGCGGCACTGCGCAGCAAGAAGAGACCGGACTACGACCGCTCAACACTGAGGTCATACGCAGTATCTATACCGCGGCGGTCGAGCCGGTCATTTTGTACGCAGCCAGTGCCTGGGCACCGGCAGCGAGGAAGGTCGGAGTTCAAAAACTCCTGAAGTCAGTCCAGCGGGGGTTCGCTCAGAAGCTCTGCAAATCCTACCGCACTGTCTCACTCAACGCCGCGCTTGTGTTGGCTGGGATACTCCCGCTTGACCTCCGAGTACAGGAGGCAGCCGCTCTGTACGAGGCAAAGCGTGGGGTGCCCCAGCCGTCACTTGCGGGCCGCGAGGTGGAGCGAGTGGTGGCATTTGCGGAGCTTTCGCATCCGGCAAAGCATACGGCCATGGGGTTCGTGAGCTTGGTAGACCAGTCTCATGTGGAGTCCCACAACAGCCAGGCCATACGGATTTTTACCGACGGCAGCAAGCTCGAGGGCAAAGTCGGAGCAGCACTGTCCATTTGGGACAGTGCTGCCGAGATTAGGGCCCAAAAGCTTAGCCTGCCAACCTGCTGTACTGTCTACCAGGCAGAACTCCTGGCCATTAGCGAAGCCACGCGCCAAATCCTGCGACGCAGGGAGGGAACCTTTGGTATCTATAGTGACTCGATGGCGGCACTGCAGACGGTCACAAACCAGGGTTCCCTCCATGCTCTGGCAGTGGAGGCGAGAGCGAACCTCAATGTGGCTCTATCCCAGAGCAAAGTTGTCTCTTTGTTCTGGATAAAGGCACACGCTGGACTGGACGGGAACGAACGCGCAGACCACCTCGCTAAGGAGGCGGCACTGCGCAGCAAAAAGAGACCGGACTACGACCGCTGCCCGGTATCATTCGTCAAGCGGCAGATCCGTATGGGGTCGCTTGACGAGTGGAACCGGAGGTATAGAACTGGAACAACAGCCTCAGTGACCAAGATCTTCCTCCCAGACGCCATCGACGCCTTCCCAATAGTCCGCCAAATAAAACCGACCGGGGTTCTGACCCAAATTTTGACGGGGCACGGTGGGTTCTCCGAATACTTGCATCGCTTCAAGTGTAAGGAGAAGGAAGTGTAGAGAGACCTTACTAAAATTTTGCTTAGAAATTGTAGAAAAAGTCATAAATCGAAATAGGATAGGGTAATCTATGCTTCTCTTATATTACAGGAGAATATAACGCGGCAAGCATAGAAAACAACCGTCCTATTTCTGAACTTCTTCAAAATTGTCTATTTTAATTGTAGTTTTTCCTTAATATTGGTAAATTTTAAAAAAGCTGTTTTTCAAAATTTTAGTATAAATTAATAAAATTCGGAACAAAAAAACTCGATGGCGCGTCCCCGGACGTTGCAGGAGGCAGCCGGGTTGCCCCAGGCCGCCGACTTGGCGTTGAGGTCGCCCAGCACCACGACCTGGCGTGGCGCCGCCCTCCCGACGACGGCAGTGAGGATTTCGAGAAAATTCTCAAAGTCAAAAGCAAGGACCGAGTAAGACTCAGCGACCACCACTAAATCCACCAACCAGTCGGCCATGGTCTGCATCAGCAGATCCTGGGCAGCTCGGCAGTGGTTGGCGTTCGCCTGGAGGATGCGATGCTCGACTCTATCCATCAATAGTCATCGCACCCCCCTCCTCCGCAGCCGTGCTAGCGGCAGGCCCGACTGGCGCCTGTGCTTTGCCCTTCTTGGTGGGGGGATTACACATCCTCCCCTTCATCACGTGGTCTGCTGGGCGGCCACTGGCGGCACACACTAGATAGTGTGGCTTGGCGGCCGTGCAGGACACGGCTTTGTGACCGAACTTGCCGCAACGGTAGCAACTGTCCGTCCTGTCGACCTGGGACGGACAGAGGGCTCGGGTGTGGCCGATACCCACTCACCTGTAGCAGCGCAGAGGCTGGTCTACAAGTGCTCGGACTGCACCCGAGCTAAAGCCTACGCAGAGCCGTCCCTTGTCGAGGACGGCTTTAGCAGCGGCAACTGGGCACTCGAGCCGAACGGTGCCCATGCCACCGCGGCCAGGTCTAATTTCCCTGGCTTGTACCGCTGCGACGTTACAGCCGCCAATGTCTGCGACCGCGGCCATCACCTCCTCTTTCGTGACCGAGTCATCCAGGTCGGTCACCTCGACGGCCGCCAGCTTTACCGTACGGGCCACCTTGGCCACGTCAGCGACGGCCTCCTGCAGTTTGGCTGCGAAGAGGTCGGCGCTGGCGCTGCCCTCCGCCCCCGGGAACTCGAAAATTCGAGCCCCGGTTTGGGTCCGCCGGCAAGAGACTTTACCGATCCCCAGTTGGGTTGGATCGGCATTGGCACGCGCCCACACCAAAATGGACGCGTACGTCTCCCCTCTTTCCGCAGCCTCCGCGGTGAGCGTCACTACGACGGCTGCGGACTGAGGGGGATTTTTCCTCCTCCGTTTCCTCTTACCCTTCCCTGTAACCTGCGACTGCTGGCTGGGAGGTGCGGCGGCGGGGACGGCAGAGACGGCCTTTGCTGCCTTTTTCCCCTTGCCCTTCCCCTTCCCCTTCCCGACCACTTCAGTCCAACCTGCATCGTTGGACGGAGTGGTGGAAGGGAGAAGCGCGTCCTCTCCTGGTGGGGACGGCGCCGGCTCTTCGCGCCTCTTGTCCCCTGCAGTTGAGGACGGCGCCGGCTCTTCACGCCTCTTGTCCGCCGCAAGCGGGGGCCGGAGGCTTTGTTCCGGCAAGAGCCGGTCCTCAATACCTGCGATGCAGGCTCGCGTGAACGCCCGCTCCTCCATAACGACCTTTCGGATTATATCCTCAAGGTTGGAGGATGGGGCTTCCACCGCAGGTTTTTTTTTTTTTTAACTTGTTATAAACTAGTGCTTGACTGCGATCCCACCTGATGGTAAGCAGCGATGCAATCTCTGATGGTAAGACGCACTAGTTTATGAGCCTATTCACTCTTGCCTTGAAGACATTCAGATTATAATCGGACGGGAAGACCGCCGCAGGCAAATTGTTCCAATCCTTCGATGTTCGCGGTATAAACGACGAGGCAAAACGCTTAGTCCGGACCGTAGAAGTTTCAACAACGTATGGATGGATACTCGCCGTACGTCGGGTCGTCCGATGGTAAAAAAGGGATGGCGGGATCAAGTTATGCAGTTCCTGCGCACACTCTAGGGTCTACCGCTGGCCGGGCAGTGGCGTCGGCAAGCTTCTGATGAAGCTGGCTGACCTCCGACTGCAGGCGATCGACCTTCGCCTGCAGTTGCCGCGTCTCGTCGGTCGCTGTCCTCTTGACCAGCTCCTCGACTATGCCGCGCAGGCTCGCAGCACGGCATTTAAGGGCCTTCTGAAACGTGCCCTTCAGGTTGGAGGACTTAGAGGCGACCTCCACGACCTCTTCTTCGTCCTCCTCCGCCATCCGCTCCAGCTCGGCCAGGGAGTAGTCTGCGTACAAAACGCGAGACGCACCGTACCCAGACCTGGAACGAGCAGCACGAGCGCGCTGCTCCTTGGCAGCAACGCGCTCTTCCAGCTCCTGCTGGTGCAGCGTCCGCCGAGCCAGGTCTAGCTCGCGTTGGGCGTCCGCGAGACCCACGACATGCGAGTCCGCAGCTGTTGCCGCCTTTTTGGGCTTCGACTTGCCAGTCGAGCCCGAGGCCGAGGAACCCTCGGATGTCGCCTTCCGGAATTCGCGCTTCCGCGAACGGATTTCCTCTGCGTCGGAGACGCTCGCCAGGGACTCGCTCTCCGAGTCTGACATCGCAACCGCCCTGAAACTAGCTGCAGACGGCGCACGGCTAGCTTCTGACGCTGAAGCGTCAGAGTGGCCCTGAGAAGGGCCTTTTGGTTGGCCCTTAGAAGGGCCTTTGGGTTTTAAAAAACGCCCTAGGGCGTCCCGCGGTGGAGCAGGCATAGCCTCCCGCGAAATCGTAACAGCAAGTCGAGAATGTGAGCTACGATGCACAGTGCACTTTGGCCGATCCCAGTCTGCCACTCCGTTACGGTGACAGAACTGGGTCGTTTCCAGGGGACGCGACGTGGACGCAAGCACTGTGGGGTGGTCCTGGTGGACTTGGCGTTGAAGTCCCCGAATACGAGCACAGGGCGAGGATGACTACGACCGACGACGACGCCCAAACCCGCGAGGAAATCCTCGAAGTCGGCGAGAGAGCGGTTGGGAGAGAAATAAACTCCCACGGCCACCCAGTCTTCTAGAAGGGTGGCTGCGGCGCCACTGGCGCAGCAGCCTCAGCCGCTCCCCCTCCAGCCCTCTTCCCACCCCTCTTCGCCGGGGCCGACTTGGTCGTCGCCGGCGTTGCAGGCGCCGGCGCCACAGGCGCTGGCGCGGCTCCTCTTTTGGCCTTCGCCACCTGGCCGGACGTTCCCGGGCTGGCAGCCACCGCGGCTGCGTACGAGGCCGCCTTCTGCTGGCCCGGGGCCTTCTGTGTCGCCGCTGTTGTTGGGGGGCGCCGGACCATGTCCTCCAGGGTGGAGAACTGCTTCCGGAAGGGAGCCAGCTCCTGCCGCACCAGGTTCCGCACCTGGCTCAGCACCTGGCTCCCAGAGGCGCTGGACTCAGCCCCCCTTGCGGCTCCTCAGAGGCCGCTCTGGCCATCCCCGCCAGGTCCCTCCGGAGCGACTCATTCTCTCGAACGAGTTGCTCCGTAATGACCCCGAGGCGGGCGACCTCCGCCCGCAACTCTGACGCCTCCTTAGAGGCAAGCCCGCCGACGTTAGCCGCCGCTGCCGCCAGGATGGAGGCTTTGGCCGCGCTGATGGCCTCCCGCTTGGAGGACTGCTTCCTCTTGAAGGCCACAGCGCGAATCGCGGCCTCCACCACCTCCTCAAATTTTTTAGCTCTCTGCTCCTCAGCAGCGGGAGGTACCTCTACCGGGGACTCTGAGTCGTCAGAGTCGAGAGAAGGCGGAAGAGTAGAGGGAGCTCCCTCCAGGGCGACGCCCCTCCTCCACCAACCTCTCGGCCCGACGCTCCGCCTCCCGGGTAGAGGGAGCCAGCCCCCTCCCTGCCTCACTGCCCCTACCCCGCCTAGCGGTGGGGATTTTACGGGCGGAGGCGAACTCACCCTCGGAGGACGACTCTTTGTCATCCTCCCGTCTGGGCCGCTTGCGGAAGAACTTTACGTTCTCCGCAGCAGCCCCCCCTCCTCTGTCACCAGAGCCCGCCGAGCTGACCGTTACTAGGTCTGGCACGGAGCCGGAATCTGACTCCGCACCACCCCGGCGCTCAGGCGAACCCTCCACAACGCAATCGTACGCCATCAGCTCCTTAAAGGAAGCGGACTCGGATGACGACGATTGGGAGCCTCCTCGGCTCGTGTTGCCACTGGCAAGCGGAAGGCGTTTGGTGCCCACCCCAGAGTACGGAGGGCAGCCCGCCGAAGCGGGGTGGGATTCCCCGACCGCTGAGCAGTCGGGACCCACCTGGGGACTTATTTTACAAAGGCCTGTGTTCTTCATTGTTTTCCTTTTGAGGGTGCGGTCCCTGTTCTCTCCGCCCCTTCTCAGGGCCGCTCTCCTCACCTCACCTCTCTACCTGCTCGCTGCTCTCACAGTCACGTCTGATGATCAGACGCGTACCAGAGAGCAGCGAGCATGCGTGACACGCACACCGTCCGCAGACCCAAACACTGTTCAGGTCTCCGAACGGTGCGCCCCTCGTGTGTGTCTCTCTTGGTCTGATCCCTCACTTGCGACCTTCCGGCATGAGTGGCTCTACCGGGAAAGCTCGCAAGATCATTGAGACGCTCAAGCCCCACCACGACGACAACGTGGAGACACATTCGGTGGGGATCGCGTAGTACCGCTGCTTCTTTCGACGAGTTAGTGATGTATTTGTGCAGATACACTAACGTAGGATATCGACAGCAACATTGTTGTCGATTGACGAATGAAATATTTTATTATTTGTATTATTAGTAGTTATTTGTATTTTAGTTCCGTTAATGTTTCGAATTCGCTATAGTAGGTAATTGGTATGGTTAAGATAGTTTATTAGTGACTTTTGTTTAAAATAACTCAACATATCCACGCTATTCATTTGTTAGGCATGGCAGAATGAGTCTGTGTGATACAAGTAAGAATCGATAACTTTCCGATATAGAGAAAGAAATCATAATCGTAGAAAACACTAGCTTACCTATATTAAAAATAAATTTCGTTTGCACAGTACAATGATAGCGGCCATAGATATAATAAACAAGGTAGCGGCCATTGTTTTTGTGTGATTACTTGTACGGTGTACGCTAAATACACACTGTGCTAAAAGGGATAAGATTATAATTGAATGTGTAATACGTTTTGATTTAAGAAATGCGGGTGTGTACGCGACTGCGTATCTATTGCTTTTACAGTTTTACTGAATTGCATGTGTAGCAGTTGCCGTGTAGTAGGGGCATACATTTTTGGCTACGGGGCATATCTCTACGTTTATTAGATGTATAGGTGGTACTGAACTTGTCTACGAATACAAAAACTCGCCCTTAGAAAGGCAGTGGCGGGTTTTTGCCGGTCCTAGTCCGGTACTTTCCCGAATGTGTTTGTGAAGCAGTAGGCCGACTTATGAGGATTTCCCACTCCTGCCCAAACCATAAAAGCCTTGTATGAGCCACGAAACCTGAGCAAAAGTGATTTATTGTTTAATGTCATCCCATATTCGGTTGTCTGGGTAATAAAAGATCGGGTTCCAAAGAATGTTTAATTCCACTTAGAGCTAGTGCTTACAAAATATAAATCTTAATTAGATGTAGCAGTCTGTCCAACTCTGCTCTGATATTACGGTTTCCACAACTTGAGTAGGCCGTCCTCACCGTAGGTAGCCAACAAGTTCTGATGCGGGTGGTGCGTCAGCCCGATAACCGCTTTCTCGTGGATCTGAAACAGAAGCGTGGCGTAAGCGTCGGTCGGCGATGGTCAGGCGCCAGGCGCCGGGCGCCAGGCGTCAGGCGCGTACTCACGTTGATGGTGCGCTCCAGCTTGCCGGTGGCGGTGCAGAAGGCGTAGAGCACGAGGTCCTCGCCGGCGCAGTACACGAGGCGGCCGCGCGCGCTCAGCGCCGCGCTCACCAGCGCGCCGCCCTCCTGCTCGCGCCGCCCCGACGAGAACGAGCGCACGATCTGGCCCTGCATGTTCATGATGACCACGGTGTTGGTGCGGTTGCACACCACGAAGTGGTCGGGGTTCTTGGGCGTGAGCAGCAGCGAGTTGACGGGCGGCTCGCCGCTGCCGAGCGGCTTGAGCGTGGCCGTGCACTCGCCCGTGCGCACCGACCACACCTTCACGCTGCCGTCCGACGAGCCGCTCAGCACGCCGTGCCCGTCCGGCGTGAACACAGCCTCGTTCACGAAGGACGCGTGCCCGCGGAACTCCTTCAGCACCTTGCCCGACTTGAGCCCGTGGATCCTGCGGACAGAGCGCGGACAGAGCGCGCAGACAGCGGTGAGAGCGCGGTCCCCGGGAGGCGCTCGGCCCCGCGGCAGGCGCGCTCGCTCACCTGATGGTGCGGTCGAAGGAGGCGGACAGGATCTGCGTGTTGTCGCGCGTGAACTGCAGGCAGGTGACGCCCTTGGCGTGCGCGCGCTCCAGCTTGCGCAGCACCTGGCCGGAGGACACCTTCCACACCTTGACCTTGCCGTCGTTGGAGCCGGCGGCGAGCGTGTCGCTGTCGCGGCCGAAGGCGAGGCTGAGCACGGCCTCCTCCATGCTCATGTACTCCTCGTGCGCCTGGTAGCGCAGGTCCTTGCGGATCTTGCCGGTCGTGAAGTTCCACACTTCCACGAGTCCGTCGACGGAGCCCGTCACCAGGTACTGGCCGTCCGGCGAGAACCTGACCACAGATCAATATACCAGCTGTTTTTAGAATGAAGCAGGAGCGCGACTTGGAACAGCGACGCTTCATTGTCAGCGATAATACTTTTGACGACAATCATTGTTGAACTCTTTGTAGTGTTTCCTCCTTATATCGGTACAAAAGAATTAACTGAAAATATTTATTATTCTAAAATTAGCTTAGGAATCAGCAGAAGGGTCTTTTTAGAACTTCATTTTGCTTGTTCATAAAAAGGGCTTGGTTACAGTTAATAAATCTCATCATCATAACTTGAAAAATTATGTTAATATTAGGGATGGAATATCCCCATGGTGTACACCCAAAGGTTTTATCAAAAGACTAGCCCTGAGCTGAGCGCCGGCGTCGCCTGGCCCCAGACAGTAGCAGTTCCGCACAACGTATTGCGCCGAACATGTAGCGACGAGCACTCACCTGGCACACTCCACGTGGGATTTTTGCCCAAATTTAATGATCTTCGACAGCTGCGTGGGGCACTGGTCGTCCTCTTCGTCGCGGATGGCCGCCTTACCGCGGAACAGGTCGATGGTGGTGCCTGGGGGTGTGCGCTTTTACATAGCAGACTCGAAAACAAGTTACAATTTCTTTTGACGGTTCACACAGAAACAGGAAACACATTTATTCAAACTAGGCTGAGAGAGAGACAATCCCGCAAAAGGCCCAGCGCCCCAGCGGTCATCACTAGTAGATAGATAGGAAGTATTATTCCGAAGTTTTCAAATGTAATCATTCGCGTAATATTCGCAAGTATTGAGTAATATTCCAACTTATTCGCTCGAAAAGAATCTTGCACTACTAGATGGCGTGCCCGTCGACGCCCGCATTACCAGCATCGAGCGGAACAAATAGGATACGCGTCAAAGACATCTTCGATCTTCAAGTACCTCTGCGTAGTACTGCTGGTGAGGAGGTAGCTTCGTCAATTTTTAGAGATTTCATAAAGCAAAAAAAAAAGTGTCTAATATTTTTCGATAATCTAACTGACGGACTAAATAGGATCATATTTTTATTCCTCAGGAAATATCCCTATTATTTTTTATGTCAAACTGACACGGCGTGCATGTGTGTTGTATCCTGCAGCCTTGTTTACTTTGAATGTTACCGATTATTACGAATATTTCGGGAGTGTTGCAACTCTATTCACCACTTCCTAAGATTTTAGCTGAGAAGAAGTGGCGCAACAAACTGCCCAGCAACACATCTGTTTGTAACGTTTTAAGAACTTGAATTTATACAATAGTATGCGAAGTGATTAATACATGAAACAAAGGATAACAATATATCCAACATGGAAACAATATATCTATAAAACATCGTAAAGAATAGATCCAATCAATAAGTAAAAACAGACTGACCTACATACTCACATAGTCACCAGATGAAAACATTTATAGAGCCAACTTATAGAGAAAGAACATGATAAATATAATGTTGCGTTCAACAAAGCGGCGTACTTACCGGGCGGGAGCAAGCCCTGGTGCTGCTGCCACTTGAGCGCCTGGCCCAGCAGCGCCAGCAGGCGCGAGCTGGGCACCACGGACACTTCGCCGGCCAGCGCGGCCGCGATGGCGGCGCGGCGCCGCTCCTTGCCGCCGCCGCTGCCGTACGCCTCGCGCGGGTCGAAGTACGACCGCGCCAGCAGGTTCTCTGCGAAGTGGCCAACGTGTCATCACAGCTCCCCGGTCGAGTGCAGGCACACATGCCTATGTACCTAGTAATGCGACAGTACCGAGGTGGATGTAGCGGTCGGTCTCGTGCTGCTTCATGAGCAGGCAGGGGTGCGTCTGGCGCAGCAGCGAGCGCGCCGCGCCCAGCTCGCGCAGCTCGATGAGCTCCAGCACCACCTGCTCGTACAGCTCCATGAGCTTCTTGTCGGGCAGCTTGAGCGACGCCGTGGCCTTCAGCACCGTGTCCCAGTGCCCATTGTTGATGTCTGCGCAGAAGCCGTCCACGCTGTCCACCGTGTTCAGCGACACGCCCGTCTCCTCCTGCCGAACAACAGCCGCGGCACTGTACCCAACCCTGACAGACTATCTCTCAGACGTGTGCACTGCTTCAACGAGTTCAAGTGGCTTGAAGTCGTAAAGCATTACAGCTCCAGCTGAGCCAACTGGACCGGTAGCCTCCGCGCTATCAAACAGCTCCTTTCGATTCTAGCGTATCTTACCACATCATAACATTGACACCAGCGATGTGGACTCAGCAAAGTGCCGATGATTGCGACAGCGAGACACAATAAACAAGGGCATACAGGGCATATGTACGATGCTTCAGATAAATCAACAATTGTCTTCTGAGTGTAAATAGATAATTTAGCTCTACAGCTTCTCAAATTGATATTATTTTAGTTATTTTACAGTCATTTTCTGCTTTAATAATATTAGCTCAGCAAAATATTTTCATTCGAATGAACAACTATACATATAAATAAAATTAGAGCATCTGTTTGTAATATTGAAATAATCGATTTTTACTACATACATGCATATATTAATACATACGGTACATTCACCAAAATAACATTTTTTACAATTTTTGCCTGTCTGTCTGTCTCTTTGTACCGGCTTTAATTATCTCTGAAATGGCTATTTTAGAAAAAATCTTTTATTTTACAAAAATAAAGTAATGTTGCAATATCCAAATACTGTCCAGTACCGCGCGCAGCTGACGCGCATGCCACCACTGGGCCGTCACGTCGGGCGCCTCCCACCACTTCTCCCACCAACGAATCAATATCAAAAATTGATTGAGTCAGGCGTTACTTTGCGGAAATCCATTTTAAATTTGAAAATGAAAATAATATATTTAGTTTTAATTTCCGCGAATATTTATGGGTTGCAGGTATGCACCTCCCTCCCATCCGCTATATTATGCACATGCAAAATTACAAGGCAAATGCAAGGATTTTATGCACATGCAGGAAGGAAATGCAAAACCCAACACCAATACCGACACGTGTTTCGCCTCTCCACGAGGCATCCTCAGGGGACGTGTTGACACGCCGACCGTTGAGTTGCGACTGAGAATTTAGTTTTTTTTTTTTTGGAATGGACCACTCGCAGTTCAGCACACTAAGGCTGGTTACTGCTTAACCGGACAATCCTGTGGTGGCCTCAAATGAATTAAGGGCCCCCAGCCAGGGCTAAAAACTACTAAAAACTAAATGACCGCTTCGCTAAGGGCATCCCCTGTGGGATACGGGCCTCGGCTTAACGGGGTCATTGAGAGGGGCAGCGAGGGACAGGCTGGGTCAGTTATTATTATTTAGGGGATTTAACGCTGATGGCTCAGCGGCGCGGGCTGGCTCGTTAGGCAAAAGTCGGGGAGGGATGTTACGTGGGCGTCGCGATGGGCCTCGTTGGCGGGGCCGGAATACGGAACGCGGTCTGTTTTTGTTTTTTCTAATCGTACTGGTTTCCCTATTACTCTCTTGAAGTAAGGTGATGGGGTCGTCAGGTTCGACTAGGGAGTGCCGTGGACGGCAAATCCTACTAAGGGGAGGGAGTGTATCGGGCGGCCGATACGATGAGAGGGTTCTGATGCGAATCGGCGGACTCTATGAAACGCTTGTTAAGGCGCTTCATGAATAGCTTAATTGTTGGAATGCGGAGGTCGACATGGAGTCGATCGTTTCTAACGAACCACGGGGCACCCGTGGCCTTCCGCAGAAATCGGTTTTGGATTACCTGCAACCTATGGATCCGGTACGACTTAGTGTGCGCAAAGGTAGCACACGCATAGGTCATAATCGGGCGTATGCACGTTGTATAAATGCGCAACTTGCATTTAAGGGAAAGCTTGCTGCGTGCATTCAGCATGGAGTGGAGCCCACCGAGAGCGAAAGCGGCACGATTACGCACCGTCTTTATGTGCTCACCGAAAGTAAGCTTTCGGTCAAGGATTACACCTAAGTATTTGGCTTGCTTCACCCAAGGGATCGGCTTGCCAAACATGGTGATCGGGCTGGGGTCTGGTGGTGGGAATCGAGCCCGCGGCCTGTGAAACAGGATCGCTTGACTCTTTTCCGGATTGACTTCCATGAGAATTTAGTACAAGGCACCCCCCTTTTATACACTGCCACCGTTGGTTATTTGTGTACAACTACCCACAAACATTCGCAGTAAAGGGGAAAAACTAAATTCGTCTGGTAATTTTGCACTGTTAAATGACCAGACGAATTTAGTTTCTTCCCCGGGTCGGGTCGGGTCGGCGAGTTAACACGTCCCCTGAGGATGCCTCGTGGAGAGGCGAAACACGTGTCGGTATTGGTGTTGGGTTTTGCATTTCCTTCCTGCATGTGCATAAAATCCTTGCATTTGCCTTGTAATCTTGCATGTGCATAATACAGCGGGCGGGAGGGAGGTGCATACCTGCAACCCATAAATATTCGCGGAAATTAAAACTAAATAGGTATATTATTTTCATTTTCGAATCAATATCACACAGAATCGGGGGGTTAGTAATTATTCCACGCGGACGAAGTCGCGGGCAGAAGCTAGTAAATAGTAAAAACACACACACACAAAAACAACAACAACACCACCACATACACACACACTTCTTAAATCACTACGCACAATAAAAAACAATACAAATAACACAGCATCAAACATACATATATGTACATACACCACCGCTCAAATAGAAGAAAGCTCAGAAAGAAACCAGCGGGCGTACCATGACGTCTTAAAACGTGAGTCTTCCGAGCGAGAAAAAGGGATGGAACTATATAGGGTGTATAACTCTATCCCTCTTTCTCGCTCGGAAGACTCACGTTTTAACACCTCATGGTAAGCCCGCAGGTCTCATTAGTTTTTTTTTTCTTTAAAACATTGCCCCATACTATGAAATTCACCTGTGTCGTGGGTGCGTTCACAAACATACAATCTCACAGACACAAACAACCAGACCCGGAACAACTATCTGTAACCTAAACAACCGTATTCCCACGGGATCGAGAACTACGCGTGTGAAACCGCGGGGCGCTGCTATCATTAAATAAAGTCATTGTTTGTATAACACCGCAAAATACTTATCTACGGTAAAATCATAAACAGCTTATTGTTATGTCGAACAGGAGGGGGTCCTAAAACCCCACCGAATGTGTCTCCACGTTGTCGTCGTGGTGGGGCTTGAGCGTCCCAATGATCTTGCGAGCTTTCCCGGTAGAGCCACTCATGCCGGAAGGTCGCAAGTGAGGGATCAGACCAAGAGAGACACACACGCGAGGAATCCCGATCACTGCCTTCTGGTACGCGTCTGCTCATCAGACGTGGCTGTGAAGGCAGTGAGCGGGTGGGAGGAGAGGCCCTGTGATGGAGAAAGGGCGGAGGAGTAAGGGACCGCACCCTCAAAAAGGAACAAGATGAAAAAAGGTTTTTGCAAAATGAGTCCCCAGGTGGGTCCCGACTGCTCAGCAGTCGGGGAATCCCACCCCGCTTCGGCGGGCTGCCCTCCGTACTCTGGGGTGGGCAACAAACACCTTCCACTTGCCAGTGGCAACAGGAGCCGAGGAGGCTCAGAATCGTCGTCATCCGGATCCGCTTCCTATAAGGAGCTGATGGCGTACGATTTCGTAGAGGAGGGTTCGCCTGAGCGCCGGGGTGGTGCGGAGTCGGATTCCGGCTCCGCGCCAGACCTAGTAACGGTCAGCTCGGCGGGCTCTGGAAACGGAGGAGAGGGGGCTGCTGCGGAGAACGTCAAGTTCTTCCGCAAGCGGCCCAGACGAGAGGATACCGGGGGGTCGTCCTCCGAGGGCGAATTTGCCTCCGCCCGCAAAATCCCCACCGCTAGGCGGGGCAGGGGCAGTGAGGCAGGGAGGGGGCTGGCTCCCTCTACCCGGGAGGCGGGCCGTCGGGCCGAGAGGTCGGTGGAGGAGGGGCGTCGCCCTGGAGGGAGCGGTCGTGGGGCTCCCTCTACTCTTCCGCCCCCTCTCGACTCTGACGACGAAGAGTCCCCGAGAGAGGAACCGCCCGCTGCCGAGGAGCAGAGGGCCCGGTTCGAAGAGGTAGTGGAGGCCGCGATCCGCGCTGTGGCCTTTAAGAGGAAGCAGTCCTCTAAGCGGGAGGCCATTAGCGCGGCCAAAGCCTCCATTATGGCGGCGGCGGCGGCCAACGTTGGCAGGTCCGAAGAGGCGACAGAGTTGCGGGCGGAGGTCGCCCGCCTCGCGGCCGTAACGGAAAGACTCATAGCGGAGAATGAGTCGCTCCGGAGGGACCTGGCTGACATGGCCAGAGCGGCCTCTGAGGGGCCGCAGGGGGGGCTGAGTCCGGCGGCGCTGGAGGGGAGCCAGGTGCTGAGCCAGGTGCGGAGCCTGGTGCGGCAGGAGCTGGCTCCCTTCCGGAAGCAGTTCTCCGTTTTGGAGGACATGGTCCGGCGTCCCCCGTTAGCGGCGGCACAGAGGCCCCCGGGACAGCAGAAGGCGGCTTCGTACGCAGCCGCGGTGGCTGCTGGCCCGGGAACGTCCGGCCAGGCGAAGGCCAAGGCGGGAGCCGCGCCAGCGCCTGTGGCGCCGGTGCCTGCGACGCCGGCGACGACCAAGTCGGCCCCGGCGAAGAGGGGAAGGAGGAAGGCTGGAGGGGGAGCGGCTAAAGCTGCTGCGTCAGTGGCGCCGCAGCCGCCCCCACCCCCAACCTCGGACCCTCCTGCGACCGGGGCCGGGTGGCAGGTTGCTGGAGAAAAGCGGCAGGCCAAAAAGGCGGCCAGGAGCAAGGCCAAGAGGCAGCGGCGGAAGGCCAACGCCATCGCGGCGAGGCTTCGCGCCCCGAAGTCCGCGGCTGTGGTTTTAACACTGCAGCCGGAAGCGGAACAGAGGGGTGTGACGTACCTCGCCCTGATGAAGCGGGCGAAGGAGGCGGTGAACCTCCGGGAGCTGGGCATCACTGGGGGCCTCGGGATCAGGAGAACCCTGACCGGTGCCCGGAAGCTCGAGCTCGCCGGAGCGGAGAGTGGCCCGTTCGCGGACGCCCTGGCCGAAAGGCTGAAGGAGGTCCTCCCCGCGGACGAGGTTCGAGTGTCCGGGCCGACTAAGTGCATTGACATGCGCGTGGTGGGCCTGGACGACTCCGTGACGGAGGAGGAGGTTGTGGCCGCCGTCGCCAGGACTGGGGGGTGCTCTGCCGAGCTCGTCAAGGCGGGCACCCTCCGGCCTGACAACACGGGCATGCAAACCCTTGTGGTGAGCTGCCCCGTGACGGCGGCCAGAACAGTGTCGGAGGGTCGAAGGCTCTTGGTGGGGTGGGTTTCTGCGCGGGTAAAACTGCTGGAACCCAGACCTCTGAGGTGCTACCGCTGCCATGTGGGCAACCACACGGGAGCTATGTGCCCCTCAGAGGTGGACCGCAGTGGACTTTGTTTCCGCTGTGGTCAGCCCGGTCATCGGGCCGGCTCGTGCGAGGCCACGCCGCACTGCAGTGCATGTGCGGCTGTTGGCAAGCCGGCCGAGCACTGGGCTGGGGGAAGGGCCTGCGCGCCATCCGCCCCGACCAAGGGCAAGAGGTCCGCCGCCGCCGCCGCCTCTGCCGCCGCCGCGGCTTCCGTCGCCGCTTCTGCCGCTTCTGCTGTGGGTGCTGCGACTCCCGGTACTCGGGAGGGGGCTGAAATGGAGTGCCAGTAATGGTCCCATTTCGGCCTCCTCCAGAGACAAGTCGGCCGCTGTGCTATTGCGCAGTGGCTGATGCCTGTGGACGGTGAGCGTGGGTGGCTCGCCGTCCGATACCAGGCTGAGTCGACGACGCGTTGTGCTTCACGCGCGCCTCAAGGAGCCGTCAGCACCAGAGACGGGGCCCCATAGGGTCGGTGCCTGCTAGGGTTGCGGAATTTGTTCGAGAGAGTTGCCGCGGCCCTGGAACGCAAAGGGCACATGGAGGAGCACGGGTGGGTTTTAGTCAGTAAAAGTCTGACACTCCCTACCGCTCCACCCAGGGCGGGAGGGGTCATTTGATGATTTCCCATCCAAAAAAAAAAAAAAAAAAAGGGGGTCCTAAAACCAAAATAGTGTTATTTTCGGGATATATTCCGAGTTAATTTTGAAGTTTCAGTTTTGTTTAAGAATGAGGCTTTTATATAAAACTAGCTGCTGCCCGCGACTTCGTCCCCGTGGAATCCCCGATTTTAAAACATTCTTTATCGCTGCTCCGCTCCTATTGACTTAAGCGTGATGATATATAGCCTAAAGCCTTCCTCGATAAATGGTCATATACAGCCAGTCATAGCAACCCAAAAATAATTTTTCAATTCGAACCAGTAGTTCCTGAGATTAGCGCGTTCAAACAAACAAACAAACAAACTCTTCAGTTTTATAATATTAGTATAGATATATCCTAAGAAATGATTTACACAGAAGGTGTAGTCGGTAAACCTTTATAAATAAATAAATAAATAAAATCCTTATTAAGAGCGTGTACGCCGTATGGCATTTCATACAAATTTTCAAGTCACTATTTGGCGAAATGACTGAACCGATTTTAATGAAACTTCACACAAATAAGCAGGATACATAGGTCTAAAAAGTAAGTTAAACATCTTCGAAATGTCTTATTTAAAAGAAGACAACTGGTAAAAATTGGGAATACTTCTCACAGCTTTGAATGTGTGAGGGAATTTTTCCTCTATACTTACACGCAATACTTCTCGCACACATACAATGCTTGAAATATTCTTTTAAATTTATGATTACGAATCAAACATTGACAGCGAAAGGGTGAATCACACTTGCACTGTGGCTTCAGTTAAACATGGTAGAGGGTCTGTGAAAGTTTGTAGCTGTTTAAAAACAGGTTTACTAAAAGATATTGGAGGATAGTGCAGTGCCTTATGGAACCCATCTAATTAGTCTGGGATTGAAATTTAAACATGATAGTGATCCGAAACACACAGCAAGACTACATTAATGTAGACTTTTTAAAATAAAAAAGAACAACAAGTTGAAACTCATAATATAGCCTCCGCAGTTCCCAGATGTAAGACCAATAGAACTACTTATTGTGGGATCAGCTGGATGAGGAGACAGGTGCGGAAACGTTGTTCTACATCTCAGGAAAACTTTGGAGAAAACTGCAAGGCCAATGGCAAAAGATAACCAAGACAACATTGGAATAATTAAAAGCTAGGTAGCCAAAGTTAGTGGTGACAGTTGTGGTGGAATGGAACGGGGACACATAGATGAGTTCAAAACTTAGAAAACATAGTATTATTATTGTCTTAATTTGCCCAGTAAACAGTTAAAACAATTATGAAATAGTTTCATTCAAGCAGACTTATATAAAATGTATTTATACCATGTGGCCAAATACTTTTGAGCGAGTGTTCATATAGGTAGCAAATTTGTAACTTTCTCAGATGGCATGGTCTGGTGAAGCTGTGGGTTGCTGCCACAGTAATCTTAATTATTAAGATTTCTGTGGTTGCTCCTAAGCACATCCTTACTGTCATTACAAATATTATCACTTAAGTTTGTATGCATGGATGTTTGTTACTGTGTCATGCAAGAACTACTGAATGGAGCTTGATGAAATTTGATACAGAGTAGATTACAGTCTAACACGATTATGGAATAACACACAAGCTATCTTATTCTGATTTTATCCCTGAGAGTATGTCCCTTGGGATAATTTTCAACATTCTCATTGATGGAAAATCTTCCAAAAAATTAAAGAAAGCTAAATACGAAGATTTGGACCAAGCTATACTATCATGGTTTCATTCAGGGTCATCATATCAACTTTGGTAAAATAAGTGAAGAAGCACGAAGTGTTAATGCGAATGTTACTAACAACTATAATAGTGTGGTCAAAATTGACAGAAAAATAAAGCTCAAGTAACATTTTTAATGCTGATGAAGCAGGAATTTTGTAAAGTTGACACCAGATAAACTTCTGAAATTTTAAGTGGAAAAGTGTGTGGGAGGAAAGCTCTAAGGAGCTTATTACAGTTCTGCTAATATGGATGCCACAGAAACAAAAAAGCTGATGGTAATAGGCAAATCGAAAAATCTAGTTTAAAAAAAAATTGCCACTCTATAACATCAAAATATACACAGTCCCTTGATAGAGTTTACACTGTATGTTCTACTAATAAACACGAAAGTTTGTAAGTATAAATTGATGGATGGATGTTTGTTACTCTTTCACACAAAAACTACCAAATGGATTTGGATGAAATTTGGTACACAGATGGTTTATTACCGGGATTAAAATAGAATAATTTTTTCCCCCGATACTCCCATGGGATCGAAACTTATGCGGGTGAAAACGCGGGACGCTGGTATTATAATATATATTTGATGGAATATTACTTTTCTTGGTAACTGAGCCGATGACTACTATTCTACCAGTCAAAGTAATCATTTTGGTGTCAAAAAATACATACCTCTACTTCACTGTCAATTTGAAGTGTCTCATGAGTGGTGGTAATGCTTAACCTCTGTCCAAGGTAAAAGCCAGCCCATTGCTAATTAATAACAATAGGTATGTAATACTAATTTTCATCACTTCAACCAAAGAAAACAAACGTCACCGCGAGCTCTCACTCCCATCCAGGTCTTATCATAGTGGTAGCAAGTTAAATAAGTATGAATATATACCTGCAGCGTTTGAAGTGTTTTAGTGAGGTTAGATTCCTTTAAGTATTGCTGGATCAGCCGGATAACACTGCAAATTCAAGGACATTTAGCACTTATATCCGTTTACAGCACCTCATTAAAAAAACAAACAGTTTAACAATTGGTCAAACACTCACTCGGCAGATTCTATTTCAATAGACATAATTGAATGTTTCAAATACTTTGGTTATGTATACAATCATTTATTTTTGTCCCACTAAATTATATTAAATGAAAGTAGTGCTAAAAAAGTTGAGCAGAATCGCGCAGGCCCAAAGAAAACAAATAAATGTAATCGTACAACTCCTAATATTGCTCGAAATCCATTGAACTAATCGAACAATTCGAACATCAAAAATAACATCTTCGTCTTCCAAAGAGTAATTCTATAGGTAATACAATACATATACCTATTGTTGTCTTGTTTTGTCTGTTTGTCATTGTCACTGTCAATCCAACCATAGATTTAAGATGGAGTTAGTTGTTGTATGGATTCTTGGTCCGAGTTGTATGGTAATATGGTAAAAACTAATTTTACTTCTTTTTTTTTAACTAAAGTTGTAGGGTAAATTAGGTAAGTGAATTTTTAGTTGTGTTGTATTTATTCTTTTTAAAATTACGTACGGTTCGATTAATTCGGTTGGTTTATGTTTTTTATTCATGAAATGTTGCGAGGAGCTCGTGGCTAAATATAACAGCCGCACGGGTCGATCTTCGAGGTTAAGCAACGCTTGCCGAGGTTGGTCTGTGGATGGGTGACCATCTTAAGATAGTAACGAGACTTCTCCGTGCCTCGGAAAGCACGTTAAACCGTTGGTCCCAGCTGTCATTTGGAGATGTGTGACAGTCGTTACAGATTGTCGTTGTTGTTGTGATTGAGTAATTCTTGCGGCCTACCCAAATGTCCTTACTTTGGTATTGTTCGTCAAATCGTTGAGCTCCTTAAAGTTTTAAGTTTGAGCTTCACGGTATTTGACAAATGCTTGCACTGTCTGGACAGGTCCACTCAAATCTGTGTGGCACTTTCCTCAAAAGGCTACCTCAGACATTAACCTACATGGTTCTCATAATGATTTGACCAGTGCGGATTGTATGGACTTTAAAAGAGACTTTGACCTCTGCGTTTGTTTCGGTGTTTCTTCTCAGGGTAGTCGGCTAGGAAACACCGGCTTCATCTAGCTTAAAATGACAAGAAATATTGGACGTGTAAAAGTGTTATGTTTAACCTACTTACAAAATAAATATCATTTATCATTTGTCAGAAGCCAGAAAATCTGACACCAAGTCTTGCCAAAAAGTACCTTTTTACCCATTTAATGGGCTGTTGGAGGTCTGCTCCATGTAAAATACTGGTATTCAGCTGAATCCGGCTTGTCTGGGAGCCGAGTGAGCCGACCCCAATATAATTGAGAAAAGGCTAGGCAGATAATGATGACCAAGAAATGTTGCGATTACGTAATAATCCAACAGTAACTGATAACCATTTATAATGGCATTACAAAATCCTTCATTTTTTTTTCAACAATATCTTATCTATACTAATATTATAAAGCTGAAGAGTTTGTTTGTTTGTTTGTTTGAACGCGCTAATCTCAGGAACTACTGGTCCGATTTGAAAAAATCTTTCAGTGTTAGATAGCCCATTTATCGAGGAAGGCTATAGGCTATATTGTATTCCCATATTCCCACGGGAACGGGAACTACGCGGGTGAAACCGCGAGGCGCTGCTAGTAAGTATATAAAATTGTCGTGTCACGGTGTTTGTGGTTGAACTCTTCCGAAACGGCTCGACCGATGCATATCGGCTAGGGTGGCGAATCGGACAACATCTATTTTTCATCCCCCTAAATGATAAGGGTGGGTCAACCCCTAATTTTTATTTTATTTTATGTGGCAAAACGTTTGCCGGGTCGGCTAGTTACTATAATATATAATTGCTGCTACCCGCGAATTCGTCAGCATGGAACAGTGATTCTATGCACCATTTTTCAGTAGCATATTTTCAACAGTCAAACATACACATTCACTTTTGAAATTTGGCACAGTTCAGAAGCTGATATAGACTAACAAATACGAAAACTAGGCAGTTCTGGAAGTATTACATACATACGGGTCGAATTGATAACTCCTTTTTTTTAAGTCGGTTAAAAAAATCGCAAACATAACGCTCCAAAATCCACGAAATCTATTCAAACTTGCACCTGTCTAAATTAATGAATAATATACCTAGTAATACCTACCTAATAAAAAAAGTCAGTAAAAATTCCCTATCTCAAAAACTACTAAACCGATTTTGATGAAACTTGCAGTATTCCCTAAGTTGAACAATATCTAGTACAAAAAAAAAGAATGACTTAAATCGGACTTGTAGTTCCGGGGATATGCGAACACAAACATAAAAAACATACATACATACACTTTTGAAATTTGGCACATTTGTTCAGACGCGAATAGACTAAAATATACGAAAACTGAGCAATTCTGGAAATATTACATACATATGGGTCGAATTGACAACATTTTTGAAATCGGAAAAAAAAATTGCAAGCGTAACGCTCCAAAAATCCACGAAACATCTTATTAAAAAAAAAAAATCTTGCCGCGAGGTTCGCGTAAGTATATACACACCTATAAGTATTTAATTACGCACCATATTACCTACAGAATTCTATTTTTTGTTTCGCAACTGTAATTTTATATTTTTAACCGACTTCTAAAAAAGGAGGAGGTTCTCAATTCGGATGTTTGTATGTTTTTTTTTTTTTTATTGTTTGTTCGCGCATAACTCCGTCGCTTGTCAACCGATTTGAAAAATTCTTTTTTTGTTAGAAAGGGTATACTTCCCAAATGGTCCCATGAAAATTTTATCGAAACCAACCAAGCGGTTTTCGAAAAATAGACAAAAATCTAAAAAAAAATATCTACATTGCCTACATTGACGACCTCTTAGTTTACTCTGCAAAGGAGAAGTACGTTTTTTTTTACACCAATGTGATTGGTTCGTTTAGGTGGGGGAGGGGAGGGGGTGTAGGTACCACTAAAAAGTGAAAAATAAAAAAAACTTTTTACAAAAAATAAAACCGACTTCTAAACAAAAAAACCAAAAAGTATAAAATAACTTTAATTTCGGAAGTCGGTGTGTTCAACAACAAAAAAGCAACCAAAAACACCGAGTTCTGAAATTAAAGTTATTTTATACTTTTTGGTTTTTTTGTTTAGAAGTCGGTTTTATTTTTTGTAAAAAGTTTTTTGTCATACTTTCGTTTTTATCCAAATTATTTTAACACTATGATAAGCCTAGATTTTAATATATATTACCTAACCATATGTACACGTTTTGTAAACTTATTATTTCAATAAAATTTTATTATTAAATTATGATTAAATTGAAATACCAAAAAAAATACTTACCTATCAGTTTAAGTTAGGTACTCAATGAATGAGGTTATAAGTTGATCGTTAACATTTTAAAGGAACATTTTATTTTTTATTTTTAGAACATTTAAATAAAAGCAATTTATAATAAAGGTTTTTTGCTTTTCATCAAGTAAATTAGGTAGGTATATCGTTTATTATTCATGTTGATTCTGTGATATTATAATTATTGTTCGTTAATTGTTTGTGTGATATATAGATAACGTACTTAGTGAAAATATTGAAGCCTGATTTCACACGTACCTACATTATTTATGTTCTCAGAAAGAGGACAGGGGAACCTACCATATCGGAATTCGGGTTATGATAGGAACGATACATCGTGTCAGGTTAGGAAGAGGGTTACTTTCGGCTCCGCCGACTCCCACTTGTCCAGTTTTAATGATTGTCATTGTTCTATTATATGTACGTGTTGTTTTGCATCCTCGTCAAATTCACAGACGTAATTATGCTAATGATTCTCGACCCAAATCAACAATAAAATGAGTAGGTATTTTTAAGCTATTGCATAGCTTCTATCGCGGGCCTTGAGCGTGGCAACCAAAGACTACAATTTAATATAGGTTAGTGGCAACCGAATCCAGAAATTCCGTAACGAAAATAACCTAACACCGCTACGTCATTCGATTAGGCCCCGCCTTTTTAAAATGGTCGCTTCGTTACTGAGCTGCTATTATGTCGCCGTCACCGAGCCGACCCGAACGTCTGCGTTCGGAAACAATCGGTGGGACAAAGTTAAATGAAACGTATGTGATTTACATTAGTACAGTAACCCAGGTGAACGAATCGAGACCATATCACAATGATGCAGAGTACTAAATATATAATGCATAACTTGATAAAAAAAATGCTATGCGATAGCTTTACCGCGGCAGTCCCAGAGTGCCACATGTATTTTTTTTTTAATTTATTTTTGTTATTTACGGAAATCCGTGTGAACAAGACGTATTTAAATGCGGCCCGTCTGTTCCTAGCCTTGTAACTGCGCTTTCACACACAAACAAACGCAAACAATACATCGATCATTCGACAAATTCGTAGGAATCTAATCACCCGCGCACGGCCTCCCCCCGCACCACGCAGCGCGGCCCCAGAACCAACAGTGTGTTTGATGTCGCCGCCGTGTGCATGTGTTTTGCGAATTCCGCTTCTCGGTACATCGTTGAGACGTAGATACAAAGTGCAAGATGACGGACAATTATTCCAATGTCGAGTTGGTAGAGATAGTCCGCCTTTATGCCATCAGTGGAGACAGCCTACGTGGAGCCATCCGGATGTTCACGGAAATGTTTCCCGATCGGGAACCCCCATCACAGAGCGTCATGCTGGCTGCTACGCAGAGACTACGGGCACAGATTACTAAATAGTTACTAGCGTGAAAGGTTTCTTGACTACTAGATCAGTCGCGGAGGACCTGTGGCCTCTTAACTCTTGTGAGGAGACGTTAAAAAGTTAGTTTAGACGTAAAAAGTGACAAGTGTAACAAAATTACGTGCAAGGATAATTAGTGCTTTCGACTCTTCAAAAACGAAGGTGTTAGTTTTACGTAGGCTGAAAGAAAACCAGCTACATTGTGGTCGACTGTGCCAAGAGTGTGGTGATGGAAACTGAATAATACTTCCGAGTAACATTAGTATGTAGGTAGGTAATTTATTTATTTGTTCATTTTGTAAATACGTTGTTAGCAAATTCGAAATCATTACGAAAACTTTAAGTTGACGGATAGCAATAAAGCAAAACTAACATTTTAATGATCATCTGATAACGGTTCATTGAACTTTTCTTTGGCGCTCTAGTATTACTGTCATTAGTAAGATTTCCGTATTCCAATGATGCTTAAAAATGAGTTAATTATCAAGCGAAAATGACAATAAAATAGATGATTTCCGAAATAAAATTAGGTAAAATTATTGCTACTGGTCGCCGTAGGTCATCGCACGGTCGCACACGTACCTACGTGCTGGATTTCGTAGGTAAGACGTCGACACTCACGCACACAGCTGCATTGTCGCTGTGTGCGTAGCCGCCTGATTCTGTGGTATTCGTATTGAATCAAGGATTTTATTTTGAAATACTGTTAAATTTCAATAACAAAAAAAAGCATCGCTTATTGGTTATTGACCGGTACCGTACTTTTAATTGATTATTTATGTATTTTATGACAACCTCCTGAAATTTGACGAGGATGCAAAACAACACGTTGTTTATGGCAAAGAAAGCCGATGTCGACTATTCAATCAATCAATCAATTTCCAAAGCTAATTAACCAACCGACCAACCAATTTTGCCGATGCCTAAAGTAGATTGGAAAAGCGAGTCATTGTTGATTATCGACAACAAAAAACAATGAATAATAAATGTAGAAATGGATGAGTTCAGAAATACAAAATCTTGTTCAAATGACAGTTAAGCAGGCATTTTTTAGTTGTATGGCATTAGGTACCCGACATAAAATTGTTTGGATTCTGGATTCCCCGATTTATGTCATTCCCCGGGCTCTCCCCGCGCTAACCCTCAATTCCCCGCAATTGGCAGCGCCATAGTACCTGTTTATACTATGGCAGCGCTGTCGGTCGGTTTTTTTTTTTTTGGAATGGGCCACTCGCAGTTCAGCACACTAAGGCTGGTTACTGCTTAACCGAACAATCCTGTGGTGGCCTCAAATGAATTTGGCCCCTTGCCAGGGCTAAGAACTACTAAAATCTAAATGACCGCTTCGCTAAGGGCATCCCCTGTGGGATACGGGCCTCGGCTTAACAGGGTCATTGAGAGGGGCAGCGAGGGACAGGCTGGGTCAGTTATTATTATTTAGGGGATTTAACGCTAATGGCTCAGCGGCGCGGGCTGGCTCGTTAGGCAAAAGTCGGGGAGGGATGTTACGGGGGCGTCGCGATGGGCCTCGTCGTCGGGGCCGAAATACGGAACGCGGTCTGTTTTTGTGTTTACGGATAGACTCTCTTGAAGTAAGGTGATGGGGTCGTCGGGTTCGACTAGGGAGTGCCGTGGACGGCGAATCCTACTAATCTTGGAGGGAGTGTATCGGGCGGCCGATACGATGAGAGGGTTCTGATGCGAATCGGCGGACTCTATGAAACGCTTGTTAAGGCGCTTCATGAATTGCTTAATTGTTGGAATGCGGAGGTCGACATGGAGTCGATCGTTTCTAACGAACCACGGGGCACCCGTGGCCTTCCACAGAAATCGGTTTTGGATTACCTGCAACCTATGGATCCGGTACGACTTAGTGTGCGCAAAGGTAGCACACGCATAGGTCATAATCGGGCGTATGCACGTTGTATAAATGCGCAACTTGCATTTAAGGGAAAGCTTGCTGCGTGCATTCAGCATGGAGTGGAGCCCACCGAGAGCGAAAGCGGCACGATTACGCACCGTCTTTATGTGCTCACCGAAAGTAAGCTTTCGGTCAAGGATTACACCTAAGTATTTGGCTTGCTTCACCCAAGGGATCGGCTTGCCAAACATGGTGATCGGGCTGGGGTCTGGTGGTGGGAATTGAGCCCGCGGCCTGTGAAACAGGATCGCTTGACTCTTTTCCGGATTGACTTCCACTCTCCATTTCCGAAACCAGGCGCCTAATGCGTCGGCGGATTTCTGGAGGTGGCCGGCTATTGCCTTCACACTACTGCCGGAGCGGTAGATGGCCGTGTCATCGGCAAATAGGGCAAGTCTGAGCATTGGTGGGTATGTCGCTGGTGTACAGCGAGAAGATCAAAGGAGAGAGGACACCGCCTTGCGGTACTCCGGCATGAATGGGGTGGGGAGTCGAAAGCGCACCTTCGATACGGTACCGAAAAGTGCGGTTTGACAAATAGTCTCGCAAGATGAGCACGAGACGATCTGGCACACCCAGTTGATATAACTTGTTTATCAGTCCGTTGTGCCAGACCTTGTCAAACGCTTTCGCTATGTCGAAGAACAGGGCTCCCGTAACTAAGCCGCGCTGATAGCGGTCGCTGATGTGCTCAACGATACGGTAGACCTGTTGGAAAACCAAACTGCTCATTGGGGAGGAGGCTCTTTGCTTCGACGTAGTCCTCGAGTCGCTTGTAAATAAGCCTCTCGTAGACCTTGCCGAGAACTTTGAGCAAACTAATGGGACGATAGCTGGACGGGGAGGACTTGGGCTTCCCTAGTTTGGGGATACCTATGACGGTAGCCTCTTTCTACGTCAGTGGGAACATGTTAGACAGAGCGCCGTTGAAAATGGCGGTCATCAACATGATCAGGGTTGCCGGGAAGAGACGGAGCACCTTATTGGTGATTCCATCTGACCCAGGGGCTTTCCTGAGTTTGAGTCGCCCGATGATCTTCACCTCGTCAGGAGTGACGGGGGGGAGAGGATCCTCGGGGTCCTCGACTGGTGGGAGGGAGGCTCTACGTTCGACTTCAGCGTTCACCTTGTCTAGGTGTGCTTTGTCTACTGGTTGAGAGCTGGGAGAGCACTGAGCCTCTAGGCTGTCGGCCAGGCATTCAGCCTTCTCATCGTCATCAAAAGCGATGGAGTTATCGGGGCGAGTGAGGGGAGGCATAGAGGCAACTTCAGAGGAGCGCAATTTCCTTTGGAGTTCCCAGAACGCCTGATGGTTGGGTTCGAGGTCGCCCAGCATTTTATCCCAGCGACTTTCACGCAGTTCAGCAATGCTATTACTTACTTTGCGTTGTAAGTAGCGCATGTGAACTTTGTTAGCTTCACAGGGAAAAGCACTGTAGGCACGAACTGCCGCGTTCTTCTCAGTCACGAGCTCACGCACTTCGTCCGGGAGTGTCCAGTGACGATCGCTCGTCACCGGGGACTCCTTTGAACTTTCGTTCAGGATCGATTGCACGTGATCCGTGAGTGAGCTGACCGTGGTCAGCGTGTCTGCGACAGTCTCGATATGGTCTGGGATCTGGTCCAGGTGAGCTGACGTGGTGACTTACAGCTTTTCGCTTACTTGTCTCCAGTCAGTGGTCAGTTTGGAGGGGGGGGGGGGGTTGTGAGGGGTCCATAGGCTCTGACCTAGGAGCGAGCTCGTCAAGCGCCTCCACAGAATGCAACCGAAGGTTGACATTTTTGAAGAGAGCGATGTCGAGCACGTCGGGTAGATGGGAGGTTATATGTGGGTAATGGGTGGGATGCATCGGAGCGATGACATCGAAGTTAAGGGAGCTGCACAGATCAAACACTACTCTGCCTCTGGCAGTGGTCGTGCTGCTGTTCCAGGAGGGGTGTTTGGCATTGAGATCCCCCGCCAGAAGGACGGAGTTACTCATGCCGAGAAGTTTTGTCAGATCATCTTTCACAGCGGGGCCGTCCGACGAGGTGTTAGGCGGGACGTAGGCTGAGATGATCGTGATCGGTTGATAACCAGTCATGCCTAGCCGACAAACTGAGACCTCGAAGATGTCTAGTGGGGGCGGATCCATAGGGATGCAGTAGAGGGCAGATCTGTAATATATTACAGTACCTCCTGCGTGACATCGGGTCCTATCATTGCGAACTAAACGATAGTTGGCAATTTTAGGATCCCGGTGCCAGGGCTTCAGGAAGGTCTATTGAACCAGGAGTATGTCTAGGTGATGGTCGCGGAGGAACAGGGCGATCTCATCACGTTGGCTCCTAAGGCCATTGGCGTTAAAAAACCCTATCCGGAGGGCTGTCGGCTTAATCCTACTTGAATAATGGGACTTATCCATTATTGGGGGAGATTAATGAGGTATATGTTGAGACGTGGTAAACTACGTCACCGAAATCCCTGAAAACTGCAGGGTGGTTCCCTCCGCAGTTTTCAAGGGCCCTAGCCATGGCCAACGCCCGAAGCGAGTAAAACGCCTGGTACGTGACCAGTATGATGTTTCTGGAGATATCTCCAGAGACTGTGGTGGGGGGGGAGGTGCTGCTGCTTGCACCGGGGCTGGCGCCTGGGTCTGTGATGACCCAGGGAAGGGGGGTAGAGCAACGTCCATCAAGGCTGGAATGGCCTTGATTGGGGCTGCGGGGGCCTTAGGGGCAGTTTCGGTCTGGGGGGCGGGCGCACTGGATTTCAGGGCCGGGAAGTGGGCCTGATGGTTCAGTGCGTTCCAAGGGCTGGGACGCTGAGGGCTCAAGGAGATAGGCTGATCAGCCTTGGTGGAGGGGGACTCCCTCTGCTGGCGCGCACTCGCGCGCTTCGCCAGCTTGGGAGCCGACGATTTAGGGGCCCTTGGGCAGCCGCGGTAGTTTGCGGTGTGCCCTGTCGTCCCGCAGTGCAGCAATGGGCAGTCGGGGGTGCCGTGGTCACCCAGGCACTTCACACACCTCGGCTTGCCGAAGCAATGCCGCTGTGAATGGCCATAAAGTTGGCAGCGGTGGCATTGGCCGATAATGCCACTCTGCCTGGGTTTCTCTATTGAGAGGCCAGAGAGGCCACAGATCTTAGAGATCTTAAATATGGGGTGATGGCCCTCGGCCGGGTCGCACACCACGAGTACCATGTTGTACGATTCTCCCCCGCGTCGGTGCATGCGGTGCACCTCCGCTACGGGGATTCCTTGTGACTCTAGGTCACTCAAAATCTCCGTTGTGGGGATTTCCCGGGGGACATTCTGGATCACGACTCGGGTTTGTCGGTTCTCGGGGAGATTGAAAGAGTGGAAGAATACCTTCCTGGACGTAAGGAGCTTGTGCAGCTCCCTATAGTCCTTGGCGGTCGGGGTCACCACTTTGATGCCTTGCTGGACAGCCCGGGCATGGGTGAACTGTATCCTATGTTCGGTGCAAGCAGCCGAGATCTCTGTCCACCTCCCTTTGTCATGAATGAAAAGCAGTCTCCATGGGGCTGGGGGGACGGGGGCTCGCCTGTGAGGGGGACGCTGGGCTCGCCGACGAGGGGGCTGATGTCGGGGCAACAAGGGAGAGGGGCGCCTTGGTGGCCTTTTTGGGGGCAGGGGCCTGGGGGGTGTTTGAGGCCTTCTTCTTTCTCTTCCCCTGGACGACTGTATAGCCATCCGAGGTCGAGGAGGTCGAGGAGGAGCGGGAGGAGGAGGCAGACGAGTCGGAGTGGTCCGACTCGTACTCCATCTCTGCAGCAGGTGAGGTTGCCCTGGCTGCCAGGAAGTTGGCTAGCACAGGGGGGGGCCTGAGGGGCGGGGGTGGAGGGGCCTTGTTGCAGTACTGGGACTGCTAACAAGACGGGGGGGGCCTGAGGGGGCGGGGGGGACGATGGGGTGGCAGACCCCAAGGAGTCAGACGACTCCTGAGAGTGGCCCTGAGTGGGCAGGGAGGGGAGGCCCTGAAGGGGCGGAGAGATTGGGCCCTGAGGGGGCGGGGGAAGAAGGGACTTGAGTCCCATTGCAATGGCGCTGAGCCGGGCATCGTATGCCGACACCAGCTCAGCGTCTTTGCAGTTACCCATCATGGTCCTGCAGAGGACCATGAGGGCGTCTATCATCGTCGAAATTATACCTAAATACTTTTTAAAATGTCCAATCCAAATACTAGGAAATCATGTGTTGTGCCTAACTGTAAAAATACAACTACCAATTCGCCAGAAAAGTTGTTTTTTCTCCTCGCTTCGACGATGTAGTCACATTAAAAATGCTATAGTATGTTTACAGCCATCTCTGCTGGCAGTACAATCTTCGCAGGTTACATTTAAAACTTATTGATCCTTTTCATTGCATTCTAAACTGCCATTGCAGTTTAGAATGCAATGAACACCGCGAGAACACCGCGTACGTACCACACCTTATCATTATAAGTTGTGGTACGTACGCGGTGTTCTGTCGTGATTCTACATTTAACCATACATACATCACCTACTCTTTTTACTTCAACATAACCAATAGAATCATCGCCATAGCTCTCTTGCCGATCTGATATAAGTATCAAATAAAAATAAATGGCCTTACGTATTTTGTTAGTAAAAAAAATACAAATAAAAAAAAGGTTTAGTACATCTGTAACGTTCAATCCACTACATCTACATACATCCTAAGTACCTATCCTACTTCCTACTAATATTATAAATGCGAAAGTTTGTGATCTTTCACGCAAAATCTACTGAACGGATCTGGACAAAGTCTGGAATAACACGTAGGCTACTTTTAATCCTGGGAAAATGTACAGTTCCCGAGGGAAACGGGTGCGAAGCTGCTGGCGGAAGCTAGTTTGCAATAAATCAATGTATGTATTCATTTAAATTTACTAAGAAGAGCGGAACCTACCTTATACATACGTACCTACCTATAGCTACAAAACTATAATACATATTTGCTGTCTTAACGTAAAATTTAATGGTAGGTAGGTACTTCTACTATTTGACACATTCTTCCAGTACGATATTAGTTGGGTATTTTGTTTTGATAAAACAATTTAGAACAGATAAACTATTAAGCTTAAGTAGTAGCAAGGAAAGTTTACTTAGGTAGGTATTTTTGCATTTTATTCATTTTAATAAAACAATAATAAATTTTTATTCATTTTTATTCCTCGAATTTCGGCGGCAACGGAATCACTATTTGTTGATAAATAATGGCAACCATTAATCCATCTATTTTAGGTAGATTATCCGATTGCCCTTTTTCGAATCCTTCATCCATTTAATCGAATAATATTTACTATACGCGGACGAAAACACAACAAAATACTGCGCAAGCTATTACATCCACTATAACCGCTGGCCACTTGATACGAAGCGGGCCGCGGCCCGCGAGGCGCGTTGTAACATGACGTCATAGGCGTCACGTGACTGTAAGCGGGTCTCGATATTTTTCGAAACTTTGAATGCCTATAAAATCAAAACTACTAGGTATTTTTGACTACAACAAAAACTAGTGTATTTGTATACATACAGGCTTTACTGAGACAAAATTTCACGCGATTTGGCATACCTAGTAACATTCTTCATTCTGGCGCGCAACAGTATCAACCATGTATCAACTATATTTGTTTAATTGTAAAGGAACAATAAGGTATCCGGTATATTTGTTTATTTGTAAAGGGACAATAAGGTATTCACTGTATTTGTTAAGTTGTAAAGGAGCAATAGAGGAATATATAAAATAAGAGGTAAGTATAGATAGAATAAATAAATAGGAGGTTTCGACAATATTTTTGTTACCTCTATATTTTTAACTGACTGCCCCAGATGAGTGATGTTTTTGTTATTTTTTACCCACGACGGAACGGAGACAGTGTATGCGTTCGGGTGAGAGGATGTTTGTTTGTGCTAACCAATGTTCCCATTTATCTCCAGTACTACTAGTCCGATTTTCGTGCCGTTTTCAGTGATGGGTTAAGGTTTGATTGGTGCATGTTCTTTGTGTTACGGTGACAACTCACGAGGGGGCGCTGCAGTAAACATACGCGAAAACAAAACTACTCCGATTTAATGCGGTTTTCAGTAATAGGTTTGTAGTTGTATCAATATGTAGTACAATGTTTATAAGTTCTCTCTAAAAAGTTTGAAATAAAAGGCAAAATTGAAAATTGGAAAAATCTCACGATAGTAAAAAGAATTAAATAATTTATAAAAGCATTAATTCTGTAAATCGGGGGTTTTTAAATATATTGCCTCAACCACTTGGATAAACAAGTTTAGTGTTTCATATTTGGAAGAGATGCTCGCCCTTTTTTTTTGTCTCATTTATTTATTCTTTTTTTTATATATAATATTAATTTGATAATAAATAATTTCTCTTTTTTTTTTTTACTTGTAGTTGCTTGGTTTTTGTAAACCATAGTTTTGTATAATGTAGAAGCATTTTATTTTCAAACATTGTAAATGTGAGTAGGTACCATGGAGCCACCATTTACATGTGATAAGTTATAGTTTACTTTGTGACTTGAACTAAAATGGCAGTTGAGAGCATGTCATGCTCGCTCAAATGTTTCGCTGATGTTGGCGTGTGTGTTGGATCATTCGGTTCCCTTCAAAATGGTTGAGCTAAATGGTGCCGATACACGCGTCATGTTCGTGAACGGGCTCCGTCGGTTGTGACTGGTCACCTCTTAACTGCCACTGACTTGTTTTAATCTTTATACTTTGAATTGTTTTTATAGTTTCTTTTTTTTTCTTTGCATTGTCCTCACATATAGAAGCGACCAAGGATGTAACCAAGGTTATGGTAATACAGAACATAATTTAAAAGAGTGTCCGTGGAGTTTCTTGCAAGTTCTTCTCCATAGAGATCTATGCTTTGGAACGTGCAGATAGCTTCACCTCTTTCGACTTGACAATTCAAAAGTGCCTGTAAAGGGTTTAATTGAAATAAATGCTTTGAAAAAATTACATTCAATATGTCGTTTGTAATTATTTAAGTCATTAAAACTTATAAACACCTAATCTTTGATCTAATGTAAATATATGTCACAAATGTACATGACTCTGCATAAATGATGTACTTTTTAGGTCCATTGTTATTTTTCAGTTCATGGGAACTGAAAAACTTTCGATTTTAGTAATTCAATGAATGGCACCAACGGATATTGTTAGTTACACAAATTCAATTTAATTATTACGTATATTATATTATACCTCAACATACCCACTATAATGTAAACTGACAGCTGAACACGGCAGTGGTCAGAATTTTGAAACTGGTATTTCTTTATTTGGATCTTAGATTTTTGTAATTTCAAAATCACCAAAGCCAGTATGAAGTAAGGGTTATTTTTGGATTTCAGAAGCATTCACATGCAGCTCTTAGCTTAACACATATTTGGGACATTTATTTCTTTAACTTTCAACTGTTTATTTACAACAATTTGAATTTCTTTACCTATGCAATTGTTGGTAATGGTACTTATGATTGATTGAGAATGCCTACAATCCGTGGCGGCTTACTAAGTCACATTAAGTTAAGATGCGACAGCTCCTATTCAAAGTGGTACTGAATCATAGTAAGTGTCTCTCCGCACAAGACATTACATTCGCGAATGGCGCGACCGCAACGGTACCAGATCCATCGCTCGCTGTTCTACGCTCGCTCGGAAGGCGCCGGCAGGTCGGGCGGCGTGCGGCGCGCGTCGGCCAGGTAGGGGTGCAGCAGGGCCGCGCGCGCCGGCACGCGCTCGCTGGGCTCGTAGCGCAGCATGCTTTCGAACAGCGCGGCGGCGTGCGGCGCGGCGCGCGCGGCCTCGGGCAGCAGCGCGCGCGCCGGCCGCGCGAGCCAGCGCGGGAAGGCCGCGCGGTACTCGGGCAGGCGGCGCGCGCCCTGCCACAGCTGCGCGCCCGGCGTGCCCAGCGCGCGGAACACACGGAACAGCTGGTCGATCTCGCTATCGCCCGGGAACAGCGTGCGCCCACTCGCCTGCGGCAAAAAAGGCACACTCGTTAGTGCTCCTGAGCGTACCGGAGGGTCGCGGGGTCGCACGCACTCACCATCTCGGCGTAGATGCAGGCAAGGCTCCACACGTCTACGGCGGTGGAGTAGAACTTGGCGCCCAGCAGGATCTCGGGCGCGCGGTACCACAGCGTCACCACCTCGTGCGTGTAGGCGCGCACGGGGATGCCGAAGGCCCGCGCCAGCCCGAAGTCGGCCAGCTTGATGTTCCCCTCAGCATCCACCAGCAGGTTCTGCGGCTTGAGGTCGCGGTGTAGCACACGGTGCGCGTGGCAGTAAGCCACGCCTTCTAGCAGCTGGCGCAGGTAGCTCTGGTAACAGGACAAGGAAACGAGCCTTATCATGTAGTCTCACTCACAGAACTGTGTTTGCTGCCCCAAGCCCTGCACCGCACCCTTCTTGAACCCCTGCAACTATTGTGTTTGTATGTTTATTAGATAAATTTCACAGTTCACACCTTTCAATCTTTGCTAACATTGAAATCCTCAATTTAGATTAAATTTGAATATTATTTAGAAAATGCCTTTTTTCTGGATGGGAAATCAAATGATTTCTTCTCCCACTCTCGAGAAGAAGTGGAAGCGAGTGTCAGACTCTTACTGACTAAGGGAAGGTTCATATCTGACGGAACTTGCGTCGCGTATTATCGGTCGCGTAACGCCAGAACAGACAAATGTATAGAAAACACTTGATCGTTCACACTCAACCGATGATACGTTAGTGCGTCGAGTGTGAACGGTCGAGTGTTTTTCTATACATTTGTCTGTTCTGGCGTTACGCGACCGATAATACCCGACGCATGTTCCGTCAGATATGAACCTTCCCTAAAACCCACCCGTGTTCCTCCTAGTGCCCTTTGCACTCCAGGGCCATAGTGACTCTTTTAGTTTTTCGTTGTTTGACCAAATTCGACAACCCTAGCAGGTACCCAGTGAGACCCTTTGAGGCCCCGTCTTCTTTGCTGACATCTCATGGAGGCGCGCGTGTATCACAACGCGCAGTCGACCCTGGCCTGTGAGCCAACCATAGCTCGCCCTCCGCAGGCCTGTGCTGGGAATCACCCTGCGTTTTCCCGACGCCCGGGCATCTTCTTCTGTTGCGGCGGCTGGGGCATGAGGTTTCGATCTCCCTCACGGTCTGCCTCCTTCACTAGTATTAGTGCTCCACACAAGGAGGTGATGGATTCTCATGCCTCCTCGCTCCGGACCATGGATTGAACCAGAGCCGGAAGTGAGAGGTCGCTGCCACAAATCGCCTCGACAAGGACACGGCGTTGCTCCGCCGTGTCCTCCTGGTCATCCACACAATGTTGACTCCAGGACGTGTCCTCCCTCTGTATCCCAAACAGATACCTATACCCGAATCAGCTGTGTCAATTCAATTTATTCAGGAAAAATTAACAATATGTTTGAAATAATTGAAATTACAATACTAACACTCGACAATGGTGGTTTAAAACTAACAACAAACAACAATGCATGTTGTTCACTTCAAAATCATTAGTTTCTGTCAAGATAGCCAATTTTGATGTACTCTAGTGGGTGAGCAGGCACAGACAGTGATCATTTAAAGGTACACAATATTACAATAAGTAGTGCTAGAACAATAAAAGATCTCCATTGGTGTAGAAGCAGTGAGCTTTGTACAGAATTCCAAAAGTAATAATTTTTCTTTTTTCATAGAGATAACACTAGATGTCTAATTCACAGTTGATTTATTAATTGGTTGCTATATTGTTAGAAAGAGTAAAAACTCTCCCCCACAGGTATCATTTATTAACCTTCACAAGATCTAAGCGAAGAGGTCCCTTAGTGATATCCATAAGTCGCTTTAAGTCCATGTGCAGGAACTCGAAGACCAGGAACAGCTTGTTGTCGGCGAGCAGCACGTCCAGCAGTCGCACCACAGCGGGGTGGCGCAGCTCGCGCAGCACGGAGATCTCGCGCAGCGCCGTCGACGGCACGCCCTCCGGCTCACTACCAACACAACCACGACCATTACCACCAATACTACCACTACTCAATGAAATTCTTTTAATAGGCTAAGTTCGAAACTCAAGCACAGGGAGGCAAACTTTTATGATATGCACTGACAAACTGACAACTGCTGTCATGTTTTAGCGCCAAAACTTACTTTTCTAGTTTAATTTTCTTTAGCGCAATTTCCTTTCCGGTCACTCTATCCTTTGCTTTATAAACTACTCCATAGGTACCTTCTCCTATTTTCTCTACTTTAGAAAAATTATCCATCCGGAAGCCTATAATCTAAGAATAGTCTTTCACAATGCGGTTCACAACAAAAATAACTACCACTCAACAGGATGCGTGCAACTGACAGCCTAAAATGTACCTACTCTGTGTGACAGCCCATGCCCCATGACAGCCGTTCAATTTTTTTTTTTTTTTCTTTGTTGTTGCTCCATCGTTTAACTAACGTTGATTTTGCCAATGTCAAGGTTTGGAGAGGAACGAAAGACCTTACATACTCTAAGAGAGGAACTAATGATCGGTTCTCATTAACGATAGTGAATTTGAGTCAGTTTTTGTTGTAAATCGAGTTTCAAAAGAACAAAAATTTTTTGGAGCCGTTCAACTTATTTTTTCGTCAACAGACAGCAGTCAATCTGATACTTGTCAATTGACACTGACATTTGAAGGGTCCACTACAATAATGATGAAAGTCTATTTTTGTAAAATCTGATAGTTTTAGGGCTTATTACAATATCCAATGTTTAGGAAGCCAATTTAGGAAACAGGATATTGTAGATTGCAGAACTTAAACGATGGAGACAAAACAGATAAAAAGTAAGCACATCATTCAGCCATTTGATTTGAGATTGAATATCTGTAGTCGGTATTCTCGATAACTGTTGAGGATCAATATAACCACACCACTAGCTTTTAATAATCTGTGTTTATAGACCTGTCGATGTCTCTGATTGTCTAAGACCGTGAAGTATGGCGTTCTAATTTGTAAGCTGTGTGTGTGTAATATTTCACCAAGTTAAATATATTTTTACGTCTTTCTCCCAAAACTGCGTTTTATTTAAATCTGCAAGACCTAACCTCATCAGGTTATGGGCCCAGGGCACGAAGAGAGGAGGTAGACAGACGTGTTGTGATTGTGAAGAAAAATTTGAACTAGAAAATTCGTTTCAAGATGGAAGCTTCTGGAACTTTTAATTTCTCCGGCACGAGATTAGGAGATAAAAATTACGCCGTATGGAAGTACCAGATAAGCGTGATATTGCGTTCAAAAGGGTTGCTCTCAATAGTAGACGGCACTCGTGGAAAACCGTTAGATGGTACGAAACATGAAATAGTTAAATGGGAAGAAGACGACGCGAAAGCACAGGAAATTCTTGTAACCAGAGTACAAGAAAGTAATTTAACGCATTTGTTGACTTGCACGACTAGCGCCGCAATATGGAATAAGTTGTCGACTTTGTATGAACCTAAGAGCAAGGTTAGTGTGCATCTTATACAGCAAAAGTTTTTCAACTTAAAATATGAAGGGCTTATGTCAGGGTTTATTTCAAAACTGGAAGACTTGCGTCACCAGCTAGACAACTTGGGAGAAACCACTTCGGATACTATGCTTATAACCAAAGTTTTGATGACACTACCTGAAGAATATAAGCATTTTATCTCAGCATGGGAATCTGTTCCGGAGAGTATGCAGAGTTTTCAAGGTCTAATTTCGAGGTTACTAATTGAAGAAGAGAGAAATGGTTCTGCTAAACCTGAACCAACGTCAGCATTTGTGGCTTCGCAGCGTAGTCGTGACTTTCCAAAAAGGTCTAATCAAAATGATACTATTTTAAAGTGTTTTGAGTGTGGTAAAATAGGTCATTTTAGAAAAGATTGTCGTCAGAGAAAGTGTCATTTTTGTCATAAAGCGGGGCATTTAATTAAAGACTGTAGATTGATGCAAAATAAACTAAATGAGAGCAGAGATGAGCATAAGGATGCCAAAAATGCATTTATAGTTTCCCAAATAAAAGGTGTAAGTGAAAGTTTTATTCTTGATTCAGGTGCTAGCGAGCATATGACACATTGTAAAGAGATGTTCACTTTGTTTCATGAAGTGTCTGGTAAATATGTAACTGTAGGAGATGGCGAAAAACTGGAGGTTAAAGGAATAGGTGTTATAGATGTGTTGGCTTTCAATGGCAGCAAGTATGTACCTACATCCCTAAATAATGTATTATTTGTACCAAAACTAAATGCAAATCTATTTTCCTTAGCATGTGCGTTGGATAGAGGTTATACTATGCGGTCAACGGTTAATGTGTGTGAATTGCTAAGAGAAAACAAAGTTGTTGCTGTAGCTGATCGGATTAATAAAATTTTTGTCATGAATTTTAAGTCGTGTGATGTAGCTTTGACAACCTTGTCTGAATGGCATGAGCGTATGGCTCCTCAAAACTTTAAATATGTAAAGGAATGTTTGGCTTCTAACAATATTAAATATGAAGGACAGACTGAGCAGTGTGTTTCATGCATCCAAAGGAAGCAGCATAGAAAGCCTTCAAAAGAAAACAGCCAAGAAGAAATTGTAAAGACAATTATCTATGAAGAGCTGGAAGAACCGAAGGAAAGTGGAGTGGAGATATTGTTCACAGAAGAACAAGAAGAAACAAACCCGGTAAACTTACCAGATGAAGTGGATGCAAGTAATGAGAGTAATGAGACACTTAGAAAAGAAACTGAAAGTGAGATGTGTGAAATGGAAATGCTTGAAGAACATTTAGAAGATGAGTTTTATGATGCGGAAATGCTTAAAGAACATTTAGAAGATGAGTTTTATGATGCAGTTGTAGAAGAAAGTAGTGTAGATCAAACAAGACGATCTCATAGATCAGTAAGGAAACCTACGTGGTTAGAAGATTATGATACAGTTTTTATGGCACAAGTTGCAGACCAGCTGTCATTCAAGGAAGCTACCAGTGGTGAAGAAGCTATTCTGTTGTTTGAGGCTATAAATAAAGAATTAGAAGCGTTGAACAAAAATTATACCCGGAGTGAGACTGAACTACCTAAAGGAAAGAAACCAATAGAGACGAAATGGGGTTTTAAGATCAAGAAATTAGATGAGGGTTTTATCCGAAGTCAAAGTGATTGGTGTTTATACTATAAAAAAGGAGCAAAGTTTTATATACTAGTGTATTTTGATGATATTTTATTGGTGGCTGAGAAACAAGACGAGATTGATAAAAATAAAGAGAATTTTGCAAAAGAAAGTTAAAATGAAAGTGTTTGGCTGCACAGTTTCGTGGGCTTGCGGTAAACAGCAGTGTGTATCGCTTTCCTCCACAGAAGGCTTAATCAATATGTTTAATACCATTTTATTAGAGATATGATTGAGCGTAACATTTTAAAATTAAAATATGTTTCAACTGATGATCAGTTAGCAGATATGTGTACTAAACCTTTATTATAATGTAAGTTTGAAAGATGTAGAGACGGTTTGTTTTTGTTATAAGATTTTATTTTGCTTGTGTGTAAAATACAATATGTCGAGAGTTATACTAAAGGATTGTTTCATAATGCGTGTTATTTGAAGTAAAGAAGTGTTTTGTTTTTGTTTTAAACAGTGGTAGAATTATAGTTGAGTAGGTACGGTAGTTAATTTGTTATATATTTGCGAGTTTGGTGTGTTTAAATTGAGGGAGGGTGTTGAGGATCAATATAACCACACCACTAGCTTTTAATAATCTGTGTTTATAGACCTGTCGATGTCTCTGATTGTCTAAGACCGTGAAGTATGGCGTTCTAATTTGTAAGCTGTGTGTGTGTAATATTTCACCAAGTTAAATATATTTTTACGTCTTTCTCCCAAAACTGCGTTTTATTTAAATCTGCAAGACCTAACCTCATCAATAACAAACTTAGCAATAATTCCCGACATGAGAGTGCACGCTTATACCTTATAGATAAAAGGTGCTCAATACTAAATAATATATTTTTTACTTAGTTCTTAAGTTTATAATGATGTTGTGATTTGAATAATTGTGGCGAGAAAAAATAAAACAATATCGAATGTCGATATGTACATTTCAATATCGAACTATCGATACATCGTACAAAAAAGTATTAGTAATAAATATCGATATTTCTAAGTAATAATATCGATAGTTCGATATATCGACATTTTATATAAGTCGTAATAGTCGCATTTTTATCGAAATTTTTAAATATTGCTAACAATACTATAAAGACCTCATCACGCAAAGTTTTATTAAAATAATTAAGTCAGCTTTATTATATAGATAGGGCATTTCTCTGTAGGTACATTTCTATTAATTGCAATAGAACTTCTTTTTCAGCGGACAATGCCGCCGCCGCGCCGCCGAATTGGTAATTTCTCGATTCATTTCTCTAGCGGTTATCGTGCTACACGTCCTTCCTGAACGAACGAAGCGCGGGCGCTGACTGGCCGCTCTAAATCGGAGGGAAGCGATTACACTATCTTAAATCGGAAACAATTTAGGAAGGCGCGCGATCGGGACCTTCCAATCTCTCTAAATCGGTCACTAACCGTCCTAACTGCAATTACACTATCCTGTTTCCTAGATTAGCTTCCTAAAAATTGTGTAGTGTAATAAGCCCTTAAGATTGAAGGACTCTGTAACTCTGTATCCATCTCGGACCAAGAACATGGTCATTATAGATAAAAAATTAAAAAAGGTTTGACATGCAAGTCGCGTCTCGCGAACTCGCGATTGATTTCTTTGATAGTCAGTTTGTCATAGTCCTAATGTCTTATGTATTGATGTATTATTTAAACACCACTGATCTAGGTATCTGTTAGGAATGGCGATTCTGTCCGAAAAGATTCGATTTTTAAATCGATCCAAATCGTAAGCTGATGTATCGATACAGAAAAAAATCGAGGTCTAAAAGATCGATTTTTAAAAAACCCGTTTTTTTTCAAGTTGGCTTTTATCATGTAAATATAAATCTATTTTACAAGAAAGAAAACATAATAAATGACCTCATGTCAATAAAATTAGTTTTTTTTTTTATTCATATCAAAGTCAAATCAGGTATGAAAGAAGACATTTATTTTCAAAATGTATTTTAAAAAAAACAGTAAAAAACAAACATAAAGCCATCTCACGAGTTTTAGAGTAATAAAAACCGTAATTTTACAGACACATTCAACTAATTGTATATAATTTTATGGTTTATACCAATACAAAAAAAAATCGAAAGGCATTCACTGGATCGATTCAGTACTGCATATCGATTTAAAAAATCGGCCTGAAAAATCGATTCTTTGATTAATCGATCTCAGATCGCCATCCCTATTATCTGTCATATCTGTATCTGTGGCAAATACCACAGAGTACATTTTAAAGACCTCTAAATTTCTTTTGGGCAAAATAATACGTAAATATATTATATACCTTGATACCTACTGTAGTTGGCGCATTTTGGGTACCTACCTACTATTTCTTACCTAAAATATCTATATAAATTTTGCCACAAATCTAACTTTTAATCCTTAATTTTCGTAGGTAATGGCGATTTCAGTTAAGGGTCTTTTAAAATACATCAGGTGTTCAAATTATATAACATTTAATTTTCGCAACATTACGACTACTTCAACAAATATGGAAAGTGCATTAGAAAATTTAAAAATAAATCCATATTACGAAAAGTACGCAGCACGAATTGCAGATCTACAAAAAACTTCACCTGAAGAGTTTATGCAAAGAGTAGAAGTTCAGCAGAAAAACAAGGAAGAGGAGAAGAAGAAAAAGTTCGCCTCTGTCGATACCAGGTTCGTAAGCCTTCCGGGTGTTGTACTATTGCAATTATTGCGATTACTTCTAGAAGTTCTAGATATGAACAACAGCAACAGCTGTACGCAAGACCGCCTACAGTTGTTGGTATCCACTACGTTAGCGAACCTTTTGCGCTCCGTCATCCTATAACTGCTCTACATAGTGGTTACGTTCACGTTGAGCAAAATTGGGCTGTGTTCCATCCTCCTATCCTGACATACAACTCAATGTCAGAATATTGATGACCTTGATTTATTCTCCACTAAGTGTTCCTAAATATTTTATTTTATGTAAAAATTTCTTTAAAAGGTCACTCAGAGTAGTTCAGTCTTTTGTTAATTCTCTTCGAGGGCTTACTTCTTAATTTCTTACTTTCTCTTGCCTGACTTTCTATTAAGAAGTCAAATAAAAAAGTTCAATAAATAGAAATTTCCAAGTAAATTGAAGCAAACAGTAAGTCCTTCTGTAACTCCATCATCTCTTTATGAATTAATTTTCTGTATTTCTGTAAATGAAAAAAACATGTGATTTATATTTGCAAACATATATATGTTTGCAAATATAATATAATCTTTAAAACCTTAAGAAACATTGCTAATCCTATTATTATAATTATGTAATCTATATTTTGCTTTATGCCTATCTATTATTAAATACTGTATGGCCTGTTGGGGAGGTGCTGCAAAAACTATCCTTAAACCGTTGGAAGTTGCACATAGCGCCAAATTGAAAGTGGCTACCTTCCATCCTCTAATTTATCTGATGAATCAGTTATACAAAAATTGCAATGTTCTCAGGGTGCGGCAACACTTTATTATACAATCAATACTGCTGCAATACTGCATAACCACCTATATTAAAATTATCAAATGCCAAAAATACACGCTTCCTCACAAACACAAATGCAAACTAAATAATGTACCTTTCTAATGGAGAAAGATTGTCTAAATTGGTTTAGTGCTTTAGGCACTAAATGCGATGCAATATGGGCAATGCAATAAATGCGAATCTGGGTTTGTTTGTTTGAACACTCATTCAAACAAACAAACCCAGATTCGCATTTATTACTATAATATAAATATTGATAATATTAGTAAGATAACATTAATCAATTGTGACAAACATAGTCTCTGGAGGCTTTACTCTGCATTGGTGGAATGAGATCCTTATGGCATCCACTGATGTAATAGGCCATTTCCATTTGTGCCATGCAATATTAATTTGTTTTCAGACAATTCTCCTCAGTTTTAAATCCAAAAAAGGTCACAGAAGAAGTTTCTGGCAGTAAAGAGAAAAGGCTCAATGATATATTCAAATTGGATCTTGTAAAGGATAAAGATGCTACAGAAATCCAGATCATTTGGGAGGAGTATCACAAGAGTAAAGAAGTGATTTCAGCAGTCATTCCAAAGGATACATACTCCACCCTGCAAGAGTGCATGCAGCAGTGCCCCACCTTCCTGTTCCCTCTGCCTCGCTCCCAGGGATATGAGTTCTTCATGTGCCAAAGTTATGGCCACACTGTACACTTCACACCTCTTCTTGCTTACCAGGTTTGTAACATTAGTTTGATTGAAAGTACCTTTATTAGTGACAATCTAGAAATTAGATTAACAGCAGGGTAAACATTGCTTTACAAATAAGTATATAATAAGGCATGAAATAAATCTTTTTCACTTTTAGTGGTAGAGCGATCATCTAGCCCTTTCTACTCAGATGAATACTGACTTAGATTATATATATATGTATATTATATAGTAGTATAATAACTTTAATGTTATATTCCTTTATTCTCTTATATACATTATAATTGTGTAACCATTTTTTTAATATAAACTTAATTACAAACCGTCAACTCATTATAATGTTAGGAAACTAGAAACAGTTCCCATAAATTTCATAAGAAATAAATGGAACTTCATAAAGTAGTTTGAACATGTTTTGTTTATTAGATGCAATCTCACCAATGACCTCATATAATATGCTACTGCCTGTATATTGTTTGAACAAAACTAAAATTAAATGTCACTAATTTCAATGGAATATTGCATTTATTTTAATAATTGTGAAATGCAGATTAATATGCTGTATTCTCCAATGGAGTAGGCTGTCGGTACACTAGAATGAGTGCAGAAGTTTGAGGCAAAACAAATTAAAATATTTCGATATTGACTTAACATGTCGACTCGTACATATTAGGGCTTTGTTGACACAGGTGCACAAGGAGAACGCGCCGGAGTGCCTCACCATGGTGCACTACACGGAGCTTGCCAACAAGGGGCTCATCCTTATGCGCGGCGAATTCGACAAGGTAGAACTTGAGTGTTACATTAAGTGTATGTCACCCTCTAAAACTGGCACTTATACTGACAAACAATTTTAGCGTCGTGGTGCCCTACTGTGCCCTACAGTATCACGTTGCCGCGATACTTGAAAGTAAAATCGTCATATGACAACAACATCTCGTGCTTTTAGGCGATTAACACAAGGCACCGCTCACCGCCGTGGAAGGCGGTGCCGGTAAAACGGATTTCGTAGCGGTGCCCCGTGCGGTAAGGCGGTACGCGCCTATCCGCGCGGATGAATTTAACACGGTTTTGACCAGTTTGATCACAGACACTAGCAAGAAATCAAGAATGGACGCCGAAGTGGTGGCAGCTATTCGGCTTTTATGGCATAGAAAGAAAAAAATAAGAAGATATTGGGTTCATCAATTTTTAAGAAGTAGAACTCTAAAATGGGACATTCATGCTATTCTATAAAAGCTTGAGAAAACACAGCAGAACAACTTTCAATCTACGAAATAAAGTTTTTGACATCCAAATCCATTATTAAATTGCAACACGTCCTGCACCCATGATGAACCGCGCGGTTACGCGGCGCCCTGTGCGTGAGGCGCCGCCCCACCGCGCGGGCGGCAGCGCGGTCTGATGGTGGCGGTGAGAGCACCGCTCGACCGCGCGGTCGAACGGTGTACTTGTGTTAGGCATCTACGGATTTATTAGAGGCCAATGTGACATGAGATCCGCATCACCGCCTACCGCGGCGGCGCGGTGTCGTGTGTTAATCACCTTATGCAGTGTATTGTAGGTACTTTTCTTCCAAATGTATCGGCAACCACGGTGACACTTCAGAGCACCGTCACATGTTGCTGTTATTGATTGTTTAAGTTTCCTGTATAAACATGGTTCATCATAAGCCGCGTTTAAAAAAAAAGGCGGCTGGGTAGCTATCCCACAAACTTTCTATCCCCTTTCATACTTCCCATCCCCTTACACTATTTGTTGGGTTGAATTTCAGAAAATCCTGAAATAGGCGTCTGATTTATTATTTATATCAGAGAGCATTTAAGATCATAAGTAAATCTGACAATGAATATAAAAATGTTTCATACAACCTTTGCCATTTCATATCACCTTCTTAGGGGTTTAATTTAGGAAACTCTCTTTACACGTTGCTCTTTCGTACTCCTTTTACACGTTGTAAAGGAAACGCCTCTGTAAAATTTTCAACCACTTTCCAAAAATCGCTTCTTAGTGCTCACCTTCGTCATAGAAGACACCTTCATACAAAATGTCAAGCTTGTAGAGCCAGCGGTCTCGGCTCTGCGTGGATACATCATTAGTGTTGCCTTTTATCAAGACTAAGCTTTTGCCCGCGGTAGGCGCATACCCTGTTTTTCCCCCATAGGAATTTCGGAAAACCTCCCTCGGTGCTCCCCTAAACTATTCAACCCACATGCCAAATTTTAGCTTTTTACAACCATTAGTTTCGACTGTGCGTTGTGTGTCATCCATCACTCGGTCACCAGTCAAAGTTTGTTTCATTTGGGCTTTTGGTTAAAATAATGACACAGATTTTTGGAATTTGTATTACATTTTTGTACACTCAATTGGATATTTTTTACAGAATGTACTTGATGGTCAAGAAGCTCGATGTCTAGCAAATCAATTTCAAATGTACTACAGCGGAAAAGATAGTGCAAAGTTGCAACTGCTTAAAACATTCACCAAGAACCCTGATACATTCAAACACATGGACCTGATAGCACAGCTAGAAAACATTGGTTTGTAAATATGATGATTTTACAAATAAAACACAAAGTACAAAAATTTGTTTGAATTCGTAACACTATTAATAATAAGATAACTCGCTAACACTGGGGGGAATCTTACGAAATTATGTACACGTATATCTAAGGCTCGGAGCTTTCTTAGCAGAATTATAAATAGTGAGGTCATTGGAGGTGTCCGTTCAATCTGTGAGGATAGTAGGTGTAATCAGGCGTGTCATTAACGATGACACTCAACGGAGAGTCTGGCGACACGGCTGGTAAAGGTGGAGCTAGTAGAGGGGATCGAGGGACACTACACCCTCCATCAATGGCTCTACCTATTCTGGAGGGCCGATGAAACAGGCTCTGCTGTTGTACATGTCCTAGCCTGATATAGTCCATTGGATCATGAACAATCACCTCATGTGAGGTATCTTTTTTATTAGCGACGTTCCCTTTTTTGCATTTCAACACATTTTCTCCACATTCTTGATAACAGCTTTCTATAAAAAGATTTTGTAAAAATAGCTTTGTTTTCTTCATGACGTCTTCTTCAATGAAAGTGGCATTCCGTTTCAAATATGTAGGAATTTCGGACATAAACTCTTCGTACAAAGGGTACCCGTAATCATAGTGAAGACTTTGGTTTGACGATGTCGTAAGAGTAGAGACCGATTTGGCTCCTATACTGTCCGGAGATTTATCGGTGGCTTCGGCCGAACCCATAGAGGTAAACATTTCAAAATTACTAGATAAGTTCTCTTCTTGACTATTCACGTTTCCATGCGGTTCTTCGTAATTGATTGATTCTTCAAGAGCGCATTTATTGAAGAACTTAAAGTTTCCATTCTTAAAATGTTCAATTCTATTATCACACGTATCAATTAGTTCGGGCATTCTAATATTGGTTGAGCTCAACGTACTTATAGCATTAGTACCTTTTACCAATTCATCCAATTTCAAATTTGGTTTTTCTTTCAAATTTTCTAACACAGGTCTTGTGATTGTTTCGGATCGAACAGCTTTTGGAAACATTCTCAATGTAAGCCGATTATTCGTTACCAGGCAGTTATTTACAGTGTTATGGTTAGAAACGTGATCACAAACTATACCGCTGTTTTTAAGCAAAATTTGTCCTGTACGTCGCGATCTTTTTCTGATTTCGTCGAGGCATTTACGTGTTCTCCGTTTTTTGCGTTTAGTCGTATTTGACAAGGATTCCATCACAAGTTTTAGTAAGTAAGCAATAGGTATATTGTAGTTGTACCTACTTAATATAAACTCAATCAAATGAAATTGAAATGATTCCCGGCTTCAGTAAATGCCCTCTAAGGGATTTCAGTAAATGCCCATTATTCTAAATAAATATTACTACTACCTACTATCGTATCTATTGGAAAGAATAACTGTCACAAATAGTAGCATTTAATAAATACTGACTAGGTAAAATACAGATTTTTGCGTTGCATGTAGGCGTTTTCGACTTTTCAGGAGAAGCTAGTAAAAGTAAAATGTCATTGTCGGTTTGTTTTGCCACCAAAAAGATTTAAGAAAAAAGTTCGAAATTCAAGTGGTTCAAATTTACTTCTATAATTCTAAATAGATATGATTTTCTATACAATCGAACCTTTCCAAGACGGGGATAACAAATTTGAAAAATTCAACCTAACCGCGGCAGGATGCAATATTTCTTTCCCCCGCGAAAAAGTGGCAACCCTAATTTGCATAATTCTATATCTTTAGTATATTACATTATTTTCCGATATTATACCGTCCCGGGCCCCAGGCGTGTGGAGAGCCACCGGGCCCTTCCAGCCCAGTCCGACCCTACCGACTGTATATTGGGCATTCAATATACAGTCTGAAGAATAAAATAAAGGCCAGGAGAAATGCCCTAGAAGTAGAAACGCCAATGGTGCCAGGCTCATACACATAATTATGTATTCGCCGGTCGTTTCGAGCCCGTGGGCTATTTAACGGCTTGCTCAGATGATGGGCAAAGACAAGCCCGTACCAGCCTATATAGTCAGTGCCTGTAGGTACGCGAAATACTAGGAGTCATTTGTCGCTCAGGCGTGTTTTGAATTTATAACGGGCCTGAGAAACGGGGTTGGGGTTTCATGGACTCATCGGATATCTATAAAAGAGTTTCTTTTCCCCTGTCGAAAACATGAGCCACACGGACTATGTTATCGATACCGACGCAGCAATAATAATAATAATATGAAAATGACCATGTCACGTTGTACTGGGGTCGGTCTATCATCACTGACAGGACTATTGTCGCCAATAAGCCTGATATAGTGGTGATAGACCGATTAGCGTGCCGCACAATGATAATCGATGTTATCTGTATCTCGGCCAGACTTTCCTTGAGATGTGTGATGTCCTTTAGCAGCCTGGTGCCGTCGACGTGGTCAAACGTGACTGGGGGCAACTTATGTAGCTCCTTCGCCACAAAAGCAAACTCAAACTCAAACTCAAAACGTTTATTTCAATTAGGCCATTAACGGCACTTTTGAACGTCATCAATAAAAATTATCATAAATTAAGTGACTCTAGCGTCCATTCGCAAAGGTAGATTCTTATGGAGAAGAACGGACAAGAAACTCCATAAAGCTCCAAAAAGCGGGAACGTCGTCCGGGTCAGTGCTCTTCAACAATGTAACACTCTTCTGGCCTCCATCCCTCCGGCAGGACTGCATCTGCTCGACTTTGCCGAGCCATTGGAACAGTAGCAGCTTGGCACTGGTGATCTCCTCCGTCTTGAAGCTGGACTTGCAGATCTGCAAGATGCTGACTTTGTCCATGTAATCGATGGCATGGTTAATAAAATTTATTTAGTAAAACTTTATGTACAATAGTGGTACATGGGCGGACTTAATGCAACGAGGCATTCTCTACCAGTCAACCTTTGGGATATAAATGCCAAGACCTCGTTGGCTATGACCGTTTGTGAACTCATAGTAAATTGGGCAACGGCTAAATCTGCGCGACACGCGCATAATATTCGTATCGAGCAGCGCAAACACGTGCGTACTCGACCGTGCATTACAATTCACGTATTGAGTCCAAAATGGTACGAACTATGTTGACTAAAATTATTGACTATCGTCTTGAAAATAAGAACTCTTGCAGTGGTCAGGGCCCTGAGTCTACTATTACAATAGTGTCAGAATGGTCTAACATTGATCTCATAATGGTTCATTTTTACAAGTTTGGTAATCTACTAATAAAATAGCGTCACTATGACTTTCCAGTGGTCAACCACTGACACTCCATTGAAAGATATGGCATAGAATGGTAATCTCGTACTTATTGCTAAATGAATTACAGACGTATGCGGTAGTCTGCTAAAATCTTGACAGTTCCTTTAATCAGTGACCTACCATTAGGACGTCATTGTGCAGTCATTGTTTTTAATATCTCGGTTATCAAAAAGTATTACGAGACCATTGACCGACCAGTGATCGACCATTATGAATTTAGCAGATTACGAACTTTTAGCAAAATGACAATGGAATCGTGTTGGAATGACAAATTTATAAAAATAGCAGACTTAGGCCCCTGGTTTATTTCGTTTTACACGTGATGTGGGCGGTCAACCGTGGAGCATGTTTACAAACATGGGAATCAAGTATCAACCATTCAGACAAAAAATGTATGGCAATTTAACTATGCCCATAATTTGGGAATACTTTTTCTAAATGATGCAACACTAAAAAAACAAACGGTCTTTGATTGTCTATGATTCCACTAATAAAACGTCAAAAGTCAAAAACTCAAAACTTAAATGGTACTTTGGTACAGTGAAACTGCATGAATTTATTATTTAGAATCGTTACTCGTTTCCTATTAGATCATGTAAATATTCCTATCGGTGCTCTGTGAACCTTTTATTATTATAGGTATTATAGGTTCATTGAGATTTGTATGGTGTTTATAAAGGAAAAGGCCAGCGGTTGGTGACTGAAAACGATTTTTTTTAAATCATATTTATTACGAAATAAAATGTTTACAACATTCAAGTTTAGGTGTTAAGAGCCAAATATTAATCTGGAATATTTATGTCAAGGTATGTCCTATAGCGTTTCAATATGTATTTGTGTTTTATTGCAGTCAAGGAATAGGTACCTACATTCTACTATTGCATTTTTATTTTAAAAATTCATCAAATAATTTAATAATATCTTTTAGTGGGCATGTAATGGATACCTTGTTTCTAAATATTTTTCTTGGTATCTTGCTTTGATTAAATTTTGAATGCACCAAATTAACTGCAAAACTAGTAGAAAAATACAAGTAGTATTCACATGATTAGATATTGTTTTGTCTTCACACTGTACCTGGGTTTAAAAATACAGTTTTGTTCCTAGATATTTTATTAAAATATCTTAGTCTAGCAGTGGCCCGTGGTTTTACCCACGTAGTCCCCGTTCCTGTGGGAATATGGGGATAAAATATAGCCTATGTTACTCAGGGTGAATCTAGCTTTCTAATGTTCAAAGAATTTTTTTAAAATCAATCCAGTAGTTTTTGAGTTTAATTAATTAAATTACATACCAAAGTACAAATCTTTCCTCTTTATAATATTAGTATAGATGTGAATACCACAAATATATTTACTCATTAGCTAACTACAATTTTATTGACAGAATATATGTATTTAAACATAAATGTAATAAGTATGGACCTCAATATAAAACATGAACTTGGTAAATGTGTATTAAATTTCAGTCACACAAAATAGTCAATAAAGATAATTGTTCAAAATCAAGTCTAAAATAAAAAATAAAAATTCAACAATAAATAATATTAATAAGAGAAAAGCTTATTGTGTGCTACTATTAACTAGTTGCCAAGCACTGAGTTACAATTACCATAAATAAAAATATGTAATTTAATAGGAGTGTGCTTTTATTTTTATTTTTTTAAATATTATCAATAATTTGATCTATGATAATTAGGAAAAGTTCTTGCCCTTTGTGGCTTTTTAGTGCTCACTCTTCAATTGGTCCAAAAACTATCACAATATAATTTGGCAAAAAACGAAATTCTCATAAAATATTTCCCTGTAATAGGAGTGTGTTCAAAATCTGTAAATGCAGATAGTGATTACTCCAAAAATTGCACTTCCTGCCTGGACTCTAGAATCCATTCTATAATTATCATCTACTCCCATGAGTGCAATAAAAACATTTAATTAACTTGGTCTGATTGACTCGGGCTCTCAGTACAACTTCCCTATTGTTTGCCTCCGTATTTCGGCTACACCTGTGCACTCAAGGAGCACATGCGATACCGTTTCATCCTCCTCCATGAGTGCTCTGCATAGAGGGCTGTCAGTAATACCTATCGATTGTGTTTGTTCAATGAGCAGTGCTTGTGATGGTCCCCACCACCATTTGTAGGCTGCCTCTATCCAAGCGCAAAAAGCGCCTGCTCAGTTTCTAGTCCAGGGTTGGCATAAACTGCTTGGACTGTCTGTAGCCTGGTGCCGAGGACGACCATCGTTCTGCCTGTGTGTGGGTATGTTCTTGTATCCATGTTGCTGGTTGAAAGGGAGTGGAACTATGGGTTCAGGTTCGGTCCAACAAGTCGGAGGCCATAGCTTTTCATGGCCCCCGGCGGGCACCGCCGCCAGAATCACACATCGTGGTCAGGGGGGTCCATATCACTGTCGAGTCTACCATGAAGTACCTGGGATTGGTGCTCGACAGCTGGTGGGATGGCACCCACTTCCGGCGGCTGGCGCCCAAGTTGTTGGGCGCGGCTGGGGCGCTGAGCACCGCCTGCAGGCGGTTGTACGTAGGGATCGTGCGATCGATGGCCCTATACGGGGCCCCGATCTGGGCGGCTGACCTGGCGGCCAGCACTATCACTGTTCTGCGGAGGCCGCAGAGGGTGATGGCCATCAGAGTCATTAGGGGTTATCGCACGATCTCCTACGAGGCGGCTAACGCACTGGCCGGATCTCCGCCATGGGACCTGGAGGCATAAGTCCTCGCGTCACTGTATCGGTGGCGCGAAGATGTGCGGGCGCGCGGCGAGCGACTGATGCAGTGACACATTGAGCTGCGTCGGTCGCAGCTGCGCGAGGTCCTGGTGGCGGAATGGCGGGACAGGCTATCACGCCCTTCCGCCGGTCTCGTCACTGTCGACCTTTGGCTCAGGAGAAGGCACGGCTCCCTGACGTATCGCGCGACGCAGGTCCTCTCAGGGTATGGCTGCTTTGGGAGGTTCCTGTGTCGCATAGGCAGGGAGCCAGACGCTCGGTGTCACCACTGCGTCGACTGTCGGGAGGACACGGCGCGGCATACGCTGGCAGAGTGTGCCGCTTGGGAGGAGCCGCGCCGTGACTTCATCTCTGTGGTAGGCAGTGACCTCTTGCTACCGGCCGTAGTTCAATCTATGGTCGGCGGCGAGGAGTCCTGGGACGCGGTGGTCTCCTTCTGCAAAACAGTTATCTCGCAGAAGGAGGCTGCGGAAAGGGAAAGGGAGACCTCGAACTCTCCCCCCCCCCCCCCCGCAGCAGGCGCACCGGGCGTCGGAGGAGGGCTTTCGCTGCCCTCTTCCGGACCCCTAACTGGTTCCAGGGACGGCGGACTTTGGGACGTCCGCCGCCCCCATTCTTCCGGACCCGAGGTGCGCCCCTCTCTGACGCCGCGAAGGGAGTCAAACACCTCACTCCCTCTGCAGACACGAGGTGGCCCGCAGATGCGGGCCGGCACCAGACGGGGATTACGGATGTCGCATACGTTTCCGCGATCCCCGGCGTAGGTGAGAGATGGAAAACCGGGGTGGTTTTAGTCAGTAAGAGTCTGACAGACCCCTCCGCCCGCCCCAGGGTGGAAGACATCCATGAGGATTTCCCCCCGTAAAAATAAATAAAATAAAAGTGTTTCATCCCGAATGTATCTGTCACAGAGCCTCTCTAGGGTTTTCAGTAGAAAGTATGTTAGGCTTATTGGTCTATATGCTTTGGGTTGATTGTGTGTAGTCTGTTTTTCCCGGTTTGGCGATGAAAATTACTTTAACTTCGCGCCATGCCATGGGTACGTATCCGTGCGCTAGGCAGGCCTGGTATATTGCTAACAACCATGGTGTTAGGGATCTTTCTGCCCATTGTAGTAGGGCTGGGAAGATGCCATCCAGTCCTGCAGATTCATATGGTTAGAAGGTCTTTATACCTCTTTTTATTCGATCTTCTGTCACTATCTTGCACGGCTATAGACCAGTCTGGATCAGCAGGAGTCCGTTCAGATTCGTTTGCCCCCGTTCTGTCTTGTGTGGAATAAGTCATTGCCCTTTCCTTAATATCTCTTCATAGGTACCTCGACAACAACAAAAAATGTTTGTCATTGTAAAATGTAAATATTTCTGTTTGCAGAATTAAGTATGTCAATAAATGATTGTCACTGACCCCATCAGCATTATTCCACATTTAATCTGGTGTCGCGCATAGCCGACGGCAGAATCATCGGCTTCACCTGCATCGATGTCGGAAATTATGTGTCTTGTGTGACTGAGTAACAAACATCCATTCATCATCCTACATTTCGCAGCTATAATAGTTAGCAAGACTAAGTATGGTCTTTTGTTATTAGGGGAGGGGGTGTTGATGATGGCGCATTTGGTCCAGTGGTGCGCGGCTCGGTGACGGGCGCCGCGCCGGCACCGGCATGGCGGAGGGCGAGGGCTCGGGGCAGCCCGACGCGGTGCTGCTGGCGCCGCTGTCCGAGGACACGTTCCTGCACAACCTGCACGTGCGCTACAAACGTGACATAATATACGTGAGTAGCGAGGCGCGCGCGGCGGCCCGCGGCGAGCGCGCGTGACGCCTGGCCTGTTGTTGCAGACGTACGTGGGCAACGCGCTGGTGTCGGTGAACCCGTGCCGCGCGCTGCCGCTGTACTCGGCCGAGCTGGTGCGCGCCTACCTGGCGCGCCCGCCCTACCAGCTGCCGCCGCACCTGTACGTACCGCTCGCAGTCCTCCCGCCCCGAGGGGTGCACTCGCCCCGAGCCGGCGCCGCTAACTCGCTGTCGGTTGCAGGTACGCGATCACGGCGACAGCGTACCGCTGGGTGCGCGACAGGAACGAGAGCCAGTGCATCGTTATTACGGGTGAGTGGCACCATCCTCAATATCATACATTCGAATACAACAAATCAGGGCGCGCTGAATGACGGCAGTGACACGTTGCAGGCGAGAGCGGCGCGGGCAAGACGGAGGCGGCGCGCGTGTGCCTGCAGTGCGCCGTGGTGGCGGGCTCGGGCGGCGCGCGCGACGGCGGCGGCGCGGCGGCCGCGCTGGCCGCCGCCGGCACGCTGCTGGAGGCCTTCGGCAACGCCGCCACCGCGCGCAACCACAACGCCAGCAGATTTGTGACTACTTGCTCTATGGCAGGGTGGCGACGCGCTCGGCCCGACTAGCATGCGTTGCGGGCGGACTGTACTTGACACCTCACAACTTTGCTACGCTCTGTCTCGCACGCAGTATGCGAGGATACTAGTTTTTCTTCACAAATCAACACTAAATATCTCCTATTGCTGTCTGAATGTGTGTTCTTTCGGTCCGAGTACAGCTGGCCGCACCCGGCCCGAGCGCGCTCACTCTTATCGTGATAACGCGGCTTTAGCTCCGCGAAAATAAAATGAAATATTCTTCCGATATCTTCTGATTGCAAAGCAGTGCATGAATTCTTAGGAGCAGTTGACTGTTTCAATGAGCACTCGTATTCGGTCGCCAGGTCTCGTAGTAACGTGCTCGCTTTCGTTCCCAGGGAAAGCTGCTGGAGATCGAGTTTGATTTCAAAGGCGAGCCGGTGGGAGGCCACATCACGCACTGTGAGCGCACCCTCTATTTATTTCAGCATCATTGAATCATACATTATGTCTGTAAATCACATTTCGCCACTTATGTTTAAGTCCAGTGTAATTGTCAGATGGTCGGCGTTACAGAGTGAGCCCGTTGCTATCGCTGGTACAAATCCAGACAAGACTGCTTCTGACAATGTCCCAACGGAAAGCCCAATCCAAATTGACTTTTGCGACTACAAGACGAACACGGCAGTAACGGAATGCAGTGGCTTAAAACAATTCGAAAATATTTTTTGCTAAATTGGAATGGAGGTTATCATATCTCTTTTTAGGGTTTCGAATGTCCGTACGATAGAACCGGACCTGAAAAAAACAGGTAATCATCTAAGAAGTAGCATGACTAGTTCAGTTGAGAGGCGGGCCACTCCGACACGTCTCGCACTGCGGGCGGCGCGCAGACTGCCGCCGAACGCGAATCAATGCGCACGCCCGATCTTTAAATTTTGCGTGTCTTCAAACTCGATATTCCCTGCAGCACCATTCAGACTCCAGGCGTAACAACAAGCCGAGCAGAGATGCTGTAGGAGCAACGTGTTTTGCAACAGAATAAAACTGCAGAAAACAGTCAAGCTGCGCAACTCGAACATATGTAGTGTTAGCCTTGACACTATTGGTAAGGAACATAGATTGTCTCCAGTACGTCGGTACTTTTGGTGTGAGTCCATTGGATTCGGAGCAATAAAGCGTCCAAAGCGAACCGTCTTGCGGTGATTGACGAATTGATACGTGTTGACGACTCGTGCTTACCACTCGGGTTCCATCCTACTTTGTATTCTGAGTGTCGCCGGTCCAACTTGGATGACGCGTAATGGATGGCCCGAAGATGTCATCCAACCGGAAACTAACGCAGCATGTGAGGAGGCAAGCTGTTCAGGAACATTCGGCTTATTCGCTCCGGTTCCAGATGTGGTTCGACTTTCCTCTTAACTGCGCCTCCAACGGGCATTAGCCTCGTTTTCCAAAATTGTTGACAGATTAAAGGGTCTTCCTGGCAGCAGCAATTGAAACACGCACAAGTGGAGCCGTTTGCGGAGTATTAGCAATGGTATGGCGTCACCTAGACGAGCATGGCTTGCTGCGCGAGGACGGCCGGATCGATGCTGCTGCAGATGTCGCCAACGAGGTAAAGAGGCCTGTATATTGGACGTAAAGGCGCGCATGGTGATTGACGCAATAGTCAACATGCTGAGGGAAAAACATTGTTAGTGAGACCTAGAGCTATCGTGAAGACTAGTGTCGCCATGTATACGGCACAGCATCGAATGGGATGGACTGGAGTTTCATTCCTCCCGCCTGTACCCGCTGGGGCAGGGCATAGGAGCGACTGATTTGCAGCTCCAAGTCTTCGCTCGTCTTCAAGTTGTTTTACTCTTAATGGAAACCAAGGCACGAGGTGTTGAGCACACTTGTAGTAGATATTGAAGTCCCTTGATGCGTAGACTGGCGGGGCGGTCTCAAATATTTGCGCACGCAGCCATCCTGTTTTTTCAAAATTCAATAAACATGTTTTCATTTTTTGCCTGTGTCTTCGTTGCAAGAAACCCGTTAGTTAGGACTAACGGGTAACCGGCTCCCGTCGGGGCTAACAAAGTTTGGTCTCACGTGCGTTAGTCTGTCCATTCTTCAAAGCCGGCTCCGAATCTAGTGGACCGATTCTGTGGAAAAAACTTTTTCCAAAAAAAAAACCAAAAACAACCGACTTCTAAACAAAAAAAGTGAAAAATAAAAAACTGTATTTTTCAAACTTATTTTATACTTTTTTTGAAGTCAGTTCTTTTTTTTTGTAAAAAGTTTTACATCGACTGTCGACGAGTGAATGAGAACATCATCAATGTAGTCTAAGCCACGCATTATTAGGGATACTTAACTCAAATACTATTCGTCAGGATCTCAATCAAATTTCGAATACAAGAATTATCATTATCAAAATCGGGACACCCAGTACAAAGCTATGAGGTAACACACACCAAAAAAAATATAGTCGACTTGAGAACCTCCTCCTTATTTGGAAGTCGGTTAAAAGTACATAATAATATGTATACACTTCTGTGACCCAAATACGGACGCGTAACGTAAAAAAAAAAACAGTGTGTGCTTACTTTTTATGAAATTAGTTTTTCATACGTGGCCAAATATAACTCATAAACTGTACAGAAGATAGTCTTATGTAGCTGCTGTGTTGTGTCTGTTGCTGCTGTGTTGTGTCTGTGTCGAATAAATGTTTGATATTATATTCTGTATGAAGAACATAAAAATAAAGGCTTGCGACAAACTAGTTCTGCGTTGGTTTTTGTACGGAACACTAAATACACGTCGCCTTTTTTTCAATTGCCATGTTAATAGGTACTTACCAAAAGTGCATGCGAAGGAAATGTTAAAACATTGACTATATGATATATTTTATGTTGCAAGCAGATCTCCTGGAAAAGGTAACTTAGAAGGATAGTGGCGAGATGCTTGGCTTGCACGTGTCCCCCGCGCTCAGCATACGGTTTAGCTGCCTACTTCTGTATTTTTCCCACATTGTCCTGCTTACCACTCGGCAGTCTCTGGAATGTCTGTACTCCCGATTGGATCCCTGAAGTCTGCTGGGATTGTAGTCCGCAAACCCCAACTACATATGAATTACGAAATCTGCTCGGACATGCGACAATTCAAAAGTGCCTGTAAAGGGTTTATTTGAAATAAATGCTTTGAATCTTGAATCTTGAATCTTGAATCTTGACATTATTTTATATTGTCGAAATTTGTAGTAAGTTAATCTATAATATGTATACATACTACTGCCTTCAAAGTATGCTCCTTCAGAAACGATACACTCTCGCTTACGTATAATCTAATCATTAAAACATTTTAAACACTTTCCGGAATTAAGTTCAGTTCTCGTCGCGAGTTCCTTATGTCTTCTATCGAATGACAACGCGTGCCCCGGAGGAAAAGAAAAGGAAGAAGTCAGCTGGAGCCAGAGTTCGTTCACAACGAAGGCCTTGTGCGGAGGCGCACTGTTGTGCTGCAAAATCCAAGAATTTTCTTTCCATAAATCTGTCCCCTTTCGTGTCATTTTCTCTCATTAACGTTGCATAACGGTCACATAATATTCCTTATTTACCGCTTGACCTTCCGAACTCCGAGTGCACAACACCGCGATAGTCAAAGGAAACGCTCAACATGACTTTAAATTGGTTTTTGATCGACTTTGGCGCGGGGTTTTCGGTTTCGGTTCAGTTGGAAGGCGCCACTCCGAAGCTTGTTCAAAAAACGAAGAAAGAACCGAAAACACCGACTTCCGAAATTAAAGTTATTTCATACTTTTATGTTTAGAAGTCCGTTGTTTTTTTTTTTGTACAAATTTTTTTATTTACACTTTTTAGTGGTTCACCCCCCCCCTCCACTTAAACGTACTCATCACAGCGTACACGGTATAAATTGGTGTAAACAAAAAGTAAGCCCAACAATGGGGAACTGCTGTAAATCGTTGAGGAATGCCCTCAACTGTCTATGGTCTCCATCATCAGACCTGTAACGGCACTTACAACCCATATGGGTGCAAAGTTCTCATCATCATAAGTCCAAACACCGGGTAATTGCTATAAGTCGTTGAGGGGTTCCCTCGACTGTTTCAGACCTTCATTAAATAGTAGTGCATAAGATTACACTGGTCAACGAAAAAACAACTTTTACAAATCCATGAAACGAATTCAACTGATTTTAAGAGAACATTGAAAAACGTTCACAGTGGTAATAATTTTATGTCTTAGTTAGCTCGGGTTTTTGGTGGATATCAATAAAAAAACTTATAGCTCAGTTATAAGTTTACTTATATTAAAACATTTTTTAATTTTTAACCGACTTCTAAAAAAGGAGGAGGTTCTCAATTCGGATGTTTGTATGTTTTTTTTTTTTTTTATTGTTTGTTCGCGCATAACTCCGTCGCTTGCCAACCGATTTGAAAAATTCTTTTTTTGTTGGAAAGGGTATACTTCCCAAATGGTCCCATGAAAATTTTATCGAAATCGAACAAGCGGTTTTTCAAAAATCAACAAAAATCTAAAAAAAATATCTACATTGTCTACATTGACGACCTTTTAGTTTACTCTGCATTGGAGCAGTGCGTTTTTTTTACACTAATGTAATTGGTTCGTTTAGGTGGGGGGAGGGGAGGGGGTTTAGGTACCACTAAAAAGTGAAAATTAAAAACTTTTTACAAAAAAATACAACCGACTTTTCCACAAAAAATCAAAAAAGTACAAAATAACTTTAATTTCGGAAGTCGGTGTTCAAAAAATGAAAAAGGAACCACAAACACCGAGCATCGAGATTTTTTGAAGGTGTAAAGTTGAACTTATTTTTCTTTTATAATCGAGATCTACAGCTTCTCTTCTTAACGTGCAACAATAGTCTGCTAGCATAGCAGGGCTCCACTCTCCCTGATAACGCTGTTCCATGCCTGCTATATCCTGGTGGAACCGTTCACCGTGCTCATCACTAACGTCTCCCATACATTGCGGCAAAAAATTTAAATGTGAGTCCAGAATATGTATTTTAAGGGGCATTTTACAGCCAATAATGCGCAAGGCTTCAATCATATCTTTTAGAAGAGCGTTGTAGTTCTCAGCTGTTACATTTCCGAGAACATTAGTAAAAACGTGTACCATAGATTTCCAAGCCTTGCTCTCTTCTTTGTTCAATTTACTGTTGAAAGTAATTGTCGTTTATCAACTTTCGTATTTGAGGCCCTATAAAAATCCCTTCTTTTAATTTTACCTCTGTCATTTTTGGAAACTTATTTTTAAGATATTGAAAAGCATCACTTTCGCGGTTAAGAGATTTAACAAAAATTTTCATTATTCCTAATTTTAGATGCAAAGGTTGCACAATAATTTTCTGTTGTTGAACTAATGGTGGATGGAGTATATTTTATGATCCTGGAGTGAAACTTTTCCTGGGTGGCCAAACTTTTCTAACATAATGATTTTCTTTATCGCGACTATTCCAAAGACACAAAAAAAACAACAGTATTTAGTGTAAACTTGTTGCATGCCCAAAAGTATAGCAATAACTTTAAAATCTGCGCAGATCTAAATATATATAAATCGATGTAAATAAAAACAAACACGCAGAAATCAATTAAAAAGCTAAAATTTTACTTAATCACTACATAGTATAAAACAAAGTCGCTATCCGCCGTCTGTCCCTATGAATGCTTAGATCTTTAAAGGATCTTTAAAACTACACAACGGATTTTGATGCGGTTTTTTTTAGTAGATAGAGTGATTGAAGAGGAAGGTTTATATGTATAATACATGCATATTATAGTAAGGAAACATTAGTATCTACATTGCATCCGTGCGAAGCCGGGGCGGGTCGCTAGTACAAAATACACTATTCAAATTATTTTTTAGCTTCAGATTTAACACTATACGTTTAGTAGATTCAGATTTAACACTGTACACAAGTTTGGTTCTGTATATCATACTCGTTAGATATAAGCCAATAAACAAGAAAGAACACGTTCACAACATCTACGAGGCCCCTAAGGGACTTTCGCGGTGCGCTCAGTGGCGGGTGCCGTGTTCATAGATAATACCTACGCTATTATAATGGCTATAGGTGGACGACTCAGGTTTTCGTTTTGCAAAAACTGTGTACCCAAGCACAGATTTTTAATACTAGTATTAAATCCTTATACCGAAGACTTTTATATTGTATTATAATTTATATAACATATGGAATAAATTAATCCTTATGAGTGAAAAAATAAATGACCATAATTTTACGACAACATTATATTCTAGTCTAGTCAAAGGAAATTTAGCCTTCGAAACATACACATAGAAACGTACTTACTTCACAAAATATGTAACAATAATTTTTCAACATACAGAAATCCTATTTCAAAATTTTAGGGCAGATATAATTGAAATGGAATAAAATGGCATAGACATTTCTATATTCAGATTCAACAATATTCAGTTTGTATTTTTTTTACAATGGCATTATTTACATTTTGACCAAAGAAGAAAGTCGCATGGAATAACATGCACTAACGCATTTTCGCGTGACTATTTCTCCCAGTCAACTCCTACCGCAAGTCGTGTTAAAGAACTTCGTTCCAATAAAACACTTATTGCAAACATTAAAAGTGACAACCCTAACTCTCTACTGGAGCGTAGGTAATTATTTCAACAAATGGGCTTAGTTTAGTGCGTATGCGTGGCGATAACACTGTATATATGTTACAACAAGCACACCATGGGCATAACTCATAAAAACGAACTAAGCCAGCTGTGAAACGTCTATGGTTGATGAATAGTCACCGCATACTTCTTGATATTACAACTCTTTATCAATGGGCAAAAACCTTGTTGACGAGTGTAATTAATGAAAAAAATAATAAACGCACTAGTCGCCACTACGATTTTCGAAGTGCGTATTCAGGCACCGACTTCTCTGGGATGCCATCATCACATCCTGGTTTCCTTATCATGGTACTACCCTTGGGATATCTCCTTTACAACAAAATATAGATACAAAATCGGTTCATAAACGACGAAGTTATTCGCGAATACACATAAAAAAATGTATATATACATACGAGTACGGATTAACAAACAGGTAATCGTTGAAAAAATCGGATTGTAAAACTAGGTAAACTAAAAAAGGCTAAACGTAATAAATTATCTATACAAAATAGTAGTGGCACGTCACTAATTCGCGGCCAACTCATGCGGCGGGTTCCTGGAATTTACGTAAAATGAAATATTGTTTATTGCGCATGACTATAATTTCATTGCTGCTTTTAGCAGTTGTAATAGTAGACATGAACAAGCTTAAGTGATAATGGTTATTGAATTGACAAAAAAATCATTTTACTGTGATAATCGTAGTAGTGGTGGTGAAAATATTTGATTTGACTATATTTATTAAAAACGACATTATTTCAAAAATTAAGTTCTTACAAATGAAATGTTATTCCTTTATTTGTAAAGTTACAAATTTTGGAAGAGTTTCCGCAGTTGGATATGCTGCAAAAGACCATGTTTACCGCTCCGCGTCCCAAACAACACAAGTCACCGCAGCAACGCTCCACGCGCACTTTGTGTTCTACAAGACATACGCGGCGACAAGGTCACGCGTCTTTGCCACTTCTATTGCCTTATTGTTAAGATTTCTGTGATATAGATTGTATGTTCAAATACCTTAAGCTTGTACCTGTTAGGCATATTTGTTGACTAGCTTCTGTCCGCGACTTCGTCCCCGTGGAACCCCGATTTTAAAACATTCTTTATCGCTGCTCCGCTCCTATTGGCTTAAGCGTGATGATATATAGCCTAAAGCCTTCCTCGATAAATGGTCTATTCAACCCAAAAAGAATTTTTCAATTCGAACCAGTAGTTCCTCAGATTAGCGCGTTCAAACAAACAAACAAACAAACTCTTCAGCTTTATAATATTAGTATAGATTAAGACACTTTGTTCCGAACATTCTCAAAGAACGGAACCCTTATGGGATCACTCATGTGTCTGTCTCTCTACCACAGATAATTTTCTCCAAAACTACTGAGGCTATTCTGTTGAAACGTCTAGCTGATTCTCGCATGAGATTTGAACACACCTATGACTTTTGAAAAAACATATAAAAAAACTTAGTGACAGAATTCAAACGAGTTCTTTTTTCATAATTTTAAAAATACCGTTCCCCCTCTCCGAAACTATATTTTAACCTAATTTTTTTAAATAAAAAGCAGATAATAGTTCTTTGCCTATAGATTATTGGAAAAACTAAAATTAGCCTTTGGTTTTAAGTAACGTGTATCAAAAATGAGATACTCTACTTTGGCCGATTTTGTTTGTCGAAGACGTCATGTTGCATGTTTCCCTAAAGTTTGTGAGACGCTCATATCGCTCCGCTGTGCTATGTTACTTTGTGATTTGACTGCTCTCCGCCTGTCTGTGAATAGCTTGGGTTCCTAATCTTGACTTTTCTGTAGTTCTAGAAATTGGGTCGCTTGAAACAGAAATGCTGGTGTAGAACCGTTCGTAGGTAGTGGCCGAGTGCACACGACGTAGAGTAGCGCGTGCTAGCGTGCTCGTGTGCGTACTGTAGTGTGGCGTGTCGCAGGAGCGCGTGTGCGGCGTGCTGGACGGCGAGCGCAACTTCCACGTGCTGTACCAGCTGCTGGCCGGCGCCGACGTGCAGCTGCTCAGTGAGTGTCCCGCAGGCGTGCGACGCTGCCCCGCGCTGACCCGACACGCGCTGACCTGTGCTCGTCCGCAGAGCGGCTGCGGCTGCAGCGCTCGTGGGAGCACTACCGCGTGCTGCGCGGCGCCGCGCCCGCGCCGCCCGGCGCCTCGCCGCGCCGCGCCGCGCCCGCCGCGCCCGCCGCGCCCGCGCCCCGCGCCGCGCAGCAGGACCAGGACCACTTCGCCTTCACCACGGTCAGCCCTCTGTTCTGTTCTCTTCTGCTCTGCGCCCTCATGTCCCGAGCGTCCGAGCGACGCGGCCCACGCTATTGCCGTCAGTTTGAGCTTCCACGAGAGGGCGTTGACCCTAGTGCCACCCCCACAAAGCTTACAAAAACCGTGTTCGCGAAACTGCAGGGTTGACCCGCACTTTTCGCTAGTAACACATTGCGAGTGAAAAAAGTTTATTATGAACGAAGGAGCATATCTACTGATGTACCTTTCCCGGAAACATTGCTGGAATGTTCCAAATGTGGGAGTGAACTGGAAATTTGTATTGTATAGTCAGATATTGATCGCATGGCTTGAATAGTTAATGATGAGCATATTTGTGCGTACCGCGGCAGGCGGCGATGCGCGCGCTGGGCTTCGGGCCCGGGCTGTGCGACGCCGTGCTGCGCCTGCTGGCCTTCCTGCTCAAGCTCGGCAACGTGGAGTTCGAGCCGCAGCACAACGTCGACGGCACCATCGGCACGCGCCTGCAGCAGCGCTACGGTAGGTGCGGCTCGCGCGGTGAGCGCGGCTCGCGCGGTGAGTGGCGAGCGGCCGGCAGTGACGTGACGCGTGCCTGCGCAGAGCTGGTGGAGGCGTGCGCGCTGGTGGGCGTGGACGCGGAGGCGCTGGGCGCGGCGCTGGGCGCGTGCGCGGCGGACGCGGACGCGGAGGGCGCGGAGGGCGCGGGCGCGGAGGGCGGCGCGGAGGGCGCGGAGGGCGGCGGCGCGTGGGCGGGCGCGCGGCGCGACCAGCTGCTGAGCGTGCTGTACTCGCGCCTCTTCACGTGGCTCATCAACGCCGTCAACGAGCACATCAAGGTACCCGCTGCTCCTCCCCGGTGGCCCGTCGCGGCGTCGCAGGGATACCGGATAACGTAGCAACCATAGATATAATAAACAAGGAGATATGCCCTGTAGCCGAAAATGTATCGGAACCTGTGTCTCCTGTTTTGCCCTACCACCCGGCAACTACTACGAATGCAGTTCAGTAAAAGCAATAGATACGCAGTCGCGCACACACCCGCATTTTTGAAATCGGACTGTACTACACAATCAATTATAAACCTTATCCTAATAAACACAGCGTATATTTACAGTACACCGTGCAACTTACTCACACAAAAACAACGCTGGGTATCGTTGTGCTGTGCAAAAGCAATTTATTTTACATATACGCTAGTGATTGACTTATCGATTCTGGCATTTATTACACACGCCATGCTGCCCATGTATAACAAATAAATAGCATGAGTATGTTGACTATTTTAAGCAAAGGTCACTAATATATTATCTTAAACATGCCGATTACTATAATGCATTCGAAACTTTATCGAAAGTAAAATACAATTACCATAAAAAGTAAGGAAGTAGCACGAGGATAAGGCATACATACGATAATTCAAAGCCAAAAACACTTGAACGATTATTTACCAAAAATTTATTGCAATCTAAGAAAGTTTGGTACACTTTTGTAATATTTCATTCAACAATCGACATTGTTGTCGACAGTGTATCTGCACAATTACATCACTAACTCGCGGCAAGAAGCAGCGGCCGTACTATGCGATACATCGGCTTGCTAAAGTATCGTTTTGTGATTTTTACATTGCTCATCCAGTCACTTAGCGACAAACTTAGGTAGTGGTTAAGGAGCAGTGTATTCATTGTAATATGTTATTGTCGCTGTGACATTTGAAAACAAAAATAACATAGTATAAGCAAGAAATATTTTACGATTTGTTGTTTTTCATGATTTTAAAGACAAATATAGGAAAAACTTGTATTTTGATATGGTAAGTGATTCCATAATTAACAAAGTTTTGGTTTATGCTTCGGTTTTTACAAGAAAACACTGAACAACACGGCATTCTTATATCTTATCACGCTCACGGTCGTAAGCGCACTAGTTCGCGGATTCGACCATTGCGTAAGACATGCTCGCCCAGAGCATGTCGCGAGGACACCGACACGCCCCCTTGCCACTTCTCCTGTATTTTATATTTCTATGGTAGCAACCTAATGGTGAACGAATTTTTTGAATCGGTCTAGAGTGGTTTTTGACTTAATTCGTCACAACCATACAACATAGAAACCTTTCCTCTTTATACTGTTACTGTAGATAATGTATTAGCTGCTGCTCTCGTATGCAAGGCTTTTTACTAGTTTTCTTACTCCAAAAAAGAAGTGTGTAGGACTGTAGGTAGGTACTTTAGCCAACTTGAATCAGGGTTATATATAAGCTGTCGATATCTCTACTATTAAAATGATGTCAAGGTGAATATTTGTAGTTGGAATCATGTCCCCCCCAAACCCTTACCGAGTAGACCGTTCTTTTTGGATATTGGCAACTGTAGTTTTGTTCCTTGGACAACGGACCCTGCATTTAGTATACGGGGTCCGTTGTCCAAGGAATAAAACTAGTCGACACGGTTGACGCAGTGGTTGAGCGATTGGCTGCTGCATTGCGTGTCGCGGGTTCGATTCCTGCACGGAACAAATATTTGTATGGATTACAGATAGTGGTTCTGGACCGGGCTGTTTGTGTATGTGAGTTTATATGTTCGTAAACGCATCCATGATACAGGAGAAATACCTAGTGTGGGGCCACGTTTTTTTAAATAAAATAAAACAAACAATTGGATTTAAAAAAAGTCAGTATTCTTAACCAGGAAACGACGCACTAAATTAAAAAAAAAACGTGATTTGCGGATATTATCCCAAGACAGCATATCCTATGTGCTGACGTAGCCCAATCCCCGCGGGCGAGCAGCCCTCCGCCTGCGCGGTCAAGTGTTCGCTTGCACGACATTTGCTTTTTAGGACACTATTTTATATATATAAACAACAAGTGCAGATATAATCAAGAGCAATAATAAATTTAACAGCACTTTAAGCAGCTAGTTAAGTCGTCGCCCGTCGGGATTTCACAATGAACAATGGTCATATTCTATATTAATTATTTTATTCTGTTCAAACCGAGTTCAAAAGTACTTTTAAAAAGACAGCAAAAACTATCTGCCCTAAATGTTTATTTAGTGCCTGGGCGACTAAAGGACTCAGGAAAAGTAGGGAAAAACTTCACGAGCTATACGGCGTTAAGCCTTGTATTAATACTGAAACTTTTAATAAGTATGTAGTTACTTAAACATTTATAAAAATACTTGTAAGGTAGCTACAGCTTTATACACAAGCAATAAGGTAAAGACAGCAGACAACACAACAAAGAGGGTTTTGAAAATTATAACGAAACGAACAGGAATAAAAGACATAATACTGATTTAACATTGGAACACTACTCAGGGTCCTAGCAGCGACTAGCAGACCCGCGCTACTCCGTCTGCGTCACATACTCGTAGGTAACAGAGAGAAAACCGGTTTTGTAACATTTTTCATTGATGCTGCGCTCCTATGTACGTAGCGTGATGTTATATAGCCTATCCCAGCCTTCCAATAAATGAGCTATCCAACACTAAGATAATAATAAAATTCCGCCCAGTAGTTCCAAAGATTAGCGCGCTCAACCAAACAAACACTTCAGCTGAAATGTACGTACAGTAAATACCTTGCACAAACTGATCTCATAGCGAATGCGTTCGACAAAGTCTGGCACAACGGCTCAATATATGTATAAGCTATACCAACTCGGCGCACAGTGGACCCATATTGAAAATTAGTGGACTTAGGCAACAAAGTTCCAATATCGACGCGATTTTTTTTTATATGACGTGTTATAATATTCCTGACAACTTTTACTCTTATAATTTTTTTTCTAAAGTTGATAGTTTGTCTGAAAAAAAATAAATTAGATTTTTTTGTATGGAGAGAATCACGTTTAATTTTTTTTCTTCAATTGTACAAATATGCTGGGTGTGTGGCGTGAGTATATGATAGTTAGGGTCATTATCGATCCATGAAAAATAAAATCAGCGCCGGCCATCCGCGGCGGCGCGAGTAATCATTCGGTAAAAATATATATATTTGTATGAAATTTTTTGCCAATTAAAATAATTTCTAAGTGTATTTTGTGTCTAATATGGCTGTTTTCACCTTCTTTTTAATTAAATATATAGTTTTAATAGCACATAGGTACTTACAACTAGTAATTCTGGTAGAGATTTAGTTATTATTGCATGTTATCGGTAGCACCTGCATTGTGATGAATGACTCATTTGTTTGTGCGCTCGGCTAAGCGCATAACAAACGAGTCACCGAAAAATGCTTGTCTCTGATTGGCTATTATTTTTTTAACTACCTGCACGTTATCTATTGTTGAATAAATGTCGTAATAATTTTCAGGTTATACTAATTTCGTTAATGATAGGTGAAATAATTTAAATTTGTACGGGCAAGTCTTTGATAATTAATTACATAATCAAGCGTATGGTATAAGTTATCGTTGGTATGATAAATATGAAACTGTGAAGTAATTGTAGCCATGAAAAGGGCTGTTTGTCATGTTCCTAGCCCTGATAGGCTATTGTGGGAATAATATAGAGCCAGATCACATTATTTCTTGTTCCAGAAGTGTGGGATCGGCAAACTTTCGGACTCTGCTATGAGGTATTTTTCTTCCTGTCACAGGGAGGCTCAGTAGTCTGTAACAACTGAATTGCTTCAGGCAACAACTCATAATGAATCTGTTTCGTTATTTTATGCCTTATGTAGGATATGTGGGGATCAGAGCTTATTAAAAGTCATGTCCGTTTTCCGAGTGTTCCTCTTCCTGCCGTTTCTAAAATCCTTATTACGAGCTTCCCAAGCTTCTTCAGAAAAGGTACCTAAAACGAATAAGGTACTGTAGATAAACAGCTGATGTGTACGTGCAACACTATTCGTGCTACTACATGCCCGTTAGTGTATATAAAATTTTAATGCCAAGGTTACAGATGTCTGCACGGTGTAGACATCTGTAACATTTTATTCCATTCGGTAAGTAAAAAATAAATATACTTACTTTGATGTATTATTTGACTCGATTGCGTTTTGAAATTAAAATATATGAAGAAGCTTCGGAAGCTCATAAGGACTTCAGAAACGTCAGGGAGAGGCACACTCGGAAAACGGGCATGACTTCTAATAAGCTCTGATCCCCACATATCCTACATAAGGCCTAAAATAACGAAACAGATTCATAATGAGTTATTGCCTGAAGCAATTCAGTTGTTCCAGACTACTGAGCCTCCCTGTGACAGTGAGATTATAGAGGAAGAAAAATGCCTCATAGCAGAGTCCGAAAATTTGCCGGTCCCACACTTCTGGAACAAGAAATAACGTGATCTGACTCTATATTATTCCCACAATAGCCTATCAGGGCTAGGAATATGACAAATAGCCCTTTTCATGCCTACAATTACTTGAAAGTTTCATATTTATCATACCAACGATAACTTATACCATACGCTTGATTATGTAATTAATTATCAAAGACTTGCCCGTACAAATTTAAATTATTTCACCTATCATTAACGAAATTAGTATAACCTGAAAATTATTACGACATTTATTCAACAATAGATAACGTGCAGGTAGTTAAAAAAATAATAGCCAATCAGAGACAAGCATTTTTCGGTGACTCGTTTGTTATGCGCTTAGCCGAGCGCACAAACAAATGAGTCATTCATCACAATGCAGGTGCTACCGATAACATGCAATAATAACTAAATCTCTACCAGAATTACTAGTTGTAAGTACCTATGTGCTATTAAAACTATATATTTAATTAAAAAGAAGGTGAAAACAGCCATATTAGACACAAAATACACTTAGAAATTATTTTAATTGGCAAAAAATTTCATACAAATATATATATTTTTACCGAATGATTACTCGCGCCGCCGCGGATGGCCGGCGCTGATTTTATTTTTCATGGATCGATAATGACCCTAACTATCATATACTCACGCCACACACCCAGCATATTTGTACAATTGAAGAAAAAAAATTAAACGTGATTCTCTCCATACAAAAAAATCTAATTTATTTTTTTTCAGACAAACTATCAACTTTAGAAGAAATTTTATAAGAGTAAAAGTTGTCAGGAATATCATAACACGTCATATAAAAAAAAATCACATCGATATTGGAACTTTGTTGTCTAAGTCCACTAATTTTCAATATGGGCCCACTGTGCGGCGTACCAGACCGTCTCGTACTAATCTTGCGAGCCTTTTTATTGAAGCGCACCTTCCGCTATCGTATCGAGGGTGCACTCTCGTCCCCTCACCCCATCCGAGCAGGAGTCCCCCAGGGCTCAGCGCTGTCCCCCTAGTCTTTACGCTTTTCATCAGTGATATCCCCAAAAGTAAAAAGGCAAAACTGGTGCTCTTCGCCGATGACACCGCCATTTACTACACCGCTCGAGACCCCGACTCTATCGCTCGCGTTCTCCGAACTTCTGCAAACATCTTGAAAATGGAGAATCGAAGTCAACCCCGACAAGAGTCAGGCTCAAACCTCGTCCCCCGCGTCCGACCTCCATGTAGGACTAGCCGATTCCTTGGGAGCAGCGAGCCTAATACTTGAGGGTCACACAGGCCATGTATAATAATAATAATAATAAGGCAATAAGGTAATATCGGATCAGGTGCGGGTCATCCAACGTAATCGTATGTTGGATGACGCCGTGCTTGATAGAATGCGTCTGGAATCACGGAGTAGCCGCGTCTCACCTGCTTCGCCACCGGCCGCGGTGCAAATACAACCCAGTTTTTCACCGCGACCCGACCATGTAAGTGAAGATGTTGACGACGGGACTATATCCGTGAGTACTCAGTGCAATGAACGGTTGAGGAGCGCTTTGGAAGATGCGTTCCGAGAATATCGCTCCACGCCGCCTGAGCTTAGACCTCGGCTACCCCGTTTGCCCATGCACAACAAAAATAGGGCCTGGTGTGTGCTCTAGATTCGCAGCTATCAATTTATTTTGATAGCAGTAAAAACCTTACCGATACCCACTCGATCCTGTACTGCGGGGCTGCAGCAGCATGTCGTGTAGCTCATGTCAAACTTCCAAACAGTGACAGAGTTGCACGACCAGCTGTACCAGCTTGGCAGTGCAGGATCGAGCGACGTATTGCTGAGGCTAGAGCGCTCATCGGCAAACTTATCTGCTTCAGGGAGGGCAACACTCGCCGTAGAGTGATGCGCTTTGTGAGGCGGGCGTTCTCGGGGACTGATATTAGTCCTCGAGACTATCTGACCCGCGTCACAGAGCGTATCGACTTCCTGAAGCAGAAAGTCTATGCATGGGCAAACCGTATTCGTCGGTACAAGCGGCGAGTGGAGAGATATACTCAGAACCGCATATTCCAAAACAATGAGAGGTGGGTTTACAGGGCTTGGGAGCGACCAGACCAAGGTGTGACTGATACGCGCCTACCGGATGATGAAGCCATGCTTTCATTCTGGCGTAACATCTGGTCGGTGCCTGTCAGTCATACCGAGGGTGATTGGACCCGGGAGGTCGAGTGCGCGTGCGATCCGATACCAGAAATGGGGGCAATTAACATCAGCCCCCAAGATGTAGCTCGTGCAGTCCGTCCGTTGCCTAATTGGAAATCTCCAGGGCCGGACGGGCTGCACAACTTTTGGATTAATTAATTGGTTGACAAGATCGCACGCTCGCTTGGCGTCTCAGTTCCAGTCTGCCTTAGAGTCAAGGTCGCTGCCCCAGTTCTTCACGACAGGAATAATCCACCTGCTCCATAAATCAGGTAGTACTGCGGAACCCAAAAATTATAGACCGATCACGTGTTTACCGACGGTCTATATAGTTCTTACATCCATTTTGAGAGCAAAGATTAACGATCATATTGAAAGTAATTCAATAATGTCTACCTCTCAGAATGGATGTAGGAGCGGGGCCCGCGGTACTAAGGAGCTGCTCCTCATCGATGTTGCCATTAGCCAACAGGTTCGTCGTTCCCGAAAGGATCTGTCCACATGTTGGATAGACTATAAGAAGGCCTATGACTCAGTGCCCCATACATGGCTCATGAGGGTGCTGGAGCTGTATAAAGTTGATGCAGTTCTACGCGCCTTCCTGATGTCGTGTATGGGGCAGTGGAGGACGGTCCTTCACTATCCAGGATGTCGACAGACCCAGGCGAACAGTGAACCGATAAGGATCGAGCGTGGCATATTTCAGGGCGACAGTCTGAGTCCACTGTGGTTTTGTCTGGCCCTCAACCCTCTTAGTACACTGCTGGAGGGTTCGGGCCAAAGCTACCGGTTGAGAAGAGGTGGTCAAGTCATATCGCACCTCCTCTACATGGATGACTTGAAGCTCTTTGCCCCCAACAACTTGCAACTGATGAAGCTACTGAAGGTAACAGAAACCTTCCCTTTGCTCAACCGAAACATACAAGTATTTGGGTATGTCGGAAGCGTTAGGCATCAATGCTACTAGCGTGAAACAATCGTTGAAGGAGCGCTTCTTCGGCCGCCTGAACAAAGTACTAAATAGTCTTTTATCAGGCGGAAACAAGGTGCGCGCCTTTAACGGTTGGGTCATGCCGGTATTGATGTACTCTTTCGGCATACTCAAATGGACTCAGACAGAACTGGACGCCCTGGATAGGAGGGTCCGTTCACTGCTGACCGCAAATCGGATGCATCACCCACGATCATCGGTAATGAGGCTGTATATCCCGCGGAAGTGTGGGGGTCGAGGCTTCTTAAATGCTAAGACCCTGCACAACCGCGAGGTATGCAGCCTTAGGGAATACTTCCTAGAAGCCGACGTGGGTATGCACCGGGATGTGGTCGCAGTGGACAAGGGCTTCACCCCGCTCTCCTTGGCTAACGAGAACTGGCGCAAACCTGTGGTATTAGATACTAATGATCGCAGGGAGGTATGGCAGAGCAAGGAGCTTCACGGACGCTTTTATCGGGTCCTACATGGGCCCGATGTAGACTTTCTAGCGTCCGTGGCCTGGCTGCGTTTTGGTGACCTCTTTGGGGAAACCAAAGGTTTTATCTGTGCGAATACAGACGAAGTTATGATGACGAACAACTACCGGAAATACATTGTGAAGGACGGTACGGTTGACATATGTCGGGCATGTCACCGGCCGGGGGAATCCATCCGCCACATTATTTCCGGTTGTTCTAGTCTGGCTAACGGAGACTATTTGCACAGGCACAACCTCGTAGCCAGGATTATCCATCAGCAACTTGCCCTTAAATACAATCTTGTGGAATCGGAAGTACCGTACTATAGGTATGTGCCCGACCCAGTTCTCGAAAATGGCAATTGCACTTTGTATTGGGATCGGTCTATCATCACTGACAGGACTATTGTTGCCAATAAGCCTGACATAGTGGTGATAGACCGACTAGAGCGTCGCGCAATGATTGTTGATATAGCAGTCCCACATGACGAGAACCTCGTGAAGGCTGAGAAAGATAAACAATCGAAGTATCTTGACTTGGCTCGCGAGGTTGTCGACATGTGGAATGTGAACACAGCAGTCATTATGCCGATAATCGTGACGGCCAATGGCATAATTGCCAAGAGCCTCGACCAACATCTCAAGAGGCTCTCGTTGGGCAGCTGGATCAAGGGCTTGATCCAGAAAGCAGTACTCCTGGACACGGCACGTATCGTTAGGAGGTTCCTCTCTCGGGAGTCCTGACCACCGGTAGCTTGGACCCTGTTCCCGATACCGGTGGGCTACTATTTTTTATATTTTTAAATGTTTTTTTATTTTTATAGAAATATTTAAAAATGTATTAAGTGTGTATAGTGAATAAATAAATGGAATAATAATAATAAAGCTAAATTTATTTCTTGTAAATTACAGCGTTGTGTTTGTGTTAGTAAATGTTTGACTTATAATGTTAGTTTTTGATTCCTTATTTCTATTAGTTATTTATATATACTATTTAGTCTAATCTACAAGAGCCCCAGATTGAGTGAAGGCCTGCTCCAAGGATATCCATTTGTCTCTGTCCTGTGCTATTCGTCTGTAGCCGGGACCAGCTCGTAGTCAGATTTCGTCTTCCCATCGTGTTATGGGCCTCCCCCTGGTTCTTTTGCCCTGTGCTCCATTCCAAAAAGTTACTATTTTTGTCCATCTTTGGTCTGTTATTCTGGCCACATGACCTGCCCATTTCCATTTTAGTTTTTTTTTTTGCGAAATTAAAGCTGTCTATTGCTTTTGTTTGCTTCCTTATATTAGTGTGTCGTATTTTGTCCATTTCTTAACGTGCTGCGCTCGAGTCCTCTCTGGCGTACATTTATCTTTATTTGTACGTCGGCGGTGAATTTCCACGTTTGGCTTCCGTATGTTAGACATGGTATAAGGCTCTAAGACGTTTGTTTTATAGACTATTGACATATCGCTCTTAAAATGTCCTTAAGACTACTTATTCCTAGTTAATTGTAGTCATCTTTCTATTTCTTGATTCTTGTTTTCCTATCAAAGCTAGTATCCCAGGTAGACATATTTCTCTACGCAGTCCAGAGGCTTGTTGTTAACTAATATAGGTTTTCCAGCTATTGGTCATTGGCATTGTCTTACAATTAGTAGTATTCATTTGTAGTCCCACTGTGAGACTAGCCTGATGCACGGTGTCGACCATCACCTGCATCCGAGAGCTTGTGTCCGCTTGCAGTACTAGGTCGTCTGCGAGTCTTAGCTCAGTCTGCCTGTTTATGATGGTTTCAAGGATGGCTATAAGCAGTAGAGGGGACAGCGGTCGCCCTGCCTAACGTGCGCCTAAGGTGTCTAGCATAGTGTCCGTCCATGACATGGCGGGCCCGTTCATGGAACAATTCGGCCGCTGCTCGATTTGGATGTTTGGCTTTCATGAATGGGTCTGATATGTAATTTTTTAACTTCTTTTTTTATTATTTATTTTTTACCAATTGTTTTATATTTTTGTTTATTTGTACCTCTGTGTGTGTGTGTATGGGGGGAATAAACTATTTTTCTTTCTTTCTTTCTAGCTGTATTCTACCTGTATTGTTGTCATATATACATTTGATGACTTAAATAATAAGTCTTCTATTCCTAGTTCCTTCGGACTCTCCCATATGCTGACGTGTGATATAGTATCAAATGCCTTTTGGTAATCTATAAATGTTAGATATAGCGGCCTCTGAGTCTCTTGATACTTTTCTATTATTAGTTCAAGTGTGTGGATGTGGTCTACTGTAGAAAAACCCTTTCTAAATCCTACTCGAATTAATAGCACATTGGAACGAAAGCAACCGGTAGGTTGCTATTAATTCTTGTGTTTATGATGGCTGAGAATAATTTATAGAGCCTTGGCAGCAAGTTGATAGTTCTATAGTTCCCAATATCCTTAGGGTCGCCTTTTTATATAATAATATTATGTTGGATTCAGACCATTGGGAGGGTATTTTAGAGTTCTGTAAAATCTTCTTGAACAATCCAGCTAAGGGTGCAGAAAGGATTGTGTACTTCGTTTTGAGTTTTGAACGCCACTAAGCGTATTTTAGTGTCCCAGAGTCTTGAAGTTATCGGTGTTTAAACTTTTGTTATTTCACAAGATTTTTTGTTCGGAAGTTTATTTTTATAGTTTTACTAGTTTTGGAGTGTTCTTGGGGTAGTGTGTACGGAGAGAAATAATAGATGGAAATTCGGAATATATGTAAGTATTGACTATAATGAAACTGTTACAAGGTTAGGTTGCGAGCGCGTGTATAGTGGAAGGCGGTTTCGGGCGAACTGTTCCCGGCGAGCGCTGCGCGTACGAGGAATACAAAACTAGTGCGTCAGCGCCCCTACACTATTCCTTCCTTTTTTTTTAAAAAAAAAACTAGGTTTTTTTTTACAAAATATTGTAGTATTCTAAAAATAGTATTACCAAATACATCTCTGGCTAACTGTAATACTTGCAAGTTACAATATTTGCTTATACATCATTTAGTTTGAACAAACAATGTTGTGACCGGATGTCGGCGCGATAACGCCGACTGGTATTGATGTCTCTAATTATGCTATGTCTCACGATTCTAAGTTTTAAATTGTATCACGCTATTAATGCAAAAGGATTCAAGCAATGTTTAATTTTAAATGTATATAACTATTGTTTAAACGTCAATGAAACGGTTTTTATACAAAACAAAATATAATACTATTTGCTGTCCTTATACTTAGTGCGGCCACCTGCTTTTAAAGGTGCCGTCTTGACACACATATTCACCTTATAATATGACGTTAAGGGTAGTCACCATGACGACGTACTCTGCAATAAAAAGAAATTTGCACCCCTTTTTTTTTTTTTTTTTTTTTTTATGGATGGGAAATCATCAAATGACCCCTCCCGCCCTAGGTGGAGCGGTAGGGAGTGTCAGACTTTTACTGACTAAAACCCACTCGTGATCCTTCTTGCGCCCTTTGCGTTCCAGGGCCGCGGTAACTCTTTCGAACAAATTCCGCAACCCTAGCAGGCACCGACCCTATGGGGTCCCGTCGTTGGTGCTGACGGCTCGTTCGGCGCGCGTGGAACACAACGCGTCGTCGACTCAACCTGGTATCGGACGGCGAGCCACCCACGCTCACCGTCCCCAGGCATCAGCCACTGCGCAATAGCACAGCGGCCGACTTGTCTCTGGAGGAGGCCACGATGGGACCATTACTGGCACTCCATCTCAGCACCCTCCCGAGTGTTGGGAGTCGCAGCACCCGCAGCAGAAGCGGCAGTGGCGGCGACAGAAGACGCGGCGGCAGCAGAGGCGGCGGCGGCGGACCTCTTGCCCCTGGCCGGGGCGGATGGCGCGCAGGCCCTTCCCCCAGCCCAGTGCTCGGCCGGCTTGCCAGCAGCCGCACATGCACTGCAGTGCGGCGTGGCCTCGCACGAGCCGGCCCGACGACCGGGCTGACCACAGCGGAAACAAAGTCCGCTGCGGTCCACCTCCGAGGGGCACATAGCTCCCGTGTGGTTGCCCACATGGCAGCGGTAGCACCTCAGAGGCCTGGGTTCCAGCAGTTTTACCCGCGCAGACACCCATCCCACCAAGAGCCTTCGGCCCTCCGACACAGTTCTGGCCGCCGTCACGGGGCAGCTCACCACAAGGGTTTGCATGCCCGTGTTGTCAGGCCGGAGGGTGCCCGCCTTGACGAGCTCGGCAGAGCACCCCCCAGTCCTGGCGACGGCGGCCACAACTTCCTCCTCCGTCACGGAGTCATCCAGGCCCACTAAGCGCATCGACATGCGCATAGTCGGCCTGGACACCCGGACCTCGTCCGCGGGTAAGACCGCCCTCAGCCTTTCGGCCAGGGCGTCCGCGAACGGGCCACTCTCCGCTCCGGCGAGCTCGAGCTTGCGGGCACCGGTTAAGGTCCTCCTGACCCCGATGCCCCCGCTGATGCCCAGCTCTTGGAGGCTCACCGCCTCCTTCGCCCGCTTCAGTACGGCGAGATACGTCACGCCCCTCTGTTCCGCTTCCGGCTGCAGTGTGAGCACTACAGCCGCGGATTTCGGGGCGCGAAGCCTCGCCGCAATGGCATTGGCCTTCCGCCGCTGCCTCCTCGCCTTGTTTTTGGCCGCTTTCGCGGCCCGCCGTTTCTGGCCAGCAACCTGCCACTCGGCCTCGGCCGCAGGAGGGTCCGAGGGTGGGGGTGGGGGCGGCTGCGGCACCTCTGGCGCCGCAGCCTTAGCCGCTCCTCCAGCCTTCCTCCTACCCCTCTTCGCCGGGGCCGCCTTGGTCTTCGCCGGCGTCGCAGTCGCCGGCGTCACAGGCGCCGGCGCGGACGCTCCCTTGGCCCTCGCCACCTGGCCGGACGTTGCCGGGCTGGCAGCCACCGCGGCTGCGTAAGAGGCCGCCTTCTGCCGGCCCGGGGCCTTCTGTGTCGCCGCTGTTGGGGGGCGCCGGACCATCTCCTCCAGGGTGGAGAACTGCTTCCGGAAGGGAGCCAGCTCCTGCCGCACCAGGTTCCGCACCTGGCTCAGCACTAGGCTCCCCTCCAGAGGCGCCGGACTCAGCCCCCCTTGCGGCTCCTCAGAGGCCGCTCTGGCCATCCCCGCCAGGTCCCTCCGGAGCGACTCATTCTCCCGAACGAGTCGCTCCGTAAGAACCGCGAGGCGGGCGACCTCCGCCCGCAGCTCAGACGCCTCTTTGGCCTCCTTTGCCCCGCCGACGTTGGCCGCCGCTGCCGCCAGGATGGAGGCTTTGGCCGCGCTGATGGCCTCCCGCTTCGAGAAGTTTCTCTATTTGTGCCCGATTTACTAAATGCCAAAGATAAGGGCTTATGATCTGTAAAAATAATTAACTGTTGACCTTCAATCATGTTACGAAAATGAATTATAGCCAAATATATTCCTAACAGTTCTCTGTCATATGTACTATATTTCATTTGAGCTTCTGTTAGCTTTTTAGAGAAATATCCTAAAGGTTTCCACTTGTTGTTAACGTTCTGTTGAAGTACTGCACCCACACAAGTGTCTGTCGCATAATGCTAACGGAGTATTTGTCGTTGGATACGATAACAATACTGCATTCTTTAGGTCTTCTTTACATTGCTCAAAATTATGTTCGGCTAATGCTGTCCAGTTAATTTTAGGTTTATCCTTACGTTTCGAATTTCCTAAGTATTTATTTAACTCTGTTTGATGATCAGCTGACTGAGGTATACTTGCTCTATAAAAGTTTAACATCCCTAAAAATCTTCTAAGTTCCTCAATTAAAAATAGTAACTGTTTAATCATTAAAATTTGTCCGGATACTGTAATTATGGCCATTTACAGGCCACCGTCTCAAAACATTGACAGCTTCTTGGATTTTCTTGATGTAAATCTAAAACATCTATCAGCTTTTAAGAATATTGTAGTAATGGGTGACATAAATATTAATATAGTTTCCGGGAGATCTGATACACATGTACATAATTACTTAAATATTTGTTCATTTCATGGTCTCTTACCAACTCATTACTATCCCACGCACCAAAGCGGGTCATGTTTAGATCATTTCATCATAAAAACAAAACACCCTAATAAAAAATTGATTACTAATTCTTCGCTTACGGATCATCAAGCTATTTTACTAACAATACAAAAATCTTCACCTAGATTAAACTGCATGCGAAGCTGTACAAAAATTAATATGACTAATCTTGAACGTGACATTCGCGGTATCGACTTTGACCCTGTTTACAAAACTAACGATGCAAATATTTCTTTACAGTATTTCATACATTCGATGCAACATGTAATAAGCAAAAACACAATTACCAAAATGATGCCTAGACGGTATAGCTCTATTAAACCGTGGATCACTCCTGGTCTCGTTCGGTGTATACGACATCGGGATAAACTACACCGAAAGTCGAAACTTGCACCTGATAATGAAATACTTTCTGTGTCATACAAAAGGTATAGAAACTTTTGCAATAATCTTTTAAAAAAAATTAAAAATAAATATGAGAAGAACGAATTACAGAAGGCAGGCAAAAACAGTAAACTTATTTGGAAATTTATTAAAACAAATACTTTTCGATCAAAAAATCCTGAACCCCCACTCGAATTACTGTCAACAGACTTAAACCCAGTAGAAGCCGTGAATAAAGTAAACAGTTTTTTTGTTAACGTTGGCAAAAACTTGGCCAAAAATCCTTGAACCATAATAATCCCCCCCACCAAATATCGGATGCGAATACCCTTACGAAAACAGCTAAATCTTTTGTTTTATTAGACACTGATGCCAATGAAATTTTAAGAATAATAACAGGGTTAAAGGATAACTGCGCTGTGGGATGGGATAACATTTCTAATAATATACTGAAAATGTTTAAACACCTTCTTGCTCCTCCATTAACCCATATTTTTCAGTCCTGCTTATCTAACGGTATATTCCTCAAACTGCTTAAAAAAGCAGTAGTTACGCCAGTGTTCAAAGCGGGAGATAAGAACTGTGTTAATAATTATAGACCCATTTCAGTACTAACAGGACTCTCAAAAATCTTAGAAAAAATTATAAATAGCAGATTAATAGACTATCTTGAAACTAACAAATTGCTTTCCAATAATCAGTTTGGGTTTAGACCTAACAGATCAACTAACCAAGCAGTTCACAAGCTGTCTGAGTACATTAGTACGAAACTAGATAAGGGCATGCACATTATTGGGATCTTTCTGGACCTCGCCAAAGCCTTCGACACAGTTTCTTGTTCTATTTTACTGCACAAGCTTGAAACACTTGGGATAAGAGGGGAGCAACTTCTATTATTCTCCGATTATCTTAGAGACCGTCAGCAATGTGTTAAAATAGGGCAGCACACAAGTTCTGACATGGAAAATAGTTGTTTCGGAATACCTCAAGGTAGTATCTTAGGGCCCACATTATTTTTAATTTACATAAATGACCTATGTAGTTTAGACCTTCGTCATGGGCTAATATTATCATATGCGGATGACACGGCTCTGTTGTTTTCTGCTGAGTCTCGAGGTGAAGCGTATGAACATGCCCAAAACGGATTTAATATTGTATCTAATTGGCTTCATCAAAATCTTCTAACATTAAATATAGATAAAACTAAATACATTTTATTCTCAATGAGAAACATTAATTTACCGCTTACTAACCTTAATATATTCGCACACAATTGCAAGCATGCTGACATTGCTTGTACTTGCCCTAGTTTAGTTAAAGCTGACTACATAAAATACCTAGGTGTTACGATTGACACAAATCTAAATTTCCGTAAACATATTGAGCTGCTGTGCACAAGAGTGCGTAAATCTATACTAATATTATAAAGCTGAAGAGTTTGTTTGTTTGTTTGTTTGAACGCGCTAATCTCAGGAACTACTGGTCCGAATTGAAAAATTCTTGGGTTGAATAGACCATTTATCGAGGAAGGCTTTAGGCTATATATCATCACGCTTAAGCCAATAGGAGCGGAGCAGCGATAAAGAATGTTTTAAAATCGGGGATTCCACGGGGACGAAGTCGCGGGCAGCAGCTAGTTAATATATATTTTTAAACACCTACGTCACATAGCCGACTATAAGTTAATTAAACAAGTATATTTGGCTCTGTGTCAATCTGTACTTACGTACTGTATTACTTCATGGGGTGGTGCTGCAAAGACTATCTTACTTCCTCTAGAACGTGCTCAAAGAGCAATACTAAAGGTTGCAACCTTCCGACCTTTTAGATTTCCCACACACGAGTTATACACAGCATGCAAAATACTAACAGTACGTCAACTATTTATAATGCACATCATACTTCATCAGCACTCTGAGCTTCCTTTTGACCCAGTGTCTTCAACCAGGAGGAGGAAAGATTTGGTTTGCATAAAACCACAGACAAGACATGCATTTGCCCATAGATTTTACGTATTTTTAGGACCTTTTTTATACAATAAGCTAAACAAATTGTTAGATATATATAGCGTAAATTACATTAAATGTAGAAAATTGATATCAGAGTATCTATTCAGACTCAAGTACACAGACACAGAGAAGCTATTGGAAGTTCTAGTATAATTGTAAGGTTTCATTCGTAAGTTGTTCTTCTTTAATTTTTGTATTCATGCACCATAAATGATTAGTCTTGTTAAGTGATGACCTGAAACACAGGTTTTATAAACCTAGCTCAGGAAAGTCGCTTATCATACGTAATTGTAAGTTTAAAATAAATTTACCATAAGTCCTGAAATATTGATAATTTAGTTAAACACATAGTTATTTGTTGGATACTAACATAATTATTTTATTTAAGATTACTTGTGGCTATTAATCTGTAACTATATTGTGTAAAAGATTTTTAATAAAGATTATTATTATTAATTGTTTCCGGTTTGGGAAAATCTAAAATAGCTTTGACCTTATCTTCTAGGGGTCTAATTCCCTCTGTGGATACTTCATATCCTAAGAATTCTAATTTTTGCTTACCGAAACTACACTTGGCAAAATTAATAGTTATGCCGTATTCATTAAATCTTTCAAAAACCTTTTCTAAATGCTGTTTATGCTCTGCTTCATTTTCTGATGCTATGATGACGTCATCTACGTAATTAAATAAGAAATCTAAGCCTTGTAACACTGTGTGATGCATGAAACGCTGAAACGTTTGTGCTGCATTACGTAATCCGAAAGGCATGCGCATAAATTCAAATAAACCGAACGGTGTTATGACAGCAGTTTTTTCTATATCATTTTCCGCGACAGGTATACAATTATATGCTCGGTTAATATCCAATTTAGTGAATATTTTCTTATTAGCTAAAATGTACGTGAAATCATGAAGACGCGGCACAGGGTAGCGATCCGGTTTGGTAATCGCATTTAAACGTCTGTAATCTCCACATGGCCTAATATTACCGTCTTTCTTGGGTACTACGTGCAGGGGACTTGCCCAAGCACTGTGACTCGGCCTACAAATCCCAAGCTCTTGCATAACCCTAAATTCATTTTTAGCCTTTACGTACCTGTCCGGTGGTAGCTGTCTCGCTCGTGCGTGCACAGGAGTACCTGTTGTCTCAATGTGATGACAAACGCCATGTCTAGGTGTCTCTCTGTATGAGGCTGGTTTAGTTACATCTGGGAACTTACACAATAAATCATGATAGTGGCAATTTTCAACGATAGTTTTAACAGTGGGCTCAGTCGAATTAGAGAGATTCCCTCTCGTGCTTAACTTAGTAACCTGGTCGACTAGCCTTCGTCCGTTCAAGTCAATTAACAAATTGTGATTAGCTAAGAAGTCAGCACCTAGTATTGGTTGCTGTACGTCCGCTATCGTAAATAACCAACGGAACGCGCGTCTAAGGTTTAGGTCTAGTTCTAAAATGTGTGTACCGTACGTAGTTATCTCGGTACCGTTCGCAGCATATAACTTATAACTATCACTCTGTGTGTTATTTTTCTTGAAAACCACTCTGCGAGGTAGAACTGACACATTTGCACCACTGTCTACTAAAAAGTTCAAACCTGAATTCGCATCCCGGACACTTAGACGGTGATTGCCGTGCATGCGGTCGCAGTCCCCCGTCGCTGACTGACTCGAAGCCAGCGGAAAACTAGTGCCGGTACACTAGTTTTCCGCTGGCTTCGAGTCTTTCTTCTTCCAGTAGCACGGTTGTTCGCACCTGGTTGCCTTGTCCCGAAATCGGAAGTGGTACCTGCATAACCAGTTGGGGTCGTCTTTTGGAAGCCCTCAAAGATTAATAATTTCCCCGTTTTTTCCACATTTTCCATTTTTTATTCGCTCCTATTACTCGCAGCGTGATGTTATATAGCCTAAATAAAGCCTTCCTCGATAAATGGTCTATTCAACCCAAAAATAATTTTTCAATTCGAACCAGTAGTTCCTGAGATTAGCGCGTTCAAACAAACAAACTATTCAGCTTTATAATATTAGTATGATCAAAAGGCATTTTATTAGTATTTACGAATATTTTTTACGTAGCCCGTAGAACGTGCGCGTAAGCGTGATTGAGAGCGCCCTTTCATTAGAGCCATGTATAATCAATATTAAATTAAAATAGTGTCCAAAAAAGTAAATATACATAGGTGAAATGAAATTAAGTGAACTATCTTTGGAAGTTATGATAGGCAACCGTTTCAGCCGCGCGAGGCGGGCAAGCGCTGCTCGCTGGGCATCCTGGACGTGTACGGCTTCGAGTCGCTGGCGCGCAACGGCCTGGAGCGCCTGCTCATCAACTACGCGGCCGAGCGCGTGCAGGCCGCCGTCACGGGCGCCACGCTGCGCCGCGAGCAGGACGAGTACGCGCGCGAGGGCCTGGCGTGGCGCGCGCTGCCCTACGCCGACCACGAGCTGCACGCCGACCTGCTGGACGCCGGCGCCGACAGCGTGCTGGGCGCGCTGCGCGACTGCTCGGCGCGCGGCGCGTCCGACGCCGCCTTCCTGCAGCGCCTGCAGCGCCGCCGCCACCCGCGCCTGCTCGTGCTGCCGCCCGACCACTTCCAGTCAGTATCCCTCCCGACAGCGTGCTGGGCGCGCTGCGCGACTGCTCGGCGCGCGGCGCGTCCGACGCCGCCTTCCTGCAGCGCCTGCAGCGCCGCCGCCACCCGCGCCTGCTCGTGCTGCCGCCCGACCACTTCCAGTCAGTATCCCTCCCGACAGCGTGCTGGGCGCGCTGCGCGACTGCTCGGCGCGCGGCGCGTCCGACGCCGCCTTCCTGCAGCGCCTGCAGCGCCGCCGCCACCCGCGCCTGCTCGTGCTGCCGCCCGACCACTTCCAGTCAGTATCCCTCCCGACAGCGTGCTGGGCGCGCTGCGCGACTGCTCGGCGCGCGGCGCGTCCGACGCCGCCTTCCTGCAGCGCCTGCAGCGCCGCCGCCACCCGCGCCTGCTCGTGCTGCCGCCCGACCACTTCCAGTCAGTATCCCTCCCGACAGCGTGCTGGGCGCGCTGCGCGACTGCTCGGCGCGCGGCGCGTCCGACGCCGCCTTCCTGCAGCGCCTGCAGCGCCGCCGCCACCCGCGCCTGCTCGTGCTGCCGCCCGACCACTTCCAGTCAGTATCCCTCCCGACAGCGTGCTGGGCGCGCTGCGCGACTGCTCGGCGCGCGGCGCGTCCGACGCCGCCTTCCTGCAGCGCCTGCAGCGCCGCCGCCACCCGCGCCTGCTCGTGCTGCCGCCCGACCACTTCCAGTCAGTATCCCTCCCGACAGCGTGCTGGGCGCGCTGCGCGACTGCTCGGCGCGCGGCGCGTCCGACGCCGCCTTCCTGCAGCGCCTGCAGCGCCGCCGCCACCCGCGCCTGCTCGTGCTGCCGCCCGACCACTTCCAGTCAGTATCCCTCCCGACAGCGTGCTGGGCGCGCTGCGCGACTGCTCGGCGCGCGGCGCGTCCGACGCCGCCTTCCTGCAGCGCCTGCAGCGCCGCCGCCACCCGCGCCTGCTCGTGCTGCCGCCCGACCACTTCCAGTCAGTATCCCTCCCGACAGCGTGCTGGGCGCGCTGCGCGACTGCTCGGCGCGCGGCGCGTCCGACGCCGCCTTCCTGCAGCGCCTGCAGCGCCGCCGCCACCCGCGCCTGCTCGTGCTGCCGCCCGACCACTTCCAGTCAGTATCCCTCCCGACAGCGTGCTGGGCGCGCTGCGCGACTGCTCGGCGCGCGGCGCGTCCGACGCCGCCTTCCTGCAGCGCCTGGAGCGCCGCCTTCCTGCAGCACCTGCAGCGCCGCCTTCCTGCAGCGCCTGCAGCGCCGCCTTCCTGCAGCGCCTGCAGCGCCGCCTTCCTGCAGCGCCTGCAGCGCCGCCTTCCTGCAGCGCCTGCAGCGCCGCCTTCCTGCAGCGCCTGCAGCGCCGCCTTCCTGCAGCGCCTGCAGCGCCGCCTTCCTGCAGCGCCTGCAGCGCCGCCTTCCTGCAGCGCCTGCAGCGCCGCCTTCCTGCAGCGCCTGCAGCGCCGCCTTCCTGCACTAACTGTACTACTGTAACTAACTGAACATGTGCGCTAACTGAACAGCAGCGCTGGTTGTCTGACTGAAACTCTTATTATTCGGTATGCTCACGCTCAGCGTAATTATCCTGTATTTTTCCCTTTGAATATGTATTTGTTGCAATTGTGTGCCTTTGTGGAAAAATGTTGCGTCCGATTGATTAAAATAATAAGCAATTCTTTTTAACTAGGGCAGATTAAAAAAGGAAATTTTACTGGTCGACTCGGCAACATTTAAAGTTTTTTTAGTCAAACTGCTGAGAATAGGGCAGAATGAACGGCGGTGTTGCAGAGTGGTGCACTTCGGCGGCGCGGTGGTGTACTCGGCGCGCGGCATCGTGCACAAGAACCGCGACGCCGTGTGCCGGCGCTGCTGCGGCGTGCTGGGCGCCGCGCGCTCGCCGCTGCTGGCGGCGCTGTTCGCCAGCGACGGCGCCGGCGCCGGCGGCTCGCCGCGGCGCCCGGCGGCGCTGGCGTGCCGGCAGCGCGCGCTGGTGGGCGCGCTGGTGCGGCGCCTGCCGGCCGCGCCGCGCCTGGTGCGCTGCCTGCGCGCCGACGCCGCGCTGCGCCCGCACCGCTTCGACGCCGCGCTGCTGCGCCACCAGATCCGCTCGCAGGGGTGAGTGCAGCGCCGCCTGCTACTACTTAACAAATAGACCAGCCCAGTGCTCGGCCGGCTTGCCAGCAGCCGCACATGCACTGCAGTGCGGCGTGGCCTCGCACGAGCCGGCCCGACGACCGGGCTGACCACAGCGGAAACAAAGTCCGCTGCGGTCCACCTCCGAGGGGCACATAGCTCCCGTGTGGTTGCCCACATGGCAGCGGTAGCACCTCAGAGGCCTGGGTTCCAGCAGTTTTACCCGCGCAGACACCCATCCCACCAAGAGCCTTCGGCCCTCCGACACAGTTCTGGCCGCCGTCACGGGGCAGCTCACCACAAGGGTTTGCATGCCCGTGTTGTCAGGCCGGAGGGTGCCCGCCTTGACGAGCTCGGCAGAGCACCCCCCAGTCCTGGCGACGGCGGCCACAGCTGGTACTGGCCTGGGGTAGTACTTTTTTGTTAGCTGTATCCATTTTTTTTCGGACGGACGGGAGCGGTGTGCCCCTCGCGTGTGCCTCTTGGTCGGTCTCTCACTCGAACCTTTCCGGATGAGTAACTGTACGGCAGAGCTCCAAGATCTCTGACACACAAGCTCCAGCACGACGACAATCGGTGCGGAATAATCCATACCACAATAAAGATTTTTTTTAAATTCGACTAATCTCACCTTTTTTCGCAATTCAAATCAGACTCAAAGAAAGTTCAGTTTTCGACTGAGTATGTAGGTACATACCTACGTATGTATCATCGCAATTTTCTCATAAACTACTGGTTAGGTACAATAAATTAAAAGTGAATTCATCCATCTTCTTTCTTCAATTTCACTCTTGCTTGTCGTGCGGTGAATGAGGTAACCAAAGCTCACAGAAGGCATGCTAGTGCTAGATTGAATATAATAAACATAGGTATCTGCAATTGCATACCTCCGGTGGCTTTGAAAAAAGCCGTTTGGTTCGCTTCATTGCTTGAGGGAACAAAGTTATGGTAAGTAGTTGCTTACTTCGTAACAGGACTAACAGGTTAAAGACAAAAAAAAAAAAAAAACAGAAAGTTACAATACGAAAGTTAAAAAATAGCTAGATAGAATGGAATAACTACATTTTTTGGCGTTATTTTTATGTATCTCCTGCATGCATCCCATACACCGGTATGCGGTAACAGCTTTTCAATCGGCCCACACGTCTACACTCGAGTCGAGAGTGACGTGTCAGCAGCGCAGACGAGCTAGTGGACACACTGACGCGCCGCGCCCGCAGGATCATGGACATGGCGCTGCTGCGGCGCGCCGGCTGGTGCGAGTCCATGTGCGCGCGCGCCGTGCTCGCGCGCTACGGCCTGCTGCGGCCGGCGCGCGCCCCCGCGCCCTCGCCCTGCGCCTCGCCCGGCCCGCGCGCCGACGGGCCCGTGCGCGCCGCGCGCGCCCTGCTGCGCTCGCTGCCCATCCCCAGCGCCGAGTTCGCGTACGGCCGCACGCGCGTGTTCGTGCGCAGCCCGCGCACCGTGTGGGAGCTGGAGGCGCTGCGGGCGGCGCGCGTGGCGCAGCTAGTGGTGAGCGCGCAGCGCGCCTGGCGCCGCCACCGCGCGCGCGTGCGCGAGCGCGCGGCCGCAGTGCTCGCGCGCGCGTGGCGGGCGCACCGCGCGCGAGCGGCGCCCGGCCCTCCGCCGCCCGCCGGCCGCGCCGCCGCCGCCGCCGTGCTGTGGCGCGCGTGGTGCACGGCGGCGCGGCGCCGCTACCTGCTGCGCCTGTGGCGGCGCCTGCCGGCGCGCCAGCTGTCGCCGGCGTGCGCGGCCTGGCCCGCGTGCCCGGCGCCGCGCCTGCTGGGCCGCGCGGACGCGCTCCTGCGGCGCCTGCACCACGCCTGGCGCTGCCGCCTGTACCGCGCCGCCTTCGACCAGACGGCGCGCAACCGCATGCGCGAGAAGGTGACGGCCAGCATCCTGTTCAAGGACCGCAAGGCTAATTACGGCGTGAGCGTGGCGCACCCGTTTGTGGGCGATTACGTGCGGCTGCGCGCGTCGGCAGCGTGGCGGCGCGGGCTGGGCGCGGCCGGCGACCGCTACGTGGTGTTCGCGGACGTGGTGGGCAAGGTGGCGCGCTCGTCGGGGCGCGTGGCGCGCTGCCTGGCCGTGGTGTCGACGGGCGCGCTGCTGCTGCTGGAGGCGCGCTCGCTGCGCCTGAAGCGGCGCGTGCCGGCGCACACGGTGTACCGCCTGTCGCTGTCGCCCTACGCCGACGACCTGCTGGTGGTGCACGTGCGCGCGGTGAGTGCTGCTGCGCCGCGCCCGGCCCCGCCGCGAGGCTCCGCACTGTAGTGTCGCGTTGCGTGTTGCAGAGCGGCGCGCCGGAGAGCTCGGCGGAGGAGCTGTCGCAGTGCTCGTCGCGCGACGCGGCCGACGCGCCGGGCTGCCTGTTCGGGGTGAGTGGGGCGCGCGCGCGCCGGCGCCCGGCGGGCCGCGCTGACCGTGCTGTGTGTCGCAGGGCGAGGGCGCGTGGCGGCGGCGCGGCGACGTGGTGGTGCGCACGTGCCACGTGCTGGAGCTGGCCACCAAGCTGTTCCTGGTGGTGCAGAACGCGGTGGGCGCGCCGCCGCACGTCAACATCGCCACGGAGTGAGTACGGACCGCGAGCTGCGCGCGCCGAGCGGCCGAGGGTAACACGTGCGGTGTGTGGCAGGTTCGAGGCGAACTTCGGCCAGCAGCTGGTGACGCTGGCATTCCACGCGGTGGGCGCGGCGCCGGGGGGCGCGGGCGGCGCGGGGGGCGCGGGCGCGGGGGGGCGCGCGCCTGCTGCGCCGCGGCTCGCGCATGGACGTGCTGGTGTAGCGCGGCTCGCGGGGGGCGCGGGCGCGGGGGGGCGCGGGCGCGGGGGGCGCGCGCCTGCTGCGCCGCGGCTCGCGCATGGACGTGCTGGTGTAGCGCGGCTCGCGGGGGGCGCGGGCGCGGGGGGCGCGCGCCTGCTGCGCCGCGGCTCGCGCATGGACGTGCTGGTGTAGCGCGGCTCGCGGGGGGCGCGGGCGCGGGGGGGCGCGCGCCTGCTGCGCCGCGGCTCGCGCATGGACGTGCTGGTGTAGCGCGGCTCGCGGGGGGCGCGGGCGCGGGGGGCGCGGGCGCGGGGGGCGCGCGCCTGCTGCGCCGCGGCTCGCGCATGGACGTGCTGGTGTAGCGCGGCTCGCGGGGGGGCGCGGGCGCGGGGGGGCGCGCGCCTGCTGCGCCGCGGCTCGCGCATGGACGTGCTGGTGTAGCGCGGCTCGCGGGGGGCGCGGGCGCGGGGGGCGCGCGCCTGCTGCGCCGCGGCTCGCGCATGGACGTGCTGGTGTAGCGCGGCTCGCGGGGGGCGCGGGCGCGGGGGGGCGCGGGCGCGGGGGGCGCGCGCCTGCTGCGCCGCGGCTCGCGCATGGACGTGCTGGTGTAGCGCGGCTCGCGGGGGGCGCGGGCGCGGGGGGCGCGCGCCTGCTGCGCCGCGGCTCGCGCATGGACGTGCTGGTGTAGCGCGGCTCGCGGGGGGCGCGGGCGCGGGGGGCGCGCGCCTGCTGCGCCGCGGCTCGCGCATGGACGTGCTGGTGTAGCGCGGCTCGCGGGGGGCGCGGGCGCGGGGGGGCGCGCGCCTGCTGCGCCGCGGCTCGCGCATGGACGTGCTGGTGTAGCGCGGCTCGCGGGGGGCGCGGGCGCGGGGGGCGCGGGCGCGGGGGGCGCGCGCCTGCTGCGCCGCGGCTCGCGCATGGACGTGCTGGTGTAGCGCGGCTCGCGGGGGGCGCGGGCGCGGGGGGCGCGCGCCTGCTGCGCCGCGGCTCGCGCATGGACGTGCTGGTGTAGCGCGGCTCGCGGGGGGCGCGGGCGCGGGGGGGCGCGGGCGCGGGGGGGCGCGCGCCTGCTGCGCCGCGGCTCGCGCATGGACGTGCTGGTGTAGCGCGGCTCGCGGGGGGCGCGGGCGCGGGGGGGCGCGCGCCTGCTGCGCCGCGGCTCGCGCATGGACGTGCTGGTGTAGCGCGGCTCGCGGGGGGCGCGGGCGCGGGGGGCGCGGGCGCGGGGGGCGCGCGCCTGCTGCGCCGCGGCTCGCGCATGGACGTGCTGGTGTAGCGCGGCTCGCGGGGGGCGCGGGCGCGGGGGGCGCGCGCCTGCTGCGCCGCGGCTCGCGCATGGACGTGCTGGTGTAGCGCGGCTCGAGGGGGCGCGGGCGCGGGGGGCGCGGGCGCGGGGGGCGCGCGCCTGCTGCGCCGCGGCTCGCGCATGGACGTGCTGGTGTAGCGCGGCTCGCGGGACGTCGGCCACCCGCTGTATCAGCAGGTTACGTACTGACACAGACCCTACCGTAGGTTATGTATATGGTAATAATAATAACGTCGTAGTGCAGCTCGTCGCGGGACAACCACATGTTTGTCAACCGCATCCAAACCTCTTGTCCTCTTCACTTTGCTTAGGTACTATATTTAAGTTAAGACTACCTAAGATAAGTTCGTGCTCCAGTGTACGCAAATAAAGAAATAGTTTTAAGAAAGTATGGTGTACTGACGCAATAAGGATTAAGTAAAACCAATGTAACGTAGTCCGAGCGTCGCGTGTCCCCGGAGAGCGGCGGCACTGGGCCGTGTTCAACAACTAGTAAGAAGCTTTGCCTCCGTGTCACAACGTGCTATTCGCAGCACGTCCGTTCAGTATATGTTACGTCTGGTGTGGACGCTACCTGCGTCGACAACATTTTATAGTCTCGTGTTCCAAGTATGTAGTCGTGTTTATTTAGTTTAGGATGATTTGCGAATCGGTCGTTCTGCTAATAGTACGTTTTGATGCGGACGCGAAAATTAGTTGAAATATGTTAATGGACAGCAGTCTGGTGACAATAATTATAAATGGATCGTAACCAACAAATGCGTTAACAATTTAGCTTCGCAAGGTGTAATTTTAGTTCTGAAGTATCTATGATCCAGTTTTCACTACAAATTCCCACATTTGATGATTATTTTTTAAAGTAGTAGTCATACTAAAATCAATCTAGAAATCATTCATATAAAGTTACTATTTGAGAAAATAGCATCAATTGGAATGAAGGATAAGTGCAGACGGCGCGGCGCTGCGGGTGCGCGTGGCAGCCGGCGCCTGCGAGGCACGGCGGCGCCGCCCGCCAGACATACGCTACTGTATACTGACCAGTGCCTCAGGTCTATGCGCGGCGCCCGCGAGCGACCTGCATCCCTTCGTATTTAGTTCGTAAACCGAAAACGATTAGGTTTACGGTTCATTGTAAATCCTCAGAAACAGTTCACTTTGATGTTTCGGTCTGAGAAGAATTGCGGTTGAGGGAATTTTAAATCATACATATTTCCATATTTCCAAAGAATGCTTCAAGCCGCCCTTTCTGAAAGGTCTCGACCCTTGCAATAAGAACACCTTGTTGTCTGGTCACGCAGAGTTATCTCGAGATTTGTTCAACATATGGATAATATGTAATTCGGGCAATAAAGGAGGTCTCAGCGCCGGCCGCAGACGCCAAGCGTTCCCTGCTGCGTAGGGGCGGCAGTCTCGCCGAGTACTGGCAGTACTGCTGAATACCAGTGTTGTGCGGAGCGAGAGCCTCTCACACTTTATACCTCTTGGCGAGACTGCTGTCGGATCTGCGACTTAAAGACCTACAGCAGACAGCCGGGGCAACTACTTTCTGAGGCGCCGCCGGCCCCGGCTAGCGACGCTGTACTGTCTGCGTCTGTTGTTGTTTAACAACGAGCTCCGCACAGACCGCCAGTCAAATAGCAACAAAAACCATTAGTTGCAAACGAATAGATTCAATACATTGAATACTGGTGCACAATGTAGACCGCATAGATTTGGTCGGCAGCGGCGTCTCTGAGGCTGCCCCGAGCGGACGGCCGGCTACGAACTGACTATATAAGGGTTCCACACTTTTGAAAACGGAACCCGAATAACGTACCTACTTGTTTTTGAGGGTTGTAAAATAAGTTGAAAACTTAACTGTAAAAAGTGCAAGAATGAGTAGTGGTGAAGGCGCGGGCGTGGCTGCGTCCAGTGTCGCGCCACTCTAGACGGTAGAGTCAATTTATGATTTGAAAATGAAAATAATATATCTAGTTTTAATTTCATATTCGCGGAAATTAAAACTATAATATCTATAATTTTTAATATGTTTCTAAAATAGTATTATTAATACGGTATGTATTAAATATTTACAATAAAAAAACGCTTTGATACCTAATAAAATAAAGCATGACTAAATGTCTAAGTCTATTGATTGCTGAACATCACTATTGTAGCGGGTCACCCTTTTTTGTATCAGTGACAGTTGTACTTGTCATTTTACTGACTCGAATTAAAAATCGTACTATAGATATATTATTTTCATTTTCAAATCATAAATTGACTCTACCGTCTAGTCGCAAAAGTAGATTCTCCTGGAGAAGAACGGACAAGACACTCCATAGTTACTCTTTTTAAATAAATGTTTTACAATATTTGGCAGGTATACAAAAAAAAAATATGTGAGGACGATGTACCAAGTTATAGAACCCAGTATTACCAGCAGAGATAAACTTATTAATTTTCTAAATAAGCACATGGTACTCATATATTTACAAATATTGAAACTGTGTAAGTGAACAGAAAAAAAAGTAAAAGACAATAAAAAGTAGGTATATTCATAGTAATTATTCCATACATAAATCAACCAGTTTGATTTCATCTACACCCTTGGTTGCCCTATGGAGCAAGACCAGCATGTTTCCAAGCATTTGCAGCATTAACCTGAATGTAATCTTCTAATTTGTAATATGCTTGTTTACAAAGGTTGCTTTTAACAAAGTTTTGAATTTTCTTTCATTTAATAATATGTTACAAAGTATTTTGTTGTAACATTTAACACGGTACCCCATGAAAGATGTGTGTACTTTAGCTAATGTATAAAATAGTTTGTGTAATTTATCTTTATTTCTAGTATTAAAGTTGGGTAAAACGATTGAACACGATCGCCATTGATTCACCGCCCGCGCCAATCTGTCTCGGGCCTCGTGTTGGTTGAGCTGTAGGTGATGTTGCAGTCGCCCGCTGCGCCCCACTGTAGCAATAGAATAGATTACTGTATACTAATAGGATCTATGCTTAAAAAATATATACCTACATAATTGCAAGTACGAGAGCGAACACCTCGACGATGCTCGCTCTATAGTTACATAGTTCGAAATAAGTTTTAAATTGAATGAAGTAGGTAGGACGATATCTTCATTAAGGAAATTAAAATAGAACATTAAGAGGATGGCAATGGCAACACTGGGCGCTCACAGCTCTGCAGACGATGACGTGGCGAGTGCTCTCGCCGTAGGCCATGCTACAGACTGTATCGTAATAAATACAAATTATATTGCTGTTGAAGCTGTTTGTGCAGCACCGACTGCGGCGACCTGCGGCTGTGACGTTCGCTAGTCGGTGCTGGATACAAACAATCAATTTTTGTTGAATAAAATGTAATGTTACGTTTTTCAACGAAATGAAATTGTGCAAAAGTTTTATCATTTTTAATAAAAACAATTAAAACACCTACGCCTTTTTTATTTATCGTTTACTTCCCACGAAAAATTAATTTTACTTTCTACTATTCCGAGTTGTCCCACCCATTTTGTCACTACTGTCAAATAGGGAAAAAATCTTAAATGTACCTACTGTGGACATAATTATGACACATATTCAGAGTAGGTGCTTTCTTTTATGCGCCTGCCACACACTCGACGAGTGGCATGGGAAGTAACGAGGAAGGGAGGCAGAGACATAGTGTGGCAACATTACTCGTAATGCCACACGTCATGCTCCTCGTCCTGCCCACTGTCACAGTATTACAATATTTTTCCTACAGTAGGGCAACGCCTTTGATGTCGCGCGATGCCGATGCCGCCGCCAGTGTAGCTACTTACGCTGCCACACGCAAATATGGAAGGGTTGTCACCAAATGGGAAATAAAACAATTGTGATTATTACTATTATGATGTAATCATTTATTTATATTTACATTCAAAAGAATTGTGATTATTAAATCTAATATAATTATTTATTAAAAGTGTAAACCACATACTTACCTACATGTTATATAATAAGGATGTTTCCTGAGTAAAAAATTACTGATTATGTTTAGTCCGTCAGTAAGATAATAGAAGAATATTGTTCACGTATTTTTTTCCTTTATTAAATCTATGAAAACTGACGAAGATAAAAAGCATCAAAGATCAGGAGTGGGGGCTTGTTACGTCACGGCTAGGTAAAAATTGTAGCGAGTAGTGACGTCACACAAGTTTTCAACGCACTGTATCGTCTTCGTTTTTTTCTTATTATATGAAAAAAGAAAAAATTACGTGTCCAATATATATATAATATAAGCTAGCCAGCGTTACCGAGTGTGTCGACCCTCTAGTGCCTATTGATCCCTATCATCCTGCGTTGTTAGTCAATATTGACATCTTTGATATACCTCCCCTTGACCATGCGCCACGGTTGCGATATATATATAGCAAAGGAGATTTTGATTCTATAAATAACGAAATTTCGGGCGCTGATTGGGAACATGAATTTGCAAGCCGATCACTGGATGAGTCAGTTGAGTACTTTATAGACACTTTAAAACAGCTCCAAGACAAGTATATACCACAAAAGCTAGCACGTAATAATAAATACCCAATCTGGTTCAGCTCATCACTCGTCAAAACAATTAAAGAAAAATATAAATATAAAAAAAAACTCAAAATATACGGCAATCGATCTGACGAATTAAGTTTTAAATATTTGCGTGACAGAGTCAAGACTATGGAAGCTTCTTGTTATAAAAGTTATCTTACTCAAACTGAAAAATTCATTAAAGCTAACCCTAAACACTTTTGGAGCTTTGTTAAAAATCGCTTCAAATCTAATACTATACCTAATACATTAAATTATAACGATGAAACTTTACTTACCGGAGATTCTATTTGCGATGCTTTTTCTTCCTATTTCATGTCGACTTACCTAGACCCCACTACATCTAGTAATCCAAGTCCACATCTTGTTTTCCCTGTTGATACTAACAGAACTTCATCTGATATCTGCCACATAGAAGTAAATGTTGATGTTGTGACCGGTTTACTCCGTAACTTGGATCCAACTAAAGGTGCTGGCCCTGATGGCATATCCTCTAAATTTCTGATTAAATGCGCGCCATCCATTGCCCTACCTATCTCAATTTTGTTTTCCAAGTCTCTGACTCAAGGTGTTGTCCCCAAAGTGTGGAAATCTGCTTTTATTACACCAGTACATAAGAAGGGGTTAAAAACTGAGATTACTAATTATAGGCCTATATCCAAGCTGTGCATCATAGCCAAAATATTTGAGAGGATTGTCTATAACCAGTTATATTCCGCCCTTGCTAGCTCACTCAGCTACTTTCAGCACGGATTTTTGAAGGGACGGTCTACAACTTCTAACTTGATTTTATTCAATGATTTCATTACGGATGCTATGGATAATGGTAAGCAGGTCGATGTTGTTTACACAGATTACAGCAAGGCATTTGACCGGATTGACCACGATACTCTAATTAAAAAGCTAAACTATATAGGCATCCGTGGGGACCTCTTGAGGTGGTTCTCTTCTTACATTGACAACAGGTCTCAAGTAGTCGTGCTCAATAATTATATGTCTAGTTGGGTAAAGGTGCCCAGCGGCGTGCCTCAGGGTTCGCTGCTCGGTCCATTGTTATTTGTAATCTATGTGAACGACATCGATCAGTGCCTCCATTCATCCAAACTATTATGCTTTGCTGATGACATGAAAATCTTTGCTGCTATTGCAACGCTCGAAGATAGACTAGCACTTCAGGCTGACTTGAATCGGCTCGAAGAGTATTGTCGGGCACATAAACTTGACCTCAACCCATCCAAGTGTTCGGTGATCACTTACACTAGAAAACGTGCAATTCTAGCCACTACTTATACTTTGGCGGGCCAGATCTTGCCAGGGTGTGATACTATTCGGGACTTGGGAGTCCATTTAGACAGCAAGTTACTTTTTGACACACACATTGATGTAATAGTCAAAAAATCTTCAAAACTGCTTGGGTTTATAATGCGTCTCTCTAAGTGTTTTACTGATGCAAAAACACTTAAGATATTGTATTGCACATATGTAAGGAGTCAGCTGGAGTATGCGTCACAGATATGGAATCCACGTTATCATAAATACATTGACCGCGTGGAAAACATTCAAAGACGATTCATGAAATATCTCTGTTTCCATCAAAAAATTCCATACCAGTCAGCCGATTATCTTAGACTTTGTAAAAAGTATCATCTGCTGCCATTGGTAAATCGACGTAAAATCGCAGACTGCTTATTCTTGGTAAAAATTCTCAATAACAATATTGATAGCCCTGAGCTATTGTCAAAATTTTATTTTAATGTGCCATGTAAAGCACTTCGCTTTAATCCACCTATACGTGTACCTCATACATCTTCGAATTACAGGCAGAACAGTTATATTGTGCGTGCAAGCAAAATGTTTAATCAGATATGTAAGGAGTATGATTTTGATCCATTCACAATTAGTATAAATTCAGCCAAAAGGTGCTTAAGCCTTAAATTTTTCGAGTAGCGGTAGTTTATAAGTATCTATTATTTATTTCAGTTTAATATTATTATTTTCACTAGTTGCAAACCAAGTATTTGTGTTGATTTTTACTGGTTGTTGTTTTTGTGCTCACACTACACATAATTATTGTGTGTCTACACGTGAGGACTTGTAATTGGCTTTTTGATGACTGTTTCCATTTTTGTCTGTTTTTGTTAGCTGTAAGTCCTCCATGTACATAAATAAATAAATAAATAAATAAATATTTTATGGAAATCTATCCGACGGAGTTATCAGATATTTTTAGTCAACTACCTCATTGTACAACTGTTTTACTTTTCAATTACCGTCTTTGACAAGCTTCTATCCATAACTCGCGCCTGGAAAGTAAGTAGGTACCTATAAATTCAATAAACAAACACATACCTTTACAATTATAGTTATCAGACATAAAATTATAAGGAAAAGTGGCCAAAATTGTGTGCACAAGTCAGTTTTGTCTTAGCGGCGGCGGCGGGGCGTCTGTAATATTCCATAAGTCTATGATACACAATTGAAAAAACCTAACAGAACAGTTTGTGCGCACCATTATAGAATGTAAGTATAATAATATTATTACACAAAAAACACGCCCGCGTCTGCCCTTCGCGCTCGGTACCGCAAACTAAGCGTGTTTGGGTGTTTGCGGTACGCGGCCCGCGCCGCCCGACACCCCGCGAGTTCCCCTCCGTTGCTCTGCGCAAGTACATTCGTTGCCGTACTGTAGGGAATATTGTAATACTGTGCCAACTGCCACTGTTCCCTATTTTCTCGGTTTTTGCGCGCGAGTCAAAGGACCGGCAATACGAGTGCGACTGGCTGGCCACATAATCGCGCGGTTGCAGTGGTCGCAGCAGTCCGCATCGAGCGCTCGCGCCTAGTATATAAATAGTAGTCTATGGCTCGCGCAAGACGCACGCGTATGCAAAATTGGAAATTATGTCGTCGCCAAGCGTGGAATGGTGGCGATGAATAGATGTGATCCACCATCTCCGTTGGCGAGGACGACGACGACGATGTACATTTCTTTTTACTACATTAATATAATTAGCTATACTAAAAATGCATAGCGTGCACGCTGCCACAGTTTGTGGGCAGAGAGGGCAACATCGCGGCAAATCACGGCAGCGCGAGGAGCATAGCCACAGTAGAAATATGGAACAGTATAGAAACTACGAACAAACGATCGAAACGGCACACTCACACAGACGCGCGCTTCTACGAGGCCCCTAAGGGACCTTCGCGGTGCTCTCAGTGGCGGGTGCCGTGTTCATAGATAATACCTACACTATTATAATGGCTATGACTTTTTGCTTACGCTCTCTAGATAGCGCTCGTGGGATTTTTAATACTAGTATTAAATCCTTGTACCGAATACTGATTATAATTTATATCACTACATAATATAAAACAAAGTCGCTTGCCGCCGTGTGTCCCTATGTATGCTTAGATCTTTAAAACTACGCAACGGATTTTGATGCGGTTTTTTTTAATAGATAGACTGATTCTTAAGGAAGGTTTATATGTATAATACATGCATAATATAGTAGAGAAACACTGATAAATTTAGAGGTTTCTAATGTGATGTCGTAAATAAGCACGTTTTTTGCGCTTATATTGCAAACGCTGGCTGAACCCTACGAGATAGACAGAAATAATGTACTACAGTATTGTCCACCTTAAAATGTTCAATAAAAAAGTCCGCGATGGTATATGTCTATCTCTTAGGGATAACCCACCATAACCATTTTTTATCCTTTACTAAAAAATGGTTATTTACGAAGTGATTTTAAATAATACAGCATTAATCCTTATCCAATTAAGTACCTTAAATAAATTTTGCATTTATTATAGATCAATATGCTTTTTACAGCATGTAATTTAAGTGAATATTTCCGAAGATATTACAAAATGCAGGGACGTAGTTGTTGCGGCGCCGCCGCGGCGGTACCGAACCGCGGCCGGCCGGGGGTCAAAACATGTCAAAAAAGCTGTGAACGTTGTATATAAGGACATTCTGTAGTAGGTATATTTACATAAGCATTGCACCCGTGCGAAGCCGGGGCGGGTCGCTAGTTCTATTATAATTTATATAACACTAATATTATAAAGCTGAAGAGTTTGTTTGTTTGTTTGAACGCGCTAATCTCAGGAACTACTGGTTCGAATTGAAAAAATCTTTTTGGGTTGAATAGACCATTTATTGAGGAAGGCTTTAGGCTATATATCATCTCGCTTAAGCCAATAGGAGCGGAGCAGCGATAAAGAATGATGTTTTAAAATCGGGGATTCCACGGGGACGAAGTCGCGGACAGAAGCTAGTATAACATATAGAATAAATGAATTCTTATGAGTATGAAAAAATAAATGACTACAATTTGACGACAACATTATATTCTAGTCTTGGCAAAAGAAATCTACCCTTCGAAACATACACATAGGAACTTACTTACTTCACAAAATTAGTAACAATAATTTTTCAACATACCTACTTACAGAAATCCTTCATCAAATAGGGCAGATATTATAATTGAAATGGAATAAAATGGCGTAGAAATGATAAACAATATTCAGTTTGTAAATTTTTTTTCTATGGCATTATTTACATTTTGACCAAAGAAGAAAGTCGCATGGAATAACATGCACTACCGCATTTTCGCGTGACTATTTCTCCCAGTCAACTCCTACCGCAAGCCGTGTAAAAGAACTTCGTTCCTATAAAACACTTATTACAAACATTAAAAGTGACAACCCTAACTCTCTACTGGAGCGTAGGTAATTATTTCAACAAATGGGCTTAGTTTCCATACTGTTTCATATTTTTACTGTGGCATAGCGGTGAGCAGCGCAAGGAGCATAGTCTGGCAGGCGTGTTAAAGGAACCAAATGAGAATAGCATGACGGGAGCTAATTTCGCTACCGTCATACCCACAGAACAGATAAATTATCTGTTCTGTGGTCATACCTTTCAAACCTATTATGTCGCGGTATGCTCTGTGGTCGCAGTGCGCTATTTTTTTTTTTTTTTTGTTTTGTGGCTCCATCGTTTAACTAACGATGATTTTGCCAATGTCAAGGTTTGGAGAGGAACTAATGATCGGTTCTCATTAACGATAGTGAATTTGAGACAGTTTTTGTTGTGAATCGAGGTTCAAAAGAACAAACAGTTTTTGGATTATATAGATAACAGATTAACAGCACTTATGAGTGTTAAGACACGAAGTTAAGTAAGCAAAAAAAAGTAACAGATAATATGTGTAATGGACTAAAGATAAAAGGATAGGAATTTTAACTGGGCGAGGAATATCAGAAGGGAGTAAATCATAAAGGGGAATTATTAAACGAGGACAAGAAAAAAATATATGCTCCAGAGTACCTTCCTCCAGACCACATTCACATAAGGAATTGTCTCTCACGTGGATTTTCTTCAAAAAAACTGGAGTGCAAACAAACCCAAGGCGAAGTGCGGTGCGCTATGTTCCGCCACTTGACTGGGGAATGGGGAAGTCATTGGTAGTAGTCAGTCAGAGGTATGCACCTCCCTCCCGCCCGCTATATTATGCACATGCAAGATTACAAGTCAAAAGCAAGGATAATATGCACATGCAGGAAGGCAATGCAAAACCCAACACCAATACCGACACGTGTTTCGCCTCTCCACGAGGCATCCTCAGGGGACGTGTTGACTCGCCGACCGTTGAGTTGCGACTGAGAATTAAGTACAAGGCACCCCCCCTTTTATACACTGCTGCTACTTTTTTTTGGAACAATTAGAGATTTTGAAACATAGTAATAATAATAATTTTGCACTGTTGAATGACCAGATGAATTTAGTTTCTTCCCCTTTACTGCGAATGTTTGTGGGTAGTTGTACACAAATAACCAACGGTGGCAGTGTATAAAAGGGGGGTGCCTTGTACTTACTTCTCACAAATCATTCCGCTTCGCGCAGCCGTCCGGACTTCCGGAGCATACGCCTGCCACCCGCTCGCAACTGTCCCGGTCGCTACGACGTAGCAGAGCTACGAGCGCTACGAGCGCTCCGCCACTGTGACACCTCCGCGCGCCGCCCGCCCGGCCGACCCACGTGTCGCCTGCCCGATTTAGCAGATCGTAGCAGTGCTACGCGGCTCTACGTAGCAAGCTACGCGCTGCTACGCGTCGTGTATCACTCACGATTTGTTTATGTACGTTTGATCAGCTACGAGCCTACGAGTACGTAAGTGCTTGCGGTCGATCGGCGTTCGCGTTTTTGGTCCCTTTAGGACTAAATCCACTGTTTGGTGGTACTTGGGGGATACCTAGCGGTGTTAACGAACCCAAGTGGTGCTGACCCGACGCACCGCTCGGTCCCTTCAGGACCGAGTAAGTCGGAAGGGCGTTGGTGCGCGGCCTTGGGTGCTTCCCTCGTCGCGCCCAGCTGCTTAACCCCGCTCTTTTTCAGGTTGCACCTGGCGCCGATTGGGTGTGTCTACCCCATAGGCGCCAGCTCGGTCGCAAGACTCATAGGGCCCCGCTGCACAATAAGATAGGCAGCGGGCTTTCAAGCTTAGGGTACACCGTAGGTACTCACCTCCCTGCAACACTTCCAAAAAAGCAGGAGGTTCTCAATTCGCCTGTAGGTATGTATTTTTTTTCTTTTTTGTGTGTTTCCTCATAGCATTGTACTGGGTGTCCCGATTTTGATGACTTTTTTTGTATTCGAAAGCTAACGTGTGGTCCCATTTATTAGAATGATTAATACATACTTAGGTAGGTACTTTAAGATTAAGTTTTTATTATTATTATTTTTACTATTTAAAGGGAATTTAGGTTTTTGTGTCGGGGGTTTATTAATTTTTTTCTACACTCGGGGCAATCTATCCCAAGGGATCGAATAATCTTTGAACATCTGACAAGATTGTTCTTTTTGTTATGTAGACAGAAGTTTTTGGTAGTTTTAACTGGTATTGAAATTGGTCTGTTCCCACATTCCAAACCAATCCTACTGCCTTTACAATGCCATCCGTTTTGTTTATCTCTAGGTGCGCAGCAGAATTTCGTTTGTTTGCGTCAATGGATTATATAAAATGCGGACAATTAGTAATTCTGCAATATGTGAGATACTTCCTTGGCAGATATATTATGGCTTGTTCTGTTGTATCTTCACCCGCTAACAGATCGTCAACGAGGAACTGTTCTTTGATAATTTTGACTGCATGTGGGTAATTTTGTCCTTCATCATCAGCAACTTGATGGAGTGTTTTCACCGCGAGATAAGGTGCTGATGCTGTTCCAAATGTAACTCGAAGCAAGCGATATTCCTTAATGCTGTCATGTTCCTCTTCTCGCCACAGGATACGCTGATACTTATTAGCGTCTTCTGGGTGTTAGTGACGCAATAAAAGTCATGTAACATAACGTAATTGTAAAAGGAAGTGCGCGGGGTCCGGGAGGGGGAGTTACGAACCGCCATTTTGATTTCGCAGGAGCAGTGCCTTTTCTAACGCGACGGACAGCGCGCGCTTCCTTTACCTAAAATTCTGCAACCAACCCGACAGTTTTACAAATAAATATTTTGCTCAACTCACGTTGTTTTACCACCGATCCACAACCGTAACAGTGGTCTTCGAGCCAGATCGCGAATGTTTAATACTCCGCCGCCGAGGAGAAACGTGGTAAACACCCGCAGTACCACCAGCAAAATGAAAGAAAAGGAGGAGTTGGAGGCAAAACTACAGTCGGTAACCGGGAGCACAGGAAATGCCAACGCCTACACCAGTAAAGAAAAAGGATGATGAACTTAAAGTGAAAAGTTCTTGTGCCGCGAGTGTAGTGAAACCGGAACGAACCGGAAAACAAAATCCGCCTTCACATACATCACGTCAATCGGTCAAGTCCAAGAAACCGTCATCATCACAATCGATCCAAGCTCAGAAAAAGAGACTGGAACTAGAAGCAGCCCAGGCGAAGGCGCGTATTGAAATGGAACTCATCGATAGAAAATTAGCGGCGGACCTAGCAGAACTCGAAGAAGAATACAGTCCACCATCAGAAACATCGGAGCAAAATAACGGCGCGGGCGACATTGAAAAGTGGTTGGAGCGTAGTCAACAAGAACTACAGCAGCTTGACATTGATACACACAAGTCGCACACGAACCCGGCCGACACAGAAGGAGCAGTTCAACAGCTTGCGAGCGCAATCAAAGAACTCGTCACGTTCACGTCGTCCGCCATCCAGTAAAATACTAAACTAATAAGCCGTCTCAGCACACCGAAAGACCTCCCTAGTTTCAGCGGCGACCCAAAAGAGTGGCTCCATTTCGAGCAAGCTTATCTGGAATCCACAGCGATCTGTAATTTCACCGATAAAGAAAACCTTTGGCGATTACGTAAATGTCTACGCGGCGCCGCTCAAGAAGCCGTATCTGGCCTGCTTATCAGTGGTGCTTCATCTGCAGACGTCATTTCCACGTTGAAACTGCAATTCGGAAACGTTGACGTCATTCTTTCCCGCATCGTGTCAGACATTAAAAAGATGAACAACCTGCCTACAGATTACCATCGAGAAATAGTACCCTTTTCTGTCAAGATAAAGAACTACGTCGCAGCTGTACGAGCCCTCGGCCGCCATGAATACCTACAAGGCATGGAAGTAGCTAACATTATCTTGTTCAAGCTACCTACTACCCTGCTCGCGAAATGGACAGACTATAGTTACCCGTTTATCACTACCGAATCACCAAAACCTAGACTGGACGTGCTGTCAGATTTCCTCACCGAAGAAGCTGTGAAAATATCAACCTGTAGTGCTACTTTATTACAACCTACAACGGACAATTACAGACGTAAACAAAGTGATAAAGTGAACAATATACAAACTGTTCTAGTGCAAGATGTACAAAGTGAAGAAAAGTGTCGTTATTGTCGTACTGGTAGTCACAAATTAATTGAGTGTAAAAAGTTTAAAAAATCATTACGAAAGGACAGATGGCTGCACGTAAAGCGTAACGGTATTTGTTATAAGTGTTTGATAGCGCATCATCGTAGGGACACGTGCACAGCTCCCAGCTGTGACGTAAACAATTGTGGACAATGTCATCACCGATTATTACATTATGTGCCCCGTCAAGACAACAGTGAATCCGTGTCAGCGGTGCAACCCGAAGTTCCACCCCATACTGAAGTTCCATCCGAAACAATAACAAATATTAATGTCAGCTGTTCCGTAATGTTGAAAATCGTACCTATAAACATTCACGGACCCAACGGAAGCGTGAGCACGACCGCGCTGCTGGACGACGGCTCGACTGTGTCGTTGGTTAGCGCTTCGCTGGCGGAAAAGGTGGGGCTGCGCGGCCGCCGGGAATGCCTTCGAGTGTGTGGCGCGTGGAACGACACCGAACTGGTGTGCAATGCACAGCGCGCTAAGGTGACATTGTGTGGTGTTGATAACAAGATGTTTACCATCGATACGCGAATTGTTAATGAATTAAACCTACCACAAAGTTTATCTGCAGTAAATACCTTAAACTACTCGCACCTATGTGACGTCAGCCATAATTTATGCACAAACACACAACTACAACCGCAAGTCTTAATTGGACAAGATAATTGTCACCTTCTCTTACCTTTGGAAATGAGGGTGGGTAGACCTGATGAACCCTGTGCCACCCGGACTCCCCTGGGCTGGTGCCTGCATGGAAGGGTGCCCAACGTTTACTTACCTGATTCTGCTATACGTCACTCCTCATTGTTTGTCTCCAGTGACATTATAGAAACAGAACGCATACTGCAACAGATCCAGGAGGAGGTACGAAGGTCGTTCTCAATCGAGTCCATGGGCGTATCTGGCAAGCCAAGAGAGAACTCGGAGAACTTACGCGCTGAAGAATGTTTAGAACGAACTTCTGTACTCATCAAAGGTCAATGGCATGTCGGCTTACCTTGGCGAGACGAGAAATCTGTGATGCCGGACTCGTACCCATCGGCTCTGTGTAGACTGAAAGGAGTAGAACTCAAACTAAAAAGAAGCAAAGAATATGCGAAAAGATACGAAGAACGCATACGACATCTATTTAATAATAATTACGCAGAAAGATGTAACAACTCAAATGTTACGCCGCCGAGAACTTGGTACTTGCCTCACTTTGGGGTCGATAACCCCAACAAAAAGAAACTGCGTTTAGTGTTTGACGCAGCAGCCAAAACAAATGGGTCATGTCTTAACGATTACCTTTTAAAAGGCCGATACAGTGTTCGTCAAATGGTCAAAATGGATTAGTTTATTAAAATCATTACAAGATGTTACGTTGCCGAGGCACTATCCGGCCGCTACCACAGGAATGAGTGAGATGAAAAATATCTTCCCGCCATCCACCTCAAGCGCCACGCCTACGAGTGCTACGAATATTGCTACGAACGTAGCAGACGCGACATCGGCTACGAGTGCTACGACGCACAGCTGTTGCAATATCAATGACCGAAAGATTGTTACTCAAAGTAGTTATAGACACCTACAGATGCATGTATTTTGTGATGCGTCTAGTAAAGCATACTGCGCCGTCGCGTACTGGCGATGGAATGACGAGAAAGATAATGTACGCGGGTGATTCTTTGAAACCGAGTGTATTTGACTCATTGATATGGCTCAACTTTTTTTTTACTTTTAGATCTTAATTAACATGTTATCTTGTCCAGGTCATTTAATATTATAACATATGTCAAAGGCACTGATTTGTACCCAGTAGTTTAGGACTTAGACTGTGCTGATTAATTGGTTAACCGTTACTACTTATGTCGTTATTCGGTATTATGTTGCGATTTAGAGAAAATCGAGTCGCCGTATCCGGAGATATTAAAGATATGTTCCTCAGAGTAAAAATTCGACCAGAAGACCAAGATGCTTTCCGATTTCTGTATAGAGAAGAACCAGAAGGACCTATAAACACCTACGTGATGACGTCTCTAATTTTTGGTGCTAATTGCTCGCCTTTTATAGCCCAATTTGTAAAAAACAAAAACGCGAAGCAGTACGAGTCATCAATGCCCGCCGCGGCTTTTGCTATACATCAAAGTCACTATATGGATGATTATATAGACAGCCTACCTAACGAAGAGACCGCGATACAACTGATCCATGACGTCATGTCCATCCACCAAAAAGGCGGGTTCGAGATGCGGAATTGGACGAGCAACAGTAAACAAGTACTTGCGAGCCTACCTAAAGATTTACTAGGCGACGCGGCCGTCAAGTTCAAAATAGGTCAACAGTACGAAGGCGAACGCACGCTTGGATTGATTTGGCATCCAAGTGACGATACTCTAAGATTCGACGTATCTTTCAAGCGGATACCGGAAAGTATTTTAAATGGGACACAAAAACCTACCAAAAGGGAAATGTTACGCGTGATAATGTCAATTTTTGACGTATATGGCATTCTAGCACCGTACACTCTCAATGGAAAAATAATATTACAAGAGTCATGGAAATTAAAAATCAGTTGGGATGATCATATATCCGATACAGTGTTCGTCAAATGGTCAAAATGGATTAGTTTATTAAAATCATTACAAGATGTTACGTTGCCGAGGCACTATCCGGCCGCTACCACAGGAATGAGTGAGATGAAAAATATCTTCCCGCCATCCACCTCAAGCGCCACGCCTACGAGTGCTACGAATATTGCTACGAACGTAGCAGACGCGACATCGGCTACGAGTGCTACGACGCACAGCTGTTGCAATATCAATGACCGAAAGATTGTTACTCAAAGTAGTTATAGACACCTACAGATGCATGTATTTTGTGATGCGTCTAGTAAAGCATACTGCGCCGTCGCGTACTGGCGATGGAATGACGAGAAAGATAATGTACGTGCGTAGCATTCATCGCGAGTAAATGTCGGGTTGTAGGAAACAAACCGATAACTATTCCACGCTTGGAACTTCAAGCTGCTGTACTAGCGGCTAGACTAGCAGACTCAGTCACTAGAGAACATACTATAAAGCCCGAGAAACGAATATTCTGGAGTGACTCGACCACAGTGCTACACTGGATAAGAAATAATGCTCGCGACTATAAAGTGTACGTAGCTAACCGTTTAGGCGAAATAGATGAGCTAACGCAAATGAATGAATGGCGATACGTGCCTACAAAGCTAAACGTAGCTGATATTGCTACGAGAGAAAACTACATCTGCCCCGTCCTGCCAGATGAATGGATATACGGACCTACATTTTTACGATGCAAAGAAGACGAATGGCCGCATGACGTCATATCTGTTGAAAGAAAACAAACGCTACTAGATTGTATTAATTTAATAAGAATAACTGAAGAAATGAACTTACCCGTTCCTGATGCTACTCGATTTAGTTCCTGGCTTCGCTTACGTCGCTCGGCTTCTTTGGTACTCAAGTTTATAAATAAATGCAAGAAGCTTACTTGTGAGTTCGACGACACTATGAAGAAGGCCGAAATATTATTATTAAAGAAATCACAAGCTGAATCATTTAGTGAGGAGTTAACTGAAATAAAGAAAAGCAGATGTGTCCCTAAACAAGTAAGCTACTTACCTTGTCTCCTTACCTGGACGAAGACGGAGTCCTGCACGTCGGTGGCCGCATTGGAGCTGCTTCTGGCATTCTACCTGAAACAAAAAACCCTGTAATTTTAGATGGAAGAAGTTACGTTGCGAGATTGATCGTTAAGTATTATCATTACTACTACGCACACGGAAATCAAGAAACAGTTGTAAACGAAGTCAAGCAAAGATACTGGATCACTAGACTTAGACCTACCATAAAACATGTAACATCTAAATGTTCAACTTGTAGAAAAAGAAAATCCAAACCAGAAGTACCAAAAATGGGAGACTTACCCGGCGCTCGACTGGCCCATCATGAACGGCCATTCACTTACTGCGGTGTGGATTTATTTGGCCCCATGGAAGTCACGGTGGGGAGACGTCGCGAAAAAAGATACGGCGTCTTATTCACATGCTTGACAGTACGAGCAATCTATCTGGAAGTGGTCACTAACCTCACAACCGACTCCTTTATTATGGCATTACGAAGGATGGCCGCGAGAAGGGGATCCACAATATTTGTACTCCGACAACGGAACAAATTTACGAGGAGCGAACACGGAACTGAAAAAGGCCATAAAAGAACTAGACGAAGAGGTGCTGAAAGATGAGGCCTTAAATCGCGGAACCAAATGGACTTTCATACCGCCCGCGAGTCCCCACTGGGGTGGGGCGTGGGAAAGGCTCATCAGAAGCGTAAAAACCAGCCTTCAAATAATTTTAAAAGAACGCGCCCCCAGAGATGAAACTCTGAACACGCTCTTGACAGAGGTGGAGAATATGGTGAACAGCCGGCCGTTAACTCACGTATCTAAATCTTATAAATAACTCACGTAAATCCAAACGATCCTGAAACGTTAACTCCTAATCATTTTTTGCTGGGCTCATCGTCCGACTTACCTCACATCGGAAAATTTGATGACTCAGACGGTTACTTGCGAAAACAATGGCGAATTTCACAAAGATTAGCTGACATGTACTGGCGCAGATGGATCAAGGAAGTACTGCCGGACTTGGTACCTCGCAAGAAATGGCAAGAGGAACATGCAAATTTAAAAGAAGGTGACTTCGTTCTTATTGTGGACCCTGACAGTCCCCGGAACTCTTGGCCCAAGGGTATAATTCAGGAAGTGATCCCCGGAAAAGACAACCGAGTCAGAATGATTCGTGTAAAGACTAAATCAGGACTTTTAACTAGACCGGTCACTCGTATCGCTCGAATACCAGTTGATGGTGAGTGACGCAATAAAAGTCATGTAACATAACGTAATTGTAAAAGGAAGTCCGGGAGGGGGAGTTACGAACCGCCATTTTGATTTCGCAGGAGCAGTGCCTTTTCTAACGCGACGGACAGCGCGCGCTTCCTTTACCTAAAATTCTGCAACCAACCCGACAGTTTTACAAATAAATATTTTGCTCAACTCACGTTGTTTTACCACCGATCCACAACCGTAACACTGGGTAAACACATATTTGCAGGTACATTTTTGTTATGTCGCTGGCGTAAGAATACGTTTCATCCTCCATCTCATGATAATGTTTCTGAGATCTTCCTGAAGCTGAGGACCAACCATCAACGCGTCGTTGAGCGGGACTTGATTTGAGCCCTTCGCCGACGCGTCAAAGACCACGCGAGTCTTCGATGTTTCTTTATCTTCTCGGACGACGGCATGGTGAGGTAAGTATACAACCTTTTCATTCATGACTTCTCTTTCAGGTATTGCTTCCATATAGTAGTTTTATAAGTAGTTTTATAAGTAAGTGGGGTGTTTTTCTAAATTTTCTTTCTAGTTGTAGTAGTCTTTTTTTGGCTATTTCTTTTGTGTTCCTTTCTAGACATGTTGGTTGTGGTGTTTTCGAGGGTAACTTCACCATATATGTACCTTCCCTCTTCTGTCCGTGTATGTGTTTCTTCATAAATTGTTTCACACAATTTTTCTTCTTTTGTTAGGTTTCTTTTGTTCTCTGTATCTATTTCCCACAGGGATTTAAGCATGATATCCATATCTACTTGTTGATGAAGAACAAGAGCAGAATCGTCTTGTGACTTTGCGTTTATTTCACCGAAGAGAATCCAACCAAGATATGTTTTTTGTGCACATGGTGTACCCGGTGGACCCTTGATAAGCTTTTCTTGTACGATTTGACAGTATTGTTTGACACCTAGAAGTAAGTCTATAGGACCTGATGTGTTGTAGTTCGAGTCAGCCAGGTTGAGTCCTTCTAGATGTGGCCAGTTATCAGCAGTAATTGTTTTAGGAGGGAGTTTAGTGGTAAGTTGTTTGGATATGACGAATGCTTCAACATCTATCTTGAAGTTTGTGTTCCAGCGGGAACCGATTTGCAGCTTTACCACGTGGTTTACATTTGTTTTCGTTGAGCCCACTCCAATGATACTTCTAGTCTCTCTCAGTCTCTTTGTTCTTCTACATTTGTTTGAGCAGTCTTCTGTTGCGTGGAGGTCTCTTGTACCGAAGTCTCAGGTTCTTTGTTGTGATGTAGAAGACTATGGTGACGCCTTTTGCAAATACGACAGCACATTTGTAGTCTACATTTTCTTGCTGAATGTCCTGGTACTAAACAATTGTAGCATAGGTTGTTCGTTTTTACATAGTTAACTCGTTCAGTGGGTTGCATTTTTGTGAACTCTTTACAGTGTTAACGTGTGATTTTCGCCGCATAAAACACACGTTCTTCCCGACGGTGGCGTTGACGTACTTGTGGCATGAACAGCACGCTCTTTTGTTTTATTTTGGGTTCCTGGTGTGACAAGCTCAAGTGTTCGGTATGTGGATTGAAGAAACCTTTTCAGATCGTTCCATTTGGGTAATTCATCGATATCTTCTTTGTATGAGTGTTGTTCCCAATCCTTGTGCGACTCAGGGCCCAATTTCTGTACTACCAGATAATTATAGGATCCCATGAATCTAAGCAAATGTTTAAATTTTGAAGGTTGTTTAAACATTCAGTCGTGGTGTCCAATAAACCTTTAATTAGATTGGGTGACTGAGAACTCATTTTCTTTTGATAAACTAACTGTTTTAACACTGAGTTCACAATTAAACGTTTATTTCCATATCTAGTTTTTAAAATGTCCCAAGCTTGTTCATAATTTTTCTGTGTTACCTGGATATGTTCCAATAAGGTCTCTGCTTCTCCAGTAACACTACACTTCAAATATTGTAACTTTTGTACGTCACTAATAGTTGTGTTCGTATGCACTAACGATGTAAACTAATCTTGAAACGTAGGCCATTCTTCATCCCCACCGAATGTGTCTCCACGTTGTCGTCGTGGTGGGGCTTGAGCGTCTCAATGATCTTGCGAGCTTTCCCGGTAGAGCCACTCATGCCGGAAGGTCGCAAGTGAGGGATCAGACCAAGAGAGACACACACGAGGGGCGCACCGTTCGGAGACCTGAACAGTGTTTGGGTCTGCGGACGGTGTGCGTGTCACGCATGCTCGTTGCTCTCTGGTACGCGTCTGATCATCAGACGTGACTGTGAGAGCAGCGAGCAGGTGGAGAGGTGAGGTGAGGAGAGTGGGTCCCGAGAAGGGGCGGAGCAAACAGGGACCGCACCCTTAAAAGGCACAAAAATGAATCAAGATCTTTGCAAAATGAGTCCCCAGGTGGGTCCCGACTGCTCAGCGGTCGGGGAATCCCACCCCGCTTCGGCGGGCTGCCCTCCGTACTCTGGGGTGGGCAACAATTAAAGACCTTCCGCTTGCCAGTGGCAACAAGAGCCGAGGAGGCTCCGAATCATCGTCGTCATCCGGATCCGCTTCGTTCAAGGAGCTGATGGCGCACGAGTTTGAAGAGGAGGGTTCGCCTGAGCGCCGGGGTGGTGCGGAGTCGGATTCCGGCTCCGCGCCAGACCTAGTAACGGTCAGCTGGGCGGGCTCTGGTGACAGAGGAGGGGGGGCTGCTGCGGAGAACGTAAAGTTCTTCCGCACGCGGCCCAGACGGGAGGAAGACGGTGTGCGGGAATTTAAGGGGTTTGCCGAATGAATAACTGCAGGAATACTCAGTTCAAAAAATAATTACTATATTTGGTGTTTACTACACGGCTCAAGTCCAGCAAGTCAAGTGACGTGTGTACAAAAGAAAAAACATGTTCCACAATTAGTGGTAATTGGTCATTAAGAGTGTCGTTGCTATGCTGTTATGATCAGGCGCTCGAACATGCCCCCGGGCGTTGAAAGCAACGGTTTCAACTAGATTTGGAAGACACAGGCAGTGGGCAGATTCTGTTGAATGCCCGCCGAACGACTCCAGTTGACGTCCAAATGTCTGCTACACGGGCGATGCCATCCGTTCCCGGGTGAACAGCCACAATTCGTCCAAGCCTCCACTTCAGGGGAGGAAGATTATCCTCCTTAATTACAACCAAGGAGTCTAGTTTTAGAGCATCCTTGCAGGAACGCCATTTGGATCGCACTTGTAATTCTGCAACATACTCCTTGCTCCATCTGCTCCAGAAGTGTTGGCGGAGTTGTTCAATTCTTTGGAAGCGAGACAGATGGTTGGAAGAGTAGTCCTGGTAGTCAGGTTGCTGCAAGGAAGTTAAAGGTCGTCCAACAAGAAAATGTCCTGGCGTAAGCGGTGTATAATCTGCAGGATCTGAAGACAACGGCGTAAGTGGACGAGAATTTAAGATGGCTTCAATCTTAGTTAGCGCGGTGTAAAGCTCCTCAAAAGTCAAATTACAATTTCCCAACACTCTTTGAAGGTGGTATTTTGTTGACTTGACACCCGCCTCCCAGAGCCCGCCGAAATGAGGGGTATATGCGGGAATAAAGTGGAACCTTATCCCATCGTTCGCTGCACTTTCACCCAAGGACGAACTATTTAACTTTAAAAATTTAGAGAGATCATTGTACGCGCCGACAAATGAGGTACCATTATCCGAAAAAATATCAGCTGGTTTACCTCTTCGAGAAATAAATCGATACAAAGCCAGTAAGTAACTATTGCTAGTTAAATCGCCAACAAGCTCCAAATGGATGGCCTTGGTAGTAAAACAAATGAAAATTGCGACATACACCTTTACTAGCCTGCATCCACGACCTTGACGACTAGCACACATGATGGGGCCGGCATAATCTACGCCCGTGCTCTCAAAGGGATAACCTGGATGAAGGCGTTCTTGTGGCAAGTTACCCATTAACGGAGGTACAACCTTACCTTTCATACGCTGACAAAGAACACACTTATGATAACAGGCCTTCGCCAAGTTGCGACCTCCTATTGGCCAGTAAGATTCCCTAATGGAAGCTAACAATAATTGTGGGCCAGCGTGCATCAGTCTTCGATGCTCAAAATGAAATAATAATTTTGTTAACTGGTGAGTGGACTGTAATAAAATAGGGTGCTTTTACTATAAACAAAATTAGAATTATCGAGACGTCCTCCTACACGCATTATATTTTTGTCGTCCAAAAAAACGATAAATTTTAGAAGGGCGCTCCCTTTAGGTATGCTCTTTTTATTTACTAATAATTCGTATTCGGGAAATGATTGAGACTGACTTTGAATAATGACAACATTTAGTGCATCTTGCAAATCATCATGCGATAAATGATTACTCTTTGGATAATGTTTTCTACATGACTTAATAAATCGCAATAGATAGGCAACAGAACGTATACGCCGTGAGTAATTAGAATAACGACTAAAGTCAATCAAACCCTCACATCTTAAATCATTTATAATCGCATTTAACACTACATTAGGTCAAGTCTCCGGTAACGTCTCTAGTCCTGGATACTTTATTTGAGAAGGCCACTGAGACGGATCTAGTCCTAAGAAATTTGGTCCATTCCACCACAGATCCAAATCCTGCAGAACACTGATTTCCACTCCACGAGAAATTAGGTCTGCTGGGTTTTGATCGGTTGGAACGTGCCGCCATGTACAGTTACCCGCCTTATCCAAAACTTCAGCAACACGATTGCGTACAAACGGTTGGAGTTTGTTAGGCATCATCTGTAACCATCCCAACACGATGGTCGAATCAGTCCAACAATATACCCGGCTGATCTTCACTCGGAGTGAGCTCATCACCTTCTCACAGAGACGAGAACCAATTACCGCACCACACAACTCTAGACGCGGGATTGTTGTAGGCTTTATGGGAGCCACTCGACTCTTGGCTATCAATAAACGAACCAAATGCTTACCCGTATCATTAACACTGCGAATGTAGACGCAAGCACCGTATGCGGACTCAGACGCATCTGTGAAAATATGGAGTTCTAGCTCCGTATATAAATTACAAACTACAATTCGCGGAATACGGAAATGATTTAAAAGAGGCAATAAGACTTTATTATAATATCCCAATGTTTACTGATCTCATTAGGTAATGGTTGATCCCATGATAATTTATCCAACCACACTTTTTGTAGCAATACCTTCATCGTTATAATAATAGGACCTAACAGACCTAAAGGATCGAAAATTCGCGCTATCACGGATAGCAAATCACGCTTAGTGTGCCCGGTCGAGGACTCAGTAAGACTTATAGGAAACCCTAACTCATCAGCACTGGCATACCATCCGAGACCTAGCAATTTGTCAGGCTCATTAGGTCCAATGTTCAAGTTCAATGACGCAGGCAAGCTGCCTGACGCAGGAACAGAATCTGACACTAGTTGAGGATCATTTGACTTCCACTTTCTCAATGGCATGCAGGCCGACGAGAGCGCCTGGGTAACTTCAGTGCGAATTAATTTAACTTCGTCTAAGTCATTCCCTCCTGTTAGTAAGTCATCGACGTAGAAGTCGTGTCTGATGACCTCAGATATTTTAGGATTTTTACAATCGAGTCCTATTTGTTTAAGGCATCTCGTTGCTAGGAATGGTGCACTAGCTGTCCCGTATGTGACGGTGTTTAATTCATAAACATTAAAAGGCTCACTAACATTGTCACGCCAAACAATCTGTTGCAAATACCTATCCGACGGGTGGACGACTATTTGTCTATACATCTTCTCCACATCCGCAGATAACACATACTTGTGGAATCTGAACCGAAGAAGTATAGATAACAGATCGTCCTGTACAATAGGCCCGACCATCTGTAGGTCATTTAAGGACACTCCCGTCGTAGTAGGACAACTTGCGTTGAAGACAACACGAAGTTTGGTCGTGCTACTCGACTCACGTAATATCCCGTGATGCGGAATAAAGTAACCACTACATAAATTGGGTTCATTAATTTTTGTCATATGTCCGAGTGACTCATACTCTAACAAAAAGTCATGATACATTTTATTAAAGTCAGGCTTAACCTTTAACCTGCGCTCTAAAGACTGTAAACAGTGTGTAGCTTTCTTATAAGAATTTCCCAGTGTTAAAGGATCTTTCTTGAGGGGTATGCGAACACAAAAACGACCATCAGGCAATCGTGTCGTATTTTTAACGAAATTATCCTCACACAATTTTTCTTCTGGCATGTAAGAATTGGAAGATTTCGCATTCACCTCCTCTATTTGCCAAAACTTTGTCAATTCTGTTCTTAGCCCTTCCGAGTCACAGTCGCCATCAGAACTCATTTTAGAAAAATTACAATTGACACCATTTGACAGCAGTGAAATGTAATTTTGAGTAATTGGACCGGAAACTATCCATCCTAAACGGGTTTCACATAATACTGGTTTTCCAGTACCTAACTTTAGCCTTTGCGATCCTAACAACTCCCAAAAAAGATCAGCACCGATTAATAAATCAACATTACCAGGCTTATAAAAATTAGGATCAGCTAAAATAATATTCGACGGTATGTCGAAATCAGAAATGTTTATTTCACGGCACGGTACGTTGCTCGTAATATACGGCATAACAAAACAATGAAGTTCGAACGTAAAACTATCATCCAAAGACGTCATTTTAACACGACATGTTTTGTCTACACGTGAAGTGACATTGTTTATGCCAATAATAGATTTATTAATTTGTTGTGTTGTTAAATTGAGTTGTTTACATAATCTGTCCGTTATGAATGACGAGGTGCTACCACTATCAAGAACCGCGCGAACGAGATGCACATATCCATTGTGGTCCCGCAGTTTGATCAGGGCGGTCGACAACAACACATCTCGCTGCTTATGACCACGGCGACAAGCTATGTTTGTTGACAAAGCTACGTTATTTGTGTCAGTGGTAGTCGACGGCGAGGGAAACGATGCAGATATGTTGTTACTCGAATTATCTCGAAGAGTATTCGCAATAGTGTTTCTAGAATCTATGTGAATTAGTGCGTTATGCCTACGTTTGCATAGTTTGCAACCTGGTTTTTTACATTTGTTAGCATAGTGACCTGAACGAAAACAGTTGAAACAGACTTTATAACTGGGTAGTAATTTAAGACGATCGTCATTGTTTAATGCGAGAAACTGTGCACAATTAATTAAAGTATGATCATTGCTATTACATTTAGGACACACTTTAGGAGCTAATTCAGTGCTAGAACTGTTAGGTGATTGTGTTGCTACCATAGACTTAATCTTTGAGCTTGATTTACCAGATGTTTGGTAGTGATTAGTGCGAACTAGTTCTAAGGTCTCGATTAGATCGGCCCGATTACGGAGGAATTGCATAAATGCGTCGAACCTGATCGTGCTATCTTTGTCCATCCTACCTTTGTACTCCTCCCACTCACGATAAGTCTTTTGATCAAGCTTGTGAGTAACAATATAAATCAGAAGAGTGTCCCAGTATTTAACAGGCTCCCCTAACGACTCCAACGCTCGCAAATCTTTATTTAGGTTATCGATTAAACTCTTTATTGCAACAGAGGATTCCCTTGAGATAGACTCGACATTAAACAATGCGGATACATGATTTTGCACTAATAACCTTTTGTTATCAAATCGTTCACATAACAACTGCCATGCCACAGAGTAATTCGACGATGAAAACTCAACAGATTTGATTACGACTGCAGCAGTTCCCTCAAGAGATGCTCTCAAGTAATGGAACTTATTGATTTCGTCAATGTCGTCGTTACAATTAATTAAGCTAGAAAAGGTGTCGCGAAATTCTAGCCAATTAGCATATAATCCATGCTAGCATGTGTACTTTTACAGCTTTCCATCGATTTACTGTCTTTATTAAAATCACTTAGAATACTTTGGGCTCTAGACAAGGATTTATAATAAATAGACTCGAATTCAGAACGCTCAGAGTATTGTAATTTGAGATCATCTGCAATGCATTCTATACGTAACTGCACCTCATCATACTGCTCGTACAACGACTCGATCTTACCCATGCGCAACTGCAATTCAGACACATCACAGTTTGATAACTGTTTGTCCTTGAGTGAGTCCAGAAAGTTGACGAACGCAGTCAAACGACCCTTGAAGCTGCCTCGCTTTTTAACTAAGTCCCTTTCCTCGGCCATGCTGGGAGGTGAGTGTTGTCAACCTGAAATTGATACAGGTATACAATTAAAAACGCGAATAATATGATCTTATTGCAAGCCTGAAACTGTGTTTTATACTTAAATGCTATTGCAAAACAACATAAACCTAATAATGTAGCTATCAAGTGTATAAATAAACCATACCTACATACAATTCAGTACCAAACTTATTATTTGTAAAACTAAATAACGCTAACTTAGTAATAAGTAGGCCTAACTAAACACTAATCGTTGTTGAATACATACATAAATGATTCTAAATAAGTATTACTTAATTACTTTACCTAAGTTTTAACAATGACTTGCATTTATATCAAACAATCTAATTGTAATATGTATTATGTTAAGATACCTGCTTACAATAATTAACAACTACTGTTAAGTAGATAGTTATGTGAATTAGTTACAGCTATATAATTTAAGTTTAATTGATGTAGCAAATAAGCTAACTATACTGTATCTAGTATGATTCTAAACTTAATTTTGCTGATGAATAAAATACTAATCACACTGCAACAAGTACCTAATGATTTTCATATAACACAATACTACTACTAATCGGTAATACAATAAATAACACTAACCTTTTATGAATATTTACTTTCACTTATACTACCTGAGTGTTGGGTGACGATATTAGACTTATATTAAACGCCGTACACCGCTAATAGCTTGCTTGAGATAACTCCAATCCTCCGGCCATTAACCGCCACATGCACGTGGACAAATTAATTCCTTTATTCTGACCGCTGATCTTCTTTATATTATATGTTATCCGGCTCGAAGGACCATGTGCGGGAATTTAAGGGGTTTGCCGAATGAATAACTGCAGGAATACTCAGTTCAAAAAATAATTACTATATTTGGTGTTTACTACACGGCTCAAGTCCAGCAAGTCAAGTGACGTGTGTACAAAAGAAAAAACATGTTCCACAATTAGTGGTAATTGGTCATTAAGAGTGTCGTTGCTATGCTGTTATGATCAGGCGCTCGAACAGACGGAGAGTCGACCTCCGAGGGCGAGTTTGCCTCCGCCCGCAAGATCCCCACCGCTAGGCGGGGCAGGGGCAGTGAGGCAGGGAGGGGGCTGGCTCCCTCTACCCGGGAGGTGGAGCGTCGGGCCGGGAGGTTGGTGGAGGAGGGGCGTCGCCCTGGAGGGAGCGGTCGTAGGGCTCCCTCTACTATTCCGCCTCCTCTCGACTCCGACGACTCGGAGCCCCCGGGAGAGGTGCCTCCCACTTTTGAGGAGCAGAGGGCCCAGTTCGCGGAGGCGCGCTGTGGCCTTCAAGAGGAAGCAGTCCTCAAAGCGGGAGGCTATCGGCGCGGACAAAGCCTCCATCCTGGCGGCAGCGGCAGCCAACGCTGGCGGACCTGCCTCAAAGGAGGCGTCGGAGTTGCGGGTGGAGGTCGCCCGCCTCGCGGTTCTTACGGAGCGACTTGTTCGGGAGAATGAGTCGCTCCGGAGGGACCTGGTGGGGATGGCCAGAGCGGCCTCTGTGGGGCCGCGAGGGGGACTGAGTCCGGCAGCGCCGGAGGGGGGCCAAGTGCTGAGCCAGGTACGGGACCTGGTGCGACAGGAGCTGGCTCCCTTCCGGAGGCAGGTCTCCGTACTGGAGGACATGGTCCGGCGTCCCCCGTTGGTGGCGACGCGGGGGCCCCCGGGACAGCAAAAGGCGGCTTCGTACGCGGCCGCCGTGGCTGCCAGCCCGGGAACGTCTGGTCAGGCGAAGGTGAAGGCCAAGGGCGGAGCCGCGCCGGCGCCAGCGCCAGCGCCTGTGACGCCGGCGACGACCAAGGCGGCCCCGGCGAAGAGGGGTAGGAGGAAGGCTGGAGGAGCGGCTAAGGCTGCGGCGCCAGAGGTGCTGCAGCCGCCCCCACCCCCACCCTCGGACCCTCCTGCGGCCGAGGCCGAGTGGCAGGTTGCTGGCCAGAAACGGTGGGCCGCGAAAGCGGCCAAAAACAAGGCGAGGAGGCAGCGGCGGAAGGCAAATGCCATTGCGGCGAGGCTTCGCGCCCCGAAATCCGCGGCTGTAGTGCTCAAAGCGGAACAGAGGGGCGTGACGTATCTCGCCGTACTTAAGCGGGCGAAGGAGGCGGTGAGCCTCCAAGAGCTGGGCATCAGCGGGGGCATCGGGGTCAGGAGGACCTTAACCGGTGCCCGCAAGCTCGAGCTCGCCGGAGCGGAGAGTGGCCCGTTCGCGGACGCCCTGGCCGAAAGGCTGAGGGCGGTCTTACCCGCGGACGAGGTCCGGGTGTCCAGGCCGACTAAGCGCATCGACATGCGCATAGTGGGCCTGGATGACTCCGTTACGGAGGAGGAAGTTGTGGCCGCCGTCGCCAGGACTGGGGGGTGCTCTGCCGAGCTCGTCAAGGCAGGCACCCTCCGGCCTGACAACACGGGCATGCAAACCCTTGTGGTGAGCTGCCCCGTGACGGCGGCCAGAACTGTGTCGGAAGGCCGAAGGCTCTTGGTGGGATGGGTGTCTGCGCGGGTAAAACTGTTGGAACCCAGGCCTCTGAGGTGCTACCGCTGCCATGTGGGCAACCACACGGGAGCTATGTGCCCCTCGGAGGTGGACCGCAGCGGACTTTGTTTCCGCTGTCGTCAGCCCGGTCATCGGGCCGGCTCGTGTGAGGCCACGCCGCACTGCAGTGCATATGCGGCTGCTGGCAAGCCGGCCGAGCACTGGGCTGGGGAAAGGGCCTGCGCGCCATCCGCCCCGACCAAGGGCAAGAGGTCCACCGCCGCCGCCGCCTCTGCCGCCGCCGCGGCTTCCGTCGCCGCTTCTGCCGCGGTGCTGAGATGGAGTGCCAGTAATGGTCCCATTTCGGTCCCCTCCAGAGACAAGTCGGCCGCTGTGCTATTGCGCAGTGGCTGATGCCTGGGGACGGTGAGCGTGGGTGGCTCGCCGTCCGATACCAGGTTGAGTCGACGACGCGTTGTGTTCCACGCGCGCCGCAAGGAGCTGTCAGCACCGAGGACGGGGCCCCATAGGGTCGGTGCCTGCTAGGGTTGCGGAATTTGTTCGAAAGAGTTACCGCGGCCCTGGAACGCATAGGGCACAAGAAGGATCACGGGTGGGTTTTAGTCAGTAAAAGTCTGACACTCCCTACCGCTCCACCCAGGGCGGGAGGGGTCATTTGATGATTTACCATCCAAAAAAAGGCCATTCTTCATATTTTCCACTAAAAGATGGCAACTGTATTCTAGGTAAACTCACGAGCGCATTTCGTTGATCCGGATTCGTCTCGATACTTGTATTATTTTGCATTGACGTCACTGGCGTTATTGTCACGCAAATCACCCAACAAAATGGGACATAAGTCTTCATAAATATAAAACTCCTCATTAGCAAAATATGGTAATATGACCTTTTGTTCCTTCGGCGTTATTTTTACTAATGAATGGTGAGCGTTTTTGAATGTAGATTTTCAATATAGCCTTTAGTTAAGCGCATTTCTTGAGATTAACTTGAGTTTTTTGCAATAACGAAGCAGTATCTTCCAATATATTCAATAATTCCTTCGTAGTAGTCAGCTTTACAAATCCTTATCGCTTATGTCGGGTTTAGACTCTCGCCTCGCGCCTCACCTCGTATCTCGCCTCGCAGCTCGCGTGTTGTTGCGAGGTAGCGAGTGCCAGTTTACACTCTCGCGATGCGTTCAGTTTGCGTTGAGCCAGCTATGATGGAAGACGTCGAAATAATAGCGATATCAACTCTAGCCTTAACGAATATTTATAGATGAAAATAAAAAAAAATACGTTTACACATAATCTCGGATTTATTTTTCCAAGCATCATTTACTTTTTAGGATTTTTTGTGCAGTTTATATTTTGGATCCCAAATTATACTCTCGGCCTGATAGAATTCCAAGAACTGCAGCGTTTCCTCTTGAGACCATTCCATTTTTTAGTTGAAGATTTATACCAAAACAACACAACCTGAACGAAAGGGCCCCGTTAACAAACTGAAACACTACGCTCGCGTCACTCGCGAGGCCCTTTGACTCGTGCCCAAAAAACCCCCTCGGACGCGAGCGCCGCGAGTGGCGAGGCCATAGACTACTGGGCGAGGCGAGCTGCGAGGCGAGGTACGAGGGAGCGTTTACACTCGCTCGCCTCGCCACTCGCGCGAGAGTGTAAACCCGCTATTAGGAATGCGGTGTCTATTGTTCTCTCGAGGCGGGCCGTTCGACTCGTACGCTCAAGTAGCTGGTAACTGATCCGGCGCGATGTCGACCATATTATGTTGATGTTGTTTAGGTTCACTTTGGTGTGTACGGGATACTTGTTTTTAAAATCACAAATGCGTCTGCTCTTTGGAGTGTTTATTAGCGACTAACTTCACAATTCTAATGTAGCTACTTAAATACGAATTAAGTTAACAACGCAACAAAAATAAAAAATGGATATTTTCCCGACGTGGCTCTCAAAACACTAAAATAGAAAAGGTTTTTCTTTCTTGCATGTTTTTTTTCTGAACTGGTTGATTTTGTTTACTAACTCACTATGCCTTGGTATTGCGGTGAAAGCTTAAATCTATGGGTGAAAGATACGGTAGTTTTAGGCTGCGATTTCACGTGCGCCATGCTAAACTACATTGCTCAGGATGTGCCTGATTTACACCAATAGGATTGCTCTAGTGGAACAGGGTTTAGCACAGCTATTTTTTTTCATTTTTCACCAATTTATGTGCTAAGGATACCTACTTGCTAAGAATGTGTGCTGAAGACTGTAGCTTACACGTGCAGTACGGCACGATCCAGCGGGTTAGCTTAGCTACCACGCACATCTCATGGACTGATATTAACGCTGAAACGAAGAAGCGATCATTTATTAGACTACTTAAGCTTCTTTTTTAAAATTTAATAATACATAAATCTTCATTTTCATAGTCTTTTCGTTTTGTTATAATTTCAACCAATTTACCCACTTTACACACTTTACATAAACCATTAAAATCTTCGATTCTGCATGATTTCTTTATTCTGATTCATTTATTTTTGAAAGTTGGCTAATAGATTTTTTTGTTTACGAGGTAGGTACTTCCAGTAAAATAATTTCAGAAACCTTGTTATAATCAGAAGAATACCGATAATACCTACCTACTCAATCTAAAGCAATTAAATCTACACCTTACGACCTTACTATAAACAAAACTAATCCTATACCTAATTCTATTCAAACGTAAAATAACAAAGGAATACTTATAATAAAAGTATTCCTTTGTTATTTTAATTTGTACCAGTAGATTACCTATTCGTACAAATTATAATTTGTACCAGTAGGTAATCTACTTAACTCGAAATTATGGCATTATCTTGAAAAAATTAACTATTTAGTCATCCAAATCAAAGTTATGAGAGTTCAAAATAACGAGGAAGCGTTTCGAGAAAAGGTAAAAATATTAAGTGGCACCCAGGTGATGTTTTTAAAATTAGTGGCAATGAATGGATTTAAAGCCTCTGGTGTTGCAGAACCAAAAGCAGTGTTTCATCAAACTGCACGTTCAATCGCCTCAGGGCTCCCGTAGATTAGGAGTATTGGGGTTCTGAACACTGGAAGGGTTTCCACACACGAGGTATCGACACCGCCATAAAATAAAAAAGACAAGAAGCGACATCTATATCGCCAGCAATAAACTGCGTCAAAAACATCTCAGCGCGGTATTAGAGATGACTGGCCTGACGTGGGACTTGAGTGTATAAGAATATATTCATATTCTGCCTCTACAAGAGCGAAGGAAAATCGCAGATCTTGCTTTCCTAGGGTTGGAATTCGTGTACCGTGTGCGTTTCTTCGTAGTCGGCGTCTACTTCATGTTCCTCAAGCTCGAACTAACTTCCATAGATAATACACTAACATAATAGCTACTAACTGCAGACAGAACTCGTACGTGATAAGAGCTTGTCGTGCGTTCAATACTATGTGTCAGGATGTCGAGCTTGATTTGTTTACCAGCAGCAGCATTACAAAAGTCAAGAAGACTGACCGATTGCTTCTTTTATTATTATATTATATTGTTTTTATTATTATTATTAATTCTATATACCTATAGGTAAGTGAAAACTTGTAAATGGCCATTTTTTACATATCGTTAGTGTCTATTGTACCTAGTGTATTAGTTGTAAGTTTTCCTTCCAGTTTATAAAATAAAATAGTTCCAACAGTGCCGTATCAACCAGCAGGCAACCCGCCAGACACAACCCGGCAGATTGGAGGACCCTCCTTTTTCAACGCAGTTCTTTGGGACTTGGCAAACTGTTCCGCATACCTCTATACTGTGACCCTCATAGCGGCAGCGCACCCTTCGTGCAGCTCATCCTCACGGCGACTACGCGCAAGTCCGCGCAACGTAGCGCAGCGGACACGCACAGCCGGACGCGGTCCACCTTCTGATTTGTGTTCCTTCCATCTTTTGGATCCGAAAGTGACTATCGCAATATTCGGGGAGGGGTAAAATAATAAATATACATACTTTTAACAATTTTATATTTAGATACAAACAGATATATTTTTCCTAGTAGGTATAATATTTAGTGTGACCGGTATTTCGCAAGCGGTCCGCGGCCAGCTGCAGCTGTTTTAACGGAAGTCGGCCCCGCAGCGCTCGCAGCGCCCTCTGCGCGGCGGCGCGGCGCAGGCTGCGCGCTCGCACACACCTATACAAATATCTAACACGACAGTACGTTACATAAACTGAACCTACAGGATAGTCGTCAGATATACTCTTACTACACGCTAGTCGACACTTCATTCAGTCTTCTCGTTACACTCAGCTCATGCGGAACGACAGATATAGATATCTCATATTCTCATAATAATTTACTTATGTTGAAGTACAAGTGATGCCCCAGTCCGTTTGTAGAGTCAATCATCGTCAATCATTCAACGTATAAGATAGGTACCTAATAGGGACATAACATGAATCAATTAATTACCTAGTGTAGTATCTGATGTACAAGTACTTACAGTAGACACTTGAAAAATAAGACCTCAAAAATCCGTCTACAAAAAACGACTAAATATTCCCAACAAAATCACTTTTCAAGAAGTCTGTTGCCGCATTTAATTAACTATATATCCGTATCTAAAATTTCTGATTTGTCACCAGAAACAAAACGTCAGCTTGAAATATTCTACTTTTTTAACTTCCTGTACCTACCTATAGAAGTTGTTGATTTTTTTTTTCTTCAAAGAATTAGGCCCACTTCAATAATGCAAATAAGCTAACCCTTGACCAACACAAAAATAAACATTAACTATATCCGTTCATAAACCAAAAAATAGTTATGCCCGAATAGAAACTCGTACATTCAGCGCCAATGTTCGATGAGCAAGCAACAGAAGTCGTTAACGCCTAAAACATCATTAGGCCCGGACTCCACCAAAGCGGAGACGAGACGAGCAGAGAGCAGATGTATTATATTTGTATGGCGCGATGGAAGCGGAGATGTGAGCTGTGCCTCGACGACGCGCGCGGAGACGACCAGTGAGCGGTGCAGATAGATCTTCTGTACTTAGTATCTTGCTAATATATATGAGGTCCAATCAAATTATGTCGTAGAAAATATTCCTCGGTTATCTGTAGGAGCTGGTAAATAAAACTTCGATCATCTAACTTATTAAACAGACTAAAAAATTCTCCCTGACTGGTTTGGTACTTCAAGTGACTTCTTCTCCAAAACCGATGTTTTTTTATTTAGGTAATATAAAGCTATCAATGTTCTTTCTGCTTCAGAGTGCAGTTCTTCTTGTTCAGGTCAGAAGTAGTCAGAACGCCCTCCTCGCAGCGCTCGCCAGCGCACGTCTCCGCACAGCTTCGGTGGATACACCCGAGCTTTGGACTTCTCCGCACATCTTTATATTGAAATATAAATGATTCTTTTTCGGTCCACGTTTTTGAAAAAATAACATAGATGACGCAAGGTATATGGATGTTTATCTATACTAATATTATAAAGCTGAAGAGATCTCGAGAACGGCCCGATTTGAAAAAATCTTTCAGTGTTAGATAGCCCATTTATCGAGGAAGGCTATAGGCTATATTTTATCCCCATATTCCCACGAGAACGGGAACTACGCGGGTGAAACCGCGAGACGCTAGCAGCGCCTGAAATAAAATATTTGAATTGAATTGAATTTAATAGTGTCCACCCCAGAAAAGTTGTAATATGCCTGATCCTAAATGATCTTCGTAAATTATGTACGAACAGTCCATTATCCGCTGTTAGTTTTCAATAATTAATAATACGATCCCTGGCCATTGTGAGTTCCTCCAACATCGAGATCGAGCTCGACCTAAGCGTGAGCTCGCCGAGTCGCCGCCACATCGAGACTCTCCGAGCGGACTTGGTTTGTACGTCTCCGAAAAATGGCAAACTTCGTAAAATTACAAAATGTCTTGAGAGATTTTACTTGTACTTTCCTATGTCCTTGTACTTTCGATAAATTGTCAACTGAACATTTGGAACACTCTTTTACGAATCAAAATTTGATAACTAGCGTAAAATTTCTCGAAATAATTCCAAGAAATTGTAGAGTAGTGTAGAACGAAAAGTTAAGGCAGGGTTTAAAAAAAACATAAATGAATGGAATTTTGTAGAATTTACTTGTAGATAGGCCTATGGAAAAATGTTGCGCTCTTCACTACAAATTGTTGCTAAGAAGCACAGTATTACAATATTTCCTACAGTACGGCGACGAATGTACTTGCGCAGAGCAACGGAGGGGAACTCGCGGGGTGTCGGGCGGCGCGGGCCGCGTACCGCAAACACGCTTAGTTTGCGCCTTTGCGGTACCGAGCGCGAAGGGCAGACGCGGGCATGTTTTTTGTGTAATAATAATATTATTATACATACATTCTATAATGGTGCGCACAAACTGTTCTGTTAGGTTTTTTCATTTGTGTACCATAGACTTATGGAATATTACAGACGCCCCGCCGCGCCACCGCCACTAAGCCAAAACTGACTTGTGCACACAATTTTAGCCACTTTTCCTTATAATTTTATGTCTGATAATTATAATTGTAAAGGTATGTGTTTGTTTATTGAATTTATAGGTACCTACTTACTTTCCAGGCGCGAGTTATGGATAGAAGCTTGTCAAAGACGGTAATTGAAAAGTAAAACAGTTGTACAATAAGGTAGTTGACTAAAAAAATCTGATAACTCCGTCGGATAGATTTCCATAAAATATTGGACACGTATTTTTTTCTTTTTTCATATAATAAGAAAAAAACGAAGACTATACAGTGCGTTGAAAACTCGTGTGACGTCACTACTCGCTACAATTTTTCCCTAGCCGTGACGTAACAAGCCCCCACTCCTGATCTTTGATGCTTTTTATCTTAGTCAGTTTTTATAGATTTAATAAAGGAAAAAATACGTGAACAATATTTTTCTATAATCTTACTGACGGACTAAACATAATCAGATATTTTTTACTCAGGAAACATCCTTATTACCTATATAACATGTAGGTACGTATGTGGTTTACACTTTTAATAAATAATTACCTAAGTATATTAGATTTAATAATCACAATTATTTTGAATGTAAATATGAAAAAATGATTACATCATAATAGTAATAATCACAATTGTTTTATTTCTCATTTGGTGACAACCCTTCCATACTTGCATGTGGCAGCGTAAGTACCTACACTGGCGGCGGCATCGCGCGACATCAAAGGCGTTTCCCTACTGTAATATTGTAATACTGTGGCACAAGTGTGCAACATTATTAATACACGTGTGTGTTATAGTTCGGATTATGGCCCTAAGGACGATGTAATAAGGCTCACTTTACGAGCAAGTGTGTAAAAAAAAGTATTCCAAATGTTCCGTTGACAATTTATCGAGAGTTTAACTACAATCTCTCTTAAGAAGTTCTTTTATGATCTTACGCCTTTTACAATTATCCGGTGACATATACACATTCTGTTGAGTAGGTACTAAAGTGGTCCCATTTTGGACAAGTTCGCAGATAAGATCGAAAGAATTCAGTTTGCATGACCTATTCATTCCTCTGTTTGAAGGAAGGTAACTGAAAAACAGACAAAAACTACCATAATGTTATCGACACAGTCGCTAAAGAGGTCAGAGCACGCTCAGGGGCGGCGCGGCGTATCGCATACCTTACGATAGCCAATTTAAAATAAGACGTTTATTTAGCTATTACACAAAAGACGCAATACAGATATCTGAATTAAGATAATGCATTGTGCGGCGCCACGCGGGCAAAGTGGCGCGTAGTGCGAGCCGGTACCGCGCACCGCGCTCGGAGCGTGCGGCCGGGCGCCACCAGTCACAGTCGCGAGCAGTAGCAGTAGTGGGCGAGGTACTCTGTAGGCCACATGCGGCCATTACCAAGTGAACTATGAAGTACGTAGCTAAACCAATGTCTTGATCTGCGGACACTAAGTGCTTGATTTCTTTTTATGTCTATCCCACGGTTTTTGACTGTAAAATTCGATGTTTCCCCTATTTTAATTTATATGCCAAGTAGGGTGCGACTAATGCGAGTGCAGAATGCAAGCACTTAAAAGCAAAGGGAATCAAAACCGTATAGTGGGAGACAGGTTCGGTTTCCTTTTGACCGTTCAAACAAAATATTGATAAGACCCGCTCGGCAAGTGGAGCCTTCCCTACGGCGGGGCCCAAGGGCCGGGTTTTTGGAGTCGGGCCTCAGTACGGACCGACGTCAAGATACATACGTCGGTCCGTACTGAGGCCCGACTCATATAGGATATATAAGGAATGATTTACTCAAGTTGGCGGGCCCGATATTAGTGAAAACTAAAACTGCTGTGCATAATGTATCCGTGTTAGTTCGCGAGACGTGACCACTGCCGACTAGTGCCGCCCGGGCGCCCAGCAGCACATCATACTAATCAATATCCTGCTTCGGATTTGGGAAACTTGGCGTAGGTACTGGTACCTGCCCTGGATTAGGACAAAGGATTCCTACTTCTTATGGCAGTAGGTACCTTGTTCCTGTTGTTGGATGGTCAAGTATGACGAGCGGCGCGTGGGCCGCAGGGGTCACGTTATTGTAGCAGCGAGAAATTCTTTTTAGGGAACATATTTTCGGCTTTCTTTTAATGAAAAAAAAAAAGAATTTCTCGCAACACTCAATGAAGAGCAATGCCAAAACTGTTGCTGACCTTGTTTCTAAAACATAGGCAGGGCGGCGTTTTACACGAAGATGGATTTCGAGTGTGTGTGTGTGTGTGTGTGAGGGTGTGTGTGTGTGTGTGTGTGTGTGTGTAGTAGACAGAGCCGGGGGCGGAGCTAGGTCCGCACTTCCCGCACTGCCGTGTTGTGGATGATACACGACAACAATTTAAGTACAAGAAAGATATGCTCGACCGTCGGCCCTACTGGGAGGCACGACACAGATATGTGACCATCTAGTCTCTGTCCTAGCAAGTAATAAAGCAGGCACTAGACTAGAAAGTGTAATACAAGAACAAGACAACGACACGGCGGCCGCGGCGGGCGAGCGGCGCGCGGCCCGCCTCACTTGATGGAGCACGTGAACTGCGCGCGCAGGCGCCGCAGCGACGCCGCCGACTCGCTCTGCAACACAACGCACACGCGCGTGAGTGGCGCGCGGACAGTCAGGCGCGCGGGGGGCGCGGGGGGGGGCGGCTACGTACCTTGTGCGGGGGCGCGTTGTCGACGTGCAGGTCGGCGGCGCGGGCGGGCGCGTTGCCGTTGTCGTCGGGCTCGGAGCCCGTGCTGTCCCAGCAGCCGGGTGAGCCGCTGTGGCCGAGCGACACGCTGGGCGACGAGTGCGCGAGCGCCTCGGACGAGTCCAGCTCCAGCGACGACTGCGAGGCGCACGAGCCGCGCGAGCGCGACGACGAGCGCGACGCGCGGCTCGACTCGTCCGCGCCCTGCTCCATCATCTCCTGCGACACACGAAGCACAGCGCTCAGGGTCTGTTTACGTCGCGTGACTAACGTTTCGAATAATAAAAACAGTTCTAATGACCATATGACCTAATTTAATCTAATATACTTTTATTTATATAGCGATCAAATGCTATACAGCTATACCATAGCTATACTCAACCTGCGGCCCGCCGGCCGCATGTGGCCCGCTGGGCCTTTATCAGTGGCCCGCATGCAGTTAAGAGTAATGGATCGCCTGGAGCGTTGAAATCATACAAACGTCGGATTAAGCACAAAACTTTTTTTGGTAAACTTTGCAAGTTATAGTATAAAAAAGAAAATGCCACCTCAACCAAAAAAAATCATTCACTCTAAACCATTTTCCGAGGTCAAAACCCCTGGGCGCTCCACTAGAGATAATTGTAAACTATTTTCAATTTCGCGCCCATTCGCCGACGCATCGGCGAAATAGTGCACGCGCCGAGTAAAACAATATTAACTAGATAGCCGCGGTGCGTTCCTCACTGGAACGTTTGCCAGAAAGAGACGGCGGTATCCCTCATCTACGTAAATGCGTATCGTTCTGTTTGCTGGTTGACTCGACTTGTTTTGAATTTGGCATAATGAAGTTATTCGGTGTTTCTTTAATTTCAAAAAAATGTCAGGAGTTTCTGTCGTATTGTTATCTCGCCTAATATTTTTAATTTTATTGTAACTACCTTGTCTTTTTCAGTATTAAAGAATATACATCGCTAATTTTGATAAACGTTATTTTTTACCCCTAAATTATTTTTGCTTGCTGCCCGCGACACCATGACTAAAACGTGTTTGTGGCCCGTATAAAAAAGGTTGAGTACCACTGCTAATAGATATAATGTGAATTATTGATAGAATAGGCTCCGTGCGAGCGGCTGCCACCGGGCTCCGGAGGAGGCGACCAGCGAGCCAGAGCTGCGGAGGTGAGCATGGTTGCCCATCCTTTGTGGCGTAAGGGCGAAGGGGTTGCACTCCAACAGCGCCGGACACGACGCAGAAGCGACGTAAGTGTAGATATTGAGATTACCTTGGAAAATTAGTTCTAACTAACGTAGTTCAAATTAACGTCATATCCATAAATTACGTCACACGAATCTCATGATTTTTGACTGTCTGTGTGACGTCTGACTGTTGAGAACCTCCCCCATTTTTGGAAGTTGGTTGAAAAGCCAGTTTTGGTGACATAAAAATAGCAGTGTAGGCCCCATTTGTAGTTCGTTTATTTATGTAAGTCTAAATTGTTCACTCACTTCGGCAGAACACATCTTCATTAAAGCTGTCGGACAATGCAAATACTTGGATGTGCTCCCGTTTCAACCCACCATGGGTGTTATTTGATCGTGATTGTGTGGGTACAATGCAGCAAGCGTTGTGTCAACATTGACTAACGAATGGAGTAAGCAGCAGTTAGCTCCGACACGTGGCGAATGGCAGCCCGCCGCCAACAACGGATTGCTTGAATCTTCTTGGCTCTTGACTACACGTCATCAACTTATTTTAGTCATAAAGGAAGTAAGCCGATTACCAAAATAGTATCATTCATCTTTAAATACCTAAAAGATTTTTTTTATATTGTCTATTAACTTATTTATTTTTCTACTTAAGTAGATACTTTTTTATTGCTACCACACTTAATATTTTCAAATAAATAATATATTATAATTATGATGATTAGATGATTACACCGTACACGTCAAACTTTTTTCAGCGTATATATAATAAATCTACAGACGAAGCATTTCTGCACAAAAATAGCCAGGGCGTTTAGAGATAACTAACAGAATCTATTTTCTGTTTATCTGTAGGCATTCTGTTCGTTTGTTTAGTTCACATCACGTAAAAAGTACAAAACTAATGTAAATAACTTTTATACATAAACATGGCAAGGCACTTTGGCGATGGCCAAGAAGACATCATGTGGTTTCGTAATACAGATACACGCAACGCCATCTATTGACCTAAACATTACTATCTACTGCATAAAAAACTACATTAAAACATATTTTTAGTAGTTATTGGAACTTTTAATGTGTCTCAAATAGTAAACATTTTTAATAGACTACAAAATATCATTCAGCTTTTACAATGTCACTGGAAAATGCGCACTCCGTAAGATCGTAATTCAACTTTATTATTATTTTAATATCTTGATATATTATGAAACAAAAAATCGTTTTGTTTAGATTAAAACCTATCTAAATTCAATAGTTTCAAAAATATCTGTGTCTTGTAAAGACAAAATAGTTAACAATTTGATTCGATATTTTACAATCTAACGGCGTTTGCAATTTTCCGGAGACAAACATATAATTCCTATGATTAAATAACTAAAAAAAAAGAAGACTAAATTATTATGTAGACAGATCAACTTCATGCTCCATAGATAGCGTTGTGCATTTGATTACAACAGCTAGTGGATAATAAAGTCCACCTTCATAAATATAGTTCAATACAACAGTGTACATACGTGCGCGGGCGCAGCGGCGAGCTGCGGGTCGGTGTGCGCGCTGGCCTCCTCGCTGGAGCTGCCGCGCGCCCAGCCCTGCTCTGTAACAGAGGCGCCGTGAGTCACGAGCCGGCCGGCCGCCGCGCGCAGCCGCCCCCGCGCGCCCCGCGCCCGCCGCACTCACCCGCCGGCCGGTGCGCCCGCACCTTGTGCTGCAGCAGCGGGTAGAAGCCGCGCGCCGTGGCGTTGTGCGGCTCGTACTGCAGGATGAGCCGGCAGTACTTGAGGGCCTCGGCGTACTGCCGCCGCATTATGGCAGACAGGAACTACAAACAGACAAACGAGCTTCACTTCATGAACCCCGGAGTCAGCGATCAGCTATCGTTTGCGTCCGATACTCACCTCCGAGAGGAACTCGCTGGGCGCCGACTGAGTCTCGTTGCCCTCGGAACAGTCCTCCGGGCTGGTCGAGTGGCGGTTGCCAGCATCCATGGCGGCGCCAGGCAGCGGAGAGCGCGCCCCCGCCAGCGCCGCCGCCGGCGTGGACGTGCTCGAGTCCGAGTCCAGCGAGCGCTGCCGGAAGTGCTCGCTGGCGGGCCGGTAGCGCCGCGCCTGCGGGCCGCACGGCAGTGTCACCACCAGGCGCCGCGACGGGGAGCCGACGTTCGCCCGCGGCTGCAGCAGGCAACGCGTGTGCACTGGCGAGCGGTCTGCCCGCTCTGACGAGAGATCTCCCCACACCGGTGAACGGGCTGCCCGCACTTTCAAACGCTCTTTCCGCACTGGCGAACAATCTGCTCGCACTTTCAAGCGCTCTTTCCGCACTGGCAAATAATCTGCCCGCACTTTCAAACGCTCTTTTCGCACTGGCGAACAATCTGCCCACACTGGTGATCGCACTGCGCGCACCGTTGAACGAACTGCCTGCACCGGAGAACGAACAGTTAGCACTGGAGAACGCACTGCCGGCACTGGCAAACGTGCTGTCTGTACCGGAGAACGCGCTGCTCGCAGTTTCGAACGATCTGCTCGCGACGAACGCTGTAAACGCTGCGGTAGTCGTGTGCCGCGCCGCTGCTCGCTCAATCGCAGTGCAACGTACGAGGCGGTCTCGAGGAGCGTGGGCGGTTCGGGTGGCTCCCAGCGGGTGCGTGGCAGAGCGGGCGGGCGCGGGGGCTGCGGCGGCGCGGGCCGGTACAGACGCGGGTTGGGTACGGCGCGCCGGAGGACGCGCTTGCGGCGCCGACCGCGAGCTTCGTTACCGCGACTCTCGGTGCGATTCGGTCGCAGTTTTGGCTTCGGCTTTGTCTGAGGGCCCGGGTACCTGCGGGGCGCACAGAGCGTAAGTCTGGAAAGGCGTAGGGCAGGCGAGGTTTGGTGGTGGTGCTGAAGGTGCTGACGGGTCGGACTCACAGGCGCGGGTTGGGGGTGTAGGGTAGCGCGGGACGGGCGTGGCGGCGCGGGGCCGCGTGGCGACGCAGCAGCCGCGGCGCGCCCAGGTCGATCACGTCTGTGGTGTCCGCCTTGGCCTCGCACCTCAACCTGTACAAAAACTACATTTAGGGACATTTGATTGTCATCATCTTCCTGCCCTTACCATGTCACTTGGGGTCGGCGCGTTTCTTTCTGCCATTCTGTTCTATCAGCCCACACGCTATCAGTAAATCCCTTTTCTTTTATATCACTAATCACGCAATCCATTTAGTTTTATTTGGCTTTTAGCTCCATGTGTTTCATCCCTCCTGTACACATGACCATACATAGAAAAGCGTTTCAACTTTGACATCAATCGCATACCACTTACATATATGCTCGGACTAAATGAGAGAATAATTAAAATATTAATAAAACGCTCACTAATATGAGATGATACCTATAGTAACCAACCATGATACTTATAGTATCATGGTTATGACCCTATCCATATTGTTGCGCGCCACAATCAAGTAAGGAAGATAGCGGCATTCGGTACCACTAGCGCCATCTAGTATCAAGTAGCAGAACTAGTGAAGTCAAGGACCTTCGAGATTTTTCTATGCTAGAATTCTCGGACCTTAGTCGGTCGCGACCGATATGTACGCGAACTTTCTGGAGTTCTACTCGGCGCCCTATATAAGGCCGGCACATGTGCCGACCGAGTCAGTTGGATTGGATTTGCGATACAAGTGATAACTTCGAGAGCGATCTTCGACTGCGAACTCAAGTGATTAATAGTGCGATTGTGTTTTGTGATTAGTGAGTTTATAGTGTAATTAGTGTGGTGTAAATTAAAGTGTCATCTTTGTTTATTTAATCGGCTGATTTTAATTGTAACGAACCCGAAGCTCGTAACAATTGGTGTCAGAAGAGTGGATTTAAAAGATGCCGATTCTACCAAAGGACGACACGGAGGGTATCCGTACCCGTAGTCAACGCCAGCAAGAGACGGACCAGAGGCGTTTTGGAAGTGCAACGCCGCAGGCTACGGAGAGACAGCTGGCGACCTTAGAGGCCGCCGTCCACCGCCGCTCCAGCATCATCATCAGCACCAGACTTTGCTGCTCTGATGCTGATGCTGCAGGAGCAGGCCCGCCGCCAGGAGGAACAGGCCCGCCGACAAGAGGAACAGGCTCGCCGCCAGGAGGAACAGGCCCGTCGGTTGGAAGAACAGCTCCAACGTGACAAGGAGGAGCAGGCGCGCCGCCAGGAAGAGCAGATGTTCCTCATGAAGGATCTGCATGCCACTTTCGGCAAAGAAATTAAGATTGTTAAAGATAAGGTGGTTCAGCACGAGAACCGCCTGACGGAAGCTGAATCACGAATCGACCAAATTAATCATCGGGTTGACAACGTGATAGTTGACGTGAGGAAAACGCTGGACAACCTTAAAATAGGAGATGGAATTGCAACCTCTGTAGCTACTACACCTTCTCTACGTGGATTCAAAGTGCCGCCGTTCGATGGAACATCTTCCTGGTCGGCATACAAAATGCAATTTGAGGCTGTTATGAAGGCGAACGGGTGGAGTAAGGACCAGGCCATGACTGCTCTCACCCTAGGCCTCCGCGACCAGGCCCTCACTATCCTGGAAGCCCTCGGTAACGAGGTGACTTACGAGCAGCTGGTTGAGGCACTGGAAGCTAGGTATGGCGACGCTCATCTGGAACACGTGTTTCGGGCGCAGCTAAAGGATCGCGTGCAACGCAGCGGTGAAAACCTGCAGCAGTGGGCCCTTGAGGTGGAGAAGCTTGTTAGAAAAGCATACCAGTCTGTACCTGCGCTCATTCAAGGGAACCTGGTGCAGGCATTCATTGACGGCATCCGCGACCTTGAGGTCAGAGCTGCTGTGAGGCTCGGTCATCACGGGACGCTCAAGGATGCCTTGGCTCATGCTCTGGAAGTGGAAGCTGTGCGGCAGGATCATCGTTCCCATCGCGTCAGGGAGGTTGCAGCGGCTACTGTTCGCGATCGGCTTAAAGGATACAGCCCTAGATGCTATGGCTGTGGGGAAAGGGGCCACCTACAGTCCAGTTGCCCTAGGCGAACTTCAGAAGGAGAAGCTGTGCGGCAGAATCATCGTTCCCACTATGGCAGGGAGGTTGCAGCAGCTGCAGTTCGTGACCATTATAAAAGGCGCAGCCCTAGATGCTACGGCTGTGGTGAAAGGGGCCACTTGAGGCCCAGTTGCCCTAAGCGAACTGCTCAAAAGGCAGATAGCCGACCTCTAGCAGGTAGAGCGGCTGACAATCGCGGACAGCGATTGGATGAGTACGACTTGATGGTCGACGGTCGTAGCGGGAGATCTCATGGCAACGCAGATGCATTATCAAGAAGACCTTGCCCTGAAGACTGCAAGCATTGTACTCGGCAAGAGGGTAAAGAAGTCGTACCTGTGAGGATGATAAAGACAGATCTTAGTAACGAGTGGAAGGAAAACTTGGAACGTGCACAGCAGGATGATTTGGACATCAAGCCGATCTTGGAGTGGATGAAGGCCAGTGTTCCGAAGCCTACGTGGAGCGATGTCTCAGCGATGAGTTCCGTCACAAAAAGCTATTGGGCACAATGGGACAGTTTAGTAATTCAGGATGGAGTCCTGTGCCGTAAATGGGAAAATGCTCGGGGAGACAGCTGTCATTTGCAAATGGTTGTCCCTAAAGCTAAAGTACCGGATGTTCTACAGCTGTACCATAATGGTTGTTCAGGAGGCCATATGGGTGTAAAACGGACTCTACTGAAGATACGGGAACGGTTTTACTGGGTCCACTGTCGTGACGATGTTGAGGACTGGTGTCGCAAGTGTACAAGTTGTGCGGCTGTAAAGGGACCTCAGACTCGTAGCAGAGGTGCATTGAAATTGTACAATGTTGGTGCACCATGGGAAAGGATAGCGCTAGACGTTGCGGGACCGTTTCCGGAAAGTGAAAGTGGTAACAAGTATTTCATGGTGGTTATGGATTATTTCACTAAGTGGCCGGAAGTCTTCGCCATTCCAAACCAAGAAGCTTCAACAGTTGCGGATAAACTGGTTCATGAAGTCTTCTGTCGTTTTAGAGTACCCTTGGAGATTCACAGCGATCAAGGAAGGAATTTTGAGTCCCAAATATTCCAGGAAACTTGCCGAGTTATGGGTACTCATAAAACGAGGACAACTTCTTACCACCCACAATCGGATGGAATGGTAGAACGATTTAATCAGACATTGGAGAGATATCTGGCCAAAGTTGTGGAAAACCGGCAACGGGAATGGGACAAACACATACAACCGTTTTTGCTGTCATACCGAAGTGCTGTTCATGAAAGCACGTCAGTGACACCAGCTTTCGCAAACTTTGGAAGAGAATTGCGGCTGCCTGCAGACCTGATCACCGGAATACCACCTGATGCTCCACGCAGTATAACCGATTATGCGAATGACTTGCGGAACAAAATGAATGACATTCATGAGCACGTCAGACAATCGGGCCAGCAAATGTCTGAAAAGATGAAAACCCGCTATGACCGCAAAATGAACAATAAAGGGTTCGAGGAAGGTTCACTAGTGTGGTTGCACAATCCAGTTCGCAGCAAAGGGAAATCTCCTAAGCTTCAAGCTAAATGGGACGGACCGTACCGGATTGTGACAAAGATCAATGATGTGACCTACCGTATACAGAAAGGTACAAGAAGCGCTCCGAAGATCGTCCATGTTGATCGACTGGCGCGTTATTATGGGGCTGATAATGCTCGGGACGAGCATGTCTTAGGAGGGGGCAGTGTTGCGCGCCACAATCAAGTAAGGAAGATAGCGGCATTCGGTTCCACTAGCGCCATCTAGTATCAAGTAGCAGAACTAGTGATGTCAAGGACCTTCGAGATTTTTCTATGCTGGAATTCTCGGACCTTAGTCGGTCGCGACCGATATGTACGCGAACTTTCTGGAGTTCTACTCGGCGCCCTATATAAGGCCGGCACATGTGCCGACCGAGTCAGTATTGGATTTGCGATACAAGTGATAACTTCGAGAGCGATCTTCGACTGCGAACTCAAGTGATTAATAGTGCGATTGTGTTTTGTGATTAGTGAGTTTATAGTGTAATTAGTGTGGTGTAAATTAAAGTGTTATCTTTGTTTATTTAATCGGCTGATTTTAATTGTAACGAACCCGAAGCTCGTAACAATATAATATATGTTTTATGTCTTCTATTGATTTATTACACACTTGTACTTTAGTCAGTAATTAAAGGTAATCGCTTGAGAACAGTTGTTTCAATAACACAGCATCCCTACAAATACAAGCATATTTTTATTTTTATCTTAAGCTGTGCCCGCGACTTTGTTCGCCTGGATGTCAAATGCCTAGGCGGGGCCGGGTTATTTTATCTTTACGACACTTTCTGTTTTAGGAATTAAGAATGTAGTAGAAATAGGGTAGCAGGACACTGATTATCTACTAAATTCGTTTAAACTGCCGACCAAATCAGGTATGTCTTGGTACCTCGAATAATACTAAGACATCAGACTATCGAACAGGGTGAATTTCAACAAGTGATTTTTATATGTCATTTCGGTGGGATTTTTTAATTTCAATGCTATCTACATATTTTTAGTGACAAATAAAACTTTAGCCTATTTTATAACATTGTGCGTGAGTGGACATCAAATTTCATCAAAACTTACATAAATATTTAAGGATGAATTTTTAAGAGTCCACTGAAATGAAAAGTGTCTACCGAAATGATAAAAATGACCACCGAAATGATAAACTGTGCACCGGAATGAAATAAATCCACCGATATGATACAGCTAAGAACAACCGTGCCGGGCAGCCAGGGTTCCGTACTTTGTTAGGTTTGATTTCCACAAATTTTAGATAAACACTGAGACAGGACAGTAGACAGTTATTTTAATATCATCATTAATATATACATATTACAGTTAGTATTACATATATCATTCTTTGAGGTTACAATAACCTCAAAGAATGATATTATTGTAATATTTATTATGATATGAATGAATTGTTTCTTCACTTAAATAACCTTTGGTAATTTTTCTGGTTGTTGTTGTGTGAAAATGTTGGAAAACTTTATCGTAAATGCAGGTAAAAAAAAAAAAAATACATAATGTGTACCCGTTGCACTAAGAGAAAAATGCTAGGTATAATTTAGTTAAATTGGTAACGAAACGAGAATAGTGTTTCTACAGGTATATAAGTAAAACTTCTAAAATTAAATCAACTCTTATATTTTATACTGGGAGCTACTACCCGATAATATCACCGTGGACTCGACAATATACTGTCATCAGCTTGACCGACTCCGTACAGAAATCAACAAAAAGCGCCGTGAACAAACTAAGATATACCTACTTCCTTCACGACAACGCTCGGCCGCACATAGCCAAAGTCGTTCGTCAGAGCTATTGGATTTTGAATGGGAGCTACTGCCACATCCACCTTACTCTCCCGATCTAGCGCCAACGGATTTTCATTTGTTACGCTCTCTCAGTAATCATATACAGGACAAAAAATTTGATGATAGAGCACAGTTAACAGATTTCCTCGAAAGCTTTTTTGCCTCACGGCTCCCAAGTTTTTACGCTGAGGGTATCCATGCTTTACCTAATCGCTGGAAATGGGTTGTAGATAACAACGGTGCCTACTATAAAGACAAGTAATTGTAAATTAAAAATATAATTTAAAATTGTTTTGTTTATTTGCAACGCTCATTACTTTCCTACCAACCCAATATATACATGTAGGTACTAGCTACATAGAAATATGTGTATATTATATATCTTTAATCTTAAACACAAATATTACACAACAAATACACCCGAATAATCTAATCTACACTTACTTACATTACAAAACTATGACTTTATATTTGATAAAGGATCTCTAAAACTTTATGGTTTTATCATTTCGGAGATACATTTCATTCCGGTGGACTGTGACATCGAAATGAAACTATTTTTGTCCCCATGTTACTGAAATGATAAACTTACTTTTTTGGCGGAAAAACCGCAAGCTTTGGGACCGCTGCGTTCGCGCCGAGAGCTTGAGCCGGACTGATCCGAAGTGAGGAAAGGTGAGAGGGGCGTAACAACGCAATGTTGACATGGATAATCTACTAAAACTTACTGTCGTCTGAAATGATAACTTTTTTCCAGACAAAAGTTGACTGCCTGTCAAATCCATGAGAAAGAAGATAAACAAACAAAAATAGTTTTATTTGATCGAATATATTATAATTTAATGATAAGAGAATTGATTTAAATCCATATTATGAATCTATTGGCAGAGGAAGGTATTTTATGAGCGGAATTGGGTTCAGGACAGGCCACCGTGATGATAAAATAACACTTTGTAATTATTTTTTTTGGTATATTAGAGGGTAGAAATCAATGATTTTTTTTGCCAAGGTAGAGAAGTACTTACGTTGTTGAGAAAAAATATATAAAATAAAAAACCAGCACATTGCACTACCGTTCTCAGGTTTGCCGTGTATTTTTTTTGCTTGCGCAATTCACCCAACAAATGGTGCTAATCTTCAAACTACGAAACAAAAAAACTGATGAATCAAGTTGATTCTTAACTTTGCACTTCAAATGCATGCGTGTACCTACAATACGAACAAGTAACCAAGAGGTTAAAAAGGTTTTTCTTTCAAATAAATATATCGATGACTATCGTGCATACTTATCATATATCCAAAAATAACGACTACTTTTCGGGATTGGATGATTTTACAATTCAATTTTTTATTGCTTTTGTTATTTTTAGATTGACACAACTGTTTTCCATTTTGGCGCGGATTCTGAGTTACATCTGTTATTTAGATTAAATACAGTGCTGTTTTCACACGACTGTAAAAAAAGGAGTGTTATATTTTCAGGGTTCATGTATGTATGTATGTTTGTGAGTTTCTTTATTCCATCGTAACGTTTGAGGAGTGTTATATACAAGTTAGTTTATTTCCATCTTTGTCATATAGTTTGTTCGAAGCAACATGGTTTTGTGTCTCAGGTTGACGCTGTTTACACAGATGTTGCAAAAGCCTTCGATCGCGTTGATCACTCAATTTTTCTATAAAATTAAATTGTGCTAGTATTCATGGCTGCATGTTGCGGTGGTTCGACAGTTATTTAACGAATCGTTCTCAAATAGTTGCTTTGGCGGGTTTTGAATCTGTACAGTTTTCTCCTGGATCTAATAACACAGCGAAGCTCACTTCGAACCAGTTTTTTAGTCCTACCCAAGACAAGAACGAATCTCGGCAAAACAATGTTTACCTATGCAGGCGCGGAACTTTATAACAAATTACCGTCTGTAGTTAAAAATGTAAGCTCCTTTAATGCATTAAGGGAAAACTTGCCCGGCATATGTATAGTTGAAAAATATTGACAATAGAAGCAAATAATTGTTTCCGAATGCATTATAGAAGTACCCACATAATATAATTATAATTACTATAAACGACAATTCCTTAGTTTAAGTACCTACTTTTTTGTAAAACATTTCTCATGTAAGTGCCAGTGTCTTTTATGAGAATAAATTTCTTGAAACCGAATTTTCTTTAAACCGATCTGGCTTTCCACATGGTTCTAAGCTGAGCCCTTTGCTTGTTTTCGTATTTTTGAATGATCTTTTAGATTTAATAGATTGCGAATGTTTAGCCTACGCTGATGATTTAAAAATATACTGTAGGATACCGGACCAACGTGATTGTTTGAGGCTTCAGAGATATCATGACTTCCTTCAACAATGGTGCTTGAACAATAGAATGACGCTCAATGTTAACAACTGCCAGACTATTACATTCACGAATAAAGTCAACTACATTCGATTGGATTATCGTATTGATAGATCAGTACTGGGCAGAGTATCGGTCATTCGTGACCTGGGGGTCCTGTTCGATACATCGCTATCCTGTTCGATTACCGCGACTATGTAGATATATAGTATATTGACTAAGCATTGTCTTTGTGATTAAGGCTAAAAGAATGCTTGGCTTATCGAAACTGTAGCAGCATTATTTTACTTTAAAATGATCCAGTAAAGAGCGCCTTGGAGTATTGTTCCACTATCTGGTCTCCCTATTATTCACCTTATTAAATACTAATAACGTTGAATCTGTTCAGGCCTGTTTTGTTAGATATTGATGTGGGAAGTATGGGATTCGAAAAGCTATACCTGCTTACAATGACAGGCTAGGCACTTTAAAATGATTAGCTTAAAAGAAAGACGTAACCACACTGACTTACTAATTCTCCATAAAATTATAAACGGTTCCATAGATGCACAATTAGTAAACTACTCTAACTTCAGACCCAGTCAACGTAGTAAGCGTTATCATCGTATCCTTGGGTTACTACAACTACGTTGAATAGCACTTTAACAGCCCCTGACACGTATGGCCAGGCAATATAATGAAAGCTCCAACTACCTCATGATATGTTCTCCAAGGGTTTCGCTTCATATCGGTATGTTGCTCAAATTGTTCTTTTTATTTTATTTTTGTAGTGTTCTGGATTTAGGAATTCTACACACTTTTTGTTTATTTAATTCTCTTTGTCTCTAATACTCATAATGTCAATGTCATAAAAATAAAATAAAATAAAATAAAAAAGCCTTTTATTTCCAGTATTTAAAGTTTACACTTCTTACAATTTATTTTAGTGTTAGTTCATGTAGTTTAATCTATGTTAGTATAGTTTCCCTTTCCTTTACTTAATTGTATGTGTACCTAAATTTCTATATATTTTATTATTAACGTGTATTTTTTTCTTAATTTATATATATATATATATATATATATATATATATATATATATATATATTTTTTTTTTATTTAATCTACTGGAACCCCTGTCAACCCCTTTTTTTTTTTTTTTTTTTTTTTTTTTTCTGGATGGGAAATCATCAAATGACCCCTCCCGCCCTGGGTGGAGCGGTAGGGAGTGTCAGACTTTTACTGACTAAAACCCACCCGTGATCCTTCTTGTGCCCTATGCGTTCCAGGGCCGCGGTAACTCTTTCGAACAAATTCCGCAACCCTAGCAGGCACCGACCCTATGGGGCCCCGTCCTCGGTGCTGACGGCTCCTTGAGGCGCGCGTGGAACACAACGCGTCGTCGACTCAACCTGGTATCGGACGGCGAGCCACCCACGCTCACCGTCCCCAGGCATCAGCCACTGCGCGATAGCACAGCGGCCGACTTGCCTCTGGAGGGGGCCGAAATGGGACCATTACTGGCACTCCATCTCAGCACCCTCCCGAGCGTTGGGAGCCGCAGCACCCGCAGCAGAATCGGCAGCGGCGGCGACAGAAGCCGCGGCGGCGGCAGAGGCGGCGGCGGCGGCGGACCTCTTGCCCTTGGTCGGGGCGGATGGCGCGCAGGCCCTTCCCCCAGCCCAGTGCTCGGCCGGCTTGCCAGCAGCCGCACATGCACTGCAGTGCGGCGTGGCCTCGCACGAGCCGGCCTTATGACCGGGCTGACCACAGCGGAAACAGAGTCCGCTGCGGTCGACCTCCGAGGGGCACATAGCTCCCGTGTGGTTACCCACATGGCAGCGGTAGCACCTCAGAGGTCTGGGTTCCAGCAGTTTTACCCGCGCAGACACCCATCCCACCAAGAGCCTTCGGCCCTCCGACACAGTTCTGGCCGCCGTCACGGGGCAGCTCACCACAAGGGTTTGCATGCCCGTGTTGTCAGGCCGGAGGGTGCCCGCCTTGACGAGCTCGGCAGAGCACCCCCCAGTCCTGGCGACGGCGGCCACAACTTCCTCCTCCGTCACGGAGTCATCCAGGCCCACTATGCGCATGTCGATGCGCTTAGTCGGCCTGGACACCCGGACCTCGTCCGCGGGTAAGACCGCCCTCAGCCTTTCGGCCAGGGCGTCCGCGAACGGGCCACTCTCCGCTCCGGCGAGCTCGAGCTTGCGGGCACCGGTTAAGGTCCTCCTGACCCCGATGCCCCCGCTGATGCCCAGCTCTTGGAGGCTCACCGCCTCCTTCGCCCGCTTCAGTACGGCGAGATACGTCACGCCCCTCTGTTCCGCTTCCGGCTGCAGTGTGAGCACTACAGCCGCGGATTTCGGGGCGCGAAGCCTCGCCGCAATGGCGTTGGCCTTCCGCCGCTGCCTCCTCGCCTTGTTTTTGGCCCGCTGTTTCTGGCCAGCAACCTGCCACTCGGCCTCGGCCGCAGGAGGGTCCGAGGGTGGGGGTGGGGGCGGCTGCGGCACCACTGGTGCCGCAGCCTTAGCCGCTCCTCCAGCCTTCCTCCTACCCCTCTTCGCCGGGGCCGACTTGGTCGTCGCCGGCGTCGTAGTCGCCGGCGTTACAGGCGCTGTCGCTGGCGCCGGCGCGGCTCCGCCCTTGGCCTTCGCCTTCGCCTGGCCAGACGTTCCCGGGCCGGCAGCCACGGCGGCCGCGTACGAAGCCGCCTTCTGCCGGCCCTGGGGCCTCTGTGTCGCCGCTAGTGGGGGACGCCGAATCATGTCCTCCAAAACGGAGAACTGCTTCTGGTAGGGAGCCAGCTCCTGCCGCACCAGGCTCCGCACCTGGCTCAGCACTAGGCTCCCCTCCAGCGTCGCCGGACTCGGCCCCCCCTGCGGCTCCTCCGAGGCCGCTCTGGCCATGCCAGCCAGGTCCCTCCGGAGCGACTCATTCTCTGCAATGAGTCGCTCCGTTACGGCCGCGAGGCGGGCGACCTCCGCCCGCAACTCTGTCGCCTCTCCGGACCCGCCGACGTTGGCCGCCGCCGCCGCCATAATGGAGGCTTTGGCCGCCGTAATGGCCTCCCGCTTGGAGGACTGCTTTCGCTTGAAGGCCACAGCGCGGATCGCGGCCTCCACGACCTCCGCAAACTGGGCCTTCTTCTCTTCGACAGTGGGACGCACCTCTCCCGGGGCCTCCGAGTCGTCGGAGTCGAGAGCAGGCGGAAGAGTAGAGGGAGCCCTACGACCGCTCCCTCCAGGGCGACGCCCCTCCTCCACCAACCTCCCGGCCCGACTCTCCACCTCCCGGGTAGAGGGAGCCAGCCCCCTCCCCGCCTCACAGCCCCTGCCCCGCCTGGCGGTGGGGATCTTGCGGGCGGAGGCAAACTCACCCTCGGTGGACGACCCACTGTCATCCTCCCGTCTGGGCCGCTTGCGGAAGAGCTTGACGCCCTCCACAGCAGCCCCCCCTCCTCTGTCTCCAGAGCCCGCCGAGCTGACCGTTACTAGGTCAAGTGCAGAGCCAGAATCTGACCCTGCACCTCCCCGGCGCTCAGGCGAACTCCCCGCATCACAACCGAACGCCATCAGCTCCTTGAAGGACGCGGATCCGGATGACGTCGATTCTGAGCCTCCTCGGCTCTTGTTGCCACTGGCAATCGGAAGGCGTTTGGTGCCCACCCCAGAGTACGGAGGGCAGCCCGCCGAAGCGGGGTGGGATTCCCCGACCGCTGAGCAGTCGGGACCCACCTGGGGACTCATTTTGCAAAGGCCTTTGTTTTCCATCTTTTCCTTTTTTAAAGGGTGCGGTCCCTTACTCCTCCGCCCTTTCTCCATCACAGGGCCTCTCCTCCCACCCGCTCGCTGCCTTCACAGCCACGTCTGATGAGCAGACGCGTACCAAAAGGCAGCGAGCGGGATTCCCCGCGTGTGTGTCTCTCTTGGTCTGATCCCTCACTTGCGACCTTCCGGCATGAGTGGCTCTACCGGGAAAGCTCGCAAGATCATTGAGACGCTCAAGCCCCACCACGACGACAACGTGGAGACACATTCGGTGGGGACCCCTGTCAACCCCTGGGTTCCAGTCAATGTCATGCTTACCTGTTATTTGCATGGTTACTGAAACATTTTAAATCTATACTAATTTCCCAGCCCCAGAAATGCTTCGACATGTTTTAGGAACATACCTACATTGTTTAAACAACAGTGAGTGCTTGAAATTTAATATGGACTTTATACAATAGCAATAAAGCTCAAATTGACTACGTTTTAGTTAGAAAAAGTTTGTATGGGAAAAATAAAAGGGCTGTTTTTAGGGTTTTCCGGCAATTATTCGAATTTTTCTCGCCGTAAAAACCATCCTTGAACTTCAACGAACATTTTAAAAAAAGAATTGGCCAGATTGGTCCAGGCGTTGTTGAGTTATGCGCTTACCAATGCGAGTCGTCCGCGTAGAATAGTTACTTTACCCTTGATTTTGAAACTCTCAGCCCGATCGGTTTAAAATTGACAAAGTTTCATACAAACGTTCATCCCCTATTTTATCCCCTTGGGGGTAGAATTAATCAAAATCCTTTCTTAGCGGATGCCTACGTCATAACATCTACCTGCATGCCAAATTTCAGCCCGATCCGTTCAGTGGTTTGGGCTGTGCATTGATAGATCACTATATGTGTGTGTGAAATATGTACAACTTACAACAAAAAAAGAAATGAAAGTAAAGCTGAAATGCCTGTGCAAAATTATAATTATTATAATAACCTATACCTACTTCACTTAAAAATAAATACCTATAACTACGTATAACTAATTAATAAAATAACTACTAATTAATAAAAGTATCTACGCTTTAACCTACTTAATACTAAAAAAACAGAACATAAATTAGCCAAAACTAACCTATCGGTATCTAAAAATCTATGCTCCTACTTCTACTACTACTACTTCACCGAAAAATAAATAAAATTGAAACTATTAATAATTTGTAATTTGAACGAATATTTAAACATTACCAAAATAACTAATAAGTACCTATTTTATAAAATAGCAACAAAAGTTACACAAAAATAATCATAATAACATCTTACAGCATGATTCAGTATTAAAGCGCGACGGCGCGATAGCTTATTATTGTAATCATGTATAAGTTTGGTGTTTCTATACCGATTTCTATGATTCTTTTTTATTGAATAGGTAATAATGTTAACTTTTTTTTTAATTAGGGATAAGTGAGAGTATTATAAACGTAAGAGTAAACAAATATAATCAGAAAGCTCCGAACTGCTAAGCTATCGGGAGTTACACGTGTTATTGTGAGTCAACCATAAAAGATAGACATATGCTGTTTCGGGATATTTTTTAGATAATTGTATGTAAAACATTTCCGTAATACATGATTTCTATGTAACTTTAACCATTAAGGCTACACACGCGACGGAAGATTAAAAATTGGAGTAACTTCTCCCGTTTTCCCAACATTTCCCTTCACTGCTCTGCTCCTATTGATTGTAGCGTGATGAAAAGTATACTATAACCTGCCCAGGAGTATGAAGAATAATTTCACAAAGTTTCGTTAACATCGGTCGAGTAGTTTTTGTTTCTATAAAGAACATACAGACAGACAGACAGACAGACAGACTGACAGACAGACAGACAAAAATTTTACTGATTGCATTTTTGGCACCAGTATCAATCACTAATCACCCCCTGATAGTTATTTTGAAAATATATTCACTGTACAGAATTGACCTCTCTACAGATTTATTATAAGTATATAGATTGTATTATAATCATAAATAAATAAAATAATAAAATGTGGTATTAAAATAAATATTGTAAACAGACGAGAACACTGTGTAGTTTATTTCAGCATCAGATTCAACAGTAAGCTTATTATTAACTAGCTGCTGCCCGCGACTTCGTCCCCGTGGAATCCCCGATTTTAAAACATTATTTATCGCTGCTCCGCTCCTTTTGGCTTAAGCGTGATGATATATAGCCTAAAGCCTTCCTCGATAAATGGTCTATTCAACCCAAAAAGAATTTTTCAATTCGAACCAGTAGTTCCTGAGATTAGCGCGTTCAAACAAACAAACAAACTCTTCAGCTTTATAATATTAGTATAGATGTATTCTAACATTCGACTAAGTCTTTTAGACTCCTTTTTTTTTTGGATGGGAAATCATCAAATGGCCCCTCCCGCCCTGGTTGGAGCGGTAGGGAGTGTCAGACTTTTACTGACTAAAACCCACCCGTGCTCCTTCTTGTGCCCTTTGCGTTCCAGGGCCGCGGTGACTCTTTCGAACAAAAATTCCGCAGCCCTAGCAGGTACTGACCCTATGGGGCCCCGTCTTCGTTGCTGACGGCTCATTGAGGCGCGCGTGAAACAAAACGCGCCGTCGACTCGGGCCTGGTTGCTATCGGACGGCGTGTCACCCATAGCTCGCCATCGTCTAGTTGCTCCGCCCAAGCAGGGCAGACCTCCACCGTATGCTCCACCGTGTCTTCCGGACGATCCACACAGTGTTGACACCCGGACGTGTCCTCCCGCTGTATCCGAAACAGCCATGTCCAGTGAGCACCTGCGTCAGGCGGAAGGTGAGGATGCCGTGACGTCTCTCCAACCACTCCTCAAAGAGGGGACTTATCGCAGCAATGGTGGCGTGCCCAGCGCTGGGTTGCGACAGTCGCTGTCTCCATACCTCAGTGAGATTTCACCGGAGCTCCGTTCGCTGCGCAGCAATTTGCCGCGGCAGCAGAGTTTCACCCTGGCTTAGCGCCTCCACGCGCAACGCGTAAACGTGCGCGAGGGCTCTCGCCTCCAGATCCCTCGGCAGTAGTCCGACAAGGAGGCTCGCTGCCTCGACAGAGACCGTGCGGTATCCTCGGATCAACCGGATGGCAAGGTGGCGCGCTGGCAGTCGCTTTAGCGACAGCGCCCGCACTGGGGCCCCGTAAAGGGCCATAATATGGGCCGCACGATGCCCGCATACAGCCTCCGGCAGGAGACGTTTGGACCTCCTGGATTGGGCAAGAGCTGCTTGGAGGCAGCCCCGGCCCGCCCCAGTTTGGGAGCTAAACGTCGGAAGTGCTCCGCGAAGTTCCACCGGCTGTCGAGGATGAGGCCCAAGTACCTCATCGTCGACCCGGCGCCGATGTGAACCCCTCCTGCCGTTATCTAGGATCCCGGTGCTGGCCCGTTCCTAGAACCATGAAAGCACATGGCCTCGGACTTTTGCAGGGCCAATACAGGTATAATCCTTCTTAACAAGTATAATGAGAGGACAGTGGAGACCAGTCAAAAAAGTATCAAGTACTCTATGAGTATCTATGAGTTTGCAGAGTGTACAGTATTCCATTACATTACATTCATAATATAGAAAATCAGCTAAAAAAATGTTTTAAACCAATACTCTTGGGGCGCTAGTATCGTCGGGTCTATCGTATGGTCGAGCGTTAGCGTCATGACGAACCTTGTGGAGCGGCTCGGGCGGAGCACGATGCTGGGGCGGCTGCTGCTCACGACGATCACATCTGCGACGTGCGCGGGCGGCGAAGCGGACGCGCGGCGTCTGCAACAGCGACGCAAGTCAGTGACGCTCAGGACGGTGGCACGAGAGCCTGGCACTACAGCCTGATCAACATACGAGCATCGTGGGCTCGTATGCTGCCTGCAACGCTTGAATATTTCAATCTAAATAGTTCCTCAGATTTCGAAGTTGTCTTACTGCGACTGTGCGGCCGGTCACTTGCAGAATAGATGACGTACTGAGGTGTTGTCATTGTATTATTGTGTTTAATACGAGTGCACTTTAGTTAAGTATAAAAAACTCCGTTGGTAATCCATCTATCCTGTACTTTGTTTATGTAGGTATTATTAGTAAAATAAAGTTGTGTCTGTAGTAAAAAAAACTAAAAAACACGCTCACGAACGTGCGAACGAACGAACTAAAAAGTAGTGTTATGTCTATATGATACAATATCTAAGTATCTATTAACATCTATAGGTCCCCCACCACCATTAGTCGCAAATAAATTCTTGAAGCAAACACCAAATTCCTGCTAAGCAAACGCAAACCTTATCCAAGACAACAGAGTGCTCAAAAACAACGTTTTACAAAAAATACAACCGACTTCTACACAAAAAAAACAAAAAGTATAAAATAGTAAAGTTATTTTATACTTTTTGGTTTTTTTTGTGTAGGTCGGTAGTATTTTTTTGTAAAAAGTTTTTTTTATTTTTCACTTTTTAGTGGTCGACGATGGAATGAGCTTACCCAGTAGAAGCCTGTTCACTCTAACTTTGAAGAGATCAGGGTTGCTGGGTTGAATGCGTTCGGAAACACAGACGCGGACAGAGAGTTCCACTCCTTTGCTGTGCGCATTATAAAAGACGATTGGAAACGCTTGGTGCGAATTGTTGGAATAGCAACAAGGTAGGGATGGTAACATATAGCGCGATGAGTACTACTGCGGAGTTAATTAACGTTATAGAAGACATAGCTGCAACATTACAAAAACACAAGTAGATTTAAAGAAATGCCCTAATATCAGGTTAACAAAAGGGTACGTTGAGGCAAGTATCAGATGTAGATGTAGATAACAACTAGTATTTCGCTTGGGGGCGCGAGTTGCAAGCAACTCACGGTGTCTTTTTAGTATTTTTTGACTAACACACTCTATACAACCTCGAAAACAATTTTTCTCTACTATGTCAGGTTTCTGAGATACGCAAAGGGGTTGAAAGAAGGGGATTGAAAACTGTTAAAATGGGTTGAATTTTTATTCGCCATATACTCACCCAGATACCCTCTATACAACCGCGAAGACCATTTTTCTCTACAATGTCAGGTTTCTGAGATACGCAAAGGGGTTGAAAGAAGGGGGTTGAAAAGGGTTGAATTGGGTTGATTTTTTTATTGGCCATATACTCACCCAGATACCCTCTATACAACCCCGAAGACCATTTTTCTCTACAATGTCAGGTTTCTGAGATACGCAAAGGGGTTGAAAGTAGGGGGTTGAAAAGGGTTGAATTTTTTATTGGCCATATACTCACCCAAATATCCTCTATACAACCCCGAAAACCATTTTTCTCTAAAATGTCAGATTTCTGAGATACGCGAAGGGGTTGTAAAAAGGGGGTTGAAAAGGGGTAAGTTTTTTTTTGTTTTATACTCATCCAGACACCTTCTATACAACCCCGAAAACCATTTTTCTCTTCGACCTCAGGTTTCTGAGATAAGAAATGGGGTTGAAAGAAGGGGGTTGAAAAGGGGTAGTTTCAGATTTTTCCCATACTCACCCCTACACCTTCTATACAACCCCATAAAAAGTTTTCCCCTCCTAGCACGGCAAGTGGGAGAACAATTATGTCAATCACTAAATCAGTGAGTGGTTTTTTAATTATAAATAATTATGTAGATAACAATATTGGACCACGTTCAGGGAAACACATCAACAGTTAGTTAAGGTAAAACCGAAAGAACACAAACAAAGCTTGCATTACTTTGTTAACGAAGATTTCTTTATTTACGAAGATTTATATCTTATGTTATTATTCGATCTACAAGACGCGCTGACTTCACTCACATTGTCACTCGTGCGAACGGACGTGGTTCTTATTGACTCGTCTCGGAATAAGCACGAATATGTATTGAATAGGCCCCGAACGAAGCTACCGAACGGATTTTAAAAATTCTTGTAATGTTGGGAAGCTACACTATTCCCGGGTGACATAGGCTATATTTTATTCTCATATTCCCACGGGAACGGGAACTATGCGGGTGAAACCGCGGGGCGCTGCTATTTGTACTTAACATGTGTCCGATGTGCGATGGCTACGCCGTAGCTCTACGACCGCGACACGTCCCGACGCGCCATGCAGAGGTTTTGTTTTAGGCTAAGTTCAGATGAACGCGCGACCACGCGCGTTTGGCTCGGCGCGCGGTTTAAGATTGTAATTGTAACAAATTAATGTTGTTGTTGTGTACATGACCGCGCGTCACCGCGCGTGCCCGCGCGTCACCGCCGTTCACCGCGTGCATGATGTTGACCCGCGCGCCGCCGGCCGCGCGCCGCCGCCATCTGAACAGGTGAATCGCGCGGCAGCTCGCGTCGTCGCGCGTTCATCTGAACTTAGCATTATTTTATTTATTTTATTAACGACGGTTAAAAGGAAATAGGGTAAAAGTGACAAAAAATGAAATATTCAGGAGAGCCGTTCAAAGTTTTAAATTTTAGAAAAGCTGACGTATTTGACGAATTGAATACAGTAAACAAAATCACATTCGCTAACAGAAGTAACAAACAAAGTCTCTTTCGCATTATAACATTAGTTAGGATACGTTTAGAGGTTTAAACAGGCCAGACTACTGCATGAACTATACTTGTTATACTAGTTCCATATAGGAGGGTTTGGGGCCGGATGTAGAGTGTTGAAATAATAATCTTATAGTGCAGCTCTAATATTCTGAGAACAGGTGCCGTATTATGACATCTTAAAACCATCATGTTTTCTGTGTGAGAAAAGGATAGTGCTATTCGTCCTGTATAGCTCCGTCTCTTTTTCACACCGAAAACATGATGGTTTTAAGAGGTCATAATACGGCCCCAGGGCTTGGGTGTTTTTGCTAGAGCCGCCTTAAGGTTGTGAAGTTATATCGTAAACCTATCCGGTTAAGTTTAACGATCCACCCGATAGAAGAAAGACTTTCCGAACCGCGCCTCACATGCGCTGGTGATTCGACTACGACCAAGAGAAGCCGTGAGCTGGCGTAGGTGCGCGTGATCTACAACTAAATTCTCTTTAAAATCCATCCAAAGATTGTCTTGAAAATATCGCTTTTAGCGATAAGGCCGCCCATTGTGTCACCCTATGTAATGTTTTCTAAATCTATATTTTCTGTAACTTGTATGGTGTACATAATAAAGAGTAAGTAATTCTATTCTATTGTACAACAACGCCGGCGACGAGCGATGACCACCAGCGGTCTCGGCGCGCCCACGGACAAGGCAGACGACGAGATCCCAAAAGGCGAGGGACTTGTTATAAGTAGTACAATGAACACAACAAACTGTAATAAGTATCTAAGTGCTTTCAAGAACAAAACTAAATAAAGAAACCTTACCTTAAGACAGTGTGTGTGTAACTTTAACATAAGGATTGAAACATGACGCCTTCACCTACAGACAGTGCGCCACGACTATGCCATATGAACGTGACCGAGGCCCCTCGGCCCTTCGGCGCCGGGTGCTGGTGCTATCGACCAGCCCCCCGGCACTGCACGCGGCTCGCTGCAGGCGGCGCGGCCACAGGCGTGCCGCTGCACACGGCAGTCTCCATGACGACTACCTACTACGCCGTAGTCACCGACACGTCTTTATAATTGCTGAATTGCATTGTAATACTTCAGAGTGTCTCAATACTCCTTGGACTGCTTCAATATTGCGAAATAGTGTCAAAACTAGCTGTAAGCAGTAGCTGTTGTATTATACTTAGTTAAACTGGGTTTACTATACTTACGATAAACTCACCGAAAATGTAGGGAGGTAGGTGCTACAGCTGAGTTCGTACTCTGTATTTATCACATAACTAATCACGAAAGTGAAACTCAAAATAAAGATTCACGCAAACATGTCGCGTTAATCATGACCAAAACAAAAGCACACTAGAGCACTATCGATTGTAGGAGCAACAGATAGCGGGTGCGGCGACCGGCGCGGCGGCGACGGCGACGGCGGCGGCGGGCGGTGCAGGGCGCACACTGGCAGCCGCGAGGCGCGGGGCGAGCGGCGCGCGCGGGGCCGCGCGGAGGGATGCGCGCCACTTTCGGAGGACACCGCCTGACCGCCACCAGAGGACCAAGCAGAGGACCACGGTCGCGCATGCTCCACCCGCCTTTTTCCCATTGGACCATATAACTCATTCCCAAATTTAACATCCAACTGACACCACACAATCAAAGCTAACAACTCTTCCTAATTACAGGAACTGTTACAAGTCACACTTGAGACACCCAAAACTTGTTATAAATACATATATCATAACAATACGAACTACCTGTTATTTATACGTAACTATAATCTTACATTATATACTAGTAGGATAGTAACAGTTTGATTTCTGTAGTTTCTGTCTGTACACAGGGGATAATATATCTACTTATAGATAGGTAGGTACTTGGTACGCTCAACTTAATAATAGCATTCTAGATGAGATTTGCAATTACAAAAGCATGCTACTGATTATGCATACCCTCTGAGCTTTCAAACCTAAGTTTCATCACAGTATTACAATATTGTAATAGGTACTGTGGTTTCATTCAGACCATGTTTTATAAAATAAAAGGACTCACGATTTCGGGACGGACGCAGTTTTGATAACCATTTTTTTTACATTTAAGTACTATTAATTTAGCATATTTTTATATTTTTTTATAAAATTAATAAGTCACGACTGATGATTTTCAAAATCAATCATCTCAGGTCACGACATGCAGAAAAAAAAGCTAAATAATTAAATTGAGAACTCATTCGTAAAATCAAATAATAGATAAAATAGATGTATTATTGTCTATTTGGTAGCACATTGGTACTCTTTCACTCACCAAACAATGGGGTAAAAAATTATCGGTGTTAGCACTATTCAATGTCCTTTCTCTGTTATTGGTTGTTTCTGATGTTATATTTTATTCACAAAATAAAACAAGAGATTGTGCGGTGTCCTTTAACGATTTTCATCCGGTATTAGAGAATGATAGCGACATTAGTGAAATTACTGGCATAGTTTCCTACTTTATTATAGAATAATATAGTACTTACTAATTTTACAGCTGCTTAGAAGGGCTTAAGAATTTAAAAGATATATACGTAAGAGACTTATTTTACGCGACAATAGGGATGTTGACAATTTTTCGAAATTGCTTTTATTTTGAAGATTGACTCTTGTTCACCATACATTTTTTTTCTTAATTATTAGTGTTTTCGATGAGAAAATATTTAAAATTAGGGTAATTTTGATTTTTCCCGCTAAAACACTCAACTGTCACAAACGATTGCTTGTTTACAAAAAGAGTCGAAAATCTCCGCCAACTTAAAAATTAAAATTTTATTTATGTAAGTATGTATGTAAAATTTTAAGCGACTTCAGAGTATTAAGCATTTAACGAATGAAGTTTAGCAGTAGGTGTAGGTCGCAAATGGACTGGACAATTTGTGGTATCATTGAAACAGGCGTGAAGCGTGATCTCGATAAAGTGGAGCTGAACATTTTAGTAGGTATTGACTACATCAGCGAAGCTTGTCGTGAAAGTTGATTCGATATATTTCCAAAACGCCAACAAACCTTATAACGTAAATTAGAATACAAACACACGCATGCAAAACAAAGAAATTACATTTAATTTTTTTTACTTACAGGCCTCAGTAGCCAGGTAAGGAAAAAAGAAAAAAATCAATTTATGGCCATCCCCAGCTGCTGTCAGTGACAGTGACACCACTGCACGGTTACTGTCTGTCATATTCAGTCGCAGAAATGGCTTCGGAGTTGTTGTTTGTTCCGTTTAAAAAAGGTTCAGATATAGATATTGTGAAACCGTTGAAGAATTTGATACATTCGACATACAATACTGGCGATCAAAATGAGGACTACACCGACGCCCTCAACGAGCTCAGCCGGCTGAGAGCTAACGCCATTTGGAAAGTTTTCGAGAAATCGTCGCTGGACGCAATCTACAAGTAAATACAGTATTTATGTCGCATGAGTCACCCTACACAATTGAATCATTGTTGAGCCGAAGAAATTAAGGCACAAAATAATACTTAGTGATGAGTGATATCAGTAGATTTCATTAGTAATAGTCGAAGGTGTTAAAAGTGATGTCATGTTATCACGCACACAAACAAAGGAATAGTTTAACAAACGACGTGAGTGATTAAGCGCTCGGCGCAACGTGTGCCGCAGTGTGTGTGAGTGTTGTGCTTATTCTTGCAGCTACCATGACCAGCTGGCGTCACTGGAGGCCAAGATCCCGCCACAGGAGGTGCAGATCCCCTTCAAGTGGAAGGATGCCTTCGACAAGGGCTCCTTGTTCGGAGGCCGGATGAGTCTCAGTGAGTTAGAAGAACTAGTCATTGGCTACCCACAACCCCCATAAACCAAACGGGAGAGTTAGATGAATGTTTGGTTCATTAGTCAGCCAGTAGGTATTAAGTGTACCTACACAAGGATAAAGTATAGTTAGAGGCACATCATGTAAAGTTCAACATCCAAAATTATTGTTTCATAAGTATATATGGACGTAGTTATGCAAAATGCATTCAGCCACAAAAACTTACATTTGAGAAATGGGCATTTTAGTAAATTTGATATAGTAATATAACAAAACAAGAGTGTAGTTTGTTTTCGAATATTCCTCTTAAATATTGGATATTGTAATCTACTTCCTGCATAGTATTGTTTTAATAAGTTTCATGTTAAAAAATCTTTGGATCTTTTTACAATATTAAAAATGTGGGTTCGATGTTTTTAAGTTTAGGCAATAAAACATTTCCAAGAATATTAAAGGTTTTTAATTAAAAGTAATAAAAAACATACGAGTAGTTAATAAAAAATAAATCTGTTTTCTTCGTTTTATAGTAAAAAATCGATTTAACTTACAAATCCAATGTACCTAGTTTGGATCTTTTTTCATGTCTTTTAACCCATTATCTAGGTTACCATGACACATGATGGTTCTATTTGAACTCTGCAATAATGCACAATTTTCTGTTGGTATCAATAATGTCAGTGTTTTTTTATTAGAAAAAAGTATCTTTTTTTCTAATAAAAAAAAAACAGCGGCTTAGATATTTTTTGCATATTCAAAGTTTGTTGTCTAGATGCCATTTATGACAGTAACTCAAAAAATGTTATTTGTGAGTTGCTTCCATTTTGCATAACTACATCCAAATTTACAGATGCAAGTCCAATTAACAAATGTCAATTCATGCTATAAAAATATAGTTGTGAAACTAAGTCCAAAAACTCATCTAGTAAGAACATACCTCCGACTAAACATATCAAATTTGATCATGCTTGATTTCTCTCGATTAACCCTCAAATGGTTTTATTAAATTGGTTTCTATGTGTTTAAGAGTGGGTGTGGGCTAGGATGAGACTTGCTCAGTCTGAACTAAAGCAAATCAAAACAACCAATTGGGTAGCAAAAATAATTTTGTGTAATAAAATCTTTTAGGTTTTTGCATATAATGCCATTGATTGAATTACCCTGGAATTGGAAATGAGTGTGCATATACAAGTTTAATGCTCCTGTGACCCACAGCTATTAGCTCTCTGGCGTACGAGCGCATGTGCATCCTGTTCAACATTGGTGCCATGCAGAGCCTCATTGCGTCACAGCAGCCTGTCGAGACGGAGGACTCGCTCAAGCAGGCTGCCAAGCTGTTCCAAGTAAGCATTTGCAATAATACGCCAGTCATCAAACATTAAATATGTATATAATTAAATCCCCGAAAAAAATGTTTATTTTATTCTGTGTTCTAGTATTTGTTGTTATAGTGGCAACTGATCGTACTACGGGCAACAGGTCCTGTTTTACCCTTTGACAAACTGTGAAACCCTAAAAACGTAGTAACACTATAACCTATGTTAGTACTTCTATACTGTAAGAGTGAACATTGCTTTAACGGGATGCCATGGGGTAGTCGTTATATCTATCAGATGATATCTATCAGGGTGGTGTCGCCACTGCCACGCTCTGCGCAAAGAGACTCCGTTGTTTAGATTTAGATGTGCGGGCAGTCCATAGGGTGACAGCCTGCTGCTTCTCAACAAACTTGTGAACAGGATTGGTATTAGAGTAGCGGTGTTGGCGTATTGCTCGTCTCGCTGACAGTGCGATAACAACTTGCAGTAAGGATAGCGTGTATTGTGTGTGCGCAGCAAGCGGCCGGCGTGTTCTCGTTCCTGAAGGCGAACATCATGATGGCGGTGCATCAGGAGACCACGCCCGACCTGCACCCCGAGACGCTGGACGCGCTCGCCAAGCTCATGCTGGCGCAGGCGCAAGAGGTCATCGCCTACAAGTGCATCCGCGGTAAGTGCAGCCATAATCCACAGCTTGCACTGACTCTGACATACTTGTGTTTGCGAATGTTTTGAACAGCTCCAAACCTCGTTTTATGGCTGGGAAAGTAGTTTCAATGATATTGATGTCGGATTCAGATTGACCAGTTGATGAAGTATTGTACTGTGCTTACATGAAATGGCCTGACAACAGTGACATTATTTGAACAAAACTGAGCTTTTAAAGTAGACTTAACTACCAAAAAATGTCTCCATATATTGTTAGGCGAGGAGCCAGCAATCCTGAAAGCTCCGTGATGATGGATTTTAATAAAAAATGAAAGTCATCGTTTAGACGAGCAAGATTTACTTGGTCGGCGTGGATTCAATTATAAAAAAATATTTATTATTAAATTTCCGTAATTTTTTCCGTCATCACGGAATTTTATCAATCTTATGTAGAATTTTGTGCGAAATATTATATTCAACAAGAAAAAATCCGGCCGACCAATGATTTTTAGCCGGAAAGGTCACGCATACCTATTTGAATGGTATGATAAGGGGTAAAATTTATCCATTATCACGGAAACATTTTTTTTAATTCACGGCTTTTAATGTTACATTTATTATTATCTTGGTATGCGGGCTTACAAACTACCGAAAGTGTCCCGCATACCTAACTCTATCGTGTGGATGAGGATTATACTGTTAAAGATTTAACTTACTTGATGACATTTCTTTTAGAGTCTTTCTTCTCTGATTTCTTCCTTAAATTTTAACTATTTATTATACTAATTAACATGGATAAGAGGAAATTTAGGAGAATTTTTAAGATGCGATGATGTTGTCGAACATGAAGCACGCTTTCCTAGAAGAAACCTATTCACTGTTGACTTAGACACTCCCAGCTTGTGCTCATAGTCATTGCCACCGCTTAGGAGCAGTGTTGTCGTCTCCATACCCAAAGGTCATTAATATGCAACGAGGACGATGTTGCCGAGCGCACCGACCCCTGAGGAAGCCATAGCCATCAATATCCAGCAGTCCGGACGAGCAGCCATCTATGACCACTCGGTAGACCGATCCGTCAGGAAATCTACAAGCCAGTCACACAAACCGGCGAACAGATCGAAGGAAAGAAGCTTACCAACAAGGCTATCATGCCAGACCCTGTCAGAGGCGTTCGAGATGTCAAGAGAGACGCTTCATTATCCGTGGTTAAGTTTACTGTGACGACGTTCTCATTCCCTCTTGTTGATGAAATATGAAAAAATAAAATTGTGTAAAATGGTTTGGAAGATCATCTTAGTATTTCAACGTGATCTCTTTTTAGTTTGGTGAAGATCTGATGAAGAACAGAGATGATAGCAGTGGCGAAGCGTGGTCATAAGCCGATTCCCACCGGCTTCCCTTCAGAAGTTTGGAACACAACTACTCTATCGTAATTGAAAAATCGCACAATCATTACTATTAAAAGTAGAGAAACATCACAAAACGCATATACAGATGAATATTCAATTCCGACAAAATTTGCTCTTCAACAACATTATTTAACTCGCAGGCGCCATCGGCTTATTGACAGTTCAATTCATAAGGCAAAATAGTCGTCATGATGTCACGTGTCCAGCCCGCGATCACCGCAATTATATGCCGCGAAGTAAGCCGGTACCCGCCGAGTTACTATAGAGACAGTAATACAAAATGCGTGCGCGTGAGCGAGATAGAGGATTATCCTTATTGTATTTCGTGCATTCGTTCGTTCGGACATCGTTCAATTTTGATTGACATTTGACATTGACGTAATTGCATTTTGACCATTGCAATTTGCATAGTATTATTTATTTGATGTTGAATATTTATTGTAATAGTTTCACCTATTAGAATCTATTTCTTGGTGCAAAAAAGTGATTGGTTGCGTAGTGAAAGTAATTTACGCTGACCGTGTACGTTGTAGTAGTTTGTAGGTTTTTGCGGTAAGTCTATATTTATTGAAATTAGTAACTAAGAATAAGTAGATTTGCAAAGTAATTAGTAGAATCAATGAGATGGCGGCATTAAATAGGGTTAGATTGTTGTTTGACAGATTATTTACTCTCTGAGGAAACATGCTTTTCAAGGTTATGTTTTGAAAATAAAAAAAAACATGTAATTCAGTTAGGCCGTGCTCGTCCAGATATGATTATAAATTACAAAAGACGTGATGGTTTTTTTCAAACATTTTAGTGTTTCACTTTATTATAAATATCAATGGTTAACGGGCTTTGAAATTGCTGGCCATGACTACTATTCTCAGATGGGAATAGTTTATCGAATAAAGGGGGTTACACCGACATTAATAATCTAACGAATTCATCTAGGAAACATGTTCAGACCGAAAAGCATATAATATACGTAGTTGTTTAGCATTACATGAGTTTGGGACTAGTAGGAGTAGTAAGTTTGAATTATTTTTCGAAAATTCGCATGACGCCCATAACAGAAAAAAGTAAATCGTAATAGGGAATTGCCGCGCCCGGCCTTTTTTTTTTTTTTTTTTTTTTTCTGGATGGGAAATCATCAAATGACCCCTCCCGCCCTGGGTGGAGCGGTAGGGAGTGTCAGACTTTTACTGACTAAAACCCACCCGTGATCCTTCTTGTGCCCTATGCGTTCCAGGGCCGCGGTAACTCTTTCGAACAAATCCCGCAACCCTAGCAGGCACCGACCCTATGGGGTCCCGTCGTTGGTGCTGACGGCTCCTTCGGCGCGCGTGGAACACAACGCGTCGTCGACTCAACCTGGTATCGGACGGCGAGCCACCCACGCTCACCGTCCCCAGGCATCAGCCACTGCGCAATAGCACAGCGGCCGACTTGTCTCTGGAGGGGGCCGAAATGGGACCATTACTGGCACTCCATCTCAGCACCCTCCCGAGTGTTGGGAGTCGCAGCACCCGCAGCAGAAGCAGCAGTGGCGGCGACAGAAGCCGCGGCGGCGGCAGAGGCGGCGGCGGCGGCGGACCTCTTGCCCTTGGTCGGGGCGGATGGCGCGCAGGCCCTTCCCCCAGCCCAGTGCTCGGCCGGCTTGCCAGCAGCCGCACATGCACTGCAGTGCGGCGTGGCCTCACACGAGCCGGCCCGATGACCGGGCTGACCACAGCGGAAACAAAGTCCGCTGCGGTCCACCTCCGAGGGGCACATAGCTCCCGTGTGGTTGCCCACATGGCAGCGGTAGCACCTCAGAGGCCTGGGTTCCAGCAGTTTTACCCGCGCAGACACCCATCCCACCAAGAGCCTTCGGCCCTCCGACACAGTTCTGGCCGCCGTCACGGGGCAGCTCACCACAAGGGTTTGCATGCCCGTGTTGTCAGGCCGGAGGGTGCCCGCCTTGACGAGCTCGGCAGAGCACCCCCCAGTCCTGGCGACGGCGGCCACAACTTCCTCCTCCGTCACGGAGTCATCCAGGCCCACTATGCGCATGTCGATGCGCTTAGTCGGCCTGGACACCCGGACCTCGTCCGCGGGTAAGACCGCCCTCAGCCTTTCGGCCAGGGCGTCCGCGAACGGGCCACTCTCCGCTCCGGCGAGCTCGAGCTTGCGGGCACCGGTTAAGGTCCTCCTGACCCCGATGCCCCCGCTGATGCCCAGCTCTTGGAGGCTCACCGCCTCCTTCGCCCGCTTCAGTACGGCGAGATACGTCACGCCCCTCTGTTCCGCTTCCGGCTGCAGTGTGAGCACTACAGCCGCGGATTTCGGGGCGCGAAGCCTCGCCGCAATGGCGTTGGCCTTCCGCCGCTGCCTCCTCGCCTTGTTTTTGGCCCGCCGTTTCTGGCCAGCAACCTGCCACTCGGCCTCGGCCGCAGGAGGGTCCGAGGGTGGGGGTGGGGGTGGGGGCGGCTGCGGCACCACTGGCGCCGCAGCCTTAGCCGCTCCTCCGGCCTTCCTCCTACCCCTCTTCGCCGGGGCCGACTTGGTAGTCGCCGGCGTTACAGGCGCTGTCGCTGGCGCCGGCGCGGCTCCGCCCTTGGCCTTCGCCTTCGCCTGGCCAGACGTTCCCGGGCCGGCAGCCACGGCGGCCGCGTACGAAGCCGCCTTCTGCCGGCCCTGGGGCCTCTGTGTCGCCGCTAGTGGGGGACGCCGAATCATGTCCTCCAAAACGGAGAACTGCTTCTGGTAGGGAGCCAGCTCCTGCCGCACCAGGCTCCGCACCTGGCTCAGCACTAGGCTCCCCTCCAGCGTCGCCGGACTCGGCCCCCCCTGCGGCTCCTCCGAGGCCGCTCTGGCCATGCCAGCCAGGTCCCTCCGGAGCGACTCATTCTCTGCAATGAGTCGCTCCGTTACGGCCGCGAGGCGGGCGACCTCCGCCCGCAACTCTGTCGCCTCTCCGGACCCGCCGACGTTGGCCGCCGCCGCCGCCATAATGGAGGCTTTGGCCGCCGTAATGGCCTCCCGCTTGGAGGACTGCTTTCGCTTGAAGGCCACAGCGCGGATCGCGGCCTCCACGACCTCCGCAAACTGGGCCTTCTTCTCTTCGACAGTGGGACGCACCTCTCCCGGGGCCTCCGAGTCGTCGGAGTCGAGAGCAGGCGGAAGAGTAGAGGGAGCCCTACGACCGCTCCCTCCAGGGCGACGCCCCTCCTCCACCAACCTCCCGGCCCGACTCTCCACCTCCCGGGTAGAGGGAGCCAGCCCCCTCCCCGCCTCACAGCCCCTGCCCCGCCTGGCGGTGGGGATCTTGCGGGCGGAGGCAAACTCACCCTCGGTGGACGACCCACTGTCATCCTCCCGTCTGGGCCGCTTGCGGAAGAGCTTGACGCCCTCCACAGCAGCCCCCCCTCCTCTGTCTCCAGAGCCCGCCGAGCTGACCGTTACTAGGTCAAGTGCAGAGCCAGAATCTGACCCTACACCTCCCCGGCGCTCAGGCGAACTCCCCGCATCACAACCGAACGCCATCAGCTCCTTGAAGGACGCGGATCCGGATGACGTCGATTCTGAGCCTCCTCGGCTCTTGTTGCCACTGGCAATCGGAAGGCGTTTGGTGCCCACCCCAGAGTACGGAGGGCAGCCCGCCGAAGCGGGGTGGGATTCCCCGACCGCTGAGCAGTCGGGACCCACCTGGGGACTCATTTTGCAAAGGCCTTTGTTTTCCATCTTGTTCCTTTTTTAAAGGGTGCGGTCCCTTACTCCTCCGCCCTTTCTCCATCACAGGGCCTCTCCTCCCACCCGCTCGCTGCCTTCACAGCCACGTCTGATGAGCAGACGCGTACCAAAAGGCAGCGAGCGGGATTCCCCGCGTGTGTGTCTCTCTTGGTCTGATCCCTCACTTGCGACCTTCCGGCATGAGTGGCTCTACCGGGAAAGCTCGCAAGATCATTGAGACGCTCAAGCCCCACCACGACGACAACGTGGAGACACATTCGGTGGGGTGCCGCGCCCGGCCTGGAAGTAAGCATATAATAACGTTTTTTTTTTTTTGCTACGGCTTACCTTTCTCAACTTCTCAACTTCTCAACATATCACCCTTCGCCACTGGATGATAGGATACGGAACTCTTCAATAAATGATAGCAAATCTTGCGGGATGCTGAAATCGCATGTTTGTTTACTCCAATGTGATTAGTACGTTCAGCTAGGGTACCACTGAAAAGTGAAAAATAAAAAACTTTTTACCAAAACATAAAACCGACTTCTACACAAAAAAGTGCAAAATAACATTAATTACGGAATTCGATGTGTGTGGTCGCTTCTTCGTTTTTTGAATACCGACTTCCGAAGTTAAAGTTATTATATTTTTTTTTATTTTGTAAAAGTTTTCTATCTCACTTTTTATTTCAAGTCTCGATAATCGAATTTCGTAAAAAAGCAGACTCGTTCTCTATGAACATTAACATGGAACTGACAAAATCCGTTAAAAACGGTTCGGTGCAGGTGGTTCCAAGAGCGCGTAGATACTAACAGTACTGCCGTCATAAGAAAAAAGAACGTATCGGCACAGGCGGAGTAACCGATTTCTGAGCTTTTATTTTCAAGATTGGAAACGAAAACGACTTCTCCCGCTGTAGGCGGAGTGTCAGACTGTTACAGACTAAAGCTCACCCTCGTAGTGCCCGCCGCGCTCCAGGCCCGCGCTGACTCGAACAAATCCCGCAGCTCTAGCACTACCCTATGGAGCCCCGTCTGTTGACATCTGTTTGCTTCGCGCGTGGACGCGACGCGCCTCAAACAGAAGTCGTCGAACTGATTTCTGACCTCTAAGTATTGTTTTAAAATCGGAAATCTGTTACTTAGCTTGTATACTTGTTAGTTGTGCGTAACTACGTCCTGTTTGTTTTTATGAGGGCAGCGCATTCGGGCGATGTTTCCTTTGCTTTGTGCTGACATGCCCTCTCTTTTCGATAGGTGCTTAAAGCATACGCATAGCAAGCTATATAAAGTTGTACGACTCACAAAAAACGTTTTCGAAAATGTACATAAAACATGTAGTTTTTACGAAACATTATTTAGTATTTTTAACCGACTTCTAAAAAAGGAGGAGGTTCTCAATTCGGATGTTTGTATGTTTTTTCATTGCATTTCTAAATCTATACTTAATATTATAAAGCTGAAGAGTTTGTTTGTTTGAACGCGCTAATCTCAGGAACTACTGGTCCGATTTGAAAAAATCTTTCAGTGTTAGATAGCCCATTTATCGAGGAAGGCTATAGGTTATATATCATTACGCTAAGACCAATAGGAGCGGAGCAGTCATGAAAAATGTGACACAAACGAAGATGTGCGGACAGCTAGTGTTAAATAAAAAAGAAAACTAACGTCATAATAATTAACGTAATTACTGATTTTTTTAATAAATAAATATTGTTTATTTCTAAACCGTTGTGCCCACATATTACATAAAATATCTTGCATTATTTAAAGGACACGGTCGCTTATATATCTGAACTAGGTTGAACCTGTGTTTCAGGCTATATTATAGTGCTTATACAATCAAGTTCTATATAATTAAAACTTAAGTTAAAGGACACATCACGTTTTATTTACAGACACAAAAAAGATCTTCCGTCTCTTCGAAAGAGATGCTGTGTAAATATTGCACAAGTTTTTTTACAGTTATAATAATTTAATTTATTACAGAATTTTATTTACAGAAATTGACCTAAAAATGTGAAAAATCTTTTTATAAAAACGTATTTTGAAAACGCATTAGAATCATATGCAATAAGTATCAAACACTTTTATTTTCGTTACTATTTTCGATATAGGTATAAGAAAATAACGTCTCGTAATAAGTTAAAATAAAATTCGTCAATGGGACATCGATTTTGGAAGATGCTTTTGAAAATTCCTCGTGAGTCGCATCTGTTAGACTTGTGGAGTTGCGAACTTGCCTACGACTCAGTAGTCGGGCTCTGTGGCAAACTGTAAACACATGGAAACCATTGCTTTGGGTTTTACACAAAGATCAACAGCGGCCAAATCGCATTCAAAAAGTGCAGACGTTATTACGCGTAGACAGAGGATCCCGTGTTGGTACTGCCGGTGGCTACAACAACAGCACGACGAAATCTCTGACTTCGCTACAAATATGATATGGATGGATGAGTCCACGTTTACTCGCAACGGAATGAGGCACAGGTGCGATTTCAACATCGGGGCTCGTACGAATCAGTTGGTATTGCAGCAAACAAACAAAAACAAACAAATCTTTATTAATGACCAAGAAGGTTTAAATTAGTTGGTGATTGGAGCCAGGCCAGGCGCGACACCAGACTCGATGGTCGGTCAACAGATTCTCGACTTGCATTCAACGCATACAGCGAAACTAGCAGCGGCCCGCGGTTTCACCCGCATAGTTCCCATTCCCGTGGGAATATGGGGGGATCAAATATAGCCTATGTCACCCGGGGATAGTGTAGCTTCCAAACAGTGAAAGAATTTTTCAAATCGGTTCAGTAGTTTCAGAGCCTATTCAATCCAAACAAACAAATCTTTCTTCTTTATAATAGTAGAATAGATCAACCTTTGCATAAGTACTGCCCTACTTTTTCTGTATTACTAGTGCTATTTAGTCAAAAAAGGACTAATTTGATTTCAATAATCAACATATGGAAGAAAGCCCCTTTAACCGGAGCGGGTTGACGCGACGCAGCCCTCCACCAACACCTACACCGACACAGCCCCAACAACCAAGAATTGATCAAGTCATAGACAACGAGGAAATGGAGACTGTTTCGACTCCCGAGATTCAGAGCCGGATGAACTCCATAGAGCAGCGTTTGAATGAGGTTTGTGCGATTGCTTCTGATGGGAAGTTAAATTCTGAACAGAAGCTAAAATTAGCCATCTTTGCCGGAAAGTTGGACATGGAGTTTCGCAAATGACTGTTCATTACCAGTCGCTGAAACAATACGCCTATAAGAACCACAACTCCCTGAACAAATTTTTATTTTATTTTTATTGTCACATGGATATGCTCTTGACCCTAGTCTATCTCGCAGGTGACAGAGAAAAAGTTGACGATGGAATGAGCTTACCCAGAAGAACAGTTGCCATTTGGTCCCATAAGAATTTAGCTTGTAGTTTTTTTATTTAATTTATTATTTTTTTCAATAAATGATAGCAAATCTGTCGGGATAGGTGAAATCGCACGTTTGTTTATTGTTTACACCAATTTATACCACGTGCGCTGTGATGGGTGTGTTTAGCTGGGCACTAAAAAGGGAAAAACAAAAAACTTTTTACAAAATATACAACCGACTTCTAAACGAAAAAACCAAAAAGTACAAAATACCTAACTTTAATTTCGGAAGTCGGTGTGTACAAACACAAAAAAATGCAACCAAAAACACAGAGTTCCGAAATTAAAGTTATTTTGTAGTTTTTTTTTGTTTAGAAGTCGGTTGTATATTTCGTAAAAAGATTTTATATTTATGTTGGAGACAATGCATCACTTTGAGCAGCGCCTTCGTGCGAGCATCGGCGTATGTATTTAGTGTTAGTGATATCGACGTGTTTGACTGCAAGTCGCCGGCGCTACGAAACATCCATGTTATCTGTTCGTTTGCAGACGAGATGAAGGAGAGCATGGTGGCCAAGGTGTGCGCGCAGTGCGAGGAGCTGTACACGGACGCGCTGCGCGCCATGCAGAAGGACACGCTCAAGGCGCTGTGGGAGCGCGACTGGCTCGCCGTCGTGAGTGCTCGCCGCCGTCCGCCCCGGCGCATGGAGCGACTGCATGTCCATCTGGCATTTCAAATGGCCTATATGTCAAAGTCTACGCGTCACTTTGCCAATACAAGATTAACGTTATTTCGTAAACAACAAGGCACATTTTTTATGGCACAAGTAACGCGAATACTGTGACAAATTCGAAGGTCTGTGCTAATTGAAGTGTCAGCATAAGGCTTACTTAATACTTTGCACTGCTGCCATAGACACATCTCATTGAATAACAGCTCATTGTACCTAATCCTCAATCATGAATAAAATCGATAAAAAACAGGAAGCTGCAATATGGGTAATACAAATTATATGAAGCTTTTTCGAAGGATATACGACAGTTTCAACACTTCAACAAAAATCAAAATGAAAGTCATGTTGAACTGGCTGTGTTTTAAATTCTGTAAAATCAATAAAAATCTATTTAATAACTTTTAAAAGAAACCTTTATATTTGTCTGTAGTTTTGAACCTAAGAAATTCATCATTATCATAACGCTACGAACCGGCCTCATGGTGCGATTTTGTTGTGTATTTAAATCCTCATTTATATAAGTATTGCCAAATGACTAATGTTAGGTTGATATTTGATGGTGTGCGCAGATGCAGTCGAAGCAGCTGATGTTCCGCGGGCTGGCGCAGCTGTACCAGGCCGCCGTGTGCCGCGCCGCCAAGAGCGTGGGCGAGGAGATCGCGCGCCTGGCGCTGGCGGACGAGCTGCTGCGGGCGGCGGCGCGCGCGGGGCTGCGCGCGGCGCCCGAGCACGCCGCGCGCGCGCAGCGCCAGCTGGCGGCGGCGCGCAAGGACAACGACTTCATCTACCACGAGCGCGTGCCCGAGCCCGGCGCGCTGGAGCCCGTGGCGCGCGCGCCCATCGCCAAGGCGCTGGCGCCGCCGCCGCGCTGGAGCGACGCGCGCGAGCTGTTCGCGGCGCTGGTGCCGCTGGCGGTGCACCAGGCGCTGCAGGCGGCCGGCGCGCGCCGCTCCGAGCTGGTGACGGCGGAGATCGCCAAGCTGCGCGACGCCACGCAGCTGCTCAACAGCATCCTGGCGTCGCTGAGCCTGCCGGCGTGCATCGAGCCGGCGCCGGGCGCGGGCGCGCTGCCCGACTCCATCCGCGCGCGCGCCGCCGCCGTGCGCGCGGCGGGCGGCCTGCCCGAGCTGGCGCGCCTCATGGCCGAGCTGCCCGAGCTGCTGCAGCGCAACCGCGACATCCTGGACGAGGTCTCTATGACATCTCATTGAACACTTGCCGTCTAATAACCACGTAGCGTAGGCAGCGTAGCGCCTGACATTATTTGCCTTCTAGAGGCGCGCGTGCCGGTCTAAAGGTTGCAGTGATCGGAGCAGATAGAGCAGTATCGAACTGAGTCGACGGGGTGTTGCATACTACGTAGGAATGACCTCAACAATGAATTATGAAAAGTTTGTTTCTACAGCTACTTTATATGACATATTTGTGAGAAATATCTCATTTATTTATTTATTTACATGGAGGACTTACAGCTAACAAAAATGGAAACATAGTCACCAAAAAGCCAATTATAAGTGCTTACGTGTAGACAATAATAATGCGTGGTGTGAGCACAAAAACAACAAACACAGTAAAAAGCAATACAAAAACTTGGTTTGCAACTATATGAGAAAATAATATTAGACTGAAATAAATAATACATATAAACTACCGCTACTTGAAAAATTTAAGGCTTAAGTACCTTTTGGCTGAATTAACACTAGTTGTGAATGGATCAAAATCATACTCCTTGCATATCTGATTGAAGGCGTTGCTTGCACGCACAATATAACTGTTCTGCCTGTAGTTCGAAGATGTATGAGGAAAACGTCTGGGTGGATTAAAGCGAAGTGCTTTACATGGCACATTAAAATAAAATTCTGACAATAACTCAGGGTTATCAATATGGTTATTGAGAATTTTCAACAAGAATAAGCAATCTGCGAGTTTTAGTCGATCTACCAATGGTAGCAGATGATACTTCTTACAGAGTCCAAGATAATCGGTTGACTGGTATGGAACCTTTTGATGGAAAATTGGAAACAGAGATATTTTTTTCCACGCGGTCAATGTATTTATGATAACATGGATTCTATATCTGAGATTTTGCATCAGTAAAACACTTGAGAGAGACGTATTATAAACCCAAGCAGTTTAGAAGATTTTTTGACAGTTTCATCGATGTGTGTGTCAAAAAGTAACTTACTGTCTAAATCATAGAGAATGTAACCACTAGAGAGCGTATAGGCTGATTTCTTCTAAGCACACGACTCACTACTGCGGGCCGGGGGACGAGGAAGAATACGCGACTGCAATTATTGGTCAGTTCAAGGTCAAGTTGCGTAGGTATGCCTATCATTAGGGTTGCACTATTTCTACAACATTATGAAAAATACTCAATTAAAATCATGGAAATAATATTTAATCAAAATCAATCAATTACAAAAATAAACAGACGTATCCTGTTATTATTGATTTTTAAAATTAATTATTTTGGTATATGTTTTTTGAATCAAAGTTTTAGGGTCCTTGTAAGAACAAGGACCCTAGTAAAAAGTGTAAAAAAGATAAACGAGCGTCTACATATTTCTGAATTATGCGTCTTGCTTATTATACATTATATATAATTACCTATATTATTAAATTATACCCAAATTTTAATTATTTTAAATTTTAATCATTATTTAAATTTTAAAACCGATCTAAAAACATAATAAAATAACCGATCGGTCCCGGTCGGGGACAGAGAGAAACAAATAAATCCCGAAACTTGCATAAAAATACTGACGAACTGAAAACTCTTCCTTTTTTGAAATCGGTTAAAAGTAGACAGGTATTTTATCACAGTATGTGAATCGAATAAAAACAAATAGTTTTTTCGATATCGACTTTCAGCTCGCTATTATTGACACCACTATTTTTCTCGATAAAAATACAAAGAGAAAAAAAGGGATAGAAGCATTAGAATTGTCTAATAAAAGAACGAGACGTTTCCAAAAGACATCAACGCGCAACTCAACAGTGTACTCGTTTACCCCAAACACCATTTTAAATAGACCCCTGCGGTGACTCATAATCTGATTAAATCAAACATAATTTTCGTTCGCTTTACTTATCGATAAAAAGTTCTTGCATCCTTTTTGTATCTAGATGTCTTGGAATGCTTCCCGCACCATTTCACCGCGCATGAAGGCATTTGGATATGATAAAATTGCATAAAAAGTTATCAAAATTTGTATTAATCTAGCGTGCACACAGGTCTTACACTTGGGCACAACTAAAATGGTTACTCTTACCGTAGCCTATATATAGGCGACAAAATACTAATAGTTTTCGAGCGTCGGGGCACTGTATGCGCAGTCAAGTGGTTATATTGTCTTTGGTCTAAATGGACGCCCATGTCCCGAATAGTATCGCGCCTTGGCAAGATCTGGCCCGCCAAAGTATAAGTATTGGCTAAAATTGCACGTTTTCTAGTGTAAGTGATCACCGAACACTTGGATGGGTTGAGATCAATTTTATTTGCCCGACAATACTCTTCGAGCCGATTCAAGTCAGCCTGAAGTGCCAGTCTATCTTCGAGTGTTGCAATAGCGGCAAAGATTTTCATGTCATCGGCAAAGTATAATAGTTTGGATGAATGGAGGCACTGATCGATGTCGTTCACATAGATTACAAATAATAATGGGCCGAGCAACGAACCCTGAGGCACTCCGCTGGGCACCTTTACCCAACTAGACATATAATTATTGAGTACTACCGCTTGAGACCTGTTATCAATGTAAGAAGAGAACCACTTCAAGAGGTCCCCACGGATGCCTATGTAGTTTAGCTTTTTAATTAGGGTATCGTGGTCAATCCGGTCAAATGCCTTGCTGCAATCTGTGTAAACAATATCGACCTGCTTACCATTATCCATAGCATCCGTAATGAAATCATTGAATAAAATCAAGTTAGAAGTTGTTGTTGTTGAAGTTGAAGTGGTTGTTTTGGTGGGATTCGCTTTTTATGCAATCATTTATTGAAGGTCCATACTAAGATTTTTTAAGTAGCTTTATAACTACATTATGAATTAGGATGTTATATGACGTAAGTCTTAGTACCAAATTGGTATTATTACCGAGCCGACGCGTGTGTGGCAGGCGGAGCGCATGCTGCGCGAGGAGGACGAGGCGGACGCCGCGCTGCGCAGCCAGTTCGGCGCGCGCTGGTCGCGCACCGAGTCCGCCAAGCTCACCGAGGCCTTCCGCGCCAACGCCGACAAGTACCGCCAGATCATCGACAACGCCGTGCGCGCCGACAACATCGTGCAGCAGAAGTTCGCGCAGCACCGCGACAACATCGCGCTGCTCAGCGGCAGCGAGGGCGAGCTCGCGGGCGGCGTGCCCGACGCGCCGCAGTCCGACCGGCCCGACGCCGCCGCCGACCTGGCCGCCGCGCGCCGTCTGCGCGCGCTCATGGACGACGTGGACACGCTCAAGGCCGAGCGCGACGCCATCGAGGCCGAGCTCAAGGACACCACCGTGGACCTGCGCGAGCAGTTCCTGTCCGCGCTGGCGGCCTCGGGCGCCGTGGACGAGCCGGCGCTGTCGGCGGGCGCGCTGGGCGCCGCGCTGGCGCCGCTGCAGCGCCAGGTCGGCGCCACGCTGGAGCGCCAGGCCGCGCTGCTGGCCGACGTGCAGGCGGCGCACGCGGAGCTCATGGCGGCGCGCGGCGGCGCCAGCGGCCGGGACGCCGCGCTGGGTCAGCTGTGCGCCGCGGCCGACGCCTTCCAGGAGCTCACCGCCAACCTCAACGAAGGCATCAAGTTCTACAACGACCTCACGCAGGTACCTGCCCCGGGCTGCCCGCTCTCCGGCGCGCGCACGCCGCTGACCTCGTGCTCGTTGCGTGTTGCAGCTGCTGGTGGCGTTCCAGAACAAGGTGTCGGACTTCTGCTTCGCGCGCAAGACGGAGAAGGACGAGCTGCTGAAGGACCTGACGCAGGAGGCGTCGCGCGGCTCCGTGCGCGCCGCGCCCGCGCCGCCGCAGCACCACGCGGACGCGGCGGGCGGCGCGGGGGGCGCGGGGGGCGCGACGCGGCGCGAGCCCCCCCCGCGCCCGCCGCCGCCCGCCCCCGCCGCGGCCCCCGCGCCCGCCGCCGGCACGTCCGCGCTGCCCTATCCGCAGCAACCACAAGGTGTGTGTGCATGATTACTTTACTTCTATGTACTCTTTCGGCATACTCAAATGGCCTCAAACCGAACTCGACGCCCTGGATAGGAGAGTCCGTACACTGCTGACCGCAAACCGGATGCATCACCCACGATCGTCGGTGATGAGACTGTACATCCCGCGGAAGTGTGGAGGTCGAGGCTTCTTAAATGCTAAGACTCTCCACAACCGCGAGATGTGCAGTCTCAGACAATATTTTCTCAAAGTTGATGTGGGTGTGCACCGAGATATGATCGCTCCACTGTGATCACATCTCGGTGCATACCCGCATCTAACTAAAAGGACTCACCATGGCTAACGAGAACTGGCGCAAACCTGTGATACATACTACAGATGACCGCAAGGAGGTATGGAAAGGCAAGGAGCTCCACGGCTCCTTCTATCGGGCTCTCTATGGGTTTGATGTAGATATCTCAGCGTCCGTGGCCTGGCTACGTTTCGATGATTTTTTCAGTGAAACGTTATGTATGTGCAACTATGAACGAAGTTATCCTAACGAACACGTCAACCGTCCCGTCTTTAATAATTTACCTCCGGTAGACATATGACGGGACGGCTGACGTGTGTCGGACATGCCACCGTCCGGGTGAGTCCATCAAACATATTATCTCTGGTTGTTCTCGTCTGGCTAACGGCGAGTACTTGCACAGGCACAACCAAGTAGCCAGGATTATCCATCAGCAACTTGCTTTGAAATACAAACTTGTGGATTCTGAGGTACCGTATTACAAGTATGTGCCCGACCCAGTTCTCGAGAATGGCCATGTCACGTTGTGCTGGGATCGGTCCATCATCACTGACAGGACTATTGTTGCCAATAAGCCTGGTGATAGACCGATTAGCGCGCCGCACAATGATAATCGATGTTACCATTCCACATGACGAGAACCTCGTGAAAGCTGAGAAAGAGAAATAAATAAAGTATCTCGACTTAGCACACGAGGTTGTCGATATGTGGAATGTGGAATCGGCTGTCATTCGGCTTCAGCAAAAGCTTCGACAACCATCTGTCGAAGCTGGCGTTACACGGTTGGTTAAAGGGCCTGATACAGAAGGCAGTACTCCTCGATACGGCTCGTATTGTGAGGAGGTTCCTTTCTCTGGAGCCCTAACCACCGGCAGTTGGACCCTGCTCCCGACACCGGCGGATCACTACTTTTTATATTTTTAAATGTTTTTTCTACTAGGTTCGCAGAAAAAAAATCTCGAAGGTTCTTGGCTTTATTAGTTCTGCTACTCGATACTAGTTAGTGCTAGTGGTACAGAATGCAACTATCTTCCTTGCTTAATTGTGGCGCGCAACACTGCCCCCTCCTAAGACATGTTCGTCCCGAGCATTATCAGCGCCATAATAACGCGCCAGCCGATCAACATGGACGATCTTAGGAGCGTTTCTTGTACCTTTCTGTATACGGTAGGTTACGTCATTGATCTTCGTCACAATCCGGTACGGTCCGTCCCATTTAGCTTGAAGCTTAGGAGATTTCCCTTTGCTGCGAACTGGATTGTGCAACCACATTAGTGAACCTTCGTCGAACCCTTTATTGTTCACTAGCGACCCGCCCCGGCTTCCCACGGGTGCAATGTAGATACTGTATTCTCTACTATAATATGCGTTTATTATACATGTGCGGGGTGCAAGGTCGAAGGTAATATTAAAGCACTGATTGGATTTGGTTTTAAAGAGTTTATTAAATGTTCTTAAAGTTTAGTGTTAAATGTCTTAAATTAAAATGTTATGTTAAATGTTTTTGAATGCACCCGATTTGTTTGATGGTTGATAATGCACTGATGTTAAAGTATTAATAAAATTGTCACTTCGATACAAGTACAATGGTTGTTGTAAACTGCTGCGTTAGCAAGTGTTCGGTTGCTTTAGACCGAACAATACACATAGATCTAAACTCCCCTCCCGCACGCGCACCCCCGCCTTGGTGACGCCCACTTCGCAACGGGCCGTGCAGCAGAAATCGTAATATTTTAATTTCGCCATAACTTCAAAACCAAACGTCCAATTTTAATCATTCACAGACCAAATATTATCTATATTAACTGTACTTAGTCATGAAATAATTTATTTTGATACGGCTTAATAGCATGAGTAAAATAAATGCGTTTAAATGTAGTCCAAAAAAAATTCAAGATAAAAAAAAATTTGTGCCTTACTCAACATAGATAGGTATAGTGTTTCGCGTACTTTTTTGTAGATATTTATAAGATCTACAATTAATTAGAACATTTTATGGTTCTATCTTTTATACCTTAGGCAGCGTACGCAAAATAAGTAACTTTTCTGGTTGATTTTTTACACTTTGTGTCCGAAAAACCCAAATATCTTACGGAACCCAAATATCTTAGGTTAGGTTAGGTAACTATGGAGTTTCTTGTCCATTCTTCTCCATAAGAATCTACTTTTTGCGAATGGACAACTAGAGTCACTATAATATTTTTATTTTCAAATGTTTTGACGTTCAAAAGTGCCGTTTAATGGTCTAGTTGAAATAAATGAATTGACTTTGACTTTGGAACACTATTTTTTTTCCACAATTAAATTTAGCCTATGTTTCTCGTGGATAATCTAGCTTTCGGTAAAAGAATTTTTAAAATCGGTCCAGTAGTTTTTGAGCCTATTCATTACAGACAAACAAACATACAAACAAAGTTTTCCTCGTTATAATATTAGTGTAGATTTTGCGGTCATAGCGGGTTTTCATCTTTTCAGACATTTGCTGGCCCGATTGTCTGACGTGCTCATGAATGTCATTCATTTTGTTCCGCAAGTCATTCGCATAATCGGTTATACTGCGTGGGGCATCAGGTGGTATTCCGGTGATCAGGTCTGCAGGCAGCCGCAATTCTGTTCCAAAGTTTGCGAAAGCTGGTGTCACCGACGTGCTTTCATGGACAGCACTTCGATAAGACAGCAAAAATGGTTGTATATGCTTGTCCCAATCCCGTTGCCGGTTTTCCACAACTTCGCCAGATATTTATCCAATGTCTGATTGAATCGTCCACCATTTCGTCCGATTGTGGGTGGTAAAAAGTAGTTCTCGTCTTATGAGTACCTTATATAACTCGGCAAGTTTCCTGGAATATTTGGGACTCAAAATTCCTTCCTTGATCGCTGTGAATCTTCAAGGGTACCCCAAAACGACAGAAGACTTCATGAACTAGTTTATCCGCAACTGTTGAAGCTTCTTGGTTTGGAATGGCGAAGACTTCCGGCCACTTAGTGAAGTAATACATAACAACCATGAAATACTTGTTACCACTTTCACAGTTCACTCTCCGGAAAAGGTCCCGCAACGTCCAGCGCTATCCTTTCCCATGGTGCAGCAACATTGTACAATTAGAATGCACCTCTGCTACGAGTCTGAGGTGTAAGTATATAGAGTGAAGCAGTAACGGTCGGCGTGTGTCGCAGGCATGCCGCTGCCGTACGGCGCGGGGGCGGCCTACCCGTACTACGCGGCGCCCATGCCGCAGCTGTATAACCCGTACGCCACGCTGCCCTACCCGCACCACGCGCCGCGCATGCCGCCGCCGCAGCCCTACCAGCCCTACCAGTACCCGGCGCAGCCCTACGCCCAGCCGCCGCCGCCCGCCGGCTACAACCCCTACCAGCAGCAGTAGACCACCCATCTCGATACTCGATGCATTTCTTACGTCGCCCGCGTATCATATAATGAATAGCTTTATCATAAAATTAATTATTTTTAAAAGATTTTAACGAATTTCAGTAAAAAAGAATGTGATGTTTAAATGAATTAACCATTGAAAATCTATCATAATGATAATCTTAGTCGACACTTGCGACGTAATAGTTTATATTACCAACGTCCGTACTTTGTTTCTTACTATGAACTTTATAGTAAGAAAACGGATGTTGGCGATGGATTATATTATTATGAGGAGTACACAAGAATAGATAATATTTATAAGACAACGCTCGGCCATTACAATGGCGCTACTTGTTGATATTTAGTATAAAGGTGGACAGGAGACGGTGGAGCGTGCGCCGGTGACGTCACCGCGCCTTGACGTCACGCCGGCGCGCGCTGGTGCTTTGTATAAGTATAAATCTCACTGCAATTAATTATTACAGCAACCTCATTTGTAACTATGTAAAAAAGTATATTTGTTATTATTTTCAATTAAATAAAAAGTAGAACTAATTTTGTAAAGAAAGTGAAGATTGTTGTTTTATTTGACTTTTATGTCACCGTATCCTCTTAGCCCGCCCCCGGGAGCCGGTCCCAGCGGCATGTTAGTTGCTCCCTGCGGCCCACCGCCGCGTGTTCACTAAGCGACGTCTGAAGCGCGACATGGCGCGCATGTTGCTCGTCGTGTTAAACGGCAGCAAACCACTCTTATTTGGTATCGTTTTCATGTTGCGCGATAAATTGCTTGGAAATTATAGAACATTCCTATACCACGGATCCGATACTAAACGCTAAAGTGTCGCTCGGGTAAACCCCGCTTTCTGTTTTGTGTGAAAAGGCCACGGCATGTAAAGCGCTAAATCAAATCTGCAGAAAAGCAGCAGATCCAAGGTAAGGATCGGGTAGCCAAGATAAGGATCCGCCAACCAAGGCATATCCTCGTCGAGCCCGACGACCCGATAACCCAGATCCAGGAAAACTGTAGGGAAAAGAATTCCCTCGTTGCATGTATGCATGCTTCGACACACAAGTCTCGCTGTTGGTCGCTTAGTTCGTGTGGCACCCATTTATCTAGCTTTTTTATCTGTCTGATTTGACGCAAATGCTTCAATGTTGTTTTGAAAATAACTCAAAAGCCCGCAGCAAGACGAGCTTCCACTATCGCCTACAATTTGTCGTTGTTAACAGTGATTGCACATTTAAAACGATTGAACCAATAATATGAATCGTGTTTATGCAAGCAGTGTCAGGTGACGAAAATTGTACGAATTTCATTTTCACAAAAACAATCTAGAAACATATTAATAACTGTGAAATTTTGAAAATGAAAACAAAATATCTAGTTTTAATTTCCGCGAATATTAGTGGGTTGCAGGTATGCACCTCCAAAACTAGATATTTTGTTTTCATTTTCAAAGTTAAAATGGATTTCCGCAAAGTAACGCCTGACTCAATCAATTTTTTTTTTTTTTTTTTTTTTTAACTGTGAAATTAAAATAACACGACTTTCGAAGTTTATTTGAATTTCGAATTGCGCTCCAATCCAGAGAATTAAATCTGAACATGCTGGTTAGATACTGAAGTCAAAGTCAAAGATTAATTTGCAGTTAAATATGGTTATAATGGTGTAAATAGGTATAGGTAAAAATAAAGTATTTTCGCATTATAGTATGTATGAACCTGTAATAAAATCTCTTTGGCTATACTAATTGTATCTGGCTGGTTCTGGTATCATTGAAGGTTTAAATTTTAAAGAACATAATTCTAAATTCAAATTAGGAAAAGGTGTGATCTTCATTTGTTTTTCGTACCGTCAAAACGAGTTAGTCTAATGAAGAAATTCGATACATTTTAAAATTTTATTATAAAAAAGGTAAAAATGCAACGCAAGCCGCGAAAACGTTTGCGATGTTTATGGACCTAGTGCAGTGTCTGTGAGAGTAGAACAAATTTGGTTTTAAGCGTTTTCAATCCGGAAATATTGATGTCAAAGATGCACGTCGCTCTGGTCGCCCTATTTCGGATAAAATGGATGCCATGTTTCAAAAAGTGGAGCAAGATCGGCAAATCCATAGATATAATAATATTTCTATGGGCAAATCAGTAGTTACGACGTAGCTGAAGAACTAGGAATTGACCACAAAACAGTTTTGGCTGATTTAAAAAAAAAATGGATACTTAACAAAAAAGCTCGATATTTGGGTACCTCACGAGCTCACTGAAAGAAAACTAATGAACCGTGTAGGTACTCATTTGTGATTCTTTATTACGACGTAATTCAACCGAACAGTTTTTGAAGAATCTGATAACTGGTGATGAAAAGTGGATCACGTACGACAAGAACGTGCGAAAAAGGCGAAACCCGGTTTAACACGCAACAAGGTGATGCTGTGTGTCTGGTGGGATTGGAAGGGCATTATTCGTTATGAGCTAACACTAGGCAGGACCATCGATTCTGAACTCTAATGCGAACAACTGATGAGATTAAAGCAAGTAGTTGAGAGAAAGCGGCCGGAATAGGGTAGTTGACTAAAAAAATCTAATTAGTCCGTCAGATAGATTTCCAAAAAATATTGGACACGTATTTTTTCTTTTTTCACGTAAACAACAAATGAAGCCGATACAGTGCGTTGAAAACTCGTGTGACGTCACTACTCGCTACAATTTTTAGCGAGCCGTAACGTCACCACCCCCCACTCCTGATCTTTGATGCTTTGTATCTTCGTCAGTTTTTATAGATTTGATAAAGGAAAAAATACGTGTCCAATATTTTTCTATAATCTAACTGACGGACTAAACATAATCATATATTTTTTACTCAGGAAACACCCCTATTAATCAACAGAAGGGTTTTGGTTTTTCATCATGATAACTCTAGACCGCACACATCTTTAGCTACTCAGCAAAAATTAAGAGTTTGGCTGAGAGGTGTTAATGCATCCGCCGTATAGTCCTTCAGATTTCCACCTGTTTCGGTCTCTTCAGAATTCTTTAGGCAGTGTCAGGTTAACATCACGAGAGGACTGCCAAAACCACTTGTCGCGGTATTTTGATCGGAAGTCCCAAAATTTCTATAGCAATGGGATCATGTCCCTACCTACAAGATGGCAAAAAGTTATCGAACAAAATGGTACCTTTTTTTTTTTGACGGGAAATCATCAAATGACTTCTCCCGCTCTGGGCGGAGCGGAAGGGAGTGTCAGACTCTTACTGACTAAAACTCACCCGTGTTCCTGCTTGTGCCCTTTGCGTTCCAGGGCCGCGGTGACTCTTTCGAACCCGAATTCCGCAACCCTAGCAGGCACTGACCCTATGGGGCCCCGTCTTCTTTGCTGACGGCTCTTTGAGGCGCGCGTGGAACACGACGCGCCGTCGACTCGGGCCTGGTTGCTATCGGACGGCGAGCCACCCATAGCTCGCCATCCGCAGGCGCGCGCCTACGGTGGCCGGGAATCGCCCTGCGTTTCCCGACGCCCGGGGCGTCTCCTCCTGTTGCGGCGGCTGGAGCGACGGGCTTCCCTCTCTCGCAGGCGCTCCGCCTCCTCCTTCGCTAGCATTACTGCTTCGCAGAAGGAGGCGACCGCCTCCCATGCCTCCTCACTCCCGACCATGGCTTGAACCAGGGCCGGACGCGAGAGGAACAAAATGGTACCTACGCCTTTAGTTAAATGTAAATAAACTATTCTTAGAAGATTTGTGAGCTGAGAGGGCGTGGCCATCACGATGACGCACCGAACGCAGCAAGTGGAAGGGATATCGTGAGCTGAGCGGCGTGCGCCAGTGTCTCGGTCACTTTTTCTTGGGCGCTCGGGTGCGACGGTCTGCTATCTAGTAGGACGGTGTATTTAAATTTCGGTTTTAACGGTTTTTGTAAAATTGTTTTGTGTTTTAATTAAATAATAACTTTTAGGTTACTCGTGTTGTTTTTTTAAAAAATCAATTGATCCCCTGATCCTTAAGATCAGAAGTGTGATTCGAATAATTAGAATACACGCATCGTTAATCGTTCGCCATCTTTTTAACTGCTAATAGTGTTAGTGTGTTTAGTGAAAAGCGTTTCAACACGTGTTATTCATTTTGATTTTTTTTCGTGTACGGTTTTAAAGCTGCCACGTGGTAATAAACTTATCGTTTATAATTCGAGTACGTGTAACTAACCACACGTTAGTTATCTTATTCGCTTGTACTTTACGTAGTGCGTCGTTATAATAATGTCGAGTCGGGAACACGTGCCGCGTGAATCTTTATCTAAGGGTAAATCTCACAAGCACCGTAATGACTCGCATAGCCGCCGCGAAACTCGTGAGAGACGCCGAGATAGTTATCGCAAGTCGCGTGGTAGATCTGCTATGCGTCATCGTGATAGATCCGAAAGTTTAGAGAGTCCACGTAGGCGTCGCGACAGTTCTTATGGGCGTCGAAACAGCCCACGACAAGAGCCACTAAACGAGATACTTAATCGATTGAACGCACTAGAGGATAGGTTAACCTCAAATGCAGTAGATACTTCTACGCCCAAGTCGTCGCATCCTTGCGTTAGAAGCTACACGCCCTTGCTAGGTTCAGCGGCCGCTGACGCACCTGGCGCCGTTACGGACACGTCTGCTGCGGATGGGACCGTGACCGGGGAGGCGTCGCGTGAGGCTGACGCTGCGGACAGGATTGTCGGCGCACTTTCCTCACTTATTCAAGTAAGATCGAAACATTACTACATATCGAATTTTGATCCATGTGTGCATGACTTTGACGTGTGGTGTGCGGAAGTGGACCAGGGGCGCGAATTATGTCACTGGGATGATCGGGAATGTCTAGGACGTATTGGCGGCTGCCTGCGTGGTGATGCTAAGACGTGGCTCAACGATTGGGTGACCAATGACCGAACGTGGACAAATTTTAAAGCTGATTTTCGGTCGTTGTGTCCGCGTGAAGTTGATATGGCCACAGTGTTATATGAAGTTATGAGTACGAGTTCTAATAAATTTACCACGTATGCGGAATATGCACGAAAGTCCTTGTTAAGATTAAACATCGTTAAAGGGCTCTCGGATGAGTTGAAGACCGCTATAGTAATCCGTGGCATTTCTGATCCCCAAGTTAAGGCCGCGACCACTAACGCTAAGCTGCAGTCAAAGGCACTTGTTGAATTTTCATCCGTTTATATAAAACCTAAAAATTTACCTGCTGCGACTACTAACAACAATCCTGTTCGCACGTCAAACGTAAATGACATTGACTCGCGTAAACGCAAGGCCCATATGCAATATGATCGATTGACCTGCTTCTCATGCGGAAACGTAGGCCACAAACAACATCAGTGTCCAAAGAAATCGAAGTTGACTGAAACAAATTCTAATTCGCAGTCAAAAGCTGAGCCCGCAGGGTCTAATTCACAAAGAAGTTTTTCTAAACCAATAAAAACTTGTACATTCTGTAAAAAGAGTGGACATTCCGTTGAGACTTGTTTTATTAAAGAGCGTGTAGAGTCAAAATCAAATAATAACAATAGCTCGAGTAACGTAAATTTTTGCTCAGTCTCCTCCAGACGAAACAATATTATGCCCGCTGTTATTCGGAATGTGCCCGTTGATGTTTTAGTCGATTCTGGTTCTGATATATCGCTGATATCAGAACCTGTGTTGAAGTATTTTAACTTAAATAAGATTCCTACATATCGCCGTATGCGAGGTATTGGAAGCCAGGACATAGAGTCCATTTCATATGTCAGCACTATTATAGAGTTTCCTGAACTCTCTCTAGAGGTAGATTTGTACGTTGTCCCCTCGGAATGCATTCAGGCACCGGTATTGATAGGCACTGATGTTTTAAATCGAAGCGGGGTTACTTACATTCGAACCAATGACTCTCAACGTTTAATCCGACTTCCATGTGTACATAACGTGTCCACTGTAGAATTCGCCAAAATAAAAACTCCTTTGGTTGGTAATGAAAGGGAATGTTTGCTAGCTTTATTAAACGAATTTTCTGATACCTTTACTTCTGGGACGGCAACCTCTACAGTGAACACGGGTACTATGGAGATAAAACTTAGTAGTGACTCACCTATAAACTATCGACCCTATAAACTCTCTGCAGACGAAAAAAGTCGCGTTCGTGAAATAATAAATGACCTTCTGAGCAAAGGCGTGATCCGCGAGTCTCAATCAAATTACGCTAGTCCTATTATTCTTGTTAAGAAAAAGGATGGGACTGATAGGATGTGCGTCGATTACCGGGCACTAAACGCTATCACTATCAAGGAAAGATTTCCTTTGCCTCTGATAGATGACCACATTGACAGGCTGGGTAGTTATAGGTACTTTACTAGTTTAGATATGGCAACAGGTTTTCATCAGGTTCAGATGAAAGATGATGATTCAATCAGTAAAACAGCATTCGTAACCCCTGAAGGGCATTACGAATACTTAAAGATGCCGTATGGGCTGGCTAATGCTCCTATCGTTTATCAGAGAATCATCTCCAGAACTCTGAAGCGCCTGATGGATACCGGCAAAGTCCTAATATATATTGACGATGTGTTAATTATGTCGCACTCTATCAGTGAAGGTCTAAAAACCTTGCGCGAGGTGTTACAAACACTTACAGACGCGGGATTTTCAGTAAATCTAAAAAAATGTACATTTTTGGATACTGAACTTGAATATTTAGGCAGACTTATTGGGCATGGTCAGGTTAGGCCGAGTCCAAGTAAGACTGAAGCCTTAGTTAAGTCCCCGAAACCATCTAATGTAAGAGAGGTTCGTCAGTTTCTGGGGTTAGCAGGTTATTTTCGTAGGTACGTAGCAGGCTATGCCTCGAAAACTGCTTGTATTGCCAAGCTGCTCAGAAAAGGCGAGCCTTTCGTATGGGGCGCGGAACAAGACGTGGCACGTGACTATGTTATTAAGAGTTTAACCGAAGAACCCGTTTTAGCCATTTTCGACCCAGACTTGCCTACTGAGCTTCACACTGACGCCAGTGCGATCGGTTTCGGTGCAATTCTTATGCAAGAGCATGAGAGTAAACGGAAGCGAGTTGTCGGTTATTTCAGTAAGTCTACACAGGGGGCCGAGTCCCGCTACCACAGTTACGAACTCGAGACCCTGGCAATTGTTCGCGCGTTGCAACATTTTCGGCACTATTTAATTGGTATACCGTTTAAAATAGTAACCGATTGCAATTCTCTTAAATTGACTGAGCGCAAAAAGGATTTGTTGCCACGTGTGGCGCGCTGGTGGATCTACATGCAGGATTACCAGTTCACGCTTGAGTATCGAAAAGGGTGCCTTATGCAACATGCAGACTTTTTAAGCCGACAACCCGCTACTGTCCTCCAAATTCGAAACCCGCGAAATTGGGCGAGGATTGCTCAGACGGCCGATTCGGAAACCCAAACGTTGATGCAAAAACTGAGAGAGGGACAGTTAGACTCAACGCGACTTAGTATAAAAAATGAATTGTTGTACTATAAGTATTCACCTACTGGTGAAGATTCTCGCTTTCTTTGTTTTATCCCAAAGGGACATAGGCTTAGTTTGCTAAGAGTATTTCACGATGACCACGACCATATCGGGATAGACAAAACTACGGAGCTCATTTTACGTCATTTTTGGTTCCCTGGACTGAGGCCTTTTGTCAAAATATATATCGGGCATTGTATCGTTTGCTTGTCGCATAAGAAAGTGCCTCGAGCTCCTCGCCAACCTATAGAGTCTTGGACAAAGCCAGATACACCTTTCTCAGTTGTCCACACCGATGCCCTAGGTCCACTAACAGAGTCAAACGGCTTTCGGTACATACTCCTGGTAGTAGACTCTTTTTCAAAGTATTGCTTGTTGTACGCCCTATACAAAATTCAAAAGTCATTTATTCAAACTAGGCTGATAGACAGCACTTTTTGAACGTCAAATTTTACATAAAGACAGTCCCCCAAAACGCCCACCCGTCACCACTTCCTAGTGTTTTAGCTGGGAAGAAGTGGCGCAACAAACTCCCCAGCAACACATCTGTCTATTGCGTTTTAAGAACTTGAATTTATACAATAGTATGCAAAGTCATTGATACATGACAAAGGAAGAAAAAAAAAATATAATTATCCAACATGGAAATAATAAATCCATTCACTAAATTATAGAAGCTAACTTATAGAGAAAGAACATGATAAAATTTAATAAGATATTGTCTTGCGTTCAACACAGCGACCAACTATTCTTATCGTCTAAATAGTCATTAATAGAATAGTATGCCTTCAAACAAAGGTTAGATTTAACTTTATCTTTAAATGAGTTAAAAGGCAGGTCAAGAAAAGAAAGTGGAAGTTTATTGTAAAAACGGATACCGAGCCCCACAAATGAGTCATGGACCTTACGAAGTCGGTGGGAAGGAGCATGTAGCTTGTGCTTGTTTCTGGTGTTAAAGTTGTGGATGTCGCTCGTTTTACAGTACAAATGTATATTTTGCCTAATATATAAAATGTTTGCAAAAATGAATTGAGATGCTACTGTAAGAATTCCAATGGTTTTAAAAAGTTCTCTTAATGAAACTCTAGGCCCTAGCTGATATATTGCTCGCACAGCACGTTTTTGTAGGACAAATATATTTTGTATGTCGGCAGCTTTTCCCCACAATAGAATACCGTAGGACATAACGCTATGGAAATAACTAAAATAGACTAACCGAGCTGTCTCAACGTCAGTATACTGTCTCACTTTCCTGACAGCGTATGCGGCAGAGCTGAGCCTTCCCGATAAACTTGATATATGTGGGCCCCATTGTAGTTTGGAATCAACAGTTATTCCCAAAAAAACTGCCGAATCCACAGTTTCAAGTACCTCGCCACTTAAGGTGACATTGGGTCCTAGATTTCTAACATTTGGTAAAGCAAACTTTAAACATTTCGTTTTCTTGGCATTTAAAACTAGATTATTGGTCGTAAACCAATCCGTAACCATTGAGAGAGCGCTGTTTACGTTACTGAAATCTTGTCTATTCCTATCAACTTTAAAGATAAGAGAGGTATCATCCGCGAACAATACTACGTCACAGATACCCTTTAAGAAAAATGGTAAATCGTTTATGTACACTAGAAACAAGAATGGACCCAGTATTGAGCCTTGAGGCACGCCTAAATGCACTGGTAGTCCGGAAGATTTCACGCCATTGATATCCACACATTGCAACCTATTATGTAAATATGAATCAATTACGTTAAGAGCTTCGCTTTGCAGACCGTAATAACGTAGTTTACGCAAAAGCGTGTCATGGTGTACGCAATCAAAGGCTTTGGAGAGATCACAGAAAACTCCAATTGCATTTTTCGAGTTCTCCCATGCATTAAATATGTGTTTCAGGAGAGCAACACCCGCATCTGTAGTCGAACGTCCTTTTGTAAAGCCGTACTGTTCGTTATGAAGTAGTTTATTTAAATTAAAATGTTTTAACAACTGCTTCAGTATTAACTTTTCAAATATTTTGCTAAAAGCAGGTAAGATGGAGATAGGCCGGAAGTTGCCAATGTCATTTTTATTAATGTGCCTAATTAACTGGCTAAAACTGGCGCCGGGTAAACAATTATTTATTACATAATGTGACGAACACTGATTAAATACACTACCAAAACCTTGTCCAAATTTGTCAGAAAATATATATGTTGTGTTTATCAAATTATTTGTATTAATGCTATTATGATCAATACTGTTATTATCAGGCTGAGCTAACGAGGAAGTGGGTGAAACATGCTGAGGTAGTGGTGCTTGGGAGCAAGCACAGTCACAAGTGAGATTATTTGTCAGTGACTCATACCTCTCTGCATTGTATGTTACCAGATCCACCAACTCATTAGCCTCCTGCAAGCGCTTGCTCAGATCTAGTTGAGAAGCCTCATATTTACTAAAGATATCCTTTAGAGTTTGCTCCCTAACAAATAGTTCTTCCTGAAGGTGCAGAGTGTCGTTTTCATACATATGTTTACATAAATCTAATTCATGACTACTATTTTTTAACTCTAACATTAAATTTATATTTTTTTGCCTGAGTTTTAAATTTAATTTGTTGACTTTTTGCTGTTTTAATGATTTATTTATTTTCCTAATAAATCTATTAATTTTAATATATTTTTTAATTTTATTATGGCCATTTAATAAATTGCATTTGGTAATGGTATCATTAGTTAAATCTATTGTAACCATTGGTTCTACACAAATTGGACCGGACCCGCTACCAACCAACTCATCATAAAGGCTGCTGGTCTTCGCAGATTCTTCACTGGCTTTAAGTGCTTCCAGGTGTGAAATAGTGTTGTGGGCCCTGCTTAACTCTGATTCCAGCTCAGATATGCGTCTTAAAGCCAGTTCATGTGTGTCACTACAATGGTGGAAATTTGACACAAGTTGACGGAGCTGTTGATGCTGGTCCATTATGTCCATATGCTGAATGTGTAGTTCAGCCAACTGGTTCTTTAACTCCGTGTTCTTCTTATTAATGAGCTCAATTTCCACCTCACTATCATCCCTTTCCTGTAGCAGCTTATTGCACTGGTCCTTAAACGATTCTAACTCTTTCAACGTAGCCCTCAGTTTTTCCTCCAAGGATGCAGCTCTACGGGTCAACATGATGAAAATTCAACCCCAGAGGCACCCTGGAAAGTGAAAAGAGATAGCTAAGTGTATGAAAGAAAATGAGATGTAGATAAGCTAGGTAAAAAGTATAAAAGGATGATTGTAGATTAAGTGATAAAATAACTAAATTAGAGTGAAATTAAAACATTTATGGATGTGAGATCTCAATTATGGATTGTTATTTCCAAATTGAGACTAGAAATTACTAAAGAGGAAAGAAAAAAAAAAATATTAAGGGAAAAAGGTCTTTTTTTTTGAGGGTACTACTATTATTGTAATTGTTAGTCTAATTTCTTACATCAATTGAGTAAAGTATGACTATTCGAGTAATAATTATACTTAGGGATAATAGTGATAGGTATATGTTCTTTTATGGACTCAAACTTAAAATTTATATTTTAAATCAAAATAAAGTAGGTATGTAAGAACATTAATGACCAGTACAATAGTTATTGACACTTATCAGTGAGACGAGCTGTTTAAACGTTCAGGGGGGATTGTTGTAATGGGAATTATAAATAGGTCAAAAATTAAAAGAAATACTCCCCGGGTTAGGTGGCGATTTCAAATCCGTTCGTTAGGTGACAGCTGGAACTAGTTTATCGATTTTCTCATTGATTTTGCATTGAAACAACTCACGAACACAAATCCTAGATATTTATAACTGTATCTATCGATTATTGACACATTTATCATTTATTTAACACGAAATAATATTAATTTAACATTTATATCTAGCACGAAAATTTTTGACGACCGGCTGCCAGTGTTGTCAGCAAAAAAAAAAAGATACCTCGGAACTGAAGCGTGTGTTTTCTAATACTGTGTCACTATTTGGTACTCCGTCAACAATTGTTTGCGATCGTGGCAGAATGTTTGAAAGTGCGTCATTTCAAGACTGGGTTACGGAGTTAGGTAGTGACATACATTTCATCACGCCGGAAATGCATCGCGAGAACGGACAAGTTGAGCGATACTGCCGAACGGTCCTCAATATGTTGCGGATAGAGGTGAACAACAAGGGCGCCCAGTGGTCCGACGCATTGTGGAAGATACAGCTCACCTTAAATATATCCAAGCAAGCAACTACCCGCACATCACCCCTGCAGCTGCTAACCGGCGTCGAAGGGACGACTCCAGTTCTAAGATCTCTCGTGCGGGATGTCGCTTTGAATGGCTCTCATTCCAACCGGGAAGCCCTTCTGACACTCAGGAGACAGAGGGCATCTGAGTTGTTGGCTGAAAATCAACAGCGACAAGACTCGTACGTTAATGAGCGCCGTCGACAGCCGCGCACATATGCTGTCGGCAGTTTTGTTTTTGTTAACAAAGGTTCACAGAGCACCGGGAAGTTGGATTCCGGGATGCGCGGTCCTTATAAGATTGTGCGAGCACTACCACATCACCGATACGAGCTCGAGCTGTTAGCTGGCTCGTATGGAAAGAAAACCCAGACCGCTGCAGAGCACATGGTGCAGTGGCGCGGCGAGTGGACCCCGGAGGCATGTGAAGCGTTTTTTGGGAGTGGTGAGTATGCTAGCAGCCCCGACATTGTGGCAGCTTACTGCTTCTGCCCCGAAAGTGGCAAGTGGCCATTGCCGCGAAATTGGCAATTGGTCTGAACATCTGCCCCGAAAGTGGCAAGTGGCCATTGCCGCGAAATTGGCAATTGGTCTGAACATCTGCCCCGAAAGTGGCAAGTGGCCATTGCCGCGAAATTGGCAATTGGTCTGAACATCTGCCCCGAAAGCGGCAAGTGGACATTGCCGCGAAATTGGCAATGGCATGTGTTTGAAACCCCGATAGTGGTTACCAGGCGATGTTTTTGTTGTTGTTTCAGTAATGATTGAGGTCCGGAACTCTTTCATTGGTGATACAATGACAGGCCCCTGTCTATTTTAATGAAGTTGCTAGAGAAAACGTGTGTCATTAAAATGGACAGTTACGACTTAGACTTTCAGAGCATTTAATTTGTGTTTTGTTTTGGTTACGTTTTAGATGAGTTAACTAATGAGGACCCAACTCGTGAGGACCAGGCGCCTGACGATCTACCTATGCAGGATTGACCAAGTGAGGATCAGGCGAATGATCAGATGGCGCCAGGGAGTCAAGCTGACGAGGACGTTCAGCTGTCAGGAGAAGCCGTCTTAGAAGATTTGTGAGCTGAGAGGGCGTGGCCATCACGATGACGCACCGAACGCAGCAAGTGGAAGGGATATCGTGAGCTGAGCGGCGTGCGCCAGTGTCTCGGTCACTTTTTCTTGGGCGCTCGGGTGCGACGGTCTGCTATCTAGTAGGACGGTGTATTTAAATTTCGGTTTTAACGGTTTTTGTAAAATTGTTTTGTGTTTTAATTAAATAATAACTTTTAGGTTACTCGTGTTGTTTTTTTAAAAAATCAATTGATCCCCTGATCCTTAAGACTATATTAAAAAATGTTTTGAATTTTCTTAAAAAATGCGAAGAAACTTCCCCAACCTATTATAATACCTAGTAGATTTACATATTCAATCATAACATAATGACATGCATTTTTTTTAGTAGAGTTACTATAATTATATACTTAGCTTTAAACTGAAGGAATAATTGTGTAAATTTTAAAAATTGTGTAATATTGGGTAAAGCCATTTTTGAAGCGAACCATTGAAAGTCCATTGAAATTTGATTAGGAATCTTGTTACTTATCTGAATACACATAGGATATCAACTTCGCCTATATAGTTGCGTTTTCTTCCTAGGAGTAATTAGTATATCTAGTTTTAAACTCACATTTATCTCCTAGTTTTTCCTACATTCATATTATATTGTCGAAATATTCATCATATATGTTTCCTAAGCAGTGGTTTACAGGTCGTAAGTGGGTCCATATTACAAATCACACGTAAGTATATACAGTACACCTCCTTTGTGCGATGAAGCTCGTCCCCATACCAGTATACCATAACGCAGTAAGTACCTAATAAAATAATAATTATGTCATAGTTTTCCACTTAAAGAAAGAAAGAAAAAAGAAAGAAAAAGCGTTTATTCATGCTCGTTAAGAGGAGCTCGTGGTTAAATTATAACAGCCGCACGGGTCGATCTTCGAGGTTAAGTAACACTTGCTGAGGTTGGTCTGTGGATGGGTGACCATCTTCACATAACGAGACTTTGCAGTCTCGGGAAAGTACGTTAAGCCGTTGGTCCCGGCTGTCATTTGGAGATCATTGGCAGTCGTTACGGATCGTCATAAGCCAGAAAATCTGACACCAGTCTTGCCAAGAAGTACCGTGTTCCCCAGTTAATTTTAGGGATTATTAAAATAAAACATCGTCTGCAAAGATTAGGTATGCAGGGATAGTAAGTTACTTCTGTCTGGCCATTGATATAAAACAGAAAAAGTGGTGGTCCAAAATACTGCCCTGTGGTACGCTTTTGCAATTGTAACCTAGTTTGGATTTAAATTTCAGTTCACCGTTTTCATTTGGTTTATCTACAGTAATTTCTACAAATTGCGATCTGTTTGTATGGTAACTTTTTAACCATGCATTTGCTTTACCGCGTATTCCATATTTATCACATATTTTTAGTAGTAGTTCGTGCGATACGAACTTAAAGGCTTTTGACATGTCTAAAATATAACAGCTGTCGGAATTTTTTGATATATTTTTTTAGTACCTAACAGAGTTAAGTTAAATGCCACTGTGGTTGTCAATATCCTTTTTTGTAATCAAACCAACCGTTTTGAAGAGAGCTTTATTATCAAGCACACATGACAGTAGGTAGGATAGTTTTAGTGTTTTAAAATAATTCATTAAATCGTCGAGTCGAGGTATACGTTAAATGACACGATTGCTTTTACGTTATAATTAGTTTATTTTAATTTACGGGAGCATGAGTTATCACTTATCATGGCCATTGATGTGGAAGCTATACATCAGCTAGAACTATTCTGCGGATATCATACAAATAAACTAATTACCAGTAATAAATTAAACAAACATTATTATCACATAATTGTTGCTATTTATTAAATGATACAATCTAAAGTTCGCGTTACACTTGATTACGTTAGCACTAGTCTAGTACTTGGGCGCGGGGGACTCCTCCTTGCTGTAGTCTCTAATGGGCGAGTAGAACTGAAACAACAAATCAAATTTATGTCCGTATAGGTTATAAATAAATTATTAATATAAATTATATTTTCAATATACAATTATTGTTTTCGTTCTTAGCTTAAACCGAAGCACGCCATTGTACCTTTGTGCATGAAGTTAGCATAAATACATGTCAGAACACTGCACTGTCGTGTCCAACATACAACAACATACTGTGAATATGTGATAGGTATTCCTATATAATGTAATGTGTCATTATTATGCTTCATTGGCATTATTCAGTAGCAGTGGTTGGTAATGAGCTGTCATACAGATGTAAGATTCTGCTTATAGTGAAGTAGGAACAGTGGCCGTATTACGAAGTGCCAATGCTATCATGATTCGTGTGAGGGAAAGAGATAGTGCTATAAGTCTTGTGTAACTCCGTCTCTCTCTGACACAGAAATCATGATGGATTTAAGACGTCGTAATAGGTCGCCAGGTCCCATTTGTGGGCAGTGTCAGTTGGTACATAGATTATTAAACTGCAAGTTATGTCACATGTTATTGAATATTTTTAGTGGAAATTACTGTTTTTTTTTATTATTTTATTATTATTTATTTCTCTCTCACCACAATATTTTAACAATACATAAAATACAATGTTATTCCAAACTGCATCATTGTGGGAGACTGGTGCCTGAGATAAGCTGCAAGCCTGTGTTTCAGGACACCAGAACTCCGCCTTTTACATAAATCAGTATCAAGTAAATAACATACATTTGCTATTGTACATAACTGGTGAACACGAACAGAATTTATTGTTCAACAGTTGCAGTTAGTATGTTGTTGTTGTTGTTATGAGTATTTTGGAGTATAAGCGTGTGTGCGTGCGTAAGATTGTATATGCATGCATGTGTGAGTGTGTGTGTGTGTGTCAGTGTTCGTTTGCTACATACAGTAGTTTTTCGGTGTCATTATAATTTATTTCTTGTAAAAAGGAAGTTATTTTTCTTTTACACATGGTCTTATTAAGATTAACTATCGGTAGCATGCCATTAATTTTATTATAAAGAAAACCAGAGTAAATTATTTTATAACCAAAGCCTATATAAAGACAGAGCAATTTAAGGAGTTAACTATCAACTCGAAAAGAAAAAAAAAACCTGCCATAGTGGAAAACCATAATTATATACACATATACATACTAAAACTGTTATTAAGGCAGCAACATTGAAGCAGTAAATTCTGGGAACATAAGTGGTCTGCCACATACCTTGTACTGCTTGGCCCTGTACTCCTCCCAGGGCTCGGGGTTGGACTTCTTGTTCCAGGAGACATCGGGGTTGCGGGTTGCCAGCCTGCCCAAGTAGAACACTGCACCTGCGCAGCCGATGCCCACGCACACATACAGCGGGATCAACTGCATAAATACATTGCAAGGTTCATTGTTTATTTTTGTTATATATAATACTTGGCAATATTCACCAACAGCATACATTATATGCGATACATCATAAGCGATACATCATAAAGGTTATAGTTCCAAGAATGGAAACATTTACAAAATTTGAAATGCTCGCTGTCAGCGATATTATATTTTCTTTCAGAGTGATGTGTGCATGAACATTAAAAAGTTTTCAGTAAAAATGTCGCCAGAAAATTGCAAACATCATAAAATTTTAAAAAATATCTGAAAACTATTTATATTTAAAATAAGACGCTGAGATATTGGAAACTATTGAACATGTATGGGATTTATTCAATACAAAACAATTTTATGACAATCTTATGGAGTAATGGAAATTTCCTGGTGACACATGTAATCAAACATTTGGTTGGCGTTTGGAATTAATTATATCAGGGTTTTAATTTATTGAGAGTTTAAAATCTCTGAAGATATTTTATAATCTTATATTCCAAGTATTCATTGACTATAATTGTATTTCAAAAAGAATAAAAAAACTATATTGTTTATTGCTTGTTGAATTTTCCATTTTTTTATGAATATCCGTATTGATTATTTATTTATATCATATTCCTCTTTGGCTAGGTGCCAGTAATCAACTAATCATCAATCACTACTCAAGATTTACTTTAGGAATAAATGTTAGATATCATGTTGTCAAAATTTCTTTGAGCTTGCGAATATAGAAATCATGTTCAATGTGAACTCCTCGCCAGTACGGATTCATATCCGAAATAAAAGATAAAGAAATAGGCCAACCAATGCACAATACCACCATTCTTCAATCAATACTAGATATGACTATCTATCTCGATTACCTAGTTAAAATTCGTTGATTTTGTTCGTTGGTTTATTCTGAAAAATATCTTCAGTTTTGTAACTAGGAATAGATTTACAAATGGCAGCCTGATGACGAGACGATATTTCTACTTTTTACAACATACAATTAGTGACCAACAACTCCCTCGTAACTATTTTCATTTACAGGCAATTCAAGCCATCTATTAAACATTTATATCATAAATATACAACATTTAGAGGTTAATTATGTAATGTAAGAAGTTTACACCTGAGACGTATAACGTATACGTATTTTAGTGAACGTTGATCAACAAATACGAAGAATAAACGCTACTTACAGCTTTGTGTTTTTTCAAGCTTTCAAGTGATAGACCTTGCATTTTGATAGTTTTTGGAATAATCAGAAAAACACAACTATTTGCCTAGAAGGCAGAATACAATCGATCTGGGAGCAGTGCAGTTTTTGTCTATTGCTGAAAAAATCTGACAGATTAGCTTACAGTACAGCAGTTCCAATGTTACCATCCCATAATACATAAAAAAAATCATATAGCGTTCAAACAAAAATAACAATATTCTATGCTTTTTGATTGATGGTCTCTATCGTCCAGCTGTGGGATATAAAAGCCATATTTAGCCCAATAAAAAAAGAAAGCAAATCAACACGTCACACCTACATGTAAAAATCAATTTTTTTTACTAGTTTAAAAATCAACGTAACTTATTTCATCAGGTAAGAACTGGTTTGCCTTATTGCCGTGCCAGTTTAATTTTCTGCAAGTGTCGTTGCTTGAGTGTCAAATGTTGTCAATATAAAGAGGAAACCCGCTCAGCGGAACTTATATAATTTACATACGTCGTAAATATTTAGAAAGAAATTTGTCATTGACGATTTTGTGCTGCCATCTATCCTATAGGTCCTTCACGGTCCCATAGCGTTTTAGTTTTATTTCTTAAGTGGCACTGTGGCAATACATTGATGCGGCAATACCACTTGTAATGTCAAATCAAAATAAAAAAATGCACTGAACCTTTGACAACTGCAAAAGATTTTATTGTTTTGATATAACCTAATTTTAATGACTCGGTGCTATTCTTGTGGAAACAATACTTCTTATAATCGAAAGGGAAAAGAGCACTTTCAAAATGAGCTTTTTATTGTAAGTGAAGTAGGTCTAGATATAGAAGTCATGTGTATCTATTTATAACTAAACGTCTTCCGTTCTGCTGCGCTGACGTCTTGTTTACGTCTGTACTGAAATGATGTAGTTTATTATTTAGATGGTTTCAGTACTAAAGAGTCGTACTGCTTCTCCAAAAAGCCACGCAGTTAGCAGTAGCCCCGGCTGCTACAGGTATGCTGTTTAGTCCGAGCCTTAGTCTGTGCAGTGTACCCGTCAGCAATACGACTTGGATGAAGTTACTTGAATATAGACTTAGTTTAGCTACGGTGGTGGGTCACTGCGGTTTGTGTAACATATAAAGTCATTGTGTTACAGTGGGAGTCGTTCAAACAAGACATTCAAGCCGAAGAAGAACATCCCCGAGGGCACGCACCAGTACGACCTGATGCGACACGCGGCGGCCACGCTGGGCTCCGGCAACCTGCGCCTCGCTGTCATGCTGCCTGAGGGCGAGGACCTCAACGAGTGGGTGGCTGTCAACAGTGAGCATCCACCATTCATTACTAGCTGCCCTAACACTATGGCAAATTATGAATAGTATTTTACAAGACGTATTAGAAAGCAGTCTTGAGGTAACTTAAGGTTAAATCTCTGACTGGAATAGTCAGTCAGAGACTCAGAGTATAAAAGTTGTTGTGGACCACCACAGTTTTCTGCAATTAATTTGTTTGTTCATACTTTTAAAAACATATCCTTAGTCTTTGCCGTCCTCACTAACATGACCATGAGCACTTCTCCAACAACTAGTCATAGGTGAAAATCTGTATATAATGGTCAAACTTCTGAGAAAGGACAAAAGCAAACAAAACTAAAATGACATGAGGGGCACCTAGAGCTGTTGAAGATTGATCCTAAAACTCTTTTGCTTTATTTAACTAGGTGCTTCTGCCTAGACAGCCAGACCTACTCAGGTATTCTCTTTAATAACGTGTCTGGAATCATTGATAGTTTTGTTCTGCCATATAGTCACAGAAGCAATTTGCTCACTGTCTGATGACCTATTGCATACAGTTTTGGCAAAGGCTTTCTGAAGTCATAATGCTACAGTACATAATGGTGTTGAGGCGTGTCACATATTACATGCCATTAATGGGAGTCTGCATTAGCATCACTCCACGGGGCCATTGTTTTACTTGGCGGCAAGTGGCAACGCACGACTCGCGCTTGTCACTCGCTGCGGGCGCGGCGGCGTGTGACTCACAGATGACAGCCTATCAAGCTAACTTCCTCTTTTCGTTTCCTTTTACAGCAAACCATGAGCTGTACAAGGAAAAACTACAAATTCAAATTGCTAATTATTTTTCCTGTATGTACAATAGAATAATTATTTTTTTTAAGTATTTATTATAAATAGCATCGTCTCGCGGTTTCACCCGCGTATTTCCCGTTCCCGTGGGGATATGGGGATATAATATAGTAGCCTATGTTCACCGGAGATAGTGTAGCTTCCCATCAGTGAAATAATTTTTCAAATTGGTCAAGTAGTTTCGGAGCCTATTCAATGCAAACAAAAAACAATCAAATCTTTCCTCTTTTTAATATTAGTGTAGATCAAGTTCATCATAAATAGCTATTTGAATGGTGATCACTAAACTAGATGTTATTCTGTATCTTGGGGATCAGAGTTGTACATTATGGTTATGTCCAAAAAGATCGTACATAGAGTTCTTTATGACCTTTTTGTAAATGGATTTATGCACTTCTTTACAGCTTCATATGGGTGGATGTAAACAATTTGAAAAACTCTTGCCATAAGAGAGTTTGCTTGGGGAGTGGGTAGTGGGTATCCTAAATGTACGTTTTGAGATTATCTCTGTGTAATCGGGTCTGGATTTTGAATTTCTGTGTTTGATGTATTGCATTTAAGATAGAAAATCTGTTGGACATGGAGGACTGGGAAATCCTTGTAGAGATATTCTGTTGGATACAGTAAAGGTTTCTTCAGCATTACTTTAATGACTGGTCATTGTGCTCTTTTGGCTTCACCTGCGCCACCTCATACTGAGATATCATACTGGTGCCCTAACCACTAAACATAGATGATGTATAACCGTCGCTTCACGCTTGTGTCGGCAGCCGTGGACTTCTTCAACCAGATCAACATGCTGTACGGCACCATCACAGAGTTCTGCACGGAGGAGTCGTGCGCCGTGATGTCGGCGGGCCCCAAGTACGAGTACCACTGGGCCGACGGCCACACCGTCAAGAAGCCCATCAAGTGCTCCGCGCCCAAGTACATCGACTACCTCATGACGTGGGCGCAGGACCAGCTCGACGACGAGACGCTCTTCCCCTCCAAGATAGGTAACTGCCGCACACACAATACCAGGCATGCCTTTTAAGTTTTGTCTATTGTGTGTTTAAACTGTGTTTTTCTGCATTTCGTAAGATTTCAATTAAGTACATACAACATGCAGAACTGCGGGTCAGCGGAATTATAGCATGGATCAAAATCGATGACGCGTAAATCTTCTTCAAGTTTATATAATTATATTCAGCTTTGAAACTCTGCGAGTGTCTTGTTTAGGTAATTTACAATTAAGGGTTAGCAGGGCAGCATTGTAATCGGTTATTGTTGAGTAAACAACAAGTGCAAGTGAGGGGAAATTCGATTTAAGCATAATATGATCCAAACAGGAGCCACTGCGATGTGTAGGCAAGCTGTGTGCTGGGAGCGGGCCATGAAAGGCGCATAGGTTCAGGTAGTCCTGAGCAGACGCATCAGCACTTACTGAAAGAATTTTGATATTAATACCTCGACTACAATTATGTTTTTGATGGATGACAGGTTTTTAATTTAAAGACCTCGTTCAGAGAGTCAGTAAACACGCTAGTACTTTTAAAAGACGGAAGTCGATATATATTAATAGATTCAGATCACTGTGGACAATTTATCTCTATACCAAATATAAATAAAACAAAAAAGGATCTAAACGAAACTTTGGTTTTGGGTGTAGTGTAGTGTACACCCAAAACCAAAGTTTCGTTTAGAAACATTTAACGCTAAACTTTTAAATAAAATGCCAACTTTGCCAACGAATGATGACCCTAATCAATCTTACAATTATTTTTTCAAAATGTATAGCGACATTAAATGTCGCTATACATTTTGAAAAAATAATTGTAATAGATAAAGAAATTAACTGATATAGTTTTGGGAACAAATTTTGTTCCCAAAACTATATCAGTTAATTTCTTTCAGTGACTGGGCCACCTTTGGTATTTATAAGAGCTTGGCTTTATATGAGATGTATGAAGAAAGAACTTATATTAATAACTTATATGTTAAAAATTATAATAATTATTTAAAAAGGTTTGTTATATAGCCAAGACTAGGTACCTACTTGGGTTCAAAAATTAAAAATAGTAGTAATGTGATTAAAATGACATGGAATATTATTACTAGCGAAACAGGAAGGTCTGTCAATTGAAGTAGTGATTATAGCCTTGCTATTGATGACAGTATTATTGAATCAGATTCGCAAGTCGCCGCGGCATTTGACGATTCCCGTATCGACAACTAAGTTTCTAGATTCATCACCCAGTGCTGCAGAAGTAAAAAAAAATGTTTTAGTTTGTGATGCTAAATTTAAATTCCAATGTCACTTCTACTGATATTGTAAAGACGTTTTATTCACTGAATGTTAAAAAGACTGCATATCTATGGGGTAATTCTCTTTCTTCCAATTATAGACCCATCTCAGTGCTAGGTACCTACTTTTCTTTTTGTATCTAGTTTGGTGAAGATCTGATAAAGAACAGAGATAGGAAACGGAACTCTTCAATAAATGATAGCAAATCTTTCGGAATTGCTGAAATCCCATTGTGGTTTTTTGTAAAAAGTTTTTTTACTATACAGTATGTTAAATAACAGAGGGCGTTCCCTTAAACTCGTTAATCTATATCATAAATAGATTAAAATAAAAATATCAGCATAGAAAAATAAGCTGAATTAAAAAAAAATGACAATAAATTCGAAACACCTGTTTAAAATCAAAATGGTAGCGCGGAATAGTACTCGTGTACAGAGTATTTATTTAACGTATCAATTTAACATTTTTAGTGAATAAAATTTAAAAAAAATGTTTTATTTTCGAATGGTAATATTTGTTTTTATCATATATGGATGCTATAATATTGCGGGTTAACGGCAACGCCCTGTTAGTTAACATACTGTATACATTTTTATTTTGTAGCATTCTCCCTACACGAGCCATAGTTTCCGTAGGATGTGACCGAAAGGTCTAATAAGGACTTGCTATGCAGGTCGGCGATGATGTAGGGAAGATAAGTTGATAACGGGCGCAAACTAAGTCGAGTTGATGCAGAGATACATGGAAGATGTCGGTGTTGCAGGTGTGCCGTTCCCCAAGAACTTCCTGGCGATGGCGAAGACGATCCTGAAGCGCCTGTTCCGCGTGTACGCGCACATCTACCACCAGCACTTCCCCGAGGTGGTGCAGCTGGGCGAGGAGGCGCACCTCAACACGTCCTTCAAGCACTTCATCTTCTTCGTGCAGGAGTTCAGCCTGATCGAGCGGCGCGAGCTGGCGCCGCTGCAGGAGCTCATCGAGAAGCTCACCGCCAAGGAGGCGCGATGAGCGAGCGCGCCCGCCGCCGCCGCACTCCGCGCCTGCTGTCCGCCAGCTCTGCTGCGTGGCTCTCTGCTCGAACCGGCACTGCGCACGCGCGGCTTTCCGCACGAACCTAACATAATCTTGAATCCTCAACTACGTTATAGTTTTATTTAAAACTGTTGTTCCGTAAATCTTAGTTCTTTCATATTTCTTGCATAGTAACAACCACATTGTTTTGAACTAACGCTAGTGCTCTGAAATAAATACTAACACTGAGATGTTAGTAAATGATTGAAATGTTTGTGATATGAGGGCAGACCGGGCACGGCCGTGTGCGAGAGCTCTTTTTATTTTGTTGTTGCAACTTTACGATTCGTTTTTTTGAAGTTACGTTGTTGCCTGTGTCTAGTGTGTCGCGCAGCAGTGAGCCCCGCACGGCCTGCGCGCCTGCCCTCGCGCATAGGGTGTGTCCTCACTCAGATAGAACCAGTAGGCTATAGAGAAGAAGGCCTTCCTATACAATAAGTTTAAATATAGATGCAATTTATCTTTGGAAAATATTTAGATTTGATACATGGAGTATAATGTTATATTTAAGGGTATTTCACCGACGCGGCCGAGGGCGAGGCGCCAGACGTAGCACGCGAGCTCCGTGCGAGGCGCCAGACGTTCGAATGCCAGATCCGTGCGAGGCGCCAGACTTTTAAATGCGAGCTCCGTGCGGGGCGCCAGACGTTCGAATGCCAGCTCCGTGCGAGGCGCCAGACTTTTAAATGCGAGCTCCGTGCGGGGCGCCAGACGTTCGAATGCCAGCTCCGTGCGAGGCGCCAGACTTTTAAATGCGAGCTCCGTGCGGGGCGCCAGACGTTCGAATGCCAGCTCCGTGCGAGGCGCCAGACGTAGCACGCGAGCTCCGTGCGAGGCGCCAGACGTAGCACGCGAGCTCCGTGCGAGGCGCCAGACGTAGCACGCGAGCTCCGTGCGAGGCGCCAGACGTAGCACGCGAGCTCCGTGCGAGGCGCCAGACGTTCGAATGTCAGATCCGTGCGAGGCGCCAGACTTTTAAATGCGAGCTCCGTGCGGGGCGCCAGACGTTCGAATGCCAGCTCCGTGCGAGGCGCCAGACGTAGCACGCGAGCTCCGTGCGAGGCGCCAGACGTAGCACGCGAGCTCCGTGCGAGGCGCCAGACGTTCGAATGCCAGATCCGTGCGAGGCGCCAGACTTTTAAATGCGAGCTCCGTGCGGGGCGCCAGACGTTCGAATGCCAGCTCCGTGCGAGGCGCCAGACGTAGCACGCGAGCTCCGTGCGAGGCGCCAGACGTAGCACGCGAGCTCCGTGCGAGGCGCCAGACGTAGCACGCGAGCTCCGTGCGAGGCGCCAGAAGTAGCACGCGAGCTCCGTGCGAGGCGCCAGAAGTAGCACGCGAGCTCCGTGCGAGGCGCCAGACGTATGAATGCGAGCTCCGTGCGGGGCGCCACACGCTCGCCCGCGTCTCCTGTTCGGTATCTAAGTTAGGTATTTATTAATTTTGGTCATATGACTGACGGTATTCCTGTCTAGAGTATTTATTAGATTAAATCTTGTTTTCGTGTACGACTCTTTATTTATCGTTTAATGCAATAATAATCTCTTTTAGCGTTAATATACCTAAGTAATGTAGATATATTCTGTGCATTTAATATATTTTGATTTAGTGTTCAATCATATCGATCTATATTGTGACTGACAAAGTGATGTATTTAATTTAAAATTAGACAATTTCTGAAAATAAAAACTAAGTTTTCATAATAATATGTTGTTTAATTGGCACCACTTAAGTTATAGTGTGTATGTTTCGAACGAAAAAGAAAAATACCTTATTAAATGTAACAGAAGATTACTTAATAACTTAACCACTTATCAAATGGTTTCGTGACTATCTAACGTGAGATATTACCCTAAGGCCTCTGCCTCGAAATTTGCGAGCTGTGGGGCGGCGCGGCAGCGGGGCGGGCAACGAATACCTGTTCTCCAAACCAGTGGGCAGATCGCGCGGCACTATAGCGGTGTAGTGTTGTGTTCGTGGTTGTGTTGTCGAGATATTTGTTTTTATTCGCGAACGAAATGTCTGAAAAACAGCGACAACATCTTTTTGATTCAAATTTATTCCTAACGCCCGATTTATTGTGGGCATAAGAAGAAATGGATAGCGCAAGGAAAATAAATGGCGAGTTTTATCGAAATTATGAAGAACTGAGACAAAATCTACAAAATTCTACGACTACACCAGAATGAGTGTAGAAACTTTTGACTATATTCTTGAAACTATCGAGAGTGATTGAGGGAAGGTTCATATCTGACGGAACATGCGTCGCGTATTATCGGTCGTAACGCCAGAACAGACAAATGTATAGAAAAACACTCGAGCGTTTACACTCAACCGATGATACGTTAATGCGTCGAGTGTGAACGCTCGAGTGTTTTTCTGAATCTGAAATTAATCCAAAACGATTTAGAGGTATATCTCCTGCAGAAAAACTATACTTGACGCTTGCACGTCCGAGGACATTTTCATACGTCACAAAAAAATGTACAACACTACTACAATGCAGACGCGCAACGCGGGCGGTCACCGCTTGACTGGAGTGTACCGCTCGTTGCCCGCCCCCGCGCCGCTGCCACGCCGCTGCCACGGGCAGGTAGGAATGTACGCATCCGCTCATATTGAATTAAGTGCATTAAATAAAATATCGATACTTTCGTGTTTGATTTAATAATGTCCCATCCCTAGTGGGATGACGTGACCTTGGTGGGACCAATCAGAGCGCAGTGCCCCCTATCCTCATACCTCAATAAGTAGTGTATAGAGTATAGGTCTAGGGGCTATATTATTATGGTCGCTGGCCCAAACATTTACCAATTATAATGTGTATATAACTATTGAATAAGTGTAAGTCTTGAGGTTATTGTAATGGATACTAATGTTTATTGTCCCTAATAAATAAAATTAAATATGTACATATACCCAGATGGTCAAGCCAAAATAAAAAAAAATCATACCACTTGCTCAAAAAAGTGACATTCTATGCCACAAAATTTATAGGTCAATGCAAAAAGCGAACATAACAATAGTCATTTTTAATCTGTTAAAAACAGGGAAAGAAAATTGTACTGAATTTCATTCATCCTCTAGGGGGAGAATGTAATTTTAAATTTGGAATACTTACCGAAATTTATACTGAACTACATCTGTGTTTACATCATTGAGTTTGTATATAAAGCATTACATCTTTTTGGAGATTCTGGCGGGAACTTCGAAAAAGCGCGGTTTGAAATTTTCTTTCAAAATTCCTTTTAATTGTTTTCGGAGGATTTTTGGGTTTAAAGTGACTAAAAAGCTGTTAAATTATATACGGTAGCTCGCCGAAATGGTGGGTAACGAGGGGGGCGGGGATAACCCGCCCGCCCCTCATAAACGTCCTCGGGCTGAGGAAACAAACGAAATGAAGGAAATGGACTGTGGCGAAGGCGGCGGCGGTGAGCGTATGAACCCTTTTATGCCTTACCTCAAGCCAAATTATAAAAGACTTTATCCCGAAAACTGTAATAACACAGAGTTTAAGGTATTTATTGAAGCAAACGGCAAGGATAGAATCGGCAACAAGAGCCCAATTTATTTGAATCATATTTTTTCCAATGAAATAAAAGGTGTGACGGCAATTCAAAGAGTAAACGCTAATAAAATAGCTATTATATTTAAACAGTACAATACAGCTAATAATTTTATTAATAATACTAATTTCTTAACAAAGCACAACATGAGAGCATTTATACCAGCTGCACAGATTGAAAAAACTGGCATCATACGATTTGTTCCTTCAAACATCTCAAATAAAGAATTATATACAAAATTATCATCAATTTATGAAATTATCGCAGTAAGAAGATTCACTAAAAAAGTTGGCCAAGAACGTGTCCCACTGCAAACAGTAAGCATCACTTTTCTTTCCAATATACTGCCAGACAGTATACAATATGACTTATTTTCTTATAGGGTTTTCGAATATGTTCCCCCTTTACAACAATGTTTTAGATGTTTTAAATTTAACCACTCAGCAAGAATTTGTAATAGCAAGCAAAGATGTTCTATTTGTGGAGGTGAGCACTTATATAAGGAATGTGACAAACCAAATGAGGTCTGTTGTGTAAACTGCAGTGGGCCCCATCTAGCAATTTCAAAATTATGTCCGATTAAAATGAAGAAAATAATTGAAAAGAAAACGAAAATTACTTATGCAAGTGCTACCCTGACCAAGAAAATAAATGACACTACAGAATTCCCTCCGCTAGCGCCGCCAAGAATGCAGCCTGTACATAATATTGTAAATAAATCTGTAAATAAGCCTGTACATACCTCTGTAAATAAGAATACTACATATGTAAATAAATCTGTGAATGATGTAAATAAATCAAATGATGTCTTACCTAGTGAAGACATCAAAAATAAAATTATTGACAACAACGATGTACTTATGGCCCTAGTACAGACGTTGGTAGAATTGGGTAATAAGGGAGATAATACACCTACTACTTTAAAAAGTATTAAAGCTACATTAATTAAAAATCTTAAGTAATGGATCCAAATTCTTCTCTATCTAAACTACGTATTGCTCAGTATAATATTCAGAGTGCTAATAGTAAAAAACCCTTATTGTTACAATTCTTAAATAAACAAAATATTGATATTTGCTTACTTAACGAAACATGGTTTAAAGATAACAATTTTAGGATACCTGGATACAATATTTATAACAAAAATTCGAGTAACGCTCATAACGGAGTAGCAATACTAATCAGACCATATCTTAAATATAATATAATAAATACGCAATTTTATGAAAATATTCAAACAGTAGCTTTATCCGTATGCACGGTACGCGGCAGTTTAACTGTGCTCTGTGTATACTGCCCACCAACTAGTGCGCACATACGAATTCATAGATTGCACGACATAATTAAAGATCTTCCTAAACCTATATTTATTAGTGGTGATTTTAACGCCCACCACATTGCATTTGGATGTCTATCAACTAAGAGTCGAGGTCAGGATTTGTATAATATAATCGATGACTTAGACCTATGTATTTTAAATGACGGCAGTTATACAACTGTCAATCGGCCAGGACAAAATCCTTCTGCCATTGATATTAGCTTCATTAGTTCTAGTCTTGCATCATTGTGTGAGTGGTCTGTGCATGATGATACCATGGGAAGTTATCACTACCCAACTATAACAGAAATTTCATTACTCATAGATAGATATGACATTAGTCCTCCAGTTGATAAGTTTTTGTATAAAAAAGCGGATTGGGAGACATTCAAAAAAGTTTCTAAAACAATATTTAATGATTTGACTCTTAAACTACATGATCCTATTCTAACTTATAATGATTTCTGTTTTCGATTAGATACTCTAAAAGAATTAACAATCCCAAAGCTAACTAAATTGAACAACTTTAAAAGCAGACCCCCAGCTCCTTGGTGGAATGAAATTTGTGAAAAAAGCGTTGTTGCTTCCTATGATGCATTGAAACTATATAGAAGTGAGCCTAGTTTGGAAACCTATTTAAATTACAAGAGAAAAGATGCACAGAAAAAAAGAACCATCTCGGAACAGAGAAAAGTTGGATGGAACAACTTATGTAATAGTTTTAATAGAACTACTCCAATAAGTAAGATCTGGAATCTTATAAAGATGTTCAAAGGTATAAGACCTGGCAATAAATCATATAGAGATGAGTTCATTATTCCATTTTTAGATAAATTATCTGATAACACAAATTTAACTGATTCTGATGATATAAAAAACCTTTTTGATTTAAACAATGATAATCGAAATTCAAAATTTTTATTAGATTCCTTCTCATGGCGCGAATTTACAATGGCTCTGCAAGGTAGACGAAATACAACTCCTGGTTTGGATGACTACCCTTATTTATTGATTAAAAATTTAGACGAATCGGCCCAAAAGATATTTCTTAACGTTCTTAATCTGCTTTGGTATACTAAATCTATCCCGCAATCTTGGAAAACACAATGTGTTGTTCCAATACTCAAGCCAGAGAAACCTCCGCAACTTCCTAGTTCCTATCGACCAATTTCATTATCATCTTGTCTAGGTAAAATTTTTGAAAACATGATTAAATTTCGTCTTGATTGGTATGTTGAATCCAATGGTATCATTCCACATGTTCAGTATGGTTTTCGTCGTGGCCGCAGCTGTGCAGATAGTTTTACTTCTCTCATCTCTGACCTGAAAAATGCAAAGAATAAAAAATTACACACAGTTTGTACTTTCTTAGATGTTCAAGGTGCTTTCGATAGTGTAGATCCTGCTATACTTGTCCAAATTATGTCAAGATTAGGTATTCCTGGTCAGTTATGTAAATGGATTTTTAACTTTTTGAATAACAGGACACTATATGTAAGACATAACAATAAACTATTTGGACCAAAATCTGCTTCAAGAGGTACAATGCAGGGTGCTACACTGTCTCCTTTGCTGTACAATATTTACACATGTGAAATTTGTAAATTTGTAAATAATACTGATGTAAATATTCTGCAATTTGCTGATGATATTGTTTTATACAGCAGCAGCTATAATTTAGAAGTGGCAATTGACAATGTGAACATAGCTTTAAATCAATTATTTATATATTATAATGATTTACTACACCTAAAAATCAACCCATCTAAAAGCAGTGTAATAATTTTTGGCAATGATAGCTCCACAACTAATGTTACTTACAACAGTGAAATTATTCCTAGAGTAAATAGTAAGAAATTTTTGGGCATAATAATAGATCAAAAATTGACTTTTGAAACACATATTAGGCACATTTCCAAAAGCGCCCTAAAAGGTTTAAATTTAATGAAATGTCTTGCTGGTGTATCATGGGGGGCAGACCCCAAAACATTATCATTATTGTACAAAGCAATTGTTAGAAGCCATTTTGATTATAGCTCACTAGCTTATATGTACAGTACACATGTAAATAAATTAGATATAATGCAGAATAGGGCTTTGAGAATAATATCTGGCGCAATGTGCTCCACTCCCATAAGGGCCATGGAAGTGGAGACTAAAATCATGCCCTTAAGTTTAAGAAGGCTATTACTTGCACAAAGATATTCTCTCAAATTAATATCATCAAATAACAGAGAGATAATAAATAAAATATTACCTTCTACTCACAGAAATTTTCAGACACAGACAAAAGTTGATATGTTGAATGGTATTTCCCCAATGTTGTCCAACATCTTACTTGAAATAGACAATAGCTGTTCCAATATTAGAAAACAATTTCCATGGCCATGTTACTCCTTCACATATCAATGTATTTCACATCCTGTAAAAGTGTTTGAAAATACAATTAATAACAATTTAGATATGCTACAATTTTTAGAACAAAACAATAGTTATTATACTTTATACACTGATGGTAGCAAGAGTAGTGATTATGTTCATGCAGCATTGTATGATCCACACAGAAAATTCTCTCAAAGCTTTGTTCTGCATAAATCTTGTTCTATATTTACAGCGGAGGCATATGCGGTGTATCAGGCATTACTATGTATACGTGAAATAAGTAACTGTAAATACTTTTTAATTGTTTCTGATTCTTTAAGCATGATAAAGGCCTTAAGTAGCCTTACAGTAACATTTAAGTCTAACTTTATTCTTTATTTCATTAAACAAATAATTTACCAATATCATCTTGAACATATACAAATTGCCTTCCTGTGGGTACCCTCTCACAGTGGTATCACTGGCAATGAAATGGCTGATAAAGCCGCATATGAGGGTTATAATTCTGTTGATGTTAAAAATACAATGGACATCCCTATGACTGATTTCTTACAAAGCATTAATCAAAACATTTATGAGTTGTGGTATGAAATATGGAAAAAAGATCAAGATACGAAAGGAAAGTGGTATGGAAGCATTCAAGAAAGATTACCTATTAAACCTTGGTACGATAAACTGAAGGAGGATGCAAGCCGAGATTTTATCACCACGATAAACAGGCTGCGCTTTGGCCATAATACTGCACCGTCACACCTTGCAAGATTGAATATTATTTCAAACAATATATGTCCGTTTTGTGAAAATACTGAAGGAACTGTAGAACATCTCATTTTCTCATGTCAGAATTTCTTACTTGACAGACTAGTGTTAGCTATTGAATTAAGTGAAGTGAAAGTTAAATGTGATTTTGAATCCCGCCCGCCGCCACTTGAACAGTTATTAAAAGACAAAAACAGCTACAAACCCATATACAAATATATCAAAAATACTATAAAATCCATTTAAAATAAAGTGCAAATTCCAACCAAAGTACTGCAAAGCTGCAAGTGAAGAAGTGCAAATCAGTGCAACAAATAAAGACTTGACCTAAAGGTCTTTGTTACCAGGTCATTAAATTATAAAAAAAAAAAAAAAAAATTACATCTTTTTGAAAAAGGAATAGTTATGATTATTAATAAAATTACGAAAACCGACGAGGCCGTATGAGCTTGATGCCTTTGCTTTTCCGAGAAAAAAATATTAGTCTAGGAATTTGCCGCATTTTTGTTTTCTTCAAATACTTACAGGTGTTTCGAAAGCGCGGGAAACCTGAAGTTTGGCGAACGTGGTTTTCTTTCTAAATTTTTGAATTAAATATAAAATATTGGATTAGATTAAGTTTTTGTAAATATTTTATCTTAATATTTAGTAGTTTAGTTAGTTTTAGTGTTTTATCTCCTTCGGTAAGTGTTTTAAATTTTTTAGTGTAGTTTTAATATGGATCCTCTGGATGACCCCGGAGGTGGAACATTGCCGCCCGAAGAGGGGCATTATATTACAGTTTCGAACAACGACACTAGTGTAGATACCTACTGATGGTTTTATCAGCACTTCTAATTCCAAAAGAAAAAGGATTTCTACTCGGCCTACTTTGTGTAAGTAAACATTGTAATAAAAAAAGGCGCAAAAGTGGCGGGAAACGTCACAACGATTGTAGTGCGGTGAGGTTGAAATGGAAATAGAACATGTAAATACGGCATCCAATCCTCCCATTACTCCTCAGATCAATAATTCCAATGAATCACCATAGATCTCGGTTTCGGTGGCCAGATTTATTATATAATTCCTCGGATGCGGCACCATTTTTAGTTCACATACAAAGGGAGCAAACTGCTTCCAATGGAAATACATTTTTAAATCCAATTTCATAAAAAACCTACCAATTTTTAAAGAGAAACTCATTTAAAGGTATTATTAATGGAAGTCTTAAAAAAATTGGACGCAATCGGCTTGTTCTATCTTTTTCCACATTCCAAGATGCCAATTCTTTTATTACTAATAAGATGTTGGAAAAGGAAAATTTTAAATCTTTTATTCCGACGTCCTCTGTCACTCGCATGGGCGTCGTCAGAGGCGTTCCCATGGAGTGGTCTGATGACGAGGTTCTTGATAACATCTCGGTCCCAATTGGCTGCGGGAAGATTTTAAAACTTAGGAGGATTAAGAGAAAAACTATATTAGACGATAAACCTCAGTTAAAAAATACAGAAACAGTTATTTTGACATTCGATGGTCAAGTTTTACCGAAGCGGGTGTATAGTGCTACTCTTCTCTAACAGTCGATTTATACGTTTACCCTACTATACAATGCTATAACTGTTGCAGATATGGACACGTTAAAAATCAATGTAGGTCAACACCTAGGTGTTATAAGTGCGGTCAAGGTCACTCTGTGGATGCTTGCACCGTCTCTGAAGACAGCATACATTGTTGCCTCTGTAAAGGATACCATGAGGCAACTAGCAAAAAAACTTTTTACAAAAAATAAAACCGACTTCTACACAAAAAAAAACAAAAAGTATAACCAAAATAACTTTAATTTCGGAACTCGGTGTTTTTGGTTGCTTTTTTGTTTTTAAACACACCGACTTCCGAAATTAAAGTTATTTTGGTTATACTTTTTGGTTTTTTTGTGTAGAAGTCGGTTTTATTTTTTGTAAAAAGTTTTTTATTTTTCATTTTTTAGTGGTTCACTCCCAGCTAAACATACCCATCACAGCGTACGTGGTATAAATTGGTGTAAACAATAAACAAACATGCGATTTCAGCTATCCCGACAGATTTGCTATCATTTATTGAAATTAACAAAAAAACCACTTGTTCGATTTCGATAAAATTTTCATGGGACCATTTGGGAAGTACACTCTTACCAACAAAAAAGAATTTTCCAAATCGGTTGGCAAGAGACGGAGTTATGCGCGAAAAAACATTAAAAAAAAACACATACAAACATTCGAATTGAGAACCTCCTCCTTTTTTAGAAGTCGGTTAAAAATGCTTAGAATATGAGAGGCAGAAAAACATTAAGGAGTCAATGGCCAAGTCCTGCATTTCATATGCTGAAGCTTCAAAACTTCATCCTAAAATTTCAAAAATTTCTTATGCTGATGCCTTGCTCTCCTCACCCACAATTTCTAGCAATATAAATGCATCAATTCCACAGGATTACTCTCCGTAAAAAAATAATACATCGTATAAAAAGACAGTTTTTATTAAACCTCGGTCGCTACCTCACTTTTCCAAAGGCCGATATCAGCAATTCCATCAGGAGCTTACTCAGGGTGTGCCTCAACCTAAAGATGGTTGTGCTATCATCCCCAGAGATGACCTATCTACTTTATCTGGTAGAGAATTGATCATAGCATTAATTAAATCTCTAACTAACCCAACATCACTAACCTCACCAACCATCGCTGCCACTGTACCTATTGAATGCAGTTTCTGAATCAAATAAAAATAATGGACAACAAAGCAAAGGTGTTCCAATGGAACTGCCGAAGCGCAATAAGTAAAAAATGTGATATAATATATCTTGTAAATAAATATAACCCTTTTGTTTTTTCACTTCAAGAGACATGGTTTAAACCCGGGTCTTTGTTTAAGATCCCTGGGTATGCCTGTCTCAGGGAAGACCGCTCTGATGGGTATGGCGGTGTAGCTTTACTCATCAAACATCATCATCCATTTTCACTTTTCACACTCCCATCTCATAATAATGACTTTTCTATCATGGCAGCAATTGTAGATTTGTTTTGTTTCTGTATAATTCTTCATATTCCTCGTCCTTCTGTTATAATTTTTAGTGAAATTGTAAATATTTTTTCTATACTTCCTAAACCATATATAGTTTTAGGAGATTTTAATTCCCAACATGAAGTCTGGGGAAGCTCATCAACAGATGGCTTTGGTAGCTCTTTATTAGAAATTGTAGATAATCTTAATCTTTGTATATTAAACACTGGGTCCCCTACTCGACGCACCTCTCCAAATGAAGGAGTTAGTGCACCTGACTTATCATTATGCACTGATAAATTAGCGCCTGAGTTGGGAAGTTATGCTTTCCTCTTATGGGAGCGACCATTTCCCCATAGTTTTATCATCTCCATATAACCAAAAAATGTATTCCAATCGCCCTCCGCGGTTGAAGTATAGACTAACGGATGTAAACTGGCATACTTTTAGGGAACACATGGATGAAATAGTTTCTGCTCTTCCTGAAATTAAGAGTGGCAATGAACAGTCATGTGCTGAGGCTTTAGCTAAAGCCATGATAAAACCGCTGATAAACTTTTTCCTTTTAAAAAGCCACATAATAAAATTCCACCACCATGGTGGGATAAAGATTGTACAGATGCATTATTAAAACGAAAGCAGTGTGAACTAAACTACTACGAAAATTCTACCGAAGAAAATTTTGACATTTTATGTGAAATAATTTCAGAGACCAAAAAATTATTAAAAAGAAATTTGAGAGATTTGAGATTATTTTGCCTTTCTATATCACCTAATGTTCAACCATCTGTTGTTTGGCGCAATATCAGAAGGTTCAGATCAGCGTTTTCAGAATCGTCTACCGCATTTCTTCCAACTCAGTTAAAAAATCAATTTTTAGATAAATTAGCTCCCTCATATGTCCCAAATGACATTGTTCCTTAAAGTATTACATGCCTCCCACATTGTCAGATCCTCCCTGTGAACTCAATAACCCATTTACTCTAGAAGAGTCGAAAGGTCTTGGCAGCCATATCAAAGATTCTGCACCGGGCGCAGATGGGATCCCTTAGGTACCTACTCTTTTCTGACTAACATGAGTGACCTGTCTCTTTCATATTTCCTAAAATTAATAAACCAGATTATGATAACGGGGAATGTTCCCCTTTCTTGGAAATCGCAAGATATTCTTCCAGTACTGAAACCCAACCAAAGTGCATCTGACAGCACATCTTACCGTTCCATAGCTTTGTCATCAATTATGTTAAAGATATCAGAACACTTGGTTAAAAATAGGTTAGAGTGGTTTATAGAAAACAGGGAATTATTAAGTGAAAGTCAGTTCGGTTTCAGGAGAGGTAAAAGTACCTTAGATAGTCTAAGTATCTTTGTCACTGACATTCGATTAGCATTCTCTTCAAATCACTCCATAGTTGCAGCTTTTCTTGATATAAATTCGGCTTATGATAATGTTGTAATATCAATTAAAATGTAAACTTGAGCAGTTAAATGTACCTATTTTACTTATAAACTTCATCTATACTTATAATAAATCTGTAGAGAGGTCAATTCTGTACAAGGAATATATTTTCAAAATAACTATCAGGGGGTGATTAGTGATCGATACTGGTGCCAAAAATGCAATCAGTAAAATTTTTGTCTGTCTGTCTGTATGTTCTTTATAGAAACAAAAACTACTCGACCGATTTTAACGAAACTTGGTACAAATATTCTTCATAATCCTGGGCAGGTTATAGTATACTTATCATCACGCTACAATCAATAGGAGCAGAGCAGTGAAGGAAAATGTTGGGAAAACGGGAGAAGTTACTCCATTTTTTAAGCTTCCATCGCGTGTGTAGCCTTAATGGTTAAAGTTACATAGAAATCATGTATTACGGAAATGTTTTACATAAAATTATCTAAAAAATATCCCACTACAGCTTATGTCTATCTTTTATGGTTGACTCACAATAACACGTGTAACTCCCGATAGCTTAGCAGTAATCTTACGTTTATCGTCGGATTGGGCTGAAATTTGGCATGCAGGTAGATGTTATGACGTAGGCATCCGCTAAGAAAGGATTTTGATTAATTCTACCCCCAAGGGGATAAAATAGGGGATGAACGTTTGTATGAAACTTTTTCAATTTTAAACCGATCGGGCTGAGAGTTTCAAAATCGGGGGTAAAGTAACTATTCCACGCGGACGAAGTCGCTGGCAGAAGCTAGTTTTAGATATAATTATAGTTATATATAAGTTTTTTTGGTGGCATTGCGCAAATAGCTTGTCAATAATAAAAAAAAAATACATAAACGTCAAGTTTATTTTAATTTATTTTTATAAATAAGTTAATGTTCTAAATTTTACTTTTAATTGTCATTATTTTTAATAAACGCTTATATCATATAATGATATTTTTTTCTCAAATGGTACGAAACGTAGAGTATTTTCCTCGGTGATAAAGCTGTCTTAGTCTTGGCCCGTCTTGGGTGAACTTAAATCCCTCGCTACAGTCAGTGTCATAACTCTCTACTACTTGAATCAGATTATTTTAATTTATGCTAGAATATTTTACAGTTGTTTGAAGACTGTTTAAATCCTTAGTTCCTATCATTACTAGATATGAAAGCTATTTTTTTAAGTTGGACTTTTATTTGAAAGTCACAAGATTTAATTTTGGTTTATAATTGTTTAAGGAAAATAAACACCTAATTTTGTTTTTATACTATTCTTCCGCCTTTTCCTATAAGTATTAAGTATGTATTTGAAGATGAGGAGAAGAGATCTTTAAATTGTTACACTTTGTATATAGTTTTGGGTAGTTTACTATTTGAAGTAACTAATGGAAATATCTCCTATCTGCATTTTGTTGAGAATTTGAAACTTAAAACTCATAATTTCCGTAAAATAAAGCTCAAAATAATAGCTATTCTGTAACATTAATAGTTGAAGCACCTAAAAATAGACCTAGTGTTTTTTTTTTCAATACTCTTCACGAAGACTAAAATATGTTCTTCCAGTGACATTTTGTGAATAGTCAGATAGGAGTTTTCAGAGGTTCACGGACGATATAACCTTTTATAGAACCGCCCAAATAGACATTTTACATAGCATTGTTCCAGTGTCCCAATTAACAATTAATATGGGCAGTCAATTAATATCTTGGTAATTTTTTTACCAGACCATAATAGGCGTGGTTTCCGGCCACAAACGTCAGAGTAAATAAAATCAAAGATATTTTTATGTTTATGTTAAATTATAATACATATATCAATTCAATCTTCTGGATTAAAATAACATAGCATAGTCAGCTCCAGTATTTGCGACTGTAGCGAGCAGTCGGTCGGCGGCTAGTGGCGGCTAGTGGCGGCTAGTCGGCGGCGGGCGGCGGCGGCGGCGGCGGCGCCAGGAAGGCGGGCGGCGGCGCGCCCCACGGCGGCGGGTTGAAGCCGCCGCGCCAGCCCATGCCCATCAGGCCTGCGTACGCGCACACGGTTATACACGCTCGTCACTGCCCACCTAATCCGGAACTGAGTAATAGCCAGAAATACTCGAACGAATCTCGGGCCTGATTTTGACGAAAATAATATTCCGAACCAATTTTTAAAAAAAGAACAAAAATTACTCGCTTTCAAGTATAACATTTTAATGATGCAGTTTAAGTTTTCATAGAAATCGGGCCTGAGACTCTTTTTAGCATTTTTGACAAATTCTCACTTTCCGAATTAGGACATCCACGCCTACTTGAAAAAATCACCCAGTATTACACAAAACAACGACATCCTGATCATTTTCAAAGTGAATACAATACAGTTGTGCTAATCTGTGAACATTTCACTGTGAAAAGCTTTGTAAGACTAAAATCTTTTTTTATTCTTTAATTTGTGTGATGTAAGTAAGTAATGACTTTCACAGTGAGATGTTTACAAAACCGCGCACTGCAGGCGCAGTTAGTTCGGGTAGAGAATATGATGGAGTACTGACCGGGCGGCGGCGGCGGCATGTGCGGCCCACCGGGACCTACGTTTGGTGGAGGACCCATCTTGCCGTCACCCTGCTAATGTAAAACGAGCGTTTAGAAGTGGACAACAAACTGTAACAGCACAGGAAGTAAATAAACGTAGGTGCGCGCGTACCTGGTGCAGCATGGCGGGCGTGGGCGGCGGCGGCGGCGGGTAGGCGGGCGGCAGCGGCGCCGCGCTGCCCGGCACCGGCGGCTGCGCCCCGTTCGCAGCGCCTGCGCCCCCACAGCGTCAGGCTCGCCGCCCCCCGCAAGCACACCGGGGGGCGGCGAGCCCCAATACATAGCGAGGATTACAGTACAGAAGGCATTGAGGGCCACATACCGAGCCACGGCGCCGGCTGCGAGCTAGGCGGCGGCGGCGGCGGCGGAAAGGCGCCCGGCGGCGGCGGCAGCGACGCCGGCAGCGAGCCTGCGGGGGAGCAGCCGGTAAGAACTACGCGCACTAAGTTTGTCGGTTAGGTCAGGGCTGATCACCGTCGGCTACCGTGCATACGTACGCGCGGCGACGTGCGGCGGCGGCATGATGGCGCGCGGCGGGTGGTGCGGCGCGAAGAGCGCGGGCGGGTAGCGGCGCGCGGGCCCGGCGCCGCCGCCGCCCGGCGCCGCCTCGCCCAGCTCCGCCATCAGCGACATGTACTCCTCGTCGATCTTAGCCTGCCGGGAATGCACGCCGTTCACCGTTTTTCTTTCATAATACTGTCACATAGCAAAGATAATCAAAATATACACGAAAAAAAAAATACGTGTGGACCTCAGGGACTGCCGCGGTAAAGCTATTGCATAGCATTTTTTATCAACGTAAGCAATTATATATTTTACGCGTACTTCGCTGTTGTACATAGATGATAGATACCGATACGGAGCAGCTCGTCTCGATCCGTGCTTGCAGCTTCGTACAGTCGTAAACTAATCGCGAGCTCGAACTCACTCGTAGACACGGCCAACAAGCACGCTGTCTCACCTAGCATCGTGTCTAAGATATATTTATTTTGTTAATTTTGTGAATAAAGGTGTTTGTTTGTATGTTGTTGATGTTGTGATGAGAATCAGTTATGTGCAGTTCGCAGCTAGTCTACACGCATACGTCTAGTCGCACGCACACAAACACCGTGCCGAACTGAAACGACGTTAGGCGATGCACGGCTTTCAACGCCGCAGCGCTGTGCCGGTCAGAGTATTTAAAATGTCTGTGAATCAAATTAAATGTGATGTCAAGACTTAATTTTTGTCAATACGACAAAATATTACCAGGGAGAAGAATCACTCGGGAAGAACCTCGCTGATGCACGAAACTGACTGATTAGCCTGAGGGGCCCTAGACCTAACTCCCCGGGTGGGATTTCCCCAGGATGTGTTGTGAGAACACCCACTGCTGAGTGTTGCAGGGAGGTGAGTGCCTACGGTGAGCCCTAAGCTTGTAAGCCCGCTGCCAATCTTAATGTGCAGCGGGGCCCTATGGGTCTTGCGACCGAGCTGGTGCCTATGGGGTAGACACACCTGTGGATGCGTCCCACATCAGGAACCAATCGGCACCAGGTGCAACCTGGAAGAGAACGGGGTTAAGCCGTTGGTGCGGCGAGGGAAGTCCCCAAGGCCGCGTGCCAACGCCCTTCCGACTTTACTCGCCCTGAAAGAGCCGAGCGGTGTGTCGGGTCCACACCACTTGGGTTCGTTGGCACCGTAAGGTTTCCCCCCAAGTACCACGAAACTGTGGTTATAACCCTTAAAGGGCCAAAAACGCGAACGTCGACCGACCGCGAGCAATTACGCATTCGTAGTCGATCAAACGTAAACTAACCGGCATGGGCAGTGATATGCGGAGCGTAGCGAGTTGTACACAACTTCATAGCTCCGCGTAGCACTGCTACGAGAAGGCGGGGCATAAACGAACGGCGTAGCGGTGTTAGGTTTATTTTCGTTACGGAATTTGTTGATTCGGTGACCGCGCTCAAAGCCCTCGATAAAATCAATATGCAGCTTAAAAGCATTCGACGCGCGCGATGTGGCCCGCGCCGCCGCACGACGAGCACACGATGCTGCTGGTCACGTTGGGCTCGTCAGTACAGTGAAGCAGTAGTACCTTGTTGGGCGCGGCGTGCAGCGTGCCCTGGCCGGGGACAGTCGCGCGCGATGTGGCCCGCACCGCCGCACGACGAGCACACGATGCTGCTGGTCACGTTGGGCTCGTCAGTACAGTGAAGCAGTAGTACCTTGTTGGGCGCGGCGTGCAGCGTGCCCTGGCCGGGGACAGTCGCGCGCGATGTGGCCCGCACCGCCGCACGACGAGCACACGATGCTGCTGGTCACGTTGGGCTCGTCAGTACAGTGAAGCAGTAGTACCTTGTTGGGCGCGGCGTGCAGCGTGCCCTGGCCGGGGCGCTTGGCGCGGCAGTCGCGCGCGATGTGGCCCGCACCGCCGCACGACGAACACACGATGCTACTGGTCACGTTGGGCTTGTCCGGGCACTGCACACACACACACTCACATTATTGTCTACTAGCTGACCCGCGCAACTTTGTCTGCGTCACATAAGAGAGGAAAAAAAACCGTTTTTGTAACATTTTTCATTGATGTTCCGCTCATACACAGGAGCGTAGCGTGATGTTATATAGCCTATCCCAGCCTTCCTCAATAAAAGAGCTATCCAACACTAAAATAATTTTAAAACTCAACCGGGCAATCCAGGGGAAGTCGGCGCGTGAGCGCCTTCGCCTTTTTATAGTGCAGCGGATGGATGGCCGTTTCGCGCGTTAAACAAAAATCAACCGTATAGCCACACTGGCGCGGCGAGATTAGGAAGTTTTATTTCATCTATATCTTGTGTGTTTATAAACCGATTTCTATAAAAAAAAAAAAAATATATAGTTTGAAGTGTACTTTTTGAATATGGGAAGTAGGATAAAGATATATCCATGTGAAATACAGTATATTTATGTATTTAATACACTTTGAAAAAAAGCCTAAGGATTAAAGACGTTATTGTGGCTAATTTATAAAAGATTGGTAACGCCCACTTCGCAACGGGTCGTGCAGCGTAATATTTTAATTTCGCCATAACTTCAAAACCAAACGTCCAATTTTAATCATTAAAAGACCAAATATTATCTACATGTAATAGGTATGTTGGTTTGGTACGGTTTCTTTTAATGAAACAATTAGTTAAATTGTTGCTCTGTAATGAAGAGAAACAACATTAAAAGCTATTGCTTCACTTTAAAATATTATTTACAAAAGAAAATTAAATATTCGTTTTTCTTAATGACGTCCTTAAAAATCTGACATAGATACACAGAAGAAGAAAGAAGCATGGATTATATAATAGTCGTTGAATGAAGGTTTTAATTACCTTCATTTACATACATAAACTGTACTTAGTGATGAAATAATTTATTTTGATAAGAATTTTTTTTTCTTTGTTTACTACGATCGACAGATCGTAGTAAACAAAGAACCTTCGTGGGACATTCTAGTCAGCGATAGCACCAACCAACATACTTCTGTATGTTGGTTGGTGCTATCGCTGACTCGCTCAGTATGTGACCTGTGTCACATCATCATTGTTTAAACAGTAGTTAGATTTACTGTAATTGGATTAGATCTTGGGGTATTTTGCGCTTTAATCGTCGCGCTTTGTTGTGATTTTCCATTAGTGGCCGAGCCAGAGCATTTGAGTGTTGTTGAATTCGTTCTTTATAGGACTTGGTATGGCGTACGATTTCCTGCTTCATAGTGGGCATTCGTAGGTCACGGTGTAGTAGTTCGTTGGGTACAAACCAGGGTGCGTTGGTTATCATACGCAGAACTTTATTTTGAAACCTCTGTATGATTTCTATGTTTGAGTGAGATGCGGTGCCCCATAATTGGATCCCGTACGTCCAGATGGGCTTCAGTATTGCCTTGTACAAGATTATTTTGTTCTCTAGAGATAGCTGAGACTTTCGCCCTATGAGCCAGTAAAGTTTTCGTGTTTGGATAAGTTGCTTCCGCTTAGTGAAAACATGTTTTTGCCAGGTAAGCCTTTTGTCTAAATGCAATCCAAGATATCTCACATGATCAGCTTTTTTTACTTCATTGTTGTTTAGTGTGACTGGAGGACAGGATCCTCTTCTTAAAGTAAACGTAACATTGACTGATTTGGTTTCGTTGGCTTTTATCCGCCACTTTTTAAGCCAGTCTGATATGTCATTTAGTCCATCTTGGAGTATTTGTGAGGCAATTTTTGGGTCACTATGTGCAGCTAGTATGGCAGTATCGTCAGCAAAGGTCCCAGTAGTTAGTGATTCGGATGTCGGCAAGTCTGCTGTGAACAGTAAGTAGAGTATGGGACCCAGTACGCTACCCTGTGGCACTCCTGCCTGTATGGGGCAAAGATCAGACAGTGCTTCCCCACTTTGTACTATGAAGTGACGCTGTTGTAGAAATGATTTTAGTATTCCGTACAGGTGATTTGGTAGAGCGTTTTTTAATTTAAAAAGCAGACCTGTATGCCAAACGCGGTCGAACGCTTGAGATATGTCCAAAAATGCACTGGTACAGTAGGACTTTACCTTAAGTGATTCCATGATCTTGTTTACTAGTCTGTGTACTTGTTCGACAGTGGCATGTTTATTGCGGAACCCAAACTGATGGTCAGGAAGTAGTCCTTTTTCTTTGAGTATAGGTAAAATTTGTTGTAGCAGTAGAGATTCAAATATTTTGATGTGATGGGTAGCAGGCTTATGGGGTCTATATGATTTTGCTTCTTCTGGTTGTTTGTCTGGTTTCAGTAGCATTATAATTTGCGCAACCTTCCACTCCAGGGGAAAGAACTGCAGTCTTGTCATGGCGTTAAATAGTGACGTCAGAAAAGTAATGCCAGATTCTGGTAGTTCTTGTAATATGCGGTTTGTAATAAGGTCGTATCCTGGTGACTTTTTTGGGTCCGATTTTTTTATGATTCCGGCAACTTCAGTCTTTGTAAATTTTAAGGGCATTTCCTCTGTATTTTTAGGAATATCCAGATAGTCAGTAATTTCTACGGCATCCACTGGAGAGCCTTCATATGGATGAGGAATAAAGACTTTAGAGAGATGTTCCGAGAATGTTTCGGCTTTCTCTTGGTCCGTCCGTGCCCAGGAACCATCAGTTTTTCTTATAGGAGGAGAAACACTAACAGGACGTTTCAGTCTTCTGGTGGCTTTCCATAATGAGGTTCCAGGATAAGGATTAATAGCACGAGTAAAATAAATTCATATAAATGTAGTCCAAAAAAATTCAAGATACAAAAAATAAAAAAATGGTTGTTGTGCCTCACTCGACATAGATAGGTATAATGTGTCGCGGACTTTTTTGTAGATATTTATAAGATCTACAATTAATTAGAACATTTTATGGTTCCATCTTTTATAGTTTAGGCAGCGTACGCAAAATAAGTAACTTTTCTGGTTGATTTTTTACACCTTGTATCCGAAAAACGCAAATATCTCACGGAACCCTATTTTTTTTTTCAATAAATATTAAGCCTATGTTACTCGTGGATAATGTAGCTTTCGATTGGTGAAAGAATTTTTAAAATCGGTCCAGTAATTTTTGAGCCTATTAATTACAAACAAATAAACAGAGTTTTCCTCTTTATAATATTAGTGTAGAGTAGTGGGCGCAGTACGTACGAGCCACGTCTTGTGGTCGGTGGCGGAGCAGTTGGCGCAGCGCACGGCGTCGTTCTCGCGCAGCGTGCCGTTGAGCTGCGCCAGCTCGCGCAGCTGCATGCGGCGCAGGTCGTTCTGCCCCTCCGGCACCTCCACGCCCTGCCGGATCACCTCTTTGATCTGCCGACACACACATTACTATTGCCAGTTTCATGTGATACAACGTGTCAAGAAATAAACTGCATAACAATATATTCCCATTCTGAAATCGCTCGCAACAAAACCTCTAAACAACATTATAATAAGAGTACTGTCAAAAAAGCTCAGTTCTGCAGCATATGCTGTTAGGAAAATTCGTGGCTTAACTGATTTAGAGACGGCCCGTTTAGTATACTTTAGCTACTTTCATAGTGTGATGTCATATGGCATTCTGCTGTGGGGAAATGCCGCCGATATTCAGACAATATTTGTCTTACAAAAAAGGGCTATTCGTGCAATTTATAAATTAAGTCCCAGACAGTCCCTCAGAGACAAATTTAAAGAGATTAATATTATGACTGTGCCTTCCCAGTATATCTATGAAAACCTCTTGTATGCACATAAAAATATTAATCTGTTTAAAAAATACAGTGATATCCATAACATAAATACTAGGAACAAACACAATTATGTCGTTCCTAAAACCAGGCTCAAAAAAATAGGTGGTTCGTTTCGATGCCAATGTATACATTTTTATAATAAACTTCCTAGCCCTATTCAAGAACTAAGCAGAAATAAATTCAAATCATTTATAAAACGTAAGCTATGCCAGAAAGCTTTTTATACAGTTAAAGATTATCTTGAGGACAAGAAGGCTTGGGATTGAGCTGCTTCAGTTTTGTACACGGCCCAATGTTTTAATGTTTTTCTGTTTTGTTCTCTTTTTTGCGCTTTTTGTTTATATTTATACAGTTTGACATTTTCATTTATTTTTGACATGAATGTTTACTTTTTAAAGTATTCTTTTTATTTTATTACAATTTTTTTTTTTTTATTTTGACATGAATACTTACTTTGTAAAGTATCATATTTTTTTTATTATTATTATTTTATATCAATATCTCATTTTGACATGAATACTTACTTTGTAAAGTATCATATTTTTTATTTTAAATTTTAATTTTATTCCCTATTGTGAATGTGAGGACTATATGGGTTATTATTAGCTTTTTCCTCTTCAAGTATTTTTTTTAACGTTGTCTGGCTGTTTGAGTATTTTTGTGGCCTACCCAAATGTCCTTTCATTGGCATTGTTCGTCGAGTTGTTGAGCTCCTTATTGATTCTAAGTTGAGCTAATCGACTCTGACCAAGGCTTGCACTGACTGGACAGGTCCACTCAAAACGGTGTGGTTCCTTCTTAAAAAGACCACTTCAGACACTGATCTGCATGGTCCTCATATAACGTATTGTGAATATGGGGACCATTTAGATCGCTACGTCAGGGGTTCATTCATGTTAGTCTGGCGGTTTGAGTTCTTTAGGTGGCCTACCCAAATGTCCTTACTTTGGTATTGTTCGTCAAATCGTTGAGCTCCTTAAAGTTCTAAGTTTGAGCTATACGATAACTGACAAATGCTTGCACTGTTTGGACAGGTCCACTCAAATCTGTGTGGTACTTTCCTCAAAAGACCACTTCAGACACCAACCTACATGGTTCTCATATGATTTGACCAGTACAATTGTATGGACTTCAAAAGAGACCTTGACCTCTGAGTTTGTTTCGGTGTTTCTTCTCAGGGTAGTCAGCTAGGAAACACCGGCCTCATCTAGTTTTATAACGGCCAAAAAAAAAAAAAGGATTGACGTGTAAAAGTGTTTTTACAACCTACTTACAAAAATAAATCATTTATCATTTATTTATCATTTGTAACTTGATAAATGTTGACGCAGCAACTACTTTGCCTACACACAAAAATGCAACTAAGATTCTACTAAAATGCTAACTCATTCAAATGTAGCATTAACTATTTGAAAACTTGTTTATTTTTTGTAAAAGCCCATTTCCGTCCAAACTCGGCGTAGCAAGATACATAAGTGGAGGCACGTATCGCCGCAGCCGGCTGAGCGCGGCGTACCTTCTCGACGGCCTTCTTGACGCAGTCGGCGTTGGTGGCGGTGATGTAGGCGTGCAGCGGCTCGTCCTCGCCCGGCAGCGGCTGGCCGTCCTTGCGGCCCACCTTGCCCTCCTTCACCGAGCCCTTGCCGCGGATGATGATCTTGGCGCCCGTCTCCTTCTCCATCGCTGCGCACAACATCATGTTACTGCCGGGCTGACCACACGATAGACTTCCATGAACTTGTATACAATCTAGTCTGTGCAACAAAGCACCACAGGCAAATATGAAGTGTGTGACATACATTTTTTTTACCGATTTCAAATAAAGAGCAGGTTATCAATTTAGATATGTATGTATGTTCGGGCATATTTCCAGACAGTCTGTATCGTGTGGACGCGATAAATAATAATAATATTTGATAACCTCAATATTACAGGTTAAAAGGCAAACCGATCAATTAAGGTTCCCAGAATGATATAAGAGAAAACCTGCATCCTTAAAGTAAAGAACGCTCTGAGCCTTTAACAATTACAAGGTAAAAAAAAAACATATTTTAAGTTACAATATTTGTCGTGCCATATTATCTAAATAATAGCTTGGCTATGTATAAAGAAGATTTTGTTTTGCTTTTTTTTGTGGTGTAAATGTTTGAGGTCATAATATTGTCCGAGTATTACTAACCTTTGAGCGTATTCCCGCGCGGCCCGATGAGCAGCCCCACGAAGTTGATGTCAGGGTGCTCCTCCTGCGGGATCATCACCTTGTCGTGCACGCGGATGATGGGCGGCCTGCAAGCACTCTCTCTCTCAATCTCTCGTTCGTAGTGCCGGCGGCTCCGACCGGGCGCCAGTCGGAAACCATTCCACGGAGACGTGGCCCGGGAAGACAACTACTGCTCTCCAAGTGTCACCCAACTCCATTCGTTATTGATGATTTGAGTAAGGATGAACACCATTACTTAGTCGTGTTGTGTATTTTAACGTTGAGACGTCAGCATTTAAAGTCGAGGACATGCTGTAGAATCCTGTCATAGGGTATTTGAATTTTCCGGTGATAGACAACATATAAACGCAATACCTGTTAAGGGGTCATTGTACTCATCACTGTGAAAAAAATACATACATACACTACCGTCCAAAAGTTAGGAAGCAACAAGATAAATTCAAATAAAATAAAGATAAGCAATCATATTTTTTTTTATTGATACGTAATTAAAAAAAATAGACAAAAACACGCTTCTACAAGTGAAATGTAATAGTAATATAAAAATTAAATTAAATTTTAGTTTCATCGAAGTGTCCACCCTGTCTTTAATTATCTTCTCGCATATTCTAGGCATCCTACTAATTAATTTCATAAAGTACTGTTGATCTAACTTTTCCATTCGCTCTCTAATAGTTGCCACAAAATGTCCAGAGCTCGTAGGAGATTGATTTTTCACCCTTCTATTTAGTTCATCCTAAACAAGTTCAATAGGAGGTCAGGTGATCGCGACGGCCACTGCATGATCCTTGTTTAGTTTTTCGGTTATCCTCACAAGACTTCCGGGTTTATTGTTGCCGAATCACCCCCAAACCGTGACATTACCACCACCATGTTTGATAGTAGGCACTGCACAAGCTTCTGAAGCTCTCTCCTTGACCGGCACAGAAAAACGTCTATTGGATCCGAAAATCTGAAACTTCGATTCGACACTCCAAAGAACTTTTTCCCATTTGTGTATTGTCCAGTTTTTATGTTCCTTTGCCTATTCTAGTCCGCAGACAGTAGACGTCTTTTAACATTTCAATAAAATGGGTGTTTCTCGCGTATCATTCAGAGCTGCGGTAATTTGTGTTGCAGTTAAGCGATGATTCCATTTAGAAAGAACTCTGATGAAGGTATCCTCCCGAACCGTAAGTGGATTTGGGCCGACCAGACCTTTTCTATCTTCTTTTTGCAAATTTCTTTTTTTTTTCAAGCGAGGGTGTAGTGGACACATTTACAAGATTTTTCGCGTATTTTTTTGCGATTTGGTGTTCACTGTAGCCTTTCTCACGCAGAGTACAAATAGCGCTTCGCTGTTCAAGCGTGATTTGCCTGCGTTTTGCCATTTTCAATAAAAAAAAACACGGTCAAGGAAGTAGTCGAAATCTTTCGAATACAGACGATATTAATATCACAACCTTCGCGTAATGCTCAAGTGTGACTAAATAAGGTCCGAAAAAGATAAAACTACAAAATATGTTCAATAAAACCGCATCAATGCATGAACGAAAGTACCCGACGGAAGAAGTTATAAAATTGGTGTTTTGTCGAAATCCAGGAATTTGTTAAAACTCAAGGAATATGCACTAGTAATCCTCCTTTCGTGTTAAAAAATCACAAAAGGTCATACAAATTTATTTTATTGCTATTATTTATCGCAGGGAATTGGCAATCTTTTGTTTTGTTTGAAATCAGGTTTGCTTCCAAACTTTTGGACGGTATTGTATATATTATTTTATTATATTATATATAATTAAATAACCACTCACTCACTCACTGATTGACATAATTGTTCTCCCACTTGCCGTGCTAAGAGGGGAAAACTTTTTATGGGGTTGTATAGAAGGTGTCGGGGTGAGTATGGGAAAAATCTGAAACTACCCCTTTTCCACCCCCATCTTTCAACCCCATTGCTTATCTCAGAAACCTGACGTCGAAGAGAAAAATGTATTTCGGGGTTGTATAGAGGGTGTCTGGATGAGTATAAAACGAAAAAAAAAATTACCCCTTTTCAACCCCCTTTTTACAACCCCTTTGCGTATCTCAGAAATCTGACATTTTAGAGCAAAATGGTTTTCGGGGTTGTATAGAGCGTATTTGCATGAGTATAGGGCCAATAAAAAATTCAACCCTATTCAACCGTTTTCAACCCCCTACTTTCAACCCCTTTGCGTATCTCAGAAACCTGACATTCTAGAGAAAAATGGTTTTCGGGGTTGTATAGAGGGCGTCTGGATGAGTACATGGCCAATAAAAAATTCAACCCTTTTCAACCCCCTACTTTCAACCCCTTTGCGTAACTCAGAAACTTGACATTTTAGAGAAAAACGGTCTTCGGGGTTGTATAGAAGGTATCTGGGTGAGTATATGGCGAATAAAAAATTCAACCCTTTTCAACCCCTACTTTCAACCCGTTTGCGTATCTCAGAAACCTGACACAAATTATTATTTTCACAGGGAAATAATAATTGTTAGTCAAAAAATACCAAAAAGGCACCGCGGGTTGCTTGCAACTCGCGCCCCCAAGCGAAATACTAGTTATATTATATACAATTAAAAAACCACTCACTGATTGACTGATTGACATAATTGTTCTCCCACTTGCCGTGCTAGGAGGGGAAAACTTTTTATGCGGTTGTATAGAAGGTGTCGGGGTGAGTATGGGAAAAATCTGAAACTACCCCTTTTCAACCCCCTTCTTTCAACCCCATTGCTTATCTCAGAAACCTGACGTCGAAGAGAAAAATGGTTTACGGGGTTGTATAGAGGGTGTTTGGATGAGTAGAAAACGAAAAAAAAACTACCCCTTTTCAACCCCCTTGTTTCAACCCCTTGGCATATCTCGGAAACCTGACATTGTAGAGAAAAATGGTTTTCGGGGTTGTATAGAAGGTGTCTGGATGAGTATATGGCCACTAAAAAATTCAACCCTATTCAATCCTTTTCAACCCCCTACTTTCAACCCCTTGGCATATCTCGGAAACCTGACATTGTAGAGAAAAATGGTTTTCGGGGTTGTATAGAAGGTGTCTGGATGAGTATATGACCACTAAAAAATTCAACCCAATTCAATCCTTTTCAACCCCCTTGTTTCAACCCCTTTGCGTATCTCAGAAACCTGACATTTTAGAGAAAAATGGTCTTCGGGGTTGTATAGAGGATATCTGGATGAGTATACGACCAATAAAAAAATCAACCCTATTCAACCCTTTTCAACCCCCTTGTTTCAAACCCTTTGCGTATCTCAGAAACCTGACATTCTAGAGAAAAATGGTTTTCGGGGTTGTATAGAGGGTGTCTGGATGAGTATATAGCCAGTAAAAAATTCAACCCTATTCCATCCTTTTCAACCCCCTTGTTTCAACCCCTTGGCATATCTCGGAAACCTGACATTGTAGAGAAAAATGGTTTTCGGGGTTGTATAGAGGGTATCTGGATGAGTATACGACCAATAAAAAAATCAACCCTATTCAACCCTTTTCAACCCCCTTGTTTCAACCCCTTTGCGTATCTCAGAAACCTGACATTCTAGAGAAAAATGGTTTTCGGGGTTGTATAGAGGGTGTCTGGATGAGTATATAGCCAGTACAAAATTCAACCCTATTCAATTCTTTTCAACCCCCTTGTTTCAACCCCTTTGCGTATCTCAGAAACCTGACATTTTAGAGAAAAATGGTCTTCGGGGTTGTATAGAGGGTATCTGGATGAGTATACGACCAATAAATAATTCAACCCTATCCAACCCTTATCGACCCCCTTCTTTCAACCCCTTTGCGTAGTCGGATTACCTCTCCCACATTCACCCAGAGAGAGGAGGCGAAGGCAAATTCAACGGCGTAAGAATCTTGGAAATCGGAGGGAAACCAATAAAGACATAAAGGTACCAAGATTGCCAAAAAGCACGAGGTTATTACCAAAAAACAACCTCAAACCGCGTGGTATAACCACACTTTTTGTCACCACGTGCTTTTCTTTAATATATTAGCCTTGTGTGAAGACTCCGAAGCCGGCCGAAGAATTATTTTATTCTACCACACCAGCCATCACGCGGACCGACGTGAAGAATCCGCTCCAGCTCCGCACCAGCGCATACGTAAGTCCTGAGGGAACTCCTGAACCCTTCACCCTACCCCACGAGACCCCCAAGACCCCACCGCCTATCGTCTCCCCACGAAGCCCCCCCCTCCCCCCTCGGGACTACCTCACCCCCCCGCAAGTTATCTTCGTAACCCCTGGTGCTAGAAGACCGAGATTGGTGTCGTTTGAAAGGGCATTAAGAGCCCTAAAATCTGGCCCCTAGCGAATCCCGGAATTCAGCACCGTTCGCGAGCTTTACCCCCCCTTACTTTTCACAACCACCCCCTTCCAACCTGGGAATACCCCCTCCAACTTAAACCTCTAAACCACCACACGAGTGACGATCCCTCAAGACCCCCACTCCCAAGACCCTACCACCCATCACCTCCCCACGAGACCACCCAAGACCCCCACCAAGACCCCACCCCCTCTTACCTCCGCACGAGACCCCCCAAGACCCCACCCAAGACCCCACCGCCTATCGTCTCCCCACGAAACCTCCCCCCCCTCCCCCTTCGGGACTACCTCACCCCCCCGCAAGTTATCTTCGTAACCCCTGGTGCTAGAAGACCGAGATTGGTGTCGTTTGAAAGGGCATAAAGAGCCCTAAAATCTGGCCCCTAGCGAATCCCGGAATTCAGCACCGTTCGCGAGCTTTCCCCCCCCCTTACTTTTCACAACCACCCCCACTCAACCTGGGAATACCCCCTCCAACTTAAACCTCCAAACCACCACACGAGTGACGATCCCCCAAGACCCCCACTCCCAAGACCCCACCACCCCTCACCTCTCCACGAGACCCCCCAAGACCCACTCTCCGAAGACCCCACCACCCCTCACCTCCCCACAAGACCCCCCAAGACCCCACTCCCAAGACCCCACCCCCTCTTACCTCCGCACGAGACCCCCCAAGACCCCACCGCCAATCGTCTCCCCACGAAACCTCCCCCTCCCCCCCTCCCCCCTCGGGACTACTTCACCCCCCGCAAGTTATCTTCGTAACCCCTGGTGCTAGAAGACCGAGATTGGTGTCGTTTGAAAGGGCATAAAGAGCCCTAAAATCTGGCCCCTAGCGAATCCCGGAATTCAGCACCGTTCGCGAGCAACATCAGAGAACGCGCGTTACTGCCCATCCATCGGGTGGGGGGGCGATGTGTGCAGAGGAGTTCCTGGGTGATGCCAGCCACCATAAATGGACGGGTATACCTTAACTCGAATAGGTTCACTCTGCCTCGTCTACCGTGAGGCGGTAGCATTTCTCTTGTTTCCTGATCCCATTTACTAAGATTGAGGCCATAGTGCGCACCTTTGTCTTTACTCGGTCTCCTAAGCGGTGCGCAAGCTTCCCTCCTCCCTGAGATCTTTGGCAGTTTCAGTTGTCGTGGTGGCCACAACGTCCTTTTCCTCGTCGAAGTGTTTCACCACCCAGGTTGTCTTGCCGCAACCCGGAACTCCGTTTACCAGTGGCGTGCAGTGGTTCGAGTTAGGGTAGGCCAGAGAAAATGTCCAAATAATATTTAAAAAATAACCACATTATTTAGGGTTCATTTTTAATGAAATGAGTTTCTTTTTTTTTTATTGCCTATTTAAAAAAAAAAAAAAACAAAAAAAAAACACCAAATTTCAACCCTGAATAATGTGGTGTTTTTTTTTGGACATTATTTTCTGGCCTACCCTAACTCGAACCACTGCACGCCACTGCCGTTTACCCACCTGATACTGGGTACCGCCCAATGCTCCTGGATGTCTGAAGTCCCCAGAATGGACTGAGCCATTTCAAGGATCTTGTCATCCAGCATGATTTTGGTACACCTGGCGGTAATCAGTATCGGGTCGGTGTTCGGTGCTCTGAATTTTATTTTGCCTGAGCGCCCCGTTTCCTCCTCGTACAGGGTCACAAAGCCACTCTCCGCGCTGAAAGCTGCCATATACGACCCCGCCATTTCTCCTATGATGACTTGAGATTTGACGTTGTCGTATACGGCCGCCTCGGCCTCCTCGAGCAGTACCCTTAGCAGTCCTTCAGTGTTTCTCTGGAAGGTCTGCAGGATCTTCTTGCATGTCATGAGATTAACCTCTCTGGTCGCTCCCACGATTGCTATGTACTCGAGGAAAGCGCTCTTCACGTGGTCCGTAGTGCCTGAATTGGCTGCGAGGGTCGGTGGGATAACATGCCCTTTGTCGGCTCTTGTTGGTGTGGGCTTCTTCGGTGATGGTTCTCTTGGTGTTTTTCTGAAGAACCTCTCCACTGCTTCCCCCTGCTTATCAGCTTGTGATTTGCGGCTGGTGCTAGGGAGTAGAGAACTGAGGAAAATGCCGATTGCTTTCAGGCGACTCCTCGACCGGGCTTGGTCCTCTGGGCTGGTAGTTTTGCTCTGCTCCTTTGCAGCTTTTTCGGCGGCTGCCTTCTCCTGGGCCCTCTCGGATCCACTTTGAGTGGTCGGACTCGTTCTGGAGCTCGTCGCGCTGGCTGTTGGGTCTCTTGGGGCTCTGAGAAAGCTCAAACTTTCCCCTCTGTCCTCATAGACGACTAACTCATGCTGTTCTGAGGCTTTTAAACAGCCGAAGCGGTCTGCGACGTCTCCTCTTTCCCCTCCGACCACCACCGCGTCAACACTTATAGTGCGGGTTGTGACCGTGTGTTCTCCTGCCTCTCTGATTTGTTGGAGCAGCGAGCTCGCCTGGGCAAATGGAGTCTCCTCTCTCCACTCGAATAATGCGATCGTCTTCCCTTTGGTTCGCATTATACGGCATCGGTGAGTGGCAACTACCATTTGGGGCAGTGCAGCATACTTGCTACCTTTTATGGTCGTTTTGCTGGTGCTTCCGTTGATCAGAGCTGCAAGGCCAGGTGAGATAGGTATTCGGGCTCTAGGTCGACTTGAGCCTATGCAGAAGCTTATATCCAGCTTTTCTCCTTCTCTGCGAAGAAAGAAGAAACTAGCGAAGTCCCTGGTCATTAGGCCCACCTAAACTAATCCCTGTCCCCAATAATAAACTCCACCCAAACTCTGTATTCTCCATAATGTTAAATAAAATACCATTATGTAAAGCTGCATGGCAGAGTGAGTCTGTCATACTCACGTTCCCGCAAGGTCGAGGTTGGCCGGCTCAAACTGCCATGCATCACCCCTTTATGTATATCCATTTGTTTTAAGTGTGTCAAAACGTCCGTGTTTTAACTAATATAGTAATAAGTAATTTAGAACAAAAAGTCTGAAGATTATACATATAAAAAAAAAAACAAAAAGAAACATTAAAAAAAAAATACAAAATAAAAACACAAAGAAAAAAAAAAGAAAAAAATGATGAGCTCACATAGACCATAAGCTACGAAATGCTTTTATTGTATGCTCACAGGAATAACTTGTGCGTAGATTAAGGAAAAGTGTCCAATGTGGAAGCACATACTATATGTAATGTAAAAAAAAAAATCTAAACAAGTTTAACCTGTAAAAAAGGCGCGGACCACCAAGTCCGCGGTAATGAATTGTAAATTAAAAAAAAACCCTTTTGCGTATCTTAGAAGAGTTCCCTCTATCTGGCAGAATCTTGTTGCTCCGCATTTTACTTGGCATAACACACTTGGCATAATCTTTTTTAAACGAGTATTTGTAAGGCATAAAAAATATTTAGTATAACTATTGTTTGGCCGAATATTTATATGCCCGAATTTACAATGGCATACTATTAGGATGGCAGAATTTTATTTGGCATAATTACCTTTAGCATTGTTAAAACATCGCATAATTTCGTTTAGCACAATGTTTACTTGGAACAACGATCATTTTGCATAATTTCACATGGCATACTATGAAGATGGCAGAATTTCACCTGGGATGAATCTCTTTAAACATTTCCATAAAAAAAGCATTTGTATCTAATCTTAGGTACTTATATTAAAATTTAAACATTGTCTTAACAGTAAACGCTTTTTACTAAAAATTTAGTGACAGAAACAAATCGCTGCAAAACCGACTCCACGTAGTCTTGTCTGCCCTACCCCTAGAGTGTAATTTAAAACCGCGAAGGCGCGGAGGGGTGAGGCGGCTCGCGAGTTGAGGAGCAGGTGGTTGTAACACTCGCCGCCGCGGCTGAGGCTGGCCGGCGAAGCCGGGCAGCAAGCCGAAGCTGCGGTGGTGAGCGTTAAACCCATCTGCAACGATAAACTCGCGTGGGACCGCCGGAACCCCGCAGCGCTGTAGCCGTGACAGAAACCATGCATGCTGCATGTTGCTTGCTTGCTTGCATGCTGCACGCTTGCTTGCATGCTGCTTGCTTGCTTGCATGCTGCGTGCTTGCTTGCATGCTGCATGCTTGCTTGTACAAATTTTATTGTTCTGGTAAGAAAAAGAAAAAAAAAAGAAAATTATTGTAACTGAATTTTCTGTAATATAACAGATGCGTTCACTCCCAGTCGATAGCGATGCGGACGAGTTTTTTGATGCCATTTTGTAATTAGGAGAATTTTAGTTTGTTTTTAGGTTAAGTGTTTATATAGTTAGATTTAAAGCAAAATAAATTGGAATATGTCTTATGAAATAAATTTTAATACAGATGTGTCTTTCTATTTATGGATGTCAAAATGTATGACAAAAGATGATTCTGTTAACTTTCGGAAATATGCCAGTTCTGCCTTTTAATGACTACCGATATGAAATGTTTGCCAAAAGACAATTCTGACTGTGAACTTTCTGCGATAAGATGGTTCTACTTTTTAATCATTATGGATATGAAATTTATGTCTAAAGATGATTCTGACTTACAAAATTATGACTTTTTAATGTATGATAAATGAGGGTACACCAAACAATTTTCTGCGAAGTGAAGATTATGCTATCCGTTGTTATGCAAAATAATATTATGACATTAAAAGTTCTGCTATAAAGGGTAGACCCATCTCAGAAAGCTGACATCGTAGAGAAAAATGGTTTCCGGGGTTGTTTAAAGGGTATCTAGGTGAGTATATGGACTATAAAAAAATCAACCCTTTTCAACCCCCTTCTTTCAACCCCTTTGCGTATCTCAGAAATCTGACATTTTAGAGAAAAATGGTATTCGGGGTTGTATAAAAGGTGTCTGTATGAGTATATGGCCAATAAAAAATTCAACCCTATTCAACCCCCTACTTTCAACCCCTTTGCGTATCTCAGAAACTTGACATTGTAGAGAAAAATGGTCTTCGGGATTACATAATAACAATAATAAGTATTGAGAGTATTTGCATAGGCACAACCTCGTAGCCAGGATTGTCCACCAGCAACTTGCTCTAAAATATTCACTTGTGGAATCGGAGGTGCCGTACTACAGGTATGTGCCCGACCCAGTTCTCGATAATGGCAATATCACATTGTACTGGGATCGGTCCATCATCACTGACAGGACTATTGTTGCCAATAAGCCTGATATAGTGGTGGTGGACCGAATCGTGAGGCGTGCAATGATTGTAGACATAACTGTTCCACATGACGAGAACCTCGTGAAAGCCCAGAGATATAAGCAAATTAAATATCTTGACTTGGCTCACGTACCGATCATTGTATCGATAGTCGTTTCCGTCAATGGCTTAATAGCCAAGAGCCTCGACCAACACCTTAAGAGGCTCTCTTTAGGCAGCTGGATCAAGGGCTTGATCCAGAAAGCGGTACTTCTGGACACGGCTCGCATTGTTAGGAGATTCCTCTCTCTGGGGCCCTGGCCGCCGGTAGCTTGGACCCTGTTCCCGATACCGGTGGGCTACTATTTTTTATATTTTTAAATATTTTTATATAATTGTATTTTAATATTTAAAAATGTAATTTATATGTATTTATGTAATGAATAAAGGAAATAATAATAATAACAGATCATTAACACAATTTTTTTTACAGAAAATACATAATTAAAGACCCTACAGCCTACAGTAACAAACGATAAATGTCGCAAGTGTCACACCCAACCTGAAACCATTCAGCATATTACTGGCGTCTGCACAACACTCACGCAGACCGATTACACTCATAGGCATAACCAAGTAGCAAACGTCATCCATCAAAACCTAGCTCTCAAACACGCACTCATTCAAAACACTAAAACCCCTTACTACAACTATACACCACAAACCATTTTAGAAAGTACTACACATAAGCTCTACTACGACCGTGCCATTCTCACCGACAGAACCATACATTACACTAGACCGAATATAACATTACAGGATAAAATAACTTATTTGATAGACATTGCAATCCCCAATACACATAACATTCAGAAGACGATCACTGAAAAAATAAGTAAATACGCAGAACTCAAAGATGAAGTTATGAGAATCTGGCGTCAAGAAAAAGTATGTGTAGTTCCAATAGTACGTTCCACCACGGTTGTTATCCCAAATTATCTCCTCCATAGTTTAAAATTATTAGATCTTACAGAAACCCTCTACATAACATTGCAAAAGGCTGCGATTCTAAATACATGCAGAATTGTCAGAAAATGTATGCAGATAGATGACAACGAAGTAGGACCTCATCACACAATCCATTAAACGCACCACACGCTACATTTACTTGGCTTGGCCCGTAAATGTGGTAAAAACCAGCCAAAATAGAGCTGAGAAAAAAAAGATAACTGATAATAATAATAATAAGTTTATTTTATTTTGCATGCAAAAATACATCTTAGTTTCTAGGATACACACACTTTGAGATACAGTTTATGAACAAATACAGTTCTGTGAACATCTGTGTCACACAGAGCATGTATGGATTGTTTTATTCAACCCCTTTGCGTATCTCAGAAACCTGACATAGTAGAGCAAAACGGTTTTCAGGTTTGTATGGAGGGTATTTGGACAAGTATATGGCGATTAAAAAATACAACCCTTTTCAACCCCTTTGCGTATCTCAGAAACCTGACATAGTAGAGAAAAATAGTTTTCGAGGTTGTATAGTGTGTGTTAGGAAGTGGACGTGGCAAAGCCCCGACACTATGACCAAAAATGAGATCGACTTCATCATAACGGACAAGAGGCATATATTCAGAGACGTCTCCGTGATCAATAGGTTCAATACCGGTAGCGATCACCGACTTGTACGAGGCTCTCTGAATATTAACTTCAAGGCCGAACGTGTCTATCTGATGAATGTCCATGGCAGGATCTGAAACGTTCCAGGCAAACCTGGTAAACCGATTCGCTGCCGTGGAAACCACAACAGACGTAAACCAGAACCTCGAAAATGTGACTCGGATCCTCAGGGAAGAAGGTATGAGATTCTGTGATATGCAGCGTAAGGGCAAGAAGTCCAAGCTTTCAGAAGGAACTTTAGGGCTAATGAAGGAACGACGTGAAAACCCACCCACCACTTCGTCGGCAAAGCGGTTTCTAAACCGAGAGATCAACAAAAACGTACGACGCGACCTCCGGCGCTTCAATGCTCTTTCGGTTGAAAGAGCAACCGAGCAGAATCGGGGGTCAAAGGTGTTCGTACAATCTCTCGGAAGAAGCCACCTGACGAAGTTGACCACAGCAAGTGGAGAATTCGTTTCTTCGAAGCCAGCAGTCCTTTCGGAAGTGGAGGACTTCTATAGCCGGTTATACGCATCGCATGCATCTCGTCCTGATCCCGAAAATGAGGGTCTTAGAGCCACATTGACACGCCATTTCACCGGAGACCTGCCAGAAGTCAGTATTGGCGAAATCGAGATCGCTCTTGGGCAGCTTAAAAATGGAAAAGCCCCTGGAGAAGACGGCGTTACCACAGAGCTGCTGAAAGCTGGAGGTAACCCCGTACTTAGGGAGCTCCAGAAGCTTTTTAACGCTGTCTTATTTGAAGGGAGAACTCCAGAGGCGTGGAGTAGAAGTGTGGTCGTTTTGTTCTTAAAAAGGGAAACAAGACCCTGTTGAAGAACTATATACCCCTTCTAAGCCACGTCTATAAGCTGTTTTCAAGAGTGATCACGAACCGTCTTGCGCGAAGACTCGACGAATTCCAACCACCGGAGCAGGCTGGGTTTCGGAGCGGATATGGCACCATAGCCCACATCCACACAGTGCGGCAGATTATACAGAAGACCGAAGAGTACAATCAGCCCCTGTGTCTAGCATTTGTGGACTATGAAAAGGCCTTTGACTCTGTTGAAATCTGGTCTGTTCTGGAGTCCCTGCAGCGCTGCCAAGTAAACTGGCGATACATCCAAGTGATGAGATGTCTCTACGAGGCCGCCACCATGTCCGTTCAAGTACAGAATCAGCAAACAAGTACCATACCGTTGCATCGAGGAGTGAGACAAGGGGATGTTATTTCCCCGAAATTGTTCACTAATGCAATGGAGGATATGTTCAAGACGCTGAACTGGAAAGAACGTGGCATTAACATTAATGTCGAGTACATCTCTCACTTGCGATTTGCAGACGATATCGTCATTATAGCAGAAACAGGCAGCAGGGTATCTGGGTGAGTATATGGCCAATAAAAAAATCAACCCTATTAAACCCTTTTCAACCCCCTTGTTTCAACCCCTTTGCGTAACCCAGAAACTTGACATTGTAGAGAAAAATGGTCTTTGGGGTTGTATAGAGGGTATCTGGGTGAGTATATAGGTAGCCAATAAAAAAATCAACCCTTTTCAACACACTTCTTTCAACCCCTTTGCATATCTCAGAAACCTGACATAGTAGAGAAAAATAGTTTTCGAGGTTGTATATAGTGTTTGGATGAGTATATGATGAATGAAATATTCAACCCTTGTTTCAACCCCTTTGCGTATCTCAGAAATCTGACATTTTAGAGAAAAATGGTCTTCGGGGTTGTATAGAGGGTATCTGGGTGAGTATATGGCGAATCAAAATTCAACCCTATTTAACCGTTTTCAACCCCCTTCTTTCAACCCTTTGCGTATTTTCACAGAGAAATAATAATTGTTAGTCAAACAATACTAAAAAGACACCGCGAGTTGCTTGCAACTCGCGCCCCCAAGCGAAATACTAGTTATATTATATATAATTAAATAACCACTCACTCACTCACTGATTGACATAATTGTTCTCCCACTTGCCGTGCTAGGAGGGGAAAACTTTTTATGGGGTTGTATAGAAGGTGTCGGGGTGAGTATGGGAAAAATCTGAAACTACCCCTTTTCAACCCCCTTCTTTCAACCCCATTGCTTATCTCAGAAACCTGACGGCGAAGAGAAAAATGGTTTTCGGGGTTGTATAGAGGGTGTCTGGATGAGTATCAAACAAAAAAAAAATACCCCTTTTCAACCCCCTTCTTTCAACCCCTTTGCGTATCTCAGAAATCTGACAGTTTAGAGAAAAATGGTTTTCGGGGTTGTATAGAGGGTATTTGGGTGAGTATATGGCCAATAAAAAATTCAACCCTCTTCAACCCTTTTCAACCCCCTTCTTTCAACCCCTTGGCATATCTCAGAAACCTGACATTGTAGAGAAAAATGGTTTTCGGGGTTGTATAGAGGGTATCTGGTTGAGTATATGGCCAATAAAAAAATCAACCCTTTTCAACCCCCTTGCGTATCTCAGAAATCTGACATAGTAGAGAAAAATAGTTTTCGAGGTTGTATAAAGGGTATTTAGATGACTATATGGCCAATAAAAATTCAACCCTTTTCAACTCCTACTTTCAACCCCTTTGTTGTTAGTCAAAAAATACTAAAAAGACACCGCGAGTTGCTCGCAACTCGCGCCCCCAAGCGAAATACTAGTTTTATATTATATATAATTAAATAACCACTCACTCACTCACTGACTGATTGACATAATTGTTCTCCCACTTGCCGTGCTAGCAGGGGAAAACTTTTTATGGGGTTGTATAGAAGGTGTCGGGGTGAGTATGGGAAAAATCTGAAACTACCCCTTTTCAACCCCCTTCTTTCAACCCCATTGCTTATCGCAGAAACCTGACGGCGAAGAGAAAAATGGTTTTCGGGGTTGTATAGAGGGTGTCTGGATGAGAATAAAACGACAAAAAAAATACCCCTTTTCAACCCCCTTTTTACAACCCCTTTGCGTATCTCAGAAATCTGACATTTTAGAGAAAAATGGTTTTCGGCGTTGTATAGAAGGTATTTGGGTGAGTATATGGCCAATAAAAAATTCAACCCTTTTCAACCCCCTACTTTCAACCCCTTGGCATATCTCAGAAACCTGACATTGTAGAGAAAAATGATCTTCAGGGTTGTATAGAGGGTATCTGGTTGAGTATATGGCCAATAAAAAAATCAACCCTTTTCAACCCCCTTCTTTCAACCCCCTTGCGTATCTCAGAAACCTGTCATAGTAAAGAAAAATGGTCTTCGGGTTTGTATAGAGGGTATCTGGATGAGTATACGGCCAATAAAAAATTCAACCCTATTCAACCCTTATCGACCCCCTTTTTTCAACCCCTTTGCGTATCTCAGAAACCTGACATTGTAGAGAAAAATGGTCTTCGGGGTTGTATAGAGGGTATCTGGGCGAGTATATGGCCAATAAAAAAATCAACCCTTTTCAACCCTCTTCTTTCAACCCCTTTGCGTATCTCAGAAACCTGACATTGTAGAGAAAAATGGTTTTCGGGGTTGTATAGAGGGTATCTGGGTGAGTATATGGCCAATTAAAAATTCAACCCTTTTCAACCCCCTACTTTCAACCCCTTTGCGTATCTCAGAAATCTGACATTGTAGAGATAATAATTAGTCAAAAGATACTAAAAAGACACCGCGGGTTGCTTGCAACTCGCGCCCCCAAGCGAAATACTAGTTATATTATATATAATTAAATAACCACTCACTCACTCACTGACTGATTGACATGATTGTTCTCCCACTTGCCGTGCTAGGGGGGGAAAACTTTATATGGGGTTGTATAGAAGGTGTCGGGGTGAGTATGGGAAAAATCTGAAACTACCCCTTTTCAACCCTCTTCTTTCAACCCCATTGCTTATCTCGGAAACCTGACGTCGAAGAGAAAAATGGTTTTCGGGGTTGTATAGAGGGTGTTTGGATGCGTAGAAAACGAAAAAAAAAACTACCCCTTTTCAACCCTCTTTTTACAACCCCTCTGCGTATCTCAGAAATCTGACATTTTAGAGAAAAATGGTTTTCGGGGTTGTATAGAGGGTATCTGGGTGAGTATATGGTCAATAAAAAATCAACCCTTTTCAACCCCTTTGCGTATCTCAGAAATCTGACATAGTAGAGAAAAATAGTTTTCGAGGTTGTATAGAGGGTATCTGGTTGAGTATATGGCCAATAAAAAAATCAACCCTTTTCAACCCCCTTCTTTCAACCCCCTTGCGTATCTCAGAAACCTGTCATAGTAGAGAAAAATGGTCTTCGGGTTTGTATAGAGGGTATCTGGATGAGTATACGGCCAATAAAAAAATCAACCCTATTCAACCCTTATCGACCCCCTTCTTTCAACCCCCTTGCGTATCTCAGAAACCTGTCATAGTAGAGAAAAATGGTTTTCGGGGTTGTATAGAGGGTGTCTGGATGAGTATATGGCCAATAAAAAATTCAACCCTATTCAACCCTTTTCAACCCCCTTGTTTCAACTCCTTGGCATATCTCAGAAACCTGACATTGTAGAGAAAAATGGTTTTCGGTGTTGTATAGAGGACATCTGGATGAATATATGGCCAAAAAAAATTCAACCCTATTCAACCCTTTTCAACCCCCTTCTTTCAACCCTTTTGCGTAACTCAGAAATCTGACATTGTAGAGATAATAATTGTTACTAAAAATAACAAAAAGACACCGCGGGTTGCTTGCAACTCGCGCCCCCAAGCGAAATACTAGTTATATTATATATAATTAAAAAACCACTGATTGACTGACTGATTGACATAATTGTTCTCCCACTTGCCGTGCTAGGAGGGGAAAACTTTTTAAGGGGTTGTATAGAAGGTGTCGGGGTGAGTATGGGAAAAATCTGAAACTACCCCTTTTCAACCCCCTTCTTTCAACCCCATTGCTTATCTCAGAAACCTGACGTCGAAGAGAAAAATGGTTTCCGGGTTTGTATAGAGGGTGTCTGGGTGAGGATAAAACGAAAAAAAATATTACCCCATTTCAACCCCCTTTTTACAACCCCTTTGCGTATCTCAGAAATCTGACATTTTAGAGAAAAATGGTTTTCGGGGTTGTATAGAGGCTATTTGGGTGAGTATATGGCCAATAAAAATTCAACCCTATTCAACCCTTTTCAACCCCCTACTTTCAACCCCTTTGCGTATCTCAGAAACCTGACATTGTAGAGAAAAATGGTTTTCGGGGTTGTATAGAGGGTATCTGGGTGAGTATATGGCCAATAAAAATTCAACCCTATTCCATCCTTTTCAACCCCCTTGTCTCAACCCCTTGGCGTATCTCAGAAACCTGACATTGTAGAGAAAAATGGTTTTCGGGGTTGTATAGAGGGTGTTTGGATGAGTATATGGCCAATAAAAAATTCAACCCTTTTCAACCCCCTACTTTCAACCCCTTAGAAAAATGGTTTTCGGCGTTATCTAACATTGTAGAGATAATAATTGTTAGTCAAAAAATACTAAAAAGACACCGCGGGTTGCTTGCAACTCGCGCCCCCAAGCGAAATACTAGTTATATACAATTAAAAAACCACTCACTGATTGACTGATTGATTGATTGATTGACATAATTGTTCTCCCACTTCCCGTGCTAGGAGGGAAAAACTTTTTATGGGGTTGTATAGAAGGTGTCGGGGTGAGTATGGGAAAAATCTGAAACTACCCCTTTTCAACCCCCTTCTTTCAACCCCATTGCTTATCTCGGAAACCTGACGTCGAAGAGAAAAATGGTTTTCGGGGTTGTATAGAGGGTGTCTGGGTGAGAATAAAACGAAAAAAAAAATTACCCCTTTCCAACCCCCTTTTTACGACCCTTTTGCGTATCTCGGAAATCTGACATTTTAGAGAAAAATGGTTTTCGGGGTTGTATAGAGGGTATCTGGGTGAGTATATGGCCAATAAAAAAATCAACCCTTTTCAACCCCCTTGTTTCAACCCCTTTGCGTATCTCAGAAACCTGACATTCTAGAGAAAAATGGTTTTCGGGGTTGTATAGAGGGTGTCTGGATGAGTATGTAGCCAGTAAAAAATTCAACCCTATTCAACCCTTTTCAACCCCCTTGTTTCAACCCCTTGGCATATCTCGGAAACCTGATATTGTGGAGAAAAATGCTTTTCGGGGTTGTATAGAAGGTGTCTGGATGAGTATATGGCCACTAAAAAATTCAACCCTATTCAATCCTTTTCAACCCCCTACTTTCAACCCCTTTGCGTATCTCAGAAATCTGACATTTTAGAGAAAAATGGTTTTCGGGGTTGTATAGAGGGTATTTGGGTGAGTATATGGCCAATAAAAAATTCAACCCTTTTCAACCCCCTTGTTTCAACCCCTTGGTATATCTCAGAAATGATATTGTAGAGAAAAATGGTTTTCGGGGTTGTATAGAGGGTGTTTCGATGAGTATATGACGAATAAAAAATTCAACCCTTTTTAACCCCCTACTTTCAACCCCTTTGCGTTTCTCAGAAACCTGACACAAATTATTATTTTCACAGGGAAATAATAATTGTTAGTCAAAAAATACTAAAAAGACACCGCGGGTTGCTTGCAACTCGCGCCCCCAAGCGAAATACTAGTTATATTATATATTATATATTATATTATATACAATTAAAAAACCACTCACTGATTGACTGATTGACATAATTGTTCTCCCACTTGCCGTGCTAGGAGGGGAAAACTTTTTATGCGGTTGTATAGAAGGTGTCGGGGTGAGTATGGGAAAAATCTGAAACTACCCCTTTTCAACCCCCTTCTTTCAACCCCATTGCTTATCTCAGAAACCTGACGTCGAAGAGAAAAATGGTTTCCGGGGTTTTATAGAGGGTGTCTGGGTGAGTATAAAACGAAAAACAAATTACCCCTTTTCAACCCCCTTTTTACAACCCCTTTGCGTATCTCAGAAATCTGACATTTTAGAGAAAAATGGTTTTCGGGGTTGTATAGAGGGTATTTGGGTGAGTATATGGCCAAGAAAAAAATCAACCCTATTCAACCCTTTTCAATCCCCTTGTTTCAACCCCTTGGCATATCTCAGAAACCAGACATTGTAGAGAAAAATGGTTTTCGGGGTTGTATAGAGGGTATTTGGGTGAGTATATGGCCAAGAAAAATTCAACCCTATTCAACCCTTTTCAACCCCCTTGTTTCAACCCCTTGGCATATCTCAGAAACCTGACATTGTAGAGAAAAATGGTTTTCGGGGTTGTATAGAGGGTATCTGGATGAGTATATGGCCAATAAAAAATCAACCCTTTTCAACCCCCTTGTTTCAACCCCTTGGCATATCTCAGAAACCTGACATTGTAGAGAAAAATGGTTTTCGGGGTTGTATAGAGGGTATTTGGGTGAGTATATGGCCAAGAAAAATTCAACCCTATTCAACCCTTTTCAACCCCCTTGTTTCAACCCCTTGGCATATCTCAGAAACCTGACATTGTAGAGAAAAATGGTTTTCGGGGTTGTATAGAGGGTATCTGGATGAGTATATGGCCAATAAAAAATCAACCCTTTTCAACCCCCTTGTTTCAACCCCTTGGCATATCTCAGAAACCTGACATTGTAGAGAAAATGGTTTTCGGGGTTGTATAGAGGGTATTTGGGTGAGTATATGGCCAAGAAAAATTCAACCCTATTCAACCCTATTCAACCCTTTTCAACCCCCTTGTTTCAACCCCTTTGCGTTTCTCAGAAATCTGACATTTTAGAGAAAAATGGTTTTCGGGGTTGTATAGAGGGTGTTTGGATGAGTATAAAACGAAAAAAAAAATTACCCCTTTTCAACCCCTTTGCGTATCTCAGAAACTTGACATTGAAGAGAAAAATGGTTTTCGGGTTTATATAGAGGGTATTTGGATGAGTATATGGCCAATAAAAAATTCAACCCTTTTCAACCCCCTTGTTTCAACCCCTTGGCATATCCCAGAAACCTGACATTGTAGAGAAAAATGGTTTTCGGGGTTGTATAGAGGGTATCTGGGTAAGTATATGGCCAGTAAGAAATCAACCCTTTTCAACCCCCTTCTTTCAACCCCTTTGCGTATCTCAGAAATCTGACACAGTAGAGAAAAATGGTTTTCGGGGTTGTATAGAGGGTATCTGGGTGAGTAAAAATACTAAAAAGACAACGCGAGTTGCTCGCAACTCGCGCCCCCAAGCGAAATACTAGTATATATATACAATGGTATGGTATGGAAGAACATCTTAGTATTTCGAGGTGGTCCCTTTCTAGTTTGTGAAGATCTGATGAAGAACTTCGAGAGAGGAAACGGAACTCTTCAATAACTGACAGCAAATCTTCCGATTGATGATTGTGATTCCCTTGCAAACGTCAAACCATGCGCCATAAACGCCGTAATCTTTAGATTGCCCTGATTTAAGTTTGATTTTTTCGTTGCTCGAAGGAGTAGCAGACCTAAGTATTTGATATTAATTCCAGCTCGATTCCTCCACGCATGCCTGACAAAAAAGGTTCTTGACAGACTGACAAACGGGCAGACGAACAACAGTCATCCTATAAGGGTTCCGTTTAATTTCTTTATGAATTGCGTTTTTTTTTTTCGATACAGCAATAGTGGGAGGACCTCAATTAATATTGTAAAAGTAAGGGACGAGCTTGAGAATGTCATTTTGATATTGCATGACACTCACGAAGTGCGACATAGAAAATGGAATTACGAAGGGACAGCTCGGTCCACAGAGTAGAGGGCACGTACTTGTAGTCGGGCGGCGGCTTGAACTCGGGGTTGATCTGCTGCATGCGCGTGACGAGCCGGTGGCGCTCCTCCTCCAGCTTGCGGCGCGTGCGGTACTCGCGCGTGTTGAGGCGCTTGCCGTCCGTGGAGTAGATGGGCTCCGGCGACGGCGACCTGCGCGCGCAGCCGTCAGCCAGTCGCCCGCGCCAGCACGCCGACCACACACAGGCTTGCGTTTCATTGCTACACTCAACTTCTCAGACCTGGCCAGGCGAGACGCACATCGCATCACGATTTAACAAAAATTAGCTTCATGTTTTCTATGATATTATAATTTGAGAATGTCTACAAAGTTGTATTGTCTTAGCGTAATTTGAATTTTGGCCAGCGAGTGAAATGCAAACCTGAGTAATAGATAGCTGATCCGACGAGCGGAGTGCTGCGGCGAGCTGTGCGCGGAGCGGGCGGTGCACGAGTTACAGTAACAAAAGGGGATATACTAGGTATTATGAAGTGCACTGATTGATATCCTACACTAACACCTAGATCCTAACGCCCGGGGAAAAAAATAATTCAATTAATTTGTTCCTGAAATTTTAATTAAGCTCATTAGCCCTGAAAATAATCTGGTTATTAATAATTATTGAGCTGTCGTTGCTGAAAATTATCAATAATAATATTATTAGACGTTTGGTTAATTAATTGAATCATTAGTGATTGTAGCAGTCTGTATGCGACCTGCAACTGAAGAAAACGGCGCATTAGTAGCAGGCGACGCGACCGCTCCACGCGCGCCCTCTCGCTCGACCTCGCCTTCTCCTCACACATTTCACTTTTTCCTTCAAAATATTATTTTAAACCTTGTTATATTGTTTAATTATTTTATAATCATACTACAATCAGAATCTCTATATTTTGACTAAACGATAAGTCTTTAATTCTCCTAATTTTTAGTTTTAAATAAAATGTTGTAGATCCGCGTAAACATACTTTATAAATCTTAATTTTAGCTGGCGCTTAAAACAAGTTCTTAATTATGAAATTTTATTTTTGATTTTAACTATCACTTTGATTTTAATTTGGATTCTAATTTTGTTTTTGATAATAATTTTGATTTTAATTTCGTTTATGTTTGTAATTCTGATTTTGATCTAAATTTTGATTTTAACTTTAATAGTCTAAATATTGTCTACCAATTCCGGAGGAGCGAGACAACCCCCACAAGTGTTATTAACCACTTACTGGGGTTGTTTCATTCGCATTTGTTATGAAAATCTAAGAGACTCACTAAATTGATTGCGTTCGTGCGCACGTACACATTGATTTAGTTAAGTTGTCGCGTAGTGTCGTAGACTGAGCGATCCAGGCTCAAACAAGCCTTCGTGGAGTAATAGCGGACGTCGGCTGGCCGGCCCCCTGGCTGTATAGATGGAATATCATTACTTGGCGAAACTTCACTATTGAAATTACGTTGCTATTTTTATTAATATCATCAAAATCCTTGTGTTGTTTATCTTTTTTTTTGTAGTCAGTCGAGTCGCGCCGACAGACGGCACCTTCTTAATTTGCTCTTTTGAACAAATTATTTCGAAGATCACGCGATGTTTTTGATTAGGACGACTCCTAAGATAGAGTTGCTATTAAAATTTAGTTGGCGTACTATTGTAGTGATTGATATCTGTGAACTAGAAAAACTAACATTTTGACAGATATTATCCATTTTTTTATATTTAATACCATACAAAAAGGACTTAATAACTATTAAAATATTATTAAACATATTCAGGAACTTTTTTTTTCAGTGTGCAAAATAAACATCAAAATGACAAATTAAGCTTTAAAGTTATAGTTAGCCAATATGTTAACTTTGAATATGATTTTATGGCTACTCGCCGACGCGCGAAGAAACGAGGCGCGCTAAGTACACACCCATAAGCCGTACGAATTTGCGTGGGTTACGATGTAGTGATCGCTGACTTTATCAGGTTCTAACTTGACTTTTTAAGTTTTGGCCGTGATCTGAATTTATTTGAAGCGTAATTCAAATTTTTCCGGTATGTCAATTATTTTATACCAAATAAATTATTGATCTCTTAGTTAATATAATAGATTTAATTTCACGACAAAACAGTAGGTTATAACCGTTGAAAACACCAATTCCAGATCGCATAATATTTCGAAAAATATTCGAATATTACCAGCAAAAATACGCCAGTACAGTACCAAAGTTTATTTAATATTGGTAGGACCTATTTGAGAGCTGATGAACATGAGACATGAGACGTGTGTGTGTCTCATGTCTCAGTCGGAGTACGGGACATCGGTACAGCCAGGGCGCGTGGAGCGGTCGTAACTAGAGATATAGTAATGGAGTCATCAGTTCGTATAGTCATAGCCGTGCGGCGGGTCACAAACCTCTCCTCGATGTTGGCGGGGATGCCCAGGTCGCCGGAGCGCAGCTTGCGCGACACCTCCTCGATCTGCAGCTGCACTGCAAGGGAACGGGTTAGCCAACCGCGGCCACACGCACGCATTAGAATACTGCGCATACACATCGCCTAGCCGCGTTACATACTCTCACAGCGCCCACTCACGCGCGCTTCGCTGGAACTAAAATAACATGTGGGCGCCGAGGCGCACAAGAGAGAGCCTACCGTATCGTTACATTCAACATTCTTTTAAATGTACAATTTGAAATCAATTATTAGCTGAATGTTTGCCTAAAAATACGTGCTCGTTAAATTCTTTAAAAAAAATCTCACACCTATTTTATCTATCGTTAATTTATACAGAGACAATACCTACCGTTTTAATGATTCATTTTAAGCAAGAACTAGCCGAGGATCAGTAAGAGCCAGGCGCGGCGTGCAGGCGGCGATACTCACGCAGGTACTGCTCCTCCTGCTCGCGCGTGAGCGTGCTGGGCAGCACGGTGGGCAGGCCGGGGATGAAGGTCTTGTCGTGCTCGCCGCCCATCCAGCGCGTGCGCCGGCGCCGCGCGCGCCGCTCCGCCGCCGTCTCGCCCGCCGGCCCTGGGGGCGACCAGGCTGTCAACAGGGCGCTATCTCTACTGGCCCGCCGGCTCGCAGACGAGCGGTACGCACCCAGGCCGTCGTCCTGGTCGTCGTCGGGGTGGTAGTCGGGCGGCGCGCTGGGCCGCTCGGCGCGCTCGGGCCGGTAGCGCGAGTCGGAGCGCGCCTGCAGCAGCTCCAGCTTCTGCTGCACCGACGTGGGCGGCGGGATGGCCGTGGCGGCCGACAGCGCGGCGGCGGCGGCGGCGGCGGGCTGCACGGGCGCCGCCATGCGCCGCGCCGCCACGAACGTCTGCGCCACACGCAACACACTCATTATTATACGACACGCACACATGCACACACTCTGTGCGAATGTCAATATATTTGGTTATTGAATTATATATATATCATGCTTTTTATAAGGATGGGAAATCATCAAATGATTTCTTCCGCTCTGGGCGGAACACAACGCGCCGCCGAAAGTTATGTCATGCTGAATATTGTTTCAATGAAGATCTACTATCTTGTGTCACTTTCATATCTCCAAAAAAAACATATTACTTACATACTCAATAAGAAAATATGTTCAGATAATATGGGAGATTAAATAGTGTAGAATCAGGAAAAATATGACAACTATATATACTGCTTCCGGAAGTCAAAAAACATAAAATTGCATAGCTCTAGCATTCCGCGTTAAGTGGTTTCATTTCTGAAACCACTGTTCCACCGTTAAACCTATCTTAATAAAATACTTTCAGTCAACATACCACGCGGACGAAGCCGTAGACAAGTGACTATTTGAAAATCATTTTTACAAAGTTATGTTTGGTCCAATCACACTTTAATTAAGTTGTTGCATTTTGCCTCCGGGCAATATAATTTGATTTATTAAATTTATTCCATCCAGCAGGTTGGTTTAAAAACAAATCACTGTACAATTGAATTTTAAAAATATTGTAAAACTAGACGAGGTTGATACTTACCACATAGTTGATATATTTCTACAAAATACAAAACCATTTTATTACATTTTTCAAAATAGCAGAAAATACACCTCAGTGAGCGTCAGCACAATGTATAATATTTATAACATACATATTATACAGTGTGAAATTTTAATGGTTGTTTTCCCGAAGCGAAATGAGTTTGTATCGGTAATACATTCGATTTATATATACAAAAAATATTAGACTCCATAAATGGCAGATTAACAATTGTGATAAACAAAACTCGAAAGCGACTTGAACCAACAGTACCTAGTGCATCGCGCGATGATATGTAGGTACCTACGCGGGAGTAGGCGCGCGGTTGGCCCGTACCTACAGCCACGAGGTCGTTGCACTTTACGTATTAATCAGCTGATCACTACTTCTGACTTAATAAAACACAGAACCCAATAAGTTATTCCAATTTTCCATTCATACTTTTACGGGCTTAGGACCGTCATAAATACTTTTTTGCCTACAACTTACAAATCACTGAGAAACTAATAAAAATCAAGACAGTTATCTTTAAAAAAAGTCTGATTTAGATATTTGAGTATTTAAAGCGTACTTAAAAGATGGAATCAACCTATTTACAATGATTTTGATTACCTAACCTACTTTTAAATGTTTATTTACAAGGTACGAGTAAGTACTTACATTTCTCGGTGGCGGAGTAATTGTTCGAAATGCAAACCACTACGTTGAATGCACAAACGAGCACGTTTTAACTGATTGTCTTTCAGTTTGATTAGTGTCTCTGTTACGTCTCACGATATTGAAAGCGTCCACTATCGCACTTATCAACGCGTCGCGTCGCTTGTTTGGTGTTCCTCACACCGAACTTTAAATTAAAAAAATGTAATGACGATTCATTTTTGAAAAGATGTCGATAACGTATTACACTTACGACGATCGCGGAAGGACTAAGCGCAGAGCAATATTTTGGTGGCACCCGCGGCATCTCTTTGTCGGCATTTGCGGCATGTCTTTGGCGGCTCCAATTGCCGCGTGCGCGCAGGCTAGTTAATGCCGTATCACCATCCACGAGAGCTTATTTTGCTCTGAACAGTTATTATTCACTGTTTCTTTGTATTTTTCCGAAAGCGCGCGGCCGCCATGTAGGTATCTACCTACGTTAGGTCTAGTGCACTACTATTGATTCTCGCTCTTTCGAGTTTATGAACACTTTTTTAATGATTTGAAAAAAAAAACATTTTTTTTTTTTAGTTTAACTTTGTGTTTCGATAGTACTACTGATGGGTAATCGTCCTGCCGCGGGAAAACAACCATTTAGATTGCACGCTGTATAAGCAACGCGGTTTCACTGATACTATAACATTTAACCATCACAATACGAGTTCATAGTTCTATAAAAGATCCACAAATCCTTTACTGTCATCTTCAGGTTTGGGCCACATGGCCCAGAGTACTAGTGAGCTTATTGTACCATGACGTTATTGGCTGACACAAATCCTTTACTGTCATCTTCAGGTTTGGGCCACATGGCCCAGAGTACTAGTGAGCTTATTGTACCATGAGGTTATTGGCTGACACAAATTCTTTACTGTCAGCTTCAGGTTTAGGCCACATGGCCCAGAGTACTAGTGAGCTTATTGTACCATGAGGTTATTGGCTGACACAAATTCTTTACTGTCAGCTTCAGGTTTGGGCCACATGGCCCAGAGTACTAGTGAGCTTATTGTACCATGACGTTATTGGCTGACACAAATTCTTTACTGTCAGCTTCAGGTTTGGGCCACATGGCCCAGAGTACTAGTGAGCTTATTGTACCATGACGTTATTGGCTGACACAAATTCAAGATAAGATAAGGAAACAACTTTCATGGCAATTTTATTAGTCACATTAATGTTGATCTTTAAAGTTATTATAGTATGGAAGCATGAGTTACCTCTCGCTCAATAGCATTATGCTGAAAAAGACTAAAACTCAATATTCCAGTAACAATCAGACCTGATGATCCTACGATTTGCTTACAACAATCAGTCCCTACTGGATACCTTTCAAATGTCAATGTATTTCTTTAACCAGGCTGTAATTATTTTTTAGTTTTATAACCTGATAGTTATCACAGTCAGTATGTGCATCTGTCAACAATGTCTGTTCAGTGTTTAGGTATAGTTGTGCTTACTGTTTCTTTATTAACATGATCTTAAGTCATGAGCAAGGCATCAACTATTTACTAAGTATCCAATATGCAGGCAAAGTCTTTAAGATCTGTGGCAGGAAGTATGAAGTGGGCGGGCTGAGGGCGGAGGTACCTGCGCAACGGCGGCGGCGGCGAGGATGGCGGCCTGCGTGGCGGGGTTGATGGCGCCGTTGCTGGTCACCTGCCGGGCCGTGGCCTTCGTGGTCGTGCCCACCATCTGGTCCAGCAGCGCGATCGTGCCATCTCTGTAACCACATCTCTTTTGGTTATCCAATGTGTCTGCCTATATCACACTCAATCATTATAGTTAAGGTTTAACCCTATTTTCTACCAATGCACCAAACTGCATATTGCATTATACACACCTTAAACTTGTTTGATAAGGTTGGATAACTAATTGCATCATCCACTTCCTGTTTCAATATTTACCAACTAATTTAGACACTACACTTCACAGGATTTTTTTAACTTTGTTTTCACTGTAATTTGTGACAGGTTACAATAAAAACAACAAAAATACACATCATGAAATTCGAACAATGGATGCTTTACCATTTTTACTCGTTACTGGTCGATTTTGCTGTCAGTTTGTAGACCACAGTCAAGCCTGTGTGTGACTGTGACCTGTCGTCTAACGGCCGAAACCAATAACCGATCTATCACATAGGTACTGGAGATAGAAAAACAAATGAAACAACAGAAAAATTATACCTATAGGTTTTCTGTTGTTTCATTTGTTTTTCTATCTCAAGTATGTGATAGATCGGTTATTGGGTTCGGCCGTAATGCAATGACCGATGTTTATGTGACATTGATTAAGGAAAATCTTGATATATGGTTATGGAAAGGGTAAGTTTTACAAATACCATATGATATAATTATGGTATGTATTTGAAAATGGAAAGGACTAAACTATAGCTTTTATTTAACTTGCAATGAATGTTTGTTCAGCTGGAATCTTGCTACCTACTCAATTTTGAAGCAGATATTATTTACTTATGTACACACAAGACACTCAAAAAAAAAGAAAATTTTGTAAAAAATCAAGAGCACAAAGGTACTGCTTATTTCAATAGAAATTTCTTCCAGCAGACCTGCGACAGAAGAGTCATATCTGCAAAACCCACGATGACAATACACGATAAGCTGTGTGACGTCAAAATCCAATATGGCAGACCATCCAAGATGGCAGAATGTTATTTTTAATGCATTTCTACAATATGGGTATCAAATGAAAGGTCTTGTTTAGAGTAACTAATGACACACAGAGAAACGAAAAATAATGTGACTTCATTTTAAATCCAATATGGTGGAACATCCAATATGGCGGAATAGTTACTTTTTATGTACTTCTGCAATATGGGTATCAAATGAAAGGGTTTGCCGAGAATTAATAGAAAAATATTCTGACATCACACTTAATCCAATATGGCAGACTAGAAGTTTTTTATGCTCTCCTAGCGCGAGGTTTGCGTACAAATAAACTTAACAGATTAAGTTACTCAGTTAAATAGTACTAGTTTACACAGGTAAATCGCGTAACAAGCTTTATGATCATAGAAATTGTGTATAATGAGGCTATAAGTTGATAGTTAAAATTGTATTTTCTTCTTTTAGAGCATTTAAATAAAAGCTTTTTAATTTATTTATTTTAATTTTAGTATTAGGTTTTTAGGTTATGCTTTAGGTAATTAGTTTTCATTTTTACATGTGTATATTTAGTTATGTAAAGTTCATTTACTTTAGCGATTGTAAAATAATTATAGGTTTGTACCTATAATTATTTTACAATCGCTAAAGTAAATGAACTTTACATAACTATTATTACTATTTATTCTGAGTAATATTAAGAGATTTATGCCAAAAAAGGATTTTATAGCCAGGCTATAAAATCTTTATAGCCAATCTTTCTTTAAATCACCAAACGCTTTCTTTTTATCTATGTTTTGCTCATCATCACATGCAAGATTCCAATATGTCTTTCTTCTAAATATGTAACTATCAATATGATATTGAGTGAGCATGTGTACTCTCTGTAAAATCTTGGGTATTGAATTCTATCACACTATCAGTCATTTGTCACTCATGACTTGTGGAATTGACTGACTCTTGCATTAGCGTGTAATGGTGCCTCATCACTAGAAGTACTAGAAAAACAATGGTCTCGCCTGTCTTTAGATTTCCGGCTGCGACTGCGGCTCCTGCTACGGGAGCGGCTGCGACTGCGGCGCTTCTCCTTGTGTCGGTCGCGGCTACGGCTGCGCTCCCGGTCCTTGTCCCTGTGGAGCATTTTTCTGTTTTTAATGAGTGGCCTCTCACAGTTCAACCTAGAGCTTGTCCACTGCTTAACTGGACTTGCCTGTGCCTCTAGCCAGGGCTTCCGAAGAACTTACAAAGAGACTATACACTAAAAGCACCCCCTGTCTGTGGGCGTCACTGGGAAGCAGCAGCTAGGGAGAGGCTGGATTGAACAAAGATTATTATTTGAAGGCAAATATCAACATCCAGTGTTTCCACTTTAATGATTTCCTTTCCCCACAGCTCAATTGAGATTTCCCCTTATTAGGACTTTTTCCCCTCAAATATTATTCTGCTGTAGTTTTGGCACTACTGCTCAACCTTATATCATTGTGCTCAACGGTGACCGTTGAATGGTCACTTATCATTAGATGATACATACTAAACAATTTAGCATACTCCACAGAGCAAAATTAAAAACAAACAGAAGAGAAATAGATGAAACCTGCACGTGTCGCCACTGCTTGCTTTATACGGTACCACGTAAACCACGTTAGTCCATACAAAAATGAGTTCAGAAATTTTCCGCAATATTTTAGGCTACGCCCTCGATTTCCCCTTTTCATGTCTTACCCCTTTTTCCTCCCCTCTGGACCCTAATTTCCCCTCAAAAGGGAAATTTCCCCTCATTGTGGAAACAATGTCAACAACATGAATCTGACACTTGCGTGCATACGTACCTTTTGGAGCGATGACGGTCCCGGTCGCGGTCCCGGTCTCTATCCCGGTCGCGATCGCGGTCGCGGTCGCGGTCACGATCTCGGTCGCGGTCTCGCTCCCTATCTTTATCACGGTCTCGGTCTCGGTCTCGGGTCTTCTCACGATCTCTCTCCTTATGCCTATCCCTTTCGCGGTCGCGGGATCTTGAGCGACTCCTGTCGCGATGTCTTGAACTCATAGCAAGAGCTTACGAACGCACTTATAAATAAACAGTTTAGATATCTATCACTATTGCGATTTCAGGAGTACACAGTATAGCAATAATAGTTTTAATTTACTTTATGCGAGGATTATGATTAATGTAATGGATGAGCGTTTTGTTTGCCAAGATTCAAATTACTATTAGTAAATTTGAGCCAGTTAATAAGTCGACTTATTTAAAGGTATTCTTACACTACATAATTCATGTTGGTAGCGAAACCACAAAATGAGCAAGCAAGAGCAAGACAACGACGTAAAATGGCGACGCGACAGGGCGCCACTGCGCCAGTCATAGACTATGTTGCAGCGACCATTGAGATGGGAAAAATATGGAGACGCTGCGTTACGTTATTGCATTCTATACATACATTTGCTTATACAAATATGAGTGAAATATGATTCAGAACTTGAAATATCGTTATGTCTCATTCTTTCTAGTGAGATAATCCTATTTGATAACAGAGACAACTATATTTAAGTTGTTGCTAATTATGGCAACATTTTGTCGTGATGTAGACACAGTTGTAGGTAAGTGCCGTTGCAGCCATATTATGCGACAAATTCATGGCAGTTACGCTGTCAAATGGTTGTTTACTTCTAATATTATTGAGATTTGCGAGAAAACTACGAGGAATTTTACTAATAAACTGCATGTAAATGTTGGAAAACATAAATCCAACATGCCTGTGTGTTGTGTTGTGAAGTGTGGTGCAAGAAACAATCAAAATCCACCTCAATTGTCTTTGCACAGTTTATTAGCCGGTTTTCATGCATTTAATACACACAATAATACACATTCGGTGATACTATTGTAACGCAATCATGAATTTATGGATAAAGTATTGATATTTGGGTTCATTTCCACATAACAGGCCTTTTTATTATATTTGTTTATTCATTCTTTTGTTTACATAATGAAATAGTGTTGTACCGTTGCCGACTTGCGGTAATTAGAGATGAGACGTATATACTGGTAGAGGTATATATACCAAGTATGTGCTTCCCAGTACATAGACCGGGTACGGACCGAAATACTGGGTAAATACCTTGAAGGTATGACGTCAGACGCATAGTATGATACGAACCGCTACCACAAGGTAGCGCCCAGTTTTATCGGTAGTTCGGTACGCCGAAGCAACCCGAAGCTACCCGACAGCTTACGAAGAGACCCGAAACGTCATTCGTGCTTTATGAACATTCGGTTGATTTAATTTAGTTAGACAAAATGGGTACTTATTTTTACGTGCATAAGGAACATAATAGCATAATTACATTTTTTGTCACGACGTGAAAGAGTTCCTTAGTTTGTTTATGTTAGGGAATATTATTACGTGTTTGAATGTTTACGTTGTCTAGTGCTACTTAGGTCGACAATGTTTTGATTTTTTTTTGCGTCAGTTGTAAGTTTTGCGACAGTCCTAAGCCTGGTAAAGTAGGAAGGAAAGATTTCATATCTCATAATGCATAATTACGTATAGGTACTTGAAACATCGTACCTTGGAGGCATACCATACTTATCGCATACGTTAACTTATCGAAATCCTACCACACCCAAATACTTAGAAGTATTTTGATACCTGGTATTTGTACTAGGTATTTAGTGATACCCATACCTTAAAGGCCGGATATGGAGAATGGCAGGTATATCTCATCTCTAGCGGTAATACGGAACTAGTTCCTCCGCTGGAACGATATCGGTATATAATCCTGCGTCTTATTCGGTCCGAGTGACCTAGCTAGGTCCGGGCTGTGATTCACACTTCACACCAAAATCAAAATATTTTACGTAAACCTGAAGAAAACATTGAAAAAGCTAATTATTTCTAAAAGAGTAATCATGGAGTTTCTTGCTGGCACTTCTCCATAGGAATGTTTGTTTTAGTTACATATTAGCAGCTCTAAACAAAATGATTTAAAAATACTTTAATTTTTATAGGTTTCCTAAAAATGAAGGCTTAAAGAAAAAATGGTTAGAGGCTAAGGGTCGTAGGGTGATGTTAAATAGCCTATAGCCATCCTGGCTACCAAAAGCAAAAATAATTTTAATGGCTTTTTTTTTGCGCGGTACCCTAATTATTTCTCTAAAATAAAAGTAGCCTCAGTTACTCCTTGTAACATATCTGCCAGTAAAAATCCCGTCAAAATTTGTACAGCTATTTCAGAGAATAGCCGGGACAAACACTTCAATTTCATTTATTTGTATAGATAGCAGAAGGTAAGATAACCTACTCATCTTTTTCTGTTACTATTACAACGGATTTTAATTAAGTACATAATATTAGGTATGATCCAAACGTGATAAACTAGTGGAACTCGTATTTAGTATCGATACTCGTTGTAGTAACACCTTGATTGACTCAACCCTAGCAATGGCAGCCATTTTATGCGACAATATGAGTTGTAGGTATGCACCCTTTTTTTTTGTAGGTATTTCCAGTCCATGCTTTTATAGGTCAATGGCAGCGACAGGCGACCATCAGGCGACAGCCAGAGTCCCACAGATTTAACAGATTTTGTTAGGGCTGGCGCTGCACACTGGGACACTTTGCATTTTTTGTTTGACTAGTTCAAATTACTGTTCAGTGTGTTCTATCAAAAACAAGATTCTAGTTTTATTTTTGGCCCTATCAATTATATATTTTTGCACTTTATTCTATCCTATATTTATTTTAGTAAAAATTATTTTAATTTTTAAAGAGAATGATTTAAAATGAGCAATAAATATTTATGATGGAACATTTAAAGAACAGTCATTGCGCACACGGGGTGAGTTTTTGTAACAATGTTCTAAAATCATACAGAGTAGATAGGTACATACTTAAATAGTCCAATTGCACTAAAAACATACTTCATACCACCGAACACGATGTTCACACATTCGAGGGGTGATTTATTTTGACATTCGTACACGAACACGGAGGACGTGAAAATAATTGCTGCATGCGCGTTACATCTAATGAGCTTCTGCTCGCATACTCGATTTGATACACGATTTCTTCTTTCGAAAATGTCTACGAAAACCACAGCGAAAACAGGCCATTAATGAAATCTTTAATTTGGAGTTGCTGACTGGCAACCCCAATAAATGATAGCAAATCTTTCGGGATTGCAGAAATCGCATGTTTGTTTATTGTTTAGTAGCGACCCGCCCCGGCTTCGCACGGGTCAGTGCCGGATTTATATTTTTTATCAGTGTAGGCCACTTTTTCCCGCCGCCCCATGTTCACCTTTCTAAAATAATATTTTTCCATTTGTAGTTTACTACATTTAGAAAGCCTTATAGATACTTAAAGTTAAATAAACGAATGAATTAGTCATTAAGAAAGAGTGTCAAAAAGAAACAAGAATACAATTTTTACAGGACTTTTTAATAGCAAAATCATCTATAATATCATCATAGTTTATGGTATTCATTATCTCTGCTTCTATGTAGAGAAGAGCTACTAGATGGTTTCACCTGCCTGCGCCACTTATTCTTTCTGCCTCAGTGTTCTTTCTTTCGTCTCCTAAGGATCATAGCTTCATAGCTTTATGTTAAATAATTATGGTTCTGGTATCCTGGTACTTTGTAAGTCTTCAATCGCAATTCCAGCCCTAGAAACGCTTCGACATGTTTTAGGAACATATAGATACATTGTTTAAGCAAAAGTGAGTGCTTGTAATTTAATATGAACTTTATACAACAGCAATAAGGCTCAAATTGACTCTACGTTTTAGTTAGAAAATGTTGTATGGGAAAAAGAAATGGGATTTTCCGCTTTTCTGTTGAAATTTTTCCTGAATTTTCTTTGCTATAAACCTCACGGAGCCCGAGACCTTTCCAATGAATGCAAAACCGTGGAAATCGGTTCGTGCGTTCTGGAGTTATAGCGTCAGGAAGGAAAACCCGACTTATTTTTACATAGTAGATTCAACCGACTTCTACACAAAAAAAATCCAAAAAGTACCTACAAAATAACTTTAATTTCGGAACTCTGTTTTTGGTTGCTTTTTCGTTTTTGAACACCGACTTCCGCATCTTTTGTAAAAAGTTTTTTTATTTTTCACTTTTTAGTGGTAAAACACCTAAACGTACCAATAACATTGATGTAAACAATAAACAAACATGCGATTTCAGCAATCCCGAAAGATTTGCTATCATTTATTGAAGAGTTCCGTTTCCTATCATCTCTGTTCTTCATCAGATCTTCACCAAATTAGAAAGGTACCACACTGAAATACTATGATGCTCTTCCAAACCATCGTACACAATTTTATTTTTTCATTTTACATCGACAAGAGGTAGGGTTGCCATCATCGAAATTGCCGACGCCGGACAAAATCTTTAAAACCCTGGACATTTGAGTGAAATTAATTTTTTCCCCGAACAGACCCGAAAAAAAAACCCTTATAAATATATAAAAAAGGATAAACTTTAATTTTTTTAATAATCTATTACAGCGTGTTAGCAATATAAACTAGAGTGCCAGCTATTTTGCTGATTTACGAGTAGATCGTAACCCGCTTACGATTACGAATGAATGATTACATAACTAAGTATTGTTTTAATTTGTTGCTTATCTTCCAAATTTTCAATCAATGGAGGATTCCTCGACAGAAAAAATGTCAGGTAATACCAGGACACCTTTGAAAACTCCGCCCGGACGCTCCCCGGACGCCCTCCAAACTAGGACAAATCCGGGGAAATCCGGACGGATGGCAACCCTAACAAGAGGGAATGAGAACGTCGTCAATGTAAACTAAGCCACGCATTATTAGGGATAACTCAAATACTAGTCGTCAGATCTCAATCAAACAGGCATCAGCTTTTAAATATAAAAAGAATCATCAAAATCGGTACACCCGGTACAAAGATGTAACACACACAAAAAAATATAGTCGAATTGAGAACCTCCTCATTTTTTGAAAGTCGGTTGAAAGGCAACCGAAACGTCGGTCTCAAAATAATATAATATTAAAATGTAGAAACACATCAATAAACCACCAATGTAAAAGTATCGTGTTAAAGAAGGATAATTTTCATTTTCATATACTTAATGAGTGTTAATGATTAAATAGGTATATTAGAGTATTGCACACTATTGTGTACCTACCACTTACCTATGTCAATAAAAACTGAAGCCTAACAACAAAGAATATTGAGTAGATATCACTGTGATTTTTTATTCAGTACCTAGTCGTTACGTATTTTGTTTTGGTAAGTAAAGTAGGTATTTAAAGACAAGACGACGAGAGTGTAGCGTAGCTTTCGACAAGGTCTGGCACAACGGGCTGATATACAAGCTATACCAGCTCGGTGTGCCGGATCGTCTCGTGCTCATCTTACGAGATTATCTGTCGAACCGTACCTTCCAGTACCGAATCGAAGGTGCACTTTCGTCCCCTCACCCCATTCGCGCCGGAGTACCCCAAGGCGGTGTCCTGTCCCCCCTAGTGTTCTCGCTATTTACTAGCGATATTCCCACTAGCTCTAAGACACAGCTAGCTCTGTTCGCTGACGACACGGCGATATATTGCTCCGGCAATAGCGAGAAGGCAATAGCCGGCCACGTCCAGAGATCCGCAAACGCACTATGCGCTTGGTTCCAGAAATGGAGAGTGGAAGTCAACCCAGAGAAGAGTCAGGCGATCTTGTTTTACAAGCCCCAAACTCGTCTCTTCCCCCCCGTCCCAGCCCGATCACGTTATTTGGCAAGCCGATCCCCTGGGTTGAGCAAGCTAAATATCTAGGTGTGATCCTCGATCGCAAGCTCACCTTCAGAGAGCACATAAAGACGGTGCGCAACCGTGCCGCTTTCGCTCTCGGTAGGCTTCATTACATGCTGAACGCACGCAGCAAGCTATCCCTGAAATGCAAACTACGCATTTTCACCACGTGCATACGTCCGATAATGACTTACGCGTGTGTAGCCTTCGCACACGCTAAGCCTCGCCAGATCCATAGGTTGCAGGTCATCCAAAACCGGTTTCTCCGAAAGGCTACGGGAGCCCCGTGGTACGTTAGAAATGAGCGTCTCCATGTCGACCTCCGTATCCCCACCATCAAACAATTCATGAAACGTATTTCTAAGCGTTTCATAGAGTCCGCTGAAAAGCACCAGAACCCCCTTATCGTGTCGGCCACCCGATACATGCCCTCCCAGATCAGCAAGATCCGCCGACCGCGGCATACCCTTGTTGAGCCCGATGACCCCATCACCCTGACCCAAGAGAGTAGTAGGGAAACCAGCACTCTTAGGAAAAATAAACCCAGAACGCGTTCCGTATACCGACCTCGCCGACGAGGTCCATCGCGACGCCCCCGTCAAAACCCTCCCCGACTTTTGCCTAACGAGCCAGCCCGCGCTGCTGAGCCATTAGCGTTAAATTCCCTAAATAATATCAATCAGACCCAGCCTGTCCCTTGCTGCCCCCCCTCAATGACTCCGCTAAGCCGAGGCCCGTGTTCCACAGGGGATGCCCTTAGCGAGCGGTCATTTAGTTTTTAAGTAGTTTTAAGCGCTGGCTGGGGGCCTTAGAATCTGAGGCGACCACAGGATTGCCTGGCTAAGCAGTAAACAGCCTTGATGTGCTGAACTGCAAGTAGTCCATTCAAAAAAAAAAAAAGAGTGTAGCGTGCGTATGCGATCGGTGCTTGCATCAAAACACTGGTGCGGGCGCGGGCATTGGTTGACGGTTCGGAGTGCGGGCGGGAAGCGGGGTTTGTTACGTTCGCGTTGAGCCACTGCTGTCCGCTCGCCGCCCGCCGCGCTGCTCTCATCTATCACTCACTAGGAATGAGTTTCGATAGAAATAAATACCAATAGAATAGGTATTTATTTTAAGTATAAAAAACCATGATACAACCAGTGAACGTGTTTGACTTTTATCGTCTGAAATCGAGTGACCGTCCTCTGAAATCTGCCGCCCCTAGGCCGCGGCCTATTTATAAATCCAGGACTGGCACGGGTGCAATGTAGATACCTACTAATGTTTCCTCTATTATAATATGCATTTATTATACATTTATACCTTCCTCTTGAATCACTCTATCTATTAAAAAAACCACATCAAATCCGTTGCGTGTTTTAAAGATTTAATAAGCATACATACTTACATAGGGATATAGGGACAGAGAAAGCGACTTTGTTTTATATTATGTCGTGATAGTGACACCAATGTGATTGGTACGTTTAGGTGGGGAGGGGGAGTACCACTAAAAAGTAAAAAAATATATTTTTAACAAAAAAATACAACCGATAAGTACAAAATAACTTTAATTTCGGAAGTTCAAAAACGTAAAAGTAACCAAAAACACCGAGTTCCGAATATTATTTTGTACTTTTTGGTTTTATTTTTTTGTATAAGTCGGTTGTACTTTTTTTTGTTTATTTTTCTGATTGCGATGTTTTGTTTGCATGAGCTCATCCTTTTGATTAAGTTCTTGGAATTCCATAATTTGCACTTCACTACATTTTGTTTACGCGTCCTGTTGGGTCGGGCGCTAGCTCTCAGTGTGTAAACAGTAGTTTCATGTTCGCCATTCGTGCCCTTTGATTCGCGTCCGAAAAACCGCTCCCAACGCGAACTCTCGAATCGCGACGCGAACCACGAGCCGAATAGCGAGCGCACTGTTTACATATGCGTGTTCGTTATTCACCTCGCGATTCGCACGAATGTGTAAATGCGGTATAAACAGTGCTACTCGGCTCGTGGTTCGCGTCGCGATTCGAGAGTTCGCGTTGGGAGCGGTTATAGTTTCCGAGATTTTGTAATTAATCAGCAAGTGGCATTTCACTTTTATATTTATAGAAGAAAATTATATTTATTCCTCGGATTAAAGATATCTGTCAATTGCAAAAATTAGCCCTTAGGAAATAAACAATCAAGCTGCAATTAATCTGCTTTCTCAATATATTTCAAAGATCAAAATACATTTCTTACAACTTGTAACAGTTCAATCATACCAATTTGTCACTTAAAAATACAAATGCTGCAAAAAAAATTACAACAGCTTATAGCTTCAAACAAATTATTAATTAATTAAGGTTGCATATCTATTCAAACTAAAAATTAGGATGCACCAGCCTCAAGACAATCTGCAAACACCTTTAGCTTAAATGAAACTGGTTGCATAGTAATTTCAACATGTTCAAGTCATTGTAATAATCAATGCTATAGAAAAATATGTCTTACGAACAAACAAGAAAATTACAATCATATTAAATCTTCTTATCACTAAAATATTTCTAGTACTTATACTACTAAACGATTTAGTCCGGACCCAACAGTTCCCTGGAAACACTCCACTGTTCACATCACTAACTTTTTTGCTAACTATTTATCAGCTGATAAGTTTCATAGAAAACATGCCCGGAGTCAAATGCAGCAGAGGTGGTGTTGGAGATAACCTGCAGACAATAATTTTAATGTTATTGGATTTCATCACAATTAATATTTGTGTTCATTCAATAATTACTTACAGAGCTAAAATTGATCATGTTTGAAAAGAGGTATCTGTATAATGTATACTGGAAGTTTTAATACAATTAGGAAAATGCATGTACTGATAAAAATATTTTCAAAAGAAAAGTAAGCATAGTTGCCACCTTTTTTATCCCAGATAAAAACAATAAATAGAAGCCATAGCATATCCAAAGGATGATGAATGAACTATTAATAAATGATGATATGAACTATCCATATTTTTCATTTTAAAGTTGTTTGTTCTAGATTATTTGGTTTACAAGAAAGTTTCAAAATTAATAAATAAACAGATGGTAAATCCTGAGCCACAAGTGATGAATGATAATTTAAAAATATTTGAGACAAGTTATTTGTGCATTGAATATAGGCAGCCTTCATAGTAGTAGAACAATGACTAAATAGACAGATATCATATCGTTTCACTCGTTTTTTTCCTGTTCCTGTGGGAACATGGGTATAAAACTGACAGTATGACACTCACAAATGTGGCTTTCTTTTGGTGAGAAATGTTTTCAAAATCGGTTCAGTAGATCCAGAGATCCCCATGTACCACTATTGTACATAAGGCTTAAATAAACTTTACCACTTTATAATATTATTATAGTATAGATTATAGCCAGAAATGGAGTGAAAACTACCAACAAATAGCAAATCGACTTCTCAATGACTTACAGTAATTACCCGGTGTTTGGACTTAATTAATTTCTATTGATGAGAACATTGAGGGGTTATAAATGCTATTACAGGTCTGATGATGGAGACCATAGACAGTTGAGGGAATACCTCTGAAGTCCCCTATTCTTGGGCTTACTCTTTGTTTACACAAATTTATATTGTGTACGCTGTGATGGGTACGTTTAGGTGGAGAGAGGGTGAGAGAGGGGGAGAGAGGGGGAGAGAGAGTGTACCACTAAAGTGAAAAATAAAAAAGACTATGAGAAAAATCAAATTACTTCGAAACAAAAAAAAAAAACAGAAGTATGAAAAAAACTTATTTTGGAAGTAGGTGTTCAAGTAACAAGGAATCAACAAAACCACCTTGTTTAGAAGTTGGTTGTTTTTGTTTTTTGTTGATATATATCTAAATATAGACCACAAAACCATAGCTACCATAAATTAATTACCTATTAGTATTGTTGGATATGAGGATAACAAATGCATTATTCATGGGGCAGACAGGCCACTCAATGTGATTAGCTTAAAAAAATCCACAAAATGAACCTTTAAGCCTACTAGAACTTTAGAATGGACATTTTTTATGGGTATACCCTACATAATTATCTTTATCTGACAACTAAAGATTAACTAGAGACAGAGTAATAAGTTTCCTGAAGATATTGTTACCTATATTTAAACGGGAGCACCAGGGCCGCCCTTCTTCCCGATTAGCGACTTGTGTATGTGAGGGATGACACCGCCGCCCGCGATGGTAGCTTTGATCAAGCTGTCGAGCTCCTCGTCTCCTCGGATAGCCAGCTGCAAGTGACGCGGAGTGATACGCTTCACCTTAAGATCTTTGGATGCATTTCCCGCCAATTCCAACACCTATAATAGAAGTGTTTGATAGGTAGGTATTGTATTTACAACTTACTTTATTCACATGTACCTAGCCAGCCTCTTTATGAAATTAAGTACTAAAACAGTTATTTTAATTGTTTACGGGGGCAAATTATCTATAATTCTTTTACATAACCTAGCCCGAGCTGGTTTCCCGCCAAAATTAGACAACACCACCTACGAGGTAAATAAGTTTCAATAAGTAGGTAAGAAAACTACGTACAACAAATTAGATTTAAATGAGAATAATATGTTGCTATTACTTTGTAAAATACACAGTCATGCAGTTACGTTAATAATTACACTATATTCAGAGCCGCCATATTGACAGGGCGTCGCGCAAAGCTTACCTCTGCTGTGAGATATTCCAGAATAGCTGCAGAATACACGGCTGCTGTTGCACCGACACGTCCATGACTTGTAGTCCTATTTTTGAGATGTCTATGAATCCTCCCCACAGGAAACTGAAAATAATGTTTTTTAATGAAGCTCGGATCTATTGATTATTTTCCTACGGAGTAATGGACGCCGCCATACTGAAAGGGTCATTCATATTATTCAATTATATGAATTGAGCATATGAAACGAGTTTAAGTATGGTAATATAATGAAAAATCCTATTTTAATTTAAGACAATAAACTAACTTACCTGAAGCCCAGCCCTTGCTGATCTGGATACTGCTTTGGCCTTGGCTTTACCAGAATCTTTACCCGCTTTACCGCCAGCCTAAAATTGATGAAAAATCCTATTAATTTTTCTCGTACAGAGTTGAAACTTCGCCAGTAAGTTAATTACACCATTGTTCACTGTATTACACAATAAAATCACGACAACAACAACTAAATTTCACAAAATCTTGCAAAACTCACCATTTTGAAACGTGTAACACACTATGACCACTACAGACAGTGAACAACGAACACAGGAAAGGCGCCAAGCCAAACGCTAGATACAAAGATGGCCGATACGTCGTCCCGTTTGTAGCAATCCAATCAGGGCAGCCAATTGTACGTAAGCGGAAGTGGCGTAATAACAAACAACTCTCAACTTGCACGTCTCGTCCAATCCGCGTCGGCCAAAATGGCGGGCGGGACTCAGGTTATAGTGCTGCCAAGCCAAGGTATAATAACGGAAGAATTTGGAACTATTTTTTTTTATTGTGCGTTTCGTTTCATAGGTTGCAAATTCTTTCAAGTCTGTCGGAATATGTTTTTTTTTTTCGCATATGAGTTATGAGAGTGTTGAGAGAATCCAATAAAATAATTTAGTTTTATAAATGTGTTATTGCTGACGTTTTATACATACATAGGTATTTAAAAGAGACACAAACAAAACGCAGAAAAAAAAAATGACATTATGAACGCTTGGAACGGTGCAGAGTTATTTATTTATTCAAACTTTATGCACTAGTAAAAAACTGTACAAAGGCGGACTTAAGGGCTTATCACACTATCCAATTTTTAGGAAGCCAATTTAGGAAACAGGATAGTGTAGGTACCTAATTGCAGTTAGGACGGTTAGAGAGATTGGAAAGTCCCGATCGCCCGCCTTCCTAAATTGTTCACGATTTAGGATAGTGTAATCGCTTCCCTCCGATTTAGAGCGACCAGTCAGTGGGTGGAGTCAGCGCCCGCGCTTCGTTCAAGAAGGACGTGTAGCACGATGCCCGCTAGAGAAATGATTCGAGAAATTACCAATTCGGCGGCAGCAGCATTGTCCGCTGAAAAAGAAGTTCTATTGCAATTAATAGAAATGTACAGAGAAATGCCATAACTGTATAATAAAGCTGACCTAAATTAATTATAATAAAACTTTGCGTGATGAGGGCTAAGTATTGTTAGCAATATTTAAAAATTTCGATAAAAATGCGACTATTACTTCTTTAAAGAAAAAGATCGACAATTTGAAAACAACATACTTTGGGGAATTAAAAAAGGTCGGTCGAAAAATCGATGTTATTTATTCGATGCATCAAAGAGGCAAATCTGCTAGTATACCATTGCGTTTACATAAGCGCCACTTTGCGAGTAGTCATCGCAAGGAAAAGACAAATTCGGCATCGTCATCTATGGAAAACAAATTGAATCCATAATTGCAGAGTTAATCCTTGTCCCTTCTTTTGTTTCTATAAAATTTACTTCAGCAGTTTCAAAATTATAAACGTAATAAAGCTTTTTGTTATGTAAATACCTGTTTTTTTTATATACGCCACATTCATATCTAATTTATAAAAAAACAATCGATGTATGGAAAACATCGATGTATTTTTTTAAATATAATTTTGCGCACAATTTTACGCAAAAGTGTGTCCATCAAGTAATTGACCTTGACATGTCAGATCACACAGCCCAAATCTTAAAGATCCCCGTTAAAAAGACTTGTACAATTAACAGTTGGAGTATTACAGCGCGTGATTACAGTTACGGTAACCTTATGCAATTTAGATCATGTTTAACTCCTTTATCGTCTTGTGATATTTATCAAGCTGATGATCCTAATGTAGCTTACAATAATTTTATGGAAGTACCTATTCCAGCTGTTTTATGACTTATGTTTCCCCTTGATCAACAAAAAAAAAATAAGTTAAAAAGGAATCCGAATTGGTTAACACCCGGTATAAGAAGACGCTGTAGCAAAAATAAAAGACAACTTCTTTGGCAACTACGAGCAAAACCTGATAACAATAACTTAACTAAACTTAAAAATTGCTCAAAAAAACTAAAGAAAATAATAAAACTGACGCAAAAGGCAAAAAATAACCATAAGATAATGACATCAACAAATAAATCAAAAGATACATGGAAGATCATACATGAAAATAAACATTGCCCTCCCTTTAAACATATAAAAGAAATAAAGAATAACGGGGTTACAATAACAAACCCCAGAGACATAGCGAACACTTTTAACGATCACTTTGTGAATCAAGCAGAATTACTTTCGAAGGCTTCAAGAAGAGAGAAGAGAGAGAGAGAAAAGAACTTAAAATACTAACATTACCGTGTATTTACATTTATGAGACAGCATTGTTTGTCAAGAAAAATAGCGAACTGTTTAGAAAGCTTCAGAGCAGCGATATAGATCGACAAGACAAGAATATCGTCATGAATTATGTCTAAGACCCTCAAAGACCGCCCTTATGCACAAAAGCATTCTCTGTATGGCCCCGAAGATATTCAACAAAATACCAAATGATATTAAAGATCTTAACTTGACACAATTTAAAAGGAGATTGAATAACTTATTGACTGAAAAAATGCTAATATACCATTGACGAATTCCGTTTTGACAAAATATAGTAAACTAAATGATAATTATGAATTAAGCTTGACAATTCAAAAATTTGACTTATTAATTGTATTCAAAATGGTTATTATAAAAATAGATTATATTCGAAGTACCTATTGAAATTTATGTTAATTTGTATGTAATATTGATTTTATATTCTTAAATTGCTTATAGTGTATGCCCTAAAGGGTAGTTTTTTGAGTTACCATATCCTAATTATAAGACCTATTGTATCACCAAAAAACACACTAATAAATACTTTGACTGTACTTTGACTTTGATATATCGATTTATTATCCGCTCTAAATTGGAGGGAAGCGATTACACTATCCTAAAGAATTTATTACACTATCCAGTTTTCAGGAAACAGGATAGTGTAATGAAGTGGAGACCGATTTAGTTCGAATTCCTAAATTGTATCCGATTTAGATTTCCTAAAAATTGGAGAGTGTAATAAGCGCTTAAATCGTAAACAATTTAGGAAGGCGGGCGATCGGGACCTTCCAATCTCTCTAAATCGGTCTCTAACCGTCCTAACTGCAATTACACTATCCTGTTTCCTAAATTGGCTTCCTAAAAATTGGATAGTCTAATAAGCCCCTTACACTATCCTACCTAGGATACGATTTAGTGTAGTGTGATCGCTAGCTTCCTATTTCCATCTATATTTGTGTCTACATGTGTCTGTCTGTCTGTCTGTCTGTAGCACCGTTTTCTTTTATATAGATACCTACGCAGGTACGAGGTAGGTACCAGTGGCGAAGCCTGGTCCTATGCCCATTCCCGCCGGCTTCCCTTCAGAAGTTTGGAACACAACTATTCTATCGTAATTGAAAAATCGCACAATCAGTACTGTTAAAAGTAGAGAAACATCACAAAACGCATACACAGAAGTATATTCAATTCCAACAAAAGCTCTTTACAACATTATTTAACTCGCTAGTGCTATCGGCCTAATGACAATTCAATTCATAAGGCATAATAGTGGTCATGACGTCACAATGACCAGCCCGCGATCACCGCGATTCTAGGCCGCGTGGTAGCCCGATATCCGTCGAGTTATGATAGAGACAGTAATACAAAATACGTGCGCGTGAGCGAGATGGAGGTAAGCTTATAATGTTTTTTTTTTTGGAACGAAGTTCCTTATCGCGTGTTGCGAAAGGGGGCTAGACGGAAAAAATTAAGACCAAAAGTTGTAACGACACTTTTTGTGTCACGATTTGGATGGGAGGGGTTAAGCAGCTGTTAGTGAGGTCACGACTGGGATGGGTGTGTTAATGGTTTATCAATTCTTCTATGATTATTAGATACAATAGAAATGGAGGGGCCCAGTGGATGTGTCCTAGAAAATAATAAATAATCTTCTCGAGTTACAAGACTTAAAGTGTTATCGTTGCCAACACTAAAGTAATAACATATGTTTGTAAAACAATTGAAAAACAGTGACACGGCAACTTCAAGTTTACGGGCCTCTTCGAATTCAGGATGATGTCGATGATGCAAATATCCCAAATGAGCGACAGTACAGCGGCAGCGCCATCAGCACCAGTAACTATGCTTTAATAGACGCTAATAATTTCAATAACTTGTCTCCAAAACTGTCTTTTGGAACGAAGTTTCGTAACGCGCGTTGTGAAAGGGGGCTAGACGGAAAAAAAATCATACGAAAATTTGTAACGACACTTTTAACCGACTTCTAAAAAAGGAGGAGATTCTCAATTCGGATGTTTGTATTTTTGTGTCACGATTTGGATGGGTGTGTTAAGCAATTGTTGGCAAGGTTGCGAAAAGGATGGGTGGAGTTAAGCAGCTGTAAGTGAGGTCACGATTTGGATGGGTGTGTTAAGCAACTGTTGGCAAGGTTGCGAAAAGGATGGGTGGAGTTAAGCAGCTGTTAGTGTGGTCACGATTTGGATGGGTGTGTTAAGCAACTGTTGGCAAGGTTGCGAAAAGGATGGATGGAGTTAAGCAACTAATAGTGAGGTCACGGTTTGGATGGGTGGGGTTAAGCAGCTGTTAGTGAGGTCACGATTTGGATTAGTGAGGTCACGACTTGGATAGGTGTGTTAAGCAACTATTGGTGAGGTCGCGATTTGGATGGGTGGGGTTAAGTAGCTGTTATTGAGGTTGCGATTTGGATCGGAGGGGTTAAGCAGCAGTGAATGAGGTTACGATTTGGATGGGAGGGGTTAAGCAGCTGTTAGTAAGGTCATGATTTGGATGGGTGTGTTAAGCAACTGTTGGCAAGGTTGCGAAAAGGATGGGTGGAGTTAAGTAGCTGTTAGTGAGGTCACGATTTGGATGAGTGTGTTAAGCAACTGTTGGCAAGGTTGCGAAAAGGATGGGTGGAGTTAAAAAACTAATAGTGAGGTCGCGGCATATTATAAAGAGGGGAAGTAGGTTATCTCCGGCCTAATTCGCGATATAATTGCCTACTGTCACAGTATTACAATATTTCCTACAGTACGGCGACGAATGTACTTGCGCAGAGCAACGGAGGGGAACTCGCGGGGTGTCGGGCGGCGCGGACCGCGTACCGCAAGCGGCGCAAGCACGCTTAGTTTGCGGTACCGAGCGCGAAGGGCAGACGCGGCCGTGTTTTTTGTATTATAATTTTATTATACATATACTTACATTCTATAATGGTGCGCACAAACTGTTCTGTAAGGTTTTATCATTTGTGTACCATAGACTTATGGAATATTACAGACGCACCGCCGCCGCGCGCCGCCGCGCCGCGCCGCTAAGACAAAACTGACTTGTGCACACAATTTTGGCCACTTACCCTTATAATTTTGTCTGATAATTATAATTGTAAAGGTATGTGTTTGTTTATTGAATTTATAGGTACCTACTTACTTTCCCGGCACGAGTTATGGATTGTCAAAGACGGTAATTGAAAAGTAAAACAGTTGTACAATAAGGTAGTTGACTAAAAAAATCTGATAACTCCGTCGGATAGATTTCCATAAAATACTGGACACGTATTTTTTTCTTTTTTCATATAATAAGAAAAAAACGAAGACGATACAGTGCGTTGAAAACTCGTGTGACGTCACTACTCGCTACAATTTTTACCTAGCCGTGACGTAACAAATCCCCACTCCTGATCTTTGATGCTTTTTATCTTCGTCAGTTTTTATAGATTTAATAAAAGAAAAAATACGTGAACAATATTTTTCTATAATCTTACTGACGGACTAAACATAATCAGATATTTTTTACTCAGGAAACATCCTTATTACCTATATAACATGTAGGTACGTATGTGGTTTACACTTTTAATAAATAATTATATTAGATTTAATAATCACAATTATTTTGAATGTAAATATGAATAAATGATTACATCATAATAGCCGAGAGTATGGACTACAATCGTACCAAGTTTGGTTAAAATCTCTTCAGTAGTTTTTGACCCATGCGTGCATATATAGACAGACTGGCAGACAAAAAATTACTGATTTTATTTTTAACCGACTTCTAAAAAAGGAGGAGGTTCTCAATTCGGATGTTTGTATGTTTTTTTCTTTTTTTTATTGTTTTTTCGCGCATAACTCCGTCGCTTGCCAACCGATTTGAAAAATTCTTTTTTTGTTGGAAAGGGTATACTTCCCAAATGGTCCCATGAAAATTTTATCGAAATACAACGTGTTGTTTTGCATCCTCGTCAAATTTCAGGAGGTTGTCATAAAATACATAAATAATCAATTGAAAGAACGGTACCGGTCAATAACCAATAAGCGCTGCTTTTTTTTGTTATTGAAATTTAACAGTATTTCAGAATAAAATCCCGAATACCACAGAATCAGGCGCCTACGCACACAGCGACAATGCAGCTGTGTGCGTGAGTGTCGACGTCTTACCTACGAAATGCTAGCGCGCGCGCGTAGGTACCTACGTGTGCGATCGTGCGATGACCTACGGCGACCAGTAGCAATAATTTTACCTAATTTTATTTCGGAAATCATCTACTTTATTGTCATAAATTTCGCTTGATAATTAACTCATTTTTAAGCATGATTGGAATACGGAAATCTTACTAATGACAGTAATACCTACTACTTAGTACGCCAAAGAAAAGTTCAATGACCTGTTATCAGATGATTATTAAAATGTTAGTTTTGCTTTATTGCTATCCGTCAACTTAAAGTTTTCGTCATGATTTTGTTTTTATTTGTGGATTAAATTGGTTGATTTGAAATTTTCCTTCCTAATTAACGGGCTTAAGACCGGCAATAATACCTACCTTAGTTGGTATACCGATTTAGGTACCTACTAAGTCAAAAAATGTTTTCTACGTTTGATGGAAATGGAAAGATGTGCTAGTTAAGTGTAAGTATGTGGTGATACTTTCGAATCTTAGGTATTAGGTATTGATTCACTTAAAAATCTGAAATCGACTTATTTACAGTAGGTAATAAAATTGATTAAGCTAATAACGTATTTACAAAATGAACAAATAAATAAATTACCTACCTACTTATGTTACCCGGAGGTATTGTTCAGTTTCCATCACCACACTCTTGGCAAAGTCGACCACAATGTAGCCGGTTTTCTTTCAGCCTACGTAAAACTAACACCTTCGTTTTCCTTGCACGTAATTTTGTTACACTTGTCACTTTTTAACTAACTTTTTAACGTCTCCTCACAAAATAAAAGTTAAGAGGCCACAGGTCCTCCGCGACCGATCCAGTAGTCAAGAAACCTTTCACGCTTCAGTAGGCGCCACACTGTGGTGTGGTGCACTCCAAAGCTGTCACCAGCCTCCCGCGTGCTTGCCCGTGGTTCTCGCTGGAAGTATTCCAGGATGTCTTCCTGCAAGGCGACAGGCAAGCCTACGCTGCTGCGTGCTTGAGCATGCCGGGGTACGTCAAACTGCCGATGATCCCGTAGTCTCTGCGTAGCAGCCAGCATGACGCTCTGTGATGGGGGTTCCCGATCGGGAAACATTTCCGTGAACATCTGGATGGCTCCACGTAGGCTGTCTCCACTGATGGCATAAAGGCGGACCATCTCTACCAACTCGACATTGGAATAATTGTCCGTCATCTTGCACTTTGTACCTACGTCTGAACGATGTACCGAGAAAGGAATTCGCAAAACGAGCGCACACGGCGGCGAAATCAAAGAAACTGTTGTGTTGTTGGATCAGGGGCCTCGCCGCGGGGCGGGGGGAGGCGCGTGCGGCCGTGCGCGGGGGATTAGGTACCTACGAATTTTTCGAATGATCGATGTATTGTTTGCGTTTGTTTGTGTGTGTGAAAGCGCAGTTATAAGGCTAGGAACAGACGGGCCGCATTTAAATACGTCTTGTTCACACGGATTTCCGTAAATAGCAAAAATAAATTAAAAAAATACCTACTCATTTTATTGTTGATTTGGGTCGAGAATCATTAGCATAATTACGTCTGTGAATTTGACGAGGATGCAAAACAACACGTTGTAGAACAAGCGGTTTTTGAAAAATCAACAAAAATCTAAAAAAATATCTACATTGTCTACATTGACGACCTTTTAGTTTACTTTGCAGTGGGGCAGTGCGTTTTTTTTACACTAAGTAATGTAATTGGTTCGTTTAGGTGGGGGGAGGGGAGGGGGTTTAGGTACCACTAAAAAGTGAAAAATAAAAAACTTTTTAAGTACAAAAAAATACAACCGACTTTTCCACAAAAAATCATAAAAGTACAAAATAACTTTAATTTCGGAAGTCGGTGTTCAAAAAATGAAAAAGGAACCACAAACACCGAGTTCCGGAATTAAAGTTATTTTGTACTTTTTTGATTTTTGTGGAAAAGTCGGTTGTATTTTTTTGTAAAAAGTTTTTTATTTTTCACTTTTTAGTGGTACCTAAACCCCCTCCCCTCCCCCCACCTAAACGAACCAATTACATTAGTGTCATTAGTGTTTGTGTTGTATTTTTTTGTAAAAAGTTTTTAATTTTTCACTTTTTATTGGCATCAGTATTGATCACCATTCATCCTTCAATATTAATTTTGAATATAATAATATGTAGGTATATAATATGTACAGAATTGACCTCTCTACAGTTATAATAATAATAATAATAAATAATAAATCATTTATTTGCGTAAAACATGGTATAAAATGGTGTTAAATTAAAAATAAGTACAAACATGTTTTGCTATGTTATAGCATGCAAATATTTTTTGGGTAATTATAATGAAAGTAATCAACATTTAGCATCCATATAAACTCTTTCAAATTATAAAAACTACGTTCACTTAACCACTTATAAAACTTGGTCCTCAATATTCTTAGATTCAGTGACTTAAAATGGATTGGCATGTGGTTATAAATACGCACACACATGGCTAGGCAGTTCCTATTGTATTTGGTTATTCTTGGCAAGTCATGAAGAACCAATTTGTAAGGATCTCGTCTGTTCCGAGTGCATACATCGTTTGCTGTCTTGAAAAGTTGCTTATGCTTAGCTACGAACATACATATTTCATAAATGTATAGGGAGGGCAGTGGTAGCAAATCCAATTCTTTAAATATAGGTCGACACGAGTCATCAGGTTGTAGTCCATACATTGCTCTTACACACTTTTTTTGAGCAATGAATGCTCTACTCATATCGACACTATTACCCCACATTACAAGACCGTAGCGCAGTAATGATTCTACGTAAGCGTGGTACGATGTAACTGCAGTTTTCAAGTTAGTAACATTTTTAACTTGCTTGAGTGCATACACAAACTTGTTAATCCTAGAGCTTACCGTACCCACATGTTCTTTCCAGTTAATATCCTTGTCTATTACAACGCCTAAAAACCTGGTATGTGTAACCTCTTTAATTTTATTAATTTTTAGATTGATTTTATTTTTATAATTATTTGATTGATTACACTGAATAAATACGGATTTCTCAAGATTAATTTTCAAACGGTTTAAGTTAAGCCAATTTTAAAAGAAAAAGCCTTTTAAAAGTTTTAAAAAGCTTTTTAGTTTAAGTTAAGCCAATTTTAAAAGTTTTATTATAAGTATATAGATATAGAAGAAAAATATTTAGTCGCGTGTTTGTATTTTGCAAAGAAGGATGCCCAGATATGGCCCACCTCAGACACGTTTAGAAAGATAACACAAAAATATAAGTATTTTAAATAGGAATTATCCATCAAAGCTTTATCTCAAACTAAGACGCCGTGATCATAACAAATAAATAAGTCATTTTACTTATTATTACGCAACTTTTATTTCCACGTGAAGTTTGGGGTTGCCATTTTATGGTCAATTTAATTTAAATTCATATATTATTTAATAAATCTAATCGATTACGGAAAAACTAAACGTTAGTCAGGTTTCAGTTTTATAATCTGAGAAAACTGGCAGCCATTTTAGTTTTTTTTAATGAAACCCACTCGACTTTTAGACTAATTATGTTCATAAATACCTCAGACCAGAGATACTATACTTTATAATGATAAAATCACTGTTTGGCTTTGCCGTAGTTAGATATAAATTAAATTGATAAAGACCAAAATCCGATGCAACTAATCGATATTTCTTTTTAAATATGGCAATATTAGCCTTTGACAAATGATAGATTTGACATTAAACTACCTACTCAAGCTTGCTCCCAGCCTGTCAAAGTGTCAAACAAGTATAAAGGGAGCTATAGCAGTTTACACTTAAAGAAGATTCCTATTATTCATAAGGTTAAAATGAGTTAATAACGTTGAAATTAATAATTACTGTGTTCAAATGATATACTTTCCATTCGGAAGTGGTTGAAAGTGTGTAGAATGAGTTTGTGACTGTGAAAAAATGAATGTTATGAAAAAATAAAAAGTGTTTTATTTCCAAATGGCGACTTATTTTCTTAACTGGTATGTACTAGAAGGTGTTCATAATAACTTAAACTATAATTCCATAAACTATTTATCAGTGTTCACTGTAGGCCAAGGTTGTTCTAATATGTGGGCATTGTTCTTTCATATACTTATCATAATATTGGCGTTAAGCGGATTTGATTGCAATAATCGTGTTGTGATCGTGTCATATGCTCGAGAAGGTCCGCGCCGCTCGTCAGCTACACGCTTTGATTATAACTTAGTCAAAGGCTACACGGTATCGTCCGATGATACTTGATCATGAGAGATGATACGTACGCGTACCTAATCCATTGCGATTACCTGCGAGCGCAGAATTATTGATATCCGGGACTTATTGATGATAATTGTTACAACAGACTCATTGTTTGTTAAAGAACATGGTGTCATTTATTATAAGGTAAATATTTCCAGGATTGCCGAGGAATCCGTGGCGATCCGTGAGCGTAATTTCTATTCGAATAAAGATTGTATCTGTAGGGGAGGCAATGAAGAAACCAAAAGGATGTTAATTTTCGAAATGTCGCGTTCGAAAGGTTGTACGTGCGCGCTGCTTGGCTAACATAAAAACACTACTCGCGGCTCGCGCCCTCGCGGTCGGCTCGCGGCTCGCGTCGCCGGCGCGCCCCTGCCCCGCGCCCGCGTGCAGCCCCTCCCCCCGCACCCTCGAACGTTCAATTTCTAGTTTATTGGTAAACAATTGCAGGTACAGATAATTTATTAAAACAGAAAGACATGTAAGTATAAGTATAGGTTCACACGGTTAACATTCCCCACCCCAGTGCGTCAGCACTCATCTTCCGTCGGGATTCGAGCGACTCGTGCGGCTGACCGGCGCAACAAACCATTCTTGGTTTTCACGTCAAGGACTCTTATGCGTCCATCTCTGCCTGGCATTACTGCCTGCACACGACCTCGCGGCCAGACATTGCGCGGAGAATCAGGATCTACAATTAGCACAAGGTCACCCACTTTCAAGGGCGTTTGTTCCTGATGCCATTTGGTTCTGGGTCGCATTTCTGGTAGCACCTCCCTCACCCAACGCTTCCAAAATAAATCTGCGAGTCTTTGGGAGATGCGCCATTGCTTGCGTAGGTATGTATCCGACTCATCGTATATACCGATCGTAGGTAGGTTAGATGAAGAGCCAAGAAGAAAATGATTAGGCGTCAGCGACTCATCGGAATGCGGTTCGACGCTCACGTGCGTCAGCGGACGGCTGTTCACCATGTGTTCCACCTCTGCCAGCAGGGTGTTTAGAACTTCATCGCGGGGTGCTCGTTCCTTCAGAACGACCTTCAGTGATTTTTTTACACAACGTATCAGGCGTTCCCACGCCCCACCCCAATGTGGGCTGGCAGGCGGAGAGAAAGTCCATGTAGTGCCGTAGTTAGCAGCTTCTCCTTTTAGCTTATCTTCATCAAGTTCGCTTATCGACTTTGTTAATTCGTTTAGACCTCCTCTTAGGTTAGTCCCGTTGTCCGAGTACATGTGTTGTGGCCACCCTCGCCTAGCGGCCATGCGACGTAAAGCCATAATAAATGCGTCAGAGGTAAGTTTCGATACTACTTCAATATGTATGGCTCTAACAGTCAGGCAAGTGAATAGAACGCCATATCTTTTCTCTCGTCGCCTGTACTGTACTACCACTTCCATGGGTCCAAAAAGGTCCACCCCGCAGAACGTGAACGGCCGTTGATTGTAAGCCATTCTGGCTTTTGGTAAGTTCCCCATTCTGGGTGGTTGCGGCTGTGCTTTTCTTATTCTACAAAACATGCATTTTGAGGTCACATGTTTAATTGTAGGTCTCAAACGTATAATCCAGTAATTTTGTTTCAGATTATTGACGAGAACTTCCTGGTTACCGTGGGCGGCTTTCTCGTGATGGTGCTTGACTATTAACTGAGCGACGTTGTTGCGGCCGTCAAGTATTACTGGATATTTGGTTTCAGGTGGTATTCCAGGAGCCTGGTCGATGCGGCTTCCAACGCGTAAGATTCCGTACTCGTCAATCACAGGAGTTAAGGTGAGTAGCTTACTTTTCCGATCTAATGGTTTTTTTTGTTCCAGGTGTTCCAGGTCTTCAGCGAATGTCTGCCTCTGGGAGTACATAATCAACAGACGTTCTGCTCTCCTCATCATATCGCCATCGATTGCACTGGTAAGTTTTTTGCATTTATCAATAAATAATAATACCATACAGGTACTTTTCAGGAGGCGTAGCCAAGAAGAAAATCTCTCGGGTTCCGGCACAGCAGGTGAGTACTTCTCAGAGACGACGAGAGAAACACGTTCCAGGACATCGGTGCTGACTTCCTGTTGTACATCCGCTGGCCATTTCTCTTTCCCTTCGTACAAAAACTCGGGGCCATATAACCATTCATTTTGTAACATTTCTAATTCACAGGTATCTCTCGTGGCGATGTCGGCTATATTCATTTTAGTAGGTATAAAATGCCATTCCTTTATTTGTGTCAACTCGTCAATTTCGCCAAGTCGGTGCGCCACAAATGCTTTATAATCTCGCGCATTGTTCCTAATCCAATATAGAACCGTTGATGAGTCACACCAGAAGTACCTTTCTTGTGGTAACATGTTTCTGTGTTCTTTTGTTATAGTATCTGCAAGCCGAGCGGCCAGGAGCGCCGCCTGCAGTTCTAATCGTGGTACAGACGTATTTTTCAGTGGTGCTACTCTGCACTTACTCGAAATGAACGCTAATTTAATTTGAGCGTCATTATCTTGCCAACGCCAGTATGCCACGGCGGCCATAGCGTAAGTTGAACTATCGCTGAATATATGTAGCTGTAGGTTTGTATAACTTAATCTCGTAGCGGCGGCGGCGGCGGCGGGCGCGCTTGATTCATTTGTTTCAATAGTATGCCGCTGCGCGTGTGCCGGCGGCGACTCGCTATCTAGTGCGTTCGGTGCAACTATCACCGTCTCGCTCTTACGTACGCTCGCATGATAACAACGAGGTAATCGAATATGGCCGATGTTTTTTAGGAGTTTAAGCCAATTTAACCATTTTTTATTTACACTGTCTGGTATTTCGTCATCCCAGCATAAATTAATCTTCCACATTTGTTGTAGTAGTATTTTAGCTTTGATTGTGAATGGCGACAAGAATCCGTAGACGTCAAAAATAGACATTATTAATCGTAACATTTCCCTTTTCGTAGGACGTTTCTGGCCATTTATTATGTTTTCAGGAATTCGCTTAAATGAGGTATCGAATCCCAACGTGTCTTCTTTCGGGTACCAGATTAATCCCAGAGTTCGTTCTCCAGCTTCCTGCTGGCCGACTTTAAAACGTACTGCAGTAGAACATAAGGTTTCTTTTGGTAAGTTTTCTAACACAGCCGCGCTGTTGCTATTCCAGTTTCTTATCTCAAACCCTCCGCATTTATGAATGTATGCAATTTGTTTTGTCAATTGAACAGCTGTTGACTCATCTTCTAAACTATCTATATAATCGTCCATATAGTGCTGATTACAGATTGCGTTTACAGCTGCGGGGTGAGTTTTTTCGAATCTTTTAGCATTTTTATTCTTTATGAATTGTGAAATAAACGGCGACGCATTCGAACCAAAAATTAATGACGTCATCGTATATGTTCTTACAGGATCGCTTGGTGAGTCTCTCCACAAGAAGCGTAGTGCGTTTTGGTCTTCACTTTGTATTTTAATTCTCAAAAACATATCGCGTATGTCACCCGTCACAGCTACTCTGTTTTCACGGAATCTCAGCATGATACCGTATAACGATGCAAGTAAGTCGGGTCCGGTTAGTATGTAATCGTTCAACGAGAAGTTATGACTCTTCGCCGCGGCGTCAAAAACTAACCGCAGTTTCTTTTTATTGGGATTGTCAACGCCGAAGTGAGGAAGATACCAAGTCCTTGGCGTGTTTTGGACATCAGTTAATTCTCGTGCGTAATCATTGTGTAATAAATGGTATATTCTCTCTTTGTATCTCGCTGCGTAACTCTCACATTTCTTTAGTTTTCTTTCAACTCCTTTTAGTCTGTTCAAGGCGGTCGTATATGACTCTGGCATCTTGGGATTTTCATCTTTCCATGGTAGGCCGACGTACCAGTTGCCGTCCTTCAGGGTAGAAGTTCTTTCGAGGTGGGCTATTGCTCGTTCATCTTCTGCGTTTAAACGAGGTTTTCCTGATATGCCCATAGCTTCTATTGAAAACGAGCGGCGAACGAGCTCATGTAATTCGTCCATTGTGCTCGCCGCTTCTATTTGTGATTCATCGGCTTCGGTTAATAACAAAGTTGAATGCTTGCTTCGACAGTTCACATTCAAGGGCGTGCGGCCATGTAAACACCAACCCAGCGGAGTACGAGTCAGGTAAGGGTCGGTAGGATTGCCTCGAATAACTTCCAGAGGCAATAACAAATGGTAATGGTCTTGTCCTATTAATATTTCCGGTTTGCAGTGTCCAAAACATAATTTGTGTTTTATATTATTAATCGCATCACTGCACTTTAGTTTGTCGAGCGATATATATTGCGTAGGTAAGTTAAGTCCTTCGGTAGTACGTGCTTGCAATGTAAACATCGTACCGTCACTGTTCGACACGCTTAAGTCCACTATTTCACTATCACACACAAGTTCGCTACCGTTCCATGCGCTGCGAACTTTTAATGTTTGTTTACGCCCGCGTATACCTAACTTCATCATCAGTTCGCCACTAGCTATCGTCACAGTGGAACCATCGTCCAGTAAAGCCAACGTGCTCAAAGTTCCGTAAGGTCCGTGTATATTTATAGGCACTGTCTTGAGCAACACTTGGCTAAAACTATCACCGTTAATATGGGCGACAGCCTCACTAGGCACCGACGCCGCCGCGGACTCCGACGCCGCGGGAGTTGTCGCAACGGACGGTTGACACTGCTCATCACCGCGCCCAGCAGGCAAATGCAGAAGTTGATGGTGCGATTGTCCACAATTATCTCTATCACACGCGGGTGCTGAGCAAGCGTCACGATTATGACGCGACACCAGACACTTATAGCATAAACCATTACGTTTTATAAACTGCCATCTGTCCTTACGCAACGCTTTTTTAAACTTTTTACAGTCTATTATTTTGTGTTTATTTATTTTACAGAAACGGCACTTATCGTCACCAATTTTACTGTCCGTAAAGTTTTGCACTAGCACCGTATGAGTGTTGTTTACGTTATCACTTAGTTTGCGTTTGTAGTCACTGGGATTGTATATTATATTCACTGCTGTTTTCGATATTTTTATGGCTTCTTGGTTCAAAAAATCGGATAATATCACAAGTTTAGGCTTTTCCCCGCTGCTGATGATTGGATAACTGTAGTCTGCCCATTTTGAAATAAGTACTGTAGGTAATTTAGATAGGATTATTGATATAACATTTGTTCCTTTCAGGTACTCATCTTGATCGATAGCGAGCACAGCAGCGACGTAATTTTTAACTTTCACAGAGAACGTTATTATTTCTTTGTGATATTCCTGGGACATCGGTCGAAGCTTGTTGATTTCATACATAATTTGAGCTATGATAATATCTGGATTTCCAAATTGTAGCTCCAGCGTAGACATCACAACATCCGGTGACGTAGCACTAATTAATAGTGCTGTTACAGCATTTTTGGCTGCGCCATGTAAACATTTCCGTAGTCTCCATAGATTTTCCTGATTGCTGAAGTTACACACTTTTGTTGAGTCTTCGTATGCTTGCTTGAACTGTAGCCAATCCAATGGATCACCTCCAAAACTAGGTAAGTCTTTAGGTGTGCTCAATCGGCTCAGCATTTGAGCATGCGATCCATTTGCTGTGGTAGCAGCGGCCAAATCTTTGAGAGCGCTTGCCAACATGTGGACTGTTCCATCAGTGCCACCTCGGACAGCTGTTTGCTGCGCCAGCGGCGATAGCGGCAGATCAAGGTCACCCAGTTTTGCATCCTTCGGCTGGGCAGCCTCTGCCTCCAGTTCACGATGACTTCGTTCTAGCCACTTCTCCACTTCAACTTTAGCATGATCTCCTTCTTCTCTTCCTTCCGATTGTGAACTGTATTCTTCGTTTTCTAACTCGGCCAAGTCGGCCGCCAACTTTTTATCAATTATTTCCATTTGTATTTTTGCCTTAGCTTCTGCTGCTTCTAATTCAAGTCGTTTCTTTCTAGCTAACACTGATGACGATGAGGACTTTGACAGAGATTTCGACTTTGATATTTTCTCTGACTTTGAAGGTAGACCTATATTAGAACTCGGCTTCACTTTTGCACTTTGTTCGGCTAGAAATATAGGTTTTCCGACTTGTTTTGGGTCCGTTTTTTTTTCATCACGGTCACTTTTCGTGTTCGGTTGCCTTGAATCATCTTGAGCAGCAGTTTCTAAACCTTCAGCGCCCTTAGACATTTCGCCATACAGTTCCTTATTTTTCTTCGCTGTGCTCCGTGTATTCGCCATAGCTCGCGATTTCGGTGGAGTATGCAACATCCAGTAGATTCGGCTCGAAGACCAGAATGTAGGGGAGGCAATGAAGAAACCAAAAGGATGTTAATTTTCGAAATGTCGCGTTCGAAAGGTTGTACGTGCGCGCTGCTTGGCTAACATAAAAACACTACTCGCGGTAGGCATGGGCAAAAAATATCGATATATCGAAATATCGATATTTTTCCATACAAATATCGATATATATCGTCGATATTTTTAGTCGCGATATATCGATATTTAATTTTTAGTTTAGACTATCGAATTCGTATCAAATTCGATATTTTTTTACGCAATTTTGGTTGCGTGTTTTTAATGTTATTACAATAGATTATCCTTGCATGCTCCTCGCGTATTGTTAACTTAAAAAATCTCGCCACAATCGTTATTAAATGCAATTTAGCAATTTTAGACTACTGGTAGCGTGCACGAAAATACAAATTATATTAAACTATCAGTGTAAGACGAATATGACCTTGAATTAACACGCAACTAACAATTTTCGGATTTTTTTTTTTCAACAAATCAATCACAAAACTTAAAAATATATTTAGGCTCGAGCATTATTAAAAAATACTATTTTCTTCTATTATTTATTACGAAGTTTGATTGCTTTGGGAATATGTATGAATAATGATGCGAAAACTGACGATATATCGATATATCGATATTTTTCACTCGATAATTATCGATAGTGTTTAAAAATATCGATACGATAAATATCGATATATTTTTTTCACTTGCCCATCCCTAACTCGCGGCTCGCGCCCTCGCGGTCGGCTCGCGGCTCGCGTCGCCGGCGCGCCCCTGCCCCGCGCCCGCGTGCAGCCCCTCCCCCCGCACCCTCGAACGTTCAATTTCTAGTTTATTGGTAAACAATTGCAGGTACAGATAATTTATTAAAACAGAAAGACATGTAAGTATAAGTATAGGTTCACACGGTTAACAGTATCTATCATGGTTTGTCAATATAGATACTAATGTGAACCAAGCAAAATCAGTCGAATTGAGAACATCCTCCTTTTTTTGAAGTCGGTTAATAACTGTATTCCTTAGATAGGGTTGTGTTCCAACATTCCTGATTGAATAAGTCTGCAGCAGTATTGAGAATATTCACGGGTACGTACGAATTTTACATGTACATATCGTCGCTCGGCATCCAATACCGCGAATATAACATTTTTGACGAAAATCCGATTTTTGTTTTATATCATTCTATACGTTAAAATACGTGATCCTACATTTAAATATTGGCCGAAAGTCTTCTGGTCATTTAGATAATCGAGCCATCCAATACCGCGAACGTAATTACCCGCCATCAAATCCGCGAATATGCATCAGTTCCTCAGAGCCGCCATACCCATTGCAAGCGCAACACGGTGCCGCGAGGTTTTGGGGTGTTTTTTTTGGGTTAAAGTGCATGTATTTCACATAATTTTTGGCATGAGTTTTTTATTAATGTATAATAAGTTGAAATCAACACTACATGCATGCATATTTCTAAATGTACTAAGAAAAAAATTACGATTCTTAGTAAAGTTATTGGAATCGTGGTTTTGAATGACCTAAGTTGTTTTACGTTTAAAACATTTTGAACAGGTTCGCGGTATTACACCTTCGTAACAGACTTACCGGTCTGCCAAAAAGAGAGTACCTAGGTTTGAATAAATCTTTAACTGCCCTTGTGCACATAGATTGAAAATGTTTAATTACACAATTTGGCCTCCTGGTGCGGTTTCCATTTACAAGGATAGCAGGGTTAGCTTATTAGCGAGCTTATGGTCAAGACTTTTCAGATTTCAAATGGTAAAGCTAGCCTCTTTTTACAGCGTAATGGAAGACTCTTCGTATGAAGAAAATAATGCGCTTCAAGATCTTCAGCAATGAAATGATAGTACAAAAACAAAAAATGGCGTTTGAAGAACTTTTTTATTCGCAATCGACATGTTCGCCATTATACAATCCAGCGGTACGCAAACGTATTACTGACAAAAAAGTTGTTGAAGTCAGGTGTCATTGTTCTGAAAGTTTCTTCCGCAATAGAACCCGGGCAGGGAGAAACTTTGAAGATGACGTACCGTCTCTTAAATCCTGTACCGATAATGCTGATAACTTTAACTATGTGATGTTCGAGTTGACCAATACGATGATAAATACTTAGTGAATGGGATGAACATTCATTGACTATTCTCTTCGATTTCGGTGAAGAAGATTTGATGTCTCAATCTTAGATTACTTCTCTAGCACTCGATACTTCGGAAACGAGTTACAGCCTGCCAACTAAAAGCCTTTTCTCAACCTGCTGGCATGAATTTAGGTCTTCAACTTCAGTCAAATTTCTTGGACAGTAATATCAGTTTCCTACACAGGCACTCCTTCCTCTACCTACCACTCCAGACAACCCTAAAAATCTCAATCTGCAGCCCTGGAAGGTTGCGCCTTACGATTTCTAATTATACATATATACGGATTAATTTTATGAGTATCAGCCAAATAACGTCAAAACTCAAATAGAGCTGCAGTCTCTTGTGTAACTTTTGTTAGTTAAGTTCATTAAATTTTAAAAAAATCCATAATACGTCTTGTTCGTTCGTTAGAATTTAGCTATATCGTCTAATATAGTTCAGTCATTTCACTTTTTCACACATTGATGTTTGACTTTTAACTTTGTTATAAAAAGAATAATTTCTTAATCAATCCACTCATCTGATTTCTTAACATTCAAATATGTTTTTATTTACCTATCTGGTTTACAATAATGCCATTATTAAGATAAAAATTGTCAACGAAAAGGGTTGTTTGATTTTCTAAAATTTATCCGCGGATATGTTAAAATATTACCAAAAATAATTGGTAAATACCGCGAATATGTTAAAATATGACCAAAAATAATTGGTAAATACCGCGAATATGATTTATCCATGCCAATATTAACTTAAAATAGAAAAAAAGTATTTAATACAATCAAAGCACATTACTTTAGTTTAAAATATATTTTTTTGAAATTATAGTTCTTAAGCAGTATATTTATTAAGTTTTTAGTGCCTCCTGTAAAATTTGATAAACGTTCTATTCGCGGTTTTGGATGCCGAGCGACGATATGTATGTATGTATGTGTGTCTACATCGTAACCATTATAAACAGTGCCGCCGTGAATCGTGAAACGATGACTGTCTCTCAGAAGTGGAAGACGTTCTGACGGGAAGGAGAAGACAATACCTTTACAGCCAAAGTTTAGTTGAGTTGAAAGAGTGCACAAAACTTTGCTGTTTAAAAAAAGAGAAGGAGCAATTGCAGCTTCAAAATCAACGCAATCAACCCTGATCTCTTCAAAGTTAGAGTGAACAGGCTTCTTCTGAGTAAGCTCATTCCATCAACGACTTTGTCTCGGTCACCTGCGACCTAGACTAGAGTCAAGAGGTTGTCAAGAGCATATCGATCTGACAATAAAAAAAAAGAATTTTAAAAAATTAATCACACAGTCAGTCAGTTTATTGACCTAGGAACAATCCTTTTTTTTTTTTTGCCGGGGTGGATTATCCTCATGGATGTCCTTCGCCTGGGAACAATCCTAGGTCAATCTCAACACTAATATAGCATGGTGCTGTAGGTATTTATACCAAGTGCAATACGAGCGCGTTGCAGGATTTGTAAGGCATATCTATCTGTGGGATTGGTGTAAGCGGTGGATTGGCTACTTTTAAAATTGCTCTCTGAGCTATTTAAAGAGGCAGTAATGAGTGTCAATTTCCATATGTCTTTCTCTATCTCATAGATATTGCGGAATTTGTTCGAAAGAATCGCCGCAGGCCTGGACCGTAAAAGGCACTAAGAGGATCACGGGTGGTTTTTATCCTGTAAGAGTCTGACACTCCCTTCCGCTCCACCTAGAGCGGAAGAAGTCATCTGATGATTTCCAATCCAAAAAAAATACTGCTGATGTATTCAGTTTATTCTAGACAGAAGGCGATGTGGACTACCGAGTTGAGAAAGACATCCTGTTCCAAATTGATTGAAATCGTCATAACGTACAACATCGTCTCCGGGTTTTACAGTTGCTGATAATAATACCATATTAGGGCACAAATGATTGTTGACATAACATAGTTGAATCAGATTGGCGTTGTTTTGATTGTCATTCGATGCTAATTGATAACATTTCTGATATCCGCGTCGTATCGCAAATCCTCATTGAGACAGACGACGATTACGTAGTGTGATCATACTATGTTGATAACAAAATAAGAAGTACCTACTGTTGTGCTTGGTTGTGCTACTATGTAATAATCACGCCGTGAAAACGTAGCTGAAGTAAAGTGAAAATGAAATGAGCAAACAAGGTGGAATGACGGTTCAAGTCGTCTCAATCCACCTGAGTTGACGCGGCGAGATGTTCAGAGTGAAGTAACGAGGAGCGAACTGTCGTCCATACGAACAAGATGGAGTAACAGTCCACTTCATGCTCAATTCACTTAAGTTTTCACCAGGCCGAGATGTAAACAGAATACTATTTATGAGTGCTGCTCATGCAGGTGTTAGCCGAGCATACTACAAAATAAATGATCGATTGATTGATTGATGGTTTCTTCGGTGATTAATTTTGCATCCACCAGGCCAACATAAACCCAACAAGGTGTGTGTGAGTAACCTATTACTTTTATTGGATGTCTTCAATAAATGAATTTCTTCATTACTTAAGAGTGCTCCAGGGTGTATAGTGGACTATGGACATTCCTTTTGTGGAGCAGAAACGTGCTGATATTAGGTATTTCCCACGACTACGTCATAGCTATCGTCTTCAGAATTCGTAATATTTTATTTTAGTAACATGGGGATCTAGAAGAACACGGTATCAGTGCCATAGTACCTTATTGAAATCAATTTGCAGATTCAGAGATAAAGTTCTGAAGTGATTTATTTGTTATTGATATCTTCCAAAAAATAATCGGATTAATTATGAAGTAATTACAGTTATACAGCACAATATTGTTTGCAGATAATAAACTCGTCAGTTGCGGATGTGCCGCCTCTATAAGTGTATAGTGTATATTGTAGTGGTCTCTGCAAGATTGCGCTGCAGGGGATAGCTGTCGCCTGTCTCCATGATGACCACTGACAAAATAAGTCAAAAGTCAAATCTCATTTATTCAATCTAAGTAACTTGTGATCCAAATAAAGACTTGCACCAAGCTGGCTGTCGTCGTCTTACTGCTTGTCATAACAGACTGTATATACCCCATATTGTTATTGTTACGAGTGGCAGCCCGCCGCCCTAGGAAGCACGGCCATTTGCCAAAGATATGACATCGATCATTCAGATATTAGAAAGCATGAATGAATTGTGTCCGTATACATATACCTAATGAATCACTCATCTAATTAAAACTGTATAAACTAAAGTAATATTATATAGAGGTAACGCTAGAGTCACTTAATTATGATAACTTTTAATGATGACGTTCAAAAGTGCTGTTTAATGGCCTAATTGTAATAAACGTTTTGATTTTCTCTTTGACGCCGTGGTTGCGGATAGCCCAGCTCCGGCTGGGGGACCGGCAACTAACTACCCGAACTAGAGAAGTTTCCCAAAAGCCAAATCCTAAGTAGGCCTAGTGTTGTCGGTTGCGGAATTTGTTCGAAAGAGTTACCGCGGCCCTGGCACGCAAAGGGCACAAGAAGGATCACGGGTGGGTTTTAGTCAGTAAAAGTCTGACACTCCCTACCGCTCCACCCAGGGCGGGAGGGGTCATTTGATGATTTCCCATCCAGAAAAAAAAAAAAGGCCTATTGCTGTCCCAGCTCGGTTGCCCACCCGACAGACATACATATTATTATGTACTCAAACTCAAAACGTTTATTTCAATTAGGCCATTAACGGCACTTTTGAACGTCATCAATAAAAAATATCATAAATGAAGTGACTCTAGCGTCCATTCGCAAAGGTAGATTCTTATGGAGAAGAACGGACAAGAATCTCCATAGTTACTCTTTTCAAAACAATGTTTTACAATATTTGGTAATACAAAAAATACTTCATATATGTGAGGACGATGCACCAAGTATACTAGTTATAGAACAAAGTATTACCAACAGAGGTAGACTTCTAAATATCTCATGCCCATGGTACTCACATATTTACAAATATTGGAATAATAAAAAGAAAAAAAAAGTACAAGACAAAAAAAAAATGCATTCGTAAATTTAATTCACACATAAATCAACCAGTTTGATTTTGTCTACACCCTTGATTGCCCTATGGAGCAAGACCAGCATGTTTCCAAGCATTCTTATCCTGAATGTAATCTTCTAATTTGTAATATGCTTGTTTACAAAGGGTGGTTTTAATAAAAGTTTTAAATTTTCTTTCATTTAATTCTAATATGTTACATGGTATTTTGTTGTGATAGGAAACTGACCACGTGCCTTTTGCGACTGGATAGGGGTAGCCTGCGAATGGTGGCAGGGACCATCACTGGCACTGCTCGCTGAACAAATATTTTTACATCCCACCATCTCGGAAAGACTATTTTTTCTCTTCGATATCTGAGCGTAAAAACCGTTTTTATCCCTTAGTGGATAAAGTAAATTGAATTTAGAACATCGTGTGCACGAAGTTTGTGAATTCGAAACATCATTAAACCTTTTTACTTCTACCTCTATGGTACGTGCTCTATTGTTTGGAATTTGATTCGGAAATTAAAAAAAAAAGGTTCGCGCGTTTTTCTTTTCACGTTATGATATTTATTGTTAAAACAAACCAAGTTAAAAATAAACATGAAAACTAGTGTAAAACCTAAAATGAGTGATTCAAGCGACGAGGAAGTTTATTTGACGCCTACAGAATTGATTGAAACTTGCGCAAACGAGTTTTCTCCCTCAACAATCACGTGAGAAGTATTTAAAACAGTACCACAGATTACTAAATAGTTACTTGACAGTACTACGTACGACTAGCTAAAGGAGCCAAATCTTTCTCGGAAAACGTTTTGGTGGCATATTTTATTGAATTATCCGAGACCAAGAAGTCAAGCACTCTATGAAGTATGTATTCAATGCTTAAAACAACAATAAAAATGAAAAAAGACATACATATCAACACCTATTATAAATTATATCATTATATCATTTTTGAAAAGAGCGTCATAATTATGGTCATCAACCCAGGTTTTCACTGCATCTGATCTGATTTATGGATTAACGTCTCATTGTTTACGTAGCGCTATGTATTACTTGTATGCCACAATGTATAATTTAGATGAATTATACTTTTCCTGCGGGTAACGAGCAGTTATCCAGTAGCCCTTAATAATGGTTGTATTTTGAGGAGTTTCCTTTCTCTGGAGCCCTAACCACCGGCAGCTTGGACCCTGCTCCCGACACCGGTGGATTATTACTATTTTTGAAATGTTTTTTTATGGGTCTTTTTAATAAATATTTAAAATTTGTACATAAATGTAATGTAAAATGTATAAAACGACTAAAACATAATAAAAAAAGGTTTATTTTATATATAGGTTCATATTTTGTAGTAAAAATATACATAAAAACTAATGTTAGTATTGGCAGCACAGAGACATCGACAAGGGTATGAAGCCGTACCCATCTTTGCAGCATGGGGTACTTCCACCCATGTTTGTGGTCCCGAACGCGAGTGAGTAGGGAGGTGCATCTTTTCTGATACCCACAATGTCTTCAGTTTTATGTACATGTTGCAATAATCAAACTAATTAGTTCAGTCCCTTCCATCGGATAGTAGTTCGGCGCGGCGCTGGAGTGGTTGTAGCATCAGTGGTCCTTGTTGAGGGCTCTTCAGTGGTCGATGCGTCAGTGGTGCTTGTCCATGGCTCTTCAGTGGTCGATGCGTCAGTGGTGCTTGTCCATGGCTCTTCAGTGGTCGATGCATCAGTGGTCCTTGTTGAGGGCTCTTCAGTGGTCGATGCGTCAGTGGTGCTTGTCCATGGCTCTTCAGTGGTCGATGCATCAGTGGTCCTTGTGGAGGGCTCTTCAGTGGTCGATGCGTCAGTGGTGCTTGTCCATGGCTCTTCAGTGGTCGATGCATCAGTGGTCCTTGTTGAGGGCTCTTCAGTGGTCGATGCATCAGTGGTGCTTGTCCATGGCTCTTCAGTGGTCGATGCATCAGTGGTCCTTGTTGAGGGCTCTTCAGTGGTCGATGCATCAGTGGTGCTTGTCCATGGCTCTTCAGTGGTCGATGCATCAGTGGTCCTTGTTGAGGGCTCTTCAGTGGTCGATGCTTCAGTGGTGCTTGTCCATAGCTCTTCAGTGGTCGATGCATCAGTGGTCCTTGTTGAGGGCTCTTCAGTGGTCGATGCGTCAGTGGTGCTTGTCCATGGCTCTTCAGTGGTCGATGCATCAGTGGTCCTTGTTGAGGGCTCTTCAGTGGTCGATGCGTCAGTGGTGCTTGTCCATGGCTCTTCAGTGGTCGATGCGTCAGTGGTGCTTGTCCATGGCTCTTCAGTGGTCGATGCATCAGTGGTCCTTGTTGAGGGCTCTTCAGTGGTCGATGCTTCAGTGGTGCTTGTACATGGCTCTTCAGTGGTCGATGCATCAGTGGTCCTTGTTGAGGGCTCTTCAGTGGTCGATGCGTCAGTGGTGCTTGTCCATGGCTCTTCAGTGGTCGATGCATCAGTGGTGCTTGTTGATGGCTCTACAGTGGTCGTTGCATCAGTGGTGCTTGTCCATAGCTCTTCAGTGGTCGATGCATCAGTGGTCCTTGTTGAGGGCTCTTCAGTGGTCGATGCTTCAGTGGTGCTTGTCCATGGCTCTTCAGTGGTCGATGCGTCAGTGGTGCTTGTCCATGGCTCTTCAGTGGTCGATGCATCAGTGGTCCTTGTTGAGGGCTCTTCAGTGGTCGATGCGTCAGTGGTGCTTGTCCATGGCTCTTCAGTGGTCGATGCATCAGTGGTCCTTGTTGAGGGCTCTTCAGTGGTCGACGCATCAGTGGTGCTTGTTGAGGGCTCTTCAGTGGTCGATGCATCAGCGGTCCTTGTTGAGGGCTCTTCAGTGGTCGATGCTTCAGTGGTGCTTGTCCATGGCTCTTCAGTGGTCGTTGCATCAGTGGTGCTTGTCCATGGCTCTTCAGTGGTCGATGCATCAGTGGTGCTTGTCCATGGCTCTTCAGTGGTCGATGCATCAGTGGAGCTTGGTGATGGCTCTCCAGTGGTCGTTGCATCAGTGGTGCTTGTCCATGGCTCTTCAGTGGTCGATGCATCAGTGGTCCTTGTTGAGGGCTCTTCAGTGGTCGTTGCGTCAGTGGTGCTTGTTGAGAGCTCTTCAGTGGTCGTTGCATCAGTGGTGCTTGTCCATGGCTCTTCAGTGGTCGTTGCATCAGTGGTGCTTGTTGATGGCTCTACAGTGGTCGTTGCATCAGTGGTGCTTGTTGATGGCTCTACAGTGGTCGTTGCATCAGTGGTGCTTGTTGATGGCTCTACAGTGGTCGTTGCATCAGTGGTGCTTGTTGATGGCTCTACAGTGGTCGTTGCATCAGTTTTGCTTGGTGATGGCTCTCCAGTGGTCGTTGCATCGGTGGTGCTTGTTGATGGCTCTACAGTGGTCGTTGCATCAGTGGTGCTTGTTGATGGCTCTACAGTGGTCGTTGCATCAGTGGTGCTTGTTGATGGCTCTACAGTGGTCGTTGCATCAGTGGTGCTTGTTGATGGCTCTACAGTGGTCGTTGCATCAGTGATGCTTGTTGATGGCTCTACAGTGGTCGTTGCATCAGTGGTGCTTGGTGATGGCTCTACAGTGGGCGTTGCATCAGTGGTGCTTGTTGATGGCTCTACAGTGGTCGTTGCATCAGTGGTGCTTGGTGATGGCTCTTCAGTGGTCGATGCTTCAGTGGTGCTTGTCCATGGCTCTTCAGTGGTCGATGCGTCAGTGGTGCTTGTCCATGGCTCTTCAGTGGTCGATGCATCAGTGGTCCTTGTTGATGGCTCTACAGTGGTCGTTGCATCAGTGGTGCTTGTTGATGGCTCTACAGTGGTCGTTGCATCAGTGGTGCTTGGTGATGGCTCTCCAGTGGTCGTTGCATCAGTGGTGCTTGTTGATGGCTCTACAGTGGTCGTTGCATCAGTGGTGCTTGGTGATGGCTCTACAGTGGTCGTTGCATCAGTGGTGCTTCTTGATGGCTCTACAATGGTCGTTGCATCAATGGTGCTTGTTGATGGCTCTACAGTGGTCGTTGCATCAGTGGTGCTTGTTGATGGCTCTACAGTGGTCGTTGCAGCAGTGGTGCTTGGTGATGGCTCTCCAGTGGTCGTTGCATCAGTGGTGCTTGGTGATGGCTCTTCAGTGGTCGTTGCATCAGTGGTGCTTGGTGATGGCTCTTCAGTGGTCGTTGCATCAGTGGTGCTTGGTGATGGCTCTTCAGTGGTCGATGCATCAGTGGTGCTTGGTGATGGCTCTTCAGTGGTCGATGCATCAGTGGTGCTTGTTGATGGCTCTACAATGGTCGTTGCAGCAGTGCTTGTCATTGACGAGTCTAGAGTTTTAGTTGTCCGCTCAACAGTTGTAGTTACATCAGTGCTGTTCGTTGAGGGCTCTACATTTGTAGCTGAAACAGTGGTGATAGTTGTGGGCCCATCAGATGTAGGTGGTGTGGATGGCGTAGTCTCATTCGGCCACGGCGGGGTCGCATTCGTCGGGGTCGCTGTGGTTGTTACATTGTGAATCGAGGAAGTCGTGTTGCCATTAATAATTGGTAGGGTTGTATTCTTTGGTCGTGTGGATGTCGGAATAGTTGGTGTAGATGATTTAGTGGTGGGGGTCGTAGTGGTTGGAGCGCGCGCGGTACAGCCCGCGCTCTGCGGCCAGTCGCACACGTGCAGCGTGGGGCTGAAGTGCAGGCTGGCAGGGCACTCGCGGCACGTGGGCGCGGCGCGGCCCGGCTCGCACGCGTAGAACAGCTGGCAGTCGTCAGGGTGCGGCATGAGCGCATCGGGGCTGCTCAGCCCGCTGCACAACACGGGCGTCACCGACTTCTGCGCGCAACGACCCTGAATAATGCGTGCCTGTGGGATCCTGTCGATACAAACAGCCCTTAATCTTCTTATCGTGTAATACTACTGCGAATGCTCGGGTTTTACCTCGCATGAGGAACACATCGACTAACTTCTTAACCAGATTACAATGCGGTAAGCATAGCAGATTACAATTCATAAAGTACCCTATGTTTTTACACGACTGCCCAAAAAAGAGTAGTGTTATGTTTTCTGGGGCCGTATTATGACATCTTAGAACCATCATGTTTTCTGTGTGAGAAAAGGATAGTGCTATTCGTCCTGTATAGCTCCGTCTCTTTTTCACACCGAAAACATGATGGTTTTAAGAGGTCATAATACGGCCCCTGGGTTTATGTATGTATGTTTGTTAGTTTCTTTATTCCACCATCGATACCAATGTATGTGGTATCGTTACAAGGGTTGAGTTATCCCGGGTAACATAGGTTAGATCTAGAGATTACCATCTCTAGACCGAGTTAATCGAATTTGCAATTTACATACGTATCAGACCGCCACAATAGCACAACTAGGGAACAAGACGAAAGTGCATCGCGTAATTTGAAGCGTTCTGCGAACACTTGACAATCCTCGTTCATAAACTAAATGTAGTTATTCATAAACTAATGTAGTCTGAATAACGACGCTGGTCAAGACCACGCAGTCGTGCCAGCTAAGCCAGGGAGAGGCAAGGTAAGGGTCAAAGTGACGAAGTATCCAGTAGCTCCGAGGTCATTCAGGTCATTGTTTATTTAGTACAGATCGAATAACAGAATATGCAGCAGTTGTACAGCTGCTTATATTCAACGGACTTGGATTCTTAATGAAACCTCTTTTTGTGAAAAAAATTACCTACCTAAAGTACATCTACCGCGCATAAACACTTGCCTGACTTAGGAACTGAACCCAAGCGCCCACGTTCAGCAGGGATCATAGACAAAACTAATTCTTTCGACTAAGGAAGACAGACCTTTTCGAATGTTCTTTGTTTAATACTAGATACATGCACCTCCTGTGCGCAAAATAGGCCGTTTTCAGCAGACTTGTTCTAAGGTAGCAAAATGTTTAGTTTGTAAGTATCGAGCGTAAACAGAAATAACTTACGTCTTAGAGATGACGCTTTCGCCCAGCAGGCAGCACATCACGACCAGTTTGAACATGATGGAGGCAGCAGCAGGGACGCTATGCCTCCTCACACACCAGCAGTCCTACTTATTGTGAGGCTCGAGTGCGGGGGCTGCACTTACCTGTACTGCGAATCGCAGCCACTTGATGACGACAATCAATTGCGCTCTCCAGTCGAGAGCTCACGTTGAGCCGTCCATGTGAACCACTTCGCTAATATCGGGAGACTTCAATCTCGGACTTGTTGAAGATTCCTTGTATAGATAACCCGCTCGTCCGTGGTTATGTTGTGACTTGAACAACGCTTTTATTTCATAGCTGGAAGAACGGTTTTAACCGACTTGGAGGCTATCAATTCGAAAGTTTAGATAGGTAAATACATATAATTTAATTATAAACATTCGAACAGAGAACAGAATAACTCTGCCATATTTTTATCACTGAAATAGTGTACCTATATTCCGACATAGTCCCATTTAAATTTCGTTAAGATGTCGGCTTCGGAGACTTCGGAGATAAGCAATTGATATGGACTGGTTGGAATCTTGGGGTATATCAGCACTAAAAAAAACTTGTTACAGAAAAATATAAAGTAAATTAAATAAATAGAAAATGTTCGTAGGTCAAGTTACTTGTGGCGCGTGCGGGTCACCGACGGTGACAGCACATGCACAGCGGCGGCTGAGACTGGTCCGATAAATGTTCCTAGTTGATGCTTCGAGCGTCGCGGTTCATAAAAATTGATGGAGAAACATGCCAATTTTATAGGCATATTTATATACCCTACGTAGGCATTTACGTAAATAAAACACTTATCACAATGTCCTATTGTTTATTGTACAATATGAAAGTTTTGGTAGCATCATCACAGTAATTGCTATTTACACGCGCTTTGCTGAACGTTTTATTTAAAAGTTATTATGTTACACACTAGGCTTAACTCTCAACTAAGTGGGTAAGAACCTCTGGCAGCGCGGGAGCGGGTCCTGCCGTGCGGGTCCTGCCGTGCGGGTCCTGCCGTGCGGGTCCTGCCGTGCGGGTCCTGCCGTGCGGGTCCTGCCGTGCAGGTCCTGCCGGCGCGTGTCCTACAGCGCGCCGGCCCCGGCCGGGGCCTCCTCCTCCGTAAACTCGTCGCAGCGGTCCTCCAGTTCGTACTGAAACAATTCCATACACAATCAATTATGTATTTTATACACAATACAATAAATATTCATCTAAATAATGGGATGAATAGGTACGTGTTGACTACAAAGTATCTGAAATAGTGCCTATAGGCACTATTTCAGATACTTTGTAGTTAGGCTACAGTAGATACCTATAGGTATCTAAAGCAAACCTAAAGCAAACGCAATTTTTATCCGTCGATGATTTTTTTTAAATAATGTTGCGCGCCACAATCAAGTACGGAAGATAGCGGCATTCGGTACCACTAGCGCCATCTAGTATCGAGTAGCAGAACTAGTGAAGTCAAGGACCTTCGAGATTTTTCTATGCTAGAATACTCGGACCTTAGTCGGTCGCGACCGATATGTACGCGAACTTTCTGGAGTTCTACTCGGCGCTCTATATAAGGCCGGCGCATGTACCGACCGAGTCAGTATTGGAATTGCGATACAAGTGATAACTTCGAGAGCGATCTTCGACTGCGAACTCAAGTGATTAATAGTGCGATTGTGTTTTGTGATTAGTGAGTTATAGTGTAATTAGTGTGGTGTAAATTAAAGTGTCAGTTTTGGTTATTTAATCGGCTGATTTTATTGTAACGAACCCGAAGCTCGTAACAATTGGTGTCAGAAGAGTGGATTTAAAAGATGCCGATTCTACCGAAGGACGACACTGAGGGTATCCGTACCCGTAGTCATCGCCAGCAAGAGACGGACCAGAGGCGTTTTGGAGGTGCAACGCCGCAGACGACGGAGAGACAGTTGCCAACCATGGAGGCCGGCTTGTCCGCAGTAGCTCCAGCATCATCATCAGCACCAGACTTTGCTGCTCTGATGATGATGCTGCAGGAGCAGACTCGCCGCCAGGAGGAACAGGCCCGTCGTTTAGAAGAGCAGCTACAGCGTGTCAAGGAGGAGCAGGCCCGCCGCCAGGAGGAACAGGCCCGTCGTTTGGAAGAGCAGCTGCAGCGTGACAAGGAGGAACAGGCCCGCCGCCAGGAGGAACAGACCCGTCGGTTGGAAGAAAAGCTCCAACATGACAAGGAGGAGCAGGCGCGCCGCCAAGAAGAACAGATGTTCCTCATGAAGGATCTGCATGCCACTTTCGGCAAAGAAATGAAGGTTGTAAAGGAAAAGGTGGTTCAGCACGAGAACCGCCTGACGGAAGCTGAAACACGAATCGACCAAATTAATCATCGGGTTGACAACGTGATTGTTGACGTGAGGAAAACGCTGGACAACCTTAAAGTTGGAGATGGTATTGCAGCCTCAGCTACTACACTTTCTCTACGTGGATTCAAAGTGCCGCCGTTCGATGGAACGTCTTCCTGGTCGGCATACAAAATGCAATTTGAGGCTGTTATGAAGGCGAACGGGTGGAGTAAGGACCAGGCCATGACTGCTCTCACCCTAGGCCTCCGCGACCAGGCCCTCACTATCCTGGAAGCCCTCGGTAACGAGGTGACTTACGAGCAGCTGGTTGAAGCACTGGAATCTAGGTATGGCGACGCTCATCTGGAACACGTGTTTCGTGCGCAGCTAAAGGATCGCGTGCAACGCAGCGGTGAAAACCTGCAGCAGTGGGCCTTTGAGGTGGAGAAGCTTGTTAGAAAAGCATACCAGTCTGTACCTGCGCTCATTCAAGGGAACCTGGTGCAGGCATTCATTGACGGCATCCGCGACCTTGAAGTTAGAGCTGCCGTGAGGCTCGGGCACCACGAGAAGCTTAAAGACGCCTTGGCACATGCATTAGAGGTGGAAGCTGCGCGGCAGGATTATCGTTCCCATCGCGTCAGGGAGGTTACAGTGGCTACAGTTCGCGACCGTTTTAAAGGATACAGCCCTAGATGCTATGGTTGTGGGGAAAGGGGCCACCTACGGTCCAGTTGCCATAGGCGAACTTCAGAAGGGGAAGCTGTGCGACAGAACCATCGTTCCCACTATGGCAGGGAGGTTGCAGCAGCTGCAGTTCGTGACCATTATAAAGGGCGCAGCCCTAGATGCTACGGCTGTGGTGAAAGGGGCCACTTGAGGCCCAGTTGCCCTAAGCGAACTGCTCAAAGGGCAGATAGCCGTCCTCTAGCAGGTAGAGCGGCTGACAATCGCGGACAGCGATTGGAAGAGTACGACTTGGTGGCCGACGGTCGTAGCGGGAGATCTCATGGCAACGCAGATGTATTATCAAGAAGACCTTGCCCTGAAGACTGCAAGCATTGTACTCGAGAAGAGGGTAAAGAAGTCGTACCTGTGAGGATGATCAAGACAGATCTTAGTAACGAGTGGAAAGAAAACTTGGAACGTGCACAGCAGGATGATTTGGACATCAAGCCGATCCTGGAGTGGATGAAGGCCAGTGCTCCGAAGCCTACGTGGAGTGATGTCTCAGCGATGAGTTCAATCACAAAAAGCTATTGGGCCCAATGGGACAGCTTAGTGATTCAGGATGGAGTCCTGTGCCGTAAATGGGAAAATGCTCGGGGAGACAGCTGTCATTTGCAAATGGTTGTCCCTAAAGCTAAAATACCGGATGTTCTACAGCTGTACCATAATGGTTGTTCAGGAGGCCATATGGGAGTTAAACGGACTCTACTGAAGATACGAGAACGGTTTTACTGGGTCCACTGTCGTGACGATGTTGAGGACTGGTGTCGCAAGTGTACAAGTTGTGCGGCTGTAAAAGGACCTCAGACTCGTAGCAGAGGTGCATTGAAATTGTACAATGTTGGTGCACCATGGGAAAGGATAGCGCTAGACGTTGCGGGACCGTTTCCGGAAAGTGAAAGTGGTAACAAGTATTTCATGGTGGTTATGGATTATTTCACTAAGTGGCCGGAAGTCTTCGCCATTCCAAACCAAGAAGCTTCAACAGTTGCGGATAAACTAGTTCATGAAGTCTTCTGTCGTTTTGGAGTACCCTTAGAGATTCACAGCGATCAAGGAAGGAATTTTGAGTCCCAAATATTCCAGGAAACTTGCCGAGTTATGGGTACTCATAAAACGAGGACAACTTCTTACCACCCACAGTCGGATGGAATGGTGGAACGATTTAATCAGACATTGGAGAGATATCTAGCCAAAGTTGTGGAAAACCGGCAACGAGATTGGGACAAGCACATACAACCGTTTTTACTGTCATACCGAAGTGCTGTTCATGAAAGCACGTCAGTGACACCAGCTTTCGCAAACTTTGGAAGAGAATTGCGGCTACCTGCAGACCTGATCACCGGAATACCACCTGATGCCCCACGCAGTATAACCGATTATGCAAATGACTTGCGGAACAAAATGAACGACATTCATGAGCACGTCAGACAATCGGGCCAGCAAATGTCTGAAAAGATGAAAACCCGCTATGATCGCAAAATGAACAATAAAGGGTTCGAGGAAGGTTCACTAGTGTGGTTGCACAATCCAGTTCGCAGTAAAGGGAAATCTCCTAAGCTCCAAGCTAAATGGGACGGACCGTACCGGATTGTGAGGAAGATCAATGACGTGACCTACCGTATACAGAAAGGTACAAGAAGCGCTCCTAAGATCGTCCATGTTGATCGACTGGCGCGTTATTATGGGGCTGATAATGCTCGGGACGAGCATGTCTTAGGAGGGGGCAGTGTTGCGCGCCACAATCAAGTACGGAAGATAGCGGCATTCGGTACCACTAGCGCCATCTAGTATCGAGTAGCAGAACTAGTGAAGTCAAGGACCTTCGAGATTTTTCTATGCTAGAATACTCGGACCTTAGTCGGTCGCGACCGATATGTACGCGAACTTTCTGGAGTTCTACTCGGCGCTCTATATAAGGCCGGCGCATGTACCGACCGAGTCAGTATTGGAATTGCGATACAAGTGATAACTTCGAGAGCGATCTTCGACTGCGAACTCAAGTGATTAATAGTGCGATTGTGTTTTGTGATTAGTGAGTTATAGTGTAATTAGTGTGGTGTAAATTAAAGTGTCAGTTTTGGTTATTTAATCGGCTGATTTTATTGTAACGAACCCGAAGCTCGTAACAATAATTAGTAACAAAGGCTATATTTTATAAACGTATTCCCACCGGAATGAATGCGACGTGCGCGTCCGCTGCCGATCAACCGTACGCGAGTGAAATGGCGGAGCGCTGCGAGTATGTAATCATTTTGTGAAACAAGTCTTAAACGACATAAAGAAAGGTGACAAAACTAAGTATTCTGAAGAACAATCAGCCCGTTTCACTTCCAACGCCTGAACAAGCCGGTTAGTAAAAAAGCTTTATTACTTCGGACCACATAGAAAACCGAATAGAAGACCCTAATAGTTGGAACTATCTGCCATTTTAAATGGCTTTACCACGAAAAATCAACAAAAATTGAGCTGTTCTGGTAGCGGCGAGATGCATTTATGACGCTGCGCCGGGTAGACTGCCCAAATTCAGTTAGAAGAAGACTAGCCCCAACTGCAGGAGTATGAAACAGGGGTATACTGCTCTAACAGAGGATATTGTACAATACCCCACACCTTCGCTTCGCCAACGACATCGTCATAACGACAGAGTCGCTGGGACTGTTAGCCGTGTGGACGGCGGAGAGTTGGATCTCTTGAGCAAGACTGTGAATGTTACCCTTAAACCTATCCCTTAGTACTTTAACTTAACTTAGTGGAGTTAAGTAAGGTTACCGTTTTATATAAGCAAGAAACTTTACAGCGTATAATAAAGTGAGCGAGAGTAGTTACCTCGTCGAGCTGCAGGCACTTGCCCCACTCGGCCAGCGTGATGCGGTGGTCGTCGTCCTCGTCGCAGCGGTCCAGGAAGGGCGCGATGCAGTGCTCCAGCGCCATGAGCGGCGCGCGGATCGGGAACAGCTCGTGCCGGGACACGAACCTGCGCACACGGGGTTTGTGTTAGCTCCGCCGTTATGTGGCGTGGCCAGTCACGCCTGAAGAAAAGGGCAGCTTTGTTTAAATTAGATGTACAAAACGGCTTTGTTAACGACCTGCCGAACGACCTGCTGTATGTAGACCTGCTGAAGTTTACAATAGATGGGACAATATTCATAATGCTTACCTAGGTACTTAATATACCTATGGAATCGCATTACAGCGGCTATGTTTTGCCGCAGTCAAGCTAAGTACTTACAGCTTGCAGTCATATGGCGATTAACCTACTCAACATTGTGCAAAATGGGTTGCTGCTCTCTACGTCATGGTCTCTCAGGTCCACATTCCGAGCTAAAGCATTGCTGGAAAGCAGTTTCAACTTTTCATAAATCAAAACGCTTTGAACCAGTTTTAAGTACCTGCCTATTTCTCATGTGACGAGTCTGCAACACATTGTGTAGGTCCCCACTCGAGAATTGTCGTAAGGCCCTACGTTCCTTGACCTCGTTCCCTAAAGGTAGACCTCCACACAGCTGATAGACATACAGCCCGATGTAAAATGGCGACTCTGGCAGTAGGTACACAAAACGAGTACACACACACGCACACAAACTCATGCATAAGGGAGGGTGAAGTATGTAGCGCTACGCGGCAAGCACCCAGTTCACAGTACGCGCAGGCCGCCATGTCGCGCGTGACGTGAACAGTACTTGTCGTTGTCGTGCGCGTCCAGGTCGCACCACTTGCAGATGGCGGCGTTGGTCCAGCGGCGCGTGAGGTTAGACTCGGCCTCGCGCTCCATGCGCAGGTAGTGCGGCGTCAGCTCGCGGCGCTCCGCCATGTCGCGCGTGACGTGAACAGTACCTGTCGTTGTCGTGCGCGTCCAGGTCGCACCACTTGCAGATGGCGGCGTTGGTCCAGCGGCGCGTGAGGTTAGACTCGGCCTCGCGCTCCATGCGCAGGTAGTGCGGCGTCAGCTCGCGGCGCTCCGCCATGTCGCGCGTGACGTGAACAGTACCTGTCGTTGTCGTGCGCGTCCAGGTCGCACCACTTCCAGATGGCGGCGTTGGTCCAGCGGCGCGTGAGGTTAGACTCGGCCTCGCGCTCCATGCGCAGGTAGTGCGGCGTCAGCTCGCGGCGCTCCGCCATGTCGCGCGTGACGTGAACAGTACCTGTCGTTGTCGTGCGCGTCCAGGTCGCACCACTTGCAGATGGCGGCGTTGGTCCAGCGGCGCGTGAGGTTAGACTCGGCCTCGCGCTCCATGCGCAGGTAGTGCGGCGTCAGCTCGCGGCGCTCCGCCATGTCGCGCGTGACGTGAACAGTACCTGTCGTTGTCGTGCGCGTCCAGGTCGCACCACTTGCAGATGGCGGCGTTGGTCCAGCGGCGCGTGAGGTTAGACTCGGCCTCGCGCTCCATGCGCAGGTAGTGCGGCGTCAGCTCGCGGCGCTCCGCCATGTCGCGCGTGACGTGAACAGTACCTGTCGTTGTCGTGCGCGTCCAGGTCGCACCACTTCCAGATGGCGGCGTTGGTCCAGCGGCGCGTGAGGTTAGACTCGGCCTCGCGCTCCATGCGCAGGTAGTGCGGCGTCAGCTCGCGGCGCTCCGCCATGTCGCGCATGATGTTGAACAGCCAGTCGCGCATGCGCCGCGGGAAGTCCAACATCTCGTTTTCGCTGCACTCCTGTGTTTTATACAGAAGCCTTTTTATGTGGTTCCCATTAGGAAGTTCAAGCATCTCTTGTAGAATAAGTATAAGTTTGATCAGTTTTTAATTGTTTGCAAATGCTAAAGAAGTCCTACTGTCTTGTGAGGGTATAAAATAACTCCACATACTTTTGAGAACGTCTGTTGAGCGTAGACTTCTGTAGTGTGTTGCATATACTGTGGCATGTAACTGCCGAACGTGCGTGTGAGTGTTTAGTAAGGCGGCGGGTACTGACCGGCATCTCGCGGCACGTGCCGTAGTACTCGATCTGCACGTGGTGGTACTGCGGGCCGCGGCACAGCTCGGAGCCGTCCAGGCACAGGCAGCGCTGCTGGTACACCTCGCAGTCCGACGTCCACGTCTCGTTGTGGTTGGTGCACACCTGCGGGGCTCTCGTCACGTGTCACCAGCTGCGCGCGCGGGCGCCGCACCGCGTGCGCAGCGGGTGAGGATAACCCGCGAAAACAATCACGTTTTCATTATTGATTGCCAAAGGAAGTTAACAATCTGTCATTAAGATAGGTGAATATCCTATTAGTAATCACTAATGATGATGGCAGATATCACGTAGTGTACAGAATTAAAGTAGACCTACAGACACTCCGGTGATCCAACATGCGCCAGCCCTTAGCACAACTCTATTAAAAATATACTTATAGAATTCAATGGATTCCACGATATTCTTAATTATTTTATATCAACTGAAAAAAAAAGTGACGCACTATAATTTATGTGGGTACGCTTCCTGGGCAATTTTGGAAGGATGGTCGCAATCGGTAAGAATCTATGAAAAGGTCAGATGAACACACATTTAATTACTTATCTGATGAATGAATATGGAGACTCAATTTGTTCCTTATTTTGTACACAAAAACTTCCCTTATATTCCACGGCAAAGTTCAAAGGCAGCCGTGGTCGAGTGCCGCCGGTTGTGCACACGGCGGTGAGCAGCGTGTGGAGGACATCCGTATTCGTGTCACCGTATGCCACCCGCACACGACGGACGAATGAATAATTAAATGAAAATCTATGCTTACGTGAGTAAGTAGTCTCCTTATTACATTATAAATACTAATTAATAAGTTTGTTACGAATATTCTCTTGTTACCTAGGTACTTTCTCAGATTCCGTTTTTGTGTTTTGTTTTTAGTTTTATTCTCTCTGTATTTAGTCATCCGACTAGTGACAAGTGAGCCCTTAATCATTTTGGACGATGCCCAACCGCTGCAACTCTACACATAGACAGCCAGAATCAACAGAGTCGGCCACAAGGAAAACGCTAAATCAACGAAGCAGTCGCACTGCTGAGTCTCGAGAAACTATTCAACTGACTGACCGTAACTTAAACCATCTGACATGATATTGCGTTCAGTTCGCTAATGATACTCCGACATGTGGGGATTGTTCCGTGAGCTATCGCTAGCTGGTGCTCACCATGCGGCGCGAGTCGGTCTCGTAGGGGCACTCCTTGATGCAGTTGCAGACGGCGTCGCCGTGCTCGTCGATCTCACACACGCGCCCCGCGCTGCAGTGCACGCGCAGGCACGGGTCTGTGGGGATACATCGACATTACTTTAAAACTATTTATTTTTAACTATGAAATATATATGAGACTCGCACAATAAAGTCCATACATATAAGTGTAAGCAATCAACTCGCAATTACTAAGATAACTCTGGCTCGTGTAAGTGCCTTAGAGCTTTAGTTGATATGTATGTCGCATGACCCGGTTTGAATAACTTTTTATTTTAATTTCGACGTCATTCCACCAGGCAAAAAAATCCGGGACATCCTGTTTGTTCTTGATCCACGGTGATTATTTATTGCTGGTGCAGTCACAGTTTACAATAGCAAACTAATAACATAAAATTTACTAATACATAAATAACTTCAACTATATATATCAATAAATAACACCATCCAATGAAGGTGGAATAACAGTTCACTTTAGTGTTGCTTCACCGCAGTGTTCACGGTGAGTTGGTCAAGAAGAAGGTGTTAAGTTAGGCAGCGTGTTACCGTCGAGGATGTTGACGTCGCTGTCGCCGCCCACCTCGTGCGAGGTCACCTCGTTCATGAGCTCGTTGACGCGCGACCGCTCCGCGTCCTGCAACACTCACACGGCTCACATACCTAGTCTACGTACAGGTTACGAATACGATGAGAAGAACAATCGATACATTGTATGAAGATGATCAATATGAGATATGAAGAGGTCACAACTATTACTCTAACTAATAGGTATGTATGAAGCCCTTAAATAACTTAGGATAAAGTGACCCAAACAAAGTGCAATTATATCAACGACTTGCCGGAAAGTCTTAATGTTATTGTGGGACCCTTTGACATTTCAGCAGCCCGCAAAGTTTTAAACTTTTCTACAAATGTTGTGCCTCTAAAATATCACTTTGTTTAGAACTCAAGGACACTCCCTCCGAACTTCCCACAGCCTGATCAACATAAGTTATCCAGGCCGAAAAAGGATACGTTGGAGGAGGAACAATATTAGTTACCTTTTTTTCCGGATGGGAAATCATCAAATGACTCATGATGACCCAGAGCGGGCTCTGGGTGGAGCGGAAGGGGATGTCAGACTCTTACTGACTAAAACCCACCCGTGATCTTTCTAGTGCCTCTTTCGAACAAATTCCGCAACTTTCCGCTTAATCTCAACTGAGCAATATATCTACCGAATACAATTTGCGTAGTTTTTTTCAGGCGATAACCTCTTAATCCCTGCTCCGTAAGGTCTATTTAAAAATATATTTCCATCAACACGATAACGAACGAACGAGCAGTAGTTACCTGGAAGCGCCTCTCGTCGAGTCGCTCCGCCATGCCCAGCTCGAGGTGCTCGGCCTCAGAGTCTTCGCGAACGGGTGCCGCCGCCGCCGCGCCCGGCCGCTCCGTCGTCGTGGTGCGCAGGCGCCGGTGCCGCCGCCGGTGACGCTGTCGACACAAGAACACGGCTCACACTGGTGCCACACTTCATACAAGTGAGTGGTTACAATAGCAATAAAGGCTGGCATTAAAACTCTCGTAGCCGTGAACATCGACGAGCAATTGACTGTACCTCCCTCTGACATTAAATAGATCTGAGGTAAGTCATGCTCCGCCGTTTTAACGACAGATACCTGAAGTCGCTGCCCTTAGCTCACTCAAAGGACCCTGGGTAACGTATTGTTAGGTCTTTGTTTTTCCTTCACAAGATGTCCTCTCAGAGAAGTCCTCCCCGAAGCAGGTGATGATGACATGGGGCTGCAGGATAATAGAGGCGTGATGGTAACTCACCTCAGCGTCGACTGTGCATAAGACTGCGACCACCAGGGCCAGCGCTAGGAGACCCCTCATACTGAAGCTTTTCTACCTGCAACAAAAATAACATCTTGATTCTCTTTCACATACAGGACGAGGGGAATACGGCGGCGTCATGTCAAGCCGATTTTGTTGATTGTTGTGCTCACTGCCAAACGAATGAAAGCATAGTTTCCTCCCAGAACGGCGTAATGAAATAACTCGCTGTTTTTATATATGAGCAATATTATGTTGTCTGTATGAAAAGGTAATCTGTATGCGGATGTGATGAACCCACGCCGGCGCTGGCGGCTGTCCCGAGCGATAATGTGGTGTCGTTCACATTTTATGGGAAGCTGTAAAAAGACTTTAATAACAGAACACCGAGCACCGTTGACTGCTCCATTTTACAAATAGGCCGACGCGATGTTCCTACAGACGTCGTGCACGTATACTCTGACAACCTACATTATTTTATACAGGTCAGTAATTTTATGTTCCGTTGCATAAGCATAACTTCACCCATTGCTAAGTGCGGTTCCGAACTGTCTCTGATCTGAATGTGAATTTGAGTTCCAAGTTTTATAAGAATTCCAAATTCGGATCCCTCATAGCGAGCGTGCTATTTACGCGCGAATCGAGTTTACTGGCGATGTCCGCTGCACTGGGCCCCAAGTCTACTATTTTTATAAATTTGTTATTCCAACACGATCCCATTGTAATTTTGCTAAAAGTTGATATTCTGCTAAATTCATAATGGTCGAGCCATTGGTCGTAGTACTTTTTGATAACCGATATATACAAGAACCATTGGTCGTAGTACTTTTTGATAACCGATATTAAAAGAAATGACTGCACAACGACGTTCTAAAGTTAGGTCACAGATCAAAGGAACTGTTAAAAGTTTAGCAGATTACCGCATACGTCTGTCACTCATTTGTCATTATGTACGAGATTACCATTCTATTCCATTTCTTTCAATGGAGTGTCAGTGGTTGACCTTTGGAAAGTCATAATGACGCTTTTATATTAGTAGATTACCAAACTTGTCAAAATCAATTATAGACCATTCTGGCACTATTGTAGTTAATAGCAGACTTAGGGCTCTGGACTATTTCAGACCAGCATTGAAGAAAATAGGTGACTCAAGTTCGCGGTAACGACGAATCTACACTAATATTATAAAGAGGAAAGATTTGTTTGTTTGTTTGCATTGAATAGGCTCCGAAACTGACCGATTTGAAAAATGCTTTCCCTGTTGGGAAGCTACACTATCTCCGGTGAACATAGGCTATATTATATTCCCATATTCCCACGGGAACGGGAACTGGAACGTGTGAAACCGCGGGGCGATACTAGTGATTTATATCCCTCGTCTGTTTCAAAGCCTCTGATTTGTATTACATATTGAAGAGTCTCCAAATAAATCATTGTAGTTTCTAGTATTATAATAGTTTAACTAATGTCAATCAGTTCTCTTTGTAAAACCCCAAATTAGTTTTTAATTCTCTCTCTAATTTAAAAATGAATAATTAATTAACCTAATTAGCTCTTGACTGCAGGAGTTCAGTTTGATGTAAGTTTGAACTGTGAGTTTTGGTTATGTTATGATCTTTTATAATATGAGCTTAGTGCAGCAGCGCTGTAGGGCTTGCTGTATACTGGAAGTCAGGTTGGTAGAGTTCACGGCCCGGTGTCAATGGCACGCGGTATTCTCGGGGCGAGGCCCGAGGGCATCGCTCCCCGAGCGCGTGTGCGCCTCGGAAGCTGGGCCGAGCTGCGCTGCAGACACGGTCACACGGCGGCGCTCTTATCGCGGGCGCGCGTAAACGGGCGCAGTTCCTCACGTCGACTCAACCCTACAGGGATGGTATGTGATTGACTTGTAGGCGTGGAAGCTTAAAAAGCTGAGCCGAAAGATAGAGCGGCTAAAATTAAGAAGAATTTATTGTTAGGTTGTCGATATGAAGAAAAGAAGCAACAGTTAGCAAATCGAGCGTATTGTTATGATCCGGGAAATACAATGGATTGTGTGATTGTGGCATTAGACAAGTCACTTATGTACCCGCGTGGCCGCGTGTTCCTGTTCCCATGCAGAGGGAGGTTACTCATCATTGTTGCTTATCGATGAACCATACAAGTATAGTGCAAGCGTCCTACCACGCATAGATAGATACTTAAATAATTATAATGCTTTATTGTTTTCCACCTAATCAATCAATCAATCTTTATTTGTGAACACAGGTATATTACAATAAAGGTCTTATGTATACATTTTGTCGAGCTCTATGTTCTACCAATGAAATTGATGTACAAATATATTAGATGTTTTAGTAATCAAACTGAATCTATATAATTCAAAGTCAAGTTCAAGTAAATAATTTCAATTAGGTAAATATTTATTATTAATAAAAAATTAAAAAAAAAAATCGAAATTACATCAATGCTTTGTTTTATTGTCAATCATATATGTATTTATGTATAATATTAATCTTTTTCCTAATCTTTTTTTCCGGATGGGAAATCATCAAATGGATTCTCCCGCTCTGGGCGCAGCGGAAGGGAGTGTCAGACTCTTACTGACTGAAACCTACCCGTGATCCATCTTGTGCCATTGTGTTCTAGGCCCACGGTGACTGTTTCGAACGAATTCCGCAACATTCCGCTTAACCTCAACTCAGCAATATCTACCGAATACAATTTGCGTAGATTGTTTTTTTTTTCAGGCGATAACCTCTTAATCCTTGCTCCGTGAGGTCTATTTAAAAATATGATTCCATCAACACGATATGTTATCTAGCCAGCACGGTTACCCAACGCTAACGATCGCCCCAGCAGGCACACGGCCTGGCGACTGCTGCTGAGTGGTGACCTCATCCTCACATCTGCACTATTCGCATAGTTTTTATGACTTTATGAGCCACTTCTGAGAATTCAGCGCACTCAGTCTGTCCTGGGCTAGCTGTGCATGTTAATGTACCTACCAAAGCGAGGGCTTACACGACTACGCGTGAACACCTTTTCTGAAAATACCTATTAATGACATATTTAAAAACAAACCAAAAACAATGATATATGGGAATATGTCATTGTTTTTGGTTTGTTTATAATTGTATTGGTATTTTATGTATTGTATTGGTAATTGTATTGTTGGGTATAATTGTATTGGTTTGTTAATAAGGAATTATTACAACGTTCCGTTTTTTTTGTGTCGAATAATTCGGAGGAATTCCTTTGGAAATGACAAAGCACTGAAGGAGCCCATATCCTACACTACAAGGACTATCGAAAAATGCTCAAAGGAGTCTCGAACCCGATTCTGATGAATAATAAACCTACACCGTTGGATTTGAAAAAAAAAAAAACATTATTATTATCAAAAGCGCCCGGAAGTGTCGCACACTGTATAGCAAACTAAAAAAATAGCTTATTTTTAACAAAATACTGACAGACAACGCACAGCCGGAAGTACTGGTCGAAGTTGAAATTTGGTATGGATTTCCAGATTTCTAACAGGACCGGGTAAAAACAGAATATGCGCGTACGAAGTAGCGGGAATAACATAGTCTACACGATCTTCTACACTAATATTATAAAGAGCAGATTTGAATTTTTGTAACGAAAAAACTGTGGAAAAAGCTCAAGAACTGCACCAAATCAAAAAAATCTTTCAATATTAGAATTAGAATGCTGCATTATCCTTAAGTAGGTACATACTCGTACTCAATTTTTCGCCAATGGAAAGCTAAATAAGCCATTTTTATCCCTAAAACCACGGGCGCTGCTATTATAAAATAAACTAGCAGCATCCCGCGGTTTCACCAGCTTAGTTCCCGTTCCTGTGAGAATACGGGGATAAAATATAGCCTATGTTACTCAGGGTGAATGTAGAGAATCGGCTACTATCTATTTTTCATACCCCTAAGTGATAAGGGTTGTTCACCTCTAACAATTTTTATTTTGTACGGCAATACAACGTTTGCTGGGTCACCTAGTATTAGTATAGATATAGATTGGTAAAAAAATAAAAAAAAACTGCGTAACAACCCTATCCCGTATGCGGACGCAACACTTCGATAAGCTATTTCACAATATGGTTTGTGTTATACGCGAGTACTAACTACCTACTTACATAATGTAGACACTGTTTATACATTTACTTGATGTGGATATGAAACCCTAGAACTTGATCGATGCAGTGTAGGTACCTACCTAACTATGCACAAAATATCTAGAATTTCGTTGAATTTTTATGTCTACGGCAAAAGTGTCTACCGCAAAGCTATTGATTTCTGTGAATGAATATTTTAAACTCGTTCATTTAACAACGACATCGTCACCGGCGTAAGTGAAGGGATATCGACCGAGGTTCATCTCTGAATTAAGGGAACCTCACTCACTGATCTCTCACGAAAATAAGGGTAAGAACACCGAATGACTGAATCAAACTTTACCAGTGTCACCATAGATATAATAAACAAGAGTATCACTCTCACGACTATACTCAAAATGTAAGGGGAGTCTCCAAAATACTAAGGAGAAATCCTCTCTCTCTCAGTGTTCTCTGAATAGCTATAGCTTTACACTTCAGTTAAGTAGGTATCTGCAGTGTGCGTGACAACTTCCGTTGATATACAAACATTCAACTTAATGATATCAAGAAGTGTTCCTTGAAGTTTTATTGCTGTGCGGTAATTTGAACAAGCCCGGGAAGGGTGCGGAGCTGCGCGCGCACCATCGATCTGCGCGCTAGTCCACACGAGGCGCCACACGCCACGCGTGCCTTACAGACGGCGACCATGTTACAGCTAACACTAAACCCTTATTAACCGACTTCAAAACAAGTAGGTAGAAGGTTCTCAATTCGACTGTTTTTTTTTTTCATTGTTTATTCAACATATCGCTGAATTATCGCCAGTTGTCAACTGATTTCAAGAATTCTTTTTCTTTTTTGTTTGGAATAGTATTTTTTCCGTACTAGTCCCAACTTGGTGATGATCTGATAAAGAACTAAATCATTTGTAGTAAATGATAGCAAATCTCGCATGATGGCTGAAATCGCATGTTTATTTATAATTTACACCTTTACACCAGTTCATGAGATAACATCACGCTGGTACTCTGTGACGGGGGGTACGCAGATGTGTTCAAGTTACCCTGGTATACCTCACCAGTTATGTAAAATTTCCATGTTTTTGTGGTTATATATATATTTGGGCACAGTTTCGCTTCTTTTTGCGTACAGTTTAATTATAAGTACTGAGCTATATTTAATCGGACACTGACGTTGACGAAATATGTGATTAATGAGTTAAAGCCAAAATAATAACACAGCTTTGATCCGTGAGCCTTGCTATCCGGTTGATATTTTCATGGTTGCAAGAATCACAACAAGCAACCCTGTCTAGATTGCCATGTATTATAATAACACATTGGAACTAGAGGTGTCGCCTACAAATTGATTATGTGCACAATAGCGGGCCCGTGCGAGGCCGGCTCCGGCCATGACGTCACGTCGCCAGGCACCAGGAGACCCTGGCTGCGCAGTAGTGACCCTGCCCCAGCACAATTGCCCCAATTGAGCCGCTGCCCCCTGACACGATGACGCATTTGCATCTATCTGCAGCTATGGGTCGGTTATAACTAAGGTGCTTATAAGAGGGTGTGGTCCATAGATATGAGATTCTTTTTTATATGATTCTGCCTTTTTGGCTTCTATTCGGATTTGAAATGTTCTTATAGGTTCTGTCGGAATTACAATTCGAAAAACATTACCAATATAAATGAAATGATAAATAATTCAGAAATTCATGACGGTCGAGTTGTATTTCTATACTACCCAGGTTAGAACTAACAAACGCGCGCAGACGTGCGCTCATCTTATGAATAAACGTCCCAAATATTGCTTGTGACTTCATACGCGCATGTCCCGTTCCCGTAGGAATTTCGGGAATTCCTATCTTAGTGCTCCCCTACACTCCCCAAGAATCCTACATTCCAAATATTTAGCTTTCTACGACCAGTAGTTTCGGCTGTGCGCTCTCAGGTAGTGGTACTTACTTGTTACAAAAATGACCGTGCCTCCAGCCTCTTCACTAAGGGAGAATTAGGCTGTTGTCAAGTCACCAAGCAATCAATGCATATGGTATTGTAATTGGCAGTCAGTAGGTATCGTCCTCAATTGCATAGCGTGGTGAATGAGGCGAGCATTCTGGAACGTTACAGCGGCTCGCTGAATCTCAGCCGCTATTTGTTTCCATTGACCCAAATTCGGGGCTCGCGTCATACATTGCCCGTTGCCGAGTCAGGGGTGCTACACCTGAACAACGTGAGCTTTCCATAATTCCGGGGTTTTAGTCGACATGCATCCGAATCTGAAAACTACATGTTCTGGAAGATAAAACTATACCTAGTATTTTATCTGGCTTACTACACTACGTCTTTACTTCAATCAGTTCAAGCTTCACGAATAATATGTTGTTAGTATTCGCATATCATCATGAAATCTTGCGAAAACTTCGTACCTAATTCATCAATAAAGTTAAGCTCTTGCATCCCATAGAGCACGTGTCTACTACCATAGACATTGATGGAAGCCGGCGCAGGATGAGGATGAATGGCGCGCTTTAAGTCGCCTTTATTCAGCATGGTACAGATTGATGAGTATAGCAGCCGCGCAGATGTGCACACATGTGTACAAGTATGGTAAGTAGTCGACACGCTTCACAAATACTGCTGTTGTTTAATCTGTTTATTATTCATTTTATTTAGCACATTATTTGTGTTGGATCAGGATCTGCTATGGAACTCATGCCTATGTTGTTTTTGAGCCGAATGCAAAGTTAGAATGCTGCAATTGCACGTGACGAGTTGTAGGTATGGTTTCTTGATAAGCCAAAGTTTACGAAAACAATTTCATCAACAAAATCCTCAATAAATTCATTATTTAAAAGATAAAATTAGGCCATTTTGGTCGCTGTATAATAAATATAAATAAAACATTTAATCTATAAAGACCCAATTCGTATGTTTTAACAACCGTTTTTAATTAAGATTGGAGTGTCATCATTATTTTTGAACTCTCATTATCAGCGCGATAGCCTCCAACCTTGCGTGGAAGTGTGTCGCTGTGAGCGGAGCGCGACCGGGCGGCGGCGCGGCGGCGCGCGTTACGACTACGTGGAAACCACTAAAACTGAATTAACAACAGACTCCTCCTTCTGAACTAAACACAGTAACAGACTGTTTCCCTCCATGATGTTATAGAAGTTACGATCATACGTACCTACTGCATCGCATTTCACTAAGCTTATGAGAAATTGAATGCAACTGTATTCAAAGCTACTTGAGAGCATGCGCGGCTGCATAGAGCAGCCGATTAGTTAAATACGATTTCAAGGCCTTTGTTTGAACAAGAATATAATAGACACCTATTTGGAGTAAGATAGTGTTCACCAGTCCCAATTAACGTGTCAAGGCATTTGATGCGATGATGTCAAAAACTTTGTAATGAATATTTGTGTGAATGACAAGAAGTTGGGATAATGATGACCAGCGGTGAAATAAAATTTCGTAGAAGTCATTTTGCAAGGGCACCAGAAAATGAAAATATCCCTCTCCCAGGCACTGAAACACGACGTGGAAAGTTAATTTCTTTGAAATGGCATTAAATTATTCCTAGTACCTTGTCCAACAAAGTGTTAAGAGTATCTAATAACTTTGGACCGTTCCCACTGTTTCACAGAACTGCAGAAGTTATTTCAGTAGTTCGGCTTTCCGATTCGATTTGTTGGCGGTAGACATTTCAGTTTGAGCAAAATTATTTACCTTCACAAAGTTAAGACGCTAAGCTTGATGAACATTGGACTTTGTGGGAATTTGTGGACATAATATGGTGCCTATATAGTAGGTAGATACCTATGGTCTAACTGAAGTGCAACTAAAATGGAAAATAAAATGGACCACTGAATATTTGTTAGTTTTTGTTGTTTCTCTTTTTTCAATGGGCACAATATTTTATGGTGAACGTGTACCTAATCCATAGTTTGATATGGTAATCATTGCAAATACCTAATAAAACTGTAAGTGGGTCAGAGCGCGACGCTCGGCCGTTGCGACGGTTTCGCGAAGCTGGACGGAAGCTCTCAGTGTCCGTTGATAACACGACCCTCGCGCGATAACACTTTAAAAACAACGCCTTTTGTGCCACATTGTCACTCTTATTTTAATTGGAAAAAATATTTGATTATCCTCGTCATTATAGTTACTGACCAATTCAAATTTTGATGGCTTCACGTAGTGTAGCATATAATACTTATGATTTGTTTAAGCTTTTACGGTACCTAAGTAGTTTCATGTTATCTTGAAGCACATAAGACCTTCAAACTACGACACAACAAGACTAATTTTACCTATCTATGGCTTTCTCTAATCTATCCTACAGCCTACTAAAAGGCCTTCCAAGCGTAACTACTGTGATGTGTGATGAAACTTTACGGTAATTTGTTGTACGAGTATGTACCTAGCTTGTAAATCAGAATCAATAGGTTTCTAACTAATTTTATAAGTAAGCGAAGCAGAAGAAATCCGTCATGATTCCTGTGTCAGAGAGGGACGGAGTTACACAAGACGAACAGCACTATCCCTTTCCCTCACACTGAATCATGATAGCATTGGTACTTCGTAGTACGGCCACTGGACTCCACGCAGACAAACTCGCAGGCAGTAGTTAGAGCAGCATTCATATCTATAAAGGACAGCTCTGAACCCAGCTCCTGAGTCCTAGCAGCGTGTTCAGGTAACCCTAGGTAGTTACAGTAGCTACTTATAATATAAGCAGGTGTTTCTAGTTTACAGCCAGAAACATTCGCGATTAGGTACCTACCTAATCGCGAATACGTTTGTCCCTAGATCGGAGGCCAGCAAGCAATTAACGATTACTGGTCGCGGGTTCGATTCCCAACTTAACAAATTGATGGAGTCAACCCCGAACAGTGGCTCGCGCTGGCAGGGGCCTCGTGCGCCCCGAGTTCAGACACCTTGGGTGCATTTTAAACGTTTTGTATTTTTAGCAATAAAATGCAATTAAGTCATAATAAATTTCAATTTGAGGAATTCGGTGACACTAGATTGGTTCAGCTTTATAATTTTTCAACTGCAAATTTCATAGGTCATCTTGGTTTTATTTACATAAAACTAGCTGCTAAACCACCCAGGCTTCGCACGTGTTTTTTTTTTCATTATGTTCTTTCATACAAACCTCGCCCTCACAACTTAAACAACATACAAAACCGGTCATGCTGTTAAGTTTTAGGGAGACTAAGGACCAGTAAAATTATTTTTATTCTAACTTTACTACTAAGAGTATAGATCAAATCTTAGGAAAAACCGCAAACAATCAAAAATACCTACCCTACCTACCCTTGTTCCTGTAAGTACCTACCCTTACCTACCTAAAAATGTCTACCCTTTTTCTTTTTGGAATTGAAAATCCCAAAAAGAACAAGGGCCTCGCAAGGGTCTGCTGCCGAATGATACCCAGCTTCTATAACACACCTCATCTCATCATCTATACTAATATTATAAAGCTGAAGAGTTTGTTTGTTTGAACGCGCTAATCTCAGGAACTACTGGCTCGAATTGAAAAAATCTTTTTGGGTTGAATAGACCATTTATCGAGGAAGGCTTTAGGCTATATATCATCACGCTTAGGCCAATAGGAGCGGAGCAGCGATAAAGAATGTTTTAAAATCGGGGATTCCACGGGGACGAATTTGCGGGCAGCAGCTAGTGTATAATATGTATAATCTATACTAATATTATAAAGCTGAAGAGTTTGTTTGTTTGTTTGTTTGAACGCGCTAATCTCAGGAACTACTGGTTCGAATTGAAAAATTCTTTTTGGGTTGAATAGACCATTTATCGAGGAAGGCTTTAGGCTATAAGTATATCATCACGCTTAAGTCAATAGGAGCGGAGCAGCGATAAAGAATGTTTTAAAATCGGGGATTCCACGGGGACGAAGTCGCGGGCAGCAGCTAGTCTATACTAATATTATAAAGCTGAAGATTTTGTTTGTTTGTTTATTTGTTTGAACGCGCTAATCTCAGGAACTACTGGTTCGAATTGAAAAAATCTTTTTGGGTTGAATAGACCATTTATCGAGGAAGGCTTTAGGCTATATATCATCACGCTTAGGCCAAAAGGAGCGGAGCAGCGATAAAGAATGTTTTAAAATCGGGGATTCCACGGGGACGAAGTTGCGGGCAGCAGCTAGTGTATATATGTATAATCTATACTAATATTATAAAGCTGAAGAGTTTGTTTGTTTGTTTGAACGCGCTAATCTCAGGAACTAATGGTTCGAATTGAAAAAATATTTTTGGGTTGAATAGACCATTTATCGAGGGAGGCTTTAGGCTATATACTTACTTAACATCACGCTGCGAGTAATAGGAGCGAAGAAAAAATGGAAAATGTGGAAAAAACGGGGAAAATTATTCATCTTTGAGGGCTTCCGTTCCGTGCGCTGCGAAAACGGTTCAAGATACCAAAAAAATATGTAGGAAAGAATTATTCCTCTTAAAATGATCTAAAAAAAAAAAATGTCCGCGACAGTACATGTCTATCTTGTAAGATTAACTCACTAGAACCGTTTTTATGGTAATCAAATTTGGTCGAAAGGGATGAAAGTTTGTATTAAACTTTGTCAATTTTAAACCGATCGGGCTGAGAGTTTCAAAATCGGGGTTAAAGTAACTATTCCACGTGGCCGAAATCGCGGACAAAAGCTAGTGTATAATAAATCTTCCTCGACTCGTCGTATATCATAATGTTTGTTTTACGTCGCATTCCTTCTGCTGACAACAATATGACGAATCTCTACTAAGTAATACTCTAGAAACACGTTATTGTTTGTCAGCAAGACTGTGTGCTAGGTATCAGGTATTTTACTCATATACCGGCCGGTATCGGTCAAAGATCGAATGTGTCGGCATTAGAAATGTCCAAATTAAATGTAGCTCATGTCACAAAGCGAATTTGTTTGTTATCATTAGATCGTGCGTCGAATGCGTCGACTGCATCGCCAGCCGGATGTGCTACCGCGGAAATCTAGCTGGTTTGTGGCCGAGTACGTTCAGCTTGTTGCAATTACATTAACACATCAATTACACTCCTTCCTACTTAATCTAGAAATTTAAAAAATACTAAGTTACGGTCGAGGTTTCAAAAATCTTAAGAATACTAAATAGTACCTACCTACTGATATCCTACAGAATAAAATATGCGAAAGGTTTGCCTATAGAAATATATTTAACCAGGGCTACCGGAGCCCTATATTCATGAAAATAAAACAAATGAGTACAACTTTTGAACACCCTAAACCAGTTTGTGTTTCGCAAAAAGTTAGCTCCAAACATAATGGCTCGTGCCTGTCTGGATGCTCAGCGAAACATGCTATCAAAATGATCTACCTGTACTTAGGTCGACAATGTTAGTATCCACACACTAGCAGCGCCCCGCGTTTTCACTCGCGTATATCCTATTCCCGTGGGAATACGGGGCTAAAAACGCTGATAATGTAGCTTTCCAAGGATGAAAAAATTGTTAATTTCGGTCTAGTAATTTTGGAGCTGATTCGGTGAAACAAACAAAAAATCTGTCCTCTTTATAATATTAGTATAGAATTTTTTTAAGCCATACTGCATTATTGTAAACGCTAACTAAGCTTTTCCAACAATAGGTAACTTTAACTACATATAATAAAAAAGTGCAAGAACTTATTTTCAAGATTCCGCTCCAGATTTTTTTCTAGCATTAGATTTATTACAGGTCTGTTAGGTACAACACCATGATAATGATAAAAAAATACATTTATAAGTAAAAAACAATGTGTACTGTACTCACCGTGTGTCTGTGCCAGCAAGCGTCCTCCGCGGGGTGAGAGCGCACAGGCAACTGGCGCGGCGGCGAGCCTGCGCGGGCGCATCCCGCCGCGCGCCTCCGCCGGGAAACATATAGCAGAAGTCCCATTCCATACAAAGTGTGCTGTGACGTATAGTATAGGTAGACAACTACTAGTTATTACTATAAGCTTTCTCTTTAAGCAAATCTCGTGAATTCCATGGCCCGCTCGAACACACGCTGTTCTGTGTTACTTCTGCATTCGTATACCTAAATACCAAAGGTTATGAAACAAACATCTTTCTTAAATTCATATTACTTAGGTACTTATCCTTACATTGAGTAGGTACTCCTAGTAGCGGAGTTGCGCTAAATTCCGTTTTTTTAATCCCAGAGACTAATTTATTTTTTATTTATTTCACCAATACACTACAACAAATTATTTTAATTAAACATCTGAATTTGGAGGTATTTAGTATCTAATATTTAACCACGGGCGCGCCTTCTAAATAAAACTTAGTTGCAACTTATTGAAAGGTCACTAGAACAATCCAGATTTAGTAGGAACTTTGTTATTTGACCTGGATTTTAATAAATGTTCACAATGAAGGTAAGGGCAAGCTGGAAATAACGAATAGAGGCATGGGCGGGAGGGTTGAATCGATTCGAAATTGGATCTTTATCGAAAATAACGACCAATATTGGCCATCCTTACATTCTGCCCTTAGTAGTTGCCTAGTCCTGCTATTTTTAACCGACTTAACAAAAAGGAGGAGCTCTTATGTAGCTATTTGTATGTTCATCGATTACCTACTCAGCCAATTTTAGACAGATTTTCTAATTTCTTTTTCTATTCGAAAGTCATACTCCGGAGCTGTTCCCATTGTCACCGAGTCAGAGTCTGATGATGGAAACCAAGGGCAATCCTCAAAATTTTATAGACACAATGATGATGAAAGGTATATATCAGGATTAGATCATAGGATCCCAGAAAAATTAACTTTAACGGCGACCTTAAAATATGGGCTGTGGATGACGGGATGCTGGAGAAATCGAGAGAACTCTTCAAATTTATTTTTAGAGAAGATTTCATGAAGAACTTCGCAGATGGGCTCAATAAATGATAGCAGTTGGACCGGAATTGGCGAAATCACATGTCTTTGTTTAGGTACCTACACCAGTTTATAACACATCATCACGCCGGTACGCTGTGAAAGGGTGCGCACATGACTGTGAACACCTACTACATTGTTCTTTTTAACCCAAACGCTGACGTTGCATTAAGTCCCTTTTTTGCAATGTACCGCTATTGTACATAAAGTTGTGTAGTATCACCTCTAACAACTGGCAATAAAAACTTTATACTTGTATGAATGATCAAAGAAATAAAACCTATCTCGAGGAAGGTTGCAAAAATGTATTTTTTTTTCAAAATCCATTTATCATAAACTAGCTGTATGTATAATGCACTAAGGTGACAGGGGGTAAGATAAAAAAGGGGAAAGATAAAAAAAGTATAATAACGCCGAATACCAGGGAATTCTTTTAATGCTGGCAATATCGTTGTGGACACCATTTTGTCTTGCCCCGCCCCGCAGTCTGCGTCAGTCGCTAAGTGAGGGTGCTCGTGTGTTATTTGACATTTTTCCGTACATTACATTTCCCGCGTAAAATTGAGTTTTTCAATCTTACCCCGCTCGCTGTATCTCCTTACACAGGTAAGTAACAAACATTTTGTTTTGATATTCGTAATTAGATTTGAAATGTAATAAGCTCTATAATGTGGTGATTAGTATATTTCACGTATTTTAAGATTTATGGTGCCTTTCAAACTTTCCCCTGCAAAATTTAACGGGGTAAGATGGTAATATAAAACTTTCCATCTTACCCCGTTTACGAAACTCCTACAAAAGGTCAGGGGCCCTCAATCTTCTGAAATACACGGTGGTATCCCTTCCACAACATCGTATCAAAAACTTGTGTCATAAAATTAGTACATAATTCTAGACTCTCTAGGGTTAAACCGCTTGTCGGCTTAAAAAAATCAGATGCTCTGTACATAAGTGCAATACTTACACGATTAAAATGTACCAATGTATACAGCTGATTTTTTAAGCGGATAAATAAATTCTACCTTAAGGTGTCTAGAATTATGTACCAACTGAATTCATGGTTAAAGTTTTCATTCTGATGTCCTTCAATTTGTATGTTCTATTCTAATCATCCGAAAACCACTGTGGTCACTTATTTAAACAAATTAGGGATACCTACTGTTATGGTATTGTTAATTTTCTCTAATAATTTCCTTTGGTAGGGAAATTATTAACCAGAATTTGCCTCGATGGTCGTCGCAAGCGCAGCTGCTGCGCATGAGGTCTTGGGTTCGATGCCCAGGTCAGGCTGTGTTTTTGATTTTCCATTAAGAATCTCTCTATAAGAGCCGGGAGTCTCGATTAATGCACGGATTATCTTCTATACTTACACATAGCTGGCAAAATATTAGTGTACTATATGTGTAATATGTATGGCAACACCGTTTTTTGAAATAATAAATTATCTATGGATCGACAAACACTATACACCTCTGGTTTGTGTGGTGAAGTCAGTACTTTGCCTCACAAACCAGAAGATTTTTTTTATAGACCAGTGTCTAGAAAAAATATAATGCCATTGATCAATACGATAAGAAGATACACTTCTGCCTTACCCTCCGGGAAATACAGGCATGTTATGCTGATTACTGTGTTAATGTATCTGCATGAGCATGATTATTTAATTCTTTTATATCCATAACATGTTGAGAACCCCTGACTGCCAGCCGTTTCAACGGGGTAAGATCGATATATTTTATTTGATAAATTATTTTTCTTGCATTTATAATGCGATTTTTGAATGTATCTGATTTTCAAGTTATTTAGGTTATTGAAGCGGAAGGTTTATTGATCACCACACAAGTATAATGACCATGAACACGATTTTAGTCACTATTTCAATCTTACCCCTTCAGCGTTTCATCTTTCCCCTACATATTTTTTTTCCTAAGACCAATTTTACTAACGTTTTTTTCATAAAATATTATTTCAAAAAGATTGCTGTCAACATTATAGAAACAAGTTGACTATACTTTTTTACCCAAAACATCATTTTATGCATTTGACTTAAATCCCTTTGTTTCACAACAGTTTCAAATCAACACTGTTTATCTGATCAAAAATCCATTCCGACTTACCCCCACTCACCTTACTGCATATCAAAGATGATCCCAGGGAACTTACTCCCGCAAAATCTACCTCTGTGGCAAATTCAACAAAAATTCCATTCATTGTTTGCGTCAAAGAGTAACATATATACACTCATAACTTTCCAGTCTATAATAACAATAATTTTATATATTCTCAAAAAAAAAAACAACATTCTGGGTACGAGTAACACCACAGAACAGATAAGAGGTTCTTTTTTGTTCTGTGAGTAAAACTGGCCCCCACACTAGGATACCCGGTGTCGCGTCGTGAGGCCGTCTCTTCCATCACAAGGTTTGTATTGGCTGTAGTTTATTCAGATAAATAAATATCAGTAAGGGTGTCCCCTCGGCACTTAGAAGAATCTAACGTTACCTTATCTATCCAGCCAATATTATTTATACCAAGGAAATTGACGTGCAATACAATCTCGAAAAAAAAACTTTTTACAAAAAATAAAACCGACTTCTAAACAAAAAAAAACCAAAAACTCGGTGTTTTTGGTTGCTTTTTTGTTGTTGAACACACCGACTTCCGAAATTAAAGTTATTTTATACTTTTTGGTTTTTTTTGTTTAGAAGTCGGTTTTATTTTTTGTAAATTTTTTTTTTTATTTTTCACTTTTTAGTGGTACCTACACCCCCTCCCCTCCCCCACCTAAACGAACCAATCACATTGGTGTAACAAAAAAACGTACTGCTCGTTCGCAGAGTAAACTAAGAGGTCATCAATGTAGAAAATGTACATATTTTTTTTAGATTTTTGTTGATTTTTCGAAAACCGCTTGGTTGATTTCGATAAAATTTGGGAAGTTTAATCATGGGACCATTTGGGAAGTATACCCTTTCCAACAAAAAAAGAATTTTTCAAATCGGTTGACAAGCGACGGAGTTATGCGCGAACAAACAATAAAAAAAAAAATTAAAAAAAAAAACATACAAACATCCGAATTGAGAACCTCCTCCTTTTTTAGAAGTCGGTTAAAAAAAAAAACAGCCCTCGTTCTGGGGCAGTCGGGTTATCATCAGTCGAATCATAGTTTTCATAACTTGTCATGTCAGCACTTGGAAATCGTATTTTGTGCATTGAAGCTTTATTCTGTACCCACGTATCACATTACTTGGGTAGGTATGCATCAAAATACAATATTATTGCTGACCTATAAGTAGGTACTAGTGATGTAACGAATATTCGCATTCGCGGATATTCGCATTCGCATTCGCGAAATTACTGCGAATGTTTTGCGAATATTAAAAAATAGTTGGTAAATAAAACAAAATGCATTAATTTCACTACAATTTGATTTAACCATGTTTATAACCACTATTCATGCTGTAACCTTTTTTTTCTGTATGTCAAATGTCAAATGACTCCTCCCGCTCTGGGCGGAGCGGAAGGGAGTGTCAGACTCTTACTGACCCACACGTGATCCTTCTCGTGCCCTTTGCGTTCCAGAACCGCAGTGATTCTTTCGAACAAATTCCGCAACCCCAGCAAGCACTGACCCTATGGGGCCCCGTCTTCTTTACTGACAGCTCTTTGAGGCGCGCGTGGAATACGATGCGCCGTCGACCCGGGCCTGATTGCTATCGGACGGCGAGCCAGCCATAGCTCACCATCCGCAGACCCGCGCCTACGTTTGCCGGCGCCCGGGGCGTCTTCTTCTGTTGCGGCGGCTGGAGCTTGAGGTTTCCCTCTCCCGCACGCCGTCCGCCTCGTCCTTGGCTAGCATTGCTGCTTCGTAGACGGAGGTGCCCGCTTCCCATACCTCTTTGCTCCGGACCATGGATTGAACCAGGACCGGACACGTGAGAGGTCAACGCCGCTGATCACCTCGATGAGGGCACGGCGTTGCTCTGCCCAAGCAGAGCAGACCTCCACCGTATGCTCGCCCGTGTGCTCCGATCCACATAGTGTTGACACCCGTACGTGAAACAGTAGGTACCTCCCGAAACAGTCGTATACAGTGAGCACCTGCGTCAGGCAGAAGGTGAGGATGCCGTGGCGTCTCTCCAACCATTCCTCAAAGAGGGGACTTATCGCCGCAGTGGTCGCCGGCCCAGTTGGGTTGCAATAGTCGCCGCCGCCATACTTCCGTGAGATCCTGCCGGAGCTCTGTCTGCTGTCCCATAAAAGGCCATGAAGCGCACGATCCTCGCATCATACAGCCTCCGGCAGGAAGTATTTTGACCTTCTAGATTGGGCAAGAGCCGCTTGAAAGCAGCCCCCGCCTGCCCCAGTTTGGGAGCCAAAAGTCGAGAGACGAGACCCAAGTACTTCATCGTCGACCCGTCGGCCGTCGCCGATGGGAACTCCTGCTACCGTTATCTGGGATTCCGATAATGGTGTAATGATGTCGTTGCGTTTTCAGTCTCGTGGACTTTAAACCTCCACGATGGCTGAAAACTCCTTACTTTTATTAATGAAAAGAAAATGTCTATTTTCAAAAATATTTTAAATTTCGTTTTTTTATTGACTGCTCAGATTTTTTCATTGAGTTCTATCAAATTGCTCAACCAGAGCAGTCAATAATATTTTCAATAGTTATTACCAGTTTCAATAATAACATGTAACAAGTTTTAGAAACCCGGGGTAAGTTTTATAATAAACATTCTTTTATACCTAACCATCTACCTCCTACCTTCCGTGTATAACTTTTACCTTCCTTTTGTAACCTTCTATTTTTGTTTTGTTACAGTTTCTTTTCTTAGTCTAATTTTAAAAATAAACAATCAAGTCACAAATCAAGTTTATTATTCATTAATACCATCCTACACACTGGGACGAGTTGGGAGGTGGAAAGCCTCACATCTTGTGACCTAACGTCACATTGGCTCTCCGACGACCAATCTCGTCACAATGGCCTGTTCCGAGAGCCATGAAAGCACATGGCCTTGGACTTGTGCAGGGCCACCTCGAGACCCAGTTGCCGGATTCTCTCAATGACTGTCGCAACCCCGCGTGTCATCAGCTAATTTCACACTGTAACCTCAAAATTCACTTGTTTTGTTTATGAAAACAGCGGCGCGAGCGCAATGACACTTCAGTCGGATGCGTTCGTATTAACTCGGCTATTCTCGAAACAAAAACGAATGGGACTGCCGCCAACGTAAAAAACTGAATATTCGCATTCGCATTCGCGAATGTCTAAAATATGACATTCGTTATATAACTAGTAGGTATAGCGATCCATCACGTTACCTACTATTTGAGCATATCTGACACTCACAGCTCTCGACGTATGGAATATGAATAACAGGATTTGGAATCGGGATTAGAATGGATAGTTCAGGGGTTTCGAAATAAAAGTCTCGGCATGTTACAAAAAGTACATCTCTATTAGAGAGGGCAGCGCGCAGCGGCGCGCGCACGCGGCGGTTACGAACCGCGCGCGAGTACGCCGCGTGCGCGCGCCGCCGGCTCGCTGCTATGATGCATTAGTTTACTGAACAACACTGTATCTCACAAACTTTAGACCCCATTCAAATACAACTACATAGGTGTTACAAATATTGTAGGAGCTGCCGGCCGCGCCGCACACCGTACCGAGCACACTACATGTTTACAGTTGGATGTGGTCACCTGCATATTCCAGGCTTCCCGACTTACGAGGGCCGCGAGGTATCGAGACCTTTCGATGGAACGGAAAATACATCATCCCTGAAATATGCACGTGAAGTCCGTCGCTCGCGAGCGCATATTCACAAGCAGCAGAACATTTAGAGAACTTCGTTTTGAAATGTTGCGTGGGGCACTGTTCGAGGTGCGGTGTGCGGTGCGCATCAACGACACGAACACGTAGCCCGAGCCACTGGTCTATTCACACAGCAGCTGTGACTACTGCCGCGGGGGCTTGGGGTCCGGATATTTTTTACAGGATTGGTAATTACAGTACTTGCAAACACCGTACATGATGGTTCGCGCATTAAGATGTAAGAGCTAAGTTTACAAGTAACCGTGTGTAGTGAGGGGAGCGGGCCTGCCACTCGCGGACTGAGGGCCGGCACTACTCTCGTTGCGGTGCTACTGCGCCGGGCGGCGGTGCGCCTGCCAACTCAACGTAGCTCCGTATCGTGGGCGTGGAGCACGCGCATAGCACGGCCAACGAACAGAGATATTACAACACTACTGGTATATAAGAAGACATCTGTACTGTAGCGCCGGACACGGCTCCGACTGCCCGAGCCGGCCGCAGTGCGACACTCACTGAACGTAACATTACAAGTAACGAATAAAGGAAGACGATCCGTCATCAAAGTTGACATCACTCTGTGCGCAGTCGCCGCCAGATATCTTGTAGCAGACAACGTGACCGAATACTTTCGAACAATTTTAAAACTCAATAAGCTCCATACACTACAAGGCACCATTAATATCTGAACATTTATTACTTCATTCATCATTAATATCTGAGCAGATGCTTGTCATAAACTTCTATACACACAACTCACTAACGGACGGTTCATATCGCGTTTTATCGGTCGCTACCGATAAAACGCGACGCATGTTCCGTCAGATATGAACCTTCCCTTAAAATTACACGAACACATCGTCGGTGCAAAACTGGCCCTGGTGAGCTTGTACAAATAAGTAGACGAAAAAATTCAATGAATTATAAGGGACTACTTGAAGATACTTGTACAATGATTTTTATTTCATTACAAAATCCACCAAGATCTATTTTCTTTCAATAATTTGACATTAGCATATATTTTTTGTAACCTATACAAATGATTTTCCATACAATTCCCTTTTCATCGTATTTATACCACACATAGTTTGTTCTTGGTGCGGCGTCTATATCACACAATAAGTAATGGGTAAGCTTAGTTATTGTCTGCGCAGATAAACTAGACGTTGTAATTGTTCAGATATTTCTGGTGAGCTGTGTGTACTTGTAGAAATTATTGATAAGCATTTGCTCAGATAATATATTCAGATATGGTAACTTGTAGTGTATTCAACTTATTGACATTTTAAATTATACAGAAATTTGGTCACCTTGTCTGCTACAATATATCAGACGGCTACTGTACGAGTGTCATGAGTATTTTAACAGTCCATTATACATATTTCATGTTAGAAAAAGCCACAAACCAGAGTGGGAAACATATTAGGTATAGAAAAGTAGTGTGAAGTTTGCAATAGTCGCAGCTAGCGCGGTGCCACTGTCCTACGCCGGTGTGCTGCGTACTGTGTACTGCGGACAGTGTGCTGCGTACTGTGTGCTGCGGACAGTGTGCTGCGTCCTGTGTGCTGCGTACTGTGTGCCAGCAGTGTAGGGCGGCAGCGGGGACAGCGCGCGGAGCCGTGCTCCTGCGGCGTCACGAGACTCTCCAATATTATTTACAATAAATAAGTACACGAAATTTTGCACAGCACGTGGAGACACCACATACTTCACAACTCAATACAAAAACAATGTACTTACGACATATTAGTAGTACAGTTTAAAAAAAAATCGATGAAAAACTAAATAAAAATACAGTCACTGCCATTTTTTTTTAGTTTTCTTTATAACTAATATTAATAATATTAGAATATAATACAGTTTCAAATCGTTATCGACGCCGGTACGCAGCAGCGCGGCGCGGCGCTAGTGCGCGCCCGGCATTCGTCACATAATTATTTCAATACAGACCTAAGTAAATGCATAAGAACATCTGCATCAACATCGTTTTAGCGAATCGACACAATAACATACATTTTATTTTTAAATACAAATACGTTATTTATAGTTCTGGAAAGATTTTTGGAGCTAGTCTAGAATTTATTATTTCGTCTCGTCAACGACGCGGCGGGCGCCGGCACGGCCCGCCTGACGAAAACCTAACAACTATTTACACTCTTTATGTATTTTTTTTCTATTTCATCGTTTATTGTGTCGTCCGGCCGGCGCGCCTGGTCGCTACAACACGAGGCGAGCTGTGCGCGGCGGTACCTACGGCTTGTGTACCACACTGCAGGGCGCCGCACCACCATTATGCATGAAGAGGCCAGCGAGCGGCGCACGGCCCGGCGCCGCGCACAGACTCACATTTCATTAATAAAATTAAAATGTAACACATCATAGAAGCTTAGCGTATCTTACACGGGTGAAGACGAACGCGCGGTCGGCGAGCGGCCGCCGGACGTCGCTCGCTCGCCGACCCGACATTATCGGTGCGAGGATTAGCAAAATTTCGTCACATCGAAGCGAAGATCCCACGGACTAGCTATGTAGGCTGTGAAATCACAGAATGTAAATTATCGGTGACGTCACCGAAGGGGCGCGGCGCGGACGGCGCGGGGCAAATAAAATGTACAAAAAGTGAGGCGCGGGCGCCGAATGATTCATGAACTATGTAGTGCGGCGCTAGCGGCGGTAGGGCGCGCGCGGCGCGAAGGCGGCGCGGTGCGACGACAGCGGCCGCCGCCGCGCCGCCTCGCGCGCGCGCGTCTTCTTCTCCTCCACGTTGAGCTTCACGCCGTCCGCGCTGTCGGCCGGGAAGAACAGCGGCTGCAACACACACACACACTTATGACTTAATCAAAAAGCCAATAAATAACATACAACTGCGTGTAGAGTGATGCGCTTTGTGGGGCGGGTGTTCTCGGGGACTGATATTAGTCCTCGGGATTATCTGCCCCGCGTCACAAAGCGTATCTACTTCCTGACTCAAAACATCTATGCAGGAACAAACCGTATCCGTACAAGCGGCAAGTGGAACGATACACTGAGAATCGCACATTCCAAAACAATGAAAGGTTGGTTTATATGTGTCGGAACCGACAACAGCAAGGTGTGCCTGCTGCGGGCCGCCACACGATGCCACGTGTCCATGTCGACACGCCACGTGCTCGGTGCCCGCCACACACACCGACAGTGATTGCATTCTGAAAGTCGAGCGCGCGTGCCTCTTTTTTTTTTGGATGGGAAATCATCAAATGACTTCTCCCGCTCTGGGCGAAGCGGAAGAGAGTGTCAGACTCTTACTGACTAAAACCCACCCGAGATCCTTCTTGTGTCCTTTGCGTTCCAACTCTTTAGAACAATTTCCGCAACAGGAATAAACCACCTGCTCCATAAATCAGGTAGTACTGCAGAACCTAAAGATTACAGATCGATCGTCTGTTTACTGACTGTCCATAAAGTTCTTAAATCCATTCTGAGAGCAAAGATTAACGATCACATCGAAAGTAATTCAATATTGTCTACCAAATCCCTGTTTTATGGATGGGAACTCATCAAATAACTTCTTGAGCTCTGGGCGAAGCAGAAGAGAGTGTCCTACTCGTGAGTAAAACCCACCCGTGGTCCTCCTAGTGCCTGCACGGCTGGCAAACACCTCCTCGAATGTAGACCCGTCCGACCAGCTACAGGGCGTCAACATGAAATGCCACATATATTCTCAATACATATTACACTACTCGGGCAGTTCGAGTACTTCGGGATGTTCGCACAGAGTGTGAACACTTAACGAGGGTATGCAGAGCTAGTACAGTAGTACGGGTGGCGGGCGGAGTGCACAGAGGGTGTGTGGAGGGCGACAGAGGTACTGACCGCAGCGTTGAGACAGTCGTGCGCGGCCTGCGAGGTCTCGTAGGTGATGAAGCCGTAGTTGGGGTGGCGCGGCGCGCCGGGCTGCGCGGGCTTGGAGTGCACGCGCAGCTCCGCCACCGGCCCGAAGCGCCCGAACAGCGCGCGCAGCTCGTCCTCCGTGGCGCAGTGCGGCAGGTTGCCCAGGAACAGCTGCTGCGCGTCCGAGTAGCGCCGCCCGCCCTCCGCTGTGCACACAACGCACGCTCACTCGGGGCCCACGCGCACCGGGCGCTGGCCTCGGTGTTATACACTCACTCAAGTAAGGACAGTGTTAAAAGAGCATCGTGAATAACAAGACGTACCCGGCGGCGGCGCGGCGTGCGGCGGCGCCTGGTGCGGCGCGGGCGGCGCGCGCGGGGGCCGGGCGCGCGCCTCGTGCGGCCCGGCGGGCGCGGGGCCCGGCGCGGGGCCCGGCGCGGGGCCCGGCGCGCCCGCGGGCGGCGACGTGCGCGCGCCGCCGGCTGCGCTGCCCGAGCCGGACTTCAGCAGGTTGGCGTACGTCTTGGGCTCGGGGGCCGCCGCTGCCAATAACAATATTAACTTAATACTAACAAATAACAGACATGATACTTATGCTATAGACAGATGTTTTTGGTATGGCAACATTTATTTCAGAAGTTTCTTTAAAAATGAATTATTTTACTGTTAGCTTTTTGGAAATTAATGGACAACTAGAGTCACTATAATATTTTATTTCAACTAAAAAATTTACTTTTGACACGAAAAGTGCCTTTTAATGGGCTTATTGAAATACATGCAATTGACTTTTGAAAAGCCTCTTGAGATTAATGACTTAAGATAAATAGCTAAGCTCCTCAGACACGAGGCCCAGCTACACTTATGATATTTAGTAGGCAGCCTTGTATTAAAGGAATAATCCTTTTTAATTTTTGATTAGCCCAGCAGGTTACAATATTAAGATACTGCCCGAATTTTAAAATTAACTCCATATTATCAAGTAAAAATTAAATACAATAAATATATGCTAAATCATGTGTGGTGTGCACTAACGAGGGTGTGGCGGCGGAGTGGGCTCGCGCTCGGGCTCGGGCGCCGCCTCGGGCTCCGGCGCCGCAGGTACGGGGTCGGGCGCGGGGCCCGCGCTCGGCGGCAGGGCGGCGCCCGCGCTGGGGGCCGGGCCGGGCCCCGCGGCGGGCGCCCCGGGGCCCGCGGCCGCCGGCCCGCCCGCCGGGGGCGACGCCGCCGCCGGCTCCGGCTCGGCCTCGCTCAGCGTGTGAGCTGGAAATACATAACGTGAATGTTAATGCTCATTCAACATTTCGATGCACTCTCTACTATTGATACTAATAGGTTTAACATCTAGACTGATATTCTTTGAGAAGCAATTGATTTTCAATATATTTATGAACTACTAGTGTAGTATAGAAAATGATCCCAAATGATCACGGAAATGTTTCATCTGCGTCCCTTAACAGTGATAAGGTAACAGACTGACGATGTTACTTTTGCATATGGGTACATATATAATACTAGCTTCGTGGAATAGATAGTAACCCCCGAATTTGAAACATTATTCATTGGTGCTCCGCTCCTATGGGTCTTAGCGTAATGGTATATAGCTTAAAGCCTTCCTTGATAAACGAGCTATCTAATTTTTCATATCGGACAAATTTATATATTAGTATAGATTTCTTGAATTGAATGATTAGAACTGATTACAAGAATAAACTAAAGTAGTAAAACTAAATGGCTCACGGTAGAATTCCGCTAATTGCTCGCAAAAAAAAAAAATGAAGTAGGACATTTCCTCGCATTGGTATCGTATTGGTCTCACACTCGCACTCGTACGATCGCCAGGACTGGCAGCTGAGCACGGACAGAGTAGGCACGTACCTTGCAGCACGGCCACCAGGTGGCGCGTGGAGTCGTCGATGGGCGCGAGCGGCGCGTGCGGCGGGTGGCCACTGACAGAGGAGACACTCGTAGGCACGTACCTTGCAGCACGGCCACCAGGTGGCGCGTGGAGTCGTCGATGGGCGCGAGCGGCGCGTGCGGCGGGTGGCCACTGACAGAGGAGACACTCGTAGGCACGTACCTTGCAGCACGGCCACCAGGTGGCGCGTGGAGTCGTCGATGGGCGCGAGCGGCGCGTGCGGCGGGTGGCCACTGACAGAGGAGACACTCGTAGGCACGTACCTTGCAGCACGGCCACCAGGTGGCGCGTGGAGTCGTCGATGGGCGCGAGCGGCGCGTGCGGCGGGTGGCCACTGACAGAGGAGACACTCGTAGGCACGTACCTTGCAGCACGGCCACCAGGTGGCGCGTGGAGTCGTCGATGGGCGCGAGCGGCGCGTGCGGCGGGTGGCCACTGACAGAGGAGACACTCGTAGGCACGTACCTTGCAGCACGGCCACCAGGTGGCGCGTGGAGTCGTCGATGGGCGCGAGCGGCGCGTGCGGCGGGTGGCCACTGACAGAGGAGACACTCGTAGGCACGTACCTTGCAGCACGGCCACCAGGTGGCGCGTGGAGTCGTCGATGGGCGCGAGCGGCGCGTGCGGCGGGTGGCCACTGACAGAGGAGACACTCGTAGGCACGTACCTTGCAGCACGGCCACCAGGTGGCGCGTGGAGTCGTCGATGGGCGCGAGCGGCGCGTGCGGCGGGTGGCCACTGACAGAGGAGACACTCGTAGGCACGTACCTTGCAGCACGGCCACCAGGTGGCGCGTGGAGTCGTCGATGGGCGCGAGCGGCGCGTGCGGCGGGTGGCCACTGACAGAGGAGACACTCGTAGGCACGTACCTTGCAGCACGGCCACCAGGTGGCGCGTGGAGTCGTCGATGGGCGCGAGCGGCGCGTGCGGCGGGTGGCCACTGACAGAGGAGACACTCGTAGGCACGTACCTTGCAGCACGGCCACCAGGTGGCGCGTGGAGTCGTCGATGGGCGCGAGCGGCGCGTGCGGCGGGTGGCCACTGACAGAGGAGACACTCGTAGGCACGTACCTTGCAGCACGGCCACCAGGTGGCGCGTGGAGTCGTCGATGGGCGCGAGCGGCGCGTGCGGCGGGTGGCCACTGACAGAGGAGACACTCGTAGGCACGTACCTTGCAGCACGGCCACCAGGTGGCGCGTGGAGTCGTCGATGGGCGCGAGCGGCGCGTGCGGCGGGTGGCCACTGACAGAGGAGACACTCGTAGGCACGTACCTTGCAGCACGGCCACCAGGTGGCGCGTGGAGTCGTCGATGGGCGCGAGCGGCGCGTGCGGCGGGTGGCCACTGACAGAGGAGACACTCGTAGGCACGTACCTTGCAGCACGGCCACCAGGTGGCGCGTGGAGTCGTCGATGGGCGCGAGCGGCGCGTGCGGCGGGTGGCCACTGACAGAGGAGACACTCGTAGGCACGTACCTTGCAGCACGGCCACCAGGTGGCGCGTGGAGTCGTCGATGGGCGCGAGCGGCGCGTGCGGCGGGTGGCCACTGACAGAGGAGACACTCGTAGGCACGTACCTTGCAGCACGGCCACCAGGTGGCGCGTGGAGTCGTCGATGGGCGCGAGCGGCGCGTGCGGCGGGTGGCCACTGACAGAGGAGACACTCGTAGGCACGTACCTTGCAGCACGGCCACCAGGTGGCGCGTGGAGTCGTCGATGGGCGCGAGCGGCGCGTGCGGCGGGTGGCCACTGACAGAGGAGACACTCGTAGGCACGTACCTTGCAGCACGGCCACCAGGTGGCGCGTGGAGTCGTCGATGGGCGCGAGCGGCGCGTGCGGCGGGTGGCCGTTGAGGTGCGGCGGCGCGCCGGCCGCCAGCGGCGCCAGCGGCGGCGCCGGCGGCGCGGGGAACGCGGCGGCCGGGAAGGCGGACGCGGGCGGCGCCACCGGGAAGTAGCCCGGGCCGCCCGCGCCGCCCGGCCCGGCCGCGCCGCCCGGCCCCGCGGGCGCCGCCTCGTCCTCCTCGCCCTCCGAGCGCCCCGAGCCCTCGCCCTCCTCGTCAGAGAACACGATATCCTGCACACGCACACACACGTTCATATCACATGTGTAAATGTTTGTATGGCCTACAAATAATTGTTCCGGGTCTGGGTGTCTTTGTGTATGTGAGTATTCGTGTTTGTGAACGCACCCACGGTACAGGAGTAAATCCTAGTGTGGGGCGACGTTTTCTTAAAAAAAAAAATAATAATAGACGATCGCTTTTCTAAGTTTACATTTGTCGCGTAAACAATAAAACCTACAAGATTTTAAAACTGACATTTAAGGATATGGATGCCAAAGAATGCAATGTTTTTGTTAAATAATAAAATAGAAGACCTGAAGTACACCTGTGACTACGGGTGAGTGACTTTTGTTAACAGATAGGTGAGATAGGCAATGTAATTATTTAAATGTTGTGAATTTGTATGAATTAATACATCTGTTAATAATATGTTTTTACAGACAAACGCGATTACGTAATTATTTCATTACTCATATGTGTTTAGTCTCATTCACTTTCAAAGGCACTGGCTCACTGACTCTAGTACTCGTAGCAGCTACTGCCAACTAACAACATCCATTTACACTTTGGATATTCAGCCAGCACCATATAGGGATATGGGGATTGATTATCTGCACCGCAATTATTGAGACTGTAGCGCCGTACTTAGCTTTAATATTCGATTTATGTGTGGATCAAAGAGTCTTTCAAGATGTAATTAAATTTATTTATTTATTTATACTTTACGCACACAAATGTACAGAGGCGGACTTAATGCCTTAGGCATTTTCTACCAGTCAACCTTAGGGTGATGCAGAGAATAAGTGTGGTAGGTGCAGTACGAAAGAGAGAAGAAAAAAATAAAAAAAATAAACAAAAACGCGATTAATATTAAATTACTAAATTCAGTAATTATTAAATTCAGTAAGGTGATACCACTTTTTAAATCTTGAGTTAGTAAAGAGACAAATCACCGGTTGCCAGTGTTCAGCAAGGTATTGCTTAGTCATTTTAACATGAATAACATCTTGATCATAGGAAATGGAACTTTTCAAAAAATTATGTTAGCAGATATTTCTGGATTGCTGAAATCTCATGTGAACACCGACATTAAAGTTATTAGGTATTTTTGTGTAGATGTCGGTTGTACTTTTTTATAAAAAGTTTTTACCAAAAAAAATACAGTCGAAATTGTGGATGAGCGGGGAGTGCGGGGTACCTGGTAGCGGAAGATGTCGTTGTGCACGTAGTACTTCTTGGGCGACTGCGCGGCCAGCACGAAGGTCTGCGTAAAGCGGCGCATGGGCGCGCCGCCGTTGCTCAGCTCGCCCGTCACTTGCACCACCACGCCGTTGCCCAGCGTGGCTTGCGCGTCCACCTGACAAGATACAATCGTCTTATCAAATTTTAAGTTACAGCAGAATAATCATCATAATTTTTGTCAAAAAGCAGCCACGGCTGGACAAAGACCGTCGACGAATCTACCGTCGTGTGCTACCCGGGTACCCACTTTGGATGTTACACCAGGCCATTGCTGGCCTTACTTGAGGACATAGGGTGACCCGAATGATATATTTGTCCCTCCTGTACGCAAAATACGCTTAGACGTGGAGTTGCGAAAAACAGCACGATGTACAATACAATACATCCAATAGACTTCTGCAAATCTTCCTCAAGCCAGTCCACTTTGTGGTCACGTTATACAAGGAAGAACAATGTGGTACACGGAAAAAAAGGATTTCTTCTGCGAAGAATATCAATATTCTCAGAAAAATTGTTTCAGTCCAAGTACATATTTTCTTAACTTAAGTAAATGTACTCAGTCGAAGAAAACCCGTTTACTCAAATTAAGAATAATAAATACTTGGTTTTAATTCTTGACTTGAGCAAATATTTTTGATTCAAGACTATTACAATCTTAATTGAAGAAAATATCTACTTTTTACTGAAGACTTTAAAAACTTTTCAAAACAAGATAATGGTGTTTTCATTCAAGAATATATTATATTTACTTTAAAACAGTTACATTATTTTTGACCTAAGATATACATTTTCTTAATCTAAAAAACTTTTACTCAATATAAGAATATGATACTCTTATTCATTTAAATTATTGTTTCTTGATTCAAGAATAGAAAGGTGGGTAATCTAAACCAATGTTTTTTTATTGTTAGTTTTGGTTGAAGAAGTTCAAATTACTTCCATTATGAGTTTAAAAAATCTAGTTGCAATATACTTAATTTAAGAATATATTATTAATCGAAGAATAAATTAATCTCATTTCAAGAATACTTTTATTTTAACTGGAAAATATTGACTTATTTGAAACCAACACTTTTTTTCTTGTACCAATAAGGTGTATTTTCTTGATTCAAAGATTTCGCTTATTTTTGACTCAAGAAGCACTTTATTCTTAGTTCAAGAGTTTCTACATCTTCTTCTAAAATGTTATTTGTTTTCTTACAAGAACTCAAAATTCTTCAATACAAAGCAATATTGATTTGCATGTCAAGAATAATGTATTTTCGGTTGAAGAAGTTCAGATTCCTTCCATTAAGAATTTAAAAAATGTAGTTGTATATACTTACCTTAAGAATATATTATTAATCGAAGAATAAATTAATCTCATTTCAAGAATACTTTTATTTTAACTGGAAAATATTGACTTATTTGAAACCAACACTTTTTTTCTTGTACCAATATGGTGTATTTTCTTGATTCAAAGATTTCGCTTATTTTTGACTCAAGAAGCACTTTATTCTTAGTTCAAGAGTTTCTACATCTTCTTCTAAAATGTTATTTGTTTTCTTACAAGAACTCAAAATTCTTCAATTTAAAACAATATTGATTTGCATGTCAAGAATAATGTATTTTCGGTTGAAGAAGTTCAGATTCCTTCCATTAAGAATTTAAAAAATGTAGTTAATATATTATTAATTGAAGAATACATTAATCTCATTTCAAGAATAATTTTAACTGGAAAATATTGATTTAGTTGAAACCAAGCCTTTTTTGGTTATAGGTACTAATAAGATGTATGTGGGATTGTATGGTAAAATAAGCGACCAGAATCCTTGTAAATACTGCTTGATATATACTCCAATAAATAAATAATAAATACTTTCTCACTCGCACATATATTTCTCACATCCTTTCATCCGTTAATTTTATCGAATTCTGTGCAGTTTTGTGAATTTTAAAATCAACCCCTATTCTACCCCTTAGGGGATGAATTTTCAAAAATCCTGAACCGCATATTTCTTTATTTCCTACCAAAAGAATAAATTTGAATTTTCATGTCCCTAACTTAAGAAATGGTGGGTTTCCCACACAAACTTTCATTCCCTATATAAAATAAAAAAAGTAGCCTATGTCCTTCCCCAGGATATCATCTATAGTCTTGCCAAATTTTATCGAAATCCGTTCAATGGTTTAGGCGTGAAAAGGTAACAGACAGACAGACAGACAGTTACTTTCGAATTTATAATATTAGTATGGATGCGCTCACTCATCACAGATTGCGCAAACTATGTGCAAGGAAAGAAAAATCTTTTTGCCAACGCGATCGAAGCCACGGGCAAAAGCTAGTAGTTAATAATACAAGGTACTCAAGGGTGGTTATAGTGGATTGAGTACCTTGTATTATTAACTATACAAGGTACTCCATCCACTATAACCACCCAAACCCATAGCCCAATATATTTTGTTTCCATGTTCTGCAATAGTCCTGCATCATCCAGGGGTTATCCTTGGGTGCACTTGCATAGGGCATACAGGAATAATCGTCGGTTAGTGCCTTCTCATAATGTAAAATGGTCTAAGGGGCCTCTGCAAGTTGGCTTCGGCCCCTCGTACGCCTTCCAAAGGTCCGGGACCCAAGGGTCTCGTGAATGTCAAAGAATAATACTTAAATCATTTATTTGCATAAAACATAGTAGGTATACAATGGTGTTAAATATTAATAAAAAGGCATAAACAGGTACAGCTAGGACAAAAAAATAGCATAGCATAGCATGCAAAACCTTTGGGTTTTTGAAAATGTGACCCTTCTATGGCATCAACATTTTTTATCCATAAATTCTTTTATAGGTACTTTATAAGTTACACTCATTTAACCACTCGTTGTTAACTAACCAGGTACCTACTTACCCACATCATGTTCACAATAACTACCTACTAAGCTAGCGATTTAACCGTTAATTAACCTTATCTAGATAGAAACCTATAGTATTTACTAGCGCCTCTACCCGGCTTCGCCCGTTTTTTTGGTAGGTACGAAGATCGACAATTGTTTTTTTCGACCTCCCCGGAGTTCATCGTGATAAGTCTTTTAGTATGGCTAGGTAGGTAAAGTACCCGTCACGAGAAGCTATAAATTATGTAAACAAACATCTTTTACTAAGTAAACATTTTATACTGCGAGATAATAATAAATTGACCATATTCAATCGACATGAAATATAGACGGGTTATATGAAAGTAACAACCTATTTAATTTAGTCGGATCATATTTTAACGACGCAAAGCGCTATCGTTTGTGTTTTTTGGTACCGGAACGCGTCCGTCGCAGGGATTGTATTGTAAACTATCGGGACGCCATTTTGAAATAAACGCGTCATTCGAGTTTCGAATGCGTTTTGTTGGTCCAAATTTTGTGAACTCCTGAACACTTGTTTACAAAATTTATAGCTTCTCATGACGGTTACTTTAGGTACCTATACCTATTTACGCATAATGAATATAAGTAGGTAAGCTAATCAACATTATAAACCTTCCTCTTGAATAGGTAATCATGGAGTAGGTAGGACCTACTTAGTTACGGAGAAAAACGTGAACAGACAGCCGCGGCAGGGTAGGCACACTTTGCCTTTGGTACTTTTTACTTAGGTAGGTATTTTCTCTAAAACTAAAAGACCTAGGTAGGACTGAACTGTAACCTGAAGGTACCTATAAAACAACTTTGGATAGGTAAGTAGGTACCTATGATCTTAAAACCAAGACTTTTTGTCTTAACACAAGAAGACACTTTTTTGGAAATCCTTTTCATTTTGCTCAGACGTTACCTATGATTTTAAAACCAAGACTTTTTGTCTTAATACAAGAAGACACATTTTTAGAAATTCTTTTCATTTTGCTCAGACGCAGTGCTGCAAGCAGCAAAAAAAAAAAATATTTTCACAAAAAAAAATCGAGTTGCTTTTTTTGTCAAAACCAAGTTTATATTTTTTTCCTTACAAGAAAAACAATAGGCAGGGAAATAGAAAAGTTTAGCGTAGTTTATTTTACTTCTCTAAAAACTGTTTACACATAGCAATGAAAAATACCTCGAATTTGGGAAACTAGGTAAGCTTCCAAAAGTTGAAAACCCAATGAAAATCTGTTCCGTTGTTTTCGAGTGTACCTACTCGTATAATATCCACATTTTTTTGTTGATTGGAGTAAATTTTAAATAATCTGCCTTAGTTCCTTTTACATTTTTGTATTTTTATATTTTATATAACAGTTAAGACTCGCTGTTACACTATTATTAAAATAATATTGAACAGGCTCCATGGCGTTAACGGGCGAAGCCGCGAGCAAAAGCTACTGTAAAATAAAAAGAGAAGTCCTGACTGACTCTCATCAACGCCCAGCCCAAACCCTTGAACCTAGAAACTTGAAATTTTGCACAGAGGTTCCATAGATAATGTAGACAAGGAATAAGGAAGCATTTCCCGGTAGCACGTTCCCGTGGGATACCTATTTTCCGACATCCGCGAAGTTAAATAAAAGAAACAAATTAAAATTAACTATACCCCATTCACAAGAAGACATTTAAAGAAACCTTTTTTATAGTCCGTTCAACCGATTTTGATTTCTATTGCGTTGGTGATATGACAAATGGCAGCTGCAGTAACAGACTGTAAAAAGTTATCTTTGAATATCTAATCGTAATGTAAACGGAGTCTAGTTAAGTTTGTTTTTGACATAAATTATTTTCAACTACGGGACCTTGTGCGTGGTCCGACACGCACTGGGCCGGTTTTTATTAACTCTTAAAATATCGATTGCAACCATAGATATAATAAACAAGGAGATATGCCCTGTAGCCGAAAATGTATCGGAACCTGTGTCTCCTGTTTTGCCCTACCACCCGGCAACTACTACGAATGCAGTTCAGTAAAAGCAATAGATACGCAGTCGCGCACACACCCGCATTTTTGAAATCGGACTGTACTACACAATCAATTATAAACCTTATCCTAATAAACACAGCGTATATTTACAGTACACCGTGCAACTTACTCACACAAAAACAACGCTGGGTATCGTTGTGCTGTGCAAAAGCAATTTATTTTACATATACGCTAGTGATTGACCTATCGATTCTGGCATTTATTACACACGCCATGCTGCCCATGTATAACAAATAAATAGCATGAGTATGTTGACTATTTTAAGCAAAGGTCACTAATATATTATCTTAAACATGCCGATTACTATAATGCATTCGAAACTTTATCGAAAGTAAAATACAATTACCATAAAAAGTAAGGAAGTAGCACGAGGATAAGGCATACATACGATAATTCAAAGCCAAAAACACTTGAACGATTATTTACCAAAAATTTATTGCAATCTAAGAAAGTTTGGTAAACTTTTGTAATATTTCATTCAACAATCGACATTGTTGTCGACAGTGTATCTGCACAATTACATCACTAACTCGCGGCAAGAAGCAGCGGCCGTACTATGCGATACATCGGCTTGCTAAAGTATCGTTTTGTGATTTTTACATTGCTCATCCAGTCACTTAGCGACAAACTTAGGTAGTGGTTAAGGAGCAGTGTATTCATTGTAATATGTTATTGTCGCTGTGACATTTGAAAACAAAAATAACATAGTATAAGCAAGAAATATTTTACGATTTGTTGTTTTTCATGATTTTAAAGACAAATATAGTAAAATACTTGTATTTTGATATGGTAAGTGATTCCATAATTAACAAAGTTTTGGTTTGTGCTTCGGTTTTTACAAGAAAACACTGAACAACACGGCATTCTTATATCTTATCACGCTCACGGTCGTAAGCGCACTAGTTCGCGGATTCGACCATTGCGTCGACATGCTCGCCCAGAGCATGTCGCGAGGACACCGACACGCCCCCTTGCCACTTCTCCTGTATTTTATATTTCTATGATTGCAACCATGTGTGCAGATAACAATAAAATTTCTGTTGTCTGCTAATTGCCGCGCGACGGGTAATATGATAAAGCAAAAAATTCGTGTCTAATATTTTTTTACTATTTGACTGACGGACTAAATAGACGTGTTTGGTGTAAAATTGGCTCACGGGTATTTTACTCTTATTTTCTTAATAACTTGTTTTATCGAATAAGCTAATAAAAAGCGGATGTCCGTTTTTCGAGGCAAAAACAATACTGTGGGATGGCAACACTGTTAAAATATTCCGCGCGCCACGCAACCAATCAGAGGCCACAATTCATCGGAAGATAAAAATAAACAGCCAATAATGAGCAAGCGTGGCACAAGTACTTCAACTGCTGCGCCCGACAACGACAAGTCGACAATCCCATTTCGTTTCATATCGTTTGTGCCGTTGTGCGTCTACTCATGGTCGACTCCCTTAGCTCAGCTTAAATTAAATATAAAGGACTGGACTGTTAAGACTACTGACTGGGCTGGCCTTAAACCTTTGCTGATTTGCATTATTGTAAAAAAAAATGTCAGAATTAGAATTAGAAACGTGTCAATTATTAAAAAGCTGGGGCATCGAAGAACCAATAATTGAAAATTTTACAGGTAAGTCTTGTACCTCTAGTCTGTACACTAGACACTGCTAAGCTTTTTATTTATTTGATGTATTTGTATGTAGATATTCAGCTAATAGGTACATATCTCGATGGATGTAGGCATAAAGACCTAGTCTTAATTCTAAGTAAGCACCTCTCCGATAATGTTAATTACTGAATTCAACTACTTAATCGCATTTAACCAATTAGAATCATGGTAGAATAGCTCGTGCCTACCCTACATACCTGCGCCTACGTGACTAGGGAAGCTTAGAAAATTATGTTACTATAAGTACCTACCTAATTATGTCCGTATTTCTAGCTCGCTCACGAATTTATACCTACTATGTATTTATACCTGCCTACCTACTACGACAGGACGCGTCGCGGTGTCTAACCAATTTGTTAATTTGATAATAATTATTGATAGGTAGGTATATTATGTAGTAGGACAAATACCCGAAACAATTTTAATTCTGTTCTCTTGATTCAAGACTAAAATTCTTGGTACTTATTTATTATTTTCAGACAATGGCATTGATTTAAGTCATTTTAAAGACTTAACAAATGAGTTATTAAAAGAGCTGAGCCCAAAAATTTCCACGCGCTTATTTCTGAAAAACAAAATTGACGAATATTTAACAGCAGAGGTTTGCATAACTTTATTATACCTATGTAGATTTACTAGTAAATAATATTTTGCAGGATGTTACTTAAGTAAAATAACAAAAATAAAGCAGTGCTGACACGGCTTAAATTTTATACAATAACTCGCTGCGCCCTGCGGTTCCATCCATGTGAATAATGATGAAAATTGGTGATGATGATGACGGAAAGTACCCTATGTCCTTCCTCAGGATTCAAGCTATCTTCATTCAAATTTCATTAAAACCCATTGAGCCGTTCAGCCGTAAAAAGCTACAGAGAGACAGAGATACTTTCGCTTTTATAATATTAGTCTGGATTTCTGATGGCTTTTTCATGGTACAGTTTTAATCCATTAAAGCCATATTATGCTAAAGTAGGTATTGAATTATTTCTCATTTCAGAATAAAACATCAACGGTCACTTCTGTACCCAGTTGTTCTCAAAACACAGAAACAGAAATCAATTACATCAGTGAACTGGAATCAGATTTCGAAGAAAATAATATTCTTGAAATGATAGGATGTCGGCCAGCATTTCCCGAATTTGACTTGAGAACATTACTTACCACATCACCTTCTGGAAGTAGCATACTCAAATATTATGAAACAAATAAACAACTGACAGTCAAACATAGAAATACACTCACAGACATTATCTGCAGACGTATTTTTACACGTGTTGTAAATCAGTAAGTACCTATTAATTTAGTTTTTACTTTGTATTACCACGTACATTATTAGCTCGAGGAACTGACGTCGGTTGGGACACAAAGGTTTTCGAGTGGAGTCCACTCATCGAAAAGCGCAGTCTAAAACAGCCCCTCACTAAATGGATTTCAATATGAGTTCATGTTAAAGCCGCTCTAACACTAATTATTATCTGAAACAGAATTAATCTTTCTTAAAAGACTAGTAATTAGAAACACTAGTTACCTACATGCTTATTGACTTTGTTGCTGACTGTACATGATTTGACAGATGAATTTTCTTTCTTTTCCTAAACTTTACTTTTTTTTCCAGTCGTATCAATCATGAAGAGTATAACATACTGACTTCAAAAATCATCGCTCTTTTTCCCACTGAGAATGCGGGAACATATTTTGTTCCCTCTGTTAAAAAAAGAGATTCAATCTCTGGAAAACCAGGTTTTGCAAAGGGAAAATTAGTTGATAAAATTCGCAATACCCTATATAAATCTGGTGAACGTAAAAGAAAATTGAATGAAACAGAAAATAAAGATTCTATACCCTCTAAAAGATCTAAAAACTTAAACGAACTACAAGGTTTATTTTTAATTTTGTTACAGTACATATTTTACAGTAGTTAGTTTTATTTAGGATCTGTCATTTTACTTGCAGTAAATAGTTTATGATTGTATTTCCTACCTGGTTTATTTTGCGATTGGTTTCTTCTATTTCTGTCCCACTCATTACCTAGAGATGTAATGCTTTCGTAGGTAGAGTAGCCATAGAGCTATTTTTTTGTGATTTAATTTACATTATTCACCATTTTCGCCTTATTTTAGATGTGCACAAAGAAGATGTTATTTGGCTGAAAAACAATTCAGAACCATGGGAATGTGTCATAAACAAATGGAAAATGACCCATGAACTCCGCCAAATTTCTGCTCATGAAACCGTAGGTGGGCTGATTGAAAATTGGCCTATATTAAATGACGTCAGAAGCGATGTCTTGGTAAGAAACATTAATTTCATCATGGAGAGACAAATAAGTTATGTTTTTTCTTTCACTCACATTAACTTATTTTCAGATTCAATTAGACTTTGATGCAATACATCCAGGAAGAGCGAATAAATTCTACATAAATTGGAATGAATTTATCAAAAAGATAATAGAAATAAAAAAAACAAATACTAACGAAGAAGTGGTGGCCTTGATCGAGTATATTAATGCATTAGATGACAATGGTTGGTACAAAATAGTAATTTAGTTTATATGATGCCATTTTTATTTTAGAAATGAGGCTAAATAATATACAAGTTTTTATTGAGGGCCTTGATATGCTTGCTCCTTGATATTTTCTGACAGAATAAATGTGAGAATTATGTACTTACTTATATTATTTATGTTAATGTTAATAGGTAAAGTTTATTTTATTCTAGATAAAAAACTTCCATCACAAATAAAATTGCTTTGCAATTTGGTGCCACCAAAAGGACGCCTAAACAGGAGGCAAAAATTTTCAACTACCGAGTGTGTAGAAAGCTTCATTGTAAATGTCAAGGTAATTACACCAACAGGGTACTTTACATTAATTCCATACTTTAATTGACTGACTGAGATTAGTTCTCATCAACTAAGGTTGCTGAAACTGGGTCTTAAAATGTTTATCCCACGTCACCTGTAACTTGCGAACCCAAAAAATTGCAAAAATTCAAAGTGAGACCATCGAGTCAGGAGTGCAAACCTTTTTTTAGACAGCATTGTTTTTTTTTTAGTTTCATTAAGTATATATGACTGACTTATAAAAAAAAAATTGAAACTTAACGTTATTTTTCTTTTTTTAGTCACCTGGCGATATACAATCAAAAATGGACGAAGTTTCTACGGATGCATATGGGAAAAAAAAAAAAAAACGGTACAGCCGTATATAATAGATGTTGGTGGAACATATTATCTTATTATAGATGACTACCCTTAACGATTCAATATATTTCTGTAAAAGTATTGTTTTTGAACCTAAAGACGGACCTTTAAGGTATCCGCACTATTGTATCGTTGAGAAGTGTGTTGTTGGTAACAGGCCACAATGATGCCAAGACCGGACAGCAGAATGAAACTAAATAATAATTGTAAGGTCACACTAGAAATAAGATGTGTTTCTGTCCAGCTGGGCCCCGCGAGCTAGGCTCATAAAACTAGTAGCAATATGCTTTGTTTGTTCAATGTACCTCATGAATTTATCAACAAGATCCAATGTACCTCGATCATTTTGATAGAAATCACGATAAATCACCTCATCTATCATCTATCCTCAGCTATACTGCACTCGTAATACAAAAAAAAAATATTGATCGCATGTACTCATAATGTACCTCTCGATTCATATATTAAATTCTAGGAAATTTTGATAGAACAGGAAAAATTCAGCATGAATGTTTTGTTTGAAAAAGACAAAACTTTCATGCTGAATTTCTCCTGTTCTATCAAAATTTCATAAAATTTAATACATGAATCGAGAGGTAAATTAAGAGTAGATGCGATTAATATTTTTATTTTTGCATTACGAGCGCAGTACCTACTATAGCTGAGGGTCCCGCTGGATAGATGAGGCGATTTATCGTGATTTCTATCAAAATGATCGAGGTACATTGGATCTTGTTGATAAATTCATGAGGTACATTGAACAAACAAAGCATTGCTACTAGTTTTATGAGCCTTTTTTTTTTTTGAGGGTGGGAAATCATCAAATAACTTCTCCCGTTCTGGGTGGAGCGGAAGGGCGTGTCAGACTTTTACTGACTAAAACCCACCCGTGTTCCTTCAGTTGCCTATGCCGCCAGGGCCGCGGTAACCCCTTCGGACAATCCGCGACAGTTTTATGAGCCTAGCTCGCGGGGTCCAGCTGGACAGAAACACATAGAAATAAGTAATATTAAAATGTTTCATAATGTTGATCATACACTGCTATTAGTACCCTGTTGAAATAATAGCGTGATAATAGAACTTATAACTTTCATATTTTAACGTAACTTGTAAGTGATTCATTTGATATTGAAATAATATCATTTATGTATGGCAGGCTTCATAGTTTAGTCTAACGGCCAAACCCAATAACCTACTGCCAGTAAAAACAGATCGCTACTGGTGACAGACAATATAATTCTATCTCTCCTTACGTCACTCCGTCCGTTCGTGTTCTTTTGTTTTATGTCTTAGATTATTGGGACGTTACAACCATAGATTGGGTTTAGCCGTAAGATTATTATTGTAGTATTATATAGAGGGTCTTAGGTTAAACGAGTGGCTGATCTACTTTAACGGAGTGCAGTACCCATCATTATGAACATCTTTTACTATGGGACCAATCCCGAAATCGCGAAAAAAAATCAGCTGTTCAGTACATTTATGTTCGCATAAGTCTTTAAAATGTAGGGAACAGCTGATTTTTTTTTCGCGATTTCAGGTTTGGTCCCATACTAAAAGTTGTTAATTTTCATGAGTACTATGCACTCCGTTAAAGTATGTCCCTCATCTAACTTAATATCCTGTATATTTAGGTATATTTTGTTAAAAATTGCCTATTTATGTTTATTTCAGTATTATTAATAAATATCTAAAAATAAATTGTATATTATTAAATCGCACATTAAAACTCTCTCATGAAAAAAATATTTTCAGATAACAATAGTAGAGGCTTCACCTGAGATTACATAGTTTCAGTATGAAACAAACAAGTCTTGTCTTGAAACAAATATGTCTTCAGCTAACAACAGTAGAGGCTTCACCTAAGATTACATAGTTTCAGTATGAAACAAACAAGTCTTGTCTTAAAACAAATATCTCTTCAGCTAACAACAGTAGAGGCTTCACCCAAGATTACATAGTTTCAGTATGAAACAAACAAGTCTTGTCTTAAAACAAATATCTCTTCAGCTAACAACAGTAGAGGCTTCACCCAAGATTACATAGTTTCAGTATGAAACAAACGAGTCTTGTCTTAAAACAAATATCTCTTCAGCTAACAACAGTAGAGGCTTCACCTAAGATTACATAGTTTCAGTATGAAACAAACGAGTCTTGTCTTAAAACAAATATCTCTTCAGCTAACAACAGTAGAGGCTTCACCCAAGATTACATAGTTTCAGTATAAAACAAACAATTCTTGTCTTAAAACAAATATCTCTTCAGCTAACAACAGTAGAGGCTTCACCCAAGATTACATAGTTTCAGTATGAAACAAACGAGTCTTGTCTTAAAACAAATATCTCTTCAGCTAACAACAGTAGAGGCTTCACCTAAGATTACATAGTTTCAGTATGAAACAAACGAGTCTTGTCTTAAAACAAATATCTCTTCAGCTAACAACAGTAGAGGCTTCACCCAAGATTACATAGTTTCAGTATGAAACAAACAAGTCTTGTCTTAAAACAAATATCTCTTCAGCTAACAACAGTAGAGGCTTCACCTAAGATTACATAGTTTCAGTATGAAACAAACAAGTCTTGTCTTAAAACAAATATCTCTTCAGTTAAGAATAGTAGAAGCTTCGTTCAAGAATATGTTGTCTTAGTGTGAAACATGATGAGTCTTGCTTCGAAAATAGACAAATCAAATTTTTAATGATTCTAAGAGAGAATACTCTTTTACTAAGACAAATTATATTCTTATAATTAAACATAAAAAATTCTTCATTTAAGTCTAATGTCTTCGAGGAAGACAATAAAACTAAGACAATATTTTACTTCATTCAAAAATATATTGTTTTCCCCATATATGAATCAATATTTGTCTTGACCAATAGGATATTGTCTTAATGTAAGACATCCTTTTTTTCCGTGTAGCGAAACCATTTTTTTTCTTTTTTTTGAAGGGAAATCATCAAATGACTTCTCCCACTCTGGGCGGAGCGGAAGGGAGTGTCACTCTTACTGACTAAAACCCACCCGTGATCCTTCTTGTGCCCTTTGTGTTCCAGGGCCGCGGTGACTCTTTCGAACAAATTCCGCAACCCTAGCAGGCTGGTAGCGACCCCTGGATTATAAGAACATGCTTCTCTGTGAAGACCGCAACATGGAGCAAGTCAAGGTTGAAGGATTCCCTTCTCTTCGAGTAGAAATCCCATGAACCGAGTTCCTGGCACAAGCAATGTGGGGCTCGCAGTACATACCTGACTGATCTTGGCATGACAGTCGCGGAAGTTGAGCTGCTGGATGCGGTTGTGGATCTGCTTCTGGCCTATCACGGGCAGCGTCTCGCGGTTGGGAGCGTCCAGCCCGCCGTGCACGAACGACGAGTAGTTGTTGTAGAACCTGAAACCCACCACGCTTTACTGTACTCCTTCATTCAACCACGCTGTCTGTTCTCTTATGATATGGAATCAGTCGCACAACGGAATGTTCATACTTATTACGAACAGGATTGTGTTTTTATTTTAATGTTTAAATAGTAAGTCGAAATGCACTTAGGTACCTACTAAATAAGAGAAATATCACATAAACTAAGTAAATTAAATCAAATAATATAGACCGCCCATTGTACACTTGTTTTTATAATATTTTTCCTGTCATTATTACAAGGTGTACAATAAATTATATAATAAATAAATAATATTATGGTTCTGAAAACAGGATTTTTTTAAAATAAATATATGTATAAGGCTCGGGTTATATTGGCAAAAGTGACAGGCCCCTGTTTCAGTCTGTTGAGCGAAACTATCACTCTTCTCTATTATTTCTTTTACCTTTCTTTTTTATTATTTTTGATGACTATGTCATGAATATGTCAATCTGTTTTTACTTTATTGACTCAATCTACTCTTTATAATGTTTTATAGTGAATTGATTTATGATTTCTATGTTGTATAATTATTAATTTTTATTCCTACCTTTGTCATGTAATAATGACTTTGCATACTATTTAAAAGAGACTTTGACCTCTGAGTTTGTTTCGGTGTTTCTTCTCAGGGTAGTCAGCTAGGAAACACCGGCTTCATCTAGCTTAAAATGACAAGAAATATTGGACGTGTAAAAGTGTTATGTTTAACCTACTTACAAAATAAATATCATTTATCATTTATTGTATAAATTCAAGTTCTTAAAACGCAATAGACAGATGTGTTGCTGGGGAGTTTGAAGCGCCACTTCTTCTTCCCCGCTAAAACACTAGGAAGTGGTGACGGGTGGGCGTTTTGGGGGACTGTCTTTATGTAAAATTTGACGTTCAAAAAGTGCTGTCACTCAGCCTAGATTGAATAAATGACTTTTGATTTGATTTGAATAAATGTTTTCTATTCCCATAGCTGTCTGGCAGCTACAAACGAGCACAACGCCGCCATGACAGTGGCACTGAAGTGACGTGTATGAGAAGCTGCATCCGATAGCTCACAAGTGTTGATGGTCTGACTGTCTGTGCCAGCCCTGCTGCTGTCTAGGTAGACCGCCAGTGGTAGTGCAGGCAGATTATTTTTTTACTTTTTTGGGAATAATCTCGCATTCGTATTTCGTGGGGTTTTATTTAGAACTGCCGAAAAGTGCGTGTTTCAGCCAATTCTGCTTATAACTTAAGGAGCAGATATACGACTTCGGTATAAATAAACAAAACGTCGGCTAATAATATTTTATACCCTTTCTATAACTTCAGTAAGTAATTTTTTATTAAATTGAATATATATGTATAAAGATTTTGAGTTTGATTACTTATAAAGATATTTCAGTCGAACGCGGACATAAAACTATAACCTCGCCATAATGCGTGTTGACGTATAGTTTTTTATGTACCTACTTATTTTTCAGCAACTTGACAATTTCATTTCTTATGTATATTTTAGTATTTATGGCTTAATTTAAAATGGAAGTGTTTTTTCGACTAAACTTGAGAGCCTGCATGAAGCGCATGTACCCGTATGTACGTTTTCATTGGCGGCTGTTGCTGCAAATGGGGGCACGGTGGTTTGGTATAGAATAAAATATAGGTTTTAGCTTCCTAGCCGATTTTCGTATGCGCGATCTGAGATATCTAAAGATAAATGTATGCAAGCTGTACGTCAGATGAGCGTCGTCGCGCCTCGGCGCAAACAACAACAAACAGTCACGTAATCCGCGCGATAATATGGCGTCACGTGGGCTCTGACTCACTCTCACTCACCGTACAGTGAAGACTCGAACTGCGAAGTCGGTAACTAGTACAGACTGTGTGACCATCACAATCGAATGAGTCTCAAGCCTTTAACCGAACGAATTTAAAGTAAAATGCTCTACAACTTGTCATAATTAAAACAGTCGATAGCCGCGCCCTGTGCCCGCGGGGGTGAGAGAGAGCTACTCGTACAGTTATTATCAGCTAACATTAACTCCTATCTACCCCCCTAATAACGTTATTATCAACATTGCAAGTTAAAGTTACATACATGAACGCGATAGTTCGGCTGTAGGGAACAGGTTCGCAACCGACGCAGCCATTATACATGCATATAATCACTTACATCACGGCTCATGTGTGCGACTAACGAAGGATCGCACAGCGCGACCAACTCCTGACTTACGCTACTTGTACCTGTGTCGTGTTGCAGACTGCGACAGTACCACTAGACCTGCAGGGTAGCGGAGGCAACAGACATGTCAGGCCCGTGGAGTCGACGATAGGGATGATTCAATTCATCTCACACACATTATTTTTCACGGCAAAAATACTGGCGAAGGAACCCTTTCCGGAAGAACGGGTTATTGCGCGTTCAAGTAACTATCGTGACTGAGCCCTGAAGCACATCCTATAAGTGTAACCTTACCAGAAGTCGTAGGTTTCAACAAATACTAATGAAACGTATGTATGACGTCTTAACGTCATCGTATAAAGTCATCAGTAGAATCTATACTAAAATATAAAGCTGAAGATTTTGATTGTTTGTTTGCTTGAACGCGCTAATCTCAGTAACTAGTGGTGCGATTTGAAAAACTCATGTGTTAGAGAGGAGAGCCCATTTAACGAGGAAGGCTATTGGTTATATACCATCACGCTAAGACCAATAGAACCGGAGCAGTCATGAAAAATATGACACACGAAGTCGCGCGGGTCAGCTAGTAAGACAACACGTCAACAACGGTCCAGTTTTCAAATGTTTAATGTGTGTTTTGGAGAATAATATTGTAAAGGTTTTACTTGTTTAGTCACTTTCCTAAATGAGATACCTAGGTAGATCAAAGATGTAGTCGGCAACGCGAACAGCATGTGTGCAGTGCCTAGTATGGCGCTGGCGTTTCAAGGTCGCTGCTTGTACGCGAGTGGCGCAGGCATAGAGAATGTAACCACTAGAGAGCGTATAGGCTGATTTCTTCTAAGCACACGACTCACTACTGCGGGCCGGGGAATGAGGAAGAATGCGCGGCTGCAATTGGTCAGTTCAAGGTCAAGTTGCGTAGGTATGCCTATCGTTAAGGTTGCACTACTTCATTAGGGGAAAATAATCGATATCGATAAAATGGATTTTAACATTATGAAAAATACTCAATTAAAATCATAGAAACAATATTTAATCAAAATCAATCAATTACAAAAATAAACAGACGTATCCTGTTATTATTGATTTTTAAAATGAATTATTTTGGTATATGTTTTTTGAATCAAAGTTTTAGGGTCCTTGTTCTTTGTAAAAAAGATAAACGAGCGTCTACATATCTCTGAATTATGCATCTTGCTTATTATACATTATATAATAATTATATTATTAAATTATATCCAATCAGAGATTTTAAAACCGATCTACAAAAATAATAAAATAACCGATTGGGGTCGGGGACAGAGAGACACAAATAAATCGAAAAACAAAGAAACTTGCATAAAAAATACTGACGAACTAAAACTCCTCCTTTTTTGAAATCGGTTAAAAGTAGGCAGGTATTTTATCACAGTATGTGAATAGAATAAAAACAAATAGTTTTTTCGATATCGACTTTCAGCTAGCTATTATTGACACCACTATTTTTCTCGATAAAAATACAAAGAGAAAAAAAGGGATAGAAGCATTAGAATTGTCTAATAAAAGAACGGGACGTTTCCAAAAGACATCAACGCACAACTCAACAGTGTACTCGTTTACCCCAAACACCATTTTAAATAGACCCCTGCGGTGACTCATAATCTGATTAAATCAAACATAATTTTCGTTCGCTTTACTTATCGATAAAAAGTTATGGCATCCTTTTCGTATCTAGATGTCTTGGAATGCTTCCTGCACCATTTCACCACGCATGAAGACATTTGGATACGATAAAATTGCATAAAAAGTTATCAAAATTTGTATTAATCTAGCGTGCACACAGGTCTGGCACTTGGTCACAACTAAAATGGTTACTCTTACCGTAGCCTATTTATAGGCGACAAAATACTAATCGTTTTCGAGCGTCGGGGCACTGTATGCGCAGTCAAGTGGTTATATTGTCTTTGGGCGCAGGGGAACCGCGGCGGCTGACCCACCAGCTATTTACTTTAATATGATATTAAATAGACTTCCAACGGCAGGCAGGATTTTCAACAGCCATTAAAGCAACTATCGCACTGTCGAAAATGACAGAATCTTCTTGTAGACGTTTAGCGAAAGTTCAATTGACAGAGAAGGTCGTACGACTTATCAGATTGACTGTATTGTGAGTGTAAGAGCTGAGCTGATGCCGCCGAGATACAGGTTGATCCGAGTACAAGCACAAACATAGTACAATACCGATGCAATAGTATGTTACCTGTGCAGGTGGGCGGGCGCCTTGTTGAGCAGCGTGTAGTACTGCCGCACGAACTCGCGGCCGACGCTCTGCGGGGACGGGGACGCCTCCATTACCATCGCTGTTGTTCACAGTGCGCCAAAACAGCCCTCTGCTATACGCTGCCCTGGCGGAGTGACACAAACCTTCACACGTCACATACCACAGCCAAACTTAATATTTTTTAACACTATTTTATTAATATTGATAATAATAATAATGAACCTGTTTAAAGGTTATTTAAAAATCACCATGACTTATGCTCTAAGATTTTTGTGCATGACTAGATTTAAAGACAATCATTTATGAACCTACTTTTTTCACATTAGTGAAGATCGGTGAAAGATATATTGTATATTGAGTTTTAGCATAGCTTAATTTAATGGCATTCATTGGTGCCCACCGAAACGCCCCAAGTATCTTTAGGCTTTAAAATTGAAATAAACCAGTGTTATTTTTTTTAAATTTTGCACTTGTTGCAAATTAATTATATACCTACTATAAAATATACATAATTATATGTGTGTATATATACATAACACTTAACTGTTGTTAACCCATTGCAGAGCAAAGGCGTTTTGTCATAGAAAAGTCAGATAAGAAAAGGTAGGTTGGTGATTCCAGACTTCTTTAGATACTAGTATTACAAATGCACAAGTAGGTAACTCTTTTTGCGTGTTTATTAAGCCTTCACACCTAAACTACTGAACCAGTTTGATGAATTTCAGTAGAGATGGAGGTAGGATGTTGTAGAAGAGAGAAGAGGATACTTTTATCGCCCAAATATATTATACATATAATATTTATTTATTTATTAGCTCAACATCACTATTGTTATGGCCACACTATTGAACCAGGAGTTTCCTAATTCAATAGTGTGGCCATAATTACAGTTTTATTATTTAACATAACATATGTGGGGATGCAGAAAAGTTCTGAGCCTCAGGTACTTGCAGGTACTTTAATCGCTCACATAAGTAGTTACTAGTTGAGGGACCTCAAATTAGCATTTAGGAAGTTTTGTCTAATTAAGATCATTATAATCCAATAAATTGATCTGTAAAATTCACCATGTCTGCTGCATCTCTGCATTTCATGATATTGGAACATCGCACCGATACACAATAAAATTTCACTTAAAAAGGGAAAAACACCAAAAGAGAATTTTGGAAATGTCTTTAGTTCATCAATCATTTGGACCATCATAAGCCACAATCATATGTTGGGCAAGGTGCAAGCAAGGGCAAGAGTCTTCATTCAGATTCAGAAGGAATTTTGCTCATTGTCTAACATTTGAAAAAAACTGGGTTTGATGAAGTCAAACACCCACCTTACAGTCCATAACGGGCAAACAGCAACTATTTTAAAACATAAATAAAATAGAACATTTGGGGATGATGAACAAATGGACACAAGCAATTTGAGAACAAAACCGCATTACATTTTTAAAGTGATATACTATCTCTTTTTAAAGAAGGAGAAATGGGTATGGAATGGGAAAGTAGAGGGAGGCTATATGTAAAAATAAATTTCATTTCGTTTTTTATCTCATCTTTTAAGACCCTAGGCTCAGAACTTTTCAACTGCCACCTCTTATACTACAGGTCTACATATTAGTTGAATAGAAATGAATTGTATACTACAGCGTGAGCATTTCTTAAGAAGCCTAATTTGTGTGCTAGGCCTCCCCTTTACCTCTTGTGGGATGTCTGGCTAAGTTTAACTACTAATGAGATCAGATTGTAACACCTTCTTAATAACCAATTAAATACTTACATTAAAAATTTTGTTCCAAACTAAACAAGTAGGTTAACATAAAATTTGGGAAGTCACACTCTAGAACATAATAATTATGTATATTTATAATATAAAATGTGCAATTAATCTGCCAAATAAAATAATTATGAAGTGAATAAAATATTAACTGAAATAAATAGATGCAAAAACAAAGCATGGCAAATCTAAAACATTAATAGAATTATATTCATCTTCATATCATAATATGTATATCATACTATATAAAAAAAAAAACTATCCAATATTTTTAATGGAAAACTGTTGTTTTTATGGATACAGATAAGCTTCGCCTATTATTATCTTGTGATGTATACTACAACTTGAACAGTACACAACAATTAAATAGGTACTTGCAGCTTTAGTTGCATGAAACTGCATCAGTAGTAAACAAGTGACAGATAATGTGTCTCGAGTGCCATTCAAACAGCCATCTCACGATATGTAAACAATCACTCGATATGTTCATCACTATCTCTAGGGACACGGACAGGATTTACATCGAAATCGTCTTGTCAAAGCACGCATGGCGACTCCGACCTTAGCCATCAGCTTCTTTTGTTACCCTAGATGAGTTACAACTAACTAAACGTTTTCATATTTTGAAGAAAATACTAAAATAATAGATCCTGGTCAGAGTTAATAGCATTTCATGCATTTATCTACTAAAACACAAAAATATTGGCCATTAACCTTTAAAAAGGAATACGTCTGCCGACAACCAAAATACGTAAGTTCCGCAGTTTTTAAATCAATAATCGTTAAACAACACTTACCTCAGTAAAATTTAGGCATTAAAGTGGCGTAATCGGCAACAAATTAGCAAGAAATTCGCGTAATTTTCACGATAAATAAGGACTGAAAACAGAAAAAGAGCCTACCTCACCGTTCGGGTGTCAATTTTGAAGAAGTGTTGCCGTACGTAAAAAATCTATTTTATTTGTTTTCCTCTTTAGACCAATTACTATTTCATTGAACATAAAGCCGACTACTTTTCTCATTTATTTTTCTTAACAAGTAATTTACGAAATAACAGACTAATTTAAGCCTTGGTTTTTATTTCTGTGATTTTACTTTTTAAATTAACGTTCCGCCTCCCTATGACTGGCCTGGGTTGGCCAACTGACCATGTTTCTTTTCGATCAAACGTACTAAACAGACTATTTGACCTTATTTATACTCATTTATGCATTCCACAGTTTTTTTAAGTTGGCTTATTTATTTATCATAGCTAAGGACAAATTATGGACCCTGTTAGAGTACAACAACTTACTGGTTTATTATCAATAAAATATGTTCAATTCCTTTTCCCATGAAATGAATGTCATATGGTGCTTATTAATAGTAGATCCGTAGAGACGTACCGTAGAACGGGGTGGATATAAATGCAGGGGTGAATAAAACAAAACTTTAATTGGGATTTTCGCTTAAATACCATATTAACAGTTTCTCATAAACGATCCACTAGAAAAACAAATAGTTGATTCAAAAATTGGAGTTTTTAATTTCTGCAAGCAATATTTAAATAACGAGAAAATTCAAGTCAAAGTTTCGTTTTTATTCACCCCTGCATTTCTATTCACCCCGTTTTACCGTTAACTACTTTTACAATCCCGCCGCTAGAGCCACGTTTCTGCCTGCAAGCCAACTCTCATACAAGTTAAATTGCAGGGCAGGATCGAACGATTGATCACATTTAAATCTCGGTAGCCCGCTATGTGCATCTTTCTTGATCTGCAAGCTTATAAGAGCCACATCGATTTTTTGACACACCCTAGTCAGTCAGCCCATTATAAACTTTGCTGATGCAGACTGCTTATATGTTTAGTATATGGCAGCTTTTTTCTAAAAAAAAAATATCGTTAATGTTTAGAAAAAAAAAAACTTACATTGAGACTTTTTTAAAGACTTTATTTCCCAGAAATTTTGAACAATAAAATCTAATGTGACATTTCACCAAAACTTGTAACCATAGAACATTGAAACCCACATAGACATATAAATAAAAGGTCTTGTTTATATGTATCATACATACGTAACAGTATTTTTTATTTATTCATAATATATGTTTTGACCAGGGCTTGTATCAGTTGTATGTAATAAACTTCACTCAAAACGGATCATTTGGAGATCTTTGGCGGTCGTTACGGATTGTCAGAAGCCAGAAAGAAAATCTGGCACCAGTCTTGCCAAGAAGTACCGTGTTCCCTAGTTAATGGGTTGTAGAGGTCTGGTAGGCAGCCGCTCTATGTAAAATATTGGTATTCAGCTGAATCCGGCTTGTCTGGGAGCCGAACCCAATATAGTTGGGAAAAGGCTAGGCGGTTGACTCAAAACGGATCAGAGTTGCGCTAAATGACTTTAACGAAATAAGCTTACAACCTAATAACTCTAATAAGGCTGTCAAAACTGAAATTGAGCCTTATTTATGTATTTAATTTTTGTAGAAAAGAAAACAAAACAGTACCATTTTTTTAGTAAGCAGTACAATAAACCGTGTCGCGGCCATCAGTAAACCCCAAAAAAAAAAAGACGCGGCAAATGTTTCGGCTGAATGTTGGTAAAATGGTTTTTGATCGATCCATGAATTGTAAAATTGTTTGTCCTCTTCTGTCTCACGTCAGTCGCATGGTTGTCCTTTTCACTAACGGGATAGACGCCATTGACCTCTTTCGACTTCTGTGTTCTGATTGGTCAATTGCTAAGGAGGGGAGGAATTGTTTGCAAAAAAAACCGCGTCTGTTAGCAAGTAGCCAACATAACAACTGTTTCGCGCCGACTCATCACGCATTTCCCTTCTTTCTTCTGCATTTGGCATTCGGAGTTAAAGGTCGCGTGTGGACCTTAGGTTTAAGTTTATTATTAATTTTAGCCTAAACATAAGTCATCATGGCCAATAACGACAACTTTGCACAAGACGTTACTGATAATCAACTAAATGGAAATGCAGAAAATGGTGGCGGAGATACACAAGAACACAACAGTGCCGAAGCTCCTGGACGCGACGATGACAGGTAAAGTTGGTTTTGTTTTACACTTTTTGAGCATTTTGTAACATCTTTACTCTAAGCGTAATCATATTTTAATCATACAGACTTTCACGGAAATTCATTCTGGTATTTTTTGCAGTTTTTTCTGCGTCTGCCATAATGGCGGCGTTCTGCCATTATCTCGATCGGCATAATGCTTAATCTATTTTAATCGTTTAGATCTTTTCAAAATTTCACGTTTTCATCTTTACAGTGCGTTCTCTACGAATTAAGTTCAGACCCTGAAGTTTTAGTTTTTATTTCAGAACATTTCCAGGCTTATAAAAATTTAGATTATCTCCGAGCCGCATGAAGTAAAATGGCGTCTTAATTGCGCGTCTCTTTTGCACCCGATACCGGCTCGGTTCAGTTATTGATTTTTCGTTTGGTTCTTTGTTAGCTCTTTCTGGTTCGTGAATGTTGAGCGGTTCTAAATCTAGCGGTAAAGCGTACGTAGGTAGTTGCAAGATTTTAAATCGGTAGCGCCGAGTGCGCGTCGGTGAGGGGTCGTCGCCCTCGCGACGCGGCGTTGGTCAGTTTGGGGCGCTACTAACGCTGTGTCTCTCTGCAGGTGTGAGCCTGCGCCGCCGCCGCAGCTGCCGCCGAAGGACGTCATGGTATATATCCGCTGGGCTCACACTAAAGTAAAACTATGACCAAACTGACTAGTTGTATCGGCCACTTAACTTTGGGCCTGGATCACCTTTGCCAATTTCAAATCTTGCGATATGACTGTAACATCTTGTTTCATATTTCGTTGTCCTGATCGATAATGTAAATTTCCAGACTTTACTTTTGTAACTTACAGGTTGTCAATTTGATTTGCTGCAGTGCTTGGAGTTTGTTTTGAAAAAATAGTAGCTGTAAAGTACTGTAAACAAGTACTGCATAGTGTTAATTAATAAATTGTAATTTTTAAGTCAGTTTCTAAATCGAGACACAAGTCTAAATTGTCTATTTCTTCATGTTTTAATCTCGTACTTTACAATGTCCACAGAAAACTTTTTGTTGGAGGCCTGAGCTGGGAGACCACAGACAGTAAGTGTAGTTAAATTGTTATTTTTCCTGTAGTTGTACCTACATGGTGCTATTTATAGGTATTGGTCTTATCATTGAATGGCATGTTGTAAGTGTTGTAACTGCCTGGACCAGTTGACTTGGTCTTTTATCATGATGACTTTATTCAGTTCTGCTTCTGACTAATCATTGAAGAAAGCTTTTACCCACATTTCTGAGATTTTCATTGATTTCTATTTAATTAATCATTGAAACATTCAAGTGTTACAACTTATCTTTTTACTTTTCACAGAGGAATTACGTGACCACTTCAGTGCGTATGGTGAGATCGAAAGCATCAATGTCAAGACTGATCCAAACACTGGTCGATCCAGAGGATTTGCCTTTATCGTTTTCAAGGCACCGGATTCCATTGATAAAGTGATGGCTGCTGGAGAGCACACAATTAACAACAAAAAAGTAGATCCTAAGAAGGCTAAGGCAAGACATGGAAAAATATTTGTTGGCGGGCTCAGCAGTGAAATATCTGATGATGAGATCAAAAACTTCTTCAGTAATTTTGGAACTGTAAGTTCACTTTGGATTGTTTCAACAGCTTGATTATTACAATTAATGTGATGACAAATCCGGATTTGGTGAGATAATTTCTTCTTGACATTTACTGAAGAGGAAACCGGGCCACTGATATAAACATAAGTATTGTTATCCTAATCTTGTGGATTTCAGAAACTAAGGTTACTTTTTTTTTTTCAGATCATTGAAGTCGAGATGCCTTTCGACAAAACCAAGAATCAGAGGAAGGGATTCTGCTTCATTACATTTGAGTCGGAGCAAGTGGTCAACGAGCTGCTCAAGACACCGAAGCAGACGATCGCCGGCAAGGAGGTGAGTATCGCGCAGTGAGTACCGCGGGTGAGAGTCGGAGACGTGGCGGGCGGGGAGTACATGCGTGGTGTTGGTTGCAGGTGGACGTGAAGCGCGCCACGCCCAAGCCCGACGGGCCCGGCGGCATGGGCGCGCGCGGCGGGCGCGGCGGGCGCGGCGTGCGCGGGCGCGGGCGCGGCGGCTACGGCGGCCAGGGCGCCTGGGGCAACGGCGGCTACGGCGGCTACGGCTACGGCCAGGGAGGCTACGGCGGCGGCTACGACGGATACGGCTACGGCGGCTACGGATACGACGGCTACGGGGGCTACGGCGGTTACGATTACTCCGGATATCCCAATTACGGTAAACGCGGCAAGCAGTACTAGTATAGTGGCGAGCCCCCGCTAGCCCGCTCACCGACACATTACCTCGACTGATGTTACCTGATCCTAGGATACGATGTGAACGTAGTAGAGTAAGGCGCTAGGTTAGCGTTGCGAGCGAGGCGCGACTCCGTCCTCGAGATATGCCTATTTACATTATAGTGAACGTTTATTTAACGAGGAGAACGACATCACGCGAAGCTTAGGTATTTAATTTAGTGTGTAGGAAAATATTTATTTTTCTATATATTTAATGTTCTATCGAGATAATGTGTAGTGAATGTTGTCGAGGCGACAGTGTATAATCTGAATATAATCGCAGCTCTGTCAAAATTTTGGAAAACTAGGATTAATCATCTCATATAACTTTGCTAAAATCATATTAAGTTGCATATTTTGTTTATTTCCACGAGGAGCCGCTTCGTGTACTCTCGTGCGTAGATCGTAGTGCAGTTGCCCATTCGGCTATCGCTCTTTATCATTGTTTCAACGGGTATAAACTATATTCTGTACATATGTATGTTACCTGCCTTATGTTTATAAGCGTTCGTTTGTAATACCACTTTTGACATATGTAGCAATGTTGCTCGAGTTTCTTTACTTTTTTGGTAATAATTTTACCTTTCGACGCTCTCGCCACATGCTACATCTGGGAAATGGGGTAAATATGGAGAGACATTGTGAAAGTGATAAAGATATGATGAAGCTTTTGAATAAAGCACTGTTACAAAAATTCTCAATGTGTTTCCATATGTATCCCTAGTCCACTTCCCTGCCCTGTCTTTACTCACCACACGCTTCACTTTACACTTGCAGAAATATTACTAATGGCATGCATATTTGCAATATTACAAATACATACTAGTCTTCTATTGTGAACCTTAAGAAATTTTTTAATAAAGACTAAGTAACACTAAGTATAACGTGAGAGAATTCTAAATTTCCCTCAGAAAATAAACAATATACTATTTAATACGAAATCGCCAACGAATGGTTAGTGTCCCGGTGGTTGTGCATGCGTCGCCTCGCAACGCGCTCGCACCACCGACTCGTGCTGCGACACCTCCGGGTAGGTCCTAAATCGTCTCGTTTACGTAGCTAGGCACCCCAGCCCCAGCCGTACCGCTCGTACGTACGTCCGTAGGAAATAGGCTTTCATGAGACGAGAACATCCCTAGATATAATGTTGGAAGGCTGCTACGGAGCGGCCCGTAGCGCACAGCGACGCGCTCCCTCCCCGGCCCGCACATGTAGGGCTCCGGCCGGGCGGCGGCGCGGCGCTGCGGCTCGCTAGCGGGCAGTGGCGCACTAATGTGTTTGTGTTGCGGGCAGACTACGGCGGCTACGCGGGGTACGAGGGCGGGTACGGCGCGCGCGCGGCTCCGCGCGGGAAAGGTACTCCTTGCGCTGCCTCCATGCTTTTGCCGACCTGTGCCCGGCGGCTCGACCCGACTAGCGGAGGGAGGGTTGGCTGCTCGTGCACTACTACTTTGCACTAAACAACTATTGATTCAGTTTTGGAAATGTTCCGACGGCACAATTTTCAAGCAAATATCACGTTATTGTCCAGAAAATGTACGGATATTTCGCTTTACTTGGTAGTGCACGAGAGGCCTTAAATTACAAACTTAGGTCAGACTGACCTCGACGAAGAGGCTTGCTTCTGTTCAATCGGCTGACTGATATTCTATGTTCTCCCAATGTCATCTAGTAATATTCGGTGTATTCCCGTTCGTCCCCTCGACTTCATCCCCTGAGGGGGACGAACGGGAATTTGCAAAAATAATATTTAATTTGTTCCCGATCGTCCCAATCCTAATTCAAGAGGGGACGAATGGGAATATGTTCTTCGATTAGTGGGTGTATTCCCGTTCGTCCCCTCGACTTCATCCCCTGAGGGGGACGAACGGGAATTTGCAAAAATAATATTTAATTTGTTCCCGATCGTCCCAATCCTAATTCAAGAGGGGACGAATGGAATATGTTCTTCGATTAGTGCCATTCGTCCCACTAAAAAGATTTGTGCAGTAATTTACTGACCCTATTTATGTATTAAAATAATGAGTAAACTTTTCTAATTACTTACATAATGTAAAACGTAAAATCTTGCCACCATACACATAAGCAACTGTTACTACAAAAATAGTGACTTATATTTCAAGTCGAGGGGACGAACGGGAATACACGACTAATCAAAGAACATATTCCCATTCGTCCCCTCTTGAATTAGGATTGTGACGATCGGGAACAAATTAAATATTATTTTTGTAAATTCCCGTTCGTCCCCCTCGGGGGACGAAGTCGAGGGGACGAACGGGAATACACCTAATATTCGGGTTTCGAAGCGAGCGTCTGTCAATTTGCAGACTGGTTTTTTTAAATACTAAAAAGCAGTTTGTCTCAGTTAGACAAGAGGCATTCGATCTAGTCGGCAAGAGCGTGGAAGGAGCATGACTAGCGCTGTAGTGTAGTGTGACGTATGTCCGTGTCGTGAGGCCGGGGGACGCCGGCGCGGGGACTGCGCTGGCGGCTCGCATGACACTTAACTCGCTATATTTTGCTTACTAAGAACCGTCAAAATTTACTTCAAACTGCGGAAAAAAAATCGCACATAACCTTATCCATTATTATCTAAATTATTATTCCTACTTATCTAAAACGTTTATGTCCTTTTTCACCACCTCCGGACAAGTCTGTTATCTAATTAAATGTTTTCGTATTAACACTACATCCGGATACTGAAACAGGCCGTTAGTATCATCGATTGGCTATCCAGAGGTGCATCCGCTCTTATTTGTTGTCACGTTTCTTCTCAAAATAGACCCGTGTAGGTGTCGTGCGACCGAGGCGCCTCACGTGTCTTGCATGTAAGTTAGCATTCGTGTAAATGTATTAACTTTTAACTGTTCCCAATAAACCCAATACAGTATTGTCGCGTCTGCGTATCATTGCATGTGAGGTTTAATTCAATAGTGATAGTAAGTAATAACATTTTTTACCCCACCCAACAGCTTGACAAAAGATGTAGAACCAAATAAATAGCGTTTAGCGTTACAAACAGGTGACGTTACAGCCGGGTACCAAGGTGGCAAGCAGCGCGGCGGCGGCGGCGGCGGCCGGGCCAACCAGAGGCACCAGCCCTACTAACTGTACCTGCCGATAGTGTCTCAGTCCAATAGTGAGGTGAGCAGTCTTGGCCATTACGCTCCACCTGGCAATACGTATTTATTTTGTGACATTGATCACGTACGTACCTTAGTCGAATAGTAGGTGTCCTTTTCATACCTAGAGTTTCTTTTTGTGATTTTAAATGGAACTGTAACTAATTTTATTGTTATAGTTCAAACCTAGATGTAAACCTTTATAAAACGTAGCTTGTTGTCCGCAGGTTAAGTCACCGGTCATGAGTGTCCCCTGCGCTTCTCGCCTCGCCGCGCTGGGGGCACGTCATTTCATTCCACATAATTAATTTAAGGAAGTAATTGATAACATTTTAAGAAGATTTTTTAAGGGTAAAATACTGTCAGTTGCGATATAGCCGCGTTCGTGCGGCTCTAGCGTAAATTTATTATAATATAGTATGGATTATAGATTCACTGAGTATTATTGCAGATTGATTAGATTCGTTTATGAAATTTGTCTCGAAATTTTACCTTGCGTACTGAACACTAGAAATAATGAGTAAATATAATTACAGAGCTTATAAATTTGTAACGATGTCCCTGTAGGCCGGCGAGTCGTGTTGGACGGGTTGCGTGCGAGCGATGGTGTGTGTGTGTGTACGTGTCGTAGAGTCGCCCTCATCTGTCAGTCAGTTGTTGATCTGGATCTCATTGCAGAAATGTAGTTTTGTACTTTAATTTGGTAAAGGATCGAGCAATCAGAATCATGTATTTTTTACAAATTAGATGTTTCTTCCATTGATTAGGGATGAAATTAAATTTTTAGACTAAGTAATCGGTCATGAACAAACTGGAGATATACCAAGTTGTGTATGTCGGAATAAAACAAATGTGTAAATAAAATATTGACTTTTTGTCTGTGTTTAAGTCACTGGAGCGTTTCATCCGCTATGTGCACACTCTCGCGTGCGAGCAGCAGCACACCTGATGTTTAAAGAACCTCTAAATGTTGATATTTTTAGAAGTACATGTAATAATATAATTTTTTCTCATGTAATATACATTACCATCAAATAGGTCTAAAACTTTTGACTGGAACTAGTTTTATTGTCGTTTCCTATATTTTCGTAAAAATCCAACTCGTATGTTTGGTACACTGATACAAATCATAGGTACCTTAGTAGTTAGGCATTCAATGTTAATATCAACCTAGTTAATCCTTAATTTGTTAATGCGTACCTGCTTAGAAAATGGGCACGATAAATAAAACTAGCAGGCGTACTACTGTTGTTTGGTTGATAACAGTTTACGCTGCGGGCTGTTTGTACGAATGGCGCAGTACCAAGATTTAAGAAGTCTGGTGTAACTTAGTATTTGGACCTATTTATAGAAGATTACTCGGGAAACAACTTTTATGGCGGTACCTACGGAGTGTTCCAAGTCGATTCTTTGGGTGTGCCAAGAACTCATCAAATGGGCCGACCACTAATTTGTTCGTGCGCCCCCAACACGTCATTATCATTAGGTACCTATATCTAGTAACGACTCTAACAAATTAGTTCGACCTATATGGAGTAGGTATATGATTATTGTTGTTGAGTTCTGGGCACCGGAAGTGTTAATGGTAACGTTATGTAAGTTTGAAGGCATCTACTATCTCACCTACCTACCTACTAGAACAATACATTTTGGATCTATAAAATGAGTGTTCGCAAGTCACCCTACAGAACGTCTACTAAGAATTGGAACTTCTGGGATCGTTTAGGTGACTCGAGGGCCGATCTTATTGCTTGATACAGACAATATTCACATCGCTACGAACAACATAGCTTTCTCCACGAAGTGTGCACGGCGTTGACGATGCAATCTTTTTTTTTCTGGATCTGAAATCAAATGACTTGTTCCGCTATGGGCCGAGCGGAAAGGAATGTCAAGATTTATTAAAACCCACCCGTGCACCGTTCCTCCTAGCGAGTGCCCTTTGCGTTCCAGCGATGCGGTGACTGCAGTCTAGTGTTGTATGTATATTCAAAACTAGCGTAGAATGTTCCTACTTGACATTGCTAATGTGCTGTTATGTACATACCTACACCTAGTTCCTGCACGCTCCGTTTAGGGGAACGCGCACGAAGTAGATCATGCCATCTAGCGTTGCATATTCGAAACTTAAGTGACACTTGTGCTGCCACCTATAGTTCCGGCACGTTCTATTTCCGGCATTTTTTTCAAAGATTAATTTAGGTAGGTAGGCAATGACTTCGGCTCTGGGTGGAGCGGAAGGGAGTGTTTGTAAACAAATTACACTACATGGGTAGGTACTCAGCAAATTTTGAACTTTTGGAATTACCTAAGTTCTCCCTATGTTTTTATTATTTCGTAATGTGAACACAAAACGAATATAATGAGTGAAAGATTTCCATCACATCTCGGTTTTCAGACAGTGCCTGGAAATATCGCGTTTGATCTACAAACCCCAATATAGGTACCTACCTATGTTTTTGTTCGTGATCGGGTCCGTCCCGCTAAATCCCGCAAGCGACGGTTTGCAACTGCGAGGGGCCTCTCGAGTCCGGCCTCAGGCCTGAGTTTTCTTATATTCTAATTTCTAACTAATAGATGGTGTTGATACATTCTGTATTATAATTCAGGGTTTCCCAAACCAGATACAATACCTACCAGGCCAATACGAGTTTCTAAATAGGTCGGGGGGCGCTGCAGAATTGATCAAATCAATTTATGGAGGAGTGGTTGGAAAGACGCGGCGTCCTCACCTTCCGCCTGACGCAGGTGCCCATTGGACACGGCTGTTTTGGATTCAGCGGTAAGACACGTACGGGTGTCAACACTGGATCGCCCGGAGGACATGTTAGTCTGCCCTGCGCGAGCGGAGCACGTGTCAAAAAATAATTTTATGAGAAACTTCATAGAGCGCTGAACCTGAACGTGGCGCTGACGAAGACTTGCAGGCATCACGTAAAAAGTACAAAACCAATATATGTAGAAGAAATTTGCGTACCGTAAAACGGGGTGAATAAGGACTCAGGGGTAAATAGGGTCAAATCGAGGAATCTAGTTTCGAAGCCACAAATTAAAAAAACAAGAACTTCCAATTGCTACCTTTTTTTTCTTCTAAAAGTAGAATATATTATCTTCTAGCTGGCAACACCGAAGCGTTGTGAAGTTAGTAAAAGGTGTCAAAAATCTTCTTTCAAATAAGACTGTAGATGTGAGGTTGCGGTATTGTCCCATAAGTTGGCCGTTTTTTGGAAGTTCTAGTGTTTTTTTGACAACGTGTGGAGTTAGCCAACGATATAATATCTCTAAGAAGCTACACAAAAAGAAATAAGTCTAGATTTTACATAGTTTTTGTTTGAAATCGTTTTCTTTAAAACCTCTGGGATTGTTTATTTTTTCGAGGTGAATAAATACGGTAACGGGGTGACAAGGGACGGCTAAAGTACAAATAGAGTCGCCTATACTTGGTAAATAGGGACATATGAAAGTTGATTAGGAACGGTAAAGTTTGAATAGGGTCAGGGCTGCTACAACATGAATTGAACATTTTATCGCATTGTTTTGCAGGATTTCACTTTTTATTAAAATAAGGCATTTTCATTTTATTTATTTTAAACTTATATACAAGCATGCGTACAAGGCGAACTAATGAGAAGTAATAAGAGATACATAGGTACGAACTTGTATGATTTAAAAAACAAGCCTACAAACAAATAATAAAAATACGTAGTGTGTTGAACTAACAATATATGGGTCTTCGTTGTTTTATGCATTTTAATATTTTACATTTATAGGTTTCTATATTCTTTAAATTTCTTTACGCTTTTATTTTCAACTTAAAAAAAACCTGGAGGTTCTAAATTCGACTGTATGTTTTTTGTTTGGTTTGTATGTGGCGCTATTACTCCGTCATTATCGTGAATTGATTTTGATGATTTTTTTTTGTATGATAGGATATAACATCAGAGCAGGCCTCATAATAAATTTTATCAAAATTGGTTCATCATTTTTTTTAGAAAATTGACGAAAAAGATAAACATGTATGCACATTTTTACAGAGATTATAAAATATTATAACGCTAAGTAGCTTTCTGCAAGATTTTGGATTTATTGTATTATTTTTATTTCCAAAATTTTTAAATTTAATGAAGAAAATTAATCTTTTAGCAGAAGATAGGTAATTAGTTCTTCCTAAAGAGTTATTTCTAAAGTATTAGTTAGTTCTAAAGAGACAACCCTACTACTTTTTCCCAAGTTACCCATGTCTCGTTCCAGGTCACCCCACTTCAAGCATGAATAGGGACAGCCTATATTTTTGTTAAAATATCTAAATTTTAACTTATTCTGGGGATAATTTTAACATTTACGAAAAGTATTAACTGCCGGAAACCCTTGGAAAGAGTTATCAATATTGCATTCGTCCTACAACATCGATTAATTTCAGTGACAAGTTCGATTTTGTCCCTATTCACCCCATTTTACGGTAACAATGAGTACTTACGACTTAGTTTTTGAGATAAATTAAAAAGTACAAGAAGAAATTCGTTTTTATTATGGGATGTTGATACTGGCAGCGCCATCTATTGAGCAAAGAACGAACCTTGCCAAGTTAAGAAGACAACAAATGCACAAAAATAATACCCAAGACATTTTTGAGTTATCTGTGGGTATTTTAAACTAAAATAAAATAAAATTTTAAACGTAGGTAGGTAACCTATATAACAAGAGAAATTTTACTATGAATGTTGGTACCTACGTAGGTTTCTCTTTCCAAGCGAAACTTTTAGCAGTTCATCTACATTGTTAATAGATGGCGTTGTCCGCTAAACAAGGATTTACCTTTATCCACAAGGGAGAGGTGAAGGAAACGTGTGCGTTACCCCAACAAAGTCGAAAACAGTCATTTAATTCTCATCAATAAATAGTTGCCCAGCTTCTGTAATTGTTGCGCACATTTTTTACCGATTTTCATGCGGTTTTTAGTGGTGGATTCGGATTTGAGGTACATGTTCTTAAATAAGTGTTACGGTTATAACTCACCAGGGGGCGCTGCAGTCAAGGATATTTGGGCAAAAACCAATACTGCCATTTATCTTCAAAACTGCTATTCCAATTTTGATGCAGTTTTCAGTGATGGGTTAAGGTTTGATTGGTGCATGTTCTTAGATATGTGTTACGGTGACAACTCAAGAGGGGGCGCTGCAGTAAACATATGTTTTTGAAAAAACAAAACTACTCCGATATTCATGCGATTTTCAGTAATAGGTTTGTAGTTGTAGATATCACTACAAACCTATGTAGATGTAAAAACATAATTGAAAAAGAATTAATTAATTTATAAAAACCTCCGACTTACAGAATTAATGTAGGTAACCTAAGAATATCTGTCAGGGGCTGCCACCACTATCTGCATAACTAGCTCATTTAATGGCACCCCTGACTATTTTTCTTGGGAATTAATTGTAATTAGTCGTGCAATAAATAAACCAAAATAATGCACCATTTAATGGTTATATAATCTATACTACTATTATAAAGAGGAAAGATTTGTTTGTTTGTTTGTATTGAATAGGCTCCGAAACTACTGAACCGATATGAAAAATTCTTTCACTGTTTGGAAGCTACGCTATCCCCCGGGTGACATAGGCTATATTTTATCCCCATATTCCCACGGGAACGGGAACTACGTGAGTAAAACCGCGAGGCGCTGCTGGTTATATATAAAACACTTCAATAGGTCGTAACACCTTTAAATAAGACCTCTAAGGACTTAGGATTAGGACGCAGTAAAGAAACGACGCAACCCCATCGATTCTCGGCTCGTTTGATTCGTCTTGGCCAGCGTGCTTTACATTGTGATTGTAAAAGATAAAAAATGAAGGTGTAATAAGCTAAATGGTCTTTATTACGCCTTCATTATTTATCTTATTTTTATATTTATCTTTCATAGGACAAGGCCTTGATCCGCACAGTGTTGACAACCGGACGTGTCTTCCCGCTGAATCCGAAACAGGTACCTCTCGCAACAGCCGTGTCAGGTGAGCACCTGCGTCAGGCGGAAGGTGAGGGCGCCGAGGCGTCTCTCCAACCACTCTTCAAAGAGGGGACTTATCGCCGCAATGGTGGCGTGCCCACGCCCTGGTGCCCTGAGGCGCAACGTTAGCGATATGACATGTTTATAAAACCGTAATAAGTATGATGTTCCATCACAATGTGACACGCTTTATTTTTAACGTTTTATTTCTTTTTATTAACAAGCTTGTTTTTAAAAAGATTAAAGGCAAATCTGTGTCATCGTCCACAGCCCGCACGCATGCATGCTGAGAGCGAGGACACAGATTTGCTTACCGTTTCCAAAGACATCCGGAAAGTTTTGAAACATTTAAATTTTAAGTATAAGTACAACACAAACGCGCAAAAGTGTGCTTATAGACAAACCAGACCTTATTTCTTGGAGAGATCGTTATCTGCGGATAATCAAATAAGGGAAGGACGATACATCTAGGTACTGACAAGATTAAACCTGAGTAAAAAAAAAATTGCAGAAACTTGTACAAACTTCAGTCAATCTTACATAGTGAATACTCCTTTTAAGTACCTAAAAGATATACCTGTGCTAGGAGGCCCCGCTCTTCAAATGGTACTACAAGTAGTGGTATATATAAAGAGAATGAAATTAGATAAAAAACTATAAATAAAAAGAGGTCCAAGAATTGTATAAAACCAAAACATTACTGTAAACATTCATTGTTTTAGTTATACTTACTGCAAAAAAGGTATGGACCGATGAAAATGTACAATCGTCTCGTCAAGCATTCCTGGAAGTTCTTACAACAGGGCTCACAAAAATCCTACTGGCCAGGGGAAAACATTATTTTTTGCATATAGGCGGAGATGAAGGTTTGCTGGAGGATGGGTTCCTCATTTTTGAAGCCACGGCAGGAAGTGGGGATTACCACGAGGAAATTTATACTCAATGTATTGGAGGGTGGTTCGAGGCTTTCTATCTGCCTAGCCTTTTCCTTATATTGGGGTTGGCTTCCAGTCATACCTGATTCAGCTGAATACCAGTATTTAACGTGGAGCGGCTGCCTACCAGACCTCTACAGCCCATTAACTAGGGAACACGGTACTTCTTGGCAAGACTGGTGTCAGATTTTCTGGCTTCTGACAATCCATAACGACTGCCAAAGATCTACAAATGACAGCCGGGACCAATGGATTAACGTGCTTTCCGAGGCACAGTGGAAACTCGGTATGTTAAGATGGTAACCCATCCGGAGACCAACCTTGGCAAGCGTTGCTTAACCTTAAAGATCGACCTGGGCCCTTTTTTTTTTTTTTTTTTTTTTTCTGGATGGGAAATCATCAAATGACCCCTCCCGCCCTGGGTGGAGCGGTAGGGAGTGTCAGACTTTTACTGACTAAAACCCACCCGTGATCCTTCTTGTGCCCTATGCGTTCCAGGGCCGCGGTAACTCTTTCGAACAAATTCCGCAACCCTAGCAGGCACCGACCCTATGGGGCCCCGTCCTCGGTGCTGACGGCTCCTTGCGGCGCGCGTGGAACACAACGCGTCGTCGACTCAACCTGGTATCGGACGGCGAGCCACCCACGCTCACCGTCCCCAGGCATCAGCCACTGCGCAACAGCACAGCGGCCGACTTGTCTCTGGAGGAGGCCGAAATGGGACCATTACTGGCACTCCATCTCAGCACCCTCCCGAGCGTTGGGAGTCGCAGCACCCGCAGCAGAAGCGGCAGAAGCGGCGACGGAAGCCGCGGCGGCGGCAGAGGCGGCGGCGGCGGCGGACCTCTTGCCCTTGGTCGGGGCGGATGGCGCGCAGGCCCTTCCCCCAGCCCAGTGCTCGGCCGGCTTGCCAACAGCCGCACATGCACAGCAGTGCGGCGTGGCCACGCACGAGCCGGCCCGATGACCGGGCTGACCACAGCGGAAACAAAGTCCGCTGCGGTCCACCTCCGAGGGGCACAAAGTTCCCGTGTGGTTGCCCACATGGCAGCGGTAGCACCTCAGAGGTCTGGGTTCCAGCAGTTTTACCCGCGCAGACACCCATCCCACCAAGAGCCTTCGGCCCTCCGACACAGTTCTGGCCGCCGTCACGGGGCAGCTCACCACAAGGGTTTGCATGCCCGTGTTGTCAGGCCGGAGGGTGCCCGCCTTGACGAGCTCGGCTGAGCACCCCCCAGTCCTGGCGACGGCGGCCACAACTTCCTCCTCCGTAACGGAGTCATCCAGGCCCACTATGCGCATGTCGATGCGCTTAGTCGGCCTGGACACCCGGACCTCGTCCGCGGGTAAGACCGCCCTCAGCCTTTCGGCAAGGGCGTCCGCGAACGGGCCACTCTCCGCTCCGGCGAGCTCGAGCTTGCGGGCACCGGTTAAGGTCCTCCTGACCCCGATGCCCCCGCTGATGCCCAGCTCTTGGAGGCTCACCGCCTCCTTCGCCTGCTTCAGTACGGCGAGATACGTCACGCCCCTCTGTTCCGCTTCCGGCTACAGTGTGAGCACTACAGCCGCGGATTTCGGGGCGCGAAGCCTCGCCGCAATGGCGTTGGCCTTCCGCCGCTGCCTCCTCGCCTTGTTTTTGGCCGCTTTCGCGGCCCGCCGTTTCTGGCCAGCAACCTGCCACTCGGCCTCGGCCGCAGGAGGGTCCGAGGGTGGGGGTGGGGGCGGCTGCGGCACCACTGGCGCCGCAGCCTTAGCCGCTCCTCCAGCCTTCCACCTACCCCTCTTCGCCGGGGCCGACTGAGTCGTTGCCGGCGTCGCAGGTGCCGGCGCCACAGGCGCTGGCGCGGCTGCTCCCTTGGCCTTCGCCGCCTGGCCGGACGTTGCCGGGCCGGCAGCCACCGCGGCTGCGTAAGAGGCCGCCTTCTGCCGGCCCGGGGCCTTCTCTGTCGCTGCTGTTGGGGGGCGCCGGACCATGTCCTCCAGGGTGGAGAACTGCTTCCGGAAGGGAGCCAGCTCCTGCCGCACCAGGTTCCGCACCTGGCTCAGCACTAGGCTCCCCTCCAGAGGCGCCGGACTCAGCCCCCCTTGCGGCTCCTCAGAGGCCGCTCTGGCCATCCCCGCCAGGTCCCTCCGGAGCGACTCATTCTCCCGAACGAGTCGCTCCGTAAGAACCGCGAGGCGGGCGACCTCCGCCCGCAGCTCAGACGCCTCCTTTGCCTCTCTTGTCCCGCCGTTGGCCGCCGCTGCCGCCAGGATGGAGGCTTGGCCGCGCTGATGGCCTCCCGCTTCGAGGATTGTTTCCTCTTGAAGGCCACAGCGCGGATCGCGGCCTCCACAACCTCCCCAAATTGAGCCCTCCGCTCCTCGGCGGTGGGGGGTACCTCTCCCGGGGCCTCCGAGTCGTCAGAGTCGAGAGGAGGTGGAAGAGTAGAGGGAGCCCCACGACCGCTCCCTCCAGGGCGACGCCCCTCCTCCACCAACCTCCCGGCCCGACGCTCCTCCCGGGTAGAGGGAGTCAGCCCTCTCCCCGCCTCACAGCCCCTGCCCCGCCTAGCGGTGGGGATCTTACGGGCGGAGGCAAACTCGCCCTCAGAGGTAGACTCCCCGTCTTCCTCCCGTCTGGGCCGCTTGCGGAAGAGCTTGACGCTCTCCACAGCGGCCCCCCTTCCTCCGTCATCAGAGCCCGCCGAGCTGACCGTTACTAGGTCTAGCGCGGAGCCGGAATCCAACTCCGCGCCACCCCGGCGCTCAGGCGAACCCTCCTCTGCAAACTCGTGCGCCATCAGCTCCTTAAAGGAGGCGGATCCGGATGACGACGATGAATCGGAGCCTCCTCGGCTCTTGTTGCCACTGGCAAGCGGAAGGTCTTTGTTGCCCACCCCAGAGTACGGAGGGCAGCCCGCCGAAGCGGGGTGGGATTCCCCGACCGCTGAGCAGTCGGGACCCACCTGGGGACTCATTTTCCAAAGATCTTTGTTCATTTTGTGCCTTTTAAGGGTGCGGTCCCTGTTCGCTCCGCCCCTTCTCAGGGCCCTCTCCTCACCTCACCTCTCCACCTGCTCGCTGCTCCCACAGTCACGTCTGATGATCAGACGCGTACCAGAGAGCAGCGAGCAAGCGTGTGTCTCTCTTGGTCTGATCCCTCACTTGCGACCTTCCGGCATGAGTGGCTCTACCGGGAAAGCTCGCAAGATCATTGGGACGCTCAAGCCCCACCACGACGACAACGTGGAGACACATTCGGTGGGGATCGACCTGGGCCCTGAGTCTGCTATTACAATAGTGTCAGAATGGTCTAACATTGATCTCATAATGGTTAATTTTTACAAGTTTGGTAATCTACTAATAAAATAGCGTCACTATGACTTTCCAGTGGTCAACCACTGACACTCCATTGAAAGAAATGGCATAGAATGGTAATCTCGTACATAATGACAAATGAATTATAGACGTATGCGGTAGTCTGCTAAAATTTTGACAGTTCCTTTAATCAGTGACCTACCATTAGAACGTCATTGTGCAGTCATTTCTTTTAATAGCTCGGTTATCAAAAGTATTACGAGACCATTGACCGACCAGTGATCGACCATTATGAATTTAGCAGATTACGAACTTTTAGCAAAATGACAATGGTATCGTGTTGGAATGACAAATTTATAAAAATAGCAGAATTAGGCCCCTGTGCGGCTGTTATTCTTTAGCCAAGAGCTCCTGGTTCGTGGCTATCTTACCTAAATTGCGGCACAATTCAGTTGTGGTGATACCCTTTACCACTCGCGAAAAATTGAAACAATAGGTACCCAAGATGCTTTGGAAGAAAAAATAAATTCAAGAGTGGTTGAAAGTATGGGCACAGGAAGTCTCCCGATGGTGCAACTAAAAATGAGATTGATTTGTGGCCAAAGTAATAACCAGAAGTGATCTGCATGGTAAGAGGAACATTGAAGTACGAACAGAGCGTCTGTTCAGCACATATCCAAATCCAAAGCTTTGAGAGCTTGCAGCTTGAACTGTAGAACTGTTTCGGGTAGAGTAAGAGCCGTCGTACAAATTGAAACAAAAAGCTCTCTGATCTTTCTAACTAAAACGGAGCTGTGACCTGAACGTGCGTTAAGCAAGGGCACCTTTATCGCTTTTTCTGTTAACGTTTTCGCTCCCCCGGTAGGACTGGAGTTATGGGTATTTCCCAACAATATTCGGGTTTTTCATGGGAATTACTTGAGAGTCCCTCCAACGTCGATAGCGGGTATTTGTGAGAGTGTGTTATCAGATGAAGTGCGCCTGAGTCAGCGGCACTCGAGGCGCGCAATAAGTAAGCAAGCCAGCCGGCGCCCGGTACAGTGCTGTTCACGTCGACAACATGTTCAAACTACTAGTGCTGAGTTGTCTGCTGGGCAGTTGCCTCTCTGACCCCTTCGGCCTTCCTTCCTGGTGAGTAATCATTTCAACATAACTTTCTCAACTTATTATACACTTTGAAATATTTCTTAAAGACGCAAAGTAAATACATACATAGATAGATATAATCATTCCTTCCTTTTGGCTTTGCCGTAGTTGGGTAAAAACATTTCAGAGAGAGTAACCTCCTAACAATGCGAGCCTTAATTAGGAGTCGGTACTGCTTTGGGAATCAAGCCCTTGATCCGGCTGCCTAACAAGAGCCTCCTAACGTGTTGGTCGAGCCTCGTGGCTATTCAGCCATTCTCTATACTTATTGATGCTGTTAACACCGTTCATCGTACTACTGAGAGCCCGAGGTAGTTGTGCAGCATTTGCACTTATTGTTTAAGCCTTTAATCGTACCTACGAACAATGTGTAGCTATAAGGATATATAATGTCTACGAACCCAGGATTGTGTGCAATCGTGGTCGGTCACAATGCTTGTGCTGAGCTGAAGATTAGGTACCTCATCAAGGCACTTGGTAAAGTGTTGGAGGTCCTTTATACTCCACTCTCCATGACTATCACTTGCTAGGTTTCGTACGTATAGATAACCTATGAATTCATGAAACGTGACTTACCTTGGAAGGTTCACGTCCAGCGGGGTACCTATTTACAAACAAATGGAAGTGAATGAGTACCTAGTGGGAATAGGACGTTAGAGGGTCTGCATTATGTCAGATATTGGGGACACACTCTGGCTGGTGTGTCATGACTGTGCTGTGAAACTTATCATTCTACATTAACTTAGCAAGATAGTTCAATGCAGTACCCACTCAACTTTTGGTTTGCCCGCCTAGGCTGCGCGAGGCGACGCGCCGCCAGCGTTACCCGCACGGCTGCCGCGACCGAGCGGAGGGCTGGCGGGCGTGCGCGCGCCTCAACGCCACGTCGGGGCTGGCGCCGCACGCCGCCGACTGCAGCGTGTTCTTCTACTGCGTGCAGGGCGCGCGGCCCGCGTGCCGCCGCTGCCCCGCCGGCCTGCACTTCAACCCGCAGCTGCAGGTGTGCGACTGGCCCGCGCACGTGGCGTGCAGCCCGCGCCCGCCGCGCCCCGCGCGCCCCTCGCGTCCACCTGTAGACGGCTCCTCGACGCCCTACCCTACCACACCTGATGCGGAAGCCTCGGTTTCTGTTAATGATTATCCTTCTTCATCACCCGCGGCCCCTAGCGCTGACCCTTCTACATCTGAAACTCCTTCTTCATCTGAAACTCCTCTTTCATATGAAGTTTCTTCACCTATAAGCACTATTTGGTATACTGAATAGAGTTGGGATCGTAAATAATGTCCATGTCGTCACTAGCATAGTTTTCTAAGTTATGTACCTATCACAGATAATATAATACTACGGTACCTATATATATATACCTATATATGTATTTTGGTTATATAGCTGCAAATGTGTTCTAAAATATTTTTTTGGAATGTTCTCGCTAAAGTTAACGTTTGGTATCTACCTTAATAATTATTCAAATCATTTTGTCATCAAAACATTATTTTGAAATCTTAGATTTTTCTTTTGCTCTAAAATGTACCTGTAATAACTTTGATAAATAAAATTTTGTTTCAATTAAGCTAGTATTCTTTATTTGATTCTTTTGAACGCAATGTAGATTATAGACGTGGACGGGACAGACATCTTTGTAAAGTACAGTGACAGGGTTCAGGGCTCGGGGCGCGGGACTCAGCAGGGCTGCGCGCTCGCCGTCGCGTACAGAATCGACAGCGCGTTGCAGAGCGCGCGGTAGTTCACCTGTGCAGAACACAACAGCATACTATTAGTTTGGTGTTACGCTGTGCTAGTTTGTGTTGTGTTAGGTCGTAGTGTGCCGAGTCGTCGGAAGCCCCAGTGAGAGCTGCGCCGGCGCCGCACTCGGCTCGAGAGCGCGGCTGCGGCTGTGAAGAAGCTTCAACAGCTCATGATATACCTATGTAGATGTCACCGGAAAACGCGTTAAATTGTAAACTATTTTGTCTTAATAAGACAGGATATATATTGGTAACTACTTATTGAATTTGGGTGGGATTTGTTCTATACAAAACGATGTTTTCATCAGAGTGTGAGAAAAAAGTTTAAAATTGTCGTCATATACTTTTTGCGTGTTTAAAACTGACGGAAGTGCGTTGACCAGTATTTTAAAGACAGACGTGGTCCCAGGATTGATCCTTGACTGACTCCGGAACGCATATGATATGGGTTGGATTCAGAAAGCCCGTGTGTGACATTTCGGAGCTGATGATTTCGGAGGTAGTCAGCGAGGAGCCGCAGGAGACCTGGTACCGATAGCGCATAACTTCGCAAAAAGAATATCATTGTTGACCTTATCAAATGGTTTCTGAAAGTCAAAGTACTATATGTAGTACTAGGGTAAGCTTCATATTTTCGGAAGTTTTTGCATTGAAACCAAATTCATCGCACAGATACCTTGGGATACTGGATGGGATACTTTTGGGAATATCTAAGTTTGATATCCTAACACGTTTTCGAAACCATCTGGTGTTGACGAAATGGTAACGGGACGAAATTCTCCCAGTAATTTTTAATGTGGCTTTTGGGAATAGATTCTTAAAATCTTCCACTTCAACTTGTGATGCATGTGGGAGTGTGAGTGCGGTACCTCCTCGCCGCAGCCGCGTTGGTAGCCGAAGCACTTGTAGATAAGGTCGCGCTCGCGCGCCGACACCAGCGCCAGCAGGTTGCGCTGGCACAGCGCGCGCTCCACCGACACGCGCGGGATCGTGCCGCAGTTCTCCTTGTCCATGTCCTGCACATGGCACCAATATCATTTATGAAAATAATTAAGAAGAATGTCATTCTGAAGACTGCATTAACATTGGTTATTAAATGAAGCAACAAATAGCTTTTCTTGTATTGGTTGATGGTGGCAACAGCAACAGGAAGGAGCAATATCGCTTAATTTACACACATCCATCCTTGAGTGATGCAATTCAAAACCATCTCACCTCAAACACCTCCATAATGTTGGAGAGCTGGTCAGGGAACTTGGAGAGCTTCTTGAGCGCGCCGGAGACGATGTTCCTCTCTTCGAAGTTGAGGAAGTTGAGCGGCGAGTCGAGCGTGGGCACGTGCGGCACGGGCGCCAGCAGCGGCGCGCGCTCCAGCCCCGCCTGCGTCAGCGCCTCGCCCACCGTGCTGCAGAAGCGCTCGTACTCCACGCAGCGCCGCCGCGCCGGCGCGCAGAACCTGCTCGCACGTGCTGCTACAGCTATTTACTTACGAGTGGCGCCACATCAAGACCACCGCCTTGTTCTAATTATTTGCTTTTAGGAGACAAACACATGTGCTTGTTGTTACTAAATAATTAGGTCCTCGCTATGGTTATTATTGACTAAACGAAAACGAGTTCAATATTTCAGCAGAGTTAAAAAGTTATGTTGTCGACACGTGCAGTATGGCTCGGTTTTAGTTCTGCACCAGATTATTGGTCATGTTTGTTACCCGGTACGCACGGTAGTTGCCAGTACAGATATTTCAACTCATTCCTTCAAACAATCGTTCTGCGAGCAATATGCCAGCTTGGTAGATGTTAGGCTATATCATGTTCTCGTGTGTACTCACACTTCCATGAGCGTGTCCATCTCGACGGGCGTGAGCGCCAGGCCGGCGGAGGCGAGGCCGCGGTAGAAGTCTGCGCGCGGGATCACCAGCTCGTTGCGAGGGTCGAACTGCTTCAGGAAGTCCCGCGTGCGCACGCCTTCGCGCACCATCTAGCAACATTTATGCTCTGTGTCAAATGACATACAATTTAAGCTTTAACTTTGTATCTGTTTCTTGTGGATCGTTGGTCGGTGTTCGAATAGTTACATAGGCCGGATATGCGGGATAAGGATAGTTGTGAAATGCCTATCCAATACATCTTAAAGCATACCATAGAAGAAGCGTAGAGCACGCGCCATGTGCTTTGTTGCGCAAGTCACTGATTGATAACTCTACTCGGATCTGGTGATGCTGAGTAGCTCGATGGGACGAGGATCAGGATGTGCAACGGATACCTTGCCCTTGATCTTGGCGAGGATTTGCACGATGTCGGTCTGCAGCGGGTCCTCGCGCGCTTGCGTGACGCGCGGCTCGGCCGACGGGCCCGCCACCACCGCGCTCTCCACTGGCCGCTCCTCCATCTGGTTACACACGGACACGTTAACTTGACATCCCGATAGCCCCCGGTCCAATAGGAAATGGCAGTGAAAATAGCCGGAAGCTTCCCTAGATCCGTAAAGAATCATGTTTGGCGACGTGCGAACAACTTAAGTGGCATATTGCAGCTACATTAAATCTGGAATTCCTGAGGGTGTATGAGGTACCTCGTCCAGCAGGCGAACGTAGCTGAAGCCGCAGTCGTCCAGGTAGCGCGCCTCCAGCGCGCGCACCTGCGCCGCGCTCGGCAGCACGCCCAGCCGCGCCAGCACGCGCCGCACCGCCGAGCGCGACACGTGCCCGTTGTTGTGTCTGCGGGGAACAGCTGGCCTTGAGCTAGCTGCGCGACCAGCTGCTAATTCAGTTGCGGCATTTGTCGAGCTCCGGAAGGAGGCAGGTAGAAGCAGCACTAGCAGAGTATAACGGTAGATTCACTCATCGAGTTCTAGGAATTTTGCGCTTCATGTGGTGCTGGTGTCGTCTGTGTCACTCATGATAACTTCCTATATAATTATTTTATGCAGTTATTTTATCCATTTTGGTGCATTCATTTTACTAAGGGATGTCTTTCCAACGCTAAATACTCATATATCTATGAAATAGTCAGACGAAACATAATGTAGCTCAAGCTACGCCGGAGCTCACTCATCGTGGTCGCAGAAGGCCGGGCGCAGGTCGATGGCGCGCTCGGAGCAGGCGGCGCGCACGCGCAGCAGCGCGGCCTGCGCGGCGTCCAGGTCGCGCTCGGCCTCGCCCTCGCCGCGCTCGGCCGCCGCGCCCACGGCCGGCAGCTCCAGCACGGCCGCGCGCGCCGCGCCCGCCACCGCGTCCGGGTGCTTCTCCAGCTCCTTGATCGTGAACACTGGGCCGCACCCACCAACTCACTTTACTATTACGTCATTATTTAGTGTGTCAATATGTTGTAAATAATACTAGATTATCCACCAACGGCTTAAAGCAGTGTAGTTGCAAAGCGTGGAATTTGATACTAAAATCTATCCTAATAATTCACTGTCCGATCCAAACTAGCCCTAAGCAGACACCCTTATCTCCGAGGACAATACTCTACATTTCACATCAACTGCGAAATAATTGAAACCAAGCCGCGGGGAGTGGTGGCTGGCTAACGGGAGCTCAGCGCGTTGCTGGTCAAATGTAATGTGAGCTGTTGAAATTCAGTTAAATACTATTGCGTCGATTACTACTCGTATGTCCAGCCAGAAGCGGATTTTGGCTAGGGTATATATTTTCGCAAATCCTTCAGAATTCCTTAAGATGGCAGCTAAACTGTTCAACTTTATTTCGTCATTGTAGTAAGATAAAAAAAAACAACCGGCTTCTACACAATAAAAACCAAAAATACAAAAGGTTGGGGTCGAGGTAGTGGCGCATGACGCAGATGAGCTGCAGCCCCGCTGAACTAACTGTTAACAACACGCTACATACCTTGGTCGCAGTCGTCCTCGAAGGTGCGCCAGCAGATGCGCTCGGGGTCGTTGGGGTCGAGGTAGTGGCGCATGACGCAGATGAGCTCAGGCGGCGTCAGCACGGCGCCTAGCCCCAGCGCGTCCAGCGCTCGCCGGAACTGCTGCGGCGCGATGCGTCCCGAGTTGAGGGGGTCGTAGTCCTGGGGAGGGTGGATAAAGTGCTCCTTTTATTGTCATCATCATCACAAGCCCCTGAACCAATACGAGTTAAGCTTACAACAACATACTGTAAGACACTCTTTTTACAAAATCTTTTTCTGGGACTTGATATTTACATTTTGCTGCTCTACTGCAAATGACCCTTCTCTTAGGTCGACTTATAAACTTACACATTTCTAGCTCCTTGCGATAATCACAATAAAATATATAAGTACAACAACAGATTAAGAGAACCCAGAGGCCACTAACCCTAAAGAATTCCGAGACCCTGAGGCGCCTCTGCATGACGTGCTGCTGGACCCTGAGCATGACGTCGATGAGCTGGCGCGAAGGCCGCGGCTGCTGTAGCGCCGGGTGAAAGGTCTCCTGGAAGCCCAGCGGGTCGGTGGACAGCCCGGCCTCCACCTCGGGCCGCACTAGCTTCGGCAGCGTCGTGTCGATTATAGCACTCGGGTTGAGGTACTCCTGCGCAGAATATGTCAATCTTCCGTTATAAATATTGTTCTAGGATAATATATGAACTTACGATATACAAACGCGGCACAGACAAACGTGTGGCTGGGAATCAGTTGCGCCATTTTTTAAATGGAAAAGCTGGTCTCAACGTCGGTTTCCATTTAGGTATATACCTAAACGGAAACCCACGTTGAGACACCACCCACCCACGTTGAGAATAATCGATCCAAATTTTATTCGGTCCAAATGCTATAAATTAAAAAAAAAAAGAAGAGCTGATTCCACATCACCTGTCCCAGGCCCTGAATGCCGTGCTTCTTGACTTCATCCACCGCTTTGAGGAAGTCCACGTAGTCGATGGTGTACGAGTCCTTGATAAACTTGCGCACGAGTAGGTTGAAGTCCTCAGCCGTCACGATCACGCCGATGTAGTTCAGGATCCGCGCGAAGTGTGCGAACGTTATCCTGCCGTCGTTCTTCGCGACCTGCAGGATTTATCATACTATTATGAGTTAACTTTTTGCCCCTATTTCACCAGTTATTTTCCACGTAAAAAATAAAATAAACGGAACTGTCATCATCAAATTTGGGGTATAATTGCATAGATGCTACGTAATGCCCATGCAATTATGTCGAGATAGCCTATGACACGCACCTTCTCTATAAGAGGCGAGCATATTGCCATAAGCCGGGCACAAATCCAGACTCTGGGCTGAGAAATTCTGGACTTAATAACTGAGAATCATTCATGTTGATATTAAATACCTATATTCATACAGTCTGTTGCAGTGTTTCTGGCAACATGGTGTAAATTCGCACTGAAAATCCATCACTGTGTATTTTCGATGAAACATCAGATTTCAGCCACATTAGCTGCTGGAGCTCAGACCAGCTCGTTGTTCTGGAAATAGGGCTTGAGCGGAAGGCAGCCAGAAAGCAGCTCAGGCGCCGCAGCTTCCACTGGTCCAGCTCCTGGCATTCGGGCTCCGGCGCCTCCACGCTGTACCTACCAGCTCGTAGTCCTGGAAGTAGGGCTTGAGTGGCAGGTCACGCGCGGCGATGGTGGCCAGCAGGCAGCACAGGCGCCGCAGCTGCCACTGGTCCAGCTTGTGGCATTCGGGCTCCGGCGGCGGCGGGCACGCCTCCAAGATGCAGTCCGCCGACGTCTTGTCGCGCCCGCCCGCGTCTACACGATAAATTGTTGCGTACAAGTATGTTTCGCCCGTTAAGACGTTAATAAATTTCGTGTATGGTCGCCAAAAGTGAAAACCACGCTTTTATTTACGGTATCTTAGAGGCGTGTTAGTAGTTCGAGGCTAATTTGCCTAAAGTTATAGCGATTATAGACGTATATAAAAATAATTTCTAATTGGTAGACGTTACTATGGCATGCCAGCTACTTGCATACTTTTTTTGCAAGTGACAGGCATGTGTATTACGGCCACACAGTATTTAATTACAGTTAAGAGGTAATTAGAAAGGATTCTACTCGTGCATAGCGTGCGGCTGGCGAGAGGGCTGTCAGCTCGGGGGTCGGCTCCTCGTATTGATTGCATGACCTGGTTACTGTTGCTAAATAAAACCAGCGAATTTCTGCCTCGAAGTGTTCAAGCTCTGTAGTACCTATCTTTTGATGCTTAAGTTAGTAGTATATGTTCCGATAATAACTCAGCTACAGTTAATAAACCGGACTAGTACAAGTTTGAGTGGCGCGGCGAGAGCCCCGATCGTGTCTTGATTTTCTCCCAGCATACATTACTTACGTGTAAACTATGAAAGCACTCTTTAGGTCAATTACACACAACGGGTTGTCAGCGCGCTGCGGGTCCAATACAATTATGCCTTCAGGTTGCTGATGGGCCTGCCTCGCTATTGCAGTGCTTCAGCGATGTTTGCTGCCGCACATGTGGATGGTGTCCATGCCATAATACGTACGCGAGCGGCATCGCTGATGCGCTGGGTGAGGGACAGTTCTAACAGCTACCTGAAGATTGTTGCGGGAAAACTTGATAGTCCCATATAGAGGCAATGGATACACACTCATGTCAAGTAATCTCTGATGTTTAATAAATAAATATTAACATAGTTTCTTAAGTTTTATTCTCATGTATTTTACTCTTACTCTGACAAAAATATAGCAGGTAAGATTGATGGACAAACTTAACTTTGTTGTTATGTTAATGTTCTCCTATACATCAATGTACTTCACGGTCAATTCTTCAATCGAAAATATAAATTTCATCATCATCTGTCTAGCCTTTTTCCTAACTATATTGGGGTCGCTTCCAGTCATACCGGATTCAGCTGAATACCAGTATTTAACGTGGAGCGGCTGCCTACCAGACCTCCACAACACGTTAACTGGGGAACACGGTATTTCTTGGCAAGACTGGAGTCTGATTTACTGGCTTTTGACAATCCGTAACGACGAAAATATAAGTTTGTAATCGCAAAAAATAACTAAATATTTTTATTAGATAGAAAATAATCGATACAGCATGTGTCAAAATGGAATCGATAGTCAAAATGTTACGTTGCTGCAATCACTATAGTGCCCTCTGTCGAAAGATGATTAACTTGATGGCAGCCCCGGATATAAGGGGGGGCCAAGTGACCCGGCGCCAAATCCTCGAGACAAGAATTCGAAATATCGAACAAATGAAGCCTCTTTTCCTACAATATCATACATAGGTTTTTATCAAGTAATCGAATCTTAATCTACACCACATCTACACTAATATTATAAAGAAGAAAGATATGTATTTTTGTGTGTGTGTATGTTTGTAATAAATAAACTCAAAAACTATTTTGCTGATTTCAAAAACTTTTTCACCATTAGAAAGCTACATTCACACTGAGTAACATAGGCTGTATTGCCACTGGAACTACGCGGGTGTAACCGCGGGGCGCTGCTAGTTAGATAATAAAAAGTTTAAATTTATTAAAGGATTATTATTTTAACAAATGTTCACAAAAATGCTACTAATTGACAGTTTGGCAGTTTTAAATCGTAGTAGTAGCAGAGGCTGCTTGATCGACAAGGTATAGGGCTGAACAGGCCTTAACTTGGGTACTGATAGCGAAATGTAACTAGCGACGTGCGGCTGTCAGTACTATCTGATTGGAATCAAAGTTGTTGCCCGAAATCTGCTTCTCTGAAAACACAAATTATTGCGGTACATTTCTGGACTAACAGTACCATCCATCAATGTATATAAATAAAAACGAAATGTTCGTAGTTAGCGCTTCATTTGAAAATGGCTGTACTGACTTGCCGAATTTTTGTCACTAGCGCAAAAAGCTTGCTTAATTTGCTGGAAGAAAACCCGATTGTGAGCGCAGCTCGCCTCTGTCCATAAGCTGAGCTGAAGAGGTTTTACTTTTGAATGTTTTTTTTGTCTGTCATAAACATAATGAATAGGAATGTGTTATCGGTGTTATCCACACATGCGATTCAGCCGTATTCTTAAACTCGATGTGCTTCACTAACGGCCAGGGCCTGTAGGAGAGAAAGGGCATCATCTCACCTTCGCCATGTATGATCTGGCAGAGCTGGTGGTACAGCACGCGTCCATCCTGGGCGCGGAAGTAGTCCGCCAGCTGCGCGATCTCCGCGTCCGACAGCCCCACCACCGAGCGAAGTGGACCCGCCAAGATCGACACGAACTTCGACTCTGAAACCAGGACACGGTCAAAACCAGATAAGAAGGTCTACTGGTTCCCGTATATTTCTCTTCATACAAAATGTACGAAAATGACGTTTTTTTATTGTGGAGTGCCCTGTTGAAATGAGCGTTGGCCTTTAAAGATATTTCGCAATTAGCGCGATCATATTCTACTCACTATTTATCCGTAAGATGTCCACTGCTGGACATACGCCTCACTGTCCTATGATCATGCATGTTTTGGACGCAAACCGCAAATGCCGAGCTTGAGATCCTGGGTTCAATCCCGGGGTCGGGAAAAGTTTTAAAGGGGCCCGGGTTTTCCATTAGAAACTTAAAAGAAACCCGCAGTTTGGAAATCAGTGATGTTTACCGCGCATTGGAATATGAATTAAAGGAACAGAGAGTGCAAATGTTTTACGGACAGATGCGTGCACTATAATAACTCCTGCGTAATCAGCCTTTCAATGTTCCCACTGCTGGGCCCAGAGAGGCTGGGAGAGGGAATGGGCCATAATCCACCACGCGGGCAGAGTGCGGGTTGGTGGTCACATGTCTTCGAATTTTTGGTTCTAGGACATGCCGGTTTCCTCACGATGTTTTCCTTCACCGTTTTGAGAGCAGTGGTGATGAAGTTAATTACACAAAGTAATGCGCCTGGCTGGGTTTGAACCCGCGACCTACAATTCGTAAGTCGGGGCCGTTACCACTCGGCCACCACTGCTCATCTCCTGCAAACTTGGTTAAAACTCCGTTGAGCTTGACCACCGTGGATGAAATTCAGTGGGATTTAATTTTACTTATCAAAACAAGACAGCGTTGTTCGAGCGAGATCTGGAGATCCTCGTCAACAGGGTGGTGGGTTGCTGTGCTAATGATAAATAAGTGGAGAAGAAGTTGTAGAGAGTCGTAGAAGTACCAAGTGGTACCTGATATGAGGGAGTTGCCCTCCGGGTCCAGCGGGCGGTACCAGTCCCACAGGTTCAGCCCCACGCGGAAGGCGGCCGCGCGGATCTTGTTGCAGGTCTTCCATACGTCTGCCAGCCGGACTATCTGCGGACCAGCATTACATATTGTAAGAGATTGACAACCCAAGATATTTTCATACTAGCTGCTGCCCGCGACTTCGTCCCCGTGGAATCCCCGATTTTAAAACATTCTTTATCGCTGCTCCGCTCCTATTGGCTTAAGCGTGATGATATATGTATAGCCTAAAGCCTTCCTCGATAAATGGTCTATTCAACCCAAAAAGAATTTTTCAATTCGAACCAGTAGTTCCTGAGATTAGCGCGTTCAAACAAACAAACAAACAAACCCTTCAGCTTTATAATATTAGTATAGATTAGTATAGATTTCTGTGCTAGCAACAAGCACATCTACATTCTGCAATTGAATTATAAGTCAAAGTCGAAGTCAAACTCTTTACAACGTAATCATTTACGTTAAAATAATAGATAGTGTGTGTGATAGTGACTCTATTAGTGTCCATTCACAAAGGTAGATTCTTATAGAGAAGAACGGACAAGAAACTCCATAGATACTTTTTATAATAATTAGTATACAAAAAAAAACCTACACATTGTGTGAGGTAGTATTACCAGCAGAAGTACATTTATTCATTTTCTTAATAAGCACATTGTACTCACATATTTAAAAGCATTGAAATAGTGTGTGAGTTAACAGAAAAAAGTTTCATAAAAAAAAAAAAAAACATTCATAAAGTTAATCCATACACAAATGGAATAAAGTTTGATTTTGTCTGCACCCAATATGAACTGTAAATGCTTTTCTTCTGTGTGTACTATTTATATGATTAAGCCAGCCTGCATGAAGGCAAAAACATAAGAAAGAGTAACACCCTTGTGGGATAAAAAGTACTATGTCCTATTTCACGAGATACTCTACCCGTGTGCCATTGTATCCAAATCCGTTTAGACGTCAAGAGGTAATAAACAGAAAGACAGACAATAGTTATTACCGCATTTATTTGTACCTATTATTGTATAAAGTAAATAGGTAGGTATGGATGAATGGGCGCACGCTTGATCTATAAAGGATTAAGACCAGTGGCGTGCAGTGGTTCGAGTTAGGGTAGGCCAGAGAAAATGTCCAAAAAAAAACGCACCACATTATTCAGGGTTGAAATGTAGTGTTATTTTTTTTTGTTTTTTTTTTTAATAGGCTATATAAAAAAAACAAAAAAAAACTCATTTCATTAAAAATCAACCCTGAATAATGTGGTTATTTTTTTAAATTTATTTGGACATTTTCTCTGGCCTACCCTAACTCGAACCACTGCACGCCACTGATTAAGACATTAAGTCAAATCTCTGTACCTTTTATGTTTGATAGAAAGCTATAGTTTTACGCTTCTGTTGGGCGTAACGGGTTGTACCGCACTGAATAGCAGAATCCGTTATGTATTGTCAATAACCTTACCTTATTGGCATAATAAGCACCTCAATAAACAAATAGGTATTAACTTACATTCAACAATTACATCACTACTAACCGTGTCATGCATTTTGATGGATTTCCTGATAAAGTTCTAACACAGTTTTATGAAAATCGTTAATTCATTCATACATACGTACACAATTTAAACTTTTAAAAATGTATTTTAATTATATAAATCTTTTTGTAAATGCACACAAAAATTTAACGTTTGGCAGCGGACGCGAAGCAACTGTCATGGTATCTATTTGTTTTTCATTTTTAAATGTCGAATTTGTCTTCAACTAGAAAAGAAGGTTTACAACTCTGATTACAAACTTTTTATTGTTATTGGACTTAGACGGATAGCTTATGTATGTATACATTAATTGTTTTGAAGAACACGTTTCAAAATATTTGTTTAGTAGATAGAGGAACATTCACATACATGCACACTCTGAACAATTATATACTACGAATTGTACAAATTATAGCTGTCGTCGTAGCCAACTGCTACGGAGGGTCTACGAGCCGAGCTACGAACTTTTGTGTAGTTAAATCGTTAATCGTTATAAATATTTTTATTCGAGCTTTTAAAATGTCAAACACAGCGGGCCAGAGCGGGAGAACTCATTTGATGATTTCCCATCCAAAAAAAGGTATCGCTATTTAATGAAATCAAGTCACTGTTAAAGTAATTATTGTAACCTGTTATTTTTACAATTAGTTTGTTCGATGGGAAACAGGCAGCATTTTTTACCTTTTTTTTTTATTAATCGACAATGACCTCTCATGGTTAGTTCTAATCATTCCAAGGTAATGAGACCTCAGGACACAATCACAAATTCGCCTCATCAATCAATTTGTCAATGGAGCACGTCGGTGCCGACCCGTTACGTTACACCCCCTTTTCACATAGCACCGACGCGTTTGTCGCGCGGCTGTACATTGCTGAGTACATAAGGTGTCCGGGAGAAAGGCGTAGGTTGTTGGAGAGAAATGTACGGGGGTGCAGCGTAGAGCTGTGAGGCTGAAAGGTCGGAGGTAGCCCGGCGCATGCGCGGCGGTGGTCGGCGGTGACGTCAGAGGATCGATGTTGCGCGGCGCGGCTCAGCTCCGCCGCTCCTGTCAGCTCCGGAGCACGCGAACAGCCCAGCGACGATGCGGCCACACGTTACATAAGGCCCCCCCACGTGCATTCATGTCCGGCAACCACCCATGTGCGGGCTAAGCTTCAGGACCAGGAATAGCCCTTCGCAGAAAACCTCCCTCCGATGGGGAGACAGCTGCCCGGGAGCCAGCAGTAACACCTCGGTCTAGTGAGGGGACAGTGTTGTGTGTTGAACTGTGCTGCTGCAGACACATGGCAGCCTAGTGACGTGCCAGTGCGTCGTGTGCACACGCAAAGCGTTTTATACAACGGAAAGTAAGTATATATATGGCTCTATAAACCCACCTATCTATTGTGTACACACTTCTACGAGTATTACTTGACAGCGAACAAAGTTATCGGCTCTTATTATACATATGTGCTGGTGGAATCGAGCAGAAAATTGTCTGTTAGACACAAAATTTCATACGTGTAAAAGCTGCTCGTTCCACTTTTTCTGTGAACCCTGCACATTTAGACAGGTAAATGAATGTTACTGTGCCTTTATTTGCATTTAAAACTGAGATATTCAGTAATATATGTACCGTCTGACCTTTTGTATGGGTTCATTCGACAGACAGAAAGTGTGAATCACTGTATAGATGAAATGAGATTACTCCATACTTGAAATAAAGATGTAGGTAATCAAATCTTTAATCACAAACCAACAAGGTCAGTCAAAAGCTGGAGCATTAAATCAATAACCGAAACAATATTGATTGCATGAGGTTATTTATAAACCGTTTGGCTATAGAGTACCTATACAATATCATGAATACTTCAGCCCAATAGTGTGTTGATTAACGATGATATTATAGGGAAACGATTACCTCATAGATTGGATGACGGATAGGTGATCAGATGATCACAGCTGGTTCTAATCAATCTAGATCATCTAGAGAGAGAACTGCTGCTACAGGAAGACAGTATGAGACCTCGTTTGACCGGATTATCAGAATCAGCGAAGGAATGTGACTAAAGATACCCTAAGGATCGGATCTAGCTCTGAATCTATCTATACTAATATTATAAAGAGGAAAGATTTGTATTTTTGTATGTAACGAATAAACTCAAAAACTCCTGGACCGACTTCAAAAATTATTTCACCATTACAAAGCTACATTCACCTTGAGTAACATAGGTTATATTTTATTTCCCTATTCCCACGGGAACGGGAACTACGCGGATTAAACCACGGGGCGCTGCTAGTTGTTTATAAAGCAATCGCTTGAGTTACTGAACTGGAGCTTTTAACTGATGGTATCTAAAGCTTTTTCTAATTTTAGAAAATGAATTAAATTGGGTGTGGTTAGTAGTGTAGTTAGGGTTAACCTTTCAATAAATGTATTAATTAACATTTATCAACTTAAATGTGGTTGTGGGTAAGATTTTCTTTATAGTTTTAGAGGCAGCTTCTTTGTTATCGGCTCATTAGTACTGTACCCCATTAATTTCTAATGTCAAAGTTCAGATTTAACTTTGTATATCGTTTTGAGTCCAAGCCTTTTTTAAATGATTCTGAACTGGAATGTGTCTTTGAGGTTAAGCAACGATTGCTTGCGCTTGATATGATCATATACTAAATAATCCTCGATGCCTCAGAAAGCACGTTAAGCTGTTGGTCCTGGCTGCTCTTCGCAGGTTTTGACAGTCATTGAGGGTAGTCAGAAGCCCGAGAGTCTGACGACCAGTCTTATGAAAAGGGTACCCCAGTTACTAGGCTATGGAGATCAGACCACGTACTATGTTACTGTAGTGCTGTTCTGAAATATCGTGAAGATGATGAGCCGTTAGCTCGAAGTGAGTTGTCGTTCCCTAGTAGGTTCTAGAATCCTAGGAGGATTAACAGATAGTCAAAGTCAATTCATTTATTTCAACTAGACCATTAACAGGCACTTTTGAACGTCAAAACATTTTGAAAATAAAAATATTATAGTGACTATATTTGTCCATTAGCAAAAAGTAGATTCTTATGGAGAAGAACGGACAAGAAACTCCATAGTTACTCTTTTCAAATATAAGTTATACTATATGTTGTATACATTAATTAATTGATTATACGTGAGGACGATGCACCCAAACAACACTAAGTACTAATAGGTACAAAAAGTAATAACAGCAAGGGCAAAATTAATAAAGTGGCGTCGGCTTCCAGACATGATGCAGCTGACGATAGAGCTGATGGTGCCCAGTAAGGTGGGGACGGCTTCTAGTCTGACCGGTTGAAAAAAGATTAGGTAGTCCGGTTAATTTGAATCATTTTGGGGTCATGCTGCATCTTCAAGGCGTTTGCCAAGATCGGTCCTTGGACGAATAACCATCATCAATGAAAAGCACGTCAAGCCATTTTGCTCACGGCAGTCGTTAGAAGATCTTTCAAAATCAAAAAATTCTAAAGCAATTTATTCAAACAAGGCTGAGAGCCAGCACTTTTTGAACTTCAGATTTTACAGAAAGGAGGAGTCTCGGTAGGTTAAGAAAGTTAGTTACCCATCAACAGCCCAACCTTGGAAAGCATTGCTTTACCTTTACATTGAAACTGGGAATCAAATCAATTCAATTGTGGAAACTGAACTCTGTATTATTAATCCACTAATCCTTTTGGGAAGATCCTTTTGGGGACAATTTCTCTAATAGTAAATTGTATTTTAAATTGAAGATCCAATTTTACTGTCCTTATAAATACAATTACTAGCCACCCTCACGGTTTCACCCGCGTCTAATAAATAGCCCTATTTATAAATTATAGCCTATGTGCTATTCTGATTTATAAGCAAGATACATTACTCTATATTTTTATCAAAATCCGTTCCGTCGTTTTTATGTGAAAGAATAACAAACATTCAACCATTCTTAAAAATTCTCACTACCGACTTTGATTGCCTGTTACGCGTTCACACCTAAAACGCTGAACCTATTTTTATGAAATTTGGTACAGAGATCGATGGACCCTATAAAGACGGTTGAAGGTTTTCCTAGTTTTGTAAAAATCTGTAGCTACGCATGCAAAAACTAGTTCATAGAGTTAGCAGTAGTAGGATCGTTTTGTCACGAGTCCACGACCGACCACGCAGTAACCCTTCGCTCTGCATCAGGAGGCGGCAGCAGTCAAGATGATCAACATAGCGGGCGTGGTGTCCATCGTACTGTTCTACGTGCTGATCCTGGCCGTGGGCATCTGGGCGGGCCGCAAGAAGCCGGCCGGGAATGACTCCGAGGAGGAGGTCATGCTGGCCGGCCGCTCCATCGGCCTCTTCGTCGGGATATTCACTATGACAGGTAAGACTTTCTTTTTCTTCATTTTGTATTACTGCTCCTCTATTCCTTCGCGTTGAATCGTTTCTCAAGGACTAGAAGGCTGGAATCGAGTTTCATTTGGCGGAGCGGAAGGGAGTGTCAGACTTTTACTGACTAAAACGCCCTTTGCGTTCCAGGGCCGCGGTTACTTTTTCGACCAAATTCCGCAACCAATTGCAGAATAATCTTACGTACTTATTTTGCTTCATTTACGGTCATACATCTGCCAGATCTCTTCTGTTAAAACCTCACAGTGACAACTCAGGTGAAGATAAAACTATATAAGCTATTTATTCATCGAATCAAAGTGGAATGACAGCTCACTTTAAGCTCATATACGCAGGTCACACATGCATCATCGTCATGAGTACGCTCTACGTACCAAGCTATTCTGACAAACATCACCAATAACTTCTCAGATTGATGATGTTATGCTTATGCATACAGATATCTATCTATACTTATAATAAATCTGTAGAGAGGTCAATTCTGTACAAGGAATATATTTTCAAAATAACTATCAGGGGGTGATAAGTGATCGATACTGGTGCCAAAAATGCAATCAGTAACATTTTTGTCTGTCTGTCTGTCTGTCTGTCTGTCTGTATGTTCTTTATAGAAACAAAAACTACTTGACCGATTTTAACGAAACTTGGTGCAATTATTCTTCATACTCCTGGGCAGGTTATAGTATACTTTTCATCACGCTACAATCAATAGGAGCAGAGCAGTGAAGGAAAATGTTGGGAAAACGGGAGAAGTTACTCCATTTTTTAAGCTTCCGTCGCGTGTGTAGCCTTAATGGTTAAAATTACATAGAAATCATGTATTACGGAAATGTTTTATATAAAATTATCTATTAGTATATAGTATAGTATATTTCACACACACATAGTGATCTATCAATGCACAGCCCAACCACTGAACGAATCGGGCTGAAATTTGGCATGCAGATAGATGTTATGACATAGGCATCCGCTAAGAAAGGATTTTGATTAATTCTACCCCCAAGGGGATAAAATAGGGGATGAACGTTTGTATGAAACTTTGTTAATTTTAAACCGATCGGGCTGAGAGTTTCAAAATCGGGGGTAAAGTAACTATTCCACGCGGACGAAGTCGCTGGCAGAAGCTAGTATTAAATAAAAAAGGGCCTAACTTATTTAAAGATTTATGTGGCTGTAAAAAGTGGGATCTACATCAGCTAAGGTAGGTAAGTATCGCTCATGTTTAGGTGAGTTTGCCAACCCTGGATTAAACTACAGATACTTAGTACAACTCCTATACGATGACCTTTTAAACGGCAGACTGAACAAACCAAATCTCAACATTTTTACATTGGGTATACATATATTGTTCGCGACGATGCGTCTTAGCTACATAGTATAGGTAGTTATAGGTAGCTATAGTAGTACATAGAATGTTGCAAACAAATAAAACCGCGACTACATAGTATAGGTAGTTATAGATAGTTAGTTAGTACATAGAATGCTGTAACAGATAAAGCTGCATAGAATAGATAGTTATAGGTAGCTATAGTTGATACATAGTTTGTTATTGAAATAAAACACATTCGTTACAGTTGTTTGCTCTCAAGAGGCAGTATATAAGCCCTTGGAGCCTTTATTTCTTCCAAGTAAATAGAATATAGTTAGGTAGGGTATCCTGTCCCTTACACATAACAGTAAACACATGGTAACCCTGGTAATCGAAGGTATATGAAGGTAATCAAGGTATATAAAGGTATATAAAAGGTAATCGGTGGTATATAAGGTAATCGAGGTATATACACACACAGACAGACATACATAGGTAAATAGAAAGGGCTTGGTAATTGAGACCCGAAATATTCAGGTCAAAGGTAGTCGCATAGCTAAACGCGACACTGACCAATCACAGAGCAGGAGGGTGCTGGTACGTGATTGGTCAACAGTTTTTGATAAATAGCCCTAGTGAAGGTATGCACAAAATAAAACACTTTGCATCTACCCTCTTCCTTTCCCGAAAAAAACAAGTCTAGATTCTAGACTTCTAAATGTCTGAAATAGAACCGCCTTGAAAAATCCTTTCGGGGGATATATAGATGTCTATAGTGTATGCAGGCATAAAGCCGTAATTTAGGTTTGAATAAAACTGTTTATTTTTATCCCCCTGAAACATATACGCTTATAGAGTTGCAACCCCTTAAGTGACAGGGTTGAAACATATGTAGTTTTGTAGAGGGTTGTCGTATCTATAGAGATACATATAGCTGTATAGCCCTCCTAGCATAGTTTTACGGTAAATTCACCCCAAGTAGGTAATAGCTTCGCGCCTACTATAGTTTTGTATAGTTTTTGGCATCCCACCCCTACATGGAGGGGGATGAAGGGGTGAATTCGTCTCCGCTGTATGGAGCTTACCGAGGGCTATCCATAAAGGTACGACAACCCCTACTCACATAGACCTAAGCCTAGATATAGCCTAAAATCTAGAATTAGCATAGTGAAAATTTAAGTTAATAAACTTCATCACACACGGTGATTTTTTGGGTGTCGATACGGTATAGTTGCGCCGTACAATAGTAACATAGAAATTTATAGAATTTGTAGTCATTGTCAAGATAGTTTTGGATTTATAACTAAATGTAGAATCATATAGTCGCGAATTTCACCCTTCAAATCGCTAAGTGCATAGTGAACAAGTTAAATAGTGTTTTATTGTGACTTTATTGGTAAGCCCTCTATACCTACCCCTATATACTGTGTCAATAACAGCAAGTATAGCAAGTATTCAGCTAAGGGTTGCATCCTCATGGCCCGTAGCTTATAGACGGAGCGTCAACGCGTCTGGATCATTTATACCTAGGTGGGTTGTCACCATACAGTCCACTTTTGAAGAATAGGATAACCTACCCTGGCCACCCTACAGTCCAGTCGATCACGTCCGCCCCGTACATTTTCTGGTCCTTCGAGCCGGATATTTTGAAGATAGCCTGATCTAGCTATTTGGAAGTTGGATTTATAGAACCACGCAGCTACCTGAAGGCGCAACCCCTATTGTGAAGTCGCACCCCCTTGAAGAAAAAACTACCCTTCAACATTTCAAGACACGAAGGGTGTCCCTAGAAGCTGAATAGAAGTCGGACCTTGAAGAAATCATCCCTTCAAGAAAACTACCCCTAGGCAGACTGATGTTGAAAAATAGTGAAGCAACAACATAGAAGAAATTTAATCAAGCTGAACTTAGAAAATTTCGAACGACTTCACACTTTGAAAATTTTGAGGGGTCCCGACACTTAGAATATTTTTGAAGATTTTGAACTTGGAAAATTTTTTGAAGAATTTTGAACTTAGAAAATTTTCAACAATCCGGGACTTGGAAAATTTTTTGAAGATTTTTGAACTTGGAAAATTTTCAACAACCTGACACTTAGAAAAGTTTTGATCAAGCGGGACATAGAATATTTTTGAAGAATTTTGGACTTAGAGAATTTCGATCGACTTCACACATAGAAGATTTTGAACAGTCTGGGACTTAGAAAAGTTTCAGTCAATCCGAACTTAGAATATTTTTTGAAGATTGGGGACTTTGAAGAATTTTGAAAATTTTTTGAAAAATTTTTTTTTTTGGAAACTTGGATTGAAGTTTCACCTGAGGCTTACCAGTGGACTACCGAATAGTTTTGAAGATTCATTGAAGACTTCAACAATGCCGATCACGAGGTCGCATGGCAAATCATCCGAGGCGTGGACAGTTCCGATACAGGAACCAGCCGAGAGGGTTCCTGCTATCCATCATCAGGTGCCGCCGCGTTCGCCTTCATCGTCTGGGACGGCGCGATCGATGCAGCAGCGCAGTGAAGACGTGTCTCCGCCTGCTGCCGCTGAACGAATAGAACAGATAGAAGCTTCAGCAATAGGACGAGTACCTGCACCATTGCCGACAACAGTACAGAAACAGATGCCATCGACCTCAAGGAAGGGAACCCGCTTTGAGACGACTTCAGATAGTACAATGAAGCCGTCAAATAGAAGAGATAGCCGAGTCTTGCCAATGACTACCCGGGGTGACGCCCGTATAGAACATAGACGTCCGCCGTCGACCATTGACAGGTCACCGCGGTCATATAGAAAAGTACAGAAGGCTCGCGAAGACTTATTGAAGATTAAGTTGGAGCTTGCCCAGTTAGCACTTCAGAGAGCCGAACAAGAGTCGGACGAAGAATATTTGGACGATAGAAACTCAAATGAAGAGTACGTGCGTTCCTGGCTGGAAGAGGCGCCTGAACCTGTTCCTGATCAGAGAGAGACCAACGCCGCCGAGGGGGACATCCGTGATAGTCGACAGCAACCGCCCCCCCCTGTGGACTTCGAACCAATAGTGGACTCTCGTCGAACGCACATAGATCCAGATAGTGCTAAACAGATAGAGCCACCACCTATGAAGAAAATAGAAGACGATAGGAGCGAGGATAATTTACGTCCATTCGTTACGGACCTTACGGCTGCTATAGCATCTTTAGTTGACAAGAAAACAGAACAGCAGTCACAGAATTCCTCCTCGGCGTCGAAAGTCATTATGACTTTACCGAACTTCAGTGGTGCGCATACAGAATGGTTGTCATTTCGAGCCATTTATGAAACAACTCGAAAATATTTCAATGATGTCGAAAATACAGCAAGACTTAGAAGAAGCCTGCATGGACGCGCTTTAGAAACAGTCAGTTCAGAACTCATCGGCCATGCAAGACCAGATGACATCATGAAGGAACTCGAGCTGCAATTCGGCCGACCAGATTCGATAGCACAGGCCGAAACAGATAGATTGCGAGGACTGACACGATGCAGTGAAAATCCAAAGGATATTTGCTCATTCGCAAGCCACGTGAGGTGCGCTATAGTAACGCTGCGAGCATTGAAGAAGGATCATTACCTGATCAACGCCGAGCTCATGCGAACCTTGACAGAGAAGCTACCGAACTCGATACGTGTACAGTGGTACCGTATATATACAGAAAAGTACCAGTCCTTGCCAGACTTGTCGCTGTTTAGCGAATTCATTACCGAACAAGCTCGATACTGCAGCGCTTTCGCTCCTGCCGAAAACATCAAGACAGAGGGCTCATCCAACCGACGCACACCGCAGCAGAGGACTCACACAACAACAGAGAAGTCAGCAAGCAAGTGCCGACTGTGTGAGAAGGATGGCCATATAGAACGCGATTGCTCGAAGTTCAAGAATAGCAATAGTAACAAGAGATGGGAAATTGCGAAGAATCTAAACCTGTGCTTCCGTTGCCTGAAGCCAAGAAGAGAGCGGCATAAATGCAACGCGAAGAAGTGTGACGTCAAGGGGTGTACAGCCACGCACAGTCGGCTACTTCATTACGACAAGAAGCCTGCTGCGGTGGCAGCCGAAAAGCCCAGACAGACCGAAGTCAAAAAGGAGCCCAAGGAGACAGTCGCCAGCTCAAGATCATCGTCGAATCACGCCTATTTAAAGATCATCCCGGTCCGGGTCATTGGACCGGCGGGAGAGGCATCTACGTTCGCCCTACTCGACGATGGATCGACCGTATCGTTGATCGATGAAGACATCGCCGACCAAGTCGGAGCCGAGGGCAAGATCGACCCACTGAAGATTGGTGCGATCGGTGACACCATGATCGACACTCCTTGTTCGAAAAGAGTCACAGTGACACTCGCGAGTCAGCATAGAAATAGGGTGCCGTTCAGAGCGCACACCATACCGAAGCTTAATCTCGCGTCACAGACAGTCCGTGAAGAAGATGTCACACATTGCAAACATCTCATCGACTTGAAAGAGCAGCTAGTCTATGATGTTGGCGCGCCCAAGATTTTGATTGGCCAAGACAACTGGCACCTTCTCCTTGCCAGTGAAGTCAGAAGAGGCCCCAGGCACCAGCCAATAGCGTCACTTACAACGCTTGGATGGACGCTACATGGCGCGCACACTAGAATACTCGGTCAGCAGGTGCATTACGTCAGCGCATGCAGAGAAGATAGAGAAAATAGAGACGATAGACTGAACGAGCAACTTCGTGAATTTTTCGCACTCGAGTCCCTAATAGTTAATCCTCGGCGTCCAGATTCTGATCCAGAGAAGCAGGCTGAAGACATCTTGAAGAGACATACCAAACAGTTGACAGATGGGCATATAGAAACAGCTATGTTATGGAAAAATAACAACTTTGAAATGCCCGATAGTTATGGGACAGCACACAAGCGGCTGATCTCTATAGAAAAGAAGCTCGACAAAGATCCGAGTCTTCGAAATAAATATATAGAACAGATGGACTCGCTCCTTTCGAAAGGGTACGCAGAAAAAGCGCCCAAACAGACCACGCCAGGAAGAACCTGGTATCTGCCTCATTTCGACGTCTTCAATCCCATGAAGCCGGAGAAGTTTCGAATAGTACACGACGCCGCAGCTAAATCGAATGGAATGTCGCTGAACGACTTCCTACTCACAGGACCGGACCTGTTACAGTCGCTGCCCGGCGTCATGATGAGGTTTCGTAGACATCCGATAGCCATTTCAGGTGACATTACCGAAATGTTCATGCAGGTCAAAGTACGACCTGAAGATAGAGACGCCCTCCGATATTTGTGGAGAGGCAATAGAAGAGAAGGAGCCCCCGACGAGTATCGAATGACGTCAATCATATTCGGCGCGGCAAGCTCACCGTGCACGGCCATATTCGCGAAGAATTGGAACGCGAACCGGCATATAGAACAGCATCCAGAAGCAGTAGAAGCAATAGTGAAGAACCATTATATGGACGATTATCTGGATAGCTATAGAACAGTTGAAGAAGCGACACACATAGCAACAGCGGTGAAGAAGATACACCAACAGGCTCGTTTCGAAATTAAGAAATGGGTATCGAATGACATCGACGTCATACAAAATATAGAACCGTCGCTTATAGAAACAGAAGTCGTCGACATCGGCGACCATACAGAAAAAATTCTTGGCCTAATATGGAGACCAAGAGCAGATACGCTGGGTTTCAATCTGAGCCTAGCCCGATTACCGAGTGGTGTATTACAGAAGGAAGTACCCACAAAGAGAGAGGCGCTGAAAATAGTGATGTCGCTATACGACCCACTCGGCCTAGCCTCACCCGTAACGATTCGCGCCAAACAAATACTCCAAGAAGCATGGAGAATAGGAGTCGACTGGGACCAGCCGTTCGACACAGACTTGGCCACAGCATGGAGAAGTTGGGTTCAACATCTACAGAATCTTGCACAAGTCACAGTACCAAGATGTTACCCAGGATATAGCGACGCCATAGAAACGCAAGTCCACGTTTTCACGGACGCGAGCGAAACTTCGTACGCCGCAGCGGTGTACTGGCGTATCTCTACAGAAGATGGCAAGACTCACGTGAGCCTCGTCATGGCCAAGGCAAAGGTGGCGCCACTCAAGCTCCAATCGATACCCCGACTCGAGCTGCAGGCCGCGGTGATGGGGACCCGCGTCGCTGCAGCTGTCATCCGAGAACACGGAGTCAAGCCGGCCTCCGTGACGTACTGGTCAGACAGCAAAACCGTGCTGACCTGGATCAGAAGAGGAGCTCGAGTTTACAAACCGTTCGTCGCGCACCGCATAGCTGCCATAGAAGAGCATAGTAGAGTCGAAGACTGGCGATGGGTGCCCACTAAGAAAAATATAGCAGACGCAGCCACTCGTGATGTACCACACAACTTTGATTCGAGACACGAGTGGTTTTGTGGCCCCAGCTTCCTGTATGAAGAGTCGACAACATGGCCAATAGAGAAGCCTCCACTAGAGGAACAGACGGGTGAGGAGCGAACCTTAGTCGCTATAGAAAATATAGATAGAAGACTCACAGAAGTCATACCCGATCCAGCAAGATTTTCGAAATGGGAACGACTGTTGAGAGCGACGGCGACAGTACTACGCTTCGTCGCCAAATGTCGGCCGCCCAAAGAAAATACGTTCTATAAAAGAACGAGGAAAAATATAGAAGCGGATCCGGATTGGAGGAAACGTACAAAGACGGCAGTGCCCCCTCCTACAGCATCAGTGACGTCCCCAGTGACGTCAAAATATAGTTTTATAATAGAAGCCGAATACCTCCAACAAGCGGAGAGGTTACTCGTGCAAGCTGTACAGCAACAGACGTTTTCCCGCGAGTTAACAAGTTTGCGAGGAAACGAAGAAATAGACAAAGATAGCGCCCTGCGACCGTTACAAATAGAATTGAAAGATGACGTCATACGCCTCAGAAGTCGTATAGAGAGAATCGACATAGTCATAGAAGACGTCAAGTACCTACCCGAGCTCCAACACCGGCGGGAGCCCCATAGCCGTGGCCCTAATCTGCAGGTGGGTGATTCCGTACTCATTGCAGACGGCCAGCTGCCTCGCAACACATGGCCGCGAGGCCGCATCATCACAGTTTTCCCGGGCGCTGATGGCGAAGTCCGGACGGCTGAGGTGCGCACATTCGGCGGCACCTTAAAGCGTCCGGTAAAGAAGTTTGCCACCACAGCGGGCGACGCTGCCCACAGGCGCAGCTGGCCCTCCCCGCGGACATATTCGGTCCGCAATCGGCTCGCATTTTGCGGGCAATAGACGGCGACGCTGCTCACACAGCTCGCCAACATGGCGGGTGACGCTGCCCACCGGCGAAGCTCGCCCCCCCGCGGACATATTCGGTCCGCAACCGGCTCGCATCCAGCGGGCAATAGCCGGCGATGCTGCTCTCACAGCTCGCCAACCGATAGATGGGTGACGCTGCCCGCAAGACGCAGCTCGCCCCACCGCGGACATATTCGGTCCGCATTCGGCTCGCATCAAGCGAGCAGTAGCAGGCGATGCTGCTCACACAGCTCGCCCACCGATAGCTGGGCGACGCTGCCCGCAAGGCGCAGCTCGCCCCACTGCGGGCGTATCCGGCCCGCCGCCGCCTTGCTCTGTGCAGGCGACACAGCAGGCGATGCTGCTCACACAGCTCGCCAACCGATAGATGGGCGACGCTGCCCGCAAGGCGCAGCTCGCCCCACTGCGGGCATATCCGGCCCGCCGCCGCCTTGCTTTGTGCAGGCGACACAGCAGGCGATGCTGCTCTCACAGCTCGCCAACCGATAGATGGGTGACGCTGCCCGCAAGGCGCAGCTCACCCTACCGCGGACATATTCGGTCCGCATTCGGCTCGCATCAAGCGAGCAGTAGCCGGCGATGCTCTCACAGCTCGCCAACCATAGATGGGTGACGCTGCCCGCAAGGCGCAGCTCACCCCACCGCGGACATATTCGGTCCGCATTCGGCTCGCATCAAGCGAGCAATAGCCGGCGATGCTGCTCTCACAGCTCGCCAACCAGATAGATGGGTGATGCTTCACAGCTCGCCCCCCGCGGACACATTCGGTCCGCAATCGGCTCGCATTTTGCGGGCAATAGACGGCGACGCTGCTCCCACAGCTCGCCAACATAGCGGGTGACGCTTCACAGCTCGCCCCCCGCGGACATATTCGGTCCGCAACCGGCTCGCATTCAGCGGGCAATAGCCGGCGATGCTGCTCACACAGCTCGCCAAATAGATGGGTGATGCTTCACAGCTCGCCCCCCGCGGACACATTCGGTCCGCAATCGGCTCGCATTTTGCGGGCAATAAACGGCGACGCTGCTCCCACAGCTCGCCAACATAGCGGGTGACGCTTCACAGCTCGCCCCCCGCGGACATATTCGGTCCGCAACCGGCTCGCATTCAGCGGGCAATAGCCGGCGATGCTGCTCACACAGCTCGCCAAATAGATGGGTGACGCTTCACAGCTCGCCCCCCCGCGGACATATTCGGTCCGCAACCGGCTCGCATCCAGCGGGCAATAGCCGGCGATGCTGCTCTCACAGCTCGCCAACCGATAGCTGGGCGACGCTGCCCGCAAGGCGCAGCTCGCCCCACTGCGGGCGTATCCGGCCCGCCGCCGCCTTGCTTTGTGCAGGCGACACAGCAGGCGATGCTGCTCACACAGCTCGCCAACCGATAGATGGGTGACGCTGCCCGCAAGGCGCAGCTCGCCCCACCGCGGACATATTCGGTCCGCATTCGGCTCGCATCAAGCGGGCAATAGCCGGCGATGCTGCTCACACAGCTCGCCAAATAGACGGGTGACGCTGCCCGCAAGGCGCAGCTCACCCCACCGCGGACATATTCGGTCCGCATTCGGCTCGCATCAAGCGAGCAGTAGCCGGCGATGCTCTCACAGCTCGCCAACCATAGATGGGTGACGCTGCCCGCAAGGCGCAGCTCACCCCACCGCGGACATATTCGGTCCGCATTCGGCTCGCATCAAGCGAGCAGTAGCAGGCGATGCTGCTCTCACAGCTCGCCAACCGATAGCTGGGCGACGCTGCCCGCAAGGCGCAGCTCGCCCCACTGCGGGCGTATCCGGCCCGCCGCCGCCTTGCTTTGTGCAGGCGACACAGCAGGCGATGCTGCTCTCACAGCTCGCCAACCATAGATGGGTGACGCTGCCCGCAAGGCGCAGCTCACCCCACCGCGGACATATTCGGTCCGCATTCGGCTCGCATCAAGCGAGCAGTAGCAGGCGATGCTCCCACAGCTCGCCAACCGATAGCTGGGCGACGCTGCCCGCAAGGCGCAGCTCGCCCCACTGCGGGCGTATCCGGCCCGCCGCCGCCTTGCTTTGTGCAGGCGACACAGCAGGCGATGCTGCTCTCACAGCTCGCCAACCGATAGATGGGTGACGCTGCCCGCAAGGCGCAGCTCACCCCACCGCGGACATATTCGGTCCGCATTCGGCTCGCATCAAGCGAGCAGTAGTAGCGGGCGATGCTGCTCACACAGCTCGCCAACCATAGACGAGTGATGCTGCCCGCAAGGCGCAGCTCACCTCACCGCGGACATATTCGGTCCGCATTCGGCTCGCATCAAGCGAGCAGTAGCCGGCGATGCTCTCACAGCTCGCCAACCATAGACGAGTGATGCTGCCCGCAAGGCGCAGCTCACCTCACCGCGGACATATTCGGTCCGCGTTCGGCTCGCATCAAGCGAGCAGTAGCCGGCGATGCTCCCACAGCTCGCCAACATAGCGAGTGATGCTGCCCACTGGCGCAGCTCACCACCGCGGACATATTCGGTCCGCATTCGGCTCGCATCAAGCGAGCAGTAGCAGGCGATGCTGCTCACGCAGCTCGCCAACATAGCGGGCGATGCCGCCCACGGGCGCAGCTAGCCCCCATTGCGGGCATATTCGGCCCGCCACCGCCTTGCTTTGAGCAGGCGATACAGCAGGCAATGCTGCCTACACAGCTTGCCACCGCAGCACGCGACGCTGCGCGCATTCGCAGCTCGCACAGACAGCGGGCCATCCGGCCCACAGCTCGCACATTTGCGAGAGCCTACGCAACAGCCTTGCGACTGCAGGCGACCCACAGCAGGGAAGCGGCAGACCGGCGACTGCACAGCTGCGTCGAGCACCGGCATCGAGCACCGGCGCCGCGCAGCGGGCGACGTGGCTACAGGCGTCGCTCACCGGGTTTCTGCAGCGCCGCGACGTCATCGCACCGAGTCATCGCTGCACTGCACGGCGGGAGAGATGTTCGCGACGATGCGTCTTAGCTACATAGTATAGGTAGTTATAGGTAGCTATAGTAGTACATAGAATGTTGCAAACAAATAAAACCGCGACTACATAGTATAGGTAGTTATAGATAGTTAGTTAGTACATAGAATGCTGTAACAGATAAAGCTGCATAGAATAGATAGTTATAGGTAGCTATAGTTGATACATAGTTTGTTATTGAAATAAAACACATTCGTTACAGTTGTTTGCTCTCAAGAGGCAGTATATAAGCCCTTGGAGCCTTTATTTCTTCCAAGTAAATAGAATATAGTTAGGTAGGGTATCCTGTCCCTTACACATAACAGTAAACACATGGTAACCCTGGTAATCGAAGGTATATGAAGGTAATCAAGGTATATAAAGGTATATAAAAGGTAATCGGTGGTATATAAGGTAATCGAGGTATATACACACACAGACAGACATACATAGGTAAATAGAAAGGGCTTGGTAATTGAGACCCGAAATATTCAGGTCAAAGGTAGTCGCATAGCTAAACGCGACACTGACCAATCACAGAGCAGGAGGGTGCTGGTACGTGATTGGTCAACAGTTTTTGATAAATAGCCCTAGTGAAGGTATGCACAAAATAAAACACTTTGCATCTACCCTCTTCCTTTCCCGAAAAAAACAAGTCTAGATTCTAGACTTCTAAATGTCTGAAATAGAACCGCCTTGAAAAATCCTTTCGGGGGATATATAGATGTCTATAGTGTATGCAGGCATAAAGCCGTAATTTAGGTTTGAATAAAACTGTTTATTTTTATCCCCCTGAAACATATACGCTTATAGAGTTGCAACCCCTTAAGTGACAGGGTTGAAACATATGTAGTTTTGTAGAGGGTTGTCGTATCTATAGAGATACATATAGCTGTATAGCCCTCCTAGCATAGTTTTACGGTAAATTCACCCCAAGTAGGTAATAGCTTCGCGCCTACTATAGTTTTGTATAGTTTTTGGCATCCCACCCCTACATGGAGGGGGATGAAGGGGTGAATTCGTCTCCGCTGTATGGAGCTTACCGAGGGCTATCCATAAAGGTACGACAACCCCTACTCACATAGACCTAAGCCTAGATATAGCCTAAAATCTAGAATTAGCATAGTGAAAATTTAAGTTAATAAACTTCATCACACACGGTGATTTTTTGGGTGTCGATACGGTATAGTTGCGCCGTACAATAGTAACATAGAAATTTATAGAATTTGTAGTCATTGTCAAGATAGTTTTGGATTTATAACTAAATGTAGAATCATATAGTCGCGAATTTCACCCTTCAAATCGCTAAGTGCATAGTGAACAAGTTAAATAGTGTTTTATTGTGACTTTATTGGTAAGCCCTCTATACCTACCCCTATATACTGTGTCAATAACAGCAAGTATAGCAAGTATTCAGCTAAGGGTTGCATCCTCATGGCCCGTAGCTTATAGACGGAGCGTCAACGCGTCTGGATCATTTATACCTAGGTGGGTTGTCACCATACAGTCCACTTTTGAAGAATAGGATAACCTACCCTGGCCACCCTACAGTCCAGTCGATCACGTCCGCCCCGTACATATATGTATATCGATTTAATTTTCTTGAGTAAATACGTAGTGTGTTCAATTTGTCATCATTAATTCTTCAGTCTTGATTCTTACCTGGCTGCAAATATGGTAAATGCAAGGCACAGTTATGTTATTGTGGGAAAACAGGTACTAAATATTGTTGATTCAACCAGCGTGCCGCTAGTTCACGTGAGTTGTGAAGCAGAGAATTCACATCACTCGTCAAGTGGCGCTCGAGGAGTCACTTGTGATTATCACTTCGAGTACCTATCTCTCTCCCACATGGACTTCTACGTAGATTGTAATCATTTTGACTACCTAATTATAGATATTAATTACGAAGATAAAATCGCAGTGAAAAATTAAATGATGTCGTGAATGATACAGTTCCGGTAAGTAGTTGTTTGGTATTGTCTGTATCTAAAAATCAGTATAAAAAAAGTCCATTAAATATCAAAAAAGTTTGCGCTTGAAATTTTGAAAATCTTAGTTCACTTCATTCTAAATTGTTACTTACACAACCGTTCGAACAGAACGGAAAATTACCCACGCCGTAAAATTGTAAAATATTGCGTGAAATTGTAAACTATTTTTCGCAGATTTTGGAAATGATTGAATTTGGATGGGATTTATTGTAGGTATAGAATACGATATTTTTTTTTTCCGGAGATTTTGGAACTATTGAATTTAGATGGGATTTATTGTATATAAAACGATTTTATCATAACATCGAGGAATTATAATCTGATAAAGATTTATTACCATCTCACGAAATCTCCATTCTTTGGTGACATATAAAACTGTTCCAGTGTTGAGTGAATGAGCGAGACTGACCGATAGCGCACAGTCAAAACAGGTACTGATCATAGAGATCTCAAATTTGGCATGTAATAGGTTCCTAGGGGAATGTAGGGGACCACTACTCTTAGCTTAATTTCTACGGGAACGGGAATAAACGTGGTTTTTCTATCGGCATAAGGGCTTCAAATACTAGATCAAGTGCTGTATGTTTTTCCGTAAATTCCCTGCTTGAGAATTGTAAAGTACCATAGCAAGTATTGTTCTTATCTTAACAACAAATCTATTTCTGTATTCACTTTACATTTTCCTTATATACCTATTTATATATCTAAGTGTAAATAAACAATACCGCATTTTTAGGTTATCTTATTATGAATAAATAATTTGTAGAATTCTTGTTTTTTTTTATTCTTGCATTACAAATATTTAAGATTACCTCGAGATTATAATGAAAATCGTTTTGGATAGAAGAACCACTACAAATGTCAGTCTCTTGTTTCACTACGCTTTCAAATTTTCGGACATTATGTGAACATATGTATATAGGTAGATATTATATTTGTTTTATTATTTCCTTGTTTAAGATTCGACTTTAAGAGCACTACCTTTCCTCTCAACTGTGATTACGGTTGCCAACCATACTTTATTAAAACGTATTCGACTTTATTTTGGACAAATATACTTTATACTTTTGCATAAAAATAAAGTATTTGAAAATACTTTATTTCTAACCTGTACATACTGTGATGCGTAAAACAAAACAGGCATATGTATACCTAATGATGAACTATTTATCAAAACCTGCAAGGTAACAGAACGTAAATACGAGAAAATGATTATTGATTATCTATTAATAAGGTACTGAACATGAACTTCCTAATATATCTTTGAAAAATTAAGATGAATTTACACATTTTGAAATCTTACTTACTTTTCTTTTTCCATATAATTAATACGTTATTTCTTCCAAAAAAAGTTAGCAACCCTAACTGTGATAGTTATATTTGGTGTTTATTTTTTATCAGTATATTATCATATTTATTTTCTTTTTCGTTTCTTCTTTCACAGGTCTGCTGGAAGAAATTTCTTTTTAAATAAGCAGTTCTTTTGTACTAAAACTGTAATGTTACTCTTATTTATTTTCTGTGTGTACATCTATGTATACTAATATTATAAACGGAAAAGATTTGTATTTTGTATGTAACGAATAAGCTCAAAAACTACTGGACCGATTTCAAAAATTCTTTCACCATTAGAAAGCTACATTCACCCTGAGTAATATAGGCTATATTTTATCCCCGTATTCCCACGGGAACGGGAACTACGCGGTTAAAACCGCGGGGCGCTGCTAGTAAATAATAAAATAAAGAAGTAGGTAATCTATATCATATAGACAGAATACAACAAGTTATATGAAGTCCGTGGAGTCTGCTCATCGAGGCGTGAGGCATATGACATGAGCTAAGTTGACCAAGTAACACGCTTCAGTGAATCCGAGACACCCTTCTTATTAGGTCCAGCAATTTTTACCCTTGTCAGGAATGCTATTACATGATGTTAATGCAGCTACTACAGCTGTACCTACTTTAGAAGTCGGCCTAGTTATAAATAATAATAAACATTTATTTCAGACTAGGTCCATATGTTCGTAACAATTTACTTTTAAATTTACACTACACTATGATATGAAGCCGCACCCACCTTTGCAGCATGGGAGAATCCCACCTATCTACAAAAACACTTAGTATACTGTTGATGCTACCACGAATGCGAGTGAGTAGGGAGGCGCATCTTTTTCTAATGTTTATTACAATCACAGAATCAAAAAACATGGGTGTTTCGTCAATAACCAGAGGTAACGTTAGCGACGCCCAAAAAGAAAAGAGGTAGTGTTTTCTGATGAGTAGAAGAAAATAATGCGAACTTGTCTGGGGTTCAGTGCGAGAATATGTGAGGGTCCACTGTGCCATGTTAGTTTTTTGTGTTACATCATAAATGAATTCCGTACACATTAGGTAGGTTTTTTGTGACGTAGATTTTTTTTATCTTTGTAATAGGGTAGTTGACTTGATTTCCAAAAAAAATATTGGACACGTATTTTTTCTTTTTTCACGTAAACAAAAAACGAAGACGATACAGTGCGTTGAAAACTCGTGTGACGTCACTTCGTGCTAAGATTTTTACCACGCCGTGACGTCACAGGCCCCCATTTATGATCTTTGAAGCTCTTTATCTTCGAAATTTTTTATAGATTTGATAAAGCAAAAAATACGTATCCAATATTTTTCGATAATCTAACTGACGGACTAAATAGAATCATGTTTTTATTCCTCAGGAAACATCCCTATTCTAACTAATGTAATTGGACGTGTACCGTTTTAATTAACTATGAAATAATAAAATAAACTCTTCTTGCGAAACAGAACAATGTTTTCTTTGGTTTCCTGTCGTGTGACGGATTGTAACGAAGTTGTTTGTTGCAGCAACGTGGGTGGGCGGCGGCTATATCAACGGGACAGCAGAGGCCATCTACACGTCGGGGCTGGTGTGGTGCCAGGCGCCCTTCGGATACGCGCTGTCACTCGTCTTCGGTAAGACCCTCAGGCAGATCTGTTACGATCCTTATAGTTTGTCTAACAACACACCTACATACATGTCGCGGCTGGGGAGCTGCCAGGCGCTCGTCTTGGGTCAGATATCCAGCCAGTCCTGTAACCATAATTTCTTAGTATATCTTTGACAAGCTTGGGACCCTGGGGTCTCAGACCATTGGTAGGCATACGATGGGCCCAGGCTAGCTCGCAGAGGTTCCGTTAGAAGATATTTTAAATGGAATGGGATACTCACGATGATTATATTCCTGTATCTATGCACTATGAAGGTATACCTAAGGACAATCGCTCGTAGGTGCAGACCTATTGCATACATATACAGGGTTATTTGTAAAACACCAACAACCTGTTAAGAGGTTATTGTACTCATCATTATGAACAACTTTTACTATGGGAACAAACCTGAAGTCGTGAAAAAAAAATCAGCTGACAGCAAAATGTAGGGGACAGCTGATTTTTTTTTCGCGATTTCATGTTTAATAACCCTGTATAATTAATTCTAAGATGATTCATAGGTAGTTTCGAATAAAAATCTAAGAATAATAACAGCGGCGCGGATCGTAATTCGAGGACAAGCTACGCTCCGCTTAGGTACCGAGACTCGGTAAGAACGTTAACCCTCTGGTCTTGGTTATGATTTGGACATCTTTACGGGTAGTCAGAAGCTAGAACCAGCATGGCTGCCAACATGGTATCGTATTAACCAGTTACTGGGTTATAGAGGTTAGATAAGCAGCTCCATGTTAAATACTGGTATTCAGTTGCATCGGTTACAGGTACTGGAAGCCGATTCCATGATAGTTGGGAAAAGGCTAGGTACATCGAATCTTCTTCAGTCGTGATGCTCAGGAGGTGTTGTTTGCGCAGGCGGCATATTCTTCGCGAACCCGATGCGCAAGCAGGGCTACGTGACCATGCTGGACCCGCTGCAGGACTCGTTCGGCAGCCGCATGGGGGGGCTGCTGTTTCTGCCGGCGCTCTGCGGGGAGGTGTTCTGGGCGGCCGGCATCCTGGCGGCGTTGGGTAAGTCCAAGCTCTAAACACCACTTTAATAGTAGAACTAGCAATATACATTAGGAAAACTTGTTTTTATCACATTTCTCAAAGCCTTGAAAGGTGACAGAAAACAGTAAAAAAAAAACTTTCCGTAATCTCATAAACACTGAGTTGTGAGTGTTTTAACATCTATGATTAACAGAGATGTGAATTTTCGCCATCCAGTACGAGACAAAGATAGGAAATAGTTTCATTAGCGTGTGCTAGGTCAGTAATATCTTTTAAATTACTGACCTGGTACATACGCTTGTTAAATTCACATAGCTTTTTGAAAGCTGTCAAATAACCGTAAGACCTGCGTAAGGCCTCATTTACGGAGACGCGGGGCGTCTCGCGTCGCGTGTGGCGTGGCGTCTCGCGGCGCGTCGGACGTTTTTTCTGTTTACGTTGGGGCGGCGCGTGAAGCGGCACGCATCATCGCACGCGTAAACACAAACTTATAGCAATATACGACCATGTTCATAGAGAAGCGAGACGGGAAGCGTGGCGGTGCCCGCCGCGGCGCCCGCGGCGAATCCTCTAGCGTGTAGCGAAGCACGCGGCGGGCATCGCAAGCGCAACTTGTAGCATGAATGACGAAAAATTGGAACTAGTTATTTCTGCAATACTGGAGCGACCCCAGTTGTGCTGGCATTCACAGCATAAAAATAGAGTGTTATAACCAAACGAAAGTGGACGGAAGTATCAGAAATTGTAAATATGGATATGCGTGCGCCGCCGCGATAAACGCCGCGTGGGACGCGTCGGTGCCATCCGCGGGCTCGGCCGCAAAAAACGCCCTAAATTCAAACAAACGCGTCTAAAATCGCTTCTCCGTAAACGCACTCATACAACGCCATATATTTGAATTCAGTGCGGGCCGCGCAGCTCAACGCAACGCGCGACGCCCCGCGTCTCCGTAAATGAGGCCTTAGACAGACTAAAATCTGCGATTACCCTGTGTTCGTTGTGTCGCCGTCGCCGTCGAGGTCGATCGCGGACGACTCGACGGCGATACGACTGCCTTATTTTTAGCAGTCTGGTCGATAAACATTGAAAACCACCATTATTCATCTTTTTTTAAGCACTAATATTCACTGTCTTTTTCAATTTCAATAATCGATATGTTAATACGCGAAGAAAAACTTTGTACCTCTTTTTACGAAAATTACGTGGACAGACGAGTATGAAATTTGGTACAGTTAAAGTTTGTATGGAAATAGGGTGCAGAAAGCTAATATATTTTTAATAATGCTTAGTTAAAAGCTCGCCTTTGTACATTCACTGTATTATGTCCAATATAAGTTGTTTTTGGTGTACCTACAACAAAGAATAAAGAATTACATTATGTACTAATTATGTAAAAATATGGTACTTTCTATAAGATGAGATCCACTTATTCTAACTGCCGTGACATTTTTGGCACGCGACTGTGCTCTCATTTCCTCAAGAGAACCAATTTGTTTCAACTGACAAAAGCCGTAAAAATCCAAATAAAGACACAACGAGTTCGCCTCACCTTGATTGACGTCTACGCAACGTACAATACAATACACCGGCCTATTTATAAAAGAAACGTCGCCATGTTTTTTTTTATAAAAGAAATAAAAAAGCGGTAAAATGAAGCTTGTGTGGGTGTACTTTTTTATCCAATAAGCAGCTTTGTCTCGCCCACGACCGTGGGTGCGCCGGGTTCACCTTTGACATAAAGATACAGTCCTAGTGTTCTGATAATCCTTTGCAAAGCTTTGAACTTCAGAACAAGTCATTCGAAATGCCTGGAACTGTGATCAAAGGGATTTCGATAATTGATTACGTGATATGTTTATGTATGTATGTGCATATTATGTATGCCTAGTTTAAAGTTCATCGAGGCACTGTTATTAAATTAAAATCTGTATCAGTAGAAATCAGATTTCATCTATACTAATATTATAAAGAGGTAACGTTTGTGAGTTTGCGACGTTGTAAGGGGTTATCTCTGGATCTACTGAACCGATTATCAAAATTATTTCACCAATAGAAAGCTACGTTATTGTCATATTGCCCCGTATTGCCACGGGAACGGGAACAACGCGGGTGAAACCGCGGGGCGCTGCTAGTAACACATAAAAATATACTATAGGCATAATATATCTCACGATATGATGAGTCGTGATCTATAGCATTTCTTTGAACAAAAAGCTATGTAAGATAACTGGCGCCCAACGTGGGTCACAATTACAAGGTACTTCTTCACCTCCTATCATTTCCAATAACCAATAAACAATACATCGTCAAAATTAAATGTCACAGGTACAATTTTGCCAAGTCATAGAATTGATATGACAAAGTTCCTTAAGCTTGTGAAAATGGCGCCCATCGTGGGGCCAAGAGTTTCTCTTTTGCAACCACTGTTTCGGCGCGGATATCTTTAATATCCGTAATCATTTGACCAGATTTTGCAGCAAAATTTCAAGCTTCTACACCCAGAATTTTAGGCTTGTTGTGAGCGGTGTCTATTAATGAACTCGGGATTTTCATGTAATGTACTTAGTAAATGTATAACATTGTTTATGAATATTTCAAGCAACGCTTCTCTGTTTTGTACCTAAATAATATTATGTCAACATCGGATGTCACCTGTTACGATTATCTTGTAAACTAGTTTTTTTTTGTATGTGTGGCCTGTCGCAATTCAATCTAGGAGGTTGTCGACTGCTTAACCAAACTTGCCTGTGGCGGCCTTAATATAAAACCTCCAGCCTGGGATTTTCTTGCCAACTAGGTTATTCCGCGCTAAGGTGATACAATAAGAGTTGTGAGATTGACGAGGGCTCGCTTAAGGTCGTGATCATGTCCGTGAGTACTTATCCGTACGTAAGTATGCGTGTGTGCGATGTGAGACTGTTCCATGTTCCATTATCCTAATGGGCGGTTGGGGGACAGTGGCTGGCAATGGATGACATATTTAGGAACCTACGTCAGTGGTTAGCACTTGGTTTCGGTGTCCCTAGGACTCTGCAGTAGTGATAAAGGTGCAATTTCTGTTTATTTAAACTATTATGTGACGACTGCTGACACCAATTATAACAAAAGTTAAGAAATACGGTTCCTGTTTTGTTAAAAATACTTAATTATACAGTTTCTTTTCGAAAGGATCCCGGGAAGAATTTTTGTGGGAAGGTAGAGGTTGAATAAAAATAACAATAAAATCTTGTAACAAGGGTCCTTCACCCTATTTACGCTCATAGCCTGTAGGTAGGTAGGCTACAAAGTTCATTCATTTACATATCTACGACTTCATTTAATTATTCGAAGCTTTGTTTACCGTGACTCACTACACAAAACAGTGCCTAGTCTAATTAGGAAAACCACGAATTAATTATGCCTCAAGGGAGGGTAGATAAAAAAAGAATAATATGGAAAAATTAATTTAATTAATTAAAACGTGGGTTTTGTTCGTCCGCTTTGAGAGCTCACCTTTGGATTATTTAAATTTGACTAAGCGTTCTGAATATACATAAAAACGTACAGACAGACAATGATATTATTTTCTCACTCATAGGGCAATGTTTTATAGAAAGTGGTTGACTTACAGTAATTACTTACCTCCAACTAGTTACTCTAATGTGTTCCGCAAACGACATATAGAATTTACCTACCATATGGATGTAGTTGTATATGAAACACAACCTATTAATTAACTTTGTCGAGCTCACAGAAGATCTTAGCTAATGAAACTGGCAAAGTTGCGAAATCCAATAGAACTGTCAGCCATATTGGAGTAACTTTAATTTGAATACTAAATGTGTTCAACGTACCTGCTTGCTTCAAGGTTGTTAGTTCAAAGGATTACGTACAATCTGGTAAGCTTGGTGACGAGAAACAGAAATAAAATCAATACCTAATAGAATCGACTGTGAAACACTTATGTAGGTAACTACGTATAAAGGTTTGAAACGTTACAAAAATACCCATCATTATGCTTTTCTCAAAACTATCTGGGGATAGGCCTATATGGGCAGTTCCTACTACAAAACGCCATCTGCTACTACCCTAACAGACTTCTTTAGTTCCATTTAAATACGATCATAAATTAGCATTAAGTGGGTATTAGTTACGAATACTTTCTAAAATACTTTCTACGAATAACTTTGATGCGATTTTGTTTAAATTTACCTCATAAAATAACGTTTTTCGGCGTAAGGTTAGCTTAGTTTTCACAGTAGGCACTTACTTGAGACAAAACAAAATAGGCTCAATCAGAAATTTTGTATCAATTGATACGCAAAATGAAATACAAAGATGAAACCAGATCTTCTGATAAGGTTTCATATCTGTTGCATAAGTTATCTGTAATACCCTTACGCATTTAATATAGGATACGCAGAAAAGGCTCCGTCCTGAAGTGGAAATTTCAGAGGGTAATTCGGAATACGCAGTCCCGAATTACGATCTGTAAATGTATACAAAGAAAAAAAAAAAACTTATTGCAGTCACTGTTTGTTGTAGTGGCGGTCGTTGAGCGGTGTTTATGTAAACGTAGAAGTTCAGAAGGTGCTGTCACTGAGCCTCATAATCATAATCAGCCTTTTTTAATGTTCCCACTACTGGTACACAGGCCTCTTCTCTAGGAGAGGGAATGGGCCGTAAGCCACCACGCGGGCCCAGTGCGGGTTGGTGAATGTCACATGTCTTCGAGTCACTGAGCCTAACTTGAATAAATGACTTCTATTTTTTCTAGAGTTCTATCTACATAAAATAATCATTAGTTTGTGTTCAGTCACCATTTCGTTTACCTACTGGCGAATTCGTTTATACTCGGAAAAGGCGGTGAATATTTTGTTTATTAGTGAAGAGTTTATTGGGCATGAGTGGGGCTGTGTACTGAATAACTTAACATTCCCGGCAATAGTGGTCAAGGGCGAGCATTAACTATTCTCTTTTACTTTTAACAATCGATGCCACGTTACTAAAGTATGTTACATTATAGATTCGAGTTTGACTTTTAACAATCGATGCCACGTTACTAAAGTATGTTACATTATAGATTCGAGTTCGACTTTTACTTTTAATAATCGATGCCACGTTACTAAAGTATGTTACATTATAGATTCGAGTTCGACTTTTACTTTTAATAATCGATGCCACGTTACTAAAGTATGTTACATTATAGATTCGAGTTCGACTTTTACTTTTAATAATCGATGCCACGTTACTAAAGTATGTTACATTATAGATTCGAGTTCGACTTTTACTTTTAACAATCGATGCTACGTTACTAAAGTATGTTACATTATAGATTCGAGTTCGACTTTTACTTTTAATAATCGATGCCACGTTACTAAAGTATGTTACATTATATAGTTCGACTTTTGGTTTTGACATTGAACTCGAAGGGAAATTTCAGTTATAAATACATAATAAGTCAGTGTTTACAGCTTCTCGACGTCATATAAAAAAATGTTACATTGTTATATAATATTACAAATGATTGGTCGATTATTTTTCCGTGTCATGTATATTCTGAATTCAAGTTCTTAAAAGTAACAGATGTGTTGCTGGGGAGTTTGTTGCGCCACTTCTTTCCAGCTAAAACACTAGGAACTGGTGATGGGCGGTCGTTTCGCGTCTTTATGTAAAGTTTGACGTTCAAAAAGTGCTGATTCTCAGCCTAATTTGAATAAATAATAAAGTTTTCCTTATGAATTAAAATTGGAACATAATTTTATTTGTTTCTCGATGAGTAGGTACGAACGAAGTCTGTGTCTATTTTTATACAAATGATGGCTTTGCGTGTTTTGTTTTTCCAAGTATCTTCAGGCAAGCTTATTTTACTTGGAATAGTACAAGAAACAAGGTTTCCTTTGAAAAGCCTTCACCGACATGACGCGGTGAAAATATTTTAATAGTTCTGTAAATTGTTCCTACTGTTGTAAACCGGGCCGTCGGAATAAATAAAATAAAAAAAGATCGGCCCAGTTTTTATAGCTATTATCCCATCGTTCTTCCATCGAAATTCCGTCAGGCAGCTTCAGTTCAGACATGATTTTGAATTTGACCATGACTCCTATCATAATACCTTGGGTGAGAGTACGCATGAGGCATTATATTTCGATATCCTTCCGTCGGTGCAAACAGCCTTATTACAGTGGCAACACTCACTGAAATATTTTATACTAGCTGCCGATCGCACCTCCACCCACATGATTGTAGAAAATTGACCCAAGGGAACATCCTCGCGGAAACAGAAAATACACACTGAAAATTTTAACTGTTTACCTATTACCGTCCATGAGATACAGCGCTGACAGACAGCGGACTGCGGACGGACAGACATCGGAGATTTAATAATAGGGTCCTGTTGGCCATTGGGTAGTGCCGTAAATAGAGCGGTGCCACCGGTGCCCAGGCACAGGGCGTAGACCCTGGGGGGCGCAAGGATTGCCAGACTAGGCAGGACTATTATTTTTTCGTTTTGCTCCTGATAAGTTCCCGCTGCGCCTCTAGAGCTCGATTCCAACACATACGTACCTACATGCCAGTATCATCAACAACGTCTGTTCAATTACGGCCGAACCCAATAACTGATCTATCACATACTGGAGATAGAAAAACAAATGAAACAACAGAAAAATGATGTAGGTTTTCTGTTGTTTCATTTGTTTTTCTTAGACAAATGAACGCATTCATTTCTTGGCAGTGCACGAGCGTGTGTTTAGTTTTTATCGGAGTCAAGCGGCCGGCCGGCTACACGGTCGGTCGGTCGGTCTGAGACAAGCTAAGCGGCGGCCGGAACAAAGTGACTCAAAAATTAAATCTAAAAGCACCAGGGTTAGGATTACGAATCCTAACCCTGGTGTGTACGAAACCAGGGAAGGTTACGGATTTGCACTAGTAACTTGCGTTTGAGTTTTATTGAGTGAGACACAGTGGGTATAACAGGCGAAGAGTCCACTTAAATAGGGCGCAGTTATAGGAGCTTGGAGAGGGCGCAGAAAAGGCTATTTACGGCACTGCCAATGGGTACGGAACCCTAATAAAAAACGTGATAATATCGGTTTGGAATATTGTGTGAGAGTTCGACTCGCACTTGACCAGTTTTTAAGGATCCCATAACTTTAGATGCCAAGCTATAACTGCTCCAAATCAAAAAAACAATAATCTTTTCTCGTCAGTCTGTAAGGAGACAACAACTTGGTCATCACTCGTACCTCTGGCTAGTTAGCTGTCCCCCGGCGCTGCCTGCTCGCCGCCCGCTCTATGGCAGCAGTCGCCGCCGCCGTCCCTCAGGTCATGTATTATGGACGCGGCGGGTTTATGGGACACTGGTTTGTCGTCTATTACGTCTGCGTTGGCGTCTTTATATTGGACAAGCTTTTAGCTGACGGCTTTAAGAACCCTTAGTACGAGTTTTGTAGGGACATTAATTGTTAACTTTGTGTTAGGGATACCTCCTAATAAAAGCAGGTTAACTACAATAAAATTACGAAGACGAAGATTGATTATAACATAAACTCACGCCTTTGTGGCTTCAAAAGGTTAGGCAGATGTCTGCTTGTAGTATATTTCGCCAGTCTGGTGTAATAGAGCTTGCTTGCTTGTGCTTGCTTGCTTGCTGCTTGCTTGTTACCAGAAACAATTCAAGATTCTGGTTTGCTGAGAAATATGTAGACAAACATACTAAGGAACAACGAAGTGAATCTATAGTTACCATTATGAACCGACATAAAAAAAATGGAAGAGGTTCCCAATACGACTGTTTTTTTTTGTATGTTTGTTAAGCGATTTCTTCGCCAATTGACAATCGATTTTGATTTTTTTTTGGAAAAGTATTATTTTTTCTTTTGAGGTACAGAATCATAAAAAGGAAAAATGAATAAAGAACAAGTGTAAAACTAAAACAACAAAAAATAAATGAAACTTAATAAGTGCTTACATAAACAAAACATACTGTACGTTAATCAAGACTTTACTATAGTTGCTTAACTGAAATTGAAGCAATCATTCTCATTGAGAACTTGAGGTGTCAGGAAGAAATAAAGAAGAAAGAAAGAAATAAATATAATGCGACAGTTTCAGGCGAAGGGCCGTTCATTTGTCACAGTAAGGGATGGCGGCTATTGTGTGGAACAAAGGAAATATCTGTTCCTCGCGGCTTGCTTTGTTCTCTTCACTATCTATCTGAAGAAAAAATCCAGGTGTTTCTGTTAAGATATTGTTGGTAACCTTTTAGTGTAGATCTCATTATGACGGCGGAGAAGACAGTTTTTTTTTTAGAATTTACCTTTCAGTTTCAAAATAGTTTCAATTGGACTATCCTGTGGTGACCTCAAATGGATTTAAGGCCCCCAGCCAGGGCTAAATAGTGCGTAGGGGAGTCTTACTAATATTATAAACGAGAAAGTTTGTAAGTATGGATGTTTGTTACTCTTTCACGCAAAAATTACTGAATGGATCTTGATGAAATTTGGCACAGATATAAAGTATGTTAAATAACAAAGGCCGTTCCCTTAAATTCGTTAATCTATATCATTAATAGATTAAAATAAAAATATCAGCATAGAAAAGTAAGCATAAAATAATCCGAATTAAAAATAATAATGAATTAACATTAAATTCGAAACATTGTGTTTTAAATCAAAATAGTAGCGCGGAATAGTACTCGTAGTAGCAATGCCCAAACCGGCAAGTACGCGTGTACAGGGTGTTTTTTAACGTATCAATTTAACATTTTTAGTGAATATTTTAATATTTAAAAAATATATATTTTGTTTTCGAATGGTAATATTATTTTTATCATATATGGAAGCTATGCTATTGCGGGTTAACGGGACCGCCCTCTGTTAGTTAACATACTATAGATCATAGTCTGGAATAACACATGGGACTTTTTGTGCCGGGATTATGTTCCCTTGGGATAATTACCGCCATTCACGCGGGCGAAGCCGCGGGCAGCAGCTAGTTCGTTGTATAGAAGTACATAGGTACAATTTGACCATAGAAACGATGGATGCATTGTTGCTATATGGATGGAAAGTAAATGGGGATGAGATGATGCACCGACATCAAATAAACTGGGATAAGTGCAGGAGGATGAAGAACTTATAAAGTATTTACTATGCTATGGGGTGCTTTGCCCGTGTCGGTAAGACTAGCACAAACTTTGCCTTCTTATAAAATATGGTTTTAGATTCCCACTTTTCTTGAATGTCATACCTATATATTATGTATTCATATTATGCTTTCATATATCTACATATTTGAATTCGTTATGTATTTGTATATACATATGTACAAAAAACTCGGACTACCTGAGTATATTCCTTGCTATCTGCCAGATCCATGTGAAAGATCATGAAATCAATATTATTTTTTAACTGACTTTCAAAAAAGGAGAAGGTTCTCGAGTCGACTGCATTCTTTTTTGTGTTTCCTCGTAACTTCGTCCTGGGTGTCCCGATTTTGATGATTCTTTTTGTATTCGATAGCTGATGCTTGTCGTGTGGTACAATTTTTTATTTTGAACTTTTTGGTTAGAAGTTGGTTATATTTTTTTTGTAAAAGGTGGAAATTACGTAACAATTTCGAATTCACAATACTAGATATCAGTCTATATTAAACAAGTTACCGAAAAAAAAAACAACAGACTTCTAAACAAAAAAAGTATAAAATAACTTTGATTTCGGAACTCTTTTTTTGGAAGTCGGTTGAAAATACTCATCATTGGCTGTACGTTTTACATTTATATTTTAAACTTGGCAACTATTCACCGCTCTAGCCAGGTACCTACAACTTGTTCTATGCGCCAGAGCCTTAGTCGCAGCACTAAACCATGTACCAGGGTTGGGAGTTTGTTGCCAGGGATGAGGAATTTGTTCGAAACAGTTTCCGCAGCCCTAGAACACAAACGAGGAACACGGGTGGTCAGTGAGAGGTTGACAGACCCTTTTGCTCCACCCAGAGTGAAAGAAGTCATTTGTTAATTTCCCATCCATAAAAAAAGTATCAAACGTTGTCCCGAAGCAGTTTGTCAGATAACTGACTCCAGTTGTCAGATAAAGTGACAAAGATAGTAAACCTGAGGCAAACAGAACACTTCAGGCGTTTGCATCCGAGGAGGAAACTGGGAGGTGCCTTTTGAAAGCTAATCTGAAATAGAATAATGGATCTGTGTGTTGAAACTACGTTTCTTATTGTACGTTACACTCCAGATCCAGAAAAAAGCTTCTGGCCCGTCAAGACGCTAGTGTGGCATTTGTAGAGGGCCTCTTTTATAAATCCTAAATCTCACCAAAGCCACAAGATGAAACTCGAAATCTTAATGAATTAAACGTTATCTTAACAAGCGAAAGATAAAATTAATATAATGGATCTTTTAGGAGCGTAGTCCTGCCGCAATAACAATCTTAGTTAATTACTTGTGTAGCCGCAGTGACCGCGCCCGCCCCGGTTGTCGGGGGCAACCAGACATAATTTGAGAGACGTATCAAATTCTGCCGTAGGTACTCCGGGCTCTTTGAGGGAACTTGGAGTAATATTTCATATGTTATCTACTGTAATTCAGTATTCTGTATCAGATGAAAGGCTTCAATTAGCTACAAATAGGACCACACGTGAACCTAATATAAGGGTGGATTATGGGTACATTTTTTGTAAGGGTGTGGAATCTTCGTTCTTTTTTTACGCTCCGGGCGCGGAGCGTAAAGAGTGTCGGATTCTTACTGACTGAACCCACCCGTGCTCCTCCTAACGCTCTTTGCGTTCCAGAGGTGCGGTGACTCTGTCGAACAAATTCCGCAACCCTGGAAGGGTGATGGTACTGGAACGTACTGTTGTACGCCGAGTGTATATATGTATAATTATGTCGCAGCCAACTGGCTTAATTAGCTACAAAGCTAAGTATATATTTTTCTTTGATAAATCCAGTCATAAGTGCAAAATGTTAAGAAATAAATTGGGGTAGTTTGCTAAATGTTCGAAACTATTATTGTGAATTTCACGCCTTTCACAATTTTATAAGAAATGTTCACATCATTGGAAAAAAGTTTTTTGTGACCTTTGATCTTCAATAACTTACGACGCAGACTGGGCTTTTAGAACAACAAAATGAACGTGTACCTATAGGTACTAGTTTCCAGCTTATTTTCTGTCATTCCGATATACCTCCAATATATTAGAAATAATCGGTTGTTTTTTTTTTATTTACTAACCAAAGGCAAAGTTAAACAAAATAAAAAGTATTGTGTTAATCTTTGTTGATCGTCTGGCAATCATAAAGGATGCACTTCACTCAGTATTTGTTCTTTTTTCAAAAGTAATAACGATCAAATTACGTAACGGTTACTTCACCTAACAACATTTTACATAATTTATATGTAATATAAGTTTGCAAAAGCAAAGTGATTGAATCTTAAATGAATGGAACCTTACATGAATGGGATCACCGGAGCCACAGACCCACAGTATTACAATATTTCCTACTGTGCCGGAGCTATGCTTGCCCACTTTGCTCGCCCACACAGCCCGCGTCATTGCAAAAACAACAACACTTATTAAATGTGTAAAGTCCACTATAAAAATCAATATGGTGACTGATAAAGGAAAACAAATCACACATCGCACAGCTGGCCAGTTTCCCGCGCTGACGGTATTACTAGGTACCAGGCGACCTATTATGACGTCTTAAACCCATCATGATTTCTGTGTCAGAGAGAGACGGAGTTACACAAGACGAATAGCACTATCTCTTTCCCTCACACGAATCATTATGGCATTGGCACTTCGTAATACGGCCACAGGAGGGAGGAACAACACACGTCATTCTGACGTATGTAGGTAGCTCTTCATGCAAAACAATTACGTTTAGTTGATACGCTTGCAAACATCACGGCCTATCATTTTATTGTAAGCATTGTTCGTTTTCGTGTTATTAGTTCGAGTTTCGAGGAGGTTTTTCAACTCTGGATGTTTTTGCTTTATAAGTTTAACCTTTCTAAAGAGATTATTTACTTTTAGCTGCTGTTAATATATTGTTAATTGACTTGAAGAATTTGAGTGAGATCTGACGACTGCTATTTGAGTTATGCCTAATAATGCGTATTTAATTGGCACATTGATGATGTTTTCATTTTACATGTCGATGTAAAATAAAATAAAAAACAATGTATACGCTGGTTTCGAAGAGCATCGTCGTATTTCGAGGTGGTCACTTTTTAGTTTGGTAAAGATCTGTAAAAGAACTCCGGAGACAGGAAACGGAACTATTAAATAAATTATAGAAAATCTTTCGGGATTGCTGAAATCAATAGAGATAGAGTGAAGCGATACTTCACGCCTGGACAGCTAATAACCCTTTGCAAAGCACAAGTCCGGTGCTGCATGGAGTATTGCAGGCAATTTGGGATGGTTCAGCTCAATACGAACTTGCTGTGCTTGGCTCGGCGAAAAAACTGGCGGATGCCAAGCTTACTTAAATCTGGTTCATTGCGGTCTTCTACAGATTGCACTTCAGATAGTGTACCGCGCCCATGAAGTCCGCCACCTCAGAAAAAAATAATTAAAGCAGCTTTGTAGAAATGAAAGAAGTAGATACCTAAATGTCTGAAAAGATTCGTGAACAATGAAAGTTAATCGAAGGCAGTTAGTTCGGCTCCTCCCTCAGTAATCGGATCCCGGGCCCGGAGCCTTTTAATTGACTAACGGGGAACTTACACCAGCACCACTTAACTCTCATTCAGTTAACCGGCTAATTGTTAACGGATCATCATATTCATTAGCAAGTACTCAGAGTTTGTTGTATTTATAATTATACGTTTAAGAGCAGTGGTGGCCGAGCGGTAATGGCCCCGACTTACGAATTATAGGTCGCGGGTTCAAACCCAGCTAGGCGCATTGATTTGTGTGATTCATGTCATCACCACTGCTCTCAAAACGGTGAGGAAACCGGCATATCCTAGAACCAAAAGTTCGAAGACATGTGACATGGCCCGCGTGGTGGATTACGGCTCATTCCCTCTCCTAGAGAGGAGGCCTGTGTGAATGTTAAAAGGCTGATTTTGCTATGCTATGATTATATAATTATTCGTTTACGTACATGTTTACAGTTTTTCTTTTCTTTGCATTTTCTTCACATATAGGAGTAACAAGGATAACGTAATCAAGATTGTTATACTACAGAACATGATTGAAAAAAGTGTCCGTGGAGTTTCTTGCTCGTTCTTCTCCATAAGTAGTGATTTACGCTTTCGAACGTGCAAAATAGCTTCATGTTTTAGACTGACCGACCTTGACAAGTCAAAAGTGCCTGTAAATGGTTTAATATAACCAAATATGTATTCAAGTTGAGGTTAAAGGATTTTCAAGTGATTTCAAGTTGTAGTTTGGGTTTAAAGTTTACTTTACTAACTTTGAGGAAGATCATTAGTGATGTAAAGTTAACGCGGAATTTTCATTTTAACGCGGAGTTGTGTTTGTTGTAAGTCAATGATTGCTCAGTTAACATTATATTAATTAACAGTAGATAAAATGATGATTATTGGACGAAAGCGAATTAATTAAAACTTTCGAAGCTTAGACAAACATTTTGTGAGGTAATTGAATATATTCAAGAGTTTACAGCATGATTATGACTGGAATCAATTTGACATTAGGGCTACTATTAAAGTAAACTATACTCATGAAGGCATAGTTAATTTACATTTTCAACGTTGGATTATATCGGTTTAAAATTTCGGCTAAATTTCATCTGTAAAGGTAACCTGATTAGGGGGCCGACCCTTCGCAAAGGGTCGTTCTATTTATGTCTGTAATCTGAAGAAATCGGTCAAGGTCAGATGAGCTTATTAAAAATTCAATACGTACTTAATGTTTTCGTACATAAGTGCTGTGCCAAGTCAGCTTCCTTGTCTTTCGGCAGCCAAGTCACGTCAGTTCGGCACTCGCGCCGGATCGATATGCCTCGGGAATAGCTTGGCGGATGGCGGGGCATGCTCGGGGGATGACCTCGTCCACGGGTCGAGGATATACAGGCTCTTCGGCTTACCTGTCCCTGCGGAACTGGGGCGTTATATTTGGAAGTGTCGGGGTTGTAAAAGCCGTAATGGTGGCGGCGCTGTTCTCGTAAATTGTTCGTATGTAATTTATTCATAGGTGTGTGGTGTGTGTAGGGAAGGGCGTGGCAACAAATGCAAATTGCTATTTTTATTTTTTTATTAGAATGCTATAGATTATAACCGTGCATGAGGTGTCGCCACACAAAAATATTCGTAGGTATGTATCCGTAGTGCCTTTTCCTTAAAATGCACTGTTTTGAAGAAACAAACTAAAATCTGAAAACGAATTGGATTACTGAGCACCACAAGTTAGCACAGGCAGCTAACGACATCCCAAAAAATCAAAACAATTAATTTCGACCTTACGCTGGCTTAAATTCCATATTGTTCCATTCCATTCCATGTTTGTTTGGGCCTAGACACACTTAGGTGCGGTCTTATCCTAGATAAGCCAAAGAATTTATTCTTTAGACTAAGCACACTCCATAAGCCGTTCCTCTAAAATATTGCTACGGCAAACTGTAATTTATAGAATACCATATTTTATTTGCTGGCTGTATGCACTTGGTAGTTGCTAATCTAGGCACTTTTACAACGTCAGCAATTTAAAGTCGAGAAAATCGCCATCATAATAAGAATGCCTTTATTATAAAAAAGTGCCTCAGAAATTCTCACTTCGTTTAAAACCCAAAAAATATCGGAGTGATTCAAGGTATGAACAACTTTTATTAAAACTTAAATTCCTTCTTCAGTCGTCCGCGAAAAGAATGGCTTGCAAAACAATTTGAGTAATGCTCCTAATGGCGTGCTCTCGCTGAAATAATTAGACTTATTTCAGACATAGTTGTTTTCAATGAACGGTAGGTTTTTAAGTCGTTAACATTGCTGCGAAAGTTTAAGGATTAGTGATACCTTAGTACAGTTTATTTATTAATATTATATATAATTATATTATATATATAGCTGACCCGCGCAACATCGTTTGCGTCACATTTTTCACGAATGCTCCCCTTCTATTGGTCGTAGCGTGATGATAATTATATAGCCTTCCTCGATATATGGGCTATCTAACACTGAAAGAATTTTTCCTGAGATTAGCGCGTTCAAGCAAAAACACAAACAAAGTCTTCAGGTCTATATAGTACTAGCGAAACGCTCCGGCTTCGCACGGGCGCAATGCTCTAAAAATGTGTTTATTTCCGACATCACATTAGAAACCTCTAAAATGATCAGTATTTCTCTACTATATTATGCATTTATTATAGACTAGCAGCGCCCCGCGGTTTCACCCGCGTAGTTGCCGTTCCCGTGGGAACACGGGGATAAAATATAGCCTATGTTACTCAGGGTGAATGTAGCTTTCTAATGGTGAAAGAATTTTTGAAATCGGTTCAGTAGTTTTTGAGTTTATTCGTTACTTACAAAAATACAAATCTTTCCTCTTTATAATATTAGTATAGAAGTATAGATATATATATATATATATTGTAATTATGTAAAATAACCTACTTGACCTACAATGAAATAATTTTATAAAGGTGAAATCAATCTCGGTTTGTAAAGCAAGTATTCGGATGTTTGGAACACAGATAAGCAGGATAAAGCTGTCTCGGATAGTTTTCGACTATTCCGTTGGCAAAGCTACTCAGAATTATTGAGCTTAGTTCCACTTGCGCTGCTCCGCTAACGATCTAGTCCAAGAGTAGACAAATTTGCAGAATGGTCTTGTCAGCTAGTTTAGCACTGCTAGGGTTTCGGAATTTGTTCGAAAGAGTCACCGCGGCCCTGGAACGCAAAGGGCACAAGAAGGATCACGGGCGGGTTTTAGTCAGTAAGAGTCTGACACTCCCTCCCGCTCCGCCCAGAGCGGGAGAAGGCATTTGATGATTTTGATGATGAAAAAAGGTAGTGTAACACTGGCTAAATCTATATTTATCCTTATTTCACAAGATTTGAAAAACAGTTATGTCAAATTGACATAAGTTCTAATAGTCTAAGATCCCAAACAATAGAGGTGCTCCTCTATTTTTTTTGTATATTTGTTAGTATGTATGTATGTTCGCTGGCATACTTGCTAGCCTTCTTTTTTTGACGTGACAACTGGCAGTTCAACACGCTAAGGTTGCTCACTGCTTAACCGCTCCTGCTAGCTTGGGCTGACGGCCTTATATACAGTAAATTGTGTAAATTTTTCCTGTCAGTACGTACGTTTCTAACGAACAATTGATTTTATTTCATAGGTCAAGTACTTTGCACTTTGAGACTTGATGCAACGGGCACTTACATTGTTAGAAAAGTCTTAGGGAAGGTTCATATCTGACGGAACATGCGTCGCGTATTATCGGTCGCGTAACGCCAGAACAGACAAATGTACAGAAAAACACTTGACCGTTCACACTCAACTGATGATACGTTAGTCCGTCGAGTGTGAACGCTCGAGTGTTTTTCTATACATTTGTCTGTTCTGGCGTTACGCGACCGATAATACGCGACGCATGTTCCGTCAGATATGAACCTTCCCTTAAACTTGTCTTTTTATGTCGAGTCGCTGGGACTGCCCTAATCGTTATCCCGTGTTCGCGAAATAGCATTGTGTAAAACAATTTTGTCAATTAATAAGTTAGTATTTTAGTCTAACAAGAAATTTTGTTAATTTATTCGCAAAACGCTCATTGGATCTATATACATAATTGACATTCTGTCGCCAGTTGCGTGGCGAAGGCGATTTTCAACAAAAAAAAAAGCATAAAAAATGTTTTGCACAAACCCTTTTGTTTTAGCATTTCGACAATCACATTCGCTGATATAATGGCGCTTTGTCTAGAGCTTCTCGTTATTTACCTTATTATTCACTAGAATCAGTAGTTTTTTAAATCAATAGCAGTGAGACTCTGACGTCACAGCGTCTATTTACCTATCTTCGATCTTGTTCTATGTCGGTTGACGTCATCCTCGTATAGCCCTTGAGTTTCAAATGTCAAACGATTTGTTCAGTTCAAGGAAATAGAATTCCGTTCGCGTTTCAGTTGCGTTATTGTTACGTAAGTTGAAAATGTTTTATTTTCATTTCTGAATACAGAATATTTCTTTTAAATGTTTTTTTGTTGAGTATGAACTCTAGGGAAATATTTTTATATTATTTTCGAACTTAGCAAAAATAAAAAGCTTTGTTGATAAATAGATACGACAGAAGATTAAAATATTTTTTCTTATCATTTATGAAAATTTGATGCACTAGTAAAAAAAAAACTGCGGACTTAATGCCATAGGCATTTTCTACCAGTCGGCCTTAGGGTAGTGCAGAGACAACATGGCAGGTGCAACTTAAAAGAAAAACAACGTAGAGGGAAATACAATTATAAATAGGTACATAGATACAAATAAAATCAACAGCATTGAGAAAAACAAATCTAACGAATTAACGGTCTGATGAGTCTACCAACTTCTTGCGAATATGCTCACGCGCCTTCACCTTCTCCAAAAACTACGGAACACCAAGGATCGAATTTGATTCCTGAGTCGAAGTTTCGTGTAAAATGGCTGGAATATGACGTAAATTGTCGAATTGTTGCAAAAATTCATGCTAGGCGGTGACATTCACCATTGTACTAACATCACCACTTTGTCTCAGGCACCACGTTCGTGGTGACATTCACCATTGTACTAACATCACCACTTTGTCTCAGGCGCGACGCTGGCGGTGATATTCACCATTGTACTAACATCACCACTTTGTCTCAGGCGCGACGCTGGCGGTGATATTCACCATTGTACTAACATCACCACTTTGTCTCAGGCGCGACGTTGGTGGTGATATTCACCATTGTACTAACATCACCACTTTGTCTCAGGCGCGACGCTGGCGGTGATATTCACCATTGTACTAATATCACCACTTTGTCTCAGGCGCGACGCTGGCGGTGATCATCGACATGGACCAGAAGACGTCGGTGATCTTCTCGGCGTGCGTGGCCGTGTTCTACACACTGTTCGGCGGACTGTACTCCGTCGCCTACACAGACGTTATACAGCTCTTTTGTATATTCATAGGTAAGGAATTATGCGTTTGAAAGACATAACAAATAAGTAGAGTCAAGGTATGCCGTAGAAACGGCGAGCTATGGGTGGCTTGTGGCAACCAGGCCCGGGTCGACAGCATGTCGTGTTCCACGCGCGACTCAAAGAGCTGTCAGCAACGAAGACGGGGCCCTATAGGGCCATTGCCTGCTAAGGTTGCGGAATTTGTTAGAAAGAGTCACCGCGGCCCTGGAACGCAAAGGGCACTAGAAGGATCACGGGTGGGTTTTAGTCAATAAGAGCCTGACACTCTCTTCCCCTTCGCCCAGAGCCGAAGAAGTCATTTGATGATTTCCCATCCAGAAAAAAAAATCTATGCTTTATAACACACAGTTTATTTTGTAGGAAGTATAAAAACCTAAAATTACTAATCTAAGCGATATACATACATTTCATGGTGTTACAATTTAGCCAGCGTCATCTCTCACTGGTACAATTTAGCCAGTGGTCCAATTTAGCCAGTGGTCCAATTTAGCCAGTGGTCCAATTAGCCAGTGGTCCAATTTAGCCAGTGGTCCAATTAAGCCAGTGGTCCAATTTACCATACTTGTCCTAACATAAGCTGACCTAGTCCACGCCTCGCATCTCCCTCACCCCAGGTCTGTGGATGTGCATCCCGTTCGCGTGGGCCAACGACCACGTGAAGCCGCTGAGCTCCATGGAGGTGGACTGGATCGGGCGGGTGGAGCCGGAGTACTACTGCTTCTACGTCGACTACGGGCTGCTACTTGTCTTCGGGGGGATTCCTTGGCAGGTGAGGGACATACTTACACTGGAGTGTACCATTACGAATGGAAAATTAGATAATTTTAATTTTTTTACCAACCCGCACTGGGCCCGTGTGGTGGATTATGGCCCATGCCCTCTCCTAGAGAGGAGGCCTGTGTCCCAGCAGTGGGAACATTAATATGCTGATTATGCTATGCTTAGGTATGCTAATTTTTTTAAACTGCAAATGTTGACGTTCCATAACTACATACCTTTTTTGACTTTGACTTTAACTGATTTGGTGGGTAAATTATTCTAGGGTCTCGTCTATCTAAAACAAGTCAACGTTGCTATCGCATTAAGGCTATGTTATTAATTACATTGATTTTACAGAAGAACAATAATGTCTTCATCATTATTTCAGAAATTATGTATCATAATGTTAATTTTGTGTTCACCAATAATGATGTGAAAAGCTTAGAAAAGTTAAGTCATTTTGGCGAGTTTGGCAAATATGAGTGTATAGGGGTGGTCGATTATTATGAATTTCAGGGTTGTTCTCATAGTAATGATGATTACAATGTCCCTTTCTGCTTTTTTCAGGTTTAGTGTTATTTATATTACACACTGTGTTAGGTTGGCATAAATACATCATTTATTTAAATTCAAATACAAATGTTTATCACACAGTACATAATCATACATTTCCAGATGCCAAGTGAATGCGCAGTCCACTGTTGCACCATTTCAGACATGAAAAAATATAATTCAAATTATACAATGTCATAAAAAAAATCATCAAAATACCCTATAAAATGTCAATATTCAAATAAACAAGTAAGTAATGTCATAAAATGAAATGAAATTGTAATGTCAGAGTATATAATGCCAAATAATTAAATCATGTCTAATACAGTCAACACATAATCAAAAATACAAATAAAATAACTTTAATAAAACGGGTGCCTCATTTCCTTCAATGAGAACACCAAAAGAACTAAAGACGTCGACGAAAGACATCAAGATATCCACGGCATCAATTGATCCCGGTCCACTCTCCACCAGGTATACTTCCAACGCGTCCTGAGCAGCAAGACGGCGGGTCGCGCTCAGATCCTGTCGTACGTGGCGGCCTTCGGCTGCATCATCATGGCCATCCCACCTGTGCTCATCGGAGCCATCGCCAAGGGCACCTGTGAGTACTCGTGTCTCGATATGCCTCATTTTCTTAAGTCGAGTCTATGACTGCTGACGCCGTATCCATTAAGAGTCGACCTGCATACAGGGTTACTTTAAGAAAACTGCGCATTTCACTAACTTGCAATAATTATCCTTAATATTGTAAAGTTAAAGAGTTTGTTTGTTTATTTGAACGCAATAATCTCTGGAACTACCAGTCGGATTTGATTTTTTGTTTTGTATTATGATAGACATATTCATGAGGATATGCGCCTACAAAGTCGCGGGCAAAATCCAATAGAAAATATTCCACAAAATAAAAGTATTTCATATTTTTTAGTTGTTGTTGTAACGAGTAATCATGATGACTTTCCTTTTGTGTCTTTTTTTTAAATTCGAAACATGCTAGAACAATGAAATACGTTTCTATTTAGTTTTGGATGAACTGCTTGCTAGACGTAAAATGATCGCACTGTTTCCGTAGTAAACCTTTATAATTATGTGCCTGTATTGTATAACAGTCTGTTACTGCTCTTTTTCTTGTTTTTACCATGGTTGCTAGTCTCTCATTCTCTAGTCAGCCGTCATCTTACCATTCATGCCTTACACAGCCTATTCATCTGTTCCCTTACCATTCTTCATTAATCTTTTCTCTTCCGCTAGCATGGAATGAGACGACCTACCACGGCGCCCTGACGCCGGAGGGCGAGCTGCCCTCTGACCAGACCTCCATGATCCTGCCGCTGGTGCTGCAGCACCTGACTCCTGACTTCGTGTCGTTCTTCGGGCTGGGAGCCGTGTCGGCGGCCGTCATGTCTTCCGCTGACTCCAGTGTGCTCAGTGCCAGCTCTATGTTTGCCAGGTGATAGTTATTTTGTGCTTTTTGGTGGGATTACGTTAGGAAATTGTAAGAAAAATTGTTTCTTGTATGTATTGGAACATTCCACAAAATACATAGGCATACATTTCAGTTGTTTTCTGGTTAGTTACGTTATTGGCAAAAAAAATATTTTTCATTCTAAGAGACAGTCTTTGTCAATGAAAATACAACCGTCTTCCAAAAGGGGTTGGGTATTTTTTGTAAAAATGTTTATTTTTTTCATTTGTCTACGGAATCTGCGACAGTTGATTTATCGGTTTCCTTGCCTAGGCGCTTTTCTGGTGGTCGCCAATCTTGATTCTGGGTTTCAGGAGTTGTAAAGACGATATGTGTATTCCAACAAATATTGCATGGTGGAAAACAGATATCGTCTTTATGATTCCTACTTCACCATCTTGCCCGTCGCCTTGTTCAGCTAGTACAAACTATAGAGCACCCTCACTGACTGTGGCCCTCCTCCCCAGGAACGTGTACAAGCTGATCTTCCGGCAGAACGCGTCGGAGATGGAGATCATCTGGGTGATGCGCGTGTCCATCCTCATCGTGGGCGCGCTGGCCACGCTCATGGCGCTCACCATCCCCTCCATATACGGGCTGTGGTGAGTACTACGTATACCTGTTCTTGTCTGCCCTCCACGTCGTCTGCGACCAGTGCGCTCCCACTGACATTGTCGTGAAAGTGAAAAAAATAATTAAATAAACAAACTTAAAAACAAACCAAAAATAACGTTTCAATTAAACTAAAAACAATGTCAGGACCGGGCACGACTACCACGAGTCTCTGGTCACACCACAGACAAAACAGAACACATTTAAACTTCTGTCAATGGCGTGACACCAGGCACCATCCAGGCACCGACATTGACAGCAAGTGGAGAATGATTGGGCCAACAAAATTTAACTGTAGTGCGTAGGTACAATAATGCTTTCCCGTAAATACAGTTTGACCTTTAAGAACAAGTTTCTTAGTTCTTAACTTTTCGTGTTTTTGCTGATACTGCACTTTAGGTTCTGGAGGGCAGAATAGTACCTAATATGTTTCTTGTGTGTCGCGCACTTCTGTTCGCAGAAGCGAAGAAAGTAATGGAGAAAAGAAGCTAATTTATTAATAGACTAACTTTTGCCTGTGACTCCCTCGCGTTAAAGTAACCTCAAAACCATCTCCAGAATCCTAGTTATCTCTTAGCGGTTGGACAATTTAGGCGTCAATGCGTAACAGATAAACAAATAGACTCTCGGTTTTATGATAGAGCAAGGTTTACAAAAATACTTCGACGTAAAACTAAATCCTCTGTCAGCGCCAACCGTTCGTGCCGCGCGAATAGCAACGTGCAGCGCTTATGTTCTAACTCTATCGTGCACTTAAGGCGCAATGTTTGAGTGAATCGTACTTCTTCGTGTGTATTTATTTTCTTCGTGTGTCTAGTGTGTGTGTGTAGTGTGTGTCAAGCGTGTGTGTGTGTAGTGTATGTTGCAGCTAACTGACATTGTCAACCATTTGATTCGCATTTAATGGCGCCGTTGAGTCAGCGGCCTAAAGAGACTGGATGTCAAGCCAATGCCTCTAAACGCGTGACGAAAATATATGAAACTAACTTTTGCCCTCGCCTTTATACACGCATATCCCGTTTTTTTCGTTCCAGTAGAAATTTCGGGAAATCTTCTCTTAATGCTATCCTACATTCCCCAAGGAACCTCTACCCCATTGCATAACTATTATACTGTACAGCTGATTTGGTTCATTATGATGATTACAATGATCCCTTTTCAGTTATTGCGTTTTTATTTTGTTACACGATGTACCTCTGGAAAACTCAAGTGAGGAAAAAATATTAACAAAACGACACATACCTGACTATATATTTTATTTGATTAATAAGTAACAGGAGCGTAATATGCAACATAGTTATAAAACTTTAATTTTTGATACCAAACCAGCTAGGGACGTTGTTGAAAAAGGAATTTGCGTTCTGAATCCAACTGTCAGAGTCTGGGAAATACTGCCCGAAATTCCCCACTGGCGACTTGGTGGTTGATTTGGTTGGTTCCGTGGTCTTTTCAACGGGTGCCGGGGTGGTTTTTTTGTCGTCATCTTTGTCGTCGCGTTTCGTTCTAAACGAAGCCGAATGAATGGAGGCGATCAAGCACACGAAGAAGAACGTGCTCAGGAAATTCATCTGGAATCATATAGAACAAAAAGTTTAATTACTTCATCGATATTGTAAACGGTAATTAGTAATTAAGTACGTTCCTTGAAATTGGTCATACTACAGCTGATATGAAAACGGGTTTGACCTGAAAATTTGGGATCTATATTGGGTGGTTTTCGAGTTATCGAAGTTTTTAGATGTTTTTGATATTTTACGCCTCGCGACAGAATGAAATGGTGCGAAATCAATTCCATTTTGGATAATCAACTGATAGTTTTCGAATAGCTCTTGGACGATTGAATCCATCAGGTAAAAAATATATTTGAACAATAAACTAATCCTATATATATTATACAAATGACGCGATGTAAAGTTCAAGCTATGAACATTTCTAATTTCTTTTGTTTGATGATTTGAATTGGCTTTGATTGCCACTGACCGGCTTGAATAAAAATATATTTAATATTGAAATAATACTTATGAGGTATTGTTGATTAGAAGGTTTCCTGAGCAAAACATATGATTCTAATTAATCCGTCAGTTAGATTATCGAAAAATATTTGACACATATTTTTTGCTTTAGCAAATATATAAAAAAATACGAAGATAAAAAGCATCAAAGATAGGTTAATTTTGTAGCACGTAGTGACGTCACAACGTCACACGAATATTCAACGCACTATATCATCTTTGTGTTTTGTTTACGTGAAAAAAGAAAAAAGACGTGTCCAATATTTTTTAGAAATCTAACTGACGGAGTAATGATGTTTTTAGTCAACTACCAATAAGGTAGTTGACTATTCGCACTAAATTGTTAACATCTAATAAAGGCGATCAGGGTGAAAAATCATAAATCAAATGATTAAAATAAATTGAATGAAAGGCTGATTTAACTTTATTCTGAAGAATAATTCTCAATTCTTCATTGCGTGCAATACTGTACACATAGTTGGCAGAGAAGTAAATAGTAGTCACAATTATGGACCCTGTCGGGCACCGCAAAGATTATGTTAAGTGAGAGAACACAGAGAGAGAGTTGAAGACACAGTTTGTTTTACTTAGTTAAAAAGTAAATAAATAATACTGTTATAATAGCAACTGTTATTGTAGTGAGCTAAGAGACAAGTGAGCTAAGTTGCTCACTATACACGAGGCTGTGGGTTGCAGCCCGAGCCTAGGCGAGGGAGCTGCTTGTGCCTCGCCTTGATGTGCCAACTACTTGTAAGTTTGTACACAGAAATATTGCAATCCCTACATACCTTTAAAATACCTATTTTCTGATTCGTGTAGCACCTAGGTATACCTATTTACCTATGATTCTCCAAGTTTGTTATAAATAGCATCTTATGAATCCTAAAATATTATAAATCTGAAAGTGGTGTGTTACGCTTTCACTTCTAAATTGCTGAAGTTATTTTAATGAATTTTGGTAAAGATATAGATGAGACCATGAACACTCACAGCTTTTTTTTTTGTTGCAAAAATCGATTAACGCGTTCAAAAGCTAATTTGAAATACTTCTTACCTTAAACGCCATTGTGTAGACTGCTTGTAAAATTCGCTCAGTGGCGTCGAATTTATATAAAATTCATATCGATTTTCATGAACATTACAATAATTTTCATCGTAACCCGTCGGCAATCTAATTGGCACGTTTGATAACAGAATTACTTTCGTGTGATACAGGTTCAGTCAGTGTCAGTCACCTTCTGCATTTCCTGTTACGTATTGGTTCATTCTTCAGCTGACTGTAAATGTTTCAGCGATAAGGACATAGCATTATCACCTTATATTATTATCATGTACTAGGTTTTGGCCAAGGCTTGAAAATTGATAAATATCAGGATTAAGTTCGTTGAATTGGGTGTGAAAAAAAAGCAAACAATTTCCTTTCCGATTTTATAAAATGAATAGTTAGATTGTATAAATTTAAGTTTCGTCTCTAGAACGACGAGGTGATGAAATTAAAAGGGTTCTTTTTGAAATTTGTCTGCGGAGCCCTGAAAAGACAGCCTATCGTGCTTATTTCTGTTGCGGAATGGTTCGAAAGAGTTACCCGGCCCTGGAACGCAAAGATCATTAGGAAGAACACGGAAGGTTTTAGTCAATAAGAGTCTGACACTCCCTTCCGCTCCGCTCAGAATCATTAGCAGAGTAAAAAAAAAACAAACTAACTATACGTTATGACAATTCTCACCAGAAAACCACGTCATACCGACATGTAATTTGAATTCAGTGACACGCTCATTTTAACAACCCCGTATTTCGACAGACCTGGGGCCGTATTATGACATCTTAAAACCATCATGTTTTCTGTGTGAGAAAAGGATAGTGCTATTCGTCCTGTATAGCTCCGTCTCTTTTTCACACCGAAAACATGATGGTTTTAAGAGGTCATAATACGGCCCCTTCATCTGTTTAACTTGTGTCCTGTAACAATCAGTCCCCTGTGCCCCGCTGACCTGCCCCCTCGTGGTCCACTTGACATCGACGAGAGCGCGCCACTCGGTACTCGCGCCAAAATATTGGTTCATCATTGTTAGTCCAAGAGCTCGCGTGCACGGGGGAAATTTGAAAATGTTATTTTTAGCGGGGACCATTTTATTTCAACTTTTCCACAGTTCGTTCAGTTGTTATGAATGGATATTATGTTCTGAAATATCTTGTCCGGACCAAGTGGCGTTGTGTCAGCTCTAGTGGTTGTTGCGTTGCAAACTATTGATCATGTCATGCCTTTTCCCAACTATACTAGGATCGGCTTCCAGTCAAACCGGATTCAGCTGTATATCAGTATTTTACGGGGAGCGGTTTACCAAACCTCCCAAACCCTGGTGTCAGATGTTCTGGCTTCTGACCATTCGTAACGATTGCCAATCAAATGCATACATATAATATTTTTCTCATATATCTGACGACACGGTTGGCGCAGTGGTTGAGCGATTGACTGCTGCGCTGTGTGCCGCGGGTTCGATTCCCGCACGGAACAAATATTTGTATGACCTACAGATAGTTTTTCCGGGTCTGGCTGTTTGTGTATGTGAATTTATATGTTTGTAAACGCACCCACGATACAGGAGAAATTCCTAGTGTCCCCACACTAGGAATTTCTCCTGTATCCTGTATATGTTTTTTAAACAAAAAAAAAAAAAATCTAGATCTATCTACTACTTGGTCCAGAGATCCAGAGAGAGCAAATAGTCTTGTATCGGGGGTTGTTCGAACAAGTCGTTGCCAGTCGACCTTAATTTAAGGCTTAATTTGCAGTAAATACAGCTATTAAAATGTAACGTATTTCGGGATCTTATCACTGAGAATACGGTTTGGATTTAGGGTGTTTCCCTATATATACTACACATATTATATATACATATAGACCCATAGTAAAAGTTGTTCATAATGATAAGTACAATGAACTCTTAAGAGGTTGTTGGTGTTTTTCAAATAACCCTGTATAATCTCGCAATTAAAACAGCGTCGAGATCTGCAAAAAATGCTTTAAAACTGTGATTGAACGCTGTCCGGTTATTTCTAAATGAACTCTACGTGAAATTATGCTCGTCTCGATGTCTGAGCGCCCCATAGCTCACGGTGTGATACCCAAATGACACATAAACATTTATTTCTCATTAGCGTCGGTGTCTGTTGCAATCAATAATGACTGCCTGTGCCCGTCGGCCGCGGTCGCAATCATAGTAGTACTGCCTATCAGATTATACTGGATGACTAAGAGTATTGCCCGGTTTTGGACGGTTTTCCCTGAACATAACGTTTGTTGTCCTTGTTTACACAACCGGATGGCTTTCACGAACATAAATGTAGAGGACAGCTGATTTTTTTTCGCGATTTCAGGTTTGTTCCTATAATAAAAGTTGTTCATAATGATGAGTTTATACTCATCATTGTGATTGTATGACCCCTTAAGGGGTTGTTGGTGTTTTACAAATAACCCTGTATATAACTTGTGTTGTCCTTGGTCTTATTAGTTTTCTTAAATGACGGCTTTCTGCTGTATTTATTTTTTTATACAAATAAAATATTTTTAAATAAGTTAGTAAGAAGATATAGATTATTATTTTATTCAGTAATCTTATTATGTACAAGTATTCTAAGTTAACTTAAATACGAGTACTAATTGATTCACGGAATGTAATACAAACGTATATAAAAACAAAATAAATAATGGGGTATCAGTTCATCCACATCGCTGTCAATGGGAAAAGTATCCATAACTCTGAAATAATCAGCAGTGTTTGAGCATATATAATCCCAAGTTTGAGCTACACGGTATATGACAAATGCTTGCACTGTCTGGTCAGGTCCACTCAAATCTGTGTGGCACTTTCCTCAAAAGGCTAACCTACATGGTTCTTATATGATTTGACCGGTATGGATTGTATGGATTTAAAGAGACTTTGACCTCTGAGTTTATTTCGGTGTTTCTTCTCAGGGTAAAATGACAAGAAATATTGGACGTGTAAAAGTGTTATGTTTAACCTACTTAAAAAATAAATATCATTTATCATTTAACATCCCTAATAATCCTAAATGACACATAGAAAAAAATCAGTTCGTGCAGCTACGGACTTAATCGGCATAACCATATCTCAGTCTGCTGGACGTACGTGTCGCCCTATGTACATGTGACTGCGTTAAGACATTATTTGTCAGTACACCTAACTTTAGGAATCCATATATTTTATTGCACTGTAGAACTTTCAATTCTCGGCACTGGACAGTGCGTTGGAAATCCAAAAATACGCTTTTAGCTCTTAATTTAATAAAAACATCCACATCGCTGTCAATGGGAAAAGTATCCATAACTCTGAAATAATCAGCAGTGTTTGAGCATAATATATAATCCCAAGTTTTTCTAAAAACCGTACAAAATGTTCGATATTTTGGTGGTTAAAAATGCTCTCCGTCCTTTCTACTCCCCCTGCTTTCAACTTTGCTGAATAATTTATTGAGCCATGATGTACCAACCCTTTATGAATCTATTTTGCATGATCCTTACCCTACCTTTTTTTTGGATGGGAAATCATCAAATGACACTCCCTTCTGCTCCATCCAGAGCGGGAGACCGCTCTGGACGGAGCAGAAGGGAGTGTCAGACTCTTACTGACTAAAACCCACCCGTGATCCTTCTTGTGCCCTTTGCGTTCCAGGGCCGCGGTGACTCTTTCGAACAAATTCCGCAGCCCTAGCAGGCATTGACCCTATGGGGCCACGTCTTCGATGCTGACGGCTCTTTGAAGCGCGCGTGGAACACGACGCGCCCGAGACCCGGGCCTGGGGCCGTATTATGACATCTTAAAACCATCATGTTTTCTGTATGAGAAAAGGATAGTGCTATTCGTCCTGTATAGCTCCGTTTCTTTTTCACACCGAAAACATGATGGTTTTAAGAGGTCATAATACGGCCCCTGGTTGTTATCGGGCGGCGAGCCACCCATAGCTCGCCATCCACAGGCCCGCGCCTAATGTGGCCCTATCCCTACCCTACCCATGTGTGACATATTTGTGAAGGTGTGCCTTGATCCAAAACCTCATTAAACATCGAAAAGAAAATACGATCATCCGAGGTAAGAAAACGTCACACGCAGACATACAGACAGAGCCTCGGACACTTGAACTACGGTAAGTCTCGATGTTGCGCACATCGATTACGATCGTCATTCCAGCGACACATGCGAGGGCTAATGGTCGATACCGAAAATATATAATAATAGTCGACCATTACTCTAATGGGGTAATGTTTTTATGCACGATGGGGCCGGGGTGATGCAAGGGTCCTTCGAGATCTGACGCTCTTACGGACTCAACGTTGCTTACATTTTTTATTTGATTATCATTATAAAGATCAATAAATTAGACTGATAGCCCATTACAGGCCTTTTTTTTCTGGATGGGAAATCATGCGTCAGGCGGAAGGTGAGGACGCCGCGGCATCTCTCCGATACTCCTCAAAGATGGGACTTACGCAAAGGGCACTAGAAGGATCACGGGTGGGTTTTAGTCAGTAAGAGTCTGACATTCCCTTCCGCTCCGCCCAGAGCGGGAGAAGTCATTTGAAGATTTCTCATAAAAAAAAAAATCTAAAAAAATTCACTTATAAAATAGAGAAAAATAAATACTTTATCGACATTCGCATCAAGTTACTGAGCAGATGACTAATTTTTATAATACAGCTCACTACAACGGTTCTCGCACTGCAGCCATTGTGTCAAAATAACTATATGAAGAAGTTTCAGCTTTAGCACTTCCTGGCGGATGAACACTAGTACTAGTATGGAATGAATCTATGTATGTATATCATGCTACTAGCTGCTGCCCGCGACTTCGTCCCCGTGGAATCCCCGATTTTAAAACATTCTTTATCGCTGCTCCGCTCCTATTGGATTAAGCGTGATGATATATAGCTTAAAGCCTTCCTCGATAAATGGTCTATTCAACCCAAAAATAATTTTTCAATTCGAACCAGTAGTTCCTGAGATTAGCGCGTTCAAACAAACAAACTCTTCAGCTTTATAATATTAGTATAGATTTACGTAGCTTATTTAAATTTCTGCGTCAGGTCGTTACAAGTTCTGCCTATAATTTGTTACTAGCGGGATTGATTTTTATTAAATTAGTAGCTAAAAGAGTATTGTTGGATTTCCAACGCACTGTCCAGTGCCGAGAATTGAAAGTTCTACACTGCAATAAAATATATGGATTCCAAAATTTTGGTGTACTGAGAAATAAGCTCTTCACGCAGTCACATGGACACAGGGCGCCACGTACATCCAGCAGACTGTGATATGGTTATGCCTATTAAGTCTGTAACTGTAAGCACTGAAATTTAGTTTTCCGAAAATCAGAAATACCAATTAAGATTATTAGGGAAGTTAACCAACTAGTGACCCAGATTGCGGTTTCGTCTGCCCCAATTTGCTGTACAATTAATTTAATGAATTTTACCACATGCCACCCATTAATTAAAAACTGAAACCACTTAAAACCTCAGAATGCTAAACACTCAGGGAGATCAATGTATCACTGGGGTTGGATTTAATTATTTTTGAACCAACAACAAATCTTTGTAACATGAACGAAGCCGGCCGGCTCTGGCCGGCTCCACTCGGCTCCACTCGGCTCCACTCGGCTCCACTCGACTCCGTATGCAAAGGGATTACTTCTCTCACAGCAGGACGAGTTGCTAATTGAAACTTAATCCTCACTACCGACACCCCTTCTACTGGTTTACCTCTACACGAGTGTAGGGTTGTCGATAGATACTGTTGAATTTTTAATTATTTTTAACCGGCTTCCAAAAAAGGAGGACGTTCTCAATTCGGATGTTTGTATTTTTTTTATGTATGTTCGGGCATAACTCCGTCAAATATTAATAATTAGACGGTTTCGCAAAATTATTTTTTTTTATTCGAAAGGGGTTTATTTCGAAATGATCTCATTTAAATTTCATATAGATCTGATGATGAGTTTCGGAGACAGATAACGGAACTCTTCAATAAATGGTTATATATATTAGAAATTGCTGAAATCGCATGTTTGTTTATTATTTACACCATTAGGTACAACCGACTTCTACACAAAAAAAAAAAAACAAAAAGTACAAAATAACTTTAATTTCGGTACTCGGTGTATTTGGTTGCGTTTTTTTTTAAGTCTTGGTTGGATTTGCGTTTGTACTCGTAAGATACTTCTAATCGTTGGCATCTAGTCAATGGACGAAATTATCGAGCATAAACAATTTATCGTCATCTGTCTTCGGGTTAAGTTGCTGAGTTAAATTGATTGATTAATTAAAACGTTGTGTGATACAGCACAGAGGATCACTTAATGCCTCAAAGCATTAACGATGACGTAGAAGACACGATTTGTATCAAAATTGTTCGTGTAAAGGCATTTCTTGTTAACAGAATTGAAATAGTAATACAACATACTTATACACACGATACGTTCAAACGGCTTACCAAGTCACTGACCCGAAAAAGATTTCCTCTAAAATTCGAAGACTAAGAATAAAATCTCGCCAGCTGCTGCACACTACAACCCTATTCGCCCCCTTTCACCCCCTACAGGTATTTCCGGAGGGTTCACGCGGGCACACGGTCGATTGGATACGACTGCTCACACCTGAATCGAAATTGGATGCCGTGTAGTCTGTGGCAAGGAGGCGAAAAGGGGTGTGTGGGGGACGGGGGGCGAATTGAAAATTTAAACTCCTAACTAATTTCACTCTGCCTCTGGCGAAGAATGAATCCGTTTATTTTTGAAATAGAGCTGTCGTGAAACTGAACTGCATTTCAAATGTCGTATTTAAAGCTTTAGCATCGGCTCCTGGATTTAGCTGTGGGCTGACAAAGAGCAGGAGCAGTGGTGGCCGAGTGGTATCGGCCCCGACTAACGAAATGTAGGTCACGGATTCGAACCCCGCCAGGCGCATTACTTTGTGTAATTAACTTCATCACCACTGCTCTCAAAACGGTGAAGGAAAACATCGTGAGGAAACCAGCATGTCCTAGAACTAAAAATTCGAAGACATGTGACATTCACCAACCCGCACTGGGCCCGCGTGGTGGATTACGGCCCATTCCCTCTCCTAGAGAGGAGGCCTGTGTCCCAGTAGCGGGAACGTTAAAAGGCTGATTATGCTTATGCTGACAAAGAGCTCGTCTGACTCCATTAGCCACTTAGCTAGTGAGGCATTATTGATGGATGAGTCGGTTTGTATAAATAACTGTGTCGCTCTGATTACTTCAAAACGAAGTTATACATTGAATCAGTTATTAGATAAGCATTGGTATTTACATAAATTATTCTAATAATACGAACAGATATCGTTTCAGAATATACATACCTTTGTGAAACAAACAGGCGTTCATTTTTGTTTATGACACATTTTTAAACATTTCTAGGTATATTCGTGCAACAATAGTACAATTGTAGGTACAGCACAAACCTTGTACATACGCTCACAGTCGTCACTCATTTACTCACCAAATTAGAAATTACGCAAGACTGCACCAATTGATATCGGTGTGCGATCTATATTGGAACACTTAGCACTAATTTATATGCTGTGGCTGTTCAAGCCATCAATTCATCATTTGATGGGATCATAAACAGTGAGGCGCGCAATCCATGGGTCGTGATGGAGCCAGGGCCACGGGCCGACGGCGCTCTAATTGCATCCGACGCTACCCACGCGCAGGACGAGCTGCTTCGAAAGGAAGATGGCGCAATCAGCCCACGCCATCGAGTTATTAAGCTATATAAATATTGCAGTAAAGTAAATAAATGGAATGATTAAGGCATATTAAAGTGTCGACGGAATTAATGTTCTTCTGATGATGAGTTGTATTTTGTTTCCGATGGTGCCGTTTCCAGTGGTTAAGGAATTCATGAAATTCTGATTGCCTTGGACCTAGATACATACATTATGCTATTCAGGGGAAGACAAAAATGTAGGCGAAGCTCTTGTCTCCAAAACAAAATAAATAGGTAGATATAAACAAACGAACAAATGTCATTTTCATATAGGATTTTAGGACAATCGATCATACTCGTAGGTGATGCAGTAGATTCGGGTTAATTTAAGGACGAATACGGGCGAAAATATTCTCAGTTACCAACATGTTTTACTATCGATTGTTCGGAGCCTTATACTTAGCGTATTAATTATCAAAGCTAAGAACCAATTTGGTTACTTTAAACGGGCATTTGATTTCTTTTAAGTATAAGATTCTGCATTTCCTACACACGGCCTTTCATTTACTCCAGTGACATATGTGAAAACTGTATTCCAGATTCCACTTCCCATAAATCAAAAGAACCCGAGTAACCGGCTCCAATGTTCCAGGTCGATGTGCTCCGACCTGGTGTACGTGATCCTGTTCCCGCAACTGCTGATGGTGGTACACTTCAAGAAGCACTGCAACACGTACGGCTCGCTGGCGGCCTACATCGTGGCGCTGCTGGTGCGGCTGTCCGGGGGGGAGAAGCTGCTGGGGCTGCCCCCGCTGATCCACTACCCCGGCTGGGACCCCGTCAACGAGGTGCAGCTGTTCCCCTTCCGGACCATGGCGATGAGCATGTCCCTGTTCACGCTGGCGTTTATCTCGTGGTTGTCTGTGTGAGTATACTAGTTTAGTTTTATTATTGATCGGTTCGCGCTTGACCACGAGCCCGCCTCTTGGAAAGCGAGTGTGTGGTCGACGATGGGCACGCTTGCCTCGAAGTCACTCGTGACATAAAGATTTGACTGGAATATTTCTTAGGATTAAAAGTGTGGTGGTGTCATAGTAATGGGCTTGCAATCGTTCAGGGCCCCAAGTCTGCTATTACAATAGTGTCAGAGTGGTCTATCATTGATTTTATAATGGTTGATTTTGAAAAGTTTGGTAATCTACTAATATAAAAGCGTCATTGTGACTTTCCAATGGTCAACCACTGACACTCCATTGAAAGAAATAGCATAGAATGGTAATTTTGTACATAATGACAAATGAATGACAGACGTATGAGGTAATCTGCAAACATTTTGACAGTTCCTTTAATCAGTGACCTATCATTAGAACGTCGTTGTGCAGTTATTTCTTTTAATAGCTCGGTTGTCATAAAGTATTACGAGACTATTGACCGACCAATGATCGACCATTATGAATTTAGCAGACTACGAACTTTTAGCAAAATGACAATGGGGTCGTGTTGGAATGACAAATTTATAAAAATAGCAGACATGGGGCTCTGGTATATTACCAGTTACTTATTTTGGACAATAAGAAGATAAGGTACTATGCTTGTTTCCTCCTCGGTCGAGTCAGATTGTGTTTCCATCGAACTATTAGACTACAGGAACAGAGACTGCTCCTGTGTTGCGCTCAACTTATTGTGTAATATCTCCTGTATTTTTACGAGTATTGCCTATATTTTACTACCAAAAAAAGCATCTTTTTCCCTGACAATTTGTATTAAAATTATAACTAGACTGAAATGTCCCACTGCTGGGCAAAGGCCTCCCTCCACTCCTTCCACAGTTCCCGATCCTGTGCCACATCCTGCCAATTCCCAAGGAAGACATCCAAGTCGTCCCGCCATCTCCTTCGTGGTCTACCGCGGCCCCGTCTCGCAATAGTTTCTATGCAACTCAAAATCCTACCAGCAACAAACCTTTTATAAAATTACTAGCTGAACCAGCAACCGTTGTTTTGCCATATAAAAAAAAAACAATTTTAAGGGTCCCCTTTATCATTTAAGGGTATGAAAAGTAGATAATAGCCGATTCTCAGACCTACTGAATATGCATATATAAAATTTCATAAAAATCGATCAAGCCGTTTCGGAGGAGAATGGTACCTAACATTGTGACACGAGAATTTTATATATAAGAGATAAGAAATGATCATACGAGCAAAACACTATTCAGACCTATTTCACAGCATCTAACTTGAACAAGATGAAACATCTTAAAAGCGATCGTTCATGCAGATTGATTGATCCAATTCACCTCGAGCGCTCAGACTCGACCAGTGAAGTTATCGACACTACGTAATATGATAGATAACAGACATCGGCTATATTGAATAATGTCTAAAATAGAACGTGTTGGATATTTCTAGTGATGCCTGTACGTTACCTCTAAATTATAAATTGAGCTGTCAGCTCCGCTACCTCCCTTGCCATGAACAGTTCTCGTGTACATCCTGCCTACACAAGGGCAGAAAATAGCTAAACTATTAAAATATTCAGTCGAATATAAGCCAGCGAAGCTTATTAAAGAATATATAGATAGAAAGAGACAGATTGACATCGAGAAAATCACTCATTTTCCAAATTTGAATTTGGAATTATGTTCTTTAAAATTTAAACTTTCAATGATACCAAAACCAGCCAGATACAAATAGTATGGTAGCCAAAGAGATTTTATTACAAGTTCATACATACTATAATGCGAAAAGACGTTTTCCCCAACCTAATAGATGCTCCTGTTAAAGTTCATGTTTGAGTACCATGTGTGTATTTAGAAAATGAATAAATTGACCTCTGCTGGTAATACTTGTTTCCATAAATAGTAGTATACTCTAGTTGCATTGTCCTCACATATGTATATATTTATTATTTTCTATACCGAATATTGTAAAACATTTATTGGAAAAGAGACTCAAGACTCCACCTTTGGGAATGGCCCCTAAAGTCACTTAATATGGTAAGTTTTAATGATGAGGTTCAAAAGTGCCGTTTAATGGCCTAATTGAAATAAACGTTTTGATTTTGACTTTGAGATACCTTAGTAACAATGTTACCGTTCTATGTGACTGACGGGTTTACATCAAAAATGTATTTTCGTAATATCTTCGACCTTTGAGTCGAAGATAATTGAAACGGCTCAAATATTTGACGAACTTCATAAAATATTCCTCAACGTTACGACCACTTCGGAGGTAATCGTATTAATAATTTAGACAGTTCTTCAATTTGGGGTAACAACAACAAGCTCTTAATAAAACTTGTCGACTGAGTTGTTATTTACACGGCAGTTGTGGAAATGTCGTTTTCGACCTTATCCATGTTTTACTTAATTGGCTTTGAAAATGGCTTCGCTTGTGAGAGTAAATATGTATAATAAATTTATTTAGGTCACCTATTTTTATGTAGTGTTAGTATTTTTGGTAACAAGTAACTGAATACCCAATCTAGAATAGGTATTATATTTTGATCAATCTGTATTTAAATATTTGTTTTACTCTAAGAATAAATCGACATAATACTTTGATAAAGTTTATAGATACAAACGAATACGTCTATAGTATAATATAATATATGGTTTTGCCCGTTTTCATAAACATGTTAAACTTATTTATGCCGGTAGTGTCTCTTGAGCAGAGGGCCTCGCCGTCACATATTACATTCGTTTGGATGGCCCATCGTACGAGAGGGCCATCGTTCGTAGGGGGCCACATTAAGGTCGCGGGGTCAGGCCTTTTGAATTAAGTATTCAGGGACGAAGAGGGTTGATAAAATGAGGTCGGTTTATCATTTTAGTATATGTTGGAGCTGTTCGAATAGTATGTTAATTGAGAAGCAGTATTGGTAATTAAGAGGTTTCGCATTGATAACAAGAACTAAAGCAGTCTCCCCATGTACAATACTGGTATTCAGCGGGCCTAGTTAGACTGTAAGTTGATTTAATATAGTTGGTGATAGGTTCGGCTGATGATGATCACTGAGCACTAAGTAGAGTAGCTCTAGAAAAATCCAACTCCTACTAATATTATAAACGCGAAAGTTTGTAAGTATGGATGGGTGTTTGTTACTCTTTCACGCAAAAACTACTGAACGGATTTGTATGAAATTTAGCACACAGATGGTTTATAACCAGGATTAACATATAGAATAGATTTTTATCCCGATATTCCCATGGGAACGAAACTTATGCGGGTGAAACCGCGGTGCGCTGCTAGTAACTACATACAAATGTATATCTAGTGGCCCACTCCGCGTTTTTTAAATTGTCTTTCAGAACCTTCTTCTGACAATAACAAACACAACAAAAACAGAATTAGCGAAATTGTTTCAGCCGTTCACGCGTGATGCCGTGACCAAGGGAAATAAAGATTCATTTTTGTATATTACAAAAGAGTTTACATTGCTTTTTGTAATAGCCGCGGTGAGGTTTGTGAAAACTCAGGTTTAATATCTGAGTGTGTTGAGGATAATTATATTTAAAGAAAACGATGCGTTAAGTTTAACGAGCAAATTCTATATTCGCCATCTTCATTTTCGTACAATATTCAAGGAGAGGGGTGAAGGAACAATACTTTTGATATAACCATCACGACGAGTGATTACTATGTGATAGTGTCTTTCTTCGCCCCGAGATGTCGCTATCAGTCTCTTGTGTATTTATGAATTACAAGGTTACGACCATTATCTATGGTTACGACACTTTTTATTCTGGGTACATTGGTGTACACAGCTTATATAATATTGACACGTGCGCTAATAACACGACATAGGACTAGAAGAGAGGTTGTAGGTTCGATGTTTATCTGCTTTATTGCGGTCGTGAGCTTACGTCAGCACAGACCACATTCAGAACCTATGAGATGTCTCTTGCACAAACAAATTAGGCAAAGGTGAGTAAGCTATGTTCGACCCAAATATCTGAGTTTAACAATAAAACGAACGTTTCGCAATACAAAATGATTGACTCGATCACAATTCTATTGTAAGTGACAAATATGCAAGTATTGGTTTCAAAGATGGAGTAAGTGCAATAAACTGTTGTCGTGTAAATTCGAACATGATAAATTCTTAGATATCTGTCAAGGGGACAGGTAACATTCTATTTTTACCTCTTTATATTCCATCCAACCATCCAATCTCCATCTTTATATTCTCAATTACTTACTACATTTTACAATTAAATAAATTACGTAATGATTCATGTCATAATTACCTGCTGATACATCCACACTAACAGATATTTCGTTACTATTATCATCACTAAGATCGAGGAAGTGAGTGTGAGAATTTGAAAATTCTGATATTTTATTTTATTTCTGAATGGTATATTTGACCACTGCAACACGGGCATAGTTCGCCATCCGCAGGCTCGCGCCTACGGTGGCCGAGAATCGCCTTGCGACTCCCGACGCCCGGGGCGTTTTTATCTGTTACGGCGGCTGGAGCGTGAGGTTTCCCTCAAAAGGAGATGACCACGCTAAATTGTTGGTCTTTGGCACTAAATCGTGTATGTATTATGTTAAGTACTATGATATAACGTTGTCGAATATGAAAATTCAACAACTTAGGTAACACCACTGTCATTAATCTTATTTGACGTCTTTCCGGATTCATCTAGCTAAAGATAAATATCATTTATCATTCTCTTTAGTTTCTGCCTCCAACTTGTTAATGCGGGTGACTATTTTATAAATGTTGATAGGCTCGGGTTTGACGATCTCACGTGGTCTAAAGCGATGATGTGGTCGACGATGGAGCACGCTGAACTTATTAACTTTTTATTTAAAGACCCCAGGTTGTAGCTATCAAGAAACCAGTTCAATTGTTAAACATTATTGTATAATCTACATTGTCTGTTTACCTCTCTCTGCAAAGAAAAATAGATACTTTCATATTTAAAATCTGCGCACAATTTTCATACATCCGCTTTGTACAGAACGCCGACCTCTAGTCTTAATTCTGCAAGAGGTTTTTGCCGAGTACTTAATATCATTATAACACGCTTGGATGCTGCATCCAGGATTTACCCTAGGGATTTTGTGAGATAGATTTTATCGTAGAGTTTATCCACATAAAATCAAACAACTCGTGATTTACTCTATCCAAAAATTACGCAAGGACGTTTTAGGGACTGGCATTATTATTTTATTGGTTAATCAGTGTACATGATTAATCGTTACGTGGAGATTCTTTTAAATTTATAATATATTAAAAAATAAACATGATCTTGCTACAACGGCCAAGCGCATGGTTGAAAACCCAAAGCGTCTCATGAGGATGGTTCCGTTGCTATAAAATTGATTTTATCTGTAATTTATAGTTTGCACTATTAGATACAGCTTGGGACTATTACCAGATACCCATTAGTAAATCATCGACGAATACATCGGCCGTAGTCGTGACGCACAGACGAACAGCCGCTCACAATGATCTGTAATGACTGGAAAGTGATTGTGTATCACGACTTGTATGAGTTCTAGAAGAACCACATTAGTACATTGTTTACTTATTTAGAACACAGTTTGTGTATCTGGATGATGTAAGTGGTGTAAGTTTAATTTATCACCAATATCTTCCTGTCCTTATCCCAGGTTACCTACTTGTGGTCAACGCAATACGTTTTTTTTCTTCCATTCTGTTCTCATGCTATCACTTACTCTATTTCCTTTCACATCACTCCTCAGACCATCCTATTATTAAAATATCATTTATTTTTTCTTTGACCTCCCTTTCCCTCTCCATCCTTCTATTTACACACACATTTATATTCGTAACTATTTTAGTTATATGCGTTTCATCCCTCATCTTCACATGACAATACCAAGACAAGCTGTTCCTTTAATGTTTTTCTGTCACTGGCACCACTTGAGATCTTCCTCAAATATACTCATTTCTCAGTTTATCCATTCTCGTCCATTAATTTCCACGTTATTATAGAATTAAGTACTTTTCAGTATGTTTGCTTTATGCGGCAATTACAGGTTGATGCTGTTATTAGTTAGCTCATTCCCAATGGTTTACGCTGTGTTTTGTGTCTGTATTATGTCACCAAGAGCTTAATCTAAGAATATGTCAAAGCAACTTAGAGGTGTGCATTCAAATACATAATTGCAACATTAAAGCCTAAGTTTAATGTGTGATCAAACCATTATTGAGAAACTATAAAACAAGCTAATCAATTTCTTGACTTCCTTATAATTTAAGTTTTGTTAGAAATTACCTATTAATCAGTTCGGGTACGTTTACCGACTATAAAGTTATCTATTGGGTGGTGCTTTCTCAACTTTTTCAAAAGATTTGAAAATCCATTGGTCTTGTAACAATTATTATTGCAGCTGACTATCACTATAATTTGTTTGATGGCTTGTTTTCGATTTTCTTATAACTTAGAAGTTAGCACTGGTCATAAACGTTGAACTGCTATCACCGTAAATGTATTCATGCTACAGGTCTATTGCATTGCAAATAAAGAGCTTCTTATTATTTAGGAGAAGAACCTACGTATACGGAAATAATAATAACATTCAGGAATTGACACTTAGGTACTGTATTTGTGGCATGTAAATGATACTATTGCAAGTACTCTGACCACCAAATAGAATGTAGCCTCTACGTGTATGATTGCTTGCCGTTCAAACAATTAGGAAGCAATCTTCGACAGAACATAATTATCATGTTTCCTATGATGTAGTGTTGTAATAGCCGTTTCTTACCGTCATCAGAATTGATATTATGAACTTTATGTTTGGAATCTCATATGTGTCGTGTTCCGGCAGGTTCCTGTTCAACGGCGGCTACCTGAGCCCCGAGTCCGACTACTTCAACTGTGTTGTGAACATTCCCGAAGACATCCGCCGCGTCGACGAGCCCTCGGAGGCCGGCGAGCAAATGTCCGTCCTCGGCGGAGTGCCGGGCCGGCTGTACGGCGCCGCCTCCACTCTCGTAGGACCTGACGAAAAGTGCGGCAGGATCAACCCTGCCCTCGAGCCCGATGACGATGATCTAGACGATCCCAACGACGGGCCCACCCCGCTGTTCGGCAGCAGCAGCGCGCCCCCGCCCGTGCAGCCCTTCGGCAAGCAGACGGCTTTCTGAGACGATAAGTACCTTTATTAGTTCACTTGTCCAACATCTCTGCAGGCGGCCGGCTGCGGACCGCTGCGGACCGCGGGGTGAGCGGACTCGCCGTCGCGGGATTATATTTTCCGAAAATTTTACTATTTCTTATTTTTCATTTAAATTCGATAAGATCGTTACATCGAAGTATGGAACAGTATCTTCAGTATTTTTCGAAATAACGACTAGAATGTTATGCTCAAGACGGTCGAAACGAAACATATCATCAATATCTTCCTATTTAAACAAACCATTTTGTAAATTTCGCATATTTCATACTACAAATACGCTGTAGAAACGAAATGATTTCTTTTAATTCTATTACTAATGACGACGTAAGCGCAAACTGATATAAAATATATTTAATGAATAAATATTATCGTGTAGGAATAAATGCATAAAAGCAATAGATGTATGTTTAATAGTTGATGTAAAAATGAATTAAGCTGTATTATTTTGTAGTGAAAAATATATAAATACTACGAAGTGTTGCAACTCATACATATCAAAATGTGAATTATATTCGTTGTTAGAGAATTTATATATACGAAATATAATTTATATTGATGACGATTCCTTATTTAAGTCAATTAATGTAGAGAGAAGAGCACACGAGTTTATGTGCTTGTAGAGACACTGTGTCAGTGCGCGTGAGTAGAACGAGTAATGTTGACCAAGCATTATCATCATACGAATGTAAAAATGGTATAAAATATACATATCGCTTGTAAAGCATCACCCACTACCTGATATACATACAAATGTATAATATATGGCTCGTCCATAGTTTAGTTAATTCGATAATTTGTATAAAAAAGTCCGCACAAGGAATATATAAAAAAGCATATATGCATATTTAAAACAAATGTTTATCTAGTGTAATTAGGACACTTTAGCGGCAAATATGTTTTATATGCTTTGTTTTCAGGTCACAAAGGTTTACGATGTAAAGATATATTTGTTATTGTTTAGAGTGGATATCGTACGGTTGGAGTCATGTGAACCCACATATTATAATGTATACATATGTGTAGATCCAAATGAAGGACAAAATATATAATATTGGAGACAGAATCTTTCTGACAATGCGCTATTGTGTCAAACAACAGAGAACTGGCCTAAAATCAGCTGAGTTACTAATGAAACGCAACAAAGTAAAGTCGTATTAATTGAAATATTTTTAAATTTCGTCTGTATATGAATAATAAATACGTGTAAAATGGTAATAAATATATTTAAAGAGCTTTCTGGGGCGACAGGCGAGCGTCGCGTCGCTGGTAGATATAATCGGTATTTTTGAACTTATAAGTGTTTTGGTGTTCACAAATTCTAGTGTTTCCCCGAATCCGGAGCGTCCTGACGTCTATACCTATATGTGTGTTAATGTCCATATTTAAAGCTTTTTGAAGTAATGTTTCTAAATATATCAAGAAGTATCTTGCGAGTAGATGATAGGAATCAATTTTGGCAACTTTTATCCTATTGGATGGAGAACGAGTGTGTTTACAACTAAGTATAAAGTATATAAGTAAATGCATATTACTGCATATTTAGCAACAAGTTATATAAAATGTAGATAAACAGTTGCCATATTTGATACCTTACCAAGCTTTCAAATTGTTTTTTGATAATAAAGTTTACATATAAATCGTTTAAAATTGGAGATATTTTCTATATGCGTTGCAAATGTAAAGATATAATTATGATGTGATATCCACCTGCCTAACCTTTGCTAAGACTACGAACTCAATACATATCATCTCTATGTGACTTACGTATATACATATCATAGTGTTTAGTGTGAAATACATATCATATTTGTAAGTGTAGATTATAGGTATCGTTGTTGTTCTTCGGCGCCGCTTCCTGATTGATCTTTATTACTTATCATTAAAATATGCATTATATGATTTTGCATATTTATATCAATAGCACAAAAAAAGGGATGCAATGATAACATAACTTATAATAACAAGACTAAGAAGTTACATTTCAGTATAATGTTTTTCTAACGCATCGGTACCGTATTTTGGATATATTTAACATGAAAATGTCTCTATTAAATAGATGTCTTTATCAAACACGAAAATACTTGAATAAATATGTGTGTTGTTTACTTGAAATATATATTTTTAAGATTTATCTCTACTGTAGTACATTTTAAATATACATATATATTCGTTTGTTATTCAGTGTGTTTATAAAGAGACAGTGGTCAGGAAGCGGCTCCCCACTGTTAGCTAGTAGATATACCTACTATTGACTTATTCCTAGTTCTTGTTGAATATTTTGAAAAAGAAAAATGTGTAAAAAAATGTGTAACGTTGTGAATTCCGCGCTCGCTCCGGCGACATCAAAATAAAACATATAGCATGTTCATCGTGTTTGTTTTGTATATCCTCAGTCCTGATCACAGAATTATAAAATACAGGGGATGTGGTAAGGGGGCTTGCCGGTGTCCGCGCGACATGGTCAGGGAGACCATGTCTTAGGCAAACCCAAAGGGCCAGCTCTGAAAGTAGTGCGCTTTCGACCGTGGTCGTGATCTACACTAATATTATAAAGAGGAAAGATTTGATTGTATTTTTGTTTGTTTGTTTGCATCGAAAACCGCGAGGCGCTGCTAGTAGGATATAAGAATGCCCTGTTGTTCAGTGGTTTCTTGTAAAAACCGCTACTACTACTACCTACGATATTCAAACTTTGTATGTTTAATGATTGTACTGATGGCACTCTATCTTGAAAAAAAAAAAACTATTTAGCATCATCCAAAGCATAGTTATGAGAGTTAAAAAAAAACGACGAAGTGTTTCAAGAAAAGGTAGGTAGTGCCCTTGCGCTTCGCTGGGCTCGTCTTGGCGAAGGCACTACCGTGTCCCCAGATGTTTACAATGATTACATTGCTCGTCAACCACTACCTAAGTTTGTCGCTAAGTGACTCGATAAGCAATGTAAAAATCTTGTTTATTATATCAATGCTCTTGATCCTTGCGGAAAAGGTGACCCTTTTCTAAAGATGTCAGTCTGAACACTTCTCCGTCTCTCTTTTGTATAAGTATCTGAGACAGCTGAAAGCCTGGCTTGTGAATATATCATACTGTGATCATCAACTACCTGAGGAGCTCGAGGCTGAATAATATTGACAGATGTGTTGCTGGGGAGCTTGTTGCGTCACTGCTTCTTCCCAGGTAAAACACTAGGAAGTGTGGTTTTGGGGGACTGTCTTAATGTAAAATTTGACGTTCAAAAAGTGCTGTCTCTCAGTGTTGTCTGATGCTGTGCTGACTGGATTTCAAAATCAAAAATCATTTATTCAAACTAGGCTAGTTTGAATAAATGACTTTTGATTTGATTTTGAAATCCGGTCCAATTTGTTGAGATTGATGAAAAATATAACAACCATTAAGTATTATTCTAAGAGCCCATTCCCTAGACTTTCAGCAGTGCGTCAGTCAGTCTGCATTTTGAAAGGTGTCTGTGTCTCACAGGTGTATATAAAAAAAACAAGCCCTTTAATATTTACAAAACATATAATTTATACAAAAAGTATAATTACTCAGACTTAAACTAAATTTTTGTACAGTTTCATTAATTCAATAATTACAATTAAGTTAAAGTTAATACTTTCAAGCGTCGCTTACTCGGTAAGCAGCTGGCGACGTTCTCGACTCGCAGAGAGACTTCCTTCTCGTTTCACTCATAACTCTATGCACCGATTGCAGATCACATTTTTGTTACAATAACAGACGGAATACTTCGAGCTGGCTGCGAGCTTCACGGAAAAACCCTTTTCTTCAATATTTATTGCCCTAGCATGTTCATAGCCTGCGATTCTTTTAAAAGAAAACCCTGAAGCATTCCATATATTTCGTCGTTTTAAAAAACTTCTAAAACACACAGTTTTCACTGGAAACTTACATTAATACATACATCCATATTTTTTGACATTCACAACGTCAATACTGAAGATACTGTGATAACTTAATAATTGACTATTTTATATTAGTACTAGGATGCTAGGAGCCTGCAGGGTCTAATACACATAGCCGCCATTGGAGTCATAGCTCTGGGTGATGGTGGCCGGCACGCCGCCCCCACCCGACGAGTACCCGCCAGAGCCTCCGCCTGAGGAGTATCCACCGCCACCTGCTGACGGGTATCCGCCACCACCTCCGGATGAGTGGCCGCTGCTACCTCCCGATGAATATCCGCCGCCGCCACCACCAGACGAGTAGCCTCCACCGCCTCCGGACGAGTGGCCGCCGCTACCTCCCGACGAGTATCCGCCGCTGCCACCACCAGACGAGTAGCCGCCACCGCCTCCGGACGAGTGGCCGCCGCTACCTCCCGACGAGTATCCGCCGCTGCCACCGCCAGACGAGTAGCCGCCACCGCCTCCGCCAGAGGAGTAGCCTCCTGATCCGCCGCCATGACCGCCGCCGCCGCCGCCGCTAGAGTGGCCACCTCCTGAAGAGTAACCGCCGGAACCTCCCGAGGAGTATCCACCAGATCCTCCCGAAGAGTATCCGCCACCGCCGCCGCCAGATGAGTGTCCACCGCCGCCGCCGATGCTAGGAGCGCCATAGCTACTTGAAGGAGGTGCTCCGTAGGAACTGGATGGAGATGCAGCTGGGGCACCGTAGCTCGAAGACGGACCACTTGAGCCAAAACCGCTGCCGCCTCCGAAACTGCTGCTTCCAAAACCGCTGCCGCCGAAGCCGCTGCTGCTGAATCCACCGCTGCTACCACCGGATGAGGAAGCTCCGTAAGAGGACGATGGCGAGGACGCGGGAGCGCCATAAGATGAAGATGGGGGAGACGCGGGAGCACCGTAGGACGACGACGGGGGAGAGGCAGGGGCACCGTAAGAACTGGAAGGTGGTGAGGCTGGCGCGCCGTAAGAGCTGGATGGTGGAGATGCTGGTGCACCGTACGAGCTGGACGGGAGAGATGCAGGTGCACCGTAAGAGCTGGATGGTGGGGAAGGAGCTCCGTATGAACTAGATGGGGCAGACGAGGGAGCTCCGTATGAACTTGATGGAGGAGATGGGGCGCCATAAGAACTGGATGGAGAAGGAGCTCCGTACGAGCTGGAAGGAGAAGAAGCAGGGGCTCCATAAGAGCTCGATGGCTTCGAAGGCTTAGGGGCACCATAAGTCGTGGAAGGTCCAGTTGGCACACCATAGCTGGTCGCTGGTGGTCTTGCCGGAGCGCCATAGGAACTGGAAGGCTTGGAAGGAGGAGGTCCGTAGGAGCTAGAAGGTTTTGACGGTGGGGGTCCATAGGAGCTGGATGGTTTCGATGGTGGGGGTCCATAGGAGCTGGATGGTTTAGAAGGTGGTGGTCCGTAGCTTTGAGAGGGAGGTCCGTAGCTGCTGGATGGTTTCGGTGGTCCGTAGCTTGGTTTCGGAGGTCCGTAGCTTGATTTAGGTGGGCCATAGCTGCTTGAGGGGCTGGGGGCACCGTAAGATGAGGATGGACGGCCGCCACCGCCACCATGGCCGCCGCCACTGTGGCTACCGCCGCCGTGGCCGCCACCCCCATGGCCACCACCGCCGCCTCCGTGTCCACCACCACCGCCGCCTCCGTAGCCGCCGCCGCCACCACCTCCGTGGCCACCACCACCGCCGCCTCGAGGAGGTGGGAGGTACGAAGAGCTCAGGGGCGCTGCAAATAACGGAATTGGTGCTTTTATTTCAGATTTGTAAGTAGTTGGTGTTCGTAGAGCCTCTGTGATGTTCTCAAGAAGAATGTTAATGAAAGTTACAATTATTTTATATGGTTTGTTTTGTTGAGATCATTGTTAGTTTGCTATAGGCGTAGATGCTTTTTCAAATATTAAAAATAAAAATCATAGATAGTGGTAAGGCTTCTGGATATTAATAACTTTAAGGGTAGAATTACAATATTTCAGGGTTGGACTAGCTGTTCTTGTTTCATGACAGAGGCTCCATATCAGGGTTAGTCCAGTGGTTGGGTGGTGGCCTACCTTCTCGCTTGTAGGTCTTCCTAGGAGTTGCTGCGGCAGCCGCGAGCAGCAGCAGTGCTGGCAGCACCTGGAACAACCAATGTGGAAGATGAGATACTGCTGGTATAAGGCATGTGACTTATTTGCGTTATTTATGTTTGCGTACAAACATATTTACGATATATTACAAATTAAAGTATGTAGTCATATCTACCCTCCCACTGCTGGGAAACACAAATCTGTCTCTCTCTCGCTAGTCTCGAAAGGAAGCGAGTGCGTCCCGAAATATTTGCCTTAATGTGTGTTATGAATGAATTAGCTGAAGATTATTTGTAAATATGAGTATGAACGCCGATATAACAGATTAATTAATTTATGTTTCTATTAGAAACCCAGATATTTGGTAAAAATATCATAGACATTACTGTTCAAGCTTCAGCACGCTTGCCATATCCAACCTCATTATATTTTAGAAACCGCTAGAAGATTAACAAGACTACATATTACAATAGTGTGTAACCAGCAATTCTAAAGATGTACTAGCAGGTCAAAACACCACCTGACGTCCAAGGAGACCCATCAGCGTATCATGGACGTGTGCCGCAAGACAATGTTTCCTCGCGACCGCATTGCCACACATTCCCAGCGTTGTCCCTATTGCCACACCACTAGTGATGTACTCGCGGATCTGCGACAAATGACTGGCCTGGCAATTGATATAAATGACGCGGTTTTGTTGGCAAAGAGCAACCTTGGGCCTTTAATTGGTTTTGGTGCCTCGTTAGAATTAATTTGTGCGGTTTGAGAAAACTGGGAGCTTTGTGAAATGTGTTCTAAACAAATAGCTTTGATGATTAGAGTTATTGAGCAAGAACTTCAATTAGTTGAAGACTGCAATGTTGCAGTAAGATTCGGCAGTCATTTCTGATATTGTAGGCATAAAACCTTCGTCCTTTATGGCATTGACTCTTTCGACAATCTTATTGTAATTCCACAAACGTTTCGATCATTTAAAGTTGGAGGTAGTTACGAATCTTGCAATTTAAACATCTTTAAACCATAAAAGTTCACAATGTACCAATTTTACTTAAAATAACTCTTTAAACCAGTCGTTTGGATGGCTCGTCACGCCCATCGGTCGACATCCTCAGTGCATAGATTATCTAGTAAGAGATGTCACAGTCAGTGCGTGTGTGTCGTAAACACTTCGGTTTGTGCACTTTCGCGTACATTTGATGTTATCTCTTCGTGTTTTGGTATTTCTACTTTCAATTAATTTACATAGTACAGTCGGTGATAGCAATTAGCTGACCCCCCTAAAAATTACTCGATTTTACACCCTATTCTCATAACATTAAAAGTTATTCAATATGTTTGAGTTTATCAGACTAACACTACTCGTTGAACAGAAACAATAAATAATTTTGATACGCAAACTTGAGCTTTAAGAGGTTGGAATTAGGTCATTTATTTATAACTGTTCACCTATTTTAATAAGTGGGTAGTTAGACGTCAATATGCGTATTCAACCAAAACTGCTATAGATGTGACATTAGGAATATGGGGTAGAAGAATAAATTGAACAAGATATTCTATGCACAAATAGCAGTGAATACGCGCGAACATTTTTACCTTGCCTTACTATAATTGTAAAAATCCAAGCTTTTTTCCTTTTTATTAATTGTTATCAGTTTTGATAGTTTAATCGTCATGTCCAAGTTGACTTGAGTGATTATTTAAAATACAAAATAATCTATTTGCATGAGGAGAATGTTGGTATTAAAGCGATTGCTACGAAACTTAATATAGCGGTAAGTGTATTGTTTTTTATGCTTCATTTATAATTATAGTTATTCCTTAATTCGTTAGTTGACTTAAAAGCCGGTGAATGTAGAATAATAGACAATTAACTATGTTTCATTATGAGTCTAATTTGAGATCATTTATAGGTAATTTGATTTATATTATCTAAATTGATAAACGTAATTTGCAAACTTGTCGATAAATAAAATTATGTTGGCCTATTCGTTACTAAAATTATGCTTATTGTGTTGTTTCAGAGAAATACAGTCATTGTGGCTAAAACGTTTGACGTGTGGTTTTAATATTCAAAAAGATCGTCCTGGACCAAAACCATTCATGAGAGGAAGTGATTGTTGTTGAATATGGTGCGCGGTATGCGGGACCGCTTGCAACAAGTAATAGAAAAAAATGGTGCTCCACTTCGCTATTAAAAGCATAATTATAAATGACTTGAGTAACCAGTGTTGGTCACAAACAATACTAACGTATGTCAGTGTGTGTGTTAAATTAACTATTGTTATAATTTCTAACGAAGTATTTCGAATACCTAGTTTTTTGTCAAAACCTTATAACTAAAATAACTACTCACAAAACAAATTGATATATTATAGTAGGTAGAACTTCAACGTATAATGCCGTTTTATTTAGTTAAATGATATTTAATGTGGTGATGTTATTGTTATAAAATAGAAATACATACCTATATATTTTCTAAACATTATAACATGCTTATTCACTACATTAAACTCAGTGCAGTTAACAACGTTATTAGTAAGTAGGTAAATATTATCATCTTCGTGTCGTCATCAATATCATTTATGTTATTCTTATATTATTTTTGTATAAAATATAATCGTTTTATCATCATTTTGGTTTTTTATTTCTGTTGTTTTTTTTTTTGTTTTGTTGCTAAAGTTATAATTCATTATTTATAACTTAAAATAAATTTACAAAACAGAAACAAACGCGTCAATCACGCTGGTTACGAACTCTCAGCCTCGATTTGTCAGCTCACTACAGTCACCACTAGACCACTCGAAACATATTTAAGGTGATTGAAATTACGTATTATATTACAAGTTAAAATAATATTCAAGATCATACCTACCTTAACACTGCGTATTAAAGATCAAATTCGAATAACTATTTTATTGATCGTAGACGTTGAACCAGTTGTCTTACTACTAACGAGAAAAAGGTTCAAATTCGTTTAATTTTTAGGGGGTCAGTTAATTGCTATCACCGACTGTACCTATACCCCATTCACGATAATATTAGACATTAAAATACATCTTTTTTACAGTTCGTTCAACCTATTTTGACTTCTATTGCGTTGGTGGCATGACACATGTTAGCTGCTGTAAACAGTTGGTATTTTAATCAAGTTTTTGCTTTTAATGCCATCCTTATGAGTACGGAATAGAAGTAAAAATCGGTTGAACGGACTGTAAACAATTTTGTTCCAATGTCTAATCTTATTGGAATTGGAATGGAGTATAGGTACTTCGTTTATGATCCTGGCAGGATTCTACACAGTAGATCATCTGCGTCAGGCGGAAGGTGAGGACGCCGTGGCGCCTCTTCAACCAATCCTCAAAGAGGGGACTTGTCGCCACAATGGTGGAATGCCCAATCGAAGTGGGACTCTGAGGTCTAGACAAAGTGACTTTCTATCGGCGATTTTTAAGCACGTAACATTTTGGTAGCGCATATGAATCTCATCAAAATCTGGTAATAGGCCCGCTAGCAGCTAAAGTATAATTATTTTCATGTGTATATGAAATGTTTACCTTTATTATATACAGTCCATATTTCCATAATGATGCGTCATAGTACTAACATAACATAGTCGTATTATCGTGAATTCATAACGAAGCCGGGGATTCGTTATGAATATTTTATTTATAGTAAGTATTGATCGGTCGCCGTGTCTGCAGATCATTTCAGAATTATGTACACATATCATAATTAGCATAAACATAATCAGCCTTTCAATGCTCCCACTGCTGGGACACAGGCCTCCTCTCTAGGAGAGGGAATGGGCCGTAATCCACCACGCGGGCCCATTGCAGGTTGGTGCACATATCATAATTGATTGATGGTAATTATTAGTTTTATCTGCGGTTGTTGTAGGTATATTTGTTCTTCAGAATTGTTAGAATTGCTTTATACCTCTATAATCATAATTTCAGTACCCAGGTAGCTCAAAATCTTATCTTAAACATTGCAAATAGCAAATAGCAACTATGTAATTATGTTATTCCTGTGACCACGTCACCACGTGCTGCACTAAGATGATGAGGTAGGTAAACGACTTCACTTTCTTTGGTACGTGCCACAGTCCCAGCATAACATGAACGAGGGCCTCATTCCAGACGCCAATAAGTTTAGAGGAACTAAACACGTTTTTTAGGGAGACAAAGGCACTGTCTTTGATGTCTTACGGCCAAGATAGAAAAACAAATGAAACAACAGAAAAATTATATAGGTTTTCTGTTGTTTCATTTGTTTTTCTATCTCCAGTATGTGATAGATCAGTTATTGGGTTCTAGACGACGTTCATGGTAGATAGGTTGATGAAGGCACTCTTTATTGTAAAAATTTTTACAAAAAAATACAACCAAATTCTACACAAAAAAAAAAAAAAAACAAAATAACTTTAATTTCGGAACTCGGTGTTTTTGGTTGCTCGAATGCTGTAATCATCAAAATCGGTACACCCAGTCAAAGTAATGAAGTAGGACACAAAAAAAATACAGTCGAATTGAGAACCTCCTCCTGTTTTTAAAAGTCGGTTGAAAATATAAAAAAATACAAATAGGCCTTAAAAATCATAGGGTGTAACAATGGGCAGTCTTATTGATAAAATCAATCTTTTAGAGGCAACCTTTGGATGGATGTATGTATGTAAAAGCGGGCCGGTTTCCACAACTCCACGACTAAGCCCGTATTTTGCGTGCAGCCCGCTTTTACATACATACAACCTTTGGATGGATTTGATAGATCTATCTATGTAGGGAACTCAGGGTTCTTTCGTTTTCCTCATGTAATGTTTAAATGATCATTGTGCAAAGGTTGTCGCAATCAGATTTTCAACTCCGGAAGAGATTACCGAGCCGCCATATATCCGCACATACCCGTGCGGTATGAAGCATAATGACACGGTGACATAATAGCAGACGCACGCTCATCTGCAATGACTATTGACCTCAGAGAAAGCTGATCGTGTACTCTTTTTACTAAGCATGTCATTTGTGATGCAACGAGGTTAAGGCGCCAGTAGTGAGGTCGGCCGCGTGATGGGTGACCGTGATAAGATTTCTAATGGTTGCAGATTGAGGTAAATATATTCTTATACTGTTTTTAAACCTATAAAGATACTAGTTTCTGCGTGTGGTTTCGCCCGCATGCATGTTGGAAATTATTCCAATGAAAACTACTCTCCGGGATAAGCCTATGTGCTTATCCAGACTGCAGAATTTCATCTTGATTCATTCAGTCGTTCTGGCGTGATTGAATAACAAACATTTATCCATGCAAACTTTTGTACTTGCTGTTAGATTGCACGTCACTGGAATCGGAATGTCTCGGGAAATGATAAATATCACACTAGACGAAAAGGCGCCATGTTCAATGATAGTAATTAGCATTCTTCTGACTAATTAAGGCATTCTCTAATTTGCAAGCTAGAGCCATGTGATTAGCTAACTTGAAACAGTTATGATGTCAGGGTTTTATGGGGAAATCATGGTGATTTGTATGGTACTGGGTTATTTATGGGATACGGCAACATAATCAGCCTTTTAACGTTCCCACTGCTGGGACACAGCTCTCCTCTCTAGGAGAGGGAATGGGCCGTAATCCACCACGCGGGCCCAGTGCGGGTTGCTGAATGTCACATGTCTTCGAATTTTTTGGTTCTAGGACATGTCGGTTTCCTCACGATGTTTTCCTTCACCGTTTCGAGTGCAGTGGTGATGAAATTAATTACACAAAGTTTTACGCCTGGCTGCGTTTGAACCCGCGACCTACAAATCGTAAGTCGGGTCCGTTACCACTAGGCCACCACTGCTCTGGGCAATGAACGTAGAAAATTATCTGATCACAAGAATGTGGTACCATCAAGGTTCGCTATTATAAGTTTTTCTCGACACTTCTGACCTGAGCAAGGCAGAATTAGATAAACATATATTAAACAGGAGTATTATTTCAACATAAGTAGTAGGTTTATCATCGTTTTCCATTTGGTAAGATTTTGGTTAAACGCTAGCCTATCAATATTAATAAAAATATTGTTCCTAGTTGCCCAATTACGCTCTTTTGAATTTGTAATGTAAAACGTTTGTATTTCAATTACAATCAACAAGATAACATCATCAGACACATGGAACCACCTCGAGAGTGTCGAAAGACATACAAATACGTCTTAACGAACGAAATTAAGAGATAATCCTGCTAATGAATACACTTTCACGCTCTGATCTCGTTATATCACTGTGGTTTATGTTAAACGACAATTGTCACGGTCCGTGAGCAAGGGGGGCGCATTTAAGAGTTGTGGAAAAAGTAGTCGAGATTGAATCTTTTTTATTCTTACGGCTTAGAAAAACAAATGAAACAACAGAAAACCTATATGATTTTTCTGTTGTTTCATTTGTTTTTCTATCTCCAGTATGTGATAGATCGGTTATTGGGTTCGGCCATTAGATAAGCGTAGTCGCTTTTCAACTGTCAAGACGTCGTTCAGTCAGAAAGATGATTGAAGGAACTTCGCTCGACTTAGGGCCAAATTACAATATGTTAACTCTAACTTTTTTTTTCGATTGGGATATCATCAAATGACTTCTCCCGCTCTGGGCGGAGCGGAAGGGAGTGTCAGACTCTTACTGACTAAAACCCACTCGTGATCCTTCTTGTGCCATTTACGTTCCATGGCCGCGGTGACTCTTTCGAACAAATTCCGCAACAATGTTAACTCCAACTTAACTCGGAACTTTGAATTTTTGAGTTAAGTTGGAGCATCGCTGCATCAAACTGACATTATAAACAAATTTAATGCAGCTTGTCAGAAATTGAAGATTTCGAGTACCAGAGATGAGCAAGCAAACGCGTAATCGCGCATGCTCAGCTGAGATTTATCTGTCGAGCACGAAAACTTAATTTTATAACGTCAAAACGCTTTCATGTTAGACTTGAAGTTCGACTTTTGTTATAGTTTACCTACGCTATGGAATATGGGCCTTAATTTTCATGAAAATTGAAGAAAACCCTCGATTGCTGTCCATGTTCAACAAAGCTGTTAATTTAGCGATTCAAGACGGACGGACTCGCAAGCGAAGGGTAAGAAACTCATTTCCAATAAACCTCACAATACGTCCTTTCATTTGATACGACCGTCACACGGTACTTACTTACAGTTGAGAAAACTTTTTTTTAAGTTTTCCCCAGAAGCGACTCCATTTTCAAAATATATTTCTATTTTCGTCAGCTGAATCCGTGTGCTGTGACAGTCGGACAGACAAATGAGTGATCCTATAAGGGTTCCGTTGTTCCATATAATGGTTCGGTACTCTAAAAGTAAAATTATCCTAAATGTCCATTCACAAAGGGGAAGAATAAGTCTTACATTCTCCATCGTATTTTGCCTAACCGTTTCAGTTAGGAGTAACCATATTTCAGTGGCGGCGGGTCGTTAATCTACATCAACGAAATGTCGTGACGTATGTAGCCGTCAGCGTGATATGACGTGACGGGTACAGACGTCGCCGTGTGTGACGTGACCGGCGCGTCGTGCGCGAAACATTCTAAGTGCGGCCAGGAAAGTAGCGAGAATTGCCATTATCACATGGATCATTTTTAAATGATTTAGTATGACAATGGTGTTAATCGACTTTGTGGTTCCAGTTCAACGTGCAGGTTCAGTTCGGAATGTATCATTTATACTTATTCTAGAAATTATGCAATTACAAAAGAATTTATAGATAAAAATATCTAAGCAATGATGTGTAAACTATAGCTATGGACCGTCTGTGCTTGTGCTATGTTTTAGAGCACAAGCACAGTTTGTTTTGTTTATTGGTGTACGATGGATCTACACAAATACGTCCTTTTGTGTATGTGATTTGAACGTTAATGTAAAAAAGTTATAATACAAAGTCTCTACACGCAAACAAGCTACTATAATATAAGAGAATTACATTATTAATTGAATTTTACGCGTTTAATTCTTTTGTTTGTAATATTTCACAAAAACGCTCCACTCACGCCCACGCTCTTTTTAAAGCCTCATGACACAGTTTAACACTCCATAACAACAACAACAAACACCGCTATTGTTTCAGTATATAACTTATAACTTAATCACTTAAGTGCATTAAATTCGCGGAGCTCACTTAGTGCAAGCACCTCACATAATGTCATTAGCGTGATGTTATAATATAACTAACAGCTAGTGAAAGAAGTGATGTAATAACACAATAGGCATAATTATGTGATATAATAATCACTATGACGATGTTTTCTACTTGATGATTGATGATCAGCATTGTGAACACTGCAGTGGTGGCCGAGTGGTGACAACTCCGACTTATATGTAGGTCGCGGAATCAAACCCAGCCAGGTAATTTCATCACGAATGCTCTCAAAACGGTGAAGGAATACATCGTGAGGAAACCGGCATGTCCTAGAAGCAAAAATTCGAAGACATGTGACATTCACCAACCCGCACTGGGCCCGCGTGGTGGATTACGGCCCATTCCCTCTCCTAGAGAGGAGGCCTGTGTCCCAGCAGTGGGAACATTCAAAGGCTGATTATGCTTTATGCTTTAAGTACTGTGAACACAATGAGATAGTCCGAATAACTTTGTTTTGTTAGACACAGAATAATTTAAAAATATGTTAAATGCCAACTTGTAAAGATAAGGTACCATTACCTTATCTTTACAAGTTGGCATCTTCTTTCATCATCACGAAGTTTTTTGACAAAGCCTTTTCCAGTTCAAATGATCAAGAGCTAAATTGCTATAATATTATAAAGAGGAAAGATTTGTATTTTTGTATGTAACGAATAAACTCAAAAACTCCTGGACCGATTTCAAAAAATCTTTCAGAATTAGAAAGCTACATTCACCCTGAGTAACATAGGCTATATTTATCCCCATATTCCCACGGGAACTACGCGGGTAAAACCGCGAGGCGCTGCTAGTTATTTATAAAATCGCTTCCTAGCTTCCTTGAAGATAGCAAGGCTCACAAACTAATTTACGGGTAAGCCCTCCTTTAAGTTCGTCACTCTCAGCATCCAATCTGCTTCGGATACCCGTCTTCAGCCACAAAGTCACGGAAATGAGTTCCACTTGCGTTGACACTTGCGTCGGTACTTCGTCACTCATCGAGGTTCTCACTGAAGTTTATTAGGCATCAATCTTTGAGATTGTAAAACTCTTTGGTAGGGCTGGGTCGACGAAGTTTAATCAAATATTATTAGAGCTTATTCGTTAGTATTGTATAACTTGAAAACCCCTGCTGTGAATTTCAGGGAAAATGTCAAAGGTTGAGAAAGGATATCAATGGAGAGCAGTGGTGGCCGAGTGGTAACGACTCCGACTTATGATTTGTATGTCGTGTGGTCAAACCCAGCTAGGCGCATTACTTTGTGCAATTAATTACAACACCGCACTCTCTCAAAACGGTGAAGGAAAACATCTTGAGGAAACCGGAATGTCCAAGGACCAAATATTCGAAGACATGTGACATTCACCAACCCGCACGGGGCCCGCGTGTTGGATTACGGCCCATTCCCTCTCCTAGAGAGGAGGCCTGTGTCCCAGCAGTGGGAACATTAAAAGGCTGATTATGATGTCAAAGGTTTCATGAGAATTAGAAAAAGTTTTTTAAAATGATGAATACCCTGAAACAGCTTTGTAAAGCTTACACGGTAAATAGTAGGAATGAATATTCATGGCCTAAGTACAACCGCCTTTGAAATTCAGGTAAAGTAATTGGTGCATCAAATTCTCAAAGTTTACAAATAAAATCCTTTAATAGCTGCTTCCCAATAAACTCATGCGAGGAAACCAAGATCTACGACAAACAGATACACACACGATAAACGCTGCGATGTTTGGCAACCCTAGCCAAGGTGGCGGCTACGTCATCTGTCTCACGGGAACTCTGCGCGGGAACGCGGCACGCGACAATACGACTGTGCAACAACTCGAGCGCGTATTGTTCTCTCCGGAATGGTGCGACTCCGCGAGTCCAAGTGGACCACTGCGGGCTCGTCTCCGCTTGCCACACGCAGGATATTGAGCAATTTGGTGTAGATCCCTTTATGATTATGTGTGATGGGATTCTTAATTCGCAATTGTTTTTTTCGTAATGGGAGATTTATTGGTGTGAAAATCTGAATTGAATTCAACATTCATTACTTTTTGCGTAAGAAGTATTTGTATCTTATCTCGAAATAGAGCAGTAGCTCCTGTAACATAGGTTTGCTGTTTTTGTAACATTTCTTCTTATGCCAATAAAGATTATTGTAATCTACAAATACTTGTGCACAGTATAATATCATACTTCTCTACTACATAAAGAACTACGGAATGCGCCTAGTTGCAAGCTCTTCGCCTAGTATCATAGTGACCCACTTCCCCCATTGAAGTAACTCTTACAATTGATTGAAGTAAGAAGCTATTTATGAATATGGATCGAGGAAAAACTTGATACCAAGAATGAATCCGTACCACCTTTGTACAGAATAGTAGTGTATGTTACATAACCCAATAAGCCAATTCGTAGTTCGACATTAGATAGAAACTGACGATTATCTGCGAAGATCTTCGTAACAACGGAACAATTTCCGGAGTTCCGTCTTCGGATCGGGCCTTCAATTACGTTGTGAACGCTGAAGAGATTAATCAACTTCCATTGTAGTTTCTTGACTCTTGAAAGTCATTTAAAATACGAATGTGAATTAATAGACGCCAAATTAAATGCTAACGCGAACTTCCTTACGTGAATAGTCAAAAAACTAATCTATTAATCTTAAAAGCCGTTTATATACTTCACACGCTTCATTGTTTACATAAATAGTTGTTTTTCTGACCCGAGGAAGACGTGTGTGCGCCATGACACTTTCGAATACAACATGGCGGCATCGTTTTTCCCGCCCATTTTCACCGCGGAGCTTACGTAATTATAATAATGACTTGTTGTTGATAAGTTGCATGTCTGGCCTAATGGCTTGTTCGTGTTTTCGTGCATCTTTGCAACAATGCAGTATGCATGGATGCATCGTGCGTCAGTCTGTTTCCGATAAAAATAAAAAAATAAAACGATTTATCGAAGTTTTAAAGGTTTTACTTCTGGGAATGGAACGCTTGAGATTAGTTTCTCACGCAAATGGGTGACTGTGTTATTTATAGGTGACGGTCTGCGGATTGCTAAGCGACGACCTATTAGTTCTTACGCAATGCTTACATAGTTCATCTGGAGCTATACAGCTGCTGGAAGTGCGAACAACCAATCAAAAATGATTAAATAAATATTTCTCACAATTCTGCTACGAGTAACTTCTTGACAACATTGTAATTTCAAAAGTGAAATCTGTTATACTTAAAACATTATGTGAGGTTTAATAATAAAAACACTTGACCTTAAGCTCATTGATAGCGATAAAATAACGAAGGTTTATCACAAATATCGATTACATAAACAAATACTAATTAAGTATGTGATCGATATACCAACAAAACACCATAATTTAATTCCATAAGTATGCGACTTTTAACGTAAATGAGACTTTTATTTATTCAATTTAACATTTTTGAGCGCAATCCATTTAAATCACCTGTCAGAAGTTCAGAAGTAATGGCGGCCAACTGTCATGTTGGAATGGCGGATTTAAAAATACGCGAGTGCATTTATTAGTGCTTATTTTAATAGCATTTATATAACATAAATATTATCTGGGTTGGCGACGCAGTGACCATTGCGTCTGATCGCAACAATATTTATCAAGTGATATTTTTTGTATTAAACGAATATATTTTTTCGTTTTTGGTGAGATTAAAATAATGCTGTATAATATAAGTTCCCGCCATATTTGTCATTATGTCACTTCACAGTTACCGATTTCGATTGTTATTTTATTGTTTTCGAGTATTTTTGGTATTTGTTGCGTGAAGAATTTTAACGAGGCAGTCTGACCAGTTAGCTATATTTAGTGTTCTAGGGCATAAAGTTATGGCAATATCAAGTTTAATAAAAGTAAGTTGCAATTTGGGAAACTTGTTTAGCTAACGAAAATATATTCCTACTGACTTGCATATTTTATTACATGTAGATACATATGTATATATTTAATATCAAAACACATGTCATCTAATAATTTATTAATAAAATCTAGGTGAATACCGATTGCTAACTTATTTGTGTCAATAATTAAAGTTAAACATCAATAATGACTTTTCATTAGCATAACTCGCGATCATTCGAATATTTGAATGTGGGTTGAATTACAGTAAAAAGTATTTTTGTTTAATTGCGAAATAGTTTGACTGCTTCATCCGTGTACCTACTGGTCAGGGTTTTGTTGCCAAGCTAAATATACTTTTTATTATCAGGCGAGATAAAGAAACATATTTTTTTCCTGGGTTTTAAGTAAAAGCCTGAGGTTTACAGATAAATTTGGGATAACTATTAGAAAAATTGTTTCTTAATTAGGATGACTTGATCTAACTTATTCACAAATATTTCTACTGCGTGTTTTATACGATAATAATTATAATAACTATCTCTTCGCTTCATCGTCGATAAAAACCTTAATTGATCGCAAATATGCAAAAAACGGAAGCCTTACACACAAGAATAACTCTGTCATAATAATCATCGCAACTTTTCCCATAGCGAAAGTAAAAGTTATCCATTCAAAATATGACTGCAGCGTCCATCTCCGGCTTGCAAAGACATTAACCAACATTGCAGGCATTGAAACGACGATGTATCGTGTTCCTGACGATAGTATGAGGTATTATGTAAGGAGCTAGCGACCCGATGTTTTATGAAGACGACCTGGAAGTATGTATCACTGGTACATGGGTGTTTTGTTAAAACGTAAAGTGAAGGGTTAAGACGTGGTTACGGTTTACGTTTATTCATAATCAGCCTTTTAACCTTCCCACTGCTGGGACACAGGCCTCCTCTCTAGGACAGGGAATGGGCCGTAATCCACCACGCGGGCCCAGTGCGGGTTGGTGAATGTCACATGTCTTCGAATTTTTGGTTGTAGGACATGCCGGTTTCCTCGCGATGTTTTCCTTCACCGTTTCGAGAGTAGTGGTGATGGAATTAAATACACAAAGTAATGCGCTTGTCTGAGTTTGAACCGGCGACCTACAACTCGTAAGTCGGGGCCATTACCACTCGCCCACCACTGCTCTTACGTTTATTATGAGGTAGAAATAAGAAAATCTTAGCAATATTTCGATTAACTTTTCGGGAAACAATGCTTTTTTGCACAATGGCCGATTCTGTTAAAAAGGCTCGTAACAGCCCCTCCATGTACTTCTATGTATAGCAAGAATATAATCAAATTCTGAAACAGTACACACGGAGGATGAGACATCCATTATTTTATTAAATTGACCCTGACATAAACTGAGGTACGTTAGCACGTTTGAGAAATTCGCCAAAAACTGCCACACAATGTGAAAAGAGGTGACTCATATTATGTAAATGTATTGTAACGACTTTGAATAAATAAACTAAAAACGTTTTTTTTAGGCTGAATAAATATTTAGTGTGTTCGTGGTTACACTCAATCCTGCTAGGGTTGCCGAAATTTGTCCAAACAAAAGACCGCTCATCGCGGCCCTGGAACGCAAAGGGCACAAGAAGGATCACGAGTGGGTTTTAGTCAGTAAGAGTCTGACACTCCCTTCCGCTCCACCCAGAGCGGGAGAAGTCATTTGATGATTTGCCATCTACAAAAAAGGTAACACTTAATGTATGCCTATGATTCATATTACTGAATTACTAAGCAGAAGCTTATAAATCAAGCAATGTGCTTTTGTTAACTTGTAAATTTATGTATGGCGTATCGGTCACAAGAACATGTCTAGATATGGCACAACTTAAAAAGTTATAACAGGGCAAACTAATTGGAGGTTTTCCAATTCAACACAAAAAGCCTATAATCACAAGTTACCGGCTATAATTAGAGCACATTGTAGGAGAGCGAGTGAAACCGGGCGGCATTATAGTCTGAATGGAGGCTGTTTTGTTTCGCACACAATGGTGGCGAGAAATCTCGCGGGACTATTACCGGGCTTGCTTTATTATGTTACATGTTACGTTATGGGGTTAAGTAAGCTTGGAAGCACAAGTCCTCAAGTTTGCTATTACAATAGTGTCAGAATGGTCTACCATTGATTTCATAATGGTTGATTTTGACAAGTTTGGTAATCGACTAATATAGAAGCGTCACTATGACTTTCCAATGGTCAACCACTGACACTCCATTGAAAGTAATGGCATAGAATGGTAATCTCGTACATAATGACAAATTAATGACAGACCTATGCGGTAGTCCGCTAAAATTTTGACAGTTCCTTTGATCAGTGACCTACCTTTAGGACGTCATTGTGCAGTCACTGCTTTTAATAGCTCGGTTATTAAAAAGTATTACGAGACCTTTAACCGACCAATGATCGACCATGATGAATTTAGCAGACTACGAACTTTTAGCAAAATGACAATGGGATCGTGTTGGAATGACAAATTTATAAAAATAGCAGACTTGAAGCTTTGTTAAGTTGTGTGCAAAGTCAAAGTCAAAACGTTTATTTCAATTAGGCCATTAAACGGCACTTTTTAACGTCATCATTAAAAGTTATCATAATTAAGTGACTCTAGCGTCTATTCGCAATGGTAGATTCTTATGGAGAAGAACGGACAAGAAACTCCATAGCGATTGCATTTGCGACAGTCACTTTCGCCGATATATGTCCATTCATAATTATCAAAATGGATCACACATAAGAACATAAGTGTATAGTGCCTCTAGATAGAGTATTAAATGTTAGACGGCCGGACAAGATTATGAAACAAATTTTTAGTGTCAGACTATCAAAAATAATGAGCACCACTGACTCAGCACTTTTTAATGCCTACAGACATTTGCACGAAATCATTTCATTTATTCTAAGTATGAAGAAAACGACAAAAAGAATGACATAACATCAAAAAACGATCAACGCGATACTTCCGACCATCAGATACATATTTCTATGAAAGTCTACGAATCTGAACGAGCGGAACGAGCACTCACGAGGATTTACGGAGACGCACGAGTTCTCACGAAGTTTGCTACAGTTTCGCCATTCCGTGCCTCGTTTGATTCTATGCGTATTGTGGAATCAGTAGTCTACACTAATATTATAAAGAGGAAAGATTTGTATTTTTGTATGTAACGAATAAACTAAAAAACAACTGGACCGATTTCAAAAATTCTTTCACCATTAAAAAGCTACATTCACCCAGAGTAACATAGGTTATATTTTATCCCCATATTTCCACGGGAACTGGAACTACGCGGGTGAAACCGCGAGGCACAGCTAGTATATTATAAAGAGGAAAGATTTGATTGTTTGTTTGTATTGAATAGGCTCCGAAACCACTGAACCGATATGAAAAATTCTTTCACTGTTGGGAAGCTACAGTATCCCTGGGTGACTTAAGCTATATTTGATCCCTATATTCCCACGGGAACGGGAATAAGCGGGTGAAACCGCGGGGCGCTGCTAGTATTGTATAATTCAGGACATTATGAAGGCGTTATCTTGAATATAGGGACCTACAGCTGATGATTAGAAGGGCTAAGGGTATTATCAACAATGGCATGATTATTTATATTTGATGATTTATTGCCAATTAGCGAAAGAAATGGAGAATTGCACGAGTGACTTTTATAGTTCGTGTGGATTATATTTGTGTCTAAAACACGAAACAAATTTTTTACGTACTTATTTGAAGATTTTTATAGTGCCGTTATAAGTAAACTAGTGACCCGCCCCAGCTTCGCACGGGTGCAATGTAGATACAAACGTTTTCTCTACTATAATATGCATCTATTATACATATCTATTAAAAATAACCGCGTCAAAATCCGTTGCGTAGTTTTAAAGATCTAAGCATGCATAGGGACAGACACAGAGCGGGAAGCGACTGTTTTATACTATTTAATGAATCCTTATCAATTTCTCTGAAAATATGTAGGTAATTACAGGTACACATAAAAACAGGTAGAAAATATATGATTCGATACCATTGCAGACAAATGCCAAAAACATAACTTCATATTTTTAATGCACACAGATATCGAATCGGCGTTCGATAAAATATCGTTTCAGATTATAAGTATATAAAATCTCTCTCAGTATCAGAGTTCAGCGTAGAAGCAACTTTTATTTACATAAAAACAAAGCACAGGCATAATAAATTGTTGGGTAATATTTTAACCTAAGCAATTTACAGCTGTTTTAATACAGTCTTAACGAATCACATACATTAGAAATAAGAATAGATTTCCTAATTAAGTAAACCCTAAAATAGGGCGTCGAGAATTTCATTAACATCGCTGTCGACTGGAAGTGTGGCCGAGCGACTGGCAAAATTGCCACATTTCGGGTAATTACTTTGAACTGTACCGGATCGGTAATATAGCCGAGTATTGTTTGTATAAAACATTTTGTTTGTTAATATAATGTAGGCCATAGAGTAACAAAATTGGGATCGTGTGTGACATAAATGGGACAGAATTACCTTGCACAAGGCTTGTTTGGGATGGCTGTTTGTGACAGGATATGTAGTAACTGAGTATTGTTTGTTCATTTGTCTTTGTCTGTCGTATGAATATGAGATTTTTGTGGAGGAGGCTCACCATGACGTCTTAAATCCATCATGATACCTGTGTCAGAGAAAGACGGAGTTACACAAGACGAATAGCACTATCCCTTTCCCTCACACTGAATCTTGATGAAAAAATGATAGCTTTGGAACTTCGTAGTACGGCCACTGATTTGATTATTCCTTTCAACTTTGCATTTCTATGAGACAAGCTTTTGCCTGTGGTTTCGCTCGCTCTACTAACAATTTGTTTATCAATTCTGTAGCATATAACCGTCTCTAGGGTTATTTCTACCTCTGTATCAAAAATTCGGTTTAGCGATTTAGGTGAGAAAGCGAAATGAACAAACAAATTTATAATAATTATTAGTTTTTGAATAATTACGAAAAACAAAACCACATTTGTTTACCTAACTACAAAAGCACATACTATTTGGTAAGCTTGACACAGCATCCAAATGTAAAGACTAAGCATCTTCCGATCTACTTCTCATTGACAAGCGACCGCCGCCTCTGAGCGATAAATCACGCCGTTCACACGGTAATTATGCGCAGGAGTTGATTGATCGCGCCGCCGCACTACACACCGTGCACTGTTGGACTCGGCAGAACGTTTATTTGAGCTCGAGTTTGACTAAAATCTCAACTGATGGAAAGCAATGATGTGGTCGACGATGGTGCACGCTGGTTGAGAAGTAACCTATCCACTCTTGAAGAACCCCAGGTTGTAGCTATCAGGAAACACGGACTCTTTCAGGGAATTCCACTTCTATACTATACAGGGTTATTTGTAAAACACCAGCAACCTCTTAAGAGGTCGTTGTACCGCGAAAAAAAAATCAGCTGTTTCCTACATTTTGATTACCAATATAAATGTAGGGAACAGCAGATTTTTTTTTTCAGGTTTGGTCATAATGATGGGTTGCTGGTGTTAGACAAATAACCCTGTATATTCTGTTAGGCTATGATAGAGAGGAATGTTACAAGTTAGTGAGTGTAATACTCTGTGTATGGAAAAGATTTTAGAAAGACTTGTAAAAATATTAGTGTTACAAAATAACAACGTCTGGGTGAAACAATGCCAAATTAGCGCTGTGCTACGTGCTACTTATTTACTTGACTTTTTTCACTTTTCACCTTCGCAATGTGACACTTACGGTATTTTATTTAAAGTAATATTATCTATTATTTCTCAACTATGTTGGTTTCGTTTTACTCTCAGCAGATGCAGCTGTGTACCAGTGTTAATTATGTAGCGTCTGTCTATCTGTCCACACCCCAGTAACACCTTAAAACGGTACCTTTTTTTGGCTAGACTGGTGTCAGACTTTTCTTCTTGTTCGTAATAAGTGTTGCAAGCCTACAAATGAGCGCTGGCCTGCGGACGGGCAGCTACGGGTGGCTCGCCGTCCGATGACAACCAGGCCTGGGTTGACAGCGCGTCGTGTTCCACGCGCGCCTCATAGAGCTGTCAGCAAGGAAGACGGGGTCCCATAGGGTCAGTGCCTGCTAGGGTTGCGGAATTTGTTCGAAAGAGTCACCGCGGCCCTGGAACGCAAAGGACACTAGAAGGATCACGGGTGGGTTTTAGTCAGTAAGAGTCTGACACTCCCTTTCGTTCCGCCCAGTGCGAGAGAAGTCATTTGATGATTTCTTGTCAAGAAAAAGAAAAAGGTCTACGACAGCCAGGAATTAAATCGAGGAGGTGTTTATGTATGTGAAGTTCTTCGGTGTGTAGTGCGGTTCAGTGAGCGACAATTAGTGTTATCTTAATGAGATAATAGCTCTAGTTAGTAGCACGTTATTATATTAACGACAGTGTTATGAGAGGTTAATGGTACGGCTGTTATGGCGGCGCTTCATTATAAGTAGTTTGTTATGTCTTATTCAATGAGGCAGAGCGTTGACTTGAGCTTCTGCAGAAGGTTAAATGCTTTTTAGGGTTCGTGCCTAAAGGGTAAAACGGGACCCTATTGCTAAGACTCCGCAGTCCATCCGTCTGTCTGTCTGTCCGTCTGTCACCAGGCTGTATCTCATGAACCGACTCGCACTTGGCCGGTTTTTTTATTTTGTTTCTGTTGACGTGACACTAAAATCGTTTAGATGTTAATATTACCATCACTACATAACTACCTACATACCTGAATTAATTGTAAACTTGGTTCTTTATATAAAAGCTTTATCGAGTCTTTGCTCTGTTCTAGATTGGAGTTAGATCCTTTCTAAAGATAGATTTTTGTTTCATTATAGTTTACGATTGGCTAATTATCAGTATTACCACCAGAATACTTAATTTTACGATATAATTTGTTCAATAGTAGGTACCTATGCAGGTCCACGGTAGCGGATTTGTACGAAAGAGTCACCACGGCCCTGGAACGCGGCGGGCATTAGGAAGAACACGGATGGGTTTTAATCAGTAAGCATCTGACACTCCCTTCAGCTCCGCCCAGAGCGGGAGAAGTCATTTAATGATTCCGCAACATTAAAAAAGGCTTTGTAGGTCCAGGGTTGCGGAATTGATTGAAAGAGTCACCGCGGCCCTGGAAAGCGTCGGGCATAAGGAGGAACACGGGTGGGTTTTAGTCACTAAGAGTCTGAAACTCCCTTCCACTCCACCCAGAGCTATAATTTCCCATCCAAAAAAAGTACTTATGTACGTAACACATACCTCTAACAGGTCACGTATCTATTAACAAAATACCTCAGAGATCATTTGAAATAACTATTTTGTAATATCACGGTGTTATTGTACTCACGCACAAAACGTGTTATATAACATTGTAAGTAGGTAATGGTAAGTGGTACTCCGCGGCACTAAAAGTGCCGAAAGGTTATAGCGGACAAACAAAAGCTTGCTAATGCTATCGTCGATACCATGCGTGCGCGCATAATTTTGGGGTAGGGTTGGCGCGAATGTTTAGCACGAATCTAGCTGGTAACAGCGAGTGAGGTAATTTTTCATACTTGTTTCTATAGTTTGCGGTCTGCACACAAGTAAGAAAAAATATCTGTGTTGTGAAGTACTTGTAAGTTGAAATCATTTAGCTTAGTTGTTTTCAGCTGACTTTATATTCAAAACATTTTGATATTTTAGAAATGTTTTAGTAAACGCATGCTAAAAAATAGAAATTGAAAATAGTGTTGGCCTCAAATATATTAAATTTTTTCGAAAGAACTACATAACTAATCCTCATTGACAATCGTCCGTCTCACTATATCACTAAACGTACAAAAATCTTTCCTGTCATACCATTTTGCTAAACAAAAATGATCTTTAATTAAAACATCTAATCCTTCGTCGCCAGCCCTAAGTTTCTCCGTATGACGCAAAGTGCGGAAGAGATCCGACCTTGACCTTATTGACACTTTCTATGCGCCTGCGCCGGTCGCTTGCGTCACGCTCGGCTCGCCGGAAACACCCGAACGCTAGATAGGTATGCACCGAACGCTCTATTGTAGAACATTCACATCACATTTGCATTTTTATATGCTTTTAACGTCAAATGTTCTCTTTTCTGTGTTAATGGCTTGCGCCGTCATTTGTTTGCGAATTGCGATGGCAGTAATTGTGTCTTAGTTTTTACATAAGGTCGGCTTATGTATTTACAGTTACATAAAAAAGTAATACCAACTAGGTACTACAAATTTTCTCAAAAAAGAAAATATTATTTTTTAAATGAAAGGAATATCAATTTGACCTCAGTGTTTTAATTAATCTAGCAATGACCTTAGTAAGTCAAAAACATATTTTCCTTTATTCATTTTAATAAACGAAAATGATCTAAACTGCATATAAAATGCTCATAATAAAAGATTACAAGATTACAAAATCGTCACAAAATACTTCGCGATGATAAATTGGGATAATTTTAAAACACTAGAAGCTAACTATAGCGTGAATAGAAAAAAGGCGCACAATGTGTCGCTTTCAAAACACGGCCTTTAGTAAATAGAGAAAAATGCGCGCTTTGAGCACTAGGGCTGTCGCAGAACAAAGATGAATGACTTGTGGGTGTTACAGGGGCTCGTGCCGGTGAGTACTGTGATGCAATGCTCTGCGGTCACGAGGGTTGGCAAGGAAACATTCTCTTGTTTTTTTTTTTACATAAATTAGAACGGCCGTCCAGAAGTATTACAAATTTTAATTGAGAAGTAGTTTGTATCGCAAGGTCCTGTAATTTTTACAGATTTTTTTTATCTAGCCTATGTATACATAAGGATACCTTTTTTTCTATCTATGCTTAAAGCATTAAGGACTCCTCATTAAGAGAGTAGTTGTAAACAGCTCAATTTTTAGATGACTTTAAACTGAGCAATAAAAATAGTAATGTGACAGCGTTTCTACAGAAAGTGCGTCAAACATTCATATTTATTAATTAGTCAAACATTATTTGGCTATTCAAAGACATAAGTCAAATTAAAAATTTAGATGAAAATTTATCTCCCGCATATTATAGATTTTCCTCACATGGCAGCCCTACAACTGAGCGCGACTGCGGTGCGGTGTGCGCAAACGATTGTGATGCAAGGCGTGCCGCGACAGGGATGTCGCCCTATCTGTGAGACAACGCTCTAGCTAATACATTGTCACAAAGCTTATGAATTTTTATGTAGTTCACGACTGCTATTTGAGGAAGTCAGCAGAAGTGTAGCGCCTTTAAAGATTCCGAATTGAAGGCTAATTTGTTGATGGGCAGATTACTTTTAACTGAAGAATCAATACCTATTGCTGTTCGACTTACATATTTTCTTATAGTCCAAATATTGTTAAACCACTGATTTTATTCTTCACGTAAAAGTTATCTGACTGTTGAAATATCCTATTTCCAGCTCACCATTGCGGCTATTGGGAGAGCAGTGGTGGCCATGTGGTGACGGCACCGACTTACGAATTGTAGGTCGCAGGTTCAAACCCGGCCAGGCGCATTACTTTGTGTAATTATTTCATCACCACTATTCTCAAAACGGTGAAGGAAAATATCGTGAGGAAACCGGCATGTTCTAGAACTAAAAATTCGAAGACATGTGACATTCACCAACCCGCACTGGGCCCGCGTGGTGGATTACAGCCCATTCCCTCTCCTAGAGAGGAGGCCTGTGTCCCAGCAGTGGGAACATTAAAAGTCTGATTATGCTTAATGCGGCAATTGTAACCATAGAATTCAGTTTGTGTAGAAGAGTTATGTAACCATTTTCGTGTACAATAAAGTATATTTGAACTATGTAACTTACATAGTGTCGATAGTTACAAAATTATTTCCATTAATAATTATCATCGTCATCCATCTACTGTTTGCACTTATGTATGTGTTTGTCTTTTTCTTTAATACTTCTTAAGCTTACTTCCTTTTAGCTGGTTCCGCTTAACTAACTGCATAACAGAGGATACGACGAAGAAATAAAGCGTCGACCTTTTTAGCTTAGTATCTAGAATTAACCTGAACTAATTAATTACTATTTCCGGATTAAAACTGAATTGGAAAACGAAAGTACTGCGTCAATACCCGCATGTAGCCGCTTTGGTATTACGACATTCAGGTGTGATTGACTGGCTTTGTTATAGTAAAAAAACTTTGAGTTAAACAAATAAGAATGGCCTTGTGTATTTTTAAGAGTTATCTGGAAAAACTGCAATAAAAGAAGGTTAAACAGGTGATCTTTTTATATTATACTAGCAGCGTCCCACGGTTTCACCCGCGTAGTTCCCGTTCCCGTGGGGATACGGGAATAAAATATAGCCTATGTTACTCAGGATGAATGTAGCTTTCCAGCGATGAAAGAATTTTTGAAATCGGTCCAGTATTTTTGTGATTATTCGTTACATAGAAATCTTTCCTCTTTATAATATTACTATAGATATTTCTTGTTAAATAGAAAAACTATGAAGTAGCTATGGAGGAATAAAAACCACGAACGCTTTCACGACCTCTAACTTTTGAAGTTGGTTAGAAAGTAATGTAGATTGTTGCTGTTCCTAATTTTCCAAAATTTCGTTTATTATCTTTTATCGTCTAACGACACCAAAAAGTTATTTCTCGAACTTCCGAATCATCTATCTTTTTTTTCTAGGTCAATATGGTAATCAGAAAATACAATATGGCTGTAAAACAAAATAAGTCAATTAACCTTATAAATTAAATCGTATCGTAATAAAACCGAATTGTATCGAAATGTTAAGTACCAATTTTATGGATATTACATACTCAAGTTTATTACAATTATTGAATATTAATGAAGTAACTACTTTTGATATAATAATTTTTACGTTATATGGCATCATCGACGATGACATTGGTCTTCTATGGTTATTTTTTGATATGGTGCTAGAATTATTAAAAAATCACCATGACCCATATTTCTGTAATAAAAATAATTTCCTTTAGCGTGAAGCTCAAGCTGACAATAAATGTCAAAGGGAATTTAACCGTCATTCTGACGACGTCATATCCCATTCAATCGTAACTCAGACTGAGCTAACGGCAGTTCCACATTTAAACGATTTATGTACTGTACTGTACCTAACTTCAGATTGTGAAATGTTAGCACTGCTGGGGTGGAAAAGTTTCAGTTTACAGTTTGACTTCGCTCGTAGTTCTAACTCTGACGGATATAGTATTGTTCATCAAATCGTTGAGCTCTTTAAAGTTCTAAGTTTGAGCTACTCGGTAACTGACAAATGCTTGCACTGTCTGGACAGGTCCACTGGGTCCACTCAAATCTGTGTGGCACTTTCCGCAAAAGGCTATCTCAGACATTAACCTACATGGTTCTTATATGACTTGACCAGTACGGATTGTATGGACTTTAAAAGAGACTTTGACCTCTGAGTTTGTTTGGGTGTTTCTTCTCAGGGTAGTCGGCTAGGAAACAGCGGCTTCATCTAGCTTAAAATGACTAGAAATATTTGACGTGTAAAAGTGTTATGTTTAACCTACTAACAAAATAAATATCATTTATCATAGAACCGGCCACGAATATAAATTTTATTTCCTTTAGCTATTACGGAACCTGAAGGAAATCGTTTTTGAAAGATTGACGTAATTTCGACGTTTTGTGGGGCTGATTTCTGCCTCGGTAGGACAGATTTTTGAGATTTTTGATTGCTACAATGAATTAACTTTAAATCTTAGAATTAAAATAATCTAAAAACCTCCTTGGGCCACGCGAAGTGTCTACTAAACGTTTAGCAAAATCACAATTAATTATTGTCTTATGTTTTTATAGAATTCTGTATAGTCTTTGTGTTTAGTTTTTACAGGCTTATTCATTAAAAAATGTAAACATATGGTTAGTTTAAATACTGATTAGCGGGTTCTATTTTCAAATTCTCTATAGAATGAATGAATACGATAAGTAGATCCCTACTTATCGTATTTTAAAGTAAAGTCAGTTTATAATCATTAGATTTTTTTTTAACAATAAGCCTGTTAATTGTTCCAGTTGATTTATAGCTTGATAAATTATTCAGTAAAATGTAGTTTGTCTTGGTACTCACCGCCATCTTGAAGTGAACCATCTTGGGCGACGGCGTCTGCCTCTGTAACAGAGCATTACAAATTAACATACACACACTAACATTAGCCCAAGCTTTTATAATTACAAACAAAGTAATAGTTAATTAGCCCCCCGTACGACCTGAACACTTAGACCGCACTCACTTAGCCCGGCTTGTTATACTCTTGTTTTACTTTAAATGGAGCTTTCAAATTACTTAACAGGTATTTTATTAAAAAGTGGAACGTGAAAATGTTATTTTAATCTCTTTTGTTCTAGTTTGACCTCCAGCTATTCACGTCGGTGAAACATGTAGGTTATTAAATATTGTAACTGAAGTATTCAAGTTATTTAATACTTCTCGCTAATTTGAAATATTGTACTCGCTTCAGAGGCTGTACAAAATAGGTTAATTTGCTCAGATTTCTTCATTTATTTCTGTGGAAAAGCTTTGAATATCGTTTTTAGAAATGTTTTCTTTCATTCCCTTTTAGTTCGTAATAGGCTTATATTTTTGTTACACATTTTTTTTTCTTCATTAAGCGTCAGTTTTCGTAAACAGGATTTGTGACATTAATGAAAAGGAAACACAATAATTCACAAGTAAAATAAAACATTCAATATTACGTACCTATTTAGAATTTTTAGGATTCCGACTTTGAGAGGAATTACGGAACCTTTAAAGCTTCATTATTTTTTTCCTTCTAACAAAGAGTAGGTACTTAATCAATCACAAAAGTTCTTTTGATATAACTATACTAACGACTAACAGTCTAAATTAAAGTACTTACGTTAAACTGGTATTAAGTTTTTGGACAAAATATTTTTGATTGTGAAAAATATTATTTTAAGGAATTAGAAATATAGGCTCTACATTCCTAGAACTTGAATGAACCGAATATAATTAACTTTTAGGATTCCGTACCGGAAAGGTAACCAACAAAACGATGTCCGTCTGTCTGTCAGGGGGCTGTTTGTTTCTCAAGAACCGTGATAGGTAAACAGTTGAAATTCACAGAGTGCATTTCTATAACAATAAATATTAAAAATTAAAGGGTTTTCCCATAAGTAACGTGTTTTTTACGGTTTATGGTACAGAACCATATGTGGGTTAGCCCGACGCGCACTTGGCCGTTTTTAAAAATTCAATAAACTTTTATATTCAACAGGTATATGTTACCGACACAGTGTCTTGAAGGAACTCGCAAGTGCAACAAAACTGTAGGTTTAACTTTATTTATATAATGATAAGCTAACAAAATAATTTTAAAAGTAATTTGCGGTAAGTTGTCTCTGCGCAGGCGCAACAGGGTTCTGTTGCAACTTATAATAGTTCTAATTTCAAGTTGTTTCTAGAAAAATGATGATGATGATGATAAAGAATGGGAATTTTGTCACGACTTTGATAAAGGATTTATTTGTCAAAATAGTTTATAATTTCGTGCAATTTTTTTTTCCAAAAAATCCTATTTGCGATCAGACGTACATATGCACCTTAGATACACATATGTACATATGTACCTGCACACAAGTATCTGTTGGTACTACTTCTGTATAAAGAAGTATAACAGGTTTTTTTTTACAAATCCCTTTTAAGAAAGAGAGAAAAATAATTATTTGGGTTTCGCACAAAACAAACAAAAAAAGTTAAATAAAACTACTAGAAAAATAAATTAACAAAAGCTGTAGATATCAATTTGTACCTTAATGTAAATGTGCGAGGCCAAAAAGGTTCCTATCTCAGCATATACTGCGACATTTAAAAAAAATAGCTTTTCTTTTATTTAAAGGTTTAAGTTTCGTTTTTCATGATTTGGAATGCTAAAACCTACACTAGCCAAATCTTAAATAATATATCCGTACTGAGTAACTTCCCTACGTCTTACGTTATAATCCTAAAACCTTCTAATCTACAAATAAATCACACCAAAACTTACCAAAACTTCACAGAATCCGATAAGCACAGAAAATGTCAACAGAAAAAAAAGTCACAAACTTCGTAAAATGTCGTGGAACTTCGGAGCAGTTCGGTCGCGTGACGTGCGCACGCGACGATGCTGTGTTGCGGGCTGCGTCCGCGCATCTTCGCTTTATACGCCGCCCCCCTCCCTGAGGCGCGAGGATATGTAATGCCACTAAATATGCTCTAATAATTGGTCTAATGATACCTCCGATGGTGGTTCCATCGCTCAAGGGAAGTGAAAGGTCAGCGGGAGATGAACTAACTTTATAGTCTAAAGTGATTTCCAATGATTTTCTTGTAGGATAACAAAAACAGACGCGCCTTACACAACTTGATGGATATGTTTTAATATTCACAAAGCGACTTTATTATCTTGTTGGAGGGCCCTGAAGATGAAAGTCGAAGTTTCCGAGTAGATACTTCCTGTTGTTGTGTTTTCAAAGTCCCGGAAAATTTGTCAAGGATTGTTTGTCTTTGATTTTCTGAAGCATAGGTCCTAAGCGCCAATATCAACGACAAGTGGCAGCTGTAGCTCAGGCAGATTTCTAGTCAACTGTTCTGTGTTTTAACCTTAATCTCCTAAAGTTTCCCAACCGATAACGAAGACACTTGCAATGATTGTTGTCGATGTGTTACCGATCTGAGAAACAACTCAATATTTAAGTGTTGTCGTAATATGTTGTTTATTGAGACGATATAGCCTCCTTGGCTGCAGGTAACTGGCTGACAAGTTTGGTGATAGAATTTTGGAAGTGTCAGACAAAAGAATAGAGAGTATTTTGAATTAGGAATACGGAAAATATGCTTTATTTTATATGAGAGTCATGTAGTAGCGCTCTTATAAGGCAGATGCCGTAAATAATTATGTTATTTTATACTCTTTACTAGTTTTTCTTTGCTAACTTAACTTTTTACTAATTTAGTTATTTTTATACATTTAAACTTTTTTTTAAAATGTTTTACGAATTAACTCATGTAAACTCGGAACTTACCCCTAGGGAATGAGCTCTCGGGATGAAAATAATAAACTTAAACGGTTCTTGATAAACAAATGTCTTTATTCTATTGATGAATTATAAATTGTATTGACTTTTAATGGAAATATTATTGTATTTTACTTGACATTAATTTTTATATGTTTTTTTTTATTATTATTATTATTGTATTATTCTTATTATTATTTTGATTTTAATTTAACTTGGATTTGTAATTGTTTTATATGGATTGCATGAGTAATGAGTATTAAATATGTATTGTATAGCTGTAGGAATTCAGACATAATGTAAAAATCGTTATTGAATAAATGAATTGAATTGTCCTATTCCAGGTTCTGGTCTTTCCGTGTGCGGAAGTTAATCAAAACCCATTCTAAGTGAAGACATACAGAGGTAACAAACATACAGACAACGTATTTTCGCATTGGTAACATGCAATTGCAATAATCATGCATTGGAAGCATGAATTTATTTGGAAAGAACTTTTGCACCCTAATCGAATTCTTGATATGTCCAAATAACGTCTGATTTCTGTTTTATTTTCTTATTTATTCATGTGGTGCCTTTTGAGTCCAAAAGAGGTCCAAATATGAGTGAGATCTGACGATTAGTATACGATGGTTTGGAAGAGCTTCTTAGTATTTCGAGGTGGTCCCTTTCTAGTTTGGTGAAGATCTGATGAAGAACAGAGATAGGAAACAGAACTCTTCAATAAACGATAGCGAATCTTTCAGAATTGCTGAAATCGCATGACTTATTATTGTTTACAATCGTTTATAACACGTACGCTGTGATGGGTACGTTTAGTTGCGTGTCGCCACTAAAAAGTGAAAAATAAAAAAAGTATTAAATAACTTTGATTTCAAACGTCGTTGTTCGAAAATCGAAGAAACTAACAAAAACATCGACTTCCGAAATTAAAGTTATTTTTTTTTTCTGTTTAGAAGTCGAATGTATTTTTTTGTAAAAAAGTTTTTTAAAACCCTTGCCCCTCACTAGGAATTTCTCCTGTATCGTGGTTGCCTTTACAAACATTGAAACTCACATACACAAACCGGCAGACCCGGAACAACTATCTGAAGGCCATACAAATATTTGTTCCGTGCGAGAATCGAATCCGTGCGACGCAACGCAGCAGCTATTCGCTTAGCCAATGGTCCAACCGTGCCGTCAAAAAATTGAATCAGAAATGACAGGATTTTTTTTTGACATGAACTGTGTTTGAGGTTGGAACTAGGACTCATGTGTCTGTCATTGTAATAGGAGAACACAGGCTTGTTTGGCGGAAGAAATAAAGTCTAGGTAGTGTTTTACTTCACCGCTTCACGCGTCGTATTCATAAACACAACGCCCGCAGCAGGTTTTCCAGCTACTATTAGGAAACTCTATTGAATCCCTTACAATGTTAGTGACACTAGAGATAAGGTGCCCTATTCTGTGCTGGCCAGCGTGTTTTACAGCTGTGCTATATCGCGACATGTTATTGTGATGTAATCCTGCTGGTTCATACAATGTACCTATACCTCTCTTAGAGTTACTAGTCTATACTAATATTATAAAGAGGAATGTAACGAATAAACTCAAAAACTACTAGACCGATTTTAAAAATTCTTGCACCAATAAAAAAGCTACTTTCACCCTGAGTAACATAGGCTATATTTTATTCCCGTATTCTCACGGGATCGGGAACTATGTGGGTGAAACCGCTGGGCGCTGCTAGTTCTATTATAAAGAATTATTTGTTTTAGCCAGCAATGGAAATGGGCAAAAGCTCTTGATCTAGACAAAGTGGTATTCGCTAACGATTTTCAAAAAGATTAATCAATATGTCGTGGCTATATCATAGAATTGATGTCTTCATGATGTGGCCGAAAATTTCATGAAATGGAATATTTCTGCTACCCACATCATGTGGTCTGGCCAGAGCAATGAATAACTCAGTGTTTGTCGATATCAACAGCTACACACGGTACTTCTTGATATGGTCAAACATTAGTGATCATATCGTAAAATAGTTACATTATTAGTCCGATAGGCCGGCCATTGTGTCACCCTAATGTTTTCTAATGTTTTCTTAATCTATATTTTCTGTAACTTATATGGTGTTCATAATAAAGAGTATTCTATTCTATTCTATAATAAAGCGGCCGAAAAAAAAGCCATTTCATGATGTCGCCTGAACTAACCCCAGTTCAGGTCAGGTTTGAGGGAAGTTAGAGCACCCGACACCGGGTAGGTTAGTTCGAATGGAATGGTGGTCATATTCATGTAAGGTCCCATTAAACCTTGCAGATAGAAACAGGAGCCGCGTGTGGTGTAGCTCCATCGCCTAAGTTCGGTTTAAAGTTTTCAGTTCATGATTTGGTCAGGCGTTTCATGATATGTATGTCCGAACGTGAATTGATATTATTATCAATTCTTCAAACATTAAAGTTTAAACGAAATTGTTACACTGCTACGCCGACACACACAACTGCTACGCCGAGCTCCACCATCCTACGACGATCCGGTCTGGAAGCGTGGCGTAGCACAGCGCAGGAGTTTTGTAATACGTAGTATAGATCAGGGGTTCTCAATCTTTTTTATACTGCAGCTCATTTTTAACCGACGTCCAAAAAAGGAGGAGGTGTGTTTTTTATGTATGTTCGTGCATAACTCCGTCAAATATTTTTTACCGTTTTGCAAAATTATTTTTTTATTCGAAAGGGGTTTATTCCGAAATGGTGATACCATTTAAAAAGAAATCCGGAAGTCAGTGTTCTTGGTTGCTTTTTCGTTGTTTTGGACACCGACTTCCGAAAGTAAAGTTATTTTGTACTTTTTGTTTTTTTTTTGTGTAGAAGTCGTTGTATTTTTTTGTAAAAAGGTTTTTAACATATTATATTTTCTGCGACGCCCTTGTAAAAGAAGATACCTACGTGTAGCTCCGTTTGGGAAATCCAGTAAGTACGTACAGACAATGAGACGGACGAATTTGCTTTTCTGTTCAAGATTCACCGAAAAATATTTATAAAAGTGCTGAAAGTTGATAAGTGTACGACAAATATCAATTCATTACAAACTTGGCTTCAAATCAGATCTTTAACAGATTTAGCATCCAGAAAGGCTTTGAAAACAGGATGTTCCCATTGCTAAACCCGGTTGCAGAGAGGCGTCACAAACCACCACGGATATGAAACGCATATCGTTTCATTTCCGTGGTGGTTTGTGACGCCTCTGGGAAAACACCGCGTCTCCCAGGGAAGCCGCAAAAAACAGTTTGGTAACTCCTGCTACCTATAAATAATGCAATAAAGTCTACGTAAAGAGCATTAATTTTCAATTATTTACGGTCGGTTAAATAATTATGGGAATGTGTATTCCATTGCAATTAACTTTGTTTAACAAAACAAGCGGAAGGCAAGAGCGTGCGACGACAATGTTTCATTTTACTGAAAAAGTTGTTTTCAATGAAAAATACATTCTTTAGAGTTTCGAAAAACTGAGTATGAAGTTAAAAAAAGAATGAAGACAAATTCAAATACCGTTTATGTTGAAATAATGTTATCTGTGGTAAAATTTCGCGCCTTTTCTACACAAGTCTACTCTCATTCTGTGAACGTTATTCAGCTGTTGTACAAGTTTAATTAATAAAAAATTAAAAGTAAACTCGCTAAATTTCTTTCATTGCAATATTAAATTAATCAGTTTATTTGTAGAAGTTCGTGTTTGTCTCAAAACAAATTTCAAAAGAGCAATCCTGTTGTGTTTTTCTCTGATGCATTTGCAATAAAACATGTAACTTATATACCGTGGTAGCGTATTGTATTTAAATATTTATAGTTTCATATGTCTGTAACGAATAAACTCAAAAACTCCTGGACTGATCTCAAAAAATATTTCGCCATTAGAATGCTACATTATCCCAGTGTAACATATGCTATTTTAAATAACTAAATGTCCACACGTGCGAAGCCAGGACGGGCCGCTAGTGTTTCATATTTTTAACAAATGAGGCCTTTTTTTTTTTTTTTTTTTTTTTTTTTTCTGGATGGGAAATCATCAAATGACTTCTCCCGCTCTGGGCGGAGCGGAAGGGAGTGTCAGACTCTTACTGACTAAAACCCACCCGTGATCCTTCTTGTGCCCTTTGCGTTCCAGGGCCGCGGTGACTCTTTCGAACAAATTCCGCAACCCTAGCAGGCACTGACCCTATGGGGCCCCGTCTAATTTGCTGACGGCTCTTTGAGGCGCGCGTGGGACACGACGCGCCGTCGACTCGGGCCTGGTTGCTATCGGACGGCGAGCCACCCATAGCTCGCCATCCGCAGGCCCGCGCCTACGGTGGCCGGGAATCGCCCTGCGTTTCCCGACGCCCGGGGCGTCTTCTTCTGTTGCGGCGGCTGGAGCGAGGGGCATCCCTCTCTCGCACGCGCTCCGCCTCCTCCTTCGCTAGCATTACTGCTTCGCAGAAGGAGGCGACCGCTTCCCATGCCTCGCTCCGGACCATGGCCCGAACCAGGGCCGGACGCGAGAGGTCGCCGCCGCCGATCGCCTCGACGAGGACACGGCGGTGCTCCGCCCAAGCAGGGCAGACCTCCACCGTATGCTCCACCGTGACCTCCGGACGATCCACACAGTGATGACACCCGGACGTGTCCTCCCGCTGGATCCGACACAGGTACCTCCCGAAACAGCCGTGTCCGGTGAGCACCTGCGTCAGGCGGAAGGTGAGAACGCCGTGACGTCTCTCCAGCCACGCCTCAAAGAGGGGACTTATCGCCACAATAGTGGCGTGCCCAAACAATTGAGGCCTAAGTACACCTTTTGTGACCCTGGGCCAAACGAAGAATGTGTTGTAAACCGACTAAAATCCCACGCTGCTTTTCTTTCAGTCTACTGAGCCTAGCTTTCACTATTATTGGATTATTAGCGTAGCTCGCGGCTTCACTCGCGTTAATACAGATTTTCGCAAAAAGTAGACTATAACCATATCTATAGGGTCCATCTACTTCTGTACTGAAATTCATCAATCATCAATTTTAGCGATTTAGGCGTGAAAGCGTATCAAATAAGCCCTTTTGTATTTATAGAAAGAAGAAAGAAAATAAATTTATTTGGCACAAACAGATACACATAATGTACACATGATTTTTGATATTATTTAGGACTTTAATGTGACAATAATAATGCTGATGGTAAAATGATACCCGAGGAAGGAGTTCGAACATATTTGTATGGGAGCTGGCATAATCACAAAAGAAAAAAAAAACAGCACATGGTGGAACATGTATTTATGGGATATTAATGTTCCATTATAAAAAAAAAACTTTTTACAAAAAAATACAACCGACTTCCAAACAAAAACACCAAAAAGTACAAAATAACTTTAATTTCGGAACTCGGTGTTTTTGGTTGCTTCATGTTTTTGAACACACCGACTTCCGAAATTAAAGTTATTTTGTACTTTTTGTTTTTTTTTTGTTTAAAGTCGGTTTTATTTTTTGTAAAAAGTTTTTTTATTTTTCCCTTTTTAGTGGTTCACTCCCAGCTAAACATACCCATCACAGCGTACGTGGTATAAATTTGTGTAAACAATAAACAAACATGCGATTTCAGCTATCCCGACAGATTTGCTATCATTTATTGAAATTAACAAAAAACCGCTTCTTCGATTTCGATAAAATTTTCATGGGACCATTTGGGAAGTATACCCTTTCTAACAAAAAAAAAAAATTCAAATCGGTTGGCAAGCCACGGAGTTATGCGCGAGCAAACATTAAAAAAAAAACATACAAACATCCGAATTGAGAACTTCCTCCTTTTTTAGAAGTCGGTTAAAAAAAAGAACAGAATAGCGGGCGGGCAGTTATGCCACAAAAGTTCTATCCCCTTTATTCAGCGTATACACGACAAAATTATAAAATAGTGGAACTAAAAATCGTTTCTAGTTTCTTCAGTAATTTTAATATTTATTTTGTATCGTGCTGATGACTATCTTGTTGTTTGTTGTGGTTTTATAATTATTTTCCTGGTTATATTCTAGCCAGCTTAATTATGAATAAAACCTGCCTATACTTATTATTGATTTGCAAGAAATGTGTATTTTGTTGCAAAAATCATGTGAAATTACTGAGTATCTACTCAGTAATTTGGGATTTCCCGATTACGTCCTCGCAAGAGAGAACCTGAAAATATTGACTAGAGGTAAATAAAAATGTTGATTAATGTATGTACAAAGACCAATGCCGTCATATTCACTAAAATTACTTTTGAATGTAGAAAACAAGACAGTTTTTGTTTACATTCAAGTAAAAATTACAAGTACATAGGTGTGATTTTTTTCGTAAAAGGTGCCTAAACAAATGTGTCTCGTAAAGTTTTTGTTGCAGAAAATTTAGCCTATGATGTAGTACTAAAACAGTACTTCCAAAGTTTTGGTAATAAACCAAAAAACAATGAAGTGCCGTGACCTTTGTCGCTGACCGCTGGGAGAGCCGGCAGGGGTGATGTTATTAGTGAATTAAAAAGTCAACCAGTTGGTGTTACATAAACTTCTACATTACGAGCGAAGCCTGGAGGCAGATAAGTATACAATCTATATGCAAAAGGCTTGGGGTATGCTTCTGTTGCTATTTCACGCCTATTGTTCCCATGCATTTTCCTTTTAGGCTTTGAAATCCTACACTACCTTTGAACCTCCCCACCACTAACTTTAACTCTCTCAATAACTGAAAAAAGAAAAAAAATTTAGTAGTAAATTCAAATCAAGTGGTAGCCTACAACAGTAGACCCCTCTGACAAGTATAAAAGTTCGTACACACACTCACACTCAGGCCGTCGTCCGGCAAAGCAGTAACCAGCCTTAGCGTGCTGAACTGCGAGTGGTCATATAAAAAAAAAAAAACACCAGGCCCATCCAAAAACAAAAGGCCACTACACGCTGCAAAACCCACTGCAGAAACGTAGCAATTTTTGCAGATTGTGTGGCAGTGAGTACATATAAATCACACAAATAAAAATAAAAACCCGCTTCACCCAGAAAGGAAAGACAGCTCATTATTCCAAGGAATGTTGACCCAGTTTCCAAGGACAAGATTTCCAGGAATTTCACTCGTAAAGTTAAGAATCGCGGTAAAGGAAAATCCTAAAAAACACGTTGAAGGAGACGCTATAATGATCTCATTATAATTTTTGGTAGAGAGGAGGTACAGGATAATGAATAATAATTGGCAGCATAAATCAGGACTACTTTACCTTTATTTAATTCTATTTGATATTCTCAACGTAATATTTTCATAATATCACGCCTCCGGTGACTAAAGAATTGGGCAGAGTTGCAAAATAGCTCCCACATTTTGACATGCGGTATTTTTACGTAGGAAAAACTTTTTTGTAGAAGTACACCATCGACAATATCTGCATTCATCATCTGCCCATAAGTCTATAGTCAGTAAGTTTATAGTAGTCTTTTCACAACTATATTGGTTTCAGCTAAATATCAGTATTTTAAGCCGAGCGGCTGTCTACCAAACCTCCACAATCCATTAACTGATACCACTCACTGGCTTCTGACAATTTCTGCACTCAGTTCCTGAAAAAAAAAAAAAAAACAAAGACTGCTTGATATAATAGCATATAGTGGTTTAGTACTAGAAACTGTTGCTCAGGAGTTGTCCTAGAGTTAAATAGAATGCTCGGTTGAAATGCGACTTTATACTGATTTTTCTTCCTCTGATAAGAAGTCTCATGACCGATTTCTGATTAGCATACTTGAAGACAAGAACTTGTTTAACCCGACTGCCGCCCCGATACCAAAAGTTGTCAGAATTTTAGGGAAGGAAAAGTAGAGCCTCGAGACTTCAAATTTCGCATTATTTTCTGCCATTTTTGTTGTCCGTCGCACTTTAGAGCTATTGACACAATGTGGTATTATTAATCTAAGTTGCTTTCAGGAAACCAATTTCCCTCATCATGAAATTTGAGCAGCAGTTCCGGTTTTCATCAGACAGATAGCGAGATAAATCATGGTCTTCATTGATCTCAAGTTCTAGTCTAATGCGGCAGTTTGTATTCGCGGCTAACACAAGATGGCGCGTCAAGACATGCCCACGCGCACGCTTCGTGACGCTCTGCAGTGCAAAAAATTTGAAAATGAAAACAATATATCTAGTTTTAATTTCCGCGAATATTAGTGGGTTGCAGGTATGCACCTCCCTCCCGCCCGCTGTATTATGCACATGCAAGATTACTGGGCAAATGCAAGGATTTTAAGCACATGCAGGAAGGCAATGCAAAACCCAACACCATTACCGACACGTGTTTCGCCTCTCCACGAGGCATCCTCAGGGGACGTGTTGACTCGCTGACCGTTGAGTTGCGACTCAACGGTCAGCGAGTCAACACGTCCCCGTGGAGAGGCGAAACACGTGTCGGTAATGGTGTTGGGTTTTGCATTGCCTTCCTGCATGTGCTTAAAATCCTTGCATTTGCCCAGTAATCTTGCATGTGCATAATACAGCGGGCGGGAGGGAGGTGCATACCTGCAACCCACTAATATTCGCGGAAATTAAAACTAGATATATTGTTTTCATTTTCAAATTTAAAATGGATTTCCGCAAAGTAACGCCTGACTCAATCAATTTTTTTTTTTTTTTTTTTTTTTTTTTTTTTTTTTTTTTTTTTTTGCTCTGCAGTGCATTAACAGTGTTTTATTCGGTTTTTTCTGGTTTTCAAGTGCTGAGTTATGATCTGTCAAGTCGATTGTTTTGACAATAAATAGTTCAGTTTAAAAGGCGATTTGTGAAAATCTAGATTTTTAACTTGATGACTGTTTTCATTGTTTTTAGATGTGCTTTGCGATTGGTACATCGGTCTTCAAATTTGAGTTCCGTGTGGTTAATGGTATTCGTGCTGAAAAATCTGTGACCACAAATTCCTCTGGGATTGTTGTCTATTTTGTTGATGTGTGTATAACTTGGATGCTCACAACAACTTAGACATATCTACCACATAAGGTCGTTGAAAAATAATATCTAGTACTTACCTAAGTAAACTAAGTTTTTGAAGTCTAAAAAAGAATATACTTTTTCTACTTCTTCTACCTACCCTATGGTCACTTGTGTATGTAATGTTTGGTATAATAACAGATAGTACAATAAAAGGTAGTATAATAACAGATAATACAATATTACTTGAAATCACGTTCCACGTTAATTTCCGGCATAAATGGAAGCAGTTAAGCACTTGGGAAATTCAAATTTTATCTTTGGCACGGCTTATAAACTCTAGGGCCCGTATTACAAAACTTAAACTCAATTATGACAAGTTTTATTGACATTTTTCTGCTCAAGTTGAAGTTCGAGTTGAGTTGGATTTTACGTTTGAGAATATGGTCTCTAGAGCTTATAAGACTTGCCATAACGACAACCGCTTCCAGTTATGCCAAATGATAAATGATATTATTTTATTTTGCACGTCAATCTTGTTTGGACGTTATAAACTAGATGTGTTTCCTAGCAGACTACACTTTTTGAGTCCGATCACCCAAGAGAGTGGTAAGGAAACCAGCACTCTTAGGAAAATCAAACACAGATCGCGTTCCATATACCGACCCCGCCGACGAGGTCCATCGCGACGCCCCCGTCAATACCCTCCCCGACTTTTGCCTAACGAGCCAGCCCGCGCCGCTGAGCCATTAGCGTTAAATCCCCTAAATAATATCAACCTGACCCAGTCTGTCCCTTGCTGCCCTCCCTCAATGACCCCGCTAAGCCGAGGCCCGTGTCCCACAGGGGATGCCCTTAGCGAGCGGTTATTTAGCTTTTAAGTAGTTTTTAGCCCTGGCTGGAGGCCTTAAACTCATTTGAGGCCACCGCAGAAATGATCGGTTAAGCAGTAACCAGCCTTAGTGTGCTGAACTGCGAGTGGTCCATATAGCCGACTACACTGAGAAGAAAAATCAAAAATTGACATCAATCTGCATCTACATATTCTGAAAACAAAGCAAGACTAGAAAAGCCCGTCATGGAGGTCTAAGTTCAAGACCATTTTCTAATGCAATGACATCACTTTTTGACAAAATCACGAATCTGTTCAACGAAGGACGTCCACAGGAAGGTGTGCAGTGTGGCAATAACGTCGTTTGTGCCAAAAACGGTGACATGAACCTTGGCAGAGGCTTCTGAAGATATGTTATCTGATGTAGTCTGGATTCGTGACGATGCGTCATGGAGGCAACAGCCTCGCTACCATTATTATAGTCGTTTTGAGGTCCTTGACTATGTTCTAGGAAAAAGCGTGGACTCACTAAGTATACAAGCTACAGTATTGTTTAAACGATGTATTATTAAGTCATGTGCTTGGACTACAAAATATGAAGACAAAGAAAGTGACAAAAATATATGCTATGCCTTACGCAGAGGACAAAAATAAAATAATTTAAGATCGAACACTATAATCCAGTTTTACTATACTATAATTCACTTATCATTTTATCATTTACAATAATAAAGTTAATCTGTTTTATTGAAAAATAAAGGTCATAATAATAATGTACTAAAATCTTAATAAAAAATTGTTTAGGTCCTAGGTAGATACCAGTCGAAACATATTTTTCAAGATTTTATTTTTTATTTTAAGTTTTTATTTTTAATATTCCTTATTCCCTTTCAATATAGTTTACATTATTCTACTAGTTCAGCCCTTTTGTTTGATATCCATATTGAGGGAGTTGTGAAAAAATGTGTAATTCGCCGTTTTGTGCCGGCGGCCATCTTGGACCGATTTTCATCAAACATATCTAAGAACACTCCCGACTAATTAACCTTTCAAACTAAAAAAAAGGAATTGTAAATCGGTTCATCCGTTCGGGAGCTACGATGCCAAAGACAGACACGTCAAACTTATAACACCCCGTCGTTTTTGCGTCGGTGTTAAAAATAAAAAATAAAAATGACTGATGTTGTGTATTGAGTTTGTAAATCGTCGTCAAGGAAAGGTTAGCAGAGTGTTGAGTGTTGAGAAAATGAGTAGTTCCCGAGATGTTATTGTTAGTTATAAGTTCTTCTTCTGATTCGTTTCGTTTGTAGGTACTTGTTATCCTAAAATGTTTTATATTAAGTCGAAGACTTACTTAAATGTTAGTTATATATTTGTTTTTGTTTAAGTATATCTACGCTTACTGGCAGATAACCTTGTTATATAATTATTTTTGTTTTCTCTGTAAGTGAATTTGTAATTCTTTAGAGAAATAAATATCTTTTTTCGTAAGTAAAATTAGTAAGTTAAGTGTCCGCACTATTAAATATTTAATTTAATACCGGTTTTGTGGGGCATAGTTCTAAAGTAAAGAGTTGTATAAACCTTGTTTTGATTAACAAATAAATAATAATAGAACACAGAAATGGTGCTTATAAAAATGGACGAAAAGCAGGATCTAAGCTGGTTATCTGGCCCATTCTTAAGACAAATCACCCTATTGGCACCTACTCGTAGAATGCTGTCCTCACATTTAGCTCGCTCCCTCTGGCACCTCGTCTTAGGATTTCCAATTTTTTCAATTCAGTGAAAGTTTTATATAGAACTAGCAGCATCCCGCGATTTCACCCGTGTAGTTCATGTTCCCATGGGAATACGGGGATAAAATATAACCTATGTTACTCCCTGATAATAGCTTTCCATTGTTAAAAAATGGTTAAAATCGGTCCAGTAGTTTCGGAGCTTACAAACAAAAAAAAAATTTCCTCTTTATAATATTACTAGCTGACCGCGCAACTTCGTTTGTGTCACATTTTTCATAACTGCTCCACTCCTATTGGTCTAAACGTCATGATATACGCAGGCCTATAGCCTTTCTCGATAAATGGGCTATCTTACATTGCAAGAATTTTTCAAATCGGACTAGTAGCCCCCGAGATTAGCGCGTTGAAGCAAACAAACAAACTCTTCAGCTTTATATGTATATTCGTATAGATTATAGAGACGAAAAGCTGCGTCAGTTATCAACTAACTCAGTCTACTGCAGACCCATGCTGCAGCTGGTTTTAAGAGTGTTCGGAGTCTCCCATACGGGACAATACCACCCGGTCCTCTGCCTTCCGCATCCAATCTGTTCCAGTTGCCGTCAGACATCACTTATGTATCATTTGAATGCTGTAATTGGGTATTTTACTGGATATAAAAATTATAAAATATTGGAGACGTATTATTTGTCATTTCAAACCGAAAAAATAAATAAGGATAAAGCGCATCAAAGTTCTAGAGAGGGGGCAGGTGACGTCACGACGCTAGTAAAATTGTAACACGCAGTGACGTCACGCGAGTTTTCAATGCATTGCATCGTCTTCATATATTGTCTATGTGAAAAAATAAAAAGTACGTGTCTGATATTTTTTGGAAAGCTATGACGGACAAATTAGATTTTTTCAGTAGTATTTTTAATATACCAGGCTGCTATTGCCAGGCTGGGCAGTGCTATTATCCTCATCCTTAAGATTTTCTCAGCAGCATCTTATACATCTCTCACTGCCCATGCATGGGAAACACCGGCGTAATGTTTTGTATGGAGATCGGCAATGACTTGTTGATATCATAGACTCTTTTGTTCTTGTCTATTATAAATAAGTGATAATAATTACTCGTTGATTTCATACACTCTTTTGTTCTTGCCTATTATAAATAAATGATAATAATTAGTTTTGATATTAATTGAGTTACTGATAGCGATCGTATGGGTGTCATAACGAAACGTATTGTTTGAATAATGTCAGTGAAGTTGTAAACTCGGGACTTCTCATAACGTGGACGTAATTGATATATTACAAACGTACCAGATCTAGATGTTCGCATTTCGACACACACATTGAATACGCAGTGAGAAATTCATAATATTATAATAGTTGCAATATTAATTTGCTGTGGGTGTTGCTTTCTGCGAATCGAATATTAAATGTTAGAGTCTTGCTATTCAATCTATCATCATCATCATCATCCTTATTATGATTATAATACAAACACCTCCATGATGATTATACGCTGTCCCTAAGATACTATGACATATCATGCCATAGTATGTATGTGTATTACTAGCACTTCATCTGCGCAGATTTAATACAAACAATTTTCACACCATTTTTACCCCCTCAGGGGTGGTTTCCGAAAGCCTTAGCGGTTGTCTACACCCTATAAGGAACCTACTCGCCTAATTTTAAGTTTGTAGGTGTTTTAGTTTCTGAGATTTCGTGATTAATCAGTGAGTGTTATTTCGCTTTTATATGTACAGATTTATTAGTATGCCTTTAATAATAATAATAATAGACGTTTATTTAAGATAACTAAGATCCAAATTTTATTAGTAGTAAAATCACTTATAACTAGTGTTAGTAATACAACCTTAACCTACTCGCCTTTGTCGCATCGTTGGCTGCTTCTTAACAATCGTGCTCCATCGTCGACCACCTCATCGCTTTCCATCAGGTGGGATTGTGGTCAAACTCGAGCTTATCAATAACAAAACAATAAAAAGAAACGAAAAGCGGCTTCTCCAGATCTACCAGGTCATGCAGGTCGTCGGTCTACCCTGTAGAACGCATGCATGCACCATAATATTCGAGCAATACGCATGCATGCACTATAGGCCATAATATTCGAGCAATTTGCAACACAGAATTCATTTCCAGTGTTGTCGGGGCACGTCTGCCCATTCTTCTTACGTCAATTTTGCTCGTTTTAAGGGTCCAAACCGCTGTATGGAAAAACGGAAACCATATAGAATCACTCGGTTGTCTGTCTGTCCGTCTGTCACAGCCAATTTTCACCGAATCTACTGAACCGATTCAGTTGAAATTTGGTACATATACATACATAAATGTATAATCTTCTGTGATACAAACTAGGACGCGTAATGAAACTAAATAAATATAGAAAATTAAGAAAAACTGCTGTCAACGGGAAAGAAGAAAACAAAATTAAATGTAAATGGACCCTTGTCGACACACGACACCGGGATCAGGCTAGGCGGGGGTGACGTTGTTCCCTTTACGAGGTAGTGGAATAAAACAAGCGACATAGAGGTAAAAACACTTTGTATTCACGTAATTCTAATACAATCACTCTACTTTACTTGTTAAACTAACGATATGAGTCAAAATAATTAACACGCGCTATTTATAATAAACTCGGCACAACTTTACACAGACTTTTTATACTTTGATACAATTTCACAGCACAGGGAGACAGCGAGTAGTTACTCTGCTGGAGGACAAGTGAAGACTGACTCATTGTTCTAACGGCGGTCTTATTTATAGATTACGCACATGGGCGCAAGTATTGTGTACACTGATTTCTATCTGCGCCGGATCTGCCAAGCGTGGGCGCGCAAGCGATGGCCGCCCGCCCCTTCCCCCTTGTCTTCCTCAAGCTTGGCCTGCGACTAACAATAACAAACCCCGACAGGTTTCGACTTGTCGAGCTTGAACCCGGATGTAAAATCTTCATCCAATCAGCGGGTTTGTTTACTTAGATGGATGGAACTTTGTCATATTTACTTGTGGAACATTACTTAAATTGTATACCTATGTTTTCCATCTTTATTATGATTTAATAAAATACCTATAATCAAAACTATCTCTGTGCAATTACAAACTGTCTTACTTACATTCTAATTACTTATATTCAGTCAGTCAGCTTACTAACAATAGTTATAAGTCAATATTGTAATTACTAACACAACGGGTCTTGACTATCTAAATAAATGATCTATTTATTATTGTTTCTAATCATTTACAGCTAATCGTTACTGTGCTTCACCTACATTCCACCCCCAGTAACAGGGTTCAGCCGCATTACTTCCTGGTCTGTGGGAAGCACAATAATTTTAGTAACGGGCCGACGCAGGACCCCATTCACAGTCTTAATATCTACTACACGGATAATACCATCATTTCCGTGGTACACTGCTTTTATAATACCTTTTGTCCATGCACTTCGTTCTTTGTTATTGTCCGCGATCACTACCACATCACTGATACGCACATTTGGCACATTATTTGCCCACTTTTCACGACACTGTAGAGTCGGGAGATACTCTCGGAGCCAGCGCCGCCAGAACATGTCGGCGAGCGCGTTGACACGCCGCCACTGCCGGCGGGAGTCGATGTCCTCGGTGTCGCTCGGCGCAAATGGCGTACTCCCGGAGGCAGTGCCCAGGAGTAGATGATTCGGCGTCAGGACCACAGGTTGATTGTGGTCGTCGTGCACGTAGCTTAGTGGCCGGCTGTTCACGATGAGTTCGGCCTCGGTGAGGAGGGTGTAAAGGACCTCCTCACGTGGTGCTCGTTCCTTCAGCGTGGCCCGTAGCGCGTTCTTTACGGACCTCACTAGGCGTTCCCAACAGCCACCCATGTGTGGGGCTGCCGGGGGGTTGAAATGCCACGTTATACCTCGATTTGTGGCTTCGTCCTTGACTTTGTCGTGGTCAAATTCTTTGAGTGCTGCCCGAAGTTCGGTGTTGGCTCCGATAAAATTAGTACCCTGATCGGAGTATAGATGTGCTGGTTGCCCGCGGCGTGCTATCAGGCGCCGCAAGGCTAATATTGCTGAGTCGGTACTCAGTGTGGCAGCTAATTCCAGGTGGACGGCGCGCGTAGCCAGGCAAGTAAAAAGCGCCCCCCACCTCTTTTCACGGCGTCGGCCAATTGTCACTTCCATTGGGCCGAAGTAGTCTACCCCCACTCTCACAAACGCTCTTCTCGTAGACTTCAGCCGTGCGAGAGGTAAATCGCCCATTTTAGGTGTAATGGGTTTGGCTCTGCGAATGCGACAGAGCTGACAATTCGAGACTACCGTTTTTACTGATGTTCTGACCTTCGTAACCCAGTATTTTTCTCTAAGGTTGTTGACAACAGTCTCGTGGTTAGCATGTAAAGCCATCGCGTGGTAGTGTGCGATTAACTTTCGGGACAATGGGTGACGTCCATCTAAAATCACTGGGTGCTTTTCATTAAATGTAAGTTCCTCGCAGGCACTCAGACGTCCTCTCACTCGTAGCAACCCATTGTTGATGATCATCGGGTCTAATGATTTTATGTGGCTACTGTTAGGTACGGGAAGCCCTTTTAGGATGGCAGCCCGTTCTTCTTTGAAGCTGTCCTCCTGGCACAACTTAATGAGGCAGTCGTGCGCCTCTTCAAGGTCTTGAGACTGCAGCTCCGTCGTAGCCCGGTGTTTGCGGCACCGGCCGATAAAGATAAGTATGCGTGCCATCACACGCTGAATGCGTGACCATGAAGAATATCGCTCGTAGTCCAGGAGCGGTGTCGCGGGTGCAGTTGACGCGTGGACTCGTTGGATGCGCTCGAGGTCCACCTCCGCCGCCTCAGGTTCATGACACGCTGGCCACTGCTCCTGTGGATCACGTAAAAACGAGGGGCCCGAGAGCCACTTCGTGCAATTATCGGGCCAACACAATCTGGTCGCTTCGTCAGCAGGGTTATCCTCCGAGGGTACCCAGCGCCAGTTGCCTCTGTCTGACAGCCTATCTATATCATATATATACAAAGGGCCTATCCTGCATTTTAATAGTATTCCTAACAATGAATTCAACATGTCAGGTCCTGTCAATATGTTATCATTTAGACACGTACCGTGAGACCTGGCGGCCGCGTCAAAAACTAAACGTAGTTTCCCCGGTTTGTTGGGGTTTACTACTCCGAAATGCGGTAAGTACCAAACTGGAGAATTATCTTCTTTACTTATCACTTTACGCGCATAACCTTCATCTAACAATCTTTCTATCTGTTTCGTATACGCCTCGGCGAACACAGCGTCCTTGCGCATGCGTCTTTCTATGCCATATAATCTTTGTCGGGCCTGATTATAATTATTAGGTAACTGAGTGTTCTCATGCTTCCACAGTAAACCTACTTCCCATTGTGACTTGTCAGGAGTGCGACGACTGGTGCTTTCTAATACGTGCAACGCTCGCTCTACGTCTTTATTTTTACGAGTATCTTGTGAAATGCCTAGGGCTTCTAATTCAAACTGAGATTTGACTAAATTATGTAAGTCGGGGAGGGAGACTGTCATGCAATTTACTGAATTATTATTGTTACTATTTTGAAGTGGTCCGTGTATGACCCAACCTAGCTTCGTAAGTGAGGCAACTGGCTTACCAGATCGTCCCCGTCGAATGTCCTGGCCGACGAGCAGCTCCCAGTTGTCCTGCCCGAGTAGTAGTAGCGGCTTGGCTCCCCTCATTTCCACGCAACCCAAGTCGCTGAGGTGCGCGTTATCGTTAATCGTCGCGGCGGACACTGTTTGCGTTGGTAAGTTTATGTTTGCCATTGTGCGGCACTTAATTTTATGGCACTGTCCATTAGGACCTTTTACTTGTACTTGTACCACTCGCGAAGTTAAGTCTGTTACTCCGTAGCCGCCCGCTGTTTTGAGTGTGAGAGGTACACACGGTCCCTCTAAGTTAGCGGCGAGTGAATTGTCTATGAGCGATACCGTCGCACCATCGTCTAATAACGCGTAACACTGAACGTCGACACTGTTTTCATAGTTTATAGTCACTGGCACTATCTTCAGTAGGGCTGAGGCTCGCCATTCCCCGATGTTAGTTACACTTTCTGTTTTGTTTACTTTCTGCGCTTTGTCCGCGTGTAACAATAGGTGATGTGCATAACCGCATTTCTCACATTTGTCGGCGCGGCAGAACCTCTTGGGGTGTTTTCTAATAAGACACTTAAAACACATGTTCTTTTCTTTGATTGTGTCCCAACGCTGTTGAACACTTAACTTTCCAAATTGCTCACATTTTTCAATAGCGTGCTCACCTTTGCACATTACACATTCCTTAGGTGAGAGGGACTCGTCACTCTGTGCGTTCACTCGTTGCATCAGTGGTGGCTTGTTAGTGACATGACGTGCGCTGTTCAATGGTCTAGTTTGACCGTAGACTTGCTTCTGTTGCTTCATGGGAGGTTTAGATGCACTAGGCTCGTTCATGATCGGCTGTACATAATAGGAGGTCGATCGTGCTAAATGTGTTAAGAAGTGTGATATTATTTCTAAGCTTGGTGACACTCTTAAATCCACCCCTTGTGAGTTATCTAGGCCCATAGCAAAGTCACCATACTGCGCGCGTTGCACTGGTGTCAGTTTGTTTAGTAGCTCACTCACTAATTGTGGGTTATTCAAATAACCTTCTGCACGAATATTCTTTAACAATGATACACAGTTTCTCACAGTCGTTGAGAATTTCCTCAGCTCTCGGCAGCTTTCCGTCACTCTGGGTAAATCTCTGACCTTTTTTAGTGCACACTGTAATACTAGGGTCGGATGACCGAACTCTTCCTCTAGGGCACGCATTATTGCTGACGGGTCTGTTGACGTTCGCAATAAGTCTTCAACCGCTATCTTCGCTTCGCCGTGCAGTGAGGTTTTCAGGCGTGCTAGGTTTTCATGTGATTTGAAACTGTACAACTCAGTAGTGTCCCAGTACATGTTTCGATAGGAAATCCACTCGGCGGGGTCGCCATTAAAATGAGGCAATTCATAAGCCTGCCTAGGTACCGGTCGCGGTCGTGCCAGTCCCGTAATCGCTTCTGCCAGTTGGTCTATCTTCCTGTCTCTTTCCCCTGATGACTCTCGCCGTCTTTCTGTTTCACCCACTCTGTCATATCTCTGCCGCCGTGTATCCGACTCAAGCGTTGATACTCGAGGTACACTTGCGACCGGAGTGGTAAAGACGGGATTATTCTCGGGCAGACGGAATCTCACTGCTGTCGACACTGGCAAGTACGCCGGCGTAGTAGGTGTCGTTATGTTGCCCACCGATACTGACGTCGACGACTCTATTATGCGTGGCACATTTATCTCGCTGGACACTGTAGGTTCACGGTACGTAAGAGATACGTTATTCACTCTACTTACGTTTTGTTCCCGGGTCACAGAGGTTTCACGGGGCGCGGCCACTTCAACAGGCGCGCGCGATACAGACTGCAACACTGTATCTTTTTCAATTACTTGGGGCGTTGTGTTAATCCATTCTTCAACGCGATGTGTCGTATCCACATCTGAATTTGAGTCATCACTTTCAGCAGCTGCCTCTATCTCGGCGATATCTGCTTCCACCCTTTTCCTCACGAGTTTTTCTTTTAACTGTACTAGCTCGCGTTCAGCTTCATACTCAATCCTTTTTCGTAAGAATTCGACGCTCTTGCGACTATTCTTAGATGAGCCTTTGCTGCTTTGTCTTGATCCCTGGCGCCTCCTCTCAGTTGTTTGCTCCGTATAGTCGAACACTCGGCCGGGGCCCGTCAGAGGTATATTACGAACGGATGTTGACGCAACAGTTGGTGCGACCGACGGCGAGCCTGGCGTCTTTTCAGACGGTAAACCTGAGTCCGAGGGGACGTCATTCTTGCGCCGCTCACTCATCTCGTCGGCTAATTTACGTAACTTGCTGCGCGTGGTTATAGCACTCTTTTGACTCATTTTATTCCACTCCTCTTGATGAACTAGATCCGGCTCCGAAGGACCAAAATGTCGACACACGACACCGGGATCAGGCTAGGCGGGGGTGACGTTGTTCCCTTTACGAGGTAGTGGAATAAAACAAGCGACATAGAGGTAAAAACACTTTGTATTCACGTAATTCTAATACAATCACTCTACTTTACTTGTTAAACTAACGATATGAGTCAAAATAATTAACACGCGCTATTTATAATAAACTCGGCACAACTTTACACAGACTTTTTATACTTTGATACAATTTCACAGCACAGGGAGACAGCGAGTAGTTACTCTGCTGGAGGACAAGTGAAGACTGACTCATTGTTCTAACGGCGGTCTTATTTATAGATTACGCACATGGGCGCAAGTATTGTGTACACTGATTTCTATCTGCGCCGGATCTGCCAAGCGTGGGCGCGCAAGCGATGGCCGCCCGCCCCTTCCCCCTTGTCTTCCTCAAGCTTGGCCTGCGACTAACAATAACAAACCCCGACAGGTTTCGACTTGTCGAGCTTGAACCCGGATGTAAAATCTTCATCCAATCAGCGGGTTTGTTTACTTAGATGGATGGAACTTTGTCATATTTACTTGTGGAACATTACTTAAATTGTATACCTATGTTTTCCATCTTTATTATGATTTAATAAAATACCTATAATCAAAACTATCTCTGTGCAATTACAAACTGTCTTACTTACATTCTAATTACTTATATTCAGTCAGTCAGCTTACTAACAATAGTTATAAGTCAATATTGTAATTACTAACACAACGGGTCTTGACTATCTAAATAAATGATCTATTTATTATTGTTTCTAATCATTTACAGCTAATCGTTACTGTGCTTCACCTACAACCCTTATCTCTGAATCAAACGAGCCTAAAAAAAACCTTTAGATTACAGGAAAACCTATAAAAAGCCCATGATTTAAAAGTAACAGTAACCTCCCTATAGGGAGGAATTTGTTCAGCTGTGGGCCAGTACAGGTTGATAAATTCACGAATATGCAAGTACTCAATTTTGAAGTTAGAACACAGTCTATATCTAGATAAATTGGAGCACTGTTTAACCATAATGAGAGACATTATCAACTAAGTGGTTCAGTAATCAATAAGAGAATGTAATTTTAGGATCACTTGCACGATATCTATTACAAATTGCAGGTTCATTTATTATATTACTCGCGCACTGGGCTAACTTGCAATTACGTGGACAAAGTGTGCAAGGATTCTTATTATTTTTTTGTTCTGTAATTTTATATTTGTAAATTATGGTTATTTTGAAGTTGTTTATTTAATAAAAGAGCTACTTACCTAGTTGTTTTTGTTAAAGAAGGCACAATTCAAACATCGTAAAGGCAAGAGATGTGTATTTTTTAAGAGTGGCTTTTTATTTTTTCATACGTCGATGTGTCTAAAACAAGGACCCATAGTTTAAGAGCATCCGTTGGTACTTGCAGAGCATCTTATAATAATGCAGGAGTTTCAGGAAAAAAAAATTAGTCGTTTATTCAAATTCGGCTGAGAGTCAGAACTTTCAGAACTTACTAAAATTTACATAAAGACAGTCCCCCAAAACAGATGACGAAAAGAGTCCATCACTTTACCTCTCTTTATCTTCAAACAGATCTGTACCATGACCCTTTTTTCTGGATGGCAATTCGTCAAATGACTTCTCCCGCTCTGGGCGGAGTGGCGGGAAGTGTCAGACTCTTACTGACTAAAACCCACCCGTGTTCCTCTTAGTGCCCGACGCGTTCCAGGGCCGCGGTGGGTCTTTTGAACAAACTCCACAACCCTAGCAGGCACTGACCTTCAGCGAGCAACTGTACCATGACCCTGCTTCTGCTGTGTTAAAAGCAATTAGACGATAAAAATACAATACTTAAAATATTCAATAGATAAACATGCGTAATGATATTAACGTGAATATTTCGCAGCGCAAATTATATAAGTATTGAATCGATTTTCCGTGTAAACGTCATATTGGCTAGGTTGTTGTGTTTACCTCTTACGACAGTATTTTGAGGTTACTTTGTAGACAGTCACGAATGGTATTGTTGCATCTTGTGTCTTAACCTAGCAACGATTGTTTCTGTGATAACTTAAGAACGAAATGGTGTTACCTAATTGTTTAGATATGATACAACGATAGAATAAAAGTTAACAAAAGAAGTGAACGGTGTTCTTTAAAGTTTTGTGTGATAAATAAATAGATATGAAATAATTTTTTTTTTTAAACAATTACTTATCATGTTTGATGTTTTCCGTCGCAAACGGTTAATTTTAAAGCACAGATTATAAATGTGCAAGTTACTGAAAAGGTTACCTTTGTATTGATTCAAATTTCACCTTTAGTTTCTTAAAACAAGTTTTTTTGCCTATTACGCTACACACGTAACCTTAATCGGAATTGACCCAGCAGTTTAGCGACATAGCCCAACAAACAAACACACACATTTCCCACATTTGACCGTGTAAACATCTAACGGTAATGATGAATATTGCGTCAACCACGTAACGCTTGACATAAGAACTTCATGGTAGATTTTGGGCACGGGTAGAGAAGCTGGTGGTTAACTACCAGCCTCTACTACTAACTGAATCTCACAGGTCGATCTTCAGGGTTAAGCAACGCTTGCTGAGGTCAGTCTTTTGATGGGTGATCATCCTCCTTGTTGTCATGTGTGCCTTTTTTTAGGATAGGAAATCATCAAATGACTGATGAAGTGTTAATCTCATCTATATCTACTAATATATAAAGCTGAAGAGTATGTTTGTTTGCTTGAACCCGCTAATCACACAAGAATTACTGGTCCGATGAACTGAATACTGGTCCGGCTGCAGAAGACAACCAAGATTGTCTCTACGGGTAATTGATTCCCCGTACTGTCTAGAGCACTTTGTGTAGGAGTTGCGTCGGTGTACGGACTGTGATTGATTGAAATGATGGTAGCGAGCTTATCATAATCAGCCTTTTAATGTTCCCACTGCTGGGACACAGGCCTCCTCTCTAGGAGAGGGAATGGTCCGTAATCCACCACGCGAGTCCAGTGCGGGTTGGTGAATGTCACATGTCTTCGAAATTTTGGTTCTAGGACATGCCGATTTCCTCATGATGTTTTCCTTCACCGTTTTGAGAGCAGTGGTGATGAAATTAAATACACAAAGTAATGCCCCGGGCTGGATTTGAACCCGCGATCTACAATTCGTAAGTCGGGGACGTTCAGTATCTTCAGTATCTTCTAAAATGTGTTCTGAACACATTTTAGAAGATACGTCGATCAGCCAAAGTTACCACACCAATTGATCAAAGTCGATGGAATCGATCGACGTTGATCGATTGTTGTAGTAACACCCTAATAATCTACGTTAGTGCAATGAGTAAGTATGCTATGGCAAGTTCTGTTAATACATTTAAAATAATAATTCATATTAAATACTCGTAGTAATTTAATTTCTGCACATTCCAAAGGTACTTAAATTAATAAATGATAATTTCATTAAAACAGACTCATACGCTTAGCCTTTGCCCAACTATATTGGGGTCGCCTTCCAGTCATACCGGATTCAGCTGAATACCATTATTTAACGTGGAGCGGCTGCCTACCAGACCTCCAAAACCCATTAACTGGGGCACACGGTACTTCTTGGCGAGACTGGTGTCAGATTTACTGGCTTCTGACAATCCGTAACGACTGCCAAAGATCTACAAATGACAGCCGGGACCAACGGCTTAACGTGCTTTTCGAGGCATGGAGGAAAGTCGGTATGTTAAGATGGTCACCCATCCACAGACCAACCTTGGCAAGCATTGCTTAACCTTGAATATCGACCCGTGCGGCTTTTATTATTTAGCCACGAGCTCCTCATTAATTAAAACAGACTATATTGAATTAAAGTGAATTTTAAGTAAAGACGTTGTTGTACCTACAAACAACATTCAGTGTCATCTATTCTCGCCGTCACTTAATACTTGTTTATCTTCGTATAACTAAAAATTACATAAGTACATAATGTTAATATCCTTTCTAAGCCAGTGCAATACTTTCAAACGGCAAGTGCTCGTAATGACCGGAACCGCGGTCGTAGTGCGCGTACGCAGCCGTTGGAGAACAACCTGCTTTTAAGAGTGAATGGTATGCGAGGAGTAATAATAATTGCCGTTTGTGCTTATATGGTGTACATAATAAAGAGTATTCTATAATTCTCAATTTGTAAATGTGCAAAGGGTCTGGGCAAAGTGACAATACCAGCGATAATGAACAATAGATTGTCAAAAACTACAAAATATATCTATGAGAGTGATGCGTTTACTTCAAGGAGTAGGTACCTAATTCATTCTCCTTGCCTGTTCCCAACTATGTCGGGGTCGACTTCCAGTCTACCCGTATTTTAACCGGCTTTCAAAATGGAGGAGGTTCAAAGTCAAAGTCAAAACGTTTATTGCGAACTAAGTGTACAATGTTGATGTTGTATCAATTCAACTGTATTTTTTGTGTGTTACCTCATAACTTTGTACTGGTTGTACCGATTTGTATGATTCTTTTTATATTCGAAAGCTGGTGCTTATCGTGGCTTATCTACTAGTATTTGAGTTATCCCTAATAATGCGTGGCTTAGTCTACATTGATGATGTTCTCATTTCGATGAAAATGAAAAAATAAAATTGTTTACGATGGTTTGGAAGAGCATCATAGTATTTTAACGTGGTCCTTTTCTAGTTTGGTGAAGATCTGGTGAAGAACAGAGATGATAAAAGAAACTCTTCAATAAATGATAGCAAATCTTTCGGGATTTCTGAAATCGCATGTTTGTTTATTGTTAACACCGATGTGATTGGTACGTTTAGGTTATATAGGTACCACTAAAAATGAAAAATACAAAATAAACTTTTTACAAAAAATAAACAAAAGTATAAAATAACTTTAATTTCGGAAGTCGGTGTTTAAAAAACCAAGAAACAACCAAAAACACCTTTTTTACTTGTTTTTTATCGAGCCTGTATGACCTGTTAAACCCAGTAACTGGGTTTAACAATTTTCAACATTTTGGCAAAATATCCGAACATTTTGAAACCGATCGACACACAGCCACAACCCACAAACCATTTATTCATCCAGACATGAAAGATTGTGAATACGTATACGTCAGAACGGATGCTGTTAAGAAACCTTTGACCCCGTCATACGAAGGACCATATAAAGTGTTAGAGAAGCAAGAGAAACATTTCAAAATCCAAATGCCAAGGAAAACATCTATAGTATCGGTGGATAGACTGAAACCAGCCTACATTTTAACAGAAGATAAGGTAAATGAACCTTTAGCACACATAAAAAGTACCAATAGAGACGTGAACGAATACAAGAATGCTGAGCCAGCGGAAAATAGCAAGACCGCGCCGAACACAACACGTTCAGGCCGCGTCATACGTCCAGTAGTACGTTTCACATTTCCGTAACATCAGCAATAGACAAACACCAAATTAAAATGAAACATACTGTCCAAACACAATGCAACAAATCACAAAAGGAATAACACATCTTATAAAATAACATCAAGAAAAATAGCACCAATTATAAATCATGGGAAGCTGGGGATCAAAGGAAGAAATCGTGGTGGCTCAAACTGCCGCCTCCAATGGGTCTGGCGGCTCCAGCGTGTCTATCACGGAAGTAACCATGGGCGGCGTTTTCATCATAGCCGTAGCGGTATTAGCGTTTTGCCTTTACAAAAAGTGCAGAAGTCAATTCTACAAAAATGTGTATCGACATATGGAGGGCAGACGAGCTCAAGCGACTCCACTCCCAACGGTATCCATGCGCTGCAACTGCAGCCATCATCCGAATGTAGCTCAGCACGCAAGCGCAAGGCATATGAAGAGAGTCCCAGAGAACTCAAATACTAATAGATTAAAGTGTAAAGGTGTAATGCAAGTGATTTTCTTATTTTTTTTCTCTTTTATTCAAGATTTTTTTATTGTTTTTCATTGTTTACCTATTATATTTTTCTTAAATTGTTTTCAATTTTTTATGTAAGCGTACTATCAAAGTGTATTAGCATTTATTAAAAAAGGGGGGAATAATGTACGTAAGCAAATAATTATTCTATCGAAATAAATGATTATCCATTGCTCAGTCGTGTGTACTAGCGCTCACCGGAACAGTCGTTTTATTTACATGACTCATCACCCCTTTATACACACGTACACAGTAGGTAAAGATTCAAAGATTCAAAGATTCAAAGCATTTATTTCAATTAAACCTTTTACAGGTACTTTTGAATTGTCAAGTCGAAAGAGGTGAAGCTATCTGCACGTTCCAAAGCGTAGATCTCTATGGAGAAAGAACGTGCAAGAAACTCCACGGACACTCTTTTAAATCATGTTATGTATTACATAATCTTGGTTACATCCTTGGTCGCTTCTATATGTGAGTACAATGCGAAGAAACAAAAAGGAAACTATAAAAACGTATAAAGATTAAAACAAGTCATTAAAACAAGTCAGTGGCAGTTAAGAGGTGACCAGTCTCAACCGACGGCGCCCGTTCACGAACATGACGCGTGTATTGGCACCATTTAGCTCAACCATTTTGAAGGGAACCGAATGATCCAACACACACGCCACCATCAGCGAAACATTTGAGCGAGCATGACATGCTCTCAACTGCCATTTTAGTTCAAGTCACAAAGTAAACTATAACTTATCACATGTACATCCATGGTACTCACATGTACAATATTTGAAAATAAAATGCTTCTACATTATATAAAACTATGGTTTACAAAAACCAAGCAACTACAAGTAAAAAAAAGAGAAATTATTTATTATCAAACTAATAGGTATTATAAAAAGAATAAATAAATGAGACAGAAAAAAAAGGGCGAGCATCTCTTCCAAATATAAAATCCTAACTTGTTTATCCAAGTGGTTGAGGCTGTGGAGCAGGACCGGCATTTAGCCAAGCATTATTATCTTCAATGTAATCCCCCAACTTATAATATGCTTGCCTGCATAATGTGCGTTTAATACAAGTTTTAAATTTCGTTTCATTCAGTTCTAATATATGGGGAGGAATTTTATTGTAACATTTTAGACAATACCCCATGAAAGATGTGGCTACTTTAGCTAGTCTAAAACCTGGTTGAACTAATTGATCCCTATTTCTAGTAGCATAATTATGTCTGTCGCCTCGCCTACTAAAGAGATGTATATTTTTTTTTTCACTACATTCAACCCAGTAACTGGGTTTAACAATACCCTTGGCAAGACTGGTTTCATATTCTGGCTTTTGACTACCCGACATTACAGCCGGGAGCAACGTCGGACGGATCAGGATAAATGCTTTCCGGCCTTTTTAATCGGGACCAAAGTCGGCAAGCGCAACTTTACCTGGAATGTCGATCTATGCAGCTGTTATTGCTGAGCAATGTGTGCTGGCTAAAAGGCTGCAAATTATTCTTTAAAGAGTCTACTATTTTTAATCCTTTTGCAATATAAAGGAGACGTAGATCAGAAAAAAGGGATAATTGAATCAAACCTCGTTTCAACTTACCTACTTCGGGAGTTTTTCTTCTTTATGCGAACCTTTCTGGGGAACTAAAAAGATCTTTTTATTCAAACGTATTATAAGTAGTTTGGAGATCTTTTTATCCAGACAAACATGTTCAACGAGGCTTTTAAGATTACGAGTAAGGCAGCGGAAAATTGTAAGCCTACAGCTTTCTAAAAGTCCGTTCAAAACCTTTTAGTGTCTAGGCTTTTGATAAGTATGTGTGTTAGTTAAAATATAAGATATCACTGGTGTGGAACCTTATTGGCAGAAAAGTTAATTTACTCATAAAAAAAAACCGAATTCTAAAAAAAAAGTGTAAAATAACTTAATTTTGGAACTCGGTGTTTTTGGTTGTTTCTTCATTATTTGAACACCGACTTTCCTCTCCCAAACGTACCAATCACATCGGTGTAAACAATCATGCGATTTCAGCAATCCCGAAAGATTTGCTATCATGTATTGAAGAGTTCCGTTTCCTATCATCTCTGTTCTTCATCAGATCTTCATCAAACTAGAAAGGGACCACCTTGAAATACTAAGATGCTCTTCCGTACACAATTATATTTTTTCATTTTACATCGACAAGAGGGAATGAGAACGTCGTCAGTGTAAGCTAAGCCACGCATTATTAGGGATAACTCAAATACTAGTCGTCAGATCTCAATCAAATTTAAATGGGACCACACGACAAGCACCAGCTTTTATCAAAATCGGCACACCCAGTACAAAGTTATAAGGTAACACAATAAAAAAAAATACAGTGGAATTGAGGATCTCCTCCTTTTTTGAAAGTCGGTTAAAAATAGTATTTTAGCGTATTTATAGCATTAGAGTTAGATGGAATACTCGCACATGCATTAAATAGAGAAAAAAATACTTTATTTCAGACAACGGTTGCAACCGTATCGTCCCGACCCATCATGTAACGTGTTCATAATCGATCAAACAGTAGCCTCTATATACTTGCAAGTTTGAGTTAAACTTGACCTTCAAATCGGTTCGACGCAAAAAGCCAAGTGTTTGAGAATATCTTAAGTACGTGTATAAATACTTATCAGACCAGCAGGTGAGTGTACTTAACTGTAGCTTATGTTAAAGCATATTAAGTGGTTTGTTGTGAATGTCAGCCGTGATGGCATAAGGGCTCGTTTTGTAAGGAGAGAGTAAAAGTGCTCTTAATACACAGTCGTGTAAAATGTATTCTTATCAATTTTATTTATATGTTGAAATTGCGTTAAGGTGATACCCCGAACAAAACCTTGCGATCGATAGTGCGTTTTTCTTCGCTTTTCAGAGACTATTAACTCATTAGTTCTGAGAAATAATCTACATGTAAAAGCACATTATTAATGTTCGATGTCTTATTATCATATTCCACGTTCTAATTTGTTTTTATGTTGTGTTATAAATAAATTTAAAATACTTTTAAAAAATGACTAAAATTGTTGATTTTATGCATCTCTTGCTAAATGTAACGCTCTAATCATTTAAGGATTACACTAATGGATAGATAATTTAAAAATCTATATTGTATAAGTTTTATTTCATTTCAAAAGATCGCTTATCTTTTTAATCAAAATAATTCCAAAAATTGTGTGAATTCTATGATAAAAGGGCGTGCGCAGGATGCGGGTGGCAAAGAGGGAACGAATGCTCAAGGTTATTTGGTCAGGGAAACGCCTTAAGCAGTTGGTCCCGGCGGTCATTTGTAGACCGTAGCCAGAAAATCTGACATCAGTCTTGCCAAGAAGTACCGTGTGCCCCAGTTAATGGGTCGTGAAGGTTTGGTAGGCAGCCGCTCCATGTTATATACTGGTATTCAGCTGAATCCGGCTTATCTGGGAGCCGACCCCAACTTAGGAAAAACCTAGGCTGATGATGATATATAATAATAATATGTTGGTACAACTATACCTATAATTAGGGTTGCCATCATCGAAATTGCCGACGCCGGACAAAATCTTCAAAAACCCCGGACAATTGAGTGAAATTGATTTTTTTCCCCGAACAGACCCGAAAAAAAAGCCTTATAAATAAATAAAAAAGGATAAACTTTTGTTTTTTTAATAATCTATTACAGCGTGTTTGCAATATAAACTAGAGTGCCAGCTATTTTGCTGATTTACGAGTAGATCGTATCCCGCTTATGATTACGAATGAATGATTAGGTACATAACTAAGTATTGTTTTAATTTGTTGCTTATCTTCCAAATTTTCAATCAATGGAGGTTTCCTAGACAGAAAAAATGTCCGGGTAATACCAGGACACCTTTGAAAACCCCGCCCGGACGCTCCCCGGACGCCCTCCAAACTAGGACAAATCCGGGGAAACCCGGACGGATGGCAACCCTACCTATAATTATGTTTTTTTTTGTCTTCCAAAAAGACAAAATACCCCGTGTTAATAAATACAAAACCTGCTCAATTTTAATATAAATTAAAATAAATTCAATCAAAATCAGTTGAAAGTTTCGTCGGCCGGTTTATTTCAACGGTCGTGATGTATTGCCGTCTCGAACGAATAGGATTGATTACGAATTCGGTAGGCATTCAGGACATGTTTTGTTGGTTCATTATGATTATTATCTGGGTTATTAAGAGCTTGTAGATTGTATCAGTAGTAGTGGTTAAGGTGTGATGACTGAGTTTATCAAAGGAGGAGACAATATTGCAGCTATTGACTTATTTTGAGCTTATTGTAGCTTTATGTAATAGAGCGGTGATCAAAACAACTTCAATAATTGACGACACGGTTGGCGCAGTGGTTGAACGTTCGACTGCTGCGTCGTGTCGCGGGTTCGATCCCCGCACGGAACAAATGTTTGTATGGCCTACAGACAATTGTTCCGGGTCTGGGTGTCTTGTGTATGTGAGTATTCATGTTTGTGAACGCACCCACGATACAGGAGTACATCCTAGTGTGGGGCGACGACCTTAAAAAAAATACCAACCATTGGTGTGTGACCCAATGTGATGCCATTCAAAGAAGACGGGCAAGCCTGCTCCTCGTGGTATTTCCAACCACTGCAATTCCTAGAAGCAAGAATAAAACATCAAATGACTTCTCCCGCTCTAGGTGTAGCGGAAGGGAGTGTCAGACTCTTACTGACTAAAACCCATTCGTGATCCTTCTTGTGCCCTTTACGTTCTAGGGCCGCGGTGACTCTTTCGAACAAATTCCGCCACCCTAGCAGGCACTGACCCTATGGGGCCCCGTCTTCGTTGCTGACAGCTCTTTGAGGCGCGCGTGGAACACGATGCACCGTGCTATCGGACGGCGAGCCACCCATAGTTCGCCTTCCGCAGGTCCGCGCCTACGGTGGCCGGGAATCGCCCTGCGTTTCCTGACGTTCTCCCCCCGGGGCGTCATCTTGTTGCGGCGGTTGGAGCGTTAGGTTTCCCTCTCCCGCACGCGTTCCACCTTCTCCTTCGCTAGCATTACTGCTTTGCAGTAGGAGGTGACCGCTTCCCATGCCTCCTCGCTCTGGACCATGGATTGAATCAGGGCCGGACGCGAGAGGTTGCCGCCGCCGATCGCCTCGACGAGGACATGGCGTTGCTCCACCCAAACAGGGCACACCTCCACTGTATGCTCCACCGTGACCTCACGCCTATCCAGGCGTCCACATTAAACAATCTCAGGGATCCCCCTGAGATTGTTTAATGTGGACTCCACTTGAAACGCCTAAATTCCACAATATGGAACCATTTTCATACGACACACATAATTATACCATCACGACTTGATTAATCGAACGTTCATGCAGACCTATACTTAAAACACCTAATGCCTTGCCATTTTACCACTAAGTCACAAAAAATATATAACATGATGCTCAAGAAGAAATCTATTCGCTATTTGCAAATTTTCAATTAAGAATAAGTTACGTGTATCTAGAATACAGATTCCAAGTTATTGTAAAACTTTTTTACATTCTAAAATATTTAACTATTGACCTCATGGCCTTCTTAATTTCTAATAGCTAAAAAAAAGTAACAACCGTCCGTAATGGCGGCGGCCGCGTTACATAATGTGCTAATTACTGCAAATTGGTTTCTTGTCAGATAGGTCTAATGTTGCAGGCCTGTTACATGGGATGTAATATTTAATTTGCCATCAGTTGTTGGTGTGTGTGGTAATCTATCTACATGATGTTTCTGAAGTGCGTGCGTGCGTGTGTGCATGTCTTTTCCAAAAAACATGACCGTATACAATCACTAAAAAGTTCCAAACAAATCAGTTTTCGAGCAACTCCTTGAAACTGATTTGTTTGGAACTTTGATATGCAACTTCATGAAGTTGCATTTATGTTTGACATAAATATAACTTATTTTACAGAGATAGTTTGATGTGGCATTTATTTTGGGTCCATTGTAATGTTGCAGTCACAAACTGGGTCAGACTGCTTATTTTTTTTTTACTTTTTAGTGGTTTTATACATTCCATTTTTTTTTAAATGAAATTTATATTTTTTATTTTTGATATTCGTTCCGTACTTGTATCAGATGCAGAACGTAACCCTGAAATATGACCACGCACTTCTGAGACAGCCTGTATACTTATAGAATCGTTTGAGATTGACGATCGATTGGGTATACTAATATACAAAGCCTCCATGCCTCGGATAGCAATTGCTGATCAATTGTAGATCTTTGACAGAAATAATAGATCGGCAGAAATCAGAAAATCTAAAATACTGAATGATAAAGAGGAAAGATTTGATTGTTTGTTTGTTTGTTTGCATTGAATAGGCTCCGAAACTACTGAACCAATTTGAAAAATTATTTCACTGTTGGGAAGCTACACTATCCACGAAGAAGAAGCTGTGGATTGAACTAAATTCTCGTGGCAGCGATTATGAGTCCCATATTTGTAAGTAGCCATTAACTGCTTGATTGATTACGATATTCCGAAACGTTCACCGTGAACCAGATTTCATATTACGTTCAATTGTAACTCCAAAAACCTAAGCCTCTTTTAATGTCAGTAATAACTGCGGGCATTATGACGAAACTGTACAAATAGGGTCCAGTGATAAAGGTCAATTCGAATGTTCGCGTGACGTGCACCGTGCAACGTGTGATGTCATTATATGGAGAGCAGTTATGCTAGAATGGGGGTTTATGGTTCCGCATAATGGGGCCAAGTAGGTACTAATCGTAGTAATAGACAATTTGGCCCCTAAACGAGGCAAATAGGTCGAGAAAATGTTGCAATAATACCTGGTGAGTTGTCAGGCGTCATCAGGCATGCGTACATAGGTTTTGCAGAATTTGTTCGAAAGATTCACAACGTCTCTGGAACGGAACGCAAAGGGCGTTAGGAGTAACACGTTAGGATTTTAGTCAGTAAGAGTCTAACACTTTGACCGCTCTAGGTGGAGCGGAAGAAGTCATTTGATGATTTCCCATCCAAAAAAAAAGGATTGTTACCTTTTGGAATCCAAGCCTCATTTTGGAGACTTATGATTTAAGTATACATCCTTTGTTAAACCTGCTTTTATTTTGGTGATTGTGGGAATGAAATTGTGTAAGAAACCGATGATGGTAGATTAGAACAGATACAAATACAGAAGACAACCCTCTCAAAATGATCTATTTGAAGAAAGTTTTATCTGTACCTTCGTTATATGCGAACTTCTAATGTGTATGCACTAAACAGATTTTGCAAATAGCATTATAGTAGCTCAACGTTTTGGGAATGTAATGGAACACTTTTTATTTGATTTTCCCTAGTGGAACCCCAATAATAATTCTCACACGCACTTACTTAGGCTTACAAATAATAACTGTTATTGAGAACGACCTTCGCAGAGTTATTATTACTATTTGTTTGTAAGCACATGCCGCATATACACACCCACTCATTACGGCACATTTCAGACACTTATAACTAACGATACGGGAGCGATACGATTTGCAATAACACAGGCCCTATTGCGAGGAAGTACCGTGTTACCCAGTTACTGGGCTGTAGAGGACTGGAGGCAGCCGCTCCACGTTAAACACTGGTATTGAGATGAATCCAGTTTGACTGGGAGCTAACCCTAACATAATTGTGAAAAGGCTAGGCAGATGATGGCAGGGCATCGTGCGATGTTTTATACACACTCTGTCACGTAAACATATTTTAGGCTAATAAGGGCGAAATTTAGCGTATGATAGAGCGAGCGAAGCGAGCTCGAAACATTTTTACTCCTTAGGTTATGCTGTCGAAGCAAAGAATTGTGAAAACTATGGATCCAAGTGCGAGCAAAGCGAAAATTTTCAAGATTTCATCTTGCAACCCAGGTCATAAAATTTTATTTTATTTTTTGTTCTTAAAAATAAAATGTTTGAGAGAAGTTCATCAGAAGCCAGTGCACTGTTCGAATTGGTCGTTTCTTAAGAATAACCTACATAATTATAATATAGTTTGTGGCCCCCATTGAAGCGGGGCCCTGGGCACGTGCCCCTTGTGGCAAAGACGGAACTGATGGCATTGGATATTAGCCACTAAATAGTTAAAACTTCTTTGGTTGTGCCTAGCTAGGTTAACAGACATCGACAACAGTTTACATAACCAATATATAGATATCAGTACACGTTTAGACACCTTTTTTTTCTGGATGGGAAATCATCAAATGATTTCTTCCGCTCTAGGTGGAGCGGAAGTGAGTGTCAGACTCTTACTAAACCCACCCGTAATCCTTCTGGTGCCTTTTGCGTTCCAGGACCGCGGTGACTCTTTCGAACATATTCCGTAACCATCTCTTGATTACCCTTGGTTGATAGTTAGAGATCGCCTAGGGCATTACGTTTACCTTTGATCTTTTGAGTTAATCATATTAAATTAACGACACGGTTGACGCAGTGGCTGAGCGATTGGCTGCTGCGCTGCGTGTCACGGGTTCGATTCCTGCAGAGAACAAATATTTGTATGGCCTGCAGTTAAGTTCTTCCGAGTCTGGTTGTTTGTCTATGTTAATTTGTATGTTTGTAAACGCACCCACGATACAGGTGAAATTCCCAGTGCGGGGCAAGGTTCTTTTTCTAAGATCTGGCTCGTACTTACATGTGCGAAGTATTTGGAACTTTTTAATGTCCCCCATATGACTTAACTAGTTATAAATTAGAAGATTACATTCAGACTAAGAATGCTTGGAAACATGTTGGTCTTGCTCCATAGAGCAATCGAGGGTGTAGACAAAATCAAACTGGTTGATTTATGTATGAATTAAATTTATGAATGCATTTTTTTTGTGTCTTATACTTTTTTCTGTTCGCCTACTGGTCCAATATTTGTAAATATGTGAGAACCATGACCTTATTTAGAAGTTTACCTCTGCTGGTAATACTTGGTTCAACAAGTTTACAAACATACAAATTAACATAGACAAACAACCAGACTCGGAAGAACTTAACTGCAGGCCATACAAATATTTGTTCTCTGCAGGAATCGAACCCGTGACACGCAGCGCAGCAGCCAATCGCTCAGCCACTGCGTCAACCGTGTCGTTAATTTAATATGATTAACTCAAAAGATCAAAGGTAAACGTAATGCCCTAGGCGATCTCTAACTATCAACCAAGGGTAATCAAGAGATGGTTACGGAATATGTTCGAAAGAGTCACCGCGGTCCTGGAACGCAAAAGGCACCAGAAGGATTACGGGTGGGTTTAGTAAGAGTCTGACACTCACTTCCGCTCCACCTAGAGCGGAAGAAATCATTTGATGATTTCCCATCCAGAAAAAAAAGGTGTCTAAACGTGTACTGATATCTATATATTGGTTATGTAAACTGTTGTCGATGTCTGTTAACCTAGCTAGGCACAACCAAAGAAGTTTTAACTATTTAGTGGCTAATATCCAATGCCATCAGTTCCGTCTTTGCCACAAGGGGCACGTGCCCAGGGCCCCGCTTCAATGGGGGCCACAAACTATATTATAATTATGTAGGTTATTCTTAAGAAACGACCAATTCGAACAGTGCACTGGCTTCTGATGAACTTCTCTCAAACATTTTATTTTTAAGAACAAAAAATAAAATAAAATTTTATGACCTGGGTTGCAAGATGAAATCTTGAAAATTTTCGCTTTGCTCGCACTTGGATCCATAGTTTTCACAATTCTTTGCTTCGACAGCATAACCTAAGGAGTAAAAATGTTTCGAGCTCGCTTCGCTCGCTCTATCATACGCTAAATTTCGCCCTTATTAGCCTAAAATATGTTTACGTGACAGAGTGTGTATAAAACATCGCACGATGCCCTGCCATCATCTGCCTAGCCTTTTCACAATTATGTTAGGGTTAGCTCCCAGTCAAACTGGATTCATCTCAATACCAGTGTTTAACGTGGAGCGGCTGCCTCCAGTCCTCTACAGCCCAGTAACTGGGTAACACGGTACTTCCTCGCAATAGGGCCTGTGTTATTGCAAATCGTATCGCTCCCGTATCGTTAGTTATAAGTGTCTGAAATGTGCCGTAATGAGTGGGTGTGTATATGCGGCATGTGCTTACAAACAAATAGTAATAATAACTCTGCGAAGGTCGTTCTCAATAACAGTTATTATTTGTAAGCCTAAGTAAGTGCGTGTGAGAATTATTATTGGGGTTCCACTAGGGAAAATCAAATAAAAAGTGTTCCATTACATTCCCAAAACGTTGAGCTACTATAATGCTATTTGCAAAATCTGTTTAGTGCATACACATTAGAAGTTCGCATATAACGAAGGTACAGATAAAACTTTCTTCAAATAGATCATTTTGAGAGGGTTGTCTTCTGTATTTGTATCTGTTCTAATCTACCATCATCGGTTTCTTACACAATTTCATTCCCACAATCACCAAAATAAAAGCAGGTTTAACAAAGGATGTATACTTAAATCATAAGTCTCCAAAATGAGGCTTGGATTCCAAAAGGTAACAATCCTTTTTTTTGGATGGGAAATCATCAAATGACTTCTTCCGCTCCACCTAGAGCGGTCAAAGTGTTAGACTCTTACTGACTAAAATCCTAACGTGTTACTCCTAACGCCCTTTGCGTTCCGTTCCAGAGACGTTGTGAATCTTTCGAACAAATTCTGCAAAACCTATGTACGCATGCCTGATGACGCCTGACAACTCACCAGGTATTATTGCAACATTTTCTCGACCTATTTGCCTCGTTTAGGGGCCAAATTGTCTATTACTACGATTAGTACCTACTTGGCCCCATTATGCGGAACCATAAACCCCCATTCTAGCATAACTGCTCTCCATATAATGACATCACACGTTGCACGGTGCACGTCACGCGAACATTCGAATTGACCTTTATCACTGGACCCTATTTGTACAGTTTCGTCATAATGCCCGCAGTTATTACTGACATTAAAAGAGGCTTAGGTTTTTGGAGTTACAATTGAACGTAATATGAAATCTGGTTCACGGTGAACGTTTCGGAATATCGTAATCAATCAAGCAGTTAATGGCTACTTACAAATATGGGACTCCTCATAATCGCTGCCACGAGAATTTAGCCAACAGTGATAGAATTTTTCAAATCGGACAAGTAGTTTCGGAGCCTATTCAATTCAAACAAAAAAAAACGATCAAATCTTTCCTCTTTATAATATTAGTGTAGATGGTACGGAACCCTTCGTGAGAATCCGACTCATCTCGACTTGGCCGGTTTTTAATTAATTATTGTTTTGGCGTGCGTCATGTTTGGCGCAAATTAAGTCTTTTTCTATTTTCTTTTTTCTTACGCATATCAGGACCGTGGCCGGGACTTAGAAGGACCGTGGTTCGACACGGCCCGGGCACATCACGGACACGGCAATGTGTGAGCGAGTTCTTATAAAATGTACACACCGATATTTTCTGAGCTCGTGACGGATCACCCTTCCGGATAGCTTTTAAAGAACAAGTTGCAGTCTAAAACTATAATGCACATATTATATTACTAGCTGCTGCCCGCGACTTCGTCCCCGTGGAATCCCCGATTTTAAAACATTCTTTATCGCTGCTCCGCTCCTATTGGCTTAAGCGTGATGATATATAGCCTAAAGCCTACCTCGATAAATGGTCTATTCAACCCAAAAAGAATTTTTCAATTCGAACCAGTAGTTCCTGAGATTAGCGCGTTCAAACAAACAAACAAACAAACAAACTCTTCAGCTTTATAATATTAGTATAGATTAAGCTTTAGACTGTAACATGATCTTCAAAGCTATCTATATCTTCTTATTTACAAAGCACAGTTAAGGTCATTTCCAACACCCACAACTATTGCCATGGATATTCGCATGTCTTATACGGTATGTAAACATAGCTTACGTCATGGTTGCGCCACGCGGCCGCTAGAGTGCGCCTGCATAGCATTACCCCACTGAACAACGTATTGGTGCTGGCACTGTTTATATATGTAAATCTTTGTCATTTGCTATGCGCAAATTGTTTTATTTAAGTCTTTAGATAGTTTTGATGTTGAGAATTGGAATTCAAATGGAAATGTTAATTACAGTATAGTTTTATTTTGATAATATAGATATGATATTACTAGTCCTATTTTTTTTTAAAACGTTGCGTACTCCTGTATCGTGGGTGCGTTCACAAACATGAATACTCAAATACACAAGACACCCAGACCCGGAAGAATTATCTATAGGCCATACAAACATTTGTTCCTTGCGTGGATCGAACCCGCGACACGTAACGCAGCAGCCGAACGCTCAACCACTGCGCCAACCGTGTCGTCGAATTATTATTTATTAGGCAGCAGATAACTTCTAGATGAAGAGAAATGGCTAAATACGTTTCTAACTATCTAGATAGAAAGATCATAGGGCCGTACTTGTGAAGGACAGATTTAGGTGGAGCCATCTCCACCTATCTTTTAGTAAAAATTCGAGCACGGCCCTTCAATCTTCACCTTGGTAAACCATGATATTGTCCGGCATTAAATTCGGTGCTTCTTTTTGCCCACTTCTCGTCTGACATGCGGCAGATATATCTGACGGAATCCCACTTAGGTTTTTTGGGTAACGATTTTGGATTGTGCTTACACACTCACAGTTCGAGAGACATCCCAAGGATACTGCGCTCCATGGCTCGCTGATAAACCTGGATCTTGGACCTCTGCTGTAGTCTCAAAGATCTATCACCATCAGCCTTTTAATGTTCCCCCACTGCTGGGACACAGGCCTCCTCTCTAGGAGAGGGAATGGGCCGTAATCCACCACGCGGGCCCAGTGCGGGTTGGTGAATGTCACATGTCTTCGCGTTTTGGTTCTAGGATATGCCGGTTTCCTCACGATGTTTCCCTTCACCGTTCTGAGAGCAATGGTGATTAAATGAGTTACTTAAAGTAATGCGCCTGGCTGGGTTTGAACCCGCGACCTACAATTCGTAAGTCGGGGCCGTTACCACTCGGCCACCTCTGTTCCTAAAAAAGAAAAGAAAAAGATCTATCGTTTTTCACTATTTGAATACGAATCAATATAAAACCATGAACATTACATGAGCATAAGCCAAAGCCAAATAAATGACGTAACTAACACCTTGTTCAAACACTTTCCTTATGTCTAACTATTAAATAATCGTAAAAGCCTCCAGCTAGAACTGCCAAAAATAGTAAAGTACAACATAATCGCAGGCGTTCCGAAACTATCAATCAATCATGTTGGTGCTACGCCTATAGAGGTCACTCGGGGTCAAACCAGACTCACGCTAAACAATGACCCGGCGCCTTCACATTGATTTCTCTATGTAGTAAGACCGCTCATAATATTTACAACCTTATATTTAACATTCTTATGAGTATCTACTGTTTAATTAGGTATTCTTATGTCATAACGAGCGACAGAGTCGATTGACTTACTAAGTTCCTACTTAGTTTGCAAACCAAGAAATGTAAAGTCAAAGTCAAAGTCAAAACGTTTATTTCAATTAGGCCATTAAACGGCACTTTTGAACGTCATCATTAAAAGTTATCATAATAAAGTGACTCTAGAGTTCATTCACAAAGGTAAATTCTTATGGAGAAGAACGGACAAGAAACACCATATTATAGTTACTCTTTTCAAATAAATGTTTTACAATACAAAATACAAATACAAATTTGGTATACAAAAAATACTTCATATATTTGAGGACGATGCACCAAGTATACTAGTTATAGAACTTTAGGGATTGATTAGACACCGTAGGACTTAGGCAATCCCTATTTATTTGAGCACTGCGCTAACTGGTGGAGAAGGTCTCTGAGTTATTCAATTTAAACGAATATTTGCTCGTGAAATAGTTTATTCCAGATTTCCCCAAGGAGAACCTTCCGACCGGGCTAGTGCGCAGTAACTGCCCGCCGTTCATACGTCTCGCTCACATATGCATTTTGCTTACCTTGCATTCTGACGTGCACGCTTACATGTGTCCCTACACTAATTCCCCCCAAAAATTTTGAAAAAAAAAATTTTCTTAATAACTAGTAATACAAATATTTCTTAACTACTTTATTACACAATCAATTACCGTATTACAATTAGCGCTTATGGTAGCCCGTATAGCTTACTGCGATAAACACTGCACTTGTCGCTATCGCGCGGTGGTGCGATCATGTTACGCATAACTGGCTGTGGGTGGTTGCTGCGGGACTGTGGGCGCATCTATACGCCCCGGCAATGTTGTCACCCCACCGGATACACCGTTGATTTGTAGTGTAGGGACACATGTAAGCGTGCACGTCAGAATGCAAGGTAAGCAAAATGCATATGTGAGCGAGACGTATGAACGGCGGGCAGTTACTGCGCACTAGCCCGGTCGGAAGGTTCTCCTTGGGGAAATCTGGAATAAACTATTTCACGAGCAAATATTCGTTTAAATTGAATAACTCAGAGACCTTCTCCACCAGTTAGCGCAGTGCTCAAATAAATAGGGATTGCCTAAGTCCTACGGTGTCTAATCAATCCCTAAAGTGGTGACCCCGACGTGATATGAACACGCAACCTTCTGATACCCAAGCCCAACAAAAGTATTCGACCTATGACAGGGAATTGTTAGCCATATATATGGCAATTAAACATTTTCGTTATCTTTTCGAGGGCAGTCAAATAACCATTTTCACAGATCATAAACCATTGATTTATGCATTTACCAAAATACAGAGTAACTGTGAAACGGCAAAGCGCATTAGGCAACTCTTATTCATCAGCGAATTTACAACCGACATTAGGTACATACAAGGCGAAAACAATCCGGTCGCGGACGCCTTATCGCGTGTTGAAACAATATATTGCCCAACGGAACTCGACTTCGCAGAATTAGCGCTAGCACAGAAAAATGACACCGAGCTTGCGCAGATGTTCGACAAAACAAATAGCAACGTTCGATTAAAGAAATTCTTTGTGCCTAACAGTAATGAACAAATATATTGCGAAACCTCAACTAACACGTGTAGACCGTACTTAACCGAAAACTACAGGATAATTGCGTTTAAATCGGTACATGGCATCAGTCATCCAGGTGTCCGAGCAACGCGTAAATTGGTCGCACAACGATATTTTTGGCCAGGATTAAATCGGGATGTTGGCCGATGGGCAAAAACATGCATTCAATGCCAAAGGTCAAAGGTTAACAGGCATACGATATCGGACTTACAACATTTTCCAGACAGCAATCGCTTTGAACATGTGCACATTGATATCGTAGGGCCCCTACCAACGTCACAAGAAGGGTATAAATACCTCGTCACGATGATCGACCGATATACGCGTTGGCCGGAAGCCATTCCAGTAAAGGACATCACAGCGGAAGTTGTAGCTAAGGCATTTTACGAAGCTTGGATTAGCAGATTCGGCTGCCCAGTAAGATTGACGAGCGATCAAGGTCGTCAGTTTGAGAGCGCATTATTTACACAGCTAATGAAGTACATGGGTATAAATAAATTGCGCACTACTCCATACCACCCCCAAAGCAATGGTATAGTAGAGCGCTGGCATAGGTCATTAAAATCTGCATTAACAGCTCGCCTTATTAATAACTCGTCCTGGTGTGATGAACTGTCTACGGTGCTGTTAGGACTGCGTTCAGTAGGCAGAAACGACAATGGCATTAGTCCCACAGAGTACGTGTACGGTCAAATACTTCGTTTACCAGGAGATTTCTACAACATCCCCAATGAACGAAGCCATGACGATCATGATTTTTTAAAAAACTTGAAGCATACAATAGATCAATTAAAACCAGTACCACGGGATCTGCGGGACTCACGCACATTGTTCATACACGATGACCTAAAAAAATGTGATCACGTGTTCATTCGAAACGACGCAATACGAAAACCACTTACACCCACTTACGAAGGTCCGTACCGTGTCTTAGAGCGGAAAAATAAAGTATTTGTAGTACAATTGCATAACAGAAAAATTCACATATCCATTGATAGATTAAAACCAGCATATTTGATAAACGAAGAAAACAATGACAATCTAGCTGACACTAGGTCAGAGCAGCCACAAAGAAATAAATCCATTGTAAACCCATCTAAAATAAACGAGGGAACACCTGTATTAAAGAAAAGCCGCAGTGGTCGCACGATCAGACCACCATCAAAATTAAACATGTAAGTTGTAGTAAATATCTCGTTAGAAATAATTTGTTAACATATTAATTTACCATAGCATGGCGTTGTCGTGACGGACACTATAGCCGGCCTACATGGTGTCATTAATTTATTGCAGAGTGGAAGTCACGGCAACTACCCTTAATTAATGTAATAAATGTATGTAATATTATCATGTGCCTTATGCATATTTTTAAGTCGGCGCTTGAAAAATAGACGACCGCATCCTGTACAATGACTAGTATATAATTTATGCGCAGTCATCACCGCGCTTATTTAGAATAGTAATCAAATAATAACCAGTGAACTTTGTATTTGCTGATACATATTATTATTAGAACGCTCACTCTAGCATACTGCAATATTCACTCAACCACTCTTCCAAAATTCAGTGCGACCAATCAGTAAATAAGCGCACCCAACATGGGCAAGGCTTACAGTAAGGAAGAAGTCGTCATAGCGCAAAATAGCGCAGCAACATCGCAAGTCACTAAATACGAGACAGGTTTTGCAATAATGGCAACCGCAGTATTCCTCATTGTGGTGCTGGTCTTATGGCGCCAGGGTCGTCATCGCATGAAGAAGTGGGTACGTAAACAAATCAACGGTGTATCCGGTGGGGTGACAACATTGCCGGGGCGTATAGATGCGCCCACAGTCCCGCAGCAACCACCCACAGCCAGTTATGCGTAACATGATCGCACCACCGCGCGATAGCGACAAGTGCAGTGTTTATCGCAGTAAGCTATACGGGCTACCATAAGCGCTAATTGTAATACGGTAATTGATTGTGTAATAAAATAGTTAAGAAATATTTGTATTACTAGTTATTAAGAAAATTTTTTTTTTCAAAATTTTTGGGGGGAAGTAGTGTAGGGACACATGTAAGCGTGCACGTCAGAATGCAAGGTAAGCAAAATGCATATGTGAGCGAGACGTATGAACGGCGGGCAGTTACTGCGCACTAGCCCGGTCGGAAGGTTCTCCTTGGGGAAATCTGGAATAAACTATTTCACGAGCAAATATTCGTTTAAATTGAATAACTCAGAGACCTTCTCCACCAGTTAGCGCAGTGCTCAAATAAATAGGGATTGCCTAAGTCCTACGGTGTCTAATCAATCCCTAAAGTTCTATAACTAGTATACTTGGTGCATCGTCCTCAAATATATGAAGTATTTTTTGTATACCAAATTTGTATTTGTATTTTGTATTGTAAAACATTTATTTGAAAAGAGTAACTATAATATGGTGTTTCTTGTCCGTTCTTCTCCATAAGAATTTACCTTTGTGAATGAACTCTAGAGTCACTTTATTATGATAACTTTTAATGATGACGTTCAAAAGTGCCGTTTAATGGCCTAATTGAAATAAACGTTTTGACTTTGACTTTGACTTTACATTTCTTGGTTTGCAAACTAAGTAGGAACTTAGTAAGTCAATCGACTCTGTCGCTCGTTATGACATAAGAATACCTAATTAAACAGTAGATACTCATAAGAATGTTAAATATAAGGTTGTAAATATTATGAGCGGTCTTACTACATAGAGAAATCAATGTGAAGGCGCCGGGTCATTGTTTAGCGTGAGTCTGGTTTGACCCCGAGTGACCTCTATAGGCGTAGCACCAACATGATTGATTGATAGTTTCGGAACGCCTGCGATTATGTTGTACTTTACTATTTTTGGCAGTTCTAGCTGGAGGCTTTTACGATTATTTAATAGTTAGACATAAGGAAAGTGTTTGAACAAGGTGTTAGTTACGTCATTTATTTGGCTTTGGCTTATGCTCATGTAATGTTCATGGTTTTATATTGATTCGTATTCAAATAGTGAAAAACGATAGATCTTTTTCTTTTCTTTTTTAGGAACAGAGGTGGCCGAGTGGTAACGGCCCCGACTTACGAATTGTAGGTCGCGGGTTCAAACCCAGCCAGGCGCATTACTTTAAGTAACTCATTTAATCACCATTGCTCTCAGAACGGTGAAGGGAAACATCGTGAGGAAACCGGCATATCCTAGAACCAAAACGCGAAGACATGTGACATTCACCAACCCGCACTGGGCCCGCGTGGTGGATTACGGCCCATTCCCTCTCCTAGAGAGGAGGCCTGTGTCCCAGCAGTGGGGGAACATTAAAAGGCTGATGGTGATAGATCTTTGAGACTACAGCAGAGGTCCAAGATCCAGGTTTATCAGCGAGCCATGGAGCGCAGTATCCTTGGGATGTCTCTCGAACTGTGAGTGTGTAAGCACAATCCAAAATCGTTACCCAAAAAACCTAAGTGGGATTCCGTCAGATATATCTGCCGCATGTCAGACGAGAAGTGGGCAAAAAGAAGCACCGAATTTAATGCCGGACAATATCATGGTTTACCAAGGTGAAGATTGAAGGGCCGTGCTCGAATTTTTACTAAAAGATAGGTGGAGATGGCTCCACCTAAATCTGTCCTTCACAAGTACGGCCCTATGATCTTTCTATCTAGATAGTTAGAAACGTATTTAGCCATTTCTCTTCATCTAGAAGTTATCTGCTGCCTAATAAATAATAATTCGACGACACGGTTGGCGCAGTGGTTGAGCGTTCGGCTGCTGCGTTACGTGTCGCGGGTTCGATCCACGCAAGGAACAAATGTTTGTATGGCCTATAGATAATTCTTCCGGGTCTGGGTGTCTTGTGTATTTGAGTATTCATGTTTGTGAACGCACCCACGATACAGGAGTACGCAACGTTTTAAAAAAAAATAGGACTAGTAATATCATATCTATATTATCAAAATAAAACTATACTGTAATTAACATTTCCATTTGAATTCCAATTCTCAACATCAAAACTATCTAAAGACTTAAATAAAACAATTTGCGCATAGCAAATGACAAAGATTTACATATATAAACAGTGCCAGCACCAATACGTTGTTCAGTGGGGTAATGCTATGCAGGCGCACTCTAGCGGCCGCGTGGCGCAACCATGACGTAAGCTATGTTTACATACCGTATAAGACATGCGAATATCCATGGCAATAGTTGTGGGTGTTGGAAATGACCTTAACTGTGCTTTGTAAATAAGAAGATATAGATAGCTTTGAAGATCATGTTACAGTCTAAAGCTTAATCTATACTAATATTATAAAGCTGAAGAGTTTGTTTGTTTGTTTGTTTGTTTGAACGCGCTAATCTCAGGAACTACTGGTTCGAATTGAAAAATTCTTTTTGGGTTGAATAGACCATTTATCGAGGTAGGCTTTAGGCTATATATCATCACGCTTAAGCCAATAGGAGCGGAGCAGCGATAAAGAATGTTTTAAAATCGGGGATTCCACGGGGACGAAGTCGCGGGCAGCAGCTAGTAATATAATATGTGCATTATAGCTTTAGACTGCAAATTGTTCTTCAAAAGCTATCCGGAAGGGTGATCCGTCACGAGCTCAGAAAATATCGGTGTGTACATTTTATAAGAACTCGCTCACACATTGCCGTGTCCGTGATGTGCCCGGGCCGTGTCGAACCACGGTCCTTCTAAGTCCCGGCCACGGTCCTGATATGCGTAAGAAAAAAGAAAATAGAAAAAGACTTAATTTGCGCCAAACATGACGCACGCCAAAACAATAATTAATTAAAAACCGGCCAAGTCGAGATGAGTCGGATTCTCACGAAGGGTTCCGTACCATCTACACTAATATTATAAAGAGGAAAGATTTGATCGTTTTTTTTTGTTTGAATTGAATAGGCTCCGAAACTACTTGTCCGATTTGAAAAATTCTATCACTGTTGGGAAGCTATACTATCCCCGGGTGACATACATTTTATCCCCATATTCCCACGGGAATGGGAAATACGCGGGTGAAACGGCCAGTTATCTAGAAAAATGCCAAAAAAAAAACCAGTTTGTTGTATAGAAGCATCCTTAAATATTTATTTTACCCTGTTTATTAATATTTGTTGTAAACGCACAAGAACGCGTTTCATAAGATACAGCCTCGTGACAGACAGGCAGACAGACGGATAGAGCGGAGTCTTAGCATTAGGGTCCCGTTTTAGCTTTTGGGTACGGAACCCCAAAAAAGCCTATGTACGTTGGAAGGATATCCATCGTAGTGTTGGGACACATGTACGAGACAGCCACAGCGCTAGTTTTCAGCGACAGCCGGCGTGGATTAACCTTTTGCCTGTAGTATAAAGTGTGTCTTTAAACACTGATAAATATTGGGTAAGTACTTGACGATAAATCGACTGTCTGAAAGTCCCAAAAAGTGATTGCTATCAATTTCATGTGTTCCGAAGCGAGTATCTTGTAGTCAATCCCAATTTTAATGCTTTCAAACGTTGCTGTCGCTGATACCATGTCAATTCGTCTAGCTCCACCCTTTTTGTACTACACTGATGTAAATAAGGCCAATCCTGTGCTAAATAATTTTATTGATTACTTACTCACTAACCTTTTTAGTCTTTGGACGGGTAAAAAAAGAAAGTATAGTTGATAAGAACACACAGATGTTATTCATCAATTATTAAAACCATTGAAAGTTCTCGAAGAACCTTAACAAAAATAAATGGATTGTGGTATTTGTAATTTATTATGTAAACTTAATCAAGTACGTTTTTAGGGAAAGCTGCTTTAAGCTCAGATTAGTAGTAATTATCTTAGTATAATTAAGTATTCAGAAATTTAATAATATTTAAACTGGTTTTTTAGGGCAATAAATTTGTATGATCGATTAGTTTTAATCGTAGGAAAGTGTGAATTAATGAGAAGATTATGTCTTAAGGAAGTAGGATGAAACAGGGTCACAAATATTTATGTATCTTAGGCCCCAAATAATATAGTCGGTACACATGACTGAATTAATCTTTTACCTGTTTATAGACCATTATATCTGATAGTAGCTATTTTCACCGGGCAATCCCTGACCGGATTCAGCTGAGTACCAGTATTTTACGTGAAGCGGCTGGGTAACACGGTATTTCTCAAATCAAATTTTCTGGCTTTTGACAGTCCGTAATTCATTACGGACGGTCAAAAGCCAGAAAATCTACGCCAAAGTTATACAATTTACAGCTGTTACAAACAGCTTGTCGTGCTTTCTGAGGCACGGAGGAGTCACGCTATGTTAAAAATATGATCCTTATTTTTAACCCTTCAGAATTCAAACTTAAACAGATTAAACTATTTTGTCTAATACAGAAAAGCTCAGAGACCCATAAAGTGTGAGCGAGCGAATCAAGCTCAAACATTTTTGTATTCTGGATGAACTTCTTGCACTTTATATTTATAATATGGATGGCTGCCAAAATGAAGGAAAGATAAAGATATTATTGAGTAGTAGCGGAGTATGTTGTGTAGTGTTTTGTAGCAAGGATATATTAAGCTAAGAGCAAAGAACAATGTAGGCCACGTTTATGTAGGTCTTCAGAATGATCCCGCAAACCAGGCGTGGAGGCTTGCGTGGGCTAGGGCCTAGACTGTATAGTCTAGGCCCTAGCCCACGCAAGCCTCCACGCCAAAAATCCCAACCAGGACCAAGATCGGATTGGAGGTATCTCCAATCCGATCTTGGTCCTGGTTGGGATTTTTAGTGACCCATAAGAACCTTTCATTTTAATATCTCTGATCACTCACACATCCAATCGATTTTAGGTCTCCTCCTCGAAACGGGAAAAAGAAAACCTGACTTATTTATTTATTTAATACTTTACGCAAACAGATGTACAGAGGCGAACTTAAACCGATTTAAAGGAAAAAAAATAGAAACAACAGCGAGCGTACCTGCACATCTATCTATACCCTATCCGTTTTGGTAGTTAACTAAAGGTAAACAATCTTGGTATGTCTTTTAACGAAAAATGTTTTTGAAAAATGAGAAATACGTTTTACAATATGAAATACTTTCAAATTTTCTAAAATTATAGGTAATTGATTTGTATAAGTAGTAATATCCATATTTTTAAATATATTTTTACATAAAAAGACATACCAAGATTGTTTACCTTTAGTTAACTACCTAAACAGATAGGGTATAGCTTATTTTGTCCCACAGCAGGGCTAATAGGGCGCTTTAGAGCGAGCTTACAGAGCTCCAAAATTTTACTACCCACATCGAAATAAGTTTCGTTTCAAACATATGAATTTGGCGCTCCATGAACTAGCCGGCCGTGGCACGGGCCCCGGTGTGCCCCCCCAAGTCCGAACCTGCATAATTCACACAAACAAAACTATAAAATCCTCATACATTCTTTTCTGACACCTATGTAACACTAATAAGTGATAGCACATCACACATTGTGAAATGATAAAGGGTCAGCTGACACAGAGATGTCTATTTATAAGTTACGTGGTCGCCATGTTGTGACGTCACCACTTACGTCATCGCTTTGTTTGGACAAATTGTTGTATAGTGGAGGAAGATTCTAATGTTTGTGGGGAATACGTGGTGTTGTAATATTTTGCTTCTTAGTGTGGCGATGACAAATAGATTGACCCAGTACTTAGCAACGACAAGATGATTCGCTGGTCAAGACAAAAGGCAGGCCATGCACTGCGGACAGGCCCACTTAAATATGTGTGGTTCTTTCCTCAAGAGACCATTTCAGACACAGATCTGCATGGTTCTCATATAACATATTGTGTATGTGAGGACTATGTAGATCTCCATATTAGGGTCTTATTTCGGTTTGTCTGGCAGTTTGAGTAATTCTTGCGGCCTATCCAAATTGTCCTTACTTTAGTATTGTTCGTCAAATCGTTGAGCTCCTTAAAGTTCTAAGTTAGAGCTACACGGTATCTGACAAATGCTTGAACTGTCTGGACAGGTCCAATCAAATCTGTGTGTCACTTTCCTCATAAGGTCACCTCAGACATTAACCTACATGGTTCTCATATGATTTGACCAGTACGGATTGTATGGACTTTAAAAGAGACTTTGACCTCTGAGTTTGTTTCGGTGTTTCTTCTCAGGGTAGTCGGCTAGGAAACACCGGCTTCATCTAGCTTAAAATGACAAGAAGTATTGGACGCGTTAAAGTGTTATGTTTAACCTATTTACAAAATAAATATCATTTATCACACAAACACATTCACCGGAGGAAGTTATCTTTAGTGCGACCGACCTGAGTGCGGAGTCTACTTAGAGTTTTACAGGTCACCCTCGGCAGCGCATCCCCAGCTGGGTGGTTTTCCGAGGTCTCGATAAAATAATCAGGTTGTAATATTGTGGGGACATGAAGACTTTGAAATGGATAAAGATTATTGATAGATAAAGGTTTTTCCAGTTGCTAAGATTGTTAATTAGTGATTTCCCTCTTAAATATGCTGAGCTTCGGCTTTTTGTGGCTGAATAGTTACTGAATATACTTAACTAGAAACCTGTTCGTCTGTGGAAGATTCTATGCTATCCTTCTCTGCTATGTCCCAGCACAAGATATTCATTGCTTGCCTTTGTAAAATGCAATGCTATGAAACTTTTCAATATCAAACTCGTTACATTTCCTTATTAAGAGATAGATATATAAAACAAAATCAATTTATACAATATACAAAAGCACAATTAAGTTATAATAAAGCTAAGAGCCTAAACAAATAAAAAGGAAAAGGAACTTTCTTCTGAAACATGTAATCAATAAAAAAATGGGTATTTTTTTTGTCTGTTGAAAAGCAATGCACAATAATTAACGCCCATTTATGGAAAATAAACTACGTACGACTATACAATAAAAACGCGATAATCAGTTATTAAATTAAACGATTAAACCCTACTTAATATCATTAACTTTAATAATATCAAGTAAATAGGCTTATTATTTTGAAGGTAAAAGAAGTGATGATTAAAAAAAAACCATTCACGCGCGAGTCGTATTCACGCACGAAGGGTTCCGTACCATTATTTATAACAAGAAACGGTAAAAAAATCAAGTTTGTTGTATGGGAGCACTCTTTAAATATTTATTTTATTTTGTTTTTAGTATTTAATAACAATAACAATGTGTGTAAAAACATTGAACAACAACAGCATAAGTAAGAAAGAAAAGAAAAGAAAGAAAGAAAACGAGTTTATTTGGCACAAGTAGCAACTGAAATACATAATTTATGAAAATTTCAACTGTCTAGCTATCGCGGTTTTCGAGATACAGTCTGGTGACAGACGGACGGACAGACAGCGAAGTCTTAGTATAGGGTCCCGTTTTTACCCAAAGGGTAAAAAAGAAAACCCTAAAAACTAGTTTTAATAATGTTTATTTTCCTCTACGTCTTTATTCGATTCGTTATTTTCGCAAGGTGAGCAGCATTGTGGGTACAACCGATAATTAGAGATTCGTTAAGCATAAAAGTCAGTTTAAGGAGTGGGTTTTAAAGGAACTTAAATATAATGAGATGTCTTAAGGTACGTGAAAGTTATTATGGCATGAAAAAGTAAATCCTAGTTATTAAATATGCCATAACATACTCGTTGTGTGAGATCTGACGACTAGTATTTGAGTTATCATTAATAATGCGTGGCTTTAACTACATTGATGATGTTCTCATTCTCTTGTTAGTGACGACTTATCAATGTAAGATAAAAAATAAAAATAACTGTATACGATGGTTTGGAAGAGCATCTCATAATTGCAAGGTCCCTTTCTAGTTTGGTGAAGATCTGTTGAAGAACTTCGAAGATAAGAAACAGAATTCTTCAATAAATGATAGCAAATCTTCCGGGATTGCTGAAATCGCAGGTTTGTTCATTGTTTACACCAGTTTACAAGTCAGTGCGCTATGATGGGTACGTTTAGCTGTGGGGTGTCACCACTAAAAATTGCAAAGTAAAATCCTTAAAAAAACTTTAATTTAGGAAATCGGTGTTCGAAAAACGAAGAAAAAGCAAAAAACATGATGAACTTACATCTACACTAATATTATAAGATTTTATTGTTTTTTGTTTGTTTGTTTGCATTGAATAGGCTCCGAAACTACTTGACCGATTTGAAAAAATCTTTCACTGTTGGAAAACTACACTATCTCCGGTGAACATAGGCTATATTATATCCCCATATTCCCACGGGGACGGGAACTACGCAGGTGAAACCGCGGGGCGATGCTAGTCGCAAATAAGACCATGCGACGGTGTATTCAGTACGCACAATGGACTCGTCTATGGCTCGCCTACAAATGACCATTGCGCCAATGTTTGGGTCCTTATACGCGTTTTGGATTAAGTGGTCTGAGAAATAAGAACATGCCACTTAATTATTCTTGATATGTTACGGTGGGCGACGAAGATTTTAAACTAAACAACAAAAGATGTTAATCAATACCCAAATAGAATAGATATAAATAATTTATCCGGCACAGACACAAACATACAAACTAACAGAAATAATAGTAGGTACAGAATTGCGCTGAGCGTGCTCATACCGCAAGGGTCCCAGTGTTTGCTGGGTGTCAGACACCCAGTGCTGGTTTGGCTGCTGCGCACGATACGTAGCGCAGCAGCCAATCGCTCAACCAATGCACCAACCGATATCCCAATGACAACCGCAACACGGAGAGGTTTTTTTCACAAAAAAATACAGTTAAAAGTTAAACCTTTGAACTGACCAGGAATCAAACATAAAATCTCACATTTAACAGCTGACCGACGGCGTATACAACTAATTTATATGAAATTATCCAATCACAAATTCCATAAACACAAAGATAGTGACTAAATAAATGTCTTAATCACCCTGTCCCCATTGGCTGGTGATGTAAGTGACCGTGCGCCCGCGCAAGTTAGCAGTTAATCGTCATTCACACCGCGGCCCGTCAAACATGGCTCATCTTGACTTGAAGATAACAACGTAATTAATTGGAGGCTCGTGTCTGAACGTCGGACGAACAAATTGCTTCATTTCAACTTGTAATTTTTTCAACCGACTTTCAAAAAAGGAAGAGGTTTTCAATTCGACTGTGTTTTTTTTTTGCAAAAGCAACCACAATCACCGAATTCCGAAATTAGAGTTGTTTTGTACTTTTTGTTTTCTTTTTTTTGTGTAGAAGTCGCTTGTATTTTTTTGTAAAAAGTTTTTTTTTTAATTTACAGCTTTGTTTTCTCTCCGCAGATTTGAGAGAATGTTGCAGAAATTATGGTGTGTCTTTGGAGTGATTACCTGGTCAAGGAAGAGACTTGAATATGAAAGGCAGATGGCCAACAATAATCGCGTAAACAGGCTATGCACTAAAAAAACTTATTTACAAAAAAAGTACAAAAAACACAAACAGTATAAAATAACTTTAATTTCGGAAGTGGGTGTTCATAATACGAAGAAACAATCAAAACACCATCTTCCGAAATTAAAGTTATTTTTCACTTATTAGTGGTGACACCCCACAGCTAAACGTACTCCATCACAGCGTACGTGTTATAAACTGGTGTAAAAAATAAGACATGCGATTTCAGCAATCATTGATTGAAGATTTCCTTTTCCTATCTCTGTTCCTCATCAGATCTTCACCAAACTAGAAAGGGACAACCTCGAAATAGTAAGATGTTCTTCCAAAATATCGTATACAGTTTTTTTTTTGTTTTTGTACAGTTCAACCAACAATTGTTTACAACAGTACATTAGCATGTTGTTATTTATAATAAGATACAATTGCGGGTGCAACAATTAATTATAGGTTAACACACAAAGGCACAAAAAGCAGCGGTATACCATTAATTATTAAATTACAACAGATTCATAAAAATATAAGTGAATAAAATGTGAAAATTAACTGAATAACTTAGAACATAACAAATTAATAATAAACAAACAAATTAAATTAAAGAAAAAAAAGAGAGAGAAAGAGGTGAAGCTATCTGCACGTTCCAAAGCGTTAAGCGTGCGCTCTATGGTGAAGAATGTGCAAGAAACTTCACAGACACTCTTTTAAATCATATTCTGTATTACATAACTTTATAATCATTAATATAAAAACAATTTTTGATTTTTAGTTTCAGTCTGCGTCAGAACCTGCCGCAAGTTGGCGCTTATCCAAGACAACTTGAACTTCGCAAGCGTTAGCACATTTAGTAGCTAAAACTGGGACAAACTGGCTAACTGTTGTATGTATACCTTTACACGAATATCGGAGCACCGCTTTGTGAGCAAGTTGTTACAAAGTAGAGGTGTTCGCAGGCACCCGGGGATTGGATCAATAAAGGTGAATTTGATATTATTATGATCTATGGAATATTTTAGCATAGTATCACGCTGGTAATCCCAAAAGAGTTTAGGTAGAGAGGTGTGTGCCACAATCTGTTCGCTGAACTGACACTGGAAGGTCGAAAAATCTTCTTCGACTTTAATTTTAACCTTTATAAATAAAAATGATGCGCCAAAATGTATGTACGCGCATAACTTCAGAACGACTGCTCTAATTTGGATCATTCTTTTTTGCTATGTTCATTATTGTCAGAACAAGGTTTGTATGAAAGAAAGATTATGCGACGACTCTTAGGAGCCGAGCAAATAAATCCGAAAACGCCGGGTGAAATCGCGGGGCACAGCTAGTTTATAATATTTTGCTGTTTGATAAAGCGTCTCTCCAAACTTCCGTCACATAAAATAATTCTTATTTATTTTCATTCCCTTTTTACGGTTCCGTACGTAATACATAATTAATAAACAGAGCCCTTTAAGTCGCCTCGTGTGTTTGTCTGTCATAGCCCATTAGCTTCGAACCTACTGGACTGATTCAGTTGGTACACTTATAGACTTCTATAACCCGTTTCAGACTCGCATTTGGGCTAGAATGTTCTAATATTAAATACTAGTTAACCCACACACACACATATTTTTCGTAATGCTCCGTTCCTATTGGTCTTAGCGTGATGACCTATAGCCTTCCTCGATAAATGGGCTATTTAACACTGAAAGCATTTTTCAAATCGGCCCAGTAGTTCCTGACTGTGTTTTGGAACGCAACCAATTTTTGCCACTGGCGGCTCTGCCTCTGTCTTGTCTATGTATGAACTCTCTCTATAAATCTCTATCTTATCTACTTTTGGTACATTCATTCTCTTGCTTGATGGTTTCGAATTAAACTGAATAAATTTACTAAATATCTTTTATTACAACATCCACGCAAATTCCTACACAACCAAACAAACAAACTCTTCAGCTTTATATGTATACTAGCTTCTGTCCGCGACTTCGTCCCCGTGGAATCCCCAATTTTAAAACATTCTGCTCTATCTCTCTATCTCCGCTCCTATTGGCTTAAGCGTGATGATATATAGCCTAAAGCCTTCCTCGATAAATGGTCTATTCAACCCAAAAAGAATTTTTCAATTCGAACCAGTAGTTCCTGAGATTAGCGCGTTCAAACAAACAAACAAACAAACTCTTCAGCTTTATAATATTAGTATAGATTAGTATAGATGTAGGATTTCAATATTGTTATGTTCACTCTCAGCTATATCATTTCGCAAGTCTACATAGTATCTACCTTCTCGCAACAATGCCTATTTGTAAGTAGTAATAATGTCGATAACATCAGAAGCACTCTATTTCTTTCTCCGGTAATTACGGAAACTAATGAACACAGTGTGTTAACGGCTTCAGGTTACGAGTATATGTCAGAACATTCCATTAAGAATGAGAAGAATCACTAGAATTATGTAAGATATATTTTGTATTCTTAGTACAGTCGACGACGAAACTTATTTATAAAGAAGTATAACTTTTTGTAAAAGCAAATTTTGTGTGCTACTCGTTTTACGAAAATTATTTTACTAGCTGTATTTTTTGCCCTGAAAACACGATTTCAGTGGACGAGCCGTGGGAAAATGTTATCATTAATAAGTTTATTTCAAATCATTTTAGCTAATTTGAGGAGTCTCCATTTAGGCATGGAAGATGGCTGTAGTTGAAGGCTCCGCTCTTCCCTTACATTACAAACTTATATTTTTGTAACAAAACAATCAAAATAAACAAATAGAAAAAAAAACAAAAGGAATTGAAAATAAAAAATAAAAACGATCAATTTGTAGTTGATTGTGTATGTTTTATTGTGGTGTGTGTGAGTGTGTGTGTGTGTGTTTTTTCATTTATAACTTATAAATGATATCATTTAACTAATAACATCATAAGTAACAATTTTAGGTACAAACAAAAGCATATCTGAATGAGTTGCATTTTTCATGCGTAACGTTTCCACGGGAAAATATGGTTTAAAGATAAGTAGAGTGATTGAGAACAAAATACATAGTTAGCGAAATATACTTTACTAAACCAGTTTGTTCATAGTTCACAAAACGTTCATCGACATTGAATTGAACGACGTTCAAGGACCTTTTTTGACCTCGCACAGTTTAAAATTAATAATAAGCTTTTTTTTATTTGTATTTTTCTTTTCATGCTGACTGTACCTAGTTTCCGATTTAGGCAGTGTTATAATAATAATAGTTTTAAGACCTGTCATTGTGGTCAGTTATGAAATGCAATAGATTCTGATGAATATGCAATTAATGTTGATTGCTTTTACGTGAGAATCTCTTATTAAATCACCTGTGACCTTTTTGAACTGTAACCCGTTTAATCTCTTTTCGGTAGCCGCAAATCAAAATCCGTTGCTCGTAAATTACTTTTGTTAGTGAGCAAGCCTTAATTATGTAAGTTTAGAACTGAATGAAGCCTTTGATACTTTTATTGAAGTTATTTCTTAAGTGCTAGATTGCGTGTTTGAAACTTGGAAAGCGGTACATTATACGCTTTCAAAGAGAAAATATCCTTAATGAGCCTTTTTTCGGATAGGAGTTCATCAAATGACTTCTTTCGCTCTGGGCGGAGCGTCTCTCTTTTGAATGACTCTTCCGAACAAATTCCGCAACCCTAGCAGGCACTGACCCTATGGGGCCCCGTCTTCTTTGCTGACAGCTCATTGAGGCTCGCGTGGAACACGACCTACCGTTAATTAGGGCCTGGTTGTTATCAGACGTCGAGCCACCCATAGCTCGTCACCCGCATATGTACGCCGTGGTGCCTCTCCAACCACTCCTCAAAGACGGGACTTATCGCCACAATGGTGGCGTGCTCAATCTTTAGTAAGCCTGTAATTGACGGTTTTCTATGTCTAACAAGCACTCAGCAAAACACAGTGATTTTTTAATATTTACTGTCGAGTTACTAAAATGATGCTCGAGCCGGACCTCTCAAATAGTTCCTATTCCTAACTGTTAACCTTTAAATATAAAATTCGGAACCCTCAAATACCAATCAATAGGGATGTTTCCTGAGTAAAAAATATATGATTATGTTTAGTCCGACAGTTAGATTATAGAAAAATATTGGACACGTATTTTTTCCTTTATAAAATCTATAAACATTGACGAAGATACAAAGCATCAAAGATCAGGAGTGGGGGCTTGTGACGTCACGGCTCGGTAAAAATTGTAGCGAGTAGTGACGTCACACAAGTTTTCAACGCACTGTATCGTCTTCATTTTTTGTTTACGAGAAAAAAGAAAAAATACGTGTCCAATATTATTTAGAAATCTATCCGACGGACTAATTATATTTTTTTAGTTAACTACCCTATTGAGTAAGTATTACTTTTAATTGATCAACACTATTATGTGTCATCTTTTTTTAATAAAAACACAAAATTGCAATCTCGCATAATCATAAAAACACTTTCTTGAGTACAAATATTAGGAGTGATATAACGTGACCGACCGCGCAGGTTAGGTAAGTTGTGTGTTTGACCTTATGTGCGTTCGGGAGTTACTGGCATGTGTGAAGTTAATATTTGCTTAGAGAACTAGGATTTAAGAAAACAACTTAGTGTAAATATTGTTTTGATTCAACGAGAAATAACTTTAGGAGTTTATGGCAGACAGGAGCACGATTTTTATAAAAATGTTTTTGAATTGTCAAGTCGCACCTGTGTGCGGTCGATCTTTATCTTCGTCGTTTCCTGACTGCTGATGATCGCGACCACATTCGAAGGGTCTCTAAGACATGCGGTTTTCTGGAATGTGGACCACTTGATACAAACTGCCTCCAACAGCCCCCTTATTGCGTGGGTCATTCATGGTGGGTTTTTGTCTTGAGCGCGTTTTCCTTCGACCCGGCCCAGTATCATAAGCCAATTCAGACTTTAAATAGATAAACTCATAATATGTTCTAAAATGCTGAGGACACGTTCCTGGAGTTGTGTTACTAAGTTTTTTTCCTATACCATCATGTACACAAATCTATACTAATATTTTAAAGAGGAAAGATTTATATTTTTCTATGTAACGAATAAACTCAAAAACTACTACACCGATTTCAAAAACTCTTTCACCATTAGAAAGCTACATTCACACTGAGTAACATAGGCTATATTTTATCCCCGTATTCCCACGGGAACGGGAACTACGCGGCTGAAATCGCGGGGTGCTGCTAGTATTATCCTAATTGTAACCTGAAATTAATAACGCACAATATCAGAAGTATTTATCGCAACTTAGATCACTTTATTGTATTTCTAAAACGCATAGATATACACTTTGACATTTTAATTTTTACGGAATGCTGGATATCGACACATAAGCCTCTACCACAAATAGATAATTACAGCCTTTACTACTCTACTACTAACCATAACAAAAGTGATGGCGTCGTTGTATATATCCACATGGATTTATGCCATATGGTGGAGGAACCAGTACTTGTTGACGCGAGCTGTCTATTGATAAAAAGTAAAGATACTGCCATTCTTTGTGTGTATAGGTCGCCATCTAACCACGTTGTGAAACCAACTTACGATCAATCCGAGATTTTCATACAGTATTAGTTGTAGGTGATATCAACATTGATATCAAACCCTTCAACGACGATCGGAGAAGCGAACAGTACCTCAATCTTTTAGCTGAAAATGGCCTTCTGCCTGCTCACCTTTTTCCCACACGTGAGTCAAACTGCTTAGATCATATTATACATAAAACTAATCGTAAAGCTCAAACATTAGTAATAAAAACTGACATCACTGACCATTTACCCGTTTTACTTAACTTAATACAACCAAAGCAAGCCAAACGCCCAAAATTTAAACAGATTATTAACTACGATAATGCGGTCAATACAATTGTAAATACTGATTTATCAAATATTCTTGGTATAGATGATCCCAATAATGCAATTGACACCTTGATAAAGTATGTCAAAGACTCTCTAGATATAAACACATCAGTTCGTAAAGTACCTAATAGGAAGCAAATACTTAAGCCATGGATTACTACTGGCTTACTTAGATGCATTACCCATCGCGACGCCCTGCACAGAAAACTGAAGGCTTCTCCTTCAGATGAAATTCTAAAGATTTCTTATCGCAGGTACAGGAATTTCTGTAATGATGTTTTAAAGAAGGCTAGAGAGAAATATGAAACATCGACGATTGACAATTGTAAGAATTCAAAACAAACTTGGAAAGTGATACGAAAAATCACTAACACCACTAAAACCCAAAAATCCAGCAGAAGATTTATTAAGTGCCAACCCACACGAAGCCCAGCAATCCGTAGACAAGATAAACCAATATTTTGTAAGTACTGGTCAAAAACTTGTAGACACTGTTAATAAATCTTGCGATATATCTACAATAATAACTAACATTAAAACCCATCATAGATTAAAATCCTTCGTATTGCTGGAAACCGATAACACCGAAGTTGAGTCTTTAATTCTGAATCTTAAGAATGACTCCGCAACTGGATCTGATGGCATACCTACTACATTTCTTAAACGCATAAAAAAATTGATAAGCCCCATTTTGACTCATATATTCAATCTATGTATAAACAAAGGTATTTTTCCAAATTGTTTCAAACATTCACTTATTCACCCTATTCACAAAAGTGGGCCTAGAAGCAATGTCGAGAACTATCGTCCAATTTCAGTCCTGCCTGCCATGTCCAAGGTACTTGAAAAGCTTATTAACAAACGCCTAATGAATTTTCTACAACAAGAACGTATAATATCGAATTCTCAATATGGTTTCCAACCTAATAAACCTGCAGAAGATGCAGCGATACAGCTAACAAATTTTGTAGCAAGTAACTTGGACCAGGGTCGGAAATGTATCGGAGTTTTCTTAGATTTGGCCAGGGCCTTCGATACTATTTCAATTGACATAATCTTGGCAAAACTCGAAGCGACCGGCATACGTGGCCTCCCTCTACAACTTATGAAAGATTTTCTTACAAATAGGTACCAATCTGTGAAGATAGGTAACTACGTCAGCTGCTCCCTCCCCATTACCTGCGGAGTTCCACAGGGAAGTGTGCTTGGCCCAGGTCTCTTCCTGATATATATCAATGAGCTCTGCCAATATGAACCATCAAAAGGAAAAATATTCTCATACGCAGATGACACTGCACTCATATTTCAGGGAGACTCCTGGGCTGAGGCACGATACCTTGCCGAAGAAGGACTTCATCAGACATCACTGTGGTTAAATAAAAACCTCCTTACATTAAATATTAATAAAACAAAATACATAACTTTTTCCATAAATAAAATCACACAACCTAATAACTTCTCTTTAAAAGCACACAACTGTAATAACATATTAACATGCTCCTGCGCACCACTAGTGAGGACTACCAATATTAGATATCTCGGCACACAAATAGACGATACCCTTTCATGGCATGCGCAACTAGATATTCTGTCTGCACGTACGCGTAAAATGATATGGCTTTTTAAAAAACTCAGAAACGTACTCAAATTGAAAATGTTAAAAACGATTTACTTTGCCTTGGTTCAATCAATCCTGAGTTATGGTATTACGGTATGGGGTGGGACTTGCAAGACAAAAATCATAAAAGTAGAACGTGCTCAAAGGTCATTACTCAAAGTAATGCTCAAAAAACCCTTTCGTTATCCCACAATGACCCTGTATCGGGACTGCAATGTCTTGACAGTGAGGCAACTATTCATTCTTCACGCTACACTTCGCAAGCACAAAGAACTGACCTATGATGCTAAATTAACTTATCCTGCACGAAGAAATAACAGAATATGCAAGATAACAAATTACAACACTGCTTTCTTCAGGAGACACTCATGTTTCCTTGCTCCTTATTTGTACAATAAACTTAACTCTCTTTTATGTATATTCCCAAAAACCTCGCTTGACTGTAAAAATACTATCCAAAAATATCTCCTAAGTTTAAATTATAATGACACAGAATCCCTACTTATAATTTCTAAATAAAGACTTGCTTCTATCAGTTGTTACTCAAGAGCAGTCAAAGCATACTCATGCATAACCAAGCATACATAATGCATACTCTTATAAACAGATGCGAGCAGCCAAACTCTCACACATCACATACACAACACACACACGCACAGACACACCCACAGACACACCGTAACACATGCACTACACGCACACGCACTCACGCATAGACACATAGACACATAATACACATTGATTACATTGCACCCACTAATGAATTGTTACGAACTCACTCGCCGCGGGAGGAAGACCTGGAGTCCTGAAATACAGGATTACCCTAGTTTAGGCTCCAGTCCACTCCATTTATTATACTGTCTGTACTGTGTTACATCAATGTGGAAAATAAATGTTTTTTTTTTTATTTTTTTATTATATATATACCTAAATGAATGATAACATTGATAACTGTATAACGTAGTTGTTGTAACCGATTATTTTTCACGCTCGAGTCATTTAGAAATAGCGCATATTGTTCATGTTCTTTAACATGAAATTTTATTTGTTTTCCCATAATAAAAACATTTTTACTGGTTTGCCTCATATTTAGAGGTGTTTGAACCTTTATATAAATAACTAGCTTCTGTCCGCGACTTCGTCCCCGTGGAATCCCCGATTTTAAAACATTCTTTATCGCTGCTCCGCTCCTATTGGCTTAAGCGTGATGATATATAGCCTAAAGCCTTTCTCGATAAATGGTCTATCCAACCCAAAAAGAATTTTTCAATTCGAACCAGTAGTTCCTGAGATTAGCGCGTTCAAACAAACAAACAAACTCTTTAGCTTTATAATATTAGTATAGACTAGCTTCTGCCAGCGACTTCGTCCGCGTGGAATAGTTACTTTACCCCCGATTTTGAAACTCTCAGCCCGATTGGTTTAAAATTGACAAAGTTTCATACAAACGTTCATCCCCTATTTTATCCCCTTGGGGGTAGAATTAATCAAAATCCTTTCTTAGCGGATGCCTACGTCATAACATCTACCTGCATGCCAAATTTCAGCCCAATCCGACGATAAACGTAAGATTACTGCTAAGCTATCGGGAGTTACACGTGTTATTGTGAGTCAACCATAAAAGATTGACATATGCTATAGTGGGATATTTTTTAGATAATTTTATGTAAAACATTTCCGTAATACATGATTTCTATGTAACTTTAACCATTAAGGCTACACACGCGATGGAAGCTTAAAAAATGGAGTAACTTCTGCCGTTTTCCCAACATTTTCCTTCACTGCTCTGCTCCTATTGATTGTAGCGTGATGATAAGTATACTATAACCTGCCCAGGAGTATGAAGAATAATTGTACCAAGTTTCGTTAAAATCGGTCGAGTAGTTTTTGTTTCTATAAAGAACATACAGACAGACAGACAGACAGACAGACAAAAAATTTACTGATTGCATTTTTGGCACCAGTATCGATCACTAATCACCCCCTGATAGTTATTTTGAAAATATATTCCTTGTACAGAATTGACCTCTCTACAGATATATTATAAGTATATATAGATAGAAGATAAAAGAACTTGTTTTGTTAAACTATGCAGTCAGTAAGTAATATTTCATAATGCGTCAGCGCAGAGGTCAAGTTCTTGTTTAGAAACCTGTTTTGTGACAATTTTGATACTGTATGAATTATTCATTCTGAAGAATAGAAGCTTTCCTTTCGTGTTGTACAAGAGTAGATAGTTATACCAAAAAGGTGGCCGGTGTTAGACACATTTCGTTAGATAAGGTGATATCCGATATATCAAGAGTTGTACTATACACATAACAAGGAACACACCCAGGAACCGGATAATATTCCTTTCTTTTCTTTAAAATAGAAAGCGGTCTAGTGCGAGTCGGACTCGCGCACGAAGGGTTCCGTGCCATTATCTATCTCGTGCAAAAAATCATGTGTGTTGTATGGAAGCTCTCTTCATATTATAGGTAATCAGCCTTTTAATGTTCCCACTGCTGGGACACAGGCCTTCTCTCTAGGAGAGGGATTGATTCCGTTGAAATAGGCCTTGATTGAAATTCGGTCGGCGGATAGGGAAAGAAAAATATCATCTTTCTCTTGTAGCGACATACAGCAAGAGACAGACCGGATACACAACTGCGTAACAGGCAAAAATACCCATGTAAATATTAACATAACTATGCATAAAAAGCACGATAATAATGAGGTCTTCATAACCTACTCCAAACTCTTGGCACCACGCCCAGTAGAACAACCGAACGGACTTGTTTAACGATTTGCAGGCTTTAGTAAAATGCTTTCCTGATAAAATAGTAATGTTTAATGAAGCTTCACCTTAGCCGGGCTGTGTGGGCTGTGGGCGAAGTGCCAGGGCCCTGAGTCCGCTATTTTTATAAATTTGTCATTCCAACACGATCCCATTGTCATTAACCGACTTCTAAAAAAGGAGGAGATTCTCAATTCGGATGTTTTTTTTTTTTTTAATGTTTGTTCGCGCATAACTCCGTCGCTTGCCAACCGATTTGATCGATATCGAAATCGAACAAGCGGTTTTTTGTTAATTTCAATAAATGATAGAAAATCTGTCGGGATCGCTGTTGTTGTTGACCACGTACGCTGTGATGGGTATGTTTAGCTGGGAGTGAACAACTAAAAAGTGAAAAATAAAAAAACTTTTTACAAAAAATACAACCGACTTCTAAACAAAAACACCAAAAAGTACAAAATAACTTTAATTTCGGAAGTCGGTGTGTTCTAAAACAAAAAAGCAACCATAAACACCGAGTTCCGAAATTAAGTTATTTTGTACTTTTTGGTGTTTTTGTTTAGAAGTCGGTTGTATTTTTTGAAAAAAGTTTTTTTTGCTAATAGTTCGTAATCTGCTAAATTCAGCAGTGCAATGAATTTAGCAGATGTCGAACTTACTACAAAAGAGACAACTTACTACAAGTATTACTAGACCATTGACAGATCAATGTCTAAAAAAAAAAAAAAAAAATTATTGAGTCAGGCGCGGAAATCCAAAGAGGCGGGAGGGAGGTGCATACCTGCAACCCACTAATATTCGCGGAAATTAAAACTACATATATTGTTTTCATTTTCAAATTTAAAAAAATACAACCGACTTTTCCACAAAAAATCAAAAAAGTACAAAATAAATTTAATTTCAGAAGTCGGTGTTCAAAAAATGAAAAAGGAACCACAAACACCGAGTTCCGAAATTAAAGTTATTTTGTACTTTTTTGATTTTTTGTGGAAAAGTCGGTTGTATTTTTTTGTAAAAAGTTTTTTATTATTAGTTATGTAGTAGCTATAAGAAAACATCAACATCATAGTAGCTATAAGAAAACATCAACATAGTTCTCTATAGAAAACTATATTTACAAAATTTTTGATGTTTGTCCAAGTTTTTATTGTGATTATGAAACAATCTGTGATTTTTTATGTTAAAGTAGAGTATTTTTATTATTCACTAAACACGTAGCTATAAGAAAACTTCAACATAGATCTCTATGGTAAACTATATTTACAATGTTTTTGATATTTGTCCTAGTTTTTTTTGCATAATTATGAAATAATCTGTGATTTTATTAAGAGCACAAAAAAGGAAAATAATAGAAAAATAGTTAAAAACTAAAAAAATTTTTGGAAAGATAATTATGAAACAATCTGTGATTTTAAATAGTAAGATTACAAAAATTTCAAATATTGTGTCACATTATTATAATGAAACTGAAAGATGTTAGATATTTAAGTTAGTCTTTTAAATAATAAATATTTTCTTCTATCGACATTTTTATTTCTTAGTCCCCGCACTATGCGAGTGATATTCATAGGTGTGCTTCGTGGAATAGGAAATTAATTATTTTAAATTTTTATTTGAAGCCCACCTACGGGTGTGCTAAGTGGAATACTTTAGGTGTGCTTCGTCTGGGTGTGCTTCATTTGGGTGTGCTTCATGGAATACCTCCAAAATTTTATCGGATTACCGTATACGTCTGTCATTCATTTGTCATTAAGTACGAGATTACCATTCTATTCCATTTCTTTCAATGGAGTGTCAGTGGTTGACCATTGGAAACTTGTCAAAATCAACCATTATGAAATCAATGATAGACCATTCTGACACTATTGTAATAGCAGACTTGAGGCCCGGTACATTGTGTAACAATAGTCGTGGTAGTGCTTGTTGATTAGCGATTCATTTGTTCTTAAAACTTTGTGGTATCTCGGCTGTGCGTTTTCTGGGAGGCTGGAGAAGAGGAGTAGGTACTTGTATCTCAAAATGGGAGCTTTTTGGTTATTATTTAATAATAAGGAACGCCTACAGTTTATTTAATACTTCTTTTTAGATTAATTTAAACTTAGGCCTATAATTCCTGGTTTCTGAGTTACTTTAACCGGCGTTTATATGTACACATGTAACGCTATTTGCTATAATGCCATTGGTTGGTTGGTGGTTAACGGAGAGTTAAATGACCGATAAAATGCATCACTCAAAAATAACAGTGTAATAATAAGATTAAATAACATATTCAATTACAGATTAAATTACATGCATTATAGGAATAAGGCTAAATTACAATTATCATCATCATTTGCCAACTTTATTGTGGTCGGCTTCCAGTCAAACCGGACTCAGCTTAGTACCAGTATTTTACGTGGAGCGGCTGCCTACCAGACCACCATCCCAATAAGATTACGGTTAACTTTCAGTCAGTAAAAGAAAAATGGACTTGACTTAATAAACACTCACCTAGAGTAATTAGGCCCCAAACCTTTTGTTTTTGGAATTTCGCCAGCTATTAAATACTTTTTGGTCTTGATATTCAAATTGCTATAAATTAATCCATTATCTACCAAAAAAGGACTTAAGAAATAAATACGAAATATATACAAAAGTATTGTATATGTATGAATGCTGAACCACAGTTATAATAAAATCCCCATTTGCAACAATGTGTAAAATAACCCAATTCAGAAAAAAATTGGCAAGTTCATTTACATACATATGGAAAGTATTCTGAATGGAACACACTTAATATACATATAACCATATAGGACCCACTACTTTATAAAATGTACGATTTAATATCAACATTGACACATGAGGTCGCCATGCTCATAATATCTTATTTTAATAGCAACAAAAAGGTTTTATTACAGATAATAAGTTAACAAGTTGTACCGAATTAATGTTGAACGTTTTTCGAAGTAAATTATCGAAGCGTCCTGTTATTATGATTATGCACGGTAGCGGTGTGCGCCAAGTTCGGCGACAGTTTTGTTTAATTTAATTTCAAATTGGATTTCATTTTGTTACGTGTTAACTAACTTTGGTACCTATATAACTGTGGAACATATTGCTATTCATCGTCATAATAGGGATGTTTCCTCAGTAAAATATATGATTATATTTAGTCCGTCAGTTAGATTTTCGAAAAATATTGGACACGTATTTTGTGCTTTATCAAATCTATAAAAAATGACGCAGATAAAAAGCAACAAAGACTAGGAGTGGGGGCTTGTAATATCACGTCGTGGTAAACATTGTAGCGAGTAGTGACGTCACACGAGTATTCAACGCACTGTTCCGTCTTCGTTCTTTATGAACGTGAAAAAAAAAACATCGTTTCCAATATTTTTTGGAAATCTACGAGTATTTGACGGACTAATTAGATCTTTTAATCAACTACTCTATTGTTGTTAAAAACATGTTTTATGGGTACGTTAAAATATCATGTGTCGTCTTTAGGTTCTTCTATTTCACTTTAAGGTACACGCATGTCTAAATGCTGCAATATCTGAAATAATTTCTTACGTTTCCATATGCAAATTGACAAAAACCATGTGTTTACAAAGTTAATTTCTGCTGGTAACACTGACTGTGTTACTTATCATTTCAATTAATTAATTTAAATATTTTGAACAATATTTAAATTTATACAGAAATGTTTTCGAAATTGTACGAGTATGTTAATATTTATGATTTATACAAGCAGCTTACAGTAATTTGATTATGTAAACTATCAACATGTTTACATAATCAAATTACTGTGAGCTGCTGTTTTGCAGAAGTTGTTTTAAAATAGACTGGAATGATCATATAATTGATTGAGTCAGGCGTTACTTTGCGGAAATCCATTTTAAATTTGAAAATGAAAACAATATATCTAGTTTTAATTTCCGCGAATATTAGTGGGTTGCAGGTATGCATCTCCCTCCCGCCCGCTATATTATGCACATGCAAGATTACTAGGCAAATGCAAGGATTTTAAGCACATGCAGGAAGGCAATGCAAAACCCAACACCATTACCGACACGTGTTTCGCCTCTCCACGAGGCATCCTCAGGGGACGTGTTGACTCGCTGACCGTTGAGTTGCGACTGTTCAGTCGCAACTCAACGGTCAGCAGTTGCGACTGAACAGTCGCTGACCGTTGAGTCGAAACTTGAGTTGAGGCGAAACACGTGTCAGTAATGGTGTTGGGTTTTGCATTGCCTTCCTGCATGTGCTTAAAATCCTTGCATTTGCCTAGTAATCTTGCATGTGCATAATATAGCGGGCGGGAGGGAGGTGCATACCTGCAACCCACTAATATTCGCGGAAATTAAAACTAGATATATTGTTTTCATTTTCAAATTTGGAATGATCATGTTTTTATTTTACAGTAAATAGGGATTTTTTTGGAAAGCTTGGCCCCTACACTATCGAGCACAAATAATTAAGTAGAAAGATATCAGACAGACTGCATACCGACAGTCAACAGTAATCCCGTTTAAAGTTCACGACTGATCACAATCTGGGTGTAAGTAGACATCACAATGTGGCCCTGAAACAATTAACGTCGATAAAAATGATCAGTAATAAAATATGCCAAAAATAAATTGACCGTGTATCTGTTGGCGTAAAGAAGAACTTGAAATATGTAAATCATTCATTACTCACCAAACTTGTTTAATGTATTTTTATACCTTGTCTAGTTGAGGATATAACCTGAGGGCATTTGTAACACAACGCATCTTTCATTGAATTTTTACACGTTTGCCCAAAAAGGACTGTTATGTTTTAAAGGTTATGTATTGCCACGGGAACGGGAACAATGCGGGTGAAACCGCGAGGCGCTGCTAGGCCATAATATATTTGTGAGTTTCTTTAATCCAGCATAACTACTAAACGGCTTAACTGATATCAATGTGTGTGGTATCGTTAGAAGCGTTTAGCTGTCTTGGGTAACATAGGTTAGTGAACATTTAAAAATTTGACCATGTATACTGTCATCGTCTAAACCTTGCCTCTTTTTCATACCTTTTTTGCTATGTACTAAACATAGCAAAAAAGGTATGAAAAAAAGTACGCCTGCCATGCCAAAAACTGAACCAAAAAATTAAAAACAAGATAGTGATTTTATTGTTGAATGGGCACAAAAATATTGAAAATCAATCTAATCATTGCAGTTTTTATTTTCATTGTTTCAACTCGGCATCACCCACCGCTGGGTACACGCTCCATCTTTATTCTTCATTGAAATAATACCAGAAAGAATATTTTAATTTTTTTACCATTCATTCCAGTATTACAAGCACTTGAAAAGTTATGAAAATGAGGCGTCAAATTAAACGTGAGTGTAATGGCGGAACAAAGTAAGCAAAATATATAGTATTAAAAAAGTTACCGATAAAATATCTGTCAACGACGCAATTAAAGTCACGGCGAACTACTAGGGCACCGTAAATCAGCACTTATAAGTATTTTATAAATGTTATGGCAAGTTATCGCTCAAGTAACGATGGCCCATTAAGAACACAATGGCTTCGTTGATAACAGCCTTTTTTTCTGGATGGGAAATCATCAAATGACTTCTCCCGCGCTGGGCGGAGCGGAAGGGAGTGTCAGACTCTGACTGACTAAAACCCACCCGTGATCCTCCTGATGCCCTTTGCGTTCCAGGGCCGCGGTGACTCTTTCGAACAAATTCCGCAACGCTGGAGTGGATGATAATGATGATATAGTTAGTTATTCTACATCATCACCATCATCCATGTCAACTTCGTCCACTGCTGGGCATAGGTATCTCGACGCTCCTTTGGAATCTTCCTGAGATGTCATGAATGCAGACAGACAGATGGTCGTTCACGTAATATATGACCGAGACTTTATTTTTAGCTTTATTAAGGATATTGTGTAGTATACGTAATGATTTTATGGTGGGTGCTAATTGGAATATATTATATTTTATTAGGTACTAGCAGCGCCCCGCGGTTTTACCCGCGTAGTTCCTTTTCCCGTGAGAATATTGGGATAAAATATAGCCTATGTTACTTAGGGTGAATGTAGCTTTGGTGAAAGAATTTTTGAAATCGGTTCAGTAGTTTTTGAGTTTATTCGTTACATACAAAAATATAAATCTTTCCTCTTTATAATATTAGTATAGATATAGTCTAGCAGCGCCACGCGGTTTCAATCGCACAGTTCCCGTTCCCGTGGGAATACGGGGATAAAATATAGCCAATGTTACTTGTGGCTGTATAGATGAATTGGAATATATAATATTATATAATTTTAATTATGATTTGGACTATATTTGGAATTTATGTAGCGGGAATCTATGGAATTTATTCTACCTGATTGATATCGGTTTGTTAGTCCCGAACAAGTCATTACGATGAAATAATAATAAAATAATGTAGGATAGAGTATTGCCCAAACTATCAAAAAATACATCATTACATCTTAAGACTAATGAAAGTTTTAAAACATCATGAAATTAAAAAAAATAAACTTATAATATGTAAATAATTTTGCAACAATTTAAATGTTAAACACGGCTTAGATGTTGTGTCTTAATTAATATAACCTAAAGTCAAATGAGCAATTTAATTAATACTTAACATACTATTACAGACTTCATACCTAAATGTTCATGTGGCTCTTAAGAGAAAGTGCAGTTATGCAAGGATCTGACTGTGATCTTCACTTATAACTAGAAGGTACACAATGAGAAACAGAGAAAAATATATTTTTTTTAGATTTTTTAGCTACTTCTGTTCAAATAGCCTTTGCAAGTATAAAAATTTGCAAAAAAATAGCTTATAACCGTCTTCAGGCTCTCGTCTATCTTAATATTAAAATTCATCAAAATCGGTTCAACAATATAGGCGTGAAAGTGTAACAATCATTCAAAATAATTAAGATAACGACAAGTTAGGATTATTTTCAAAAACATTTCCGGGGATTTTGGGGTGCATGAAACTAGCTCGCAGAGGCCCCTTTTGAAGCTATTAATGTTTCGAGGCACCAACCGACGATTATCTCTGTAAGTACTATGTTTAGGTACCCAAGGACAACCCCTGGTTTGTGCTGGACTGTTTCAGAGTATCGCTTTCGAGCTTCACTTTTGAATTTCAGCACTCAGGTCAGTGCCGACAGTTGAAAATCCATAAGTGCGTTGTATGTCACTTACGACATTTTAAATAAACACCGTCGATATGTAAACAAAGATGATTGGTAAGATATATTGGTTGCCTCACACTAAGGAAGTTCACAGCACATTCTCGGTCTGACCACTGTTTATTATTAATTCACGTTCAATATTTCAGGGGGTGACTTGCACAATCAATTAAAGAACCTCCAAAACGGTTCCAGTAGCATCGTTATTACATACACGCTTTTTCCCGCATCTTCGCTCTCTGGGTCACAGAAGCCACAAGAATTTCAGGTTAAAAAATAGCGTAAAACGCTGAGGGAAGTGTAGCATCCAATCACTGACAGATTTTTTAATAATCTCTCTTTAAAATATAATCAGAACTTCCTCCTACATTTTCCTTTTAATTTGTTGGTGTTTACGTTTGAAGGTAACCTTGCTCACATACTCCTTTCTAAATGTTTATTTAAATAAAATACGTGGAAATAAACTGAATGTTTTAGACATTAGATGATCCATTGGTACCTACTGCGTCTTATAATTAAGTAGAAGTAGGTACCTGGATATACACTAGCTGACCCACGCAACTTTGTCTGCGTCATATTTGTCATGAATGCTCTGCTCCTATTGGATGTAGCGTGATATTACACCTATAGCCTTCCTACAGAATTTTTCAATTGGGACCAGTAGTTCCTGTGATTAGCGCTTTCATTTGTATAGATTTCCGGGCGAGTAGCATCAAAGAATTCATGATTATTTTATATTATCTTCACTTATTCTTAAATCTTGGTTTAACAACTCATGTTGTAAGTCTTTCTAGTTGTGGAATTTGGTCATCGCGGCCCTGGAACGCAAAAGGCGTTAGGAGGAACACGGGGGGGTTTTAGTTAGTGATTTCCCATCCATAAAAAAGTTTAGCCAATATTAAAGCGTCACAAAAGACATAACCCTCCTTTGGCTCCACCTCGGTCGGGTAAATTTAGACAGCATACCTAGTGGGATGTATCTGTTCTATTTTCTCCTAGAAATCCCAAGAAGGAACGAGGATGATCTAGTATGAAGATGAACAGTATCAATACTGCGTACGAAGAACGGTATTCATTTGTTATCGCGACAGGTGACAAGTGGCGCCATCTATCGTCAGCCACACACAACGCTTGCTAGCTTTTGTGCTATCAATGTAAGTTTTATTTTGACTTGTTCGCTAGTTATTAATAGGGATTTATGATATGTACGAGTAAATTAATTTGTAAATGGTGGTAATAATAATATGTGCTTTATTCTTTGTTAGCGGAAACGTCACAATTGCTGTACAAATTAACAGAAACACGAGAAATCAAAACCAATCTACTCCACTATCCACGAGCCTATAATTCCCGAACGATAAGCCCAATTGATTGGCCATGACGTTATCAATCTCCACCATAACTATCGTTTATCATCCGATTGGAACTCGTGGAAGGGGGGGTTGAGGTCTCCGGTCTCCCTGACTGGAGGGGGGGGCGGTCTGCGGGGGCAGGGTGGAAGGTGGAGGAGGGTGTCGTGCTCTCGGTGGGCGTGGCTGGTCGATACCGAACGAGGGCTCGCTGAAACTGGCTGGTATGTAAAGCGAATGATAAATGATGGAACAAGGTTAGGAAGTTAGGTGAGGGATGACCTGGATCTTAGTTTTTTTGTACGGTGGCACTGATTGTGGCGCTCGATTGTGATTTATTACGCAAAGAACGATCTAAGCATCGTTCTTTGCGTAATAAATTTGTACTGTATCAAAATCTCCACGAAAACAAAATGTTTTTATTAGTTAAGTACACGCAGTGGCCACATCAACATTATTACTATGAATTCATGTTTATATTCATGGACTTTCAGTTGTGTTGACAAGTGTATACGTATAAAATCTTAGCTAAATTTTAACACCACTTTCTCAAATTTGAACACCAGATATTATCAAAATCCTGTATAATATCTTCTTACTAATATTAGGTATAAACGCGAAAGTTTGTAAGTATGGATGTTTGTTATTCGTTCACGTAAAAACTACTGAATGGATCTTGATGAAATTTGGCACAGATATAGATCATAGTCTGGAATAACACATAGGATACTTTTTATCCCGGGATTATGCTCCCTTGGGATAATTCCCGACATTTACGCGAAGCCGCGGGTAGCAGCTAGTTCTACAATAAATTAAATTTAAAAAGCTTTCATCAAGTAATTATTTTTATCTCTGTATTAAAATATGAGAAAACGCTACTAATAAAGTTTTTCTAATTAATATTTAAAGCAGTTTATTTATAACCTCACACAACGAGGGCACAAAGTGTAATGCTTTCCATTTCTCAAAGGCGCTACATTGTATAAAGTAGGAATACATGCTAATGTAATCCTGACACAATAAACACTCGTCCAATACTACTAGGACACGCACATAAAGGGTTCCGTACCAAGTACAATATACTTTTTACCGAAATATATATACTTTTTGGGGTTCCGTAGGCAAATGGCAAAAAACGGAACCCTTATGGATTCGTCATGTCTGTCTGTCCGTCCGTATGTCACAGCCGTTTTACTCGGAGACTGTTAAAGCTACATAAATAAAAAAATAAGGTAGGTGTAACCTGTTAACCGCTATTCAATAATGCTGTGATGTTATGGAAAAAATAATTTTAGGGGTGACACTCGATATATAGGTAATATGTAACTGAGGGATGAATATTAAATAAATACCAACAAACATAATCATTGGATAGCCCTACAAAATGAAATAGAGATTCTAAAAAGTTTTTTATTTAAGACGAAGAAGTGTTTGAGATATGTGCTTCGAATTTATAAAAAAATGTGCTCTCCCTCTAACTTTTATACTATGAAATTGAAAATTCAAAAAAAAAAAAATTGAGCAAATAGAACTTCACAGACACTTGCAACGAAAAAACTTTTTACAAAAAAATACAACCGACTTCTACACAAAAAATCAAAAGAGTGCAAAATAACTTTAATTTCGGAACTCGGTGTTGGTGGTTGCTTTTTCGTTTTTTGAACACCGACTTCCGAAATTAAAGTTATTTTGCACTTTTTTGATTTTTTGTGTAGAAGTCGGTTGTATTTTTTTGTAAAAAGTTTTTTATTTTTCACTTTTTAGTGGTACCTACATCCCCTCCCCTCCCCCCACCTAAACGAACCAATCACATTGGTGTAAAAAAAACGCACTGCTCCTTTGCAGAGTAAACTAAGAGGTCGTCAATGTAAACAATGTAGATATTTTTTTTAGATTTTTCGAAAACCGCTTGGTCGATTTCGATAAAATTTTCATGGGACCATTTGGGAAGTATACCCTTTCCAACAAAAAAAAATTTTTCAAATCGGTTGACAAGCGACGGAGTTATGCGCGAACAAACATAAAAAAAAAAAATACAAACATCCGAATTGAGAACCTCCTCCTTTTTTAGAAGTCGGTTAAAAATTGGTTTGAACATCACAATTTATATATTTTTAGAGATATGAGATTTTAACAGTGAACAACGGAACCCTTCACTATGCGTGGTCCAACACGGACTTGGCCGGTTTTTATTTGTTTGATAGCGGCAACAGAAATACACACTCTGTAAAAATTTAAACTGTTATACCTATTAATTACAGTTCATGAGATACAACCAGCTGACAGACGCACGGAGGGACGGACGGACAGAGGAGGCTTAGTAATCTCGTTGGTGATTGTGTACGGAACCCTTATAAGTTTATAGGACGTGCGTGCGCCCTATGATGTAATGCTATAAAGTAGTTATTTTTGTCGCAGGTTGGCGCTCGCGAGCTCATTCAAGCAGGTAGCGTGCTCATTATGTTCCAATGGTTGATACTAATCTGCGTGTTTTTATTTCAGTTTGTGTTATTTTTGTTGTAGTTGTGCTATCGGTAAAGGCAAGCATACGTAGCATGTCCGCTTTTACACGAAGGAAAGGGTATCAAATATTGTAAATGTGAGTACCATGGAGCCATTTACATGTGATAAGTTATAGTTTACTTTGTGACATAAACTAAAATGGCAGTTGAGAGTATGTCATGCTCGCTCAAATGTTTCGCTCATGGTGGCGTGTGTGTTGGATCATTCGGTTCCCTTCAAAATGGTTAAGTGGTGCCAATACACGCGTCATGTTCGTGAACGGGCGCCGTCGGTTGAGACTGGTCACCTCTTAACTGCCACTGACTTGTTTTAATCTTTATACTTTGAATTGTTTTTATAGTTTTCGTCCTTTTTTTTCTTTGCATTGTCCTCACAAATATAGAAGCACCAAGGATGTAACCAAGGTTGTGTAATACAGAACATGATTTAAAAGAGTGTCCGTGAAGTTTCTTGCACGTTCTTCTCCATAGAGATCTACGCTTTGGAACGTGCAGATAGCTTCACCTCTTTCGACTTGACAATTCAAAAGTGTCTTTGCAAGGGTTTAATTGAAATAAATGCTTTTAATTTTGAATTGCGAAATTAAAACTGATTATAATATAATCCCTTATGGGCAAGATCAAATACATGTCTTGTCATGCATGAAGTCGGTGCAAATCCAATGGGTGGCCCTATCCGATAGAGAGAGAGAGAGATATAACTATAACGGTAACAAAAGGCTTGCAGAAGCGTTGCCATACTAAAGTCGACGCCACTGATATCTATGCCTTTTAATAGCCTTCAGAGAACTCGTCCGTACAGAACTTTAGCTACTAAGCTACTTTCCAATACATCTGTCTAGCCTTTTCTCAGCTATGATTGGGAGTTACAGTCAAATCAAACGCAGGTGAGTACCAGTAGAGGCGATCGGCGGCGGCAACCTCTCGCGTCCGGCCCTAGTTCAAACAATGTTCCGGAGCGAGGAGGCATGGGCAGCGGTCACCTCCTTCTACGAAGCAGTAATGCTAGCGAAGGAGGAGGCGGAACGTGTGCGGGAGAGGGAAACCTCACGCTCAAGCCGCCGCAACAGAAGAAGGCGCCCCGGGCGTCGGGCCTGCGGATGGCGAGCTATGGGTGGTTCGCCGTCAGATAGCAACCAGGCCCGGGTCGATGACGCGTCGTGTTCCACGCGCGATTCAAAGAGCCGTCAGCGAAGAAGACGGGGCCCCAGAGGGCCTGCTAGGGTTGCGGAATTTGTTCGAAAGCGTCACCGTAGCCCTGGAACGCAAAGAGTACAAGATGGATCACGGGTGGGTTGTAGTCAGTAAGAGTCTGACACTCCTTCTCGCTCCACCCAGAGCGGTGAAGTCATTTGATGATTTCCCATCCAAAAAAAAAGGTGAGTACCAGTAAAATATATGAAGTGACTGCCTATCTGGCCTACTTTACTCAGTAACTGAGTAACCCCTCAGCAAGACTTAAGTACTTATGTATTTCCAAAAGCAGATTTTGTCTACTATCCTAGAAAATAAGTAAATTTTACCTGAAAATCTCGCTCGGCGGCCCGGCCACAATATTTAAACGTAAATTAATTAGTGTCCCGGGCCGTCCATTGGCTGCAGTTGCTAATTACCGCTGTTCAGTTACTGGAGTGTCCTCATTAATCGTGTTATGTCGGCGACAGGGGCAGCTGTTAACGAACTTATTTATTTTAAATAAGGGATGGATAAACAAGATTTCGTCTAAGAAATATAATTATTATCTATACTAATAAACACATCAAAAGTATCTAGGGATCAACATATATTTTTGCAATAACTTTTCTCCTGATTGATATTAATTAAAATTTTCTTTAAGGATTCATCAAATAAAGTGTTTTCGTTTGTCACAGTAACGATAAACCAAGTCACCTTTGCATTAATAAAGAAATTTGCCATTTTCCTAATAAAGGGATTTTTGACATTTGAACCACTAACATTAAAGTTCGAAAAAAAGACTGAAATAACAGTTTTCTTTAAAATTTTATTGGGTAACTTAAACAATTAATAATCCGTGTTTCTACCGCGAACACTAACAACACAAGAACATCGGTTTGGCATACTCAAAATGAGTTCATCCAAATCACGCTGTGGAATGGCCGCCCATGTTCGTTGCAACAACAAAAAAAGGTCTTCTTGCGACTGGATACCCTCCATATTCGGCAGAGCTCTTCTCTGTAGCATATCCCATGCATGCTCAATCGGGTTCAAGTCTGGCGACTGAGCAGGCCAGGGCAGGACATTGATGTTAGCTGCGGCGAGAGTCTGTCTTACAACTCTTGCGGTGTGCGGTCGTGCATTATCATGCATTAACTGAAATAAGGGACCGATTTGCACTTGTAGAGGAACGATGACGTCTGATACAATCGTCTCAGCATAAATTTGAGCGTTGAGGTTGCCTCTGATCCAAATCAACTCAGTTCTTCCGCCGATCCAAATACCCGCCCATACTATGATGGTTCCACCACTATAAGGATGGCCTTCCTGGCAGGATTTTAATCGCTGTTGGCGTCCAGGGGTTCTCCAGTGTCGTATACGTCTTGTATCCGGTCTCATACCAAAACGAGACTCATCAGAAAAGCACACGAAACGCCATTGTTCTTCTGCCCAATTTCTGTGTTCAAGAGCCCATTGATATCGAATCCTACGATTGTGCATTGCTATAGGTGGTACCCGTAGCGGTCTTCGGGAATGAAGGTTCACTTCATGCAAGCGGTTTCTGACTGTTTGGTCGCTAATTAAGTTCCCTGAAGAGTGATGAAGCCTCACGGCTAACATCATGGCGGTTATTGTTGGAGCTCTTCGAGTTAAGATTTGAATGTATCGGTCTTGTCTCCGTGTGGTGCAGCGATACCGTCCTCCATGGCGCTCAGCCAAGGTAAGCGAAGAGCTCTGCCGAATATGGAGGGTATCCAGTCGCAAGAAGACCTTTTTTTGTTGTTGCAACGAACATGGGCGGCCATTCCACAGCGTGATTTGGATGAACTCATTTTGAGTATGCCAAACCGATGTTCTTGTGTTGTTAGTGTTCGCGGTAGAAACACGGATTATTAATTGTTTAAGTTACCCAATAAAATTTTAAAGAAAACTGTTATTTCAGTCTTTTTTTCGAACTTTAATGTTAGTGGTTCAAATGTCAAAAATCCCTTTATTAGGAAAATGGCAAATTTCTTTATTAATGCAAAGGTGACTTGGTTTATCGTTACTGTGACAAACGAAAACACTTTATTTGATGAATCCTTAAAGAAAATTTTAATTAATATCAATCAGGAGGAAAGTTATTGCAAAAATATATGTTGATCCCTAGATACTTTTGATGTGTTTATTATAAAGAGGAAAGATTTGTATGTAACGAATAAACTCAAAAACTACTGGACCGATTTAAAAAAAAAGACACATATTTAGAAAGCTACATTCGCCCTGAGTAACATAGGCTATATTTTATCCCCGTATTCCCACGGGAACGGGAACTACACGGATGAAACCGCGGGGCGCTGCTAGTGTTATAATACATTTCCAGATTGCCAATTTGCCACTAAGTAGGTAGATATTTATGTATTTTATCTCTTGTTTGTCTAGTAGTTATCTACTGGGCGGACAAATGAGATCTTTTCATTGTCATCTATAAGCATGTTCGTATCTACTGCGCCTTTGCTTTTTCTGAGTAATATCGTTGCAATATCGCAAACAGTTGATTCGCTTCTCTGCGACACACCAAGCTCCATTGACACGGCGCTTTTATGGTGGCTTAGTTAGTGTAGAAAACTCAGCCGTAAAAGGTTGTGGCAAAAAGAAAATCTATATCTATGGCATCTATAGCCGAAATGTTTTTAAGGTGGGCTACTATTCTGCTAAAGGAAGGTATGGTGCATTTTTTGGAACTCGTTGTGTTAGTAAATACTGTATTTTCTGTTATAAAAGATATGGGAAAAGAATGACAGGTCACCGAATTCAGTTTTTTTTACAAAAGATTGATCCAAAATTTGTTTTGCTTCCCATTGACTTATGAATTTGAAATTTGGTAATAAGGTTTATTATTACGCTTATTTTATTAACGAATAATACCAATACATTGATAAATCAGATTGGGTACGGAACCCTAAATATGCGAAATCCGACATGCACTTGGCCGGGTTTTTTATATCCTGATTATAGTATTACCTACTTGAAGTTACCGATAAATTATACTAATGTTATGTATACGTAATACGAAACTAACTCTGTCTGGCAGTTTGATTCTGATAAAACGTGACACAAAGAAAGAAAGAAAGAAAAAGCGTTTATTCATGCTCGTATTTGACGCGAGAGAAAATTAAAAATAAATAAAAACTTACAAATAACTAAACCAGTCCCACTGTCTGAACCAGCCATTACAAACAAAGCATAAATATACAATTTGTCTATGGCGTGCATTGGTGTGCCACTCTGACAGCGCAGTTACAGCATCTGTCTGACAGCGAGACTATTACATAAAACAAAACGAAAAAAATAAATAAAAAAATATCAACAGAAAATTGTGATACATAAATGGCTCAGGCGCAAAACGTCTCTTTCGCAAAATGTCCCCTGGTCGTAAAACGTCTCTTTCGCAGAATGTCTCTTTCGTAAAATGTCTCTTTCGCAAAATGTCGCGCCAGGGACTTAAGAATAAAATTTTGATTTTCAAAACAAAAATCATTTATTAAAATTATAGTGCAATTATGATGTAAAAATTTTGGTACTTAAATTTACGTATGTATTCAAAATAAAAACAATATCAATAGGTATCAAACATTTTACACACATTCAAAATTTAGATCAAAAGAATCAATACTGTTAGTAAACATATCCACAGATAATATAATAGGAGCTATTACTAATAGTAACTAAACATTAACTAAGTATTGCAAATGAAAATATTTTTTTACCATTTTTAAAATGATTAAAAAATATACATATATTTAATATTAAAATGTCAAATAAATAAATTTTGGAATTATAATTTACTTGAGTATTATCAAGTACTCAATAAAAAAAAAAACTGTCATATTTTTATATTTTCTTTTTTATCAATAATGTTATGTTAATCATTTATGAAAATGTTTTTTTTTTATGTAGTACTTGATAATACTCAAGTAAATTATAATTCCAAAATTTATTTATTTGACATTTTAATATTAAATATATGTATATTTTTTAATCATTTTAAAAATGGTAAAAAAAATATTTTCATTTGCAATACTTAGTTAATGTTTAGTTACATATTAGTAATAGCTCCTATTATATTATCTGTGGATATGTTTACTAACAGTATTGATTCTTTTGATCTAAATTTTGAATGTGTGTAAAATGTTTGATACCTATTGATATTGTTTTTTTTTTAAAATACATACTTAAGTAAATTTAAGTACCAAAATTTTTACATCATAATTGCACTATAATTTTAATAAATGATTTTTTTATTTTGAAAATCAAAATTTTATTCTTAAGTCCCTGGCGCGACATTTTGCGAAAGAGACATTCTGCGAAAGAGACATTCTGCGAAAGAGACATTTTACGAAAGAGACAGTCTGCGAAAGAGACGTTTTACGACCAGGGGACATTTTGCGAAAGAGAAGTTTTGCGCCTGAGCCACATAAATATCATAATTATAACATTAAAATCAAGATTGTGCGTCGCACACGAGCAGAATAGGTGGATGCTCAGCATATTCCGTGAAGGTGGATAAATCCGACTGTCACGGATACTGATTTTCAGAACCACCTTGCGAGACGCTTTGGCGTCCCCCCCATGTGAGTATACCAACAAATCTTAATTATTTAGGTAAGTACATTTTTTCTTTTTTTTTTATATAAACACTATCAAATTAATACATTTGTTTTTTTACTTTCCCTACAAATTACGTAGTTGGTAGTTACACCACCCTTAAAGTAAATCTAATACGAAAATTACACAGAAAATTAATAGACAACACAGACATTTTACTAAATTTCAATCTTTGCAGATTACTACCTAATATTATAAAAATTACGTCGATTGAGGAATCACCATTAATTAATTCTACCATAATGCGATGGCGTGGGCTGGCAATATGGCGGACGGCCATTTGCATCGCGACTATGCACATTGCACTACACTACAACCATGCCACAACCAACCTCGTGGGATTGCAACAAAAGATGTTTTCCAGCAGTAATATGGTGTGTTAAAGTGGAATAACGCATAAATAGTGTGTTGTGTGATGTATTTATTGTGTTAATGTATAGGTACTTATATAATGTTTGTTATAATTGGTTTCAGAGACCGTATTATATATAAATCGCGCGGCGGATCGATCAGGCAGTCAATCATATAGAAAATAAAATGCAGTGCCTAAGTTTCACGACGAGACCGCGCATGAAAAGGACAGAATCAGGCAGAGACCACCAGCACTGTGCAGTCAGTCAGGCAGAGAACACAAGAGCAGACCATATCCTGAAATATGACATTTGGGAAAATGTTCGAGATTTACGAAGGTTAATTAAGCTGCTGGCTGGCGGGCTCCCCAATTATGCAACATTTTTTATTGTTGCCCCGCTCCTATTGGTCTTAGTGTGATGATATATAACCTATAGCCTTCCTTGATAAATGAGCTATCTAACACTTCAAATCGGACCAGTAGTTCCTGAGATTAGCGCGTTCAAGCAAACAAACTCTTCAGCTCTATATATTAACTATAGATATATTAATAAAATATCCCTTATCATCTCTATAACGACACCATCTTCCAGCTATAAGGATTTTTCCACAGTAGATGCACTATCAGCTGCGATAATAAAGCCCTTTAATAATAAAACGGCTCTCACAACGCTGTTAATAGCAAATGGCGTGCAATGTACGCGGGGTGCACCCAGTAAAGATATGGTTTTCCACTGCGGAACCGTCGCGTGGAACCGGACGTGCTACTGAACCACCGTGTTTTAGGGTTCTGTGAGTTGTGACTTCCGAATGACGTTAATTTTTCGGTCTTTCATTATCAAGTGCTTTAATTACTTTTATTATTCTAATGGGGTTCTGCTTCTAATTTAGTCAAAAATAACACATTAAGTTTTTTTTTTTATGAATTTGTATTAAAACTGGGCAAAGCTGATCGCTAAGGCAAGATTGATTACATAGTGTATTTTTTATGAAAACACTCTCATTACTCCGACAAAAAGACAAGTAGTAGTAGTAGGTAGGATCGAAGGACAAAGTTATTTATTTAGTTATGGTACGTCACGGTCATTACTGTTTTTTTTATATACTAATATTATACAGAGGAAAGATTTGTATTTTTGTATGTAACGAATAAACTCAAAAACTACTGGACCGATTTCAAAAATTCTTTCACCATTATAAAGCTACATTCACCCAGAGTAACATAGGCTATATTTTATCCCCATATTCCCAGGGGAACGGGAACTACGAGGGTAAAACCGCGGGGCGCTGCTAGTTTGTGATAACATGATCGATTGTCAGTATTTTTCCTTTACTTGTGCTGTATAACCTTGCTTTTTGCCAAATTTCATGATACTAGCTCAACGGGAAGTCCCCTGAGGTAAAAGCTGGATAGACGTCACACTTTTTGAAATTACTTTATATCTCTGAGTACAAAGAGCAAAATATTTAATTTTTAAAACGGGTAGGTACTTCGGTTTATTATCTTCAAAGTTGTGAAAGTAAAAACATTATCTTTGATATTACCAGAATATTAGCGATTTTTGTGGACCTCTTCATTTTTTTTATTATCTATTATACATTTAGGGACTTTTGGTCATAACACGACCATGCCAGCCCCATCATAACCTAATTCAATAAAAGCTTTAAGAAAAGATGTAAGATAGCTGCATTCGAGACATGCTTTGAACAAAACCAACATCTGACCTCTTAATTTTGTCGCAGCTATCTCATATCGGGAATAGTTGCCTAATCTATATAACTAGGGTACTTGCACCTCTGATAAAGAGGACTTTTATCACACAAAAACCTTGAACGCACCTTGCCTTCCCATGCGATCGGACAGACACAAGCAACACGGTCAACTTAGTGGTCGTTGTAGTCTCTCAATTGACGAATAAAGTAACATAATATGATTTATCCACGAAACTAGAGTAATTAAAATCGGGGCAACTATACCCATGGGGCAACCATCCTGGTTTTATCCTATAGATTTTGATTGCGTTGCGAGCGTCAAAACATGCACCATAAACTACTTAAGCATAAACGTCCTTATCTTTAGATTGCGTTGACTAATAGGTTTGATTTTTTCACTGCTCCAACGGATAGCCAACTTCAGTATTTAATATTAATTTCCACTTGAAACCTCGCCGCGTTACTGAGAAAACTCTTGACAGACGGATTGACGGATAACAAAGTATCTCAGGGTTCCGTTTTTATCGACTGAGGTACGGAACCACTTCCAAATATCCCTAGTACATTACTACTTTAACCTTTTCCCAGCACTAATTATGGAAGCGACCTAGCTCATAATAGAGCGGGATCAATTAATGATGTCGACATCATCCTGACCTCGCAGTACTCGAGTACTGCGGGGTCTAGAACTGGATGAGGGGACGAGGTATCAGTAACATTCATACACATAGAGAATGGATTGAGTAATAATCTTACATAATTGACCACAGCGTTGAAAGAGACCAGGCAGCTATTTATTTATTTACTTATGTACATGGAGGACTTACAGCTAACAAAAACAGACAAAAATGGAAACATAGTCACCAAAAAGCCAATTACAAGTCTTCACGTGTAGACACATAATAATAATGTGTGGTGTGAGCACAAACACAAACACCACATCGCCGTTACTAAAGTAAAAAGCAATACTAATACTTGGTTTGCAACTACATGAGAAAATAATATTAAACTGAAATAAATAATAATACATATAAACTACCGCTACTTGAAAATTTTAAGGCTTAAGTACCTTTTGGCTGAATTTACCTTTTGGCTATGCGGCCAATAGCCGTCTCTCATCTGTCGGTCGTAGTGATGAAGATGTCATTGCCTTTAACGTGACTTATAAAGTGTCTTTTTTTTAAACATCTTTACTCCTGCATCTGCCCTATCCTTTTCCCAACTATATTGGGGTCGACTACCAGTCAAACCGGATTCAACTGAATAGCAGTATTTAACGTAGAGCGGCTGCTTACCACACCTCCACGACTCATTAACTGGGTAAGACGGTACTTCTTGGCAAGACTGGAGTCAGATTTACTGATTTCGACAATTTGTAACGACTGCCAAAGATGTACAGCCGGGACCAACGGCTTAACGTGCTTTCCGAGGCACGGAGGACACACGGTATGTTAAGATGGTCACCTATCCACAGACCAACCTTGGCAAGCGTTGCTTAACCTTGAAGATCGACTCGTGCGGCTGTTATTATTTAGCAACGAGCTCAATACTCAATACTTTATTGCATTCCATATCTATTAAATAGATGGTACAATAAGGTAAAATATCAATATGGACCCTGTCGGGCACAGCAACTTAAGGAGAGAGGAAGAGGGCTAAGTAGCAAGCAGTGAAGCAGTAGTGGCTCCTCAATAACATGTTACTCCAAACCACAATTATAAGACCACCACTCATTTTGTCTTAGTCACCCTGAAACGGAATGAAACCCTTGATTAATATGCATAGCATAAGCATAATCAGCCTTTTAATGTTCCCACAGCTGGGACATAGGCCTCCTCTCTAGATGGAATTTGGGGTAAAGTAAAGACCACCTTACATTTTTCAGTCCATATTCTCTTCCTAAATATTTTGGTGGGTAAGCTCCGTCCATACTCCTCGTCTATGCTAACGTTTTTAATAAAACTTGGTAAGTGGACGCTCTATCAAATAAAAGCGCTAGTAACAGATGCGATGGTTTTAATAAATGACGCTTTTTGTAAGTAATGCCCTTTATTATAAAGTTTATTTTGACTTGTCAGTTGCAGTGAATGGATGCTGGCTTTTGTGCATAAATGAGAACGTTGGACGTTGGTCTGCTTCTCTGTTTTTATTGGTTTATATTAGAATGGTACTGTTACCTGAAATAGTACCTACCTTTTTTTGGATGGGAAATCATCAAATGACTTCTCTCGCTCTGGGCGGAGTGGAAGGGAGTGTCAGGCACTTATTGACTAAAACAGAACCGTGTTCCTCCTAGTGCCCTTTGCCTTCCAGGAGCGGGGACTCTTTCGAAATAAATCCGCAACCCTAGCAGGCTCTCACCCTAGCGGCTCCCGTCTGATAACTTACCTAGTACCGCCGTACCAATGAAATAGTGTCATTTTAATGCTTTCCTGATCAGACGATTTTTATGGTCCCCTGACAGACTACTTTACACTAAATACTTTCAAACTGGAACACCGCAATACTGATTGGGGGCAAAAGAGCTGTGAAACCGCCTCATCGATAATATATTACTGAAAGAAATCTCCTCGATCCTCGGTAAAACACAAAAGATTTTCTATATAAAATTGACTTTTAAAATACTTATCACTTAAAAATTCAACGTTGTATGAGCAGTGGTGGCCGAGTAGCCCCGACTTACGAATTGTAGGTCGCGGGTTCAAACCCAGCCAGGCGCATTACTTTATGTAATTAACTTCATCACCACTGCTCTCAAAACGGTGAAGGAAAACTTCGTGAGGAAACCGGCATGTCATAGAACCAAAAATTCGAAGACATTTGTAACATCCACCAACTCGCACTGGGCCCGCGTGGTGGATTACGGCACATTCCCTCTCCTAGAGAGGAGGCAGCTGTGTCCCAGCAGTGGGAACATTCAAAGGCTGATTATGGTTTGTTCTGCAACGTTGTATCGAAAATCTTATCCATTAGATGAAGATTCCAATAGTTACAAAAGAAAAAAACGTAAGGAAATGACTGACTTAGGCAGTCAAGAATTTTCCAATTAGCTACAGTTTGATCCCGTTTTCTCTCGTATTTCCCGCATAGAATTACATGTTTCATTTTATCTTAAAGAGCCCGACCTTTTACTCAATTATCAAATTGCTCCCTCCCACGTAAAGGTTGCCTACTCAGATTTCTTTAACAAAACAAGTTCTTATTACACCCAATTTAGTATTTCTGAAAGCTGGGACACAAATTGGACAAACTTCTGGATAAAAGTATATATACCCCATTCACGATACGATTAGATATGTAAATATTTTTTTTTAAAGTCCGTTGAACCGATTTTGACTTCTATTGCGTTGATGGCATGACACATGGTAGCTGCAGTAAACAGTTGGTATTATAATCACGTTTTTGCTTTTAATGCCATCTTTATACCTACGAAATAGAAGTAAAAATCGGTTGAACGGACTGTAAACAATTTTGTTCCAACGTCTAATCTTATTGTGAATGGAGTATAGAGTAATACAAATTGTATTACTTTTAGAATAATCTTTTGACATTGTCTGCAGCCGGTGACCGTTGTTCGACTTTAGCTGTTAAACTACAAGGTTGGGCCCCAGACTGATACAAAGTCGTTTATTGAATAATCAAAATATTTGATCATTATTATTAGCTAAGCGAACGTTATCGTCGTGTGACTTTCCAACTGACGTCTAGGTCTCAAGAGCAGGTAAGAAGTAAGGACTTAAATAAATTAACTATTTTTAGGATTATAATAGACAGAATAGATATTATAGATCGGTTTTCTATCGGTTGTATTTTGGAGAGTGTGTGACGGAATTGTATAGTTTCAGTACGCCCGTTCCATCACCGGAGCACAAGACGTACGGCAATGAGCCGCCGTTACATGGTGGACATCACACCCACACGCACAAAATAGGGATGTTTCCTGAGTAAAAATTATATGATTATGTTTAGTCCGTCAGTTAGATTATAGAAAAATATTGGACACGTATTTTTTCCTTTATCAAATCTATAAAAACTGATGAAGATAAAAAGCATCAAAGATCAGGAGTGGGAGCGTGTGACGTCACGGCTCGCTAAAAATTGTAGCGAGTAGTGACGTCACACGAGTTTTCAACGCACTGTATCGACTTCATTTTTTGTTTATGTGAAAGAAGAAAAAATACGTGTCCAATATTTTTTGGAAATCTATTAGAAGGACTACTTAGATTTTTTTAGTCAACTACCCTATTTGAATTTGAAAAGGTTTTGGGTTTTTTTTTGCGATTTCGGTGTTGGTCCAATAGTAAAAGTTGTTCATAATTATGAGTAGGTACAATGATCTCCTAGGAAGCACAGCGTTTATTCTATTAAACTTTGTATACATTATTATGTATATGCAGTATATAATTATACTTATGTATCCGAATTTATATCCTATGTAATTATCATATAAGGGGTCATCCATAAATTACGTCACACGAATTTCATAATTTTTGACCCCCCTCCCCGTCCTTGTCACAGCTGGTCACATTTATGAGACCCCTGGTGTGACGTCACATATTTTACAATTTTATTCGTGCTTTACTTAACACTTAGATTAAAATAGATTTTGAAATGTGACGTCACAAAATTAAGAACCCCTTCTACCCCCTTGTCACACAATGTCACACTTCGTCGGCCCCTTCCCCCCCCTTAACGTATAACGTAATATATGGATGACCCTTAACGGGTCCGTTGACAAACACAACTTCTGTTCCCTGCTTTATGGATTGGATGTATAATAAACGTTTCATTTACCTTAACTTTGTATTAGGTAGTTTGTGGAGTTTCTTGCACGTTCTTCTTATACGCCTTCATATATTTGATTGATCGACCTTGACTATTCAAAAGTCCCTGTCAATGGTTTGATTAAAACAAATATTTTGAGTTGAGTTGAGTTTAATTCGACAATTGACTCGAACGGCTGTTATAATGTAGCTACGAGTTTCTCCAAAAGAACTTCCAAAATCCATCCAATTCTAGAATCTCCAATTCCAGTTTCCAATCTGTACCGCCAGACATCTGAAACTGCTTCGAACTTGAGGATATTATTATAAGATATAGGTATAAGGTAAGTCGGCGCGTGAGGTGCCTGCCAAACTCCTCTGAGTAATGAGACGTGGCTGACCTGAGATGAATCATCAATGCGGCGGAAACTTTGCCAGATATTGGAGTTCTTTGGAGACTGAGTTTGAGGGAATTTATGGCGCTATAAGCTTGTAAAGGTGATCTGGGTGAAATATGTGATTTTTTTGCGCGTAAAATGGTAAAAATTAGGAATGCTTTTCGATGGGCCCACAGCATAATACACGGTACATTGTATTAAGAGCGTGTACGCCGTATAGCATTTCATACTTAAAATTTGAAAATGAAAATTATATATCTAGTTTTATTCATACTTTGTTTTGTTTTATTTCATACTTTTCAAGTCACTATTTTGCAAAATGACTGAACTGATTTTAATGAAACTTCACACATATAAGCAGGACACATAGGTCTAAAAAGTTAGTTAAAACATTTTCGAAATGTCGTATTTAAAAAAGATAACTGGAAATTTATGTTTGTATGAATTATTTAAAATGAGTCTAATTTAACTGTGACACTATTTATCTAAAATGTTCTCAACTAACTTTTTAGACCTATGTATCCTGCTTATATGTGTGAAGTTTTATTAAAATCGGTTACTTAACGGTTAACGTTGATATAATCATAACATTTATATTATAACGTGTAACATAGTATAACATTAAATAATTTTACATTTAAGTAAGTATAGACGCTAATAAAGATGGGTTGAAAAATTCCTCCGCATCGCTGGCCCTTGTAATGTACCCAAAAGGCTGGCAGCATTACCACGCTGTATGGCAATGCTTATCCTTTGTCCAAAATAAAAGCCAGCCCTTGGGTCACGCGAAGATATAATCATTGATTACCTAACATTCAAGAACAACCATTGTATTTTAATAATACTATGTATCTGGTTTTTTATAACCAAAATGCAGATTATGCTTTTCGACTTGTTTAGCGAACAAAAATGTATACCTATTACATATACTTTTTAACTTATTTGAAAAATTTGCTATGGGTTTTATATACCAGGTTTTTTTTATTATTTAGCGCATATTAAGTTACTAAGTCGGAGCAATTTATTATTCGAATATTAAATGTCACACGCAGAACAAAACAAAATATCAAAACTCTAAATGGCTGACAAAGTCCCTGCGATAGGGTAGCTCCGGACCCCTAAATCACGGGACACCCGCGTCCCGTCACAATAATCCCGTGTAATCCCCGCACTACGACACGATCGCTATCTTGTGATCGCACACATATCCCTCACAATTCAAATATAAAACAAATATTCCTGACATTCAAATTCTAAATCAAATATAGAATTTATTGCGTAATTAATCAATCACTTTCTTAAATAAATTTCCTAGCTTTCGTTCTCCTTAATGTAGAGTTTCGTAAAAAATATTCCCGTCTATCTCTGCAATGCTATTCTGTAAGAACTCACTCCAGTTCTCACTTCTGATTCTGCGGTGAAAACTGTATTTGGTATTCTGTAACTTGATCAAAACTACACTAGCGCCACTAAGTGAGAACATACTGTGACGTTGCAAAACAAGAAATGAAACTCGCAGCGACATCTTTAGCGGACAAATGGAAACACATTTGACAGAGCCCATAGATTAATCAACAGATGGCGCTAGAGTTCGAACGTCTTTTTAAAACTTAATATATATTATCAAAAAAGTAGATGTAAATTAATTAAAACACACAAAAATTGCATAGAAGCATAAAGTTTAATAAATTTAAATAATTAGGAACATGTCGGAATCGAGAGTATTTAGTCTGTGGCATGGAAGCTTCTCGCAAAGGACTTTTCAATGACAGAGTGGAGAAATGGTGGGTCCTTTTGGACGACAGAGGTCACAGAGAGACGAACAAATGATATTATAAAGGCACTTGTTTTTTACAACGGTGACCCGAAACCCGAGGGGTTTTCAAGTGCATTAAAAGGCTGAACCCTGTGAGTATTTCGTCCTCCATTTGTTTCCCATTCTGAAAGTCCAAAGGCACGTGTATTTGACTACGGAGATTTTGTTCCAGGTCTGGCTGTTTTACTAGCCTGGATATTTGAGGTCCGGGATTGATGAATGCCTGAAGCCATCCGGAGAACGTGCATCGTTCAGGTTTGGCTCGACGAGATTTGAGACAGTGTGGCCGTCCACGGTACAGGAAGGCCTTACCAATCCGAAACCTCGTTGAGGAAACATCGCCGTTCCAGGTAACAGCAATCCTGCTGGACTTCTCCCGTAGGCCGCGTCTGTTCGTGGGTACCAAGGTTTTTAACCATGGTGCCATGCCGAGGGATTCTGATCCACTAATTGAGTAGTCTTGTATTATAGTGCGTAAGTCTTGCACTGTTTGAGAGAGACTTGAGCATTAAGTATTTACTAATTAAGCAATTGAGTAATTGAGCTGCTATTAATTATTATGAGGGAGATGCATTAGACCTGTATACTGGGTTTATTTTCATACAAAGAGTTAGGCCTTTTGTTAATGTGTTAAGTAACAAGACCAGTAATAACTTCCTTTTGTATTAAGTTGTGTCACGGGTATACTGTACCATAGTGAGTAGGTTTCTTAACGTGCACAGCCCTGGTTGGTCTATACCTTGCGATTGAGCTAGTGGTATTTAGGCGTTCACCTCGCGAATCCTTACAAGCGACCTGAGACGTTGTTTTGTAATATCTCATGTGGTGTACCTCTGTTATACCTTGGAACGGAGACAGGGTCTAACAGCGTTACACATCTTAGTGTGTAAGTCTGGGAGGTATTATTTACGATTAGTTGCCTCATTCACTGTATTTCTATCCAAAGTGATACTTCTTTTTATAGTGAATAAACTTTGTATGTGTATTGAGGTATGTCTTTAATTTCAGTCTTTCCAGATATTTATGTATATATACCTTTATAAATTTACTTTCACACGGTTGGAAACTTTAGGTTTCATCTACAATCTATAACCCCTATAGTGGGGAACTGTGACGGGACCGGGTGTGACAGTTGGCGCTCAACGGTGTATAATTATTTTATTATATAAGGTGAACAATTAATACCAACATCTCTCTCTCTCTCTCTCTCTCTCTCTCTTGGAACGCTCAATTAGTGGAACACCATATTAGGTTAAGGCTAGTTTTTTAAGATTTAATTTAAAGTGGTGCGTTGAACCACAGTCGGAACGCTTTTTCCATAATTTGGATTGGTACGCTACAGTGTGTAAGTCACTGACCTATTTGTTTATTTGCCTAGCACACAGCCAGGTCAAGTTGTGTATTGGTATTAATTTGAAAACCTAAGTTCTCAAGGTTACTGTAAAAGTCAGACACTAAAAATTTCATTTGATAATTTATATTTTTTTTTTTTTCAAGTTTACCTACATTTATATAAATTGATGAACATAGTGAAAGATTCATTGTAAAGTTATTATAATACAACACAAGGTGCAACAGAACATTTATAAAGGAATGCTAAAATATTAAGATTGTGAACTTGTTTACAAGACATAAATTAGTCATGAACACTTCTGAATAGTTTTGATTACAGTTATGTGTAATTTTGCACCTAGGAAAACTCAATAACAAACTACTTTGTCTTTGTTAAAATCAATATTGATTGAATATGGAAAATTTTGTAAAGTGAACAACGGAACACATTCCACAACTGTATTACGGACTCATATTCGTTTGTGAGGTGCTTCGAGGTGACACAATAACTAAATTAGTAACTTGCATTGTTATTCATGGTTGTGACGTACAGAGGACTGTGACTTGGGTGGATTTTGGTACAATAAACAGTAACTTTCACATTGAAAGAAAACAAACAATTATTATATAAAACCTGGTCAGTCACTTAGTCATTAACGCTTCAACACATATATATGCAGTTCCTTATTGGGTATTAACATTGAATTACTGTCATCATACGAGCAGCCAACATTAATCATTGTTTTTCTTACATTGAAACTTAACCTAAAAATCATAGTGAACTTGACATTTGACGTTTGAGTTCATAGACTCGGTGCGTTCGGAAACGTGATTCGTAAATTATTGTCAAGTTACATTAAAAAAAAAAAAAAGGAAATCATGGTTAGAATGTGTTTACAATTATTTCAAATATAACAGATCAGTGACAGCGCTGTTTAAGCCAGACAGGGATAAAGATATTCGGCCTTATTTAAGTGTAAATTTATAAAATGTAGTATTATACGGTTTGTTAGATTCAGGGGCAGCAATTTCAATAATAGGTAATGGAGCCCATGAACAATTTAATAGTTTAGGTTATACGTTAGCCACCACGCTCGGGTTTCGTTCATTTGCTTGTGGTTACCTGCTGTTTTTCAAAATACACGTTATTGTTTCCATTACGCCGCGCAACTAGTGCATTGGTAGCAAAAAACTTTGAGAATTATGTTCTTCTCGCTCATGGTATTCCAGAAACCGTAATTACCGATAATGGGGTTCAATTCACGGGATCTGAATTTCGTAGCATATTAAAGAGATACAACATACCTCGAGTGCATTATGGCCCAAGGTACGCTCCACAAGTTAATATGGTGGAAAGATACAATGAAACGGTAATGACGGCAGTTTCGTCTTATGTAAAAGAAGATCATAGGACATGGGATCAAAATTTAATGAAAATCCAATTTGCAATAAACAGCGCAGTGAATGAAACAACAAGATTTTCCCCATTTTTCTTAGTACACGGCCGTGAACCTATTATGAACGGCACTTTTTATAAGAATGCAGACGACTGTGATTATGAAGTAGCTATGCCTCGTGAAGAGTACGCGGGTGAATTAGGAGCCCTCAGGGATATTTTCGAGAAGGTGCGAACTAATATAGTTAAGGCTCATGCCACAAACGCGAAACATTATAACTTGCGTAGGCAACACGTCACTTTACGTGAAGGTCAGCTGGTTTGGCGAAAGACTTACATTCAAAGTGACGCGGAGAAGTATAAGGCATCTAAGTTGGCACCTAAATATGAGCAGTGCATAGTGGGGAAAGTGCTTTCACCATTAGTATATGAACTAGTAGGGTTGAATGGAAAACCATTAGGCACTTGGCACATAAAGGATATAAAAATCTATAAAAACTAATCCAAGGTAGCCAATATTAAATTACCAGTCGTTGAAGCCGGGGGGATCGTTAGCCGTAGTCCGTGTATTCACGTGTTGTTTGGAGTTCACTCCAACAACGACGACAAGGCATGTGTAAGCGATACATATGCTTACATTTAATGAATGTGAGTTTACCATTCCGTTCATATTTTTATACGGCAATGATACCGTTATGTTGCATGTTTTTTTTTATCCCTAAAATTCAGTATTTTATTACAAATACGGCTTTGTCCATATTTACATATGAAGCGGATAGTGACTTCTAAAATAAGCCTTCACATTTGTATGGTTTTGTCCATATTTTGTTATGAAGCGGATAGTGACTTCTAAAATAAGCCTTCACGTTTGTATGGTTTTGTCCATATTTTGTTATGAAGCGGATAGTGACTTCTAAAATAAGCCTTCACGTATATATGGCTTTGTCCATATTTTGTTATGGAGCGGATAGTAACTCCTAAAATAAGCCGTGACTATTATATTATTTTGCCGGGATAGCATTGTTGCTTCGGTTAAATATTTGTGGTGGCACTTTGTTGCTTAACAGTTGTGAAGCTTGCTTCAGTTTAGAAAGCACTACAGTTGCTTATCGAGTTTAGAGCGGCCGGTGACTCTTTAAATAAGCCTTTCGCCAATTTGTTTTTCCAGGAGAATAACTACTGGGAAAGTTGAATACGTCCTGCCTGGTGAGTGGAATGGACAATTATTGTTTCAAATTATTATGTATCAGCTCGCTGAACATATTTTTACCAGGCGGATCGTTTAATTTAGGAAAACAATGCAGAGTTCCACTGGTATACAGACGGAATTCGGGGGAACTGAAAGAGGTGGCCTCCTGCGAAATGGATGCAGGTTGCTACAAGATGGATGAGAGGAATGATTGGGAATGTATGTTTAAGACGTATGAAAGATTGGGGGGGATGCCCGGATTGCAGGAAGTATTGCAGGCAGAACAGGTTTCCTGGCAGTATGGTTTTATTTGGGAAAGATTTTTGCTACTGGTAGAGCATATTAAATAAGTTAATTTTTTTTTTTAATTTAAAAACAACACTACCATCTAAACCTTCAGTTTAGAAGCACAATAATACTCTTCCGCTAAAGAATATTGGAGAATAGGTTCTCTACGTTAAATATTATAACACCGAGGGCGGTGTGCGGTTTTTTTGAATACGCAAAAACCTTTTTTGCGGGAAGAGGGGCATTGTGACGTTGCAAAACAAGAAATGAAACTCGCAGCGACATCTTTAGCGGACAAATGGAAACACATTTGACAGAGCCCATAGATTAATCAACAGATGGCGCTAGAGTTCGAACGTCTTTTTAAAACTTAATATATATTATCAAAAAAGTAGATGTAAATTAATTAAAACACACAAAAATTGCATAGAAGCATAAAGTTTAATAAATTTAAATAATTAGGAACATGTCGGAATCGAGAGTATTTAGTCTGTGGCATGGAAGCTTCTCGCAAAGGACTTTTCAATGACAGAGTGGAGAAATGGTGGGTCCTTTTGGACGACAGAGGTCACAGAGAGACGAACAAATGATATTATAAAGGCACTTGTTTTTTACAACGGTGACCCGAAACCCGAGGGGTTTTCAAGTGCATTAAAAGGCTGAACCCTGTGAGTATTTCGTCCTCCATTTGTTTCCCATTCTGAAAGTCCAAAGGCACGTGTATTTGACTACGGAGATTTTGTTCCAGGTCTGGCTGTTTTACTAGCCTGGATATTTGAGGTCCGGGATTGATGAATGCCTGAAGCCATCCGGAGAACGTGCATCGTTCAGGTTTGGCTCGACGAGATTTGAGACAGTGTGGCCGTCCACGGTACAGGAAGGCCTTACCAATCCGAAACCTCGTTGAGGAAACATCGCCGTTCCAGGTAACAGCAATCCTGCTGGACTTCTCCCGTAGGCCGCGTCTGTTCGTGGGTACCAAGGTTTTTAACCATGGTGCCATGCCGAGGGATTCTGATCCACTAATTGAGTAGTCTTGTATTATAGTGCGTAAGTCTTGCACTGTTTGAGAGAGACTTGAGCATTAAGTATTTACTAATTAAGCAATTGAGTAATTGAGCTGCTATTAATTATTATGAGGGAGATGCATTAGACCTGTATACTGGGTTTATTTTCATACAAAGAGTTAGGCCTTTTGTTAATGTGTTAAGTAACAAGACCAGTAATAACTTCCTTTTGTATTAAGTTGTGTCACGGGTATACTGTACCATAGTGAGTAGGTTTCTTAACGTGCACAGCCCTGGTTGGTCTATACCTTGCGATTGAGCTAGTGGTATTTAGGCGTTCACCTCGCGAATCCTTACAAGCGACCTGAGACGTTGTTTTGTAATATCTCATGTGGTGTACCTCTGTTATACCTTGGAACGGAGACAGGGTCTAACAGCGTTACACATCTTAGTGTGTAAGTCTGGGAGGTATTATTTACGATTAGTTGCCTCATTCACTGTATTTCTATCCAAAGTGATACTTCTTTTTATAGTGAATAAACTTTGTATGTGTATTGAGGTATGTCTTTAATTTCAGTCTTTCCAGATATTTATGTATATATACCTTTATAAATTTACTTTCACACGGTTGGAAACTTTAGGTTTCATCTACAATCTATAACCCCTATAGTGGGGAACTGTGACGGGACCGGGTGTGACAATACTCGTAGGTGAAGCGAACTTAACTTGACAGTCAGAATATCAAATACTTTTCACTTCAGGTGAGTTACGAAGTGTAATCGAAAATGAGATATGAATCGAATTTGCACGTGAGTTCTTACAGAATAGCACTGCTTTTCTAAAATTAAAAAAAAACATACCTAATAAAAAAATCACTTTCACGTGAATAGGGTAGTTGACTAAAAAATCTAATTAGTCCGTCAGATAGATTTCCAAAAAACATTGGACGTATTTATTCTTTTTTCACGTAGGAAACAATAAAGTAAACAAAGTCGATACAGTGCGTTGAACACTCGTGTGACGTCACTACGTGTTACAATTTTAATCACGGCGTAACATCACAAGCCCCGCTCCTGATTTTTGATGCTTTTTATCTTCGTCATCTACTATATAAAAATAAGTCGGGTTTTCCTTCCTGACGCTATAACTCCAGAACGCACGAACCGATTTCCACGGTTTTGCATTCGTTGGAAAGGTCTCGGGCTCCGTGAGGTTTATAGCAAAGAAATTTCAGGAAAAATTTCAACAGAAAAGCAGGAAAATATTTTTTCAATTTTTTTTATATATGGCAAAACAACGTTTGCTGGGTCAGCTAGTTTTTTTTATATATTTGCTAAAGCAAAAAATACGTCTCCAATATTTATCGATAATCTAACTGACAGACTAAAATAGAATCATTTTTTTGTACTCAGTAAACATCCCTATTATAATAATAAATTAGGGTTTATACTAAGCCTAACTAGGTACAAATAGGTAGGTAGAAAAACAGGAAACTAATTGAACGTAAGTGATTGTTCTGTTTTAAAGAAGTACAATCCTAAAAAAAAGAAGATTTGTTTCACGGAAATGTAACTATATGGCCAGTGTAGCTACAAATTGATTTCGATTTCGATTTTGATTTGGGCTACTCGTAGCAATTTCAAGTTAAAATCAGATTCCTAGGAATCGGTCCGGTCGACACACAATTTGATTGCTATGTGAGTATGTAGATTTGGTTTTAATGGATGGTACATAATCAAATGACTTCTCCCGCTCTGGGCGGAGTGGAAGGGAGTGTCAGACTCTTACTGACTAAAACCCACCCGTGATCCTTCTTGTGCCCTTTGCGTTCCAGAGCCGCGGTGACTCTTCCGAACTAATTCCGCAACATTTTCTTGGATCCTTCGCCTGTTGTCTGTCCTGCCGTATGTGTCTTTTATTGTAGAAAACTAACATATACATTTGAATGTAATATATAGATATAGTGAGGTTCACAGAACAGAAGTAGTAAGCAATATGACAGTTGTATGCAATCTTAACTTCAACTGTTTGTGAGCGTAAACCTGCGGATGGCTTAAAATAACTATTTTCTCAAATTATAATAGGTAGTTAAGAAGGAGTGGGAGGGAGAGAATTTTAATCCTACACGGGTTTCAAAACCAAATAAAATGAAAAAGGGAAATTAAGTAAAATGGAAACTGGCAATAAGCCAAAACATTTCCGAATAAAAAATGCGGCAATTAAACGTGAGTACTTTACAATTCAAAGCTTCCAAAATTTTATATTTGTTTGACAAACAAATTGGATGTCTAAACAAAATCAATTTGAAAAAGCCTGAACAAACATTTTGTTATATACTTACTTTACCAAACATTGATGACATAACGTGAGGTTATTTAATTCGAAAAATGTGGATTATAAATCCCGGGATCCCGCGGCCGGGACTCGCGATAATCCCGCAGCATCCGATCCCTGCTAGCTGACCGGGAGCCGAGATTGACGCTACTCGACGTTTCGGTATGAGGGTGGAGGGTGCTTGGAATTTTGTTCAAATACTTTTCCAGTAGAATTTGATTCTCAAAAGTATTGCAATTTTTCTGACAGCCCAATTTCAAACAATTTTAACCGACTGTAGACTTGCAATTTCTTGTTTCGTGCGGCATAATAGTACGTCAGTCAAAAGTTTTTTCCAAATCGTTGACGTTATACACAGTAACATTCAGTTGTGTACAGGGAGTTATAATATTCAAAGTCAAAAGTCCTACATTTTTAGGATTGATCACGTGACCTTGGTAGTTTTTGGGAATCGTTATCGCTGATTGGTCACTTTTTCTAGGTCTTCTGAGGTCTAACACCACTGGCTTACCTTTGTCAATTTTATTAAAATAAAGAGTTTTATAAATTGACGTTTCATGGACTGACGCAGCATGCCTCCACACATTCTTCTCCTGAATGTAATATTCCAATTTAGAATATGGTTTATTATCAAGGAAACTGTCAGTGTCAAAGGAGTCAGCTAGGAAACGCCGGCCTCATCTAGTTTAAAACAACTAAAAGAAATTTAAAAAACATGCCTGCCACGTCAAAAAGTGAACTAAATAATTAAAAACAAGATAAGTAGTAGTAGTCTTTTTATTGCAGCATTTTTTTAGTTCACTGTTTTTTTATTATTTGATACCTTTATTTTGCTATGTACTGAGTGAGCTATAGACGATGTCAATATACGTAGTAAAATTGTCATAAAAAAAATCTTTTTATTTCCAAACAAGTGTCCCCCTATTCATTTTTCAATATTTTCACTAGCTAATGTTACCCGGGATAACAACGCTTCTACCGATACCACATAGGTACATCGATATCGGTTAAGCCGTTTTGAAGTTATGGTGGATTAAAGGAACACAAATATACATACATACATGATCCCTGAAAACATAACACACACTTTTGAGCAGTCGTGTAAAAATATTGACGAATAAAGTGGTTTTTTTTTTATTTACAAAACCTACCAAAATAAAAATTACTTACAGAGTGTGCTTTTAACATCATGTCGGTCGTGGTTTGCGTAATATTTGCTTACATTGGAACAATCCCAGAGACGTGCAATTTAAGGGGGCGTTCTATTGGCACTAGAGACTAAGCAGCTTAAGGTGTGGTCCAGTGATGTATGCACAATATGCACATAGCCAGTAGGATTTAGTGGCTACTATATTTTAGGTGTATAATTGTATATTCCGCCGGCGGTAGGACACGTCAAGCGCTAAGGTAAATAGGTATTTGGTTGACGACGTTCCTTCACGTTCTTAACTATGACAATAGAGTTTTTGTGTTTTCTTTCCCTCATGTTACTTGTATCTCAGCTAAAAGTGTTAAAACAACGAATACCGCTTATATAACATAAAGCCTTCAAAGTAAAAAAAAAAATCTTCCCTTCAATAAGAGCTTCTTACAAAATTCTATCCGCCGCAAAAACTACATCTAAGACCTGAAAACTGCCCCGGAGAAAACATCCGCTGTCTTGTGGGAGAAATATTTCGATGGAATTTCAACCTTGAAACATGGCCATAAAACTTACATTCATATGTCAGAGAAAAGTCTAAGACGTTGCTATGAGTTGTCGCAAAAGAGCTTAAGTTGAATTGTGGTTCTTGAAAATTCTACTTTGTTTTGTTGTAGCTATGGTCGGAATTTGAATAAATAGATGTAAATAAAAACTTCAACGTTTTTGGTCTACGAAAAAATTTTAGAACATAATTTTCGTCAAAAGTTGCTGTTTCTTGCCCGTAACGAGGTTGTTCATTACGTTTTCAATGTTCTAAGTTACTTATTTTCTCCTTCATTGTTTAATTCTGACAATCTCTGAGGAGTTGATTATAAATAATACATTCTAAGTTTATTTTTCTTTCAAGTTGTAAGTTTTAATTGAAAGGAATGGATTAGGGTGTGGACCGACGCTACAGGGCAGTTTTCTACGGAACTTCTTTAATTTCGTTGGAAGTGTCTGTGAAGTTCTATTCGCTCAATATTTTTTTATAATTTTTAACTTCATAGTTTAAAAGTTACACACATTTTTTACGAGTTCGGAAGCTCATATCTCAAATACTATTGCCTTAAATAAAAGACTTTTTAAAAACCTATATTTCATTTTGAAAGAGCTATCCATTGATACCCCCCACGATTATGTTTGTTGGAATTTAGTTTTTCATCCCTCAGTTACATGTATGGAGTACCACCCCTAACATTATTTTTTATTATTATAATATATTATTACATGCATTATTAAATAGCGGGGAACAGGTTACACCTACCTACCAATTTTCATTTATGTAGTTTTAATAGTCTAGTCTTGTTAATGGGTCATGGAGGTCTGGTAGGCAGCCGTTCCACGTAAAACACTGGTATTCAGCTGAATCCGGCTTGACTGGGAGCCGATCCCAATACAGTTGGGAAAGGGCTAAGCAGATGTTTAGTCTCCGAGTAAAAGCGGCTGTGACATACGGACGGACAGACATGACGAATCCATAAGGGTTCTGTTTTTTGCCTTTTGGCTACGGAACTCTAAAAAGGTAATGATGGTATAATATAATACTTAATGGGGAATTGCGGTCGTTCCACACACGTTATTTTTATACACATCACCGACTTGTATATATCCTGTTGCTAATTTAAGGAGGAATGGATGTAACTTTAAAGTTTCTCTAAAAGACATTATATGGTGTGAGTACATAATAAAGAGTATTCTATTCTTTTCGGTTTTTTGGTAATGGAAAACTTTATTCTGAAACTAGCTTCTGCCAGCGACTTCGTCCGCGTGGAATAGTTACTTTACCCCCGATTTTGAAACTCTCAGCCCGATCGGTTTAAAATTGACAAAGTTTCATACAAACGTTCATCCCTATTTTATCCCCTTGGGGGTAGAATTAATCAAAATCCTTTCTTAGCGGATGCCTACGTCATAACATCTACCTGCATGCCAAATTTCAGCCCAATCCGACGATAAACGTAAGATTACTGCTAAGCTATCGGGAGTTACACGTGTTATTATGAGTCAACCATAAAAGATAGACATATGCTGTAGTGGGATATTTTTTAGATAATTTTATGTAAAACATTTCCGTAATACATGATTTCTATGTAACTTTAACCATTAAGGCTACACACGCGATGGAAGCTTAAAAAATGGAGTAACTTCTCCCGTTTTCCCAACATTTTCCTTCACTGCTCTGCTCCTATTGATTGTAGCGTGATGATAAGTATACTATAACCTGCCCAGGAGTATGAAGAATAATTGTACCAAGTTTCGTTAAAATCGGTCGAGTAGTTTTTGTTTCTATAAAGAACATACAGACAGACAGACAGACAGACAGACAGACAAAAATTTTATTGATTGCATTTTTGGCACCAGTATCGATCACTAATCACCCCCTGATAGTTATTTTGAAAATATATTCCTTGTACAGAATTGACCTCTCTACAGATTTATTATAAGTATAGATGGAAAAGTACTCACTGACTTTGATAGCCGAACCCATAAATAAATGAAATACAGCTTTACATATTTATGAATATTAATATCTATATGACGTATAATACCTAGAATAAAAGTAATAGTAAAAGTGTCACTCATCATTATGAAAAACGTTTACTATGGGACCAGCACAGAAATCGCGAAAAACAAAATCGACTACTCAACTTTTTGTCCATTTACACAAGAATCGACTTGATTTCAGTGTATTTTAAGTTCGTGTTAAGGCCCTAAACAAGATTGCGTTTCAAATGGGATTATAATCTAAATTTTGTAGTCGTCCAGGATATGACAACTATCTCTAAGTACCTACATCTCAATTAAGAATACTCATAAAATCGTGTTATTTAGCCTAAGGACAAAAATAACATACCAGTAGAAAATCTTGTTCTTTAATGCTTTTTGTTTAGCAAAGAAACAATAATTTATTCACGCCTCGCCGGCTTCTGGTTACAAATTCCCACTCGCTCAGATAAACATGGAACAAATGTTTGTACAAAGTAACCCGACATTAATGTCGTAATGCGGCGGACTTCAAAGGGATTTAGGAATAAAGGTTGTGCTTGGCATCTAGTATTTTTTCGTGTTACCTACCTCTGATCTAAAAAATTGTCGAAAGCCATGACACAGAATTTTTCATCCGTTTTCTGTGTCCAGTTGGTAGTTGACGATGTTCACAAAAGATGAAGGTCAAAGTACCCATCTATAGGTTAAGCTTCTCGATGACCAGATCTGCGGGCGACCTCAAGTCTGCTATTACAATAGTGTTAGAATAGTCTATCATTAATTTCATAATGGTTGATTTTGACAAATTTGGTAATCTACTAATATAAAAGCTTCATTAAGACTTTCCAATGGTCAAGCACTGAAACTCCATTGAAAAAAGAAATGGCATAGAACGGTTTGTAAACTCGTACATAATGTCAAATGAATGACAGACGTATGCAGTAATCTGCAAAAATTTTGACAGTTCCTTTGATCAGTGACCGACCATTAGAACGTCATTGTACAGTTATTGCTTTTAATAGCTCGGTTATCAAAAAGTATTACGAGACCATTGACTGGCCAATGATCAACCATTATGAATTTAGCAGATTACGAACTTGTAGCAAAATGATAATGGGATCGTGTTGGAATGACAAATTTATAAAAATAGCAGACTTGGGGCCCAGAATCGGGTCGACGGCGCGTCATGTTCCACGCGCGCCTCAAAGAGATGTCAGCAAATACTCAGTACCTGCTAGGGTCGCGGAATATGTTAGAAAGTGGCACCGCGGCCCTGGAACGCAAAGGGAGGAGGAACACGGTTGTGTTTTAGTCAGTAAGATTCTAACACTGCCTTCTGCTCCGCCCAGAGCGGGAGGAGTCATTTCATGATTTCACATACAGATAAAAAGTACTAAATGACGTTGATATAAATGCTCACATATTTATGTCGAACCGTATGGAAAAAAATAGGGTTTCCGTTGTTGTGACCAGAGCGCGCTTACTCAGTTTTAGTAAAAAATTACATAAGTAACCGTGATCAAATACGTTCGTTAACCCGCAATACTAGTTGTTTGACCCGTTAGTTAAACATTTTGCGCACGTCAAAATCTTACTAATAGATGTGTAATTGACCATTGGCGAAGCTAAACATTGATCGAAAAACGCTAATTAACGAAATGTAATTAACGCTAAGTAACTGTGCGAGGCCAAAAAGGTTTTTTGGCCTCGCACAGTTTAAAATTAATATTAAGCTTTTAATTATTATTATTTTTGTTTGTTTAGTCCTAAATAATCTTTTTTTCTTTATTTAAGATTCTCGAATCCATTCTAGAATCTTTGGATTCATTCAGCTACTTTATATCCAGTAAAAATACACGATATCTGTTGAATAGATTAATGGAAAAAGTTGGTGATGATGCACTCAAATCTGTGTGACACTTTCCTCAAAAGGCCACCTCAGACATTAAGCTACATGGTTCTCATATGATTTGACCAGTACAGATTGTATGGACTATAAAAGAGACTTTAACTTCTGAGTTTCTTTTTCTCAGGGTAGTCGACAAAGAAACACCAGCCTCGTCTAGCTTAATACAACCAAAATGATTAACGTGTAGAAGTATTATTTACAACCAACTTACAACATAAATATCATTTATTGAATTATTTCCACTTATAAAGTTGGCACACACACTGTTCTCCATGCATTAGATAATGTAAGATGCTCTTTCGTAGCGCATATTACATTCCCCTGTATGAGTGACGTGTTCATCTAAATTCATCAGCTCATTTGCACATGCATGATGCTTTGATCTGCTGTCTTGTCGTATTCTGTAGGTAAGTATATCTGTGTCACAGGAAGAAGGTTTATGGTTAGTTCCTAGTATGACATTTAACTCTCACTGCGTGATTACCGTAGGGTAAAATTGGTTTAGTCATTTCGGAAAATAAGGACTTGAAAATTTGTATGAAATGCCATTCGGCGTATACCATTTGGTAAGGTTGAGATGATGAACGAAAGGTGAGTAATTAAAAATATTTTGAAAGCAGAGGGGGTTGCAAACGCCGGGACGGGACCCCCTAAAAGGGCATACAAACTTTCACAGATTTTGTGCAGAATGTCCAGGGGACTGATATTCGCAACCGGTGTGCGTGTGTAACCAGATGTATAAATGTAAAAGCAGCGACATTAGAGAGAGAACGTAAGGCCCTTTGGAAAAAATCGTGGAGACATTGACTAGTTAAACGTTATTGGGAATTTGGGATAAGGGTTTTGATGACGATAAACGATGCTTCTTCTTTCGTCCTGGTGGGTGCCAACTTTCTAAGTTCAATTAAAAGCCATGGCCATGAATCGATACCCAGTGAAATTTCCACAAGACCACAGGGCATAATCAACAAAGACGAAAACAGTAAATTACCTCCTTTTGATAAAACTTTCATGGGAGAGTGAACAAATGTACTTTCATGGAACCAGAACAATTCGGCAACGACTCCTTGGTGTACCATTCAACAGATATCAATTCGTTTCGGCTGCCTCATCAAAGCACAAGGGTAAATATATTATGGGTAAAAGAGATAAACAATAGTTCTATCTCTTTTGTACTACGCGTTTTTGTTCTCAAAGTTAGTTGGGCATATTAAACCATTCGTGTTATTGTAATATTAGATAGCCAAACCCCTGAGGCGTATTGCCTGGGGTGCTTTGAAACAAAGGTTTGATAACGTGGGGATGTTTGTAACAAGTTAACCTGAGGAACTCCAATTATAGCGTTGCGGAGGTTAAATGCCAATCGGTTCGTGGAAATTCTCAATTTAGCTTTTGAAAGTTGATCGTTAGGATCTCAGATTACTTATTGTTACAATATTTTGCAAATAATTATATTATTTTGAAGTAAATGCTATTTAATAAAATATCGCTTATTTGCAAACAATGCTTCAAAAAAAAAAAAACAAAATATTTTGAAGCATTGTCCGGTTGAGCAGTAACCAACCTTTTTTTTTTTGGATGGGAACCAGCCTTAGTGTGCTGAACTGCGAGTGGTCCATTTAAAAAAAAATGTAGTAGGTATTAAAAAAAGTAGATCACCTCTTGTCTCCGAAACTATTGACCCTAAAATTTAAAAGTAATACAGAAAGAAGTTTTTTACTACTTGGTACGGCTTATGTTGCTGTAGGATGCCCAAAATTATGCGGCCCAGTTGTGCGGTAAAGTGATAGGTTCTCTAAACAAATAACAGCTTGAGAGCTGATAGTTTAGGATCAGTAAAAATGCAGTAGGTACTACTCGCAATAGCAAAGTTTTTGTAGAATCATATTTGAAAAAAAATAAACATTATTTTTGGTGGTCAAACTTCAGAAAATTATTAATTTCGGTGATCAGAATTGGACGCCTTTTTTGTTTTTAAGGATCGGAAATTATTAAATTACTTCTTCCGCTCTGGGTGGAACGGAAGGGAGTGTCGGACTCTTACTGACTAAAACCCACCCGTGTTCCTCCTAGTGCCCTTTGCGTTCCAGGGCCGCGGTGACTCTTCGGAACAAATTGCAACCCTGGCAGGCTCGGGCCTTAGTGGGTCTCGTCTTCTATTCTGACATCTCTTTAAGGCGCGCGTGGAACACAATGCGCCGTCGAACCTTGTTTTTTTTCAGTTGTTTGAACTGAATTGTCTATGAAAACAAGCACACAACCTCGAGTGCAGTCCATTGAAGGAGGAGATTCAACGCTGCATCAATAAAATTAACCACACTGTTTTATAAAGAAGAACTGTGTTTTGTAGTACAATCAAACCTTGCGTTGATTTTGGCACAGCTTTTATAAGAAGTCATTGAACATCCTATTTTACTTTGCCCCTGGCTGGTTTTATTTAAAGGTTTACATTTATGTCGGCTCACAGTTGGCAGTATTGGACGCAGATAGTACTTAATAATGTTCAATCAATACTCGGTCACCCCAGGGAGCAATCCGTTAATAACTTTACACAGCGCCCCCAGGAATCAGCGAGGTGTCCCTGTATTGTAACCACAGAATATGGCTACCTACCTACCTCAAGTCTATATACTTGTAATATAAGACCGGGCCAAAATAAACACTTTCAATTAGGTATTTACTCATATTTAATTGGACTAACACACGAGATGAACAAAAACCACACTAGGGATGAGCGTTGAATTAACGAACTAGTTGAATCAATCGTTAATCTCCGTCAACGTATTAAACCTGTTTATGAATCAACTAGTTGAATTCGTCAATGACGTTTTTGTATTTAACTCGTGCGTCTCGTTCAGTTGTTAACGCAAACGCAACTAACAGAGCAAATTAAAAGACTAAAGTTGAAAATAACGTTATAGATTGCGAGCGACGGCCATGTCATACAATTTGAACTCTAAGTAACGTGCTGCAGAGTTGATTTTATTTAAGTTAAAAACGAAATTATTATTTTAAGGATAGTTTTAAGGACTTTTCAACGAATTAACGGTTTACATTGCAAGTTGACATCATTAGTGAGTTAACTCGTTGACGAATTTAACTAGTTGATTAACCAGTTGACAAACGTAAATCAACGTTAACGTTGCGTTAACGGAAAAACAGTCAACGACACATCACTAAACCACACAGCGGGCGTACCATGAGGTGTTAAAACGTGAGTCTTCCGAGCGATAAATAGAGATAGAGTTATACACCCTATATAGCTCCATCCCTTTTTCTCGCTCGGAAGACTCATGTTTTAACACCTCATGGTACGCCTGCTGATCTAAGGAAATCGGTTAAAGGCATGAACAGGTTAGCTGTCAAAGATTACATTAAATTTTGTTTATATCTTTAACATGTAACGTGTTGCTTTATCGTTTAAGATTTTCAGAAATAGTACAGCACCACGTCCCCGAAAGTGCATCGCGACGATATGATCGTCTTGTCACTTCATTCTATAACAACTTCATGAAGGTTTCTCCAGCGGCGATATTATCGCGCAACAGTGTTGAGCAAAATGTAAACTTGCGGTGATTCAATAGTTTGTAGAGGTGCCTAAGGTATCTACCGTCTTGGGCACGCCGCCATTGCGGCGATAAGTCCCCTCTTTGAGGAGTGGTTAGAGAGACGCCACGGCGTCCTCACCTTCCGCCTGACACAGGTGCTCACCGGACATGGCTGTTTCGGGAGGTACCTGTGTCGGATCCAGCGGGAGGACACGTCCGGGTGTCATCACTGTGTGGATCGCCCGGAGGACACGGTGGAGCACACGGTGGAGGTCTGCCCTGCCTGGGCGGAGCACCGCCGTGTCCTCATCGAGGCGATCGGCGGCGGCGACCTCTCGCGTCCGGCCCTGGTTCAAGCCATGGTCGGGAGCGAGGAGGCATGGGAGGCGGCCGCCTCCTTCTGCGAAGTAGTAATGCTAGCGAAGGAGGAGGCGGAGCGCGTGCGAGAGAGGGAAGCCCCTCTCTCCAGCCGCCGCAACAGGAGAAGACGCCCCGGGCGTCGGGAAACGCAGGGCGATTCCCGGCCACCGTAGGCGTGGGCCTGCGGATGGCGAGCTATGGGTGGCTCGCCGTCCGATAGCAACCAGGCCCGAGTCGACGGCGCGTCGTGTTTCACGCGCGCCTCAAAGAGCCGTCAGCAAAGAAGACGGGGCCCCATAGGGTCAGTGCCTGCTAGGGTTGCGGAATTTGTTCGAAAAAGTCACCGCGGCCCTGGAACGCAAAGGGCACAAGCAGGAACACGGGTGGGTTTTAGTCAGTAAGAGTGTGACACTCCCTTCCGCTCCGCCCAGAGCAGGAGAAGTCATTTGATGATTTACCATCCAAAAAAAAAAAAAAGGTATCTACCGTCTAGATCAGACAAAGTGCAATCCATTTTTAACCGACTCCAAAATAGGAAGATATGAGAACAAAGTCAAAAGTCTAAGTCAAAACGTTTAATGTTCAAAACGTTTATTAGGAACTAAGTCTACAATTAAAAAAAAAAAGTACTTAGCAGCCTTTTTCAAGCATTGCAATTTATTATCATCGGCTTCCCCGCATCATCCTACATTAACATGCATTACACGTTATTATTTTCTTTGTTACAGATGCATCATAAGCATAATCAGCCTTTTAATGTTCCCACTGCTGGGACACAGGCCTCCTCTCTAGGAGAGGGAATGGGCCGTAATCCACCACGCGAGCCGGTGCGAGTTGGTGAATGTCACATGTCTTCGAATTTTTGATTCTACGACATGCCGGTTTCCTCACGATGTTTTCCTTCAGCGTTTTGAGCAGTGGTGATGAATTTACACATAGTAATTCGCCTGGCTGGGTTAGAACCCGTGACCTGCAACCCGGTCCTGGGGCCGTTACCACTTGGCCACCACTGCTTTTCTTGCTATGATGAAACAGAAAATCTCGTTATCATTTCTCTAATACACGACCTACACATGAATTCTTCTCAGTCCACCATCCAGCATACAAAGTCACAACTCCTCATTCACCATAACCACACATACATATAAACGGGCTGTTCAAACTATCACTTGTCCCACTTCTGACCTTCTGATGTAACATTTGATGTATATACTTGCGTGGGAATCCTGGTACCCATAACACAGTTATATCTTCCCTTGGGTACCAGAATTAATTAAAAATACTACTGACACGATTGTTACTCTCCAATATGTCTTTTCTCTTGTTGCATATTTGTTGTTCGTAAGTGTGATTTGTTGATTGTACAACATTTTAGTCCAATATTTTTTTTCTATTACTTTTATAAATAATTCATCTGGAGGCTTGTTTATATTAATTTCATGCATTACACAGTACAAGGAAAGGATGGTGAAGAGGTACAATGTCAGGTTTTCTGCATCGAAAGCAAATAATTTCAGTGCCGTTTACAATTTAAACGCAAGAATTACCTCTCCCGTCCGTGGAGTTTCTTCAATCAACTTTTTTTTTAAGAGATTGGTAGAAACCTATTTGCTCATATCGACAATAAGATACTAAGATTGTAAGTCGTTATGCACACCAAGAGTGCCAAGTATGTTTACGAATTTGAATTTTGAACCCCCATCTCGTTCAAACTTCAAATCTATTGGTCCCCAGCTCAACAGAAGCTTCACGAAATAAAACTACCAGTAGAAATACCAATTTAGCCAGTACGCCCGTTTTTATTTTAGGCCATTAGCATCGAGCCAGACTGTGATTCTGAAGCGTCATTAATATGTAAAGATCGTCTGCGTCCCACAATGGTCCTCATTTACCGCCACCGGGAAAAGCGCGCGCTCTAAACGACTCCATTTTGTTCTGTAAATAAACATGGCCGCCGGAATAGTGTTTTTCGAGTGCTCCTGTCAATTAAGCATGAAAATGGCCGACTGTCACAGACTAGTGCAGTTTCGTAAAACTCTATAAATGTAACATTATGGTTTGTTGAAATAATTCGATATTATCGCCTCTATGTATTGATAACCTTTTCTTCTCGTTCTTTCATATTTTATCTGCCATTTTTTTTCATAACGGAGTGTTTTTAATAAAATTTAAAGAAATATATCCGCTTTACCGAAATCGTATTTAGGCAGTGCTACCGCAAACCTCGGTGGATAGAAATGAAACTTTTACTCGGATTTTGACTTAATATAATTAATAAACAATAATTAATTGATTAAATAACTGGCCTTCTTCATTGCTGCAAATAATATTTATAAAACGAGAAAATTCCAATGAAAATTTCCTTTTTATTCACCCCGTTTTACCTGGTAAGGAATTTAATATATTTTATGCTTTCCGCTTTTTAACTCGACTACTAGAGGTAGAAACCCGAGTGTTTAAAGTTGAAATATAACATGAATAAAGTAGCTTTGTTCCGCAAAGCTTGAAAGATACACGAAGAACAAATGTTTCAAAAGGATTCGAGGTTTAATTTGAATTAAACCAAAAGCTAATGTAAATTTTGACCTCTGAGTTTGTTTCGGTGTTTCTTCTCAGGGTAGTCAGCTAGGAAACACTGGCTTCATCTAGCTTAAAATGACAAGAAATATTGGACGTGTAAAAGTGTTATGTTTAACCTACTTACAAAATAAATATCATTTATCATTTAAAAGAAATAAATTCGGTAGTGTTCATTACTACGAAGAAAAATTCAAAGAGTTCGTAATTGGTAGAATTCAATTGCCATCAGCCTCAGTGGTTTTGGAAAAAAAAGTGTTATAGTCCAATCTACTGTAGGTGGTATAAATACCGCGTCATCAAGTTATATTTTATCTTTATTTTTATTGGTACCAAAATTATTACACGCAATTTTATTCGGTGCCAAATCGAATGTCTTAAATGAAAAATCCTGTCTGAGGTAAGGATCCCGAGTCTCAGATCACCTAGTTCTGTAACATAAAATATATTTTTCTTTTTATCATCAAATGACTTCTCCCGCTCTGGGCGTAGCGGAAGGGAGTGTCAGACTCTTACTGAGTAAAACCCATCCATGTTCCTCCGAATGCCCGCCGCGTTCCAGGGCCGCGGTGATTTTTGGAGCAAATTCCGCAACCCTAGCAGGAGGATATCTTACTACTATATATCATAAATGCATTTTTTTTAAAGATCGCTTTTAGCGATAAGGCCGCCCATTGTGTCACCCTATGTAATGTTTTCTTCATCTATATTTTCTGTAACTTATATGGTAATAAAGAGTATTCTATTCTATTCTATTTAGATGGATGAATGGATGGATGTTTTTTACTCAATCGCACCAGAACATCATCGCATCTGGATGAAATTTGGCGTCGAGAAACACTGCCTTTTGATCCCGGGAAAATTATACTAAGGGAACTTTCCCTTGGTATAATTTTCGAAATAATAAAACCTTCAAAGAAATTCACAATTCATTTCACACAATGTGCTACTGATTTACTGTCCCACATAATAGTAGCTGGGTACATAGTACAGCGCATGATGAATGAGTTCGGCGCCCGTTGTGCGCATGCGTGGCCACATCGACCGCCATATTTATAGTCTCCACGAAATGCTGCACCGCCTCTGAGGACTCATCATCATGTACTCCAACCACAGATTAGCAGGTTCCATGGAGTTTTGGAAGGAGGATTGAGTAAACTGCTTTATTGGTATAAGGAAAAAGTTGAGCTGTGGTGGTCGCAATCTTGGCAAATAAAAATTTTGTTTTTCAGCTTGGCATATATGGTAGGTACTTTCCAACATTGATTGGCTGAATAACTCTCAAGTCTCAACGTAAATTTATGTTTCTGGTGCTTACAAGATTTGCCCCTCAAATGATAAGCAGATGATGGGTGCTTATCGTCTGAGGGGCGATTCTTGTATTTTTAAGGAGCATTGGTATTTGCACCTCGTTCGTCAACTGTCAAAATACTTCTAATTTATTTGCTGAAGTGATACTGCGACCTGAAAATTGAAAATCATGATAGCATGAGCAGCACATAATAGCATTGGCACTTCGTAGTACAGCCACAGCTATCAAAAATGCATGAAAAATGAGTTTTTTTTACTGATTGAGAGAGTTAACCCTTAATTCGACGCTGTGCAATATACTTCACGTTGAATTAAAAAAAAATATATTTTAAAAATTACACCGTATATCTAAGACCGAGATACTATAATTGCATCCCGAACTATTGAACTACGTTGTCAAAAATCAACAATGCGCGCACATCAACGGGACGCGAGCAGTTGCCATCGAGATGTTGGGGAGGAAGAACTCGCTGCGCGGGCTTTCGGTAAGTTGCGTAGTATTCGTTGTTTTATAGTTTATTTTCTTGTAATATCGTTGAAAACTAAAGATAACATATACCTCGAAAGCTACTCATAATATTTTGATAATCTGATTTAGCGTTATTTAGTCTTCACGACGCCAACAATTTGTATGTCAAGTATACTTCCCGTCGTCGAATTACTAGTAAAGTAACTTCTAAATCTTATGTCCAGTATTCTTCCCCTCGTCAAATTAGTAGAAAACGAAATACAAAATCATATGCCTAGAATACCCGTTGCCGTATTATTAGAATCGTAAGTATTGTTGTATCTCGTAAATATATTTTAGGGATCAGTAGATAAAACTGTCTTACACCTTTTTACTTATCATTTTTCAGAGCTTTAAGTCTAGAGGACATCGTATAGTAGGATTGGTCTCATCTGAAAATACACCACCAGATATAGACAGTTGTTCTGACCCTGAGAACGAAGAGGAAATCGCTGTTTATAGAATTGAAGAGTTGTCCTCCTCACCCTGCCCTTCCATTGATTCAGACAAAGCGCATGCAATTATACATCAGAGGACAATGTTAGCGACAGTGGCAGTGAAAACAATCCTGTGATAGAAATTGAAGACAACTTGAACCAAGCGCAACCTCCGTTGACTCCTATTATTAACAATGAAGTAAATTTTAATGCTATACCAAGTTTGGGCTCATTACTGACTTTTCCGTCGTCAAATGCTTCGTCTATTGCCAACCAGAGGTAAGAGGAAACAACCAGTATAAGCTGTGCCAAATGTACGAGCAAAAAAGACCAAAAAAACACTAACTGTGAGCTACAAATGGAAGATAGGGCAATTCAGACATAAGGCTGACATTCCATCAAACGACTACGTGTTTGATTTACCGGCTACTCACTCTCCGTTAGACTTTTTTTATCGTTTTTTCTCACCAGATATACTCATTGATATCATCGAAAACAAGAATTTATACTCAACCCAAAGAACTGGTAAATGCATACAATTGACCATCGAGGAGTTGAAAGACTTTCTCATGGTTCTTCTTATTATAGTATAGTAAAATTGCCTTCCTATCTAGACTATTGGGCTACAGAATTTAGATTTCAAACGTCATGCCATTGAAACGGTTCGAACAGATTCGACGCAACTTGCACTTGTGGACAACGTCAATCCAGATGAGGACAGCTACTACAAGATACGTCCCTAATTCGTTGAAAAAAGTAAGAAGAAACTGCTTTGCAACGGAAGAAGAAACAAAGTCTAGCATAATAAATATGAGGGTACTAAAGCCCATGAAACCTGATACATGGGGATTCATTTTCGATTTATTCGTATTTTTACGGTTTCAGAGTTTCTATTAGTGTTTTAAGCGTAAGTCAATGTAAAAATTAGACTAATTTTCTAAAATATAACGAGTATTTTCCTACGGAATCACTGGATTTTTTATTCTTTCTCTTTGATAATGGGAAGTATACTGCACATAGTTGGAGTGTATCTGTTTCTTATGAACTTGATGATGTCCATTATAGTGGACGTAGATTTTTCAGGAAACTGAAGCGGGTAGATTTTTTCAGGTATTTTTTCTACAATCCCCTACAAGCTAAGGAACAAAATTTGTAACGATTTTAAAAATTTATTACAAAAAAATATCTGTCGAATTAAGGGTTAAGCGACTGAGCTGCGAATGCGAAGGTTGCATAAAAATGAGTAGATTTTGGCACTCTGACCTATTTATCTTATAACATAGCGACATAAAACACTAATTAGATCAGTAACTGTTTACTTCAATCTCCACTAATATTATAAAGAGTATTGTATTTTTGTGTGTGTGTATGTTTGTAATGAATAAACTACTGTACCGATTTCAAAAATTCTTTCACTATTAGAAAGCTAGATTCATCCTGGGTAACGTAGGATATTTTATCCCACGAGAACGGGAACAACGCGGGTGAAACCGCGGGGTGCTGCTATGTTCTATAAGGTATGCTCCATTTTGGCTGTATTTCATTAGAAAGACAAGCAGGAGTTGAATCCTCAATGAATTAATGAAGGCAGATAAATAATTGTTTCTAGATTTGCGAAATTTGTACCAAAGAGTCACCGTGAAATGCAAAGGGCACAAGAAGGATCACGGGTGGGTTTTAGTCAGTAAGAGTCTGACACTCGCTTCCGTTCCGCCCAGAGCGGGAGAAGTCATTTGATTATTTCCCATCCATAAAAAAGGTGCCTAAGTACTGGTATTCAACTGAATCTAGTTAGACTGAAAGTCAGAAACAACATTATGTTTGTGTTAGAGAAAGGCAAGTCAGTTCATGTATAAGATAATTGAACAACAAACCATCTACATTAAAAAAAAAAAACAATAAAATTAAAACGAACCGGTTTCAGTTTTATATCGAAGCCAGTGTGTTAGATAAATAAAATCCAATCAATATTTATTTATTTGCATTCAGTAACACAAATATGTACATCGGACTGAAAAATATATGGCGATAGGATAAAACTGCATATTTGTATAGAGAAAAACAACATTACTTCGTCAACGATTTCGACTGTAGGCTGTAGTCAAATCGAAAATTTAATTGCTGCATAAATTCGAGGCGTATCCGCGCCGGATCCGAATGTATCCGAAATATCCGATATTGCTGCGTACGTGGCGGATTTAGTACCGTTGTGGACGCTATATCGACGGATCCAATAGTTGAGGATCACCGTATATACTGATTTTTTGTACTTTATACTACTACTATTTATTATTTATTAATGTTTTTAACCGATTTCCAAAAAAGGAGGAGATTCTCAATTCCACTGTATTTTTATTGTAACAAAATATACATGCTATTTATATTGAATAAAATATACAGCAAAACTGGAAAATATAGACATCTCTAGACATAAAGAATTGTCCAGAAATCATTAAAGACTAAACAAATCTCGACCTTATAAAATATGAGTATTGTGTATTTTGTGTTCATAAAATCCCTACAATCTTTGCATTTTTGGTCCAATACGTTATACTAGATTATAAATTAACACCTACATATGTTTGACTACTGTTTGTTGTGTTTTCTGAAAGAAACGTCGATATTTGCTGATTTAACGTATGTACTACGTAATTTTTGGAGTTCTTGGTCCGTTGTTTTCCATAAGTATCTACTTTTTCCGAATGGACAACTAGAGTCACTATAATATTTTGATTTTCAAAATTTTTTGACGTTCAAATGTGCCTTTTAATGGTCTAGTTGAAATAAATGAATTGACTTTGATTTTGATTATAAATATCACCTTAAAATTTCAGGCTCTGTAAGATTTGTTACAATGTTTATTAGACTATAATTTCTCGATATGAGAAAATCGGGAATTATTAAAAAATCGTTTTGTGTATAATAAATCTGATCCAGATTCAATAGTATGCAATAGGTATATCCATGTGTTATTAAAAAACAAAAATGTTTACAATTTCACGCGATATTTTACAATCTTACGGCGTTTACAATTTTCCGGTGACATAAATATTCTACCTACATATTTAAACACTACGTACAATAGTGGTATATAGGCGGACTTAATGCAACAAGGCATTCTATTATAAATTATTATGGAAAGGACACTTCGACTCGACGTTTATTAAATAAATACATCTTGAAGCGTGATACACTTTCAAACTATTCTTATAACAACACTTTACACCCACTTTCAACTTTGTAAATATATTCAAAAATAAAATATACGACCAATATAAAAGTTGTAAGCGCCTACTTAAAGTTATTTACATTATTCATGGCAGATAGCTAGATGATACAGGCCCTGCTTATAAATTCACGAACATTTTATCTTTAGAGAAAATAAAAATGTCTCAAAGGCTTAGCACAATTATTTTTGGAAAATATCTGTTAAAGTTAAACAATTGAAGCGCTTTTATTTAGTTACCTAGTTGTTTCACTTGTAAACTAGATATTTGTATTTTTTTTGTGAAATGGAATTGCTCTTGACTCTTGTCTAGGTGACAGAGACAAAGTCTACGATGGAGAGAGCTTACCCAGAAGAAGCGTGTTCACTCTAACTTTGAAGAGATTAGAGTTGAATACGTTTGGAAACAGACGCAGGCAGAGAGTTCCACTCCTTTGCTGTGCGAATTATAAAAGATGATTCTTATCTGTTCACCAGACTTAGTTGACTCATAGAGAATTACTTAGGTATTCTTCTCTAAAGAGTGAAGAAAACATAAATAAATGATTAAATCTATACTTATAATAAATCTGTAGAGAGTTCAATTCTGTACAGGGAATATATTTTCAAAATAACTATCAGGGGGTGATTAGTGATCGATACTGGTGCCAAAAATGCAATCAGTAAAATTTTTGTCTGTCTGTCTGTCTGTCTGTCTGTATGTTCTTTATAGAAACAAAAACTACTCGACCGATTTTAACGAAACTTGGTGCAATTATTCTTCATACTCCTGGGCAGGTTATAGTATACTTTTCATCACGCTACAATCAATAGGAGCAGAGCAGTGAAGGGAAATGTTGGGAAAACGGGAGAAGTTACTCCATTTTTTAAGCTTCCGTCGCGTGTGTAGCCTTTATGGTTAAAGTTACATAGAAATCATGTATGACGGAAATGTTCTACATAAAATTATTTTTATTTCTTTTTTTGTTGTAAGTTGTACATATTTCACACACACATAGTGATCTATCAACGCACAGCCCAAACCACTGAACGGATCGGGCTGAAATTTGGCATGCAGGTAGATGTTATGACGTAGGCATCCGCTAAGAAAGGATTTTGATTAATTCTACCCCCAAGGGGATAAAATAGGGGATGAACGTTTGTATGAAACTTTGTCAATTTTAAACCGATCGGGCTGAGAGTTTCAAAATCGGGGGTAAAGTAACTATTCCACGCGGACGAAGTCGCTGGCAGAAGCTAGTAATAAATAAAACTAAGGCATGAAGTTCGTCTGTTTAACTCATAAATAAATACTTATGATTCTGTTAAAGGATTTTTTTTGCGGGTAATACTGCTACTAATTATATTATATCTGAGTTTGATTCAGTGTTTCTTCTCAGGGTAGTCAGCTAGGAAACACCGGCCTCATCTAGTTTAAAATAACCAAAAAGGATCTACGTGTAAAAGTGATATTTACAACCTACTTACAAAATAAATACCATTTATCATTTTCACTTTGTCACTGAGTTGACACAAAGTGATATGAATAATATCAAATGTAAAAGGTAGTTTTCAGATCAAGTAGTATCAACAAGCATATAACAATCATAGATACCAAACCAACTAGATGATTATATAAAGATAATAATGCTTGGAAACATTCTGGTCCTACTCCATAGGACAATCTAAGTGTTGTAGACAAACTCAAAGTTGTTGATATGTATGTGTTCTTTATATTTTATTTAACTCACACACTGATCCGTTGTTGTTAATTATTATATATAAATCAATGGTTGCATTTTTTTTAAATATATCCGTTACAAGCGTATTTATTCATTTTAAGTCTGCTGGTATTACTTTGTTGTACCTATTACTAGTAAAGTACTTAGTGTTATTTTGGATGCACCGTCTTCACATATAATTAATTAACTAATGTATACAAATAATTGTAAAACTTATATTTGAAAAGAGTACTATGGAGATTTTTGTCCGTTCTTCTCTATAAGAATCTACCTTTTGCGAATGGACAACTAAAGTCACTATAACATTTTATTTTCAAACTGTACATTCGACGTTCAAAAGTGCCTTTTAATGGTCTAGTTGAAATAAATTAATTGATTAAATTTATAGATTTTAGGTCACAATACCTAAAATATGTATGAGCCAAATGCGTCGGCAACATCGAATAGCAAATAATCTTGTTGAAAATCTTTAATTTACGAGAGGATTGTTTTCAAAATAATTATAAGCTGCGTATGTTTTTTTCATTTATGCCCAATTAAGTTCAAAACAAGCTAGATTGAATTATAACAATGACAAATAAATTAAATTATTTCAGTGACATTACTAGCTTGTCATATAAAAATTTTATTCAATTTCTGTCCCAAAAACAGAGAAAAAATAATTTAAAAAGGGTTTTTTACATACATAAATTATAATGCTTATACTTAGTTTATCACTCGGCCAGAAACAAAAAAATAACCGTCCACATTTACATAAACCTCGAATGGTACATGAAGAAATGGTTCTCGTTACAAGATGAATGTTTGATAGCGCGGCCTGCCCCATCGACCGGCACAACCTATTTTTAGTCATCGACCGGTCTATACCTACGTGAAACTTTCAGCGGCCTACCATTGGCTAGGCCGATGTGACGTCACGTTCCACCCCCGGCCAATGACGAGGCCGCGTTTCGCGCATGGCCCGAAAGCCTTTTCAGAGCACTGTGGAGGCTCGCCAGTTCGGGCGAGGTGTTCCCAGGTGTGCAAGTACCCGCCGACACAAACAAAGGTCAATATATTTTTATTTTTTTAAACCGCCATATTGATTTCCGTTCGGTTTTTGAAATTGGCGATTTATTCGCGCGGATTATGTTTTTTGTAGGCAGACTTTTTTTGTAGTGTGTGCGTGAATTGTTCGTATTTATTTTTAAATGTACAGCCATATTGATTTTTTGGATATCGGAAATCGTTATTCGAGTGGTTATATTGGTATAGTGTGCTGGTGTGGTTATTTGGAGCATTTCGGTGGTAAAATATATGGTTTGTCTCTGTGTCGGTTACATAATTCTTACGTCATAGTACCTCTATATATGTGCTGTGTGTGCTTGTATGAAGTATGTATGTGCGGGGAGGGTTGTTTGTAATTCTGTAGATTCTATGATGAAATTCTGTTGCTTAAAAATGAGATGCGGGGTATCAATCTTTGGGCTCTAAAATATGAGGAAGAAAGATAAAAATAAATATTTCAACAGATTGATCCTTTTCATTGCAAAATAGTTTATGATAGATATACGATGATTTTTTTGCGATTAGCTTTCAATTGGCAGATAACATACCTCTGTGGTGAGTGGTGAATCGGAAAAAATAATGATGAGTTACAGATAATTGGGGTTGGTCTTTAAACAAATTAATGATGAGCTACTGATATAATTGGGGTTGGTCTTTAAATAAAATATGAATAACCGACCTACAATGAAAGCTTACTTTTCCATCAATTTTAGGTCAATGAAACTATTTGCATATGTATTCAACTACCTTTTCCAGCTGACAGAATTAATACAGACTTATATCGAATTACGTTGTTATAAAAGAACGGGCCTAAAACTTATAATATGTATCAATATTCAATAATCCGTAGCCGCGTAGCACCACCAGCTACGAAATCGTAGCGCCGTAGCCGACGGCTACGGGATGTAGGCGCTTTTTAATGCTAGGGAAAACGGAGTTTTTACTTATTAAATATAATTTGGAATATTAATAAGCGATCGTTTAATGATTTTGTATACAAGTATGCTTCATGTTAATCTAAATTAATATTGTAAAAAGATATTTTCTCATTCCCAATTTTTATTATTTATTGTACTCAACGACATACATATATTAATGTACCTAATAGGACAGCTCATTTTTATATTTTGAGACATAATCATTAATTTGGCTAAATTATAACAGCTGCACGGGTCGATCTTCAAGGTTAAACAATGCTTGCCAAGGATGGTCTCTGGATGGGTGACCATCTTAATATAACGAGACTCCTCCGTGCCTCGGAAAGCACGTTAAGCCGTTGGTCCCGGCTGTCATTTCTAGATATTTGGTAGTCGTTACAGATTGTCAGAAACCAGTAAATCTGACTCCAGTCATGCCAGAAAGTACCGTATTACCCAGTTATTGGGTTGTGGAGGTCTGGTAGGCAGCCGCTCCACGTTAAATACTGGTATTCAGCTGAATCCAGTTTAACTGAGAGCCGACCTTTTGATTAGTATAAATTCAATTTAAAAATATAATATCAAGCTTATTTTTTATTATTAGGTATGCGCAATTTGTTTAAAAGATTCACCGGAACGCGGCGGGCACTAGAAGCATCACGGATGGGTTTTAGTCAGTAAGAGTCTGACACTCCCTTCCGCTCCGCCCAGAGCGGGAGAAGTCATTTGATGATTTCACATACATACAAACAAAACAAAAGCTGCACCACCCCCCCCGGTCACAGGCCGGTTATTAAACCGGAAACAAACCGTGGGGAATAAATGTGCATAAATAATATTTTCATGCTTTAGTATTCAAGAAAATAGATTTTTTAAATGTGTTTGAGTCGAAATGGTCTTGACCGATACATGACCTTTTAAGAATAATAACAATAAGCTTTCTTTTAATTTCTTTGTTATTTTGTAATCAGAACACGCTTTTAATCAAATATCTTCTTACTAAACTCATTAACTGAATCCGTTCATTACTACCCAACAGCAACGGATGAAACTATTATTCATTCATTTTTCTCAATTTACGGTAGTAATTCTAAAGACGTTTAAGCGTTATTAAATGAACTATACACCGTCAAAGCCTTCACGAGAATTTCAGACTAAAATTATTGCAATTCTCCAACAAAAGCAAAATATATAAGTAATTCACAAAAGTTACATTTTGGTCTCACAAAGGGAGCGGAAGTCGTAAACCGCGTCTGTTTCCGGACGCAAGATGGCGGCCGGAAGTGGCTCGAGTGTCGGCTTCCGGTGGTACACATCCGGAGTGGAGGCTCCCGACTTTAGATGAGGGAAATGTATGATTTTTTTTGCTAAGGAACTTTGTGCTGTACTAAAAACTTCAGCACATTTTTATATAACTAAGCATTCGAAACTTAAAGCTCTTGAAAGTGTTCTTTCTCTATATATCAAAGAATCGCATGGTTAATGGTTTACAAAGTACACGTACTATAATTTGTCAAACTTTCATTGATCATTCTTTCTTCATCCTAGAACACCACTGTTGCAATAGGGATGTTGCCTGAGTAAAAATTATATGATTATGTTTAGTCCGTCAGTTAGATTATAGAAAAATATCGGACACGTGTTTTTTTCTTTATCAAATCTATAAAAACTGACGAAGATAAAAAGCATCAAAGATCAGGAGTGGGAGCATGTGACGTCACGGCCCGGTAAAAATTGTAGCGAGTAGTGACGTCACACGAGTTTTTTACGCACTGTATCGTCTTCATTTTTTGTTTATTTGAAAAAAGAAAAAATACCTGTCCAATATTTTTTGGAAATCTATCACACATACTAATCAGATTTTTTTAGTCAACTACCCTATTCAGTCTCCCATTTCGTCCTGGCCTGCGGCCGTACTACGAACGAAGTGCCAATGCCATCATGATTCAGTGTGAGGGAAAGAGATAGTGCTATACGTCTTGTGTAACTCCGTCTCTCTCTGACACAGAAATCATGATGGATTTAAGACGTCATAATAGGTCGCCTAGCCTTTTTAAATTATAGAAGCCCATTGTTTTTATGATTCACATTACTTAGAATTTATAAATTGAACAGGCCTACCAACGAAGATACTCGAACGCCGTGTTAATCCACAATCGTTGTCACTAACGTAGATCTCACCCGGATATAAATGATATTTAGAACTACGCCATGAATATAAAAAAGCAAGGCCACCTAGCCCTCAAAGTGTATCGGGGCCAATGCTGTGTCCCACATTTACTGGGGGCTGGTCGTGGAAGATTTGCGATACGCTGGCAGACCGCCAAATGTATAAACTGCGGTATAACACTATTGGTCAATGGTAGTTTGGCTGTTTGCTGTTTGATTTTATGAGACACATCACGACATAAATGTACGGTGAAGATTACACAGATTTTTTTATGCAATGCTATCTTTTATGAGTTTTAGAGGATTATCTTAGAAATATTCTAATACTATCGACGGAATTTCGGCGATAGTAGCCTATCTCAATGGTAAAATTATAACCTAGCATAATTTTAACGTTCCCACTGCTGGGACACAGGCCTCCTCTCTAGGAGAGGGCATAGGCCGTAATCCACCACGCGGGCCCAGTGCGGGTTGGTGAATGTCACATGACTTCAAATTTTTGGTTCTAGGTCATGCCGGTTTCCTCACGTTTTCCTTCACCGTTTTGAGAGCATTGGTGATGAAATTAATTACACAAAGTAATGCCGCCTGGCTGGGTTTGAACCCGCAACCGTCAATTCGTAAGTCGGGGCCGTTACCACTCGGCCACCACTGCTCTACACATCACACATTGATTCATTTAATTATTAGCTAAGTTCGTGGATATTATAGTGCACAATTAAGTGAGTAAACAGGAGGAGCTCGTGGCTCAATAATAACACGCCGACAACCACACGGATCGAACTTCAAGGTTAAGCAACGCTTGCCGAGTTTGGTTTGTGGATGGGTGACCATCTTAACATATCGATCCTTCGTGACTCGGAAAGCAAGTTCAGCCATTGGTCCTGGCTGTTATTTGTAGATTTTTGGCAGTCGTTACGGATTGTCAGAAGACAGAAAAACTTCCACCAGTCAGGCACCAGTCTTGCCAAGAAGTACCGTGTTACTTAATTGATGGGTTGTGGAAGTCTGGTAGGCAGCCGCTCCACGTTAAATACTGGTATTCATATAATAAACTCTGTTCCATTACAATGATGTGAACTTAATTAGAAACTGTTTTGGTTGTTTAATGCTGTTACCAGTTTGAGTTTTAGGTAATTAACTATAGATGTTTACGTTCAAAAGTACCTTTTATAGGTGTTATTGAAATAAATGAATTGATTTACAGTTTTAAGGTAGTCATTTCAAGTAAAATTCTTATCCTCGTAGCCAGCTGCGACTAGTTTATGGTTGAGGAAGGGAGAGCTAGGATAGATAGATAATACATTGTTAGGCAGTTTATGATGTCTACTATTGCAGTTTATTAACGGAGTATTATTTGTCTTGTTACAGAAGCACACGCGGACGCACCATGGTGAACGAGCCCACAACACATACATATCAAATCCTGCACTGATTACTTATAAACCTAACGTTTACACTAAATTTAAACTACATAAGCGTCTTGCAAGCTAGGTTAAAAATTGTGAGTTACAAAAATAAAGGAGCCTGGGAATATTTGTAAGGTCTTCGGAAGGATAAAAGAGATTGGGCATAATTGGATCTTTGGTGGACCAAAGGGGGTTTTTGAAGGATAAAAGGGGGGGTTAGTTCCGTGGGGGTTGTCGCAAGTGTCGACCGTGGAGGCGGAAAGCAGTGCGCTGTTGGGGCGACTGGGGGGCGCGCTGCGAGGAGGCGCCGCCGCCGCGTCGCCCGCGCGCGTGGCCAGCTCCATTCGCGGCTACCTCAGCAACAAGGTCGGCTCGCTGCAGCTGCGGGACACAGGTACGAACTGCTTCCCTGTACCACTGTGAGATGACGTTCTGCGGCCTGCCAAGAGGCTTTGGACAAGTCACATTCTGTTACCAGCAGCCCTATTATGACGTCTTAAATCCATCGTGTTTTCTGTGTCAGAGAGAGACGGAGTTACACGAGACGAATAGCACTATCTCTTTCAATCACACGAATCATGATGGCATTGGCATTTCGTAATACGGCCACAGGCCCTCTAGCCAAGTTGCAAGCGTTTCGTGTCGAATTCTGTTCTCCAATCGGTAACGCCTCGGTGTCAGCAACTGTAGAAAACGATAAGTTGGTAGCCATGTTGACGCGCCTGAGTCGGCCGCTCGTTCTACAATGTCTTTAGAAAAAAAAACGACCTATTCTTTAGTCTCTGGCGATTGATCCTACAAACGTCAAACAGGTTAAAATTTAAATTCTTCTTTAAATGCTTTAAAAATTAAGTTTAAACATTTTAACAAAGGATATAGCGTTGGACATTGTAGAAACGATAACAATTCATTCTATCATTTTGAACGATGTGAACTTGGCTACGAATTTTCTATTCGTTTGCTCTAACCGCGTGACTTATCGTTGAGACGATTTCATTCTCATACATTTGATTCGTTTTCGACTAGCGTTAACGATTGCAGATTATCAACTTGGCTAGGGGGGCAGTAGTGTGATTGCCAAAACACCAAAAATGTACGAGACTGACAAAATTTGTCAAAATGTCTTGTGACCAATTTCCATTTTGATCCTCGTATTCGCTGATAGGATGACACCTTGTCTAAAGCCTCAGGCACGCTGTTTGCTATTTTGTTGCAGTTTTGACGTTTTTTTCATTGACGATGCGTATAGCTCTTTGATAGGACCGGACAGTTGATGCCGTGAATATAACAAAATGTACGCGTCAGCGTTTTAAGAAACACGTTATTTTGTTCTTTACTTATGGAATTAATGTGTCTAGCTACATCTTCTGATAGAGCATAAGTGTACGAGTATTTAAAATTTTAACAAACTTCAAGAACTTCAATAGTTAATATACTTCTTCGCATAAAATTAATGGACTCAAAGGACTTGGAGACCGTAATAACAACTTATAATACCAATTTTCAACACCAAACGCGCACTAAACCGTTCCATTTTCCCTATCATCAATCTGATACGGAACCCCAATAATAATTCCTTACAAGCTCTCAGCAAACAAAAAGACAAGCCCCCAGAAGACAAAGGTATTATTATTTACGATGATATTAAGACACAACACAGAATCGCGAGGGCCCGCTGTGAACAAACAGTGGGCCCAACAATCTCTAACGTACACAACGATCAAATATGTACCTTATTGCGACGGTGTAGAGATTATGTGGATGGCAAATGTTTGTCGAAGCTAACGATAAGCAAATATTTGCGGGACAACGTTATAAAGTAAATTGGGGGAGGACGTGACGTCATATAAATAAAGGAGCAGCACTCTGTTGGGACACCAGAGTAAAAAAAGGTATTTGATGAAAAACAAAACAAGTTTATTATTGATAACTGAACAATCATTTCGTTGGCTCACATAATGTGTACTTAAAATTGTAACACAGAGTTACAATTTTAAGTACACTTAAAATATTGGTGGCGTTGTTAAGGAAGAACTAAAATTGTAACTAGAACCTAGTAATTGTAGGAAACGCCTTATTTATTATTGTAATTTTGAAGTTGATTATGAAAATCCGAATACATTTACTGTCATCGTCTAAAGCTTGCAAAAAAGTATGAAACAAAAAGCAAAAAATTAAAAAAAAACACGCCTACCATGTTAAAAAGTATATTAAAAACAAGATAGATAATAATCTTTTCATTGCACCCGTGGGACAGTTCCTTTGAATAGTTATTTACAGGTCCCCGGACTGCAATGAAAAGATTATTTTCTATCATCTTATCTTTAATTTATTAGTTCACTTTTTTAACGTAGGCTTTGAAAAGAGTTACTCTAATCTAGGTGTATATATCACTAGAAAATGTCAAACGTTAAAAGATTATATCACCGTGACTTATAATAAACTTATTTTTCCTCATAAAGCACGGTTCTATTGGAAACTATTGAATTCGGATGGGATTTATTCTATACAACACGACTTTTACAAATATATCGACAAATTATCATCTAATAAAAAAATATAACAATATTACGTAGTCTGTAATTTTCTATGACATATACATAAACTACATAACATCTAACGTCTTGGTAAGAACAAAAACTAAAATCAACTACTTATAAGTTTTTGATGCAGCAACTATTATGTTATAAGAAGTTTTGAGGTCCATGGCCCACTGTTAAAAATACCAAAGGTTACCGACGACATAATCACGAAAATAATATAATAAAAATCTTCATTAAAATCTTTTACACAATATAGTTTCATAAAAATAGCCACAAGTAATCTTAAATAAATAATTATAGTAGTATTTAGTATTTATAGAAAGAAAGAAAGAAAGAAAGAATAATTTTTATTCAGCACAGGTAAAAACAAAAGAAAAAGATAGTATTCAACAAATAATTATATTTATAACTAAATTATCAATATTTCAGGACTTATGAAAGAAAGAAAAATAGTTTATTCCCCCCATACACACAACAGAGGTACAAATAAACAAAATATAAAACAATTGGTAAAAAATAAATAATAAAAAAGAAGTTAAAAAATTACATGTCAGACCCATTCATGGACCGTTATGGAAAAATTATTTTAAACCTACAGTTATGTATAATTAACGACATTCCTGAGCTAATTTTATAAAACCTGTAAAAATTGATAATAATTTATATTTATTTTGCTATAAATTGGTTTCAAGTAATTCTTTTACACGTTAATATTGTTGTAATATTGATCTAGGCCGCTGTTTCCTAGCCGACTACCCTGAGAAGAAACACCGAAACAAACTCAGAGGTCAAAGTCTTTTTTAAAGTCCATACAATCCGTACTCGTCCAAATGAGCTGAAAACTATGTCTGAGGGAGCTGGTACCTATTTTAAGGAAAGTACACAATTATATCGACATTAATCAATGTCCAATCAAATTATACTCGTAAAACGGATTCAATTAGCTCGTCCAATCAGTGCGATTGATTGCGGAGTCTTAATAATTAACGCACAGCGACTTAGTCTTTGAATTGACGGAATTAATCAGTAGAAGCTAATTACATTTGACTGGGTCGAAGGGCTTCGGGAAACGAATAGATTTCATAGGTAAATGTTTTAATTACAAGAGTTTGTAATATGGGATGTTTAGGCTTGTTTGTTTTGTGTTTAACGTAAAAACAAAAGAATTTCATGAAAAACATAAATTTATAGTGAACTAGCAGCGCCCCGCGGTTTCACCCGCGTAGTTCCTGTTCCTATGGGAATATGTCACCCGGGGATAGTGTAGCTTCCCAACAGTGAAATATTTTTTCAAATCCGTTCAGTAGTTTCGGAACCTATTCAATGCAAACAAACAAATAGTCGAATCTTTCCTCTTTATAATATTAGTACAGATGAAAAAAAAAGGTTTGACTTTGTCCCCACAGCACAACAAATTATGTCTGATTTAAATGTATTGCAGCTTTTTTATTAACATACTATAAACAGCTACCTTACCACTTTATATGTGTCGGTAATATTGCTACAAACGAATCAATATTAATACACCAAGCAATGGGCATCTCTACCCGGCCTTCCTTTTAAGCCCCAATGACCACAGATTATTAACAACTAACAACAGAAACTACAGACAACCCAATTAAAATCTTCCGCACGAAACCCCTTCGACATGGATCCTAAAATAATATCTATAGCTTGTAACGTATTTGTCTGCAAAACCAAGCCTTCCTAATATTTGTACCTTTCGCCACAAAACCGACCCTCGTTGTCCAATTCTGCCGACTCTCCCCTCGGGCTCTAATTGCGTCAATTACTGCACCGTGGTGACGCAGGTTTGAGTCCCGGGCTGGGGAGGGCAGGCAGGCTGTGAATATCAAAGGTAATGACTATACCTAAGATACGTTTATTTGCAGATTTTTTGTGTACTGCGAAATGAAAGAAATAAGATTTTTAATACTGTCAATTAGACAGTTCAGTTTTGAAACGAATAAAAAAATGAGCGAAGAATTTATCAGTATTTTTTTTCTCTCTACTATAAATTATAGACAACTTTTGAAAAGACAAAACTTGAGATAATCGCGTCGTCGAAATTAATCTTACTTAAGTATGCTTTATGGCAAAATTACATTATGCGCAAAAAACTTTCATTTTTTTTAAACATACTTATTACATTGACAACGTTGCAAAGCGTATTTGCCAATTCTACTCAACGATTCGAACAAAGCATAATAAAATATTTTTCAGATCCCTAATTTAATTCCCCAAATCGCCCCTACCTACCCTTCCGCCGGCCCCCCTCTCATTAGACGCGCAACCTAACACGAAGCTATAATTTTTCTACTAATTTCAATACTGACGTCACGAGGGCGCCTAGTTAATAGGCTACTGGTAATAACCGTTTTTCTAATAGATTTTCGCATAAATATCGCTTGAATTTTACAGGGAAAGGGAATTAGGAAGCTTGTTACAACCATAAAATGATTTAAAAGTAAATGGTAGGAGAATACAGTAGTAACTTTACTGAAAATCACAGGATTTTGAATTGAAGAACTTTTTATTAAAAAAAAACTTTTTCCAAAAAATACAACCGACTTCTACACAAATAAAAAACCAAAAGTACAAAATAACTTTAATTTCGGAAGCCGGTGTTCAAAAAACGAAAAAGCTACCAAAAACACCGAGTTTAAGTTTAAAGTTTTTTATTTTTCACTTTTTAGTGGTCCCCCCCTCCACCTAAACGTACCAATCACATTGATGTAAACAATAAACAAACATGCGATTTTTGCAATCCCGAAAGATTTGCTATCATTTATTGTAGAGTTCCTTTGTCTGTCTCCGAAACCCATCATCTGATCTATATGAAATTTAAATGGGACCATTTCGGAAGTAACTCCTTTCGAATAAAAAAAATAAGTGGAGTTATGCCCGAACATACATAAAAAAATACCAACATCCGAATTGAGAACCTCCTCCTTTTTTGGAAGTCGATTAAAAACAATGAATTTTGTATTTAATGATCAAATAAACGATCATATTTCTTAAGTTTTAGTAAGAACTGCTGATTTTTAATTGAGACCTGGATTAGTGCCAATGTTGATGATTGCTTATTTTTTTATATCATCAGTATCTTAATATCTTTCCATATTTCAAATCTTTTATTATTTAGGATCGACGCAATTTAGCATAGTCTTCGTTCATGCTAATAATCAATACTTCCATCACTTGCCACAAATCAACACGCAAAAATATACGATTCCGACGTAACTCCATTTGCAAACCATATTTCTATCGCATAAGCTGATTCCGCAAATCAAAATGTGAAAACGGGATCGACTGCCACTAAGAAACTTTGACTTTACAAAAACAAACGAAGATTTAGGTCATGTCGCTTTACATCGCGGGTTACGTTCGTGATTCGCTTGCGTGCCTTCAAAGCGAGCTGGCAATGTAAGTTGACATTTCATTTTTACTGTGACTTTACCATTTCGAACGGAATTGGATTTTCTTTTTGAATGTTAACCGTTACTGGAAAAGAGATCTTTGTATGGAGATGTGTATAGCGAGGGTTTTATATAGTGAGGGGGTGAGCAGTAATGTAAGAATGTATTATTTTGAGGGTTACCGTGGAATAAAGACAGGTGGATGCAGAATTCATTATTCTGTTTATCCAGACGTGGTGATATTTTTAGTATGTTTCCTTATGTGCCATTCGTCGACTCAATTTCAGTGTTGCGTCGTTCAGAAGAATTTTAATGTTCTTTTGGTACACAAATCTCATGCTTACAGGTACAATGATTTTCAAATTCTTTTAATATCCTGTTAAATCACGCACACGCTAAAAACCTCGTATTTTTCTGTTTTTAATTTAACGTCTTTGAATTCCTTATCGAAAGGAGCTGTGCTTTCTTTGTTATCGAAATATTTTACAGCAAAATAAAACACATAGTGTTTGCTTTATATTGTTTTGTTTTGAGCTATACTCATAAAAATGTTTTCAACTATCACAAAACAGACGTAAAAATTCAACTTAAATAAAAAAAAAACGTATTAGGTAAATTCTTCAACATCTAAAAGATGTAAAAAAAAAAACACATATCAGAGATATTAAAAAATAAAGAAAAACATCTATATTTGTTTCTCCTGCAAACATTAAAAAATTGAATTTCTTGAATTCAGTTTAGAGCAGCCGACTTAAAACGAATATTTGCTAACTTAAAAAATATCATCGTCCAACAAGTCCAGTAAAAAAAAAATGCATGAATAGGTAAATTAAGTATTCTTTGAAATAAACCCTTACTTAATTTCAACTGTACCATACCCAACATACTTCGATTAAATACAAAGTAGACAATACACTCGACCGAGGGGAGAGCGGGGCGCGCCGGCCCACTCCCTGTTTATGAATATTTGATATCGCACGCCGCCCGTAGCCGCCGGCGGCGGGAGTCGCGTCCCGTGTACTATGCTAATACCGCACGACGCGCGACGCGTGCTGACATTTCATGATTGTGTTTCGGGAAGATGCTACCTTCCAATATAAATAGGGTTGAAATTTCAAAAAGGTGCAGGGTTGTTTGGCTTTTATAATAATAATAATAATGTGACGTTAACAGCTGGTTCAAGTACCTGAAATAGAGAGCGTCCGACTTCGGTACGCGGTCAGGTTAGTTCCCCCCTCTGTAGCCTCATAGTATGAGCGCTCGCATGCGCTGCACACTTCCACCGGGAGCTGAGACTCTGTTTCCGATACCGGTGGGCTACTATTTTTTATATTTTTAAATGTTTTTAAAGAAATATTTAGAAATGTAATAGATATGTATAGGTATATAAGATAAATAAACGGAATAATAATATGGCTTGATCCAAAGAGCGGTACTTCTGGACACGGCTCGCATTGTTAGGAGGTTCCTCTCTCTGGAGCCCTGACCGCCGGTATCTTGGACCCTGTTCCCGATACCGGTCGGCTACTATTTTTCATCTTAATTCTTAATTCTTTGTTTAATTTCTTAATCTTTCTTTCTTTCTTTCTTGTACACAAAAACAACTTATATTATACAAGGCATAATAAAGTGTATGTACAGAGGCGAGCTTAACTCAAAGTTGAGTTTTCTCCCAGCAAACCTTTGAGTGATAGAGAGAGATCAGTATAGAGGGTAGGATCCAGTGTACAAATAATATAGATCAATATATTTACATACATAACAATACAAATATATAAAAAAATATATATATCAAATATGTAAGTAAAATGAATAAAGGCAAAATAATAATAATATATCATTTATTTCGGGTAACAAAGACCCATAACATATATACCTTACAGACTACGAGTACTTTATGGGCCATACAATATTTCTGTTCTGTATTTAAGGATTCTTTCAATAAAACACAGGAAATCACATAGACTCGTGTAATGGCTCACAACCAACTAACTCACAGGCCTACCCACATCTTTAATTATTATCTGATATACCACATCCCTCCACCACTATTTATAAAAAATACTTAATATTATAACTTATAATTTAACTGCTTCCTAGTTTTTCTTATCGGATACCGACGAGTATCTTGGGGCTCCATGGGTACGTTATTGCTAAAATGACACTGACTTGAGTCAGGAGAGCCTGCGTCCACAAACTCATCATCTGAGACTGTTCCCATTTCCTTTTCCCTATCCTCTCGCGCAGGAGATTTCAGGGAGGCAGAAACCCGTTCGGGTGATGTCAGATCGGTTTGTAATACTGAATCAGCGTCGTGCTCATTTGACTGCTCGGTCATTTTAGAGAAACAATCTCCTAAAACACTGACATCATCATCCGGTTCAAATGATGAGTTTCCTTTGTACGCCAGTAACTGATCGATATGTTTCTTTACATTTACATTTTCATCTGGGATAAACACTGAAAACATTCGAGATCCTAAACATTGTTTTACTATGCCCTGTTTCCAAATATGTTTAGTACCGTTCTTGAAATATTGCTTTAGTAAAACCTTGTCGCCTACTGCAAAAGACACACTTCTCTTCCCTCCAAACTGTTTACATTGGTTCAACTGAGCTTTCTTGACATTCGCTTTGGCCACGGATGACGAGGATGCAGTATTTTCTTGTGATGGTAATCTTAACAAATCGAGTCTGCACCGCAAAGGCCGTCCTAACAGCAATTGCGCCGGAGAAAAACCAGTTGTCAAATGAATTGAGCTTCTATAATCAAACAAGAATTTATTTAAAGCTTTCTCAAATACTTTTTGTGTTTCATTATTGTTTAAAATAGCTTTTAAACCATTTTTCACTGTTTTGACACTGTTTTCTGCCTGCCCATTTGACATAGCATGATACGGCGCACCCGTCAAGTGTTGTATTCCATTGAGTAGACAAAACGTCTCAAATTCATTAGAGCAAAAATTGGTAGCATTATCAGTAACCAACGTACGCACTAAACCAAATCTACTGAACATCTCGGAAAGTTTACTAATAACAGATTCACTATCCGTTTTTTGCATTGTAAAACATTCTACCCATTTTGAATGGGCATCCACGGCAATTAAAAACTGTTTACCCCCTAACATAAACATATCTAAGTGAACGCGTTCCCAAGTGCGCTCTGGGTATGGCCACGGAGCTAACGGCACTCTTGGTGGGTTATTTCTGAGCGAGTTACAAATACTACATGATCCTATTTTTTCTTCTATGTGTCTATCGATGCCGGGCCACCACATACGCAATCTAGCTTCTGTTTTGGTTTTGACTACCCCAAAATGAGAATTGTGTAGCTCATTTAGTAATCTTTCACGATAACGTGTTGGAATCACAATTTTATGACCCCGAGTTATACATTCATTCTCCACTGCCAAGTCTAATCGACATAAGTAAAAAGGACGTAAATCCTGGTTCGTCTCTTTAGTTGGCCATCCGTTTTTTATATATACTAACACCTTTTGCAACACTTCATCGCGGTTGGTTTCCTTCTGGATATCATTCAAAGTCAGAGGTAGTAAAACAGTTTCACCTATAAAATTAATATACTGTGACTGATCTAGTTTATTACCTACCTCTATTTCTTTTGTTTGCGTGGGCACTGATCGCGATAAAAAATCAGCCACATTTTCCTCACTCTTTACATATTCTATAGTGAAGTTATATGCCGATAAGAACAAAGCATAACGTTGTAATCTGTTCGCTGCTAAAACGGGCACCCCCTTTTCCTTTCCAAAAATCGACAGCAGCGGTTTATGATCCGTCCGCAATACAAATGGCACCGTACGGCCATATAAATAATGATTAAATTTCTTAATCCCGAATACAATAGAAGTGGCTTCCTTTTGTATTTGCGCATAGTTCAGTTCAGATTTCAGTAATGTACGCGAGGCATAGGCTACCACGCGCTCTGTGCCGTCGGGCTGTATCTGGGCGAGGACTGCGCCCAGGCCGGCCGGGCCGGCGTCGCAAGTAACCACCGTTCGGTACTCCGGGTGGTAGTGGGCCAGTACGCGATCAGAGGACAACTCTTCCTTTATTTTATGAAACGCTTCAGACTGATACTTTCCCCACTCCCATTCCATACCTTTTTTCAGTAACTTGTTTAGAGGACTAAGTACCGATGATGTATTCGGAACAAAACAGCGATAATAATTCACCATCCCTAAAAATGATTTTAGCTCATTCACGTTTTTAGGCGGTTCGCACTTAATAATTGCTTCGATTTTGCTGTTCGATTTATAATTGATCGAACAGCAAAATTTTACGTAAATTTTTAATTTAACGTAAGTTTAATTCTTATCTATCAAATCAAGACCCAACTATATTCAATAAATATTAAGTACAGCTTCTAAACTATTAAATAACCGCAAAAAATTATCACATAATCGGAAACCTAAAAAAATCACACTTGCAATTTAACACGACCCTTATCGCTCCATCCTCCCCTAACAATATCCGAATACCCGACGTATCCGCACTCCGCCGTATCCGCGGATCCGCACATTGTTGCGGGTACATCGGCAATAAATGTAAGCTGGGGCGAGGCGGACAATATTTATACGTAGAGGGGAACCGCAATCATTAAACCCGGGATTAAGTTTGTTTGTGATGGCATTGTTCGCTGCTTCACGCCGGGACCCGGGACGAGAGGTGCCCCATGAAAGACGTTTTGTTTTAGAACAGAATGGAACGGGAATAATGGGCGGCAATCATTGCTGTTTTTGCGTTTTTTTATTGCTCATGATTCAAAGGCTGATTGACATAAAAGTAACAATGTAACATTTTCATTAGCCAATATAAGGATTTTTCATGAGCTGTCTGTCAGCATAAATTTGGTTGACAATAGTTAGTTTATCTTAATTTGCATAGCTGAAGTTCACGTGCTGTTTCATACTTGTGTCTAGGAAATAACTATGTTACAAGCCTGTAAAATTATCTAAACAATGCGAACTAAACAAAGCTAATTTAGCTTAGCTGTAGATTTGCAATCGTTAAATAAGTAGCACTTGCCACCAGTTCATCATCATTTCCCTAGCCTTTTCTCAACTATATTGGGCTCAGTCAATCCGGATTCAGCTGAATACCAGTATTTTACATGGAGCGGCTGCCGACCAGACTCCACAACCCACGGTACTTCTTGGCAAGACTGATGTCAGCTTTTCTGGCTCCTGACAATCCAGAATAACTGCCAAAGATCTAAAAATGACAATCGGGACCAACGGCTAGACGTGCTATCCGAGGCACGAAGTAGTCTCGTTATGTTTAGATGGTCTCCTATCCACAGACCAACCTCGGCAAGCGTTGCTTAACCTTGAAAATCGACCGGCATTTGCCACAAGTTATTTCTCTGTCACTAGAAACAGTAGTATTAGCACTAATATCTTAATTAAATATATTTGGGCAAGCTTCCAGTCTAATGGGATGCTGCTGAGTAGATACCTAACAGTATTTGAGACACTCACTAAGTTTTTGTCATACTTATATCTTTGTTTGTTTGTTATTTCCATGTACCGTGTGTGTTTCATGTATGTGCTAAATAAATTTTATTCTTTCTTTTTTTCTATTTTACGTGAATCGACTGACTATCTGACTTCTACAAACCAATAACTCAATGTGTCAGTTTTTTGACTTTTGACTATCCGTAACGACTGTCAAATATCTGAAAATTATAGCCGGGAACAACAACTTAACGTTCTTTCCGAGGTACGGATGAAATTCGGTATGAAATAGGTTCCATCCATCGACCTCAGAATGCGTGGCTTAAAGTCGAAGTTCAACCCGTCTGTCATTCTGATGTCTATTATTATTGAGCTGCGAGCTCCTACCATCTTAATTAAAAATAAATAAACCGTATTATTACACATTTCTCCTCTCATAATACTTCATCCTCACACCAGCATATTGCCTTAGCAATAACTACAATATTTCACAATAAATAAACCGTGAGACATAACCGTTCTCCTGAACGTTGAGCCATTATGATACAATAATATTTGCAAGATGGCTGCCGCCCCTTCCAACGGTTTATCATAACTAAAGGGCGGTCCGACATGTGCGTTTCTGTCGTGCGACTATTTTGTCGTGGGCTCGTAGCTGTCAAGGTTTCAATATGTTGAGTTTTATGATCGACTAGCACCTCGCCCGCGACTTCGGTCGCGCAGATTTAGTACAAACAATTTTCACCCTCGTTTTACCCCCTTAGTAGGTTTGAGTTTCATAAAATCCGTTCTTGGCAGATGTCTACACCCTAGTATAAAGAACTAACCTGCCAAGTTTTAAGTTTGTAGGTGTTATAGTTTCTGAGATTTCGTGATTAATCAGTGGTATTTCGCTTTTATATTTATATAGATATATTTGTTAAATAAAAATATAAGTAGGAATATTTTCGCTGCTTTTGGTACCGATGCTCCTAAATAAAGAGATGATTAAGTCTGAAATACATAATCGTTACATATAACTTTAGCGGAAAGACATCTATTACTAGACGTAGGCATAACCCAATGTCGTATAAAATCGCTATATATAAAACTAGCAGCACCCTGCGGTTTCACCCGCGTAGTTCTCGTTCCCGTGGGAATACGGGGATAAAATATAGCCTGTGTTACTCAGGGTGAATGTAGCTTTCTAATGGTGAAAGAACTTTTGAAATCGGTCCAGTAGTTTTTGATTTTATTCGTTACATACAAAAATACAAATCTTTCCTCTCTCTAATATTGGTATAGAAGTATAGATTAACGAACGCGAATAAAAGTCGCACATGTCAAAAGAGCCCAAGAGATCCCCTTCGTACCCTTGTTAAATTAGCCGTCAGTAATGTGTCGGTGGCGGGATGATTTGTGGCGATCGCTACCGATAACCGCGCTGCTAATACCGCCTTGTAAGAGGGGACATTATACGGGTGCCACCAGTTTAAATGGTTAGAAAAAACGCGGAGAAAATTGGCAAAAGTGCAGTTTTCCCAAGCGTATTGGTGATGTGTTTTATTGGATCTTATTCCTGCTTCCTTTGTATTTTTAGCTGGAGAGTAGTTTCTCATTTTCATTAAAATACACTATTGTCGCAAAGTTTACAAAAAAACTAGCTGCTGCCCGCGACTTCGTCCCCGTGGAATCCCCGATTTTAAAACATTCTTTATCGCTGCTCCGCTCCTATTGGCTTAAGCGTGATCATATATAGCCTAAAGCCTTCCTCGATAAATGGTCTATTCAATCCAAAAAGAATTTTTCAATTCGAACCAGTAGTTCCTGAGATTAGCGCGTTCAAACAAACAAACAAACAAACAAACTCTTCAGCTTTATAATATTAGTATAGATGTGAGTAAAACAGCGATATAAATATTTTCACATTTTAAATGTCTACTCTCAGCTCACGCTTGAAACGAGTAGCTGTAGAATAATTGAATCTAAGCAATCTTGTTTTCGTCTACATTTTCAAGATTTTGCTAACAAAATAAAAATGGCCCGACAACAATAATGAAACAAGCATTTGAACTTAACAAAAGCACTAGAAACCTAATAGGGTCTCGTACAATAAATTATAAGAGCCCGTAACGACAAAATCCTAATAAAATCTAACTGGACCAATCACGCCTACACTTGACATTTCAATTCAATTCAAAATGGCGGCCATTTAACGAAAGTTGCCGAGCGCGTTCGGGTGATTTCGGCACACAGGGACTTGGGTAACAGCTTCATTGCCCGGGGGTCCCTCGTTATGCCCGGAATTGCCGGGCAGGATCCGCGATGGGCAACACTATAGCTTTATGAGCCCAATTCGAGCTTTTCTGGATATAAAACATGTCTGTTTTTGCGGTAGGCCTTTAAATATATAATACTATTTTGCTGTACGTGCAAACATTTGGATAGCTTGCGTTGCCCTATTTAGTTTTGTTTATGGAACATATTTCTTGTGAAATGTTAGTCATTTAAGGGCTTAACAATTGCCTACAAACCACAGAATGACGCAAACCTAATAGTTTATAGCTAAACTGAAGGACAAACGAGGAAAGGCTGAAAGCTTTGTCACGGCATACTGCGATTTATCAACATTTATCGTAGCGAAAAGCGTTTAGTTTGTAGCCATTAGTAATAAATTAACACCAGATTAATGTTTAAATTCAAAAGAAGACTTAAAAAATTCTGTCTTGAATGAAAAATGATAGTTTTACTTTAAGATGAGTACTCACATATGCATGATATTATACAAAAATATATTGAATTTAGCATTGTATAATATATTATTATATAAAAAATTATGTTCTTACAATCTTTAGCGGGTCGAACAATTTTTTGTGCATCCTAGTGGCTGTGGATTAGGACCATCATTTAGCCAAACATTATTCTTCAATGTAATCCCCTAACTTATAATATGCTTGCCTGCATTATGTGCGTTTAATACGAGATTTAAATTTAGTTTTATTACGTTCTTATATGTAGGGAGGAATTTAATTATAACATTTTAAACAGTAGGTACATATAGCCAGACTGAAACCTGGTTGAACTAATTGATCCCTTTTTCTAGTAGCATAATTATGTCTGTCGCCTCGTTTACTAAATATAGGTATGTAGATTCTTTCTAACGTACATAATGTTTTCGTAGATATATTGACAAGGTACCGTCATGGTGTTAATTTCCTTAAACAGGTCTCTAAGAGAATCGCACCGCTGGACATTGCACATGGACAAAAGGCTTAGTTTTCAAAACAAACAGCTCCTAAGTTAATATGATACCTAAGCTAAGCAAACCCTCTCAAAATTTCCAAGTAACTAAACCCAATATCCATACATTTTCTACTGCAGGGAGATAATTTCCACGGGCATCGGCTTACACACAACAATCATTATTTACACCAAACTACACATCACTCGAAACTCTACACCAAACTAGCATCCCATTTATCTATTTATAGTTATACCCACCCTTATTTTAACCGAGCAGAGTCTAATTTCCTTTGATTTCACTGCACCAATAACTTTGCATACTCTCTCCCTTTTACTAAGACCTTTATTACGACGACACAGAATCTGGTTTCCTCTGATTTAACAGTTGTGATATCTTTGCCCAGTTTTTCCATAAGAGATGGCTTCATTTGCGCGGCGTTCCCCACAGTGTACAGCGTTCTACACGAGTACACTGTCGAGCAATTACTGCGGTGTCTTATTACACGTTCGGGCAAAATTAACGATCACACTGAGATATGTGTCTGGGGTGTTATCATGTGTTATGGTGGGCTGGTTTTCGTCTAGGTTTTTGTGATGGTGTAATTTAACGAGTTTATGAACGCGGTTTATTATAAACCTGGTTTCAGAAAGATTAGTCTATTAAAAGATATTGCTGAATACTATGTCTACTTAAGCATAATTAGTAAGAAATAACATACATTTTACAGAAGGTTGTAAAGTTCGAAAATTTTCGTATAAAATGAAATCTAACCTTTACTTCGAAAGCTAGAATTTTTCAGAAACTAGTTCGTTTAATCGTATCCCTAGAGTCTTCTTAAAAGCAACTACAAAAATATATCATCGAGTTGTGCCCATAAGCATTCGCTTGAAAGCTATATCCACCACAGGGGAATTAAATAAATATTAAACGAAGTATTTCGAACAGAGTTGTAAATATTCCCAAAGCCTTGGAGAGCTGTCATCATAAAACTTCTTGAAAATACGTTTCTACACTCTACAACCATTGAAAATAAACTCGACTTGGCTAGATTTTCCGATACTTGCTCACAGAAGCAAAATTACTTTTATAGTCAGCAGAAAGTTGAACTTTAACTCCTGAATGAACGCGTTACGAAGTTTACGAACTTTATGTCACGCCCTTTATTTTCAATGGCTAGGCAGATATGCCATAGGCATTTCATTTTCGTGAACGGGCGCCGTCGGTTGAGACAGGTCACCTCTTAACTGCCACTGACTTGTTTTAATCTTTATACTTTGAATTGTTTTATAAATAGTTTCCCTTTATTTCTTTGCATTGTCCTCACATATAGAAGCACCAAGGATGTAACCAAAGTTATGTGATACAGAAAATGATTTAAAAGAGTGTCCGTGGAGTTTCTTGCACGTTCTTCTCCATAGAGATCTACGCTTTGGAACGTGCAGATAGCTTCACCCCTTTCAAATTGACCATTCAAAAGTGCCTGTAAAGGGTTTTAATTGAAATAAATGCTTCGAGTTTGAGTTTGACTTATAAAACGAGTTTTTCTTTGTGTTTAAGTATTATGTAATGAGGGCTAGCATATTGTTGTCAATCGGAAACAACTACTGACTCCGTTCTGAAACTTCTCAATTTTTTGGGTACCTACTAATACGAAATTAGTACCTAATATAATATACATTCTCATAATCTATGAAGTAGGACTTTGTTGCGACCAAATCATTGTGAAATTGTGATCATAATATATTATATATTTCATGACTGTGTCTGCGTGTTCTAGGATACTTGCAAAATTTTATACCGGTGGTTCTATATACGGGGTACTTATATTTGTTTTTCAACGAAGACGATTTCAACAATTAAAATTAAATTTGAATTTTATTAATGGCATTAAAAATATTCCATTAATAAAATTCAAAGAGGCACTTAATAAGTTGCTTTGTGACAAATGTTACTACACATTATAATTATAATATAATTTTTGAATGATGGCTCAATAAAATAAAGTTTATAACTTTAATTTGTAATCTTGAGCTGGATGTTCACCATATTTATACGCCTCCTGGCATAACATAGCGCACTCTTTGTCAAATATAAGATCTGTATTACCTGTGTTAACAAATAAAAGTGATTTGATTTGATTTGAAAAATAAATACCAACATGATCTAAGCAAACCGAAAGGCGATCGATGACGTCAGTTTCTGAAATTGGAGCACATTCATTGGGTCACGCACAGAACACTTTGAATCTCAGTCTGAAGTCAAACTTATAGCAAACAAAGTGAACAATAACAACAATAACAATATATCATTTATTTCGGGTACATGTTGTTGTTGGTATACAATATTTCAAGTTTTTATTGCAATCATAGAAATATAGTTATATCTATGATTGCAATCCACAATGTGCATATACCTACAGGTGGTAGGTAAATAAGTGCGGTATCAATTATGGACCCTGTTGGGCACAACAAAATTTAAAAATTTAATGTAGGAGAGAGGAAGGGCGCTTTTATATATTACTAACTTCTGCCCGCGACTTCGTCCGCGTGGAATCCCTGATTTTGAAACTTCTCAGCCCGATCGGTTTAAAATTGACCAAGTTTCATACAAACTTTCATCCCCTATTTTATCCCCTTGGGGGTAGAATTAATCAAAATTCTTTCTTAGCGGATGCCTACGTCATAACATCTACCTGCAGGCCAAATTTCATCCCCACCGAATGTGTCTCCACGTTGTCGTCGTGGTGGGGCTTGAGCGTCCCAATGATCTTGCGAGCTTTCCCGGTAGAGCCACTCATGCCGGAAGGTCGCAAGTGAGGGATCAGACCAAGAGAGACACACACCCGCTTGCTCGCTGCTCTCTGGTACGCGTCTGATCATCAGACGTGACTGTGGGAGCAGCGAGCAAGCAGAGAGGAGAGGTGAGAAGAGGGCCCTGAGAAGGGGCGGAGCAAGCAGGGACCGCACCCTTAAAAGGAAAACTATGAAAAAAGGCGAATGTAAAATGAGTCCCCAGGTGGGTCCCGACTGCTCAGCGGTCGGGGAATCCCACCCCGCTTCGGCGGGCTGCCCTCCGTACTCTGGGGTGGGCACCAAACGCCTTCCGCTTGCCAGTGGCAACACGAGCCGAGGAGGCTCCCAATCGTCGTCATCCGAGTCCGCTTCCTTTAAGGAGCTGATGGCGTACGGTTGTGTAGAGGAGGGTTCGCCTGAGCGCCGGGGTGGTGCGGAGTCGGATTCCGGCTCCGCGCCAGACCTAGTAACGGTCAGCTCGGCGGGCTCTGGAGAGGAAGGAGGGGGGGCTGCTGCGGAGAACGTGAAGTTCTTCCGCAAGCGGCCGCGACGGGAGGAAGACGGGGAGTCGACCTCCGAGGGCGAGTTTGCCTCCGCCCGCAAGATCCTCACCGCTAGGCGGGGCAGGGGCTGTGAGGCGGGGAGGGGGCTGGCTCCCTCTACCCGGGAGGTGGAGAGTCGGGCCGGGAAGTTGGTGGAGGAGGGGCGTCGCCCTGGAGGGAGCGGTCGTAGGGCTCCCTCTACTCTTCCGCCTACTCTCGACTCCGATGACTCGGTGTCCCCGGGAGAGGTACCTCCCACTGTCGAGGAGAAGAGGGCCAAGCTGGAGGAGGTCGTGGAGGCCGCGATCCGCGCTGTGGCCTTCAAGAGGAAGCAGTCCTCTAAGCGGGAGGCCATTAGCGCGGCCAAGGCCTCCATTATGGCGGCGGCGGCGGCCAACGTCGGCGGGTCCGGAGAGGCGACAGAGTTGCGGGCGGAAGTCGCCCGCCTCGCGGCCGTAACGGAGAGACTCATAGCGGAGAACGAGTCGCTCCGGAGGGACCTGGCTGACATGGCCAGAGCGGCCTCTGAGGGGCCGCAGGGGGGGCTGAATCCGGCGGCGCTGGAGGGGAGCCAAGTGCTGAGCCAGGTGCGGAGCCTGGTGCGGCAGGAGCTGGCTCCCTTCCGGAAGCAGTTCTCCGTTTTGGAGGACATGGTCCGGCGTCCCCCGTTAGCGGCGGCACAGAGGCCCCCGGGACAGCAGAAGGCGGCTTCGTACGCAGCCGCGGTGGCTGCTGGCCCGGGAACGTCCGGCCAGGCGAAGGCCAAGGCGGGAGCCGCGCCAGCGCCTGTGGCGCCGGCGCCTGCGACGCCGGCGACGACCAAGTCGGCCCCGGCGAAGAGGGGAAGGAGGAAGGCTGGAGGGGGAGCGGCTAAAGCTGCTGCGTCAGCGGCGCCGCAGCCGCCCCCACCCCCAACCTCGGACCCTCCTGCGACCGGGGCTGGGTGGCAGGTTGCTGGAGAAAAGCGGCAGGCCAAAAAGGCGGCCAGGAGCAAGGCCAAGAGGCAGCGGCGGAAGGCCAACGCCATCGCGGCGAGGCTTCGCGCCCCGAAGTCCGCGGCTGTGGTTTTAACACTGCAGCCGGAAGCGGAACAGAGGGGTGTGACGTACCTCGCCCTGATGAAGCGGGCGAAGGAGGCGGTGAACCTCCGGGAGCTGGGCATCACTGGGGGCCTCGGGATCAGGAGAACCCTGACCGGTGCCCGGAAGCTCGAGCTCGCCGGAGCGGAGAGTGGCCCGTTCGCGGACGCCCTGGCCGAAAGGCTGAAGGAGGTCCTCCCCGCGGACGAGGTTCGAGTGTCCAGGCCGACTAAGTGCATTGACATGCGCATAGTGGGCCTGGACGACTCCGTGACGGAGGAGGAGGTTGTGGCCGCCGTCGCCAGGACTGGGGGGTGCTCTGCCGAGCTCGTCAAGGCGGGCACCCTCCGGCCTGACAACACGGGCATGCAAACCCTTGTGGTGAGCTGCCCCGTGACGGCGGCCAGAACAGTGTCGGAGGGTCGAAGGCTCTTGGTGGGGTGGGTTTCTGCGCGGGTAAAACTGCTGGAACCCAGACCTCTGAGGTGTGTGGGCAACCACACGGGAGCTAGGTGCCCCTCGGAGGTGGACCGCAGTGGACTTTGTTTCCGCTGTGGTCAGCCCGGTCATCGGGCCGGCTCGTGCGAGGCCACGCCGCACTGCAGTGCATGTGCGGCTGTTGGCAAGCCGGCCGAGCACTGGGCTGGGGGAAGGGCCTGCGCGCCATCCGCCCCGACCAAGGGCAAGAGGTCCGCCGCCGCCGCCGCCTCTGCCGCCGCCGCGGCTTCCGTCGCCGCTTCTGCCGCTTCTGCTGTGGGTGCTGCGACTCCCGGTACTCGGGAGGGGGCTGAAATGGAGTGCCAGTAATGGAATCAGATGCCTGTGGACGGTGAGCGTGGGTGGCTCGCCGTCCGATACCAGGCTGAGTCGACGACGCGTTGTGCTTCACGCGCGCCTCAAGGAGCCGTCAGCACCAGAGACGGGGCCCCATAGGGTCGGTGCCTGCTAGGGTTGCGGAATTTGTTCGAGAGAGTTGCCGCGGCCCTGGAACGCAAAGGGCACATGGAGGAGCACGGGTGGGTTTTAGTCAGTAAAAGTCTGACACTCCCTACCGCTCCACCCAGGGCGGGAGGGGTCATTTGATGATTTCCCATCCAAAAAAAAAAAAAAAAAAAGGCCAAATTTCATCCCGATCCGTTCAGTGGTTTGGGCTGTGCGTTGATAGATCACTATGTCAGTCAGTCACTTTTGAGTTATTATTTAGATAGATAGAAAATAGACTAGCAGCGCTCCGTGGTTTCACCCGCGTAGTTCCCATTCCCGTGGGAATACGGGGATAAAATATAGCCTATGTCACTCAGGGTGAATGTAGCTTTATAATGGTGAAAGAATTTTTGAAATCGGTCTTAGTAGTAGTTTTTGAGTTTATTCGTTACATACAAAAATACAAAACTTTCCTCTTTATAATATTAGTATAGAAGTATAGATGTATGTTATGTTAGTACGTATGACTTAGTAACAAAAAAAATATATTATAAAACGGCTACCGTTGCCAACCGTACGTGTAAAGAGTGACCTTTGTACGTACCTATTGAGTATAGGAGGTTGGGGAGACTCTTAGAGGAGAGAGGGGTGAAGTGGCCGCCCAGGGCGAAGAGGGTTTAGCGATCAAGTGCTTTGCGTTCGAATTGGGTTCGAGAGTGACAATTTCCTTTGTTGATTCACGAATTATGTGTGGGTAGAATGGAACGTGTAGCTTTGTCACACTAAGTTCTGTGAGTTTGCGTCAGTTTAGTCCGCCTAGCATGTATCAGCCTCGTCTAGTTTAAACTTATTGAAAAATACTGATTGGTAAAAGCGCAATTTTTAAATTATAAAATATGAAAAAGCTATGAAATTTGGACGATGTTAGTGTTTAATCAATCACGGCTGATCATCGCCCCTACAGTCCCCTGTCGTGACAGGCAACTGTCATTCTATTTCTAGCTGCTATATGACAGCTAAGTAGTTATTTTTATATGATTGATAGGCGACGAACGAACTATGATATATCGAGGCAAGAAAAAGTAATTTGTCTCACTTCGCGCTTGGTTGCAATTATTATTAAAGGCTGCTATTTTCAGAAAATGACTTCCTATGAAATACGAGGATAACCTTTTGTTTTGGATGGGAAATCTTCAAATAACTTCTCGCGCTCTGGGCGGAGCGGAAGGGAGTGTCAGACTCTTACTGACTAAAACCCATCCGTGATCCTCCTAATGCCCGCCGCGATCCAGAGTCACGGTGACTCTTTCGAACAAATTCAACAACCCTATACGAGGATAACCTAAACCTAATATTTTGTACTTAATTATATAGGTACGTAGCTATTATGTATTCTGTGTGAGGAGGTCCGGGCTCTTTGAGCAAAGTGGGGAGACCGGGGCACAGTGGAAGCCCTCAGGCTCAAGTGATCAAGTGCTTTGGGTTAGGTAATCTTGTTTCAAGACTTAAGTATGAAAAACTGAAATATTTGTTAATGTTTTCTATCTAATGGGCATTTTATATTTATAAAATTCGCATTAGATAGAAAAACTAAATTTGAGATTCCTAGTCCTCTCAAAATGTTTACAGAGATGTACTATCTAGTACATCTCTGTAAACATTTTTACTATGTTGTCATGTAATAGAATATCAAGATATAAAGAAGTCAGATATGAATGATTAATTCAAGTCCAGACATTTTGGCGAAAGGTTTACAACCAGGCTGTTCGATTCTATACCCGAATTTCTCAGAAAATAAATCAGTTTGAACCAACGGCGAGCTGAGTGCCACAAACTATTGCCCGGGGCGAAACTTTCTGATGTCATCACAAATGCAAGATATCCAGCTTAAATAAATAAGGCCTAGAACCCTTCAACCCAAACAAGATTACAGCTGACTTACGTAAACTTTTCCCACTGAGCCCTACTCCCCCCACCTCCCCTGGGACCCACGATATAATCCAGTTTGCCCCGTTCTCCTTTCAAAATGAAACGCTAAGATTATACAAAGTTATTTCATTCTGTAGGAAAAATTTTATTGAACTTCTATTCGTGTAGAAATAAGGTCGAGTTTGGATTATCTGATCAGCAAATGCTGGACGCTTTTTATATTTTTTAACATGTCAAGTGACGTTGGAAGTTGTTGGTATTATTTTGCGACAGTAATGGATTCTTTTGTATTGGATTGAGTTAAGATGTTTGGCATCGTGTCGTCTCGCATTTCAAGTTAATTTATTTTGTGAATATAGATTGACAATAACTTCAATTGTCACTTAGTTCCTCAATGCTTTTTTTGCTGGGAATTCCTCTTCAGTTTTTGGTCGGTTAAAACTCTGAATTTTGAAGTGGCAGTTCTACTCGTAGAGTAGAATGTGAATGTTCTCTAAGTAGATTAATACCCTGACTAAGTCCAAACATAACTATCTACTATCTGCATTATTCAAAAGAAAGACAATACAATCTTTGCCAAGTATCTATTACAGCTCTATGACAAAAAACTTACAACATTCAACACAAAAGCTGACAGAGTGTACGTAGGCTGAAGTAGTGCTGGGGTCGACTGCGATACGGCACGCCTCGAGGGCCCTCGACCTCTGCAGGGAGACGCGGTGCTACGGACTTTTTAATTGATTTCATGGTGGCATGGGGTGCAGTGTGTTATGGTGAATTGTAAGTTTTGATTGGGTTGTCATGGGACGAAAGGGTGAATGAGTGGAACGGATTTTGAAGAAATCAAAATCAAAAATCTGATTGCGCACTTTTCTGTCAATCAATGTATAATCTAAATAGTATTGAAAATCTGTTAGCTTTATTTCGCCGATTTTTCTGCGGACTGTTAGGCAGAGGTGACCAGGTAGGTTTAAGCCGCATGCAAAAATAATTATTTATGTACTACAGGTATCTAAATCATGGAGGAGCTCGTTGCTAAAGAGTAACAGCCGCACAAGTCGATCTTCAAGGTTAAGCAACGCTTGCCAAGGTTGGCCTGAGGATGGGTGACCATCTTAACATAACCGACCATTCCTCCGTTAAGCCGTTGGTCCCGGCTGTCATTTGTAGATCTTTAGCAGTCGTTACGGATTGTCAGAAGCCGGAAAATCTGACACCAGTCTTGCCAGGTATGACTGAAAGCCAACAAGAATATAGTTGGGAAAAGGCTAGGCAGATGACAGGTATCTAAATCATTATACTAGTTATATGAAGCCCACACGAAACATACTACTTACATGATACAAATCATAGCTCACAACTGTTAAATTTCTTCGATTGGACAATACCCAGCGTCCAAGAGTATCGTTCAATCAAAGCCACAAACAAACATACGTATCTCAGGGAAAATTTCTAGAAATAACACTTACCTAAAAGGTAGCAAAATATACCCGAACTCGAGCTATTTCAAAGGGGTTTTTAAAACAAAAAGAAAACTCATTTAGAACCAAATCAAACATTTACAACTTACATAGAAAATTTCCAGTACAATTTATTAAAAACATATTTACCTAGTCTTGTACAAACAGTCGGTAATTTGGTCCGTTTGCCATCAAAGGCGCCGCGGGACTTGCCTCGGCTTTTGTTCCCTCACAGCGGGCCTACTGCTCGTGACAGCTACCGAATTGTGTCCGTAGGATACTGTGACAAACGAATAAACAATTATAGAAGAAAGTACGTTTGAAACAGATACCTTATGAAAAAAAAAATATATGAGGTGTCCACCACAATAATGATGAGAGACCATTTTTTGTAAAAATTCTAAGTAAGCACGTCATTCAGCCACTGGATATCTGAAGTTGGTATTCTCGTTAACAAAGTAAGCAATATTACTTAAAATCCCGATATTTTAGATAGTGCACGCTTATATTAGATAAAAGGTACCTACTCAATGAAGTCCTGTTTTTAAAAATAACTCTTAATAATATATTTTTTACTTAGTTCTTAAATTGCCCTGCCCTTTTTTGTTTTGTTTTTTCTCTGAATGGATAATCATCAAATGACTTCTTCCGTTCTGGGCTGAGCGTAAGGAAGTGTCTTACTGACCCGTGTTCCTCCTAGTGCCCTTTGCGTTCCAGAGCCGCGCTGACCATTTTTAACAAATTCCTGCACCCTAGCAGGCACTGACCCTATGGGGCCCCGTCTTCTTAGCTGACATCTCTTTGAGGCGCGCGTGGAACACGACGCGCTTAGTTTAACATGACCACGACGAAAGTTTAATTAACATGGTAGCTATTTATTTAAATCCATTTCTAATTTTTCACCAATTCACGCTTCGTGTAAAATTGAATCTCGTCAATAGTTATAATACCTAGTTTATTCTACGACCCTTCTATCCTCACTCTCCCCTGTGCACCGATCAAAGCGGTAGGGTGGGCTCGCCCTGTATGACGTCACAGCGGTGCATCGCACTGCCCCGACAGACATCACCTTTGTAATAATGTCACTTGTATAAGTAGTATTTGCCCGCCGCGCCGATTCATTCGCATTAATAAAGATATTCGCAAAAAAATATATAATCGTCTCTAGGACCTCATCTATTTCTGTACCAAAATTTATCTAAATTGGCTTAGCAATTTAGGCATGAAAGCCTGTTGTGAAATGAGATTGCCAGTTATTATAAAAAATAACTGGCATTCTCATTTATAATATTAGTTAGGATGGTAGTAATATGAAGAAATAATTATTGAATAGTCTACGAAAATCTCGTCAAAAACAAAAAGATACAAATCGATAACATAATGAGCTATAAATAACATTGTTCTACGACAGCTGATACCCGGTAAAAATCTGTGTTGACAACATCAGTTAATTCTGTAAAGATAATTAAATCAGAAATTACAAGTGCTATTTCTTTTGCTCTTAAACCAACAGCAATGAATAATGTCCTTGAATAATCTATCAGACTGCATAATTACCTACTCGACTAAGTAATAATTCAGTGCACCCATAAGCTCAAATCCATTCAATATTCACAACCAAATTCTATATTTATTTCATACGAACAAAAATATATAGCGCGACTGGAAAATATTCGCAAAGTGCTTACCAAAAAAGCGTATAAAGAATTCAAAGGCTCTCCCCTCACTAGACCGGGACAGGTCACTCTGCCCCTCTCCCCCGGGAGAGGGCGCCTCCCCCGCGAAATTAACTCGCCCTAACTCACCTGCCCTTTGAAGAGCCGCCTGCACACCTAAACGTTATATTGGCATCTGATAAATGTATGGCTACAATTTGCGTGGAGTTTTGGTAGTAGGTTTTGAGACTCGATATATTTTGGTTTGAAAGGTATTTTTTTGCAGTTCAATGCAAGACTCGTTTATTTATGTACCTATCGTATCTGACTAAATTCAAAATAGGACTTTAACATTAACTTTACTTAGCAAATTTGTAAATATAGCCATGTTAGCCCGGTAATCTGAAATAAACCTAATATTATTTTATGGCTCGGTGTAACAAAGGCCATTCGGGAACAAATATGAAATGCTCGGGACTATGTTGCTCAAAAGCAGAAAGGAAAGGAGCTGCATTGGTTTTACAAATATTTGGGCAAAAGTGATAAGCAGAATTGTTTTGGAAGAACCAGAAAATTAAAAAGAAATATAACCCCTTGCTATTTAAAATACAGAAAGGACATACATAGTGCCTTATCTTCGGTGCGATAGATTCTAATCCTTGGTGCCGTAGGCTTATGCCCTTTTCAAGATATCTAGGCCGAGCCTCACCAAAACGGTTACATTTACAGTTATTTTATTGATTGGAATATATAATAAAACATCTTAACAGATAAATATAAAACATCTCGCCGTCTTAGAATCCTGCTTATCCTATAAAATATTCGGAGACACCCTTCTCTTAGCTCAAGCTTTTGTACGGTATAAAAGGACAGACAGAATCCCTAAAGGCATCTATGTCATGAAAAAAAAAATTGCTTTCTTCACAAGACGTTTGAGAAATGTTTTCTTAGATGAACTTTTTCTAGCGAAGTTGTCGAGACTTTTTACACCGTTTTTTGTAAGTGCTCTGAGACCCTTATTTTTTAAAAGCGAAAGACTTTGGACATTGCTGGACTTTGGACATTGCTGGCTGCACGAAACTAGAGGTAAAGGCGGAATTGCTTTTCCATATTGTTGAAATTTCGTTCGTTTTTACAGCTGGTTACCGAGTTTCAGGAACTTGTTATACTCGTATCTGAAGTTGGTGCGTCGTATTTTTTCTTATTAAAGTTAACTTTCAAATTCTTGTGAAGTGTATATGTTTGTATACACGTTAACAAAACCTAAAACCATTCGCATCGTTTGGTAAAGTGTAAAGATTTATTGCAGCAATTATGCCCCTATAACAACGCTCCGAATTACATTACTAAAGGCCACAACATAAACATTGCGTGATAAAATAGTCAAACTGCTTATTAAATTAGACGGGTGTGGAATAAATGCAACGTGTAAATAAAACACAAAAAGAAAACAATAATTACAAACACGACATTTCATGCAACAATGTCGTGCACCTGTACACTCCACGGGGAGCCCGTCTCCCATAGAAATTGCAATTTCATTTCATTTTAATGCGACTGTTTACCTTCTATATAATCCAGTTAGGGGGTGAGCAGAGCCCGGCCATTACGTATTTCTGACACGGCACTGTTTTTTGTTAGACTAAACAGAGATAATATTTTTAAAACGCTGTGCGAAATAAATTTTTGTTATTCTTTGTATCGTAGAAGAAAAAGACTCTCGTGTCGAATGCAAATTAATCGATTTATTTTTTGGAGTTCTTTGTGCAGCAGTGCTATTCTGTAAGAACTCACGTGCGAATTCGATTCATATCTCATTTTCGATTACACTTCGTAACTCACCTGAAGTGAAAAGTATTTGATATTCTGACTGTCAAGTTAAGTTCGCTTCACCTATGTTCTCACTTAGTGGCGCTAGTGTAGTTTTCATCAAGTTACAGAATACCAAATACAGTTTTCACCGCAGAATCAGAAGTGAGAACTGGAGTGAGTTCTTACAGAATAGCATTGCTGGTTTTGTTTCCGACTAGACAATAAGTAACGCAAATCAGGAACTAGTGCCTATTCGTGATATCGTTTATCGATTCCAACTCTTAATAAGCTTAGTAAACGATCATGCTCAATCTTTGACCCTGACGGTTATTGTTCGATTTTTTAAATAAGGAATTTAAGTAAAAAATGTATTATTCAAATTCTACTTGATTCGAAATCTTGTCAAAATTAGGCATACAAGTTGGGATTAACTCTGAAATGAGAACAATAATGATTTGTGATTGATTGATAGCTAATTCCACCACAGACACACATTCCTAACTACATTTTTCTTTCGCAGCTATTTTGTGACTTTAAAACAGCTCACAGTAATGTTGAAATTGGCCACTCTAATCAATTAATTTAAATGGTTCGCCGTGTCGCTTAAGGCAGCTCCTAGCTCTTTTTCACCCGTTCAAATACTGTAGCAGTATCCAGAAATATAAAAGCTATTTCACATAAATCAATAACTTACCTCTGTGACTGTAAACGCGTGCGCTATTATGATTAATAGCCCTTTTGCTCGTTACTCGCGGCGGCCATTTTGTTCGATAGAGGTAGACCGTAGACACTTTCGTGAATATAGAAACATAGGTACGTAATGTATACGTATTAATGTACAGCTGGTTCTGCATTGCGCTGGTCGTGCCGTTTGCTCGTGTAGAAATTATTTATTTAACCTTGAACTTAGACTTGTTATTATTTCAAGTTCAATGCTGTGTTTTTATAGTGATAATTGTGACACTGTTCGGTTGATGCTGAGCATAATAATTAATGAACGTACACACACATAGGTAGGTTTATTGTTTCTAGAATACGGTCGCGCCACGTTTGTCTACGATATCCTTTAGGCTCGGTATTTGGTAATGCGATATGGCTTTTAAAAAGCCTATTTTGTTTACATAGCCTATGTATGTATGCGACTATGCGATACTTGGACGTTTCATGTTAAGAAACGAACAATTCCAGATAAATGGAGATAGCAGCAGTAAAATTACATAAGTATTCGTGCCATTCGTGGTTTATGTCACAATCAAAGTATTGATTAATGAGTTTTTTGATACAGTTTGTCTTACATTTAGGTTATGGAACTCAAAAAAAAAATCACCCCTAAAACACCAGCTAGCAAAATCGCTTTATAACGCATGATTTATAAGATAATAATTCTTGTACATGTTTTATAACGGCATTAGTTTTACAACTCTCTTTATAAAAGCATGTTTTAAGTGTTTTTTGCTAATATGGCATATCGGTTTTATCACTTCGACTTAGATACGTTTATATAACTAATTTAAATGTCCTTTATAAAACATTGGACATATAGAAGCATATAATATGGTTTTTCAGACATATAATAATTTAGTCTTGTAGTCGCATTGGCCTCATACTATTTGTAAAATTAATAGAGCTATTATAAAACCTATTCCTTTATAATGTTTATTTGAATGCAGCTTAAGAGCTAATGCAAAAATGCAAGTTACATAGCTTCTATAAGTAAATAAAGTGTTGACTGCACCTGTATGTAACAGGTATAAGAACTTTATTCTTATATGTATGTTTGATTTTGCCTTTACATAAGTTTGTCATCAGCCATGATATTTTAGAATCGGTAACTATAATAGAGACTCGGTATTGTGAAAATGGATTTAAATGACTGGAAAAAACTAAAGCGAAGTGGTTCTAGAAGAAAGGTGAAGAAAAGCTACGAAGCTATGATGTCATCAAATTCGTTAGTAGCGACTCCGTCCAGGGTAGAGATGAAAGAAAATGTTATGGGTTCTGTAGAATTATTTAGCACAAAATTTTGTCAATGACACTTTCGATGAAGATTTCTTAAAAGGTTACCTTACTCAAAGCGATAATGAATCATCTGATAGTACCCCATTCATTACCAACAGATGCTGTTTTATTTCACACCCAATGAACAACTGCCTATGAAATCTTCGTGACGGTAGCAAAACGAACAAGCCACACGTTTTGACTAAAATATAGAATTTGTGAAGGTAGGCCTGGTAAAGTTAGGGCGCATAGATCAAAAATCTTGACTCTACATGAGATCTGACCACTTTTTCATATATTTTGAGTAAGGTGTAGTGTAGAGCTTGTAGGTTTAGAGCGTGCAGTCTTTAGAGCCTGTATATCCATAATTTTACGTTATTAATATAAAAAAACGTAATTGTGTTAGAAAAAAATAATTAAATAAGGCTTAGGGTAGTTGGTAAGTAGCAAATTTCGCACTCGAATAATGACACCACAACGCACCAATAATGACTCACTTAAATAATGACACCATAAATGTTATCATAGAATAAATATTTTATTTTTTCTTTTGTGATAATGAAGTAGGACGGAAGATTCGAAATAGTCTGATTGTGACATTCAAAGCATTCTTCTCTTATTATAAAATATGTGATTTGCCAAGGCCATATCAGTTCAGTAAACAATTCGTGGAAATCGACTTTTGTCAAGAAACGGTCCACATCCATATTAGATACTGTCTGGGTTCTGTAGAATAAAAAAGAGTGCAGAGTAATAGGCATTCACAAAATGTTATTATAAAAAATCTATACTTCTATACTATATTATAATATTATAATATTATAAAGCTGAAGAGTTTGTTTGTTTGTTTGTTTGTTTGTTTGTTTGTTTGAACGCGCTAATCTCAGGAACTACTGGTCCGATTTGAAAAAATCTTTCAGTGTTAGATAGCCCATTCATCGAGGAAGGCTATAGGCTATATTTTATCCCCATATTCCCACGGGAACGGGAACTACGCGGGTGAAACCGCGAGGCGCTGCTAGTAAAAAATAAGTGGAGACTGAACCCTAAAATCTTTCAATATGGTTTAATATATTTGTACTAGCCTGCTACAATAAGGGTACATGACTTTTAAAGGATTTATAAAAACATTTGATTTGCTAATCCTTCTTATAGTAGTAATTAACAGGAACTCAGAAAAATAAAATAGCTTTTAAAATTAAAAAAAGATAAAATTAACGAGGCGCATTAAAAATTTGCCATAAAACTTATCCACATTTCTCACAAATCTGCTTTTCCACATAAATTTCCAGTACTATATACGAAAATAGAGCGATGTAGTCAAGTCTAGCTGTCATGCAAACAATTAATGTCTTTTATAAACCACGTACTGAGGCAAATCGCGTAAATATATCATTTACTTCTCATTTTCGTGTTGCGTTTGCTGCAATACGAGAAATCGCCCTCATAGTCGTATTTTGTTAGCGGTTGTAAGGGTAATTTGTTGCATAAAAGCAAATGTCTTGCCTATTTATAGTTAATCAGCCATACAATATGCCTTTACATGACGAGTTTAAGGGGGATTAGCTTATTATAAGGTAACTATAAAATATCTACAAGGTTTGACTTCTTATAATTTGTGCCCAAACACAGTCTTATTAGTATTAATATGGCCTTTATAAAATATATATTTTTGGCTTTAATGGCATTTATAGAGCAACTTTTTGCTACTTGATAGTATTTAAAGTTGATATTACATCCAAATTAACAAAATTAATTTGGATGATGGAACTTTTATAATAAACATTTTAAAATACAATATTAAATTTTAAACCACAGGTAATAGTTACACAGTTACATGTTCCTAAGAAGGAATTCGTCAATGATATAATAGCATTTTTTACCAAAAGAATGTATGTATTTGTGGTCTCTACTTCAAATATTCCATTCAAAATCCGGGAATAGAAAAATAAACACCAATGTATTTTAATAATACCTTTTTTCCACAAAAGAAATGGTTCCCTCCTATATTACACACCATTCTGCGTTGTATACGCACCTATAAAAGTGGATGACACAGCAACCTGTCTGTTCTGCATCCTGTTCCATTTTCCACAATAAGAACGTTCCAGCCCCATATCCGCCCGTAACGGTTAATGAAATCATGGTTATGGGGCTATAACCATATCGAATGGGGCTGGTATAGGGTTCTTTATTAGTTCCTATTATTATCGTGAAATTCGTGAATTATGTCAACTTAGGGTTATGTTCGTGAGCGATCTTGATAGTGGCTCAGCGGTTTATGGCTGGTCCCTTAATCCCCGTACGTTTGTTTTGCTTTTAGATATTAATTATTTATTTGTAATTAACATTTCGATTTGATCGCATTCGAAACACGATACTGCGCTCAAAAACACATATCGTTGACGTGGCTCAGAAGGCTGCCCAGCTTAAATGGGACTGGGCTGGACTTGTCTGTTGTATGCCCATCGAGCCACCGCTCATTCTCTCATTTTGTGTTTTGTAGGCTCACCAGGCCCTAAAATCGCGAGACGGGGCCGCGGCAGACCACGACCAAACATAGGTGCATTATCGCGCAAATAGGTGAACAGAACCTAAAAAACTCCATTTCTATTTCATATGCTACCACCGCTTAATTAAATAAAATGTCTGAACCTTTTTTTTTGTTGGATGGGAAATCATCAAATGACCCCTCCCGCCCTGGGTGGAGCGGTAGGGAGTGTCAGACTCTTACTGACTGAAACCCACCCGTGTTCCTCTTGTGCCCTTTGCGTTCCAGGGCCGCGGTAACTCTTTCGAACAAATTCCGCAGCCCTAGCAGGCATTGACCCTATGGGGCCCCGTCCCTGGTGCTGACACAATGTCTGAACCTAAGTACAGCCATTTGCATTGAAATGATACATCCTTATCAATAATATAAACGAGAAAGTTTGTATGTATGAATTGATGTTTGTTACACTTTCACGTCAGAACGGTTGAACGAATCTGGATGAAATTTGGCACAGAGGTAGATTATAGTCTGGAATTACATACAGGACTTTTTATCCCAGGACTATGTTCCCTTGGGATAATTTGCGCCATTCACGCGGGCGGAGCCGCGGGCGGCAACTAGTAATACATAAGTGACTCAAAACCTATTGTTAGGCTCAAAATAAGAACGAAACCAGACATATAATATTAATTTATATCTTTGTACATATTATGTGTGTGTTTTCTATTTTCGATACCACAAATTTTACTAAAACCCATAATTCCGCGTTACTGACAAGTCCTTCATAACCAAGGCCTAACCTTAACAACCAATAACTTACAAAAACGGTACAATAACAAAATACTTCACGGTTTTGGCAAAACGCGCCAAGTTCGGGCTCGCGTGCGACCGGAGTAAGTGCGGGGCGGCACGCCAGCACGCCACGGATCGATAACTTTACCTGGGGCCGTATTATGACATCTTAAAACCATCATGTTTTCTGTGTGAGAAAAGGATAGTGCTATTCGTCCTGTATAGCTCCGTCTCTTTTTCACACCGAAAACATGATGGTTTTAAGAGGTCATAATACGGCCCCTGGCCTTACTGCCTTGCAGGTGGCGGGGCGGCGGGGAAATCCCGATGTTTTGTGAATTGGGTTGTGTAACTTTTTCATCATCTGCCTAGCCTTTTCTCAACTATATTGGGGTCGGCTTCCAGTCATACCGTATTCAGCTGGATAAACAGGTATTCAGCTGAATCCGGTATGACTGGAAGCTGGTAGGCAGCCGCTCCACGTTGAATACAGATTTAACGTGGAGCGGCTGCCTGCTACCAGACCTTCACAACCCATTAACTGGGGAACACGGTACTTCTTGGCAAGACTGGTGTCTGATTTTCTGGCTTCTGATAATCCGTAACGACTGTCAAAGATCTACAAATGACAACCGGGACCAACGCCTTAACGTGCTTTCCGAGACACGCAGGAAACTCGGTATGTTAAGATGGTCTTCCATCCTCAGACCAAACTTGCCAAGCGTTAATTTACCTTGAAGATCGACCTGTGCGGCTGTTATTCTGTAGTCACGAACTCCCTAACTAAAAGAATGAGTATCAAGCGATTTTAGTCGCTTCTATACATCTCTATTCCAATCATGTCAATGCTGAACAATATGTTATAGTTTGCAGCGCGAATAAGGCCACTGAATATAACTCTGCATTTTCATTAACGTAGCACTTTGCTACGCCGTAGCGCTACGTGCTACGAGCTACGAACGTTCATATGAAGGACACATACATTGTATTCTCAACCAATGTCTTTTATACATTTACTAGCGACCCGCCCCGGCTTCGCACGGGTGCAATCATAGAAATATAAAATACAGGAGAAGTGGCAAGGGGGCGTGTCGGTGTCCTCGCGACATGCTCTGGGCGAGCATGTCTTACGCAATGGTCGAATCCGCGAACTAGTGCGCTTACGACCGTGAGCGTGATAAGATATAAGAATGCCGTGTTGTTCAGTGTTTTCTTGTAAAAACCGAAGCATAAACCAAAACTTTGTTAATTATGGTATCACTTACCATATCAAAATACAAGTATTTTACTATATTTGTCTTTAAAATCATGAAAAACAACAAATCGTAAAATATTTCTTGCTTATACTATGTTATTTTTGTTTTCAAATGTCACAGCGACAATAACATATTACAATGAATACACTGCTCCTTAACCACTACCTAAGTTTGTCGCTAAGTGACTGGATGAGCAATGTAAAAATCACAAAACGATACTTTAGCAAGCCGATGTATCGCATAGTACGGCCGCTGCTTCTTGCCGCGAGTTAGTGATGTAATTGTGCAGATACACTGTCGACAACAATGTCGATTGTTGAATGAAATATTACAAAAGTGTACCAAACTTTCTTAGATTGCAATAAATTTTTGGTAAATAATCGTTCAAGTGTTTTTGGCTTTGAATTATCGTATGTATGCCTTATCCTCGTGCTACTTCCTTACTTTTTATGGTAATTGTATTTTACTTTCGATTAAGTTTCGAATGCATTATAGTAATCGGCATGTTTAAGATAATATATTAGTGACCTTTGCTTAAAATAGTCAACATATTCATGCTATTTATTTGTTATACATGGGCAGCATGGCGTGTGTAATAAATGCCAGAATCGATAAGTCAATCACTAGCGTATATGTAAAATAAATTGCTTTTGCACAGCACAACGATACCCAGCGTTGTTTTTGTGTGAGTAAGTTGCACGGTGTACTGTAAATATACGCTGTGTTTATTAGGATAAGGTTTATAATTGATTGTGTAGTACAGTCCGATTTCAAAAATGCGGGTGTGTGCGCGACTGCGTATCTATTGCTTTTACTGAACTGCATTCGTAGTAGTTGCCGGGTGGTAGGGCAAAACAGGAGACACAGGTTCCGATACATTTTCGGCTACAGGGCATATCTCCTTGTTTATTATATCTATGGGTGCAATGTAGATACGAATGTTTTTTCTACTATAATATGCGTGTATTAAAGATATAAACCTTCCTCTTGAATCACTCTAATCTATCAAATCTATTAAAAAAAACCGCATCAAAGTCCGTTGCGTAGTTTTAAAGATCTAAGCATACATAGGGGTATAGGGACAGAGAAAGCGAATTTGTTTTATACTGAGTAGTGATGTTTTCCTCGGTCACCAAGTTTTCATAACATAATATCACACCAGTTATCCGCCGAAGGGTCTACATATATTCAGAAAGATCAGAATGCAAGCAGCAGGAGAATATCCTGATAATAGAACAGAATCGAAATATTTATTTGTGAAGAACACCCATAGAATTACAATATTAGATAAGATAACCTCGGTAACATATACCAACAGGCAAAACAAAAACAACTGTTTATAATACCCCGAGGCGACAGTGTTTTTCCTCTCCAATTAAATTAGTCCAGTAATCCAGAAGACATCGTAGTGTATTACGTTTCTAAAGAAAATATTTTCCCTCCGTGCACGCATGGCTGTCTGGTACTATTTATATCGGTCTGTGTGTTCATTTGTTCCGTTCTGAAGAGTGCTCGCGACGAGGGGGCTCACAGGAGCCTCTCGAGAGCTAATTGATTAAGCAAACATGGATGGTTTGTTTACAGATCAATGTGGAAGTAGGAATGAAGAGGAGATTGCTTTTCTATCTGTTTTATTTCTCCTAGTTATTTATTCAAAATTTAACAGTTATTGGGTTGTAGAGGTCTGGTAGGCAGCCGCTCCACGTTAAATACTGGTATTCAGTTGAATTCGGTATGACTGGAAGCCGACCCCAATATAGTTGGGAAAAGGCTAGGCAGATGATGATTTATTTAAACTTTATGTGCGATAGTGGTACATGGGCGGACTGAATGCAACAAGGCATTCTCTACCAGTCAACCTTTGGGTCAAAAAGACAACACTGTAGTAGGTGTACAACAAATTAATAAAATACAAAATATATTTTTTGGGAAAGAAATACTACTAAAATACATAGATGCTAAAATAACAAACTAATAAATATTATGTTTTATAATATTTTTTATGTATGAGAGAACTTATAATAATTATGACGAAAACCAAACTAAGAATGACAAGCTTTTAAGTAGAGTTTACGGATTTTACGCTTAAAGGAAAATTTAAACTCTGCCTTCTTGATGTCAAACGGTAGCATATTCCAGAGTTGAATGGCAGAAATAGCGTAGGTTTTAGACATAAACCCGTTATCTTGATGTGTTGATTTAATTTTGCATCCTTTTCAACTTTGAATTGTTTTGCATACGGTTCTTTTTGCCACATGTATGACTAAATGCTACTTTAATATTTATCTAGCTTCTGCCCGTTTACTACTTTACCCCCGATTTTAAAACTCTCACCCCGATCGGTTTAAAGTTGACAAAGTTTCATACAAAGTTTCATCCCCTATTTTATCCCCTTGGGGGTAGAATTAATCAAAATCCTTTCTTAGCGGATGCCTACGTCATAACATCTACCTGCATGCCAAATTTCAGTCCGACCCGTTCAGTAGTTTGGGCTGTGCGTTGATAGATCACTATGTCAGTCAGTCACTTTTGAGTTATATATATTTAGAAGAAGAAGATAACGAGGATAAATCTCATGCACACATTACATAAGTACCTATTCATTTCTATCAGAGAGAGTGTGCCATAATCCAACATGCTGGCACGGCGCGTATTGATCGATGCCCAATCGTAAGTACCTAAGTACTAATCTGCCTACCTTTTCCACCTATGTTATGGTCGGCTTCCAGTCTAACCTGTTACAGCTGAATACCAGTATTTAACAAGGAACGACTGCCTGTATAACCTCCATAACCCAGTAACGGGACAACATGACACTCCTCCTAGATTATTTGACTCGTGACGACTGTCAAAGATGAAATGGATACACAAGCGGGGACCGACAAGTTAACGTGCTTTTAGAAGCACAAAGGAGTTTCGGTATTTATTGGAGTGACCTATCCACGAGATAACCTCGACTTCTTCTTCTTCTTTGTCGCTCCCTGGCCGCTCATGATTGCAACTGCATACGATGCATATCCAAGCCATGTGATCTTCCGCTGTATGAACTGCTTTATACAAGCCTCCAACAGCTTTTGTTATGGTGTCACACTATTTTACCGACCTTGAAGATCGACCCGAGCGGCATCGAAAGCTTTTTCTAAATTCTTTTGACCCAAATGTAAATCGCAAAAAATATGGTGACTCAGTTTAGCCTTGCCTCCCTCGCTTACCTGGGGTTAGTTTAGTTTTATGTCCCACTGCAAACATATAAGTTCTAAGCACAGTTCGAGTAGGCGGCACGCGACACTTCCTGCCTCGAATAGCTTACTTGATTACTAACACTGAAATGCAAGTAGTGGTGCAAGTGTTGAAAATAGTGAGGCTGACGATGAAGACTTTACAAACGCAAATATTCTTTTCCTATGTCGTTCATCGTTCGTATGACTGCGTACCCGTTGGACCTCCAAGTTTGGACCTCACTGACTATCATGACCCTTTGGACCTCCTTGTGCCGTTTCGACCTTAAAACTTGGATTTTGCCTATACTTTAGTGCCCATTGGACCCCCTATTAAACAACGTGTTCCGTTGGACCCATTTTTTTACATCTTCGTATGAAAAGCTAAAGTACAATCGTGCACAAAAGTGAGACACTTTATCAAAAATAAAACACGATGCAATAAATAAATCAATATGTTTATTCAAAGATATAAAAGCAACAACGTCAGCTTTATAGGTTCAGGGGTTTGGGCCCTGCGTTGGTGACTTAGTGAATGAGTCAGGACTTTGATTTTTATATGTATAGATAAAATCATCTATTCCAATTAGATCACGTATTTACCCGATTATAAATCTTTAAGTTGGTATATTCCTACAGGTTGTACCAGAAGGGTGTGGATAATTGTTAATATAAAATAATGTGTATTATAAGTAAAGTAATGTATATAAATCACAGATCAAATATTAAAATCAGTTTTATCCTAAAGTTAACAGACTGAAGATATAAAAATAATAATTATTATATTATACATGGTTTAAGATCACAAATTCTAATTACAATTAAATAACAGTAATGCCATTACATGATCTTTATTTTTTTAAGCAATTAAAGTACCTATATTATTGAATACAAATCATATAAATGATTATAATCACAGTATATCATAGAATTTACTTACATTTTTGCAAGCAAAACCTAAATATGGCGGCTTTTCTCAAAATTAAAACGTTGTAGCCTGACATGTCAGTGTTACCTAATCTGACGACTCAATGTCGACGGTAATATTCATAATGTTGCAACATTAAGTTATTTTTTTTTAAATAAATTTGTAAATATAACTATATATTTTACATGTTTCTAAATCACTGTTCAGTGTTATTATCGTTTATTTTGTTCGTAAATATAAAATATTGTATATTTTAAGTAAAATAGAGTATATAAATCACAGATCAAATATTGAAATCAGTCTTATCCCAAAGTTCAGACAAAAGATATAAAAATAATAATAATAATGATTAACATGGTTTTAGATCACAAATTCTAATTACAATTAAATAACAATATTGCCATAAGGTGAGTTTACAAAAATAACATTACATAAATGTTAAAAAAAAAATAACATTAAATCACAGATCAATTTATAATCACAGTATGTCTTTAGAATTTACTTAGACTAAATTTGGACCTAAATTAACCTAAGTATGGAAGCTTAGTTAGCTTCCATACTTAGGTTTTACACATAAAAAATAACATCATCAATCTCAAGTCAAGCTCAAGTAACAGAATTTTCAAATAATTTTTTGGAAGGACATTAAGTATTGTTAAATGACAAACACTTAAAATACATATGTAAGCAGCTTCTCTAAGCAATGACCTACATTAATATAATTGTTATCTAATTGCTCTAGAATATAAGCGATTTTTAATATGAAAGCTATTATAGCATTGTATAATGCATTGGTGAGGAGCCAATTAGAATGTAACGCAGTCATCTGGGCTCCGCATGAAGCTAAATATAGTCTCATGCTGGAGAGGGTGCAAAATAAGTTTATGAGGTATTTATATATGCGGTATTACGGAGTCTATCCCTTTTACCCGTTAATGTATCCAACCTTATTTATTTTAGGTATGGTAGGATACAATGAGCTAAGGGTTAGGAGGGATCTTGCACTCGCCACATATATATTTAAATTATTGAGAGGGAAGGTGCATAATGCAGTTATTTTAGGCCAGGTGAGTCTGTGTGTTCCGGACAGGTACGTGTGGCGACGACGGCAGCCACGACTGCTAGTGGAGCCGCGTGCTCGGACCAACCTTTTAAAGGAGGCGCCGCTGACGCGTGCACTCCGCACGCTCAACCTCATAGCGAGAGAGACGGACTTATTCCATTGTTCTCTGGGTGAATTCACAAGGAATGCTTTGTTTGTAATTAGTTATAGATATTAGTTCTAAGTAACAATTAAGTTAAGTATTAAGGTAAGCAATTAAGTTAGGTTAAGGCGCATTTACCGCATTGGTTAGCTGTAATGGTAAATGTAAGTTGATAAATAAATAAATAAATAAATAAAAAAAAAAATCTTTTTCTATGTACTCTTTGCGCTTATTTAGTATTTGGTGTCCATTTTCTAGTTTTGCTATAGTTAAACTTGTCATTGATGCGTCTGTTTTAATTATGCTCAAAAATTGTAAAATATTTGGCTTTGTATTACCACACAACTTTTTATTAATACTCGAGTGCCATGCTTCCACGCTATTAGTTGTACGATGTCTTTCAGAGTTGAAACACCAGATTCTTCGCATGTCTTCTTTTTGCAGCCATTGTTTTGTAAAATAGTCATTAAATTTAACTAAATTTTCATTTTCTTCGGACCAGTCCTCCATAATATAAAACCAACCTTCATCTGTGGCTTGTTCTGGTAATAATGCTAAAGCGGCACATAAAGCAACATGTCGCTTACACGCGCGATTTTTTAAGATGTGCAGACTCTTTGCTTTTTTACTTAAAGCCTGAGTAAAATGAAAAAAACATCCCTTAATGTCCACTTCAGGAAAAACTGACTGAATAGCATTCATTTGCGCAGTTTCAAAATCTGTAGTAAATTTTTCTGGCTTCCAAGATGGATTTTGCGATAGTAATAATTGAAAAATAATTTGATAAGTTTCTTCTTTTTTATCAGTAACCAAAGCATATATCAATGGTTTAATATTTGTGCTTTTTTCGGTGCTACCGAGATCTCCGTGAATACTGTACATTTGTACAAACGGCGGTACTACGCATTTAAACGTCCCATCTGCAAAAAAATGTTTCACCGTTTTCAATTTTTCTCTTGCTTCTTTTGATGAAAATATTAAAATTCTTCGAGCACCTTCTTGATAGTCAGCCATTAAAAAGTCGTTGTATTTTACAGGAACTTTGACATCTGTAACTGTTTTTGGCTTAATATTATCGATGCCAAATTCTTTTCTGCGACTGTTATAGAGTCCATGCTTCACATTATTAAAATTAGGTATCCGGGTCAATAGGTTAAGACCTCTATCCTTCAACCGGTTAACGCCTTCATTATATATTGTTTGCAGAGGAAGAACTCCTTGTCCAGATTCAACTTTCCATGTACTTATTTCTTTCTTTATTTCATTGCCAGCGTGATCACGTACACAATTGTTACTGTGACTGACTTTGTTCATAATCGTATTTCCTTTAATTGTTATAGTGCCGCGACACTTCGATTTATATTTGCAATTCCACCGTGAGGACCCATTTTTATTATCTTTTTTTTTTATAGTACTGGTAACCATCATTTAGCAGAATCTCACCACCTCTTTTAGATGTCACGAAACAAAGTTCTTGTGTTTTATCTATATTATTATGTCGACTTGTTGAAGGGACTACTTCTATTTGAGACATTATTCATTAACAATGATTCTTCTTTAATCTGAAACAGGCCATTAAATATATTCGTTTTATTTAAGTTATTATTTTACACGAAATAAGTAGTGAGTAAATTTACCACAACATAAAAGACAACTAATTGAGTAAACTCAGCTATAAGAAAAAGAAATAAGAAATTAAAAATAAGAAAAACAATTGGACTAAAATCTTATTTTTATTTTTATTTTTTATTTATTATTATAACCAACTTGCCTTTACAGTTCAATACCACACAAACAAGTTACTGGTCTGTACAAAAATAAAAAGTTAGAAGAAAAAAAAAACTGAATTAAATAATAGAAAAGAAATTAAAATTATCAAAAATAAAATAGAAATTAACAATGTCAAAAAATTATCAACTTACAATTTTAAATAATATAATAATATTAAATCCAAAATAAAACCGAAAATAAACAATTATTTAAAAAACAAACATAATAATAAATTATCATTAAATTAGACACACGAGATTGTACTAGAGGCAGCAATGGACTCTAGGTAACGACTCGCAGTGCTCAGGAATCTCAGCTCAGTTGACGCAAATATATCCAACGTGTCGTCAAATAATAAAATGTTGTTCGTAAGTGTGAGAGCTACATATAATGGACTGGTTCTAAGGGATTTGGAACCGATTTGGGGCACTGAAAATAGAGGACGTTGCCGAGGACGAAGTGTATGACAGATAGGAAGAGGTATATTAAAAGAAATGCGCTGTAAAAGCGTCGAGTTAAAGCAGGAACCACGAATAAGACGGAAGAAATATTTAACTGTAGCAAGATTTCTTCTGACTTCCAAACTTTGGTAGGCTACCATGCCCAGCACAAATGGTGTAGGATATAAGTACGGATAATAACCATACAATTTTAAGTAAAGGTAGCGTAAAAAAGACTTTTGGACTTTTTCAATGACCAAGGTATAAGTTTTCTCGTGTGGGTTCCAAATTACACTATTGGTTTCAAGTATACTGCGAATGTATGAATTGTATAAAAGGGTTATGGCTTGTCTATTATTAAATATTTTTGCCTGACGCAAGACGAAACCTAAGTTTTTCCGGGATTTGTTACAGATCTGAATTATGTGCTGGTTAAAGCTTAAGCGTGGATCAAAGTTTGTGCCTAGATCGCGCACAGTTGTAACACGTTCCAAGGGCTCGTTGTTCAGAGTGTAGGTATTGAGTACGGGCCGTGTAGCTTTTGAGAATGTCATGATAGCGCATTTACTGACATTGAGGTTGAGGTTATTTTCCATGCTCCAAGTATGAATATTGTTAATGTCGTGCTGTAGTATGGCTGTATCACTGGAGCTGACTATTGGGAACGCTATTTTGACATCATCAGCATACATTAAGACCGTTGAATGTTTTATATATGTGGGTAGATCGTTAACTACTATTAAAAAGAATAAAGGCCCAAGGTTAGTACCCTGCCCTATGCCAGAGGTTACCGGATAGCGCTCCGAATCAGCATTCAAATACGTGACATATTGTTGGCGTCCATGCAAGTAATTTGCAAAGAACTTAAGCAATCAGCAAAAATCTATAACAATAATTAGGTAACTTATGAAGAGTGTCCATAAAACAAAGTTCCAAAGAAGACTAAAGTGTATTATTATGATTTTATTTTATTTTAATCATAACCAATGTTACTAATAATGACACATTTTGCACCGGCTAGTCGACGGTCGGCTGGAGTCGTGTGTGTATGAACAAATTAATTAATGTATAATAATTTGGTGGAATGCTAGCATGACTAATTTTACAAATTCACAGTATGGTAAGTAATAATTGTTCAATAATTAGCAGAGACAAATTAAATATAGAAATAATAGTGACAAAATTATCAGAAAAGAAAACCACGGAAGATTTGAAATATACATCCAAATAAAATCACTTAAACATGTAACAGATAAAGTAATTTAATACTTACCAGGTACTTAATTAAACGTTTCCTTGTTTTCTTATTACTTGTGATTATCACCTTTTACCACACGGATTGCACAAATGCACACACGTCAACAACTTAAAGCTCCAACTAATTGTAATGTAATGCAAAATGTCACTGTTTTGTTTTTGCTGGCCTGCGATCCCTCTAATACTCACCCCGCACCATACCCCTTTGTCTACTCCCCTCCCTGCGCCCCCGCGCGCCGAAGAGAGCGAGGAAAGGTCTAGCTTAGACGCGAGTTTGCCTTGCGTATGTCCAAAAAATGATAATGTTCGATTGTCTATTTTACTTATAAAACATATTACACTTTATATACATAAGTTTCATTGGTGTTTCTACATGAAGGTTACCAAAATAATAATAATAGTAATACCGTGTATTTGCTTAGGTACTTGTTTCGTCAATTTTTTTGATTTCCATTTAACAATTTTCAACATAACTGTACCCCTTTCCCAACTAAATAACATTGAACGAACAACAAATGAACACATATTTTTTGAAGGTCCAAAGGGTACTAAAAAAGAGGTCCAACGTTTACTTTTTTACTTGTTTTAATTTTGAAGGTCCAACGGGTACTACAAATGAGGTCCAATGGGCACATTGATTATTTTATTTTGAAGAGGGTCCAAAGGGACCTAAAAATTAGGTCGAACGGGTAACATTTGTAATAGGGTCTAATCTTTGAGGTCCAACGGGTACGCAACCGTTCGTATCTTGCATAAGCATAATCAGCCTTTTAACGTTCTCACTGCTGGGACACAGGCCTCCTCTCTAGGAGAGGGAATGGGCCGTAATCCACCACGCGGGCCCAGTGCGGGTTGGTGATTGTCACATGTCTTCGAATGTTTGGTTCTAGGACATGCCGGTTTCCTCACGATGTTTTCCTTCACCGTTTTGAGAGCGGTGGTGATTACATTTTGATTTAATAGATAAATCAATTTTTAGAAAAAAAAAAAAAACAACCAAACCAAGAACTACTTGCCTATTGCTCTGCCTTTCACACGATTCTTAGCATTATGCTGAGTTTACGCCGTTATACACAGATGTGACACATATTTTCTAAATTCTACTAAATAAGTCACTTTTTTAATGTAATGGCTACGTCATACTTGGTGAAAAAAAATAAAACTATTTTTATTTCTTAAAACTTCGTGGCCAAGGATGGAGTTGATGTTTTAATAATAAATAAGTATCTTTGTCCAGGTGCTATGAAGGATATTTTTTATATTCAGACTACTGATTGGGCACACTAAGGCGCATTATCTCAATCAAACTCAGTATTCCTACTACACCATAAACTTTAATTCACAACTCACATAACCGAAGACACGGTTGGCGCAGTGGTTGAGGGATTGGCTGCTGCACTACGTGCCGTGCGTGGGTTTGATTCCCGCACGTAACAAATATTTGTATGGCCTACAGATAGTTGTTTCAGGTCTGGCTGTTTGTGAGATGGTATGTTTGTAAACGCACCCACCACCCACGACACAGGAGGGGCAATGTTGTTTAAAACAAAAAAAAAAATAATAACCTGACATTTTCCGCCCTGTCTTCATAACTTGTACCCCACGGTACAACAACAGAACACCGTGCTTTTTACCATAGAGTCGCCGTGACCCGCATACACTCAGCCTTGGCCGAACGTTCATTATACTGATGTAGCTCTCTATTCGAAACGTTGCTTTATTTATTACTAGCAGCGGCCACCCGCATATTTCTCGTTCCCGTAGGAGTTTGGGCATAAAATATAGCCTATGTCACCCGGGGATAGTGTAGCTTCCAAACAGCGAAATAATTATTCAAATCGGTTCAGTAGTTTCGGAGCCTCTTCAAACCTATACAAACAAACAAACAAATATTTCCTCTTTATAATAGTAGTATAGATTATTTTTTAATACTTAATGACTTGTCGAGTATTTTCATGAAACTTGATTGACGTTTGTTGGTTTCTTATCGCTGATTAGTTAACAACTAATATAACAATAGGCGGCTTAATCGCTAGTAGCGATCTTTAGAATTTGCATAAAAACCTAAACCTTAAGAGTTAGTTTAGAACTTTTTATAAAAAGACTTTAGAGAGAAAAAGAGGGTATTTTTTACGATGTATAGAAAACTTGCTCTCACTGTCTTTAAAGTGTTTTTGTGAAAATTTCTCAACAAACTTTTTAGGTGAAAGTACTTGAGTTTACGCATTAAATTTTACAAAAACGTTTTCACTCATTCCCATTAATAAGGGCTTGCAAGTGTTTGTCAAATACATCAATCACTTTTAGTGGTTGAACGTAGTTGGTAAAATCCCATTTTAATATAGCAGTCGAAGAAAGACCTCTTTCGCCACAGTGTGTATTATCCTCCAAAAAGATTTCTCAGCTTAACAACGTCGAGACATGTCTCAATAGACTTTTTTCTTTTCTAACCGATTGACTTAGTAGCAACAAAAACTGGGCTCCTAATCACTCTTTCTTTTCCTTCCGTATTTTTACCTTTCCTCATTGAAATTCTCTTCTCGTGCGAAGTCTTAGCCGGGGGATTTTCCGCCCTTTGCGTTTCTAACGAGCCTGTATACAAAGGAGGGTAGGCAGAGCATTGGACGGCTTCAGATGATTACTTCCTACTATATCGGAGGATTTGATTTGATTTTTTGTGCGTGCCTAGTAATCGTAATCTTAGCAGTGGTTTTGATGAAATAACTTGATGACTATGTAGATTATGGAATCGGAAAATAAAAAAACGTTGTTTGCTCAGAGAACATTTTTACTGTGTGACCAACAAACCAATGACACAAGTCAATTATCAAAACGTACGATATTTGAATAGCAAATGGCTTTCGCTGTATCTAAAAAGTTTCAACACTTCCCCTCAAACAACGTCCAGCCATTTATCAGATATCCTCACACTTTACCACACACACCCAAACTCAGATCGCGCACACATTTACTAAACGCCACACGACCTAAGGGTTTTGTCAACACATCTGCTGGATTATCTTTCGAACATACATAATCCAAACACACAACATTCGTTAAAATGCAATTTCTGACATAGTGCGCCCTTATATCAATATGCTTCGTCCTCCTATGCGCTACAGGGTTGTACGCAAGTTTAATGGCACTCTGATTGTCAACAAAAATACGAATAGTCACTAAAGATTCACCTCTTATAAAAGCATTTAGCTGCCGCAAGTGTACTGCCTCCTTAGTTGCCTCCGAAAGAGCAATGTACTCTGCTTCCGTTGATGACAGTGCTACACAAGTTTGCTTACGGCATTCCCAGTTGATCAAGCAGTTACCGCACCTAAAAATAAACCCAGAAAATGATTTTCTGTCTTTGACGTTTCCTCCCCAGTCAGCATCTACGAATCCCGCGATGTCTTGCACCGGCGACTTGGGAAATATCAATGAAAGACCCTTTTTACCCTTAAGGTACCTCAAAACATGTTTAGCTGCCCTCCAATGGCGTTCCTCACAACAGGAATTATACTGCGCCAAGAAATTTACCGCAGCTGCAATGTCCGGGCGAGTGTTACAAGCTAAATAGTTCAGCGAGCCTATGAGCGCTTGAAACCGACGAGAATCTTGGCAGGACAAGAGCTTACCTCCTTCCCCTTCCGCCAAGGTTTTATGGAAATCCATTTCCATCGGAGTTTTCACAGGTTTGCAGTCGGCCATACCGTATTCGTCCAAGATCTTCGAAATTAACCTCTCTTGATTCAAATATATTGCGGTAGCCGTTCTAGACAAAAATATTCCCAAAACTTGCCGTGCTTCCCCTAAATCTTTTATGCTGAAATGTTTCCGAAGATTGTCTAATAAAACTTCCTTTTGCTGTCTGTCTTTGTAAAATAATAAAAAATCATCGACGTATAAAGCAATATAAAAATTATTATTTTTGTAAAGACAGTTGTCAAAGTCACAACGTTTGAAGTTCAAAGACAATAACACTTCATTTACTTTTTCATTCCACGACCGAGAAGCTTGTTTGAGGCCGTATATCGCTTTTTCTAGAAAGCAAACTTTTCCCTTCGAGTTTTCTTCTATGCAACCCTCCGGCTGTTGCATATAAACTCTTTCATGTAAATCACCGTTTAGAAAGGCGGTGTTCACATCAAAATGACTGATGAACAAATCCTTTTCAACAGCCAACGATAGCAGCAGTCTAACTGTCGATCTTCTCACGACCGGTGAATAAGTTTCGAAGTAGTCGACGCCGTAGGACTGAGTAAAACCCTTCGCCACAAGTCGAGCTTTATAGGTCTTGTTACCATCTGCATCGAGCTTGTACTTGAAGATCCACTTATTTCCCACGATCTTAGCTCCTGGTGGCTTGTCGACGAGCTTCCAGACTTTCATTTTTGTACATAGAATCCATCTCCTTCTTCATGGCTTCCTTCCAGTAATCCTGGTCTTTCCGACTCAGGGCTTCCTTAACTGTCAAAGGTTCCGCATCTTCTGTACAGCATGCCAGTCCATGATGATTTCGATCACGGATTCTACTACGTAGAGGATAACGACATTCACCTTCATTTGATTCTTCTCTTTCAACAATCTCTTCAACTCCAACGTTGTCCACCACGACATTTTCTGCTCCGCTATCACCCTTTTCTCCCAACTCCTCTTCCGCATCTTCGTACACTTCAGCTACATCTGTAGAACTCGGCCCTTGAGAAGCACTACCAGGTGTCGAACCTGACTGACCTTCTACCCTCGTGAGTTCCCATATCACTTCAGCACCTTTGTTACCGCTATCTACAAGCTGACTAGGATTCTCTGAAATCGCTGCTGTAGAATTCTCCAAGAAGACTACATCCCGTGCTCTAACAATGACGCGTGGATTACTGGGATTTATAAAACGGTAACCCTTGGTTTCTTCACAGTAACCAACAAAGATATGTTCTACCGCTTTAGGGTTCCATTTCTTCCGAGTTTCCTTAGGCACGTGCACAAACGCTTTCGTTCCAAAAACTCTGAAATGATCAAATGACTGAGCCTTCCCTGTCCACAACTCCTCAGGAATCTTACCATGGTTACCACTGTGAGGCAGCCTATTCTTCGTGTAAACCGCAGTACTACACGCTTCCGCCCACAGTTTCACACTCAGACCCTTTTCCGCCAGCATAGCACGAGCCATCTCCACAATAGTGCGGTTTGCTCGCTCCACTACGCCGTTCTGCTCTGGAGTGTAGGGAACAGTCAACTGATGTTTTATACCCTTCTGACGTAGAAACTCATCGAACTTCTTGTTCACAAATTCTGTTCCATTGTCCGTGCGTATGCACTTCACCTTCAACCCGGTTTCAACCTCTACAGATACTAAAAATATTTTAATATGATTTAAAACCTGATCTTTTGATTTAAGGAAAAATACAAAAGACTTACGTGTATAATCATCTAAAATAACTAGCATGTACCGAGATCCACCGTACGAGGGTTCAGACATAGGACCACAGATATCTATGTGAACTAATTGCAGTTTCTCGACCGCCCTGTAAGCCTCACCAACTGGAAAAGGTAAACGGTGTGCCTTCCCCTTAATACAGGCAATGCAAGGCTCCATTACACTTTTCCCAAAATCCATACCCGGAAGCTTACGTAAATCTTGCTCATTTACGTGTCCAAGCCGCCTGTGCCACAACATCAAAGGATTACCTGCTTTCACTGACGCCAACGCAGTCCCATCTACAACCACTTGACAATCTTCAAGTTTGTAGATCCCCGAGACTTCACTTGCGGTAGCCAAAAGCTTTCCTTTGAAATGGTCTGGAACCAAATGGTGAATTAGCTTACATCCATCTCTGTCAAAACTCACTTTCCATCCATTCTCTACTAATTTGGAAACAGATAACAGATTAACACGCATACAAGGTACATACATGACATCCCTCACAGCAAGCATTCGTCCTTTCATACTTACCATGATGTCACCCTTACCCGCGCATTCCATCTTATCATTATTCGCACATGTCACGTTACTCATAGAGACATTCATAACCAAATCTTTAAATCAGTGTTTGTTGAATGACATATGTGAAGATGCCCCGCTGTCAATGTACCACTCCGTCGGATTGAAGGAGTCCCCGGCGCTGAACGAAGACAGGCTCACGACGTCCTTCGGCTTGGAGGTCGAACCCGCTATCCTTCCTTCAGGACAGTCCGGCTTCTTATGTCCATTCTTTCCACATTTAAAGCATTTTACCTTGGTTATATTCTTCACTTTGTTCCCGTTCCGTTGCTTACTCTTAACAGCAGCCAATGCCGAGTCCGCTAAAGACGATATGCAACCTTGACGTGGTTCTTCTTGCAGTAATTTCTGCCGTACATTTTCTGAAGTAAGTTTCATACCAGAATGTTCCAGTGCCATACGCATGGGTCGGTACTCTTCAGGTAGTCCTCTCAGTAATACAACAGCTACAAGATCATCGTCAAATCCGGTGGCAATATCCTTCAGCTTTTGAGCAAGAGACATAACTGTAGCAACATATTCATGCATAGACGAGTGTTTCTCTAACTTCTCGTCCAGCAACGCGTCCATAAGGGTAATCCTACGATTAACGCCTTTATCCTCGAACGCTTTTGCTAAGCTATCCCAAGCGTCTTTGGCATGCTTTGCATCTTGTACGTACGCATATAGTGTAGGTTCCACATGCAGACAGATCAAAGCCAACGCGTCTTGGTCCTTCTCGATGGCAGTAGAGTTGTTCGAATCAGGATATTTCGAAGTGTATGGGAACGACTTTTCTCGAATCAAAATCATTTTGATTGCGAATTTCCACGTAGAGTAGTCATCTAGACCGCAGAGATTCTTGATGGCGAATTTCGTGGATAGGGCCATAACCTTTTGATGAAATAACTTGATGACTATGTAGATTATGGAATCGGAAAATAAAAAAACGTTGTTTGCTCAGAGAAAATTTTTACTGTGTGACCAACAAACCAATGACACAAGTCAATTATCAAAACGTACGATATTTGAATAGCAAATGGCTTTCGCTGTATCTAAAAAGTTTCAACAAGTGGTATTGTTTTCTATAAAAAAAAAAAATTGAAGTTAATTCAGTGTTCATTATCTTTTGTTTTCTTATCTCTAATCGCACCCTTAGATTGAAAGAGACTTAACTAAAAATAGCAATTTTTAGCAAATATGGAAGAATTAAAATCTTTAAAATGTATTAGGTATAAAAACAAATATCTCCCTATCTTTCTCAATTATATTTTGGAATCTTTTTCATCACTGGGTTTTAGAGTATGTTTTTCACGATCAGTTTATAGCAAAATTATAAGTAACAGGGATTTTGAGTTAAGCCTCTTTTAATCTGAGAGTGCGTTTTCTTAGTTGCTTGTTTTTATTTTACCTACAATATTTGTATAGAAATAGAAAGTCCTGTCCAGGTCATTTATAAGAAAATATAAATAACGATTAATATACATTTTACTATAGCTGAATCAACTATTCAATCCATTTTAACCAAGGTACACCATCAAAAGCTAGGAAAAAATCTTCGTGAATAAACATTGCTATCGACAAAAAAAAAACATAAATAAAGATCACATATTACGGAAAATTCTTACAAAATACATCAAATAGGCTGTCAAAGCTAATAGGAAAACATTTCTGATTGAACGCGCCATTTTGTGAGAAAATACGAAAATGTGACGTCAGCTCCCTTCGCCATAATGACATTGGCAACGAGGGACCTCGCAAATTGGATTTTGGTTAAACAAGTTGTTACAATTACTGCCTTTGCAGGGGGAAATGTCAATCACTCGGACTTCAGAATGACGTGCTATTTTGAATTTTAAATTAGTATCTAGTATTACTGGAGAAATACGTCTCCAATCAATCAAAATCAAATAAAGTTTTTTAGAACTTTCACAAATTCCGTTCAAAATTCGAGCGTTTATATCCGATACCATAGTACATCAATTAATTATTTGGGACAGCAAATGACACACAATTCATTTCATTTTAATTAGTATGGTAATGAACATTAAGATTTGCAACGTCAACAGTGAATAATTAATTCTAGAGAACGGTTTATAAACATAAATTAGCTATTGCTCAATTGTTTTATTATTACGAATGTTATTACGTGTGACGTTTAACTAATGCATCAGTAATGTGTTTGTGTTCAAAAGGACTCTGAATCGTCTTTGGATATCGAAGCCCTCGTTATATGATCGCTCGGGACAGAGGAACGACAACTAACAGAAACAAAGATCGACTCACAATCCTTTTGAAACATTGCAGCTCCCCCCTTCCTCATGAAATGATAATACAATGATCATTTCTGTTTGTTGTCAGGTTCCGAACTCCCAATCGAGGTTCCGCCCAAGGACGACGCGTAAATGTGTGAGCAACTCTCAAATAACACGACGAGGGCACGCCTAGCCCTCCCCTGAAGATGAACATAGGACCCCACTACAGATAGTCATTATACTTATAAAAGTTTTACAAATACTTCAAGATGGCGGAGGGACCACAATCAATATGGCAGAAGATCGACAGCGCGGTCATCCCGATGGTGAACCTCGAGGTGAGGGAAGTGAGGGAGATTCTGTGGGAGAAGATCAAGGAGCCGACGTCGCAGAGGAAGATTATCTTGGTCATCGTGTCGATAGCGTTGTTGCTCGACAACATGTTGTACATGGTGATCGTGCCCATCATCCCTGACTACCTGCGGTACATCGGCGCGTGGGGCGAGGCGGGCTATGACCATGTGGTCACCATGACACCCTATATGGTAGGCAATAAGACCATCACACCGACCAAAATTATCCCAGCATCTCACGAGGGCCAGGACTCAGCGACGGGCGTCCTATTCGCCTCGAAGGCAATCGTTCAACTCATGATCAACCCATTCTCTGGTGCCTTAATCGACCGCATCGGGTACGACGTGCCCATGATGATCGGCCTCATCATTATGTTCCTCTCTACATCGATCTTCGCCTGCGGCCGGAGCTACAGCATGCTATTCTTCGCCAGGAGTCTGCAGGGCGTAGGATCTGCCTTTGCTGATACATCTGGGCTGGCGATGATAGCTGATAGGTTTACTGAAGAAAACGAGAGATCTAAAGCTCTTGGTATCGCCCTGGCCTTCATCAGCTTTGGTTGTCTGGTGGCTCCACCTTTCGGCGGCGCTTTATACCAGTTCGCAGGAAAGGAAGTACCATTCTTGATCCTCGCGCTAATATCTTTGATGGACGGGTTCATGCTGCTACTCGTGATGAAACCTCTGAAGACGCAGCTGAAGGAAGCTAGGGAGCCTAAACCTCCTAGCACTCCCATCTGGAAGCTTCTGATGGATCCCTACATCGCTGTCTGCGCTGGAGCCCTGATGATGTCCAACGTAGCGTTAGCGTTCCTAGAACCTACTATCTCGCTGTGGATGGAAGACAATCTGACCAAAGACAACTGGAAGATCGGGATGATATGGTTGCCAGCCTTCTTCCCTCACGTTCTGGGAGTAATCATAACTGTGAAGATGGCGAGGAAGTATCCGCAAGCGCAATGGTTAATGGCGGCAGGAGGTCTCGCCCTCGAAGGCCTGTGCTGTTTTATAATACCTTTCGCGAATTCGTACAAAATGCTGATGATACCTATCTGCGGTATCTGCTTTGGAATCGCCCTCATCGACACAGCCTTGCTACCAACTCTTGGGTACCTAGTAGACGTGCGATACTCATCTGTCTACGGAAGCATCTACGCGATCGCCGACATATCATACTCCTTCGCGTACGCCGTCGGCCCAATCATTGCCGGAGAAGTGGTGGAAGCTATCGGATTCACTGCTTTGAATCTGTTCATCGCCTTCAGCAATCTCTTGTACGCCCCTGTACTCATGTACCTTCGACACATCTACGACTTCAAGCCGTTTGAGAACGAAGCTAACATCCTCATGGCTGACCCACCAGACAAGGAGTATCAAACGTACAGCTTGCAAGATCAGAGGCCAGTGAACGGCGAGTACAAGAACCATCTTGAGTACTCGAATGTTTCTGGGCAGGTGGCTGGTACCGAAGAGTCGAATGTGGATACGAATCCGGGTACTTACAGCTACGACCAGTCGTACCAGGGAGGGTATCAGAACTACAGCCAGGGGTACGATCAGCAGCAACAGCAGCCACAGCAGGGATATCAGCAGGAGTACCAGGACCAGTACAATCAGCCGCGACAGCTGCCTGCGCAGCCGCAGCCGACGGCCAGCAACCCCTTCCGGGCGGGAGGCGCAGCCGCCCCCGCGCCCGCACCAGCCCCGGCACCCGCGCCTCAGCCCACCATCAAGAACCCCTTCAGGCAAGGCTTCTAATTCACTCCAAAATCAGTGTTGTTGTCGATATTTTTGAATTTACTTGTTGTGTAATTATAAATGTCCTATTTGGGTAGACGCCGATTGTTAAATAGATTTGCTTGCGTTGTAACCTTTAACGCAAATTTTACAAGTTTGAAAAGAATACTCAATTGTTAAGCAATATAAGATAAGAAAAAATAATAACAACGAAATAAAAAAATGATTTGTAATGGGTCAACCAATATAACCTTACAAGTTATAATTGAGGCTTGAAACATGACCTATTATAGTAAAAGTGGCTTGAAGTGTAAGCTTTAAAGTAAAAAGTGGCTTGAAGTGTAATCTTGAATGTTAAAAAGTTTAATGAAGTGTAACCTTGAAAGTAAAAAGTGGCTTGAAGTGTAGCCTCGCAAGCAAATGTAACGTAACAGTGGGCATAGAACTTCGATCACTGAGCCGTTTTGTATCGGCGAGTTATTTAATGTCTGATAGATGTCTATTAACTAGCTGTGCTTGTAATGTAGACTATTTATCGGGTGAATTGGCAATGGCGCTTTTAACGTGAAAATAGGGGTAAATCAACAAATATCAGTTTACAATCTGTCAGTTTATATATAAAAAAAAGATCTAAATCATTGACCTACTTTTGGTACAACAATATATTATAACATACATAACTATAAAAACTTGTTTTTAAACAACTTATCATGGAAAATTAAGAATAACATTTTATATCAAGAGTATTACAATTAGAGAAAGGGACGCATCATCTACTCTGTAGAGCGACGTCTCGTTCTCGCAAGAAAAACTCTAAGATTTTGACCTTTATCAATTTCTCGTCATCTAAAAGCGCTATTCCTTCCACCCGTTGTTTTCTTGTTGATATTGTTCTGATATAAATACAACTGTTATGCCTTCTAATAGTATATAGAATTATATCTGACGTGAGAATTGTATGAACTACACACATAATTATATCTATATAAGAATCAAAGTATGGACACATAGCAAAAACGGAGGGCGAAGAAAATTGTACTGTGCGTACTAAAATTATCGCTATGTCGGTAAATATATAACCTTATGTCAAAGATCTAAGGTTTAAAATTAACCGCGAAATCCGTACTTAATCATGTTTATGCAGCTTTTGGCGTGTTTCCATACATTAAATTTAAAATTAAGCTCGGGAAAAATGAACCATATTTTATGGCGAACAATTAAAGTTTTTCCCGGAAATGTATCGCTAAGTAGCTACTAGATTAGTTTTAGATATTTGAAAAGTCCAGCACGAGTCGATAACACGCACTTATGTTGTAAGGGCCTAAAGTATTCATTTGTAACTGTCGGCACTTACTGAGACGTTTTAGTAGTTTGTTAAGAATTACAACTATAATCAACTCAGTGAACGCAATTAAAACATGGAAGCATTACTTCAAGGGATCTAAGCGCAATCGTGACCCAAAAATCCAAACAAACTCACACATCGAAACCTCGTCGCTGATTCGCCGAACCACACCAACAACAATATTGCTAATACGATGCACAGTTAAAAATTGACCGTATTTCCCAAGTTTTTGGGTTTAAATTACCATGGAACGAATAGGCCGTGTAACTAAACACGTGAGCGGCGCAATCGGTAAGCCCCGCCTACCGCGGCGCAATGTGCTTTGGGTCTTTTTTTTGAGTTAGGAATACTTCCATGTTTTATTTCCGTTCACTGAATCAACTATATGGAAACGTCTTAATCAATTACTGAACTGGACACAATCGTAAGTTTGACATCAAAATGTTACGATGACTGTACATAATCATTAACACATCGTAGAGTACTAAAGAATAATTCAATTCAATTTAATCTCACAATGCGATGTTACTTAAAATATATATATATATATTTTTAGAAAGTATAAAAAAGTAATTCTCGTATATTTCTCGCTAGCTCAGCAATACTAGCGTAAGTATCATCGTATCTCGCTTCTATATCAATTAATTCGATTTATATCAATTATTATATCAATTAGTTATAACTAGGAGTTAGTCAACGTGATAAGTTGCAACCAAGGTAACGAAACATATCAGAATCTTTTGATTCACTTAGATGTAAGTAAGCTTAACTTATACATTAATATTATATAATATAATTATAATTTACGAGGTATATTTTCTGTAAGTGTACAGGAGTAGGTAGTATGTGTTTCTGTCGTTGACTTTACTGAGGTAGGTATGTACTATCAGCACACAGCATGGCGCTGTCGGCAGCTCGGGAGGAGAGAACGAGATAGAAGATATTAGGCAAGAGGGAGAGAAGAGGAGAGGAGGCGAACGACTCCTAAATATTATTATATTAGAGAAGGAATTTTATACAGAGAGGCAAAATTGAACGCTAATTCACATATCTTTTAACAAACATTTTGTTATTTAAATCGGCAATTTATGTACGACAAGAGAGCAGTGGTGGCCGAGTGGTAACGGCCCCCGACTTACAAATTGTAAGTCGCGGGTTCAAACCCAGCCAGGCGCATTACTTTGTGTAATTCATTTCATCACCACTGCTCTCAAAACGGTGAAGAAAAATATCGTGAGGAAACCGGCATGTCCTAGAACCAAAAATTCGAAGACATGTGTCATTCACCAACCCGCACTGTGCCCGCGTGGTGGATTACGGCCCATTCCCTCTCCTAGAGAGAAGGCCTGTGTCCCAGCAGTGGGAACGTTAAAACGCTGATTATTATGTACGACAAAATCAAGTTAAACGTAAAAGTGCACCTTCAGAGAAAGTGATAATTGAAATAAAACAGTATAAAACGTCATCAACCACTATTAAATTTAAAAAAATGCAATTGAGTATACAAAAAAAAAAGATTTTATAATGGCTGCATACCATTTAAAAAGCCATAAAACGATTTTAAAACAGATAATAATAAATGTCAACCATATAATCGCGTAAAGGAAGATTGAAGTAGTGGAGTAACAAAGTTAAAATAAACTGATTAATGTCTCTTCGGCTCCTCCCGACGACCGACACGAGTAACATTTCGCAGACGACTGAGCAACAAGAGTCAAAATTAAAAGATAACTAAAATAATTGTACAAGAAAACGTGACGCGCCCGATATGTCAATTGAGAGTGTATAAAGTAAAAAAAGTGATTATTGTGAATAATATTCGTTAAAATTATTACTGTCGTAAAAATTCGCTAAGGTTAATCAGTTGCCGCTCCCAAGAAAAAAAGGCCAGAATCATTTTCAAAATTCGAATTATTCAAAAATGGTACTTTCATTGAATAATTATTTGTGAATTAGTACCTAGCCTGCAAAGTACAATAGCGTTCGTAGTGGTTCTCAGGAGCACAAAACTTCATTATTTCGCACAAAACATGTTTACACTTTCAACTGTTAGGTATGGAGAGAGGGACTATTTTTTAAAATTGGAATGTAGCTTGTGAAGTACACGTTAAAATAATTTATTCGTGAATAATTTTCATGTGTACTAGGTCTGTTAAATTAATTCTGAATATATGTATTTATGCTAATATCGAGTTTGTGACGGAGTGGAGATTAAAGGACCTCTCTCGAGCATGTATTCGTAAGTTTAGAGTCAATTTTCGTGTCAAATTCTCCCGAAATTCAATTAATTAGTAGATTGTGAGCACAAAAAGTAATATTTATTGTATATTTAAGTACGTAACTTGCTGTGTGAATTCTGATCGCTTTCGTGTTTGAATAATTTATTTACAAATTTATTACGTAAAGGAAAGGTTTCTACATGGTTTATGATCAAAGAAAAGTGGAAGAATGAAAAACAATGTATAGATTTAGGTGTGACACTTAAAATCTATAGTAACATTTGGAATTATAGCAATACATACATATATCAATTAATTATTAAACTCGACTCTAATCAATATTCGACTCTATTCATAATTAATACATATAATATTCAGTATCAGTACACATATTTGAATAATATCACAAATTATTCAAACTCGGTACCGATCAGAAGTTACGAGCGAATAATTAATAGCAATGTATTAAGTTGTGTATTGTGGAACGTATCGTGTGTGCAATTATTAATAATTGTGTACTATTACTATTATACTATATCAGCAATAACCGCCAGTATCGCAGACATATCATTAGATTTAGGATAAACAATCTTAACTTTTATACTTGTACGTATATTTTTTTATATTAAGATTGATCTTTATTAATATTGTGTACAATTGATATACATACCTTTTGCCATTTACAAGTGCACGTTTTTACAGAAATTTGTTGACTGAATTGATAGAATATTTATATAGTAATATATATTTATTAAGTATACATATATTATACCAAAATTTATTTATTGACTATAAAATATGTATAATACTATAGATAAGGTACTTTTAGTTCTACATAATTTATATTAATATATGTATATGATATTATCATAGGTGTTTAAATATCTTGTTTCCTTAACATTAATTTAGTGAAATTTCTAAATATTCGTTTATGTACATCTAATTTTCTTACTAAAATACATTTTGTTTCTTTGATTATCAATTGCACCAGAACATGATAATTTTTAAAATCACCGCGATTTTTTAATGATGTAGTTGTTTATTATAAGTAGAAACCGACTTGGTGCTCTATTTGTCCCTAAATTGACAATTATAATTTTAAAATCACATCTTCTCTATGACATTTTTTGAATCTTGATCATCATTAATTTGCAAAAGTTTTGAAACGCTTTCCGATCTAGTATTTTTCTATTAGGATACTTATCTAGTCTATATTCCTTCTATGCTAATATATTTAGTAACTCAAGTCCCAAGTTAAATCTTTGCTGAATCTATTTGATCCTTAGCAACTGAGGAATACCATCGATATCAAATAACATCGATTACAATCTGTTTCAGTACCAGTAAAAATAAATTTACGATATGATCTAAATCTCAAACCATTTTTCCTAAATAGGTAAATACTAAATAAAATAGCATATGACAAAAAAAAAATCAAGGCATTAATAAAAGAAGCAAACATTTAAAGAATTATAGAAGAAAAGATTCTTAATGGTATCTATTCGTCAAAGGTAATTTTCCATCTCTGCTAAGAAAACGCACAATTTTATTAGCATAACCATTTTCTTGACTTTGGCGTGAGAATATTACTATTGTAGACATACTCGTAGTTATTATATATCATCAATCTTTATCCTTATCTTGGTATTTCATATGAAATTTGGCTGCAAACATTATGCATTCATAATAAATCAAGTTGATTTATTCACGAACTAAAGTCAACTCTATTAATATTTACATATATCTTAATATCCTTTGTGAGCTTCTCACATATCACTTTCAGAAATATTGATAACAACTACTTTCAAAATAGACGACATTCCCAAGTTCCTGAATAAACTAAAACTTACCGAAAAAACATGACGGAACACAACTAAAACACACTTGTGAAGTATAACAATATTACGTTCCAAATTCCAAAAAGTAAAAAAAAAAAATGACAGCTGTCAAAATACTATGATCCGAATGTTTATGATATGAATGTTTGCAGCTTTTCTTTCAGTTTAAGTCAGTACCCGTCCGTTAGATCTACAACTATCTTTAACGTACTTTTAGGAGCTCGACTTGCTTAAAAAAATCCTTAAACCTTATCTTTAATTTTATATCATCTAAATATATCTCAACTAAACTTTCAATTTCAATGTATCCCTAATAGATTTTAAACGTAGAATGGTTTTGTTTTACTCTCTACAGATTTTGTCAGTGACATAATGAAAGTATTTTTTTTAATTGAGCATCATAGAGTAGTCAGTGTTATTAGGTTATTATAAAGTTGCTAATTAAAAATTAAACTGTAAATATAGCAGTTTGACACCCACACAAGTACGAGTGATAAGTACAGTAACATATAAAATAGTTCTATCAAATATAAATAAATATTTCAGTCAGTATCAGTATCATAATTATCGTATAGTTATAATAATATTAAAATAAAATAATGAACAAAGGTACGCCATAAATTTCATGTGACATATCTACATATCAAAAACTATATTATTTAACAAAAATATAAGCTATATTTTAAAATATCAGCATGAAAATATTATTTTAAACATTTCTTTCTTAAATTTAAATGGTTATCTACATGAATAGCTTAGATTTAATAACAAAAAACCTTATGTTGAATATGTATCTACCAGTACTTTTAAACTGTAGAATCAACAGTAGATATCATAAAAACATATTGGGTAAAATGTATCCCTCTCATACGTATATCATCATTAGTATTTCTAGATGGCGTACCTTTCTAATTAAGTTATCCCTAGGTAATCCACAAATATGTATATCCGATTAATTGATCAGCTGATCAAACAGCTAATCAAAATAAATTATAATCATTTTAAGGTTAAATTAAAAATAATCTAATTACTTAGACGCTTTTTAGATTAAGATTGTCATGATAATTATACGTGAATACCTCAAATTATTTATAAATTCTAACTGAGTCTAGGCATTGTTTTTGTATGAGATAAAAATAGTATATATATTATTTTGTAATTTTAGTTATTTGTGAACTCTGTTTGATAAAATATATATATATTATATTCAGTTTTCTTGTAAAAGTAAACTTTGTTTTGTATGTTGCGAATCTTATCGCATATAATTAGCATGTATTAAGTAGGTTACTGTTAACAGTTTAGTGTATCTTATAAGCGAGATAAATTATTTATATTAATGTCACTCTTAATATCGAGTATTAAAACATCATCTAATCTAGGCTACTCATATTTATAAAATATTTATTTAGTATAGTATCGTATCTATTGTAATGAAAAGTTGTTTTTTTTTCTGTTTTGTGTAAAATAATATCCGAATATGTATTGATATATTTATCTATTATATCTGTTTTTTATTGGTATTAAAAGCTTAGCGTACTATCTTCTAAGAATTCAAAATGCTAGACTAAAATATATCATCTTAGATTATTAAATATAATCTGTAACCGTATATCTATCACTATACATATTCATGCAAACATATATCCTAGGAACATATAGAATTAGATACTAGAAAAATAGTTGAACACTTTAAAATGTAAAATACGTAGTTTTAAAACTAATTGTTATTTTAAAGTTCGTGATTATTTTTTGTTGTTTAAAATTGAATATGTTATGGCTTTTTGAATAGCTATGTAATATATCTGGTTGCTCGTTTAGAAAATATAAATACTGAAAAATATGACACAGTTTTGAAAGATTAAAAGACCAAGTCTTTTGAATAACACATAGCAGCAGTTCAATTAATAATCAGTGGGTTACAAAACTGTTAAAATCTCTTGCATAGTTATTTTGAACTGTGTATTTCAAAAATACATAAAAAGTGTGTCGTATTGTTCAGTGTACATTTCATTGGTATCATGTATCTTACTAGTGAATGGTAACGAAATTATCAAATTATTAGATATGACAAAATAACTTATAACCGTACCTACATATTCTATTCTAGTTGTATGTAAAGTGGTCAAAATCAAAATCAGTGATCGAATAAAATTGTTACGACAAAAATAATAATTGTTTTTATTTTGACAACCGTTCATGCTTTGTTACACAGCTTTTGAATTATTTTTTTAAACGTATCCCCTCACTAGGAATTTCGCCTGTACGGCGGGTGAGTTTACAAATATACAAACTCACATACACAAATAGCCAAACTTGGAACAAGTATCTGTAAGCCATACAAATATTTGTTTCGTGCAGTCAATCGCTCAACCACTGCGCGAACTGTGTCGTCAGTTGGGGTCAAAAGTGTTTCGAAATGGTTCGTGTACTAATACAGACGGCTTTTTCTGTGAACTTCCTGAAAGCCTAACATCTTGCTTTGACCATATAAGATAACAAAGTGCTTTGGGGAATACAGCTCGTCTTTCAGGGGATATTATACCATGGTATGATTTTCAGCATTATTGAACAAAAAATCTCACCACACATGACTAAATTAAAATTCTCTATAAGTAGAACATTTGAATGAAGAATTTGCTAATTATTCTTTTTTTATTCTATTCTATGGTAAGATTTTTTTTTTATAAATAAGCTCTTCATGTATAGTGGGACTATGGTGCTTCAATCTACGCTAGCGAATAAGAACATAGAAATATTTAAAAATATATTCTCATAAGGCCGTATTCTAAATTGATAATACAGGTAATAATGCCCCAAATCCTTTTCTCCTAAAGTTTAATAGGTTTTCAGGTTTAAGAAGAATTTGACAATCACTTCATTAAAAAATCGGGAGACACTCATCAGTACAAAACAATATCATCAAACAAATGCAACTAAACCAAAGACTCATTTTAATCCACATAGAGACAAAGTTGAGACCAGTTTTATTATCTGTATGTATGTAATTACTTATTGAACTTCAAACCATTAGTCCTTAACTACCCACTTCGAAAACATCCTTCAAGCGCATAGTTACTGCTAATGTTATTCCGAATTCAAATCAAGCAATTAGTGGACCCATTGATTTCGGATTATCACCAGACAAAAATAAACCTTAATCCTAGCGCATACATTTTAATTTCCCGCAGCGGAAATAATTCCCTTTTGAACGAAAAGCTTGCTGAATGCATTCTGTTCGATTTTCACTTTTAATTCTGGCATTTTAAAGTTCATTTTAAAAGCAGCGTTATTGATAGAGTGATGAATAGTTGTTTTACACGATTTTGAAGCTTAGGTTGCCAGTTATAAGTTCGAAATCACATTAGTAGGTTAAATAGGGGTTATACAGGGTGCGGTAAAGTTGTTATCAGGAGTAATTAGTCAAATTAGTAGGGGCTACGTGTTCCGTATAATTGTGGACGGGATGAGTGCGGAATACAAACACCCTCTGATGTTATCTTGATACACATTACTCAAAAAGGTGGTGCTTTTGTATTAATGTGGAAAATAAATTAATGTTATAGTGCATTAAGTTATTAAAATTTTACGTAAACTCTAGATTTACTATATTTATTTTTGAGTAAAGAGTTTGTTTTTATACAGGAAGCTGTAGCTTAATAATAATAATAGCCGCTCTGGTCGAACTTCAAGGTTAAACCGCGCTGGCCAAGGTTCAGTTCTTGGATGGGTGACCATTTGTTATATACCCAGTTCCTTCCGATTTTTATCATCTTTGTCAGTCGTGATGGGAAATCATAAGCCAGAAAATCTGACACCAGTCATGCCTAGGGGTATTACAGAATTACTGGGTTCAGGACGACAGATAAGCAACCACTAGCGCAAAAATAATCTCGTCTCATGGAGATTGCCTGACGATAGCAGAGCGGACACACGATGATTGGCGGTCATGAAGGTTATAAGCTCGCGTCTGACCACATTCTCACCTGATGGTAGCGAAGATGTGGTCGACGATGGAGCCCGCTGTCCTAGCAGTAACCTAATCACTCTTTACCTAAGCAGGTTGTAGCTATCAACAAAACACAGGCTGGGAATAAAATTATTTTTGCATTCGTATAGTACTAGTAGAACCCATTCATCCAGATCACAATCTTCGTTCACACGTCACAAACATATAACACAAGCACAGAAAGTGTATCTAATTGTTTCGGAATTAGTTCGAAAGAGTCACCGCGGCCCTGGAACGCGGCGGGCACTAGCAGGATCACGGGTGGGTTTTAGTCAGTAAGAGTCTGACACTCCGTTCCGCTCCGCCCAGAGCGGGAGAAGTCATTCAATGAATTCACATCCAAAAACAAAAGTGTATCTAATTGGATTGTTATGTGTTTGTACAGCAGCGAAAAACAAAACAAACGTATTTTTCTTTCTCCCCCCATCAGTACAGGCAGCAATAATAAAAACAGTAATTAGTAAAAAAAATCTGGAAGAAACAACTAAGATTTTTTTTTTTTTTTTTTTGAATGGACTACTCGCAGTTCAGCACATTAAGGCTGGTTACTGCTCAACCGGGCAATCCCGTGGTTGCCTTAGATTCTAAGGCCCCCAGCCGGGGCTTAAAACTACTTAAAACTAAATGGCCGCTCGCTAAGGGCATCCCCTGTGGGACACGGGCCTCGGCTTAGCGGGGTCATTGAGGAGGGGCAGCAAGGGACAGGCTGGGTCTGATTGATATTATTTAGGGGATTTAACGCTAATGGCTCAGCAGCGCGGGCTGGCTCGTTAGGCAAAAGTCGGGGAGGGTTTTGACGGGGGCGTCGCGATGGACCTCGTCGGCGAGGTCGGAATACGGAACGCGTTCTGGGTTTGTTTTTCCTAAGAGTGCTGGTTTCCCTACTACTCTCTTGGGTCAGGGTGATGGGGTCATCGGGCTCGACAAGGGTATGCCGCGGTCGGCGGATCTTGCTGATCTGGGAGGGGGTGTATCGGGTGGCCGATGCGATAAGGGGGTTTTGGTGCTTTTCAGCGGACTCTATGAAACGCTTGGAAATACGTTTCATGAATTGTTTGATGGTGGGGATACGGAGGTCGACATGGAGACGCTCATTTCTAACGTACCACGGGGCTCCCGTAGCCTTTCGGAGAAAACGGTTTTGGATGACCTGCAACCTATGGATTTGGCGGGGCTTAGCGTGTGCGAAGGCTACACACGCGTAAGTCATTATTGGACGTATGCACGTGGTGAAAATGCGTAGTTTGCCTTTCAGGGATAACTTGCTGCGTGCGTTCAGCATGTAATGAAGCCTACTGAGAGCGAATGCGGCACGATTGCGCACCGTCTTAATGTGCTCTCTGAAGGTAAGCTTTCGATCGAGGATCACGCCTAGATATTTAGCTTTCTCAACCCAGGGGATCGGCTTGCCAAATAACGTGATCGGACTGGGACGGGGGGGGAAGAGACGAGTCTTGGGCTTGTAAAACAAGATCGCCTGACTCTTCTCTGGGTTGACTTCCACTCTCCATTTCCGGAACCAAGCGCCTAGTGCGTTTGCGGATCTCTGGAGGTGGCCGGCTATTGCCTTCTCGCTATTGCCGGAGCAATATATCGCCGTGTCGTCAGCGAACAGAGCTAGCTGTGTCTTAGAGCTAGTGGGAATATCGCTAGTAAATAGCGAGAACACTAGGGGGGAGAGAACACCGCCTTGGGGTACTCCGGCGCGAATGGGATGTGGGGACGAAAGTGCACCTTCGATTCGGTACTGAAAGGTGCGGTTCGACAGATAATCTCGTAAGATGAGCACGAGTCGATCCGGCACACCGAGCTGGTATAGCTTGTATATCAGCCCGTTGTGCCAGACCTTGTCGAAAGCTTTCGCTATATCGAAGAACAGGGCTCCCGTAACGAGACCGCGCTGGTATTTGGCGCTGATATGTTCAACGATACGGTAGACCTGTTGGACGCAAGAGTGGTTTGATCTAAAACCAAACTGCTCATTGGGGAGGAGGCTCTTGGCTTCGACAAAATCCTTGAGACGCTTATGAATAAGCCTCTCGTAGATCTTACCTAGGACTTTGAGCAGACTGATGGGACGATAGCTGGACGGGGAGGACTTGGGTTTTCCAGGTTTGGGGATACCGATGACGGTAGCCTCTTTCCACGTCTGTGGGAACATGTTGTTGGACAGAGCGCCATTGAAGATGGCGGTCATTAACATGATCAGAGTAGCCGGGAAGAGACGAACCACTTTGTTGGTGATTCCATCGGAGCCCGGGGCTTTTCTGGGTTTGAGACGGCCGATGATCTCCTTCACCTCATCAGGTGTGACGGGGGGGAGGGGATCATCGGGGTCCTCTACTGGTGGGAGGGAGGCTCTACGTTCGACTTCGGCATTCACCATATCGAGATGAGCCTTGTCTACTGGTTGGGAGCTGGGGGAGCATTGGGACTCTAGACTGTCGGCCAGGCATTCGGCTTTGTCCTCGTCATCGAAGGCGACGGTGTTGTCGGGACGCGTGAGCGGAGGCATCGAGGCAACCTCAGAGGCGCGTAGTTTCCTCTGAAGTTCCCAGAATGCCTGATGGGTAGGTTCGAGGTCGCTCAGCAACTTATCCCAGCGACTTTCACGCAGTTCAGCGATGCTGTTACTTACTTTACGCTGTAAGTAGCGCATGTGAACCTTGTTGGCTTCGCAGGGAAAGGCGCTGTAGGCACGGACAGCCGCGTTCTTTTCAGTCACGAGCTCACGTACCTCGTCCGGGAGTTTCCAGTGGTGATCACTCACCACCGGAGACTCCTTAGAACATTCGTTCAGGACAGATTGCACGTGATCCGTGAGTGAATTGATCGCGGCTGTCGTGTCTGCGACAGACTCGATTAGGTCGGGGATCTGGTTCAGATGGGGTGACGTGGTAGCCTTCAGCTTTTCGCTTACTTGGCGCCAGTCAGTGGTCATTCGGGTGGGAGGAGGCTGGGTAGGGTCCATCGGCCCTGATCTAGGAGCAAGCTCCAGGATCACGGGTCTATGGTCCGAGTTTAACTCGTCATGCGTCTCCACAGAATGTAACCGAAGGTTGACATTTTTGAGGAGGGCGATGTCAAGTACATCGGGGGAGTGGGAAGGTGAGTGCGGGTAGTGGGTGGGATGCATTGGAGCGATGACATCGAAATTCAGGACGCTGCACAGTTCGAACACTACCTTGCCTCTCGGGTTGGTCGTGTGACTGTTCCAGGAAGGATGTTTGGCGTTGAGGTCCCCCGCCAGTATGACGGAGTCGCTCAGGCCAAGAAGTTTAGTCAGGTCATCTTTCATAGCGGGAGTGTCCACGGAGTTGTTGGGTGGGACATAGGCTGAGATGATCGTGACGGGTTGGTGTCCTGTCATACCTAGCCGACAGACTGAGACCTCGAACTTTTCAAGGGAGGGAGGGTCCATAGGAATGCAGTATAGGGACGATTTATAGTAAATAAGGGTACCTCCTAAGTGGCAGCGGGTCCTATCATTGCGAACCATGCGATAGTTGGCAATTTTGGGGTCCCGATGGGTAGGCTTTAGGAAGGTCTCTTGTATTAATAAGATGTCTAGGTGATGGTCGCGGAGGAACAAGGCGATCTCATCACGTTGGGCTCTAAGGCCATTGGCATTGAAAAACCCTATCCGGAGGGCTGTCGGTTTGAACCTACACGTTACTCTGGACTTATCCATTATGGGTGGGTAAGGGTTGTGTAGATTTGGACGTGGTGCACTACGTCACCGAACTCACGGAAAACTGCTGAGTGGTCACCTCTGCAGTTTTGAAGCGCCTCGGCCATGGCTAGGGCGCGGGGGGAGTAAAAAGCTTGGTATGTGACCAAAATGATGTTTTTGGACACATCACCAGCTGGAATCGTGGCGGCTTGCGCTGAGGCAGGGGCAGGGGCTGGGGCTGTGGCCCGGGTTGCCTCTGTCAAGGGGGGGCGTGGGAGCGCTACGTCCATGAGGGCCGGGATGGCCTTAGTGGGCTGGGTGGTGGGGGTGACCTTAGGGGCCTCTGTGGTTTTGGGGGCAGGAGCGCTGGTCCTCAAGGCCGGAAAGTGGGCCTGGTGATTGAGAGCGCTCCATGGGCTGGGGCGTTGTGGGCTAAGGGCTACGGTAGTTTTTCCTACCAGTTGAGGACATTCCCTTTGCTGGCGATCGCTTGCGCGCTTGGCTAGCTTGGGGGCGGTGGGTTTGGGCGCTTTTGAGCAGCCACGGTAGTTGGCCGTGTGGCCAGACTTGCCGCATAAGACGCAGCTGGGCGGCTCAGCGCATTGGGACGGGTCTTTGGGTCGGGTGCAGTCTGAAGTGCCGTGGTCACCCAGGCATTTCACACATCGTGCCTTTGCGAAGCAATTCCGCTGAGAGTGGCCGTACAGTTGGCAGTTGTGACACTGGCCAATGATGCCACTCCTGCGGGGCTTTTCGATGGATAGGCCTGAGAGGCCACAGATGTGGGAAATGTTGAAAATAGGGTGATGACCGTCTGTCGGATCGCAGACGACCAGAATCATATTATAGGATTCCCCACCTCGGCGGTGCATTCGGTGCACCTCAGCTACGGGGATACTCTGCGACTGAAGGTCGCTGAGAATTTCAGCCGTGGGGATTTCACGTGGGACGTTCTTGATAACCACGCGTGTCTGACGGTCCTCGGGGAGGGTGAAGGAGTGGAAGGGGATTTTCCGGCCCGAGAGGAGTTTGTGCAACTCTCGGTAGTCCTTCGCGGTCGGGACAGTGACTTTGATGCCCAGCTGAACAGCTCGGGCATTGGTATAGTTGATTTGCCTGGCCTTGCAGGCAGTGGACACCTCAGTCCATTTGGCCTTGTCGTGAATGAACACGGGAGGCGGAGGTTTGACCTTTGGGGCTGAGGTTTTTGGGACTGAGGCCTCAACTGCCATCGGGCTGGCGGATCGGCTTGCCTGCTGGGAGGACCCAGCTGCCGAGGAGGGGCGGGATTGGGGGGCTGAAGATGGGAGGGAGGGGTGAGTGGGGGCAGCCTTTTTTGGGGCTTGCTCCTTGGAGGAGACTTTTTTCTTCCTCTTCCCCCCGGTGACGAGCTGGAAGTCGTCTTCCGAGGAGGAGGTGTCTGGGGAGGAGCATGGCCCTGTCAGGTCCATTTCCTCAACCTCTGGGGAGGGAGAGCGGGACTCAATTGTCTCTGAGACAATTGTTGGGGTGTCTACTACCGGTTTCTCGGTAGCGGTTTCAGCGGCGGCGCCGACTATTGTCTTGGAAACAATAGCCGGTTTCGCAGAAGGCTGGGGCGGAGTTTTGTTCTTGCCGCTTAGCGGCAAGATGTTTGCCAAGTTTGGCAGACAACTCAGGGTCCCTGCTCACTATAGCAGCAAGTTGCTTGCTATATTTGGTGACAAATTCGGTGTCCTTGAGGACGGTGTCCTTGAGGAACGCTAATAAATCAGCGTCCGTCATGGTGGGGGGGGGGGAATCGGGGGATTTAATTCCTAACTAGCATCCGGGAGCAACGTTTCCGAAACTCCCTGAGCTTCCTACTTCCTAACTCCCCGGGTGGGATATCCCGGGGATGTGTACCCTCCCTGTCGGGTGTAGACAGGGAGGTGAGTGCCTATTTTTGTGTGCCCTAAGCTTGTAAACCCACTGCCGATCTTATTGTGCAGTGGGGCCCTAGGGTCAGAAGACCGGTCCGGTGTGAAGGGGTTGAGACACCCAACCACACCGGGTGATTGCTGGAAGAGAACGGGGTTAGACAGATGGCAGCGACTAGGGAAGCCCCCAAGGCCGCGTACCAAAGCCCTTCCGATTTGACTTAGCCCTGAAGGGGCTTGGGCCGGTGTATCGGGTCAACACCCCTTGGTTTCGTTGGCACCGTGAGGTATCCCACCAAGGACCACGAAACTGTGGATTTTCCCTGAAGGGGCACTACGTTTCAACGACCTCCAAAACAGAAACAAGAAGTCGTCCACTGCCTTGAAAAAGGCGGCTTCGGATCAAAGTTGTAGTCGGCGACCACAGGTGACGTCACGACTGGAGCGTGACGAAACGAACACACACGACACTGAGCACGATAACGGGAGAGCAGCGGGGAGCGGCACGTCCGTCGCGGGCGGGCGTCGGGAGCGGAATCGGAAAAGGGGAAACAACTAAGAGGAGTATCGATGATTTTCAAGTGATCCGCTTGTTAGCTGAGAGCGAGTGAAGCGGGGGGGCATGCGAAGCTACAGGGAGCATTGTTCAAACAGAATGTACTAGTGGTTAGTGTATTCAAAAGGGGCTAAGTTTTGTGTTATTGTGTGGTCTGTCTATTGAAACATCATCATCTGCCTAGCCTTTTCCCAACTATACTGGGGTCGGCTTCCAGTCATACCAGATTCAGCTGAATACCAGTATTTAACGTGAAGCGGCTGCCTACCAGACTTCCACAACCCGATAACTGGGGAACACGGTACTTTTTGGCAAGACTGGTGTCAGATTTTCTGGCTTCTGATAATCTATAACGACTGCCAAAGATCTACAAATGACAGCCGGGACCAGCGGCTTAACGTGCTCTTCGAGGCACGGAGGAAACTCGTTATGTTAAGATGGTCACCTATCCACAGACCAACCTTGACAAGCGTTGCTTAACTTTGAAGATCGACTTGTGCGGCTGTTATTCTTTAGCCACGAGCACCTCGAGCTGTCTACTGAAACATGTATGAAAATATTAGACTAGACAATGGTTTCTTTTTTTTATATGAGGAAAGTGTTGTATTTAAGAGTTGGTTTTGCTTATTACAACTCTGCCGCGCTAATTAGAAGTGCAGTAAGGAGGTTATTCGTAATTTCGAGTAAATGGCGCCAACAATTTTTTACTTTTGTTTTGTTGTTTTAGATATAATTTTGAAGTTTTGCAAATATGTTTTGATTTACATGTATAGCTGAATATGCACTGTTTGTTATGAACTAACCCGATTCTCTATATGTTTAATACAACAAATTTAAAACAAAAAAAAAACTATTTATGCTTAGCAGGGTCTTCAAAACTAACTCCAGTATTACAAGCTGTAACCGCAGTAAGTTTGGAGTTACTGCGCTTTCTACTAGCAAACGCAGCTTACTGCGTTTATTTGATTTTATTAATTATTATTATCACTTCGACTACAAACTATAAACGCAGTGCAATAGTGACTTATAGCTGTTAAATATAGTATTTAAATGCGAATGACTTGGTTATATTCATCTTAACCACTTCTTTATTAAATAAAACAACGTATATTTAATGAATTACTTTATTTTAAGTAGCAAATGAAACATAATATTGAAATTATCTTAATCACAGACAATTACTGCATTTATAATTAGTAGTACAATATTTTCATATAGTTTTGCTTAGCCTGACTACAAACCATAACTGCAGTTAAAGAGTGACTAGTAGCTTTGAAATTAGTGTACACACGTAAAAAACCACAATAACTGGGTTATACCAATTAAATATCAGGAAGAGATAATTAATACAACTTTTTAAATTTATTTTTATTAGAAACCAAATAAATCTTATAACTAAAAATTATTATAATCACAGCCAAGTGTTATGGCACATTATGTTGAGATCAAAATCATAGATTAATATTAGTTCTGTTATAGTAACAAGGACTTATACTTATCACTAATTATACTAAAATAATGAAATATAGTAACAACCTCTTGAGTCTTTACAAAATCTAGGAATATTAATATAAAAAATAGGTCACACTTATTTAAGATCAGTTTCATCAACTTCAACCAAACTTCTTTGTTTCGAACTAAAATTTTAATTATCTTAATCACAGCTAAATAATAATTTATGTCTATGGCAAATACGGAGATCAGTCAGTGTTAGAATTATTCGCACCTTTGAGAACTTATCATTAAAAAGATCTATCAGACTTCTAATACTAAAAAAACTATAAAAACTTTAAAATTGATTGAGTCAGGCGTTACTTTGCGGAAATCTATTTTAAATTGAAAACAATATATCTAGTTTTAATTTCCGCGAATATTAATAATAATAATAATAATAAATCTTTATTTCAGACAAAAAGTCCATACCTGATACACTTATGGTTTCAAAATGTGCGCACGAATAAAAGCTTTTAAAATACTTGAGTCCTGCTTATCACCAATGACCTGTAGAATGCCGTTACTGCTACTCCTGACTCTGCTTAGTAGCGATACGAGCCGCTTGCGCAAGATGGCATGGAAGCCATCTACCCTAGCCTCTGCAAACATACCAGAGGCACTACAAAAGCGGGGTAGCCCTAACAGCATCCTAAATCCATTGTTATATTGGACACGTAGGGCACCGAGCGACCTCAGCGAATACCTGAACCACAGGCTGCACGTGTAGAAAGTCTGACAGTAGGTTCTAAATAGTGTGGCCTTAACTTGGTCACTACAACGCGCAAACCTGCGTGCCAGCATATTACTGGGCTGGGCTTAATATTAGTGGGTTGCAGGTATGCACCTCCCTCCCGCCCGCTATATTATGCACATGCAAGATTACAAGGCAAATGCAAGGATTCTATGCACATGCAGGAAGGCAAAGCAAAACCGTTGAGTTGCGACTCAACGGTCAGCGAGTCAACACGTCCCCTGAGGATGCCTCGTGGAGAGGCGAAACACGTATCGGTAATGGTGTTGGGTTTTGCTTTGCCTTCCTGCATGTGCATAGAATCCTTGCATTTGCCTTGTAATCTTGCATGTGCATAAAATATGAGTACGTAACGTTACGTATGATGGGATTATTATTCTTGATTGACGTTTTTCTATTCGCAACAGTTTTGCGTCTCGACTTGACTCTTGATAAACAAACCCCTAGCCTCCCAGTTTAGAGAAATATATTCTTCGTTTATTAATTTCCGTTGATGTTCAGTAATTTTCATAGTACATTTTTTTATACACGTGTCCGAGCATGGCTTTTTCAAAGAAAGTTTTTCAATATTAAATTTAGTTTTGTTTTGTTTTCTTTTTTCTACCGTCTCTTGGAATCTTCTTCTTTTTCGGGGATTGCCCGCTTTTGTCAACAGAGTGGCGGCCGCGGCGCGTGCGTTTCGGTTACGTAGTAACTATTTAGTAATCTGTGGTTTCGGCGAATTCAGTCACCCCCGCCCAACTCACCTCTCAACTCCCGCTAACTCCCTTGAGTGTTATACTTACTAAATAAAGTCTAACTTACGTTACTGCGGACTTTCTTCGTACTTCGATATGCATAAAATTGTCTTGTACTAAATAATAAAGCAGTAAGAAATATTTACTGCTAATATCTTAAATATTAAAAAAAATCTATAAGGTACGAATACTAAATAGTAATGCAGTAACGAAGCATACTGCATTTCTAGTTAGTATGTCATAATAGGTTCTTTACGTACAAATACTAAAGATAAACGCAGTCACGCATCTTACTGCATTTTAAATAAGTATTTTGTCTTCTTTCAATTGAAATGGAGTGCTTAGAAAAAGAGCAGTATCCAATATTACTGCATTTATAAGTAGCATCCTTAAATTATTAATTAAACATAATTTACAAATCATAACAGCAGCAAGTGTTTCTTACTGCGTATCTTACTAGTAAAAAAAAAAAGTAAGGCAAATACTGTAAGGCAAAGAGCAGCAATGTGTCTTACTGCAGTTGTGCTTAGTAATCTAGTTCTCAGCAAGAAACATACTGCGTTTTTGCTTATTAAAAATAACACTTCCCGAACAGCTATCAAAATAAGGATCAAATCACCATGTAGAGCTCACTAAGAGGATTCAGAATCAATAAGTAACTCAATTTTCCAAAAAACCTACTTTACTGCGTTTCTAATTAGCGCGGCAGAACTGTAATCATTAGTCATTACAGCATTGCACTCTATAGCATGATTTCATTTTATGCTCGTACATGTTTTACACTCTATAGCAAGATTTAATTTTATGATTATATATGGGTAGTATTACTGTATCCTATGCCCTTTTTATTACGATTTTTTTCAACTATTTAGACACTCTTCAGGATAAACTGTTTCTCAGTTGACTCGTAACTTATTCGGTAGGTAATGAGTCGGTTAGATCCTAAAAAGCAATTTATTATATTGATTATGTATATACCCGTTAAAACGAGAAAACACTTTTCGAAATTCACAAAACAATCAATAAATCATTCCCTCGTTATTTTATTTGGACAAAAAACGTTGGTAAGCGAGGCAAGGGGTGGCAGGGGATGAAAACACCCGTGAAAATTTAACAAGGAGCAACCCTAGCACCCTATAACTAGTTTACAGGGCCGTCTCAAGTATGTTCGGAGCCGGGGTGCAAAAGTCAGCCTGCGCCTCAGTCCTTTTTATTAAAAAAAGCTAAGATTAAAAAAAAATGAATGTGTTATTTAAACTCATAGCAGTTTAATTAGTGATCATAGGATTAAAAAACTGTTAAAATCACTGGCATAGTTATTTTGAAATGTGTGTTTCAAAAATACATTACTATAAAAAGTGTGACGTATATTTATTACATCATTGGTATCATGTATCTTACTACCGAATGGTAGCGCCGTTTAGGCCATGGCTTTGGTAAGGTCTATATATTGACTTTTGCAAAAAAAAGTAACATATATAACTGAGTACCATGGAGCCATTTACATGTGATAAGTTATAGTTTACTTTGTGACATGAACTAAAATGGCAGTTGAGAGCATGTCATGCTCGCTTAAATGTTTCGCTGATGGCGGCGTGTGTGTTGGATCATTCGGTTCCCTTCAAAATGGTTGAGCTAAATGGTGCCGATACACGCGTCATGAACGGGCGCCGTCGGTTGAGACTGGTCACCTCTTAACTGCCAATGACTTGTTTTAATCTTTATACTTTGAATTGTTTTCATAGTTTCCTTTTTTTTTCTTTGCATTGTCCTCACATATAGAAGCGACCAAGGATGTAACCAAGGTTATGTAATACAGAACATGATTTAAAAGAGTGTCCGTGGAGTTTCTTGCACGTTCTTCTCCATAGAGATCTACGCTTTGGAACGTGCAGATAGCTTCATCTCTTTCGTCTTGACAATTCAAAAGTGCCTGTAAAGGGTTTAATTGAAATAAATGATTTGAATTGAATTGAATTGAATTGACGCCAGGTTCCCATCTATTTTAGTACCAAAATTTAATTTTGTTCCGCAATTTAGGTGCCAAAGCAGTACAAAGTCACCAATAAACATACTTTTGCAATTATAATATTAGTTAGGATTTCCTTTAACTGTGAACTTTACCAGACGTATAACTAAGTAATAACGCACATCAACTTTTTGTAGTCACATCATTGTACCCGTAGTATTGATTTTGTGTTAAAGTGTTGTGATATTTTTGGTGTACAATAAAGTAAAAATATACTTTATTGTACACCAAAACTATCACAACGGTCTTTCTTCCATCATCTTTCCCACAATTCATCCGTCGTTTCTACTGACTTAAGTTAAACGATACCTATGACGATTTAATATTGTTAACAAACTGTGCTCGTGATTCAACTAGCGTTTTACAAAAGTAGTCGGTAATTTATGGCCCCCGAGGACGTTTTTACCTCAGATTTTTTGCACCCCTTGCGACCCTAAATACGGCTCTGGCAGTGGGCTATTAACATCTCAAGTTCGTGTACATTATGCGTGCTCGTTGTATAAACTCACGCGGTTCAATACACAGAATGGGTATTGTTTCCAGATATTTGGGAGTGTTCAATTTATGCGAATAATACAGAGCTTTTGTTCATTGGCACGTTGGCAGGAACAATAAAATAATGATCGGATTTTCAGTATTTTGAAACACTTTTGGGGGATTAAAATAATTATGATGTGTGAAGAACAGGATGAGAAAGTTCCGCAGTCTCCATAGAAAAGGGAAGATAAACGGGTGTTACATCTGATGGGCAACTACTCTTTGCTTTATACGGGGCTGTTGTATATTTTCAAATCGCTTGGTCAAAGTTAAAGTCGAAGTCAATTTATTTATTTTGGTTCTTTCATATATCTCAGATTCGAGACAAAGTACCATTCTGTTAGCTATGGCGATTGTCGAAATGCCAAAATATAAGGTACTAGCAGCGCCCCACGGTTTTACTCACGTAATTCCCGTTCCCATGGGAATACGGGGATAAAATATAGCCTATGTTTCTCGTTGGTATGTATCTTTTCCATTGGTGAAAAATGTTGTTACAATCGGTCTAGTAGTTTCGGAGCTTATTCGGTACAAAAAAAACAAACCTTAACTCTTTATAACATTATTAAATAGAGATTTATCACATAATAATTTGGCAGCGTATCAATGTCAAAAATGTATGAATAAGCTGACAGAATGCCTCTTGTCTATAGCCTCGAGGTCGTACAAGCTCGCCGGTAGCGAGTAACACGCACCTGGTCTTTCCTGGAAGAACATTGACTATAAGGCAAAAATAATATATCGCATGATTACTGAATTACGTGGTTATACCCCTAATTTTTAACTTTAGGTAACAAAATTCCCAATAACCGAAAACCCTGCAGACTAAATTCATTCGACACACAGAATTTGTCGCATCGGGTTGTTAATGTAAGAAACAAAATCCACTTACTTTCGCTTTATAAAAAGTACGAACAAAAACAAGTCATTAGTGTGTTTCTTCAAGTCATTAGAACGTTATTCTGTCGTAGCCATTCGTAGCAGCGTAGCAACGTAGCGCTACGTCAGTAATCTTCGTAGCGACGTAGCCGACTGCGTGACGTAGGCAATTTGATGAAAATCAAAAAGAAAACACAGAAGCACAACTTTGCTGACTCCACTAATAACATTTAGCTAGAAAAAAGAGTTTTCGCTTGTAAAGATGACGGCACGAAATGAATAAAGGTATATATGTATATATGTACATGGATACAATAAAAGCTATTACGTAATTAATAAATTAAGTTATGCACTCCAATGAATTCATTAAAAAGTATTTATTATAAGTACTTTGAATTTCTTAACGCTCCATATCTATACTAATATTATAAAGCTGAAGAGTTTGTTTGTTTGAACGCGCTAATCTCAGGAACTACTGGTTCGAATAGAAAAATTCTTTTTGGGTTGAATAGACCATTTATCGAGGAAGGCTTTAGGCTATATATCATCACGCTTAAGCCAATAGGAGCGGAGCAGCGATAAATATTTTTTTTTAATCGGGGATTCCACGGGGACGAAGTCGCGGACAGAAGCTAGTAGTGAATAAATCTTTGCGTCAGACACAGGAAAATTTCAACCACATCAACATAAATACCAACAAGAGATGACCACAAAAAAACAAAATCAGATGATCCGTTTGGGAGCTACGATGCCACAAACAGACGCACACACAGACACGTCAAACTTATAACACCCAGTTATTTTTGCGTCGGGGGTTAAAAATATGTTAGTAACAGCACATACAATCAACCTATTTATATAACCCACGGTTTATACAATATCTATTCTAATAATATAAAGAGGTAACGGTTTGTGAGTTTGTGACGTTGTAAGGGGTAATCTCTGGATCTACTGAATCGATTTTCAAAATTATTTCACCAATAGAAAGCTACGTTATTGTGGAGTGTCATAGGCTATATTTTATTCCCGTATTGCTACGGAAACGCTGCTAGTACCTTATATTGCTTTTTGTTATAAAATAAATCGTTAATAGTTATGTAAGTGGAACTTCTCACATATTTAACTTTACAGTGTCTAACATTAAGGTAAAATGTACATAAAATATATATCACTTCAAGAAGCTCTGACCTTTGCACGCGACCTTTCAGAATCCTCGTGTGGCGCGAGCCGTATAAAGTGTTTTATAAAATGTCATAGCAACTATGTAGAGCCTTCTACAAACGGTTGCTAAGCTATCCTAGGTTGCTTGGTTGCGAAATCATTTACTTAGTAATACTTGAAGAACGAATAGAAACGGTCGCACGAGTTAATCTTCAAGGTTAAGCAATAGTTGCTAAGGTCATTCCGTAGATGGGTGACAGAGACTCCCCCGTACCTCGAAAAACACGAAAAGCCGTTATCCGCACAAAACTGCAGTCACTCAACAGACTGAACCACAGCGCTGGTTCAATACTCAACTCAAAGCATTTATTTCAATTAAACCCTTTACAGGCACTTTTGAATTGTCAAGTCGAAAGAGGTGAAGCTATCTGCACGTTCCAAAGCGTAGATCTCTATGGAGAAGAACGTGCAAGAATCTCCACGGACACTCTTTTAAATCATGTTCTGTATTACATAACCTTGGTTACATCTTTTGTGCTTCTATGTGTGAGGACAATGCAAAGAAAAAAAAAAGGAAACTATATAAACAATTCAAAGTATAAAGATTAAAACAAGTCAGTGGCAGTTAAGAGGTGACCAGTCTCAACCGACGGCGCCAGTTCACGAACATGACGCGTGTATCGGCACCATTTAGCTAAACCATTTTGAAGGGAACCGAATGATCCGACACACGCGCCACCATCAGCTAGACATTTGAGCGAGCATGACATGCTCTCAACTCTCTCAACATGGTTTCCAGCGAAAGCCGGTGATAGATGAAGTTTGTTACCCGACTTAATAAAACTGTGACACTGGATTAAATGTCCCTGTAGTTAAGTTTTTTTATTTGATGGGAAATCATCAAATGACTTCTCCCGCTCTGGGCGGAGCGGAAGGGAGTGTCAGACTCTTACTGACTAAAACCCACCCGTGATCCTTCTTGTGCCCTTTGCGTTCCAGGGCTGCGGTGACCCTTTGAACAAATTCCGCAACCCTAGCAGGCACTATGGGGCTCCGTCTTCTTTGCTGACGGCTCTTTGAGGCGCGCGTGGAACACGACGCGCCGTCGACTCGGGCCTGGTTGCTATCGGACGGCGAGCCACCCAGAGCTTGCCATCCGCAGGCCCGCGCCTACGGTGCCGCCATAGCCATGCGATCTCTAATAACCAAATCTGTAACTCGCCAACTCGAATCACTTAACAAGAAATGCGCGCTTCTACGAAATACTTATCGACCGAAGTTACTCGACCTCAAACCTCTAACGCAAAGACATAAATAAATTTAAGGGTTTCCTGATAAAACTACTTATTTATTTTTATTTATTTATTTTTATTAAAAACTTTAAAAAGTCCGTATTCATTTAACAATCAACCAAATCATACATTTGAGAAGAAAAATATGTAAGCATAGATATTGCTACACTAGAAAATGACGAACGCCGTTGAGCTTCTAGAAAACGTTTAGTAGCGGTCTTAGAGTACAGATGTACTACTACAAACAACACGAACGTATATATATATATACATAGGAAAAAGAAAATAGAGAAATTAAAGTTATTTTATAATTTTGTGTTTTTGTTTAGAAGTCCGTTGTACAATTTTGTTTAAAACTTTGTCCTTTTTTCACTGTTTAGTGGTGACACCCAACAGCTAAACGTACCCATCACAGCGTACGTGTTATAAACTGGTGTAAACAATTAACAGAATCCCATGTCTGATTATTGTTTCAGCAATCCAGGGAGATTTACTATCATTTATTGAAGAGTTCCGTTTCCTATCTCCGTTCTTCACGAAACTAGAAAGGGACCACCTCGGAATATTAAGATGCTCTTCCAAACCATCGTATACAGTTTTTTTCTTTCAATTAACATCGACATGTGAGAACTATTACGGATAACTCAAATACTAGTCTTTCACTTATACGACATGAGAAAGTGTAGATCTATGCGCTGGGTTAGAGTGTCATCGAGTCGAAACAAATATATACGTACATGTGTAAATAAGTGTTCACTTATTGTACGATCCTTTGCTAGACCATACGTTACTTATAGATGAGGAAGGAATGGAATAAAAGAAGATAAAGTTCATAACACTAATGTATTGTCCCAAAGGTACTTAACGTAAAATGAGCTTAATGGACTGATGGTATGGAAATGACGTGAGTGACGCGGCCATTGTTGGCGGTAACGAGAACGCCTGGCTGACTTGATAGCACAACGCGAACTGAACTGATTATTATGAGTTAAAATGAATGAATGTGTGGCGAAAACTGCTGAATTGCAGAATGTGCGGTTGCACCGTACATGCTCCCGAGCGAGAAGATGAATATTAGATGATTGACAAGGTGATTCCAATTGGTTCTTATTCTATGTTTAGTTTCTACTTGAACTCCGTTTCACGAGAAATAGGCACTGTACACTTGTCTAACTTATGCACTTTTGGAATTTCAATATAATTTGATACACATGGAATCTCACACTGATTACGCGCGCTGACACTAAAATAGCACAAGTAGGTACCAAAGCTACGACGAAAGCTATTTCAGTCTTTGAGTTCGAAGCCAGAAAATGTGACAACAGTCTTCAAGGGTAGGTACCGGGTGATTCAGTTAATGCGTTGTGGAGGGGAGAAAGGCAGTAGGCCCATAAAAATACTGGTATTCAGACTCTACGTCCGTTTAGACCTGAAGCCGACTCCAACGTATTTGGGAAAAGACTAGGCAGATTGTTTATTATTTATTTATGTTTTTGGATCTCCTACAAAGGGTACACAGTTATAACCTTATAACGTCAGTTTTAGTGATACAAGTGGTTACTTTAAGTCATTATAATATAATGAAAATGATTTTACAAGTACATTTACTTATAAAAATGTCTTATACGATCTCTAAAACTCATTCTTACGCTAACAGTAAAAAGTTTCGCCCCCACGTCCCTAGATGGCGTTGTTAGATGAGCGCCGATTCCTGAATCGCGCTATGGTTTCGTTACCGGCGAAACATGACTACCGCGAGGCGCAAAACGTACTATGGAATGTAAACATTTGAAAACCGAAACTGCTGATAAAAATTTGAAATTATTTTTGAGTAGATTGTTACTGTAACAAGTAACAATCTATATGAAGGTACATAATGACTGAATTAGGACTATTGGTATTTTTTAACCGACTTCAAAAAAGTAGGTTATCAATTCGACCTGTATTTATGTAATATTTCTAGAACTGCCCAGTTTTCGTATATGTTAGTCTATATCAGCGTCTGAACAAATGTGCGAAATAATTTAGTTTATAATACGTTGAAAGGTTTACATTGAGGATCTCGAGACAATAATGCTTAAACTTAAAGAACGAATAGAAACAGTCGAGTTAATCTTCAAGGTTAAGCAACAGTTGCTAAAATCATTCCGTAGATGGGTGACAGAGACTCCCTCGTACCTCGGAAAACACGAAAAACCGTTCCCTGCACAAAACTGCAGTCACTCAACAGACTGAGCCACAGCGCTGGTTTCCAGCGACAGCTGGCGTTAGATGAAGTTTGTTACCCGACTTAATATAAGTGTAACACTGAATTAAATGTCCCTGTGATAAGTTTAGTACGAAACAATTTACAACGAATGCACGATACCACGAAATATTTACCGCCATAGCCATGCGATCTCTAATGACCAAATCTCTAACTCTCCAATTCAAATCTGTTTTTACTTTATTGACTCAATCTACTCTTTACAATGTTTTATAGTGAAAAGGGTATTTTACTGTAAAAATCTAATTAGTCCGTCTGATAGATTTACAAAAAATATTGGACACGTATTTTTTCTTTTTTCACTTAAACAAAAAATGAAGACGATACAGTGCGTTGAAAACTCACGTGACGTCACTACGTTGCTACAATTTTTACCAGCGACGTGACGTCACGTGAGTTTACAACGCACTGTATCGTCTTCATTTTTTGTTTACGTGAAAAAAGAAAAAATACGTGTCCAATATTTTTTGTAAATCTATCAGACGGACTAATTAGATTTTTACAGTAAAATACCCTATTGATTTATAATTTCCATGTTGGATATTTTTCCCGATCCGTTCAGTGGTTTGGGCTGTGCATTGATAGATCACTATGTGTGTGTGAAATATGTACAACTTACAACAAAAAAAGAAATGAAAGTAAAGCTGAAATGCCTGTGCAAAATTATATTATAATAACCTATACCTACTTCACTTAAAAATAAATACCTATAACCACTTATAACGAATTAATAAAATAACTACTAATTAATAAAAGTATCTACGCTTTTACTTACTTAATACTAAAAAAACAGAACATAAATAATTAGCCAAAACTAACCGTATCGGTATCTAAAAATCTATGCTCCTTCTACTACCTACTACTTCACCTAAAAAGAAATAAAATTGAAACTATTAATAATTTGTAATTTGAACGAATATTTAAACACTACCAAAATAACTAATCAGTACATATTTCATAAAATAACAACAAAATAAATTCAAATAAACTATTTAAAGACTAAAAGTCGCGCTGATAAGCACGGTTTGCCAATACCTATCAATCATTGTCTGTCAATAAGGTCGAACGCTCTGAACGCATCAACAGCCAAATATTGCGAGCGCGGCAACCGTTACACAAAAATAATCCTTACAGCATGATTCAGTATTAAAACGTGACGGGCGGCGCGATGGCTTATTATTGTATTCATGTATAAGTTTGGTGTTTCTATACCGATTTCTATGATTCTTTTTTTATTGAATAGGTACTAATGTTAACTTTTTTAATTAGGGATGAGTGAGAATATTATAAACGTAAGAGTAATCAAATGTAATCAGAAAGCTCCGAACTGCTAAGCTATCGGGAGTTTATTTATTTTATTTTATTTTATTTTATTCAAAAGGAACAGTAAACAGCTACAATATACAGTATAAAGAAAAGAGATATACAAAACATTTGAACAATACACACACACACCACACGTGTTACACGTGTTATTGTGAGTCAACCATAACAGAGAGACAGTGCCGGATTTATATCTTTTATGAGTGTAGGCCACTTTTTTCCGCCGCCCCATGTTCACCTTTCTAAAATAATAATTTTCCATTTGTAGTTTACTACATTTAGAATGCCTTAAAGTTAAATAAACGAATGAATTAGTCATTAAGAAAGAGTTTCTAAAAGAAACAGGATTTACATTTTTTTACGGGAATTTTTAATAGCAAAATCATCTATAATATCATCATAGTTTATGGTATTCATTATCTCTGCTTCTATGTAGAGAAGAGCTAGAGAATTCATTTTCTCTTGAGACAGTGAAGACCTCTGATAATTTTTCACGCGTTTTAAACAGGAAAAACTCCTTTCCCCAGAACAATTTGTAGCAGGAGTGGAAAATTCAATGCGGAGAGCTATATCCAAGTTAGGATAAACATTGGACAGAGATTGATTTCTCAAAAACGTTGAGAGACTGAGTAGTGAGTTTGATCCAGGCTTCACTGCACACTCGGCAGTTTTATCAGAGGAAATGTGACTGTGAAAATGCACACATTCTTGAATCAAATCGTCTTCTAAATCTCTTCTAATAGATTTACATTTACAATAAGTTGGTTGGAGTTTAATAACAATTTTTATAGCATAAATATTTTATTGAGTTGTTTCTATGAGGTGTCTGTGATTCAAGTTAATTAAACAGTTTTTCCGGTGAAAATAGACACCTATATAAACGGAAATGGATTCAGTATACTATTCCGAGGAAACTAGTTTCACGTCTTGCGTTTGTTACACGTTGTATATTTCTATAGTTTGGCTGGCCAAAAATTGCGGTTTACATAAAGGGTAAACGGAGCTAAATAATAAGTATTTCTAATTTTTTTTATTTTATTTTTTCGCGGAGTTAACCGCGACAACGGAAATTGTAAATAATAAAATAAAATAAAAAACCAAAATGTACAAAATAACTTTCATTTCGGAACTCGCTGTTTTTGGTTGCTTATTCGTTTTTGAACACCGACTTCCGAATTTTTTTGTAAATGTTTATTTTTTATTTTTCGCTTTTTAGTGGTACACTATTTGGTATTATGGTACTTATTAGGGATAACTCAAATACTAGTCGTCAGATCTCAATCAAATTTAAATGGGACCACACGACAAGCTTTCGAATATAAAAAGAATCATCAAAATCGGTACACCCAGTACAAAGATATGAGGAACACAAAAAAAATATAGGTAGTCGAATTGAGAACCTCCTTTTTTGGAAGTCTGTTGAAAAGGAACCGAAACGTCGGATTCAAAATAATATTAAAATGTAGAAACACATAAATAAACCACCAATTTAAAAGTATCTTTCATGTTAAAGGACAATATTCATTTTCATGTAATGAGTGTTAATGATTAAATAGGTATATTAGAGTATTGCACACTATTGTGTACCTACCACTTACCTATGTCAATAAAAACTGAAACTTAACAACAAACAGTGACGGATTAAGACTACTTGATGCCCTAAGCAATCCACGCCTGTGGGCCCCCCTATCCGTTTATCAACCAGAATTGGTCTTTAACCTTTACCGCCGAAAAACACTAGATTTAACTTTCAATTTTAACTGGTTTTTTCCTTTTCAGTTCATTAATTTTAAGCAGTCGGTATTTTTGTTTTTAATATTTTTTTTACAACTTTTTAGTTAGTAACAAAATAATATGAACATAAGGGAGAACCCCAATTAATAAACTTTAAATCGCTTCATATCCTATAATATTATTTAAACTGAAAAATGGTTGAAAAAAGTCTTTGTTCAAAAAGTGAAAAATAAAAAGACTTTAAAAAAAAATACGACCGACTTTAATTTCGGAAGTCGGTGTTCAAAAAACGAAAAAGCAACCCAAAACACCGAATTCCGAAACTAAAGTTAATTTTCTTAACTTTTTTAACCCCCGACGTAAAAAGAGGGGTCATATAAGTTTGACGTGTCTGTCTGTCTGTCTGTGGCTCCGTAGTTCACGAACGGATGAAGCGATTTCAATTTTTTTTTTGTATGAAATTTAATGTGAGTTACGGGCGAGTGTTCTTAGATAATTATGTTTGATAAAAATCGGTTGAGCCGTTTAAAAGTTGTAGAGGGTGAAAGTGGGGAAGAATAACTGAATGTCTCCAAATATACTCGAGTGGGGTCTCAAATGAAAGCGCACTGAAAGAGAATATTGAAGATGACTTAATCGAGAGTGTTCTTATAATTATATACCTATAAAAAGTATAAAATAAAATAAACATTTAAAAAACCACCTACACAAAAACCTAAGTTCCCTTTGAAAAGTAAAAATGAATAAAAAGCTCAATCTTAAAGTACCTAAATATGTATTAATAATTCTAAAAAAATACGTCTCGTTGGGGGACCGCGCTGCTTAGTTAGGTAATAGACTATGTAATTAAATTGTTGAAGTAGTGGTTTGTGATTCTTTCTTTCTTTCTATATTTCAATTCCGGTGCATTCGAATTGCCGAATGCACTAGCGGGCAGGGAGTGGGCAAGCGGGAGCGGGTGTATAAAGAAAGAAAGAAAATAAAAAAATATTTTATTCTGGACGTGATGCCCTAGGCAATTGCTTAATTTGATTAAGGGTTAATCCGTCACTGACAACAAAGAATATTGAGTAGATATCACTGTGATTTTTTATTCAGTAGTCGTTACGTATTTTGTTTTGGTAAGTAGGTATTTAAAGACAAGACTTCGAAGCGTGCGTATGCGATCGATGCTTGCATCAAAACACAGGCGCGGGCATTTGACGTCGGGCGCAGACGGTTCGGAGGGTGCGGGCGGGAAGCGGGGTGTGTTACGTTTGCGTTGAGCCACTGCCGTCCGCTCGCCGCCCGCCGCACTGCTCTCAATGCTCTCATCTATCACTCACTAGGAATGAGTTTCTTCTATAGGGATTTATTTAAAGTATAAAAAACCATGATAAAACCAGCGAACGTGTTTGACTTTTATCGTCTGAAATCGAGAGACCGTCCTCTGAAATCTGCCGCCCCTAGGATGCTGCCGCCCCTAGGCCGCGGCCTATACGGCCTATTTATAAATCCAGGACTGCAGAGAGACATATGCTGTTGTGGGATATTTTTTAGATAATTTTATGTTGAACATTTCCGTCATACATGATTTCTATGTAACTTTAACCATTATAAGGCTACACACGCGGCGTAAGCTTAAAAATGGAGTAACTTCTCCCGTTTGCCCAACATTTTCCTTCACTGCTTTGCTCCTATTGATTGTAGCGTGATGAAAAGTATACTATAACCTGCCCAGGAGTATGAAGAATAATTGCACCAAGTTTCGTTAAAATCGGTCGAGTAGTTTTTGTTTCTATAAAGAACATACAGACAGACAGACAGACAGACAGAAAGACAGACAGACAGACAAAAATTTTACTGATTGCATTTTTGGCACCAGTATCGATCACTAATCACCCCCTGATAGTTATTTTGAAAATATATTCCTTGTACAGAATTGACCTCTCTACAGATTTATTATAAGTATAGATTGCATTTTTGGCACCAGTATCGATCACTAATCACCCCCTGATAGTTATTTTGAAAATATATTCCCTGTACAGAATTGACCTCTCTACAGATTTATTATAAGTATAGATTGCATTTTTGGCACCAGTATCGATCACTAATCACCCCCTGATAGTTATTTTGAAAATATATTCCCTGTACAGAATTGACCTCTCTACAGATTTATTATAAGTATAGATATAGATAGAAGATAGATATGGTGACATTGGCAATGACGAACACCGTTGTATTCCGGCTACCGGCTTCATCTAGCTTAAAATGACCAGAAATATTTGACGTATAACAGTGTTATGTTTAACCTACTTCATCATCTACCTAGCCTTTTCCCAACTATATTGGGGTCGGCTCCCAGTCATGCCGGATTCACCTGAATACCAGTATTTAACGTGAAGCGGCTGCCTACCAGACCTCCACAACCCATTAACTGGGGAACACGGTACTTCTTGGCAAGACTGGTGTCAGATTTTCTGGCTTCTGACAATCCGTAACGACTGCCAAAGATCGTTAAGTTTAACCTACTTACAAAATAAATATCATTTATCGAGTTTTTAGAAAACGTTTACTAACGGGCTTAGAGCACCGATGTACGGTTTCATTACAAGACGAACGTATATAGGAAGACTAGCTTCTGCTCGCGACTTCGTCCGTAGTTACTGAACATTCTTCATTGGTGCTCCGCTCTTATTGGTCTTATAGCCTTCCTCGATAAATGGGCTATCTAAAACTGAAAGAAATTTTCAAATCGGACCAGTATGTAGTTCCTGAGATTAGCGTGTTCACACAAACAAACTCTTCAGCTTTATATATAAGTATAGATTGTTTGATAAACATAAAGGAACAATTCTCGGGAATTTGGTTACTTCAATAATTACTATGAATTTAAGAAATTACTTGTTTTATTTCAACAGAAAATATTTCGACCGCTCGCGCGGTAGCCAAGATGCGAAGAGACCAACAATATAAAATCTTTCACTCACACCGTCACGATGATTGCGCCTTACGAAATCTGAAGGCAATGTATTGCTGTAACACACGTTGCTAATCGACAAGCAGCAGGCGAGCCTAAACATCCTCCCACCCGTTGAAAGGCTTGTCTTTCAACAGTAAATCTGTAGCGGTGGGCAACGGGCACAGCTTGATGATAGGCCGACGTAAAACGCCTCTAGTGGTTTTCAAATCAGCCACTCTCGAAACTCCATCCGGACCAGGGAATAATCTAATAACCCGTCCAAGGCGCCAACACAATGGAGGTACATGTTCTTCATGGATAATCACGAGGTCTCCAATATGTAGAGATTTTGGGTTCGTCCTCCACTTCAGGCGTTGTTGTAGTTCGTGTATATATTCACGCTGCCAGCGTGACCAGAAGTGCTGATGAATTTGTTGCAGTCGAGCGTATCGTTGCAGGTGACTTTCTTTCAAGTTTTCCAAGCTAGGTTCAGGCAGTGCCCTTAGAGGTCTTCCAATGAGGAAGTGCCCTGGGGACAAAGGAAGGTAGTCATCAGGAGATGAGGATAAAGGACACAAGGGGCTACTTTTCAAAACGGCCTCCACTTGTGCGAAAAGTGTAGATATTTCTTCAAAGGTAAGATGGGTATTTCCCACAACTCTTTTTATATGGAATTTTGCAGATTTGACTCCGGCTTCCCAGATGCCGCCGAAATGAGGAGCGTAAGCAGGTGAGAACACAAATTTTATATTTTCCTGAGTTGCAAATTCAGTTAAGTCCCTATTATGTGATTTAAGAAAAACGCTTATATCCTTAGCAGCAGCTACAAAGTTACCTCCGTTATCACAAAATATTTCATTGGGTTTGCCACGACGAGCAATGAATCTGCGTAATGTCATCACAAATGCGTCCTTAGTATATGACGCAAGCATACAAATATGCAAAGGTAACACTTGCTCACCTTTGCACCTTTACCCTTACGATTAATTATGTAAATAAGTCCAGCAAAATCTATGCCCACTGAATTGAATGGGAAATCTGCACTCACACGTTGTGATGGCAAATCGCCCATTTTAGGACAAAGAGTTTTGCCTCGGACACGATAACATCGCACACAATTATGGACTGTGCGCCGAGCTAATCTTCTACCATTTAACGGCCATACCGATTCCCTTATCAGTGATAGCAACAGCTGCGGGCCAGCATGCATGTTCCGTAAATGTTCTCTTTCAAATAAAAGTTTAGTCAAATGATGGGACGAATCAAGTAGTACTTATTGGATGTTTTTTATCAAAGCCATACGGTGAAGAACTTATTCGTCCGCCAACTCTAATTAAATTGTTGTTGTCTAAAAAAGGTGACAAAGATAGCAATTTAGATTTAACATTTAAAGGTAAGTTTTTAGATAACGCTTTGTATTCATTAGGGAAACATTTAAGCTGAACCATACGACATAGGTAATAAAATGAGTCATCTAACTCATTAGCGTTCAGTGCTAAAACCTGTTTGTTATGAGTATTACGAATGTTAAAACAAAATCTTTTAACCCATGCAACTATTCTTATAACTTTGTTTAGTTAGCAATATTTTTCAACATCTATTATAGGTTGGAGACTATCAGTTTTAAGGTAAGTATTTATTTCATTTTGATCAGATAAGGTTTTATAAGGTGTAACTAATGAATTTTGTGTTTTATGAGTTTTTGTTTCAGATGCTGATTGGTCTACATGCTTCGTCGGTGTCAAAGTTGAGACGAGCGGAGCAGATGGGGTGGTCTTAGGTGAGTATTTAAACACTACCAAAATGGGTTTTATTTGTAGTTTTATATGTATTTTTAGATTTAGATGAAGTTTTAGTTTCAGGTATATCATTGATATCAATGCAATCTAGAACTGGCCAATCATTTTCACTATTTATTAAATAATTTGTACCTGACCACCATAGGCTGTTATTTATTATCTCATTGGGATTTATACCCCTAGAAATGAGATCGGCTGGGTTCATATCCGTGGGAACATATCGCCACGAGGATGCGTCAGTGAGTTCGGTTATTTCAACTACCCTATTTGCGACAAATGTTTTGAGTTTGGTCGGATCACCTCTGAGCCATGCCAACACCACGCTGGAATCACACCAATGAACGATTCGTGACGGTTTGTAACGAATTGACTCAAGGATACCTTTGCATAGCCTTGCAGCCAACAACGCGGCGCAAAGTTCCAATCGCGGTATTGTCATAGGATTTATACGAGCTACTTTAGATTTGGCGGCTAATAATCCTACCGTAAATTCACGGTTATTTTCCGTGCTTTTCATGTACATACATGCGCCGTATGCCTTCTATGAAGCGTCACTGAAAGAATGAAGTTCTATTAGTTTCGGTAAATCACATAACACTCTTCTAGGTATTGTAATTTTAATAAACAGTTCAAATTGCTCGCAAATTCTAACCACCTTTCCTTTATTTCTTGAGGGATGGCTTGGTCCCAATCTATTTTTTGTTGCCATAAATTTTGTAGTATCATTTTTGCTGTAATTATACATGGACTTAACAGCCCTAAAGGATCAAATATCTTAAATGTATTTGATAGTAACAGGTTCACTGGTTTTATCATGGTTTTTTTATACTTTAAATAAATACCTATAGAAGAAACTCATTCCTATCGAAACTCATTCCTAGTGAGTGATAGATGAGAGCAGTGCGGCGGGCGACGAGCGGACAGCAGTGACTCAACGCGAACGTAAGAAACCCCGCTTCCCGCCCGCACTCCGAACCGTCAAGCAATGCCCGCGCCCGCACCAGTGTTTTGATGCAAGCACCGATCGCATACGCACGCTACACTCTCGTCGTCTTGTCTTTAAAAACTCTGTGTTAAAAACCTACTTTACTTAGCAAAACAAAACACGTGTTCAGTTAAACCTGCATGGTTGAAAACGCCCTTTTATTATTTGTTCTTTTTCATTTTGAATCAGTGTCCAATATAACTTCGTACGAACCGCATGCGTTTTCTTTAAATCATTACACTCAATGAATAAGCAACTTTATCACCCTAACATATGGTCCAAAATCGAACCGGATAACGAACAGTTGAAGTTTTGAAAAGTCACTGAAATTCTTTGCAAAAATGGCTACCGAAGTGGATAAAGCGTTGAATGTTTTAGAAAATATTGCACATACTTTAAAGAAGACGCACATTAATCTAAAGAAGTGCCCGAAGGCTAGGTTAACCCATAATTATGTTGAATCTCGTCTGAAATGTGTGGAAGATTATTGGAGTGAATACAGACTAGCTCACGGTGAATTAATAAGAAATTTATTAAAGGAAAAACGCGACCAAGTACCTTATCTAGAAAGGGAGGAATTTTACGAACATGAAAGGTATATATAAATTTGGTGACTGATTTGAAAGATTTATTAACCCAACCAGTTTGCGCTAGTACTTCGCCATTACCTAAAGATACGCAACAATCGCGAGTGGTATTGCCTAAGATACAGCTACCAACATTCAGTGGTCATTATGAGGAGTGGCTATCGTTTCATGATTTGTTTCGTACGCTTGTGCATGAAAACGTGTCATTAAATAATGTGGAAAAATTGCATTATTTGAAAACCAGCCTGACAGGAGAAGCGTCATCAATTTTAAAACATGTTCAAGTGACAGATTCCAATTACGAACAAGCATGGAGTATTTTAAAAATGAGGTATGGCAATAAACGAATTAATGTTAATTCAATTATGAAAAGATTTTTCTGTCAAAAGAAAATGACAGTTAACAATTCAAGCCTTGTCAAAAATTTGTTAAATAGAACATTTGAATGTTTACATCAGTTTGAAAACATGAAAATTAATATTGAAAATTGGGATCCGTTGATAATTTACGTCATTGCGCAAAAGCTAGATTGTGAAACTCATAAAGATTAGGAAGAACATGTGAGTAGTAAAATGCAAGAGCCTGATGACCTACCATCGCTAGATATGCTTCGAAAGTTCCTAGAAAGCCGATTTCGTACATTAGAACTCACAGAACCAACCAGACAGAAGTCTAATTCTTCATGCTCATTTAATATTCGAGAGAAGTCATTTCATGCAACTACTTCTGAAGAACAAATTAAAACATGTCAAATGTGCAAAGAAAATCATACGCTTAGCCATTGTAAGGATTTTGGAAAACAAGCACCAATGCAAAGAAGCGAGTTCATCAAACAAAACAATCTTTGCTTCAATTGCCTTGCATCTGGACACTCTGTAAGGTATTGTCGCATCCCAACAAGCTGTAGAATTTGCAGAAGACGCCATCATTCACTTCTTCATGAAAACAAAGATGATATAACACAACGTGACGCAGCTGGAAATAAAGAGAGAGAACAAACAAAACAACCTGCTGTGACACTACATGTAAACATGAAGAAAATTGAAGAGACAGAGGAAGATACAACAATGGTGTCATCACACGCAACAACAAAACAAGGAGGTACAGCATTATTAGCAACTGCTATCGTACGAGTGATGATAAAACTATTCCTACAGAATGGGCGAAGTCAGACATAGTACTCCTATATAAAAAAGGAGACCCTACTGATATAGGTACAGACCGATTAGTCTACAACCTAACATCTATAAGTTATTTACCTCCTGTGTGGAAGAACGTCTCGCGCGCTATACGGAAAAAGAACAACCAGTAGAGCAGACAGGCTTCAGAAGAAATTACTCAACTATAGATCACATCCACTCTCTAGATCTTGTAATAGAGAAGTACGAAGAAATGAACCGCCCACTCTACATAGCGTTTATAGACTACGCAAAAGCATTTGACTCTATTTCGCACAATAGCATATGGAGAGCTTTGGAAGAATGTGACGTACCCTCAGAAACCATTGAACTTATTCAAGATATATATAAGAAGAGTAAAAGTAAAGTTATATTAGGTAAATCAGGATCTGACATAGATATATGTAGAGGCGTCCGGCAAGGGGATCCCCTATCACCCAGAATTTTTATTACCGTACTCCAAAATATTATGAAAAATTTAAAATGGAAGAACAAAGGTATATATATTAATGGCAAATACTTAAGTAACCTCAGGTTCGCAGACGATATAGCTCTGTTTGCGGAAAGTGCATCACAACTCGAATCTATGATAAAGGATACACAGTGTCAGCTTTGAAATTGGTCTACAGCTAAACACTTCAAAAACCAAAATTATGACAAACAGTAGAAATATCCCAATTAGTGTTGACAATAAACCAATAGAATATGTTCAGGAATATATATATCTGGGCAAAGAAATATCTTTCAAAAAATCTAGGCACCGAGATGAACTAAGCAGACGAGTGAACATGGCCTGGAACAAATTCTGGAGCCTCAAAGAAGTTCTCAAGTCAAATATTCCACTAAGACTGAAGAAAATAGTCCTGGACTCCTGTATTCTGCCTACTCTCTCTTATGCATCACAAACATGGGTATTCAACAAATTCACAAGAAATAAAATATTAACAACTCAAAGAGCTATGGAACGAAGCACTCTGAAACTAAAACTGAAACATAAAAGAACAAATACCGATATCAGATACATCAGATACATGACAAAAGTAAATGATGCTTTACAACACTGCAAGCAACTAAAATGGAAGTGGGCCGGCCATGTTGCTCGTATGGATGATGAAAGATGGACAAAAAAGATAACCACATGGAAAGGTCCATTAGGCAAGAGAACTAGAGGAAGACCGATAGAGAGATGGCTCGACGAAATCCTGAAAATAGCGGGAAAAAACTGGATAGAAAAGGCAAAGGATAGAGACAAATGGAGGAAAATGGAGGAGGCCTTCACTCTGTAGAGGGGTCCTTAGTAACACCAGAAATATTTGCATGCTAAATAACAATATAACACATAAATTTTATTAATTATTTTATATTCTATTAAATTAAATTATTTATTCGTCACTGATTTAAATAAGATATTTTATGTTTATATTTCAAGTGTAATCATGTAAAACAAATAAGTAAGTGCAAATGTAAATCAATATTAAGTTATACTTTTTTTGTTATTAAGGAATAAACAAGGCTTTTATTATTATTATTATCGTACGAGTGAGGAGTGAAGACGACCAAACCATTCTATTACGAGCGTTAATTGATCAAGGCTCACAAGCAAGCTTCATAAGCGAACGAGCCGTACAACAACTCAAGGCCAAGCGATACCCTATTACCGGTACAATCGTTGGTGTGGGATCAACGAGAGAAGATATCAAACAAATGATTCAAATCAGCGTCGAATCAAGATGTGAAGCTTTTGACGTGAAAATTAAAACCTATGTTTTATCGAAGCCGTTAATCACAAGAATACCATCCCGCACAATCAAAACAAACAATTGGCCTCATCTGAAAAAGTTAGTTCTAGCTGATGAAAACTACTATAAGCCAGGCTCTGTTGATTTACTTCTGGGTGTCGATATATATGCACAAATCATACAAGACCAAGTAATAAAGGGTCCACCAGGGTCACCGTGTGCTCACAAAACAAGCCTTGGATGGATCTTGTTTGGAAAAGTGGAAGATGCAAGGGAACCAACAGAAACTGCATGTTATGCATCACCAGGTTATGGGAGACGACTTGTTGAAAGCGCTCTGGGAAATAGAACCAGATGGACAGAGAAAGCAAACCAGAGAGGAAAGGCAATGTGAAGAATTCTATGAAAAGAATCATAGAAGGAATAACAAAGGGCAATATGTGGTGAAGCTCCCATTTCGAATCACTGAACCAACATCACCGAATGGGAACACTCGAGAAATTGCATTGAAACGATTAATTCAGCAAGAAAATAGATTTCAAAAATCTCCTGAATTGAGAGAAGAATACGACAAAGTATTGGAAGAGTATTTGTTAATGGAGCATATGGAACAAGTTCCAGAAGATGAGTTGAACAACCAATCTGTTTACCTACCACATCACGCCGTAATTCGAAGAGACAAAGAAACAACAAAAGTAAGGGTAGTATTTGACGCATCAAGCAAAGGCAATAATGGCGTTTCTCTGAATGATGAGCTCATGGTTGGCCCAGTATTGCAGGAAGATATGCGAAGTATCATTATGAGATGGCGGATGCATAAAGTACAGACTTTATGCATCCGCCATCTCATAATGATACTCAAAACAAAACAGTTCAGCTCAAAACAGTTTGCAAGTGACGTGACCAAAATGTACAGAATGGTGCTGATGGACAAAAATGACACAGATTACCACAGAGTACTGTGGCGTGGCAAAGTCGAAACCAATAGCCAACGAAACTGCCAATCAGCTGAAATCAAAGACTATAGATTAAAAACAGTAACATTTGGTACAGCTTCTGCACCTTATCTAGCCATCAAAACTTTAATGAAACTTGCAGAAAATGAAGGCGTAGAATATCCTGATGCGGCCAAGATTATTCGTGAAGACTTCTACGTCGATGATTTGATTTCTGGTTGCGATACAGTAGAACAAGCAATTTGTGTCAGTAAACAAATTACAGATATTCTGGGCCTCAAGTCTGATAATACAATAGTGTCAGAATGGTCTATCAATGTTTTCATAATGGTTGATTTTGATAAGTTTGGTAATCTATTAATATAAAAGCGTCATTATGGCTTTCCAATGGTCAACCACTGACACTCCATTGAAAGGAATGGCATAGAATGGTAATCTCGTACATAATGGCAAATGACTGACAGATGTTTGCGGTAATCTGCTAAAATTTTGACAGTTCCTTTGATCTGTGACCTACCATTCGAACGTCATTGTGCAGTCATTGCTTTTAATAGCTCGGTTACCAAAAAGTATTACGAGTCCACTGACAGACCAATGATCGACCATTATGAATTTAGCAGATTACGAACTTTTAGCAAAATGAAAATGGAATCGTGTTGGAACGACAAATTTATAAAAATAGCAGACTTAGGGCCCTGAAACGAGGAGGTTTTGAATTGCAAAAATGGGCATCTAATGACATGAATTTTCTTAAGTTTATGGATAAAAACAAAATCACTACAAAAGCTAACATGGATCTCAAGCTAGAAGGCTCTATTAAAGCTCTTGGACTATCATGGGATTTTGGAAGCGATGAGTTTTATTACCAACTAAGTTTAGACCCAATTTCACCAAACATTACAAAGAGGATAATCCTGTCAGATTTACAGAAATTGTTTGATCCACTGGGTTGGATATCACCAGTCATAGTAAGTGCAAAAATACTGGTACAACGATTGTGGCTGAAAGGAGTTGGATGGGACCAAGAAATCAGTAATGAGATTAAACAAGAATGGAAATACATTAGAAAAGAGTTAGAACATGTCAAAGAGCTAAGAATTAGGCGTTGGCTGAAAACTATAAATTCTGAAAAGCATGCGATAACGCTACATGGATTCTGCGATGCTTCTGAAAAAGCTTACGCAGCGGTAGTTTACTGCCGAGTACAAACTAAACATGGCGACCCAATAATAAATCTTATCGCATCGAGAACAAGAGTAGCTCCTGTAAAAACAATTTCTCTACCGCGACTGGAATTATGTGGAGCAACCCTTTTAGCAAAATTATTATTCAAGGTCAGCCAAGCTATGAGAATTCCCACACACAATGTGTTTGCATGGACCGACTCTACTATCGTCCTAGCGTGGCTATTTGGAGAACCAAACCGATGGAAACCATTTGTTGCTAACCGTGTGGTAGAAATACTAGAGCAAATAAGCAGTACCCAATGGTTTCACGTACAGTCAGCATATAATCCAGCTGATGTAGCTTCAAGAGGAACGTCAATGACAGAACTACAAAAAAATAAGTTATGGGGGAATGGACCTACTTGGCTTATAGAACAACATATCAAATACTCTAGACCCCCAACATTAACAATAGATTTAGAAAGAAAAAGCAATATACAGTCCCACTTAAATATTATTGGAGAAGGAAGGAAACAAATTCAATTTGAACAATACGCATCACTAACGGAACTATTAAGAGTAATCGTACATTGTAAAAGATTTTTAAATTTCAAGAAAGTTCCTAGTAAACTAGGCCATACAATGACAACAGAAGAGATACAGAAGGCTTTAGAAGTTTCCATAAGAATAGTACAAGAGGAAGAGTTTTCAAATGAAATTAAAAGAATAAACGAAAATAAGAATGTATGTGCCACTAGCATTTTAAATTCACTGAACCCGTTTTTAGACAAGCAAAATATCCTCGGGGTGGGCGGAAGGTTAAGAAACTCAGATGTTAGTGAAAACCAAAAACATCCCATAATATTGGGTAAGAAAAACAGCCTCGTCCCATTGGTAGTGACTGACGCACACCTGAAAACGATGCATGGTGGTATAAACATGATGATAACGTACCTCATGAGTAAATACTGGATTGTTGGCTGCAAAAATCTGGTGAAGAAATACACACATGGATGTTTAACTTGTGCACGGCAACGAGCTGCTAGTAGACAACAGATAATGGGTGACTTACCCGCATCTCGGGTAACTCCGTCGCGTCCTTTCGCTCGAAGTGGTGTCGACTTTGCTGGCCCTGTTTATGTATTAAACTGAAAAGGAAGAGGAGCAAAAACCAGCAAGGCATGTATTTGCATATTCATTTGCATGGCGGTTAAGGCAATACATTTGGAATTAGTAAGCGATCTAACATCCAATGCATTCATCGCAGCATTCAAACGTTTTGTGTCCAGAAGAGGAAGATGTCACGAAATATGGAGTGACAATGGCACAAACTTCGTGGCATCTAACAAGGAATTACATACAATGTGGAAAGAAGCAGGACTTCAGATACCGGAACAGATGGCTGATCAACTATCAAACGAAGGAACACAATGGCAATTTACACCGCCGTATAGTCCCAACTTTGGAGGACTTTGGGAAGCCGGCGTCAAGTCTGTCAAACAACATTTACGAAAGGTGCTCACAATGAAATGTACATTTGAGTAATTCACTACAGTGCTCACACAGATCTAAGCCTGTCTAAATTCTCGACCTTTGATACTACTACCTACCCATGTTGATTCGATCGATGACATACAAGTACTTACGCCTGGTCATTTTCTGGTCGGAGAAAGCCTAATTACGGTACCTGATCGTGATTACTCAATTACTAACATCAATCTTCTGTCCAGATGGAACCACATTCAACGGCTTGTTCAAGTATTCTGGCAGCGGTGGCAAACCGAATATTTGTCACGACTAAACCAAAGGCCAAAATGGTTGAAAAGAACACCAGAATTTGAAGTCGGAGACATTGTTTTGCTTAAGACCGAAAACATGCCTCCGAGTAAATGGGCTCTAGCAAGGATCGTAGAAAAACATCCCGGGCCCGACGGACTAACACGTGTGTATACCAGTACGGTACAACGGTAAAATAACTCGGAGATCAAGTGCAAACTTATGTGCATTACCAATTTCTTCCGAAGATTAATGTACATGTTGTTTGTACTCTTTATATGTTTAGAATCATTATTTTATTTAAGTTCAATTTGAGGAATGTTTATGTTTTGTTTGTGTAAGTTAAACTTAGGTTACTTACATATATGTTAATATATATGTAGTAATATGCAATTTATGGTTAAATAAGTCTTTAGAAAAGGCCATAAAGTCCTTTTGGTGGGCGGTATGTTCAGATAAAACCTGCATGATTGAAAACGCCCTTTTATTATTTGTTCTTTTTCATTTTGAATCAGTGTCCAATATAACTTCGTGCGAACCGCATGCGTTTTCTTTAAATCATTACACTCAATGAATAAGCAACTTTATCACCCTAACAATACGTAACGACTACATAGGTACTGAATAAAAAATCACAGTGATATCTACTCAAGTTTTTATTGACATAGGTAAGTGGTAGGTACACAATAGTGTGCAATACTCTAATATACCTATTTAATCATTAACACTCATTATATGAAAATGAAAATATACTTTTATATTGGTGGTTTATTGATGTGTTTCTACATTTTAATATTATTTTGAGTCCGACGTTTCGGTTGCCTTTCAACCGACTTTCAAAAAATGAGGAGGTTCTCAATTCGACAATATTTTTTTTGTGTGTTATATCTTTGTACCGGGTGTACCGATTTTGATGATTCTTTTTATATTCAAAAGCTGATGCTTGTTGTGTGGTCCCATTTAAATTTGATTGAGATCTGACGACTAGTATTTGAGTTATCCCTAATAATGCGTGGCTTAGTTTACATTGACGACGTTCTTATTCCCTCTTGTCGATCTAAAATGAAAAAATAAAATTGTGTACGATGGTTTGGAAGAGTATCTTAGTTTTCAGCGTGGTACCTTTCTAGTTTGGTGAAGATCTGATGAAGAACAGAGATGATGGAAACGGAACTCTTCAATAAATGATAGCAAATCTTTCGGGATTGCTGAAATCGCATGTTTGTTTATTGTTTACATCAATGTTATTGGTAGGTACGTTTAGGTGTGTTACCACTAAAAAGTGAAAAATAAAAAAACTTTTTACAAAACACGCGGAAGTCGGTGTTCAAAAACGAAAAAGCAACCAAAAACACCGAGTGTCCGAAATTAAAGTTAGGTACTTTTTGGACTTTTTTTCGTGTAGAAGTCATTTGAATTTTTTTTTTTATAAAAAGTTTTTTTTTATGATTTACAATTTCCGTTGTCGCGGTTGACTCTGCGAAATCTCTGAAAAATAAAATAAAAAAATGTAGAAATACTTATTATTTAAGTAGTTCCGTTTACACTTTATGTAAACCGCAATGTTTGGCCAGCCAAGCTAAAGAAATATACAACGTGTAGCAAACGTAAGACCTGAAACTAGTTTACTCGGAATCGTTTACTAAATCCATTTCCGTTTTTATAGGTGTATATTTACACCGGAAAAACCATCTAGCTCTTCTCTACATAGAAGCAGAGATAATGAATAGGTACCATAAACTATGATGATATTATAGATGATTTTGCTATTAAAAAGTCCCGTAAGAAATGTATTCTTGTTTCTTTTTGACACTCTTTCTTAATGACTAATTCATTCGTTTATTTAACTTTAAGTATCTATAAGGCATTCTAAATGTAGTAAACTACCTACAAATGAAAAAATATTATTTTAGAAAGGTGAACATGGGGCGGCGCAAAAAGTGGCCTACACTAATAAAAAATATAAATCCGGCACTGGTATTTAGGGATGAATTTTTGAATAGATTTTTAGAATTAGTTTTGTATTTGCGTAAATGAAAACAAGCTGAATTTAAAGCGGAGGATATGGAATTTTGAAGGTAAATTAATTGTTTTTCATCATCACAACCAGTGATTAAGTCGTCGACATAAAAGTCGTGTTGGATAATGTTTTTTATAGTTTCATCCCCACACTCCTCGCCCACCTGCCACAGACAGCGAGTGCTTAAATAGCTCGCACTTGTGGTGCCATAAGTAAGAGTATTCATTTGCATCGTTGTAATGGGCAAGGACTCATCTTCTCTCCATAGAATTAATTGCAAGTTTCTACAGGATTAATCGACTCTCACTTGTCTGTACATTTTCTCAATGTCCCCAGTAATTAAATATTTATATTGACGTGCTCTTATGAGTATGGAGAAAAGAGAATCCTGTATATTTGGGCCCACAATTAGAATGTCGTTGACAGATATACCCGAGGAGGTGGGGACGGATCCATCAAAAACGATACGGACCTTAGTTGATTCGCTACTGTCTTTAAATACAGCATGGTGGCTTAAGAAGTATGAGGGAAATGGTTTACTTTCTGATGCTACAGACATATGTCCTAACTCTTTATATTCTTTCATAAAATCAACGTATTGTGTCTTTAGTGTAGGATTTTTCCTAAAACGTGATTCTAAGTTAAACAATCTTTTTTTTTGCAGTATTATAGGATTGACCCAAATTACTTGGAGAACTATTTAGAGGTAATTTAACATTAAATCGTCCGTCACTCAAACGGGCCGTATTTTTTAAAAAGTGATTTTCACAAAACCTTTCCCTTTCGCTGAGAATCCGTTTGTTTGGGAGTTCTTCAATCTCCCAGAATTTGGTGAGTAATTTATCCATGCAAGACTCTTGAATCTTGTTATTTTTTGTAATTATGCTATTGTTGCAGTATACATATACTATTCAAATTATTTTTATTTATCGGGCCGGCTATTAACCAGCCAAATTTAGAATTTCGTAACTTTAGGTTATCTGGGCCTATAGAAATTTGTTCATTTCCTAGGATATCCCAGAACAGATCACATCCAATCAAGATATCAACTTAAGAGGGTTCATTAAAATTAGGATCGGCTAATTTTATGTGTTTAGGTATTTTGAATTTAATCTTAACGCGGCCTTTTGGTAAGTAACCAGTTAACTCATTCATGACAAGCATGTTATAAGTAACATCGAAAGGACAATGCCCACATATTAGAACAACCTTGGCCTACAGTGAACACTGATAAATAGTTTATGGAATTATAGTTTATTAAGTTATTATGAACACCTTCTAGTACATACCAGTTAAGAAAATAAGTCGCCATTTGGAAATAAAACAGTTTTTATTTTTTCAAAACATTCATTTTTTCACAGTCACAAACTCATTCTACACACTTTCAACCACTTTCGAATGGAAAGTATATCATTTGAACACAATAATTATTGATTTCAACGTTATTAACTCATTTTAACCTTATGAATAATAGGAATCTTCTTTAAGTGTAACCTGCTATAGCTCCTTTTATACTTGTTTGACACTTTGACAGGCTGGGAGCAAGCTTGAGTAGGTAGTTTAATGTCAAATCTATCATTTGTCAAAGGCTAATATAGCCATATTTAAAAAGAAATATCGATTAGTTGCATCCGATTTTGGTCTTTATCAATTTAATTTATATCTAACTACGGCAAAGCCAAACAGTGATTTTATCATTATAAAGTATAGTATCTCTGGTCTGAGGTATTTATGAACATAATTGGTCTAAAAGTCGAGTGGGTTTCATTAAAAAAAACTAAAATGGCTGCCAGTTTTCTCAGATTAAAAACTGAAACCTGAGTAACGTTTAGTTTTTCCGTAATCGATTAGATTTATTAAATAATATATGAATTTAAATTAAATTGACCATAAAATGGCAACCCCAAACTTCACGTGAAAATAAAAGTTGCGTAATAATAAGTAAAATGACTTATTTATTTGTTATGATCACGGCGTCTTAGTTTGAGATAAAGCTTTGATGGATAATTCCTATTTAAAATACTTATATTTTTGTGTTATCTTTCTAAACGTGTCTGAGGTGGGCCATATCTGGGCATCCTTCTTTTTATAGATAGATTGCAATTTAACAACGCAGCTCTCCTCTACCCTATTAGACAAGTGGTTACCAATACCTATTGGGATGGAATCAAGTGACAGTTTATCTCTTAATGATTTTGTAATAAAACTGCCCTGACTACCACAATCGAGCAAGGCACGCACTGTTTCATATTGATTGTTATTAGGATTATGAACTTTAATCAAAGCAGTGGATAAGAGAACATGATTGAATTGATATTCCGATGAGTTAACGTTTATATATTCCGACTCTGAATGCGCATGATTATTATTAACTACTTGGCTAGGGTTATGCAGGAGACGATTATGTCTTTGTTTACAATCAGGACATGGTCCAAATCCACAAGCCTTTGCTGGATGACCCTGTTTAAGGCAGTTAGAACAAAGTTTATATTTATTTACATCTGCCCATTTTTCTTGCATGGTTTTATTTTTGAAAGTAGGGCACTCATATATTTTATGATTTTGACTGCAGATTATACAAACAAATGAACTTGGAGTGTCTTTATTAGCAGCTGTTGCTGCCTTAATGAAACATTTTTGATATTTATCCTGTTTGTTGTAGTGATTATTTTTTGAGTTGCTATTCGAACGAATTGGATTATTTTGAACCTGTGAACCCTTTTGATGGCTGTTATCTGATTTATTCCTATCTAAAGCTTTAAGCACATCAGCGCAATCTATCAAAACTTGTTTAAAGTTTTCCAAAGTTGGAATATTGTTACCAAGCTGGTTTATAAATTCCTCCCATTTAAGGAGTGTATTACCGTCTAATTTTGAGGTTAAACTAAATATGACACACATATCCCAATTATCTGTGGGCATTCCTAGGCTAGATAATGCTCTTAAGTTTTTTGTGACATGGTCAACTAAAAATCGTAATGACTTTACAGTTTCTTTGCTGAATGAACGTATATTAAACAATGCATTCATGTGGTGATCAATTAGAAGTCTTTTATTATCATAACGATCATACAACAATTTCCAAGCTTCCTTGTAGTTTTCAGACGACACTTCAAGATTGCAAATTATGCGTGCCGCATAACCTTCAAGGTATGACATTAAATAATGAAATTTATGTACCGGCGAGAGTTGTTTGTTACGATCAACTAAGCTCAAAAAAGAGTCTCGAAACTCGAGCCATTTAAAATATGCACCGTCAAACTTTGCAATTTGTATGCGTGGCAACCTGATACCAGAGTCACGAGGTTCAAATCGGGATTCATGACAGTCATGACTACATGATTGCACACAACTGTCCAACAAACCCTTTGCAATGGCAAGTCCATTCACCATATCATTTTCAATCCTGTCCCGCTCCTCAAGCTCTAATGCCAGGCTCCCACTATTTAGGACTTCAATCTGAGTTTGCAACTCATCAAACCTAGCTGATAACTGTTCAAATCTACCAAGTTTAATCTTTAATTCAGCTATTTCCTCATTAGTTAATGAATCAGAAGACGATAATTTATCCAAAAAGTTTTTAAACTTGGTAATTTGACCTTTAATTGAGCTACGCCTGACAGTCAATTCGCGTAACTTCTTTGATTCGGCCTCTTGCGACATTTTTTTAAAATTAAATAACAATTTAGTGAAAGATAAATATGATAAGTATGAGACTATCAAGCAGAGTAACTCAATTACGTTTCAGCATGAAAACTAAAATTTTGTAAAATAAAATTTGTAAAGAATCTCACGCCCCTCAATTCGCCGTCACCCGCCGACCAGGAAACCGGATCAACGCAGCCGTGCACGGAATAGAAGCTCCGCTTCTGCTCGTACCAATGGTGCCAGCGTGATGGTCCGAGGTAACTGGATAGTTCGGCAAACAATATCAAAAACTGATCGTGAACGTAACGTTATTTTTTTAATGGCGTGAGAAATACAACATGTGGGTAGATGGAAAAATAACAAAAATGATGAAAATTATTTTTAAATCTTATCGAAAGGATGATTATTTGGATAATTTCCTTACTAACTTGCTAAAACGGAACATTATTGATGGTATTTAATTAAATACTTTGACTTTATAGTGACTTACGTGTGCGTTGCATTTAAGTCTGGTGAAAAACCTTGACCTTGAATTGAATGATTCTTTAGCAATACCTAAGTATTTATTGAAATTATTGCACAAATGGAAGGCACGTTTTATAATAGCTGCTGATATGATTTGGAAAATAGGAAAGTAGATGAGAATGAGGAAGGAAGGGCACTTAACTTATGATGATCCGGTTATGTTCTGCGACTGCCTTTCTTCCGTACACCTGTTCGATGCTTTAGCTACATCGATGCTTAGGCTTCAGGATGCTCGTCGATGTAGCTTCACGACGGGAACTCGGCCTTTTGTGGTCTCGATGATCACGCCACGACGCCACGCTCGATATCGACGAATCAATTTTTATAATTTAATTTTGTCCTTTGTCCTGTCACGGTCGCCAATTTTTATGTTTGATAAACATAAAGGAACAATTCTCGGGAATTTGGTTACTTCAATAATTACTATGAATTTAGGAAATTACTTGTTTTATTTCAACAGAAAATATTTCGACCGCTCGCGCGGTAGCCAAGATGCGAAGTGACCAACAATATAAAATTTTTCACTCACACCGTCACGTTCACGATGATTGCGCCTTACGAAATCTGAAGGCAATGTATTGCTGTAACACACGTTGCTAATCGAAAAGCAGCAGGCGAGCCTAAACATAGATAAGAAGAAAACAGAGAATTTTAAATTTAGTCCAGGGTCGATAATTTTTAAAACCAAAAAAAATAATAGTAGGATAAAACCCATTAGAAAAGGAGGAGAATATTATAAAAATGAAAGGAAAAATAATTTACGGGCGATCTGAGGTCGGGAAGGGGGGGGGGGTGAGGTTTTAAGGGTAAAAAACGGTTTATCTCGATTTCCGGCAAAACTAAAAGTCCTATGGAAAAAAGTCAAATGGCAAAGTTGTAGGTAATAAAAAGATCTAAAACTTTTGTATTTACACTTTTTTCACATAACCTCAAAATTTAGGAGAAAAATTCAAAAAACCAAGTTTTTGGTTTTTTATTTTTCACTTTTACAAAATTTTTTTTTTTGTCACGAAATTTGGTGAAAACTTACCTTTTTATGTCCCAAATACGCTGTAATTTATTTGATTAGAAATATTTATTTTTTCGCCTTATTTTGAATTAATATCGAAAAAGCACCCTAATTTTCAATCAAAAATTCACCCGTCAAAATATCAGCTTTTTTCAAAAAGTTGGTATGCTTTCTGTTCGTTGAAATCTCTACTTTCCGTTGGTGAAAAAAAATATATATGTTACTATAGTAAATCTTCTCAGAAAATGCAAAAAATCGAAAAAACTCGAATCGATTTTTTTTAAATTATTGTATACAATTTTGGTCTATTTATTAAAATTTACACTTTAATTACTCGAAAAACGTAAGATTACATGTCACGTTGATAAAAAAAACTGCAAATCAAAATATACTACTATAATTAACCAAGAAATAAGTTAATAAAATTAATATTTAATAAGACATCTACAATATTTAGAGAAAGTTGTAGAATATTCTTTAAATTATATGCGTAGATGCCTATTTATAACTATTTTAAGATAACTTATATACCTGAATGACCTACGAAAAATTTTAGCCCATCAAAAGGTATTTCATAGAAAAGTGGGGAAGGGGCTAGGCGGGTCTGGGTCTTACTACATACATACCTACTATTTCGTAGCAGCTGTAACAACCGTTAGCCTAGCCAGTATTCGAAATACAGTACAGTATACAACATCGTTTATAAAAATACACGTGCACGCTGAGTTTTCCCTTCCCCACTTTTCTATGAAATACCTTTTGATGGGCTAAAATTTTTCGTAGGTCACTCAGGTATATAAGTTATCTTAAAATAGTTATAAATAGGCATCTACGCATATAATTTAAAGAAGATTCTACAACTTTCTCTAAACATTGTAGATGTCTTATTCAGTCTTATTAAATATTAATTTTATTAACTTATTTCTTGGTTAATTATAGTAGTATATTTTGATTTGCAGTTTTTTTTTATCAACGTGACATGTAATCTTACGTTTTTCGAGTAATTAAAGTGTAAATTTTAATAAATAGACCAAAATTGTATATAATAATTTTAAAAAAATCGATTCGAGTTTTTTCGATTTTTTGCATTTTCTGAGAAGATTTACTATAGTAACATATATATTTTTTTTCACCATCGGAAAGTAGAGATTTCAACGAACAGAAAGCATACCAACTTTTTGAAAAAAGCTGATATTTTGACGGGTGAATTTTTGATTGAAAATTAGGGTGCTTTTTCGATATTAATTCAAAATAAGGCGAAAAAATAAATATTTCTAATCAAATAAATTACAGCGTATTTGGGACATAAAAAGGTAAGTTTTCACCAAATTTCGTGACAAAAAAAAAAATTTGTAAAAGATAAAAATAAAAAACCAAAAACTTGGTTTTTTTAATTTTTCTCCTAAATTTTGAGGTTATGTGAAAAAAGTGTAAATACAAAAGTTTTAGATCTTTTTATTACCTACAACTTTGCCATTTGACTTTTTTCCATAGGACTTTTAGTTTTGCCGGAAATCGAGATAAACCGTTTTTTACCCTTAAAACCTCACCCCCCCCCCTTCCCGACCTCAGATCGCCCGTAAATTATTTTTCCTTTCATTTTTATAATATTCTCCTCCTTTTCTAATGGGTTTTATCCTACTATTATTTTATTTCACTTTTTATTATTTTTAAAGGCTTCTACCCTGGTCTAGTTACATAGTTTATACTTTTTGTGTTTTTTTGTTTAGAAGTCGGTTGTACAATTTTGTTAAAAACTTTTTTCACTTTTTAGTGGTGACACCCCACAGCTAAACGGTAATATTGGTCTAGGGCTAAACGTACCTACCCAGCTACCCATCACAGCGTACGTGTTATAAACTGAGGTAAAAAATAAACAGACACGGGATTTCAGCAATCCCGGAAGATTTGCTATCATTTATTGAAGAGTTCCGTTTCTTATCTTCGTTCTTCATGAAACTAGAAAGGGACCACCTCGAAATATTAAGATGCTCTTCCAAACCAAGTTTTTTTTAGTTTTTTTTTTTCAATTAACTTCGACAAGTGGAACTATTACGGATAACTCAAACACTAGTCGTCAGATCTCACCGAAATGGGACCACATGACAAGCAGCAGCTTTCGAATATAAAAAGAATCATCAAAATCAGTACACCCAGTAAAAAGTTCGAGGTAACACACGTCATACAAAAAAAAATCACTGTCAACTTGAGAACCTCCTTCGTTTTCGAAAATCGGTTAAAATATTAAAGCATTTATACAACAAGAGAAAGTCTAGATCTATGCGCTGGGTTAGAGTGCAACCTTCATTCGACTAATAAGTGTGCGTCTTTGTTGTTAGTGCCGAAACAAATATACAGGGTTTAGTATTTGTAAAATACCAACAACCTCTTAAGAGGTCATTGTACTCCTCATTATGAACAATTTTTACTGCGGGACCAAACCTGAAATCGCGAAAAAAATATCAGCTGTCCCCTATTGATGAGTTATACGAACATAAATGTAAGGAACAGCTGATTTTTTTTACGCGATTTCAGGTTCGGTCCTATAAAAAAAAATAACCTCTGAGTTTGTTGGTGTTTTAGAAATAACCCTGTATACATACATATGTAAATATGTGTTCAGTTATCGAATATCAAAAGATAGAGATTAATAGCACAAGTACCAAAACTACGACTAAAGCTATTGCTATAGCAAGTGACAACAGTCTTCAAGGGTAGGTACCGCGTTATTCAGTAAATGCGTTGTGGAAGGTAGTAGCTCCATATAAAATATGGTATTCAAGCTCTACGTCCGATTAGACTTGATGCCGACTCCAACGTATTTGGGAAAAGACTAGGCAGATCGTTTATTTATTACTAGCTGCTGCCCGCGACTTCGTCCCCGTGGAATCCCCGATTTTAAAACATTCTTTATCGCTGCTCCGCTCCTATTATTTAAGCGTGATGATATATAGCCTAAAGCCTTCCTCGATAAATGGTCTATTCAACCCAAAAAGAATTTTTCAATTCGAACCAGTAGTTCCTGAGATTAGCGCGTTCAAACAAACAAACAAACTCTTCAGCTTTAGCTTTCGTATAAGTAGATTATTTATTTATATATTTGGATCTCCAACAAAGGATACACAGTTGTAACATCAGTTTCAGTGATACAAGTGGTTACTTTACGTGTGCTGCTTCAGTTATAGAAGACCACAGCATGCAAATATAACTAAGTTTACACAAAAACAAATTAATAATAGATAAAATCATTCCATTAAATTAGTAAAAAAAAAATAATTCAAAAATGTTAAATTAAAATTATTCAATAAAATTAAAACATTTCACTAAATTAAAATTTTGCAATACCATAAAGTTACATTATTAAGTTAGGTAGGTATGTCATATTTTAATTAAAAAATTAATATATTTCATGGTCTGTGCCGTCGGCTTGACCTGTGAGATTACATCCTTCAATTTACCCTTAGATTCATGCGTGTCCTAGCTTCCCGTGTCGTCTAGCCGAGCTGCGTCTCTGTTCCGCGCGACCCCTCTGGGCGGGGGGTGCGCGGGCGAAAGCGCGGTGATCGTCAGTACGCTTTCGATTGACCCGCGATACACGCGTGTCACATTACTTACGAAAATTAACGACGAGTGTTCGTTCGAGATCGTAAGAAGAAACTTATGATCGACAGTGTTGTGTTTTACGAGTGAATAATGGTAAGTTATTAATATTTTTGTAAGTGCTTGTAAACTTTGTTTATTTTAGCCCGGTATACTATATACCTAGTTATATTATTTAAAACGTAGTACCAATCCTGTGTTTTCATGATTCTCGTGGTACTTTACTTGTTGAACTCACTTCCCTCATTTAGGAAGTAGTTATTTAAATGCGTAACATATAATCTGCGTGCCACACTGCCCAGATTTGTGATCTTTTAACCATTCAAGTGAGCCTCGGTTTCATCCGATAAGCTTGTGGGTGTAACTTCGCAACCCGTAACTGTCTATTAACATTACGGTTTGAATATGTGAAGTATACAGATCAATACGCTGAGCCGTACGGGTCAATTTTTTTCGGGCCGTACGGGCCGATTCTTTGAGCCGTACGGGCCGATTCTTTGAGCCGTACGGGCCAATTCTTCGAGCCGTACGGGCCGATTCTTTGAGCCGTACGGGCCGATTCTTCGAGCCGTACGGGCCGATTCTTCGAGCCGTACGGGCCAATTCCTTGGGACGTACGGGTCGATTTCTGGAGCGATACGGATCACATGTCTCCGAAACGTACCGGTCATATCGTAATAATAGCCTATATCTCCCCGCTCACGCCCAGGTTGGTAAGATGAAAAGGCTAACTTTGTCTATTTGTTTTAGGCAGCATCCCCTGCGGATATGCATACTTTTGAGTCCCTCATGGAATGGGAAGCAGATGACCCTGGAGACAACATCATCTTGAGCAGAATCAAACAAATCATAAGAAACCACTTACCAAGGGGATGGGACGAGTGGAAAATAAGAATTTTCAAAAAAGAGGAGTTACTAGGCAGCGAATTCGACCCCCAAATTTTAAACAAAATCAGGTTTGCAATACCTACTGTTGACTTAGCTAGAGCGTTTTCGCCGAATTGTACCTCTCTTAAAGAGAAATCTTATCGGGACATAAAGTTGAAGCTCTTGGAATGGCCTCTGTGCATTGGTCTTATCGTTCACCCCATGTCTCTAGCTGCTAGAATCCGTGGCTCAGCAGTCCAGAACGAGCTGGTGCTTGCAGCCATTGCGGAAATGAAGCCATTACTTGTAAGCAGGGAAGAGGCAGATAAGGAATTGGGTGGACAAGTTGGTCATTCTGATGATGAGGTGTCGATTCCGTCCACAATAACTACATCTGGTAGAACTAAGAAACCAAGTCGTTTAGATAGGTTGGAGCAAAGCCAGCTTAAGTTAGAAAATATGATGGAACAGTTTATAAAAAACTTTCAACCTGATACACAACCGTGTTCGGCTTCAGAGAATGATTCCACTTCCCAAGAATCATCGGAGGATGAACAAAATATTCCTCAACCTCAAACATTATCACCAAAACTTTGGGAAGCACCTACCCCTATCGCTGACGATGACTTTGACTGGACTCCAGCTACAAAACAACAGGAACCCTTGATTCCAGCTGCTAAACCTCACATTGCTACACAAGGCGCTGAATGTCAACGATTAGGCGATATAACTTTCAACCAAATCCGATATGCAGAGGTTCAGAAAAAACTACATGCTAGCCCTGTCTTCGGTCCTTTGAAAGTTAATCCCATTCTTACTGCGTATGGGACCTCCCCCAATCAAGAGCACTTGGTTCGAATGGACTATACCTTAGGTACTATTTCCCACGGCCTGCTGCTTCAACGAGAGTCTCTGGCGAACATACTTAAGGATCTGGCTAACAAACATCCATCTATGAAACATGATTTAAAAAACATTTTATCGGCAGACTCAACTTTTAAATCTCTTTCGGATGATTTACTTCAATACGTGTGTGGCAGGAGAGCAGAGATTATAGAGCAGAGAAGAAATGGGTTCCTTCCCAAGGAAGAATATCAGGCAGCTCTCCTTGGTGCTGTTCCCCCATCAACCACCCACCTCTTCTGTGAAGCAGGACTAGCAGAATTACTCAAACAACCATCTCAGCAAACATTTTTTCGCAACCCCTACAGAAAACCCTTGCAGCCTAAAAACTATAATTCAACGTACTCTACACGTCAAGCAAGACCAACACACAAAGTTTCAAAGACGTCGAAACCTTACAATAAACAACGAAAACCAGGTACCGGTAAAACGCATGAAACTTTTAAACGACAATTTAGCACCAAAAACAAAGACAATGGTCAAACCTTTTCCCGAAACAAACCTTCTAAGGAACATACCTCAAAGAGAAACAGGAAAGACTGACGTATTCGAGGCGGGACGCCTTTCACAATTTGTAGAGGTCTGGAAAAAGGAGGGGGCACCACTAAATATCCTTCAAACGATAACGGGATACATCATTCCTTTTGTGAAAAAACCTCCACGGATACCTTTTCATTCGAAAATAATTTCCAGATTCGAAACAAAAAAGTTAAATTCAGAAATCCAGACTCTTATACAGCAAAAGGTTTTAGAAATTTCAACGGCTCAGACAGGCTTTTTATCAACCATGTTTCCAGTACCGAAACCCAACAACAAAGTTCGCCCAATAATCAATCTGAAAGGCCTCAACAAATTTCTCACCCCAAAGAAGTTCCGCTTATTAAACCACTTCAGAGTACCCCACTTCTTACAGACGGGAGATTTCCTCATAAAAATCGACATTTCACAGGCATACTTTCACATACCAGTAGCCAATCGTCATCGAAGATTCCTATCAATAGCTCACCAAAAGAAGGTATTTCAGTTTACATGCCTCCCGTTTGGTCTATCAACAGCCCCTCTCACCTTTGCGAGGGTGTCAAACTGGGTAGCATCGCGACTGCGACAGATGAATATAAGGGTCATTGTTTACCTGGACGACTTTTTGATTGCCAATCAAGATCCGATAAAGCTGCAGAAAGATGCTATCAAGACGGTACAATTCCTTCTAAAATTGGGATGGATAATCAATATGAACAAATCTCTTCAAGACCCATCTCAACACATCGAATACTTAGGGATAGAATGGGATACCTTCCACAACACAAAAGCCCTCCCGGAAAAGAAAATACTCTCCTTAAGAAAAGATCTCAACAAACTTCTATCAAGTCAAAGATGGAGTTGGCAATCCGCAAAGAGCTTGCTAGGAAAGCTAAACTTTGCATCTTTTGTAATACCACTTGGAAGACTCCACTCCAGAAAGATACAAAGAGCAGCCAATATTTTACCAGAGGAGTCAGCTCGCAAAAAGTTTCCCATTCCAACAAAGGCTCTCGAAGAATGCAGATGGTGGATTCAAAACCTCGAAAAGAAAGATCCCCTTTTCAAATCTTCAGAGACCATATTCATCACATCAGATGCCTCGGACCAAGGTTGGGGAGCACAGATAAACGAAAAGCATATCAGTGGCGTTTGGGACACCCACCAGTGTCAGTGGCACATCAACAAAAAAGAGCTGTTTGCTGTTCTTCTCGCTGTTCAGTCCGAGAAAGATTCAATCAAAAACAAAAGGGTAGTTGTACAGTCAGACAATCGAACTGTAATCGCATACATAAAAAATCAGGGCGGGACGAGATCATCGCAACTAACAGATCTAGTCTTCCAGTTGTTAACTTTGGCCAAGGAGTTGCACGCAGAGATTTGTCCCCAATATATACCAGGAATGTACAACGATGTAGCCGACAGTCTATCCCGACAAAAGAGTCTCTCAGATTGGCATCTTTCGACGAGAATATGCAGCCAGATATTTCAAAAATGGGGCGTTCCCGAAGTGGACTTGTTTGCATCGAACAATTCGAAGGTGGTTCCTGCCTATGTTTCCCGAGATACAAAGGACAAAAATGCTCTATTCATAGATGCCTTCAGCAAGAAGTGGGAATACAAGTTAGCTTGGATCTTTCCACCCCCGTCGTTGATCCCTCGGGTGTTAGCTCATCTAAATCAAGCCAAAGGCTCATACATTCTGATTGTTCCACGTTGGGACAGAGTGTTCTGGAGATCGGATCTACGATCACGGGCGATAGACCGCCCATTTCAAATCCGGAACCTGCACCATCACCTGAAAGACTTAACACCCCAAACGAATCTAACGAGAATTCAACATCTACGTTTGGAGGCTTGGAATGTACGGGGTGGTCAATTTTAACTAAAAACTGGTCAAGAGAAGACTATAGTTTAATTCAAAAGGCATGGCGAATTTCATCATTAAAAACATACCATGCGCCATGGAAAACATGGTTGACAAGATGCGAGGTTCTTGGTTTGAACCCTAATAAACCGGACGCAGCATCAGTTGCACAACATTTAAGTTATCTACATAGAGTAAAGAAATTGTCTCCCAGTACCATAAAATTACATAAATCAGTTATTGTTACGTTTGCTGACCCCACTAATAGGGATTCTATAACGAACAGCCCAATAATTAAGCAAATTATTAAAGCCATTGAATTGTCAAAGCCACCTACAGTTAAAAAACAAATTTGGGATGTTAAGCGTCTAATTAATTGGTTAGAAAATATTTCAATTCAGGAAGATAGTATTTTTCAAATTTCGCGCCATCTCGCTCTATTACTATTATTAGCATCTGGGAGAAGAATCCATGACCTTACCTTACTGAAGATTGATGAAAACAGCATGATAATAGATGAATCATCAGTTACTTTTTGGCCAGAATTTGGTTCTAAGACTGACAGTCACTCCTATAGGCAATCCGCCTGGAAACTCTTACAAGTCCCAAATAGGAATCTTGATCCAGTATCATGGATCAGGTTATATCTTAAAGTGTCAGATTCGAGAAGAAACGCAGGTGGCAATCGGATTCAGTCTTTGTTTATCACCTCTAGAGGTCGAGTAGCTCCTGCTTCCAAAGCGGTAATTGCAGGATGGATAAAAACAGCTTTTTTAGAATTAAACATTAATTTCTCACCTGGTAGCATCAGGTCTGCTGTTGCCTCCTCCAGAAAGGACAGTAATGTTCCAATAGATATAATATTAAGAAATGGTAACTGGAGAAGTGATAAAAATGTGATTAAACATTATTTTAAGGAAATAATTAATACTCCGTCCAAAGATGATTCCAATGACTTATGTTTAGTAAATTATAGCTTTACTACTTTGTGATAATTAGCACTTAATCAATATAGGTTTGTAACCGTTTTTATACTATCTAAATAAACATGATTATGATTATAATGTCATTTTATTGAATTCCATACAAGCACTTACATACATTCACTCGCATAAGGCATACACAATACTCCAAATAAATAATATTTCACAGTACGCTATTCCCGTGTCGTCAGAATCCAAATATTTCTCACAGGTCAAGCCGACGGCACAGACCATGAAATAACAAACGTTTTTCCCCCGAAGGGATAAAAACGATATATTTCATGTCTTGCCTAGGCTTGACCAGGTAAGCCCTTGACGACTGAGCCATCTCAAGGTACTGACGATCACCGCGCTTTCGCCCGCGCACCCCCCGCCCAGAGGGGTCGCGCGGAACAGAGACGCAGCTCGGCTAGACGACACGGGAAGCTAGGACACGCATGAATCTAAGGGTAAATTGAAGGATGTAATCTCACAGGTCAAGCCTAGGCAAGACATGAAATATATCGTTTTTATCCCTTCGGGGTAAAAACGTTTGTTATATAAATTCTTGAAAATTATTTTACAAGTACATTTACTTATAAAAATGTCCTAAACAATCTCTAATAACTCAGTCTTACGCTAACAGTAAATAGTTTCACCCCCACGTCCCTAGATGGCGTTGTTAGATGAGCGCCGATTTCTGAATCGCGCTATGGTTTCGTTACCGGCGAAACATGACTACCGCGAGGCGTCGAGAATTCGTAAATCGGGAATTCTTTGAAGAGTTTGATTTGTTTGAAATTATTTTTGAGTAGATTGTTACTGTAACAAGTAACAATCTATATGAAAATCTATACATACATAATAATACATATTATGATTATGACTGAATTAAGACTATTGATATTTTTAACCGACTTCAAAAAAGTAGGTTATGAATTCGACCCGTATGTATGTGTAACATTTCCAGAACTGCCCAGTTTTCGTATATGGTTATATCAGTCTATATCAGTGTCTGAACAAATCGCACGCTTAATAATAAACCGGAATATGTAAAAAATTAAGGATTTTCACTTTTTTTAATAAAACGAACTAACTCCGACCGAAGAATCTATAGGTGCAATTCCGCATGCGAAAGACATCAAATTGGCCTATTGTTAGATCACCCCTCTCTTTTCTACAAAAGCGCGCGACAATGCATTTCATGCGACAGAGAATCATTCAGTGATGTGGCGACCGTGATGTGAGATAGGTGTCGTTGTAGTAGTAGTAAGGTGAAATAATTCGGTTTATATTCAAATGCAGTTGACACTATTCTACTTCATTTTTATTCTAAACTAGCATGACATGTCTCGTTTTACTTCACTTTAGTTGAAAACAGTGTTCTAATACCTACAGCATGTACTATTTAGACTTGTTGCAGTTTATCAATAATTTACAATTGTATAGATAAGAAAGATTGCGTATTAGTGCGTTTTAGTATAAAATTATTACTTTTATTCGAGAAGCAATTCGTTTTATATTACTTTATTACCAAAACTATCGGTAGATTTAAATAATATTTGTGTTTATTTCGGTTTACGTTTTAAATGATCCTAAAGTCTAAAAGTGCTGTAACATTTACTGCAGTTTATCACAAAAATTACTTTCAATTTATTTTAAATACCCATTAATAATAAGTATTCAATTTCTAGTTCCATATTTTTAATCCTGAAGATGACGTCTGCAAATAGGAAGCAGCGGTGCCTAAAACTTCTTATGATAAGTAATAATGCTGGATGTACTAATACGGATCTTATGATGAGTAATAATACTGGATGTACTGATATGGATAATTGCAAGCCAGTCGAAAAAAAAGTAAACGAATAACGTCGCGTTTACGTAGTTACAAGAACAATACCCCGATTGTAAATTTGCAAGTGAGTAAACGTAACTATCGCGTTTGCGTTAACATTTTTATCCTAACACTTATACCCTCAGTATTATGATCTAACAGTCAAATTTTAACGCAAAAGAAATACACTTCTGGACACATTTATTGGCCCACCTTGTATTTTCAGTTTCGTATGGTCCTAGCTAAAATTTTATATTAGGTCGAGCAAAAAGTTTTTATGCAGTTTTGAACCTGGCACATTCACAATTTCATTCAATAGTCTTTTTTTGAATTTCGAACACAGAATTTAAAGAAACAAAAGACAATATGGAGCCTGTTTGTTGATATCAAACAATCGAATACTAAGAAAACTTGGTTTTATTGGTTTACTTGGATTTAATTCTTGAAAAAGTGATTGATATGTTTGGTTTTGCAACAAACATATTACTTATTCTTAACATTAAGGTGAGGTTATGAAATAAAGATATATATATACGAAAAAAAGGTTGAGGAAATGTTTATCGGAGGTACCTAGAGACTGGCGGCTTTGTTCGTCGCCAAGGAAGGCCACGATCTCGGGTCACAACTGAAAGGCAGGATCGATTCATCGTGACGACCAGCTTGAGAAATCGTAACCTTGCTATTGAGATACAAAACCAACTTCGCGACTTCCACGGAGTATTTGTGAGCGATCGAACTGTTCGGAGAAGGTTAAAAGAACGCGATATGGTACCACACAAGCCAGCTAATGGGCCCAAACTAACGCGAGCCCACCGAACAGCGCGCCTTCATTTCGCACGCAGTCATTTTAATTGGACACAGCAAGATTGGAGCCGTGTACTCTTTTCTGATGAGTCTAAAATTGTTTTACATGGCAATGATGGAAGGAAGAAGGTCTACCGACGTAAGGGAGAGCGTTTCGCACAATGCTGCTTTGAAGAGAGGGTTGCTTATGGCGGTGGTTCATGGACTGTCTGGGGCGGTATATCCGCGAGCGGCAAAACTCAACTTGAGGTTGTTACAGGACCACGGCTGCCAACATTAAATGCTGAAAGGTACATTCGTGAGTGCTTAGAACCTCACGTGATACCATACGCGGACTATGTGGGCCCAAATTTCCTTTTTATGCATGATAATGCAAGAGCCCATACGGCCGGCATCGTCAGGGAATATCTTCGGGATGTGAACATCACAGTTATGGACTGGCCAGCCAGAAACCCAGACCTGGGGCCGTATTACGACCTCTTAAAACCATCATGTTTTCTGTGTGAGAAAAGGATAGTGCTATTCGTCCTGTATAGCTCCGTCTCTTTTTCACACCGAAAACATGATGGTTTTAAGAGGTCATAATACGGCCCATGAACCCCATTGAGCACATGTGGGACGAGCTAGAAAGACGTGTTAGGGCTCGTCAGCTAGTTGCCCAGACGATGCAGGAGTTGAAAACTGCCATAGAAGAGGAATGGGAGATGATCCCTCAAAATTTCATAGAGCGGTTTATAAACTCTATGCCTAATCGTATGAGAGCTGTGGTAGATGCCCATGGAGGCAACACGCGTTATTAAATTAAACCTTTATTTGATAAAAACATGTTTTTTATTCAAAAATCAATTGCCTTTAACAAGGCGCATATCCGACTTATTAGGCGTAGCTCCATGTCGTATGGTATTCTGAATTCAAATTTAAAACAATACGATCGAAAAAGATGGTAAAATGTATCAGGTTTAAAACTGCATCAACAGTTTTTGTTCAATCTAGCAATCATATTTCGGTAGGGGCCATCGAAACCTAAACTCTAAGGTGGGCTAATAGATGTGTCCAGAAGTGTATTTATGTTTACTCTCTTGCAAACTTCACTCGGAGTACAGTATCGATAGTACATTTTCATGTAATATTCTCTGAATGAATCGAAGATTTTACCTTTTTATATAATTTTTGTTTATTATTTACTAGCAGCGCCTCGCGGTTTCACCCGCGTAGTTCCCGTTCCCGTGGGAATATGGGGATAAAATATAGCCTATAGCCTTCCTCGATAAATGGGCTATCTAACACTGAAAGATTTTTTCAAATCGGACCAGTAGTTCCTGAGATTAGCGCGTTCAAACAAACAAACAAACAAACAAACAAACAAACAAACAAACAAACAAACAAACAAACAAACAAACAAACAAACAAACTCTTCAGCTTTATAATATTAGTATAGATTAGTATAGATTTTAGAGTTTGCTCAATGAAACAGACGATAATGTCCAGCATTGCAAACACCATCATCACCATACAGGAAGTCCCGGTCCTCGTCAAGCAGTTCTTTAAGTTCTTCTTTAGACTCATCTTCCTTGGACTCAACATCTTCAGGCTCATCTTCCCCAAGCTCTGATGATAATTCTCGTATACCCAAAAAAAGACGATTTCTATAGATTACATAGACGATTTCTGGAAGAACTAGTTTAGCCTAGGCAAAACTAGTTTGTCCTGAAATCAAGTTTGGCCGGGAACATATATAAATATATATGTATATATATTATATTATACACCCCTAGTTTTTAATTAGTACAAAAAAAACAGGGCTTTGTCCGTACCCGTTACTGATCACATTTGTGAAGTCAAAAGTAAAAAAATAAAAACCTAAAATTGTCCACGGTTTTTTTTAATAATTGGTAAATTCATAATAGAATCAACATTCATAACAATTGCTACTAGAAAATACTACGCACAGTGTTGTTCCATTTTAATCGTCATTTATTCATTCATAAATCAATAGCCTGTACAATATTTTTATAAGTTGAGTGACATTTTAGGATATAAAAAACGCTAATAACTTTTCTGTTTATGAACATAATTTTTTGAGACTTTTCTTAAATAATAACAAGGCCTTTTCTAATAAGCCCTTAAAGTATTTGTACTAATTAAAAACTAGGGGTGTATATAATTAAAAAACCACTCACTGATCTAGTGATTGACATAATTGTTCTCCCACTTGCCGTGCTAGGAGGGGAAAACTTTTTATGGGGTTGTATAGAAGGTGTAGGGGTGAGTATGGGAAAAATCTGAAACTACCCCTTTTCAACCCCCTTCTTTCAACCCCATTGCTTATCTCGGAAACCTGACGTCGAAGAGAAAAATGGTCTTCGGGGTTGTATAGAGGGTGTTTGGATGAGAAAAAATAGTAAAAAGACACCGCGGGTTGCTTGCAACTCGCGCCCCCAAGCGAAATACTAGTTATATTATATATAATTAAAAAACCACTCACTGATTGATTGATTGACTGATTGACATAATTGTTCTCCCACTTGCCGTGCTAGGAGGGGAAAACTTTTTATGGGGTTGTATAGAAGGTGTCGGGGTGAGTATGGGAAAAATCTGAAACTACACCTTTTCAACCCCCTTCTTTCAACCCCATTGCTTATCTCGGAAACCTGACGTCGAAGAGAAAAATGGTCTTCGGGGTTGTATAGAGGGTGTTTGGATGAGAAAAAATAGTAAAAAGACACCGCGGGTTGCTTGCAACTCGCGCCCCCAAGCGAAATACTAGTTATATTATATATAATTAAAAAACCACTCACTGATTGATTGATTGACTGATTGACATAATTGTTCTCCCACTTGCCGTGCTAGGAGGGGAAAACTTTTTATGGGGTTGTATAGAAGGTGTCGGGGTGAGTATGGGAAAAATCTGAAACTACCCCTTTTCAACCCCCTTCTTTCAACCCCATTGCTTATCTCGGAAACCTGACGTCGAAGAGAAAAATGGTCTTCGGGGTTGTATAGAGGGTGTTTGGATGAGAAAAAATAGTAAAAAGACACCGCGGGTTGCTTGCAACTCGCGCCCCCAAGCGAAATACTAGTTATATTATATATAATTAAAAAACCACTCACTGATTGATTGATTGACTGATTGACATAATTGTTCTCCCACTTGCCGTGCTAGGAGGGGAAAACTTTTTATGGGGTTGTATAGAAGGTGTCGGGGTGAGTATGGGAAAAATCTGAAACTACCCCTTTTCAACCCCCTTCTTTCAACCCCATTGCTTATCTCGGAAACCTGACGTCGAAGAGAAAAATGGTTTTCGGGGTTGTATAGAGGATATCTGGATGAGTACATGGCCAATAAAAAATTTAACCCTTTTCATCCCCTACTTTCAACCCCTTTGCGTATCTCAGAATCTTGACATTGTAGAGAAAAATGGTTTTCGGGGTTATATAGAGGGTATCTGGGTGAGTATATGGCCAATAAAAAAATCAACCCTATTCAACCCTTTTCAACCCCCTTGTTTCAACCCCTTTGCGTATCTCAGAAACCTGACATTCTAGAGAAAAATGGTTTTCGGGGTTGTATAGAGGGCATCTGGATGAAAATATGACCAAAAAAATTCAACCCTTTTCAACCCCCTTCTTTCAACCCCTTTTCGTAACTCAGAAACCTGACATTGTAGAGAAAAATGGTTTTCGGAGTTGTATAGAGGACATCTGGATGAATATATGGCCAAAAAAAATCAACCCTTTTCAACCCCCTTCTTTCAACCCCTTTGTTGTTAGTAAAAAAATACTAAAAAGACACCGCGAGTTGCTCGCAACTCGCGCCCCCAAGCGAAATACTAGTATATATATATATATATATATATATATATATATATATATATATATATATATATATATATTTGAGTAGTCACAACTTACGAGACTGGTTAAGACTAATAGGTAAAAGTACTTTGTTCTATCGATTCTAATTATATTAATGTTGGTAGATGTAAAAGTGAAAGTAGTTATATGTATAAGAAGATTTTATTTTTTTGTATTATGTTTGACACGTTACTTACGCATTTTGTGATGGCTATGAAACTTTCATAAACATTCTGTGATCGTCAAAAATACGTTAATTACTAAGTACAAATGATTATAAGTTCTTATTTAGACTGATTATTATAACTACTATTGTTATTAGGTTAAGGAAGCAGTTACGATAAAACTTAAAATATAAACTTTTGTTTTACATTAACAAATATAACGGTGTTTTGCAAAACATTTCTATATTTTAATTTTCGTTTTACTTTTAAAGAGTAATAAGTATTATACATCGAAATAGGTTATATTATTTATTAATACTAAACTGGATTACTAAATATTAGTTTGCAAAAATTTTGAAAATTGTTCATTAAATTTTATACTAAACTGACATAAGTCGAAGCTTTAGAAAATAAACTTTATTTATTCTTTTGGTATAAATAATATAATTAAACTATTATGTCAGTTATATGCGCTATACATCTCGCTACAGTATAAGACCAAGAAAATAAAAATAAGACCATAAACACGTGAAAACCGTCAAAATGTTTTCAACGATAAAATTGATTGAGTCAGGCGTTACTTTGCGGAAATCCATTTTAATTTAAAATTAAAAACAATATATCTAGTTTTAATTTCCGCGAATATTAGTGGGTTGCAGGTATGCACCTCCCTCCCGCCCGCTATATTATGCACATGCAAGATTACAAGGCAAATGCAAGGATTTTATGCACATGCAGGAAGGCAAAGCAATACCCAACACCATTACCGACACGTGTTTCGCCTCTCCACGAGGCATCCTCAGGGGACGTGTTGACTCGCTGACCGTTGAGTTGCGACTGAGAAATTAGTACAAGGCACCCCCCTTTTATACACTGCCACCGTTGGTTATTTGTGTACAACTACCCACAAACATTCGCAGTAAAGGGGAAGAAACTAAATTCGTCTGGTCATTCAACAGTGCAAAATTATTATTATTACTATGTTTCAAAATCTCTAATTGTTCCAAAACACACAGCCGGAAACCCTTATCACATACATGCAGTATATTAACCCTTTCAGACCTGGCGTACACAAATGTACACATATAATATAAAAATTAATTTAAGTATCTTTTTCGCAATATTTGTAACTGAAATCGGTTGTGTTCATTTGTTCACATAATAAACTACCAAAATCGATACTGCCAACGGCATCTGTTAGCGTACCTTGGCATTTTTTGACAAGTTATGACCAGTGGCCGGCCGAAGTTTGAACTGTGCAGGTAAGCTCATTATTTTATTTCTAAAAAGTAGAAAATATCGAAAAATATTTAATGGAAAAATTATGAGTCGATGTGTTATACTATTGTGGCCATATGTAACATATAATGTTGTTAGATTTCGTTTATTTTTTACGAACTTTCACGATTTTTATATTTGTACACAAATGTACACATCAGGCGTATACGATATATTACCGATTTGTTCAAGTACTTCGTAGGTACTTCAAAAATAAGTTATAATTGTTATTCAACTGTGCAATTTTGTTGTTTTTGATGTTAAAAATTGTGTTAATACTATTTTCAGATATTAAAGAACCAAATTATGTTTCCACGTGACGTTTTAAGAGCACTAGAAGACGGAAATCTTTTTGATTTGCTGTTATCTTCTGATGATGAAGAACCAGTTGAAGTTGCGTCTGAGCGGGAGCTGCGCTCTGTCCGATTGGGTGCAGATGTCATCAACCGCAACCAACGAGAAGTACTCCCACCGGATTCACGGACAACGACTTGCTAGGCATACCGAAAAACAAACAACTCACATTGCTTCAGTTTCGGCGTCAGGTGGCTGAATGCCTACACGGTGGAGCATACGGTGGAGGTCTGCCCTGCTTGGGCGGAGCAACGCCGTGCCCTCGTCGAGGCGATCGGCGGCGGCGACCTCTCGCGTCCGGTCCTGGTTCAAGCCATGGTCCGGAGCGAGGAGGCATGGGAAGCGGTCGCCTCCTTCTGCGAAGCAGTAATGCTAGCGAAGGAGGAGGCGGAACGCGTGCGAGAGAGGGAAACCTCTCGCCCCAGCCGCGGCAACAGTAGGCGCGGGCCTGCGGATGGCGAGCTATGGGTGGCTCGCCATCCGATAGCAACCAGGCCCGAGTCGACGGCGCCGAGTGTTCCACGGACTTCCACGCGCGCCTCAAAGAGCCGTCAGCAAAGAAGACGGGGCCCCATAGGGTCAGTGCCTGCTAGGGTTGCGGAATTTGTTCGAAAGAGTCACCGCGGCCCTGGAACGCAAAGGGCACAAGCAGGAACACGGATGGGTTTTAGTCAGTAAGAGTCTGATACTCCCTTCCGCTCCGCCCAGAGCGGGAGAAGTCATTTGATGATTTCAATTCTAAAAAAGAAAAAAAAGGGGCTGAATGCCTGGTGTTGCAAAACAAAATGTCTATAAATAAAAGAGGCCGTCCAAGTGGCAGTAGCCCAACTCCGCAGATTATACCAGAAGAAGACCAGAACCGAAGACCAGAAGACCTAGAAGACCAGAACCGAAGACCAACGGTGTAATATGGTGGGATGCAAGGGTAGAAGCCGTATCAAATGCATAAAATGCAAGGTTCATTTATGCCTAACTAAGGATAAATATTGCTTCTTAGCATTTCATACATAAGCGTGTTATGTTACCATTTGATTTTATAATTTAGACATTGATTTATGTGCAATTATTCAACCCACCCAAAGAAGAAACCCTAAGTTTTTTTTGTTTTGTTAAAGAGAATAACATAATATTTCGTTATTTTTATAAATTCACTTTATATTTCCTAATAAAAAATTTCAAAATAAATGTTTTTATCATTTCATATAAACATCCCTACAGGCTAATATGATCATTACATAGGACGGATGTGTACACTTGTACACAAATAGAAAACCCTGTTTTTCTTGAAAAACTGTCAATCAGGATTTTTTTATTTATTTTTCCTTAGGTCCGCATATCTTAGACTAGTTACAGGAATTTTCTTAAATCGATTAGAGAAAAAATAATAATTCAGGTCTGAAAGGGTTAAAACTATTGTTGTCGCGCAAAGAATGGCCGGTATCAATTAGATGTTTCGCGAAATTCGATTTGTCCGAATGGCCATTTTTTTTTTTTTTCGAATTTGCATGTGCATAAAATCCTTGCATTTGCCCAGTAATCTTGCATGTGCATAATATAGCGGGCGGGAGGGAGGTGCATACCTGCAACCCACTAATATTCGCGGAAATTAAAACTAGATATATTGTTTTTAATTTTAAATTGTTTTCAACGATGTAGAGACTCAAACTTTGACCGCGATTTCCCAAAAAAGTGAATTTTTGTCTTATTCCGGTTTATTATTAAGCGTGCGAAATGTGCCAAACAAAAGTGTATGTATGTATGTTTTTATGCTTGTGTTCGCATATCTACGAAACTCCAAGTCCGATTTGAGTAATTCTTTTTTTTTGTTGTACTAGATATTGTTCAACTTAGGGAATACTGCAAGTTTCAGCAAAATCGGTTCAGTAGGTTTAGAGATGGAGATTTTTTTCTATGTATACATTTACGCCGAGATTTCTGATCCAATTTACGTAGTTGTTTTTTTATTCGATGGAGAATAGTTGCCATTTAGTCCCATAAGAATTTAACATTTTTATTGATGTCAATCATAGAAATTTATATCTATGATTTCAATAAATGATAGCAAATCTGTTGGGATAGCTGAAATTGCAATTGTGTGTTTATTGTTTACACCAATTTATACCACGTATGCTGTGATGGGTATGTTTAGCTGGGAGTGAACCACTAAAAAGTGAAAAATAAAAAACTTTTTACAAAAAATACAACCGACTTCTAAACAAAAAACCAAAAAGTACAAAATTACTTTAATTTCGGTAGTCGGTGTGTTCAAAAACAAAAAAGCAACCAAAAACACCCGAGTTCCAAAATTATAGTTATTTTGTACATTTTAGTTTTTTTGTTTAGAAGTCGGTTGTATTTTTATAATATCGGATTCTCGATACATTGATATTTTTAAATATAATATCAACATCGGAGTTGGGTATATCGAAAAAAAATAATTGATATTTCGATAAACGATATTTTTTCGATTTTATTGCTTTTGTTTTAAAAGAACAATCGCAAGCCCACTCAAAAATAATTTAAACGTAGAACTAGAAATGCTAAAGCTGTTAACGAAGAGAGTGACAAGTAACAACTTACAACAACAGTGGTTATAGAGTAGATAGTAGCTATCTGGTTATAGATTTTTTTTTATACTTAGAAAATTACATTTCATTTTAGAATAGTATACAAATAAAAAAACTAAAATAGGAAAAATAATATAGTGTTACACACAATGTCTACATATCTTTTTACTTGACTCTCCTATCGCAGGTATGCTGGAAGAGATTTCTATAGAAATAAGCATCACCTTTGTACCTATTTTTCTGTTTCATTCTTCTTATCTTTTTATTAAATGTGTGTACAAAAATTGTTAAATAAATAAATAAGTTTAGGATGATGTTGTAATTTAAATAATTGTGGCGAGAAAAAATAAAACAATATCGAATGTCGATATATTTTTGTCATTGTTTTTTGTCATTTCAATATCGAACTACCGATACATCGTCCATAAAGTATAAGTAATAAATATCGATATTTCTAAGCAATCATATCGATAGTCGATATATCGATATTTTATCAACAGTCCTAAACTGAATTATTATGCAATATTAGAATTGACGATTAATTACCTTACGAGTAAGAGCTACTTTGCTGCCAGAGTTGCGGAATTGGTTCGAAAGTCACCGCAACCCTTTTTTTTTTTTTTTTTTTCCTGGATGGGAAATCATCAAATGACCCCTCCCGCCCTGGGTGGAGCGGTAGGGAGTGTCAGACTTTTACTGACTAAAACCCACCCGTGATCCTTCTTGTGCCCTATGCGTTCCAGGGCCGCGGTAACTCTTTCGAACAAATTCCGCAACCCTTACAGGCACCGACCCTATGGGGCCCCGTCCTCGGTGCTGACGGCTCCTTGTGACGCGCGTGGAATACAACGCGTCGTCGACTCAACCTGTTATCGGACGGCGAGCCACCCACGCTCACCGTCCCCAGGCATCAGCCACTGCGCGATAGCACAGCGGTCGACTTGTCTCTGGAGAGGGCCGAAATGGGACCATTACTGGCACTCCATCTCAGCACCCTCCCGAGTGTTGGGAGCCGCAGCACCCGCAGCAGAAGCAGCAGTGGCGGCGACAGAAGCCGCGGCGGCGGCAGAGGCGGCGGTGGCGGCGGACCTCTTGCCCCTGGTCGGGGCGGATGGCGCGCAGGCCCTTCCCCCAGCCCAGTGCTCGGCCGGCTTGCCAACAGCCGCACATGCACTGCAGTGCGGCGTGGCCTCGCACGAGCCGGCCTTATGACCGGGCTGACCACAGCGGAAACAGAGTCCGCTGCGGTCGACCTCCGAGGGGCACATAGCTCCCGTGTGGTTACCCACATGGCAGCGGTAGCACCTCAGAGGTCTGGGTTCTAGCAGTTTTACCCGCGCAGACACCCATAAGTCACCACAACCCTGGAACGCAAAGGGCACAAGGAGGTACACGGGTGGGTTTTAGTCAGTAAGTCTGTCTCCCTTCCGCTCCGTCAAGAGCCGGAGAAGTCATTTGATAATTTCCCATACATAAAAAAGGCGAATTTATGGATCCATAGTTAACTCGAACAGTAGTTTGGATGAATTTTAAAGAGAAAAATAAAAACAATACTGTAGGTAGTCTTAGGTGTACTATTTATAAATGACAATAAATACATAAATAGATACATCATCTGCCTCGCCTTTTCCCAACTAAGTATATTGGGGTCGGCTCCCAGTCATGCCGGGATTCAGCTGAATACCAGAATTTTACGTGAAGCGGCTGCCTACCAGACCTCCACAACCCATTAACTGGGGAACACGGTACTTCTTGGCAAGACTGGTGTCAGATTTTATGGCTTCTGACAATCCATAACGACTGCCAAAGATCTCCAAATGACAGCCAGGACCAGGCACGGAGAAGTCTCGTTATTTTAAGATGGTTACTCATCCACAGACCAATCTCGGCAAGCTTTGCTTAACCTAGACGATCGACCCGTGCGGCTCTTATAATTTAGCCACGAGCTCCTCCTCTAAATACATAAATAGATACATATATACAATAATAATTATGAAACAAAAAAAAGCGTAGCTTAGCCCAAATGAACACAATCCACACCACCACACCGTGCATAATTATAATGTAGTACCTAAGCAATGTTAATGTTTAGGAATACAGGCACATACAGGGCTGCCTTTTAAGTCGTGTCGTTTGCAAATCACCCGCATTTATTAAAAAAAAACATGCTTTTTTCAACTTTTTGAATTTAGAATTCGAAAACAAAATAATGTTTTTTGATCGGTCGAATAGTTTTATTGTATCGTCTATTCAAAGGTGACAAGTCGGTTGTAAAAATGGAATATCAAAGATAATTTTCTACAACTTTCAAAGGAGATTAACGCGACTTCAGTGCTTTATGTCACTGTGATCACTTCTGTGTTTAGTGATGCAGCACTATGTCTTAGGAATGTAGAACGCTGGTATTTAGAATTTCAACGTGGGCACTCTAGCTTCAGTGACAATACACGTGAAGGTCGTCCAAAACCGCTATGACGCAAGATAATATCGACGCCGAAATAAAGGCAGCTGTGGGCATTTCAGGGACTAGTGTCATGTATTTATTGTATATATAATTAGTACACTTAAGACTACCTACAGTACTGTATTTCTTTTTCTCTTTCAAATCCATCTAAAGGTTCTCTTGAAAAGATCGCTTTTAGCGATAAGGCCGCCCATTGTGTCACCCTATGTAATGTTTTCTTTGTCTATATTTCTGTAACTTGTATGGTGTACATAATAAAGAGTATTATATTCTATTCTAATGTCCAAAAAATCCTGCACGAAGAACTCGGCGTAAGAAAATTGATATCTCGTTGGATACTACATTTGTTTGGCGACGACCAAAAAGCAAACCGTGTTAGATGGTGTCGCAATACTCTGCAGCGGTTCAACCGAGGAGAGTCAAAACACGTTTATGATATGGTTAGTAGTGACGAGTCTTGGATATATGCTTACGATCCAAATTCCAAGCAGCAGTCAACTGTCTGGGTCTTCCAAGATGAGCCAAAACCGACCAAAGTCATACGCTCACGGAGCACTTAAAAAAATGGTTGCCTCGTTTGTGGCAAAGGGAGGTCACGTCGCCACTATTGTATTAGAAGATCGCAAGACGGTTAACGCTGACTGGTATACCACTGTTTGTTTCCCACAAGTCATCACAGAGTTTCGAAAAAGCAACTCAAGACGTCGTATGATACTGCACCGTGACAATGCAAGTTCGCACACCGCCCGCGATACTAAAATGTTTTTGAGCAACCAAAATGTCGAAATTTTAAAATTGATTGAGTCAGGCGTTACTTTGCGGAAATTCATTTTAAATTTGAAAATGAAAATAATATATCTAGTTTTAATTTCCGCGAATATGTGTAACCCACACATATTCGCGGAAATTAAAACCAGATATATTATTTTCATTTTCAAAGTCGAAATTTTAGATCACCCGCCTTACAGCCCTGACTTGAGCCCTAACGAGTTTTTTACGTTCCCCAAAATTAAGCAAACTTTTCAGCTCACCCGAAGAAGCTGTTGATGCCATTTTGAATACCCCTACTTCGGAATGTTTTACAAACTGGTTCGAACGCATACAAAAGTGTATTAAATATCGCGGAGAATTCTTTGAAAATAAATGATTCTTCCGCTCGGTGAATTGTTCACTCGTGTGCGTGATTTATAAGAGGCATTTCCTCTCGTGTGAGGTCTGAGTCGGTAAGGGCGTGGTGGAGTTTCTTGTACGTTATTCTCTATAGAGATCTACTTTTTGGAACGTGTAGATAGCTTCACCTCTTTGGACTGACCAACTTCGATAATTCAAAAGTGCCTGTAAATGCTTTGATTGAAATAAATGCTTTGAGTTTGATAAACAGTAAATTTTAATTTTATATGTAGTTACCCAAGTTAGCGGTAAGGAGAATACAATGAGCGCACGCACAAGACTGTCTCTAAAAGCGGTCGAAACGTCGGTTTTAATTGCAAACAAATTAATTTTTGTGACCGCGGGAAAATTAGTAACCCGTTTTTTATCACTAGATAGACTATGTCGTTAAGGTAACACTCAAATCATAATTTAAAGTACCTATCAGAATTGTGGTATAGGTACCTACACAGTTAATTGCAGCGCATAGTTCAGTAATGGCGCCGCGAGCAGTCTCGATCGACAAATCGAGACTTTTTTTTTTTTTTTTTTTAACCCTAGGACTTTAGTTTTAACTAGTGCGTCTAGTAAACACCATATTAGCGACGAGTAAATGCGCAGTAAGTAAAATGAGCAAAACACAAATAATGTAACACTTAGGGATATCATTGAACGCCAAAATGATTTATTTTTTGCAAGAATTGTTTTGAAAGACAAACTCAAACAAGAAGCGGTGGTCTAAGAGAAATACAGTAACATGATATATTATATTTACGTATATTATATTTTGTGAACGAAAATACGTCATAATAGGGTTGCCAAGAAAAAAAAATTGAGAAACTACATGCTGCGAAACAAACCCATTCATAAAAGCCCCCCACCATGCCTACACATCAATCAGCATATTCAGTACTCAAATTCCCTATAGAGAATTTGAAATTGGAACTCACTAACCAGTAGCAAAAAAAGAAACATAAATGTTTATTTCAATTACGAAGAACAGTTCCATACACGTTATTGGAGACCTTCAAAACTCAACAAAAACTGAATTAATTCACGAATGGGCCTGTCTATTTATAAGTTCATCATACATATAATATACTAGCTGCTGCCCGCGACTTCGTCCCCGTGGAATCCCCGATTTTAAAACATTCTTTATCGCTGCTCCGCTCCTATTGGCTTAAGCGTGATGATATATAGCCTAAAGCCTTCCTCGATAAATGGTCTATTCAACCCAAAAAGAATTTTTCAATTCGAACCAGTAGTTCCTGAGATTAGCGCGTTCAAACAAACAAACAAACTCTTCAGCTTTATAATATTAGTATAGACTAGCTTCTGTCAGCGACTTCGTCCGCGTGGAATAGTTACTTTACCCCCGATTTTGAAACTCTCAGCCCGATCGGTTTAAAATTGACAAAAGATAGACATGCTGTTTCGGGATATTTTTTAGATAATTTTATGTAGAACATTTCCGTAATACATGATTTCTATGTAACTTTAACCATTAAGGCTACACACGCGACGGAAGCTTAAAAAATGGAGTAACTTCTTCCGTTTTCCCAACATTTTCCTTCACTGCTCTGCTCCTATTGATTGTAGCGTGATGAAAAGTATACTATAACCTGCCCAGGAGTATGAAGAATAATTGCACCAAGTTTCGTTAAAATCGGTCGAGTAGTTTTTGTTTCTATAAAGAACATACAGACAGACAGACAGACAGACAGACAGAAAGACAGACAGACAGACAAATTTTACTGATTGCATTTTTGGCACCAGTATCGATCACTAATCACCCCCTGATAGTTATTTTGAAAATATATTCCTTGTACAGAATTGACCTCTCTACAGATTTATTATAAGTATAGATTTATAAGATTAACACGGAAAACAAAGATGCTACACTCAAAACATGTTTATAATGACTTTGAATGAAGCCAAAGCACGCTAAAATATTTTTATTTTAACCAATTAAATCTAAATTTTGATCGAAAAACGCACATTTATGTCGTTAACACAGTGTCACGGGCCAATTATTTGTATGCAATATTTTTTATTCAACATCGGATAATTATTCACTAAATCTGAATAAAGTTTTTGGGGCAATCGGATTGAAGCAAAGTAAAAGTGAATAGTTTCATCCCCCACGTCACTAGATGGCGTTGTTAGATGAGCGCCAATTCCTGAATCGCGCTATGGTTTCGTTACCGGCGAAACATGACTCTCTGAAAGAAGCAAACATACGAAATGCCAGAGATGGTTCTAATCTTTTAGTAATTTTTGTAGTGGATTGTTATTGTAACAAATAACAGTCTTGAGATGATTTAATAACAGTGGAGAAGATGTACCTACATAATATTTTCCACCATTAAGAGCCGAATTATAAAAGAGAGAGATTAGACAAATTCTATATTATTATTTATTTATTTTTAAAGAAAGCTTACAGGCTAATTACATTTATATGAAGGATAACTAATGAAAAATCGGTCAAATTAAATTCACTTACGCATATCGTTCTACGAGTAGTTTACTGAAAACACTGTAAAGGTTATAAAAATATGACCAAATTCACAAAGCCGTCAAATGCTACTTATTCTTCATAAATTATCAACCTTAGCCACATAATTATACCTGCTGACGGCGAGCATTGGCTGGCTTGCCGTCCGATACGAACCACCCGGGTCAACAGCGCATTGTATTCCACGTGCGCCTCAAAGAAAGAAAAGAAAGAAAGTGCTAGGATACAGGAATTCGTTTCAAAAGTTACCGCAGCCCTGGAACGCAAGGGGCATTAGGAGAAACACGGGTGGGTTTTTGTCACCAAGAATCTGACACTCCCTTCCGCACCGCCCAGAGGGAAGAGTCATTTGATGACTTCACATTAAAAAGAACATAGGTATACATAGTACAGTATGTATAGGTAATCGAGAAAACATTTAGTCAGAAAGGGCGATTTCAAGACAAATTCAAAGGCCCTTATTCATTACAAGCTCATCTTTCTAAAAGGTTGCGTAAGCGTTTCCAGTTTGCAGAATAAGGAAGTTACTTTGTAACCTTTTACGAGGTTTTAGCTAGGTTGTAACTAAGTTTAATTGAAAAGTTTATAGTAAGTTCCGAAGTGAGTTTTTAGTACGAAATTAGTTTGAAGTCTCAACGTGTTAGTATTTGGAAAACTAGCTCACTACTTAAAGATAAGTTTGCGCTTGTTATAATTTGTATTAGGTTAATTAAATATTGAGTTTTAAAATAGGATAGTTTAGGCTTTCCAAAATGAAATGTTTTCGGTGCTTCTCATTTTACAGGCAACTGAACGTCACCTAAATTACAAATATACCTATTATCCCGACAGTTACTAGTATCAAAACTTCGTTAAGAAAAAACAGACATTAGTCGTTAACTGCTCCATAACAAAAGTAATATTTCTCTTTTATGAACTTTCTTTAATTCATCGTTATTTCGGAAGTTCTTTTACAAGGAAATGTCTTATTGCTTCCGCAATTTTTACTAGATTCGTTATTTAAAACGACTGCCATAACAAAGGAAAAGTATTATTCTGTTTTCTTTTAATATCTGTAAAATAAATAAGATAGTAAGTAACCAAGTCCAAAAAGGAAAATCCTTCATTTCAACAATCAATTTTCTTTTCAAATAAGCAGGACATGAGCGCTTTTCTCTCCTAATTTAATTTTATCTTTCGAGTGTAATGTTTACTTACAGAGGATCTAGTGGCTAAATAATAACAGCCGCATGGGTCGATCTTTGAGGTTAAGCAACGTTTGCTAAGGTTGGTCTGTGGATGGGTGACCATCTTAACATACCGAGTATGCCGTTGGTACCGTCCATCATTACAGATTGTCAGAATCCAGTAAATCTTACTCCAATCTTGCCAAGAAGAACCGTGTTACCCAGTTAATGGGTTGTGGAGGTCTGGTAGGCAGCCGCTCCACGTTAAATACTGGTATTCAGCTGAATCCGGTATGACTGGAAGCCGACCTCAATATAGTTGGGAAAAGGCTAGGCAGATGAGTGATGTGTATTTATACAAATAAAATGAACAATAACTAAAAACCCGACCCCAAAGCATTAATTTTAGCTAAATAGGTATCGGATTTGATGCCACTAACTGCATTGTACATGTAACACACCTTTGCGTCAGCGCGGTCGGGTAACAATACTAGAATGTAGCAGCACAATCTAAATATATATAAATCAAAAGTGACTGACTGACATAGTGATCTATCAACGCACAGCCCAAACCACTGAACGGATCGGGCTGAAATTTGGCATGCAGGTAGATGTTATGACGTAGGCATCCGCTAAGAAAGGATTTTGATTCATTCTACCCCTAAGGGGATAAAATAGGGGATGAAAGTTTGTATGAAAGTTTGTCAATTTTAAACCGATCGGGCTGAGAGTTTCAAAATCGGGGGTAAAGTAACTATTCCACGCGGACGAAGTCGCGTTCAAAAGCTAGTTAAATATAAGCCCCTTTCATCTTTATTGTACTAATGAAATGTACATAAACCCTTTGTCTCTGAGTTAGTTCTGTGTTCAGCAGAATCATTAGAACAATTTGGGAGTAACTCGTGGTTGTAGGCGGTACCTACCCGGCATTAGTAGATAAAGATAATTACTTCAGATGCTCACTAATTATACCTGCGGGCGGTGAAGCCCGAGCCGAGCAGAGCCGTACATCGCAATGTACGATTTGCTTTAGAATTAAGTACTGTAACATAATTATACTTATTATTATTGCCTAGAAGAGACTTAGTGCATGATAATTTACCATTGAAATTGGTAAATTATTTCACCGCTTAGCAATCGGTTGTCAGAAAAAATATGTTTGTCACCTGTATTTGTTCGAAACCAATGGCCTATTTTTGATACATTTTGGTACAGAGATATATAGGACTGACGGTTAAATGCTTCTTTTGTTTTGCGAAAATCTATGTTAAGTAACGTGAGCTCGTGGCTAAACTAAATTAACGTTTGCCAAGGTTGGTCTGTGAACGATCTTAATATAACGAGTTTCCTCCGTGCCTCGGAAAGCATATTAAGCCGATGGTCTCGGCTGTCATTTTCAGATCTTTGGCAATCGTTACGGATTGTCAGTAGTCAGAATTTTTTACAGTCCTGCCAAAAAGTACCGTGTTACCCAGTTAATGTGTTGTGGAGGTCTGGCAGTAGCTGTAAAATACTGGTATTCAGCTGAATCCGGCTGTCCGGATCTAAAACATAGTTGGGGCTGATGATGATTGTATATTAATGCGAGCGAAGTCGCGGGCAAGTCTAGCTGTCTATAACTTAATGTTTTGAAATGACCGATCGATTACACTTCATTTTACAATACTTGATGTCCATAGAAACATTAGCGTACGTATAATATAAAAAGAAAAGCAGAACTTAATATTTACAACTAAGTACCTAGCTATTAAATTCTACTGCAGTACTTGTCAAAAACTTACAGTTTACATAGCGTACAAACACTACAAAATTATGAAACTCTCCAGCTCTACATAGAGCCGCAAAACAGCATACTCCACTCCCTAAAACCGCACAAAAGCTTTAACAAATATGAACACAAACTCTACGATAGCGCTACATGCAGCTCTACATAGAGTCCATATACAAAGCTCGTTAACGAACATCGTTAGTGCTAGTTCTCGCGGTTGTAGTTCAGTCAACAAAAGAGTTATAAATATAGGCACAAATATTCATTTTTTTTAACAATATTAACCTATATAGTTATAATAGATGCATTTATCTACACTAATATAATAAAGAGGAAAGATTTGATTGTTTTTTGTTTGCTTGTATTGAATAGACTCCGAAACTACTGGATCGATTTGAAAAATTCTTTCACTGTTGGGAAGCTACACTATCTCCGGTGAACATAGGCTATATTGTATCCCCATATTTCCATGGGAACGGGAACTACGCGGGTACTAACATCGCCCCGAAAAACTGAACACAACTTTAGGAGCTAAACTAGGAACCAGCGTTATGCCTGCGATCGCGCTGTCAAACTTTGAACTATAGAGAATAGAATACACTTTATTATGTACACCATATAAGTTACAGAAAATATAGATGAAAAAAACATTACATAGGGTGACACATTAGGCGGCCTAATCACTGAAAGCGATCTTTTCAAGACAACCTTTGCATGGATTAAGAGGAGAAAAAACACAATACTGTAGTCTTAGGTGCACGAATTATATTTACAACTAGCTTCTGCCAGCGACTTCGTCCGCGTGGAATAGTTACTTTACCCCCGATTTTGAAACTCTCAGCCCGATCGGTTTAAAATTGACAAAAGATAGACATGCTGTTTCGGGATACTTTTTAGATAATTTTATGTAGAACATTTCCGTAATACATGATTTCTATGTAACTTTAACCATTAAGGCTACACACGCGACGGAAGCTTAAAAAATGGAGTAACTTCTTCCGTTTTCCCAACATTTTCCTTCACTGCTCTGCTCCTATTGATTGTAGCGTGATGAAAAGTATACTATAACCTGCCCAGGAGGATGAAGAATAATTGCACCAAGTTTCGTTAAAATCGGTCGAGTAGTTTTTGTTTCTATAAAGAACATACAGACAGACAGACAGACAGACAGACAGACAGAAAGACAGACAGACAGACAAAAATTTTACTGATTGCATTTTTGGCACCAGTATCGATCACTAATCACCCCCTGATAGTTATTTTAAAAATATATTCCTTGTACAGAATTGACCTCTCTACAGATTTATTATAAGTATAGAAGATAAATTCATAATAGATAAATATATACAATAATAATTATGAAACAAAAAGCACATAACCCAAGTAAAAACGATTAAAGAAAGAGGTAGTGATTTTTGATCATAGTCCTACTTTGTTGGTGAGAAATAGACATATTTAAACATCTCACCGTGATAAATTATATAAAGGTAGCTATTATAATTAGTGTATTATCTATGGATGAAGAGAACTTGAAGCAAACTGTCAATTTATAGCTTCTGGTGAAATGACAGTTCTCCTAAGTTTTCTCAGTGAAATATTGGTTGGCAAAGTTTGGTCGCCATTTTACGTTCTACGAATACAAAGACACAAACGACAGAAAAGTTTCTCGTACAGAAAAGGCATCAGCATTGTCCCCGCAATTGTTCAAGGCCAATTGGCGATATCATACCCATAATTTTAACTAAACGAAGATTGGCGTAAAGTCTTCAAAACACAATCAATTATTGTTTAAAACCTGTTGCAAATCAGCTGCATGTAACTAACATCTTTGTTCAAATGTACTACGCAGAATTAGAACCGGGAACAGTCGAGACTAAAGTTTACTCGGAAAGGACTTTTTATGGATAATTTTAGAAAGCTGGTAGAAGTCTCTATCCATAATTTATCTGCCGCTGCCGAGTACACCGACCTATTAAACCATTAGCTAAAAAAACCGTGTTCCCCATGGGCCAAGAGAGGCGGCTACACAATTATGTGAGATGGATGGGTAGCATTAACTTTTCGCGTTAAGTCCCAGAGGATTACAGAGGTCAGACAGCACTCTATCCCGTTCCCTCTAGCCCTCTTTGCTACAGCTAGTTGACGCTCAGCCTGTTACTCTAACCGTGGAGTTTAAATAAGTCGGTTGTAGCCCTGAAGGCGAAAACTATGGAGTTATGTTAGACCTTTTTTTTGGATGGGATATCATCAAATGACTTCTCCCGCTCTGGGCAGAGCGGAAGGGAGTGTCAGACTATACTGACTAAAACCCACCCGTGATCCTTCTAGTGCCCTTTGCGTTCCAGGGCCGCGGTGACTCTTTCGAACAAATTCCGCAACCCTAGCAGACACTGACCCTATGGGGCCCCGTCTGTTATGGTAGACCTACACTTTGCTTAAGTTCGAAACGGGATTTATGATTAAGCCTGTAATCGTCTCTAGGGTCCCGTCTATCAGTACCTATATCAAAATTATTTCGGCTATGTATAAGTGAGAGCATATCAAACGGACTCACTTTCAGGACAACGAGTCCATTGCTCACTAGTTTTAGCCTAGTTTAGGAGGCAACAGTTCACCCTTTAATGTGACTCTGTTGTACAATATTTTTCTAATTCTTGTGTACTGAAGTATGTTTTTCTAAGTGTACAAATAAATATATTATTATTATTATTACTTTCGAGCACACTTATAAATGACCATAATCAAGTTTCAAGCTTTGCTCCTATTAGGAACATAGTTTAAGAATATGCTCAATGAATTTAAAAGTGGTAGACAGGACTAAATTCATTTAGCATATTCTTCAATGTGACGTGACGTCAAAAAATTATACTGAACAATATCCTTCAGATTAGCCAGTAAAGGAAAAACAATTCAAGGATCCACTACAATAACGATGAAAAAAAAGGAAAGTCGGGTTTAAAGGTATGAATATAATAAGTACATTATTGGTTACAGCACATTTTGATTACCTATTGATATTATGTTGTTTCTTTAGTCAAGCTTTATTTAAGAACTAAGTAAAAAATATATCATTTAAATATTTAAAAACTAGGACTTTATTGAGTGCTTTTATCTAATATAAGTGTGCACTGTCTATAAAATATCGGAATTTTAAGTAATATTGCCAAGTTTAAGTTAACGAGATTACCAACTACAGATATCCAGGGGCTGAAAAACGTGCTTACTTATTTTTTTACAAAAATGGATTTTCATCATTATTGCAGTGGACCTTTCAATTGATAAGCTATTCCCAGCTACCAGCTACTCAGCCGAATCACATTTCGCCAATCGGCACGCACATCCTTTGATCTGCGTCAGTTGCGGCGACATCACAGGTGCGTCGCGTTGTTCTATCGTGCAGCCGCAACTGCGATCGATCCCACCTGCGTTACTATGGTAACGCCCCGATCACCTCCAGGCACACTGCGGGCGGGAAGCGGGAGCAAACCATACTAAAACCAGGTTATTTATGTGGCTTCGCGGCCTATCTCACAGGAACCGTACGTTTTTCTGGGATAACAAATAGATGGTCGATAGTGTTCAGGTTACTGATAAGAGAAGATAATGGGGGAAGCTTGTTAACCGACCAAAAAAGAGGAGGTTCACTAAAAAGTGAAAAAAAAAACTTTTTACAAAAAAAATACAACTGACTTCTACATAAAATAATTTTAATTTTGGAAGTTGGTGTTCAAAGAACGAAAAAGCAACCAAAAACATCGAGTTCAGAAATTAAAGTTATTTTATGTAGAAGTCGGTCGTATCTTTTTTTTGTAAAATTTTTATTTCCTGATTCATTTCGTTGCGAGATCCAAGACAGTTGAATCGTTTCTCCGGGACTTGTCAATCTTCATTGACTCGGCGTTTTTCTGGTGGCCACCACTATTGATTCTGGCTTTTAGGAGTTGCAGTAGCTGGGAATGTGTGGAGACATAAAATTAATACCGTAAACAGTATTTCTTGAAAATTTGTTTACATCTTTCTTATTTTAAAAACCGGGATCATATCATCGCGCGTCGCTCAAAACAATTTTTTACCATGGTACTTATATTATTTGAATGGTAATTTTGTTAGTTTTCAACTTCTTTTAATTTCATATCCAAAGGTAATTCATCTTATATCATGGAACGTGAAACCAGAAGACATCAACTTTTAGATTTGAAAATGAAAACAATATATCTAAAACAAAAAAAATAATCACAACAAAAAACTAAATAAAACTAGATATATTGTTTTCATTTTCAAATTTAAAATGGATTTCCGCAAAGTAACGCCTGACTCAATCAATTTTATCAACTTTTAGAACAAACTTCAAATTATTTGGTAAATGATAAATGATAAATGATTTATTTTTGTAAGTAGGTTGTAAAAAACACTTTTACACGTCAATATTTTTTTGGCCGTTATAAAAACTAGATGAGGCCGGTGTTTCCTAGCTGACTACCCTGAGAAGAAACACCGAAACAAACTCAGAGGTCAAGGTCTCTTTTGAAGTCCATACAATTGTACTGGTCAAATCATATGAGACCCATGTAGGTTGGTGTCTGAAGTGGTCTTTTGAGGAAAGTACCCCACAGATTTGAGTGGACCTGTCCAAACAGTGCAAGCATTTGTCAGTTATCGTGTAGCTCAAACTTAGAACTTTAAGGAGCTCAACGATTTGACGAACAATACCAAAGTAAGGACATTTGGGTAGGCCACGTAAGGAACTCAAACCGCCAGACTAATATGAATGAACCCCCGACGTAGCGATCTACATGGTCCTCATATTCACAATACGTTATATGAGGACCATGCAGATCAGTGTCTGAAATGGTCTTTTTAAGAAGGAACCACACCGTTTTGAGTGGACCTGTCCAGTCAGTGCAAGCCTTGGTCAGAGACAAGTAGCTCAACTTAGAATCAACAAGGAGCTCAACAACTCGACGAACAATGCCAATGAAAGGACATTTGGGTAGGCCACAAAAATACTCAAACAGCCAGACAACGTTAAAAAAAATACTTTGAAGGGGAAAATGCTAATAATAACCCATATAGTCCTCATATTCACAATAGGGAATAAAATTAAAATAATAAAAAAAAAATGATACTTTACAAAATAAGTATTCATGTCAAAATAAGAAATTGTAATGAAATAAAAAGAATACTTTAAAAAGTAAACATTCATGTCAAGAGTAAATGAAAATTAAAATATAAAAATGTCAAACTGTATAAATATAAACAAAAAGAGAACAAAACAGGAAAAAAAAAACATTAAAACATTGGGCCGTGTACAAAACTGAAGCAGCTCACTCCCAAGCCTTCTTGTCCTCAAGATAATCTTTCACTGTATAAAAAGATTTCTGGCATAGCTTACGTTTTATAAATAATTTGAATTTATTTATGCTTAGTTCTTGAATAGGGCTAGGAAGTTTATTATAAAAATGTATACATTGGCATCGAAACGAACCACCTATTTTTTTGAGCCTGGTTTTAGGAACGACATAATTGTGTTTATTCCTAGTATTTATGCTATGGATATCACTGTATTTTATAAACAGATTAATATTTTTATGTGCATACAAGAGGTTTTCATAGATATACTGGGATGGCACAGTCATAATATTAATCTCTTTAAATTTGTCTCTGAGGGACTGTCTGGGACTTAATTTGTAAATTGCACGAATAGCCCTTTTTTGTAAGACAAATATTGTCTGAATATCGGCGGCATTTCCCCACAGCAGAATGCCATATGACATCACACTATGAAAGTAGCTAAAATATACTAAACGGGCCGTCTCTAAATCAGTTAAGCCACGAATTTTCCTAACAGCATATGCTGCAGAACTGAGCTTTTTTGATAGTTTGTCTATATGGGGGCCCCACTGCAGCTTCGCATCTAAAGTAATGCCTAGGAACACCGTGGTATCTTCGGGTTTCAACTCTTCACCCTTTATCGATACAACAGTGTTCACTTGTCGCACATGAGGTAAGGTAAACTTTATACATTTTGTCTTTTTCTCGTTTAGTAAAAGATTATTAGCATTAAACCAGTTAACTACAGTTGCTAGGGCAGAATTTACATTGTCAGTAACTATCTGCTGGCGTTTTAGTTTAAACAAAAGCGACGTGTCGTCTGCAAATAACACTATATCGTGTTTGTCTTTTATGAGGTACGGCAAGTCATTAATATAAACGAGAAACAAGAAGGGACCTAAAATTGAGCCCTGGGGGACCCCCATCCTGATTACAGATCCAGGAGATCTTTTGCCGTTGACATCAACTCTCTGAATCCTATCACTCAAGTATGAAGTAAGAAGATCTAGAGAGGTACTCCTAAAACCCTATAAAAAGTGGACGTTTATATGAATTGGTCATCAGTCCAATATTGCAAGTCACTGGAGAAACTGAAGCTAAAAGAATATGGAAACCACACCTATAGAAGCCGCTGAAGTCGTTATCCCAATCCAGCAGATCTACAGTTCCATCTGAACTAGTCTTAAATGATAAATGGTACTTATTTTGTAAGTAGGTTAAACATAACACTTTTACACGTCCAATATTTCTTGTCATTTTAAGCTAGATGAAGCCGGTGTTTCCTAGCTGACTACTCTGAGAAGAAACACCGAAACAAACTCAGAGGTCAAAGTCTCTTTTAAAGTCCATACAATCCGTACTGGTCAAATCATATGAGAACCATGTACGTTAATGTCTGAGGTAGCCTTTTGAGGAAAGTGCCACACAGATTTGAGTGGACCTGTCCACCCAAACCATACCTTGTATCCCAAAGGTATGCAAGAGGTCAGGGAAACTGGAAACGACAGCGATGCACTCCGGTGAGAGTTGACCGATGTATTGTCAATTCTTCCCTTCGAAATTGTCATCTGACCGGCGGTGAGTATCAGCTCAGGAGCTTACTATCGGGGCCCCTGTAGCCTGGGGGGCCCGTATCATTGATAAGGCTCATACGGCAGTAGCTACGGCCCTGGCGTCCTATCCTCAGAATCAGAATCAGAATTTTATTAGCTCCAAATGTAGGCACAGTATAAGATTGACATAATTTTATGAGATCAGCTACATTTTACCTTATAATCAGCCTTTTAATATTCCCACTGCTGGGACACAGGCCTCCTCTCTAGGAGCCGTAATCCACCACGCGGGCCCAGTGCGGGTTGGTGAATGTCACATGTCTTCGAACTTTTGGCTCTAGGACATGCCGGTTTCCTCACGATGTTTTCCTTCGCCATTTTGAGAGCAGTGGTTATGAAATTAATTACACAAAGTAATGCGCCTGGCTGGGTTTGAACCCGAGACTTACAATTCGTAAGTCGGGGCCGTTACCATTCGGCCACCACTGCTCTATTTTACCTTACAGTGTGCAAATTATAACAATAATTGATAAAATATTAAAATTAAAAATATCATCAATTAAAATCAGATACAATAATAGATAAAAATAAAAATGTCAACAATAAAATAAATAAAAAAGCAGATATTCAGTAAATTATAAGAGCTATTAATTAACAATTATTATTGATCTATGTCATATATGTAATGAATAATATCAGAGACACGAGACAGACACCAGCCACCAGTCAGACAGACTTGCATCATGCACCATATGAGATACAATATTAAGTTTCGCATCATATGAGATAAAAAATGTGTGGCCGAGGGGGCCACCCTTCGCGCCACATTTTTTATTATATAAAAGCACCTCACTTTGCGAAGCCGACAGGGTTACTGCTCGGACAGGTCCAATGCAATTAGGTGTCGTTTTAAAAGCTTTTTTTTCCATATGTGTTAAAGCTAGGGTTTTACAGCAAGCATTTTATGCATAGGTGGGGTATTAGGTAAAGGACATTTTGGTTCCGAGTGAAAATCTAAGAGTTACTTAGGTGTGTCGGTAATGCAACCTATAATATATTGGTAGTTATATTTTCGGGGCGTTTGGGGTTGAAATTCTCCGGTCTTGAGGTCCGAATGCTCATAACTTATTTAAAGATTTGTCAATACGTTTAGTTGACACTTCGCATGACCCAAAGGCTATGGGATAAGCATTGCCATACAGCGTGGTAATGCTGCCAGCCTTTTGGGTACATTACCAGTGGCCAGCGATGCGGAGGAAAATTTTCGACGCCATCTTTAGACTATTTTTATTTTTAGTTACTTAAAAGTTTTTTAGTTAAGTATATACAGTGTGAAATCTTAATGGTTGTTTTCCCGCGGCAGGACGATTACCCATCAGTAGTACTATCGAAACACAAAGTTAAACTAAAAAAATAAATGTTTTTTTTTTCAAATCATTAAAAAAGTGTTCATAAACTCGAAAGAGCGAGAATCAATAGTAGTGCACTAGACATAAAGTAGGTAGATACCTACATGAGACGCACGTACCGTCGCGTACCTACATATCGCGCGATGCACTACTGTTGGTTCAAGTCGCTTTCAAGTTTTGTTTATCACAATTGTTAATCTGCCATTTATGGGGTCTAATATTTTTTATATATATAAATCGATTGTATTACCGATACAAACTCATTTCGCTTCGGGAAAACAACCATTAAAATTTCACACTGTATATACGAGTAGAAGACTAGCAGCACCCCGCGGTTTCACCCGCATAGTTCTCGTTACCGTGGGAGTATGGGGATAAAATATAGCCTATGTCACCCGGGGATAGTGTAGCTTCCAAACATTGAAAGAATTTTCCAAATCGGTTCAGTAGTTTCGGAGCTTATTCAATACGAACAAACAATCAAATCTTTCATCTTTGTAATAGTTTTTACGCATTCTTGACACTGACCTTAAAAGCTACTTAATTTCAGACGTCAATCTCGTTTAAAGGAATATTCGTAAGTATTCCAAGCTCAAGTCTTACATTTTTCTAGGATAAAAATCACCATGACTACGAGTACTCTCCTGCTATAAACATTATAAAGTATCGTGCTTAATTTAACAGTCCACATAAAATTGTTTCGTCACTGAGTGACAGAGTGACTGACAGGCAATGAACAGTTGAAAGTACTGGTTGTAGAATTATTAATTTAGAATGTAGATTCCTTGAGGAACGAAGGCGCGTACGAAGTCGCAGGTTTTAATCTTTATACTTTGAATTATTTTATAGTTTTTTTTTTGCATTGTCCTCACACATAGAAGCAGGATGTAACCAAGGTTATGTAATACAGAACATGATTTAAAAGAGTGTCCGTGGAGTTTCTTGCACGTTCTTCTCCATAGAGATCTACGCTTTGGAACGTGCAGATAGTTTCACCTCTTTCGACTTGACAATTCAAAAGTGCCTGTAAAGGGTTTAGTTGAAATAAAAATTTTGACCCTGACTTGGATTCTGTTCAGTTTAAAATAATGATTTAAATCATTACTGCTACCCCTACTATTCCACGCACACACCACCACGCCACACGTAATGTCACCAAAAGAACAAACTACAGTCGACAGCTAACTTTATACTACGAGTTCCCGATACTATCTAACTAATGGTGGTAGAAATAATGACAAATAGTTTGTATGTAGTGTGTATTTATTGACTAAATTATAGTGACCCACACTTCAGTTACACGACATTCTACAATCAAGGGTGCTCGATTAGCCTCTCTTTAGGGCCATTATTAGTATGAGTATCGATAAACTTGAGTGGAATAGTTTAGGCGATCATTAAAAGCTGATACTTATTTGTACTTAATTGTGAAATTGGGTAATGGGTAAATATTATATGTATTCTTGTTCTTCTTCGTCGTTCCGTCACTGCTGAGGATCGCGACCACATACGACGCGTTTCCAAGCCATGCGGTGCTCTGAAGTGCGGACCGCTCTGTACATGCTGCCACCAACTGCCCTCTTTATGGCATCGGACCATCTTGCCGGTGTTCTACCCTAAGCGCGCTTTCCTTCGACCTATATTTAATGTATTTGTGTCCAGAAAATGACAAACTCCGTATGAATCTAAACTAATCTAAACTTATTATAAAGAGGAAAGATTTGATTGTTTGTTTATCGGCTAGGAAACAACGGCTTCATCTAACTTAAATTACCAGATATATTTGTTGTGTAAAAGTGTTATGTTTAACCTATTTACAAAATAAATATCATTTATCATTGACACATATATGTACAAACACATCCTCAAAAAAATCTGCGGCCAAAATTAAACGTAAGTGCCTTATAAGAACCAAGCTTGACTTTAAAAATACACAACAAAGTCCTGTACATCAAACTGGAACAAATCAAACGTCGTCAGAAGATGCAATTTTGGAACCTAACCTGATTCAAGACGACAAATCTTTGCGATTGACCCCAGACGGCATCTCTTTGAACGCAACGGCTTCGACGACACAACGTTACATTAGTGTAAAAAACTTTCATCAAAATAAGTTATGTATAATAAGCGATAATAATGTAAATAATATACTAGGGATTGCTGAAAACACCTTTCCAAATAAGAAAATCTGTCACTATTGTATGCCAAAGGCGGGTATTATGGAACTTTTTGCAACGTTAGACATAAAACTGGCAAATTACACTCTTGATGACTTTTGTATAATTTTCCTAGGTGAAAAAGACTTTTTAGTTTCCAAAAATTATGCTGATCTAGTTGATTATATAAAATGTAAACTCGGAAAGTTATTACATACGAATATTATTTTATGTTGTCCTACTTTTAAATTAAGATGGGACACTAATTTGTTTAATACTAGAATAGAAGCTTTTAATCGACTATTATACCAAAGTAACCAGATTTTTAAGTACGCATACACTTTTGATACTAATAAACAACTTAAATATTCGAATGAAATGTTTTCTATGTATAACGGTAAAGTTAACAATACAGCGATGGATAACGTTTTCCTGAATTTGAAAAACTATTTAGAGCTTTTTAAACGTTCAATATATGAGAATAGCTGTAATTTGAATTTGACACAAGTATATGCCGACACTGAGAAGTGTCAGTTAAAACCGGGTACTATTCCATATTATTTTAATAAAATGAACCCAGACCCACCTTCATCTAAGGTTTTATCTAATTGCAGCGCAGTTATTAACGACACTGATTTTTTTCGTGCCTAATTTAGTACCAAATGCAATCTGTCAAGACACATTGATGCAAAAAACCATCTGTTTAAATATATTTCATCAAAATGTTTGTGGAATAAGTAATAAAAAAATTGAGCTTGAATTATACATTGCAACTACGAATTGTCACCTGGACTATCTATGTATAACAGAACATTTTTTAAATGCACAATCTGCTGAATTGTTTAATTTTACCAACTATAATTTAGTTTCATACAACACAAGGGCAAACAAAAAACGGGGAGGTAGTTTGATTTTAGCAAATAGAAATAAAGAATGTGAAAATATTGATTTCGTTGAAAAATTGTATAGATCAAATAGTTTTGAAATATGTGGGGTTAAAGATCTTGAAACAGGGTTACATTTGTGTTGTTGCTACAGAAGTCCTTATGATAAGAATTTTGAATGTTTTATATCTCGCTTTGAAAAACTATTAGAACATTTTATTAACAAGAAGTGTATCATATGTGGTGACTTTAATATTGACGTACTTATTGAGAGTAAAAAATCAGCTGAATTTTTAAGTATTTTGACATGTTATAATTTTCGGTACCTAATAAATGCTCCTACTTTTATTCGGAACAATGCACACTCGTGTCTAGACAACGTAATTACAAATCTTGCTGATGATGACATAGATCAGTGTTTTGTTGATCACAATGGCTTGGCAGACGGCCACGGTGGACTATTCTGTAATGTAGTTCTTGACAAAGTCAATAAAAATTCTAAAAACTCTGAACAAACGATAATAATAAAAAAAAGAATATTTACTAATAAAAATAGCGTCGCCTTCAAGAATTGTATTAGAAATAAAAATTGGACCAATATAGGAATAAACGGTTTTATACATTGCCTTGGTAAAGCATTTAAGGATTGTTACCGAAAGAAGTCAATCAGAATAAATCCATTTAAAAACACAACAATAAAGTGGATTACTAGAGGGGTTAAAGTTTCTAGTAAGATGAAAAGAGTACTATGTTCAGGTACGCTAAATAATACTAGCCTTATAAAATATAAAAATCACTATATTAAAATTTATCGAAAAGTTATTAAGCTAGCCAAAAAATTGTCTATAAAAAATAATTTAAATAATGCTAAAAATATAACTAAACAGACGTGGAAACTTGTAAAAGAAAATACAAAGAAGATAACAAATAGGCAAAATAAGCTAAGTAGTAATTTAATACTAAAAGTGAACAACAAATTAATAACTGATCCCCAGCAGGTCGCCGATCAATTCATTGACAGTTTTGTATTCAAATCGTCACTAGATAGCAATGAAAAGGAAAAGGCAATGTCGTTTCTATTAAAGACTACCAACAGAGTAGAAAGTGATTTAACTTTCTATCCGACAACACCGTCTGAAATCGCAAAGATTGTTAGTAAGATGTCTAATAAAAAATCTTCAGGTTTTGACGACTTACCAATTTCAATTCTGAAGGAGAATATAGACTTGTTGGCTTTTCCTTTATCCGAGTTTTTTAACAAATGTTTAGATGAGTCAGTCTTTCCAGACCAGTTCAAATTAGCTAAAGTAGTTCCAATATTCAAAAAAGGCACCAAAACTGATCCGAAAAACTACCGACCTATTTCTCTTTTGCCAACCTTATCAAAAGTGTTTGAAAAAGTTATTAAACAAAGACTGATGATACATTTAAATGTAAATAAAATAATTAATTTAAGACAGTTTGGATACCAGAAAGGTGTCGGTTGCTCAGATGCAATAAACACTCTTATAAATGACATAATAAATAAAATAAATAACAAAATGAAAGTGGCTGGGTTATTCATCGATCTCAGCTCCGCGTTTGATACAATAGATTATGAAATACTACTAACAAAACTTGAATATTATGGTGTCAGAGGCAAGTCCTTACGTCTTTTAAAATCCTACTTACAAAATAGACGAATGTTTGTCGAAATTAAAAGTATCGATGAAACAAATCACGAAGTTGTATACACGTCAAGGATTACAAATATACACCGTGGTGTACCCCAAGGCTCAATTTTAGGACCAATCCTTTTTATTATATTCACAAATGACTTGCTAAACTTTATGCATTATGTTCAGCCCAATGTAAGACTTGTTGTCTTTGCAGATGACACCAATGTAATAATTGGGGCAAATGACTTAAAAGAATTAACCAACATTGTGAATAAATGCCTCGATAATCTCTGCGAATGGTTTACAGCCAACAGCCTTTTACTAAATACTAGTAAGACTAACATAATGTTATTTAAGACTACAACTCGCAATATTGACAATTTAGATGTACAAATTAAAGGAGACAAGATTAAATTAGAAGACAAAGTTAAATTCTTAGGGATAAACATAGATGTGAATTTAAACTGGAAACAAGAGCTAGCTGCTATTGACTCTTGCATTTCATCAGCATGCTATGCACTCAGGACCCTTAGAGATATTTTGGATCTTAAGCAACTAAAGGCTATATATTATGCACTGGTAGAATCTAGATTAAGATACAGCATCATGCATTGGGGTAACAGCTACAGCTATAACTGTCAGAAGGCATTCATCTTACAAAAACGTGCCATAAGGACTATTGTAAGGATCTCGCAAAGAGATTCATGCAGAGAGCATTTTAAAGAATTAAAAATATTAACAGTACCAAGTTTATACATATTAGTAATATTAAATCACCTTGCTAAATATATTCATCAGTATGAATCAACAAGAGGAACGTAAAATAAGAGAAAATACAAGAAGGAAGGAGCTTAAACACAAGATGACACCAAATTTTAATATAGCTAAGCATTGCTCCGGGTACCAAGCAGTGGAATTGTTTAATAGGTTACCAAATAATTTAAAGTTATTAATTTATAGCCCTCACTTGTTTAAACAGAAATTAAAAGCCTTCTTGTTGGATAAATGTTTATACTTGGTATCAGATTTTATGTCAAATGATAAAACATAAATTATTATGATAATAACTTTGACCGAGTTTATAATTTAATGATTTTTGACTTAGACAATTAATTACTATAGCGACTACGCCTTGACTTTAGCTAATCATCTGACATAACCTACATTTGACATTATATCTGGAATTATTTTGACATTTTTTAATATTTGATTAGACATATTTTTAATTGATTGGTTCGATGATTTACTCACTTAGCTTTCATTGTACAAAATTGTTTTGCATGTGACAATTTTATTGTAATAATTATGATGCACTTACCTAATGTTCTACACAATGTTTATTGTTTGAGAATAAAAAAAAAAAAAAAAAAAAAAAAAAAAAACAGGCTATGAGACTACTGAACCGATTTGAAAAATTCTTTCACTGTTGGGAAGCTACTCCCCGGGTGACAAAGGCTATATTTTATCCCTATATTCCCACGGGAATGGGAACTATACGCTGCTAGTATAATTTTTTTTACTAGGTGGGTGAAACCGCGGGGCGCTGCAGTATAAAATATCTTTAGAGATTGTAAACTCTCGATAAATAGTCAGCTCTTTTAACGCATCAAATTTTGATAGTCTATAATCTCTCGAAGTCATTGCGAGAAATTGTAGAATAGGAAGTTCCTACTTAATGAAACTTCAGTATTACAATTTCAACATTATACCCGACGATGGAGCCCCGGGGCTCCTATTTCTGTCTGCAGGGCTTAAAAAAATAACATGAATGCCAGGACGGACGAGGATAAGGGCGCTCGCTGACTCAGCTCCTATAATATCACTCGAAACTAAGCTATGTGTGTCGGGGAGCTCTAAGGTCCCTGTGCCCTATGTTCCGCTTTAGAACTTTACACTGATAGGTCGCCAACGCTCGGAATGACTTCGACATATCAAAGTCATTCCGAGCGTTGGCGTAGAGTATCAAATTCTGATGCGAAAAAGAGTTGACAATTTATCGAGAGTTTACAATCTCTCAAGATATTTTATACCAGCAGTGCCCCGCGGTTTCACCCGCAAAGTCCCCGTTCCCGTGACAATATGGGGATAAAATATAGCCTATGTCACAGTGTAGCTTTCCAACAGTAAAATAATTTTTCAAATCGGTTCTGTGGTTTCGGAGCCTATTCAATACAAACAAACAATCAAATCTTTCCTCTTCCATATGTTCAGTTGACAATGTATCATGAGTTTACAATCTCTCAAGATATTTAATAATGTAAGACATTTTATATAGAATTTAATTATCCGGTGACATAATATAAAGTTTGTAGAGAAAAAAGAATTCTAACATAGTTTGCATGAAAAAAAAAAAACGCTCATCAGCAATTATTCGTATGCCAAACATGTTGATTTTTAATTTCCTAACTGTTTATTGGAGGATATTGAATGTGCTAATGACTAATAGAAAGGTTAATAAAATAAGTAGTGATTATTTATACCTCTTAGTGTGTTCCTACAACGAACACACCTCTTTCTAAATGTCAGAATTTCACATAAATACCGGATGGTATTTACACAGTATTACAAATTGTAATACTGTGGTATTTATGTGAAATTCTGACACTTAAAAAAGGACTGCCCGTCACGTAAGTAGTAGAACTTCTAACGCTTTCTAGCGTACCAATAAATATAATCCGACCGCGAACATACACAAACTACACGAGGTGCCCACGCCGAGTGGAAACACGAACGAATTCGGCTCGATATTGATTTTCCCAAGTTCTTCCACCGGCGGAGGTACAAGACGAGCCGTGTGAAGGTACACCTGCCAGGGGGAGGGGGAGGGGGAGCATATATTAATTATACTTACAACACGGAAATTGGTAGTCAGAGTAGAAAAAGTTGCGAAGTGTGAGAAATGTAAATTTAGAGTTCTTGAACAGGGTCACGATCTATACTAATATATAAAGCTGAAGAGTTTGTAAATTGCTTGAACGCGCTAATGTCAGGAACTACAGGTCTGATTTGAAAACATCTTTATATATTACTAGCTGACCCAGAAACCGTTGTTTTGCCATATAAAATAAAAATAAAATTTAAGGGTGGGGGCCTCTTTATTATTTAAGGGTATGAAAAACAGATAGTAGCCGATTCTAAGACCTACTGAATACGCATATAAAATTTCATAAAAATCGATCAAGCCGTTTCAGAGGAGTATGGTAACTAACATTGTGACACGAGAATTTTATATATAAGATCACGCTAAGAACAATAGGAGCGGAGCGGTCATGAAAAATGTGACATAAGCGAAGTTGCGTGGATCAGCTAGCTGTGTAATCTACACTACATAGAAAATTCATGCATAATAATATTATACACAAATGGAAAAGTAGGTTTTGTTGTTTGTTTGTTACGTGTTCACGTCTAAACGGTTTTGGAGAAAACTCGGTACTCGGGAAGACAATGGCTCGGAATATAACTTACTAGCAGCGCCCAGCAGTTGCACCCGCGTTGTTCCCGTTCCCGTGGGAATATGGGGATAAAATAGAGATATATGTAAAAAATGATTGTGGATATTGAAAAAAAAAAAATATATATATAGAGTGCCTTTATTAAAACAACAGAAGCCAGCATCAAACAGTTATTAGATTTTTTGCCTGTCTGTATGTTTGTACGTTTATCACGCAAAAACTGTTGCATGGGCCTGCACGCAGTTTTCGCCGCTCTACTGCTAAATGCCTAACCTAAAATAAAGGCTACATTTTACTACTTAGAATAAAGATTCTAAGTTACACGTGTACAAAGTCACAAGTAAATGCTAGTAGGTATAGGAATGTTATTGAAAACTGGAACGAGTATGTATTTTAGGTTCGCGTGGTGAAGATTATACAACCTTTTTCTATATAAACTACTAGCAGCGCCCCGCGGTTTCACCCGCGTAGTGCCGTTCCCGTGGGAATACGGGGATAAAGTATAGCCTATGTTACCCGGGGATAGTGTATCTTCTCAACAGTGAAAGGATTTTTCAAATCTATTCAGTAGTTTCGGAGCCTATTCAATGCAAACAAACAATACAATTTTTCCTCTTTATAATATTAGTAATTTATAAGTCATTTCAGCCATACAAAACAATAAATATTGACCACAGAAACATACAATGTACTTACCTACATCTATACATCTATATTTATTCAATCAAATAAAGTTGGAGCGTCTGTTTGTAATATTGAAATAACCGCTTTTTACTATATGCATATATGAATATATACGGTACATACACCAAAATATTTTTTTTACAATTTTTGTCCGTCTGTCTGTCTGCTTGTTTGTTCTGGCTAATCTCTGAAATGGATGGATCGATTTTGACGGGACTTTATTTATTGGAAGGTAGCTGATGTAATAAGGAGTTACTTAGGCTACTTTTATTTTAGAAAAATTCTTTTAGTTTAGAAAAATAAAATATTGCAATGTCCTGTCCAGTACCGCGCGCAGCTCACGCGCATGCCACCACTGTGCCGTCACGTCGCGCGTCGGGCGCATCCCACCACTTCTCCCACCAACGAATCAGTATCACAAAGAATCGGGGGGTTAGTAACTATTCCACGCGGACGAAGTCGCGGGCAGAAGCTAGTTAAATATAAATTCTAATAATCACAACATTATTAATTGGAACCGTGGCCCCACGTGAAACACCAGCTGGACTGGGACCGCGGGCTGTTCATGAATGCACCCCGCTGTTAAGTGACAGCGCGATATTTGTTGATGTAAGCAGAGTTCATTTATTACCATCGTTTTGACAACCTCTATGTTTAAATTTTGAAAATCGTACGTCCCAGTTTTTTTTTTTTTTGTAAATTTATTGTTTATGCTGTTTGTTGACTATGACGCCGCAAATAGCGGTCGCTAGATGACCTACTTGTGTAACTTATAAAAACGAATATAATGTGAAAATCATTTTTAGAAAATACTGCTTTAGCTGTAGGGATAAGGTCGCCCATTGTATCACCCTATGTACTGTTTTCTTCATCTATATTTTCTGTAACTTATACGGTGTACGTAATAAAGAGTATTCTATGTTTTTAAATTCGTCTGCTGCCGATTTTCGACTTGGTTTGTTTGCGATTTGAATGTTTGCCTTACAAGAATATCCGGGTTATCTGCATTAGCACATATTGTTGCGCGCCAGAATTAAGTTAGGATGATAGCGGCATTCGGTACCACTAGCGCCATCTAGTATCGAGTAGCAGAACTATTGAAGTCGGGGACCTTCGAGATTTTTCTATGCTAGAATTCTCGGTACTTGGTCGGTCGCGACCGATATGTACGCGAACTTTCTGGAGTTCTACTCGGCGCCCTATATAAAGCCGGCACATGTGCCGACCGAGTTGCCCCGGCTGGGGGCCTTAGTGCCCCGGCTGGGGGCCTTAGAATCTAAGGCAACCACGGGATTGCCCGGTTGAGCAGTAACCAGCCTTAATGTGCTGAACTGCGAGTAGTCCATTCAAAAAAAAAAAAAAAAAAAAAAAAAAAAAAAAAAAAAAAACCGACCGAGTCAGTATTGGATTTGCGATACAAGTGATAACTTCGAGAGCGATCTTCGACTGCGAACTCAAGTGATTAATAGTGCGATTGTGTTTTGTGATTAGTGAGTTTATAGTGTAATTAGTGTGGTGTAAATTAAAGTGTCATCTTTGTTTATTTAATCGGCTGATTTTAATTGTAACGAACCCGAAGCTCGTAACAATATTATGTAGAATTCTTTTAATCCCGATAGTATCTACGTTCCTATAGCATATTATAAAAAAAAAAAAACATACGGGCGAAACCAATTACAAAAAACGCAATTGCGAAAAGTAGCACAGTGTGCATGTGCTAGATTTCGCAATTGCGCTTTTCCGAAGCGAAGGGTTCCGTTCCGTTGCTATCACGCAGTGGCTGATGCTTGTGGACGGTGAGCGTGGGTGGCTCGCCGGGGCCTAAGTCTGCTATTTTTATAAATTCGTCATTCCAACACGATTCCATTGTCATTTTGCTAAAAGTTCGTAATCTGCTAAATTCATAATGGTCGATCACTGGTCGGTCAATGGTCTCGTAATACTTTTTGATAACCGAGCTATTAAAAGCAATGACTGCACAATGACGTTCTAATGGTAGGTCACTGATTAAAGGAACTGTCAAAATTTTAGCAGACTACCGCATACGTCTGTAATTCATTTGTCATTATGTACGAGATTACCATTCTATGCCATTTCTTTCAATGGAGTGTCAGTGGTTGACCACTGGAAAGTCATAGTGACGCTATTTTATTAGCAGATTACCAAACTTGTAAAAATGAACCATTATGAGATCAATGTTAGACCATTCTGACACTATTGTAATAGCAGACTCAGGGCCCTGGTTGAGTCGACGACGCGTTGTGTTCCACGCGCGTCTCAAGGAGCCGTCAGCACCAGGGACGGGGCCCCATAGGGTCGGTGCCTGCTAGGGTTGCGGAATTTGTTCGAAAGTGTCACTGCGGCCCTGGAACGCAAAGGGCACATGGAGGAGCACGGGTGGGTTTTAGTCAGTAAAAGTCTGACACTCCCTACCGCTCCGCCCAGAGCGGGAGGGGTCATTTGATGATTTCCCATCCAAAAAAAAAGGGTTTCGTTCCGTACTATAAACGGAAAAAAAACACTCTTCATTCTCTAAATTTTATTTTAGTATTTGTAGTTTTAGTAAGAAACTTCATCCGACTACCAATCACTGTTCATGAGATACAGCCGGCTGACAGACAAACGGACGAGAGTACAAGGGGCCTAATTATTTATTTATTTATCAACTTACATCTACCTACATACCATCCATCCATATCTTACAGCTAACTAATGCGGTAAATTCACCTTAAGCTAACTTAATTGCTAACCTTAATACTTAACTTACCGTTGATTAATGTTCAAGTTGTTCGTATGCTAGCATCTGAGTCGTCGCTACACACCTATAATGACACACAGTTGTGGCCACACGAACACACGAGTTCTGGACACCGAAGCGTTAAGTTCTTTGGCCTTCTCAATAGTATTAAGTAGGACAAGTGGATAAGCTTTTGCAAAACTCACTTTACAGCACCACCCCCAGTCCCGAAGTTGACCTCAATAGTCTTTGAAAGAAAATTATTTTTAGAAATATCATTGTAATATTATTCTATATCGTAGTAACGATGTAACACATTAAATATAATCAAACTTCAATAGGATATTAAATAGAGCAGTGGTGGCGGAGTGGTAACGGCCCCGACTTATGAATTGTAGGTCGCGGGTTCAAACCCAATCAGTAGTAGTAGTAGTAATTTCATCACCACTGCTATCAAAACGGTGAAGGAAAACATCGTGAGGAAACCGTCATGTCCAAAAACCAAAAATTTGAAGACATGTGCCATTCACCGACCCGCACTGGGCCCGCGTGGTGGATTACGGCCCATTTCTTCTCCTAGAGAGGAGGCCTGTGTCCCAGTAGTGGGAACATTAAAAGGCTGAGAATATCTCAAATTATAGTAGGTACCTATCTACTTATTAAGATGTATGTATGTTGAAGACCCCATTATTTGTACCGTACTTCTGATGATGATGTTGGATAATTTTATCTGAATGACATTAAAATCCAAACCAAACTGAATAGCGTCCAACTCTGCACATCCACACATGTCGCCATTTTCATAATTTCGTAACATTAAACAGAATGCGCTGACCTCTACCCGTGCCGACTGGTCGCGGCGATCGATACCCGCTGTCCGACATAGTGCTCGTACATTCGTACTGTATACTATGTAGGAAGGGGTGACATGTTGCGGAATTTGTTCGAAAGAGTCACCGCGGTCCTGGAACGTAAAGGGACTGAAGGATCACGGGTGGGTTTTAGTCAGTAAGAGTCTGACACTCCCTTCCGCTCCGCCCAGAGCGGGAGAAGTCATTTGATGATTTCCCATCCAGAGAGAAAAAAAAAATATTTTTATTAATTCTATTCATATAAAGAAGGGCAGAAGTTTTCAGAGGGTTTAAAGTCTAAAGAAAACAGTGAAAGACACCCGTCTTTCACTGTTTTCTTTAGACGAGTCGAATTGAATTTATGAACGTGTTTTCAACCAAATCGTAATTCACAAAATCGCATTTCTGTTCACACTCTAGATAAACACTAGATCCTGCTTCATAGTTTCTTAATTTTTAATTTTATACTCTTTGAAATCATAACTGTTTTTCAACCAGCCACGGTCAAACATGTTGAGCCAAAGAATGTTTTATAACACCTACAGTAAGCATTATCCTACAATGCATGTTATTGACATGTAGGTAAAAGTGTTTTTTACAACCTACTTATACTTACAAATAAATATCATTATCATTTACACATGTTTGTGCAAATAAATGAATTTTAATCTATTAACACAACATATGAAACCGTTGAAATAATCAAATAAAAGCATATGAAGGGTCCACTGCAATAATGATGAAAGTCCATTTTTGTAAAAAAAAAAGTAAGCACGTCATTCAGTCACTGGATATCTGTAGTTGGTATTCTCGTTAACAAACTTAGCAATATTACTTTAAATCCCGATATTTTAGACAGTGCACGCTTATCTATACTAATATTATAAAGCTGAAGAGTTTGTTTGTTTGTTTGAACGCGCTAATCTCAGGAACTACTGGTCCGATTTGAAAAAATCTTTCAGTGTTAGATAGCCCATTTATCGAGGAAGGCTTTAGGCTATATATCATCACGCTTAAGCCAACAGGAGCGGAGCAGCGATAAAGAATGTTTTAAAATCGGGGATTCCACGGGGACGAAGTCGCGGGCAGCAGCTAGTATTAGATAAAGGTACTCAATAAAGTCCTGTGGCCGTACTACGAAGTGCCAATGCTATCATGATTCAGTGTGAGGGAAAGACATAGTGCTATTCGTCTTGTGTAACTCCGTCTCTCTGTGACACAGAAATCATGATGGATTTAAGACGTCATAATAGGGCTGCTGGTTTTTAAAAATAACTCTAAATAATATATTTTTTATTTAGTTCTTAAATAAAGCTTGAGTAAAGGAACAATATAATATCAATCATAAAATGTGCTGTAACCAATAATGTATTATATTCATAAACACGACTTTTCTTTTCCCATTAATACAATTAAAACGCAATTATCTCAAAACGAGGTAACAAGGACATTTATCCTTATTGCAGTGGACCCTTCATATATTGATATTATAATTAAGGTCCCTTTCCCATGCGGTCGAGTATATTAATGTGTACGCAAATAAGCTGCTAGAGATCGATCAACCCACGCGTAATAGATACTGTTACTGCACTGTCAGAGTGGCAGTGGCAGTGGCACACCAATGCACGCCATAGACAAATTGTATATTTATGCTTTGTTTGTAATGGCTGGTTCAGACAGTGGGACTGGTTATTTGTAAGTTTTTTATTTATTTTTAATTTTCGCTCGCGTCAAAAACGAGCATGAATAAACGCTTTTTCTTTCTTTTCTTTCTTTCTTTGCTTTCTTGTCTTTCTTTCTTTTCTTTCTTTTCTTTCCTTTCTTTTCTTTCTTTCTTTCTTTTCTTTCTTTCTTTTCTTTCTTTCTTTTCTTTCTAGTTCCAGATCAAGCAAATCATGTTAACTGAAAAAAATATTTTTCACCGCACGTTCCTAGTTACCAATATCCTCATAGTCCTTGTTCTCTATCAGCTCTAGCACCATATATTGGCATGTCTGTCTAATTTACCGCCTCGCTAGCCAGACGAAGCGATCTGTCTCCGTGACGTCACAAGCGACAGGCACGATAATTTATTGAAGCCGCCGACTCACCGAAGACCGCTTGGAGACTTCCACACTGTAGTTGAAACAGCTCTTGTTTGTTATCAGTAGATTAATTAAGATTCATTGGCAAATAAACTCAATGGACAGTCATTAATTTGTCTGGATTTCGAGAGATAAATCGTTTTTTTTTCAATAGTTAAGTTCTTTATGGCATTGTAGCAGTTAAAGGCTAGTTTGCTGGCTCGTATAAAGAAACCTCTCTCTTCTCAAACTGAGTTTATAAACTTTTAAAATTAGAATTTGATTAGTTCAATTTGGGGGGGGGGGGGAGAGAATTATACCGCAAGAATTAATAATATAAGGATGACTGATGGAGGATCATAAGATACTTTAATATTCAACTGGGCAGCATTAAATTTTGTTTGCAAAAAAGTAACTGACAATAATTAAGAACGATTAAAATTACAGATGTAAGAACAAATAGAATTCCATGTGCCCGAATTAAATACCTAGGTACTGAATTGGGCAACAAAAAATACAGAGTTTGCGAAAATAATACTAAGTGAGTGAGTCACGTAGCGGAACATAGGGCACTGGGAACTGAGGGCACCCCGATACGGATAGGTTAAGTTTTAGTTCATTGCGAATTTTTAAGTCGCCTTTTCAATATTTGTGTTCGCCCTCAGTCTTTCGCTCACTCGGAAAATACTATAATAAAATATATTATTACTACTACTATAATAAAATACTTAATAAACACAGTTTTTTTGATACCCGTATATTGTTTTTATATCTATTCGATTTGTTAAGTAGTATCCGCCTTTTTACGTAGGCACGGCAAACATATTGTAATTATTTTGATAAATATTATCGTAGCATCAATCTATCTAATCAAAGTACTGCATTAATTGATCGCGTTATCCGACGTTTTTGGCGAAGGCATTTAAATGTATCGAGTTACAAATTGACCCAGGAGGAGTGACCACCTAAATAAAAGTATTGGAGCAACGGATGGGGTGCTTCGTCTCCCCGGTGACATAGCGATGGCCAAATCAACCCCCGGTGATAAATTGATGGGGCTCATTAATTTGGGGTTGCTGATTAATCTGCGTTTTTTATGCAACCGATAACGTTTTACACGAATCAAATATTTGGTAGTAACGGAGTCAATGTAATATTATTAAATGGAATAAGAGCAGAAAAATAATATACCTCATTTGTTTACCAACGCAAAATATTTTCAACCATAAAAATAATAATCACGGTCGTTAATTTTTTTTGATAAGTGAAAACTTGTAAAAAGCCTGCATTATATTTTAATAAGTAGGTAGGCATGCCTTGTTATTGGCTGTAAGTTTTCCATAAAAAAACAAAACATATAATGCTAACAATGAAAATAGAATCAAAATTGCCCGAAAAATAAACGAGATGTGACTATTTTAAACATATATATCTGTCCCTCTCGCGAAAATGCTGTTTTCTATTGCAGCTGTACAGGCGTCAAAGAATTTGACGTCAGAGTTCATATGGAACTATACCCTATTCAAAATGAGATAAGACATTGAAATAAAAAAAAAATACAGTCCGTTCAATCGATTCTGACTTCTATTGCGTTGGTGGCATGACACATGGCAGGTGCAGTTGGTATTATAATCACGTTTTTGCTTTTAATGCCATCCTTATGCCTACGGAATAGAAGTAAAAATCGGTTGAACGGACTGTAAACAATTTTGTTTATATGTCTAATCTTATTGTGAATGGAGTATACATAGGTAATGTTTAAAATTTTCAAAATTGCATGAATATTCCCTATTACATCGCGCATGTATTTTCCGAACAGGGAAACAAAAAAAATGTGCATAGCATAAACCACGCCTTTGCCCCATAAACACAAAAATCGCCCAAACACAAAACCAAACCAGCGAAACTCCGCCATAATTCTTCAAACTACTTAAGCCATTCCTCCCAGACCTTGAGAGAGACATCTAGCTACCCTCTTGCCTCTATTCCTCCGGTCACGTACGTACTTGAATCGTTAAACCTCCCAGCTGTGTCCCTCAGAGGATATTGCCACTAACTCTTAATATGGCTGAACTGGCCCCTGAGGGGTGGTAGGCGGTGCAACGAAAATGGACACTTACGACCGAGGAACTACTGTGTTTATTTATGTGTATCCGATATAGATGTATGGAGACTATAGCTGTTTCAACATATTATAGCATCAAGCTTACATTTCTCTGGTGGTGGGCAGAGTAATTCAGTATGCGTTCAGTGTTAACAATTTTGATTGATTCGTTCGACTGGTGATCACAAGTGAAGTTGCTGTTCGAATCAAAGACTTCATGTATAGGGTCCTAGATTCAATCCCGGGTGGGCAAAATGTAAGGTTCCATGTTAAATAGCTGCCCGGATTTTTCATTAGTTTAATTCATAATCTATACGAAATGCGAAATACACAACTAGCAAAATGTAGGCAGGGCCGTCTTCACACACCCCGGGCACACCTGAGTCTGGGGCCCTTTTGTAAAATTGAGAACCGACCAAGAAAGTATCAGAGCACAGGTAGTTGAGTTACTTAGGTATGACCATGTAACTGTACTACCCAGGATAGCGAGCGTAGCAAGCTCCAAAATATTCAAAGATTTCATCTTGCGAGTGAGTTCGAAATTTTTACATCCTGTCTGGGATAAGTTTGACACAAGTTCGTCAGGAGCTAATGCACGGTTCGAATTGGTCGGTTCCTATGGAGAATAACCTATAATATAGTTTTGGGGCCCCCAAAAAGTGGGGCCCTGGGCAAGTGCCCCTTGTGCCCTTATGGTAAAGACGGGTACTGAATGTAGGAGTAACTATTAAGCAGAAAGATTTATTACATTGAAAACATATTTCTTCGCAGTCGGTTAAAAATACAAGAAATCTTAACACCATTCTGGTCACGCAAATCGTTACATCGTGCACGATCCGACGCTCCAACTAAAATCTAAGACACTAGGTAAACGCGGGTCTTCCCTCGCTTTCCAAAAACTATGTTATGGTAAATGTTGAGTAAAACCCTTCGGTGGAACTGTGGCCATAGGCGACCTTAAGTCGTTGCGGTATTTGTTCGAAAGAGTCACCGCGGCCCTGGAACGCAAAGGGCACAAGAAGGAACACGGGTGGGTTTTAGTCAGTAAGAGTCTGACACTCTCTTCCGCTCGGCCCAGAGCGGGAGAAGTCATTTAATGATTTCCCCCCCCAAAAAAAAGGCGACCTTAAGTCGAGCACAATCACGGGAAAAACTGGGATTGAAAGGGAGGTACTCACGGGTCTTCTTCGCAAACGACGGTTTTCTCGTGGCGCCACTCCAATACAGTCCGCGGACGTCCCTCGTTTGTCACTTAACACTTCACGGAATTGTTGAAAGTCTTCGTAGGTGGGTTTTGGTTACAACATTGTTCATTTATATAATTTATAGCCGGTAGAGGATCGCACGCGCCATTTTTTCGTTGAGTTCTTGAGTGTGTTGTTAAAGGATTTAACTAATGCGAGAGGAAGGAAATTAATGAATGGAATGGTTTGGAATGAGGAAGTTGTGTAATTGTGCATTAGTCAATTGAAGGTTTTTTATATTTATTTTGATACTTTAACAAACTAATATATTGATAGTTGCTTGCATTTAATATTTACCAGGATAAAAACCAAGCCACGAGAGGATAGTCTAAAATTATTCCATTAAAATGCATGAACGAAGTTATTTTTAATAAACACAACAAGTAATTTTGAATATTACACATAACTTGTGAGGGTAGTCTGCGCCCCTTTGACTCAATTACCTCCCCCCAGTCTTGTAGGTACGTAGGTATGTACTTACGGATTCTGTGGAGTCAACAATCGCATTACTGATGGTTAAGGGGATAACTCAACATTGTAAGGTGCTGTAAACCTTCGTGTTGGATCGTTAATATGTTATCCAATTTGTCGTTAATATGTTGTTCAATTTGTATGTTTGTTTTACTGTTTTTGTTTTTTTTTTTTTATTTGTATTCGATGATATTTATATATTATATTGATTCAAATCAACCATCACACGTCCAATAAAAAGGTTCATTAGAAAACCAGCGTCAGTCTATCTGGCATATCGCTGAAATGTACCTTTTTAATGCAGCCATGAGACACTCACTAAGTTCTTGTCATACCTATATTTTTGTTTGTTTGTTATTTCAATGTACCGTGCGTGTTTCATATATGTATGTGCTAAATAAATTATATTCTTTTTTTATTAATGATTTAGTGAAAACCTAAGTGCAGAAAAGCATAAAATGATTTAAATCAAGACTTAGGCATAGTTTATGGTAAGGTGGGTTGTCTGTCCTTTCACACAGCGAGATCCTTTCGTGCTTCGGAAAAAAAACAACCTGTGGGTTTGTGGTTCCTGAGAGCTACCACCTGGGGTCTCTAAGTCTGAAGTGAGCAGGTTACTTGTCAGCAAGCGTGCTCCATTGACGACCACAGCATCGTTTCAATAAGTGGTAAAAAGCAAGTATTTAAAAAAAAATATATATAAAAATATATATAAAAAATTTGGTTTCAAGATAATGAGACGAAGCGACAGTAAAAAGAGACAGACACATGAATTTATGTGTCTGTCTCTTTTTACTGTCGCTTTTTCGTTTCATAAACTTTCAAATCAACGATGCTAAAGAAGTTTTCACTTCAAAAAGTAAAAAATCGGCCGAGTGCAGCTCAGACACGCATGCAAAGGGTTCTGAACAAATCTCATTTTTGTAACATGTTACTTTCAGACCACTTACATACCTCTCTCATAGATTTTCCTGTAATCTATAGGCAAAGAACTATTATCTTTATATTATCTGCATTCTTATGTCCGTAACTTTAAATCATTTTTAATCTAATTTCATGAATTACAAAAAAAAATACTATTTTCAAATTAAGAAAAAAATATTTTCTAATCAATCACAATATTTTTTTGTATGTAGGTATGTACAGTACAGTTTGAAAAACTTTTTTAAACTTTTCTTTGCCCTCCTAAAAGTGACCCAATTTTCATAATTTATTTATTTTAGTTTCACGTTTTAAAGAGATTCTGAACCCTAAACACATCAGTCATTTTGGTAGCTTTTTAGATCCAAATCAAATGGTTCATAATTATCACCATATTTTGCAAAATATCCAGGTTTCATGTGAAAAGCAGAGACAATAAGCAGAAGTAGAAAAGTGTCTGGTTACACTGTCCAGCATTATGGAGTTATAAATGAGATTGATCATAAAATAAACATCTTAACTATTTTTACAAAGATTCTACTTTTGATAATCCACTCTTATCAAAAATGAATAAATCTGTGAAAGTGAGCGCAGTCAACACATCCGGTTGATAACAGTTTCACTTTTTGTCTTGAACTAATCACTTCGGAAACTCACGGAAACACGATAAGAGTGGCCTTGTAATGAGATGAATCAAATAAGGTGCGGATTTCACAGGTCGGAAAAATACCTATCGACTTTGAATCAATTTTTCCACACTGTTAGGGTTCCTTACCCAAAAGGTAACCTACGGAATGTTATTACTAAACCTCCGCTCTCTGTCCATCCGTCTGTCTATCAGCGGGCTGTATCTCAAGAGCCATAATACGTAGACAGTTGACATTTTCATACTGTATTTATTTTTATAGCCACTATATCAAAATTAAACTGATTTAAAATTAAAGGGAGTTCCCATACAGGAAACATGTTTTTTCAGTTTTTGGTACGGAATCCTTCGTTTGAGAGCTCGATACGCACTTGACCGGTTTTTAAAACTTCATAGTTAGATAGCTCACTTCAGTGGCGTAGCAACTAGCAAGTCCCTAAGGGGCTATGTACGAGTACCTATAAGCAAACATTGGCTGGGCCTCCTTTTATATACTGGAGCCAAGCTCAAACGGGGACTGGGGTTTTTATTACATAGGCTCTACTAGCACAAAACTATCGCGGTATTTAATGAAGAAGATGTATACATTCCCAGTAATGTATACATTATACAGGGTGTAATGTATTAATTATTATTTTAATTTTGGCATATAGCTACAACTACTTTTACTTAAAACCGTTGCAAGCATTTAGGTGGGGACCTGGTGTCCTAAAATACAGGCTTCGGCTTAGTTTAGGCACCAGTCTCCCACAAATAAAATTTTGATTAATATGTAAGTATTACATTAAATAATAATACCTATACCATATACCATATACCATATAATAATATATTACCAATATATCTATGAAAACATTATGTACGTCAGAAAAAATCTACATCTCTTTAGTAAGCGAGGCGACAGACATAATTATGCTACTAGAAATAGGGATCAATTACTCGTAGTTCAACCAGGTTTCAGACTAGCTAAAGTAGCCACATCTTTCATGGGGTATTGTTTAAAATGTTACAATAAAATTCCTCCCCATATATTAGAACTGAATGAAACGAAATTTAAAACTTGTATTAAACGCACATTATGCAGGCAAAGCAAAACCCCCCAAAACAAAACTACAAAACTTACTGCACAACTCCTGCTTGTGCATATTATCCTTGCTTTTGCCTTGTAATCTTGCATGTGCATAATATAGCGGGCGGGAGGGAGGTGCATACCTAACCCACAAATATTCGCGGAAATTAAATCTAGATATATTATTATCATTCAAATTTAAGCTAATTGTGGTAGAAGCTGTCATCTTACGAGTATCTTTGTCATTGTTGCAGCATGGGGCGAATCCTTGCTGTCGCTGCCGAAGCGCTGGCTCAGCACCCAGGTGTACGGCTCAGACGACGAGGACTTTCAGGTAGGAACATACTGTCACTAATTATCAAAACTACTAAAGATCATTCTAGAAATTATTGTATCTCTTGTTTTTCCATAAAGTTGCACCTGTCACGTTTTATCTCTGCAACATCCTCAGGTCGACTTGTAGAACATGCCTAAAGCATTGAGTCTGCCTTTGATGTATAAAATTTATAAACTAGTAAAGAAACAGTGTTGTTTCTTTACTAGTGTATACGTTTTAATTACAAAATAAAGGATTTGATACACGTTTATTCTTCAATTAGTCGACTTCTAAGGAAATGCTGGAATACAGCAAACATGTAAAGTATATTAACTGAATTTGTGTTATTTGGCAACACCCTTCTAAATCGATATTTGATCATGTAAGTCTCACCAAACAACCCACCAGGGCCCCAAGTCTGTTATTTTTATAAATTTGTCATTCCAACACGATCCCATTGTCATTTTGCTAAAAGTTCGTAATCTGCTAAATTCATAATGGTCGATCATTGGTCGGTCAATGGTCTCGTCACACTTTTTGATAACCGAGCTATTAAAAGCAATTACTGCACAATGACGTTCTAATGGTAGGTCACTAATCAAAGGAACTGTCAACGCAGATTACTGCATACGTCTGTCATTCATTTGACACCACCATTCTATGCCATTTCTTTCAATGGAGTGTCAGTGGATGACCCAATGGTCAACCACTGACACTCCATTGAAAGAAATCATAATGACGGTTTTATATTAGTAAATTACCAAACTTGTCAACCATTATTAAATCAATGATAGACCATTCTGACACTATTGTAATAACAGACTTGAGGCCCAGGGACTTCGATAGACAGTCACGATTTTGAGTGAATAAGTAAACAGAGGACACGAATAAAACCACCTCGTTACAGAATGTCCAACTGCCGAAGCTGCCGGTCCCGGACCTGGAGACGACGATGGACTCGTACCTGGAGTTCGCGGCCGTGGTGGTGAGCCAGCAGGCCCTGGAGCACTCGCGCGGCCTGGTGCGGGGCTTCCTGGAGGAGCTAGGCCCGCGCCTGCAGGAGACGCTCACGGATAGGCAGAAGGAGATGGACAACTGGGTTTGTAGATATTTGATAAACTAGTCTACATCGGCGTGTTTTATTTTTATCCTTTGGAAAAGTAGTCTCTGGATAATATGTATTCAATGTCCAATTCAGGACATGCTGAACATTATCTTCTATAAAGACATAGCGTGGCAAGTTTCAATTCCATTCGACTGAATGGAATTGAAATCACATCATTCATCATCAATCACGTCAAGGTGTTACCTAAATACGGCGCTGTGTTTTAACCGTGCGGCGCTGTGTTTTACGCGCCCCTCAAGGAGATGTCAGCATAGTTGATGAGGCCCATAAGGACCAATGTCTGCCAGGGTTTCAGAATCGTTCAAAAGGGTTACCGCGGCCCTGAACGCAAAGAGCATTGGAAAGCACACGGGTGGGCTGACACTCTCTCTCGCTCTGTCCAGAGCGGAAAAAGTCATTCGATGATTACCTATCTACAAAAGAAGAAAGTTAGAAAGGTTACCTAAATAATAAGGGAGGGCTGAGGGTTGTCTGACGAGGTCTCCTTATTAAAAAACCACAAAGTTGTATTTGTACTATTTATTTTCAATAGTATCTGAATTAGGTGTTAGGTGATTTAAAATGGATTTCCGCAAAGTAACGCCTGACTCAATCAATTTTAGGTGTTTCCTGTAACTGATTAAGAATTTTGATATGATTCTTACCAATTTAAACTATAAAATCTATGTTTCCCTATTCAACGGTAGGTATATTACGAGCGTCAGCATAATTATATGTACTTCTCCACAGATTACCTTCATATATGTCACCGAAAAATTGCAAACGCCGTCATATTGTAAAATATCGCTGGAAATCGTAAACTGTTTTCTCTTAATATATTGGAAATAGTTGAATTTGAATAGAATTTTTTCTATACAAAACATCATCATTATCATCATCAACAGCCTGTTGCAGTCCACTGCTGGACATAGGCCTCTCCAATTGCACGCCACTTAGATCTATTTTCGGCTTCTCGCATCCAGTTTCTGCCAGCCGTCCTGCGCAAAGTCACTCCACCTGAGGACGTCCTACACTACGTTTGCCGAGACGCGGTCTCTACTCTAGAACCCGTTTACCCCAACGGTTGTCGGTTCTACGACTAATATGGCCAGCCGAGGTCCACTTCAGCTTACAAAACTATTTATCATTATAAAGAAATTATAATATATTAAAGATTTATTAAAATCTTATGGATTCTGAAATGCTCGGTAACATAAATACATATCGACACTCTACAAACAAGGCGATATTTAGACTTTAATTAAAAACACTATTCTAAAATTATTCCATGTTTCAAACCTATGTTACGTATTACCGATAACATTGCATTGTGTCCAAATTAACAAAGGACCAAATGGCCAAGCTAACTTGTGTGTCAATGAACAAAGTACAACACAATATGTCGGCAGGTGGCAGCGTTCTTGGTGTCTATAATCCTCTCTATTAAAACCTTCAATTAAGATCTTCAAGATTTCTAATACAACTAGATCAATAGGAATATACCGAATATAAAACTCAACACGCGCGCTAAGCGCTTATCAGTTCCGTAAAAGTTTTCCTCTACAACTCAAAACATAATTACGTCGGCACTATTGTTCTAACTACTCGGTCGCGTTCAGCCCTTCCAACATGACGCCTTTACAACTACCTACCTAAAATGAAAACCAAAACTATAGTGATTCTTCTGTGTCTCATAACGCAAGTGCTACAAATTAACGGATTAACACAGCTCAAGAACTCACTAGCAAGCAGTGATAGTCCGCTGTTGATGAAGGTCCTAGAACTGGTGGACGCTGCGACGAGCAATGAACATTTACTCCAAGTAACACTCAAACTATTGAGAAGTCTCTGTGCTTGCATGAAGGAAACTTTAAAAGCGAAGGAAGATTATTTCAATATTAGCCAGCATTCTTTACAGCCCAAAGATCTAAATGGCACCGAGGGTAAAGTATTCGACCTCTATATAAATATATATAATCATTCATGCTTTAATTTGAAAGAAGAATTGACTAATCGTACTCATAAATTCAATTACTACGAAGAATCAGCGCTTTTGAATCATACTAACTGTGGAAAAGATGCGAAAAATGATATATACAATAAAAGAGGTGACAGCGATAAGTCTGCGACTGTAAAACAGTCAATACCATCAAGACTGGAACTAATATTATATAAAGCACTCGTACAAACAAGTAATCTCCATGAATATAGATTAAGAAAGTACAGTCTATTTGGTATAGGTTCGTCACAATTAAAAAGTGCCTCACAACATATCTTGATTGTCATACTGACATTGCATCCTAATAAACAGGAAGTGTCTTTAAGAAAAAACAATATTGATGACAAAGATTTAAATGAAACACTTCATACAAAATCGCCGATAGATGTAGATATAATAGACACTAAGCATGATCAAATGCACAAAGAAAAGGATACATCCATAAATACAGCGACTTTGTCCGAGTGTAATATACAATCCCTCTATACATTTTTAACTGAAAGTGACCAAAAGAATCTTACAAAGGTGTTTAAATTGATTCCTAAACATGATACTATAAAGATATACATAGAAATACTTATAGGACAAAATCACACTGATTTAATTAATATTTGTTGTGAAAATGGTACTACAATTCCAAAATGTAGCAAAGATTTTATAAATATTTCGCAATCAATGTTTAACGATGACAGTTACATAAATACCATCACAAAGATTAAAAGCCTAGTAAATCAATACGAACACCAATTAAATGATACGCATCATAACATATCTAATATAAAAGCTAATTCTGAAATGGAAGAAGAAAATTTGGTCATGGAATCTGTAACAAAGCAAAGCTTTATTAACGATGATCTAAATGATCACAAAGAAAATTACGTACACAAGTCAGTCACAAATTCTAAAGAGCCTAGCAAATTTGGTGAAGTAACTCAGGCTATCTTGTTACTAAATGATTTTGTGACAAAACAAACAACAAAAATATATTCGCAAACAGATCAATCTGACTCAGATAGACCGTGGATCACTTTGGAAACAAATACTCAAGAAGAAAAATATCAAAGTGGAACAACCAGCTCAGTGCAGCTTAAAGAAAATAAAGTAGCAAACAAAACAATTGCTGCATTCGGTGTCACCTTGTCTATGTTTCAAGAAAAACATGAACTGCAACAAGCATCAACTTCAAGGACTGTTGTTGATAATTTTTACAACGATAATCTTACTAGTTACTTTTCTTCGACCGATAATGACGTGAATTCAGAATCTTACACCGTTGATGTTTTGCAAAATACAAACATAGCCAATCGACTTATTAGAAACACAGTGGCACCGACACTTAATAAAGATGAAACTTTTACACCACCAACGTTAACTATAAACAAAACCATAAAACCTGTTTTAGGAATGAGTAAAAATACTAAAAATGATTTTGAAACATATTTAATTGGACGACATATTATAAAAGTCAACGACTTCGGTATCAGTACGTCTACAACAAAATTAACAGAAAAAATGCCGCACTATTCTATATATCCCCATAAGGTGAGTTTCACAAATTATGACACTTTATCAACAGGTTCAGAAGCCAATGAAATAGCTGAAAAATACTCATCAAATGACAATAGCGTGACACAAACACATACTACATTATCTGAAAATGGCAAAAAAGTGAAGACGGTAGAGAAAAAAACAAAAAATAATACAACCAAACCAATAATAATGTTGTCAACCCAGAATCCAGTTTTTAAAAACGTGCTTTATGGTGGAAATCATACAGTATACAAAATACAAAGTATTCCAAAAAACCTAGTTCCAGCTGTAAAAAATAAATCAATTGAGGCATCTGCAAATGATCAAGATAAAACTGGTGTTGGAAATACATTACCAAACGATATAAAGACTGAAAAATATGCTCGCTGGACAGAAAATGTGAAAGAACTAGGCCAAAAACTAATTTTTCATGAGTCCAAAGTCACCAAAAAGAATGTAAATATTACAACCTCCACTTCAAAATCTCCAGAAATTAAAAATATATCGGAAACAATAAACTCCACAGTTAAAACAAAATTTCAGAGTGTTGCAAAAACAATGACACAAAAAACAATAACAACACTTTCTACACTAGATTTATCAACATTGCACAAGCATTTTACTGGCGACGATATAGAAGGTTTAAATACTATCGATAAGGTAAAAAAAGCAGAACCAATGAGCATCGTAGTATCTCATGTAATGACTGAAGACCCTAATTTGTTCACCGTGCAAGAAATAAAAGCGAACATTTCAAATTATGACACATTATCCACAAAGACATCATCTAGACAACCCATTCAAGACGTGAACAAAGCTGACAGTGACAAGGATTCTGAAATATTTGATGATTTTAAAAAATATACAAAAGCTGGCACTGAACCTACTAGTCATATGAAAACTAGTTTATCTGTGAATACTGATGAGACGACGATTTTTGAAGAATACACAGTTCCTTCCCTTTTGTTAGACACTATAACCAACAACGAACTAATAGTGAAAAGTACAGATGTGGTTTCATCTCAAATGGCAAAAGACTTGACAGAGCTGAAGAATTTAACAATCGAGACATCTGCATCAGAAAAAGCTAATACTTTTCAAGAATCAACAATGATAACAAAATATCCGAATACTGCAAAAAATGTAACATTAGAAACGTTGACGACACTTTCTTCATTTAATTTGTCGAGGATGCACAACAAATCGACCGATGATGATTTGAAAGGTTTTGATAAAGTAACAACGGTAAAACCAATGAGTACTGTTGATTCTCCTGTTACGACAAAGGAGCCTTATGTGGGCTTTATAGATAAAATGAGAATGAATATAACAAAAAATGACATGTCACCCACAGAAACAACATTTAGTCAACCGACTCAAGTTGCAAGCCAAGCTTACAGCGAAAAGCATTTTGAAATGTTTGATGATTTAATAAATGTGGATAAAGCTGCTGGCACCGAAACAAACAACTATGTGGCAACTGGCTTATCTGTAAATACTGAGGAGACTACTCAGGTTATTGAGGATATTAAAGTTATTGTTGAAGACTCAGTCCCTACTTTTTTATGGAATTTAACTGACATTGAACTCGCAACGAGAAGTACAGATGCGATTTCGTCTGAAATGACCACTGACAAAACAGCACTGAAGAATGAACCAATCGAGGCACCTGTATTTGAAAATGTCCAAACTGGTTTCATAAATACACTACCCAACGAACAAACGACCAATAAAAATACTACATGGGAAGAAAATGTGAATGAATTGGAGCTAAATCTTGTTTTTAATGACTCAAAAACTTCAGAATCTCCTGAAACAAAAGTAATCATAAACAAATCTTTACACTTTGCAATTACTCATGAATCAATACTGACAGCAAAAGATCAGAAAAATGCAATAAATACCACATCCGAATCATTGACAACACTTACTTCTCTTGATTTATCAAGAATGCACAACCATTCAATTGATGATATGGAAGCTTTTAATGCTATTTCTAGAGAAACCAAGGAAGAATCAATAAGTACTTTAGCTTCACATGTAACCATTGAGGGCCCTAATGTATACACTATACCCAAAATACAGACAAAAACGGACATATCATCCAAAAATGTAACATCTAGTCAACCTACGCCAGACATAAGCAAAGCTCAAAAATATACAAATGCTGGCACCTATACTACCACTTATATGACATCTGGCTTATCTTTGAACTCTGAGGGGATTAGAGTGATTGCAGAAGATTCACTTCCAACCATTTTGGTAGTCAATATAACTGACAATGAACTTACAATTAAAAATGCAGACACGGCATCATCTGTAATGACAACAGACCAGACAGAACCAAATAATATTACATTCAAAACATCTGCATCAGAAAATGGTACTACTAAACTAAATGATGTCACTGAAACAAACAACAATATGATAACTGGCTTTTTTGAAAATATCGATGAGAATACTCAAGTCATTGTGGCTACTGAGACTATTGTAAAAGACTCAGTTCCTACCATGTCGTTACGAAATATAACTGACGATGTACTTAAAATGAAAAGTACAGATGAAGATTCATCTAAAGAACCGAAAAGTATAGCAATGGAGACATATGTTTCAGAAAAAGAAGCTACTTTTCGTGAAACAACTATGACAACAACATTACAACATTCTGCAACAAATATGACAATAGAATTGTTAACAACACCTTCTTCACTTGATGTGTCAAAGTTGCACTCGCATGTTGTCCCAACAATTGAGGTGCCTAATGTGTACACCCTACAAAAAATAAGAACGAAAATTCCAGGAAATAACGTGACGGAAATACCATCCATGGATAAAGCAATAAGTAAACCTACTCAAGACGTGAGCGATAAAAGTGAAGAGGTACGTTTAAAAGATTCTACTATTTTTTATGATCTCAATGAGGCTACATCTAGTAGTCATTATTCAAATGTTGGTACCGAAACAAACAATTATATGACAACTAGAGTATCTGCCAATACTGAGGAGACAACGATTATTGCAGAAGACTCACTTTCTTCTATTTTGTTAGGGAATATAACTGGCATTGAACTAATAATGGAAACTACAGATGCGGTTTCATTTGAAATAACAAAAGACAAGATCGAAGTGAAGAATAAAACAATCAATGCAACTGCATCAGAAGAAGATAGAGCTGGTTTTAGCATTACGCAATCAAATGAAATACCATCCGAGAAATATACTAAAGAAACAGAAGATATCGATGAATATGGAAATAAACATATTTTCAATGTCTCAAAACTGACACAAAAGAATGCCAATATAGCCTCCACTTCAATAGATGTTGAAACAACCAGCTTCGCGGATACAACAAATCTTATTTTTCAAGAAACAATGACAGCAAACGATCAGAATAATGCAATGAATACAACATCCGAATCGTTGATAACACTTTCTACACTTGATTTATCAACGCAGCACAACCGATCACTCGTTGATAATTTGGATGGTTTTGATACTACTACTCGCAATAGAGTAATTAAAATAGAGCCAATGAGTACCGTTGTTTCACAAATAACGCCTGACGAGCCTTATATGTACTCTGTGCAAAAAATGAAAGAGAATGTTACAAAAAATGATATATACACAGAAACTTCATATATTCAACCCACTCAAGTTGTGACCCAAGCTTACAATAACAAGAATTCTGAAACGATTGATGATTTAACAGATGCGGCAAAATCTAGTAGTATTTATACAAATACTAGCACGGAAAAAAATAGTTATGTGACATCTGGATTATCTGCGATTACTGAGGAGTGTACGGCTTTTGTAGAAGAATCAATCCCTACTATTTTGTTTGGCACTATACCTGACAATGAACTAACATTTAAAAATACAGATACGGTTTCATCTGAAATGACCACAGGTACAAATAAAAATATAGCTCTTCCTATGAATGTCTCCAGTCCTGAACCAATATTAGAATCAGAAAATTTACAAACTTTTCTCACAGAAATTAGCACTGAGCCGAATACTGAAACAGCGCTAGAAGCTTACACAATAGAAACTACAACTTCTAATAAATATCCAGTTACAATTAGTTTTCCAGAATTTACTACATCTGGTGAAGCCATTAATAATACTGAAGTGTTTGGCAATACTATCTCTGAGTTAGAAGTTCAAACTGTTTATGATACTACTGAGATAACATTTGATGATTTTGAATATGGGTCAACCAATGATATTGAATTGCCAGTAACGGAGGTTCAACAGTCCGAAGAAATAAGTACAACACTGGAAATTGAAAGTCTCGTGAAAACTAATGATATTAACTTAATATCCTACCCCGCGAATTTTAGCAAAAATATTTCTAACGAAACAACACAGTTTGAAAACAAGACAGTTATCGATAAGGTCCCAGAGATTACGAACCTAACAAATAAAATACCATTTCGGGAGTCTGAAACTGAATCGAATTTGGTATTTGATAACACTTTCGAAATAACCACTAGTTCAGAAATAGAAGGGACAAGTGATAAAACTCTGAAGAATAAAATAAAAGTGCCAAAGAATTATTTGAATACATTGCCGCTAGAAAAGTCATCCGTGAACACTATTTTAAACAATGACAATATATCCGAGCTTAGTTATACGTCACCGGTAAAATTATTTACGCTGCACCAAAATTTAAGTTCCAATACCGAATCAATTCCAAAACATGAATATGTCGATTCCAATAACCTTACAAGCTACAATACAAGTTCAACAATTGAATCTCCACCTCCTCATACTTCAACTTCTACAGAAACAAAACTAAGTGATCATCTGAAAAACAATCGTGAACATATCACAATAAAGGCTAACACTGTGACTGATGATTTAATAGCAATACGCAATGGAACAGTCGCTCATAGAGAAATAAGTTTGATCCCAGAAAGTGCAACAAAACGACCGTCTAATAACATCATTGAGTACACTATCATTGATTCCCTCCAGTCACCAAACTATTTTACAACAGAATTAAGTAAAACATCTGTTGAAGAAGTAACTACTTCAGATATCACACAAAATCATAATCAGACAGTCATACCCTTTACAAAACCAACCTCTACAGTGGCTTTATGGTCTTCCTTAGAATCTATAACGAATGCCACTACAAAAACTAAAGATATGGAACAAATTTCAGTATCAGGAAAAAATATTTTCACAGATGATAGTACTACTATTAAAATAATGCCATCCTCAGCAGTTACAGGAACTACAACCAGGAACACATCACATCATGATGTTTATTTTGAAAATTACGGAACAACAATATCGCAAGATACAATGGGAAAAAAATCTAGTACAGACAAAATTAAGGTAAAGGAAGAAGAAAATTACACGAATAAGAGAATTCAAGAACTAGATCCTAAGGATATCTTCACAACTGAGTCGATAAGCACATTCGAGACTCTTATTGTAAAGAACTTGTCGACTCTTAAAACACTAACCTATGGCGATACTGAAAAAGAAATTATTACAACAGTATTAGACCCTAAAATCATGAAGTTTAAGAATAACACACATGAAGAGACAACAAAAAAGTTGGATTTATTCACAACAGAATCATTAATCTCAGCTTTCATAGTTTCTGCTCCTGCCACTTTAAGTTCAACGGATGACATAGAAACTACTATAACAGACAATCAATCAACATTATCAGATATGACCACAAAGCAAACACTAGAAAGTTCTATGATAGAAACAACACAATACGCTTTCATAGATGCATTTCAAACAACCCAGTTAGATGTACGTCCTAACGCTACATTCTACAGCTCAATAATTGGTGCAAACCAAAATACCAAAACAGAAGACTTAAAGGGGCTTAATGTACCTTTAAAATCACAGCAAAAACACAGCACTGTTAACAAAATACCAAAAAGTATTTCAACGTTCACGAAGCCAAATAAAAACTATACTGAAGAAGGAAAAACCATAAGTGAAAAACAGTTAAAACGTAAAATAAAATTGAAAAAACCTATTGCATTTGAACTAAATATTCGTGTAGGAGTAGAAGCAAATAAAGATGGAATCAAGTTTTCAATACTTGATGAGAAAGAAACTGCATTGTATCACAAAAGTGATTCACAGGTATCTACATCAACTTGTATTCATTCAAATAGATCCGGTGACGTGACTAAAGAAGCATCATTGAAATCAGAAATAAAATTGACTCAAGAGGCTGAAAAAAACACGTCAACATCGCTTATAAGTGGAGACAAAGTTTTAAATAACATGACCTTGAATCGAAGGTCGAATTCCGTCAACAGTGAGGATCTAAGTCGAATTGCCAAAATCCTGAAGAAACTGTCATGGAATCCACCGACTATTAAACCGAAATCCACGCAACGTAAAAAAACACGAAAATCTTATGGAGGTAACACAACAATTAATGAGGTAGCCTTACCACCCGAAAGGAATGCAACCAGCTTTAATAAGCTTACTACATCAACTCAAAAGAATATTACAAAGATTAAACATAAAAGCATAATACCTGGTGCTCTAACTGAAGAGTTACCAGTTCATAATATTAAATCAATCTACAAAGAACATATTAAAAAAATTAAAGAAAGTTTGAACTACACAAGGAATGGGAACACAAGCGCGACTGACGTTCTAAAAAAAATATACCAAGCTATGATATCGTCACCGGTAACAGCAGATATTATCAATTCAAACTTAAACATTACAGGGTATAATAAAACTTTACTCAAGTATGAAGATAAAGAAGACTTAGATGCTGGCTTAGCAATGCTATTTCGCACTAATATCGATTCCAAATCTGAACCGAGATTCAATAAAGACAAAATTAGCAAAAAAACAAAGCTATTAAACCGAAAGTTAGATATTTTGCTTAAAAAGTTATTGAAAGAAAAGAAACTTAGTAAATACCAAATGCATAAAATAAAAAGAAAATTATTAAAGAAACTTATGAATGAAAAAAATACTACAGGTGTATTTAAATTTAATGATTCTTTCAAGAAAGAAAAGAACGAAGAAATTAACATTACTACTGGTAGCGTAACCACAACTTATAATTTAACTACAGCAAAAGAGGCCTACAATGTTACAGGAATACAGAATGGGAAAGCATTCACAGCTTCAAATGCAATTAACAACAAAATTAATTCAACACAAAATGACGAGAAATTGGCAATGGTCAAACAAAACGAAATTAAAGAAATATTTAACGTCACAGGTAAAGCTATTTTACAAGGTGCAAGACGGCTTTTTAGCACACTAAATAATAATAGTTTACTGTCCCATCAAGTGGACCTAGACTTATCTACACTGAAGCCTGGGATAACATATCAAAATTCTTCTAAAGAAACAAATATCACACCTCCAATAACTGATGAACGATTTTTAAGACTTTTTCGGGTTCTAAATGAAATAGATGAAGATTTGACAAAACCTGAAAATGAATCGAATACAGATACAAATGGTGCTGCTATGCTTAATTCCAGTAATTTGTTAGTTAAAACTGAAGTTACAAAAGAATTGCAAAGTATATTTGACTCATTAAATGATTTAGAAGAAGAAATAAATGACGCTTTACATGAAAATAAAAATATGAATTCATCAAACGCTGACGTCAATTCAACAGCAATAAGCAAAAATACAACAGGAAGTAATTACAACATATCTACTTTTCTGACTCAAACTGGCAACACGACGGCTATAACAAACACAAATCGTACTACCGGAATAAGCGTAGAAACAAGGACAGAGCTAAATCCAACGACAGTTGGTTTTTATGCTACTGATATAACGCATTTACCGAAAACAGATTTTGAATATACTACACAAAATGAATTTACTAGTGATAACGAACTTTCCAAAAATACCGTTCCAATAGACACTTTCAAACCAATCACTTTGTTTACACAAAATTCAATTGAAGATTGTCCCATCAACACAACAGATGAAGAAGCCATTAATCGACGTAGTTGTATAGGTACTCTAGATCCAAAAGGACATGCAGAAAAAACGATGGAAAAGTCAGATATTTCTAAGATACAACTACCATTCATTCAGATGAATACAAACACTACCAAATACAATATTACAACAACCACAAAAAATATAGATGAGCAATATTTGTCTATTAATACTTCAAACTCAAAAGCTCAGACAAAACCACAAATAGGTAAAGAACCAGAACCATTTATCAATTATATCAGTACTGCCTCTTTCAAGTTACCTATTACAAGTGTTACTAACATAAATACATCGGAAATTACATTTCCCCCACAAGTGCCCGAAGTTTTAAGTAAACCACTTACTCGAAGTTTAACAACCACCACGCAAATACCAGTTTATGGTAACTCTGTTAATAAAGAAGCTTTCATGGTAATAACTAAACCTAGACAACATGTTTTGACGACAGAGCCAACCTTTACAAGAATTGATCTTCACACTTATCCTACACATATTGAAGAGACGAAATCAAAAAATTACGTTAAGGATTATACTAATAAAGACGTTCTTAGACACGGAAATTATCAAACGCTTATGAATAAACATATGAATAACAATAAAGAAAAGAACGAATTTAACAGAAATAAAAGTACAAAAGTCACCCACAATATACTTTCAATTACTGATAATCAGTTCTCTAAGTTGTTTCGAGATTCATCTGCACAAATGGATAATACAAGTTCTACACAGTTACTGGAACCAAATCATACGCAATCGCTTTATGTTTTAGAAAACGCGGTTAGTAAAAATAGCAAAACTAAACATCCTCTATTATCAATTACTAGATCAACATTGTTAGAAGATAAAACGCCCAGAAATAATACTAAAAATAATTTATTTCTAAAGGTTCAGGATGGCGAAAAAAATATTTCAGTCATTCATACATCAAAACTGACTCACTTCAAAGTTACTAAATTGAATCCTGTAAACAGGACAAATGTAAATTTAAAACCCGAAGTACAGAAACTGTTGCTAATATCGCGAGATGAGAAGAAATTTGAGAGAGACCGAACATATCCCAATAAAACTATAGGAGAAGGTTTTCACAGCAATTTCAAAAGTCTTTTCCCAAATAATGAAAGTGAAAACTATAAAGGTAAAAAAAGTATAGACATATATAGTTCACGTCTAATTAGGCCATATTATTCACTCACTACGGCAACTGCTGTTACAAAAAATATAAAATATAATACATATCAGCCAATAAGTGAAGAAGAACTAGAGCTGCTAAAGTTAGTCAGTGATCCCATTTTCAAAACAGCCGTCCAAAAACAAGATGTTAAACCGTTTCCTCAAGATTCAGCATCGAATTATTCTATTGCTACTATTAGAAGTAGCAACAATAGTTTTGAACCAAAGGCCGAGACCGTCCTAAGAACAGGTAATCAGTCAATGACAGACCAAATGATACAAGCGGAGAACAAAGATCTTGGTGACAAAGGTCTACACCTAGAAATGAATAGCAACGTAAACCATCCCATTGATATTTTTAAAATTCCACATTCTTCAGAAATTAATAGAATTTCACATCCAATACTTGAGATTAATATAAATTCACCTCAGATAAGGACTAATGGTGCTTCACCTCCAATGATTGAAATAAATGGGAATCCACTTCACATGGAAATAAATCGGAATCGTATGTCAATGGATGTGAACAGAAATTCGGCACCAAACGATGTGAAACAAAATTTTATGCCGATGGAAATGAATAGATATTCGGTACCGGTGGACATAAGTAGAAATTCAGCGTCGATAGATGTGACCAGAAATTTGGTTTCAATGGACATGAACAGAAATTCAGCCATGGTAGATGTGAGCAGAAATTCGCTGCCGGTAGACATGAACAAAAATTTGGACCCATTGAAAATTTCCAGAAATCTAGCCCCGATGGATGTGAACAGAAATTTGGTGCCAATGACCATGAACATAAATTCAACCCCACTGAAAATGAACTCGATTGACATGAACAGAAATATAGTCCCGCTGCAAATGATCAGAAATCCAGTCCCGATGGGAATGAACAGAAATTTAAACCCCCTGGATATGAACAGGAATTCAGCTCCAATGGAAATAAACAGTAATTCAGCCCCGATGGGTGTGAACAGAAATGTGGAGCCGGTGGACATGAACAGAAATTCAAAACCCCTGGAAATTAATAGAAATTTAGCCTCGATGCAAATTAACGGAAATTCAGTCCAGATGGAAATGAACCAAAATTCGATGCCGATAGATATGAACAGAAATTCAAACCCTCTGGAAATGAACAGGAATTCAGCCCCGATGGAAATAAACAGAAATTCAGCCTCTATGGGTGTGGACAGAAATTCGGTAGCGGTGGACATGAACAGAAATTCAAACCCCCTGGAAATGAACAGGAATTCAGTCCCGATGGGTGTGAACAGAAATGCGGTGCCGGTGGACATGAACAGAAACTCAAACCCCCTGGAAATGAACAGGAATTCAGTCCCGATGGGTGTGAACAGAAATGCGGTGCCGATGGACATGAACAGAAACTCAAACCCCCTGGAAATGAACAAAAATTCAGTCCCGATGGGTGTGAACAGAAATGCGGTGCCGGTGGACATGAACAGAAACTCAAACCCCCTGGAAATGAACAAAAATTCAGTCCCGATGGGTGTGAACAGAAATGCGGTGCCGGTGGACATGAACAGAAACTCAAACCCCCTAGAAATGAACAAAAATTCAGTCCCGATGGGTGTGAACAGAAATGCGGTGCTGGTGGACATGAACAGAAACTCAAACCCTCTGGAAATGAACAGGAATTCAGTCCCGATGGGTGTGAAAATAAATGCGGTGCCGGTGGACATAAATAGAAACTCAAACCCCCTGAAAATTAACAGGAATTCAGTCCCGATGGGTGTGAACAGAAATGCGGTGCTGGTGGACATAAACAGAACTTCAAACCCCTTTGAAAGTAACAGAAATTTAGCCCCGATGCAAATGAACGGAAATTCAGCACAGATGGAAATAAACAAAAAATCGGTGCCTATAGACATGAACAGAAATTCAAACCCCCTGGAAATTAACAGGAATTCAGCCCCGATGGAAATAAACAGCAATTCAGCCCCGGTGGGCATGAACAGAAATTCAGCCCCACTGGAAATGGACATAAATTCAGCCCTACAAGTAGTAAAAGGAATCGCGGTTCCACTGGAACTTGACAGAAATGCAGTGGCAATGGGAATTAATAGAAATTCTGCACCGATAGAACTTTACAGAAATTCAGTGCCAATGCATATTAATAGAGACGCAGTGCTTATGGAACCCGTTAGAAATGCAGTAATATTGGAAACTGGTAGAAGTGCAATAGATATGGACTATAACAGGAATTTTGTGCTCATGGAAACTGACAGAAATTCAGTGCCGATGTATACTAATACAAACGCAGTTCCTAAGGAACCTTTTAGGAACATAGTACCATTAGAATCTGACGGAAATGCAATGGCAATGAACATTAGCAGAAGTGCTGTGCCGGTGCATATTGATAGAGAAGCAGTGCCGATGGAACCTTCCAGAAATGCAGTGCCGTTAGAAATAAGCAATAATTCAGTGTTGATGGATATTAACAACGGAATTTTGCCAACAGGTACTAACGTAAATTCAGTGCCACTCAAAATTACCAAAACTATATTGCCGACTGATAGTAACAATAACCCGGTGCTGATGGATACTAACCACAATTCAGTGCCGGTAGATATCAATAGTAACCCGATACCAATTGAAACTCACAGAAATTCAGTGCTTATGAATATTAACAGATTTTCTACGACCTTGAGTACTAACATCAATTCATTGCCGGTGGAAACTATAACAAATTCAGTGCCGATGGACATAAATAAAACTTTGGAGCCGATAAATATGTATACAAATTCAGTGCCATTAGAAGTCAGCAAAAGTTCAGTACAGTTGGAATTTCATAGTAAATCAATACCGGTGAATATTCTAGTAAATTCACATCCACAAAATAATAATAGAACTATCATTCCTGAGGAGTCCAACAAAAATTCAGTCCATATGGTAATAAATAATAATTCATCTCGCACAATTGAAATGAATAAGGATATACCGACAGTGCTAAATTCAAACAGGGATCCTCCTTCTGACGTGTCTTCTATTATTGGTAATAACAATAATTTACCCTCAGTGGCTGACAATAATAGAAATATATTGCTTGATACCAAGAATTTTCGATCAATCAACAACAAGCCATGGATTTCAACATCAATGTTTGACAATAATAGGAACTTAGGTGCAACCATTGACAATCATTCTTATTTACCCCAAATAATTTACAGCAATAAAAACTCAACTTCGATTATTGACACAAACAAATATATTGTATCAACGGCTGCCAAAAATTTAAGTGCATCGTCATTAACTGTCAACAATAATATTCAATCAATAATATTGACCAAAAATAGGAGCAATGGACCTGCAATACAAAAGAATTCACGATCAATGGAAATTTATACGATATCACCAGTAATAAACCAGATTCAAACTAACAAAATAGGAAATATTAAGATTGGAATAAAAAAACCAGAAGCTATTGTAGCAGCAACGAAAAAAGTACAATCAGTGAAAGAAATAAAAAGAAAACCTTTATTGACTTTTGAAAAGCATAAAAAACCACTTTCGATAGCAGGAAAGAGCAGGAAAACGTATGGATCTATAGAAATAAACAGTAAATTACATTCAAATGTTGTCACGAAAAACTTTAAGAAAATTGGTTCACAGAAAGGAACACTTTTAGATTCTTTTGAGAAAAGGAATTCATATGCTATGAGAATAAAAGCACCGCAAGCTCAAAAAAAGCTTGTGAAAACAGAGATGAAGCAAATTAAAATAGGCAACAGAAGAAAAGCAGTGATGACCATGAATACACAAGACTTTCTCTCACAACATCGCACACCACGAAGCTTTCTACAGAAACATACAAAACCATACCTAATGTTCCTCAAGCCCGATCGATCAGTTAAAAAAACCATATTAAGACCGACATTCAAGAACATGGATAAAACAATAAAAAGACTAGAACATAAAGTAAAGCCTAAACCTGTATTCATGCAAAAAGATATCTTGCAAAAAGATTCAATCTCACATCGACAACTATTAAGAACGGTGAAGAGGAACGAGAAAGTAAATAATGTGTTAGATATACCAATATGGCAGTCAACTTTGAAGCCTAAATTGTTTAAAGAAAGAGAAGATGCAATGAATTTCATGTTCACTGACAACATGAGGATGACGAGACGTCCTGTTTTCAATGAAATGGCACATGTCCCGAAAGTTGCGAATTACTACGGAGACAACTACAGTCCTTCTCCATCGTACAGAAGGAGTCACATCGAGCAGACCACCACAGTAACTACCAGAAAGCCCCGCCGTGGGAGGACTATATTCTTTTTAAGTCCCACTGGAGCGTACGGCGACTATAATTAAGTTTTTAATCAAAAGGATAGAATAGAAATACTCCTAATTGTACATGTACATCTTATGTCATTTAGTTTTAAGAATTGTATTGCGTTACCTATTATAATTAACATACGTACGTTTCCATAAGTAACAGTAGTCAATAAACATATTTTATTTTGTAATACATGTTTTATTCTCCGAGTTAACTTTTTCCTTCAAGCATTATAGAGCTTCGATTGTTTTTTTAAATTAATTTTCCATCATACAGGTTTATGCGATAATGTAGACCACTATTATTACAAACTACAAGTTTTCGATCCTGGTACTTAAATGGTGTGTGTAGGATATGTATGTGTATATATCTACACACACCATATCTATGTCACAGAAGTACTTAACATATTTCAGAGAGAGCTCTCACTATGTAGGTACAACAAAATATATTCATGTCTTCTGCAATACTGTTGAGGATAAGGAGTGCTCGCGTAAACGGGCGTTTCCCGTTTACGCGTTAGTTTATCCCAACTTACGACAATTTAAGAAGCTTTACCTGATTGCCAATTCGTCATTGGATTTGCATCTTACTCGTTATTATATTTTTTGACATAATTATTGCAACTGAAATATGAATGCGAACGTTGTTTAAAAATTATTAGAATATTGAAAACAGTAGTGTAGTGTTTCTGAGACATGCTAACACTGTCTGGACGGGTCCACACAATTTCAGGTGGCGTTTCTTCAAAAGACACCCTCTGACATTAACTGTTTCTTATAGATGGGCAATCATTAAATGACTTCTTCCGCTCTGGGCTAAGCGGAAGGAAGTGTCGAACTCTTACTGACTTAAAACCCACCTGTGTTCCTCCTAATGCCTTTTGCATTCCAGGGCCGCGGTGATTCTGTCGACCAAATTCTGCTCGGGGGAGTCATATTCGGATTTTTTTCTCAGTCAGGAAATACCGGCCTGTGTTTAAATTGACAAAAAAAAATATGTGTAAAATAAAAATAATGATACTTTATCATTGCATTGCAAGCTGACCCGTATGTGCTGTCTCAGGTGACGGACTGGTGGCTGGACGACATGTACCTGAAGGTCCGTCTGCCGCTGCCCATCAACTCGAACCCTGGCATGGTGTTCCCTCGCCGCCACTTCGCCAAGATGGAGGAGGTGGCGGACCTGGGTGCGCTGTTCATCGACGACCTGCTGGACTATAAGGAGATGCTGGACAGGTGAGGTGACCCTGGAACACATCAAGTCTATGTGAAAATGACTGCATACACATAAAACACTGGTTCAACTAAGATCTTAGGAAAGGTTAGTCTGTATATCAAAACTTTATTTGCATCCTTGATGCCGTAAACGTAACAGTTGTTTTTATAGATCCAAATATCGCAGATGGTACAACCCTCTGGGTAAAAACACCCGTGATATGGAACTACTGAGGGCGTACCTACTATGAAAAATGTTGGTTATTGCGCAATAGAAAAACTGATTGTTATTAAATTAGTTCCTGAATAAAATAGAATTATAGTTAATTATAGTATAGTAAAAGCAACAACTCTCACACAGTGAGTACACAACAGAAGTGTACGGAACGCGCGACAGTTTCTCTCCACGATCTTTGAGACTCTGTCGAGCACCACCAGGTGGCGCTAGCATCCCGTTGAGTGAATTGACAGACTTGCTACCTTGAAATATTTTTTTAACAAGAGATAACCCCACAATAAAAATGTAACTGTTGCCACATTTTGATTTTTATTCTATAAAATAATTATGTACATCGGTTACTAAACTTGGCAGTATATCTTTGATTATTATCTAGATGTTGAGTACACAGCTGGAGAGATCTATTATATTTCCATTGCTCGCCACCATGTCGCTACCCCAGAAACAAAATTAAAATATTTGAAAAGCCTGAAATGATTTAGTTAAACAAAAGGATTTAAAAATATCTATTTAATCGGCCCTTAACTAAATACCATTGCAAAATACAAAGTTTCTAAAAAATCTATTTCAAACCAGAGGTGAGCTTCCTCTGGAGAGAGCCACCAGCCGCGAGAAGGGGCAGCCACTGTGCATGGAGCAGTTCTACCGGCTCCTGGGGGTGTGCCGCATCCCCGAGGTCGGCAAGGACCGCCTCGAGCTGCCGCCCGTCAGACGAGGCCCCGAGGAGTCGGAGGAACTGGTCGTGGTCGCTTGCAGGAACTATGTAAGTATATGAGGATTTAGGCTTGTCACCGATTGCGTATTCTGATTGATAGTGATGAAGATTGATGAGGAATAAGCACTGGGCCCGCGTGGGGGCTTACGGCCCATTCCCTGTCCTAGATAGGAGGCCTGTGTCTCAGCAGTGGGAACAATTAAAATTCTGATTATGCTTATGCTAAGACTAATAAGTATTTTTTTAATTAGATATTATTCACCTTACACCTTACCTTTACAGGCTTTTTTAGGTAGTTTTACCTATAACAAATAATAAATAATGCATTCCTTGTGAATTCAACCAGAGTACAACAAAATAGGTCCGCCTCCTTACCAATCAAGTTGTACTGTAGGTACTGTATTGTAACTTTTTTAAGCCCATAAAACGAATATAATCAGATGTTGACAGCGAAGCGCTATGTGCGATCGGAAACTGCAGCCCTACCATGACGTCTTAAATCCATCATGATTCCTGTGTCAGAGAGAGACGGAGTTACACAAGACGAATAACACTATCCCTTTCCTTCACACACATCATGATGGATTTAAGACGTCATGGTAGGGCGGCTGAACGCAATCTATTCAATTTTTGCGTTTAGAAGAAGACTTTCAAGTTTCCTTCAAGATTTTATGTTAACCTGGAATAGCACAATCTGAAATAAAATTTTAAAAACCTGTCATGAAAACGCATGTAAAAATTACAATGCAGGAAATACTAAGTAAACTTGTATCTAAGTTCTGTGCTTAATTAAACATACTTAAAAGAACAAAGAACAAACTCTACGAACATTCCTCAACAGTTAAAACATTTCTATAACAAAATTAAATTATAGCAAGACTTGTGCAGTAAATCCGGCGTAACAAGAATAACTCCATTATTTAGATGTCGGGGATGTAACTTAGTTAACACTTAGAAACGCTGCGGTGCACTTCATCACTTAAGCACAAAACTTCGTTGGGGAACTGTCCCCAAGCATGAACAACTTATTTTATTCTGTCTTAGAATTTTGGAACGCTGTCTTGTTAAGGATATTACTGCATTATTTATTGAGAAATCTTTCATTCTCATTTAAATTAATTCATTTGAATCAACCACTTTTCCTAGTTTGTTCATCAGTAGGCGAATAATTCTTCTTTCTAGACATAATAAACACGCGTGTCAGAACAATATCAAGCAACACTTATAATATTGTTCGGTGCCCTACTGCTGCAGTACCAATGTATTGTTTGCTTCTATTATTTCTAAAACGACGATTGTTTCTATAACGATTTTCCATTAACGATTAGAAGATAGTTCTAATCTTCTTTATCGTGGTAAAATCGTTCTACGCCAACGTTATGCGTTTAAGAGCGTGTACGAATGACATTTCATACAAATTTTCAAGTCACTATTTTACGAAATGACTGAACCAATTTAAATGAAACTTCACACGTGTAAGCAGGATATATATAGGTCTAAAAACATTTTCGAAGTGTTTTATTTAAACAAAAAAAGTTAACTGGAAAGAACAATGCCCACATATTAGAACAACCTTGGCCTACAGTGAACACTGATAAATAGTTTATGGAATTATAGTTTAAGTTATTATGAACACCTTCTAGTACATACCAGTTACGAAAATAAGTCACCATTTGGAAATAAAACAGTTTTTATTTTTTCAAAACATTCATTTTTTCACAGTCACAAACTCATCCTACACACTTTCAACCACTTTCAAATGGAAAATATATCATTTGAACACAATAATTATTGATTTCAACGTTATTAACTCATTTTAACCTTATGGATAATAGGAATCCTCTTTAAGTGTAAACTGCTATAGCTCCTTTTATACTTGTTTGACACTTTGACAGGCTGGGAGCAAGCTTGAGTAGGTAGTTTAATGTCAAATCTATCATTTGTCAAAGGCTAATATGGCCATATTTAAAAAGAAATATCGATTAGTTGCATCCGATTTTGGTCTTTATCAGTTTAATTTATATCTAACTACGGCAAAGCCAAACAGTGATTTTATTATTATAAAGTATAGTATCTCTGGTCTGAGGTATTTATGAACATAATTGGTCTAAAAGTCGAGTGGGTTTCATTAAAAAAAAACTAAAATGGCTGCCAGTTTTCTCAGATTAAAAAACTGAAACCTGACTAACGTTTAGTTTTTCCGTAATCGATTCGATTTATTAAATACTATATGAATTTAAATTAAATTGACCTTCACGTGAAAATAAAGTTGCGCAATAATAAGTAAAATGACTTATTTATTTGTTATGATCACGGCGTCTTAGTTTGAGATAAAGCTTTGATGGATAATTCCTATTTAAAATACTTATATTTTTGTGTTATCTTTCTAAACGTGTCTGAGGTGGGCCATATCTGGGCATCCTTCTTTATGTTTGTATGGACAATTTAATATGGGTCTAATTTAACTGTAACACTGTATCCTGCTTATATGTGAGAAGTTTAATTAAAATCGGTTCAGTCATTTTTGAAAATAACGACTTGAAAATTTGTATGAAATGCCGTTTGGCGTATGCGCTCTTAAAGCTCAAATAACTCGCAATTAGTTTTCTTCTAAAATATACTTTAACAGAACATTAAGAAACCAGTGGTGATAAATGAATGAAAAATGAAGAAAAGATAACAGTGGTGATAGATCTACGAGTATCTCCATATTTTCAGTTCATCCAAAGTCAGTTTGAGTTCGCCCTGTGCGATAAGACCCCCATTGGAAACCTGTCTATTAATGACCTTTGTTCTTGTTTTGTGCCTCTTACGGAGATGTGCAATAAAGAATTCCTATACTAATATTGAATAGGCTCCGAAACTTCTGAACCGATTTGAAAAATTCTTTCACTGTTGGGAAGCTACACTATTCCCGGGTGACACAGGCTATATTTTATCTCCATACTCCCACGGGAACGGGAACTACGTGGGTGAAACCGCGGGGCGCTGCTATAATTAATAAATGTACGGTACATACATAATATGTACAATTTCATAATTATGTACTTGCTATAGTGAGTCTTGGAATCTTTCTCCCCAGTTTTACCCCATCCCAGTGAAAGCAGCAGACCGTGGAAGACTGACTCCTGGCGAGATGCAGGCTCAACTGCTGCATGCCTTGGTGGATGCTGCCGGGGCTCCACCAGCGCCCAGGGTGGGGCTGCTTACGTCCATGAACCGAGACCAGTGGGCGAGGGCCAGGGAACAGCTAATAAAGGGTAAGGGTGTTTACATATAGTACGATTACATGGTAAACTCTAACAGAACGTTAATTTTGGCGGAAACGCTGGACCTCAAATTGTTGTTGAATGATAAATAAGAGGTACTAGCTGTAAGTAAATATTTACTTACGTACAATTCAGTCGTTTTTTAAATGTATAATTAATCTTTGGTTCTTCTCTTTTCTGCAACATTTCTTTAATACGGGAGGCACTCCCTTAACGCAGTAGCTGAGTAATTGGCCTTAAAACTTAGCGCGATGGCCTTGGCCACACGTACATAATTATGTTTTTGTAGTCTGCATAATATTAATTCATGTTCGAGGTTTTGATGTAACTGTCAAGCGCTATTCAATCACTTACCTGTTTTCTTCCAGACGAGATGAACCGCATGAACATGGAGCTGATCTCCCGCGCGCTGTGCATCCTGTGCCTGGACGAGGCGGGCGGCGACCGCGCCGACGCGGACGCCGACACCAACGCCATGCTGCGGGCCATGCACGGCGCCGGCACGCGCTACCACTCCGCCAACCGCTGGTTCGACAAGACTGTCCAGGTGAGGGAGAAGACATAGCTAGACATATCTAACTAAAAAACCGACCGCAAAAAAATCAACGAAGGGTTTATCCACACATCGGAACCGTCACCGGGACGTATCCGGGCCGTTATAGACTTATAGTTCGATAAAACGTAATAATGTTCGCTACTCATCAACGCCATCTAGTGAAATCGTCCGACAACTAGCGGCCCGCTCGATACTCAGCGGTGAGCGGCGAGCAACAGTTGAAACATCTCGACGCGGAATACAAAGCTTCAAGATCTGCGAACGAACACAATAATGTCTGTCGGTTCACTTTCTGTAATATTATAGTGCCATTCCTTCTCTTGACTTCTTGGAGTAAACGCTTTATGTTTAGATGTACAATGTCTTGATTTTTATTTCAATGTATCCAAGTAGACGCCCAAACAGTAGTTTAGTTTGACGCGTTCTTGGTTCAGCGTAGACTATGCACATCAAATGTTTCAAAATTGTATAATTTGTTCTTAGGATTCGAATTACAGATCCACAAAATTCTCTTCTGTTTTGTTATTTTCTTCGAGTCTATGGTGGTTGGTTGGTGGTTAACTCCTGAGATTGTGTGAGTCCGATATTGGCTACGTTAATATCAGCATCGATCGCATTAATTAAATCCCCACAGTGCAGGTGTATGGGCAATTGGGGCACTCGGAACGTGTGGCATGTTTTAGACTGGAGCAGTCACACTCATTGGGTATTCAGCGGTTTTATAAAAGCCCATTTTACCAAGTTGTATTTGCGTGTTACCAATTTACCTAAATTACATCATACCTTATGTTACTTACCTCCAGTGGCGTAACTATAGGGTGGCAGGGCTGGCAAAATGCCACAGGCCCCCGACCCAAGAGGGCCCCGGCCGAGAATGAGCGCTCTTTGATGTGTAAAAAAGTGTTCGAAATGTTCAGCTGACAAATTATCGAGAATTTAAAATCTCTTTAGATATGTTATACCTAATCTTACAGAGGTGATCATTTTCCGGTGATATGTATAAACCTCTTTAAAATAAAACTGGGAAGTCCCCATCAAAAGAATTTGCAACGGGCCCCCGATGGTATAGTTACGCCACTGCTTACCTCAATGTTATCTTCTCTTCCACCAGCTAATCATCTCGTCGGACGGCACGGTAGGCATGTGCTACGAGCACAGCGCAGCCGAAGGAGTCGCAGTTGTCCGTTTAGCTGAGCGGGCACTGGCCAGAGCTGAGGTGGCAGACAGGCCTGCGCCACCACCAGCTCTCCTGCCGGCCCCGCAAGCCATGAAGTGGAATGTCACCCCAGACGTGCAGAGGACCATAGAAATCGCTGCTAGGGATCTTGACCGGTGAGCAGTTTGTATCTATAGTAGCCTTAGATTGTAGCAGGACTACGGTGGTAGATAGACTGACCACCTCCGTTCCTGCCAGCCCCACAAGTTATAAAGTGGTATGCCGCCATGGATTAGGAGAGGACAGTATAGACTACAGCTACGGACCTAGACCAGTAAACCAAGTCAAGAGTTTTAGTTGTAAAATAAGTGACTTTAAGATATACAAGATTTTCACAATACGGCAATCAGAATTAATGCATAAATACGCAGTATTAAAGGTTGTTCCGTTCTAATGCTTGATGTGTCTTGCAACCGAAAAGCAAGTTTTTATACTTATGTGGCCATATTAGTCGTAGAACCGACAACCGTTGGGGCAAACGGGTTCTAGAGTGGAGACCGCGTCTCGGCAAACGTAGTGTAGGACGTCCTCAGGCACGGTGGAGTGACGATTTGCGCAGGACGGCTGGCAGAAACTGAATGCGAGAAGCCGAAAATAGATCTAAGTGGCGTGCAATTGGAGAGGCCTATGTCCAGCAGTGGACTGCAACAGGCTGTTGATGATGATGATTGATGATACTTATGTGGGTCCCACAATTTGAAGAGCTCGTGCGGGCTCGTACACGTACAGCTACACAGGTCTTTCTTTAAGACTTATTGAAGTCGGTATATGATTGGGTGACGGTATTTTAACATTCTTCCCTGTCTTAGAACGCATGTTACTCCGTTTGACCCGACTTTCACCCACTTGTACCCAGTAACGGTAGGGTTGTAGATGCCTGCTTGGTTGTCGCTCCATGTAAATACTGGTATTCAGCTGCAGGATAGACTGGTAGTCAACCCCATCATAGTTAGGTAAAGGCAGATTGAAATACCACAATTTATGTTTCTTCTTCCTACTGCTGTTTCTACTCTATCCTTCAGTACCTTGCTCTTATCTATATTTCTTCTGCAGCGCTATCTCGGACCTGGACCACAAGGTGTACACGTACCGCGGCTACGGGCGCGAGTTCATGAAGTCGTGCCGCACCAGCCCCGATGTCTACATCCAGCTCGCCATGCAGTATGCTTACTACAAGTGAGTTCTGAACGCCAATTCTCGTACTAAAGAGTCTTCAAATTAAAAGAATGCCTGGAAGAATATAAATGCAAAACGATTACGATCCAAGGGGCACGTTCGGATAGAGAGTGGAGTGCTGACGTGAGAGTGTGTAATATGACCCCAACCTTCTAGACAGCACTTTGTGAACAACCGCTAAACATCACTCCTGACTTCCCAGAATGTACGGCTGCCTAGTCACCACGTACGAATCTGCATCCCTGCGCCGCTTCCGCAACGGCCGCGTGGACAACATCAGGTCAGCCCACGCCGCAGCGCTGGCCTGGGCGGCAGCCATGTGCACTGCCGAGACTCCCCCCCTCAATGACGCAGGGGACGACGGACAGAAGAAGGTGTCTTTCAATTTGTATGGGGTGAGCATGGACTTGGTTGTCGAACTTGTCTGGGTTATATGAAAAGGATCTGGTAGGGTACTTACTGTTTGATGTCATTATATTGAGTGCCCAGAAACTAAAAAGAGTAATCCCATATGGAAATTTTCCGACAAGCTTTATAAAAAATGTGAAGCCACCAGCATCAGCCACGCCAGCCATCAGCCATCAGCTACGAAATCTATGTCAACTGTTGTAATAAAATTAACCACTGTCTTTCAAACAAGCAGCACTTGGGAATCCAAAACCTATTACTTCCTTTTCCAGGAACAAAAGAAACTAGAACTGTTCGAAGAGGCAGCTCGCAAGCAGACATCCATCATGGAAGCCAACATCCTGGGCAAGGGCATCGACAACCACCTGCTGGGGCTGCGCGAGGCGGCGCGGGAGACCCTGGGAGAACTGCCCCCTGTGTTCTGCGATACCACTTACAAGCAGATGATTGAGTTCAAGCTCAGCACTAGTCAGGTAAGAGGCTGATAGGAAAATAGTGGTTTAGATCGGAGACTCGATATGAAGGATTACTCTGAGACATTTTTAGGTTAGACAATACCTAAACAGGCGATGTCTAACAGACTGCTCATGCAAAGTCCTGAGGATTCCTGTCTTATCTGTGATTTAATTTATAATTCTCAAATTCCTTCAACTTATCCACAATATGTCTTAAGAAAAGGAATAATTTCCTTAGGCACATTTTGTAGTGAATGACATTCAAAATTTAGCCCCTTTGCTGGAGTGTCCGCCAAGTCTCAGGTCTCGAGTCTCCGAAAAAGATTACCCACTAATGCTGTAATTAACGTGGTCAAATTCTGGGTCCAACTCTAAAATGCATACTCGAAAAAATGAAGAAACAATTGGCATGAACCTTCGTTCCCCAGGTCACCACCACAACGGACGGCACATTCATGGGCTACGGGGCCGTCTGCCCCGACGGCTATGGCTGCAGCTACAACCCGAAGAAGGACAGCGTCATCTTCTGCATATCCTCTTTTACCTCGTCCAGCGTCACCAACACCGAGGCCTTCCGCCAGTCGCTCGAGGAAGCTCTCGATTCCATGAAGCTCATGTTCCAAGCTCGGAAGGTGGAGAATTGAGGAGTTAATGGAAGGATACTGTCAGTATCCAAGTATTGATTTGGCACCAGCACAGGTTTGTTATTTGAAAAGGCACAGTTGTTAAGGTTTGATGTTTGAAGAAAGACATGGGTAGGAAAGATTTTTACGTGTTAGGTTAACGAGTAGGTTTGATGTTTCGAAATTAAGTATTATAAATAAACCCCTCCCTATGCCTCAAGGGCTGGTTATTAAACGATTTCATATTTAAAGGGAAGATAGGCCGAGAGTAAACTGATAAGGTACTGCTATATATTGTAGTCAGTGCAAGATATATAAAGTCAAAGTCAAATAGTAGTAGTCATATTATATCAGTGATGTATTGTAAGCACAATTTTATGTGTACATTCAAATTATATGTATTTTGCAAAAGCTTAGATACAATCAGTTTTTTGTAAATATTTACAATGATTTTCAAAATATATCTATTGTTGATTTATTGCTAACTAAAACTGTATATAGGTTTACTAAATATTTATACTCATACATGGATATAAAAGTATATATTGAATATTAGAAAAAGCACACGTAAATAAGGAAACTTGAACATATCATGAAAGGACTTTTGTTAGAATGGTAAAAATTAAGAATCTCGAAGATTTTTATAAAACTTATTTATCAAAATTATATCGATTTTCGATAAAAAAAAAAACAATTAAAATTCATAAATTATAAAATAACTTTGGCTAAAATGATCGATATCTGCCCTTGAAATTAAACATTTTTAAAGCGTCACAATTAATGGTATTTTAAATCTTTTGTTTTTCTAATCTAGTCATAGCAAAATGGGATCTCAGAATTAATGAAAAATATAAAATAATATTATACTCGTATTTTATCGTTAGTTTAAATAATTGATATAACTTTATAAAATCGTTGCCGTTCTGAAGTCTTATGCCTTTTTAGGGATTTGTTCACTAATCTATCATTTATTCTATTGTTGTTACTCTTAGAAAATATTGTGGAAATTATGATATACTAGTCAATATTATTATAAATTCATATTTTAATTTTATAGTTATTGAGCTAAACTATGTTTTATGAGAAGTTGGTATAATATGAATGATTCAGATCAAATTAATAAATAAAAAAACACAGAGCGTAAAAACCGTTGCAAGTACTGCTTAGGTAATATTTAGGAAAAAATGCCAGATAGTCAAGAAAATACTAATATAAAGTAATAAATACTACACGTCTATTATATTGGAAACATAAGCTAGTAGAATATAACAACTTTATTCTAGATTTTTACCATAAATATATTTACAAACATCGGTAATTATAAGAATTACCTACCTATATAAATATCTATTTGCACAAAGCTTGTGCTGATAGCGCCAATATAATTATATATATTTATAATTATATATATTATCTTCAACTCTCGTGGGGTTTAACTTACATATCAAAATATCTTAGCCAATGAATTTACATAGTGATATAAGTTAAAACTTTAGAGCTTTTACATTTTATATTTATACATTTGTTGTTGATCTATCTCTACTATATATTTTAACTTGTAGAATATAGAACTTTAGGCGTACTGAGCTGGGAATGTACTACGATTGATTTAATAGATTTTCGAGATGAATGAAATCAAAGTATAAAAGAATTTTCGCTGTTTTCTAAACAATATTTTTTATTCATTTTTATTCCCAGATATGTTTAAGAAAATATATCTGATCATAAAGTAACATTATCTAAAGCTTAATTGGGTACAGTAATAACTTTGAAAGTCTGTGCGGATCTGTTTGACTTGCTTCTCTTTCGAGCGTCAGAAGATATCACTCATGGATGCTTCAATAAACCCAAATGTTTGTAGACAAATAAGCAAAAAAGGATTCGAGAGCTGGCACATAGCGACAAAAAATACAGATAAAACCGAATGTCGGTTTAAAATTTTACAAATAGGTAAAACATTATAAATATTAAGTACTTTTTTACATTATAATCAAATGTGTTTAAAGATTAATCGGCATGTGAAAATAAGAGGTATTCCTCGAAGCGCTACCATTTTCAAACCATTTTCAAGCGCTCATTAGGTGCGCCTCAAAATGGTAGCGCTAGCGCATCGAGGAATACCTCGAAAATAAAAAATACTTAAGTGTACGACGCATACAATTAAAAAAAAACATGTGTAAATTTTATTCTTCATCATTGTTTTGTTTTATTAAGTATTGTTATTTTTTACTTTGTATTTTGTTGCTATTGTGTTGTGTCTGTTTCGAATAAATGGTTTTTATTCTATTCTTAAATAGATACCCAAAGTTAATTAGCTACGAATTACTATACTACACAGCTACGCCACGCGAATTTCAATCCGTCTTGTAATTTGGTTAGGTCAACCGTAATATATTTCCAAAACGAAAATGATAGTTAAATTCTAACTTGTTATTGCCTTTAATACTTATTATTATACCTATTATTACAAACAATCTGAACAAATCATGTCTAATTATTTTTATTCGCATTCGACCAAGGCAGCTTAACCAAACGCGTTTATAAATTGAAATAAAATATTGGAAAATAAAAAGTCTTTTACAGTTAAGTATGTTCAATGCTAAATCGTAATTACGATTATTCAGGGTTGATGCCATTTTTAATCCTACTATCTTAGTTAAGCTGTTACATAATATACATATATACTTACCAACACGTGATTTTTTAAAATCTCTATCGATTTAATACAGAAGTATTATAGCCAAGAAAGCTAAAACAATTTTAGAGACTAAACTTATTGTAGTTATTAAAAATGCACAGATATTAAACAAATTAGAAAAAAAAAATGTTAGTACTGAATGTTAGATACACTTTAATATGTAGTAGGTATTTAATTTTATTAATTGATTATACCTTTCGGTTATCATATAATTTATATTCGTGTTAATCATTATATAACTTACTCAATTGTTCCAACCAGATTTTTGGGAATATGAAGTGGCCCAGCTACATTAAAATTAAATTGGCGACTGAAATTAAATTTAATTAAGAGATTGATGGCCAATTGCGAGTGAGAAAATCATACACAGATTAAATCTGATGAACTAACATCCGGTTAGATATATTATTGAAAGTTGTTTGCAAATAACAATTAAAATTATGTTTAATAAATTAAAGATTTTGGCATTTTTGTTCAGTAAGTTTATTCAGTACAATATAAAAATATTATTATATTTTATTTTATTAATAAAAAATATTATATAATTGCGCCGACCTATAAGTATGTATGTTGGGACCTTGGGGCAAAGGCACTATAATGATGGTTGTCCTGCAGGTGAAATGTCGATGTCGGTTGCTTTATGTTAGAGAAAAAAAGTTGTGGAAGTAAAAACACACTTATTTAGATTTGTGATGTGTATGCTAAATGTTCCTTGTTTTACAATAATGTCATCTTTTGGAAAACTGTACCGCTGTAATTCATTGATGTTACTTGTTTTTTTTTTTAATGTTCGTTAGAATGTTATAATCTTTCATTAACATAATAGACGAAATAAAAGTTATACCCATATTATTAATATTTTAGTACGTAAGCAAAAATCGTATACATATCGTCGATGTCGACTGTCATGCTCGACATGACCAAGAATATCAAAAACATATCAAAGCTTAGTAATAAGGCTAGTTTTAATTAATTACTTGTATCAATTATTATATTAATAAGTAGTGTAAAGGAAATGCTAAGAGTCAATTTGTCAGTATTTAATCGATTTTGTAAATAAAATTACTTTAACCATTTACTTATTTAGTCTCTATAAAAAAAAACAGCAATATTTTGGAAAAAATATGGTACCTACCGTGAAATTATACAAAAAAGTTTATTTCATTTATTGAATTTATTCACTAAATGTTGTTACTTATAAATTAAATTTAAAAAAATACTGAATGTTAGTTTAAAGTTAGCTTATAAACGCGCCGCAAAGCACAAGTAGGTATGAGTGTAAAACACCTGATGAGAATGACGGTAGCATTTAATTATTTATATTTTAATAAATATCACACGTTTTAAATTATCACACGTTTTAAATTATCAGCACATATATTTATAGTTAATCAATATATATATGTCGTTAAATATTAAAAATGTTTATTTACTGACAAAATAATCAACGAATATCTATATTTTGCTAAATAATTTATAATCATTGTAATTTTTTCGGCACCAAAGTATATTTATTTATTTGTAGCTTTAATCTGAAAATTGCTAAATTTTAATTACATTCATAATTGTTATTTCTATAGTATTTTATTAAACGTTATCGATTTGTGTTGGAGGAATGAAAGTTAATATTATAGTTAATTAGGTATATAGTAATTAACATATCAATATAAAATAAATAATATGCTTATTTAAAAATAAATATATTTATGAGGGACAGTGAAGGTAAAATAAAAAATAAGCTATAAAACTCGAAGGGATTTTCTGCACTTGAAATTTTGTATGATTCCATACTTAATATTTATTATACATACCTGCACCTGTAGGTTTAATTATAAATAATCTGATCACGAGTTATACAAAACTCCTGATACCTATACATAATAGGTACTTGCCTTGCAAGAACTTATACGGATAGTTTATAATTTTATTGTTGTATAATTTTAAATATCAATGTTAGCCTTAGAGTAGATAATTTTATTGAACACACGCCAAGCTTTTTACTCTATTGTAAAACTATTATTGATATCTAAAATGACATTCATGTTCAAATATAAAGAACGATACGTATCTAATGAATCGCATTACATTCTGATTGTGGAATATATTTATTGTTAGAAAATGGTGGATGTTTAGAATATTCGTAGGCCCTACATAGGCGAGAAATGTTGGTGCGGTTTGGAAATTAGTATTCTTTGTGCTAGTGGATCCAACAAGTCTAAAAATAGTCAACACGTTAGAAATTAACTAATTAAATAACAGATTTATCACACAACTTACAGAAATCAGTGACCACGAATACACTGTCAACATGAATGTGGATTCAGTCAACTTGACTCAATTTAGATTCATGGTCAATGTGGTCATATATTGGAATCACTTTAATTAAAAAATTCTACACATTTAAACTGAACACGCGTGTCAATTGCACTGTGGATTGAAGAAATGTATTCGTGTTCCTAGTTTGTATTATCAGTGTTAATTATAAGATAACATGCATTTACTTCGAGGAGGAATGTCATCAGTTTTAAAACAAATATCTTTGATGAAATATATCTTAAATCTTTGAAATAATGATTGTCCAACAATAAATTATTCGTCTTTAAAGTTTATTAGGAATTCTAAATGTACCCTTGCCACTTGTAATGTAAACATATCAAAATTGCTTTTATAGTATTATACGAATTATACTTAGCCATAAATGTTATACGTGTAACTAGATGTCACCAGTACCTGTCCGTACTAGGCCACAGATTGTCAAATATCAGTAAATCGAAGAGATAATTATAATTATGGTGCCGAAATCAAAACTATGAAAAAGTAGTTCTATAGGTACTAATTCTGTCTGGATATGGTCCATCGTCGACCACATCACCACTTAACATCAATTGAAAATAGGTGCTATACGAGCCTATACAAAACTGAATCTGATCTGCAATGGCAGATTATAACTGAGTTACTGATATTTGGTACGCTGTGGCGACACAAACATGTCTGTAGCTTGTAAGTGTATCCGTGTCAATTGAATGTTGCTCTCAATAAATCAAACTTTTCGTTGGAAATGAGTTTCTTTCATTAATTGTATTCTTCACCCCTCTTCAGATTCAGCGTTAAGGTTTGCCGCAAATAACTACAAGGACAAAGGCTCTGGTTGATTCTTCACCTTGAATTCCATCAGCGGTAACAACATTTACACTTCTGATTTTAAACCAAACGACGAAAATAGGCTTTCTGACGGTTTAGTAAGATTATTTCTTTGATTGTCGAATTGATTATGAAACACTAGGTATATATCATATATAGGTTATTTTTTTATTGACAGATGAATAATGCTCTGACTCTAGTCTAGGTCGCAGGTGACAGAGACAAAGTCGACGATGGAACGAGCTTACCCAGAAGAAGCCTGTTCACTCTAACTTTTTTGGTTGATTGCGTTCGGAAACACAGGAACAGGAAGAGAGTTCCACTCTTTTGCTGTGCGCATTATAAAAGACGATTGGAAACGCTTGGTGCGAATAGATGGAATAGCAACAAGGTAGGGATGATAACCTACAGTGCGTCTAGATTTACCTTTACGACAAACTTAGCTGGATCGGTAGTAGAAGAGAATGCGCAAGCAGACTGTGCTCGCAACAGCTTGCTACTCAGCCGCATAAGACAGCCGCTTTCAGAGGCAGTTTCAGGTACGCTGCATCCAAATGCTGGAATAATATTCCCCCGCCGATAAGAAACATTACAATACTTCATACCTTCAGAAGTCGGCTACGACAGTTCCTTCTTAACTCGCAGAGGGAACTGGGCCTGACGATCTCGAACACTTCGTTTATTTAAGTTTAGCAATGGGGTAGGTACCTGCAGCAGGCCTGTAAACAAAAGGAAAAAAATAATTGAACAGTCATTACAGTATTTTTTTTACAATGTATTATATTCAGTTATCGCTTCTAATCTAAGTAATTTCAACTACACAATAATAATAATACCATAAATATTCCTACCATTATGTACATAAGTCTATTAATATAATACTACACACACACACACACTTATAGATCAAAATAATGAAGTCATATTAATTTAAAAAAAGCAATGTGGATGTACTCACCATACAGCATACACAAAACAACAATTAGGTAACTGTTGACATTTTAACAGTTCTGCATCAGCTCGACGTCCGTATATCGCTACCGGGATGCAGCAGAATATCAGCGTCAGGTATATTTGCTGGCACATGCTGAGCTGGACTCCCATTTGGTGCAGCTTAGAGACACACATCGCTCCGTGAATGACACTCGTTGGATTAATGTCATTTTTTTTTATTATGTCGGTAGTTAGTCTGGTACTTTAATGTACTGCCAAAAAAATCAGACAATCTTTTAAGTTTTACTATAACATTCATTACATTAAAATTTTCATATAAGTAGGTAATATTATTAATATATATTGATTTCTATTGATTACAACAATTCGTTACAAAATTTCACTATTTCATTATACATAATAGTCAATTTGCAATTATTTTTAGTAGGTACGTCATTACATATTATACAATACAAAAGTTTTTCTACTCGGGTTTGCTCCCGGTAATTTTTCCTTGCTCCCGCCCTGAGACCCTCAGGGAAAAGGAGGTTCGGATCCCCTGCTAACTGTTTACAAATACTGTGTCCCCCAGTACTTTGCTTAAGATTGTAACTGTATGGATTGCTGCTTGTTTCTGTACAACATGTATGTTTATGCCTGCATCTAATTTATCACAATACATATGTATACTCTTTGCTACAATTCCTGTCGCTCCTATGACTATCGGTATGACTTCTGTAGGTGTGTTCCATAGTCTTGTTATCTCTGTTTTAAGTAGGTGGTATTTGCTCAATTTTTCTATCTCTTTAGGGCCTATGTTATAATCTGATGGTACTGTAATGTCTATTAAATACGTTTTATTTTCTGTTTTGTTTACATAAATTATATCCGGTCTATTGTGTGTTACTGTGACATCTGTCTGAACTGGAATCTCCCACATTATTTTTGCCGTCTCATTTTCTTTTATCTGAGGCTGTGTTAAGGTTTCTTGCCACCATAGTCTACCGACTTCAAATTTGTGTTTCCTCGCTAGTGCCCAGAATATATATTGAACGATATTGTTCAATATATATTCTGTTGTTGTTGTGTGGTCTCATCTTTCGTCAAACATAACCGACACCTGCCATCAACAGGCCTCTTTAAAATGTCTCTTTCAAACTGTTTAGTCATAATAGCTTGATCTTGTATTGCAAAAATTGAAGACTCTAATGAAGCTGATACCGGTTGTTTTTTTAGCCAGTTGAAAGAAAATGTTCTATCTATGTTTGTTTTTTCTAGAACTGCTTTACAAAACTGCCCATGTAGCGGCTTAGCCCTCCATTTTAGAATTAGGGCTACAGCAATGCAATAACTACACAGATAAAGAAATAAAAATAGCAACAATACAAAATATTATTTTATATATTATATTATACAATAATAATATAATTCAATACAAATCATATGTACTATGCTTTGTAACATTTATGACAACACAAGTTTATTTCATAAATGTGCTTTTTCGTAAAACTTTGATTTTTCATAGGCATTGCAAAAATGTACCTTCCAACTTTTCCGAACACAAACTTTACCTTGAACACTATTTTTTGTTGGCCAATCAAGCAGTGACGGATTCTTAGGACCCTATAAAACGCATTTTCCACTAGTTAATACAATTATTCAGCAAAATTTTCCACTTGGTGAAGACTGTCCTGTTTTGAAAACATTTCAAAGATTTTTCTACACCTACCTATACTCCATTCACAATAAGATTAGACATTGGAACAAAATTGTTTACAATCCGTTCAACCGATTTTTACTTGTATTCCGTAGGCATAAGGATGACATTAAAAGCAAAAACGTGATTATAATACCAACTGTTTACTGCACCTACCATGTGTCATGCCACCAACGCAATATCAAGAAGAATAGAAGTCAAAATCGGTTCAACGGACTGTAAAAAAGATGTATTTCAATGTCTAATCTTATCGTGAATGGGGTATAGGTGTCGCAAGATCTTTGAAACATTTTGGATAGCGAGGATACAAATAATAAAACAATTTTAAATGCAGGACAATAGTTTTATTAAAGTCAGGGCTCCAACGCCAACCTCAGTTCTTCATCTTTTAAATCGTTTTTTGTATTTTTACATCAACATTTGTAAGTGCAATATCACGCAACTGTTGCGCGACAAAAAGTTTCCTCCTCAAAAACCAAGAAGCGCACTTATCAAATACATAAGTAATCTTATCATACATTATACAGTATTAAAATACAATTCTCTATTTCATTTCTGATTATTTAGTATCAAAATATAAATATTTTATTCGTTTATTTACACATTTTTTGTTCGGGACGACTCAATTCCTATTTTACCAACATATTTTTATCCTAAAATTTAGTTTGGTGGTTTAAACTTAACGATTTATTATGAAAGTAATGAAGCTTTCATACGTAAATATGTTTCAACGTAAAATAATTTGTTATTTTATTTTTATACCTAATAATTAGGCCCTATAAATGTCAACATTTTAAAACTTCTCAAAGACAATAAAATTCTTGTTACATTGATTTGGAATTTTTGAAACATTCAACAAAACTTTGAAACATTCTTCTATACTATTTTATTATAATGCGATGGATACGTATGTAATTCATTTAAATTTGTATCCCAAAAGAAATACATAAATGTGGTGTTGCATAGCTGAAACTCTATAAATAAAAATGAATCTTTAAAATGTATGTTTGTACGTGCATAACTTCAGAACGACTGCATAATTCTTTTTGTGTTGTGTTTTTTACTGTCAATTTATTTATTTATTTAGGGACAAAAAACAGTTTCACGTTACAATTTCAATATCAAAGCTAATTAGGTTAATATAACATACGTATAACCCACACTATTGTCCACGGATTAAACAAAAAAAAAAAAATACTTAAAAGAGGAAAGGATGGACTGTCGCTTATCTAAATTATTAATGTTTGTCAAAATAAGCTTTGTATGAAAGAATAAATATGCTACGTCCGCTAGGAAAAAGGAACAAGAAAAATCCGTAAACGCGGGGCACAGATAATTTAACATAAAATCCTCGAATGGCACATCGTTATTTGATATTGTTTACATTCATGGCTCAGTAGCACTAATACATTACTCTTATGTACAGTAAAAAGTATTTATTTAATAAGATATACTGATCGGATGGTCTATAGTTCTCATACTCGTAGATAACATTATAATATCACCCAAAAGAATTATATTCCGGGTCATAGTCATATTTAAAATAGTAAAACACATTTTCTACCTAACAATAATTCTAGTGGAAAGTAACGTGATACACTTAAACTCATTATTTAATATTACTAGTACAATGACCCCTTACTCTTATGGCAAGGGGTCATTGTACTTATCATTATGAACAACTTTTACTATGGGACCAAACCAGAAATTGCAGATAAAAAAATCTGCTCTGCAGTTGATTTTGTCGAGATATCCGCACAGAAATGTATGGGGCAGTCGTATTTTTTTTTCGCGATTTCAGTGTTGATCCCATAATAAAAGTTGTTCATAATGATCACTGTAAAGGGTCATTGTACTCACAAGTTTTAGTACGGGACCAAACTTAAAATATGGAAAAACAATTAGCTGTAGAGGACATTCTGTCGAGTTACGAAAACGTAAATGTATAGGGCGGTTGATTTCAGGGTTGGTTCCGTAGTAAAAGAAGTTACTTATAATGATCAAAGATCCCTTTATCGATAATCCGTTTAATCGATTTTACACCGATATACATACGACAATTTAAAACATTGATATAATATACAATGAACCCACTATTGGGTAAATTTACTAATATACAATAAATATGATAAACAGTATAGTGACTCGTCACCTAACATCACAAAGTTAATGCAAAGGCAAATGGTGTCATTTCTTTGGCGTGTCGATAGCAAATATAGTTCTTTAATGTTTTTTTTTTTGTTTGGCCCAGTATTCAGCTTTGGTGACAGCAAAGCTAATGAATGGAGGAGCAGTGGTGGCCGAGTGGTAACGGCCCCGACTTACGAATTGTCGGTTGCGGGTTCAAACCGCGCATTACTTTGTGTAATTAATTTCATCATCACTGCTCTCAAAACGGTGAAGGAAAACATCGTGAGAAAACCGGCATGTCCTAAAACCAAAAATTCGAAGACATGTGACATTCACCAACCCGCACTGGGCCCGCGTGGTGGATTACGGCCCATTCCCTCTCCTAGAGAGGAGACCTGTGTCCCAGCAGTGGGAACGTTAAAAGGCTGATTATGCTTATGCTAATGACATAGCCCGAAGAATCGTCAGACTTAAGTAGGCAGAGGACAGCGCACATAGGTCGCAGAACAGATAGTCCATGCGGCCCGCGCGCCACACGAAGTGGTGGGCGGCTCCCAGCTGCTGGAGCCCACTGGATGCGACTCTCACGATACCAAGAGACCAACAGTGGACTGCCCGTATCGGTAAGGCGTGCTCAATATTTGTCCATTTTTAAAACAATGATCAAAAATCACTACCTCTCTCTTTAATCGATTTTATTTGGATGCTATGCTTTTTGTTTAATTATTTTTTATTGTTTATATTTATTTATTGTTTATATAATTAGTACACCTAAGACTACCTACAGTGTTGTATTTCCTTATTTCTTTAAAATCCATCCAAAGGTTGTCTTGAAAAGATCGCTATTAGCGATAAGGCCGCCCATTGTGTCACCCTATGTAATGTTTTCTTCATCTATATTTTCTATAACTTATATGGTGTACAAAATAAAGAGTATTCTATTCTTCTTTCGATAAAGGTGAACAAGGAGGTTGGATCATTGTTTAAGGACACGTCTTATAACAAACACTGGAGATCGGAACCATCCGAGAGCCGGTTCCCGTGGAAATTATCTTTGCTGCGACCGACTTGAGTACACATCTCGCTTACAATTTTCCAGGCGGTCTTCTCACGGTAGTCGGCTAGAACACACGAGTTACTGGTCACCTATTTGCAAATTATATATTCATGTTCATTGTATCAGGCGGAAAAACTCCGAAGGCCCTGTGCAATGATCAGGAGGGTTTTTCTCTCGCCAAAGATCGCATTATTGCGAGGTCGTGTTACCAGAACGGAATAATTTGCCAAAGAAAATACAAACGATGCAATATACCATCGTTTCGTAATAGCCGCCAAGTGAATTCCTCCATTTACCTACTTACTTTTGTGTGTCAAATTTATAAAAAATAAATGCTTAATTAGGCTTTTAATAGTCCATAATAACATTAAAACTTTCGTCCTAAAATTAACCATTTTGAAGGTCTATTAATTGGCCTAGAAAAGTTATTTCTTCAATACGAGTTAGGGTATACAGTATGGTGCTACCACGACACATATCACACTTGCTCCCCCAAGGGGGTGAGCAGAGCTGTACAGTTCACACGTGACGTGATATAAGTTAACAGCTCAATGGTTCGCCTAGTCGACTAGTTGTAGTATACGTTGATGACCGAGTGACGTCATTTCGGCCGTCATTTCGTGATGAGGAACGCTGGCTCGCAGTTGCAGTCGTTTTCATCGGATTTTACCTGAAAAGACACGTTATATTAATATAAGCATAACTTTGTACACCGCTGTGGGGTTACTGGATACTATTCTGCATTTGTTCGTTTGTAAGATAGAAGTTATATATATTAACATTATAAAGAGGAGAGATTTGTATTTTTGTATGTAACGTATAAACTCAAAAACTACTGGACCGATTTCAAAATTTTTTTCACCATTAGAAAGCTACATTCACCTTGAGTAACATCCTTACTAATATTATAAACGTGAAAGCGTGGATGTTTGTTACGCTTTCACGCAAAAACTACTTGACGAATCATCATGAAACTTTGTACACATATTCTGGGAGGTACTAGAAGTAACATAGGATACTTTTTATCCCGAGATTATGTTCCCTTGCGGCCTTGGGATAATTTCCGACATTTACGCGGGCGAAGCTGCGGGCAGCAGCTAGTAGGCTATATTTTATCCCCATATTCACACGGGAACGAAAAGTACGCGGGTGAAACCGTGGGGCGCTACTAGTGTGAAATAAACAAGGTACTGTGGGAGAAATGGACAAGTACGCGTAGAAAATTCGCGCGGATATTAGTGAGGATGTTGCCGACCGCCCGACCCCACAGGAACATGAGGTACTCACCATGAGGAAGTGGTGCAGCGTGAGCGCCTCGGCGCGCGGGCGCAGGTCGGGGTCGTGCGTGAGGCACGACACGCAGAACTGCTGGCCCTCCGGCGACAGCGAGCTCGGCACGTCGGGCCACCCGCCCGACCCCACAGGAACATGAGGTACTCACCATGAGGAAGTGGTGCAGCGTGAGCGCCTCGGCGCGCGGGCGCAGGTCGGGGTCGTGCGTGAGGCACGACACGCAGAACTGCTGGCCCTCCGGCGACAGCGAGCTCGGCACGTCGGGCCGCCCGCCCGACCCCACAGGAACATGAGGTACTCACCATGAGGAAGTGGTGCAGCGTGAGCGCCTCGGCGCGCGGGCGCAGGTCGGGGTCGTGCGTGAGGCACGACACGCAGAACTGCTGGCCCTCCGGCGACAGCGAGCTCGGCACGTCGGGCCGCCCGCCCGACCCCACAGGAACATGAGGTACTCACCATGAGGAAGTGGTGCAGCGTGAGCGCCTCGGCGCGCGGGCGCAGGTCGGGGTCGTGCGTGAGGCACGACACGCAGAACTGCTGGCCCTCCGGCGACAGCGAGCTCGGCACGTCGGGCCGCCCGCCCGACCCCACAGGAACATGAGGTACTCACCATGAGGAAGTGGTGCAGCGTGAGCGCCTCGGCGCGCGGGCGCAGGTCGGGGTCGTGCGTGAGGCACGACACGCAGAACTGCTGGCCCTCCGGCGACAGCGAGCTCGGCACGTCGGGCCGCCCGCCCGACCCCACAGGAACATGAGGTACTCACCATGAGGAAGTGGTGCAGCGTGAGCGCCTCGGCGCGCGGGCGCAGGTCGGGGTCGTGCGTGAGGCACGACACGCAGAACTGCTGGCCCTCCGGCGACAGCGAGCTCGGCACGTCGGGCCGCCCGCCCGACCCCACAGGAACATGAGGTACTCACCATGAGGAAGTGGTGCAGCGTGAGCGCCTCGGCGCGCGGGCGCAGGTCGGGGTCGTGCGTGAGGCACGACACGCAGAACTGCTGGCCCTCCGGCGACAGCGAGCTCGGCACGTCGGGCCGCCCGCCCGACCCCACAGGAACATGAGGTACTCACCATGAGGAAGTGGTGCAGCGTGAGCGCCTCGGCGCGCGGGCGCAGGTCGGGGTCGTGCGTGAGGCACGACACGCAGAACTGCTGGCCCTCCGGCGACAGCGAGCTCGGCACGTCGGGCCGCCCGCCCGACCCCACAGGAACATGAGGTACTCACCATGAGGAAGTGGTGCAGCGTGAGCGCCTCGGCGCGCGGGCGCAGGTCGGGGTCGTGCGTGAGGCACGACACGCAGAACTGCTGGCCCTCCGGCGACAGCGAGCTCGGCACGTCGGGCCGCCCGCCCGACCCCACAGGAACATGAGGTACTCACCATGAGGAAGTGGTGCAGCGTGAGCGCCTCGGCGCGCGGGCGCAGGTCGGGGTCGTGCGTGAGGCACGACACGCAGAACTGCTGGCCCTCCGGCGACAGCGAGCTCGGCACGTCGGGCCGCCCGCCCGACCCCACAGGAACATGAGGTACTCACCATGAGGAAGTGGTGCAGCGTGAGCGCCTCGGCGCGCGGGCGCAGGTCGGGGTCGTGCGTGAGGCACGACACGCAGAACTGCTGGCCCTCCGGCGACAGCGAGCTCGGCACGTCGGGCCGCCCGCCCGACCCCACAGGAACATGAGGTACTCACCATGAGGAAGTGGTGCAGCGTGAGCGCCTCGGCGCGCGGGCGCAGGTCGGGGTCGTGCGTGAGGCACGACACGCAGAACTGCTGGCCCTCCGGCGACAGCGAGCTCGGCACGTCGGGCCGCCCGCCCGACCCCACAGGAACATGAGGTACTCACCATGAGGAAGTGGTGCAGCGTGAGCGCCTCGGCGCGCGGGCGCAGGTCGGGGTCGTGCGTGAGGCACGACACGCAGAACTGCTGGCCCTCCGGCGACAGCGAGCTCGGCACGTCGGGCCGCCCGCCCGACCCCACAGGAACATGAGGTACTCACCATGAGGAAGTGGTGCAGCGTGAGCGCCTCGGCGCGCGGGCGCAGGTCGGGGTCGTGCGTGAGGCACGACACGCAGAACTGCTGGCCCTCCGGCGACAGCGAGCTCGGCACGTCGGGCCGCCCGCCCGACCCCACAGGAACATGAGGTACTCACCATGAGGAAGTGGTGCAGCGTGAGCGCCTCGGCGCGCGGGCGCAGGTCGGGGTCGTGCGTGAGGCACGACACGCAGAACTGCTGGCCCTCCGGCGACAGCGAGCTCGGCACGTCGGGCCGCCCGCCCGACCCCACCAGGAACATGATCTGGTAGTTGCTGTCGTACTGCGAGAACGGGCGCTGCCACACACAAACACATCTCTTCAAAAAGACATTCAGTTAGAAATAACGAGGTTTTATTGTTAGCCTAGTACACGCCACGCCAGGACAAACGCCTCCTTAATATCTTTCCAAACACACCTTTCTGAGGTCTTACCTTTCTGGTCTAGCCTTCGTGGTACGCGTTCAGGTTAATATGCCACCGATTTATTGTCGGGCTTTTTAAAGTATACATTTTTTGGAATAGCGCGTAAGAAGTTGTTGACGAACTCCCAGCGATCCATCCCTCTTTTCAGTCAGTGCACAGACGAACGTACCTAACTGCTTTATAACGTAATTAATAAATAATTCGAAGAGAGCACATTCCGGAATCAATTAAAAAAAGCTTTAATAAAACCCTTCTATTAAAAAAACGCTACGAAGATCGGAGTAACTACAGACCAATTTCCCTTCTTCCTACGGTATCCGTATAACTGATTTATGGGGATTGTCCATCAAAGTTTGTACCTCAATTATTGAGACTACAGCCCCTTTTTTAGCTTTAATATTTAATTTGTGTGTGGATCAAGGAGTTTCCGGACGTAATGAAATTCAGTTAGGTTATACCACTTTTTAAAAACGGGGACAGTAAAGACACAAATAATTATAGATCAGTATCCGTGTTGCCAGTCTTCAGCAAGGTATTTGAAAAAGTGATGGTAAATCAAATGCTTTTGTTCATTTTAACACGAATAACATCTTGCATGATAAACAGTATGGTTTCACCAGAGGACGTTGTACAACTGACGCTGGTGTCACCTTATTGAAGCATATATTTAATGCGGGATCCCTTCTTTTCGCATAATGTTTTTTGTCCTAATATACTTCGGCATAACGATTTTGGCACAATTTGTTTTGGCATAATAATACTTTGGCATAATTTTTTTTAGGCATACATTTTAATTTGGCATAATCATGTTAAAGACTAATTTGTTTTGGCATAAATTTGATTCGCATAACGTTAGTAGGCCTAATGACTATTAGCATAACGTTAGTAGGCCTAAAGACTTTTAGCATAACGTTAGTAGGCCTAATGGCTATTAGCATAATATTCTGAGCAAACCAATTAGCTATAGTACCTGTAACAATCAAATAATATTGTTGGTTAAAAAATTAATATGCTGTGCAACAAAAGTTAGTCACAGAGCCGAATTGCTGCAAAACCGACTTCACGTAGTCTTGTTTGTCCTACCCCTAGAGTGTTATTTAAAATCGCGTAGGCGCGTAGGGGCGAGGCGGCCCGCGGGCTGAGGAGCAGGTGGTGAGCGAAAGCCGTCTGCGACGATTAGCACGCGTGGGGCCGCCGGAGGGCCGCAGCGCCGGAGCCGTCACAGAAACCCTGCCTGCTGCATGCTGCTTGCTTGCTTGCTTGCATGCTTGCTTGCATGCTGTATGCTTGCAATGCTTGCTTCCTACAGCGAAAAAATACTCACAAAATTGTTCAATACGTTATAATATATTAATATTTTATTTAGGATATTATGCTTAAAAAAGTTATGCTTTAGAACTTTATGCCTAAAAAAGTTATGCTTTAGAACTTTATGCTTAATAAGGTTATGCTTTAAAATATTATGCCTAATCATTATTATGGTTACAGACATAATGCTTAAAAAAATTATGCATGAGCTGTTATGCGTAATTATATTATGCGAAAAAATAATTATGCCAAATAACATTATGCTAAGTTATATTAGGTCTTAAAATTTTATGCTAATGGATAGGGAACCATTTAATGCGTGGGAAGAGGCACAAGATGCCATAGGCATCTTCTGCGACCTATCTAAGGCGTTTGATTGCGTAAATCACGGAACATTATTCCTGAAACTTGAGCACTACGGTTTGGGCAAAACAGCTTTAAGCCTTGTTAAATCTTATTTAAATGATAGACAGCAAGTAGTTCAAGTAAACGGTGTCAATTCATCGGGCTTAAACGTGAAAATGGGCGTTCCACAGGGCTTAAATTTGTGTCCTTTTTTATTTTTAGTTTATATAAATGATTTACGGTAAATCATTTACCGTAAATCATTTATTTAGTTTTTTTTTACCCATTTATTGCAAAACAAGCTAAAAGTGGTCTTGTTTGCTGACGACACTTCTTTGATTTTTAAGATAAAGAGACGTAGTAATAATCCTGACGTCGTAAATAACGCCCTTTTGCAGGTCCAAAATTGGTTCACTGCTAATAATTTGGTTTTTAAATGGGAAGAAAATGAAGTGCATAAGATTTGTGTTTGTTTGAGTGTGATATAGTGCTAAACAGGGAAAAACTAGAATTCGTCGATAGAACGTTTTCCTGGGGATCACACTTGAATCAAGGGGACTGGGGATTATTCTTGAAAAAACTATAGACCTGATGAGTGATCATAATCTCGAAATAAATTTTACCAAAACCAAATTAATAGCGTTTCGCCCCTAGCAAAAAAAAAAAAAAACAAATAAATGTAGATTTTACTAAAAATCGACAAAAATTAGCATTTCACTCATTTCTGAAAAAAAAAAATGCAGACAGTAAAATCTATAATTTCAAAATGTTTATATACTCTTCACGAAATCAATAAGACTACAAATCTACAGATCGCACTAGTCACATACTACACGTATACGGCCACATTTGATTTAGTATGGCATCATCATATGAGGAAACAGCACAGACGCTCTCTCCCTATTTACCCTCCATAAAAGCTAACACGAATAATTATAAATATTGAACCAACAGGTAGTAGCAAGCCTTACGACTTACTCTTGACACACAAGATTCTCACCTTAATCAGTATATTTTAGAAATATGTCCACAAATATCGAGATTCTTACAACACACGAGGAGTCATACAAATTATTCGTTGCGACATAAACACAGATCAAATTTACCGCCCTCCCGCCTTAAATTACACGCATCTAGTTATAAAAAATATAATAAAAAGACCATCATCTGCCTAGCCTTTTCTCAACTATATTGGAGTCAGCTCCCATTCAAACCAGATTCAGCTGAATACTCGTGTTTTACGTGGAGCGGCTGTCGACCTAACCTCCACCATCCATTAACTGGGTAACACGGTACTTCTTGGCTAGACTGGATTCAGATTTACTAGCTTCTGACAATCCATAACGACTGCCAAAGATCTACAAATGACAGCCGGGACCAATAAAAAAATAGTAACCCATCAAAATAAAACCAGTATAGTAATAGTTAATTTTAAAAAGCTATAGATTATAGAACTCAGAAACATTACATAATTATGAATAACAGACAATTATTTAATATGTAAAATAACAAAACAAAACTATATTATAATACTACACTAACAATAACAATCAATTTAGAAAATAAATAAATAAGCAATATTAAATGTATTTAAATAAATAATGAACGAATATATAATATTAATAGAATAAGTAAATGGAAATATAAATAGTTAATAGGATATAAAATAATTCGAACTTATAGTAATTGTGTGCGCAAAAAGCGTTCTTCCCCTCTCTATTTACTTAAAACTTTTGTCTGACGGGCTCCATAATAGTGCCTATTATTTTTTATTTTACCACCTGTAAGTAAGTTCATTATGATTATAAACGATTTGAGATATGTTAATCACTGAATTTTAACACAATTTGTTTTTATTTATTCCATCAACTAGGTTTCATTTAAATTATTCGCTGACCAAACTTTGAAGATCTACGCTTGACCATTTACAATCGCATTCCTTTATAGAAAATTCTTGGTCACAAATGACCAATCGATAAAACCTAATTATACCAAGATAAACAGACAAAACAGAATTAAAACTCATTCAGTACTAAAAGTACGTTGCAAAAAGTTTCACCCCCGCGTCCCTAGATGGCGTTGTTAGATGAGCGCCGATTCCTGAATCGCGCTATGGTTTCGTTACCGGCGAAACATGACTACCGCGAGCTAGGTTCGCAATTCGACAGACAGACGGATGTGGTCGGATATTATATCCGCACCAAGGGTTCCGTACAAGTTATATATTCATCAATATACATGATACGATGATTTTTTGGAAGAAGGTTTGTTATAGAAATATAACATCCTTTTTAAAAATTGCTAAAAATGAGAGTTGATACGAAATAGTACAACACGTCCCTACTGTAATCGACACCAAAACCATAAGGGGGGTACAAAATTAACATATAGCGAAGCACCGAAGTGCTTCGTTGTATTTTCGAAAGACAAGATAGGTTAGGCCCCACTTTCTTTGATTCGTCTTGGCACGCGTGCCCCTAGATTTATAGAGCGGTGCCATCGTGGATTTTTCATGAGCTCATTGTTCTTGGAATCGCTAAGAATGTATTTAGCGACTCCAAGAACAATGATACGCATGACGAAAAATTTCGAAGATCATCCGTAACACAAAACAAGCGGCGTTAAGCCGTTGGTCCCGGCTGTCATTTGGAGATCTTTGGCAGTCGTTACAGATTGTCAGAAGCCAGAAAATCTGACACCAGTCTTGCCAAGAAGTACCGTGTTCCCCAGTTAATGGGTTGTGGAGGTCTGGTAGGCAGCCGCTTCACGTAAAATACTGGTATTCAGCTGAATCCGGCTTGACTGGGAGCCGACCCCAACGTAGTTAGGAAAAGGCTAGGCAGATGATGATGATCCGTAACACAAAACAGCCAACACCGGACGCCTCTGTATCAAAATATCCTATTCACAAATCGTCCAATTATTAGAAAGTCATACTACACATAAATATGATGTTTTTAAATTTTGCAAGTAACCAATCGATATTTTATACGATCATTTTATAAAACCAAATCAAATCAAAACATTTATTTGCTAGGATATGGTGTACAAGGTGTTACAGTAATTTTGTTTCAGCATATCCTGCCGTAATCTGGTGCGCAAATGTATTTACAATCAGCGATGTCAAATATTATTATTCTAAATTACTAATAGCAGCTTCTACTGATGTGTCTCCTAAGTAGTCCGTAATGGTATAATATGTTTTGCACAGCAATAGTTTGAAGAGTAACTTTTTAAAGATTGTCAGAGGTCAATCTTGAAAACTATTTGGTAAATGATTGTAAATAATAATCGACATGCAGTATACATTTTTCATAAATAATTTTAATTTTATTGGTGGCAGCCGAAGTCTATCTATATGCCGTGTTCGGCTATTTGATCTTACTGTGCTTGCTTCAAATAGATTATAGTTACTCTTAACAAAAATATACAAACATGGCAAGGGTAGAATTTTAAGTTTTTGAAACAGTGGCTTATATGTGGTTTCCAACTGCAATTTTTGCCGACCGTTATACCCAAGAATACACAATTATCGACTGTGGTCAAGTGAGAACCTTTATAGTGAATGTCTAGCTCACTTATGTTTGCATTGTATTATGTTTTGAAATAACCGTCATTGAACTTCCGTCTTAACTTTCTGGTATTCATTTGGTCACAGGCCTTTGAAAACATGCCCAATGAATCAAGTAACAGCTATCTAACAAGACAGTACACAGAAATGCATTTTATTTTACTTCTGCATAATTCTGGTCTCCTAGTAGTGAGCTTTTGCCGCTCAGGAATCCAGCCCATAAATATGAGGTCTGTGAGTCCGCTTATGCTTCGAGCCCAGAAATATGAGGTCTGTGAGTCCGCTCATGCTTCGAGCCCAGAAAAATGAAGTCTGTGAGTCCGCTTATGCTTCGAGCCCAGAAATATAAGGTCTGTGAGTCCGCTCATGCTTCGAGCCCACAAATATGAGGTCTGTGAGTCCGCTTATGCTTCGAGCCCAGAAAAATGAGGTCTGTGAGTCCGCTTATGCTTCGAGCCCAGAAATATGAGGTCTGTGAGTCCGCTCATGCTTCGAGCCCAGAAAAATGAGGTCTGTGAGTCCGCTTATGCTTCGAGCCCAGAAATATGAGGTCTGTGAGTGCGCTCATGCTTCGAGCCCATCGCCGAACTTCGGCTACCACACCACAGCCGCCAGAAAGCGTTGTCATATAAAGGGTAAAAATAATTACATGTATGTGGTATTCCAGTCTATGACCGCCACGGAAGAGCCGAAATAGCTGCCAAATTTGCAAACTGAGATCGTATTTTTTTTTGTTTATTGTCAGATGGATATGCTCTTGACTCTAGTCTAGGTCGCAGGTGACAGAGACAAAGTCTACGACGAAATGAGCTTACCCAGAAGAAGCCTGTTCACTCTAACTTTATAAAATTGATTGAGTCAGGCGTTACTTTGCGGAAATCCATTTTAATTTGAAATTGAAAACAATATATCTAGTTTTAATTTCCGCGAATATTAGTGGGTTGCAGGTATGCAGCTCCCTCCCGCCCGCTATAATATGCACATGCAAGATTACAAGGCAAATGCAAGGATTTTATGCACATGCAGGAAGGCAAAGCAATACCTTCTAGCTATTAGTGACTGGTCAAGCAGATTTGGGGTTACTGTCAATGTCAGTAAATGTCAGGCTATCCTTATTGGTAGTACATATTTTCTACGTAATTTGGACACCAGCAAACTACTACCACTTACTTTTAACAATACCGTCATCCCTCTCTCGCCACACGTTAAAGACTTAGGCCTATACATTGATGACAAGTTAAGTTGGAATAAGCAGATTGCCCAAGTTAGCCAGAGAGTAACTTTCACACTGCGGTCTCTCTATAGATTCAAGCATTTTCTTCCTTCAAGCACTAAAACCACTTTGGTCCAATCACTTGTGCTCCCTATTATTGATTATGCTGATGTTTGCTACTCTGATCTATCCCAAGAACTTCTTAACAAACTGGATCGACTTCTTAACAACTGTATTCGCTTCATTTTTGGCCTTCGTAAATATGATCACATTTCTTCCTTCCGTTCTCAGCTTAAATGGTTGCCTATCCGTCAAAGGAGATCCCTCAGATCTCTCTGCATGCTCTTCACTATACTGAACGATTCGTGTGCTCCTAGTTATTTAAAACAACATTTCAAATTGTTGGGCAGTTCTCACAGTCTTAACCTTCGAGCTTCCAAAAACTTACTTCTTTATATGCCTTCTCATCGCACCGGGTTTATGTCTAATTCCTACGCTATTTCTACCATTAAACTCTGGAATATGCTTCCCCTTGACATCAAGAAGGAAGAGTCTAAATTTTCCTTTAAGCGTAAAATCCGTAAACACTACTTAAAAGCCTGTCATTCTTAGTTTGGTCTTCGTCATAATTATTATGAGTTCTCTTATACATAAAACCATATTATAAAATATCATATGTATTAGTTTATTATTTTAGCATAATTATGTATTTTATTCGTATTATATGTATATATATATATATATATATATTTATTATTTAGTAATTTCTTTCCCACTCAATATATTTTGTATTTTATTTATTTGTTGTACACCTACCACAGTGCTGTCTTTTTAACCCAAAGGTTGACTGGTAGAGAATGCCTTGTTGCATTAAGTCCGCCCATGTACCACTATTGTACATAAAGTATAAATAAATAAATAAATAAATACCCAACACCATTACCGACACGTGTTTCGCCTCTCCACGAGGCATCCTCAGGGGACGTGTTGACTCGCTGACCGTTGAGTTGCGACTGAGAAATTAGTACAAGGCACCCCCCCTTTTATACACTGCCACCGTTGGTTATTTGTGTACAACTACCCACAAACATCCGCAGTAAAGGGGAAGAAACTAAATTCGTCTGGTCATTCAACAGTGCAAAATTATTATTATTACTATGTTTCAAAATCTCTAATTGTTCCAAAACACACAGCCGGAAACCCTTATCACAAACATGCAGTATATTAAAACTATTGTTGTCACGCAAAGAATGGCCGGTATCAATTAGATGTTTCGCGAAATTCGATTTGTCCGAATGGCCATTTCTATACGCGGCAACATGTTCCCCATACCTTATGTCAAAGTTATGGCCCGTCTGACCCACATATACCCCGTTGCACTCATCACAGACCAGCCTATACACCCCAGACTTTTTACTATTTTCTAAAATATCTTTTCCATTACAAACACGGCGTATATTCTGGTCCGTTCTGAACGCTACATAAACGTTGTCAAAGATATTGGAAAAGATATTTTCTAATCGAATTTCGCGAAACATCTAATTGATACCGGCCATTCTTTGCGTGACAACAATAGTTTTAATATACTGCATGTTTGTGATAAGGGTTTCCGGCTGTGTGTTTTGGAACAATTAGAGATTTTGAAACATAGTAACAATAATAATTTTGCACTGTTGAATGACCAGACGAATTTAGTTTCTTCCCCTTTACTGCGGATGTTTGTGGGTAGTTGTACACAAATAACCAACGGTGGCAGTGTATAAAAGGGGGGGTGCCTTGTACTAATTTCTCAGTCGCAACTCAACGGTCAGCGAGTCAACACGTCCCCTGAGGATGCCTCGTGGAGAGGCGAAACACGTGTCGGTAATGGTGTTGGGTATTGCTTTGCCTTCCTGCATGTGCATAAAATCCTTGCATTTGCCTTGTAATCTTGCATGTGCATAATATAGCGGGCGGGAGGGAGGTGCATACCTGCAACCCACTAATATTCGCGGAAATTAAAACTAGATATATTGTTTTCAATTTCACTCTAACTTTGAAGAGATCAGGGTTGAATGCGTTCGGAAACACAGACGCAGGCAGAGAGTTCCACTCCTTTGCTGTGCGCATTACAAAGGACGATTGGAAACGCTTGGTGCGAATTGGTAGAATAGCTACAAGGTAGGGATGGTAACCTACAGTGCGTCTAGATCTCCTATGGTAGAAGGGAGGCCGGTGGGATGAGGACGTGGAGTTCATTTACACACTCGCCGAAGTACAATCTGTAAAAGATTCGACACAGATGGCGTCCACAATCGAGGCCTGTATCCTTTTCGTGTCACTATTAATTTTAAAATTAATTATATGCCATAACGAAAACCTGATAGTCATTTTTCAGTATAACAGTACTACGACAGTAGAACGTTCTGATAATAGGACGTTTTGATACGGAAGCCACCGAACTACGGGAGGTCCATTTAATTTGCAACTTGATGGTATCATCAGGTCACATCAACATAGACCAGTGACGGGCCAATTATACCATTACACCTAATCGGATAAAACGTAAACCTGTGTGCCGATTGCAAAATGGTCGCTAGTTTATGTCAGTTCATAATATCTCGGAACAACCCGGAGAGATACAGGATTTTGATTTGTATTCTTGTAAAAAATAGTTCAGTGACAGTACGTAGAGAGTCAGCAACAGTAGGGCGACACGTACCTTGCCGGAAGCCATCTCGGTGACGACGCAGCCGAGCGACCAGATGTCGGCGGCGCGCCCGTGGCCCGACGACTTCATGAACACCTCGGGGGCCATGTACGCTGCAATACCATCACCATTCGTTACAACAGGAACAAAGAAATGAATATTCCAACACTGTACAACCGTAATATTATTCATAAGATAGATAAGATTTTATATAAAGTGTCAGTGTGGCAAAAGGAACGGGTTCAGCAAATGTTGAGCGGTGTGCAGCTTGCCTAACGCTGCTCAACGACGATTAACAGCTCATCCCTTAAAATACATTTACTTTATCTTATAATAAATGGAAGGAAACAACAATTTCGGAGTTCAAAAATATGAAAAATATGTATAGTAACTGCACATGATGTAACTGTTTGAATAAGTAGGACCGTATCGCTGGAGCAGCGTGTAGCGCGTGTGGTGCGTGTAGCGCGTGTGGTGCGCGTAGTGCGTGTGGTGCGCGTAGTGCGTGTGGTGCGCGTAGTGCGTGTGGTGCGTGTAGCGCGTGTGGTGCGTGTGGAGCGCGTGTGGTGCGTGTGGTGCGCGTAGTGCGTGTGGTGCGCGTAGTGCGTGTGGTGCGTGTAGCGCGTGTGGTGCGTGTTATGCGCGTAGTGCGTGTGGTGCGTGTAGTGCGTGTGGTGCACGTAGCGCGTGTGGTGCGCGTAGTGCGTGTGGTGCGTGTAGCGCGTGTGGTGCGCGTAGTGCGTGTGGTGCGCGTAGTGCGTGTGGTGCGCGTAGTGCGTGTGGTGCGCGTAGTGCGTGTGGTGCGCGTAGTGCGTGTGGTGCGCGTAGTGCGTGTGGTGCGCGTAGTGCGTGTGGTGCGTGTAGCGCGTGTGGTGCGTGTAGCGCGTGTGGTGCGTGTAGCGCGTGTGGTGCGTGTAGCGCGTGTAGCGCGTGTGGTGCGTGTAGCGCGTGTGGTGCGTCTAGCGCGTGTGGTGCGCGTAGTGCGTGTGGTGCGCGTAGTGCGTGTCGTGCGCGTAGTGCGTGTGGTGCGTGTAGCGCGTGTGGTGCGTGTAGCGCGTGTGGTGCGCGTAGCGCGTGTGGTACGTGAAGTGCGTGTAGCGCGTGTAGTGCGTGCAGCGCCTGTGGAACGTGTGGTGCGTGTGGTACGTGTAGTGCGTGCAGCGCCTGTGGAACGTGTGGTGCGTGTGGTACGAGTAGTGCGTGTAGCCCGTGTGATGCGTGTGGTACGTGTAGTGCGTGTGGTACGTGTGGTGCGGGTAGTGCGTGCAGCGCCTGTGGAACGTGTGGTGCGTGTGGTACGTGTAGTGCGTGTAGCCCGTGTGATGCGTGTGGTACGTGTAGTGCGTGTGGTACGTGTGGTGCGTGTAGTGCGTGCAGCGCCTTTGGGACGTGTAGTGCGTGTGGTACGTATAGTGCGTGTAGCGCGTGTGGTGCGTACCTTGCGTGCCCACGAAGCCCTGCAGCTCGCCGGGCGCCGTGGTGTTGGCGCGGATCTTGACGGCGCAGCCGAAGTCGCCCAGCTTCAGGCAGTGGCCCTCGTTCGTCAGGAAGATGTTACCGCCTGCCGACAGGTTACAATTCTGTTACTAATTATGAAATAGTTAAGTCGTTGTTGATGGAGCAAAAATCATTTTTTTAAGTTTCAAATACACTCCAATATCTCGCTGTTTAAGCTTTATGATGAAAGTTGCAAATGCAATCCATATTCCAGTGTCATGCATATTCATTATATTTGAAAACACCGTCGGACACACCATATTTCGAAAAATATACACGCTCCTTGTATGAGAGATGTATGATTTTTTTTTGTTATAGCGGCAATAGTAATACACTCTGTAAAAATTTTCTACTTGTTAGTTCTTGAGATACAGTCCGCGGGTTCCGTTGATTACCTGTTGGAACGATCCTTTGTAGGGTTCCGTACTTCTACAGGTACGGAACCCTACAAAGGATCGTTTCACTTTCCCATATAACTATAAAGTATATAAAGTTGACACGGGTAAACCATCAGAACTGTTTAGTCCATATAGTACCTTATGTTCTAGTCAAAGAGTGAACCGTGAGTGAAGTTATGTATTGATTAACAAATAACAGACTTCTAGTTCATCATCATCATCATATCATCGGCAGCCGCCCGCTGCCGGACATAGGGCTCCCCGCGTGCCGCCACAAGCCCCGCTGCAGCGGCTCCCTGCGCCCCTCGCACGCTCTGAGGTACACTTACTGAGAGGCCGTGTGGACGCAGCGCCACATAACAACATACAACCTACCTACCTAACATATTATACGTTTAAGTTTTAGAAAATGGATGGATACATCTTGAAAAAATTGTACTACCTGGATTAACACATAGAATACGCTTTATGCTGGTGAATTGTTCCCTTGGGATAATTTATGGCTTTCACGAGAGCGGAGCCTATAGCTGAAGCTTAATATAATAGGAAATATGCATGAAAAAATATTATTTATCTAAACAGTTCATCTAGAAATATAAAAAAATACTAGCTGACCCAGCAAACATTGTTTTGCCATATAAAATAAAAACAATATTTAGGGGGATGACAAATAGATGTTGGCCGATGCTCAAACCTACTGAATATTCATAATAAAAATTTATAAAAATCGGTCAAGCCGTTTCGGAGGAGTATGGTAACTAACATTGTGACACAAGAATTTTGTATATATAAAATTATACTAACTGTGAAAATAGATTCAGAATTGACTGCAAAACAAACGAGATATAACTATTTTAAACAAATATATCTACACCTCTCACGGAAACACTGTTTTTTCTGGCAGCCGTATAGGCTGTCATGAAAATTGATGTCAAGAGTTGGTATGGGACTTCATTTTTGTAATTGTTAACTTTCAACTTCATCGCTGGTGAAGTTTTTTTAAAAACTATTTCGTAATTGTTTACTACAGTTAAAATATATTATAGCGGACGTACTCTTGATGTCCCTGTGCGCGATGGCGCGCGCGTGCAGCTCGCGCACGGCGGACAGCAGCTGCTTGGTGTACCTGCGCACCGTGTGCTCGGCCAGCGCACCCGACGTCGCCACCAGCGCCTCCAGCGAGCCCTCCACGCACAGCTCCATGAACAGCAGCATCTCCTCCTGGAACCGACAAACTTATGCTAACTACTAATAGCTCGTGGCTGAATACTTCTAGCAGCACGGATCCAACTTCGAAGCTAAGCTGCTCTTGCTAAGGTCTGTCCGTGGATGGGTGAGCATCCATTAGTATCGCGCTCACCCTGTGCAGCTCGCAGCCGTAGTAGCGCACGAGGTGCGGGTGCAGCACGCCCTCCAGCACCTTGAGCTCGTTGGCGGCCCGCTGCAGCGCGCGCCGGTCGCCCGCCCCCACCGACAGCTCCTTCATTAGTATGCAGTAAGCACACAGCGCTCACCCTGTGCAGCTCGCAGCCGTAGTAGCGCACGAGGTGCGGGTGCAGCACGCCCTCCAGCACCTTGAGCTCGTTGGCGGCCCGCTGCAGCGCGCGCCGGTCGCCCGCCCCCACCGACAGCTCCTTCATTAGTATGCAGTAAGCACACAGCGCTCACCCTGTGCAGCTCGCAGCCGTAGTAGCGCACGAGGTGCGGGTGCAGCACGCCCTCCAGCACCTTGAGCTCGTTGGCGGCCCGCTGCAGCGCGCGCCGGTCGCCCGCCCCCACCGACAGCTCCTTCATTAGTATGCAGTAAGCACACAGCGCTCACCCTGTGCAGCTCGCAGCCGTAGTAGCGCACGAGGTGCGGGTGCAGCACGCCCTCCAGCACCTTGAGCTCGTTGGCGGCCCGCTGCAGCGCGCGCCGGTCGCCCGCCCCCACCGACAGCTCCTTCATTAGTATGCAGTAAGCACACAGCGCTCACCCTGTGCAGCTCGCAGCCGTAGTAGCGCACGAGGTGCGGGTGCAGCACGCCCTCCAGCACCTTGAGCTCGTTGGCGGCCCGCTGCAGCGCGCGCCTGTCACCCACTCCCACCGACAGCTCCTTCATGGCGAGCAGCTGCCCGCTCTCTGTGTTCACTACCGTGTACACCTGAAAGAAATGGTGACGTTTTAATACTAACGTATTTGTAGTATTTCCAGTGACTCTATCGAACAAATTCCTGTACCCTAGCAGGCACTGATGGGGTTCCGTCTCATTTGCTGATATCTCTTCAGGCGCGCGTGAGACACACACCGCCGACTCGGGCCTGGTTGTTTCAGACGTCGAGCCACCCATCGCTCGCCATCCGCAGGCCACATTTGTAGTCTATGGTGCAAGTTTAATGCCGAACACTTCGCGATCATTTGTACGGCAAACCCGAAGGCGGCTACTTCCAATTTTGCCGACCAAATGATCGCGACTATGGCGTATCCGCACAGATGACACTCAAAAATATAGCGTATCGTTGTAATCTATTTGCCGTTTTTATCTCTGCCGATTTGTGAGTTTTGTAACCACATACCGAAACCCTCTTCAGTACACCTAATTCTCATGTGATACGTTCGATACTTTGGTGTTACAACGTTGATCAATCTTGAAGACTGCGTCATGATTAACATCGGTATGTCCTGTAGGTGCCACCTCGGCGCCAGCACGTGCGCAGCGGGCACTTTCTGCTAAGTGCTTTATTTATTTATTTACTCAGCTTCAAATTGCTCATATTTTTGGCAGAGTTTGTCTCGCTCATGCCCCGGTAACATGCCCATGACGAACTTATCTAGAAGGTGACCCGCCATATTTTCCAACGGCATATTTTTTAAGTAACAAGGCCTCGTAACCTCGCGGCCCACTGCGAGTGCGTCTCACCAGATTGATGCACAGCTGTATAAAACTTATACCTCTCCGCAAAACCACAGTGCTTCAGCACAAGGTGATCGTCCAAGATGTTCAGAATGTCATCATAGTTCTCGTATCCAATCTTCTGGCAAGGCGAGATGATACGTGTTCTCTGTGAGTGCGCTTAACTGTACCGCTTTTCTCTTCACTCCAGCTTTATCGTTATCTTCGCCAAAATCGTTGGCAATGAACCATTGCTGAATCCGCCCCTTGTAAAGATGAGAGGTGTGATGATCAAATTGAATATAGCTCCCAATATTGACTTTACACCAAACATGTATTTATATTTAACTAGCTGACCCAGCAAACGTTGTTTTGCCATATAATAAAATAAAAACAATATTTAGGGGTATGAATGATGTTCTATATATATATAAAAGAAAGTCGCAGGTGAAATGTAGCTTTCTATTGGTGAAATAATTTTTAAAATATAAAACTTAAAGCTAAAATACTTATTAGCTGTATCCCGCGGTTTCACCTGTCTGCGCCATTTATTCTTTCTGGCTCAGTGTTCTTTCCTTCATCTCCTAAGGATCATAGCTTGATGTTAAATAATTATGGTTCTGGTATCCTGGTACTTTGTTAGTCTTCAAGCACAATTCCAGCCCCAGAAATGCTTCCACATGTTTATGGTCTGCTGGTACACGTGAATCCTTACTTACAAATGTTTGACAGGTACGAAACAAAGGCCTTTATGGAAAATGATTCATCTTTCATAATTATGTATTCGTCGAGTTTTCATTGTTTTTAAGATATATTCTGCTATTCGGGGCGGAGACAAATCCAACGAAACAAAAAGCAAGAACATTAGTTCAGCAGATCTCGAGTTATAAGTGTTGTAACAAACCCGTCTTTGTTTTATATAAATATATAGATATAGATATAGATGAAAAGATGAATGTGGATAATTGGATATTCGTCGCTAATGTTACGTAGGGAGTTTACTGAGGTGTCAATGCAAAGATGGACTGATTCACACTGATCTATTCGAGGTTGCGCTTAATGAGTGTCGCAGACACATTTACTCACTAGTTTAGTAGGAACATATGTAACAAGTAGCCAATCATGACACGCGGTAGCTAGCATTTCGTGCCTAGAAACGCTCATAATTTATACATGTGTGCCGTTCGTACGTACAAGAATATGAACACACATGCATAAATTTATGAATGACTATCCGGCTGTTCACGTTCTTGCCTAACAGAGTGTCCCATAGGTACAGTATAGTGTGTTATGTCACGCGGGCGTCACAAGTTGCTATAATCATTATACTAGGAGTTATGAGTTATTTCACATTTTTTGTTTAATTTTATTGCATAGTTATAATAAATGCATTTGCTTTATTTATCCGTTGTTGTGGTAGGGTAGGCTAAGCCTAATTACCTATATAATAATAATAATTTATTTCAAATAAACAGATTGTAGATTCACAACTTTTACTTAAATAATATCAGGTAACACAGAAGTGTAGTCTACAATACGATGGGTGAAGCTCTGTCCTCCTAGCTAGGCTACAAAATAGCCTGTGTTTAGGAGACACAGTTTTGATCCCCAAATACTAGTTGGCTATGATACGTGTTACATGTGCAGATTGGCAAGATTGATAATAATTAACAAATGGCTATACAAGGAAATTCTACAATGAGTAAATAATAAAATAAAAACAACTGTGGCATGCAATGGTGGGTTTGGGTGTGTTTCGCGTCTGTGTGTGTGTGTGTGGGTGTGTTTCGTGTCTGTGTGTGTGTGTTTCGTGTCGGTGTGTGTGTGTTTCGTGTCTGTGTGTGTGTGTGTGTGGGTGTGTTTCGTGTCTGTGTGTGTGTGTGTGTGTGGGTGTGTTTCGTGTCTGTGTGTGTGTGGGTGTGTTTCGTGTCTGTGTTTGTGTATGTTTCTTGCGCGTGTGTGTGCGTATCAGTGGGAGTATTTAGTGAATGTTGTCATTAGTTAGATAATTTTCGGTTTCGTCATAGTTTAGGTTTGATATGAATGAACGGACAGACTTTTTACAGTTGAAAAGAGACAAGCCGTGGACTGGTAAATGTGAGTTGATTTTGTTATACAAAGATGGACCAAGGTATAAATTGTTGCCGTACATTAAGTACATTGCACGCTCTGTATAACTCATAGGTTGGAAAAAGAATCGGCCGAAAGGTAGAAACCTTCAAAATAGCTCTGTGAGCAGTCTCAAGGGGCTTTAATATAGTTTTAGCAGCGCCTCCCCAGCAGGTGATACAATAAGTGAGGATTGACTGGCATAGTGCGAAATATACATTACGGATGATTGAAGGGTTAGCTACATGTCGTAAGTTTTTAAAAATATAAATCAGTTTCCGGACACGTCCTGAAAGAGCGCTAATGTGTGATTTGAAGTTGAGATTTTTATCTAAAACAATTCCAAGATATTTTATCTGATCAACTAGTGTGAGAGTAGGCAGTGGCGTGCCTAGGGTTTCAAAATAAGGCAAGCCCAATAAAATTTTAACCGATTTCAAAAAAAGAAAGTTCAGTTGGAATCGTCTATCTTTCTTAAGAATTTTTTTAATTACATCAGAGTAAAATTTTGGTGATCGTTTTAATTCTACCAACAATTGTTTTTCATTAGCTATCATTGATAATTCGAAAGACGCTCTTGAACTTGTGTATTTCTCAGATAGGTATGGATACTTTTAAAGAGACGAAAAAGCACGTTCCGCCGAAGAACTTGTAGCCGGAATAGTTACAACAAGATACGCTAACTTTAACAGCTCGGGAAAGGCATCTTCGAGGTTATTCTCATGAATGAAATCAATTAATTCGAAAACATTACGATCTTTCAGATCAGGACTAGAATACAAGGCTTTTTAATGTTTGTTTGTCGAAATAGTTTGCATGCCTTTTAATGGCGCCAGATATATTATTTAAATCATTATAACCAGGTGTATTCCAAACGGAATCTTCATTCGAAAAAAATATGCGGCACTAGCAATACAACTTATTAGTGTGCGAACAGCCAACAATCCAACTAATTTTATACACTGATCTGTTAAATTTTCGTTTATGCGATTTACTAGTCTGAGAAATACACAGATTAAGCGTCGGTTTTAATGAAGAAATTAACTGTTTTTTCTGAGCAAAATTTAAAGATTTTACCTTATCTTCGCCAATCAAAACATGAACGTATTTTAAATCCTCATAAGGTATAATTACCTCCATTGTTGTAGGTAAGTCACCAAAACAATTGTATCACTGAGAAATTCTAAGAAAACACACTAAAAACTTTCAAAACAAAACAAAACTCAAGCAAATGAAACTGAAGTTAGTTGCACTCGGGTGTCAGGAGCTACTTACGCAGAGTTGCAGTGTTGTCATTTAGGCAAAAAAAAAACGCCAGGTATATGAAAAATCTAGCTAGATGTCGCATTTTTTTTATTTTTAAGATATTGCTTGAATATTTAATTTCGTTATTTCAAAAAGTCGCTAGTTTTTATTGTTGCTAAATCTTAAAAAAAGTTTCCAAACTCGTTAAAAATCTCCAAGAGCTCACAACATCGCTAAAACAGTAACACTGCAGAGTTGGCAAGGTGACAAGGTCACACATACGCCTGCAACTTCATAGGCATGCACGGCTTAAATCTTCCATACTGATCCATTTGTAGACGCACAAGCTTCTAACTCATTATACGGCACATCGCTATAAGTGTGAAAGTGACAGAGAGTGTATTTGAAAGCCCGGCAAAAGCCGGTGCGTGTAAGCAAGCTAGCTATATGTACATGCTGCAAATACGAAACTCTGCGCGCGAACAATCGCGATGTGTAGTAGTGTGGCATAGGTAGATACTTTGTGTTATTTTGACAGGAATTAAGCGCGCGAACTTTTAAATAGTTCGGGTTTGATATTGATTCTCTATCGAGCATTTTAGCAAGGCATTTTAGTAAGGCTTTTGGGCTTATATGAAGGTACCGCCACTGAGAGTAGGACATGGACAGTTTATATGATCTTGCGTAGAACAAGTGTGAGCTTTTATGGAGAAGTTACTTTTCGGTTGAGAAGCAGTGCTCACAGAAAAGTGGATGTAACATGTTTTTGCTGTATTGAGAGTTAAAGAGTGTGAATTGAGCCAGTTCAGGACACAATTAAGACCATGTTGTGTCATTGTTTGTAGATCTGACCACGCGTCCGCAGTGAATGTAATTGCAGTGTCATCTGCAAAACATACGATTTTTTAATTTGGAATATCGAGATTACAGAGATCGTTAATAAATACCAAGAAAAGTGAGGGGCCTAAGACGCTGCCCTGTGGAACGCCATATTCTATAGGAAGTTCCTCGCTCTTGTGGTTACCTATAACAACGAATTGTTTACGATCAGTGAGATAACTTTTGAAAAGTTCGAGTGGAAGCCCTCTGATACCAAGACCTTCCAATTTATTTAGTAGGTTAGGGATGGGAACCGTATCAAAGGCTTTCTTAAGGTCGAGGAAAATTGTTAGCACCTTTTTTCTGTTATTTAAATTACCAACCACGTGATTGACTAAGTCATTAACTGCGTCACAAGTAGATGTATTTGAACGAAAGCCGAACTGCTGTGGTGATAATAATTTAAAATGCTCAAGGTAGCGCATGAGTCTCTTATTCAGTAAACGTTAAAGTACTTTGGATAGTGCACTTAAGGCAGCTATAGGTCTGTAGTTACTAGGTACGGCCCCATCCCCACCCTTAAAGATAGGGTGAATAATTGCAGTTTTAAAAGAATTAGGAAAGGTAGCTGACTGAAAGCAAAGGTTAAACAAATAACACATAACAGGGGCAAGAACCCACGCATATCTTCTCAAAAAAGAAGAAGATATTCCGTCCCATCCGGTAGCAGCAGTGACTCTCAGTGAGTTTATGGTAGATACAACTTCTTCCGGGTCTGTTTGTTCAAGCACAAATGACTTGTCACAGGAAATTTGGGGTGCCATTCCTAATTGTGTTCGGTTTCCACGAATTTTGTCTGCAAGGTTCCTTCCAACGCTGACGAAATATTGATTAACATTAGTGCAAGACTGAGTAGGTGAAAGTGAGTTTGAAATTAAATCAGTGGAAGTGTTTTTAGTTTTAGTCATATTTGTTGTTTTTTATAGTATCCCATAGTTTTTTAGTATTGTTTATCGCCTTGTCCAGTTCTTGTGTATCATATTTCCTTTTAATCTTCTTTAGGAGTACTGAACAAAAATTTCTGTATCGTTTGTATGTGATGGATAAGGTTTCATTTTCAGGTGTGAGTTTTAGCTTCCTATGCATAGAATCACGATTACGGATGCACCGCAGTAAGCCTGGAGTAATCCAGGGTTTAAGTATTTTTTTACGTGAAGGGATTTTTGTTAATGTTGTGTGTTGATTTATAATTGTGTTTAATATTTTGACAAGGTTTTCGACAGCTGAATTAGGGTTCGAATTATAAAAAATTTAAGAAAGATCTAGATTTTTCATAGCCGTGTCAAGATTAATGTAATCCAGCTTAGCAAAGGTGTTCTGGGGGGAATCAGAATCAGAATCAGAATCAGAATATCATTTATTTTGCAAATATGGGTAATAAAAAGTGGGTAGTAGTGAGTTTACATAGAGTTCTGCCATATTTTACCATTCGGCATGCAAACATTTTCATTATATAACGCAATTAAAAAATTTAAATATATTACAAAATTAAATTAATTATCATATCATTCTCATTAAATAGATTATTACATTTCAAAATTTCATTTAAACGTCAGCCTCATCATTACATTATACCTAAATTTAATATAATAAATTTAAATTGTCAATAAAGTACGTATATATATAAGAAATAAAAAATCGTCAAACAAACATTAAAATTCCAGGTCATAGACAAAACATCATTCAGTTATAAAAATAAAACAACAACAATACAATAGTAATTCATTAATTAAAAATTCGAGGTAATATTTATTTATTAAAATTGTCCGTTAAAAACTCAGTTACACTATAGTATGCCTTATCTATTAGTAATTTACGTAGTCTACTTTTTAAATTCACCGTATTCAAGTATTTCCAAGTACTTGGCAGTTTATTATAAATAACTGGGGCCATGCAGTAAATACTTTTGCGCATCATAGTGGTTTGACACGGTACATTACATAATTTTGAATTGTCACGTCTATTTCTTGGGTATAAGTCCGCGACACGTTCAAAACGATTTGGATTATTCTTAACAAGCTACTTCTAGAATATAGATACAAGGGAGTGTTAATATGTTGTACTGTTTGAAATACGGCTTGCAACTGTCGGTGGTTTTTAGTTTAAACATTGACCGGAGACAGCGTTTTTGTGCCTTAAATGCTGTCTCTTTATCGGTGGAGTTCGCCCAGAAGAACAATGGTCAGTAACTGTCGAATCATAAATAAACGTTATGGTTTTAGACTTACAGCGGAGCGGAGCGGGAATATGGAAAACACGCCAATGATTGTTGACTAGTTCACATGTCTAACTCGTAAACCCACGTCTAGTCACCAGTAACAAATTGATTCGTGAATGTTGTATCGGAATTGAGGCGTTCTAGCAGGTCCTCAGCGACTCTTTTGCGATTGACTTTTTGGAGAAAATTCAGGTCTTTTGGGACTAGCTGAGCGGCAACATGTTTCATACCCAAGTGCTTATTTAAAATGGTACGGGTCGACTCGTGAGACAGACGGCTATCTCTCTCAAACTTGAATGAGGATTTTCAGTCACTTTTTCCCTCACTTTTGCGATGTTAACTGCAGTTGTAAACGTTGATGGCCTACCAGAGCGAAGCAAATCTTCCATAATATTTTGACCGCTTTTGAACACTTTGATCGTGTTTTTGATAAAGTCGATTCCCCGTCAGCCTTTTGAAACATTTCAGTAACTCCTAACGAAATTCCATTGGCGATGCAAAATTTAAGACTAACTATTGGTTCTATGTTTTTGTCCATTATGAAAGGGGAATGCCGATTTTAGGCCTTGCAATGCCCAAGAAATTTAATTTACTATAAAAAAATATGTAAATTTTACGTACTTAATTAACTCTTCTATTTACGACGCGATACAAGTTAGCAACATTTTTTTAATAAAAAATAAATATTGAAACGATACAACGAAATAAACAGACATTTGCTAGGTTGCCAATTTAAAAACTGTACAAAATAAAGATTTGTTGCAAAACATTTACACATATTTGTACTTTATTTATTCGTTCTTTTGTTTATAGAAGTCCCAATGCATTTTATGTTAATATATATTTAGATTTGTATACAACTTACAAAATATAATATAATGATTTTAAAATGATCTACATAATGCACCGATCGATACTTTGTGCAATGGCAACACTAAAACTTGTCAGTTGACAATATTAGAAATGTCATTGTCAAATCAAATGTAATATTAGAATTGTCACTTTGTTTGCATTTGCATCAGAGTGATTCGCTGCGTGTATTTTGCTATTAAAATCGATGTTTTGACTCCTGTTCTGATAATGACAACCAACAACAATTTAGCTTTAATATGTTATGTAGGAAGAGTTTTCAATAACTTTTTAATACTTGTGTAGGGCACATTAAAAAATCCTTATAATTTGGAAACTCCAAGTTTTTTTTCAATAATTTTCTTTTATCAATATATTATTTTTACTAATATTAACATCCGATGTTACTTGTGGGCACTCAGGGCCTAAATCACTATGGCGGCTTGGCATACCCCTTTGCAATACGCACTAAAAACAAGCACTGCATTTAATCCAAATTATACTTCTAACTCACACTCTGCGCTAAAATGGAAAACAGTTGTGCCAATTTGTAACGGCAAAAAAGATGTATATGGAACCATAAACAAATCATCCATTCCCGATACTTTTTTGACTGAATGTATTTTGATTTTTGCTCAAATATGTAGGTCCAAAGAATTAAGGTTAGGTTACGTCAGCATTTTCGGATCAGCAAGACTATGGAAGGGACTGAATGACCTACCTTCCCGAAGGTGCCGGCGCCTATCTTGAGGCCCCTCTGCCACTTGAAGGTGAGCTGGCGCAGCTTGGGCTCGTAGCTGGTGAGCGGGGCCCCCAGCACGTGGCCCACGCTTTTGTTGGAGCGCAGTCTCTCATCTCGTTCCTGGTCTACTCGCTCTATGGCAGCTAAGACTCGTCGTCTGTGTGCTGAAAACAAAATGCTTAGGATGAGAACATTCTTAAAATTAAGGGTAGGTACTCAGAGACATTATAACGGGCGGACACAGCAAAGAACCAGGGTTTTGTACGGTTTCACTAGCGGCCACTATCGAAAAGTCAACAAGACTGCGAGAGAGTGCATTGGTGAATCGGACACTGAAGTTTCGGTACCCCGATGGTCACTTAGTTATACACCACGTCGCAGCGAGAGGAAGTGGTCAATTGGTGGTTACGGTATAGCTATATTGTGTGGTTGCAGACAGAATAACTGGGTGGTGGCAGCGGCGACACGTTACCGTGGCAGTCGGGCTCGGGGTAGCGCAGCGGGTTGGGCTCGCGCGCGGGCGGCGTGGGCGGGCCGCCCGCCTCGCGGCTGGCGCTGCTCGGGAACGGGCTCTGAGGACACGCGGTACACTAGTCAGTCAGTTAGATGATAAAAAATAATGGATATTTAATTTTTCTTTTACACAGTATTTTATTGTTTACAAAAATAAGAGGCTACGTACGGGCAGGCGCGGGCGCGGGCGCGGCGAGTGCGCGGGCGGCGGCGCGGGGCGCGAGCCCACCACGTGCGAGATGCAGCCGTCCATCAAGCTCTTCAGCTCCTGCGCACCACACCCGTTGTTACTGACACTTCGTTTGTTATTATACTAACAAGCTTACATATTGTACGATCCTTTGCTAGACCATACATTACTTATAAATGAGGAAGGAATGAAATAAAAGAAGATAAAGTTCATAACACTAATGTATTGTCCCAAAGGTACTTAACGTAAAATGAGCTTAATGGACTGATGGTGTGGAAATGACGTGAGTGACGCGGCCATTGTTGGCGGTAACGAGAACGCCTGGCTGACTTGATAGCACAACGCGAACTGAACTGATTATTATGACATAAAATGAATGTGTGGCGAAAACTGCTGAATTGCAGAATGTGCGGTTGCACCGTACACATATCTTAGTGATAGATTACATTATCTTGCAAATAAGTCACAAATTATTTCAATCGCGTTTCATTTTTTTTTTTTTTTTCAAATTATACTAGATGAGGCCGGTGCTGTCTAGCTAATTACACTGAGAAGAAACACCGAAATAAATTTAGAGGTCAAAGTCAGGTTACAGACTTTGTTCGAAGGAATCACCGCTGGCCTGGAACGCAAAAGGCATTAGGAGGAACACGGGAGCGGAAGTTTTCATCCATAAAAAAAGGCAAAGACTCTTTAAAATCCTGTGTAAGGGATTTGATTTGGAACCTTATTGTTTAATATCTAAGGTGATCTTTTGAGAAAAGCACCACACAGATTTGTGCGGACCTGTTCAGACACTGCAAGTATTTGTCAGCTATCAGAACATTTTATGTAAAAGCAGAATTTAACAGAAAAAGCTGAAAAGTTATTATTAATATGATCTCGTTGTTTGTCGAAGATACATGTAGATATTTTTTTATGTTCACCAACATTTATTTACACTGATTTCTTCTTGATATGAAACTGGTAAAACATGAACAATATAATCTATACTAATACTAGCTGCCTCAGCAAACGTTGTATAAAATTCTCGTTTGATAACATCTTGCACAATTTCTCGCACGTCATCGCTGGTCACTGATTTATTCTCAGGAGGAGAATTAAGGGCGGGTCTTTTATTAAACCTTGTGGCAGATTTACGAACTGGAGTGCAATCTTTATTTGAAGAGTTAGGAGTCGGTTTTTTGAAAAAACTGAGCATATCCATTTGCAATATTCATCAGAGGCGGCGGAAATATGCGGTGTACAACCAAAGTGATAATTCAAATTACATCTCATGCAAGAAATGGATTGATTACTGACTCTTTTGTTTACGCCGGTGCAGCATCCCTATCCTATGATGGCGAAGTTGAGGCCATGATTATGATTTTGCGAACCCGAAGTGCAACTATTATTATGTATACTTAAATGTCCTTTCATTGGCATTGTTCGTTGAGTTGTTGAGCTCCTTATTGGTTCAAAGTTGAGCTACTCGACTCTGACCAAGGTTTGCACTGAGTGGACAGGTCCACTCAAAACTGTGTGGTTCCTTCTTAAAAAGACCACTTCAGACACCAACCTACATGGTTCTCATATAATTTGACCAGTACAATTGTATGGACTTCAAAAGAGAACTTGACCTCTGAGTTTGTTTCGGTGTTTCTTCTCAGGGTAGTCGGCTAGGAAACTCCGGCCTCATCTAGTTTAGAACGGGCAAAAAAGGTTGACGTGTAAAAGTGTTTTTTACAACCTACTTATAAAATAATAGTTTGTTGTCGCGATCAAGATTTTTTGAACACAAGCTCGCGACAAGACGTTGTAAGTCCGCGGTGTACAGCGTCGCTTACGCGTTTTACTTAAACATCCTAGGTCAGAGGTTAGTGACGGTAATTTGTTATTTCAAATTAACAAAAATGTTCAAATATTCACCAACTACACGGTTAATCCACTAAATCACTGCACTGTTTGATAATAGGAACTTATTAAATCGATATTATCTCAAAATCCGAATCAGGGACTCGTTTTACACACAGGTAGTGAATAAAATTGTTTGGAGCAGTTTTACTTAGATGTTTATTCTATTCTTTTCTATTCTATTCTATTCTACTGTACGGTGGCTTATAATTTATACAAATATACAAAAACTTACCTCAAACTCCTCATCACTGAGATGCTTTGTATTTCGCGGGTCGCAGGCCAGCATTAGAAATTCTAATCCTTGACTAGCCCATCTGTAACAATACTTATCTGATTAGCTTTATATACATTTTGTTATTTTATTTTATTAGGGACTAGCAGCGTCCCGCGGTTTCACCCGCGTAGTTCCCGATCCCTCAGGAATACGGGGAAAAATATAGTCTATGTTACTCGCTGATAGTTAAAATTGAACCAGTAGTTTCGGAGCTAATTCGGTATAAAAAACAAACAATAATTTCCTGTTTAAAGTATTAGAATAGAATAGAATACTCTTTATATTTTTTTTTATGGGGGGTTGCTTTAGACTCTAGTCTAGGTCAGAGTTGACAGAGATAAAGTCGACGATGGAGTAAGCTATTTATTTATTTTATTTGGGAAAACCAACAGTTACACACTTTTCTTAACTAAGCATAAAAAAACTTAAAACGTATAATAATTATATGTGTAGCTCACGACGTTATCCACATCTTAGATAATACAATTTTATTTAGAAACTTTTTGCATGCGAATGAAACTTGAAAGACAAAAGGAGAGAAAAAAAAAAAGAGTAATTGTACTAAGCTAATTTACATGTTCTACTTATCGGAGCTATTAATTAATTTTACTAAAGAGCTTCTAAAGCTACTAGCAGACAGTGAGAACAGATCCAAATCACCAGATAATGTATTAAATTTTTTTGCTATACGGCGAAGAGGTGCGCGCACACCAGCGTTAGTGCGGCAGGTAGAGATTGCGAAAAGCGGACGAGCGCACACCTTTCGCCGAATGACAGTCCTCGGAACAACATAGCTTAACTTATTAATAAGATGCATGCAGTCATATCTGTTATTACACAAGTCATATAGAAACTTAGTTTCGAGAAATAGGCGTCTAGTTTTTAAGTTTAATAGCTTAATTTTCTTATGACGTGAACTGGGGGAACTAATATTACCTCGACAACGATAGCGCATAGCTTTCAAAAATCTTAATTGTACCTTTTCTAAGCTGTCTACGTACTTTTGGTATAGGGGGTTCCAAATTAATACAGCGTATTCGAGTTGTGACCTAACTAGTGATTTATATAAGTGAATATAGGTCTCAATACGCTTAAAGTCTAGTGCAGTTCTCATAATAAAGCCGTACATACGATAGGCGTTACTAAGAATTTTTTGTATGTGCTGATCTAGATGTAACTTATTGTCAAGTAGTATTCCTAGATCCTTCACAGATGTGACTTTATGAAGAACAGCGTTGTCTAATACGTATGTATTTTTAATAATGTTTTTATTTTTTTGTAAAAGTTATAGAAACGCATTTCGATGTACTTAATTGAATTTTATTTTCTACTCAGTAACTGGAAAATCTATGAAGATCCTCTTGGAGCAACATACAATCATGATAGTTCCATATTGTTCTGTAAATTTTAAGGTCGTCTGCATAGAGAAGGAATTTCGACTGCGTAAAACAGCACCCAATGTCGTTAATAAAAAGAATAAAAAGAAGAGGTCCTAAAATAGAGCCCTGGGGTACACCAGAAGTAACGCTTTCGGAACTGGATTGATAACCTTTAATCACAACTTTTTGTGATCTGTTTGACACATATGATGCAAACCAACGAAGCAGATCTCCACGAATGCCATTATATGCCAGCTTTTTGAGAAGTAGGTCATGATCCGCCTTATCAAAAGCTTTCCGAAAGTCTGTGTACACTGCATCTATTTGTACCTGTTGATCCATATTAGTAAACAAATAATCTGTAAAAGTTAACAAATTTGTTACGGTTGATCTTTTTTGAACAAATCCATGTTGTTGAGTGAGAATAATATTATGTAATGTTGGATATATTGCTTTGTGTACAAGTCTTTCGAAAACCTTAGATAAGGTAGACAGAATAGAGATAGGGCGGTAGTTTTCAACGTCATGTTTCGAGCCTGTTTAGTGTACTGGCGTTATATTGGCTCGCTTCCAAATTTCCGGAAATGTACCTTCACTAATACGTTTGTTGTAAATAATGTGTAGTGGAGCACATATCTCATTGGCTGTTTTTTAATAAAGTATGCTGGTACCCCATCTGGACCTGGGCCTTTCGTTATATCTAATGAATTTAAAACTTGTAAAATTTGGTCAAGGCTAAAAGTGATATGATTAAGTATGACACAATTTTCTGCATACGTATTAAGAGGCAACCATTCATTACTATCAAAAGTGGTAGTTTCGTAGACCGACTGAAAGAATTTTGAAAACAGATTACAAATAGCATTAGGGTCACTGGAGCTTTCATTTTTATAGAACACAGTGGCTGGTATACCAGCATTTACTTTTTTGTTGGCAACATAAGTCCATAGATGTTTCACATTTTTTCTTATGCTATTTTCTACATCATTTTTATACTTAGTATAAATCTTTTTACATTCTATCTGAAATCTACGTCTTAAAAAAGAGAATTGGTCATAGTTCGAAAGGTTTTCATACGTTTTCCATTTAATCCAGGCTTTATTTTTGTTATTGAATATACGTATGAGCGATTTAGAGAACCAAACTGGGAATTTGGGTGATTTAGTACGACTAATGGGAGTGTGTTTTTTAATTAAACCTAATATAATATTATAAAACGTATCTACACACTGCTCTACTGGGAGACAATTCAGGACCTCACTCCAGTTAATATTGCTAAGGTTTAAATTAATTTATTCATAATCTGCTTTATAATAATTGTATTTTAATGTTTTAGCTTGCAAGAGACTTTTATGTTTTGAAATGTAAGTTATAGTGGTATAAAAAGGAGGATGATGATCATCAACAGGTAGTAATGTACATGACGGTCGGGATGTGACGCAGTCTGTGTTGCTAATTAATAAGTCTAGGGTACGATTATTGTTGTTTAAGATATTGTTAAACTGCGCGGCGTTCAGTAGCGACATAAAGTTAATCATATGTTCGCACAGTGATGAACTGCCATTGCAATATAGACCTACAGTATTGTGAGTACTTGGATGCCAGCTAATATCTGGCAAATTGTAATCGCCAAACAGAAAAAACGTGTTGATGTTTTGTTTATCTAATGTTCTATGTAAAAGGTTATAATGAGATAGGTAGACTTCCTCGGGTGTTTTCGGAGGTATATATGCTCCACTAATTACATAATTATCATTATTATTCGTACCTGGAAGTTGTATAAGAACGTGTTCAATGTGAGGGGTAGTAGGCACATTAAATGGTAGAAGGGTGGAGCGTAGGATTTTTAGTACCGCGACTAGAACTCCACCACCTTCTTTTTTGTTAGTGAGGACTCGGTTACGATCACATCTATGTATAAACTACGTAGCGATCGTCTATAAACTCGCTATCGAAAATTTGCGGCGTGAGCCATGTTTCTGTCAAGATTATTATGTCATAGCAATTACATAATATATTCATATACAAGATATTGAGCTTCGTCCGCAGCTAAGCTAACCCAGAAGAAGACTGTTCACTCTAACATTGAAGGGATTAGGGCTGAATGTTTTTGGAAACACAGACGCGGGTAGATATTTCTACTCCTTTGCAGTGCGCATTATAAAAGACGCTTGTTGCTAATTGGTGGAATAGCAACAACTCAACAAGGAACATGGTACATTCTTGGTATTATGGATGGTCACCCATACACAAACTGTAATTATTACAATTGGCTGAAACTACTTAGCCACGAGCTTCTATAGAGCGGAACTGTAAAGTAACATAGGACACGGGCAGAAAAAGAACAACAAAGTAGCAAGCGGACCTGGGCCGAAGCCCCCGGCCCCTGTCGCAGCGCTCCACCACGAACAGCATCCAGCAGCGCGCGAACTGTATGACGCCGCGCGCCACCCGCGCCGCCCAGCGCCGCTCCTCGCCCGCGGGCGCCGGCGCCGCGCGCGCCTCCGCCGCCGCCGCGCCGCCCGCCTGCTGCCCCGACAGCAGCAGCTCGATGCTGCTCTGACTCTGCGGAGACCATCACTATGTTAAACTGACTGCGGTTATCAACAAACAAAGAAAAGATAATGGTGGCACTAAACAAACATTTCACAAAATGATTTATTGTTGTGTGTATTTTTGGACATATTGTTATGTAGACAAACAAAGTATATCGAAAGCAGCTTGTATGAGATTAAGATGACTCTGAAGCAGCTTAATAACAACAAGGTGTCGGGTAGGCGGGGTATTACGGCCGAAATCCTGAAGGCGGGTTAAAAATCGGTCCCAAAGGCCTTTCAGATCGCTGTAAGAAGCGTGCGTTGCTGTGCGTCGCCCGTACACCAAGCATCGCCGGCTCCGTATCAGCCCTCCGGATGCGCAGGCTAAGGAGGTGGAGCTGTACGAGGAATACACAGCGGCGAAGTCCGCCCTCCAAGTGAGGATTTTGCGGGCCAAGGATCTGGCTCACGGTGAGATGCTGAAGTCTCTGGACGGGAACCCGTGGGGACGACCCAATAAAATGGTGCGGAAAAAACTCCGCACCTGGGTTCCCTCGTTATCGCAGACTCCGGCCCTAGCTGGTGGAGGACGTGGTGACCACTCTGTTCCCTTTGCGAGGGGACCATGCTCCCGTGCCCATGACTCCGCCACCCGCGGTACCTGATGCGGACCACACCGACGACGACGATACTCCGAAGATGACCGAGGTAGACCTGAGAGCGGCGGTATATAGGCTAAAAGTCAAAAATACCGCCCCAGGACCCGATGGCCTGGGTCCTGGCCTCGGAAGCTCTCGGGCCTACAGTGGCTCCTAAGCGCATGCTTGAAGAGGGGCCAGTTGCCACTTCTTTGGAAGACCGGGAAACTGGTCCTCATTGAGAAGCCAGGGCGCCCAGCGGACTCTCCGTCCGCATACCGGACCATCGTGCTGCTCGACAAGGTGGGCAAGCTCTTTGAAAGAGTAACTGCATACCGCTTTCCCATCCAAAAAAAAAACCCCTTCGTCAAGCACCTGGTGTTGGGCCGGATCTGGCGGAGAACCAGTTCGGTTTCCGCACGTGGCGCCTGACGGTGGACGCCATCATGCGCGTGGGATCCCTCACGACGGGGGAAGCGATTTTCCGGGCGAGGTGGTCGTGGCGGGTTGAAAAAAGGACTCTTGAAACTGTTCTATTTCACCATACTAAAGTGGGAAACGCCACAGGCATGGAGCAGAGGTGGGGTGGTACTCTTCTTTGAGAAGGGAAGACAATGGTTCATCATCTCACTTCTGAGCCATGTCTACAAGTTGTTTTCCAGAGTCATCACGAATCATCTCGCGCGCAGGTTACATACACTGCGGCAGGTTATACAAAAGATCTAAGAGTATAATCTGCTCCTGTGCTTAGCTTTTATGAACTACCAGAGAGGGCAATGCTCAGAGTTTCCTTGCGTGATCGAATCAGGAATTATGATGTCCGCAAGAGAACTAAGGTTACCGAAAAACCCTTAGGATCGCTAAGCTGAGTGGGCAGGGCACAATGCTTGCAAAACAGATGGTCGATGGCGCGGTCTCCTACAATGTGGACCTCAGACCTGGTGAGAGTCGCGGAGAGCCGATGGATGTGACACGCACAGATATGTACAGCGAATTATTAACTTAAAACGGCATTTATGGATTGCAATAAGGTGGGCAGTTGTATGTTTCCGCTGTGTACTGACCTGATTCTCCCCGAAGTGATGTATGTTATCGAAGAGGCGCTCGTCGAACACGCTGTTCTCGTAGTCGTCCACGATGCTGTCGGCCCGCAGCAGGCGCGTGCGGCGCGCGGGCGGCGACGGCGGCGCGGGGGGCGCGGGCGGCGCGCGGGGGGCGCGCGGGGCGTCCGCCACCAGGCGGTGCAGCTCCTTGTGGATCTGGGGAGTGGGGGCGCCTAGTTTTAACTTTAGTCTTTTGAAGATGGGTTATAGGGAGCACGGCGTAGACTGTGCCACCTAGTGTTGCAAATCTGAAACTTTTACGTTGTAAATATTTGACCTGTGCTGCCACCTATAGTTGTTGCACCCTCCGTTTAGGGGAACGTGCACGAAGTAGACTGTGGCATCTAGCGTTACAAATTTAAAATTTATAAGTAAAATATCAACTGAGAATGTATTAAAATCAAATTCATGAGCGCTACAACAAAGGAAACAACGTGACTTACCTTCATTCTACGCTCTACATAAATAAGACGTGTCTCATGAACTTTAGATTCGGGTGGTTATTAAATAATATATCATAACACGCATATAATAAAACATTCTATTTTTACACGAATATATTAGTGCAACAAAAAGCAGCAAAATTAAGAAAAAAAGCCACACCAAAACAAGTTAGGTACACTATAAAATCAGAGAAATTCAAGTTTGAACAAACACAGGATCGAACCACTGAATTACAGCTAAAACGCTAAACGGACTTAACTCCACTAGTTTTCCTTACCTTGCTTACAATGAGAATAACAGCTGTAAAAACACAACAAACAAGCGAGAACACTAATAAAAATGGCTGCCAGGATCCAAAAAACTTGATCTAGCTAGATAGTCCTAAACGAAAATGAGCAACAATTCAACAACACAATATCTAAACAAGGGTTAAAAAACTCTGAATATTCTAAACGCCGAATCTGCAACATTTTAGCTCGTTGTTTAACACACAAGTTACAATGACATACCTTCGAACACAAACACTACCAAGATTTCTTGTTACTATGGTCGATTTTAAAAAAGGTAAAGAACACTGCATAGACAAAATAAATAATAATATGACATTCAAACAAGGCTAAAATGTTTAAGGTACCAGTTTACGGTATACAGATTGTTACGGAAATAAAACAAAATCTGAAAAGGGGTCATTGTATTCATCATTATGAACAACTTTTATTAAGGATCTAACTCCAAAATGCGGGAAATAAACTACCCCACATATTCATGTTTGCAAAAATTCTCAAGATAATAATAATAATATATTTTTTCTCACCACAATATACATACTTCTTTTTGGTCAATTTCGACAGTTATTCATTATTTAGGTAAGTATATAGGTATCGTGGGAGACAGGTGCCTAATAAGCTAGGCTCGAGGACTGTGTTTCAGGAGACCAGGAACTCAACACGCTTTTAAAATGTATTGGGAAGGTGTTTTGGCTGTAGTAACAGTTGTTCGTAAGAGTGAGTACAATGACACATTGTCAGGTTTTGCTTTATTTCTGTTACAGCCTGTATATTTTTGGAATTGTTAGTGCAAATCACACTTATGCAGTGTTCACAACGCCTATGCTGCGTTTACACACCTTCCACGCCACGCTACGTCAACGCAGCGTTCACGCAGCGTCTACACTAACTCCACGAGTCTAACCAACGTTAATGACAAAAGATCCCAAGCATCACACCACCTACACCGTTCCTACCATGGGGTTAACGGACTCATGCACGATCATGGTCTCGGGCCTGCGGCGGCGCTCCACCATGGGCGAGCGCACGGGCTGCAGGGACGAGGGGCGCAGCCTCCGCAGCGCCGGGTCCTCCGGCCGGTGGGAGTGCACGAACTTGTACAGCTCTTTGTGCAGCTGCGGACAAGTGCGTTAGGGGGGCATGCGGTTATAAGCTGCTGTGTTTGGGGGTGAAGTATTCATACATAAATATAAATAGAAGAGGCTTTAAGTCTTAAAATATGGCTGGGTGTTCTATACACCTGTAAAAAGGCCGGGAATATAACTGTAAATTAATGTATTAAGTAACAAGCAAATTAAATTAAACATGTAAATCGGAACAGTGGTTCTTGAGAAATAAAACACAAAAGAATATAGATACAGTCTGAGAAACATTAAATTTCATTACAGGTTTGGAAGTAAGATTGGAAGAAATTAATTTAGGGCTGATAAATAAATGTATGCCCTCGCCAGTGCTTAGCATTATTGAAGTATTCATCAGAACTTTCACTTTTACAGTAAAATTTATAATAAATATCTATTACTCAGTAAGGCTGGCTTCAATAAAAACATACCGAAAAAAATATTGTACATAAAAAGCTGTGTTAGCAGTTGCATATAGTGAACATAGAACGTGCATGCTTCTTATTTTATAAAATAAATCAATCAATTTCACTCGTAGACCGGCCGTGTGTCCAGAGGTCATGAAGCCTTCCCGCGGTGTACTTAGTTGGTATGCTTACGCCCGTTTAATTGGTAATTTTCAGTATTGTATTAGTAGGCCGAAACCATTAATATGAAAAAAGTTTTTGATAATAAAAGCGATAATTTTATGAAACAAACCAATTATTTTCTAACTCAGTAAGTTGCCGAGACGAGTTTAAATAACAATTATCAAGTCCAAGTTAGTGTAAGTGGGTGAGTGTTGATTTTTCTTATAAATTTATTATCTTTACCATTACGGGGTAATGGTAAAGACAATAAATCGTTCAGAGTGTGTCTTTTAACTAAAACCGTTTTAAAACGATGTCTTCTTTAAAACTTTCGTTGGCAATCATTTGTTTGTGTGCCCATAACGCATCTGACCAATATGCTGAGTACTGGACAGAGAAAGAGTTTCAACTCATATCATTATGATATTGATTGTAATTTTTTTTTTCGATTTTAATTGTAATAGAATTATTTTTAATTTATAAGAACGGAAGTACACAGAAGGATCTTCTTTTGCTTAAGAAGTACTTTCTATCAATATAATGTTAAACATAAGTAGATGAGATATGTTTCTTTTCGTTTATACGACCACGACTTCTATCAAAAACTTTTTTCGATTGCTTCCTTGATCTATAACACCGCTCAGCAATCCCAGTACCCAGGAGCGAAGGGTTCATAGACGCGATTAAACCCACTTTTTTGCAATATTACAAATATTTCGGGCTTGCCATGTGTTTGAACGAACCGTACACCGCTACCAGTACCCTTTTCTACCGAAAACATGCTTGGGTTAGTTCCTATACATCCTCTTACCTCGAAGCCCAGCTTGAACATCTGCAGCAGCAGCTCGCGCACCCTGGTGGCCACGGTCTCGTGCAGCTCGCGGTGCATCTGCTCGGACGGAGACAGGCGGCTCTTGTCCAGCACGAACTCGATGTGGCAGGTGATGAAGTCGCGGATCGCCATTATGGAGTTCTGTGGGTGGAGTGGTAAGATGTTTGGGTTAGGCAATGGTGGTGGAATCGTGAAATTATGGCTTTGGTTCGGAAACTTTGATAAATGAACCTCAAACGAGTTTAATTTAACACTTTATTTTCATTTTGATTTGTCTTACAGCAAAAAAAATAAGTTATCGTTAACGAAAGATGTTTACTTTGAACTGATGTTATGGCTACACGAAGCGCTGCACGCGGCGAAGCGAATCGCGCGTAAGTACCCTCTGATCAGTCGTGCGTAATTACATACGTGGGTAACGATCCGATGCACAGTGGTACCGCCGCCGAACAAAGGCGGTCATAAATACTGAAAATCTTATTTAAAGCTTTTTTTTCGTGGAAAGTGGTTCAGGTATAAAAACTCATAATATATTAGTGTATGTGTAAATTCATATATAATGATATATATTTGATAATTTGTTAACACGAAAAGAACAATAAAATAAATATCAAAATATTGAGTGTGCTTGTCCCCCGTTATGAAGCGTTTTTGACAATAAATCAAAACTCTTCATGTTGGGGTGTATTCTCTATGAGTCAAAAAACACAACTAGATAGACAAATGAAAAAAATAAAAATGGAAATCAATAGATATTTTACATGAAATCGACTTAAAATTAGAACTTACATAACAGATTTAAAATTAGCTAGACTTGCGATAAATCTAATATTTGCTTTGACATTGCGCTCTTTTTCTTACAGGGAAGTTTCCGAAGGCCAGTAAAAGTCTGTTAAGTAAATCTGAGTTTGTAAGTTCTCTCGACATTTTTCGAGTGTGATCTCGTTTGAAAGCTTTAAAATGTTTGTTGTTGGCTTCAGCTGCCTCTTGGGAAAGTTCCCCGATGGGCAATAAAGCATATTCACATATGACGGTAACATATTACGCGAAGTTTTACTATTAACAAAATTTCTAATTAGTAAATAGTGTTTAGTTAATTAAGCTTCTATAACAAGTGATAAAACCTCGTCTGCATTCATATCTGATGTAAAACTAGTGTCAGACTTATCAGAAGTGTCGAGCAATGTTTTCACAGAAGAGTCATCTACTTGAGATAGCTGTCTCAATCGTCTACGTTTTGATCTCTGACTAAGCTGGGAAACATCTTTTTTTGGACGCCCGCGAGATGGCCCCGCTTCTGGTTGAATTTCTTCATGAACACGTTGCTCAACGCTCCTTCTTAACTCAATACATTTTTCTACTTTCAGCCAATCAGAATACTTAAGTAATAACTTTGATTTACTCCCACCTACTTGATTCCAATAATAATCAAGACTTTTACATAAACACAGTATACGATCATGTAAATCCTTAAAGTCTATGTTCTCGAGATCACTGAATGATGACAGCAAAATTTCTAATATACCTTGGTGTTTTTTGTTTGCTTTTCCACTCACAGTACTCCAAATCTCAAAGATATATATCCTTGAGAAGGAACACTTGATCAAAGCACCTGAATAAAAAGTTTGAAATTAGTTGTAAATTTCGTAGACCCTGCTACGATTGTGTCTACGCAGGCGTAGGCCCTTTATAGCAGCTGTCGGCGCAGAATGGCGCAAATCAAAGGATAATATTTTTAAAATATACAGTCTCAACTATAATTTAAGATGGTTGCGAATGTTTGCAAAATCTTGTAAAATTTTGTAGCTCTAAGCAAAGCTATTATATTAGAAAAAATATACAATAAAATATGTATGGCGTAGCACGTAAATAGTACAAATATTATGCTGACAATTTATTCAAAATAAATGTGACAAACATACCTTGCTCTTGAATTTCCATTGCACAAAACAACAACACAAACAAAAGAATTCCGAGAATTCACTTGTAACCAAATACTTCAATGATGAGTCACCGATAACAGCGAGTGCAACGTAACGATGCGTTCACTTCTGAGGTAAAAAAATAATTAATAATTAAAACAAATAGGTGACATATTTATATCACCGGATAGCTCGTTTAATGGTCTATCGAAATATGTAACTTGTTTCTGGAAATTCGAATATGAGTTTTATGGATTTATGACCTATGGGCGGAACCACTGTGCGATGTATTGATCGCTGATATTATCAGGTATAAATATATATATATTTTTTTTTTAAGTTTAGGCCGAAGTTTTTTGAAGAGTAATTCCAATTTTCTCTTCATACTAACATGAGCTTAGGACCATCAACATGCAGAACATAAAGCATTATGATCAATTAAATTATGGCAGTTTTAAAAACACGATACAATTTAAATTGACACTACTTTCTTAATGCATTATGCATTAAGTGAGTAAGTATTAAGTGACTTTCAGTGGCTGCTAAAATGGTCCTTTTATTAGGGACGACGAAGTTACGAACCCCATAGGCGAGCTGCTCGTTGATTTTCACCACTAAATAAATACACTCGCACAATGTCATAAAACTCGCGGTTACTAAACGGGGCTTACGCAGACAAGCGATAGATGCGACGTCACGAAAGCTGCGCGTGCGATGACCAACTGTCGGGCACCATCCTGTCACCCACGGTTCTTAAGCACGCTTTAACATCGCCGTGCAGCGGCTGGCGTTGCGCTGATGAATCACCTCCAGCCACGTCATATTCTAGCATCACTAGGCGTATTTGTCAAAATATTTGCGTCCTTTGTGCATTACAGAATTAATCTAATTACGAAAATCTTAAGGTGATTTTAGTATTGCACCAGTGGTGTGGAGATTTTGACAAATATGCCAGGCAATGAGCTTGTACTTCGTAACTGGTTGGAAAAGGCTATTCGTTCCATTGGCCTAGCTCTGTTCTGACTGTATACTCACAAAGATCTGCCCCCTCTGGTGCATGTAGGCGGGCGGCGGCGCCCTGGCCAGGCGGGCCGCCAGCGCGCGCGCCCACTGCGCCGCCTGCAGCGCCACGTCGTACATGATGCTGACTGTATACTCACAAAGATCTGCCCCCTCTGGTGCATGTAGGCGGGCGGCGGCGCCCTGGCCAGGCGGGCCGCCAGCGCGCGCGCCCACTGCGCCGCCTGCAGCGCCGCGTCGTACATGATGCTGACTGTATACTCACAAAGATCTGCCCCCTCTGGTGCATGTAGGCGGGCGGCGGCGCCCTGGCCAGGCGGGCCGCCAGCGCGCGCGCCCACTGCGCCGCCTGCAGCGCCGCGTCGTACATGATGCTGACTGTATACTCACAAAGATCTGCCCCCTCTGGTGCATGTAGGCGGGCGGCGGCGCCCTGGCCAGGCGGGCCGCCAGCGCGCGCGCCCACTGCGCCGCCTGCAGCGCCGCGTCGTACATGATGCTGACTGTATACTCACAAAGATCTGCCCCCTCTGGTGCATGTAGGCGGGCGGCGGCGCCCTGGCCAGGCGGGCCGCCAGCGCGCGCGCCCACTGCGCCGCCTGCAGCGCCGCGTCGTACATGATGCTGACTGTATACTCACAAAGATCTGCCCCCTCTGGTGCATGTAGGCGGGCGGCGGCGCCCTGGCCAGGCGGGCCGCCAGCGCGCGCGCCCACTGCGCCGCCTGCAGCGCCGCGTCGTACATGATGCTGACTGTATACTCACAAAGATCTGCCCCCTCTGGTGCATGTAGGCGGGCGGCGGCGCCCTGGCCAGGCGGGCCGCCAGCGCGCGCGCCCACTGCGCCGCCTGCAGCGCCGCGTCGTACATGATGCTGACTGTATACTCACAAAGATCTGCCCCCTCTGGTGCATGTAGGCGGGCGGCGGCGCCCTGGCCAGGCGGGCCGCCAGCGCGCGCGCCCACTGCGCCGCCTGCAGCGTGGCGTCACGCGACGACGCGTACATGCTCTGCGCCGAGCGGCACACCGCGTAGATCGCGTGCCTACCACAAGGACTTGTTAGACCAACATGTACGTATAGAAGAGGGGACAGAACGACACTAACACACACACATAAAGTAAGTGTGTTGAATTCAATAATAGTGTACGTGAAAGAGACAAAGAAATAACTATAATACATTGCAGATAAAGCTAATTACGGCGCAGCGTTTGAAACGAGGGGAGGTCAAGTTCGCGAAATGAAAAGAAAGGGGGTTAAATGAAACATGAAACTATGTTTCCCTTTAAATAAGGAACTTTATCGCGACACGAAACAAACATTTCTCCATAGTCAGTGTGTGTGCATCTTCCCGATTTACTTGTTTATCCAACGACATCTCAAAGAGTAATTAAGCGATCGTTTTTTATTTTTGTGAGTGCCCTTTCGCAATTCAACCTGGAAGGTTGACGACTGCTGGTCTTGCCAGTGGCGGCCTATTAAAGTCCCCAGTCAGAGTTTACAAACTAAGCGGCTGCACGCTAAGTGGAACCCCTGTGGGTTCAGATCTCGGCTTAGGGCATCGCTTGGAGCAGCTAGGGATGGACTGGTGAGAACAATGATTTATTATTTGGGGGCGAATTCAAGACAACAGAGCGGGGCGGCGCGGGCTGACTCGAGCAAGGCGAGGGCGGACACTGACGAGGCGCAGGGGAAACCTGAATCGATCGAGATTATGAAACTTAGTACCTGTTTGTAAAAAAAAGTCCTCCCCTCCCCCACGCTAACCCGGTGAAGAATTAAATAACGATTCAACGTTTAGAACAAGGAAGGAATATCGGTGGCCGGTGCAGTAAGAAACAAGGTGAAAACAATGGTATAGTATTAGAAACATGATAAAAAAGCAGAAAAATAGGGCCAATTATGAAAACCCATTCATCTAACTATAAAATAATGTCACTTCTATGGACACTTTTTGTGGCATTAATAGATCAAACTTATAATTATTATTGAAATATTAAAAAAAAAAACAGCATACAGTTAATTAAATGGAGAACGAATGTCTAAACATATATAACTCAAAAGTGACTGACTGACTGACATAGTGATCTATCAACGCACAGCCCTAACCACTGAACAGATCGGGCTAAAATTGAGCATGCAGGTAGATGTTATGACGTAGGCATCCGCTAAGAAAGGATTTTGATTAATTCTACCCCCAAGGGGATAAAATAGGGGATGAAAGTTTGTATGAAACTTTGTCAATTTTAAACCGATCGGGCTGAGAGTTTCAAAATCGGGGGTAAAGTAACTATTCCACGCGGACGAAGTCGCGGGCAGAAGCTAGTGTTCAATAAAACATTGTAGGTTATGTGACTTACTTGTCAGGATTCTCTATTGCTCCCGCGTCGACGATGCGCTGACTATCCTTGCTTTTCTTGAGACCACTGAACTCATCTTCATATATCTTCAGTAGCCTATTCAATTGATTACAAGTGATGTTTCTGGAAAATAAACATCAATTCATAAAATATAAATAGTAAATTCATTCTCCCAAATATATTAGGTCTTTACCTATGAAATTGGAGATATATATGGCAATTTAAAATATATATATAATTTTAGCTAATCAAAGTAGTGGCCCAAATAATCTATACAATTTTGCCGCTTCCAGCTGTAACTCTTGTAGCTTTGCGATGGTCTGTCGTGAAGTCTGCGCTCGCGCTACGTATTGTTAAGAAGCAATAAGCTAAAGCGATTGCTCAGTGTTTACAATAGGGTAGTTGCCTAAAAAAATATAATTAGTCCGTAAGATAGACTTTCCAAAAATATTGGACACGTATTTTTTTTTGACGTATACAAAAAACGAAGACGATATAGTGCGTTGAAAACTCGTGTGACGTCACTTCGTGCGACGATTTTTACCACGCCATGATGTCACAAGCCCCCACTCATGATCTTTGAGGCTTTTTATCTTCGTCAATTTTTATAGATTTGATAGAGCAAAAAATACGTGTCCAATATTTTTCGATAATCTGATGGACTAAATAGGATCATATTTTTATACCCCAGGAAACATCCCTATTCTTGTCAATAGGAACCTGCTGTCAGTATTGTACCATTCGGTATAAAGCTATGATGTGCAAATACGGCACTGTTCCACCGGATAGTCATCATCTTCCTATGAGTAATCTTTTTTAATCACTGACTAGGTTCTGTACCTGGGTTTACCCACTGAGACGAACGCTGTCGTGCAGGATCAACTTTTCATCTCAAGTAACAATGAGCCGTTTGGGGTTGAAACTCTTGGACCGTGGGGTCCGAGTGCTCATGCGTTATTTAAAGAACTTGCTAAACGTTTGGTTGACACTTCGTGCGACCCAAGGGCTGGCGTTTACTTCGGACAGAGGATAAGCATTGCCATACAACATGGCAATTCCGCCAGTCTATTGGGTTCACTCCCAGTCGATAGCGATGCGGACGAGTTTTTTATGCCATTTTGAAGTTAGGAGGATTTTAGTTTATTTTTAGGTTAAGTGTATGTATATATGTACAGTTCGATTTAAAGTAAAATAACGAAGTCACCTACTTTGAATAAATGAATATACAGTAACAATTCGATTTAGAATTTCTTTATTTCTAATGCCAATTCAGTGATGCTATGGATGCTTCGACGCTTAAGTCTCGCTGTTTATCGCTTAATTTATGTGGCACACACATATCAACTTTTTTTATCTCTCCGATTTAGGGTTCATGATTTCTCGAGCTTTTCAATTTCTCGGGTCTCGAGAATTCTCGAGGCTAATTTCTCGAGTCTTCTCGGGTTGTCGAGAAATTACGTACGTTTTTTCATATTATTTGGTTTCAATAACGTCAACAAATTCAGTGGTTTTCCTCTCAAATAAAAGTATCAAATTAATTATAAAACTTTTTTGATTATATTTTTAGATTAGATTAATGTTTTTGAATATAATCAACCCAAACTAAATAACTTTAAAAAAAAATACAGGAATAATATTATTCAGACTCGTAATTAAAATGACAGCACCATTTTTGGCTGGCTATTTAGAAAAAAAAATGCACTTAAAACTTGTAAACAAAAATAGCTTTTATATAAAAAAATAACATGAAAGAAAACTTAAATTCAGCTTGAAAAAAGAAAGCAAATTATAATTAAATTACGATCCTGTGATCGTAATATTACGATCACAGGATCGTAATTTAATTATAATTTGCTTTCTTTTTTCAAGCTGAATTTAAGTTTTCTTAAATGGTGCTGTCGCCATTTATGGTATGTTAATTAGAATAAAAACAAATGAAAACTTTGCAAGATCAATGGAACATCTCACGCTGAGGAGCTGAACATACAGACAGACAGATATATACTCGTAACAATTCAGGTCAGCTTACTCTATCTGACTATTAACTTCATCACCACTGCTCACAAAACGGTGAAGGAAAACATCGTAAGGAAACTGGCATGTCCTAGAACCAAACATTCGAAGACATGTGACATTCACCAACCCGCACTGGGCCCGCGTGGTGGATTACGGCCCATTCCCTCTCCTAGAGAGGAGGCCTGAGTCCCAGCCGTGGGAACATTAAAAGGCTGTTTATGTTTATTTTATTCGCAGCTTCCTATCGCAGTCAAAACATCATATATATTTACGCGCGTAATATTCACTGACTACAGTAAATGTTTTGATCGAGTCGATCATGCGCTTCTAATGCGTAAACTATTACTGCTGGTGTGAGGGCTTATTTGTTTAGATCGTTCTCTTCATACGTAAAAAACAGGTGACAGGCGTTGGTCTTCAATGGGTATACATTGATACTGATGTACCTCACGCCAGGGGTTCCTAAAGGTTCCCTAATGGGACCTGTTTTATTTCATATTTTTATAAATGGCACCTTGTTTCTTACATTCGAAAATTTTGCTAAATGCCGATTGTAGGGGAGGCAATGAAGAAACCAAAAGGATGTTAATTTTCGAAATGTCGCGTTCGAAAGGTTGTACGTGCGCGCTGCTTGGCTAACATAAAAACACTACTCGCGGCTCGCGCCCTCGCGGTCGGCTCGCGGCTCGCGTCGCCGGCGCGCCCCTGCCCCGCGCCCGCGTGCAGCCCCTCCCCCCGCACCCTCGAACGTTCAATTTCTAGTTTATTGGTAAACAATTGCAGGTACAGATAATTTATTAAAACAGAAAGACATGTAAGTATAAGTATAGGTTCACACGGTTATCACGGATGATATGAAGATTCTTGTTCAAATATCAACCATTGAGAACACACGCCTTTACAGGACGGAATGGTTCCACAATTAGTGCTCTAAAATTATGTTGGATTTAAATGTTTCTGATTTATATGACTACTTTTTTAGGTATATGAACACTGTTTTTTGTTAAATGTTATTATTATCCACATTATTTATGTCAAAAAAATATGTATGCAAAAAATTGCAAACGTCGTAAGATTGTAAAATATCGTATGAAATTGAAAACAATTTTTTCTTTACAAGACACGGGTGTATTAGAAATATAGATATAATAAACAATGGGTTGTCCCGGCAGCCGAAAATGTATCAGAAACCTGTGTCTTTTGTTTACCCTACCACACAGCAACTACTACACACGCAGTTTAGTAAAAGATCACTCCCGCATATTTTAAATCAAAACGTACACAATCAATTATAAACCTTACCACCCCATACAGCCCGCCGTGTATTTACCGTACACCTTACTAAAAGCAAGGAAGTTGCACGAGGATAAGGCATAAACGCAAAAATACTTCACCGATTATAATCAACTCTACAAAATGTGGATACGCTTTCGTATATTTCTTAATAGAGAATCATACTGCAGAAAAAACAGAGGAGGGTTAAGTAGATAGATGAGTTAAGGTACTGATCTGCTTCTGTAGGGCGGTTAGCTGGTCAGATTGACGGCGGTCATGGCCCAAGTGCAATGTCCAACATCGGGACTAACTGCGGAAACCAAACCCTTATGATAGAGGAGAGAAGTGGCTTACGAGAAGGTGAGCGGCGCCAGCACGGCGGCGCACTTGATGCGCTTGGCGAGCTGCGCCGTGAAGGCCCACTCCGCCTGCAGGCGCGCGCGCGACATGTGCTCCGTCAGCGACATGGTCGTCAGGTACGACAGGTATTGCTGCAACACAACAACAACAACTGTCTATTTGACACAAGCACTGTTAAGGATCAATTAAGGAAAAGTATCAACTGAAATAACGTGGGCAGGAAGGCAGTCGGTGATCGACTGACGTCGAATGGAAGTGTCGCACACCCGCCAGCGAAATAGGCAGAGGACATGGTTGCTGTCACGGGTAGAAACTGGATGAGGCTAGAATAAAACGGCACGCGTGGAGGCAGGCAGGTGTCTCATCCACAGTATCTGCAAGGTGGTATCGGGCATCTTGTCGCGTGCTAGCTCTCTCATGCTACGCAACAGCTGGGACGGCTTCATGTCTCCTAACTCCATCTCGGTGAGCAGCTTTTCCAGTTGTTTTGTCTGTGTCTCTTCATAAACGGACAACAGTCTCGTTTTAGTCTCCTCGTAGCGCCCAGTGCGTGTCTTGCTCATAATAATGTCGCTTATTTGCTCGACGTCCGTCTTCTCGAGGTGAGCTACCAGGAGACTGAACTTCGCTTCATCGCCGGGCTTCTGCGGATTGACTACCGTTTCAAATTGTGCAAACCAGAGAAGTGGTTTGTCGCGCCAAAATGTCGGTATGCGTGACTTGATGGAGACGGTCGCTACTTCGTCGTTGGTTGCCATTTCCAGTGTTCGTCGGGGTCACCACTTTACCAGTTGTCAGGAGATGGGTAAACAAAAGAGTATTCGGATCGAATGGTTTATTATTTTAGTGCTGGCATTTATATACATTCCGAGTTCTAAATATCATAGATATAGGGTAGGAGACCCCCGATAATATTTTGCTACCCTCTTGTTGGAGTCACTGTTTAGCGGGTCGATCCTGCACGAACTATAAATACCGCGCGCCGATATTCGTGTTAGTGTTATGCCCGCGCGCGCAGCGCGCGGACGTTGATGCCAGCTGCTACAGGAACGTACGGATTTGCAGAAGAATAGAGGCATAATTATGCTCAGCAGTGAGCGAAGTGGGGCATGGTGATGATGAACATAGTGTGCCTCACGGCTGCACCAAATAAGTCCAGTCCAACAAAATTCATGACACTGATTTTCAACTGAAATGAATTTGAATTAACGAGTGCAAATCCGTTGCTAGAACATTTTCTGATAAGTCCATTTTGAACGTGCTAGACCTGGTAGAAAATACAGAGCAAGGCTGGCAGTGTGTGTGGGTGTACCTTGAGCAGCGTCTCCACGGTGGTGTCGAAGGTGTTGGTGAGCAGCAGCAGGTCGGCGGCCGCGCGGCCCGGCGCCCGCCCGCCCAGCGCCGCCTGCACGTGCATCTCCTATGTATGTACAGAGCGAGGCTGGCAGTGTGTGTGGGTGTACCTTGAGCAGCGTCTCCACGGTGGTGTCGAAGGTGTTGGTGAGCAGCAGCAGGTCGGCGGCCGCGCGGCCCGGCGCCCGCCCGCCCAGCGCCGCCTGCACGTGCATCTCCTATGTATGTACAGAGCGAGGCTGGCAGTGTGTGTGGGTGTACCTTGAGCAGCGTCTCCACGGTGGTGTCGAAGGTGTTGGTGAGCAGCAGCAGGTCGGCGGCCGCGCGGCCCGGCGCCCGCCCGCCCAGCGCCGCCTGCACGTGCATCTCCTATGTATGTACAGAGCGAGGCTGGCAGTGTGTGTGGGTGTACCTTGAGCAGCGTCTCCACGGTGGTGTCGAAGGTGTTGGTGAGCAGCAGCAGGTCGGCGGCCGCGCGGCCCGGCGCCCGCCCGCCCAGCGCCGCCTGCACGTGCATCTCCTATGTATGTACAGAGCGAGGCTGGCAGTGTGTGTGGGTGTACCTTGAGCAGCGTCTCCACGGTGGTGTCGAAGGTGTTGGTGAGCAGCAGCAGGTCGGCGGCCGCGCGGCCCGGCGCCCGCCCGCCCAGCGCCGCCTGCACGTGCATCTCCTATGTATGTACAGAGCGAGGCTGGCAGTGTGTGTGGGTGTACCTTGAGCAGCGTCTCCACGGTGGTGTCGAAGGTGTTGGTGAGCAGCAGCAGGTCGGCGGCCGCGCGGCCCGGCGCCCGCCCGCCCAGCGCCGCCTGCACGTGCATCTCCTATGTATGTACAGAGCGAGGCTGGCAGTGTGTGTGGGTGTACCTTGAGCAGCGTCTCCACGGTGGTGTCGAAGGTGTTGGTGAGCAGCAGCAGGTCGGCGGCCGCGCGGCCCGGCGCCCGCCCGCCCAGCGCCGCCTGCACGTGCATCTCCTATGTATGTACAGAGCGAGGCTGGCAGTGTGTGTGGGTGTACCTTGAGCAGCGTCTCCACGGTGGTGTCGAAGGTGTTGGTGAGCAGCAGCAGGTCGGCGGCCGCGCGGCCCGGCGCCCGCCCGCCCAGCGCCGCCTGCACGTGCATCTCCTATGTATGTACAGAGCGAGGCTGGCAGTGTGTGTGGGTGTACCTTGAGCAGCGTCTCCACGGTGGTGTCGAAGGTGTTGGTGAGCAGCAGCAGGTCGGCGGCCGCGCGGCCCGGCGCCCGCCCGCCCAGCGCCGCCTGCACGTGCATCTCCTATGTATGTACAGAGCGAGGCTGGCAGTGTGTGTGGGTGTATCTTGAGCAGCGTCTCCACGGTGGTGTCGAAGGTGTTGGTGAGCAGCAGCAGGTCGGCGGCCGCGCGGCCCGGCGCCCGCCCGCCCAGCGCCGCCTGCACGTGCATCTCCTATGTATGTACAGAGCGAGGCTGGCAGTGTGTGTGGGTGTACCTTGAGCAGCGTCTCCACGGTGGTGTCGAAGGTGTTGGTGAGCAGCAGCAGGTCGGCGGCCGCGCGGCCCGGCGCCCGCCCGCCCAGCGCCGCCTGCACGTGCATCTCCTATGTATGTACAGAGCGAGGCTGGCAGTGTGTGTGGGTGTACCTTGAGCAGCGTCTCCACGGTGGTGTCGAAGGTGTTGGTGAGCAGCAGCAGGTCGGCGGCCGCGCGGCCCGGCGCCCGCCCGCCCAGCGCCGCCTGCACGTGCATCTCCTATGTATGTACAGAGCGAGGCTGGCAGTGTGTGTGGGTGTACCTTGAGCAGCGTCTCCACGGTGGTGTCGAAGGTGTTGGTGAGCAGCAGCAGGTCGGCGGCCGCGCGGCCCGGCGCCCGCCCGCCCAGCGCCGCCTGCACGTGCATCTCCTATGTATGTACAGAGCGAGGCTGGCAGTGTGTGTGGGTGTACCTTGAGCAGCGTCTCCACGGTGGTGTCGAAGGTGTTGGTGAGCAGCAGCAGGTCGGCGGCCGCGCGGCCCGGCGCCCGCCCGCCCAGCGCCGCCTGCACGTGCATCTCCTATGTATGTACAGAGCGAGGCTGGCAGTGTGTGTGGGTGTACCTTGAGCAGCGTCTCCACGGTGGTGTCGAAGGTGTTGGTGAGCAGCAGCAGGTCGGCGGCCGCGCGGCCCGGCGCCCGCCCGCCCAGCGCCGCCTGCACGTGCATCTCCTATGTATGTACAGAGCGAGGCTGGCAGTGTGTGTGGGTGTACCTTGAGCAGCGTCTCCACGGTGGTGTCGAAGGTGTTGGTGAGCAGCAGCAGGTCGGCGGCCGCGCGGCCCGGCGCCCGCCCGCCCAGCGCCGCCTGCACGTGCATCTCCTATGTATGTACAGAGCGAGGCTGGCAGTGTGTGTGGGTGTACCTTGAGCAGCGTCTCCACGGTGGTGTCGAAGGTGTTGGTGAGCAGCAGCAGGTCGGCGGCCGCGCGGCCCGGCGCCCGCCCGCCCAGCGCCGCCTGCACGTGCATCTCCTATGTATGTACAGAGCGAGGCTGGCAGTGTGTGTGGGTGTACCTTGAGCAGCGTCTCCACGGTGGTGTCGAAGGTGTTGGTGAGCAGCAGCAGGTCGGCGGCCGCGCGGCCCGGCGCCCGCCCGCCCAGCGCCGCCTGCACGTGCATCTCCTATGTATGTACAGAGCGAGGCTGGCAGTGTGTGTGGGTGTACCTTGAGCAGCGTCTCCACGGTGGTGTCGAAGGTGTTGGTGAGCAGCAGCAGGTCGGCGGCCGCGCGGCCCGGCGCCCGCCCGCCCAGCGCCGCCTGCACGTGCATCTCCTATGTATGTACAGAGCGAGGCTGGCAGTGTGTGTGGGTGTACCTTGAGCAGCGTCTCCACGGTGGTGTCGAAGGTGTTGGTGAGCAGCAGCAGGTCGGCGGCCGCGCGGCCCGGCGCCCGCCCGCCCAGCGCCGCCTGCACGTGCATCTCCTATGTATGTACAGAGCGAGGCTGGCAGTGTGTGTGGGTGTACCTTGAGCAGCGTCTCCACGGTGGTGTCGAAGGTGTTGGTGAGCAGCAGCAGGTCGGCGGCCGCGCGGCCCGGCGCCCGCCCGCCCAGCGCCGCCTGCACGTGCAGCGCGAAGTCCGCGCGCATTTCCGACGCTATGTCCAGCCCCTCGCGCAGCTCGTGGATTAGCTGTCGACAACAATTATTCATATTTAACGATGTTTCGAAACAAGTGATATTCACAAAAAACAGTTACAATACTTTTTTATAAGCTGGAATTTAGTTCCTGCCAAAAACTGTTTCATAAAGGTTTAATTTGACTTGAGATAGTGAATAGTTACTAGATCTGCGAAACGGGTTACGCATGGTAAGGTTACCTGTTTGACAGTGAGACAGGAGGGATGCTCAGGCCGGGCCTCCAGCCGGAAGGACAGGTAGTCGTGCACGGCCTCCATGCACAGGCTGGACAGCAGCAGGAAGTGCGCGCGGTACGAAGGGAGACGCATGGCGATGCACTCGGGGGACCAGCAGCCGTATCTGGTAGGGCACGAGGTGTTACTTGACCAAATTACTGGAGGTAATTAAATTTAGCATACAAAATCATAGTTAAAAAGGTGCAAAACTCGAGCACATGCTGTATAATGACTATAAGTGTAGCCGCCAATATACGGAACAGGGCCGGTCGCAGGATCTGCTCGAGGCGTCAGCACACGAATCGTGAATCTAAACATTATCTTTTTTGACAGCTATACTATTAGTCCACTATATTTTTAGAGTTCCGTCCGCAGAGCGTAACTAACGGAACCCTATTACAATAATTTTTGTAACTCGTGAAGGTGCCGAATCAAAAGCATTATGGTGGCACCTCACATTGCATATGCGTACTTTAAAAAAATTACTTGTCCCGCTGATTTTAGCTTATTTTTGATAACCCAAGTAACGCGAATATTTTTACAAACATGCCAAGTGTATTGCCACCTCAACACAAATACTGGGATCGAAATAGGGATTATCTAGGACTAAAATGAGCTCAAAATGGAGAATATCGAGAGCTAGTCTTAAACTGGGTGACATTACTGACCTCCTCAGCTCATAAGTCTTCAGTTCATCCTCATCCTGCATGGAGGAGTCAGGACGCTCGTTGGTGGGGTCATCAAACACCTCCTCAGCCTCATCTTCCATAAAGCTTTCCGATTGTTGCTGTGGAAACATAGTATCATATAGCTATGAGCATCATCATCAAATCTTATAAAATTTCCCCCGAATCTGTCTGTCTGTACGCAATAAACTCAAAATCTTCTGAACGGATTTTCTTAGGGTTTTCAGCAGTGAACGAAGTGGTTCTTGATGATGGTTTAGGTCTTTTAGGTTTTGTATAAATTGGGTAAACAAAATGATGATTGTTATTGAAGATATAACGTAGATTGCCAATCCAATCCGCGTAGTTTCCGTCCCCGTGGGAATACGGGGATATTATATAGCCTATGTTACTAATAATCTCAAGAATTTCGTAAGGAATACTTACATCTGGTTTCTCGAGTGTTAGGTAGACCTTATCCAGAAGGTGGAGACGCATTTTGTAGATGAACATCATGCACCGCCGGACGCCTTGCGTCTTCAGGATTTCTTGGTGATAATCCCTGGAAGAGACACACATTCGCGATGTATTTATGTACCTATTCAACAATTAATAATGTATGTGTTGCAGCCAACTAACTTAATGAGCCGTGTAATTGGTGGTCTAACCTTTTCATAGAACGACGCCGTTTAATCATCGCATTGATTGAACAGCTAGGTAAATGATTTGGTTCAATATACCCTTATAACAAAGAGTTAAGAAGGGATATTAAGAGATATATTTTGGTGAATTTTTTTAAGTATCCTTTAGCTGTTGCTTTTTTGACGTTCGTTTTCATTGAACTGTTTCATTTCGGACAAGTCTCCGATGTCAAACGCGTCGTTGGCGACCGGAGGCCCCTCACTGGATATGTATCCGCTCTCGTTGTATGTATATGTTCACTCACCGGTACAATGACACCTCGCACTTGTCCAACAGCTTCATGTACGTCAGTTCGGAGAAGTCTCCGATGTCAAACGCGTCGTTGGCGACCGGAGGCCCCTCACTGGATATGTATCCGCTCTCGTTGTATGTATATGTTCACTCACCGGTACAATGACACCTCGCACTTGTCCAACAGCTTCATGTACGTCAGTTCGGACAAGTCTCCGATGTCAAACGCGTCGTTGGCGACCGGAGGCCCCTCGCTGGACATGTATCCGCTCTCGTTGTATGTATATGTTCACTCACCGGTACAATGACACCTCGCACTTGTCCAACAGCTTCATGTACGTCAGTTCGGAGAAGTCTCCGATGTCAAACGCGTCGTTGGCGACCGGAGGCCCCTCACTGGATATGTATCCGCTCTCGTTGTATGTATATGTTCACTCACCGGTACAATGACACCTCGCACTTGTCCAACAGCTTCATGTACGTCAGTTCGGAGAAGTCTCCGATGTCAAACGCGTCGTTGGCGACCGGAGGCCCCTCACTGGATATGTATCCGCTCTCGTTGTATGTATATGTTCACTCACCGGTACAATGACACCTCGCACTTGTCCAACAGCTTCATGTACGTCAGTTCGGACAAGTCTCCGATGTCAAACGCGTCGTTGGCGACCGGAGGCCCCTCGCTGGACATGTACCCGCTCTCGTTGTATGTATATGTTCACTCACCGGTACAATGACACCTCGCACTTGTCCAACAGCTTCATGTACGTCAGTTCGGACAAGTCTCCGATGTCAAACGCGTCGTTGGCGACCGGAGGCCCCTCACTGGATATGTATCCGCTCTCGTTGTATGTATATGTTCACTCACCGGTACAATGACACCTCGCACTTGTCCAACAGCTTCATGTACGTCAGTTCGGAGAAGTCTCCGATGTCAAACGCGTCGTTGGCGACCGGAGGCCCCTCACTGGATATGTATCCGCTCTCGTTGTATGTATATGTTCACTCACCGGTACAATGACACCTCGCACTTGTCCAACAGCTTCATGTACGTCAGTTCGGACAAGTCTCCGATGTCAAACGCGTCGTTGGCGACCGGAGGCCCCTCGCTGGACATGTATCCGCTCTCGTTGGACGTGTAAGGGTCCCCGTACTTGTGGGGGATGGCGATCTCTGGGGTTGATATACCGTTGCTTGATGCTGTGTGCTCTGTAAATATTTTAATACAAAGTTATTCAAATGACTATTAACAAATTATTCTCTACACTACGCGGTGGAATTAACGTTATTAATAGTCAATGGTGGTGAAATTTAAGTACACACCATACTGATATTTTCTTTGCCCTTACAGAGGATAATGACACAGACGGAACGAATTTCTAATTTATTCAAGAAACTGAAAAGCAACAAAGCTCACTGGTATCGAGGCCGGCGTCCACGAGGTCGGGCTGGGGCGCGTCGTCGTGCGGGTCGGCGGCGGACTGGTCGCTGGAGGCGCTGCTGCCGGGCTCCGACGTGGCGCTCGCGGCGAAGCGCACCTGGCACGGCCGGCTGCTCTCCGACGACTGTCTGCGGGCAGCACGGCGGTCATTTAGCGCTACAGCTAATCTTATTACATACTATTTTTCGCCATCCATATTTAATCATGTTTTCTCTGCATACGCATCGACGAAACTGCTCGAACGAGTGCCGAAAGCGGGGACTGAGCGGGTGGAAGAGTGGCGGGCGGCTGGCTCCGCCGCTTCGCGCCGAAAAATGTGAACGGCGCTCTGCTTGCCAGTACGCCAATATTACGCCAACCCGACAGAAATCGTGGCTGAACGTCCGGTAAAAGTGTCGGCTCCGATAGTTTGGTTGGGTCGCCCATATGTGAACAGCGCTATTGAAATACATACGACAATATGGATCCGACACGTGTGTCGGCCCGGTAAAGCTGTCGGTCCGACCTAATGTGAACCAGCTCTAACCTGTGGATTACCGAGAATAGTTGGGATGTTCAAATCCACATGTTTTAGTGAATATTTTTTTAGTTCCTATTTCTGTATATATGAGTATTACACTCGAGAACAACCTTGATCGTACAATCTACCTCGGAATTGCTTCATAAGAAAGAGGAGAACTTGCACTTTATTAATAAAGGTAGTTCCTATTTCTGTATAGTTTATTTTGAACGAAATACGTTTCATATGTCATTCGATAGGGAATTGCTGATTGCGGCGTTTGACGAATCAAACACAAGAGTTTGAACCATAGAAATATAAAATACAGGAGAAGTGGCAAGGGCGTGTCGGTGTCCGCGCGACATGGTCTGAGCGACCATGTCATACACAAATGGTCGACTTCGCGATCTAGTGCGCTTCCGACCGTGAGCGTGACAAGATATAAGAATGCCGTGTTGTTCAATGGTTTGGCAAGAAATGCGGATGTGTGCACTAAATATCTATTGCTTTTACTGAACTGTATGCGTAGTAGTTGCCGTGTGGTAGGGTAAAACAGGAGACACAGGTTTCCGATACATTTTCGACATTTACGGGGTATATGGTTGAACCAATGGAGAACCGTTATTCAAAAGAGAAAAAATATCGTGTATGTCAGTTTTGTACAGAAAATTGCAGCAACAGCGCGTCGCAATTTCATTTCCATAGTAACAGCGCGTAACTTAGTTTTATTGCCAAAGTAACAGCGAGTAACTCAGTTTTATTGCTAAAGCAACAGGGTGTAACTCGGTTTTATTGCCAAAGCAACAGCGCGTAACTCCGCGCTGTTGCTTTTAAATTATTTTTTTTTTAAATTACTAACTGTGAATAATTGTCAAAAGTCGTAAAGCAATGGAGTATTCAGTAGAAACTGACTGAAGCGTGCCAGTTATGTGACAATAAATACTTTTTCTATCTTCCTACAACAGTTTTATGGCTATGCCAACATACCTGCTGACACTGGAATCCACTGAGATCCTATGTTGCGCGCCACGTCTTCGACTCTTCAGTCTGATAGAGCGCAGCATTCTCCTCATGGCGACCATCTTGAGGCGCATGTGGAGCGCTGTGTTGTACCAGAGGCACATGGCCTGAAAAAAAGTTACGTCAAAAAAAAAATATCCGTGAGATGACAACAAAACCATAAAAAAATTAAAAACCTTCTCAAACACCTAAATCTGGACAGGCTGTCTCCCAAAAGTTATTGCGTCCCTTAGCAAACAACACCACTCAAGTCGTTTTTGCCAGTTATTTCACAAAATTTGAATGTGGTGGAAATAGTACTCTTTGTCACCGATTGAACTGATATAAACTATACTTGGAAACCTAAATAGTTGTCACAGAAGTGCCCAGTACATTGGTTACACTAAATTAATCGGATTTTTCGTTCCAATGTTAAAGTTATTCAAAATGACTTGAGCGGTGTTGTTTGCTACTGACGATTGGCCCGGTAATGAATCGCATCCGGGATGTTGCTTGCTAGTGATCACGCGGAAGCGATGCATCCTCGGCTCGTAGAATTAAGGCCAGCGACAACAGGCGACCTATTATGACGTCTTAAATCCATAATGATTTCGGTGTCAGAGAGAGACGGAGTTACACAAGACGAATAGCACTATCTCTTTCCCTCACACGAATCATGATAGCATTAGCACTTCGTAATACGGCCACTGTACCCTGATCGTAGTTGCAAATCAGCTGCAAGGTTCCGGCTGAGCCCGTGACCCAGCAGTAGTGGTGACACTAACTGTGCGTTACAACGAAAAAGGTATGATACATCTGCCCCTCTGGCAGTTGTAACATACCTTTTTCTTCTTTGATTTTTTTTTTGGATGGGAAATCATCAAATGACTTCTCCCGCTCTGGGCGGAGCGGAAGGGAGTTTCAGACTCTTACTGACTAAAACCCACCCGTGATCCTTCCAGTGCCCTTTGCGTTCCAGGGCCGCGGTGACTGTTTCGAACAAATTCCGCAACAGCTGTAACATACCTTGAGGAGCTCGTGGCTAAAGAATAACAGCCGCGCAGATTGATCTTCAAGGTTAAGCAACGCTTGCCAAGGTTGGTCTGTGGTCTGTGGATGGGTGACCATCTTAAAATAACGAGACTCCTCCGTGCCTCGGAAAGCACGTTAAGCCGTTGGTCCCGGCTGTCATTTGGAGATCTTTGGCAGTCGTTACGGATTGTCAGAAGCCAGGAAATCTGACACCAGTTTTGCCAAGAAGTATCGTGTTCCCCAGTTATTGGGTTGTGGAGGTCTGGTAGGCAGCCGCTCCACGTTAAATACTGGTATTCAGCTGAATCCGGTTTGACTGGAAGCCGACCCCGATATAGCTGGGAAGAGGCTAGGCAGATGATGAGCTGTGACATACCTTGATCCTGTTGTTGAACTGCGGCGTGGCGATGAGCTTGTGCTCCAGCGTCATGTTGCGGCTGGAGGGGTACAGCGACACGGCGTTGTAGAACGAGTCCAGCAGCGCGCCCACCTCGCGCATGGCGCGCCCGATGCCGTCCGAGCACAGCTGGCACTCGAACGACAGATGATGAGCTGTGACATACCTTGATCCTGTTGTTGAACTGCGGCGTGGCGATGAGCTTGTGCTCCAGCGTCATGTTGCGGCTGGAGGGGTACAGCGACACGGCGTTGTAGAACGAGTCCAGCAGCGCGCCCACCTCGCGCATGGCGCGCCCGATGCCGTCCGAGCACAGCTGGCACTCGAACGACAGATGATGAGCTGTGACATACCTTGATCCTGTTGTTGAACTGCGGCGTGGCGATGAGCTTGTGCTCCAGCGTCATGTTGCGGCTGGAGGGGTACAGCGACACGGCGTTGTAGAACGAGTCCAGCAGCGCGCCCACCTCGCGCATGGCGCGCCCGATGCCGTCCGAGCACAGCTGGCACTCGAACGACAGGCAGCCGTACATCTGCTCCTCTGGATTGAGGACATTGTGGATATTATTACGTAGCATGCAGTGGATGCTTGGTAGAAAAGCTCGTGGCTAAATGATAACAGCCGCTTAAGTGGACCTTGATGATTAAGTAACGCTTGTCGAGGTCGGTCTGTGGATGGGGGACTGAGTTTCGGCCGTTCCTTGGAGAGCATTAAGCCGTAGGGCCCATTGAAAAAGTATGGTATGTAGGCCTTACACATAAAATGAAGACTGCTACCGAAACAGTTTGCAGATATCCTAAAATCCGTCATAAAAATACCTACGCCTATTTAGAACTAAAATAAAAGCTAAGCTAAAAATAAAGGAAGTATATTAGGTCCAGTCCTGCACCTACAGTTACTATTTACATGCGACATTCCTGGTAGGCCTGGTAAAGTTAGGGCGCATAGATCAAAAATCTTGTCTCTACATGAGATCTGACCACTTTTTCATATATTTTGAGTAAGGTGTAGTGTAGAGCTTGTAGGTTTAGAGCGTGCAGTCTTTAGAGCTTGGCTTTATACGAGATTTGACAACTTTTTCACAAGGTAAGCTACGTAGGTAGACTCGTCTTGGCAATATCTTTACATGAAAATGTTTTTGGTGGAATTTCTTTTATTTTGCTAAGTTGGTTAATGGATTTTTTTTTTGATTATTTTTAACCGACTTCTAAAAAAGGAGGAGGTTCTCAATTCAGATGTTTGTATGTTTTTTTTTTTTTTTATTGTTTTTTCGCGCATAACTCCGTCGCTTGCCAACCGATTTGAAAAATTCTGTTGGAAAGGGTATACTTCCCAAACGGTCCCATGAAAATTTTATCGAAATCGAACAAGCAGTTTTTGAAAAATCAACAAAAATCTAAAAAAAATATCTACATTGTCTACATTGACGACCTTTTACTTTACTCTGCATTGGAGCAGTGCGTTTTTTTATACCAATGTAATTTGTTCGTTTAGGTGGGGGGAGGGGAGGGGGTGTAGGTACCACTAAAAAGTGAAAAATAAAAATTTTTTTTTACAAAAAACACAACCGACTTCTCCACAAAAAATCAAAAAAGTACAAAATAACTTTAATTTCGGAAGTCGGTGTTCAAAAAACGAAAAAGGAACCACAAACACCGAGTTCCGAAATTAAAGTTATTTTGTACTTTTTTGATTTTTTGTGGAGAAGTCGGTTGTATTTTTTGTAAAAAGTTTTTTTTTTCTTCCATTTCTTGGGTGTATTTCTTGAAGAAGTATTGTAATTAATTTTCACTTATGTAGCACACACAAACTAGTGAAAGTCTCATACAAACTTCCACCGTAGTAGGAACTATTATCTAATCTGTGCTTCCACCTCCTATTCTCGGGGGATAGGTTAGGTTAGGCTTTTTTAATTATTTTGTTGTCTTTGTAGTAGGACTTCAGGAAGTACCCTAACAGTTTTGATGAGTCAGTGACGAAATCGAGGGTTTTGAGATATTAATAAAATCTAAAGTACAATAGCTACGACATTCAAACTTTGTATGTTTAATGATTGTACTTATGGCATTCTATCTTGAAAAATGTTAACTATTTAGGATCATCCAAAGCAAAGTTACGAGAGTTCAAAAAAACGACGAAGCGTTTCGAGAAAAGGTAGGTAGTTGCGCTTCGCTTGGCTCGTCTTGGCGGGAGCACTGCCGTGCCCCCAGATATTAAGTAGTAATTAATGTTTTTTGTATTCTATGTCTTTTTTCCTAAAGTTTCTCAGTTATTTTCATACAAAAATACTCAATACACAGAGACGGCTATACCACGATTTTATTTAAATATATGGTATAGATTTCATCAGTTTCACGATCAATATAAAGTTAATCTTAGTTCGTCCTTACCTTCATTAGGCTCATCATGGGCTGTAAGATCTTCTTGTGAAGTAACCGCGTCCAAAGAACGTTTGCAATTTGCTCTGCAGGGGTTTCTGTTCACGAACCTGCAGACATTTTAAAATGTCGTATGAGATATGACTCAATAATTAAAACCCAGCTAAACTCACGTGTACTTTAAAACAAAAGCGGGTTGCAATTTTAGCATAGCTCTCTTCACACAGAGCGAAAGTATACTATAAAAAAAACTAGCTTTGCCCGTGGTTTCGCTCGCGTTATAATAGATGAATACAAAAAGAAGTAACCTATAACCGCCTCAATGATTCCATCAATCTACCAAAAAGCCCGAAATCGGTTGATCGAACTAAAAAAATCTATCTCATTTACCTGGCCCACAGCTGGGCAAAGGCCCCCCTTTGTCCTTCCAAATCCCTTGGGCGATCTATGCATAGTCAGCCTTGTAACGTTCCCACTGCTGGGACACAGGCCTCTTCTCTAGGAGAGGGAATGGGCCGTAATCCACCACGCGGGCCCAGTACGGGTTGGTGAATGTCACATGTTTTCGAATGGTTGGTTCTAGGACATGCCGGTTTCCTCACGATGTTTTCCTTCACCACTTTGAGAGCAGTGGTGATGAAATTAATTACACAAAGTAATGCGCCTGGTTGGGTTTGGGTCGGGGCCGTTACCAGTCGACCACTACTGCTCGAACTCTGTCCAAGTTTTTTTTTTTTAAATAATATGGTGTATATGGTAATGTTAGGATTGTTCTTGATCTACTAACCTATATTCAAAAATATTGCTAATGATCTTGGGAACGATGTCTCTCTGCGCGCACAGGTAGGCGTCCTGCTGCGCCAGCGTGCGCCCCGCGATCTTTGCCTGCAGCTCCAGCCAGATCAGGTCCTTGAGCTCGTTCTGCCACACTTGCTCTTCTCGACTTATCTGTAACAGCACTGTGATTACAGCCTTATGGGAAGCTGTTGGTCCCGGCTGTCAGAATTTTGGACAGTCGTTACAGGCAGAAAGTGTCACGGTGACAGTTTCTGAAAAAAAAAAAACCTCGACGCGAAACGACAGGGTGTTATAAGTTTGACGTGTCTGTGTGTGTGTCTGTCTGTGGCATTGTAGCCGGTTGAACACATTTTGGTCTGTGGATCGGTGACCATCTTAACATACCGAGTTTCCTCCGTGCCTCGGAAAGCACGTGAAGCCGTTGCAACGGCTTGGTCTCAAGCGTTTTTGGACCAACGCGTTGGTCCAAAAACGTTTTGTGCGTACATGCGCCAAGCGGTATCGTGTAACCCAGTCCCTAAATTGTGAAGATCAGATAAGCAGACTCTCCTTATAAAATACTGGTAATAAGATGCTTGCGGTTTAGGAAACCGGCCTAAACAGAATTGGGAGAAGGCCTAAGATTAATTAATTACCTACGTCTGTTACTCTTGAAAGTTGCATCAGGTTAGGAAATACATACAAAGTCTGCCAAGCAATGACTTGAAAGAATCTGTTTTTATTATGTAAGAATCTGTATTTGTAGTCCACCAAGAATTAATATCTTGGTGGACTACAAATTTCTTGACACGTGTATTTGAGATAGAAGACAATTTACTCATGCGATATTGAAAGATATTTTTATAGATATTTTGAGGTAAATATGTACGAAGAAGAAAGTATGAAGTTTTTGTTAATGTTGCTAATTAACCGATTACGTCAAGGTCGATGAATATAAAAAAGACGGTTATCAGTACATTCATGTTTTGATAACAGCCTTTTAAGAATCGCGAGTGGAATAAAATTTAAATTACACATATGGATGTACATAACAACTAACAAACTGAACCTTAGTATGACCTTAATCAGAATTTGCATGCAGCAAGCAACCTAATTGAGGAATCCTCCTTTTATGAATTAAGTGAAAAAAGAGTACTAAAGTTCAATCGAATTAATCAAGGGATTTTGTTGCGCCTCTTCTTCCCAGCTAAAACACTAGGAAGTGGTGACGGGTGGGCGTTTTGGGGGGCTGTCTTTATGTAAAATTTGACGTTCAAAAAGTGCTGTCTCTCAGCCTAGTTTGAATAAATGACTTTTGATTTTGACTCGGAACACAAATTCTGCCATATCCAGAGCAATTTTTGGGCAGGTATAATGTGGCTTTAGTGGCATCATAACACAAATTAAAAATAATAAGACAAACGTGTTCCACCGAACCCAAGTTACATCAAGATAAGGACATAACACAAATATAATTACTTTACTCACCGCCCGCTTACAGCCCTTCTCAATATTCCCCATATTGATGAGCAGGCTGAAGGTCTTGTGGAAGCTGACCCGGCTGGGAGGCAGATCCTCATCACCATCGAACCTCCACCGGTCCTCACCATCCGATGGCAGGGCGGTGTCAGGACCGATGGCTTCCCGGTTCTTCGGCTTGGACGTCAGGGACATGAAGCGGCTGCATGACTCCACCTGAGAATGGAGCTGTTTCCTTTATGGTGGTGAAGTGTTTTCGAGGGGATTAGAATTATTGAAGACGCATGGAAGTATTACTTCAAGGGATCTAAGCACGATTCGTGAGCCAAAAATCCAAACAAACTCACACATCGAAACCTCGTCGCTGATTCGCCGAACCACACCAACAACATTATTGCTAATACGATGCACAGTTAAAAATTGACCTTATTTCCCAAGTATTTGGGTTTAAATTACCATGTAACGAATAGGCCGTGTAACTAAACACGTGAGCGGCGCAATCGGTAAGCCCCGCCTACCGCGACGCAATGTGCTTTGGGTCATTTTTTTTGAGTTAGGAATGCTTCCATGTTTTATTTGCGTTCACTGGATGACGCTCATTCAAGTAAAGATACACCGCTAAATATATAGAAAGTGAACGTCAAATATCATGTAGGTATTTTAGTTTTTTTTTTTTTTTAATCTTTATTATTTAAAGAGGGTTTAATCTAGACAGATTATGCCACCCTCATTGTTACAAATCAACTTAGCAAACTAAACATAAAGTGGAATAGATAACTTATCTTAAATTACCCCTGCGTTTAATCCCAATAATAACGAGTCTGTACATCATCCTGGCTGCTCCCGAAGTAGGAGCAGCTAGGACGCTGTTACACGCCCCAGTCTCGTGCATGTTACTAAACGCCATGAACAAATCTTGTCTCTCAGGCTCGTTCCGGACACACTCCATCATGATATGATAAACATCTTCAATTAGGTTGCATTCTACACAGTTTGGAGATTCGACTTTACGCATTAAAAAGGCAAATTTATTTAAGGGTATATGTCCGGAGCGAAGCCGAAGAGCTGTTACGATCGTTTGCCTTCCCATGTTAGCACTGTCTATCCAAGTGTTTTTGGAAACGCTTGGCTGTATAGTGGCATACCATATCCCTTTACTACGAAAACATCAGCCCCCCTAGCCAAGTTACAAAGTTAAACGTTTGGTGTCGAATTCTATTCTCCAATCGTTAACGCCTCGGTGTTAGCAACTGTAGAAAACGATAAGTTGGTAGCCATGTTGACGCGCTTGAGTCGGCCGCTCATTCTACAATGTATTTAGAAAAAACTACCTATTCTTTAGTCTCTGGCGATTGATTCTACAAACGTCAAACAGATTAAAATTTAAACTCTGTTTAAATGGCTTTAAACATTCAGTTTAAACATTTTAACAAAGGATGTAACGTTGAACATTGTAGAAACGATAACAATTCATTCTATCATTTTGAACGATGTGAACTTGGCTACGAATTTTCTATTCGTTTGCTCTAACCACGTGACTTATCGTTGAGACGATTTCATTCTCATACATTTGATTCGTTTTCGACTAGCGTTAACGATTGCAGATTATCAACTTGGCTAGGGGGGCAGGAGAGCCATCGGCTTGTTTGCCATAGCACTATCAGTATTAACGTTCGCACAGTCAATACAGGCCTCCTCTCTGTGAATGAGATATATTAGGTTTTTACCTGCTACTATGTTTACTGAACGGGCCTCTTTGCAAACAAATTAATAACTGATGTTGAAAGATATAAAACATAGTTCAAAGCGGCCCAAAAGGATCGGTTATCTAAATACATATAACTCAAAAGTGACTGACTGACTGGCATAGTGATCTATCAACGCACAGCCCAAACCACTGAACGCCTGAACGGATCGGGCTGAAATTTGGCATGCAGGTAGATGTTATGACGTAGGCATCCGCTAAGAAAGGATTTTGATTAATTCTACCCCCAAGGGGATAAAATAGGGGATGAAAGTACGTATGAAACTTTGTCAATTTTAAACCGATCGGGCTGAGAGTTTCAAAATCGGGGGTAAAGTAGCTATTCGCGGGCAGAAGCTAGTTTCATAGGTAAAGTTCCGATATGAACATAATAAAGACTTACTAAAGTGGGTACGGCCGGCATGGGGTTGGGCGAGGGCAGCGAGTCGGCCCTGACGTCATGCGCCAGGTCTTGCTTGCTGTCTCGCGCCCGCGAGCGGAGCAGCTTCAGGCTACTGCGCTTCTTTAGCCGGTCTTGCACTGGAACGAGACAAAACTGGTGTTCATTGTGAGGTTTTAAAAACAAATTTGACTGAGGTATTTGATTTAAATCTACTCAAATACTAAATAACCACTAACCACACTACTACACTACACACACACACACACACACACACACACACACACACACACACACACACACACACACACACACCCACACACACACACACCCACACACACACACACACACACACACACACACACACACACACACACACACACACACACACACACACACACACACACACACACACACACACACACACACACACACACACACTACTAATCTACTTAAATATTAAGGTCAATAAAATCCGTGAAAAAAGTAGTGGCACGATTTTGAAGATAATATACTCTCATCTTTGTTACGCAGAACGTCGTTTGTCATTTGTGTTCGTTTGACAGCGCAAGCTCAATATGGCGTGACGTCACACGCAGTTATTGCTGTCTCTGTTTAGTATAGCTTTTAAAATGCTCAAAATTCCGTTATGATTTTAAAACAATTTTATAATTAAGTAAATTCCTTGTAATGGTAATTTATATCTATAGAATAATTATTTGCTTACGTACATGATACTAATATTATAAAGAGGTAACGTTTGTGAATTTGTGACGTTGTAAGGTTTAATCTCAGGATCTACTGAACCGATCTTCATGATTATTTCACCAATAGAAAGCCACGTTATTGTGGAGTGTCACAGGCTATATTTTATCCCCGTATTGCCACGGAAATGGGAACAACGCGGGTGAAACCGCGGGGCGCTGCTAGTAATTAAATATTTTAATTACGCCAAGTTCATACTACTAATCAAGGTGATTTGTATTAAAACCAAAGTTCCATTTTAATCACGTGCCGACTTAATATGCTCCCTTCGAACTTAAAACGGAGCCCAGTAAGTAGGTGATCAAGATGGAACAATATCGCTATTTAAAGAGGTAGGTAACTAGCTATAATAAATTTAAACCAATGACAAGTTATTAATCAACAAAGAATACTTACTGGGGGAGTTCTGGTCGTACGTGGGGTGGTCCACGACGTCCGTCTTCTCCCGGAGTAGACGCTGGAAGCCTGGCGTGGCATCCAGGTGGTTTCTGGAACAAGATTCAAAGCATTTATTTCAAATACTTAATAATATAAAGCTGAAGAGTTTGTTTGTTTGAACGCGCTAATCTCAGGAACTACTGGTTCGAATTGAAAAATTATTTTTGGGTTGAATAGACCATTTATCGAGGAAGGCTTTAGGCTATATATCTTCACGCTTAAGCCAATAGGAGCGGAGCAGCGATAAAGAATGTTTTAAAATCGGGGATTCCACGGGGACGAAGTCGCGGGCAGCAGCTAGTATCTAAATATATATAACTCAAAAGTGACTGACTGACTGACATAGTGATCTATCAACGCACAGCCCAAACCACTGAACAGATCGGGCTGAAATTTGGCATGCAGGTAGATGTTATGACGTAGGCATCCGCTAAGAAAGTATTTTGATTAATTCTACCCCAAGGGGATAAAATAGGGGATGTAAGTTTGTATGAAACTTTGTCAATTTTAAACCGATCGGGCTGGGAGTTTCGAAATCGGGGGTAAAGTAACTATTCCACGCGGACAAAGTCGCGTGTAGAAACTAGTTTCAAATAAATCATTTACAGGCACTTTTGAAATCTCAAGGTCGATCAGTCAAAAATTCATTCAAAATGAGAACCTCCTTTATTTGAAGTCGGTTAAAAACATGAAGCTATTTGCACATTTGAATGCGTAGATCACTATGGAGAAGGACGTGGAAGAAACTCCACGACTGGACCAATAATTTTATTAAAGTCAAAGTCAAAACGTTTATTTCAATTAGGCCATTAAACGGCACTTTTGAACGTCATCATTAAAATTTACCATAATTAAGTGACTCTAGCATCCATTCGCAAAGGTAGATTCTTATGGAGATTCTTAGATAGATATACATACATAATTTAACTGCAATTTACTTAGTTACTTATGTCCTCGCGATTTCTCTCGAATCTAGGGAGAACTTGTTTGCTGTCTCTAAGAATACGATACTCAATTAAAATTTAGATTAAAAATATTTAGTGTTATTGTAAAGTTATTACTAATTATTTTTCTATCAGTGTGCCATCTCGATTGACCTGGGCCTCAAGTCTGCTATTACAATAGTGTTAGAATGGTCTATCATTGATTTCATAATGGTTGATTTTGACAAGTTTGTTAATCTACTAATATAAAAGCGTCATTATGCCTTCCAATGGTCAACCACTGACACTCCATTGGAAGAAATGGCATAGAATGGTAATCTCGTACATAATGACAAATGAATGACAGACGTATGCAGTAATCTGCTAAAATTTTGACAGTTCAGATTACGAACTTTTAGTTTACACTGCGAGATTTAATTTTGTGCAGAATCACACTACTACAGTTGGATCCGCTTATCATGACATCGAAGGGAAGTGAAAAATACGTCATACTAAGCGGACGTCATAAAAAGCGTAGTCTTAGGAACTAAACGAATCCCCATCTTTGTTAGGTATTTTGTGTAATAAGGAGATAAACAAAAAATTGTATGTTGATAGTCGTAGATCAATCGAAACAAAGTCAGAAATAAACTCGGTGCCATGTCCCCAATTATGTTTGATTATAGTGATCACCAAACATAATTTCTGAATAACAGGTCGTAATAAGCGATATGTCAATAAACCAAGTCATTATGACCGTACTTTTTTTTAAGAATTTAATATGAAAACCAAAATGAGCTCTGTTTTACTTCATAATAAGCGGTTGGTCAATATCAGCGGCGTCATAATAAAAGGATTTCACTGTATATTTTCACATTGTTTTTACCATAGAAATATAAAATACAGGAGAAGTGGCAAGGGGGCGTGTCGGCGTCCTCGCGACATGCTCTGGGCGAGCATGTCTTACGCAATGGTCGAATCCGCGAACTAGTGCGCTTACGACCGTGAGCGTGATAAGATATAAGAATGCCGTGTTGTTCAGTGTTTTCTTGTAAAAACCGAAGCATAAACCAAAACTTTGTTAATTATGGAATCACTTACCATATCAAAGTACAAGTATTTTACTATATAATTTGTCTTTAAAATCATGAAAAACAACAAATCGTAAAATATTTCTTGCTTATACTATGTTATTTTTGTTTTCAAATGTCACAGCGACAATAACATATTACAATGAATACACTGCTCCTTAACCACTACCTAAGTTTGTCGCTAAGTGACTGGATGAGCAATGTAAAAATCACAAAACGATACTTTAGCAAGCCGATGTATCGCATAGTACGGCCGCTGCTTCTTGCCGCGAGTTAGTGATGTAATTGTGCAGATACACTGTCGACAACAATGTCGATTGTTGAATGAAATATTACAAAAGTGTACCAAACTTTCTTAGATTGCAATAAATTTTTGGTAAATAATCGTTCAAGTGTTTTTGGCTTTGAATTATCGTATGTATGCCTTATCCTCGTGCTACTTCCTTACTTTTTATGGTAATTGTATTTTACTTTCGATAAAGTTTCGAATGCATTATAGTAATCGGCATGTTTAAGATAATATATTAGTGACCTGTGCTTAAAATTAGTCAATAATTTCATGCTATTTATTTGTTATACATGGGCAGCATGGTGTGTGTAATAAATGCAGAATCGACAACTTTCCGATTTAGTCAATCACTAGCGTATATGTAAAATAAATTGCTTTTGCACAGCACAACGATACCCACCGTTGTTTTTGTGTGAGTAAGTTGTACGGTGTACGGTAAATACACGCTGTGCTTAGTAGGATAAGGTTTATAATTGATTGTGTAGTACAGTCCGATTTCAGAAATGCGGGTGTGTGTGCGACTACGTATCTATTGCTTTTACTGAACTGCATTCGTAGTAGTTGCCGGGTGGTAGGGCAAAACAGGAGACACAGGTTCCGATACATTTTCGGCTACAGGGCATATCTCCTTGTTTATTATATCTATGGTTTTTAATAAAACACGGTGTGAGGTTGTTCAAAGACTAAACTTTTATTTATTTTTTATTACCGAGACCATAGACAAATATCAAAGAGATGCAAATAGTTGGATTATTAGTTTATATAAAAGAACATTATTTTAATAGTAATTTTAACATCTCCACTTATTAAAATAATCTAAACCATATGACTGTAACAATTCAAAAGCATACAGTTACAAACAGTTCAGTGCATACTTAGCTATTTAAAAAATATATTGTTTTTTGCATAGGTACTAATAAGCATCATATATATTATCTCACACAATAATATGCATACCTAGCTTTTTGACAAAATAGTTATGTTTGACACTACTCAAGCCTTTTGTCAGCAGGTCCGCAGGCATCTCAGATGTTGGCAGATAAACTATCTTTACATGTTTGTTAGTGACTGCTTCTCTAACAAAATGGTGACGCACATCAATATGTTTGGTTCTTTTATGGAACAATGGATTTTCTGTCAACTTTTGAGCCCCCTGATTATCATTGTACAAGACTATCGTATAATTACAAAAATCTACAATCTCATTCAACAGGTTTTTTAAATATATAGCCTCTTTACAAGCCTCAGTTATCGCCATATATTCTGCTTCTGTACTGGATAAAGCTGTTGTTTGCTGTTTCTTACATTCATATGAGATAACAGATCCTGAAAGTTTAAAGTAAAAACCTGTATAAGATTTCCTATCTAAGGTATTTGAGGCCCAATCTGCATCAACGAAACCCTCTAAGTTACAATCATCTTTAGTAAACATAAGCCCATAAGATTTAGTTTTGCTAATATATCTTAAAATTCGTTTTGCATGGTTCCAATGTATGAGTGAATAACAATTATTGAATTGGCTCAAATAACTCACGCTATAGGATATATCTGGGCGAGTTAAGACACTTAAGTACATTAAACTTCCTATTAGTTGTTGAAATGGGTATTGTTTACAAACTTCAACACCTTTCTCTAGCTTTAAATTATTCTCAATTGGAGTATCGGCACCATTACAATTTGTCATATTAAATTTACTTAGTATGTAATCCACAAAATGTTTTTGATCTAGTGAAATGCAACCATTTTTATACATTTGAATTCTTATGCCTAAACATTGTTTTAACTGCCCCAAGTCTTTTATCTTAAATTTTTGCATTAGTTCACTTTTTATCTCATTTACCATATCTTGACAATTTGAAAATATGAAGAAGTCATCTACAAAAATTGCTATTATAATCAGCTCCTGTTCACTCCTTTTTATGTATAAACATGGTTCTAATTTTGACCTAACAAAGTTGGACTTTAATAAACAATCATTTATTCTTACATTCCAAGCTCTGGCTGATTGTTTTAAACCATAAATTGCTCGTTTTAATTTAAGTACACAATTTTTATTACAATGTAAATTAGGAGGAGGATGCATGTATACATTTTCATTGAGATAACCATTTAAGAAGGCTGTAGTGACATCCAAATGAGTAATTTTAAAGTTAAGTTTCACGCTTAATGCGAATAAAAGTCTCAATGTAGAGTAACGTAGCACTGGTGAGAATGTCTCAGTATAGTCCAGACCTTCTTTTTGGGTAAAACCTTTTGCTACCAGTCTAGCCCTATAACGCACTTTATTATCACTTTCGAACTTTTTCTTAAAAACCCACTTACACTGCACTACTCTATCAGCTTCTTTTTTGTCAACGACTTCCCATGCTTGATTATCTTCAAAAGCCTTTAGTTCTTCTGACATCGCTTGTTCCCATAGTTCCTTCTCCTGTCCATTCATTGCTGTTCCATAACTCAGTTCTTCACCACATGATTCTAGTTCATCTATGATGCAGAGATTGGAATAGCCGAATCGTTCTACTGGCTTTCTCTTGCGCTTACCAAGCTCCTCTGAATTTTGAGCATTTTCTTCTAAAATAGATTCTAAGGTTGACTCATTATCACTTTCATACAGCGATTGATATGAATCTTCATGGGAACTTGAGTTATAGATATATGTAGGATCGTTAGCATCTATCGCTGAATTTTCTGACACACTTCTCTCTTTCTCTGAGTTTTCAACTTCCTCTAACATTTCTTCTTTATTTTCTGATGTTTTTTCTTCATTATTTACTACTACCTGAGCTGTGTCAGAGTATTCTTTCTCTATTATAATGACATCCCTGCTCGTAGTAATCTTCCTAGTTTTTGGGTTATATATTCTGTAACCTTTCACGTTATCGGGATAACCCATTAGAATTAATTTGTCAGCCTTTTTATCCCATTTTTGTCTTTTCACTTTGGGAACATGCACCATTACTTGACTTCCGAATATTCTGACATGGCTCAGATCTGGCTTCTTGCCTGTCCACTTCTCATAAGGTGTCTTCATGCCTAATCTGGCGGCTGGCATTCTATTCATTAGGTATACTGCAGTATTTACCGCTTCAGCCCAAAAACTTTTTTCTAGATCTGATTCAAACAATAAACATCTAGCCCGTTCAACTACAGTTCTGTTGAACCTTTCTGAGAGTCCATTCTGTTGTGGAGTGTGAGGATTAGTCTTCTGATGGATTATTCCTGTTTGTTTTAAGAAATGTTCCATCTCTTGTGAACAAAATTCACCTCCATTGTCGGTTCTCAATACTTTTATCTTGTTTCCCGTTTGATTTTCCACCAAAACTCGAAATTCTTTGAAATGCTGGAGTACCTGGTTCTTCTCCTTTAAGAAATAGACATAAGTCATTCTGCTGGCATCATCAACGAACAGAAGAAAGTACTTAGCTTGACCAATCGATTTGGTCTCCATCGGCCCACATAAATCTGAGTGTATTACTTCTAGCAGTATATCACTTCTATGATTAGCAGATGGGAATGGGAAACGAGCCTGTTTCCCCTCACAGCACACTTCACAGTTCTGGATCCGAATATCAGCCTTCTTGTCAAAAGTAACCCCTTCCACAGCACCTTCTTTCATCTTTTCTAGAGACTTTGTGTTTACATGTCCTAGCCTTCTATGCCAAATTGTCATGGCCGATAATGCGTTCTCTGATCTTTGTATTTGTAGCTTGTACACACCGTTTGTTAAGTTTGCAACTCCTATAAGCTCATTTGCTTGGTTATATATCAAACAAACATCCTTTTTAAACGATAGTTTGTTGCCCTTTGCTATTAATTGGCTTACTGATAATAAGTTTGTTGTGAGCTTCGGTACGTACAAAACATTCTTCACAATGACATCATGCTGAGATCCATTCACTTTCGTCGTTATCTGTGTTTCACCAACACTTACAACAGGCACAGTCATTTGATTTGCGACTACTATTTCTTTGTTTACATGCACGGGTCTATTTAGCAGTAAACAATCTCGATTTGCCGTCATGTGTGCGCTTGCACCCGAATCGACGTACCAGTCTTCTGTACTAAAATTTCCGTTGAAAAATGCAGCACTAAAAGCATTTAAGGTCCTCTTTGTTTTTAGTTCGGGACATTTATTCTTGAAATGGCCTATTTTCTTGCAATTATAGCATTTTATTTCTTTGCTGCAGTTTTTATTTGCATTTGCACCGTCACTATTTGACTTTGACGTTTGCGATTTGACACCGCGGTTAGTGTTGCCACTTTTCCACCGCTGTTGTTTTGACCAAAATGCAGAATCTTTTTCAGTAGTGCCAACCTCCTCACACATGTCGAGCAATTTTGTCTTTATGACGTCAGCGCTAATGGCGATTCCAGAATGCTCGATCGCCATTATCATCGGTGAAAACTTATCTGAGAGTCCCGCCAAAAGTAATGATCCGATCCACTCATCTGTGATCTCAAAACCTGTTCCCTTCAATTTCTGCGCCGTTTCAACTATTTGAGATACGTAGCTTGTCATAGAATCACAGTCTTCAAGGCGAATTGAAATTAACGTTCGAAGCAAACTGATTTTTCGTTGATATCCTGTGTCATCGAACAATTGTTTCAATTTAGTCCATACACCTCTTACTGTTGTCTCACTCTTGATATGCGCGTATAATGAAGAGTCAACAGTCATCACGAGTTTGGCTTTGGCTTTTTTCATCTCAGCTTCACTGATTTCCGCTGGCAGGTTCTCCAAGTCAATTCCTTCGAGTAGCAAAAAATTACTTGTCGCGAATGCCCAATCGTCGTAATTCTCACGACCTTTTAGTTTTGGCACATTGACTAGGTAGCCCGACGTCGACATAATGCACTTTTAGGACACAATAACTTTTAAAATTTGGAATAAATGTGGGACTGGGCCATAACCTAATAAAACACGGTGTGAGGTTGTTCAAAGACTAAACTTTTATTTATTTTTTATTACCGAGACCATAGACAAATATCAAAGAGATGCAAATAGTTGGATTATTAGTTTATATAAAAGAACATTATTTTAATAGTAATTTTAACAGTTTTTACATACTGTAAGTATAACAAACTAGCAGTGAAACGTTCCCGTGGGAATATGGGGATAAAATATAGCCTATATCACCCGGGGCAGTGTAGCTTCCAAACAGTGAAAGAATTTTGCAAATTGGTTCAGTAGTTTCGGAGCCTATTCAATACAAACAAATCTTTCCTCTTTATAATATTAGTATAGATTATAGAAGTATGTATTGATATGAGCAAAGTCACAAACTCATTAATTAGGAAACAAAAAATGCAATTTCATATTTTACAAAAAAAAAAGTGTATATTACTTAAGTTTCATTAAAAAAAACAAACGTACGTCACAACAGAGTAAACCATTTTGAAGTCAGAATACAGCGTCCTTTACTCAACAGTAAAGTAGGAATATCTAGATTAATTTATTCTTCACTGAAGTCAGACAAGTCCGCAGTCTATCGGGGCCTGCACTTGAATGGCTTACCTACTAAACGATTGGCCCCACGCCGTACAGAATCAACTGCGATACGCGTTGGAATGACTGGCCGAAATTGACTAGGTTTTGGAAAGATAAAGAAAACTACATAACGCCATGTCGCGACTGAGATATGTGGGCAGATAAAATCTAATCATTTACTCGACTCGAGTGGGTGTATTGGTTCCTAGTTGGGGGTAACCCCTAGGAAAGTTCTAGAAGGGATGCTTGAATGATAACCTGCTAGGGACCTAGATTTTTTATTAAAAAAATTTACTGATGCAAGTCGTAACCGACGCGGACCTAAAGGACGCTAGTATAACGATTCGAAGGTCATGTTCCTGGCAGATTTGGCCGGAGAAGGCAAAAGATGGAGACAGCTTGAAAAGTATGGAGAAGACTTTTTCCCAATCATTCCCATTGAGTGGAACACAATAGGTTAAGTTAAAACGCGTTTGAAAGAAAGAGGAAATAGAAGTCTGGAAATGGATTATAAAATTGACTAGTGAAACTCAGAGGAGGGACTGTTTACAATCAAACTTCTTCATACATATATGATATGAAACACCAAAATAAGCTGATAGGTCAACGTCGCCGTCGTCACAACTATGACGCAGCAAAATTTATTAAATATTATCACGAACCGTTGTGACGTTGCAGATATGGGCCAGTATGCTAAATTCCATCATTAACAATAGGTATGTGTCAACAATGCGAGTATTGAGCAGTGGTGGCCGAGTGGTATCGGCCCCGACTTACCGAGTAGTAGGTCGCGGGTTCAAACCCAGCCAGGCGCATTACTTTGTGTAATTAATTTCATCACCACTGCTCTCAAAACGGTGAAGGAAAATATCGTGAGGAAACCGGCATAATTATCTTAGAGCCAAAAATTCGAAGACATGTGACATTCACCAATCCGCACTGGGCGGTGTGGTAGATTACGGCCCATTCCCTTGGCTTGGTTTTTGTAAACCATAGTTTTGTATAATGTAGAAGCATTTTATTTTCAAATATTGTAAATGTGAGTACCATGGAGCCATTTACATGTGATTACTTTGTGACTTGAACTAAAATGGCAGTTGAGAGCATGTTATGCTCGCTCAAATGTTTCGCTGATGGTGGCGTGTGTGTTGGATCATTCGGTTCCCTTCAAAATGGTTGAGCTAAATGGTGCCGATACACGCGTCATGTTCGTGAACGGGCGCCGTCGGTTGAGACTGGTCACCTCTTAACTGCTTTGAATCTTGAATCTCCCCCTCCTAGGAAGGAGGCCTGAGTCCCAGCAGTGGGAACTTTAAAAGGCTGATTATGATATGTCAAACAAGTGGGGTCATATTGAAGTACGAAGCCCGAGGATGCCCAGAGGAAGCTGCTTTTGTGCTTGTGGGCGGAGTAAGGCGGGCTAACTCAGCTACGATCGCCACGTCGTGTACAACGGACTGAACCGGAGTCCCCAGAACGGGAGAACTCATTTGATAATTTCCCATCCAAAAATAGGGCTTATATTCTGAAACGTAAACTCCAATTCAACTCAAACTCTATCGGAGCTTGTCATAAATTGCAGTTTTCGTGCTTGAGATTTGCTTGCTTACCCCTAGAGCTCAAAAACTTCAATTAAACAAGCTTTCCATACTACATACATTTAACTTATAGTTCTGCTAGCAGCGCCCCACGGTTTCACGGGGATAAACTATAGCCTATCTTACTTGCTGTTCGCGTTTCGCCACATTAAAAAAAATAGGTGGACCACCCTTAACATTTAGGGGGATGAAAAATAGATGTTGGCCGATTCGCCACCCTAGCCGATATACACGCTAAGATTCACGAAAATCGGTCGAGCCATTTCGAAGGAGTGCAACCACAAACACAGTGACACGAGAATTTTATATATAAGAAGATGTACGGCCAGACCAGTACTTAATTAATGCAACTAAGAGTCAAAGAAACACTGTATTTCCTTATGAATCTGATTAAATAGATCTCATGCATCGAAAAATATAACGATGATGTTAAAATTTGATAAATAGCTAAAAATAGAACAGTCACAGTCGCTATCGTCACAACCATTATCATTTATAAATTAAGACCACTCCAAGGACAAAAATTATTACACAGCAACGAAATTATACGTCTTGAATGTTTAATTATTTAAGTAGGTATTCACAAATAAGTACATAGGTTAATACATAGGATCGTTTTACGGTAGGTACTTTAGGAGTGACTGGGTAGAATCAATTATTTTTTATTAGTTGGTAAATAAATGTATTACTAATATAAAGATGCAGAGTTTGTTTGAACAAGCTAATCTTTGGACCTACCAGCCGCATTAGGAAAATTTTTGTATATGAACGGTCCACTGAAATAACGGTAAATGTCCTTGTTACAACGTTTTGAGATAATTGCGTTTCTATTGTATTAATGGGAAAAGGAAAGTCGTGTTTAAAGGTATGAATATAATACATTTTGGTTACAGCATATCTTGATTATTGATATTATGTTGTTTCTTTACTTTAGCTTTATTTAAGAACTAAGTAAAAAATATAGTTTAAAGTTTTTAAAAACCAGTACTTTATTGAGTACCGTCCTTTTATCTAGTAAGTTTACCTAAGCTCGAACTGTCTTAAATATAGGGATTGATGTAATTAATATTGCGAAGTTTGCTAATGAGGTTACAAAAAAGCGGCAAAAGCTATTGTTGAATATATTGACATGTCGCGTGACTATTTGTTAGTATTTCCCACTAGCTTTTTTCCCACGGCTTCGCTCGCGTTTCCTGTGCCCAGGTAACGAGTTTTTCCGGAAGTTTAAGAAGCCTAGGACACTCAGCGATGAGGTAGATTTTTATAAATGAAATAATTTTCATAATCGTTTTGGTACCCATCATAAACCTAAACCCCCAAGTGTCACCCCATGCCCCCATCTGTTTCTCTTTCTTCCATTTCTGTCTCTCTTTCTAATTATTACTTCAAATAATCACCACGCTAACGAATTGGTGAAAGTCAATCAACATTTTAATACAGCAAAATTGTGTATGAAAACCGCTAGACCATATATAAATTAGATAATGTACCGCATAATTTTCCTAAGCGACCAAAGTCGTTTGATAAGCGTCATTGATTACAATTCAATGGACTATCGAGCGAGTGTCAATTAAATATCAATAAAAACGTATTTACCTACATATATGGTATTTAAATTGTTTCATTGAATAATAATTGGTCGGTTTTTGCAATTTGTCATAGAGCAACAAATCAATGTTAATAACGTAGGTAGTAAATGTATTCCCAGATACTATCGCCTCAAAATGTAACAAACTATCATGAAGAAACATCACTTTCATAGATTTTTTATAGGTTTTTCTTAACTCACTAAAAGTACAATTAATCTAACATGGCGTCGAAAAATTCCTCCGCATCGCTGGCCACTGATAATGTATACAAAAGGCTGACAGCATTGCCACGCTGTATGGCAATGCTTATCCTTTGTACAAGGTAAAAGCCAACCCTTGGGTAACGCGAAGTGTCTACTAATATCTCTCAACTAATATACATGTAGTTAAGAATTTTAAATTTGTTTATACAAATAAAGTTTTTATCATCATGTCAGTAAAAATAAATTGTAGTTACAGTACAACAAAAACACACCTGTTCACCAATATCTTAACAAAAAACCCAAGAGAAATTGAGCAATCAACGAGTTAAATGGCAAATCACCTCTATGAATAACTAAATCAAGTTTATAGTAATAGTAACATATAATATTTTAATAGTATCGATCAGTGTTACAATCGTTAAGGAACGGCACCTATCATCAAAGCAGCGATCGTTAAAATTGTTTCGAATGGAACGTGATTGTACTGTACGGGCCTTTTAATTACTTATTGATAGTTATTAACCTAATGCAATTAGCCTTTTCAGCGACCGCCTCTGACGACCTGAACACTGGGGTGGCAACTGATAGTTAAGTAGGATTGTGTGAGGAGTAAAATGAAAGAAAAGGGAGTCAGTGATAGCGTGACGGCTGACAGGACAGAATGGAAGAAACAAACGTGTTGCGCCGACCCCAAGTAACATGGGATAAGGGCAGGAAGATGATGATGATAGTTAAGTAGGCAATTACGTATGTAGGTTGGAATATGTTAAAGACAGATGTGTTGCTGAGGTTGCGGAATTTGTTCGAAAGAGTCACCGCGGCCCTGGAACGCAAAGAGCACTAGGAGGATCACGGGTGGGTTTTAGTCAGTAAGAGTCTGACACTCCCTTCCGCTCCGCCCAGAGCGGGAGAAGTCATTTGATGATTTACCATCCAGGAAAAAAAGGTAGAACTTCCTTTACTAGGACAAGTTCCGTTATATAGATTCCTATTACTCCAGACTTCTGTCGTGACCATAGTCAATGATGATGAGAAGTAATTTGATGATTTCCCACCCAGAATAAAGGGTGCATTGCAGCGTTACTACTTCCGAGCAAAATCACTAGTTTTCTGAATTTTAAAGTTCAAAAATTTCCGATGCTCAACCAATTTGAATAGAAGATAGGAGAAGACATGCTGCCTGACCGGAACCAATATTAATTGGGATAATTAGATGGCTAATGGGACCACAAGGTTCGATAGGACGACACCGGTGGCGCAGTGGTTGAGTTGTGTGCTGCTGTGCTGCATGTCGCGGGTTGGATTCCTAGAGCAAATATTCGTATGGCCTACAGATAGTCGTTCCGGGTCTGGTTGTGTATATGAGATTATGTTTGTTAACGCATCTAAGATACAGGATAAAATCCTAGTGTGCAACTCTGGAAGGTTTCTCACAAGATGGATTAATGAAGATCCCCGGATGCCAGAAGCGCAAAACTGGTTGCTGTGGCAACGCTTGTGGGAAACCTGAGTTTTATTTGTACCCAGCGTTAACAAACGAGTAATTCAAAGATAAAATACGATATCATTCACGATCTTATCTCCAAACAAAAAAGCTATCAGACGCTATGCAGAATATACAAGTATCTAAACAAGTACATGTATTTACTTTCATCTACACCCACGTATATCTTGAATGACGTGTCGCCACATAACGCAACAGTATTGAAAATTATATAATAATTGTGAAACATTTGGTGGCGGTAACAAGTAACAACTATCATTGTCGCCATCCAAGAGATGACCTTGCAGTAATTGAGTACCTACACGTTTCGCGGGTCATTTTTGTTTGTTTACTACGGATAACTCATCCTTCAACCTGTATGAACAATAACTTTATGCTCGAAAGCATTTTATTTTATGCCCGCGACTTCGTCCGCGTGGAATGGTCCCCCGTGTTAATAAATAATATTTGAAATTTTGAAACATTCTTAATTGGTGCTCCGCTCCTATTGGTCTTAGCGTGCTGATATATTCTTCCTCGATAAATCGGATATCTAAGACTGAAACAATTTTACAAATCGGACCAGTAGTTCCTGAGATTAGCACGTCCAAACAAACAAACAAACTCTTCAGCTTTTTAAATTACTATGTATAGACTAGCACTTCGCCCGCAACTTCGTCCGCGTGGAATTTTGTACCATTCTTTATAAACTGCATCACACACCCTCCGATTCCTCTAGAGGAATTCGCTCAATTCAATAAGTCGAGCAGTTCGCTCAAACCGCAACATTTTCCTTACAGGTATATACATAAATGCTCTAAGCACCGGCTTCATCTAGCTTAAAATGACAAGAAATATTGGACGTGTAAAAGTGTTATGTTTAACCTACCTACTTACAAATAAATATCATTTATATACCTGTTGTAAACGAAAGGTCCGACATTGCATAATTAAAAAATTTACATGTAGGACTATAGTTCACCTTAATTATCAAACCATTTAAATTGTTAACGATAATGATACCAATATCACCTCTATACCATTCCAACAGGGGTTTGATTGAATACATTTTCTTAAGAATCTCTATTTTTTTGAACCACCTATGTTACTTTCTGGTAATAGGGATGTTTCCTGAGTAAAAAATATATGATTATGGTTAGTCCGTCAGTTAGATTATAGAAAAATATTGGACACGTATTTTTTGCTTTATCTAATTTATAAAAACTGACGAAGATACAAAGCATCAAAGATCAGGAGTGGGGGCTTGTGACGTAACGGCTCGTTAAAAATTGGAGCGAGTAGTGACGTCACACGAGTTTTCAACGCACTGTATCGTCTTCATTTTTTGTTTACGTGAAAAAAGAAAAAATACGTGTCCAATAGTTTTTGGAAATCTATCTGACGGACTAATTAGATTTTTTTAGTCAACTACCCCATTACTTAATATTTCTGATGGTGAGAGAATTTTTAAAACCAGTTGAGTAGTTTTAGAGCAAAATCGTAACAAACAAAAAATCTAATATTAACTCTTTATAATATTAGTTAACAACTTCAGATGAGCTGAAACGTGGATACCGCGGCCAAAAACGAAGGCCATTTTGACTACCCCCACTTCGGGGTAATGTTTTAAAAACGGGTGCGAACGCATGCAAAGGTGTATTAAATATCGCGGAGAATTCTTTGAAAAACAATAAATGGTAATAAATCTATTAGATCGTCTACACTTATTTCAAACGACACAACTTAAAAGGCAGCCTTTCGTAGGCCTCTGCATTACCGTATCTTTATATTTCTCAAAAGATTAGGTAAGTACCGCCGCCAAAAACGAGCCACATTATCTTTCCGAGGAAAACGATAAGTTTCAATATCACGACACACGAGAGAGAAACGAAATGGATCTAAAGATAGCAGAATTTATTATATATTATCTTTGCGAACATAATCGCATTTTATTCCGAATCCATGAATAACGTATCAGCTATCAATTGCCTACTTATCCTTTCTAGATCATCGGTGTCATCCGGTAGGTGAATCATATCCTGAAAGAACTTATCACTACGTTTTATCAGCCGTTGGTCCGTGTCCACTCTATAATAATTCGTTTATTTGTTTATTTATTGGTAAGGTCTGACTCATTATCCTTCAGGGAAAGTAGAGCTTTAACTTAGTTGTTATTCTGCTTATTCTTATATACGCTTGCATGTTTGTTACTCAAACCGTCAATCACTATTACCGCTGATCGAATTTGACCCTGACCCTCATAAACATTCATGGAACTTTTAGCTTCTACCATTCATGGAAATTATATAGTATCACCTTTCATGCGGAAATTTTCCTGGGATACAACGTGAAAGCTGAATCAGGAACGACAGCTATAGTGCTTCTTACAATAGGGAAGATGCAATTACAGAATTCATGAACATTTTGTTATTGAAATGATACAATTGCATAAAAGAAGGGCCACTGCAATGTTTTTGATTTTTAACAACTATTTCGAATTAATATAACGTGAAACGGAACGTAAACAATCAGCGTCTAGTGACGTCACTGGTGTTATGACAACGAATAGACGAACTGAAATTTTAATACATGACAGTTCATGATCTCTGGCAGACAGGAGTGACTTCATCATTCATTTTCGCGATAAAAGAAAAACAGTCAGTTTATTATCGCAATTTTGGCAATACATTAAAGCGTATTATTTTTTAAATTTTTGTAGGGTCAGTTTTACACGGAATTCTTTTAAATTAAAGCAAGATGAAAATATTGCATGTTCCCTATTATTCAATTTTGGAATAGTCCCCAGCTACAAGTTCAAGTTTCATACTTCAAAGACAAACTATTGCTTTCACTATAATATCTCAACTGCTTAAAGCGATTCCGATAACAAATCTGGTCGTACAAATAGGTAAACCAAACTAAATTTGCATATTTAAATTTATTAAACCAACAATGAAACAAAAGAACAACGTTTTTACGCAAATAGACTCAAAATTGTTTTGTTACTTATTATTTGGTCGACCTGGGACTCGTCTCAAACGAATCAAACGTGTTGTGACTCATCAATAGAGTCTACATATATTTGGCTATATCTTGCATATGTAAAGGCATCATCTTCCCACATTCTGTCTGCTTCAAAGATGTAGGAGTAACCTTCACGTCAGATATCTCTATACTCCATTCACAATAAGATTAGACATTCGAACAAGATTGTTTACAGTACGTTCAACCGATTTTTACTTCTATTCCGTAGGCATAAGGATGGCATTAAAAGCAAAAACCTGATTATAATACCAACTGTTTACTGCAGCTACCATGTGTCATGCCGCCAACGCAACAGAAAATCGGTTGAACGGACTGTAAAAAAGATGTATTTCAATGTCTAATCTTATCGTGAATGGGGTATACCTGTTTAGAAAGCATTAAACCAACTTCGATAAATATTTCGGCTATTTATCTTATCTTCTACGTAACTAGCACATTGTTTTTTATTACACTTCTTATCTACATAAATTCACTAATTTTAAAAAACACTTTATTTTTGAAAATTGGTTTTAAAAGAACACAAGATCGCTTTAAATTATCTGTAGCACCGAAAGTCACGCTTACTGGATCAATCAGCTGATATTACGCCCACAAGATAAGGTAATAAATGCATATTTTTGCTACGTTGGCTATGTTCAACGACCCTGACATATAGCATGGAAAGTTTAATCATCAATAATACCGTTAAACATCCAAGTTGTAGAGTAAAGGTCAAAAATAGATGATAAAGAGATAAAAGTGGCCAGAGCGGTAAAAGTTAAGCAATCTAGTAACGAAGCTGATCGAGAGAATGCTGTAGATGGTCTCATCATCATCACCATCATCAACATCCTGTTGCAGTCCACTGCTGGACATAGGCCTCTCCAATTGCACGCCACTTAGATCTATTTTCGGCTTCTCGCATCCAGTTTCTGCCTCCTGCGCAAATCGTCACTCCACCGTGCCTGAGGACGTCCTACACTACGTTTGCCGAGACGCGGTCTCCACTCTAGAACTCGTTTGCCCCAACGGTTGTCGGTTCTGCGACTAATATGGCCAGCCCACTGCCACTTCAGCTTACTAATCCGGTGGGCTATATCGATGACCTTGCTTCTCTGACGGATCACCTCATTTCTGATGCGATCCCTCAGAGACACACCGAGCGTAGCCCTTTCCATAGCCCGCTGAGCGACTTTGAACTGATGCACCATACGAGCCGACATTGTTCACGTAAATGGTCTACATCGACATATCTACAACTTCTAATGGAACACAACTTGAGCAGAACAAAAGAGACAAGGATTGGAAACAACACATGGGGATATACATATGTATAACACAACTCTACATTCCACAACATTTTTGGATAAATTCTGCACGTTACAGGCTGCTCGTCTGTGGAATGCATTGCCAGTCCCCGTAAGACGCGCTCAGTCGTTGCCTGCATTTAAAAGACTTGTAAAGGAACATTACCTGTCACTGTGATTATCGATAGTCCTCCGTATTTTTACTGCCTGTATAGTTGGTATGTATGTATTTATGTATCTATTATATGACATTTGTATGTAGGTATCTATTATTATCTTGTTATCAATTTTTATTATATTATTGTTGAATTGGTTTTGTTACACCAATGACAGCCCCATTTCATGTCCAGACATATACTGTCCATGCCAGGTTGTCTGGAAGAGATCGCGGAATGCGATAAGACCACCCATTGTATGTGTTTTAGTTTTAAGTCTACTTTTTGTGTTACTTTTGGTGTACAATAAAGTATATAATCTATCTATACTTATAATAAATCTGTAGAGAGGTCAATTCTGTACAAGGAATATATTTTCAAAATAACTATCAGGGGGTGATTAGTGATCGATACTGGTGCCAAAAATGCAATCAGTAAAATTTTTGTCTGTCTGTCTGTCTTTCTGTCTGTCTGTCTGTCTGTCTGTATGTTCTTTATAGAAACAAAAACTACTCGACCGATTTTAACGAAACTTGGTGCAATTATTCTTCATACTCCTGGGCAGGTTATAGTATACTTTTCATCACGCTACAATCAATAGGAGCAGAGCAATGAAGGAAAATGTTGGGAAAACGGAAGAAGTTACTCCATTTTTTAAGCTTCCGTCGCGTGTGTAGCCTTAATGGTTAAAGTTACATAGAAATGTTCTACATAAAATTATCTAAAAAATATCCCGAAACAGCATGTCTATCTTTTGTCAATTTTAAACCGATCGGGCTGAGTTTCAAAATCGGGGGTAAAGTAACTATTCCACGCGGACGAAGTCGCTGGCAGAAGCTAGTAAATAAATAAACTCTACCTGCCCTCCTCAATGATGCCGAACTAAAATCCCAACAACACAAGCACGACACACACGATCACTTTTCCTTCACAGAGACAATCTTAAAACCTGTCCAAACAACACAGAAATTAATACTGAGGATATACTACAAAATACTGGGCGCGATTCTTGACCCTGCCCCCGGACCCGCTCCCCGCTTCATTACGTCACAACAGACCCGAGCTATGTAAGTGGTTGATAAACTTATACGTATATATGTATGCTAATTAATTGTGTACAATCTGTAGATATGTATGATGGAACTGTGTGTGGAATATTGCAAGATAATGAGATGTTGAACTGGTTTGTTGTTAATATTTGCTTTTGTAGAGGCCGCTTATTAACACGTTCTTGTGGATACTTGTATTTAGAACCTGGATGAGGCTAGCGCGATAGGGTGGAAGGGTTGCGGAATTTGTTCGAAAGAGTTACCGCGGCCCTGGAACGCAAAGGGCACATGGACGCACGGGCACGGGTGGGTTTTAGTCAGTAAAAGTCTGACACTCCCTACCGCTCCACCCAGGGCGGGAGGGGTCATTTGATGATTTCCCATCCAAAAAAAAAAAAGGGTGGAGATTGAAGAATCTACCTTTGCGAATGGACGCTAGTCACTTAATTAAGTATGATAAATTTGATTGATGACGTTCAAAAGTGCCGTTAATGGCCTAAATTGAAATAAACGTTTTGACTTTGACTGGTGCGATAAAAGAAATGTCTGGCTGTGGACGATAGTTAAGATTACATAAAAAGAAGTTCTGTTAATTCAAAGTGACGCAAATCTGTTGCCTAAATAAAGATTTCATAAAAGAAACGAATTAAAAAAATGTAAACCAGAGTGGGTGAAAAGTAAACAAACAATTTCAGCTAAAATTATAACTCTAACTCTTGACGTCATACTATTACCAAATGCCTTGTATTTTTAATATACAATGTATTGACAGAAATTATATTTCTGTATTCAAACAAAGTAAACGGCGAAGCCATGTAAAGTCGGTAAAAATATAATGAACTTATAACAGTTTTGTTATCAAACCTTGACGATACGTAGTAATCTACAACAAAGATAACACTATATCTAACACTCATTGTATATTAAAATTCTTGTTGGCGGAACGATTATCTTTAGTGTACAATTTATTATACAAACAACAGTTTTCTTCCACGTTCTAAGAATAAAGGATAAAGAAAAGACATTAGCAGATGAAGACACTCAAGGTATTGTCATCAAATTGGCGCAGTGGTTGAGCGTTCGGCTGTTGCGCTACGTGTCGCTGGTTCGATTCCTGCACGGAACAAATGTTTGTATGGCCTACAGATAGTTGTTCCGGGTCTGGGTGTCTTGTGTATGTGAGTTATACACGATACAGGAGTTAATCCTAGTGTGGGGCAACGTATTTTTTTTTTAAATAAATAAAAGAAAAAGAAAGTTATAGACACCAGCGAAATTTTTACATCATCTTTTGAGTGCTCGCGACATTTTTTCGTCAAGCAACGACAAAGCGAATGTCCAAAATAAAGCAAATCTCTAAGATCTATATGAATTGAAGACTTTATCTGTATGAATGGAAAACTTGACCTAGTGACCGCCAATCAATGATAAGTCTGTGATATCACTTCTCAAACTTCTGACTTTTGATGCCGATCCCGACATTTGATCCCAAGATTCTTGGGGTAGGCTTCCTCTGTAAACGGAAGCAGCTGAATGAGAAGAATATTATTATTATTATATCTGATGAGCACTGAGCAGTGGTGGCCGAGTGAAAACGGCCCTGACTTACTAATTGTAGGTCGCGGATTCAAACCCAGCCAGGCGCATTACTTTGTGTAATTAAAAGGGTTTAATTGAAATAAATGATTTGAATTGAATTTGAATTTGAATTTGAATTGAATTGAATTGAATTAATATTGACCTTTAACTAATGCATTTTATTATCATGTTTTCAGCTGTACGACGAAAACTCACCGTTCAGGGTGGAAGTGAGTGCCAATGATGAAGACAAGTTCATGATCAAGTCAGTCAATGGTATCGGTGGCCTTCCAAGTTGGGGATATCCGGAGACAAAGTAAACGATCCTTTTTCTTTTTTTTCGCCATTTTTTCTTCTCATCCGGAGCAGTGGTGGCAAAGTGGTAACGGCCCCGACTTACGAATTGTAGGTCGCGGATTCAAACCCAGCCAGGCGCATTACTTTGTGTAATGAATTTCATCACCACTGCTCTCAAAACGGTGAAGGAAAACATCGTGAGGAAACCGGCATGTCCTAGAACCAAAGTTCGAAGACATATGACATTCACCAACCCGCACTAGGCCCGCGTGATGGATTACAGCCCATACCTCTCTAGAGAGGAGACCTGTGTCCCAGCAGTGGGAACATTCAAAGGCTGATTATGCTTATGCTATATCTGACCTCCACAACCCAGTAACTGGGTAATCCAAGACTAGACACGACGATGTTGACGACTTAATTTCTATGTATTAACTTGGCAACAGGGGCAGACCCGTAGAAAATCCCCGACGACCAATACATTAGTATTATAATAACACATACATTTCATTTACTAAAGGAAAATATTATATAACTTCCCGTTTTGATCGATAAATGAATAAAACAGCGACCGGCGAGTGTTATCGACCTGATATTCGAGCGCCGCCTGTTGTAATCCTGTTTCGTACGGATAATGTAACGGTCATTCGACTTTAATAGTAATTAAAACCTAAAGGTCACTTCCTCATAAGATGTCACTTTCGAAGAAGTAAATAGAACTCAATTATTTTTACAATCCACTTAAGGAGAGAGCTTTACTCTCTCCTTAAGTGGAGTGGAGTTGTTGTTGTTGAGTTAAAGGATAGCCAACTTTAAATTTTGTTACCATAATAGCTCTAAAATTACAATTTCACATTTGTCACTGTATCCACACGTAACATAACACGATAGACTAGTTTGAGCTGCCATAGCTCACCTACATTTAGCCATTGTGTTGCAATCAATCGTAATAGGCATGTTTCCTGAGCAAAAAAATGATTCTATTTAGTCCGTCGGTTAGATTATCGAAAAATATTGGACACGTATTTTTTGCTTTTTCAAATCTATAAAAGTTGACGAAGATATAAAGCATCAAAGATCAGAAGTGGAGCTTGTGACGTCACACCGTGGTAATAATGGTAGCACGTAGTGACGTCACACGAGTTTTCAACGCGCTGTATCGTCTTCGTTTTTTGTTTATGTGAAAAAATAAAAAATACGTGTCCATTATATTTTGGAAATCTCTCTGATGGACTAATTAGGTTTTTTTAGTGAACTTCCCTATTGGGCCTAATTATGAATAAAGCAGCATACAAACGGAGATATAAGCATTTTTTGTCAATTTCTGTCGACGGGCGTCCTAAGGTTGTTTTATTGAGGGTCTGATTATCTTATGTTTAAGCAAATCGACAGAAAAATGCTGTGCTATGCATTAACCAAGTCCAATTTTAAATGAAAAACAGATGATCTGGCCGCTACGAACCAAAGCTGATTCGACAGAAGTTTCTGGAAAGATATGGGGAGGCTTTTGCCCAATGAGAAAATATATTGAAGAGTGACGTACCTCCTGCCTCTCTCCTTATCCCGGATCCTGGAGCGCGGAGGCGTGCTCCCGAGGAGGTCAGCCTCCGAACCGTCTCCGGAGTCGGCCAGGAGGTACCGGGAGGAGTGGCGCGGGTTCCTGAACACCACATCTTTGGTGTCACTGTAACAAACGAGAAACAGGCTTTAGAAGTTAATTTATTTATTTATTTGGATCTCCAACAAAGGATACACAGTTGTAACATTAGTTTCAGTGATACAAATGGTTACTTTACGTGTGCTGCTTCAGTTATAGGAGACCACAGCATGCAAATATAACTAGGTTTACATAATAAAATAATACATAATACACAGAAACAAATTAGAAATAAATAAAATCATTAACTTAGATTAAATAAGGTTTAATTATTCAACATATTTAATTAAAATTATTCCATTAAATTATAAATTAAATTATTTCACTAAATTAAAATTTTGCAATCCCATTAAGTTATGTCATATTTTCGTTTTTAATTTGGAATGTAAGTACAATAAACAAACTATGAAACAGAAAAGAGAAGAGAAGATAATGATGAATTTGATGTTGTGCTTTGTTGATATATCTTTCATTGAGAAGTAGTTCATGACAATGATAAAAACAGTTGAATCGTGATAGTGATGGTAACTTAATGACAGAGAGCTTTTTGCGACTACTCGTTCTAGTATTGGGCTACAAAAAAAGCTCTCTGCTACCTACTAAGTTCTATATTCTAGATCTTCATTATCATTATCTTGCCCTAATTTATTTTGGGGTCGGTACAACATGTGTTTAATTTTCTACATTAGATTTCATCACAGTAGCAACCCCCTTTCTAGCCAGTTTTAAACATCCCGACTTGCTAGACATCTTTCACAGAGCAAACACCGCTACATTGTTTTTTCTCTATGCTTGTAGCCATCTAAGTTCATATTCAAGATACTGTCCTGACTCCTCCATAAGAAGACCCCAAGAGATGCTCAAATGATTAGTTATAAAAAGTACTCCTGACCGATTTCAACTAAGATTCCAATGACGTAGTCTGTCTCGGATAATATAGCACAAAATGTGTGCTTCCCCACAGGATGCACTCCCCCTTTCATACACTCATAATACGTTGGAACGGCAATGTTATACAACTGCAGAGAAATCTATCTCGTGACCAACAGCTTAGCGTGCTTTCCGAAACACGGGAACACCACCAACTCCCAAACTCCGGTGTTGTCTCTCTTAGGGGCTATTCATTTATTACGTTAGACGATTTAGGGAGGGAGGGGGGTCGACCATGTCTTATTTTTTCTTACTTAAGGGTGGGAGGGTCTCTCGATAGTTCTTACGTAAGATCTAAAAATGCGCAAAGTTCTATTTGGAAATTATTAAAACCAAAGTTTATTATTACCAAAACATAAAAATTATTAGAACCTTTGTTAGTACGAATTAAGATTACTACAATTTTATTGTTACGTTGAAAAATAAACATTAAAACAAACCAAAGGTGTATTAATTTTCTCCTTTAGATTTTTATATTAAACTAGCTTCTGCCAGCGACTTCGTCCGCGTGGAATAGTTACTTTACCCCCGATTTTGAAACTCTCAGCCCGATCGGTTTAAAATTGACAAAAGATAGACATGCTGTTTCGGGATATTTTTTAGATAATTTTATGTAGAACATTTCCGTAATACATGATTTCTATGTAACTTTAACCATTAAGGCTACACACGCGACGGAAGCTTAAAAAATGGAGTAACTTCTTCCGTTTTCCCAACATTTTCCTTCACTGCTCTGCTCCTATTGATTGTAGCGTGATGAAAAGTATACTATAACCTGCCCAGGAGTATGAAGAATAATTGCACCAAGTTTCGTTAAAATCGGTCGAGTAGTTTTTGTTTCTATAAAGAACATACAGACAGACCGACAGACAGACAGACAGACAGACAGAAAGACAGACAGACAGACAAAAATTTTACTGATTGCATTTTTGGCACCAGTATCGATCACTAATCACCCCCTGATAGTTATTTTGAAAATATATTCCTTGTACAGAATTGACCTCTCTACAGATTTATTATAAGTATAGATTACTGATTGCATTTTTGGCACCAGTATCGATCACTAATCACCCCCTGATAGTTATTTTCAAAATATATTCCTTGTACAGAATTGACCTCTCTACAGATTTATTATAAGTATAGAAGATAGATAGGGGGGAAGGGGTCGGTTTATTCTTATATATTTTCTTATAATAGGAGGGAGGCAAAAACTAGCGAAAATAGTCTTACATCCTTACTAATATTATAAATGTGAAAGCGTGGATGTTTGTTACGCTTTCACGCAAAAACTACTCGACGAATCATCACGAAACTTTGTACACATATTCTGGAAGGTACTAGAAGTAACATAGGATACTTTTTATCCCGGGATTATGTTCCCTTGGGATAATTTCCGATATTCACGCGGGCGAAGCTGCGGGCAGCAGCTAGTAATATATAAATGTGAATGTAAGTTTGTTTGTCACGCTTTCACGCGAAAACTACTCAACCGATCATCATGAAACTTTGTACACATATTCTTGGAGGTACTAGAAGTAACATAGGATACTTTTTATCCCAGGATTATGTTCCCTTGGGATAATTTTTGACATTCACGCGGGCGAAGCTGCGGGCAGCAGCTAGTAATATATGAATAGCGCCTTACAAATAAACAGTACTAAGTACATAAGTCCACGTGAAGCCCTTCATTCAGAACCGCGGTCTCATCAGTTAAGGTCAGACCATTACGCGCGACCTTGCTCAGCCATATCATGCTGCTATCACATGGCGAATCCAGACAACGCGATAACACTGTTTATGGGCGTTTTATTAGTTCACTAGCTGCCACTCGCGTGAACGTCGAAAATGATCCCAGGAAGCATACTCCCTGGATAAAAATGTATGATGTATCCTATGTGTCATTCCAGACGATAATCTACCTCCTTCCCAAATTTCATCATGATCCGTTCAGACGTTCTAACGTGATTGAGTTGTCGTGGATGTCGTCTATCATGTAATGTTAATGGTGCTGGAGAGAAAACTGTTTAAAGATTATTTTTTTTACTTTTGCCAAGAGAAATATGGACCTCCAAATAAAATGTTGTCAGATTATTTAACAGCTTAGAAGCTAGAAACATTTGTATGTCAATTAGCAAAAAATGCTGCACTACCTTATTTTAAAGATATTATATGTAATGACTAGCTTCTACCCGCGACTTTGTCCGCGTGGAATAGTTAGTAACCCCCCGATTCTTTGTGATATTGATTCGTTGGTGGGAGAAGTGGTGGAAGGGCCCGACGTGACGGCACAGTGATGGTAGTGGCATGCGCGTGAGCTGCGCGCGATACTGGACAGTACTTGGACATTGCAAAATTACTTTATTTTCTAAAATACTTAACAAGATTTGATTCTAAAATAAAAGTAGCCTAAGTTACTCCTTATTACATCAGCTACCTGCCAATAAAAGTCCCGTAAAAATCGGCCCAGCCATTTCAGAGATAAAAAATGTTATTCTGGTGTATGTACCATTTATATTAATATATGCATGTAATAAAAAGCAGTTATTTCAATATTACAAACAGACGCTCCAATTTTATTTATGGTTGTATAAGATTATATTAGATTACTTGTGCTTTACAAATAAATGTTGTGATTCTAATTTGGGATCAGACGCCGTATTTCTTGATGCACCACATGTTCTAATCATATTATTTACACATTGTTCCTTATTTGCCAATACGCTCGCCGTTTAGTCTGGCGGGTTATTCCGAGAACACAGGCCGTGTGGGAAACTTTCTATTTCACCTAGCGGCGCGTGCGCAGGCGTGCGTGTTACGAGGAAGATAGCGGATACGTTGATATGCTTTTAGAATATATTACCATGGCATGAGGATAATATCATACTGCATACTAAAGTTATAGATATGTCACCTGAAAATAGCAGACTTCGTAAAATTGTAAAAGTATACAATAAGATTATGAATGCATATAATTCTGTTTTTATTTTTTACTAGCTGTCCGCACAACTTCGTTTGTGTCACATTTTTCATGACTGCTCCGCTCCTATTGGTCTTAGCGTGATGATTTATAGCCTATAGCCTTCCTCGATAAATGGGTTATCTAACACTGAAAGATTTTTTCAAATCGGACCAGTAGTTCCTGAGATTAGCGCGTTCAAACAAACAAACAAACTCTTCAGCTTTATAATATTAGTATAGATTATATCGACCTATATTGTCACAGTTTCTCGGAAACATTAGCCATCCACTCTTCTCGGTGTTTTGTCCTTTCCGACCAATCCGCCATGGAAGTCGTCACGCCAGCATTTCTTGGCTTTCCTAGGCGACGATTATAATGGATATTGGAATGCGATGCATCAGGACAGATGGCCAGACTGGCCCATCTGTCCTGATGCATCCTGCCAATATGTGACCCGCCCAATGCCACCTCAGCCTGGTACATTTGACCCACATCGGTGATTTCTGTTTTTGAGCGACTGGCGGTATTACGTATTTGATCGTTGAGCCTAATACCTAAAACGCTACGCTCTATCACCCCTTCGTAAACCGTGAGGAAAAATGGTTAGTGATAATAAATATTGTAGCATCCAAACTCAATAGTTTCCAAAATATCTGTGTGTTATTAAGAAAAAATAGTTTACAATTTCACGAGATACTTTACACTACGAGTATTGCGACATATGTATATGTATACGACACAACAGAAAACTGTGATAGGACGAGACTCCTCAAAGTGATGAATGGGAACTTAGTTTTGAGCGTCCTGGAGGTGTCAAAACAGTCGTTTCTTAAAAATGGACCAGGTGCTGTCGAAATGGACTGTTTGTTTTTATGTCAATTTATATGTTAGTAAACGATACATGAGAAATTCCACGTTGGGACATTAATGTTTAAAATAAATCATAAGTGGTGCTTATACCTATGGCTGTTCCGAATCTGACGACGGAAATGAGGCTGGTGCTCTTATCATTTCGCGCATGTGTCGTCAATACAACTTTCAGCCTTATCATAACGTAATCGTGGTCATTCATGGCCATGCACATCATCATCATTATAATATTAAAAGTAGATACCAACTGATTAATGATGTCCATCAAGCCCCCAATTTACTGAACTTTCAATTGTTTAGAGGAAAAAACCCATGTTTATGCAACTAGCTTTATTCCTAGGTTTTGCTCTCATGGCTTCTCCCCTTTTATTTTAATTTACTTCTAACATCATATATTATACCTATATTTATTATTTTGTAATTTCTTTCCCACTCAATATATTTTGTATTTTATTTATTTGTTGTACACCTACCACAGTGTTGTCTTTTTAACCCAAAGGTTGACTGGTAGAGAATGCCTTGTTGCATTAAGTCCGCCCATGTACCACTATTGTACATTAAGTTTAAATAAATAAATAATAAATAAACATCACGGAAAGCGATGACATGGTTGACGATGGAGCTCGCTTGGAGATAACACCCTCACTCATGACTTCAGGCAGGAAATGTCACTCCTTAGCCGTACGCACAAATAAGTACTGTGTAATTCCAATAGATAGGCACATGTGGGTGGGATGTCCAGTGTCCACCATGTACCCCCACGTGTCCCAGCAAATGCTGAGATGGTAACCCTTTCGGTTCGGACACGCTCGGCGCATTCTGTACTTTTCTTCTCCTGTAATTTGTGTTTGTAACCGTTGTGCTGTGTCTGTCCTGAATAAAAGTTTTTCTATTCTTCTTCTATTCTATTCTATTCCCAAAACACACATGAAATTTTCTGGAATAAAAAAGTAGCCTATGCGGGTGCAGCTTTCTGTGAGTTAAAATTACTATAATCATCGACTCAAGCCTACTTACTACCTACCTAGCTATCCGAGATAACGATTTACAAACAAACTGTTTAAATTATTTATTCCTTTTTGATTATACCCACTAACAACATGTATTTTAACCCAGCATCTGCCAACAATAGTAATTTTTTGTACTCATCACAAACGACCTTCGAAATAAAATACGGCCGCGAATTCTTGTGTTGTTAGAATTCGATCTGCGTAAAACGTGGTCGACAACATGACTTGACTAAATTGCACAAATTCTGTGGAAGTCTCATCAGGCAAACATTATCGACCATGTTTATTTTGCGAGAATGGGTGTTCTATCTAGACTAGCATTTTTCAGACCAAAACAAATGTTATCAACTTAAGGTGAAATATCTGATTATTGAAAATCAGCCTGCCATCTTTGTGGTACCTATCGTATGTGGTATACTCGTATAATGAGTTTACAATCTCAAGATATTTTAAAATATTACAGAATTTACAGTTATCCGGTGACAATGTGTACCTTCTTTAAAGAATTTCTAATCGGCACAACGATAAATGTCATTACAATAACTTATTGTTATCATTCAATAAGTTTACTTTAGAGCTGTTAACTGTTTAGACCTACACATCGTTCCACCACTTAACAGATTACAGTTCAGAATATGTAAGCATACAACTGTGTAACTTAATATATTACTAGTTGCTGCCCGCGACTTCGTCCCCGTGGAATCCCCGATTTTAAAATATTCTTTATCGCTGCTCCGCTCCTATTGACTTAAGCGTGATGATATATAGCCTAAAGCCTTCCTCGATAAATGGTCTATTCAACCCAAAAATAATTTTTCAATTCGAACCAGTAGTTCCTGAGATTAGCGCGTTCAAACAAACAAACAAACAAACTCTTCAGCTTTATAATATTAGTATAGATATGAAATACTCAGCAAGAGTCTGACACTCCCTTCCGCTCCGCCCAGAGAAGGGAGGGAGAAGTGGTTTTGATGATTGTTTTGATGATTTGAATTTTGATGATTCCCCATCCAGAAAAAAAGGCAACCCTACGATCGCGGCCCTCATCATTGCTCCACCTTAGACTTACTATTCCTAGATTATAGTGTGACCCATCAAACAAAACTTTGCACTATCAACGTTCTCAATGCAAACAGTAGCCATTAAACTTATTGTACTTAATACCTCTTCGTCTCTCTAGTTACATAACCTTCAAGCAATTCTTACGAATAATTCAATATTTGCAGTTATTTTTACGCCTTAAGGAAAATCAGAATGTTTGTCCGTTACCACAACTGACCATTCTGAAGTGCAACACAAAAGTTCGTCACAGCATATAAAATGACCCTCGATTGAAAGGAAGTCTTCATTACTGTAAGTCTGCGGGGCTTCCCGGCTTTGCAACGAGTCATTATTGAAAATGGCTTAAGGCTTCTTTTTGCGGATAATTAATTTAAAGTTAGGTTTTAATTTAGCCCCCTACTATGACGTAACAATCTTAATCAATATACATAGATAGGTAATTACGCGAAGGTTAGTTTGTGTCTTAAGTTTTCACGCCTAAGGGAAGGTTCATATCTGACGGAACATGCGTCGCGTATTATCGGTCGCGTAACGCTAGAACAGACAACCTTCCCTAAACCGCGAAACCGGATTTTGGTACACAGATAGATGGAACTCTGGAGATGTTTTGCGAAACTATATTAACGCGAGCAAAGCCGCAGGCAAAAGCCAGTTTCATCAAAATGCAGCTGTGAGAGGGAACCGAAGCTATAGGGAACGTGCAGAAACTATAGGTGGCAGCATAGACGCGTCAATGTCAAGTGTATTTATACGTTTCAAATTTGCAACGCTGGATGGCACAGTCTACTTGGCACAGTCTACTTCGAGCTTCGTGCGCGTTCCCCTAAATGGAGGGTGCAAGAAATGTAGGTGGCAGCACAGGTCAAATATTTACAACGTAAAAGTTTCAGATTTGCAACACTAGGTGGCATAGTCTACGCCGTGCACGGTCCCTATACAGGACGAATAGCAGTATTCCTTTTTCAAAACGGACTAGATATACTGACACTTCATATTAGAATCTTGTCCTAGGATTTGGTTTTGAGACCGTCCATCAAAAGCAGGATATTATAGATGGCCCTGCTTGATAAAGTATTCAAAACATGACCGGGAACTATCGGGGCCACGACCAGAACCTTTCATCCTTAAAATTCCGGTTTTCGATCCGGTTTTTAGAGATGGTAAAACAATCTTTCGACTTTTCCTGTTATTCGCATAGCAAGATGCCAAGCAGAGAAGTTTGCCTAAATACCTAGTGATTCTGACTCAGTGGTAGAGGTTTTAGTCAGACTAATCGGGCGGGTCGTTCAATGGTCGCGGTAACTCTTTCGAACATATTCTGCAACCTTGACAGGCACTGACCCTGGGTATTATTTACCTAGTGTTATAAATAAATAAATAAACATTATAATAGGAGCAGTGGTGGCCGAGTGGTAACGGCCCCGACTTACGAATTATAGGTCGCGGGTTCAAACCCAGACAGGCGCTTTACTTTGTGTAATTAATTTCATCACCACTGCTCTCAAAACGCTGAAGGAAAACATCGTGACGAAACCGGCATGTCCTAGAACCAAAAATTCGAAGACATGTGACATTCACCAACCCGCACTGGGCCCGCGTGGTAGGTGGATTACGGCCTATTGCTTCTCTTAGAGAGGAGGCCTGTGTCCCAGCAGTGGGAACATTAAAAGGATGATTATGCTATGCTTATCTATACTAATATTATAAAGCTGAAGAGTTTGTTTGTTTGTTTGTTTGAACGCGCTAATCTCAGGAACTACTGGTTCGAATTGAAAAATTCTTTTTGGGTTGAATAGACCATTTATCAAGGAAGGCTTTAGGCTATATATCATCACGCTTAAGCCAATAGGAGCGGAGCAGCGATAAAGAATGTTTTAAAATCGGGGATTCCACGGGGACGAAGTCGCGGGCAGCAGCTAGTGCTAAATAAATATTCGTGACTTATCAAAATCGAAGATAAAGATACTATAGCAAAATGTTGCTGTAGAATTAGAATCCTTAAAAAAACCTCATGTCATTGTAATATGTAGTTTCAGTTTTACAAGTACTTTGCGGGAATTTAATTATGACCACTGATAGTAACATTACAGGAAACGGAAAAGCATGAAAAATACATTATGTTTATCGAAGTATTTTGGGGCACAATTGTAGGCACTTTATATAATGACTGAGGCAAATAGGACTCAAGGTCATGGTCATGATACTTACTGAATAAATTACTTACTATGTATGCATTTGGACACATGTAGAATTTATGTTGTTATGTCATTATTACATTAGTGAGTACAGGCTGGTTATAATGCTACCCAAATGACTTAAATTAAATAAGTTACTAAAAGAAAAATCACGACCTATGGGCTAGCCATGGTGAGTGCAGGCAGGCCAAAGAGGCACTTCCTTTTATCGACGGCGGCTTCACGAAACAAACCCTAAGACTGACCAAACAACAGTTGCGTATAGTCACAGCCGTCACAACTGGCCACGGGTCTTTTAATAACACCTCTATGTCATAGGAGTCACTGACAGCACGCTTTGCAGAGCCTGCATAGAGGAGGATGAGACAGCAGCACATCTGCTTCTAAGCTGCCCAGTAGTCACGGATTACAGGGCTAAGTACCTACTTCGGAAACCCAGGTACCCTCTATGAGATAGTTAGCAACGCCAAGGCTTTGCTGGCCTTCCTTGGGGACAGAAGCAACGGGAATATTTAAAAATATCTGTAGATATGGTAATGGCCTTAATTTCATTAAAATCTAGTTTATAGTGCAAAAAATATACTATTAAAGTGCTTTAAAAAACCAAAACTCAGAACTCACAACATTATAAATATCCAAATAAAATAATTATTCACTAAAATAAATACGATCCAAATCACTAACACGTCTAGATGCATTTGTTTGTTTTCCCATTTAATATAACATTACAATGAATCACATGCCTAGGTTATAATATAACGTGATAACAATGATTGGCGCGAACTGATAACTATAATCTATGCCTTAACAGGCTTCAATGTCCATGAAATAGTGTGCAATGTTAAGTGGTTTATAAAAGCGATCAGGTAATAAATTACAAGTGTAGGCTTTGGTGTGTGTAGTGGAAAATATTAGGATCTCATTTCCAATACATTTGTTCCAATCACGGAAGAAACCTACGCTCATCCCATAATCGTCTTCTTCACTGTCCATCTCAGTGTACTGACTTCATTCACCGTTCCTTTTTCATACAAGCTATTTCTTTGTGGAATGCTCTACCCCAGGAAATCAGGATGGCAACCAACCGATTAACCTTCAAAGTTAAGGTTCGCGAGCACATTCGTAAGAAGTTGGCAGTAGTATCGTCACTGTGATCGTCACAGAGTTATTTTTTTTTTACTCATTATCTGTTTGCATCAACTGTAGTATTTTGTAGGTATAAGTTTATTAATTTGAGTATATATTATAGCATTGTATTGTATGTATAGTTTATATATTATCTTTGTAGTAATTTAATATTAATCACGTTTTTGTTTATTTTTTTTTTTCTCTTTCTTAATGCACCTACCACACTTATTCTCTGCATCACCCTAAGGTTGACTGGTAGAAAATGCCTAAGGCATTAAGTCCGCCTCTGTACATTTGTGTGCGTAAAGCTAAAGTATTAAATAAATAAATAAATGATCATGGTACAATTTTTTTTTTCCGATGGTAGGTAGCTTTTTATCTACAGAAAAAATCTAACAGGTTTTGTAATTCTGTTTTCTTTCATATGCATGGTCAGTAAACAAAAAACTTGAGGAATTTTTGACTTTAAATTTCTATAATAGCGACAATACCCAATTGCTTTGTATTACTTAGGGTTAATTAGACTACCTAGTAATATACAATATATTACTAGGTAGTCTAATTAACCCTAAGTAAGTTTCTATACTTGTCATGCAACACACAATGGCACATGAGAGAACAGCAATTGAATTTAGAAACAAGAATGATTTAAAGTCCATAGAAAATATTAAGTTTTACACAAATCATTGTTTAACAAGGAGATGGCAAGGTTGTGGGGTATCCTAAACCAAATGGAGGTTCCGCGTGTAGTTAGCATTCAGTATGTGTATTTATATCAAACCCTAGAGGGCACTACTCAGCCATTCTTGAGAAAAATAATCCTAAATTGCAAAAAAAATATTGTATTACTTAAGTAAAATTTAATAAATTGTGAATGTATTAAACAATTTCTTTTATGCATTAATGAATCGTCAATTTAATAACTTTTTAAAGATTAGAACTTGGAGAAGATGGAGGAATGTAAATAGAATAATACAAATGCCACAGTCCTTTTAAACATTTTGATTTTTGTGGAGGTATGTGCCTACCAGACCTCCACAACCTCCACATAAAATACAAGTTGCATACTTGTATTTTGTGGAGGCTGAATCCTGTTTAAATGGAAGCGAACTTCAATATAGTTGTGAAAAACCTAGCATGATGACTGTCAAATTTACTACATCTATTACCTTAGGGCTGGCATCATCAAAATTGCCATTGCCGGACAAAATATTTAGATGAACTAAATTTTTTCCCTGGACAGACCGAAAAAACTGTACTTTTTACGGGTCTGTCCATGGAAAAAATTGCCTGTTAAATAAAAAAAAGTACAGTTTAATTACTTATTAATATCTATTACAGCAATGGAGGTTTGCTTGACACAAAAATGTCCAGTTAACTCCAGTTATCACCAGGACACCTTTGAAAACCCAGCCCGGACATATGGCAACCCTACATTACAAAAACTCGCATCATTTCATGACAGATACTGAAGAACATTCAGTATCTGTCATGTTCACAATTTGATTAATTTTTTAATTAGTATCTCCGTCTTAAGTTATACGGAAAATGTTAATTTGCAGGTTACATTGTACATATTTTCAATAACTAAAAGATGCATCACAGCAATGAATGAGAGTTAAGAAACAATACCTAATTGCTAGGCCAAGAAACAAAAGGAAAACTAAGATATTGTTTTGTTTACTGTTACAAATGCAATCCTTGACTTGTCCTTCATTGAATGTGAATCATTATGTGATTACCTTTGTACTTAGTACCTTATAAGTATAGACATTTTGTAGCATGCACTACAGTGTGATATAACAAGCACTTGTACAGTCAATAATAACTGATACGGCACTCAATTAATATACATACAAGACCTAATCAAATAGAAACTTAGTGTTTCATAATGACAGCTGATAAAGCAGAGAATCTGCTTAATTTTATGCGGGTATTAATGCTTATCAGGATGAGAGGCTCATCGAAGTATCCTGTCTATTAATTCCCCATATTTCGAGCATCAAAACCCGTGCAAATGTGGCGCATTATCGCCGAATCTATAATCTAATTGTCACTTACAAATCATCGTCGGAGCTGCCAGAGCTGTAGTTTATCGGGAAGCCCATTCCCTTCTTCCAATCTTGATCCGTTGAGTTATCCATTTCGAAAAAATCACGGAAACTTGTTTTTTTATCAAACTGATACGCGCTTCCCGCTTCACCAAAACATAGTCACTTTAACACCACACAAAACGACCTTAATCACCCACAGAAATTGCACAACACTGCCTAGATACGAACTCTACTGTTAATTTCATGTTTAAACATTAATTTGTTTGGAATTAACCGGTATTTCAATAAAATTACGACTACAACAACAGAGCACCCACGACTCACGACGCTCACGACTGACAGAATGATTATATGTCAAATTCTGTAATTGTCAAGTGGTTTGTCAAATTCGAATAATAAGAGCTGCTCCTACCACAGATAATTTAATATTTTTAGTATAATCGATTGATTTTAAATTGAGTTATGCTGGTCGCCAAAAAAGAACAACAACAAATGAGAAAATGTTCTATGTTTATAACAAATAAAGTCAAAAACTACTGAACTGATTTAAAAAATTCATTCACCATTGGATTGCTACATTATCTCTGAGTAACAAAGGCTTTTTTACTATAGTTTATACAATTATTTAAGGCTGCTAATATTTACTTATCACTGCAACCATAAGGCAGTCAAGAGGAAATAATACTTATTATTATTATTTGTAGCTTTTGATTGCCGCTTTGCTCGCGTTAAAATTTCTCAAAAGGGGAACGACAAGAACCTTCACCATGATCGCATCTATAAGTATACCAAAATTCATCAATATCGATTCAGCGAATTAGGCGTGAAAAATGAAACAAACTTATTTTCGCATTTATAATATTAGTTATTAGATTTAATATGAAAATCATGACTATCAAAATACATTTATTAATGGAGGCATACATAAACGCAGGCTTTTTCCTATGTGGTAGGCAGAAACTGTCGCGCCTACCAAGACCATTATATTCTTCCATCTGCTTCGTAAACTTTCATGCTGATTAACTAAAGACATACAGGCACGCTTGTGGTAACGAGGTAATTTCACATTACCTTAATGTTGAACAATAGTAATTAAAAATCAAACGTAGTTAGCGTGCAATACCTAAATGCTAATGACCTTAACTAGCCATTGTTTAAATGCATGCTATTTCAAAGTGCCGCAAATGAGCTAAGCGGGCCGGTACTTTTGTTGGAAAAATATTATGGGCTAAGGAATAATGAATGTGGCTTACTAATTATAAATTGATGACACAAGAAATTAATGTAGATAGGTATTTAACTGACAATATTCGTCAAAGTTTGGTGATATACATAGATACTATTAGTCCACGTGTGGTCATATCATGAAATGCTATGACCACACTGCACTCTCTATCCTTTATCTAAAAACGGTAGAGTGCATGACAACATGTTCGGAACAAAAATTGTTGCAAATTATAGGTACGCTCTACAATTTTAATAGGTGTTAACAAAATTGGAATTTTGTATAAGTACTTAGGTAGTTCCTATGATGTTATAGGTACCTATGAGATAATCGTGAAAATCTAAGCCATTTTTTCTGGATGTGATATCATCAAATGACTTCTCCCGCTCTGGGCGGAGCGGAAGGGAGTGTCAGACTCTTACTGACTAAAACCCACCCGTGTTCCTTCTTGTGCCCTTTGCGTTATAGGGCCGCGGAGCTGCGTCTGTCGAACAAATTCCGAAACACGTAACTAAGCCTTTATTTGACTTTTTATTATGACTTCTGGGCCTGACTGCTCTTAAGAAATGCTTACGTATAGATTTATCTTCTTACTAAATATTGCTCATAATAAAGTAGAAGGCGTCATTAGTTAAATTAAAAATATTAAGTTGGGTAATAAAGTTACTAGGCAAGCTGCACTAATCGACGCTTTCAATAATTGCTTCTTCTTTTTCTTTTAGTGTCAGTAGGTTCACGTTTATAAAATTACCACCTACATATGTTAAAAGGTGGCTGTGGATAGCCATTTGCAACACTCCAGCAAATGGGACAAAGTGTGCACCAGAGTATTGCACCCTCATTGTGTGTTGGATGGTTTGATAATAGTCTATCTATACCAACATAGGTACCTAAATGCACATTATTATATACGGTTCATAATCACAGTCAACCTTTTGCTTCGCTGTAGTCAGGTAAAATACGAGTAAACACTCAAAATACAGGTAAAATATAGAGGGTAACAATTCCCCCGAAGTTGTCTAAATATATAGGTTTACGTTACAGTTTATTTTCTTTCTTACTTTTTTCTCTTTAGTTGACTGGTCACATCAAAATGATTGAATAATAACATTACTATCACCTAAAAAGAGCAACGACGGCTAAACAAAACTATCAATATTTCTCCGCAGTTTCGAACACGTGCTCATAGCCACTCAGCCAACACGTGCCCAACGCAGCACGTTTGCTACACAATGGATCTTCCTTGTTATGACACCGATTAGATAGACAAACAAAGCTAGATATAGAACTTCTATATTTTACCGTTCTCCTAAGTGAGTGGGTACCCATTTCTTTCTCAGTTCTAACTGTCTGAGCTCCAACAGAGGATGGGCTAGTTTAGAGTAAAAATCAAGTCACTAGAAAATAATTAGAAAGATATGATAAAAAAAGTTTATTAATAAAACAAGTAGGTTTATTATAAAACTAAAAAATTGTGTAGCCTCAGGAAAAATAGCGTTTATTTCTGCCAAACAATAATTATGTTTGCACTGGTCAAAGATAAGCGTATTTTTGACTTTTCTATGCATTCGATTTTCAAACTGTGTTCCCAAACCGAAAGGCTAGAACCAGCCGGTCTATTCTGTCAACTGTTCACCGTGTTCACATAAGTGGAGTGAGCGTGAAGTTAACTGTCATTCGATCTTGTTTGTATGGAATGCTAACTCACTGAATGATAGCTCACTTCACCTAATTAAAGCTTACAAGGTGGAAGGTTAACGGAATCGCACTGCAGCATGCAAGCTAGTTTAAATAGTTCTCTACGACGATCCTTAAAATTACAAATCAGTTTTGTTCTAGCCTTGAAAACGTTTGGCGTATTGCGGCCCCTTCAGCGCGTTCTTTGGAGCTAGCTGATCGTTAACCCTTTCTACTATTTTTTCTTAGAAAATCGCCTCTAATCTTCGAGTTACAAGATTAAGTAAAGTACAAGGGCCACATATATCCGCGCTGGTCACTCTTATAGCCCGGTAACCAGGGCCAGTACTGTTTCGGCTGCGTTCTGGTGATCTCGGCAGGAATGTCGCAATTTTGACAGTTCTTGTACTGCCTGAGAGGCGACATTATTATTGGGAGGATGAGGATGAGTTGCAACAACGCCTGTGACAAAAATAAAGCAAAACATGTAGAATATCACATTATTTTAGGTCGATTTGTAAGCTACACGATAATGGCGACTGTTATTTGCCAGGCGTTATGCGCCTGGCAAAATAGTCACCATTATCATGTGCGGTATTGCAGTAGGGTAAAGTAATTTAATTAGTCCGTGAGATAGGTTTTTTTCTTTATTCGCGTCAACAAAAATGAAGACAATACAGTGCGTTGAAAACTCGCGTGACGTCACTAACAATATTTACCAGCGCCGTGACGTGCGTCCCCAGATAGAGTGTGAAAAAGGGATAGTGCTATTCGTCTTGTATAAATCCGTCTCTCTTTGACACAGGAAGCATGATTATCGACGACGACTATCTGTTATTTATTTATTTATTTAATAGTTACTTACGGAAATTTTAGCATGAATCCTCATTTTTTTTCATCTATGTGATAAACGTTGTCATTTAATATCGATTGATATATTTTTTACGGGATACTTTTACACCCGCGCGTGAAACTTTGATTTAAGTAAGTAATACAAAACACTATGTCCACTTCAGCCGAAATGCGAGGCTGTTTTGAACATGTTGCTAAATTACATGGTTCGTTTATATAGGTTTTATTGCTTAGTTTTCAATGCAGGTGTTAACAAAGGCATGGACTTCGTTTAAGATAATGAACTAAACGTGTTAAAAACTTAGATTATAATTAGAAATTAATTTTAAATGATTTTGCAAAGAACCAAGTTCAATCGCTAGGAACTGTCAAATGTAGGTATGGCATCAAAAACTTAACATGTAAAAAAGTGCCAAGTCTCGTAATGTAATGTGTTCTTCTACCACAAAAGAAAGTGTGGTCTTATGTTAAACCATGTAAATGAAACTATTCTGTACCTACATATGTATCAGCTTCAATGGTGCCACAAGAAAAACTACCACCGCCATCGCCACTTCTCCTATAATATACGGGAGTATCTATTTAACAACTCTGTTATACAGTTTTGGCTAATTGATCGTAGTACCATTTAGTTTGATTTGTAGAAACATACAAACCTAATAAATACAAGCTGGCAAAAATTGTGTATATAAATGTAGACCGGTACAAGTGTTATAAAGATTGGTAGGGGAAGAACTCATAGGTCATCGAAAAAACGCTTCAAACATTATTTTAATTAACAAAAAGATTGTTGTATTCGCGTCGTGTGAGATTTTTAGTGCGTGCAGCAGCCGCCCCAGCACCACCTATCATGCTAAAAAAAAAGGCGTTACCACAATACTCGTCTGACGTCTTCTCATCGTAACGTACCAATACAGTTAAGTACCAATATTTATTTCTTTGATCAATAGAATAACTTGGCATAATCGCATAAGAAACATCTACTATTTGAATGTTGTTGCAGTATGTAAATACTGTTGCCGCATAGGATTGCCAAGTTTTGGTTTTAAAATAAATAAATATGAAAATTGAAGAAATAACTTTAGAAAGTATTATACATTTATTCAAAGTAGGTGACTTAGTTATTTTACTTTAAATCTAACTATATAACATACACTTAATCTAAAAAGGAGGGGAATGGGCCTGAAAAAAATAAACTAAAATCCTCCTAACTACAAAATGGCATCAAAAAACACCTCCGCATCGCTATCGACTGGGAGTGAACCCAATAGACTGGCGGCATTGCCACGTTGTATGGCCATACTTATCCTCTGTCCGAAGTAAAAGCCAGCCCTTGGGTCATGCAAAAGTTATTTATGTATTTTGAATATCTAGAAAACGGGACAAAAATTGCGTTAAGTTTTCTTGTTTATAAAGCACACTAAACACTGTACACAAAATTGGAAGCTAGTATGTGTGCTACAAGAACCTTAGAATTTTGCAGTTCTTAAACTGTAATTGGAAAATGCAGGCTTCTAGTTTTATCCACAATGAAGTTAGTATCCGGTCTAAAATATCGTGAATGGCTCTGAAAAGGACCTTACCCAGGTTGTGACTTTTGCTCGACTTGTCGAGGTCACTGCCGTGCCCCCAAGTTATGACTCCTCAAAATAGGTATTGCGATCATGTGAATAAAGAAATAAAAAAGTAGGTATCTGATGTTTTATATACATTTAAAATTAAATCAAATCTTAAAGATTCATAAAATAAAGGCTTGTAAGATACGATATTACAAGAGACGTGTTTTTAGGAGTTTTTTTCTAGATTTTTACGGCATTTTAGTGGATTACAATGGTGGCGATAATATTATGGAATCCTTCATCCATGATTCCAACTGCACTTCGCTGGTTTATAATTATTTATTTGAGTAAACGAAAAAAAAATGGAATAGTTTTCTCAATATGTTGTTGTTTTCGTCTTCTTAAAAGCCATTGATTAGGTACTTTGTTCACTAGGCATCATAAATCTGAAAATTGCGTAATAAAACTTTTACATTCGTAATAATCATAAGAAAATAATTATAACGTTTTCAAACTCACAGATTCAACATTTCTTATTTAACAAAATGTAAGTAATGTCTAATGAGAGGTTCCCCAAGGCGCAGCAATTGGTCCTGTATTGTTCTATGATTTCAAACTACGCTATAGCCAGCTTTGAGTCTGCCTATCTGAATTCAAAACCCCAGTCAATGGGCACCACGATACTCTTTGGCAAGACTGAAGTCAGATTTACTGGCTTCGGAATACCATAAAACAGTCAAAGATCTTCAAATGCCAGCCGTACCAACTGATTAACGTGCATTCCAAGGGTCTCGACTTTAGCAAACGTTGCTTGGCCACGAGCTCCTTAAAGTTACCGTTATTGTTATCTATACTAATATTATAAAGCTGAAGAGTTTGTTTGTTTGTTTGTTTGAACGCGCTAATCACAGGAACTACTGTTTCGAATTGAAAAATTCTTTTTGGGTTGAATAGACCATTTATCGAGGAAGGCTTTAGGCTATATATCATCACGCTTAAGCCAATAGGAGCGGAGCAGCGATAAAGAATGTTTTAAAATCGGGGATTCCACGGGGACGAAGTCGCGGGCAGCAGCTAGTTAGGTATATTTATGTAGGTGATATCATACCAGTGTTAATATTAGTAAATGAGTCCGCTCTTGACATCAATAGCCTGATGATAAGTGAAGGGGTGGCGTCGTTTTTTGTTATTTATAAAAACAACTATAAACCAAATCACACTTTGAACTCGGGGGAAGTTAAAAGCATAATTAACTGTTAACGATATTTTATTATTTATCTTATGTACAGGTATAAACTTAATTTAAAATATCTTTATTTAATGTGGTAAAAACATACAAAAATAGATTTGAGTGTTAATGGTCATGATCCCTGCGTCTAGTCTTCTCCTTGAACTCTCGGCTGTCGTGGCGCACGTCGTCACCCTTCGTCATGTCCAGCCAGTCTCTAGCTTTATCTTTCTTGATCTTCTTCTGGTACACCACGTAGCCATCCTTTGTCACGTACGAGACCACGGGAGTGAGGACCTCTCGCTTTTTGCTGTTCTTCGATGATGACCTTACTTTGTTTCTGGAGCGGCGATAGTCGACACTCTCTGAACACGAGCCTTCACTAGACGAAGACTCCATATTGATTCTTTTGCGTCTCGGCTTGCGACTCTTTCTCCTAGGCTTGTCAGCCTTCTTCGAGTGATGGGGCATGACGACCATAGGCAATCTGCCCCCGTTCATGGGAAATGCCATTGGCATGTGCATTGGGGCTGAAGACATTCCAGGTAGACGTGGCATGTTTGGCATCATAACCGGTCCGTGAGGCATCTGCATGACATGCCCACCGTTGGGCATCTGCATCATTGGTCCTCCATTCTGCGGCTGCATCATGGGCCCACTGTTGGACATCTGCATTATAGGCGGGCCGTTGGGCATATGCATCATTTGCGCTGGTGGTTGCCCCTGTTGGAATGGGAAAGGAAAGGATGGTGGAGGCATAAATTGGGAGGTCGTGGTCGCTATTAGAAGCAGAGCTAACGAATGAGCAACGATGTGAAGAGCCATCTGAAAGTTATCAATCTATGTATATCAATTACTAGGACCTGAAATCTCTATTAGATCAAAAATTATTTAAAGGTGAAGAATTTACCATTGCGCCTTGATATAAACTTGGGTTTGACGACAAAGATTACGTACTTTAACTTGAAGACCTTACTTTAAAGTTGTAACCACTTTCAGACCAGAAACTAGATTGCAAGAAAATTGAAAATTTTTGACTTTAAATAGTACAGGTTTCATGTTACGGCACAATGCTTTGCTGAAGAAATAAACATTATTACATAAATAGATGCTTAATATGCAATACTAGCACCCTTCTTTGATTTGGATAATAGTTTAAACATCACATCACGCCGAAATGAACGCAAAGGACATTGGGTAAGTAGAAGGTACTGCCAAATTGAAACCTATTGTGCCTGTAAGAAGTGTATTACGCAATAAAAGTGCAGGTGTAGTCGGTATGCTTCTAGTTGTAGTAGATGAAACTGTTATCAGTAATGTACTAGTATCCGTTGCCATTACACAACATCACTATCAACTCAAGATCATGTATTGTTTCAATCTGTTATGACTATCATAAATGCAGTTCTTTCCAAAAAGAAAAAGTAAACCAAAACTGAAAATTGAATAATCATGTTTCTGTTAAACAGTTTTAAATCAATGGCGATGCATAAGAGCTATTGTGACGGCATTACGCAAATATCAGCTTCTCGTGGTTTTAAGTTTTATTGTTTTTATAGCAACACCTGCACGCTATAGGTTTAAAAAAGGCTCTACTCAGCGACTAGGGATCCATTGGAGCACCTGAATTTGGCTTCGCCGGTTGTAACTGATGGAGCAAAGTAAGTTTGTGTTATGAAAACTCTCCTAGGCGCTTTTTAGAAAATAATTATATTTAAAACAATACAACAAAATCTAATATAAAAAATACAGTATTAAATGACTATTTCGTTTTTTACAGATAAAAATGAAGATAATATTGCATCGCTGGTTACTACTGCTTAGTTTATCGATTATATCGGCAAAAGACAATCCGGGCCTGCCATTATGTCCTACCCACTTACAGTTTTTTCCACAAAAACTACCCATGCATTGCAGGATGCCAAGAAGTCCAGAGCCCGGATCATACCCTGAAATGCCACAGTTTCCAACCTTACCCCCGTTGCCTGAATCATACTTCCAAAGTCTACCACCAGATAAGCAGCCGCCTCCAATCCCAATTCCCATTCCACCCTTTCCTGGAATGCCAGGAGCCATGCCAATGCCTGGCCCCATGGGTCCAATGCCTGGAATGCCAGGACCTATGCCCATGCCCATGCCAATGCCAATAGTAGGTGGACCTCCGCACAAACTGCCAGTAATTGTAATGCCTTTTTACTCTCAAGATCACTCATTTAAAAAGCCACAGACAAAGAAGCCTCCTCATAACCATGGTGATAAGAAAAAGAAGAGGAGACCACCGCATAAAAGGAAGAAGAAACATTCCGAGTCGGAGTCTGAGTCAAGTTGCGACGACACTTCTGATTCTGACGACGATGATACGAACAGCTCCAGTGACCACGGCTTCTGGAAAGGGCGCAGGAAAGCGCGGAGGAAGATATCCAGGCGATTTAACAGAGAACACAGAACGAGGAGGACGGATTCAAGAAATAAGAAGAAAAAATTACTAACTCCCATCCTCCAGTACGTTACAAAGGATGGGTATGTCATTTTCGAAAAGAAAATATCTAAAAATGAAGCAAAGGACTGGTTAAAACCACAAGCTGAAAGACCTGAAACCGCAGAAAAAAAACACGAAGAAAAACCTGAAGAAAAACCTCAAGAAGATCTCTTGTTTAATCCAAAAAGCGCCGAAGAATTTTTTAAGTTGGATGAAGAAGAAAAGCGAAGAAAATCTATGGAGCTGAAGGAAGTGGCAGCTGCGGAGGCCCAGATAGAGGATGTCACAAAAAAAGAAAAAAGGCAGCATCGGCCATTAAGATTTAATCCTTTAATAAATAATCATTGACGAGTCTTAATCTTAACGCTAATGCTAGAATATTGATTTTATATTTTTATATATGTCTTCTGCTTGCATACAAGAATTAATCAAAATAAAAGGCATACTTCTATAGTTTATTTTTTCTTCATTGACAACATAACGACTAAATAGACCTGCTTTATTTGTAAGGTTAGCTGAAGATCGAAAATTTAGATGAAGACAGCAAATTACCTATTTCCGAACATTGGAAAACATAACTACATGTCCTGAGATTACTTGACGCTGAATCTTAGTTATATGTTACTGGCAATGCTCGTGTAGATAACCTTTGGGGCGCATTCAAACTCTACGCTTAAAAGCACATGTAAGGCAGATACTTGAGAACTTTGGGCACGTTACCACTGTGGCGATAAGTCCCCTTTTTGAGAATTGACTAGAGTCTTCTTAGCCTCTTCACCTTCCGCCTGACGCAGATACTCACCGGTTGTTTCGGAACTACCTGTTTCGGATTCAGTGGGAGGACACGCCCGGGTGTCACCACTGTGTGGATCGCCTGAAGGCCACGGTGGAGATTTGCCCTGTTCCCGCTTCTGGCCCTGATTCAATCCATAGTCCGAAGCGAAGGGGAATGGGAAGCAGGTACCTCCTTCTGCGATGCAGTAATTCCAGCGAAACTGGGAACGGGCCAGTGTAAGGGAGAGGCAAACCTCACGCTCCAGAAGAAGCCGGACCAAAAAAGACGCCCCGGGCATTGGAAGCCGATGGGCGATTTCCGGGTATCGTAGGCGTGGGCCCGCGGACAGCGAGCGTTGGATGGCTCGCCGTCCGATACTCCGATAGCAATCACGCCCCGGTCGATAGCACGTTGTGGTTCCACGCGCGTCAATGAGATGTCAGCATAGCAGATGGGACCCGCCAGGTCCAGTGCCTGCTAGGGTTGCTGAATTTGTTCGAAAGAGTCACCGCGGCTCTGGAACGCAAAGGGAGGAGTTGTGTTAGGAGGAACACGGAAGCCATCCGGCCAGTGCTCGACCTTTGGCTCGGGAGAAGGCACGGCTCCCTGACGTTTCGTGCGACACAGGTCCTTTCGGGGCATGGCTGCTTCGGGAAGTTCCTGTGTCGCATAGGCAGGGAGCCGGACGCTCGGTGTCACCACTGCGTCGACTGTCGGGAGGACACGGCGCGGCATACGCTGGCAGAGTGTGCCGCTTGGGAGGAGCCGCGCCGTGACCTCATCTCTGTGGTGGGCAGTGACCTCTCGCTACCGGCCGTAGTCCAATCTATGGTCGGCGGCGGGGAGTCCTGGGACGCGGTGGTCTCCTTCTGCGAAACAGTTATCTCGCAGAAGGAGGCTGCGGAAAGGGAAAGAGAGATCTCGACCTCTGACCCCGCCCGCAGCAGGCGCACCGGGCGTCGGAGGAGGGCGTATGCTGCCCTCTTCCGGCCCCCCTAACTGGGTCCAAGGGCGGCGGACTTGGGGACGTCTGTCGCCCATTCATCCGGACCCGAGGTGGCGGCGCGAGGTGTTCCCGTGCGCCCCTCTCTGAAGTCACGGAGGGTGTTTAACACCTCACTCCCTCCGTAGACGCGAGGTGGCCCGCAGAGGCGGGCCGGCACCAGCCGGGGATTACGGATGTGGTATACGTTCCCGCGATCCCCGGCGTAGGTGAGAGATGGAACACCGGGGTGGTTTTAGTCAGTAAGAGTCTGACACTCCCTTTCGCTCCGCCTAGATTGGAAGAAGTATTTTGATGATGTCCCAACCTTAAAAAAAGCCAGACCTTTATAATTTTGTCACGGCATGGTATAGTTCAACCCTACTTAAGCTACAGAAAAACTGTGGATAGGTACCTATATTAAGATTTATATTATAATGGTATTAGCTGATATAATTTTGATAATTGAGTTTTTGTTACAATATAATATATTATTATGTAGAAAAAGAAAAAAGTGGGCAAGACCAAAAATTTTTCTCTCTTCTAATTAAAATTATCCTTAGGTTCTTATACGATGAATACTGTAATAGCCTATGACTGCAATTAATAACTAAAACTATCGCTACAATACAGAGAGCTATATAATATAACCCACTGCATAAATCTATGATTTGTATTTCATTTATTATTTACCTATTTGTATACATAAATAGCTTCCACCCGCGGTTCCACCCGCGCATGTGACGAAAATTATCCCAAGGGAGCATACCCCCAGGATAAAAAAAATATTCTATGTGTTATTCCAGACTATAATCTACTCCTGAGCCATATTTCATCAAGATGCGTTCACCCTTTCTGACGTGATTGAGTAACAAACATCCACACATTCAAACTTTCGCATTTATAATATTAGCTAGTGACATCTATATCTTACACCTCATAATAAGTATCTACAGGACAAACATTTATAAAAACAAGTGTACAGTGGGCGGTCTTACTGCACAGGGCGATCTCTAATGTGGCTAGAAGTGGGTTTAAGAACTAATAAGTGATAGTATTTATAAGATACACTAGCAGCGCCCCGCGGTTTCACCCGCATAAGGGAAGGTTCATATCTGAGGGAACATGCGTCGCGTATTATCGGTCGCGTAACGCCAGAACAGGCAAATGTATAGAAAAACACTCGAGCGTTCACACTCGACGCACTAACGTATCATCGGTCGCGACGCATGTTCCGTCAGATATGAACCTTCCCTAAGTTTCGATCCCGTGGAAATATCGGAGTGAAAATTATCCTATATGCTAATCCTGGTTATAATCCATCTGTGTGCCAAATTTCAACCAAAACCGTTCAGTAATTTTTGCGTGAAAGAGTAACAAACATTTATCCATACTTACAAACTTTCGCGTTTATAATATTAGTAGGATGTATTATGTATTCGAACGGCCTTTAAAAAATACGTAGGTACGTAACTGTGTTTCCATTTTAGATGCTCCACATTTTAACGATAGCAGAACACCTCTAAGGAATTAATAACAGTAGTTATGCTTCAGATGATTCTTACAGTAAGTATGTGGATTTGTTGACCAGCACCTTGTTAAGCCATTGGTCCTGGGACCAATTTGGACAAGCCAAGCAAGCCAAGTCGGGACAGCTTGGGAGAAGTTTTTTTTAACACTTTTATGTTGATAATATAATGTAGATAGGAACTTACAGCAAATAAAAAAAAATTGTGTTCTATTCAAATTAAAAACGTTATAAAGGAGTTAATTAGAACGTTGATGCTATTTGCGAGTTACAAAACGTAGGTCTCAGCAAGGCAGCAAAGGAAATCCATATCCGTTGAGTGTGTTTAAGTAAAAAGCGTTACCTATTACAATAAAGGTGTTTCCTGAGGAAAAAAAATATGATCCTATTTAATCCGTCCGTTACAATATTGGACACGTATTTTTTGCTTTATCAAATCTATAAAAATTGACGAAGATAAAAAGCTTCAAAGATCATGAGTGGGGGCTTGTGACAATACGGTGTGGTAAAAATCGTCGCACGAAGTAATATCACACGAGTTTTCAACGCACTATACCGTCTTCGTTTTTAGTTAACGTGAAAAATTAAAAATACGTGTCCAATATTTTTGGGACATCTATCTTACGGACTAATTAGATTCTTTTAGGCAACTACCCTATTCTGCACATGTCGATACAGCGATACTAGAGTTATGTTGATAACTAGCTTCTGCCCGCGACCTCGTCCGCGTGGAATAGTTACTTTACCCCCGATTTTGAAACTCTCAGCCCGATTGGTTTAAAATTGACAAAGTTTCATACAAACTTTCATCCCCTATTTTATTCCCTTGGGGGTAGTATTAATCAAAATCTTCTTCTCTTAGCGGATACCTACGTCATAACATCTACCTGCATGCCAAATTTCAGCCCGATCCGTTAAGTGGTTTGGGCTGTGCGTTGATAGATCACTATGTCAGTCAGTCAGTCACTTTTGAGTTATATATATTTAAGATACTGTTTTCCACGTGGAGTAAATTTGCATGCCTTATCGATTTTAGAGCATCGAAGTTAGCAGATTCATTTTTGTTTAGAAGAAAACATAGGTATTCTCGGCCAAGCCACACGTTTAGACTAAAATGTAGAATTTGTGAAGGTAGGCCTGGTAAAGTTAGGGCGCATAGATCAAAAGTCTTGGCTCTACATGAGATCTGACCACTTTTTCATATATTTTGAGTAAGGTGTAGTGTAGAGCTTGTAGGTTTAGAGCGTGCAGTCTTTAGAGATTGGCTTTATACGAGATCTGATAACTTTTTCACAGGGTAACCTACGTAGACTCGTCTTGGCAACATTTTTACATAATCATTTTTGACTAAGAGTAACAGCAATTTGCTCGTGACATCCTGGTTCATCGTTCACTATTATGCTGAGAAATTCTGTCGCAGGTGCTTTCTGGACAGGGCTGTTTCGCAAAGTTCTTCTGTCACATAGGTATTGACTGTGGTAGCTGCCTCGATAGTACGGCGCAGCAGCCGTTGCAGGAGTGTGCAGCCTGGGCAGTGCAGCACCATGACCTTGTCGCGACGGTCGGTGCTGCGACCTATAGTGGCGGCTACCTACGAGCTTTCGGTTGCGACCATGGATAAAGGCGAGAGCACATGAGTAGATAAACGGAACAGAGATAAAGCTTCGAATATTCAGTTGCACTACTACAAGCACGCGGGGCATGTGTGTGTGAGTACTTATTAGCATATTATACACTACAATTTACCACACCATTAAAAGAAACAATAAATTATTAAAAAAAACAAATATTATCAAAAGAAAATTATTCGAGTAAGTAATTTTGTAAAGAATTCTATCATACTGAATAACAACTAACAATAACTATTTAACAAAATGTTTTGTTTAATTTGTCACAACCCATTGTGACAACCCTAGAGCTACCAAAATAGGTAACAATTTTGCACGCTTTTAGGAAGCTTGTCTCTGTTCTGTTTATTTACATACAAGACTTACATATGAGGCGAGAGTACGTGGTCCGCTGGCAATGATGGTAGCAAAGGAGATGGTAGCATAAGATTAAAGCTAAGGATTACTATCCTGTGGGACTCTGAGATAAAGGTTATCTTCTTCACCGATCTTTGAGAGTGTTTTGTTATGAGCAAATTTTGTGATAAAAGCAATAAAAGGTGATGATAAGACGCTCGTCTTAGAACAAACAAAATTCAAGTTTACTCAAGTCAACTTATCAAGAAAGTGCAATAAATCGTTCAGTTGTGTTAGTTTATATTCAAAAGTTGAGTGCTAAGGGCAGTTGATTTTCGAACAACCAATATTAATTTAACAGAAAGAATACAAAACTAAAAAAAATGCTCTGAACTACGCTTGGACTTATGTGACAGAACTAGTGAAGTTCCTACCTACCAGTAAGTAATACAAAACAAGAAATGCAACGAGAGGCCAACTGAACATATGCACAATTGTTGAAAAGATATCTAATAAATAAATTCCCACCGTGAACGAATATAGTAAACAGTGTACCAAATTCGAATACTGAATTAATCTTCTATATTTTATGCATTCTCATTACCTAACGCCATAAAGCAGAACCATAAAATAGTTACGAAAGAACTTTGGCCGCGCACTTGCATTCGTTCGCACCACAATGCACTGACATTATGAAACGAATTTTCTAGGTATAAAAGTAGCCAGCTATCATGCACGCCATTGAATCACTACCATTTTGATTCGGCGCAGTTATGATTTCAGTAAGTCTTGTACAATTTTGTGATTTACATCCTACTGTCCACTTTGGGTTACACATTGTATATTAATCTACCTTCTCGTTACAGGATGCGTTACCAAAATGGACTGTTGCGATTGTTGTGTTTTTGGGCGCCGTGCACCCGCAAATGCCGATGATGCAGATGGGATACGGGTATGGTGGGTCAATGATGATGCCGCCTCCACCCATGCCTGTGCCAATGGCCGTGCCAGTCCCTGTACCCGTTGGAATACCGATGCCGTACCCAGAGTCAACCTCAACGACCACCACCACCACCGAAGCAAACAACGGGAATGGCGAAAATGGTGACAACAGAATACCAGTAGCTATTCCGATGCCAGTGCCTCATTTTGTACAGATTGCAATCCCAGGCTTTATGCCCCCAAATTGTTTCCCAGATAATAAAAAAAATGGTAACGGTAATGGTAATGGAAATAGAGAGAGAAATAAAAAGTGCCCACCGTGCCCACCATGCTCGTGTAATCCATGTACACCCTCGTTCTTCTCCTTCTGCTCGCCTTGTCATCTAGAATGCAGGTGTAAGAACGGAAAAGAAAGCCCGAGTCCGCGGGAACCAAATGCTCCCAAACCTTTTCCAGGGCCAGCGTTCCCGATGCCCATCCCCGTACCAGCACCGGGACCAGTCGTCATCGTCCCGTTCCCGGCACAATTCGGCAACCCAAAACGACCAAGGAAGAAACCACGACCGCATCCTGATTCTGACTGCGAGTCTCACGCCACCAGCGACTCGTGTGAAGAGTCTAAATCTCATGATTCTTGCGAGAGTGGTCAGAGTGCACGGAAGAAGAAACGCAAAAAGGGTAGGGGCAAAGGTAGAAATAGAAAGAAGAAGAACTATGATATATACAGACGAAATTATGGCTTCATGAGGAATCGTAGTGATAAACGCGATGGACTTGTTGAACCAGTGCTCACTTACATGTCAAGAAATGGAGACATTAAGATGGAGAGACGACTTAGTAACGATGAAGCTAATGCTTTACTCGGAGGAAGAGAGCCGTTTAGTGATATGGAACCAAATAAAAGATCCCGGGATACGTATAGTAATGTACACTTGACGGCAGGAGAAGACTCGAGTAATAGACCGAGAGTGTTGGTCAGGTCTGAACCGGGTTTGAGGAGCAATCACCGGCGGAGGCAGGAGCTCTTTGTCGATAGGTCTCAGCACCTTCTGGGGGACGGGAAGAAGGAGCTGCTGTTCAAAACACCAGATAACAAGAAGATTAGCAACCTCTCAGTGTCATTCCAAATAACCAAGTAGATTGTAATGTTGTTTTTTTATCTTAATTATTTATATTTTGTATAAATGCTGATTAAAACCTTTAAAAGTTTACTGTTGGTTTTTTTTTCATTATTGAAATACGTGAAGCATTACATTAACGTTCACTGTTTGATTTTGAGTGTATTAGAATAGAAAATTGATTGCAAATAGTAATTGTAACGCCAATGTTTCATATCTCAAAATCTTTTTATTAAGATATAATCGTTATAAGACATCGCGATTTGTAAAGTATATCTCTCTGTCCATCAGTGGGCGTAAAGCATTAAATATATAAATAATACATAATGAAGAACTGGCTGCTTGCACTTGGTCGAGTGGTGGATCTCGGCCTCTAACAAGAAAGCTATTGGGCCAATGATGATTTGTTATGAGGGCAGTATTTTGTAGCACTGATAAAATTAAAGTCATGTAGGTTTATACAGTGGCGTGCAGTAGTTCGAGTTAGGGTAGGCCAGAGAAAATGACCAAAAAAAAACACACCACATTATTTGATTATTCAGGGTTGAAATGTGGAGTTTTTTTTTTAAATAGGCTATTTAAAAAAAAACTCATTTCATTAAAAATCAACCCTGAATAATGTGGTTATTTTTTAAAATTTATTTGGACATTTTCTCTGGCCTACCCTAACTCGAACCACTGCACGCCACTGGGTTTATACATCTTTTACCAGAAGTCTATCAACTTCCACAGAAACGTGGATAAAACTGTGACAAAAGTATGGGACCTCTTCATTACTCTTGCACAAACTGTCATTAAAATCTGTTTTGTGTTTGGAGACTGCTTCAACCATTCTGCCTTATATTCTCCCAACTATTTTTGCTGGCAAGTTTATTGCGTAGAAGAATATAAAAAGTGTCATGGCAGTAAACTCGCAACTGCCGGCAGTGTGTCAGTTACAGGCTGGTATTATATTTACCAGACTAGATGATTGTCGTATTCAAGATAATCAGGGGAATTATTGATGCCCCTGACCTACAAAACCTTGTCTGCAACTTTTATGTTCCGAATAACTGCACCTAGTAGTTGGCCGTGGCAGGAAACACCGGCTTCTGGCAGTTCCAAAATGTCGTGCAGTGGCTCACTCCAAATCATCGATACCTCGAACATTCTCTGCGCTTAGTGCTGTTTTGGACGAGAACACAGAATTTTATATGTTTACGGAAGAATTAGATGACGTACTATCTAACTCTATTTTACTGTTCTATGCTGTATACGTCGCAGGTTAATCAGCCGAGAGCAGTGGTGGCCGAGTGGTAACGGCTCCGACTTACGAATTGTAGGTCGCGGTTCAAACGCAGCCAGGGGCATTACTTTGTTTAATTAATTTCATCACCAATGCTCTCAAAACGGTGTAGGAAAACATCGTGAGGACACCGGCATGTCCTAGAACCAAAAATTCGAAGACATGTAACATTCACCAACCCGCACTGGACGTGGTGAATTACGGCCCATTCCCTCACCTAGAGAAGAGGCGTGTATCCCAGCAGTGGGACCATTAAAAGGCTGAATATAATCAGCCATTTAATTAGCTGTCTAGTCGTTTCATTGAACGGCCGTTAATCAGCGACCTAAGTGACATCCCGGTATGTAATAGAACGAATGAGTCGGTTCAATAATCGTGTAAGTAGTGACTTAAATTGCGTAGCCAAGCAGCGGAACATAGACACAGGGAATTTAGGCCACACCGACACTGATAGTTTAGGTTCGAATGGTATAATGGGAGATATAGTTAACGAGCAAAGCGAGCGAACTTAAGTTATCCGTGTCAGTGTGCCCTAAACTCCCTGGCAAAAGACAGGCGAATTGATTAATTTCAGCAAAAAATAGATACCATCAGACAGCTTTCATTGAAGGACTGCGTCTGTGTTTCCGAACGCATTTCAACCCTAATCTCTTCAAAGTTAGAGTGAACATGCTTCTTCTGGGTAAGCTGATTCCATCGTAGACTTTGTATCTGTCACCGGCGACCTAGACTAGAGTCAAGGGCAAATCCATTTTACAATAAAAAGGACCGGATTTAGTGGAATATGACAAAGATGCTGAATCATAATCAAGAAGATTTCAGAGCATATTTCGTCGATTTTTATCAAAGTTGTGGAAAAAGCCCTCGTTATATTAGTTACGAGTAGCTTACGTAAACGTGTAGCTAAGTACAATAGTTCCATTATTACTTCTAATGAATGAACAATCACATTTATGTAATAGTCCTTATTTCGTTCTTTAACGTTACCAATACACCAGTCAGTATTATTTCATGAGCATAGCATATGACTGTAGCTCATGGTTAGTTAACGTTACTAAAATATTAGGTATTTGTTTGAAATTGCTAAATCCTTTGGAGATCAGCAATCCTCGTTTCTCTCGCTCATTAAGTTGTTATTATACTCTAGTAACGGTAAAATTACTATTATAAGTCTGATGCAGTTTACCGTTGATACTTAATTTATTAATGATTAAAATAAAATTAAAAAATAAATAACACGTTTTGTTAATCTCTTCGTTTCAGCGCCATGGACATAGTTTTTAGAATAATAGTTCAATTAACAGTAACAACGAAAGTGATGGCTTTCAATTTCGATGGTTTCATGAAAAACTTACCAATACCTGCAGATATAAAAGCCGTTATTATGGATATGCACCAAAAACAACATGAATTTCCTATGCCGGAAGAAAAAGGCGTTTCATCCATGGACTTCAAAACTGGAACTCCTTTTATTGCAAGAAAACCTATCGAAATGATAAAGCCGACGAGTACGGTGATGTCAAGTATTGTGACCAAAATGAACAAACCTGTGACGCAAAGAAATAGACTGTTGAGATCATCAGTTTCAATAAAGCCTGGTGGTTCGTGTATGGATACGGTAAAAACAACACTGAAACCAACAGATAAACCCTCAACGTCACGACCGCCATTCATGGCAATGCCACTGCCGATGCCAATCTACTCAAGTATGCCAGTCATATTGCCGATGAGGACTTACTTTGAAAGGGTGGAACATGACCATCCCTCGCCTTACAAGATAAAACAGCTGATAGAAGAAGACAACAAGAGATGGAAGGAAGAGAATGTGGAAAGTGACAGTGATATTTCAGTTGTAGTAGAAGATGTTAGTACAGATCAAAGTGAAGTTACAGAAACGGATACGGATACTGATACGGATGTCGATACAGATACCGATACAGATACTGATAGTAGTAGCCTCTCAGAATATAGTGACGTGGGCCCCGATTATTATGATGATTTGATTAGGATAAAAGTAGGTGGAAGGGATCGGTAAAATGTTTTCTATGAGCGTAGGTGTGAAGATTTATTTTTTATTTTTGTAGAATTTATAACCATTTAATTTTGAATAATGTATGATTTTGATTAACGTTGGTTTTATTTTTATTCTTGGATGTCCCGCAGTTCGCATCTCACAGAACTGTAATTTTCCGAGATAAGAAGTTGACCTGTAACAGTCTGTGATATAGCAGCTTTGTAACAGTGAAAAAATTTAATCAGATCGGAGGCTGTAGACAGAGTGTCAGTTGATGGACGCTACCGCCTATCGAAAATTCCAAAATGTATGAGAATTACATAAGAATCGAACACTGCTCGATAACTTTAGCTCTAGGGAAGTGGCATTTTGTCAGCGGAATAGTGACGAAGGCGTTTGACAAAATGTCATAAATGTATGGGATTGAAAAACACTGTCCAAATGTCATGTGATTAATCCCTTATATTTGGCATTGCGACAATCGCCATCGCTAGTAGAATGGCACTTTCTAGCGCATCTTTTAGTTAATCGGACTTCGCTAACCAATACGATAGCGATCAATAGATATCTGATCTGATTTCCTAGGGTAGCGCATTCTACAAAGAAATAGATTGTATGAAAAACGAACGTGTATTTATCCGCGTCTGTGTCATTTTGGAACTATTTCTTTCGTCGATCATTTAATTCGAAATCTGTACCTACAAGGTTAACGACATTGTAAATAATGAACTTTAAAATTATCCTGCTCGTTACGCAATATCTTTTAATTTATTCAACTTCGCTGGTCGCTTTATTGAAAAAGACATTGCATATATGCCCTATAAATTATTAATGGGACACAGAATAAGTACCAACATCATTATTTTTGTCTTGAATCTCTGTTACTCCAAATCTTCTGGTTCCTTGCATCCTTCATCCAGAAGCTTCCACTTTTACTTACGCGACTTTTTCAATCCCAACTCAACTCTCATTTCTTTGACCATACTTTGGCCATCATTCTGCTTCACATTTTCTTGTGCTTCCATGACTCCTCAATCGTGGAATAGAGAAAAAACAACTTGCTTTGATATTTTAAAGCTTTATTCTTAAACTACTATTAACACTTAACAATTGATCTAAACCCACACCTTTGGATTTGAAGATATAATTAAAGCTTTTCTACTATGTATATAATCCACTAGCAGCGCCCCGCGGTTTCACTCGTATTGTTCCCGTTCCCGTTGCAATACGGGGATAAAATATAGCCTATGACACTCCATAATAACGTAGCTTTCTATTGGTGAAATAATTTTGAAAATCGGTCCAGTAAATCCAGAGATTATCCCTTACAACTTCACAAACTCACAACCTCACAGACGTTATCTCTTTATAATATTAGTAAAGATATCATTTGATCTACTCGACTGAACCTAGACACAGCCTCCTTCAATCATATTGAAAGTTAAAGTTTAACTAGCTTTTCTGCTATTGGCTTACGGCCGAAACCAATAACCGATCTATCACATACTGGAGGTAGAAAAACAAATGAAACAACAGAAATCCCATAAATTTTTTCTGTTGTTTCATTTGTTTTTCTATCTCCAGTATGCGATAGATCGGTTATTGGTTTCGCCCGTTAGTTAGCGCCTAACATCAGTTCCTCCAAGGCTATCTGTGCAGTTGAAAATCAGCGTCACGTGGTATACCTTGTGTAGCCGTCTGGCTTTATGCTGAGGCCTTTTTGGCATTAATAGTTTTGTTTAAATGTTATCATGTCTACTTTAAGGGTTTTTTTTTTATAATGCCAATAAACACATTTGTCTTTATATTTTTATCGTCGTTTTTATGCTAAAATTCGTCAAAATCGATAGTAAGAATGTAGGTAATGATATTAACGTTCAATTGAACTGAATGAGAAATTATCGAGTCGAGGAACATATCTTCGGAAAGACTTCGAATAATGAGATCATTCACATGTTTGTGGTTTCACGATGTTACTGCCTTCATAAGGGGCCGTTCAGCGTTCATCAATTTCTTGTCCATGCTTTGGAAGACCATCCCCCTCGTCCCGGAGGTCCAGTTTAGGCGCACCAAGCGTAGCGCATGACCCACGAGCAGCAAGCCGATGAGCACGGAGGCTGCTTCAACGCACAGCACTATGTAGGGTGCTATCGTGTACACCAGCACGAATTTGCTCATAGTCCCTTCCGTCATCTTTACTTGGTCCTGTAAGAAGAGTAAATTATACTGCTCAACAAGATTTTGTAACAAGGAATGTGATTACTATTTCTGAATTACCTTCCTAAGTTCCTACCCTAATTGCAAAACCATGTTTATTTCGTTTTGTTTCTGTTACAACTACTACAAGCGACATCATTTTCCCTTTACTTTGTTATTCCAGACTTTTTTATTTATCAATAAACTAGCTGTTTTTCAGTTCACTAAGTTTATTATTATATAATGTGGAAAAACTATTGAAATGATTCTAAAATAACAAACTACATTTATAGTGAATTTATTTTTAAAGCACAAAAAAAAAAATCTGCGTCATCAGTTTAAAAAAAATGTGAGCTTTTTAATATTTCTTAATAGAAAAAGATAGTTGAGTATTCTGCCGTGCCATTTGTTACATAACCAACCCTTTAAATAGATGATTAACCCGTACTGGAAGCACTTGAAAACTTCAGTTTTAGCTTCAAAGCTCCAATTCATAATCATATTACAGGAAAGCAGTGCGTATCTGAATCATTCTAATTTCAGTTCTATGACACTTAAACATGTTCTAAACATAATTTGTAAAAAGTTTTCTTGTGACACACAAAACACGTTTTTGTGTTGAAAAAAAGTATATTTGCTTGATTTGGCAGTGTGAAATAGTTAGAATAGGAGATTTAACCCAACGGTACCTATCGATGTATGAGTTCATGGCCATAGATATAGAATGCAGATATTATCTGTGTGCGCAGTTCCCTGTCGAATTTATTAGTTAGTTATATTGGTGTAGTTTTTGTCTCAGTCAAGTGTCCACGCAACTGGACGGTATGGAATTTATTGGACGGATCGTATAGTAGAGCTTAAGTTCTATTGCGGTATTAGCTCTGTCAGTTAAGCTTGCCAAGCAGACTAACTCTACATATTATATTTGCTTCAAAAAACATTTGAATGCGTATGTGATACAAAACGAAGCTTTTGTTTAAAGTATTCAGGTACTTAATTCAATCCCAAAAAAATAATACAATTCCGCATATTGCTCACTGTAATTTACCTGTTACCCAAAAGTTAAGAGCGCCGAACCGGAACACGGTAAAATTGTTTTATTAAAAGCATACGGATAATTTGGTGGCAAAAAATATTTCTTTGGGAATTCCAATGTTTGTTGTTTTTTAATAAAAAGGCCTTGGTCATGGACTGGTGTTTAAGTTAAAGCGGCATTGTGAATTGATTTTGTAAGTAGGGTTTAACAAAAACAATTAGGTATGTACACGTCAATTTATAAGGTTTTTATTTAAGGTACGGCGACTTTTTGCAACGAAACAGCTGCAAAAAATTCGCAATGCAGTCGCGTAATCACGATTCTTATCATTAACATCGTAATGACCTGTGAACGCTGATGTTTGCACCTAAGCGGACGCGCCTTGCAAGTACGACAAACAGGCAAAAGATGCAGCAGCACATTTATAAAATGCGCGACTGAATAATTAAAATCGTCGTAGGATCTCCCTTAGATTACTAATTAAAAATAAGTAGTTTGTGCGTTCGGACTTATATAGAGTAGCTGACCCGCGCATCTTCGTTTGTATCACATGTTTCATGACTGCTCCGCTCTTATTGGTCTTAGCGTGATGATATAGCCTATATAGCCTTCCTTGACAAATGGACTATCTAACACTGAAATATTTTTTCCAATCGGACCAGAAGTTCATGAGATTAGCGCGTTCAAGCTTCAGCTTTATTTATTACTAGCGACCCGCCCAGGCTTCGCACGAGTGCAATGCTGGTACTAAATCTCTACTATATTAAGCATGTATAATACATAGCTGCTGTCCGCGACTTTGTCCCCGTGGAATCCCCGATTTTAAAACATTCTTTATCGCTGCTCCGCTCCTATTGGCTTAAGCGTGATGATATATAGCCTAAAGCCTTCCTCGATAAATGGTCTATTCAACCCAAAAAGAATTTTTCAATTCGAACCAGTAGTTCCTGAGATCAGCGCGTTCAAACAAACAAACAAACAAACTCTTCAGCTTTATAATATTAGTATAGATGTAAATCTTCCTCTTGCATCACTCTCACACTCATCTATTAAAAAAAACCGCATCAAAATCCGTTGCGCAGTTTTAAGCGACTTTGTTTTATACTATGTAGTGAAGTATAGATTACTTAATCACTATAATGTCAGCACATGGAGTATTGAAACAAAATGAAGTGGCGGAATTTTTTCTACGAGTCAAACTGGTTCACAGGTCAAAATAAGTCAACCATGATGTTAACTTGTTCATGAACACAGTAATAACTTAATCGTTTAATAATTATGATAATTTCCTGGGAGTTTTATAACAAGATGTCTTGTGAGCTGACTGGTTTTTATAATATTAAATATCTTGTTGATTTTCAATAGTAATAAAAGCTAGCATTGCTTTTTTATGAATGAGCAACCATCAAATGACTTCTCCCGCTCTGGGTGGAGCGGAAGGGAGTGTCAGACTCTTACTGACTAAAACTACCTGTGTTCCTCCTAATGCCCTTTGCGTTCAGGGCCGCGGTGACTCTTTCTAACAAATTCCGCAACCCTGGTAGCATTCCAACTTACCTACTTCTTTTTGCTTGCAGGTGTGTTATGCAATACATAATAAATATTTAAAGTGAAGGAAAAAAAGTAAAGGTTACACAAAAATGTTGTTTGAATTTTTTGATCCGCATGGTGATTAATCTAAACATCAATTATTTACAAGGGAATCTGCCTCACAGAAATTTCAACAGACGAAAATAATGGAACTAGAAACATAAAATGCACAGCGCTTCCTATTATGATGTAGATGATCACCGAGAAGGAATCGAAGTTCCAGTATTCTATGACAATAGCCCTTGGCAGGCCAAAAGCCGTTCGTATCAAAGTTGCGTTCCTCTCCTTCGTTTCTTTCAAAACGTATGCACTTTCACAGTGTCGTCAGTGGCAACGCAGATTACTTTGGCTATACGTTTTGGGGCACAGAGGACAAAATAGGAGGTGGAGCATAGCTCCACATCTACTGCCATATTCCACTGTAGGCAGTCGAATAATGATGAGCTGTAATTTCATTTTTAAGGTAACCATAAACGGAACCCTATTAATAGCCCCGCGCTGTTCGTCCGACTGTGTAAGCGTGCAGTCTCATGAACCGAATTAGGTAGACAGTTGTAATTTTTAACAGAGCGTGTATTTTTACTGCCATTACAATTTGCTATTAAATAAGAAATTAAAAGGACGCCCTTGACCGGTTTTTCGTACATTTACTTGGTCGTTAAAATATAATGACTATCTACGTCACTCACCAGCTTGACATGGACGACGGGTATGACGGAGTGGGACATCATCTTGGTGCCGCTGTTGGAGCTGAGGTCGTCGCACATTAGGCTCAGCTGCATTGCCAGCTTTGTTTTGAACGTAATACTGGCTTTCTGTAACGGAAAAAATTAAAAAATTGCACTAGTAAAAATACTGTACAAAGGCGGACTTATGCCAGTCTACTATTTAGCTATTTAGTTTTGTGTCCAAAGAATATGGAGAATAACAGAGATCCGCGTACTGTCAATTAAATACATATGTCGTTGCGCGGCTGAATAATCTAAACAAAACATCGATCGCTTCATCAACAATAGTCGAACAACTGACGACCGACCGCCAATATATGGGAGCACACATACGCTGAGGAGCAGTGGTGGCCGAGTGATTCCGAGAATCTGATTTTCTACTTTGTCCCGCAAAAAGTGAACCCATTTTCAAAAAGTATTTCTTTTCGTCCGAGTTTTGGTCAGAGAAGATTGTACTAGATTCCAACTGAATCGGATCAGTCAATTCTGACAGACAGACAACTGAGTGATCCTATAAGGATTCCGTTTTTCCATACAGAGGTTCAGAACTCTAAAAAACAAAATAACTTTAATTTCGGAACTCTGTTGCTTTTTTTTGAACACACCGACTTCCGAAATTAAAGTTATTTTGTACTATTTGTTCTTTTTTTTTGTTAAGAAGTCGGTTGTATTTTTTGTAAAAAGTTTTTTTTTTATTTTTCACTTTTTAGTGATTCACTCCCAGCTAAAACTCCTTTTTTGAAGTCGGTGAAAAACGAACACAAAAATGCGTACTAGATACAGGATCCCTCCCCTTTTGAGTGATCTATAAACGGAAGGGAGAGTGAATGAAAAAGTCGACGGATGACACTTTGCAGTAACAAACATGCGACAAAAAGGCCACGACAAGCTGAAATCCTATCGGAGATGACGATTGCCATAAAGTCTAACAAAATGCAAAGTTTAAAAAACACCAAACATTTACGAGCAAACAAAAACAATTTCCAAGACAAGAGTGCTAATTCTATTATTTTTAAAGTGACGTTCGTATTTGCATATCAGTTGCAGTCTACGAAAAAAGTCTCAATTTTCATACATTTTTTTTTGTTTTTTTTTTCGGATTACCATTGAGACGCGAATTTTAAATCATTGCTTTAAAATTAGTAGAGAGGACATTCGAGAACCTCAGAAAGTGTACCTAGTAACAGAAGAATCGGAGTGATAAAAAACTTTTTACTGGTTGCTTCTTCGTTTTTTGAACACCTACTTCCGAAATTAAAGTTATTTTGTACTTTCTGGCAGAAACTGGATGCGAGAAGCCAAAAATAGATCTAAGTGGCGCGCAATTGGAGAGGCCTATGTCCAGCAGTGGACTGCAACAGGATGATGATGATGATGATGATTGAAGAGTTCCGTTGTCTGTCTCCGAAACCCATCATAAGATCTATATGAAATTTAAATAGGACCATTTCGGAATAAACCCCTTTTGAATAAAAAAATAATTTTGCAAAACCGTCTATATTTGACGGAGTTATGCCCGAACATACATACAAAAAAAAAATACAATCATCCGAATTGAGAACCTCTTCCTTTTTTGGAAGTTGGTTAAAAAGCCAACACTGTCCTTAATTCTGTGAAAGAAATGCACTGAGACTAATACTTACACGATCTATAACAATTTCATTGACATGCTCTTTTCTGTCTGGTTGAAGCCCATCAATTCGGTCTAAAAACTTAGGGTCGGCGTCCAGGAAACGTGTCTTGGACACTACAAATGGCAGGCCTGTGAACACAATAAACCAAAACCTTATAATGTCATCTCTATGTGAGGAGTTCGTAATAATAACAGCTGCACGGTTTAGTTGTCAAGGTTGAGCAACGCTTGCTGAGGTCGGTCTATGGATGGGTTACCATCTTAACATACCGAGACTTCTACGTGCCTCGGAAACCACGTTAACCCCTTTGTTCTTGGTGTCCACAATGGTTTACAATGGACACCCTTTCATATAACATAGATATTTAAGTGTGCCCCGGCTTTAACCTACGAATGTAGTTAAACAAAACACAGTCGGTCTTTATGTGAGTAGGTCATAATATCCAGTCAAGTGAGGACATCACTATATATATTATAGACACAACACGGACCATGGTTCAGCGAGAGGCAAATAAGTCTTTAGTTTTGTATTACTTTTTTCTTAAAGTTTGCGTATTTTTCTGCGCTAAATTTTTATTCTCACAGAATATGCAATAATTACAGACAACTTTTATACTAAACAATATTCATTCAAAAATCAAATATGCAATTAAAGATATGGACATTTCAATGGACATCTAGGACCTAGGACTACTAGGACCAGAGGAAGGGCCAGCCAAAAGAATATCAAAACTTAACATTTAGGGGTATAAAAAATGGATAGTAGCCGATTCTCAGACCTACTGAATATACATATAAAATTTCATAAAAATCGGTCTAGCCGTTTCGGAGGAGTATGGTAACTAACATTATGTCACGAGAATTTTATAAATAAGATTTACTTGAATAAGATAAAAAGGAAGCGACAAGACGCATGAAACCGGAATGTGAATTAAAAACACATTGTGTAATTGCGAGAATCCCACCACAAAAATAATAAAATCAAAGGTTGCCCTTTAATTTTATTATTTTTATTTAAAGACTGTAGTTATAAATGTATAATATTATAAAGAGGAAAGATTTTATTGATTGTTTGCATTGAATAAGCTCCGAAACTACTGAACCGATTTGAGAATTTCTATCACTATTGGGAAGCTACATTATCAGCAAACTATGGGGGTGAAACCGCGGGGTGCTGCTATTTAAAAATATTTTTTTTTTATAAAAAAATAATACAGCATTACACACACTCACTAGGTAACAGCTTTAGCTTTAGCATTTTTTATTATTGAGAAAAATAGTTCACACTACTGTAAAGACTTGCTGTTCATCTGAATGCACATACAAATTTCATCACATCTTTTTTTTTGAACATTGAATCTGATAAGTTTATTTGTAGCCATAGATAACATTTGACTATTTTACTTTAAATCTAACTATACAGTGTGAAATCTTAATGGTTGTTTTCCCGCGGCAGGACGATTACCCATCAGTAGTACTATCGAAACACAAAGTTAAACTAAAAAAACAAATGTTTTTTTTTTTAAATCATTAAAAAAGTGTTCATAAAGTCGAAAGAGCGAGAATCAATAGTAGTGCACTAGACATAAAGTAGGTAGATACCTACATGAGACGCACGTACCGCCGCGTACCTACATATCGCGCGATGCACTACTGTTGGTTCAAGTCGCTTTCGAGTTTTGTTATCACAATTGTTAATCTGCCATTTATGGAGTCTAATATTTTTTATATATATAAATCGATTGTATTACCGATACAAACTCATTTCGCTTCGGGAAAACAACCATTAAAATTTCATACTGTATATACACTTAACCTAAAAATAAACTAAAATTCTCCCAATTACAAAATGGCATCAAAAAACTCGTCCGCATCGCTATCGACTGGGAGTGTACCCAATAGACTGGCGGCATTGCCACATTGTATGACAATGCTTATCCTCTGTCCGAAGTAAAATCCAGCCCTTGGGTCACGCGAAGTGTCAACCAAACGTATCACATCTTTTAAAAGTTTTATGTAAAGGCAAAATGTATTAGCAGACACGTGTTAAAGTCATTCCATGTAGAAACTTAAGAGCGTATACGCCGTACGGCTTTTCATATAAATTTTGATGAAACTTCACACACATAAGCAGGATACATAGGTCTAAAAAATATTTTAGATAAATAGTGCTATAGTTAAATTAGAACCATTTTAGATTTTCTATACAAACATAAATTTCCATTTATCTGTTTTTAAATAAGAAAATGTTTTAACTAACTTTTTAGACCTATGTATCCTGTTTATATGTGTGAAGTTTCATTAAAATCGGTTTAGTCATTTCACAAAATAGTGACTTGAAAATTTGTATGAAATGTCATACGGCGTAACTGGAAGCCAACTCCAATATAGTTTGGAAAAGGCTAGGCAGATGATGATTTCCCAAAACCTCGTCCGCTTATTATGGTTGACACCAAATAAATGTGCAATAACGGTCATTGACCCACCTATATTTATTGACAACCTTAATTCTTAAAACAGAAATAATGAATTAATGCTATATTGAATCGACTTCCATCGTGATCCTTTATATTTACTAGTAATGGAAAACGATTCATTTTTTTTTGTCCATGTACCTGCGAAGAGATATCAAGGAAAGGGCAATGACCTTTATTGCACATTTATCTAGTGTCAGCCATACCACTTTGATTTATAACACCTAAAGGCTTATTGCTGACAATACCAAAAAAGAACTAAAAATAACCTTACCATAATAACACTCAGAAATATCCATGACTCCATAAGAATAATTCTTCAAAGTGATAGGATTCACATTGTCGATGAAGGTTTTATTGCTGACGGTGTACACGTAGGCCTCTCCCCCGTACTCCTCCATGATGCTGCTTCCTGTGTACTCCATGTTCCAGGTTCTGCAGAGACCCAACCGGTACAGGTTCAGGGGGACGTCTGGAGTTAGCATGGGGGGGTAGGCGCCTCCTTCATAGGTGTCCTCTTTAAAGGTTAGCTCACTGAAATCATGATAGCCTGATCATGTTAGTTGCACTAGTGTATAACTTTTCATAGTTGATAGTTGTGGAAACGGTTCAAGTTCTGTCTACAAATTCTGACAAAGAATTTTGTAGAAATTACGATGAAGATTCTTTTTACAATCATGGCAGTTATGAACGATGTATAATATCAAACTTTTAACCACAAAATCTGTTCGCAACTTTGCGTTCTGTGAACTTGGGAACAAGTTTTTCAAAGTTGCTACCTAATCTTATTAATGAACATACGTTTCATCAACATGATTGATGTTCTCCGTGTGTATGAGCCTGACTCTCTTCACTGATTTGATCTTGAACCGGTCGTGGTACGTGGCTCCCACAACTATCCTGTAATCTGACTCGTTCTCGTATAGCTGAAAATAAATGAATAGTTTTACTAATGAAGCTTGAGGAGCTCGTGGCTAAATTATAACAGCCGCACGGGTCGATCTTCTAGGTTAAGCAACGCTTGCCAAGGTTGGTCTGTGGATGGGTGACCATCTTAACATAACGAGACTTCTCCGTGCCTCGGAAAGCACGTTAAGCCGTTGGTCCCGGCTGTCATTTGGAGATCTTTGGCAGTCGTTACGGATTGTCAGAAGCCAGAAAATCTGACACCAGTCTTGCCAAGAAGTACCGTGTTCCCCAGTTAATGGGTTGTGGAGGTCTGGTAGGCAGCCGCTCCGCGTAAAATACTGGTATTCAGCTGAATCCGGCTTAACTGGGAGCCGACCCCAATGTAGTTGGGAAAAGGCTAGGCAGATGATGAGTTTTACTAATGAAGATAATTAAGTATAGTTAAAATTATGGAGGTTGCAAAATTGTTAAAGACGTTGCAAGAGAAATCATTTTTTGACTTCTGTGACTTGCAAGACGATATCAAATATTATATTGCAATCTGGATAATTGTACCTGATCATACAATTTTAAAAAGCTGTGAAGACTTACCCTATCAAGAAGTCCAAAATTATCAAAATACACCAGTCCGGGAACGAGGCTATTCATGATCGTGACCAGGGGGTTCTTATAGCCCCAGAGGTAGCTGTGGACGTCCATGTTGATAAAAGCCTTGGCCCCTATCCGGGCGGCCATAATGTTAAACGCGTACTGGATAAAGCTGGGATAATTTGATAAAAATGACACTACACTCTGGAACAATGAAGGAGTAAATATTGAGATGTGTGCATTTGTAAGGAGTTGAAGCTTAGGCGCGTATCAAATGTTGCGGAATTTGTTCGAAAGAGTTACTGCGGCCCTGGAACGCATAGGGCATTAGGAGGATCACGGGTGGGTTTTAGTCAGTAAGAGTCTGACACTCCCTTCCGCTCCGCCAGCGGGAGAAGTCATTTGATGATTTCCCATCCAGAAAAAAAGGGGTGTATCAAATTGTGCAGCATCCATGTAGAAAATAAACTGTTATTGGTGTGACATACCAAAAAATGTCTTATAAGCATTTATCATCGGCTAACAGGGCAGCCGGTAAACAATACAAACATGATATGTGACAGGCAGTCGGAAGTTTAATGGTTTTCCACTCGTATCCAAACGGTTTAAAGAACGAAGTCAAACAACTTACAAGAAATGGTAAATTAGGCAGAGTAAGGTTGATATCCTTAGGGTGAGCTATAGAGGCTTCTGGGATGAACTCGGATCTGAACCTCGGTGTCATGCCCATGGTCTTGCCATCCTCACTCATCTCCAGATCGATATACCAGCGGTATTCTCTGAAACAAAAAACATAGTTGATCAAAAAGGTATTAAAAAACCGAATGAGCAGTGGGTTTTGGTACGACAAAAGAGATTAAAAAATCATTTCAGAACATTGGAAGGCAGAGCACGAAGGTCAGGCAGTGAAAAGTTCAAAGCTGCTGATATACAAGTACCTTTGTTTATCAATAATGTCGACAGTAGTACTTCGGAGACCGACATTGTTGACTATATATTAGAACAAACCTAGTTCATGTCACTCTACAGAAGATAAAAGCGAGGGTGCAGAGGCAGTACAGTTCGTTCGTATAAACATTCCCAGCCTGCGTTTACCCACTGTAGGCCTTATTCAGGTTTTACCAGAAACGACATGACTTATTAAGTAAATCTAACTTATTGTACACTGAGTACTTTAGAGAAGAAAGATCAGGAAACCAATATTCAGCAGTGAATTATAATAATTCCATAAGTCTTCGCTAGTTAGTGTTCTGTCAAAACGCATCCCACAAGGTAGACTGAAGCCTAGAGATTCTCAAGATTCGAGACGAACATGGCCTATTGATGTGACGTGATTTGGGGGACACCTATGATCAACAGTGGGGGGGAGGAGCAATAGTGGCTGAGTGGTAACGGCCCCGACTTACTTATTGTAAGTCGCGGGTTCAAACCCAGCCAGGCGCATTACTTTGTGTAATTAATTTCATCACCAATGCTCTCAAAACGGTGAAGGAAAATATCGTGAGAAAACCGGCATGTCCTAGAACCAACAATTCGAAGACATGTGACATTCACCAACCCGCACTGGGCCCGCGTGGTGGATTACGGCCCATTCTCTCTCCTAGAGAGGAGGACTGAGTCCCAGCAGTGAGAACATTAAAAGGCTGATTATGCTTATGCTATGATCAACATTGAATGTCTTCCGGCTGAAATGATGATGGCGGTATTCTGCAGTAAGTAAGCTGCATTTGGTTAAACAAGAAGCGAACTTGGCAACTGGAACTCAGATGATGATCCTTTGCTAAAATTTCTCAGTACTTACTCGAACACGAAAGGCCCAATCTCTTCCACTTTCAGCTTATAGTCTTCTCCAGAGATGAACCTGTCAGCATTGGTGATGTTGAAGACGTAGACCGAGAGGCGGGCGGCTGGGATCTCATGCTGCAGTATGTTGTACAGGATCGTGCCCTTGGCTAGGCGGAGTTTCTGGAAAGATCCAGTCCCTCAAAAATTACAAGAACAAAGAAAATAAGAAAGAAAAGGAAACCTAAGTGAGATTGTTTTTTATTAGAAAAGAAAGAAAGAAAAGAAAGAAAGAAAAGAAAGAAAGAAAAGAAAGAAAGAAAAGAAAGAAAGAAAAGAAAGAAAGAAAAGAAAGAAAGAAAAGAAAGAAAGAAAAGAAAGAAAGGAAGAAAAATAGTTTATTCCCCTCATTTACACGCACATACATATACAAACTATTCACATCAAACATTATACCTACCTATGTCAGGGACGGACATTATGCATGCAGTCACCTTTACACGCCGCGATCGCGGCATAAACAAAACAAGTATTACTTTTATTTATGTAATGTAGGTATGTATTATTATGTTGGTTTTAAAAATATTGACTTCAAGTGATTAGTATACTAATATTATTAACTAGCATCGCCCCGTGGTTTCATCCGTGTAGTTCCCGTTCCCGGGGGAATATGGGGATACAATATAGCCTATGTTCACTGGAGATAGAGTAGCTTCCCAACAGTGAAAGATTGAAAGATTTTTTTCAAATCGGTCAAATAGTTTCGGAGCCTATTCAATGCAAACAAACAAAAAAAAAAAACAATCAAATCTTTCCTCTTTATAATTTTAGTGTAGATGTACATGAATTAGTTCTTCATGATGTCGAGAAACGGAAAGCGAGATGACTATTCTTATGATGTTTATTAATAAACAAGTAGGTATTTGTTGAAACAAAAGCAAGACAGATGGTTCTGATGTCATAAAATTAGGGATAAGTGGTGGTGGAGCGAGGAAGAAGATGACTTAATAAAAAATAGAATATTTAAATATAGTAATTTGTGCACTTGCAATATTAATGTTAGATCGTATCTCTCTCACTCACATTATTTTAAAATATACTCACGTAGTTAACGATCATATGTATGGGGTCCAATATTATGATCAATATTGGTATCAATAGGAAAACAATCCCTGTCAACAATGAAGCCAGGATTCTGTCTGTAACAAACATTTGTGTCTGTAGAACATCAATTATAAGTATTACATTGGACCTCCGGTAAAAAATATTGACACCACGAAAGAATCCCAAAGACTGATATTTAAATAACGGGTATTCAGTTGAATCCGGTTTGACTGGAAGCCGACCCCAATGTCTTTGGGACAAGGCCTGGCAGTCGATAAACCTTTGTCGATGATCCTGTGTGGTACTTTCCTCAAAAGGCCACCTCAGACATCAACCTACATTGTTCTCATACGATTTGACCAGTACAATAGGGACGTTACCTGAGTAAAAAATATATGATTATGTTTAGTCCGTCAGTTAGATTATAGAAAAATATTGGACACGTATTTTTTCCTTTATCAAATCTATAAAAACTGACGAAGACACAAAGCATCAAAGATCAGGAGTGGGGGCTTGTGACGTCACGGATCGGTAAAAATTGTAGCGAGTAGTGACGTCACACGAGTTTGCAACGCACTGTATCTTCTTCATTTTTTGTTTACGTGAAAAAAAAATACATGTCCAATATTTTTTAAATCTATCCGACGGACTAATTAGATTTTTTTAGATTATATGGACTTCAAAAGAGACTGACCTCTGAGTTTGTTTCGGTGTTTCTTCACAGGGTAGTCGGCTAGGAAACAGCGGCAATAAAGTTTGACGTGTTATTTACAACCTACTTATAAAATAAATACACATCATTTATCATTTAAGGGTGGGTAGGTTGGCAGATTTAATTCCCTTTTTTTGGATGGGAAATTATCAAATAACTTCTCCCGCTCTGGGTGGAGCGGAAGGGAGTATCAGACTCTTACTGACTGTATAAAACCCACCCGTGATCCTTCTTTTGTCTTTTGCGTTACAGGGCCGCGGTGACTCTATCGAACAAATTCCGCAACCCTAGCAGGCACTGACCCTATGGGGCCCCGTCTTCGTTACGGACGGCTCTTTGAGGCGCGCGTAGAACACGAAAGTTCAGTAGCCTTTAAGCTATCAATTTTGCCTGAAAACCCTATTATAAGACTTTCATCAACCCTTAGTTCTACGCTCCCCCTCGCTCTCTAGCAATTTATAGGTTTTTTTACTCTTTATTTATTATTAGGGACTTTTACATGGACGTGTATGCCAGTTCCATCATACCTTATATTAATACATTATCTAACTAAAACGTAACCTAGCGAACATAAATACTTTGGAGGCAGCCTCCGAATCAGGTGTCGATAAAAGATGATAAATTACACCTACATCATACATATTAAAGTTTAAATCCTTAAATAATTTCAACAATAAGTGTACTACATCTTCCGATGTTCCACATACATCACAATTTGATGAGTCAGTCTTTAATTTATAGGTTTGAAAAATAGTTTGTGTGTACGTACTTCGACTGGTTATCCGGCTGTTGATGGCATCTCTTTGGCTCAGAAGCACCATGGTTTATGTTATCTTCAATATTAGGTATACTGCGCAATTATAATGTTACAAATCCATGTCACTGAAAAGATAAATATAATTCTTTGACCATTATTTTGTGTTGCATTTAAATACATTTGTTACTAGCTGACTCAGCAAACGTTGTTTTGCCATATAAAAAAAAACTTTTTACAAAAAAATACAACCGACTTTTACACAAAAAATCAAAAAAGTGCAAAATAACTTTAATTTCGGAACTCGGTGTTTGTGGTTGCTTTTTCGTTTTTTGAACCCCGACTTCCGAAATTAAAGTTATTTTGCACTTTTTTGATTTTTTGTGTAAAAGTCGGTTGTATTTTTTTGTAAAAAGTTTTTTATTTTTCACTTTTTAGTGGTACCTACATCCCCTCCCCTCCCCCCACCTAAACGAACTAATCACATTGGTGTAAAAAAAACGTACTGCTCCTTTGCAGAGTAAACTAAGAGGTCGTCAATGTAGATAATGTAGATATTTTTTTTAGATTTTTCGAAAACCGCTTGGTCGATTTCGATAAAATTTTCATGGGACCATTTGGGAAGTATACCCTTTCGAACAAAAAAAGAATTTTTCAAATCGGTTGAAAAGCGACGGAGTTATGCGCGAACAAACATAAAAAAAAAAAAATACAAACATCCGAATTGAGAACCTCCTCCTTTTTTAGAAGTCGGTTAATAAAAACAATATTTAGGGGTGGTATGAATGATGTTGACACGTGAATCCTTACTTACAAATGTTTGACAGGTGCTAACAAAGGAATATTTGGGGAAAATGATTCATCTTTCATAATTATATATTCGTCGAGTTTTCATTGTTTTTATAGATGTATTCTGCTATTCGGGGCGAAGACAAATCCAACGAATCAAAAACCAAGAAAATTGGTCCAACAGATCTCGACCTAAGTGTTGTAACAAACCCGTCTTTGTTTTTTTATATATAGATTAAATAAAAACTGTACCAAATGAACAGATTCTTCTTTTAAATTTTGAATTTAATTAAGAAAAAACTAATTGAGACAAAAAAAACGAAGAAACATTATGTGTTTGATTATAATTATGTTTTCCATAAATATACACATAGAAATTTGTTGGATATTACCATAATGATTTATTTAGGATTAGGTACTTGTGGCTATTAGTATGTAACTATATTGTGTAAAAATATTAATAAAGATTATTATATAGAAGATTATTATAGCTAAGTGTTCATAAGTAAATTGTTACTAATGCTATGAGTCTTGATATTTGAAAATATATATTTTTTTAACTTTGCTTTTTAAACAGTTTACTTTAGCCTTTAAATCGTACTTAAATTGAAAATATCATACCAACACTATCAATAACATTATATGTAAAAACCCTATCAAGAAAGAGTATTATAATTATTATGACATAGGTACCTACTAACAAACACTAAAAAGTAGAACAAATAAATATATACCTAATGCAAATCTATAACTGTAATGATTTCTCAAAACTGTAACTTTATTATATCACTGACACTAAAAAAACAAATAAACATTGTTACTTAATTCGTTTTGATAAAACCGGTGTATATTGGTGACCATTGAGAATGAACTAAATTAATGGTTGCATGAACCCTGTATATATATTTTTTGTATTAAAACTTGAATAAAAGCTGTCAGTTTACGCATTGACTTGGCACTACATAATTGTAATCTCTAATTGAAGTGACTGATTGAGAAACCGGCTAAGTGCGAGACGGACTAGCGCACGAAGGGTTCCGTACGAATATATATAAACGGTAAAAAAGTCATGTCTGTTGTATACAAAATAGTTTATGGGTACAAATATAACATTTCATCACATTTCAACGTGTTTGGAGCCTCCTTTTAAGCAAACAATGGTTGTATGAGAGCCCCCCCTTTTTTTCTGGATGGGAAATCATCAAATAAATTCTCCTGCTCAATATTTATTATTAATATTTGTTTTTTTTTTGTATTTGTTGTCATAGCGGCAACAGAAATACATCATCTGTGATACATTTTCAACTGTCTGTCAAGGTTCATGAGATATATTCTGGTGACAGACGGTTAGACAGATCGACGGACGTACAGCAAAGTCTTAGTAATAGGGTCCCGTTTTACCCCTTGAGTGCGGAACCCCGAAAACAACCAAAACTGCGATGGGGAGTAATATGTTAGCATTGTTTATTGCCAAATGATGATTATAATCAGTCAGATATTTTTGGTTCTACAAAACAAAGGAGTGTTTAATTTTTAATGTCTTTTTTATGTATTTTATTTAATGGATGAAGAAGGTATCTGAAAATTACTGGGAAACCTAAAAGCCATATTTCAATGACACGAAGCTTCCAGGGCAAAGTACAGACACTACCTACACTTTCAAAATTGGGGTCACTAAGAGTAAAGACTTCATGGATCCTTGAGACGACAATACAAAATATAATGAAGTACCTATACCTACTTACAATTAACCAGTGAGTAGTTACCTACTATATATTCTAGAAGGCTAGAAGAATTGAATGGAAAAACCTACTACTTAATTACGAGAATTGGTACACTAAAATTAATAATTACAATTGGAGCCATTAATTCTGGATACAACAATGGGCCGTCCTAAAGCGATTTTTTACAGTCGTTTTAGGATTTATTTGTGAGAATCTGTCCAAGCAGTCCGTGGTTAAAACACAAACAAGTTGCGAGTTTTTGAGCGTTAATCAAACACTGCCTACTTCTTTTTTGAAATTTGTTAGAAAGACACCCTGGACCGCAAAGGAGCGCGCGTGGCGGGTGACAGGCCAGAATGGAAGAAAAAAACGTGTTGCGCCGACCCCAAGTAACATGGGATAAGGGCAGGAAGATGATGATGATAGTTAAGTAGGCAATTACGTATGTAGGTTGGAATATGTCAAAAAGAGGTGTGTTGCTGAGGTTGTGAAATTTGTTCGAAAGAGTCACCGCGGCCCTGGAACGCGGCGCTCACTAGGAGAAACACGGACGGGTTTTAAACTCGTCTGAGTTTTAGGCTAAATTATAACAGCCTGGCAGCATCTTCACAGGTCGCTATGTTAATGGGTGACCATCTTAACAAGTAAAACCGTTGGTACCAGCTGTCATTAATATTTTAGAGCCACAAAACCGGACAGCACATCTTGTCGCGTGCGGGGGAGGGAAACCTCACGCTCCAGCCGCCGCAACAGAAAATGACGCCCCGGGCGTCGGGAAACGCAGGGCGATTCCCGGCCACCGTAGGCGCGGGCCTGCGGACGGCGAACTATGGGTGGCTCGCCGTTCGATAGCAACCAGGCTCGGGTCAACGGCGCGTCGTGTTCCACTCGCGCCTTAAATAGCTGTCAATAAACCGGCCCTGGAACGCAAAGGGCACAAGAAGGATCACGGACGGGTTTTAGTCAGTAAGGTTATGACACTCCCTTCCACTCCGCCCAGAGCGGGAGAAGTTATTTGATGATTTCCTATACATATAAAAAATGCCTGCTTGCTACATCATACATCATAACGTTGGTACAACCGATCTTACAAAGGGTTAAGAAGCCAGTCAGCGGGTGGATCAGTTCACATAGGTAATCGTTCCAAGACTTTTTCAAGCAAAATACTAGTTTGGTTTTAAAACAATGGTCAAAAATCACTACCTCTCTCTTTAATCGATTTTATTTGGATTCTATGCCTTTTGTTCCATAATTTTATTCATTATTGTATATATTTATTTATTCTGTATTTATTGTATATATAATTAGTACACCTCAGAATACCTACAGTACTATATTTCTTTTTCTCTTTAAAATCCACCCAAAGGCTGTCTTGAAAATATCGCTTTTAGCGACAAGGCCGCCTATTGTGTCACTCTATGCAATGTTTTCTTTATCTATATTTTCTGTAACTTATATGGTGTACATAATAAAGAGTATTCTATTCTATTCTAGTATTGAGTTGCATCTTAAATGATGTTTTTCTTGCTCCCCAGCCTCTTGTGATGAATTTCGTGGTGGGTTTCAAGACAGTTAAATCTTTTATCCAGGATTCCCACGAGCGAGCTTTAATGCATGAAAAAAAATTCTGGTAGTCAGTATTCAAACTTAACACTTTTATTCGTCTAATCTTTTTTGGTCATTTTGAAGCCGGTGTTTCCTAGCCGACTACTACGGTTGTGAAACGTGTAGACAGCTTGAAATCAAAATCTATCCATCTGCCTAGCCTTTTCCCAACTATATTGGGGTCGGCTTCCAATCATACCAGATTCGGCTGAATACCAGTATTTAACGTGGAGCGGCTGCCTACCAGACCCCCACAACCCATTAACTGGGGAACACGGTACTTCTTGGCAAGACTGGATCTGCAAGGCAAAATCAATCAAAATCAAAAGTCATTTATTCAAACTAGGGGAGAGAGCACTTTTTGAACGTCAAATTTTACATAAAGACAGTCCCCCAAAACACCCACCCGTCACCACTTCCTAGTGTTTTAGCTGGGAAGAAGAAGTGGCGCTACAAACTGTCCAGCAACACATCTGTCTATTGCGTTTTAAGAACATGAATTTATACAATAGTATGCAAAGTCATTAATACTGTATAACAAAAGTAGGAAAACAAATCCAACATGGAAATCATTGATCAATTCACTATAAAACATTGAAAAGAGTAGATTCAGTCAATAAAGTAAAAACAGATTGACCTACATAGTCATAAATAAAAGCATCTTTACAGCATAATCTAAAGATTCCTCTCCCAGTTGATGTTGGATACCATAGCGACACAGGCTGAAAAAAACTAGGCAGGTAGCAAGACAGCTGTGCTTTTACGAGTATTACGTAATATTCGCAATACAAGTGTTACTTCTAACTATCGTGAGAATGACCGTGGGTTACAAACTAAAGACAAAAGAGGAGACTAGCACTTCATACGGCTTTTCCTGCGGCTTCGTTTCCTATAAGATCACACATTATGACGCACACACGTTGTAGCTTTACAATAGTTAATGAATTTAAAACTGAACAAAATAATACTTACCTTGACTTTAACTTCGAGGCGACATTCGAGATGTCGCCACTAGGTGTACACTTATGTTAAGATAGCTCCGTATTCATTAAATGATTAAAAAAAAAAAACCGTAAATAAGTACATACTCCTACCATCCAGGTGAAAGTACCATGACAATAAACAAGTGGAAGTGTTATCCAAGTCATCAGTGCCCTAAATGTGTGTAAAAAATCTTAATTTATCACGTAAATAGTCCGCAGTAATTGGCCATATCTACAGTGAAACTAACAGTCAATAGTGCTCCAAAACGATTAAAAGTTAAACAGTGTACGGTCCCAGTAACTTTCTGCAAAAAAAACAACTGGAACAGTGAAAAAACACGTAAACAATTAGTGCAAATACATGTGGAATGACAGTTAAATGTCAGAAGGTCCTAACGACTTTAAGGTTTGAATAATAAGACTGCAGCAAAAATAATAACAGAACGTAAAATTCGCTAACCTGAGTAAGGTTCGCGTGGCTCGGGGGCTTAAGCATCGACATCAGTCTCCGCGCTAATTGTCACGGTTTCGATCCCAGTCGACCGAGACAGTTTTTGTATTTTAAAAGATTCCAAAAACAAATATCTACATCATGACTAGTAAGAACAACTGTGCCGGTTGTATGACGACGTTAAAATCTAAAGAATACCTGCAATGTTCTGATTGTAACTTGCGATACGATCTACTTTGTTCTAATGTTACCGTCAAGAGATTTAGAGTAATGAAGGTTGCGGACAAAGCGATCTGGAAGTGCCAAGTTTGTGTAAGCAAGATTCCTAAAACCAATAACGCCGACACACCTGTAAGATTAACACGGAATGACAGCCCCAGTAACTCACCCGACGATATACATAGCTCGTTCACATCGATAGATACGGCCAACACCAACGTCACAAACCGCAATAAACGGCTCCAGAGCTCACCTCTAAGTCCAACGGATGACGATATGGTCTTAGAAGTAACAAAGAACTCCTTCAGAAAAATTATACGTCAGGAAATAGCAAATGCGCTCAAAGAAGCAGTGGCCGCACAGTTCAACCAAATCAGCGATTTGATTTCGGGTTTTCGAACCTCATTAGATTTCTTCAACGAGAAATACGAGGAAATGAAAGTTACTCTTGAGCAAAACTCTACTAAACTACAAGTGCTGGAAAAGGACAACACCAAGCTGCAATCATCTATACATGACCTTAATAAGCGCATAAATCTAATGGAACAACACAACAGGTCTACAAACATCGAAGTGCAAAATGTTCCAGAAAATCGCTCGGAAAACTTAGTCACTACTATACTGCAACTCAGCAACATAACTAAGTGCCAAATAAAGGAAGCGGATATTGCTTACTGCACAAGAATTGCTAAAAAAGATACCCAGACTGCCCGACCTCGATCTATTCTTGTTAAATTTAACACCCCACGCATACGAGACTCTTTTCTAGCTGCGGCATTACAATTTAACAAAAACAATACCAAAAACAAGCTGAACACAAGTCATCTCGGAATCGCGGCAGATAACCCAACACCAATATATGTGGTAGAACACCTATCGGCAGAAAATAAAGCCTTGCACGCAGCAGCACGACTTCGTGGCAAAGAGCTTGGTTACAAATATGTCTGGGTACGTAATGGAAGAATTTTTATGAAAAAGAACGATCAATCTGAGCGTATTGTAATAAGTTGTCAAGAGGTCCTAAAAACTGTCAATTAGCCCATACTTTTATTTAGGTACTTCTTATTTTATAAATTTTGAATTTGTTTTTTTTTTGTTGCTTTGCATGTTCATGTCTACTGTAATTATGTTCACACTCATTAATAATTCTCTACGGATATATTATCAAAATGTACGCGGTTTAAGAACTAAAACAAATACTTTTTATCATAATATGTCTCTTCAAGAATACGACATCGTTGTGCTTACGGAGACTTGGCTTAACGGCGGCATATACGACTCGGAATTGTTTGACAATAGATACGTGATTTATAGGCGAGATCGCGAGTCTAGTAAATTCAGTGCACGTAAAATTGGAGGCGGCGTTTTAATAGCTGTAGCCAGGCACATAAACTCGTGTCGAATGTCACACCTAGAGAGTCAATGCGAGGATCTATGGATCTCCGTTGACTCTTCCGGGAATGGGAAAAACAAGATCTACATTTGTGGCGTCTACCTACCTCCTCCGATAACATTGGAAACCACCCAAACCTTCTTAGAATCAGCTCAAATTACCCTGGACAAAGGCGAACGTACACTCATTATTGGCGACTTTAACCTGAGCACTATAACGTGGAAAATTAGTAAGGAAAGCCAGGAGAGTCACACCACTCCTTGTTCTATTCACAACAACGACATTACCAAACATTTTTTAGATTATATTTCCATGAATGACCTAGGCCAGTATAACTATCTTACAAACAATAAATCCAGAACATTAGATCTAGTCCTTTGTAACACCACAGTACAAAACCTGACAAGTTGCCGCACACACATGACACAGGAAGATCCACTACACCCGCCATTTGAGTTTTCCTTAACCACCGACGACACAAACTGCCTAAAAACTAAACCGACCACCAAACCAAATTTTTTTAAAGCAGACTACGACAAAATCCTAACCTGCCTTATGTCTATCGACTGGGACACTTCTCTGGGTGGTTGTTCCTCGGTCGACGAGATGGTACAAATTTTATATGAAATCTTGCACGACGTTATCAAGCAACACGTACCACTGAAAACGATATCTAGAAAAGATTACCCGGCATGGTACACAGCCAAACTTAAGGGACTTTTTAAAGAAAAAAACAAATTCCGCGTTAAGATAAAAAAATACAATAACCCCCTTGACGTTGTATATTTCGAAACTTTGCGTGCCAACTGTAGCAAGCTGAGAACAACTTGCTACAGAAATTATATTGAGAGATTAGAAACCGCGGTTTTAGAGGATCCTAAAATTTTCTGGTCTTTTATAAAAAATAAAAGAAAATCCAGCAGCGCTTACCCCGCAGTTATGTGTTATAAAGAACAAACCGCGTCAACAGGCCACGATATATGTAATTTGTTTGCTGAAAACTTCGCAGATGTCTACAACAAAATAACGTCACCGCAACTGTCAAACTTCAAGATTGACCATAACCTGCCAACTTTCTGTAGGCTTGAACTTAATGCTAGTGAAATATTCCGAACCCTCACGTCATTGGAAGAACATAAAAGTGTAGGAGATGATAGTATTCCACCCGTGTTTATAAAGAGATGTGCGAAAGCGCTGGCTTGGCCCCTCACGATTATTTACAATAAGTCCCTTAAAGATGGCATCTTCCCAGAGCAATGGAAAAAGGCACTAGTAGTACCTATTTTTAAAGCAGGAGACAGAAAATTTGTGTCGAACTACAGACCTATCTCAATTTTAGTCATTTTTGGCAAAGTATTTGAGAAGCTCATAACCGAACGTCTTTCATCACATGTCAAACATCTGATATCCGCCCACCAACACGGATTTATTAAATCCAGGTCCACTACCACTAACCTAATGTGCTACGTGTCGTCTCTATCAGAATATGTGGATAAACGTATTCCTGTCGACACCATATACACAGATTTTAGTAAAGCATTCGACAAAGTAGACCATTCTCTTCTTATAGCTAAACTTCAGCACTTGGGTATAGGAGGATCCATGCTTAAGTGGTTTAAATCTTACCTTAGTGACAGGTCTTCAAAAGTTGTAATGGGTGGCCATAATTCTAAGCCTTTTAAAGCTACATCCGGTGTCCCGCAAGGTTCACACTTAGGTCCAATCCTATTTAACATATTTATTAATGACATTACGCAATGCTTTATTCATTCAAAATTCTATCTTTTTGCCGATGACATGAAAATAATGAAACCAATGGTAACTAAATTTGACTCTGCCTTACTACAAGAAGACCTGAACAGACTGACGAGCTGGTGTACAAATAATAACATGCTTCTTAACGTGTCAAAATGCTATTACATGCAATTCAGTCGTAACAAAATCGTCAAACCAAACTTTTACACGATAGGTCAGCAAAAATTGGAACAAGTAGATCAAATACGCGACTTAGGAGTGATATTGGACACACAATTAAAATTTGACAAACAAATCCTCCAAGTGTCATCGAAGGGTTTCAAAATCCTTGGATTCATTCTACGGAACAGTAAAGACTTTAAAAAGGCCTCCACAAGAATACAATTATTTAACACACTAGTACGTCCAATTCTTGAATATAACAGTCCAGTTTGGAATCCTCACTACGACATATACATCAAACATCTGGAAAGTGTTCAGAGGCGTTTTTTATACCATCTGAGTTACAAAGATCGATTAGCCAAAACAATTACTAGCTACAAAGATAGATTACAACATTACAACATGGTGCCTCTCGCTGACAGACGGAAAACAGCTGACCTGATACTTCTGCATAAAATTTTCAGTGGGGACATAGACTGCAGTGAGCTTCTAGAGAAAATAAACTTGAACGCGCCATCTCGTCTTCCGCGGAAAAGCAACTACAATTTATTTTATGTCCCAGGATCTAAAACTAATCTAGGGCATTTCGCCAGTCTCCCAAGACTCTGTAGGCAATACAACGAAATGTCAAAGCAGTTTAACTTGGACATCACCTTCCCAATCACAAAGTACAAAAAGAACTTAGCCGCTGCAAAATGACGAAGTATGTACTTTTCTTCTCTTTTCTGTCTCATAGTTGTTTATTGTACTTACATTCCAAATTAAAAACGAATATATGACATAACTTAATGGCATTGCAAAATTTTAAGTTAGTGAAACAATTTAATTTATAATTTTATGGAATTTTAATTAAATATTTTGAATAATTAAACTTTATTTAATCTAAGTTAATGATGTTATCTATTTCTATATTTTTTCTGTGTATTATGTATAATTTTATTATGTAAACCTAGTTATATGTGCATGCTGTGGTCTCCTATAACTGAAGGAGCACACGTAAAGTAACCACTTGTATAACTGAAACTGATGTTACAACTGTGTATCCTTTGTTGGAGATCCAAATAAATAAATAAATAAATAAATAAATAAAAACTTACCACGCAATGAAGTGTGTTTCGCACTCGCGCGGAAAAGTCCAAATTTACCCCTTCATAACATTTGTACCTACAGCGACAAGAGATAGACAGTAGTAGCGACAAAAACAGAAATGCATAAATGCAATACATGTACCTACTTAATACTTCGATCAGTGGTGGCCGAGTGGTAAGGGCCCCGACTTACGGAGTTTAAGTCGCGGGTTCAAACCCAGCCAAGCGCATTTCTTTTAGTAATTAATTTCATCACCATTGCTCTCAAAGCGGTGAAGGAAAACATCGTGAGGAAACCGGCATGTCCTAGAGCCAAGAATTCGAAGACATGTGACATTCACCAACCCGCACTGTGCCCTCGGGGTGGATTATGGCCCATTCCTCTCCTAGAGAGGAGGATTTATTGAATTGTTAGGAAATTCATATTTCCTACCAATTCAATAAATCTTCTTTATTATTTTTTAATATACGTTGCCCCTCACTAGGAATTTCTCCTGTGTCGTGGGTGCGTTTACAAACACACAATCTCACATAATCAAACAGCCAGACCCGGAACAACTATCTGTAGGCCATACAAATATTTGTCCCGTGCGGAAATCGAACCCACGACACGGAGCGCACAGCCAATCGCTCAACCACTGCGCCAACCGTGCCGTCAAACACACTCGCGACAATCATCGTCATCCATAGCCCGATTTTGCCCACTGCTGAGCATATGCCTCTCTTTTCTTGTGCCAATCGTCAACATCCAATTTCTATCCCCGATAGCAACAATGTAGTTTGCCCATCTCGCTGCCGGACGACCCAATAATTGAATTACCTTATAATTAACACAGCAATTAATAAATAGTAAGTAATTAAAACCTAAGTGTTATGGTTATCTCGTAGGTACTATTAAATGATTAGGAATTCTATCTGCGTAGTAGTTACCCTTCTACATCAGTTTAAATAAATCTATGTCAAGGTGGTAAATGAGAGAATAACTAAAAATATTTGCAGAATTACGTGAATATAGAGATTGCTTACATATTTTATTGTTGTCAAAATTGCGTATTTACTAGTATCATTTCTGGACGTAAAAAAGTTTTGTTTTGACAATGAAATACATTGTTCCAGGACAATGCTGTAGCAGAATAAGAATTAGAATTAATATATTTGTAAGAATGTAGTTTTACATAGTACAGTGTTAATATTTTGTTGAGTTCAATACATTCTACCACATCATGTGGTGTACAAATATTCAGATGTCATTCTTATAGTCTGTTAAGTACAGTGAGTCCAATATGATTTTATACTACGACTAGCAGCGCCTCGCGGTTTCACCCGCGTAGTTCCCGTTCCCGTGGGAATATGGGGATAAAATATAGCCTATAGCCTTCCTCGATAAATGGGCTATCTAACACTGAAAGATTTTTTCAAATCGGACCAGTAGTTCCTGAGATTAGCGCGTTCAAACAAACAAACAAACAAACAAACTCTTCAGCTTTATAATATTAATATTATAGTATAGATTATAATATTGTTACTATTAAACTAATGTCCAAACTAAGTTCATGTCATCGTGGATTGTTACAATATTCATTATATTCGCCAATATCATAAAAGATATAGACATATTGCTACCTCGTGAGTGTTAGTCCTTGTTTCGTCTGTGGTTGTTACCCTGACTGTATCCTTGTATGTTTCTGTTTGTATATGAGTAGTATTACTTGAATTAAACTAATTTAATTTCTGTTATTGTTTTTCGCAGATATGCCGTGGGATACTCAGATATAAATCTTCAGTAAAATAATAGACTGTAAAGCTCATGTTCCAAATCAACTCGTACTCTTACTCCAAAGGAACATAAAACTGTCAATAAAGCTTTTCATAAAATGAAGTTCTCGTGCTCGAGAGGTGAGCAAGCAAATGCGCAAACACGCATGCTCAGCTAAAACCTCTCGAGCACGAAAACTGCAACTTATAACGTTAATTAGACAAGCTTTCACTGACGTTTTCATGATGGAGTTGAAGTTTACGTTTTGGCATATGGACCTAAGTTTTTACACGATGTTTGTGAGTTTATTATTCCACCATAACTTCATAACGGCTAAACCGATAGCAATATATGTGGTATCGTTAGAAGCGTTGAGGTGTCCCGGTTAACATAAGCTAGAAAATAGCATAGCTGAAAATTGAAAAAATAAAAAGGGGGAGCCATGGTACACAAATAAAAATATATAAAAAAAAAAACAAAATATTACGTTTCCATCAAAATTACACCACATTTACTGTCATCGTCTAAAGCTTGCAAAAATATGAAATAAAAAGCAAATAATTAAAAAAGAAATTAAAACTTCACTTTTTGATATGGTATGTTTTAATTATTTTTATATATTTTTATTTGCTGTCGTTTGGCAAACAATCAATTACGGCTTACCATTGATGAAGGATGTGGATGTCAAAGTAGGACTAGGACTCCAGACCTTCTACTATGACGTCTTACAACCATCATGATGCCGGTATGAGAGAGAGACAGAGCTATACAGAAAGGACGAATAGAACTACCCCTTTTTCATTATGACATTGATAGCTCGTAGTTCGGACCCTGCGGATTTCCACTGATTAAGGATCCGTAATACCTAACGCATCACAAATGCATTTATCTCTGATATACATCATGTGCCATTGTAAATAGCAGTAGTATTTATTTCCTGATACTACAACCTGGGAGTCTTTAAGTCAACAGTGAACAGGTTACTTCTAGACAAGCGTGCTGCATCTTCGACCACATCATCGCTTACCATCAGGTGAGATAGTGGTCAAATGCGTGCCTATCTGTAGTAAAAAAAGCTCTTTAAACGGGATCGGGAAACTCTGGTCGCAGAAGATTATTTGACTGATATTAAAATCTACGATAACGACCTGCTAAGAAAAACGTTATAAAACTCATATTTTTATTAGTGAGACAAAAAAAATGGAAATAAAGAACCTCTTTAAGAAATTATTTTTTAAAATAAAATCCCTAAAAGAAAAAACAAAAATATGTTTCGACAAACCTTCCAAAAGAAAAATAAAAATGTTCGCACTGTTTAATAAGAATCCACTCACGCACGCACGTATTAATATTATAAATAATAAGGTTTTTAGAACTTTTTGCCTGAATTATTGTTACACTCATAACTAATCTTTATCTGTACTGAGTCAGTGGGCCAGCCAGTCTTACATTTTATACACTATGATGATTGCAGTGATGTAGCTATCACCATGTATTATGTACAATGCACCTATGTATGTATATACATATATACATGGTGACTGTTTATTAGAAATCTTTCAGTTGGCAAAGTTAGTTAGTCCAAGGTAAGTTATTGATTTTTACAATGTGTGGGATGTACCGAAAAATTCAATAAATAAAATTTTAAGGGTCCGTAGTGAAATAAGGAACACTTAAGGTGGGTATTGACCGGTGTTACATGCCGCCAGTGTTATGAGTACATGTTCACTGCGAATGGATGCTCCGATTTGGTTATCTATACTTATAATAAATCTGTAGAGAGGTCAATTCTGTACAAGGAATATATTTTCAAAATAACTATCAGGGGGTGATTAGTGATCGATACTGGTGCCAAAAATGCAATCAGTAAAATTTTTGTCTGTCTGTCTGTCTGTCTGTCTGTCTGTCTGTCTGTATGTTCTTTATAGAAACAAAAACTACTCGACCGATTTTAACGAAACTTGGTGCAATTATTCTTCATACTCCTGGGCAGGTTATAGTATACTTTTCATCACGCTACAATCAATAGAAGCAGAGCAGCGAAGGAAAATGTTGGGAAAACGGGATCACATAGTGATCTATCAATGCACAGCCCAAACCACTGAACAGATCGAGCTGAAATTTGGCATGCAGGTAGATGTTATGACGTAGGCATCCGCTAAGAAAGGATTTTGATTAATTCTACCCCCAAGGGGATAAAATAATGGACGTTTAAGATGAACGTTTGTATGAAACTTTGTCAATTTTAAACCGATCGGGCTGAGAGTTTCAAAATCGGGAGTAAAGTAACTATTCCACGCGGACGAAGTCGCTGGCAGAAGCTAGTCTATACTAATATTATAAAGAGGAAAGATTTGTATTTTTGTATGTAACGAATACACTCAAAAACTACTGGACCGATTTCAAAAATTCTTTCACCATTAGAAAGTTACATTCACCCTGAGTTAAGCTACATTCACCTTGAGTAACACGGGCTATATTTTATCCCCGTATTCCCACAGGAACGGGAACTACGCGGGTGAAATCCTCTATATTTTTCTATTAAAAACAAAGTAGTCAAGAATTGCGTGCATGCCGACTTGTCGTGTCGCAGCGAACTGACTGGACCGCGTAACACTTAAAGGGATTCACCAAAAACAGCGGCTCGTCGCTTGCGTGTTCGTGCTCGTTTCCACGTACTGCCTACACGAATGATCGCTTTGTAACATGTTACATTCCGCATCGTAAGACTAGTCAGTACTCACCTTTATTTTTATTTTTTATTTAGGTTAACCAAAAATTGTTTACACATATACATTTCTAACTTAAAGACTAGGGTAACATTTACAAGTGCAACAATTAATTAAAGGTTAACACCTCATGCACAAAAAAACGGCTTTGTAAAAAATATCTTATTTGAACTTTTATCATTTTATTATACATACAAAAAAAAAAAATATTCGCCATGTCCATTAATCTCTTAGTAAAACAGCAGACAATATTGATGCCACGAAGCTGTAACTTGGCATGATTATAGATCTTAATTATAAAAAAAAAAACTGTAAAATAACATAAAATTTTGAAAGTCTTTATTTTTTAAGGTACCTTACAGGCAAAGAGGGAATGATTTTTTAAGTCATGTATTCCAGCATGTGGGGTATCGTTGGATAGGTCAGTCAAAAATATTTGAGGTTTCTTAAGACGGTTTTCCTATTCAGAGATCTGTTTGCGAAAGTACCACTTTCAAGCTTAGTACAAGCTTATATAAAACTGTGCACGTTAGTAGTAGGTATTCATAATGAAATTTAAAGAAAAACTCTCACGCAAAAACAGCTTTACAAGTTTTTGACCATAAAAAGTCAAAACATAGTAGATAAGAATTCTATAGATAATGACTAAATATAAATTCAAAAGTAAAATTCAAGACTACGGAACCCGATCCTGTGCTTGGCCCGACTCGCACTACCCCAGTTACTTTGTAGCCCAGTTATTTATAAACATAAGTAGGTACATAATTATTTACTTTTATCCCCAGAAATATTGCCAATGTATTAAATGTCATCCTGTATATGAATGGTTAATTGTTCAGTTTAATAACAGCGTTGATGCAATTACGTAAATACAAAAAGTCATTAAATTATTTTGAAAAATATTAAAAACATTAGGTGACCTTCAATTTGCCTTTAATACACAAAAAAACAGGATTTGAAAACATGATCTTAGGAGGACGTGTATTGACGTCATGAAGGGCAAATTTTGTCAATAAAACTAAATGATAAATTATTTTGTGTAAAAAAACACGTGTACCAGTGTCACTTTTAACCTTTTTTAACAAAAAATAGTTTAAAAATAATAAATCTTTTTCGGCAAGTTAAAACTGGGTGCCGTTCCTTTATTATAACAATGTTTTGCTTATTCTCCAAAGCTATAACGCTAAAATACCGTTTACTTCATCTAACATAATTCTATTTATTTTTTCAATTTCAATTCACATAATTTTCATTTAATACTTGTACTGTTTAGTATGTACAACAACATAATGTTATATTAACACTCTTTTGATATAACATACTGTAGCAGAATTTGCTACAAGAATTTGGTCTGAACCTTTTCTTAAGTTCTGGCTGGATAGATTTATCGGACTGGAAAAAGAAGAGTCTTTTTTATGTCAAGAGGATTGACTAGAAAAGTTTGAGGTTGATATGATGGGCGATGATATTTAGAGTTTTACCAATTAATAGTTTTGTTCGTCGGCATCTACATCTGTTACGTTCCTTTTGGCTTTGAAACACTTCTAAAACATAGTATTCCCGGGTTCTGCACCTCGGACAAGTTTTTACAGATCCAATTGAAGTGAAATCCTAATGAATTAGTATCTGCCTGTGAACGCAAATAATACATGGAAGCATTACTTCAAGGGATCTAAGCGCGAATTGTCACCCAAAAATCCAAACAAACTCACACATCGAAACCTCATCGCTGATTCGCCGAACCACACCAACAACATTATTGCTAATACGATGCACAGTTAAAAATTGACCTTATTTCCCAAGTATTGGGGTTTAAATTACCATGTAACGAATAGGCCGTGTAAAAACAGCGGCGCAATCGGTAAGCCCGGCCTACCGCGGCGCAATGTGCTTTGGGTCATTTTTTTGAGTTAGGAATGCTTCCATGTTTTATTTGCGTTCACTGGTGTTGCAGTTGCGACGATCAGGAGTAATCGTACAAAGAACTTCACCAAACAACGCAACGAATGCAACGAATTTAATAAACTTGTGATTTTGGAAGAATGAGATGAAAGCTATTGAAAAGAAGAACTATGAGACCAAACGAAACTAAAACGACGCTAAGCCAGCTAAGGACGCCGTAGTTATATCTGTAATTAGTTTCAATTTTGCTGCATTTGCTTAGTTTGTGGTGTAAAAAAAAAATAGTTAGAAAAACAATATAATAAATATTAAGGGTTTCAGTTATAGCAGCATGCTGCTATAACTGAAACCCTGATTTTTTTTTTTAACTATCAAGATATTAGGGACTTGCCTTATTCAATTTATAATAAAATAACGTGCAAATTTGCATAATCAAGCCACCAAATATGCACGTTATTTTATTATAAATTAAATTTTTCATTATTTTTGCATTATTGTATTCTGTACTTAGATGTAATTGTGTCGTAATATGGTTGCATTGTTGTTTGCAGGTTATTAATCATTAATATAAATAAATTCACGTATTTTTTATTTATTTTTTACAGTTTGTCAAAATTATAAGCGTTAATGTAGAGAAGTTATGTATTTATTTCGCTACAATATGTTGTTTTGCTTATCTATATACTTAATATTATAAAGAGGAAAGATTTGTATTTTTGTATGTAACGAATAAACTCAAAAACTACTGGACTGATTTCAAAAATTATTTCATCATTAGAAAGCTACATTCACCCGGAGTAACATAGGCTATATTTTATCCCCGTATTCCCACGGGAACGGGAACTACGCGGGTGAAGCCGCGGGGCGCTGCTAGTTATTTATATAATAAAAGCTTATTGAATGAATCAAATCAGCATTACGTTATTTTTTGTACAAACACAAACATTTTTTTGTTTCTCCTTCAAATGGTTTTTCTTTTGCCAAACGGCAGAATTTTTTTGAAGGTTTTTGATCCGTAGCTTATAATTAGGTTGACGAATTGTCAAATTAATAACCGTCAGTTAAAACCCAGTAGTTAATATCTAACATTTCGTCGAAAAACGTCCAAAATGATTAATCAGTAGGTGACTACGGATCACGATCTCTCTCTACATTAGTTCGCTGTGCTAGCTTGCTTATCTTTGGTAAGATGAGCAAGCTAGCACGGCGAGTGATATGTTGGGTTACTTATTTACAAATGTACATGTACATATTATCTATACTAATATTATAAAGCTGAAGTTTGTTTGTTTGAACGCGCTAATCTCAGGAACTACTGGTTCGAATTGAAAAATTCTTTTTGGGTTGAATAGACTATTTATCGAGGAAGGCTTTAGGCTATATAACATCACGCTGCGAGTAATAGGAGCGAAGAAAAAATGGAAAATGTGGAAAAAACGGGGAAAATTATTCATCTTTGAGGGCTTCCGTTGCGTGCGCTGCGAAAACGGTTCAAGATACCAAAAAAAAAATATGTAGGAAAGAATTATTCCTCTTAAAATGATCTAAAAAAATGTCCGCGACAGTATATGTCTATCTTTTCCTTTGTTCGCAACGAGTCACACTAAATCGTGTCACCGTGTGACTGGTTGAGAAAAATATTCGCATGGAGTAACAGTGTGACTCAATGCGAATTTTTATTCTCATCTAGTAACACTAGTACACGAGTAGTGTTACTCGTTCGGAAAACCAAATCGCATGGAGTAGCAGCGTCATTCGATGCGAATTTTTATTCTCAACTAGTAACATTTTTCAGAATGTCTATTTGACAACGATAAAGTTAAATAAAAATTATAAAATAATGTATGAGTTTCTGATATTTTTTACGCACCGATCTGGCAACATTGCTTCATGGTGAATCGTGCAATGCGTGTGACAAGTTCAGTACACGCTCCGCTGTCATTCAAAATGGAAGCTAAGTCTGGTTCGTCAAACAGTGTTGATTTAGTTTTTGTTAATAAAAACGGTGGCACTGTTCTTCTTCGAGCTGGTCATCAATATTACGCCAGGAAAAAACATAAAAGTGGATTGATTGTGTGGGCGTGTACAAAACGAAAGGTGTGCAAAGGGCTTGTAAGAATAAAGGTAAGAAAACTATATTACCAAAATGTATTCCATAGCTTCGTTGTATATAATATTATTGATTTATATGTTAAATGTAAAAAAAATAAAATGTAAAATAGTGATTGTATATAATCATTTAATAAATAATAATACTGCATCTTGAAAAACTTTCCTCGCGTCCTTTAGTGGCAGCCATTTTGTTTTATCACGCTCACTTGAGATTTGTTGAAACCACAGTGACGTATTTTGGGTGCTAAAGCTTTGTCTTGATTTATTTATAGCTTTACAACTAGTTTTATATAAACATTAGCTTATTGAGAGAACAGGCTTTTTAGTATTAACCAATATTTTACCAAGAGAACAGGCTTTTTAGTTTTAAGTCAATATTTTACCAATATTTTATTTTACTAATATTCTATCCCATTTTACTATTTTAGGAAGAGCGTATATTAGAAGAAACTCCTCATTTATGTACACCAGATTTTGCGAACAACGAAATCCTGAAATCTGTCCAACATTTAAAAAAAGATATAACTACGCAGGAATTTCCCAGTGTTCCTCAAAAATACAATGCCATGGTCGGAAAGCTAAAAGATGCGGGAATAGACATAATTACTTCAATACCTAAATTTAGTTCCATTAAAGACACGTTATATAGAACACGTAATTCAGCGGCTCAAGTACAAAAACTGCAACATAAAAATGTGCTGGAAGTCGAAGTCCCACCTCGTTATCAAGATTTTTTGTTAGCGGAGTACACATGTGATGATACACGAATACTAGTATTTTCTTCTTCCGAAGCAAGGCAAACTTTGTGCGAGCTAACAGACTTTTATGGCGATGGAACTTTCAAAAGTTGTCATATTCCATTTACGCAACTATATTCAATCCATGGCGATATCGGCAGCACGATCAATCACACTAATATAATACCTCTAGTCTACGCTTTGATGAGTCACCGAAACACAGAAGCCTACGTGATTCTGTTCTCTATAATAAAGTCGCAGTTACCCAATTGGAATCCAATAATATTTAAAGTAGACTACGAAAAGGCCGCCATGCGAGCAATTGCTACAGTTTTTCCTTCAATTGCAGTCAAGGGCTGCTATTACCACTATAATAAGGCAATTTTTAAGAAAGGCCGTGAATTGCATATGAGAAATACTCAAGACCCAAAGAAGAAACGCATGGTAAGCCTAAGCGCAGTTCTACCACTGTTACCTCAAGAAGAAATCATGAACGGATGGGAGTATATTATATCGCGATATGATGATAATGACCCACAAATCCAAAAATTTGTGAATTATATGAAAAAGCAATGGCTCCACGAAGATTTTTTAAAAGTCTGGTGTGCTTTTGGGGAGACTCATCGAACCACAAACTTCATTGAAGGCTGGCACCATAAATTGAACAAAGCCGTCGGTAAGAAGAACCCAAATTTGATGCAGTTGTTGCTCATACTTAAAGAAGATTCCCAATTATACACCGTTCGCAACATTCTACATCAAAACAATACACAACCATCCAGAAAACGATTATCAAAGTCAATACTTAATGATAATTTTATACAAGATGCTCAGATGGATTTCGTAAATGGTACTATTACGATTGGGACCCTCCTGGAGATTTTACGACACTAAACTTACGAATGGTCAAAAAGCGAATATTTCTGAATAACTGTTGATTATATTGTGATAAAAGAGAGACTGATTTTAAAGAGAAATTATTAATGTGATATTAGTTGGTAACTAATCTTAATATATAAATGTGATTATTTTGTGTTATAAAGAAGGCTGATTTTATAGGAAAAATTATATAATAGTAGGTAAAAAAGAATTATTTACATTTTGTACTGTAACCAGGTTGTTTTTTTATTATTACATCGAAGTACAATTAGACAAAAACACTTTGTTTTAGATTAAGAAATGATTTAAACTAATCTTAATAAATAAGTAGAAAACCTGATCAGTTTTTTTCTGTTACGTCCCTACCTACTAATATGTTAGAAATTTAAACATTATTTTATAATTTTTATTTAACTTTATCGTTGTCAAATAGACATTCTGAAAAATGTTACTAGTTGAGAATAAAAATTCGCATCGAATGACGCTGCTACTCCATGCGATTTGGTTTTCCGAACGAGTAACACTACTCGTGTACTAGTGTTACTAGATGAGAATAAAAATTCGCATTGAGTCACACTGTTACTCCATGCGAATATTTTTCTCAACCAGTCACACGGTGACACGATTTAGTGTGACTCGTTGCGAACAAACGTATCTTTTAAGATTAACTCACTAGAACCGTTTTATGGTAATCAAATTTGGTCGAAAGGGATGAAAGTTTGTATTAAACTTTGTCAATTTTAAACCGATCTGGCTGAGAGTTTCAAAATCGGGGTTAAAGTAACTATTCCACGCGGACGAAGTCGCGGACAGAAGCTAGTAAATAAATAAACTTAAGCTTCGAAGTATTCTTTGCTGTCATCCGGAGAAGTGCCCAAGACTGGCAGAATTGCCAGTTTGAATGGCAATGCTAATTCTTTAGGCAAAGCACGAGCCAGCCCCCTGGGGCCCAAGTCTGCTATTTTTATAAATTTGTCATTCCAGCACGATTGCACTGTCATTTTGCTAAAAATTCGTAATCTGCTAAAGTCATAATGGTCGATCATTGGTCTGTCAATGGTCTCGTAATACTTTTTGATGCAAATGCACAATAACGTTCTAATCGTAGGTCACTGATCAAAGGAACTGTCAAAATTTTAGCAGATTACCGCATACGTCTGTCATTCATTTGTCATTATGTACGAGATTACCCTTCTATGCCATTTCTTTCAATGGAGTGTCAGTGGTTGACCACTGGAAAGTCATAGTGACACTTTTATATTAGTAGATTACCAAACTTGTAAAAATCAACTATTATGAAATCAATGACAGACCATTCTGACACTATTGTAATAGCAGACTTGAGGCCTTGGTCACGCAGTGCCGATCAGTCAGCAAGATTATGTTCTTGAAAACAGACGCGCTCTCGGACTCTTCTGCCTAATTTATTTAATGATATTTACAATTAATGTTGTAATATTGCGTATATTTATGTATTTTTATTTACCTTTTAATATTATTTAGTATATATTAGTATAATAATTATGTATTGTAAGTTATATTTAAACTGTAATGTTTTCATTTTTCCTACTCAATACTTTTACACACAATGTCTACATCTCTTTTTACTCGACTCTCCTATCGCAGGTATGCTGGAAGAGATTTCTATACAAATAAGCATCACCTTTGTACCTATTTTTCTGTTTCTTCTTCTGTTATATTTTTATTAAATGTGTGTACATAAATTGTTAAATAAATAAATAATAAAATTAAAAAAAAATATTTTAGTAAAACATATTAGCGTACTGAAGGGTAAAATAAAATTCATAATAGGCGTCAATAATTTAATATTTTCAATAAAATCAACAAATAAACAAATATTTAACCGTGGCTGATATTTTCATTCTTATAACATAATACAGAGTGATTTTCTAACATTATGCTAAAGGAATACAACGGTAGAATTTGGTATATCCCCAGACCATAAACAAAGCGCAACTGTAGAGTCATTTGACATGGACCTTTTGCATCATAGCTAGAACAAGCTTTAAGGGGCTTGGGTTATGATTTCTCTTTTATTTATAAGATCAAAATAACAACTTATATCTATTACCATAGTTTTGATGTGATGCAATATTTAGGTCTTTCTTTATCTACATGGGAAACCATCAAATGACTTCTCCCGCTCTGGGCGGAGCGGAAGGGAGTGTCAGACTCTTACTGACTAAAACCCACCCGTATACATTCTAGTGCGTTTTACGTTACAGGGCGGTGTTCTAAGATGTATAATACGTCTTGCATTTTTTTCATGAATTTCCTGCACGTATTTGCTTATATAAAGTATACTAGTAGCGGCCCGCGGTTGCACCCGCATAGTTCCCGTTCCCGTGGGAATGTGGGGATAAAATATAGCCTATGTCACCCGGGGATAGTGTAGCTTCCAAACAGTGAAAGAATTTTTCAAATCGGTTTGGTAGTTTCGGAGCCTATTCAATACAAACAAACAAAAAAATCTTTCCTCTTTATACTAGTAGTATAGATATAGTAATGCAATAAAATTCTTACTTTTTTCTTGCACCCAAAAAGATGGATGAAATTTTACTAAAACATTTTCTTCACCACACAAAATTTTGGTGTGATTTTAAATTAAATAAGTATATGTATTTCTTATTCGGATAACCAAAGTGAAATTCCTTTACAGCCATAACAAATATAGCCATATCATCCAAGCAATAGGGATGTTTCCTGAGTAAAAAAAATATGATTCTAATTAGTCCGTCAGTTAGATTATCGAAAAATATTGGACACGTATTTTTTGCTTTAGCAAATATATAAAAAATAACGAAGATGATCAAAAGCATCAAAGATCAGGAGGGGGAGCTTGTGACGTCACGCCGTGGTTAAAAATTGTAGCGTGTAGTGACGTCACACGAGTTTTCAACGCACTGTATCATCTTCATTTTTTGTTTATGTGAAAAAATACGTCTTCAATATTTTTTGGAAATCTATCTGACGGCCTAATTAGATTTTTAGTCAACTACCCTATTAGTCTCATACTGGTAAGAATAGGATAGCTAAATACTAAGGGAAAATCCACACGAACCACAGCCGCACGACAACAGTAACAACTGGCCAGACACTATTTTTACAGTCTTAGGTATTTATATACACTGTGCAGCTATTTTGCTATTTGTCCGTAATATCATCGAGCAAAATTCCATCACAAATATCAACATATTTTTTACAAGCAGTTCTCAAAAACTTCTACATATGGCGCTGATTTATCTCTTCATAAGCGGTTGAGTGGTCAAAGTTTCTTTAACGTTAATCTTCTCATTATCATAAGGGTTGCCTTTTCTTCTGGCACAGATCCAGTGGCAGTACAGAAGTCTCGCTGAATGTGCTAGCAGGAGAAGACCAGCCAGTACCAGGGCCATTTGGACTCCCAGTAGGATGTACGGAGCGTAGATGTGGATCATCTTTACCGTTGCTATTTGATCATCTTGCATTTTGGGTTGTATCTGGAAAAAGAGAATGATTTTAGAGCTGTAGTTTTATCAATATACTATATATGAAACTCTTCCGTTACTGAGAGTAGAAATTTGAAATTTGACCTTTGAAATTCCCCAAGTAATCTAAGAGAGAATTTCCCGAAATTCTTACGGGATCGGGAAGCAACGCGATATGCGCGTACAAAGTCGCGATGTTTATAGATATAATAAAAATGAATGGAGGCTAAATACTTTAGAGCACTCAGTCGCCAAAGTGAGGGAAGAGATAACAGCGATTTGCCGCGGCAGTAGAGTTTCGGCCGGCCCGTCGGCCCTGACGTAGTGACTCCACGCGCAACGCTGGAGATCGTACGGTATCCCCGGATCAGCCGGATAGCCATGACCCTCTTGCACGCTTTCAGGTGGTGCACTAGCAGTCGCTTCAGCAACAGCGCCCACACCGTAGCCCCAATAAGGGCCATGGATCGCACGATCCTCGCACACAGCTTCTGACAGGAGGCATTTGGACCCCTACATTGGGCAAGAGCCGCTTGAAGGCAGCCCCAGCCCACCTCAGTTTGGGAACCAAACGTCGGAAATGTTCCGTAAAGTTCCATCGGCTGTCTAGAACGAGACCCAAGTACTTCATTGTGGATCCGACGCCGATTTCTGGAATTTCGATAGTGGCCTGTTCCGAGAGCCATGACAGCACATTGTCTCAGACTTGTCCCGGCCTCAGACTTGTCAAGACCCAGTTGCCGGATCCTCTCGAGTCAATTTCCATAACTAAGAACAAAACTAAAGACATAACAATGAAGTGAAAATAGAAACTCACAATTTTAAAGTACCCAACAGGCACAAGCATGTCGGAGAACCTGCTGATCTTGGAGTTGAAGGCCACGTCACGCACCATCACGTTCAACTGCACCGAGAACTTCGTCTCCATCACCAGGCCGATAACCTGGACGAAAGAAATTCAAAATAAATGAAAGATAGACTATATTTTATTTTAATTTTAGGATGGAAACGACTCAACTCTACGATGATTTGACATCAGTAAGTGAAATAACAAACTTATAGATGAAGAACAATTTAATTTGAACATGCTTTTACTGAAGTCTAAGCAAGGACCAAATTATTGACTAAAGCCATCATTAAATTGTCAGCCGAAAGAAATGTACTGCTGGACATAGCATGCACATGCCTTCCACAATTATCGCCGCATCGATCACTTCTGTGCGCCCCGAATCCGCGTATTGCCCTTGCCGTCACACGTTCATTAATCCACGCTAAACGCTGCGTCTTCCGAACGCAGTTGCATCTCTGGAACCATATTTTCACCTATTCGTCTAACTGTTTTATTATAAACTAGCTTCTGCCCGCGACTTCATCCGCGTGGAATAGTTACTTTACCCCCGATTTTGAAACTCTCAGCCCGATCAGTTTAAAATTGACAAAGTTTCACCCCCTATTTTGTCCCCTTGGGGGTAGAATTAATCAAAATCCTCTCTTAGCAGATACCTACGTCATAACATCTACCTGCATGCCAAATTTCAGCCCGATCCGTTCAGTGGTTTGGGCTGTGCGTTGATAGATCACTATGTCAGTCAGTCAGTCACTTTTGAGTTTTATATATTTAGATCTCGGAAATCCTTACAGGTTCAATAGTGAAGCTACTGCAATGCTGCTCCTCATTAGGAGTCAGGCCCTCGACGCGCTCGTAAAGCAACGGGTTCGTGTCCCAGAAATGAGCGTTTGACATAACTATGGGCAGACCTGAAACAGTGTTAGTAAAGTTGTTATAATATAAAGAAAAATCACAAGACCTTTCGGTATTAAAAAAATTATGTAATGATAAATTGAATTATATTCAGTCAGTCACAAGTTCGTAACTGAATACAATTATCTAAACTCGGCAAGTTATTGAAATACTTAAACCGACACAATTATGCAGATCTTGTTACAAAAAGCGAAGTACCAATTAAAAAAAAAAGTTAAACGAAAATAAGAGGCACCATTTTAAAAACAATAAAATTGTGTGCCTCTCTGATGAGTCAATAAAGTCCAGTTTAGTAAGATAATCATTGCTTTTGATCAAATTATCATACCATAAAAACAAGGTGAGAGATCCGAAACCCCATCAAGGCAGACTCCTTTACTGCACAAACATTCATTCTCAGGGATCTTGCTGAAGCTTCTGTTGGTAAACTTGTAGGCCATGCCCTCGACTCCGAAGTACATTGCCTTCTGGCCCACGTACTCTAGTTCCATGAACCGGCAGAGCACATTGCGGTAGATCTTCAGGGGTCGATTGGGAGACATCCCCGGGGGGTACGCTAAACCTTCGAAGGAGCTGTTGAAACTGTTGCAAAATGTGCTGGGCAGAAAGGAAAATTTGGTTAAGGTGGTGATGGAAGTAAATGTTCCTACGTTATTAATACGTTTAATGCTACATAAAATATCTGAAGATGTGATATCATAATAGTGCCAGAGAACAATGTCATCGCAGCTGACTGCCGTGGGTGCTCCAAAGAAAAACCTACTGCATCGTCTTTCACTTTTCCGATATCAAGAAAAAATGGCATAGTTAGCCTTTTAATGTTCCCAGTTAGGAGAAAGAATGGGTCTTAATCCACCACGCGGGCCCAGTGCGGGTTAGTGAATGTCACATGTTTTAGCATTTTTGGTTCTAGGACATGCCGGTTTCCTCACGATGTTTTCCTTCACCGTTTTAAGAGCAGTGGTGATGAAATAAATTACACAAAATAATGCACTTAGCTGGGTTTGAACCCGCGACCTACAATTCGTAAGTCAGGGCCGTTACCACTTTGTCACCACTGATCCAGAAGAGAATAAAAAATGGCGAAAAAAAGAAAAAGGATCGTTTACTTTGTCTCCGGATATCCCCAACTTGGAAGGCCACCGATACCATTGACTGACTTGATCATGAACTTGTCTTCATCATTGGCACTCACTTCCACCCTGAACGGTGAGTTTTCGTCGTACAGCTGAAAACATGATAATAAAATGCATTAGTTAAAGGTCGATATTAATACACAGAAGAAACTAACACCGCATGTTCTAGCGTGTTACTTTTTTTTTATTCTTTAAATTTTAGGGACTTTTATAACGCACAGCGTATGCCAGTCCCATCGTAACCTATCTATACTAATATTATAAAGCTGAAGAGTTTGTTTGTTTGTTTGTTTGTTTGAACGCGCTAATCTCAGGAACTACTGGTTCGAATTGAAAAAATATTTTTGGGTTGAATAGACCATTTATCGAGGAAGGCTTTAGGCTATATATCATCACGCTTAAGCTAATAGGAGCGGAGCAGCGATAAAGAATGTTTTAAAATCGGGGATTCCACGGGGACGAAGTCGCGGGCAGCAGCTAGTACAAGATACACATCCAACTGATCAATGTATCAGGGAGCGTGTTACTTCTTGGCAAGATTGGTGACAGATTTTCGGGCCTCTGACAATCCGTAACGCCTGCCGAAGATCTAAAAATTACAGTCCAGATCAGCTACACGTGTTTTCCAAGGAAGGGAAGAGTCTCAGTATGTTTAGATCACTCATTCACAAGCCGACCTCGGTAAACGTTGCTAAACTTTGGAGATTGACCCGTGCGGCTGATATTATCTAACCACGAGCTCCTCTTGTAATGCACTGAATGGATAGGCCCACTTAAATCTGTGGGGTTCTTTCCTCAAAATACCATTTCAGACACTGATCTGCATGGTTCTCATATAGCATAATTATTGTGAATGTGAGGACTACGTAGATCGCCATATTAGGGTCTTATTTCAGTTTGTCTGGCAGTTTGAGTAATTCTTGCGGCCTACCCAAATGTCCTTACTTTGGTATTGTTCGTTAAATCGTTGAGTTCCTTGACGTTCTAAGTTCGAGCTACACGGTATCTGACAAATGCTTGCACTGTCTGGACAGGTCCACTCAAATCTGTGTGGCACTTTCCTCAAAAGGCTACCTCAGACATTAACCTAAATGGTTCTCATATGACTTGACCAGTACGGATTATATGGACTTTAAAAGAGACTTTGACCTCTGAGTTTGTTTCGGTGTTTCTTCTCAGGGTAGTCGGCTAGGAAACACCGGCTTCATCTAGCTTAAAATGACCAGAAATATTTGACGTGTAAAAATGTTATGTTTAACCTACTTACAAAGTAAATAAATATCATTTAATCTACACAACATGAAAAGGAACTCACCCTATCCAACAGCCCCAATTTATCGAAATTTATCCACCCTGGGAGGACGGAATTGCCCACAACGATGAGGGGTTCTTTGTAGCCCCATAGGAAGTCGTAGGCTGATATCTGCACGGTGGCGTTGCTGCCCAGCCGGGAAGTCAACATGTTGAAGCCCATCTTGGCGATGTAGCCGTAGTCTATGACTGCGGATCCCATGCTCTGAAAACATTATATTATTTCATGGATGTTATGTTATTCCGTGCCTAATTGCTTTACTTAATGGGTTGTGGAGGTCTGGTAGGCAGCCGCTTCACGTAAAATACTAGTATTCTGCTGAATCCGGCTTGACTGGGAGCCGACCCCAATTTAGTTGGGAAAAGGCTAGGCAGATGATGAATGGATGTTATCTCCACCACCCTTGGTTTCCAACGGTTCTCCAGGAGTCGTCGAACATCATTGACGCAGCCGCGACGAGGTCACCACTGTTGATTCTGACCTTGAGTGGCCATAACTGGGCTTGTCCTACCCTTGATGTGCTGGTAGAGAATGCCTAAAGTAGTAATTCTGCCTATACAGATGTAACAAAAATGGAGTGACGATTTGCGCAGGAAGGCTGGCAGAAACTGGATGCGAGAAGCCGAAAATAGATCTAAGTGGCGTGCAATTGGAGAGGCCTGTGCCCAGCAGTGGACTGCAACAGGCTGTTGATGAGATGTAACAAAAACCCTGTCGTTCCTTATTTTCAGAAAAAGTAGTTGCTTACTTCTGCAACGCCGTCTATTTTGGCGCCCCACATATTACTGTTCAAGGTCATGAAGTACCGATATTAAATTCTTTTTTTTTTTTTCAATTTTCGAATTTAAAAGCATTTGTTTTTTTGGCCAATAATAATTGTTTTTTTTTAAGTGCTAACTTAATTTATGGTAAGCTTAAGTATATACCTACACTGATTTATGGGACCACAAGGTTTTTTGTTACATACCAATTGTATAGTATGTACCTTTTTACAGCAAGATTTTTGTATGAAAAAGTCAGTGTACAATGAACAGAATTTAAATTGCACTGATACTGTAGTAACAAATTTTAACTACCTGTGCTATATCAATACTTACTAATGTATAAATGTGAATGTAAGTTTGTTTGTTACGCTTTACCAATCATCATGAAACTTTGTACACATACTCTTGGAGGTATTAGAAGTAACATAGGATACTTTTTATCCCGGGATTATGATCCCTTGGGATAATTTCCGACATTCACGCGGGCGAAGCTGCGGGCAGCAGCTAGTATTTTAATAAAAGAACATGTGTACCTATGTACATTATCGTAAAACATTATTATTATATCACTCTCTGGGGGCGGAGGCTTTGGTTGACAGAGCCTCTCCCCAAAGTCGACCGCAAATGACGCGCGGTGAACTGCTGTATGATCCCGAGTTTCAACCCCACAGGGTTGTAGTTGTAGGTAGCCTAGATCTAGTTTAGACTAGAGATAGTTGGTATAGGTTAGATTAACATAGCCCTGCTGGCGTACCATGACATCTTAAAACGCGTGTCTTCCGAGCGAGAAAAAGGGATGGAGCTATAGGTATATAGGGTGTATATGTATAAATCTGTCCCTCTTTCTCGCTCGGAAGATTCACGTTTTAACACCTCATGGTACGCCCGCTGATTCTTCACCTCGAATGAATAAAAAAAAAACAATTTTGAAAACAACACAAAACTACTCTTTTCGAAACATGTCTCTGCTTTTCTACTACAGCTTCATTTGTGCAAAATTTTGGAATGTGAAAACTTTTTACAAAAAGAATACATCCTACTTCTTAATCAATAAAAAAACAGAAAGAAGCTATGCATCCAGTAAAAAGATAATAGGTAACTCACAAAAAATAATTTAAAATACGAATACGATACGATTTAAAAAAAAAATTAAGTCAGTTAAAAAATAGTTAAGTAGCAAATATGGACCCTAGCCACATGCTTAGAAAATCAGACTGCTCTAAATGCGATTGCGATTATCGGTGTGCGTCAGGATGGCTGGACCAAAGGAGATTTTGGAGGTTTGAGCAATACCAAGTTTTTGTACCTATTTGGTACTATTTGGTACCAGACATCCAATAATTTGTACCTCGCTAAAGAGGGAAAACTATTACGAGGAAAGTGATCATGCAGCTTTTCATCACCAGCCATTCTGACGTCAGAATGGCTGGACCAAGTCGGTTTCACCTAGTTGTAGGCGTTATACTTAGTTTATCTTTTTATTAAAATTTTGTACTTCATTGGTACCTCAACATATCTTTTTCTTATATTTTATCGATAAGCCAAAAAAAAGTTACACCTAGAAGAAATGTTGCAAGTAATCTAAGAGCACGTTGATTTCACCTAGTTGTAGGCGTCATAATTAGTTTATCTTTTCATTAAAATTTTGTACCTCATTGGTACCTCAACATATCTTTTTCTTATATTTTTTCGATAAGCCAAAAAAAAGTTACACATAGAAGAAATGTTGCATGTTATCTAGAGCACGTTGATTTCACCTAGTTGTAGGCAAACGTACCGTAAAATCATACAAATATGGTCCAAACTTCGCAATAGTCAGACATATTGTTGATCTTACTCTAAACTAGTATTATTTCAAACAATCTTTGTGCTGTTATTATTAGTAAGTATAGCGACGATTAACATCCGCCTAACAGCATCGAACAAGTACTGTCATTTAATAGTTTTTTTTTAACTTTTTTTGGACCATTGTTGTCATCGGTGTTTTCAACTATAGTCCTACCGTAAAAAAGCACTGAAAAAGTAACTCTGATAATTATAAGCCATGTAAGTACAAATAAAATAAAAATAAAACATATATTAGTCATATTTTTTTATAATAAAAAGATATGTTGAGGTACCAATGAGGTACAAAATTTTAATGAAAAGATAAACTAATTATGACGCCTACAACTAGGTGAAATCAACGTGCTCTAGATTTCTTGCAACATTTCTTCTAGGTGTAACTTTTTTTTGGCTTATCGAAAAAATATAAGAAAAACATATGCTGAGGTACCAATGAGGTACAAAATTTTAATAAAAAGATTAACTAAGTATAACGCCTACAACTAGGTGAAACCGACTTGGTCCAGCCATTCTGACGTCAGAATGGCTGGCCACTTTCCTCGTAATAGTTTTCCCTCTTTAGCGAGGTACAAATTATTGGATGTTGGATGTTTGTAAAGGCTGGTTCAGACAGTGGGACTGGTTTAGTTATTTGTAAGTTTTTATTTATTTTTAATTTTCTCTCGCGTCAAAAACGAGCATGAATAAACGCTTTTTCTTTCTTTCAAATAGTACCAAATAGGTACAAAAACTTGGTATTGCTCAAACCTCCAAAATCTCCTTTGGTCCATCCATCCTGACGCACACCGATTATCGCAATCCCAAGATATAAGGGACGCCACGTGACATTCCGAGCATTTGTGAATCCCATACATTTTTAACGTTTCGACGATAGCCTTCGCCACGTACCGCTGATAAGTTTGTGTAAAGGCTCAGGATACTTAATACTAGCTGCTGCCCGCAGCTTCACCCGCGTGAATGTCGGAAATTATCCCAAGGGAACATAATCCCGGGATAAAAAGTATCCTATGTTACTTCTAATACCTCCAAGAATATGTGTACAAAGTTTCATGATGATTCGTCAAGTAGTTTTTGCGTGAAAGCGTAACAAACATCCACGCTTTCACATTTATAATATTACTAGCGACCCGCCCCGGCTTCGCACGGGTGCAAAGATGGTACTAAAGCTCTACTATATTATGCATGTATTATACATATAAACCTTCCTCTTGAATCACTCTATCAATTAAATTAATCCGCATCAAAATCCATTGCGTAGTTTTGAAGATCTAAGCATACATAGGGACAGACAGCGGGAAGCGACTTTGTTTTATACTATGTAGTGAAGTAAGGATTAACTCACCAGCATAGCAATATTCGGCATGGTAAGGATCATGTCTTCCGGCCTGCCCACTGACTCCTCAGGTAGGAAGGTGACCCTGTGGCGAGGACTGTATCTCATCACGCCAGCCGCCCTGTCTATCTCCAGATCATCATTTGTTCTGTTCTCTCTGGAAGCAAGTAGATATGGTTTTTACTATCTGTGTTTTTTTTTCTTATGATTGACAGAAAGCAATGATGTGGTCGATGATGGAGCTTAAATTTGCAGAACATGCGAAAGCATTTGCGTGGGTTCAATTGCAGCAACTGCATGACGAATATTTCCTTTGAATATAATCAGTCTTTTAACGTTCCCACTGCTGGGAGACAGGCATCCTCTCTAGGAGAGGGAATGGGCCGTAATCCACCACGCGGGCCTAGTGCGGGTTGCTGAATGTCACATGTCTTCGATTTTTTCTTGGTTTTTGGTTCTAAGACATGCCGGTTTCCTCACGATGTTTTCCTTCACCGTTTTGAGAGCAGTGGTGATGAAATTAATTACACAAAGTAATGCGCCTGGCTGGGTTTGAACCCACGACCTACAATTCGTAAGTCGGGGCCGTTACCACTCGGCCACCACTGCTCTCCTTTCCTTGGAATGTTTGAATAGTTCGAGGATTTTTGTTGTGTCTTGATTTGAACAGACAGTCCTAAGAATTATATTTTATGTATACAATGCCTACCTAGTTAAATCTACATAAATGTATATACATTCGTCTAATTAGTGCAGTCTTGTATCTGTGTTTAAGGTATCTAGGTCCATCTATTTAGGTAGTCTAGAGCTTATGTAACTAGACTGATTTGTCGAAAGATAATTGGTTTAATTTAGTTTAATCGATCAACTACGGTCACTCAATTAGTTTATCTAGGTTTATTTCTTTATAATGAATTCAAAACCTCTTAATGATGGTACTAGAGTTGCTAAGCTGTATTTAATTGCAAGTTACTTATCTAATAAAAAAAAAAATTGCTAAGCGCTAATCTCGAGGACGGCTGGACCAATTCGTCATTTTTTTTCATATATGCTTTAAAATACGAGGAAAGTTTTTATGAAGAGACAAATTGGAAAAATGGCACGGAATACAAAATACTACATGTTTAACCTATACAACTTGTTCCTGCCAGAGTCCAATTGTTTTTGAAAGAACGACGACTGCTGGAGCGATCTAACTATTTTTCTGGATATTTAATCATCTAATGTCTTCTTCCGCTCTGGGCGGAGCGGAAGGGAGTGTCAGAATCTTACTGACTAAAACCCATCCGTGTCCTAATGCCCGCCACGTTTCAAGGTCGCGGTGACTTTCTCAAACAAATTCCGCAACCCTAACAGGCACTGATCCTATGGAGCTGCGTCTTCTTTGATGACGTTTTGTAAACTCTTGAAAAATGTGATTATATAGATATAGACAAACTTGCTCGAGTCAGCTTATTCTACGATATTGGTCATGACATATCTATATATCCCTCGCCGATTTCGGCTATGGTGACTAATTTCTGTTGGGTGTAGTCAGGTAGTCATGTGCTGTAATATGGCTCTCATATCCCATTTCCGCCGTGAAAGTACTTGCACAATGTGTGAGTGCATTGTGTCGTACGTACAGTTTGTTTGTTAAAATACCATTAGCGTAAAAGTATTGCACGTTGGATTGCAGCTTATTCTTGGTCAGCTCTCTCAGTTTTGAGATCTTACTTTCGCTGGGCTTCAAAGGTACCATAAGCCATAAGTAGGTATTATTTCGGGTAAAATCCCGGTTCTTATAGGACGGGCTATAGGAAACACCTAGTTTCAAAATACTTTAATACTTAATCATCTTCTTCCTGCCCTTATCCCTCGTTACTTGGGGTTGGCGCAACATGTTTTTTTCTTCCATTCTGTCCTGTCAGCGGTCAGGCTATCACTAACTCCCTTTTCTTTCATATCACTCCTCACACAATCCATCCATCGTTTCTTTGGCCTACCTCTCCCTTTCCATTCATCCACATTCATATTCATAACCCTTTTAGTTACATGTGTTTCATCCCTCCTTTTTACATGACCATACCAAGACAAGCGGTTCCCTTTCAACTTTTCCGTCACTGGCGCCACTTTTAAACTGCCTCTAATGAAGTGAGAAATGAGTAATTTCTCACTTTATCCATCCTCGTTACTCCAAATATCCATAGCAACATTCTCATCTCCGTACATGTAATCTATTTTCATCAATCTTTTTCACAGCCCAACATTCTGATCCATACAGTACGACAGGTCTTATCACGGACTTGATACTTACTGGTAAGTAAAAGGCCCGACCTCCTCCACCTTGAGTTTGTCATCCTCACCACTGATGAACCGCTCAGCATTCGTGATGTTGAAGAGGTACGCGGAGAGGTGGATGCTGTCCACCTCCTGGCTCATCGCTTCGTAGACCAACGTGTCATAGTCCACGCGGGCACACTGAAAAATTTGATAAGTAACAATCATCAGGGGCAGGTACAAAGGAAGACGCTCCAGGTAGATCTCATGGCGGTATGGAGAGAGCGACTGTTGCTATCCAGCCCTCGCGAAAAGCTTTCGGCATGAGGAGGAAGAAGAAAAATAAATAATGTTTATTTGGGACTCGCACAAGACAAATAAAATAGTTAATAGATTGTTATGTCGAAAATTCTCAATCATCTGCCTAGGGTTTTCCCAACTACATTGGGGTCGGCTCCCAGTCAAGAAAATTCTCAATAATTATGAAAAAAAAAATACTTGAAAAATAATTTGATTGAAAGTATTTAGTTGGTTTCGGAAGTTAGATATTGTTTTTTTTTTTCCTGTTGCATCCTTTATTTAGTTACATCATCACCTTTAAATATGGTCAGTGTTTTTTATATTTGGTAGGTACTTCAGCTATTTCAATAGCTTGCACTACTGAATTATTGTTCCGTTCCATTGAAAGCAGGCTAATTTAGCTTTGGTCACATAAATATTTTTTGAAAATTATACGAGTAATTATGAACAATTCTTTACAGCATTGTAACTAACTTAGCTTAGCTCTTTATGTTTGTTCAAAACAGACCTTTCAAATTGTAATCACTACTTTTATATCTAGGTATTTTGATCAGATTATTTAGTCAGCCACCGGTGAGGCCTGCAGTGACCTATTGTTATGAAATTTTGTAAATTTCTCGGGGGTCTGATTTTTTATTATCATTAATAATTATGTAGTTACCATACTTAATCTTTTCTGTGGTAAATTAAATTTCTATCCTGGACCAAGAAGTCCATATCAAGAATGCTTTTTTTTTGGATCGGAAATCATCAAATGACTTCTCCCGCTCTGGGCGGAGCGGAAGGGAGTATCAGACTCTTACTGACTAAAACCCACTCGTGATCCTTCTAGTTCCCTTTGCGTTCCAGGGCCGCGGTGACTCTTTCGAACAAATTCCGCAACATATCAAGAAAGGCTGAGAGCAAAACTAAACAACAGGATACACTACAGGATAGGAACAGATATAGAGGTATGTTAGGTACTTACATAAACAGCTATGAGTTGGATTGGGTCTACGATTGCGATCAATATGGCCGCGGTGAGGCAAGTCGCTCCTAGAACCAAGCTCACTAAGAACTTTACTGAAAAAGAAGAGAAAACACGGTCAGAAATGTGTTTTTTGGAGGTGTTTCTGCTCAAAGCAGCGTAAATAGGGATGTTTCCTGAGTAAAAAATATATGATTACGTTTAGTCCGTCAGTTAGATTATAGAAAAATAATGGACACGTATTTTTTCCTTTATCAAATCTATAAAAGCTGACGAAGATACAAAGCATCAAAGATCAGGAGTGGGGGCTTGTGACGTTACGGTAAAAATTGTAGCGAGTAATGACGTCACACGAGTTTTCAACGCTCTGTATCGTCTTCATTTTTTGTTTACGTGAAAAAAGAAAAATACGTGTCCAATATTTTTTGGAAATCTATCTGACGGACTAATTAGATTTTTTTAGTCAACTAGGTACCCTATTGTGCAATAGACCCATCAAATGAAAGCTTTTAAAAATAGAAAGAAAGAATAGAAAAACTTTTATTCAGGACAGACACAGCACAACGGTTCGTCGGAGACTCCGCCACCTCCTTCGTGGTTATTTTTTTTTAAACCACTTTTGAGTGTTTTGAGGTTAGGTTACTAAAATTCGATTTTCTCGGAAACGGTGCCCCCTCATCGCGTCGTTGATTTGATGCCCTATACTTGATGAATATTTGAAGAGGCTTAGAGTGATCAACTGCGAAATCGTTAGGAGTAGTAAAAGTAACAAGTACCTACTCAACGATTTTCATGAAAACGAAAACTGCTTCATTATATCACAGCATTTATTAAAAAGAAAACCTTGGATTATTGCACAATCCAATAGTGCCGCAAATCTGGGAATTGAGTAATTATTAGATACAAATTGGCAAGTTGCGGAAAATTTTTGAATTTAAAGAAAAGAATAAAAAAACAGTTTTTAAAGTAGTTTTCTAATGTCTTTTAATAATTCATTATGAATATGATTTTTTCAGTTTATGTTTCCATCAATATCGAATAATCCATAATTTTTTAAAGTATCGTTTTTGCATGTACTTTAGTGCTTAAGAAATTTTTATACGGCAAAAAACCGAGTCAATCACCGAATTTGGCAGTAGTATACTAAACAATATTCAAATGTATAAATAATATTCTGAAATCTGGGGAGACTGTTTTTTGCGCCGCTTTGCCGTTTATGGCTTGTTTTTTTTTTTTGTATAGGATTTGGGAATCCCTTTATCATATCAATTGTTATCATCTCTTTTAGGCTCCAGACCAATGACTCTCGAAGAAACTCCTCAAAGAAACACCACACTTCATAAAAAAGTGTAAAACATAAACGCAATAGGTACCTAAAAAACATAAACATTTATACTAGCACCTACATTAGCACGAGTTGTTTATAATGATGAGTACAATGACCCCTAATGATGTTGATTTTATTTTGTTACACTTTGTATTTTAGGCTTTTTACGATAGGGATGTTTCCAGTGTAAAAAACAATGATTCTATTTATTCCGTCAGTTAGATTATCGTAAAAATTTGACACTTATTTTTTTGCTTTATCAAATTTATAAATGTGTGCACTGGATCCTACCCTCTATGCTGATCTCTCTCTATAACTCAAAGGTTTGCTGGGAGAAAACTCAACTTTGAGTTAAGCTGGCCTTTGTACATACAATTTATAATATCCAATATAATATAAGTGGTTTTTTTGGTGTACAATACAAATTGATGAAGATAAAAAGTATCAAAGATCAGGAGTGGGGGCTTGTGACGTCACGTCGTGTTAAAAATTGTAGCACGTAGTTACGTCACATGAGTTTTCAACGCACTGTATTATTTTAGTTTTTTATTTACGTGCTTAAATAAAATACGTGTACAATATTTAATCTATCTGACAGACAGATCTTTTTAGTCGACTAACTAATATACTACTACTAATATTATAAAGAGGAAAGATTTGATTATATTTTTGTTTGTTTGCATTGAATAGGCTCCGAAACTACTTGACCGATTTGAAATATTCTTTCACTGTTGGGAAGATACACTATCTTTGGTGAACATAGGCTATATTATATCCCCATATTCCCACGGGAACGGGAACTACGCGGGTGAAACCGCGGGGAGATACTAGTTATAAGCATAAAAATCAATCCCTATTTTCCTAGGTCTCGGAAACACTTTTGAGCGGCTGGACCAAATTTACTTGTTTCTTTTTTTGTGTTTGTTATCGTCAGAAGAAATTTAATAAATATAAAAGGAAATTTTGAAAAAAGTACATTCCAGCGAAGCTGAGGCGGGCTACTGGTCATATTATAAAGAGGAAAGATATGTACTTTTGTATATGTGTAACTCAAAAATCTACTGGGCCATATATAAAAATATCTTTCCCCATTAGAATGCTTCATTATCTCTGACTAATATATGCTATAAGTATTTAAATAAATAAATATCCACACATGTGAAGCCGGGACGGTTCGCTAGTACCTCATATTTTGGCATATCGACAAACGTCATTGCTAATAGAATGGCACTATACAACTTTGTCTGAAGCTTCTGGAATCAAAATCTAAAATCATTTATTAAAACTAGACTGAGAGCTAGCCCCCAAAACGCCCACCCGTCACCAATTCCTAGTGTTTTAGCTGGGAAGAAGACGTGGCGCAACAATTTCCCCATTAACGCATCTGTCTGTTAGGTATTGAAGTTAATCGTTTATTCAAACTAGGCTGAGAGCCAGCCTCCTAAACGCCCACCCGTCACCACTTCCTAGTGTTTTAGCTGGGAAGAAGAAGTAGCGCAACAAACTCCTCAGTAACACATCTGTCTGTTAGGTATTGAAGTTAATCGTTTATTAAAACTAGGCTGAGAGCCAGCCTCCTAAACGCCCACCCGTCACCACTTCCTAGTGTTTTAGCTGGGAAGAAGAAGTAGCGCAACAAATTCCCCATTAACGCATCTGTCTGTTAGGTATTGAAGTTAATCGTTTATTCAAATTAGGCTGAGAGCCAGCCTCCTAAACGCCCACCCGTCACCACTTCCTAGTGTTTAGCTGGGAAGAAGAAGTGGCGCAACAAACTCCCCATTAACACATTTTTCTGCTAGGTATTGAAGTTAAGACTTTGGTGAGCCGTGAACTTGCAAATGTGATGAAATTTTGTAGTAATAAAATCTCTTAAAGCAATGTGGGAACTCAGGAATCTAAGTTTTTTTTGTTAAAATTTTTTACGCATTTAGCATATTTAATTGAGATATGGGGGTCCGCAGCAATAACTAAGCAACATAAAAATAATTAAAACTCTGTTCCATTATCATTACCTAACACCAACGAAGACCATATACGAAAAAACTAATCTATTAAATATTAGACAGCTATATATTTACTACAGCTGCATTCTTATCAAAAACATAACTACTTACTCAATACAAACTAACTTCATCTAGCTTAAAATGACAAGAAATATTGGACGTGTAAAAGTGTTTTGTTTAACCTACTTACAAAATAAATATCATTTATCATTTATCATTTATTTACTACAGCTGCATTCTTATCAAAAACATAACTACTTACTCAATACAAACTAACATACAACTAAAGAAAAAAACAATGTCATATAACCTGAGAAATAGATACAAAAACAAACTTGAAGTCATCAGCGTACGCACTAATTACGGTAGAAAAACCATATTATTTGAAGGAGCACAGCTGTTCAATGAATTGCCGGACGACATAAAAGAGTGCGATAACGTGAATATATTTAAAAATAAGCTAAAGAAACATGTATCATGTACACTATAACATAGTATAAAGAGGGGAAGTAGGTTATCTCCGGCCTAATTCGCGATATAATTGCCTACTGTCTTAGGGTTGTCACTTTAACACATCTCTGTATAACTAATTCATTGATCATTAGTCAATAAAGTTCAACAATGGTTTGATTTTACAACTGTAAGTACTTACCTACTTAGTTACTATACCTACAATACTGAGAAATCGGCATAACTAAACGTAAACAAAGCAATAGCGGCAAATCAATTGATAGATCAAAAGTACCTACCTAATATATTCTAGTAGGAAATTAGGCCTACCTACCTACTTTCTCTGTGTGATAGAAAAATAAGTAAGTAGGTACTTAGGTATCTCATCATCAAGTAAAAATTATATGCTAGAATAAGTGACTAGCTTACCTTTCCTGTTCATTAGGTAATCTGAACAGAGATAATTCTGGAATCGATGAATTATTGAGACACCCAAACACACAGCAATACGTTCTGCGACTGTCAGACATTTTTTATTTATTTAGCGGTGACGCGCGAACCTCGTGCAGTGTTAGCCCCGACTGGCGCACTGAGAAACGGGTCGAGACTTGTTAAAGTGTGCGTGCGTCGACGCATAGATACTATGGCGCACACATACAAGCCGCGCGCGGTGCGTTTGTATGAAGATAAACTACTACCCCTGTTTATACTATGACTATAACTTTGATACTCCGGAGGAAATTGCATTGTATCGTATTATCATACTTACTACTTTGTATCTCATTATAAGCGGACTGTAAGTTCTTATGAGAAATAAATGTCTTTAAACCGAAACTTACTTTTTGACGGTCTATTCCGCTCATAGCTTCCCTGGATGATGTACCCCATCTTCAGTGACTCTTTCATCAGCTCGAATACGATTGAATCACCGTATTATCAAAACGTACGCATTCAGTTCTGAAACAATAGCAACCAATTATAAGAGCAACTCGACTTTGGCCTGTGGCTTAAATGGCTCAGCTTATCCGGATCCCCTCTGCATGCTCTCCACTATTATGGACGATTGCTGTGCTTTTGATTATTTAAAACAACAATATTTTAAAGTGTTGGACAGTTCTTACAGTTATAACCTACGAGCATACAAAACTTACTTCTTCATATTCCTTCTCACCGCACCGGGATTATGTCTAACTCCTACGCTATTTCAACCATTAAACTCTAGAATGTTCATCTCTATATATCTAGACCGATTTTTATGAAATTTTATATGCATATTCAGTAGGTCTAAGAATCGGCTACTATCTATTTTTATACCCCTAAATGATAAAGGGGACTCCCCACCACTACATTTTTTTTATTTTATATGGCAAAACAACGTTTGCTGGGTCAGCTAGTATTATTTTTATTGAAAATAGGTACAAGTTGCTCGCCACAGACTAAATTTATTTCAAAGAACATTTTAATAGATGCCGCTGATGCACCTTACCATTAAGGTAACTTTTTTTTTTTGCCTACCTACCTAACCTATGATGTATTATTTTGATATATAAATAACATTTTTTCTTTAATTCGATATATGATATAGGTACCTACAAATAACATCAAGGAACTTTGTCCACTTAAGTAGGTATAAGTGGATAGCTCTATAGTTAATTAGGTACCTAACCAGATAAGTAGATTTCATAGTTAAAAAAGTGTGATTTTCTTAAAATATATTATATTTCATAACATATTTTAGCAGCACATAATGTATATTCACTGTATTATTGTTGTGTATTATTTGTAATTTCTTTCCCAATAAATATATTTTGTATTTTATTTATTTGTTGTACACATACCACAGTGTTGTCTTTTTAATCCAAAGGTTGACTGGTAGAGAACGCCTTGTTGCATTAAGTCCGCCCATGTACCACTATTGTACATAAAGTTTAAATAAATAAATAAGGTAATGATTTAACACTAATGCTTTATGTATGTAATCGATAAGATCGATTTTGACGAGAGCTGACGATTGGAACTCAAACGATCGTCGCAGCTTCTCGGAATCAAAAGTTAAATCTCGAAACGCAGCAAAACAACCTCAAAATGGCGGATGCTTCACAGTCCTCGCTTAGCGTACTGAATTCTTTGATCCCTCAGCTATCCAGTGGTGTAATTAAAATTTGGATAGGAATGAAAGAAATGTAGCTGCATCACCAAACTGTATCCCCGTATTCACCTCAAAAACTAAAATCTAAATATTTTCTGTGCTTGCGGTAACTTAGAATAAAGAAACAAAAGAATTTTTATAATCATTTTTAAAACCTAGTTTACTTAAAAAACAAATGACGTACCTACATAAACAAATATAAAAAAAAACTTAACATTATATGATAATTAGTTGTCAGGAAGAATATGTTTTTTTATTACCTAAGATTCGGTTGCACATGACGTCAATCCCAGCGTTAGGAAATTGCTAGAAAGATGATAAATGAGATACCTAGTTATGTTATTACAATTTTTAAGATTGTTTGTTTTATTATTAATTCGACAGATTTAGTCATTTCAATTTGATTTAATTTATTTATCTAATTTAACGGTGTTACGAGTCGTTAATTCTGTTAAGATTAATTCATTTTATTTTAATTTATATTCTAAAGTTACTTGAGCTTACAGAATTTTTAGAAATCGAAGGAAAGCATCTATCATATGCTTGCATGCTGTACTCAGACTAAGCCTGCACTGGTCGTGACTCAAAAAAGGATGCGATAGAAGACAGCGGATAAATTCGATTCAAAGTACATCAATGAAAAAACTTTGTATTACTTTGGTTCTCATGGGAAAGTTTCACATAGTGTGTATTTCTATTGCTGCTAAATAAAAAATCATCATCATCTTCCTGCCCTTATTCCATCCCCCCCCCCCCCCCCGTTACTTGCGGTCGGCGCAACACGTTATTTTTCTTCCATTCTGTCCTGTCAGCGGTCACGCTATCACTGACTCCCTTTTCTTTCATATCACTCCGCACACAATCTATCAATTTTTTCTTTGACCTACCTCTCCCTTTCCATCCATCCACATTTATATTCATAACCCTTTTAGTTACATGCGTTTCATCCCACCTTTTCACACGAACATACCAAGACAAGCGGTTCCCTTTCAACGTTACAAAACATAAATAACTTTAAAAATTAAAGGGGTTCCCATTTTCCCATTTATTCGGTTTATGGTACGGAACCCTTCGTGTGAGTCTGACTCGCACTTGGCCAGGTCGTTTACTTTAAAATACTCAAACATCCGATCTGAAGTTTTTCGGGAATGGGCAATTGGGCATTATAACGGACGCGTGTAACGAAACACACCCCAACTCAAATCTTCCCGCTCTCGTCGACTCGTCTTCGCGCGTAAACCGCGACGCCTCGACCAATGATAGCGGAGATCGGGCCGCTGGCCAATCACGTCACGCGCGTCCCGCGCGTTCCAAAAAGATTCCCGCGCGTTTCCGCGTCGGAGCGACAGGTCCGCGCCAAATTGTCCGCTGATAATGTTCTTAAGTTAATTTATATATTAGTTAATAAAAGTTTGTAAGTAAAGGCTCGCTATATTTTGGCGCCCAACGTGGGGCTAATAGAACTACAAACTGTTCGTGAGTGTGGAAGATGCCACGTACTAGACGGCAAAGTCGCCGTCAGACGGAATTCTTCGATATGAATTCGGACGATGAAGAAATGGCGCCAACGCAAAGGCCTGCGGGACGTAACACGTCCGCGGCCGTGCAGTCGCCGCCGCCGCCGGCGTCCATCACAGCGAGTGACCTAGCCTCCATGATGACGTCCATGCAGCAAGCGCAAGCCGACAACTTCGAACGTCTGCTGACCAGAGTACTCGAAGTCCGGTCGCCATATTCTACGCCCGCGCCGGCTACGGCCGCGCCGGCCTCACCTACATCGCCCCCCATGTCAGGAAACTTCGCTGGGTGCCATTCTCGATTCAGCGGATTGGCCGGTGAATCTCTGGACGGGTTCATCGATGCGATAGAAGCCTACAAGGACTGCGCGAACATCAGTGACGAAAACGCTATTCGCGGCCTATCGATGCTCCTCACCAACGACGCAGCGACGTGGTGGCAGGGAACGAAAACCAGCGTATCCACTTGGGGCGAAGCACTACAGCACCTGCGTAGCGCCTTTGGTGACAGCCGACCTCCTCACAGGATTTATATCGAGTTGTTCTCGAAACCGCAAGGAGCAGAGTCGACGGAGCTGTTCGTGGCTAAGGCTCGCGCACAGTTAGCGCGAATCCCGAGTGGTGACCTTAGCGAAAAGGTCAAGTGTGACATGATCTATGGGCTACTAAATGTGAGAATCCGGAAACGATTACGACGAGAGGAGTTTTCCGACTGTAGTACTCTACTCCAAATGGCTCGGAGTATCGAGGAATCTACAAAGGAAACTTCACGCGCCGGCACTACGAAGAGTGCCGCCGCCGTATCCGGAGCAGCTCCCCGCGCGCCGCAGGAGTCGCCCGCGCCGGCAACGACCGCCCCAGGGACAACAGCGCGGCCCTCGTCGCAGCGACAGAGACAGCGAAGCTTTGGATCTCGCCGTTCTGCAGCTGATAAGCCTACGGAGGCTGCCTCGCGCGATAAAAAAACTGAAAATGATCAGTGTCAATTGATAAACTATAATAGTGAATCACGTTCGAGTAATATCTCGTGTTACGGGTGCGGCGAGAGCGGTGTGATGCGACGTAATTGGGCGAAATGTAATTCCCGGCAAACGTTTAGTGCTCTCGAGCTCGTACGGTCAGTGATCCCTGCAGGCCCAGCAGCGGCAACAGCTGTTAACGCCGGTAAGCCGTCCACGAGGGGTAAGTCAAAGTATCAGTGTTGGTGGCAGGTTCAGGTACGTCTAGCAGATCGAGACAAAACCGCCTTCGTGACGCCGTTCGGGACTTATCGCTTTAAGCGTATGCCGTTCGGGTTGAAGAACGCGCCATCTACCTTCCAACGGTTGATCGATCGTTTCCGATCTGGCGCTAGTTTGCAAGGTGTTGTCCTTATAGCGTATTTAGATGATCTCCTAGTCATTTCAGAGGACTTCCATAGCCATCTAGGGGACCTACAGAAAGTATTTGACAGATTACGCCTGTTCGGGTTACAGGCCAACCGAGCGAAATGTTTCTTTGCTCGCCCGGAGATAAATTACCTGGGACACGTTATCACTCCTAACGGTATCAAAACCGATCCCACTAAGGTGGACGCAGTACTTCAGATGCCCAGTCCCAAGGACCTAAGGCATTTAAAGTCTTTCTTACAGACCTGTTCGTGGTTCCGGAAGTTCATTCCCAATTTTTCCCAGGTGGCCCAGCCTTTGACGGTTTTAACGCGCAAGAATGAGCCCTGGAAGTGGGAATCGGAACAACAAGAAGCTTTCCAGTCTCTGAAGGACAAGTTAACATCGGCACCTATATTAGTTCAAGCCGACTATTCTAAAGAGTTTGTTTTGCGAACAGATGCCAGTAACCATGCTTTAGGAGCTGTTCTCTTACAGGGAGATGGTCCTGAGGAGAGACCTATAGAATACGCAAGTCGTTTGCTGACTCCCGCCGAAAGGAATTATACCACCACTGAGAGGGAGGCCTTAGCGGTTGTTTGGGCAACCGATAAGTTTAGAGGCTATCTGGATGGGCATCCTATCGTCGTAAGGAGTGACCACCAGCCCCTCAAGTGGCTCTTAACCTTAAAAACGCCTAATGGACGTCTCATTCGGTGGGCAATGAAATTACAGGCTCTCGATATTCGTTACGAGTACACTCCAGGTAAAGCTAATGTCGTGGCCGATGCCCTGAGTCGACCTCAGTGTCCTCAATGTGACGACCCTGCCGATGTGGAAAGCTGTGACATCTGTACTGTCATCGTGGACTTACCCAGTGCTAGTTCCGCAGATCTCCGCAAGGAACAGCTCGATGATCCCGAGGTTGCGAAGATCATCAATAGCCTTGAGGGTAAAGAACCTGACGAAACTCAGTGGTTAGGTAGAGGGTACATCATGAACCGAGGTGTTCTGTACCGGTACCTCCAGGACACTGACACAGAAGAGCCACAGCTCGTCGTGCCGCTTACCATGCGCGAGAAGATCCTGAAGGAATTTCACGACGCTCCCACAGCTGGTCACCAAGGGGTAGAGCGAACCTACAATCGGATCAGCCGAAATTACTATTTCGTTGGGATGCGTAAGTACATTTCAGATTACCTAAAGACCTGTGAAGAGTGTCAGCGCTATAAGGCCTCCAACCAGAAGCCCGCTGGACTCCTACAGACACCCGTCCTCAATCAGCGTGGAGAAGTACTCGCCATTGACTTGTTCGGGCCCTTACCAGAAGGCGAACAAGGTGAGAAATGGGTACTCTTAGTAGAAGATACGGCCACAAGGTGGGTAGAGTTGTTTGCTTTGACAGAAGCTACCGCTGAGAAGTGTGCGCCTGTACTTATCAATGAGTACTTCCTCAGGTATGGTTTCCCACGCCGCATCATATCAGACAACGGTGTCCAATTTGTTTCCGCCACCATGCAACAGTGCATGTTTATCCTAGGAATTCAACAAAACCTCATACCGCTTTATCATCCTGAGGCGAACCCAGCAGAACGGAAAAACCGGGACCTCCGTACACAGTTGTCGATTTTAGTTCGTAATAACCATCGTAAGTGGCCCGAGTTTCTATCGTCCATTCGATTTTCGATGAATAGCGCCACATGTTCTACCACGGGAGTTAGTCCCGCCCAACTGATGTTTGCAAGGGAGATGCGTACGCCATTCGATGTGCAGCATGATTTGCGGGCAATATTGGATAAAGAGAATTTCCTTACCCAAATTACTCCGTATCTCCGTAGATTCTTAGATAATTGGGACGTTATTCGGGATAATGTAGAACGACAACAGGATGAACGAAAAAGTCAAGCTGACAAGACCCGACAGACTGTAGGTTACCAGGTGGGTGACTTCGTTTTTATCACCACTCATCTGCTTAGTGACGCTTCTAAGGGTAGGACCCGTAAGTTCATGCCGAAACGTGATGGACCCTATCGTATTAGTAAAATAGTTAGTCCTACTACCTACGAAGTCACTGATTTGAATTCGAAGCTGTTAGGTAAGTTTCATGCTTCTGACTTGAAGCCTTACCGTAACACGTCAGGTCAGGTCTCAGCTCCAGTGCAGCCTCGGCGTCTTCGTGGACGGCCCCGTCGTTCTCAAACTGTTTGTGCCGAGCCACCTACGGGACGTTTAAGTGACTCGGAGGGGGAGGGTATAACGGACGCGTGTAACGAAACACACCCCAACTCAAATCTTCCCGCTCTCGTCGACTCGTCTTCGCGCGTAATCTAATTGGCCAATCACGTCACGCGCGTCCCGCGCGTGACGTGATTGGCCAGCGGCCCGATCTCCGCTATCATTGGTCGAGGCGTCGCGGTTTACGCGCGAAGACGAGTCGACGAGAGCGGGAAGATTTGAGTTGGGGTGTGTTTCGTTACACGCGTCCGTTATAGCATCTACTTTTGTGATAGTGGAACACTATATTGGAACCACGATTGGAACGTACTGATTCAAAATTCAAAGCATCTATTTCATGTATTATAAAGACCTGTCTTTAAAATAGGGGACACAGTTCTTGGTTAAAAACATGAAAAACACACTTCTGATTCAAGATTCAATATTCAAAGCATTTATTTCAAATAGACCATTTTTTTCACTTTTGAACTGTCAAGTAGTCTGAATTCGTGATTATTGTTAATATCATTATATCATTCAAACAGAGCAAAATGTTGAAGACCTAATAATATTTATATCACGATATATGTATAACTCGGTATGTTAAGATGTCACCCATCCACAGACCAACCTTGAAAAGCGTTGCTTAACCTTAAAGACCGACTCGTACAGCTGTTATTCTTTATTCACGAGCTCCTTTTGTTGATAATCTATACTAATACCTACTAGCTGACCCGGCAAACGTCATTTTACCACATAGAATAAAATAATAAATTAGGGGTGGACCACCCTTAACATTTAGGGGTATGAAAAATAGATGTGGGCCGATTCTCAGACCTACTGAATATGCATATAAAATTTTATAAAAATCGGTCAAGCCGTTTCGGAGGAGTATGGTAACTAAAATTGTGACTTTTGTGACACGAGAATTTTATGTATAAGATTATAAAGAGGAAAGGTTTGTAACGAATAAACTCACTGGACCGATTTCAAAAATTCTTTCACCACTAGAAAGCTACATTCACCCTGAGTAATATAGGCTATATTTTATCCCCGTATTCCCACGGGAACGGGAACTACGCGGGTGAAACTGCGAGGCGCTGCTAGTTAATTTATTAAAAAAATACAAAATAAGAATAGTAAAATTTTTCAAAGTAAAACTTTACGCCAGCCGGGACTTAAACACATCAAAAGTATCTAGGGATCAACATATATTTTTGCAATAACTTTTCTCCTGATTGATATTAATTAAAATTTTCTTTAAGGATTCATCAAATAAAGTGTTTTCGTTTGTCACAGTAACGATAAACCAAGTCACCTTTGCATTAATAAAGAAATTTGCCATTTTCCTAATAAAGGGATTTTTGACATTTGAACCACTAACATTAAAGTTCCGAAAAAAGACTGAAATAACAGTTTTCTTTAAAATTTTATTGGGTAACTTAAACAATTAATAATCCGTGTTTCTACCGCGAACACTAACAACACAAGAACATCGGTTTGGCATACTCAAAATGAGTTCATCCAAATCACGCTGTGGAATGGCCGCCCATGTTCGTTGCAACAACAAAAAAAGGTCTTCTTGCGACTGGATACCCTCCATATTCGGCAGAGCTCTTCTCTGTAGCATATCCCATGCATGCTCAATCGGGTTCAAGTCTGGCGACTGAGCAGGCCAGGGCAGGACATTGATGTTAGCTGCGGCGAGAGTCTGTCTTACAACTCTTGCGGTGTGCGGTCGTGCATTATCATGCATTAACTGAAATAAGGGACCGATTTGCACTTGTAGAGGAACGATGACGTCTGATACAATCGTCTCAGCATAAATTTGAGCGTTGAGGTTGCCTCTGATCCAAATCAACTCAGTTCTTCCGCCGATCCAAATACCCGCCCATACTATGATGGTTCCACCACTATAAGGATGGACTTCCTGGCAGGATTTTAATCGCTGTTGGCGTCCAGGGGTTCTCCAGTGTCGTATACGTCTTGTATCCGGTCTCATACCAAAACGAGACTCATCAGAAAAGCACACGAAACGCCATTGTTCTTCTGCCCAATTTCTGTGTTCAAGAGCCCATTGATATCGAATCCTACGATTGTGCATTGCTATAGGTGGTACCCGTAGCGGTCTTCGGGAATGAAGGTTCACTTCATGCAAGCGGTTTCTGACTGTTTGGTCGCTAATTAAGTTCCCTGAAGAGTGATGAAGCCTCACGGCTAACATCATGGCGGTTATTGTTGGAGCTCTTCGAGTTAAGATTTGAATGTATCGGTCTTGTCTCCGTGTGGTGCAGCGATACCGTCCTCCATGGCGCTCAGCCAAGGTACCAGTGCTTCGGTAACGTGTCCAAAGTCGACTGATAACACTCTGACTTGTATTCAGAGCTAAAGCCACAGTACGTTGCCGGGAACCAGCTTCTATCATTCCCACGGCTCTGAGCATTTCTTCCCTGCTTAAATGACGTCGCCGCTCCATAATAACGTTGGTTTTAATCAGTAGTAGGGAAACAGTAGCACTAATAATGTCTTCAATGCGTTGTATGTTTTTATAGGGAAAATATTGACAGCTTATTTTCATCTTTTACTCGAATTTGATTGAGAGTTCCTGATTCAAATTATGAAATGCACCAAAAAGGATCCATATAAATTTATAAAATCATAAATTTATTACAAAGCCACATCTCAATCTCAAGAAATCCGCATAAAAATGCTTGATCCCTAGACACTTTTGATGTGTTTATTTTAAAAGCTAAAGTAAATGCTTAACTTTCGATGTCTAGTTTTTGGTGAAAAATACCAAGGAATTAGGTGCAACTTTATCTTACTGCGAAGAGCTAAAGTTTCTCCTCTAAAATATGAGACACGCATAAACATTCTCGCTTCTCGGAGGGCGAATAACTCCCCTCGTGTGAATGGACTTGGCTGTGCTTATTCAAGTTTTTAAATCACCTATTAAACATATTTGTTTAAATTGTTGTATTAATTATCATATGATTACCCTTGACTGCTGAACCCTTTATGAGAAAGATTCTAAAACCGGTTTTTGCGATGCTCTAAATCTTTTTTCTAACGAAGCAAAGGTTCTTCAACTTTGACCTTCAAATAGAAATATTTTGAATTTGAAAATGAAAACAATATATCTAGTTTTAATTTCCGCGAATATTAGTGGGTTGCAGGTATGCACCTCCCTCCCGCCCGCTATATTATGCACATGCGAGATTACTGGGCAAATGCAAGGATTTTAAGCACATGCAGGAAGGCAATGCAAAACCCAACACCATTACCGACACGTGTTTCGCCTCTCCACGAGGCATCCTCAGGGGACGTGTTGACTCGCTGACCGCTGACCTTTTATACACTGCCACCGTTGGTTATTTGTGTACAACTACCCACAAACATTCGCAGTAAAGGGGAAGAAACCAAATTCGTCTGGTCATTCAACAGTGCAAAATTATTATTATTACTATGTTTAAAAATCTCTAATTGTTCTAAAACACACAGCCGGAAACCCTTATCACAAATATGTAGTATATTAAAACTATTGTTGTCGCGCAAAGAATGGCCGGTATCAATTAGATGTTTCGCGAAATTCGATTTGTCCGAATGGCCATTTCTATACGCGGCAACATGTTCCCCATACCTTATGTCAAAGTTTCGGCCCGTCTGACCCACATACACCCCGTTGCATTCATCACAGACCAGCCTATACACCCCAGACTTTTTACTATTTTCTAAAATATCTTTTCCGTTACAAATACGGCGTATATTCTGGTCCGTTCTGAACGCTACATAAACGTTGTTTTTTCTAAGTAAATTACTAATTCTATCTGAAATGGGGCCCATATAGGTCAGACTGGCCACATATCTATTAATATTAGTACGCGGACATGCATATAATAGTGAACGAACCCTTTCTTTCTGCTTTCTACTAATTAAACTGTCTACCATTGACTTTGAGTAACCGTTAGAAATTGCGATCTGGTAAATAATATTAAGTTCTTTTACATAATTTTCTGCTGAAAGGGGGAGGGCAAATAATCTATGAATATAGCTGCGGAAGGCGGCTAATTTATGTTGAAGAGGGTGACAAGAAGAGGCTGGTATTGTCGTGTCAGTGTGTGTCGGCTTTCGATAAATTTGGAAATCTAAGTCACTATTGTGTTTTGTGATAGTTAAATCCAAAAAGTTAAGGGAGTTTTGGGACTCTAATTCTAATTTAAATTTAATTTTTGGGTGAGTTTTATTTAGTTTTTTAACAAAAAGGTCTATTTGTCGAACGGTACCATTCCAGCAGATAATTATGTCATCTACATATCTATAATAAAACAGAATATTAGGTTCGTTCACTATATGTTTACATTCAAAGTTATCCATAAAAACCTCCGCCATTAGTGGACTTAAAGGCGACCCCATAGCCAACCCTTCCTTTTGAATATAATATTGGTTATTAAATCTAAAATAATTTTGTTTCATGCAAATACTAGTGAGGTTAAGTAAATCCGCAATTTCCCCAGGATGTAACCGTTGCTTCTCAAATTGGATACCCAGAATACGTAGACAATCATCGATTGGAACATTCGTGAATAAGCTGTCAACGTCTAAGGATAACAACTTTGCATTGGAAGGAATTTGGATATTTTTTACTTTTTCAATTAACTCTAAGCTGTTCTTCAAACTATATTTGGGATTAAAAGAAGTTCTACTTCTCAACAAAGTGTTGAGACGTTTAGCTAAATTGTACGCTGGGGCACCAATGTAAGAAACAACTGGTCGTACAGGCATGTTATCTTTATGGGTCTTGGGTAGACCATACAACAAAGGAGCCCTCGGATTCATAGGAACAAGGTTTTTTAATTGGTCTTTTGATATGTATGACGTGTTTTTAATGGCATCCTTTATCTCGAGGGCAAACTTCCTTGTAGGATCCGCACCAAGACGTTCGAAATCCTCCCCCAGGATGATGTCGTTAACTTTTTGAGTATAGGCAGTTTTTTCCAAAATGACGACAGAATTTCCCTTATCAGCCTTTGTTAATATTAAATCATTCTGCCTAATACGGTGCTGAACTGACCGATAAAGGTGAATTTCGGTTAAATTTTGATTGGGAGGGGACGTGAAAACTCTCTTAATGTGAGTTGCCACTTGATGTTTAACGACATCATCCTGTTTTCCTTTGAAGCAAGCTATCTCGGTGTCCACCACCAAAGTTTGAAGAGATTCCTGGGAAAGTCGGGGTTTAATATTGTATTTTAAACCTTTCTCTAACAAAGACATTTCTTCGGGGGGAAACTGTGTATTAGTATAATTTAAAACGCGAGGGTAAAATGTATGTGATATATTATTTGAATTACATGGCTGATTGTACCGACCCTCACCAGATAATCTCTCCAACTTCCTAACCTGGGTTAAATATTTTTCGTGAGCTAACCGAGACGCCAAATCCCTAGCCTTGTTATCTAAAATATCAAACTCCACATTATGTAATTTGAAAGTTAACTCGGTGTACAATACCTTGAGGTGAAGTTTGATATTATCTCTAACCGAAAACCAGTGCCGACATTCCTCATTCAACCATAGGGATTTGGCGTCTCGGTTAGCTCACGAAAAATATTTAACCCAGGTTAGGAAGTTGGAGAGATTATCTGGTGAGGGTCGGTACAATCAGCCATGTAATTCAAATAATATATCACATACATTTTACCCTCGCGTTTTAAATTATACTAATACACAGTTTCCCCCCGAAGAAATGTCTTTGTTAGAGAAAGGTTTAAAATACAATATTAAACCCCGACTTTCCCAGGAATCTCTTCAAACTTTGGTGGTGGACACCGAGATAGCTTGCTTCAAAGGAAAACAGGATGATGTCGTTAAACATCAAGTGGCAACTCACATTAAGAGAGTTTTCACGTCCCCTCCCAATCAAAATTTAACCGAAATTCACCTTTATCGGTCAGTTCAGCACCGTATTAGGCAGAATGATTTAATATTAACAAAGGCTGATAAGGGAAATTCTGTCGTCATTTTGGAAAAAACTGCCTATACTCAAAAAGTTAACGACATCATCCTGGGGGAGGATTTCGAACGTCTTGGTGCGGATCCTACAAGGAAGTTTGCCCTCGAGATAAAGGATGCCATTAAAAACACGTCATACATATCAAAAGACCAATTAAAAAACCTTGTTCCTATGAATCCGAGGGCTCCTTTGTTGTATGGTCTACCCAAGACCCATAAAGATAACATGCCTGTACGACCAGTTGTTTCTTACATTGGTGCCCCAGCGTACAATTTAGCTAAACGTCTCAACACTTTGTTGAGAAGTAGAACTTCTTTTAATCCCAAATATAGTTTGAAGAACAGCTTAGATTTAATTGAAAAAGTAAAAAATATCCAAATTCCTTCCAATGCAAAGTTGTTATCCTTAGACGTTGACAGCTTATTCACGAATGTTCCAATCGATGATTGTCTACGTATTCTGGGTATCCAATTTGAGAAGCAACGGTTACATCCTGGGGAAATTGCGGATTTACTTAACCTCACTAGTATTTGCATGAAACAAAATTATTTTAGATTTAATAACCAATATTATATTCAAAAGGAAGGGTTGGCTATGGGGTCGCCTTTAAGTCCACTAATGGCGGAGGTTTTTATGGATAACTTTGAATGTAAACATATAGTGAACGAACCTAATATTCTGTTTTATTATAGATATGTAGATGACATAATTATCTGCTGGAATGGTACCGTTCGACAAATAGACCTTTTTGTTAAAAAACTAAATAAAACTCACCCAAAAATTAAATTTAAATTAGAATTAGAGTCCCAAAACTCCCTTAACTTTTTGGATTTAACTATCACAAAACACAATAGTGACTTAGATTTCCAAATTTATCGAAAGCCGACACACACTGACACGACAATACCAGCCTCTTCTTGTCACCCTCTTCAACATAAATTAGCCGCCTTCCGCAGCTATATTCATAGATTATTTGCCCTCCCCCTTTCAGCAGAAAATTATGTAAAAGAACTTAATATTATTTACCAGATCGCAATTTCTAACGGTTACTCAAAGTCAATGGTAGACAGTTTAATTAGTAGAAAGCAGAAAGAAAGGGTTCGTTCACTATTATATGCATGTCCGCGTACTAATATTAATAGATATGTGGCCAGTCTGACCTATATGGGCCCCATTTCAGATAGAATTAGTAATTTACTTAGAAAAAACAACGTTTATGTAGCGTTCAGAACGGACCAGAATATACGCCGTATTTGTAACGGAAAAGATATTTTAGAAAATAGTAAAAAGTCTGGGGTGTATAGGCTGGTCTGTGATGAATGCAACGGGGTGTATGTGGGTCAGACGGGCCGAAACTTTGACATAAGGTATGGGGAACATGTTGCCGCGTATAGAAATGGCCATTCGGACAAATCGAATTTCGCGAAACATCTAATTGATACCGGCCATTCTTTGCGCGACAACAATAGTTTTAATATACTACATATTTGTGATAAGGGTTTCCGGCTGTGTGTTTTAGAACAATTAGAGATTTTTAAACATAGTAATAATAATAATTTTGCACTGTTGAATGACCAGACGAATTTGGTTTCTTCCCCTTTACTGCGAATGTTTGTGGGTAGTTGTACACAAATAACCAACGGTGGCAGTGTATAAAAGGTCAGCGGTCAGCGAGTCAACACGTCCCCTGAGGATGCCTCGTGGAGAGGCGAAACACGTGTCGGTAATGGTGTTGGGTTTTGCATTGCCTTCCTGCATGTGCTTAAAATCCTTGCATTTGCCCAGTAATCTCGCATGTGCATAATATAGCGGGCGGGAGGGAGGTGCATACCTGCAACCCACTAATATTCGCGGAAATTAAAACTAGATATATTGTTTTCATTTTCAAATTTAAAATGGATTTCCGCAAAGTAACGCCTGACTCAATCAATTTTAGAAATATTTTGCTTTATAAAAATCGGTAATACAGGATGTTTCAGTGTGTGTGTCATAATAAGTGTGACGATCTCAATCTGATATACAATAAGGAAACAATAGCCAAAGAAAAACGACTAAAATTTTCTTAACAAATCACTTTTTAAGTAGACTGATGGCAGCATTGAACTACAAAAATACCACCTATTTTCTGCGTTCGGGGTTTTTGAAAAAAAAAATCTTACATCTTTTTAAAAAAAATCCGTGTTTTTCTTTACATTGTAACAGACAAAGAACGTAACCCTAAAATATGACTACGCACTTCGGAAAGCACCTTGTATAATCCTAATGGTTTGTAAAATTAATAAAATGTCACGTGTGTGCCCACGATTACTTGTATACAAAAACACACGTGAGCTGTGTTGCCAACCTACATATCTATGCAAATACATAGAATATTAGTCTCATAAATTAATTACATATAAAAACAACATTATAAACGAATAAAATTTAGTTATCTCACTAAGAAAAAAAAACAGCACTTGCTTTTCGGGAAACATAGGCGTATATATGTATGTCGGTTTAATTGTAAAATGCGTCAGATTACAAAATATCTTGACTAATTGTAAACTCTCGGTAAATTGTCAAATGAAAATTGAGAATATTTTTTTACCATCACAACTTGATACTCTATAATCTCTGGAAATAATTCCCGAGAAATCGTGAACTGACATAAACTCGACGACATTTTAGCGTATCAGTAAAGTGAAGTAGCGGAACATAGCGCATAGGGAACTTAGGGCTTCCCTGACATGGATATGTTAGATTTGAATGATATGTCCAGTCCGCCATTAAAGTTTTTTTTTAACCCTGCAGATAGAAATAGAAGCCCCGCACAGCGTGGCTCCGTCCTCGTTTAGAATGTTGAAATTGTAATATTTAACGTTTCGTTACTTGCTATTCTACAATTGCTCGGAATTCGAGAGATTATAGACTATCAAATTCTGATGGTAAAAAAGTGTTAGAATAGAATAGTAATAATACTCTTTATTATGTACACCATATAAGTTACAGAAAAATAGATGATGAAAATATTACATAGGGTGGAAAGTGTTGTAAATGTTCAGTTGACAATTCATCGAAAGTTTACATTCTCTCAACATAATTTATAATTTTACGAAGTTTGCCCAGAATAGCCAAAAAAATTTTTTTTCTATCTTTTGTTGACTCACTGATAAACAATGATAAAACGGTTGACTGTTTTTCTTACCTTTACTGAAAATCATGCACTCTTTTTTTTAAACAGAATCAAGAAATGAATTCATTATTCGATAGTTGTTATAGGTACTTTATTAATTTTAGTTGTTGTTTACTTAAGTAATGTTCCAAATTCCGGGACATGAGTCTCGATAAAATATTGTGTCGTACTCGTAAGGCGTCTCTACTTTGTCTCTGTTCTGTTTCGAATTCTAGGGATTTTAGCTGTATTTATTCCGATCACTGCTAATCAGAAATGGTTTGTGAGCTGAGTATGCTATCGTCTCTCTACATATGCTGACAAATTTCTGCGATGAAATGTCCCAATATATATAATATGCATTTTTTATATCGTTTATCGGTCACGTAGTAGGTAACTCTCTTATAATAATAACGAAGTTAAATCCCAAGCCGTTTTTATTCATCACTAGCATCACCCCGCGGTTTCACCCGCGTAGTTCCCATTCCTGTGATAATATGGGGGTATAATATAGTTTATGTTCACCGGAGATAGTGTAGCTTCCCAACAATGAAATAATTTTTCAAATCGGTCGAGTAGTTTCGGAGCCTATTCAATGCAAATAAACAAACAGAAAAACAATCAAATCTCTTTATAATATTAGTGTAGATAATTACTAAATAGTACTAGGGGCAAGGTTCCCTGGTGCTACAGTTATCACATTAATGCTACACTCATTAAGTCTATTCCCTGGACCACCTGAATCTGTCATTTTTTTTAAAAGAAATAGCGTTGCCCTATACTAGGATTATATAGATTTCTCCTGTGTCGTGGGTGCGTTTATAAACATACAATCTAACATACACAAACAACCAGACCCGGAACAACTATCTGTAGGACATACAAATATTTGTTCCGTGCGGGAATCGAACCCACGCCACGTAACGCAGCAGCCAATCGCTCAACCACTGCGCCAACCGTGTCGTCATTTCAAATGAAGCCCCGAAGCCTTGTTTTGAAGGTGATATTTCAATATAAATGCCTTAATAAGATGCATTTATGTTTTTAGAACACTCTAGACATATAGGTACGTCCTTTGCAGTCGTTACGGATAGTCAGAAACCAGAAAATCTGACACCAGTCTTGCCAAGAAGTGTTATCCAGTTAATGGGTTGGGTTGTCGAGGTCTGGTAGGCAGCCGCAAAAATACTGGTATTGAACTGAATCCGGTTTAATTGGAAGTCGCCCGTAATTACTTGGGCTTAATAGGCTAGGCAGATGATGTAACAGTACCTACCTAAGGGTCACTGGACCCACTTTTGAAAACAATCGAGTTTAAAAAAAAAAGTATTTGTTCTCGTGCCTATTAATATCATCTGAAGGATGTCTGGAGAGGTCAAGTTCTGCGATAAAATAACAATTGGACATTATTTATATCTATGTTATTGTTTATTGTAGATCTCATGGTCTGTCTTCAAATGCAGTTTGTGGCATCAAATCAGTACAGTGTAAAAACATTACCTTCTTCTGGTGTAGTCGGGTAAGAAGTAACAAATTCAAATTTATTTATTTTAGGACAACTAGATCCACCGGTTAGTATATAAAAATAACTTAGAAACTATTGTTAGTAACGCTGACGTATATTTGTTTTCAAATCAATACTTTTATAAAACGGGAATATTATTTTTTATTAGTACGTATTAATTAAATTTCGATAAGAATTAAAAAAATTGAATAAAAAGTTTAAATTATGAATACCGTATTACTTTCCCAATGTAGGGCAAAGGCTAGATACCCTGGTTGCGGATTTTTTCGGAAGAGTCCCCACGGCCCTGGAACGCAAAGGGCACAAGAAGGATCACGGGTGGGTTTTAGTCAGTAAGAGTCTGACACTCCCTTCCGCTCCGCCCAGAGCGGGAGAAGTCATTTGATGATTTACAATCCATAAAAAATGGCAAAGGCTACCTAGTCTCTCTCTCTATGTAAGATTTAATTTAAATAACGTTGTAAATAATCTGGAACAGTGAATTTAGAGGCGGGAGGTCTTTGCCCAGCAGTGGGACAGTCCTCACTCCCTTACATAAATTAGTAAGGGAGTAAGGACTGTCAGACATACAAACTTTCGCATTTAGAATATTAATTCTAAATGCGAAAGTTTGTATGTACGGATGTTTGTTACTCAATTACGTCCTAACGACTGAACGGATCTTGATGAAATTTGGCACAGAGGTAGATTAAAGTCTGGAATAACTATAGCGTAAGTACTTTTCATGTATTTTAGTTATGTGTACACCTACCTCAAAAACACCTTATTTTTAATACCAGAGTCACACACTTCACCAACCGCACAGTTTTAATGAACAACGTATATATATATAGACAAGGGCCTTTGGGCAACCTTACTCGCTACTCTGTCAAACAACTGCCAAACACTACTGTTCGGAGGCGAGATCTACACCCATATATAATACCTACTACATCGCTGTGACTTTGATACGCGTCCGCTGCTACTTACCCCATGTAGTTAGGGTTATGGGCTGAATAATTCACCATGTTATTTATTCACCGTACCGGTAAAAATTCAGACAAGTGCGAGAGACCCGCGCACCGATTATACATTACCTACGAAGGTTCATCACTACGTAGTATACAAAAAAACTTTTTACAAAAAATAAAACCGACTTCTAAACAAAAAAAAAAAAACAAAAAGTACAAAATAACTTAATTTCGGAACTCGGTGTTTTTGGTTGCTTTTTTGTTGTTGAACACACCGACTTCCGAAATTAAAGTTATTTTGTAATGTTTGTTTTTTTTTTTGTTTAGAAGTCGGTTTTATTTTTTGTAAAAAGTTTTTGAATGGGAAATCGTCAAATGACTTCTCCCGCTCTGGGCGGAGCGGAAGGGAGTGTCAGACTCTTACTGACTAAAACCCACCCGTGATCCTTCTTGTGCCCTTTGCGTTCCAGGGCCGTGGGGAGTCTTTCGAACAAATTCCGCAACGTTTTGAGCGACCCTGAAAACCATAAAACGAAGAGTTCTTTTTTAGGGCTCTATACCTCAAAAGGAAACAAATGGAACCCATATCCCGTTCTCCGCCCGTCTGTCTGTCTTTATCTCGGGGACGCTTAAAGGTATTTTGCTTAGGCTTAAGGATTTCAAATTAAAACTCAGGTCTACAGTCTGTTGAAGCTGTGAAAAAATCAAACTTCTAAATATAAGTAAAAAATAAAATAAAAAAACACGCCTGCCATGTCAAAAAGTGAACTAAAAAATTAAAAACGAGTTACATAATAATCTTTTTATTGCAGTCGAGGGACTTGCTCTGTTTTTATTTTTCCCTTTTTAGTGGTTCACTCCCAACTAAACATACCCATCACAGCGTACGTGGTATAAATTGGTGTAAACAACAAACAAACATGCGATTTCAGCTATCCCGACAGATTTGCTATCATTTATTGAAATTAACAAAAAACCGCTTGTTCGATTTCGATAAAATTTTCATGGGACCATTTGGGAAGTATGCCCTTTCCAACAAAAAAAGAATTTACAAATCGGTTGGCAAGTGACGGAGTTATGCGCGAACAAACATTAAAAAAAGAAATACAAACATCCGAATTGAGAACCTCCACCTTTTTTAGAAGTCGGTTAAAAACAAAAAGGGTTACTCAAAACTAAAATGGGCTGGTCATGGTTTGGGGACATTACGAAACTCTACAGTGTGCGTGACCCGACACCCACCACGTATTCGGCCGGTTTTTACACTTTAAATTAGGTCGATCTGAATTTTTATTACTATGTTTTTAACATAACATCATGCCTGCTTTCGCAGATGGTATAGGCGCACACATTCAAATCTTTATCATTTATCGTTTATCATTTATCTAAGAATATATCCTTGACTGGTGTGATCACGTTGACCTGTCGACTTCTATGTTATTTTTATAGGCTCAAAACTATATTTTTACGATAGTTGAGATTTTATGGCATATGAAGGTACATATAAATTAAGGACCCATCTCCTGTGCTAGGTAGAATTATACAAATCCCAGCATCATCGCCCAAACAACAGGTGATTAAATGCATCGAGAATTAGAATTCATAAAATAAATGAATAGGTTTAACATTATTTTTTGCAAAAGAAAGAAGACACAACTGAATAAAATCTAATAATAAAAACAATTTTTATATCTTCTTATTTTAATATTTAAAAATGTATTTTATGTGTGTATAGAATGAATAAAGAAAATAATTTTAAGATAAATACATAGATACGTTGTCTTTCAGCAGCTGCAGTGTTACATTTAACAACACGTTATCCTCCCTGATTGCCTTCCACATGAAGATTTGATACCTTAATTATTTTTTTTTGGTTGAGACGTCATCAAATGACATCTCCCGCTCTTGGCGGAGCGGAAGGGAGTATCAGACTCTTACTGACTAAAACGCACCCGTGATCCTCCTAATGCCTTTTGGGTTCCAGAGCCGCGGTGACTCTTTCGAACAAATGCCGCAACCCTAGCAGCGTTGACCCTATGGGGCACCCCGTCTTCTTTACTGACGTGTTTTTGAGTCGAAACAAAATAAGGCCTTCAGTTAAATAAGGCTTTAATGAGCGCTAGGTGTCTCACTAAACTGTCACCAAAAATGTGTCTTCTTTTTTCATGGGGGTTAATTTTCATAGTCATGGGTACAACAACAATATCCTATCCTGTCCGTGGGCCGAGACGAACTTCCCATAGATTTTGACGACTCGGATTTTTTGTGACAGCTAAAACTTGCGTTTGTTTTGGCAATTCCGTGCACAGCACCACCTGCATCGTGGGTCAACAGAAACCTTTGACTAAACATCCTACTAATACAGGAAACCCTAATGCCATAAAACCTTAAATTGAGGTCAAAACAACTTCAAAACTTGTTTGCGGTGAACGCGGTTAACTTGTTTTCAGGTAATTCCTGGTATTTTGACATACATTTAGAGTACTAGCAGCGTCCCGCGGTTTCATCCGCGTTGTTTACGTTCCTGTGGCAATACGGGGAACGTAGCTTTCTATTGGTGAAATAGTTTTGATAATCGGTTCAGTAGATCCAGAGATTACCCCTTACAACGTCACAAAGTCACAACTTCACAAACGTTACCTCTTTATAATATTAGTATAGATACAGCCCGAGAGGGCTTTTCGCTTTAAAAAATGTGTTATGTTTCCAGGTCATTCTGAGAATCAATAAAACAAAGAGAATTTTAGAAGGTCATTGGGCAGTTCAAACTCTTGGGTTTTTCAATATGGTGAGTAAGGTAATTAAGTGGTAATAGATTAATTAACAAAGATATAGATAAATGAGAATATTAAAATTGATTGTGTGGCATAATCAGCCTTTTAACGTTCCCACTGCTGGGACACAGGCCTCCTCTCTAGGAGAGGGAATGGGCCGTTATCCACCACGCGGGCCCAGTGCGGGTTGGTGAATGTCACATGTCTACGAATTTTTGGTTCTAGGACATGCCGGTTTCCTCACGATGTTCTCCTTCGCCGTTTTGTGAGCAGTGGTGATGAAATGAATTACACAAAGTAATGCGCCTGGCTGTGTTTGAACCCGCGACCTGCAATTCGTAAGTCGGGGCTGTTACCACTCGGCCACCATTGCACTCACTCGGTCACCACTGCTCTCGATTGTGTGGAAGTTATGAGAATACTAGAGAAATGGGTTTGGTAGAGGAAGCAACAGTGAAGTTGAGTCGATTACAAGAGCAAACCATTTGCTCGATTCAGAAAGCAGTACTTCTGGACACGGCTCGTATTGTTAAGAGGGTCCTCTCTCTGGAGCTCTGACCCTGGCTAGCTTGGACCCTGTGCCCATTAACGAATGTATAACATAAGTTAAGAAGTTGAACAAACGGAGTAAGTCGTATAAAATCAGGAAGTACGCCCAATACGCCCGCCCGTCACCACTTCCTACTGAGTTGGCGTTTTAATCTTACATATCCAAGTATCTGGATACTATAGTCTTCGAGAGAATTAAATTGTATTGTTTTGATCGCCATTGTAGTCAAAAACCAAGCTATGTTTCGTTTTGGACGCTAATAAGTCCCAGTCGGTCAACACAACATGCTGTTGGACTTTACCAATCATTGCCGAGTTTCTGTTTTGATTTTATGGAGTTGATACTTGTGATGAATGATCCTGTACTTGTCACATAATTCACATCACATCAACGTCATAAATTAATGGGAATAATATAATTTTATAAAATGTTTGACTCAATTTTCAATTTTATTTTGTGTATCACTGTAACTTTTGTTTTAACAGTGTACAACAAATTATCCACAACAAATATTTTGTTGTGGGTCCAAATAAATAATATATAAAATATATCGTAAAAAATTTAAATTGAAAAAAGAAAACGGATACCAAAAACTTTATTTTGAAGTTTACCTATATCAATCATGAATACCTTTATGTGCAAATAAGCGGTCATCTCAATATTCACCTTATTTTTGTAGCTAAACGTAATCATCTTAAATACAAATATAGGTACAGTGGTGCACAGTAAATATGCATTAAAATTGACAAAGAGTCGAATAAAAACGACTAACAAAAAGTGTGGGAAAAATCATCATGTTTCATATTTTAGCTGTTATGCAATTATGTTTTTAGCACTATTTACTTAGACAAAATATAATAGCTACTTACCTATAATTAACAAAATACACAATTGAAGCAAAAACTCGTTAACTTTATTACAAAGAACTTGACTTGGCCCGCGCGGATTTTTTTAATTTTCTTTACAAACTTTAACACAGGGGTGGTTTCAAGTTTGCAATGTCATAAGAGTCACCGCGGCCTTGGAACTTAAGGGGAACTGAAGGATCACGGGTGGGTTTTAGTCACTAAGAGTCTGACACTTCCTTCTGCTTCGCCCAGAGTGGAAGACGCCATTTAATTTTGATGATTTTCCATTGTTACAAAAGAGCCATTGCTGCTAATTATTAGTCGCAGGCAGACTGCTACCTTTCATTAAACACACAAACAAAAAAAAAATAATTCAAATATTTTTTGGTCTCGCCAAGGCAGTCCCACTCTTGAGCATAGGCGTTCCTCTACTTCTACCATCTCCCACAAGCCCGTGCTTCTGCTAGTTTGGAGCGAGCCTATCCTGTGGCTTTCACCAACTCCTTCGCGGCCGGCTGCGTCACCCTGCTTAGTGCTTGTCAAAGTCAAAGTCAATGTCTTGGTAATATTCGTTTAGATAGTAAACCAGCCATATCATAACTTCACCACCCTTTTTTTTTTTTTTTTTTTTTCTTGATGGGAAATCATCAAATGACCCCTCCCGCCCTGGGTGGAGCGGTAGGGAGTGTCAGACTTTTACTGACTAAAACCCACCCGTGATCCTTCTTGTGCCCTATGCGTTCCAGGGCCGCGGTAACTCTTTCGAACAAATTCCGCAACCCTAGCAGGCACCGACCCTATGGGGCCCCGTCCTCGGTGCTGACGGCTCCTTGAGGCGCGCGTGGAACACAACGCGTCGTCGACTCAACCTGGTATCGGACGGCGAGCCACCCACGCTCACCGTCCCCAGGCATCAGCCACTGCGCGATAGCACAGCGGCCGACTTGTCTCTGGAGGGGGCCGAAATGGGACCATTACTGGCACTCCATCTCAGCACCCTCCCGAGAGTTGGGAGCCGCAGCACCCGCAGCAGAAGCGGCAGTGGCGGCGACAGAAGCCGCGGCGGCGGCAGAGGCGGCGGTGGCGGCGGACCTCTTGCCCCTGGTCGGGGCGGATGGCGCGCAGGCCCTTCCCCCAGCCCAGTGCTCGGCCGGCTTGCCAGCAGCCGCACATGCACTGCAGTGCGGCGTGGCCTCGCACGAGCCGGCCTTATGACCGGGCTGACCACAGCGGAAACAGAGTCCGCTGCGGTCGACCTCCGAGGGGCACATAGCTCCCGTGTGGTTACCCACATGGCAGCGGTAGCACCTCAGAGGTCTGGGTTCCAGCAGTTTTACCCGCGCAGACACCCATCCCACCAAGAGCCTTCGGCCCTCCGACACAGTTCTGGCCGCCGTCACGGGGCAGCTCACCACAAGGGTTTGCATGCCCGTGTTGTCAGGCCGGAGGGTGCCCGCCTTGACGAGCTCGGCAGAGCACCCCCCAGTCCTGGCGACGGCGGCCACAACTTCCTCCTCCGTCACGGAGTCATCCAGGCCCACTATGCGCATGTCGATGCGCTTAGTCGGCCTGGACACCCGGACCTCGTCCGCGGGTAAGACCGCCCTCAGCCTTTCGGCCAGGGCGTCCGCGAACGGGCCACTCTCCGCTCCGGCGAGCTCAAGCTTGCGGGCACCGGTTAAGGTCCTCCTGACCCCGATGCCCCCGCTGATGCCCAGCTCTTGGAGGCTCACCGCCTCCTTCGCCCGCTTCAGTACGGCGAGATACGTCACGCCCCTCTGTTCCGCTTCCGGCTGCAGTGTGAGCACTACAGCCGCGGATTTCGGGGCGCGAAGCCTCGCCGCAATGGCGTTGGCCTTCCGCCGCTGCCTCCTCGCCTTGTTTTTGGCCGCTTTCGCGGCCCGCCGTTTCTGGCCAGCAACCTGCCACTCGGCCTCGGCCGCAGGAGGGTCCGAGGGTGGGGGTGGGGGCGGCTGCGGCACCACTGGCGCCGCAGCCTTAGCCGCTCCTCCAGCCTTCCTCCTACCCCTCCCCGCCGGGGCCGACTTGGTCGTCGCCGGCGTCGTAGTCGCGGGCGTCACAGGCGCTGTCGCTGGCGCCGGCGCGGCTCCGCCCTTGGCCTTCGCCTTCGCCTGGCCAGACGTTCCCGGGCCGGCAGCCACGGCGGCCGCGTACGAAGCCGCCTTCTGCCGGCCCTGGGGCCTCTGTGTCGCCGCTAGTGGGGGACGCCGAATCATGTCCTCCAAAACGGAGAACTGCTTCTGGTAGGGAGCCAGCTCCTGCCGCACCAGGCTCCGCACCTGGCTCAGCACTAGGCTCCCCTCCAGCGTCACCGGACTCGGCCCCCCCCGCGGCTCCTCCGAGGCCGCTCTGGCCATGCCAGCCAGGTCCCTCCGGAGCGATTCATTCTCTGCAATGAGTCGCTCCGTTACGGCCGCGAGGCGGGCGACCTCCGCCCGCAACTCTGTCGCCTCTCCGGACCCGCCGACGTTGGCCGCCGCCGCCGCCATAATGGAGGCTTTGGCCGCCGTAATGGCCTCCCGCTTGGAGGACTGCTTTCGCTTGAAGGCCACAGCGCGGATCGCGGCCTCCACGACCTCCGCAAACTGGGCCTTCTTCTCTTCGACAGTGGGACGCACCTCTCCCGGGGCCTCCGAGTCGTCGGAGTCGAGAGCAGGCGGAAGAGTAGAGGGAGCCCTACGACCGCTCCCTCCAGGGCGACGCCCCTCCTCCACCAAACTTCACCACCCTTGGTTGGCTGGTAGAGAATGCCATTAGCAAGTCCGCCAAAGTACGTTTGTGTATGAAGTTTAAAAAATACTTATATTTATCTAAACTTACGGTGTTGGGAATTGTGAACGCAACCTTTTGTCTATTAGCATTTTATACTTCAAGCAACCATTTTTTTTTCTGTGCGTGATATCGATTAAAAGCCTTTTTGCATTTTCTTCCAAAGATCTTCTTTATTTATTCCTGTTACCTTCTACAGTTAAATATAAAAACAGATAAAATAACTATGTTATGTTGACATAGTTCTTTTATCTGTTTTATTTTTTTAAACATTCTTTTTGTATTAAGAATCATTGCATGGGTTACAAAAACACTTTATTTCTTTCTTTTTTATGCACTTAACATTTACACATGTACATATGTATGTACGTATAAGAGGGTCGATCGTAATTAATCTGACAGTTCGACGATAAACTCTATAATTTTCCTCAATCCCAAAATAGAGACTACAATTGTGATATTATTGATAAGATAATAATAAGAGATAACATTTGCTTATTTAATAAAACTAATTAGCAGATTCTAAATTTAGATTCTTTACAGATAATTTAAATTAAGAATCTGGTAACCAGTGTTTGAACTAAGCAAATCTATACTAATATTATAAAGCTGAAGAGTTTGTTTGTTTGTTTGAACGCGCTAATCTCAGGAACTACTGGTTTGAATTGAAAAATTCTTTTTGGGTTGAATAGACCATTTATCGAGGAAGGCTTTCATCACGCTTAAACCAATAGGAGCGGAGCAGCGATAAAGAATGTTTTAAAATCGGGGATTCCACGGGGACGAAGTCGCGGGCAGCAGCTAGTGGTTAGATATTTTTTCACACACACGGCATCTGACGCCAGTGTTGGAAATAAATCTGCAAGGGTCAAGAGGGACTGGACGGTTTAATTTACACTACCTATAGAATGCATCATCAATGGTAGGACTAGCTATACATTCGAGGTGATGTTTACCAGTCGTGCCATAGTCTACTCGGGCCCCCGGTCCTGGCTTGTGGGACTTTCTGCAAGCCAGGCGGTACGTACGAGCCCCACGCGGCCTAAAGCCCGGCTTTTACTTACAACCTATTTATTAAGTAGGTAGATAGTTCATCAATGGTACAGAAATGGTTGCATTCCACACTCTAAATTCTTGAGGTTTCCTGCAAAAGTCAAAACGCGGCGGCGGCCTTTACTGACGCGAGGCCACGGGCGGTTGATATTTGCGAGGCCCGGGGCGAAAGACCTTTGTGAGGCCAACGCTGTTTTCAAAATTAATAAATAAGGATTTCTGATTTTTTGGTACTTGTCTTAATATACAGGGTTATTTGAAAAACACCAACAACCTCTTAAGAGGTCATTGTACTCATCATTATGCACAACTTTTACTATGGGAACAAACCTGAAATCGCGAAAAAAACGTCAGCTGTTCCCTACATTTATGTTCGTATAACTCGTCGAAATGCCGCAGTGACTCTTTCGAACAAATTCCGCAACCCTAGCAGACACTACATTGACAGCCAGCATTTAGAACTTTAAAAGCTATTCGTGGCACAGAGGGTTCTTTCTCAGTATGTAATGGATGGTTACTGGTTACACGTCGTTAGCTTTTGTAGCATATACATAGGTATTAGCTTAAAAAACAAACAACTTTCAGTAAACATGAAAAAACCCACGACGGTAAAAACATAATTGAAAAAGTATTAAAAATTAATAAAAACCCCCGACTTACAGAATTAATGTAACCCAAGAATATATTCTGTCGAGGGCTGCCATCACTATCTGCAAAACTAGTTCATTTAATGTTCAATTCTGTTTTTACTGTCGTTTTTTCCAAATTGTAAATTTTGCTTTTTTACAAACTTTTTAGAGAGAACTTTATTATTTGCAAAAACATATGTTTACTGCAGCGCCTCCTCGTGAGTTGTCACCCTAATACATATCTAAGAACTCAATGCATCAATCAAATCCGAACCCATCACTGAAAACCGCATGAAAATCGGACTAGAAGTACTGGAGATAAATGGGAACATTGGTTTGCACAAACAAACATCCTCTCACGCCAAACGCATACACTGTCTCCGTTCTGTCGTGATAAAAACCTCTATCGCTTTTTCTTCCTTAAAAATATGTCGGCGCATCGCTAATACGCCGTATTTAAAGTCTGCTGTCAGCTGTCACCGATGACAGCTTCTACTGTTAGGTGACAGTTACGTCAAATGTCAGACGTCAGAATAAGAGTGACAGATGTCACTCTAGCGGAGCGTCTGACGGGTGGTAGCACGGCGGCCATGTTGAAGAACACTTTTTGAACGAGAGCCGACCGTGCACCACGCGCTAGACGAATCGCTGATATTCTACGTCATCCTAGTGTGTAATGCGATTATCTTAGGGAATTTGATTATTAATAGACTTTTGCTAGAATATAGAACAGTTATTTTATGAATCAAGCTTTGTGAATGCAATTATAGTGATTTTGATAAAAACTCGAGTGTTCATTAAAATTTCGATTCCTTGCCCAAGTATCCACGACTGACCAACTATGGCGGACTCCGATGAAGGCCCTCCTGCGCCTATATCAGAAGTGGGATCCCACGGGCTGCGACCAGAAGAGACGAGATCATCGTTGGAAGACCATGGTGCCACAAAATTACTAAGCAACATGGAAGCACTACTCTCGCGAATGGTCTCAATGTCACAGATGCCTAGCACAAGTACAGCTGCCACCCAACTTTTGCAGTTCAACCCAGACGACAGTGATGCTGACATAGAAGGTTGGTGTAACGTTACCGAATTGATTGTGCAAAAAAGTGTTTAGAAGGAGTTGAGCTACTTATGGCTCTCACAAGTGCACTAAAGGGTCGCGCAGCCTCTTGCATAACTAGATTAAATCTAACTGAGTTGACTTGGCCGTTAGTAAAACAGTCTTTACTGGACAAGTTTTCAAAGCCGAAATTGCCGCAAGACCACTTTGATGATATATTGCGGTTCCAGATTGGAATAAAAGAAACTGCATCTGAATCTGCAATGCGGTTGTGGAATATGATTGAACGAATACCCAAGACTGACATGCCTGAAGAAGTAATTACTGGATTTGTGGTATCTGTGCTCTGCCAAAAAGACGGTGTTATACGTCGTGAGCTGAATGCTCATCTCATCAGTAGTAGATCTCAATTGTTTCGGATTCTAGGCGGTATTTCTTTGAAGCGGCGCCTCGAATCAGAGATGCAAGAAATAGAAGTGAAACGACCCCGTATGAGCGATACACGGTTCCCTGGAAAATGCCATTGGTGTGGATTATCTGGACACCGACAAGCTGATTGTAGGAAGAGACGTGAAAACGCCGGATCATCAGCACAAGCAGACGCCTCCAACTCTTCGCGTCTTGCTGATAAGACACCAGCTGTCACCTGCTATGTGTGCGGCAAGCAAGGGCATGTGGCGACAGTTTGCCCCGACAGAAAAACTGGTGGAGGCGCGGCAGTCAAGGAGGTCAACCTGTGTGGACAGCGCACCTCGAGGGGCATCCTGAATACTTCATCCGGTGAGCCCGTTTCGTTTTTGTTTGATAGTGGGTCGTCTTGTTCGCTCCTCAAAGAGAGTTTTTGCCGTAAATTTCCTGGTACTGTGTGCAATTCTCTTGTCTACCTAACTGGGATCGGAGGTGATGATGTTAGGTGTGACACTCAAATTTTAGATGAAGTAAAAGTAGATGAAATAACTCAGACCTTACTTTTTCATGTAGTACCGGATTCTTGCCTATCGGAACCTGTCATAATAGGTAGGGATTTCTTAGAAAATGATATTGGCGTTCAAATAGATCAAGATCAGCTCAAATTCTTTTCTAAGAAACAGTCTAATTCTTGTGAGTTGCAACCGAGCAAAATAACTTCCGATTCAATTGACACTGATCTTGAAGGTGAAGATAGGGAATCTTTAGTGAAACTGCTCAACAAATATGCTCAATATTTCATAGAAGGAGTCCCAACTAGAAAGGTTAATACTGGTATGTTAGAAATTAATCTAGTTGACCCACACAAAATTGTTCAAAGATGTCCTTATAGATTAGCGCCACCAGAAAAGCAAATTGTAAGAGAAAAGATTCAGGAACTTTTAGCTGCCGGGATTATAAGAGAGAGTACTTCACCTTTCGCTAGTCCGATACTCCTAGTTAAGAAAAAGGATAATACAGATAGGATGTGCGTCGATTTTCGGGAACTTAACTCTAATACTCGACCCGAACACTATCCATTGCCGCGTATAGATGATCAAATAGACCAACTTACAGGTGCCCAATTCTTCACTTCCCTCGATATGGCCTCTGGTTTTCACCAAATTCCTGTTCACCCTGATTCAGTACAGAAGACAGCATTTGTAACGCCAGAGGGCCAATACGAGTACTTAGCCATGCCGTTCGGTTTGCGCAATTCCCCATCTGTATATCAGAGATGTATAACGAAAGCACTATGTCACCTTAAGAATAAACCCCTGGTGTATATGGACGATATTCTCTGTCACTCTAAAAGCGTTCGCGAAGGCCTGGAGCAGTTACATGAAGTTCTGGGTGCGTTATCTGAGGCAGGATTTTCACTCAACTTAAAAAAAAAATGCAAATTTCTTAAATCAAAAATTGATTATCTGGGATACTCGCTTCAAAGCGGTGAAGTGAGGCCCAACCCTCGTAAAATACAGGCCCTGGTAGATGCTCCACCCCCAAAAACAGCCACACAAGTCTGGCAATTCCTTGGTTTGGCCTCTTATTTCCGCAAGTTTATACCTGGTTTTAGTCACACAGTCGGCCCATTGTATCCGCTAACGAAACTTAAGGGCCCCATTAAATGGACTGACAAATGCGAGGACATACGCAGGGCAATTATTGGCACACTAACATCTGAACCAGTCTTAACCATTTTTGATCCCGAGCTGCCAGTCGAGTTACATACCGATGCCAGCTCCGAAGGCTATGGCGCAATCCTCATTCAAAAAAGAGATAATTTACCTCACGTTATAGAATATTTTAGCCAACGCACAAGTGATACAGAGTCCCGCTACCACTCATACGAACTGGAGACGCTGGCAGTCGTACGAGCGGTAGAGCACTTTCGTCATTACCTTTACGGGCGACACTTCACGGTCTTCACTGATTGCAACTCGCTAAAAGCATCTAAATCAAAAGTAGACCTGACACCACGTGTTCATCGCTGGTGGGCTATCCTTCAGGCATACGATTTTGAAATCGTATATCATGAAGGCCGTGGAATGGAGCACGCAGACTATCTCTCTAGAAATCCCCAACCCGATACTAATTTAGTTTCCTCAACATCTTCTGTCAAAGGACGAAAAGATGTCAAATTCGTAGAACTGCATAAAGGTTGGCTTTCGGTAGAACAAAAAAGAGATTCTGAAGTACAAGATCTGATATGTAAACACCATAATAATGATTTCCCCGAATCCGTGGCAGAAACGTATGACGTCAGAGACGGTACCTTGTATAGGAAAATTGCTCGGAACAAAATTGTATCATGGTTGCCCGTTGTCCCTCGCTCGTTGATTTGGACTTTAATTAGTCACATTCATAGCGAACTACAACACTTAGGATACGACAAAACGCTAGACAAAATTTATGAACAGTATTGGTTTCCCCAGATGTCCAAATGTGTTAAGAAATTTATAGAAAGCTGTATTATATGTAAGGCATCAAAAGGCCCTTCCGGAGCTCAAGCTGTTCAGCTCCACTCCATTCCAAAAGTGTCTTTGCCCTGGCACACCATTCACATTGATTTTACTGGTAAGCTTAGTGGCAAAAGCGACCGAAAAGAGTACTGCTCGGTAATTATCGACGCGTTTACAAAATACGTATTACTAGAACACACCTATTCGTTAGATGCAACTTGTGCTGTGCAGGCCGTAAAAAAGGCAGTATCTCTTTTTGGTGCACCGAGACGTATAATTGCTGATCAAGGCCGTTGCTATGTAAGTGCAGAATTTAAGAATTTCTGCACCGAGCATAAAATCGACTTGCACTTTATAGCAACTGGTTCTGCTAGGGCTAACGGACAAGTCGAGCGTATTATGCGAACGCTCAAGAGTCTGCTCACGATTGTTGAGAATGACCCTAACAAAACCTGGCGGGAAGAACTCGGCTATGTCCAGTTAGCGTTAAACAGCACTAAATCAACCGTAACTAAATACTCACCGACCGAGTTGATGATAGGAATTCGTGCACAATCATTAGGACTATCTAAAATAGGTATTTCCGATTACGAAGAGTCAAACCGTCTAGATTTAGAGTCTGTACGAGATGATGCTTCACAAAATATTCGGAAAGCAGCTGCAGCCGACGCTGAACGATTCAATAAAGGTCGAACGATAATTAAACCATTCTCAGTAGGAGACTTCGTATTTATAAAAAGTAGCGAGCGAAATCAGACGAAGCTTGATAGGAAGTTCAAAGGGCCGTTCGTTATCACTGCGATTTTAGACAATGACCGCTATGAGCTTAAGACAGTTAGTGGTGTCGGTTCCAGACGTACTTACAAGTATGCACATGAGTATTTGCGCGCAGTACCTAAGGGACATGAGGGTTTATTAGAAGTAACTAGTAGTCTATTGAATGAAACGGAGGCTGAGACGGCGCCAGAAGAGGTACACGAGAGTACTAGTAGAGAAAGTACACACTCATTACATAACGATGACACCTTGACTCTCGAATCCAACACCGATACTGCTGGCTCAGATACTTTAACTGCGGGTTCTGATACTCTAAGTGTACTCTCGGATGACGAAACGTCCCAACTACACGAAGTAGAAGTCGAAATCCATAACAATTAGGTATGTACGAGACTTGTGTAATTCTTTTGTGTATCATGTGTGCCGGTGGACGGAATGTGCCGTCCGGTCCATGCCATACTGGCTGGTCGAAGGGACGCACACTTCCTGTCTAGTCCATTTTTATTTGATTGGTCGAAAGGACAGTGTCGTCCGGTCCATCCGTGATGGTCGCAGGGACACACCCGTCCGGTCCAAAACCTGTATTTTAGCGATTGGTCGAAAGGACAGTGTCGTCCGGTCCATCCGCGATGGTCGCAGGGACACACCCGTCCGGTCCAAAACCTGTATTTTAGCGATTGGTCGAAAGGACAGTGTCGTCCGGTCCATCCGCGATGGTCGCAGGGACACACCCGTCCGGTCCAAAACCTGTATTTCGATGGCTCCTAAGTATACTGAGTCAACTAACAAATTTTGAGAAATGCACTTTTTAGTATATTAACAACAATTAAATCATTTCCTATCTACCCGTAAAAAAATAAAATTCATATCTCTATAAATAACTAAGAAAAAATAGCGTATACTGGATCAAGTATACTAATTTATTTATTTTGCACGCAGTACACTGAGTCAAGTGCATGCTACCAATATACGCGGGACGCGAATTCGCGAAAGTTGAAACTGACTCAGTATACGTCGAAACAGCGTGGTGTGCGGATGTAATTATGAGCTTTTTGTTATCAAGAAATAGTTGATTTTCTTGTATTATGATGTTTTATGTCCTACAACGTGTTGAAAGAAATGTTATAAAAAAATGTTCGAGGAGACTAGATCAAAGACTGATGACACAAAACGTAGTGTACCTACTTGATTATGTTGCAAGTTTTCCGCCTGTGGAATCGCTTCATACTCGTAAAGATTCCAATAAAAAGTATTTTGCCGGATCTCTATCGTTCCCTAAAATGTTTAGATGATTCTGATCAGATAACTGCAGTCAGATCGGAACAGAATAGTTTTTTTTAATGTATATAGAAAGTTATAAATACAAAATATAAATTAGTCATCGTTTTCTGATTGTTGGTCACACAAAAACGAGGGAGGTAGTATGTATGCAGTAATAGAAAAACAGACAGAAAGAAAGATAGAAAGAAAGACAGACAGTAATAGAAAGAAAAAATACTACATATACCTGCTCAATTGTACATGGCGTTTCAATTTGCTAAAAAAAAAAAATTAAAAAAATTAAAAACACACCTGCCATGTCAAAAAGTATATAATATTTTTGTTGCATTCGGGGAACCTGTAAGGAACTATTTAAAGGAACCGTCCCCCAACTGTTATGAAAAGATTATTATCTATCTTGTTTTTAATTTTTTAGTTAATTTTTGACATGGCAGGAGTGTTTTTTTTAATTTTTAATTGTTTTTTTTTTCATTTTGTACCTTTTTTGCTATGTACTAAGCAAGCTTTAGACTATGAAAGTATACGTAGTCTTATTTTCATGAAAACTAAATATTGTCGTTTTTATTAACAAACTTTTTATTTTGGTAGTCCTGTTAACCTTTTGACCGCTTGTGTCGCTTTTATGCGACACATATTATATTATTTTATTTTCACTAACCCGGGATAAATCAACACATCTAACGATACCACATACATTGATATCGTGTTATAAAAAAAAATCACAAACATACATACAAAAACCCTGAAAACATTACACTCCTTTTTTGGGCAGTCGTGGAAAAACCGACGATAAACCTTATAAGGTCATCAAAGTCTCTCAAGATATTGTAATGGATCTCAAAACAATGCTTAAAAAGATGCAATGGAATAAGTCACTGAAATAGAAATTGAGAAAATCCTTACAAATGATTGTATAAAATTAGTTATGTAATGTGCTAATTAATAAATCTAAAGTAACACGTAATCAAACTGTCCCTAATATAGATTTAAGTGATCTTCGCTCAGCTTACCACAATCCTAATAGATAAAAATTAACACATAGATTTAATGGACATGTGCAACAAATTCGTGATACCTAAGGAATATCACTTGTTTTTGAATAACTAAAAATATAATTTGTCTTTTTTCTTTTTCTAGATATTGTTTTTTAGTACGTAACTATTAAGTACTGTCCTCAGACCTAAGGTAAATTTGGAGAATTTTACTCTCAGCAATAAATACTAAGTGTAAGGATATTAAGAATTGTATACTTACTGTGATTTTCTTTAAAGTAATTAAGAGTGATTACTAGTCCTAAATTATTGCGATTTCAAATAATTAACAAATAATCCTCATATTTTACAGAAATGTGCAATTGATACAATCAATATTTTGTATTTTTGTTATCTAAGACTAGACCTACCTAAGCCTTTGTATTTATGTCTAGTATTGTTGATTTTTGTTAATTTTATAGATATCCTAAAGTTATGTTAATGTTACCAATAGAATTTCGAGATCTTTTTAATTAAAATATTGAAAGTTAAAAGCGGTTTTGATTATTTTAACTATCTTGTACCACACTTGACTCAATTTACGGATGGTTCACTTTTAAAATAATATCCACGTATAATGAGTCAACTTATTATATTTTAACAAAATATAAGTTCATGAAAGGTATTATAATATGTAAAAAATCCAATAAGTAAATAAAAACAGTTTTTGCCACACTTATTAAGTAATTTCTCCCCAAAACGTAGATTAAATAATGCGACGTATAAAAATATAAGTGGTAGTTGATCCATTTTTAATAAAGAAATAATCGCCGTATACTAGTATATCTACATTATCTCATAAATTAATAAAATAATATGAAATTTGTTATGTACAGATGATAGGGTTTATTATATTTAACTCACTATGATTACTTATTTTTTCTTGGTTGTATTAACAATTTAAATATAACCATTCGCTCTTCTTATCGCCCTCCTGTAAAGTTATTAGAAGTACAGTTGACTCAGTATACTTAGGAGCCGTCGATTTGAGCGATTGGTCGAAAGGACAGTGTCGTCCGGTCCATCCGCGATGGTCGCAAGGACACACCCGTCCGGTCCAAAACTTGTATTTGAGTGATTGGTCGAAGGGACAGTGTAGTCCGGGCTACCTATTACATCAGGGTCAGTCGTAAGGATACACCCGTCCGGTCCAAGTTTATATGCAATTGAATGGTGATAGCAATGTCAAAGCCAAAACTTATTCTGGTTGTCAGGTTGGACGAGCATATGTTTGAAGTTGCGTAACGTTGTTTCAGGATTGCATCCAGGTACGCCCGAGGACGGTCGCTAGTCAGTTTGGCCGTGTCGGCGCATCGCTAATACGCCGTATTTAAAGTCTGCTGTCAGCTGTCACCGATGACAGCTTCTACTGTTAGGTGACAGTTACGTCAAATGTCAGACGTCAGAATAAGAGTGACAGATGTCACTCTAGCGGAGCGTCTGACGGGTGGTAGCACGGCGGCCATGTTGAAGAACACTTTTTGAACGAGAGCCGACCGTGCACCACGCGCTAGACGAATCGCTGATATTCTACGTCATCCTAGTGTGTAATGCGATTATCTTAGGGAATTTGATTATTAATAGACTTTTGCTAGAATATAGAACAGTTATTTTATGAATCAAGCTTTGTGAATGCAATTATAGTGATTTTGATAAAAACTCGAGTGTTCATTAAAATTTCGATTCCTTGCCCAAGTATCCACGACTGACCAACTATGGCGGACTCCGATGAAGGCCCTCCTGCGCCTATAAATACAAAACAATAATGACAAACTGAAACAAGTAATGGCAGTTTGGTAAATATAAACACTATTTATGTTCATAATAACTACATATATTGTTTTAAGATTAAGTACGTACAAGTATTATTATCATAGATTATTATTATTATTATCAAGAAGGTATTGAACTATCTGAGGGCAAGAAAAATGCTGCCACAGCACCACCTGAAATTAGGAAAAAAAAAACGTATTATAACTGAAACTATTCTACCTAAATTGTTAATTTAGTGGTTAGTATATATAGTGCAAATGTGCACAGGGACGCTGTTTCACACCTCTCCTCTGGAGTAAGGAGATTTATAACAATAGGGTAGTTAACTAAAAAAATCTAATTAGTCCGTCTGATAGATCTCCAAAAAATATTGGACACGTATTTTTTCTTTTTTCACGTAAACAAAAAATGAAGACGATACAGTGCGTTGAAAACTCGTGTGACGTCACTACTCGTTACAGTTTTTACCGAGCCGTGACGTCACAAGCCCCCACTCCTGATCTTTAATGCTTTGTATTTTCGTCAGTTTTTATAGATTTGATAAAGGAAAAAATACGTGTCCAATATTTTTCTATAATCTAATTGACGGACTAAACATAATCATATATTTTTTACTCAGGAAACATCCCTATTACTCACTAAATCTAAACCAGCTAGGCACCATCCACTCGAGTAAACAAAACAAAAAAACATCTGGATGTAAAGATGCAATGATATAATTTGAGTAAATCCTCTTTGATGGGGATGGCACAACACATTTTCTGAATCGACTTCCAAAAAAGGAGGAGGCTCATAACTCTTTTTACATGGGGTACCAATTTTGATGATTATTTTTTATAGTATTCGAAAGCTGGTGTTTGTCGTGTAGTCGCATTTAAATTTCAAATCTGACGACTAATATTTGAGTTATCCCTAATAATGCGTGGCTTCGACTACATTGATGATGTTCTCATTCACTCTTGTCGATGTAAAATGAAACAATAAAATTGTATACGATAGTTTGGAAAATCATCTTAGTACTTCAAGGGGGACTGCCTTGAAATACTTAGATGATCTTCCAAACCTTTTCTTTCTAGTTTCTAGTTGATGAAGAACGGAGATAGGAAACGGAACTCATCAAAAACAGATAGCGAATCTTCCGAGATTGCTGAAATCGCGTGTTTGTTTATTGTCTACACTAATTTATACCACGTACGCTGTGATGAGTACGTTAAGCTGGGGGTTAGCTAACCACTAAAAATTGGAAAGTAAAATAAAAAAATACAAAAAAAAAAGCAACTACAACCGCCTTAAACCAAAAACACAAGTACAAAATAACTTTAATTTCGGAAGTCGTTCAAAAAAGGAAGAAACGACCATAAATACCGAATTCCGAAATTAAAGTTTTTTTTTATACTTTTCATGTTTTTTTTTTGTTTAGAAGTCGGGAAGTCGGTTTTATTTTTATTTTTATGTAAAAAATACTTTTTGTAAAAAAGTTTTGTTATTATATTCTCTTCGGTGTTGACATGACAGAGTACAGCATGACTGTTGAGTCTACACTATCCTTCTCTTGGGACTATCATATTATATTTTCTCATTACAACAGTACGGTAAAGAAGTATAAAAAATGAATGGAGTGATTGTGCTTATGGCATTTTAAGTGCATAGAAATTATGAAGAAAACATCTCCCAAGTCCGCATTCATAATTTCTTTTCGAAAGAACCCAAGACGCTGCTGAAATATACTCACATATTCGGGTATACTTATGTAAGTAAATTTATTTCCGTATGTTCCCTCCGCCACACATTTATGACAATGATTATCACTAAGATGAGATTGCGACTAGATTTTGAATATAGATTAGGTACCTATAATTATTCACTACGGGAACAGTGGCCGTACTACGAAGTGCCAATGCTATCATGATTCAGTGTGAGGGAAAGGGATAGTGCTATTCGTCTTGTGAAACTCCGTCTCTCTCTGACACAGGAAGCATGATGGCTTTAAGACGTCATGGCTGCTGTTTAGGCCTTCTTGCCATACTTTTGACCTGATTATACTTACTGAGAACTATCCCAGCGCCTGAATACAAAGCTGCTGAGCAGTGGTCCGTCATGGCACCGCTCAGTATGTTGGTGCCAGCGAACGCGCTCAGTCGAGCCACCATCATCCCGAGGCAGGCTACCATACCCCTGAAAATAAGAACTATGATCAAATTTCATGAGCATTTTAGACTATGCCCATCAACTACCAGCACAGACTGGTTTCAGAGGTCTCTCAGCCATCGACTTGCACGCTCTAAACCAAGTGATTGAGAAGTGTACAGAATTTAAAACACTTGAATTAGTTCGTAAGAGTCACCTCGGCCCTGGAACGCCACGGGTATTAGGGGGAACACGAGTGGGTTTTATTCAGTCAGAGTTTGACACTCGCTTCTGCACGAAGCGGAAGAAGTCATTATTTGAATGTTCCGAGAAGTGATTCGATGACTTCCCATCCAGAAAAAAAAACGTCTGTAGACTTGAGTATGATTTTATTTATAGAATAGTTTTAATTTCAACTCGATACCTCCACGCGTTCCCGAGATAAAGGGTCGTCTAATTATTATTTTCTATAGGTGGGAAACGATATCCGAAAATGGGTAAGAATTTTATTTTATAACTAGCTTCTGCCAGCGACTTCGTCCGCGTGGAATAGTTACTTTACCCCCGATTTTGAAACTCTCAGCCCGATCGGTTTAAAATTGACAAAAGATAGACATGCTGTTTCGGGATGTTTTTTAGATAATTTTATGTAGATGACTTCTTCCGTTTTCCCAAAATTTTCCTCCACTGCTCTGCTCCTATTGATTGTAGCGTGATGAAAAGTATACTATAACCTGCCCAGGAGTATGAAGAATAATCGCACCAAGTTTCGTTAAAATCGGTCGAGTAGTTTTTGTTTCTATAAAGAACATACAGACAGACAGACAGACAGACAGACAGAAAGACAGACAGACAGACAAAAATTTTACTGATTGCATTTTTGGCACCAGTATCGATCACTAATCACCCCCTGATAGTTATTTTGAAAATATATTCCTTGTACAAAATTGACCTCTCTACAGATTTATTATAAGTATAGAAGATATAATACCTACTAAATATATTTTAAAGGTTTTTTTGTCTGTTTTCTTCGTTAGATGTCTAGACTTCACACCAAACAGTTAATATACATAAATTTATACATTGTTTTATGGCAGTGTGAATTGTATTGTTTAATGCTGTCTAAAATAAATGCATTAATAATAAGTAAACAAGATTGGTGACTTAAATGAAGGTCAGTGTTGTCACATTGCAATTACATATTATTATCGTAAACGGATTTAAATCAGTCATATAATTTATCTGTAGTAGATCATACAAGTACTCTTGAAAGTCAGGAATTAAAAGAAAACATGAACCTTCTGATTAATTTCTATGAAAATACTTAGCAGCTGAGCTGAGTATTTTACTGCAAATCTAGGTTTGTGATCTATTAATAAGCAGTGGCTTTTAAATTTGACGGTTTTTTTTTAAATTAATTAGCATTGTCTGATCTTTGACCTTTTTTAAAAGATGGGAAATCATTAAATTACTTCTTTCACCACTGTTCTCAAAACGGTGAAGGAAAACATCAGTGAGGAAACCGGCATGTCCTAGAACGAAAAATTCGAAGACATGTGACATTCACCCACTGGGCCCGCGTGGAATGGGCCGTAATCCACGGCCCATTCCCTCTCCTAGAGAGGAGGCCTGTGTCCCAGCAGTGGGAATGGTAAAAATGCTGATTATGCTTATACTTATATATTACTTCTCCCGCTCTGGGCGGAGCGGAAGGGAGTGTCAGACTCTTACTGACTAAAACCCACCCGTGATCCTCCTAGTGCCCGCCGCATTCCAGGGCCGCGGTACCTCAATTTTTTAAAACGGTCCAGTGGTTTTTGAGTTTATAATCTTTATAATCCTAATTCGTACTAATATTTTAATATAACAATTTGAAGCAGTCTAGTCTTCATTTTGATAAATCTTTCTTTTCTAAAGGTCAAAATGGTTGTTGTTTTAAAGTATACTCTGACCGTTTTTGGTGGTACGAGTATTGTATCTAAGAAAGGATATTCCATAAAGAAAACGCTCAAAGATGCCTATGTTTTTAACCTACTTTAAAATTTTGGACACGGGCCTCGGCTTAGCGGGGTCATTGAGGGGGGGGCAGCAAGGGACAGGCTGGGTCAGATTGATATTATTTAGGGCATTTAACGCTAATGGCTCAGCGCCGCGGGCTGGCTCGTTAGGCAAGTCGGGGAGAGACTAAGACTTTATTGAGTGCTTTTTATCTAATATAAGCGTGCACTGTCTAAAATATCGGGATTTTAAGTAGTATAGTTTTTTTAATGAGAATACCAACTACAGATATCCAGTGGCTGAATGACGTGATTACTTAGAATTATTACAAAAATGGACTTTCATCGTTATTGCAGTGGACCCTTCAAATGTTAACATGCGTGAAGATGCTTACCTGTAAGAAGTGGGATACAGATCCACGAAGTAGGAGGAGATGATTCCGAAGACCATGGCCGTGGTGAGGAACACGTAGAAGAGGACCAGCCCCGAGATGGCTTCGCCGGTGTTGTCGATGCTGACGCCCGCAGCCGCTGCTATCACCAGGATTATGATCGTCAGCGGCTGTGGGAGAACACCTTATTAATAAAAAACTGGGCAAGCGCGATCCACACCCGCGCACTGGGGGTTTCGATTGAGTCTTGATTTGTTCCGAGTACCTATATATTTTGTACGGAAGTTTAAAAGTTTTAGGAAAAACTTTTTACAAAAAATACAACCGACTTCTAAACAAAAAAACCAAAAAGTTTAAAATAACTTTAATTTCGGAACTCGGTGTTCTTGGTTGCTTTTTTGTTGTTGAACACACCGACTTCCGAAATTAAAGTTATTTTAAACTTTTTGGTTTTTTTGTTTAGAAGTCGGTTTTATTTTTTGTAAAAAGTTTTTTTATTTTTCACCTTTTAGTGGTTCACTCCCAGCTAAACATACCCATCACAGCGTACGTGGTATAAATTGATGTAAACAATAAACAAACATGCGATTTCAGCTATCCCGACAGATTTGCTACCATTTATTGAAATTAACAAAAAAACCGCTTGCTCCATTTCGACAAAATTTTCATGGGACCATTTCGGAAGTATACCCTTTCCAACAAAAAAAGAATTTTTCAAATCGGTTGGCAAGCGACGGAGTTATGCGCGAACAAACATTAAAAAAAAATACAAGCATCCGAATTGAGAACCTCCTCCTTTTTTAGAAGTCGGTTAAAAATCAGAATATATCATGTAAGATTGAAAGACAAACTTAATTTTTTTGTTGAACAAGATGTTCCTCCATACATTGATGTCGGTCAAGTGTTCAACGGAAAATATAAGTTTGTAATCGGTAAATATGTTTTCAATTAAGGTAGATCTTTGTTTTGAGTTGGCAGTTCTCTGCAACGCTCCCAAAGACACAATACAGTGTCCCAACATTAGTGAAAGGTCTTTTTTTTAGTGATTACAGATTGCACTACATATAAAACTAATTCCCCCACCGCGTCTGTCTGTTCGTGATAAACTCAAAATATGCTGAATAACTTTTCATGCGGTTTTCACCAACAGATGGGGTTATTTATGAGGAAGGTTTGAGTGTATATTTTTTTAAGTTTTTTTTTTTAATTGGCTGATTGTTGTCCAAGTTATCAAAACATTGTCACGATGCTTATAAATAATGTACTACATATGAATAGTACCTACTCATCAATACGCACTAAAAACTTCGCGAAGCTATATGTCTACGTATTGTGACCTAATTATAATGTCTACGAGTATTATAATTAGGTCACAATAACCTGTTTTCGTTCAAATTAATCAATCAAAACACTGGTAGAATCGAAAGATGATGACATTCGTATCATGGCATTAATCCTTATCTAACTAAATAGTTTAATAATCAACGTTGATTTATATACATGTAAATTCCTAAAATCGGACCTTTCGTTGAAAAGTTACGAAGGTTTTAAGAAAAATACCGCTGTGTGACCGAACCGATTTTTTTAAAACTAAAAGAAAGAAAGAAGAAAGAAAAATGTTTATTTAGGACTCGCACAAAACAGATTAAAAAAAAAAAACATAATTAAAAGCTTAATATTAGATTTAAACTGTGCGAGGCCAAAAAGGTCCCTATCTCAGCATATGCTGCGATATTTAATCAATTGATAAATTACACAGCGCTGGTGTTCTGATAGGGCCTGTGATGCCACGGATACACTCACAGGATACATACTTATCCCCACCGAATGTGTCTCCACGTTGTCGTCGTGGTGGGGCTTGAGCGTCCCAATGATCTTGCGAGCTTTCCCGGTAGAGCTACTCATGCCGGAAGGTCGCAAGTGAGGGATCAGACCAAGAGAGACACACGCTTGCTCACTGCTCTCTGGTACGCGTCTGATCATCAGACGTGACTGTGGGAGCAGCGAGCAGGAGGAGAGGTGAGGTGAGGGGAGTGGGCCCTGAGAAGGGGCGGAGCGAATAGGGACCGCACCCTTGAAAAGGCACAAAAAATGAAAAAAGATCTTTGGAAAATGAGTCCCCAGGTGGGTCCCGACTGCTCAGCCGTCGGGGAATCCCACCCCGCTTCGGCGGGCTGCCCTCCGTACTCTGGGGTGGGCAACAAAGACCTTCCGCTTGCCAGTGGCAACAAGAGCCGAGGAGGCTCCGAGTCATCGTCGTCATCCGGATCCGCCTCCTTTAAGGAGCTGATGGCGCACGAGTTTGAAGAGGAGGGTTCGCCTGAGCGCCGGGGTGGTGCGGAGTCGGATTTCGGCTCCGCGCCAGACCTAGTAACGGTCAGCTCGGCGGGCTCTGAAGACGGACGAGGGGGGGCTGCTGCGGAGAACGTCAAGTTCTTCCGCAAGCGGCCCAGACGGGAGGATGACCAGGAGTCGTCCTCCGAGGGCGAGTTTGCCTCCGCCCGCAAGATCCCCACCGCAAGGCGGGGCAGGGGCAGTGAGGCAGGGAGGGGGCTGGCTCCCTCTACCCGGGAGGCGGGGCGTCGGGCCGAGAGGTTGGTGGAGGAGGGGCGCCGCCCTGGAGGGAGCGGTCGTGGGGCTCCCTCTACTCTTCCGCCTCCTCTCGACTCTGACGACTCAGAGTCACCGGGAGAGGTACCTCCCGCTGTTGAGGAGCAGAGAGCTCAAAAATTTGAGGAGGTGGTGGAGGCCGCGATTCGCGCTGTGGCCTTCAAAAGGAAGCAGTCCTCCAAGCGGGAGGCCATCGGCGCGGCCAAAGCCTCCATCCTGGCGGCAGCGGCGGCTAACGTCGGAAGGCCTGAATCTAAGGAGGCGTCAGAGCTGCGGGCGGAGGTCGCCCGCCTCGCGGTCATTACGGAGCGACTCGTTCGAGAGAATGAGTCGCTCCGGAGGGACCTGGCGGGGATGGCCAGAGCGGCCTCTGAGGAGCCGCAAGGGGGGCTGAGTCCGGCGCCTCTGGAGGGGAGCCTAGTGCTGAGCCAGGTGCGGAACCTGGTGCGGCAGGAGCTGGCTCCCTTCCGGAAGCAGTTCTCCACCCTGGAGGACATGGTCCGGCGCCCCCTAACAGCGGCGACACAGAAGGCCCCGGGCCGGCAGAAGGCGGCCTCTTACGCAGCCGCGGTGGCTGCTGGCCCGGCAACGTCCGGCCAGGCGGCGAAGGCCAAGGGAGGAGCCGCGCCAGTGCCTGTGGCGCCGGCACCTGCGACGCCGGCGACGACGAAGTCGGCCCCGGCGAAGAGGGGTGGGAGGAAGGCTGGAGGGGGGGCGGCTAAGGCTGCTGCGCCAGTGGCGCCGCAGCCGAGGGTCAGGAGGACCTTAACCGGTGCCCGCAAGCTCGAGCTCGCCGGAGCGGAGAGTGGCCCGTTCGCGGACGCCCTGGCCGAAAGGCTGAGGGCGGTCTTACCCGCAGACGAGGTCCGGGTGTCCAGGCCGACTAAGCGCATCGACATGCGCATAGTGGGCCTGGATGACTCCGTTACGGAGGAGGAAGTTGTGGCCGCCGTCGCCAGGACTGGGGGGTGCTCTGCCGAGCTCGTCAAGGCGGGCACCCTCCGGCCTGACAACACGGGCATGCAAACCCTTGTGGTGAGCTGCCCCGTGACGGCGGCCAGAACTGTGTCGGAGGGCCGAAGGCTCTTGGTGGGATGGGTGTCTGCGCGGGTAAAACTGCTGGAACCCAGGCCTCTGAGGTGCTACCGCTGCCATGTGGGCAACCACACGGGAGCTATGTGCCCCTCGGAGGTGGACCGCAGCGGTCTTTGTTTCCGCTGTGGTCAGCCCGGTCATCGGGCCGGCTCGTGTGAGGCCACGCCGCACTGCAGTGCATGTGCGGCTGCTGGCAAGCCGGCCGAGCACTGGGCTGGGGGAAGGGCCTGCGCGCCATCCGCCCCGACCAAGGGCAAGAGGTCCGCCGCCGCCACCGCCTCTGCCGCCGCCGCGGCTTCCGTCGCCGCTTCTGCCGCTTCTGCTGCGGGTGCTGCGACTCCCAACGCTCGGGAGGGGGGATCCCTTCTTTTCGCATAATGTTTTTTGTCCTAATATACTTCGGCATAACGATTTTGGCACAATTTGTTTTGGCATAATAATACTTTGGCATAATTTTTTTAGGCATACATTTTATGTTGGCATAATCATGTTAAAGACTAATTTGTTTTGGCATAAATTTGATTAGCATAACGTTAGTAGGCCTAATGACTATTAGCATAACGTTATTAGGCCTAAAGACTTGTAGCATAACGTTAGTAGGCCCCATACATAATTCTGAGCAAACCAATTAGTACCTGTAGCAATCAAATAATATTGTTGGTTATAAAATTAATATGCTGTGCAACAAAAGTTAGTCACAGAACCGAATTGCTGCAAAACCGACTTCACGTAGTCTTGTTTGTCCTACCCCTAGAGTGTTATTTAAAATCGCGTAGGCGCGTAGGGGCGAGGCGGCCCGCGGGCTGAGGAGCAGGCGGCTGCGAGCGAGCCGCCGCGGCTGAGGCTGGCCGGCGAAGCCGGCCAACAAGCCGAAGCTGTGGTGGTGAGCGAAAGCCGTCTGCGACGATTAGCACGCGTGGGGCCGCCGGAGGGCCGCAGCGCCGGAGCCGTCACAGAAACCCTGCCTGCTGCATGCTGCTTGCTTGCATGTTGCATGCTTGCTTGCATGCTGCATGCTTGCTTGCATGCTGCATGCTTGCTTGCATGCTGCATGCTTGCTTGCATGCTGCATACTTGCTTGCATGCTGTATGCTTGCAATGCTTGCTTCCTACAGCGAAAAAATACTCACAAAGTTATGCTTTAGAACTTTATGCTTAAAAAAGTTATGCTTTAGAACTTTATGCTTAATAAGTTTATGCTTTAAAATATTATGCCTAATCATTATTATGGTTACAGACATAATGCTTAAAAAAATTATGCATGAGCTGTTATGCGTAATTATATTATGCGAAAAAATAATTATGCCAAACAACATTATGCTAAGTTATATTAGGTCTTAAAATTTTATGCTAATGGATAGGGAACCTCGGGAGGGTGCTGAGATGGAGTGCCAGTAATGGTCCCATCTCGGCCTCCTCCAGAGACAAGTCGGCCGCTGTGCTGCTGCGCAGTGGCTGATGCCTGGGGACGGTGAGCGTGGGTGGCTCGCCGTCCGATACCAGGTTGAGTCGACGACGCGTTGTGTTCCACGCGCGCCGAAGGAGCCGTCAGCACCAAGGACGGGACCCCATAGGGTCGGTGCCTGCTAGGGTTGCGGGATTTGTTCGAAAGAGTTACCGCGGCCCTGGAACGCATAGGGCACAAGAAGGATCACGGGTGGGTTTTAGTCAGTAAAAGTCTGACACTCCCTACCGCTCCACCCAGGGCGGGAGGGGTCATTTGATGATTTCCCATCCAAAAAAAAAAAAAAAAAAAAGGATCCATACTTATTAAAAAGAAACAAATAAATACCAATGAAATAACTAGGAACAATTTAATTACCTACTTGGTAATTTTGATCATAACGTTTATTATTTAAAACGTTTTATAATAAAAAAACTTTTTACAAAAAAATACAACCGACTTCCACAAAAAATCAAAAAAGAACAAAATAACTTTAATTCGGAACTCGGTGTTTGTGGTTCCTTTTTCGTTTTTTGAACACCGACTTCCGAATTAAAGTTATTTTGTACTTTTTTGATTTTTTGTGGAAGTCGGTTGTATTTTTTTGTAAAATGTTTTTTTATTTTTCACTTTTTAGTGGTACCTACACCCCCTCCCCTCCCCCACCTAAACGAACCAATTACATTGGTGTAAAAAAATGCACTGCTCCAGTGCAGAATACTAAAAGGTCGTCAATGTAGACAATGTAGATATTTTTTTAGATTTTGGTTGATTTTTCAAAAACCGCTTGTTCATGGGACCATTTGGGAAGTATACCCTTTCCAACAAAAAAAGATTTTTTCAAATCGGGTGGCAAGCGACGGAGTTACGCGCGAACAAACAAAAAAAAAATACAAACATCCGCATTGAGAACCTCCTCCTTTTTTAGAAGTCGGTTAAAAAAGCTAGGACCGCCTCGAGGTTTCACCGATGTAGTTCCCGTTCCCGTGGGAACACGGGAATAGTGTAGCTTCAAGCTTAAATTGTGTTTGTTCCTAGTATTTACGTTATGGATATCACTGTATCCTTTAAATCGATTAATGTTTTTTTTTTTTATGTTTAGAATTATTTTATTAGTCTTGAAAATATTATTATAAACTTGATCTCAGTATGACACAGTAATGGCTTTTAATTGACATAATTAAAACTTGACGCATATAATTTGCTTTGGATATAAAGCATAGTAGCTCGTGATTATTCTTAATAAGAATGTAATAAAATAATTACTTAAACCAGTTAATTTGTCGAAGCATAAGTTTTATATAAAGATCGTATCTGGAAGTGGCTATGTAAAAGAGCTGTCAGCAAAAAAGACGGGGCCCCATAGGGTCAGTGGCCAGTGCCTACTAGGAAAAAAGCCCTGAAAGAGTCTGCTTTAAAAGTCACCGCGACCCTGGAACGCAAAGGGCGTTAGGAGGAACACGGATGTGTTTTAGTAAGTAAGAGTCTGACACTCCATTCCGCTCCGCTTAGAGCGGGAGAAGTCATTTGATGATTTCATATATAAAAAAATGGTGCCGTTCTGTAGATTCTGCATGTGAAAAAGACGTGAGTTTATTTGTTGCAAATGAGCGCTATCCTTTAGTTTCCCATGTGTTATGACTTCCTAGAATTTGGTCCTTAATAGTGACACTTTCGTATGGTGGGTTTGGTGGTATATAGGGTGTGTTTCTTTTTCAAAAACGCCCGGTTTTACCCCTTTTTATAAAAATAACGCAGACGGGGGAGTATGAAATTTGACTCATTTAAAGTTAATATGGAGAAGGATTCCCGAAAGCTGGTGTGTATTCTTTAAATAATTCTTAAAAAAATAATAAAATGTATACAGAAGAATAGTCAAGTTTCGATCACTACTTAGTTAATTTATTTATATTAAATTAATGCGATAGTAACTCTTATCTAGCACGCACGTGAGCTAGCACGCTTTTAAAACGCTCGCCCGCTATTTATTTATTTATTGGATATATTTATAGGATACTAGCTGACCCAGCAATCGTTGTTTTCCCATATAAAATAAAATAAAAAATGTTAGTGGTGGACAATCCTTATCACTAAGGGGTATCAAAAATAGATAGTAGCCGATTCACAGACCTACTGAACATGCATATAAAATTTCATAAAAATCGGTCAAGCCGTTTCTGAAAAGTATGCGAAAATTTTATATATAAGATTTTAAAACGTATTTTACAAATAGATATAGAATACGTAGAGCAAGTCCCTTTGGAATAATTCCCGACTTTCAGATTGGAATAATCGCCAGCAAAAACTACTCAAATAATTAAGTGACATTGAAAAACCGCTAAATGAATGATTTGGACCCATAACAGATACCGAAGCCCCAAATAACCTTTTTTGGATTTAGAACGTTGATATAATTCTATGTAAATCGATTCATAGTACTATGTAATTTAATGGCCGGTATTACCTAAGCCTAAATTACTTGTATACTTGTTACAAGGTGACCTACGAATATGGGATCAGTTGAGGTTGATAAACTAGATTTCATAATGAATTTGGAATTAATTTATTCCAAGATTTGATTTGCGTTAGTCAATACGACTATTTACCTACGCTATCTAGTGGAGGCGGTCTAAAACTCTGATTCTAAAAGTATAACAGTTGATTTTTCTAAAAAGTTGATTTTTACACGACTGCCCAAAAAAAGTAGTGTTACGTTTTCAGGGTTCATGTATGTATGTATATTTGTGAGTTTCTTTATTCGACAATAACTTCTTATCAGCTTAACCGATATCAATTTATGTGGTATCGTTAGAAGCGTTGAGTTATCTCGGATAACATAGGCTAGTGAACATTTTAAAAAATAAAAAGGGGGAGCTATGGTTCATAAATAAATAAAAAATGGTTTTCATGAATATTAGACTACATAATTATACTGTAATCGTCTGAAGCTTACAAAAAAGTAATGAAATAAAAAACAAATAATAAAAATTAAAAACTCACCTGCTATGTCAAAAAGTGAACTAAAGAATTAAAAGCAAGATAATAATCTTTTCATTGCAGTCGGGAGACGGTTCCTTTGAATAGTTGTTTACATGTCCCACGTCTGGAATGAAGAGTTTAGTTCACTTTTTGACATGGCAGGCGGGTATTTTTATTTTTTAATTATTTGTTATTTTTTTACGACTGTTTCTTTTAAAGTATCACTTGAGCCGGCAATGTCAAATCCTCAGATCAGACAATCTGATTTGAGGTCAAATCTAATTTCCAAACATAAACGCGTAAGTGAGTCGTTCTTAATTACAGAAATTGAATGTTGGCCCTTGATAATTGTGACTATGGCCATGACTGCCGAAACTGGTGATCAGCGCAATAGGGATGATTCCCGGATTAATTAGATAGATAGATAGATAGATAAAACATTTATTCAGTACAATACAAGAAGACACATCACAAAAGCAAAAACATAAATGATAAAAACAGAAAAAAAAGAAACAAGTAAATAAAAATGAGCAGAGGTACATAAAAAAAGAAAACGAGGAACACTAAGAATAAACTATTAAATAATCTGTGCTAAATAAGGAATTATTTAAAATACAATCTACCTCCGTCCTTAAAATAAAAAAGTTACAAGGCAAAATTCTTGTGCGGTTCGTGTCTTCAAATTGTACCGAATGGGAGTCCAGCTCAGCATGTGCCAGGCAGTCTACCTGACGCTGATATTCTGCTGGATCCCTGTGGCGCCTACGGACACCGAGCAGGTGCAGAACAGTTAAAAGTAGGAAGGTGTCAGTGTTGTTGAGTAATGATTTGGCATGGTGAGTTACAAGTAATTATTTGAGATTGATTTTAAATATTGTGTTTTGTTTATTTACGTGTATGTGTATGTGTATGTAATAACTGGCATTCATAATGGGAATAGAAATAAAATTAATATTAGTGGTGTGTAGGTATAACTGTGTTTAAACTATATGAAAAATAATTAAAATACTTCGCGGTGTGTGGCAGGGATCAAAATGATCGTAATAGTGTAAATGTGTTTGAAAATTATACTTAAATAAATAAAATACATTAAAAAATAGGCTTCAAACAAAATAAAATACATTAAAAAAAATAGGCTCCACCAACAATGATGTACATTTTTTTTTTTTTTTTAGTCCTGCAGCGGATAGCCGCTAACCTCAAATTATCGAAGTGTTCGAAATCGCTACGCCCCGTTCTTTCTGCGAATTGATAAGGAACTGTCGAAGCCGACTTCTGAAAGTATTTAATGTTTTACTATTTCTTATTGGCGGGGGAATATTGTTCCAACACTTGGACGCGGCGTATCTGAAACTGCCTCTGAAGGCGTCTGTCTTGTGTGGCTGAGAACAAAGTTGTTGGGAACACTGTCTGCTCGCGCATTCTCTTCTACCAGCGATCCAGTTCAGCTTGTCATGAAGATAGCTAGGTTGCTTGTACTTTATAACACCAAATAGTAGGCAAGCCAGGTGCAATTTACGGCGCGATTTCATTTTAAGAATGCAATGTTTATTTAAAAAAGGTGTTACATGTGTTCTTGGTGGGATTTTAAAACAGAATCGAGCGCAGGCATTCTGCACTCTTTGAATCAGTCGATCCGTTTTTGCCAGCAGTCGCGGGCCGATTACTGAATCCGCATAATTTAAATTTGATAGCACGAGTGATTCAACTAGTTGGATACGCAACTCCTCTGATAGATAAGGCCTTATTTTATAAAGGACCTTCAGCCGGTAAAAACACGTACGCACTGACGCTGCCACATGCGATTCGTATCTTAAGTCAGCGTCCATGTTCAGTCCCAGATTGCGTGCTTCACTAACTCGACTGACCGACTCACCCAGCAGGTTAACATTAAGTGTCGCAGGCACTGCACTGATTTGGCTCTTGGTTCCAAAAAGCATGTATTTTGTTTTGGTAGGGTTAAGAACCAAACCGTTGTTTTCAGCCCAACAAGTTATTCTATTGAGATCATCGTTCAGATCCTTTAACGCATTATCATAATCACTCGGCTTAAAAGAAATGTAAACTTGTACATCGTCAGCATAAATATGATATTTACAATGCTTCAGAGACTTGATAATGTCTGCACAATATAAAATGAAAATAACGGGACCCAGTATAGAGCCTTGCGGAACTCCCCTACTAATAGGGGTGAGTGACGAAGTAAAGGTTGAACCCTTGCTCAGCCGGATCTCCACGCGCTGCTGACGATTAGAGAGGTAACTACGAAACCAGTTTATTGTGTTTTGTTCAAAACCATAATAGCTCAGCTTTGAAAGAAACAGCTCCACATTGAGACAGTCGAAAGCCCGCGAGAAATCAAGCAGAACAAGTAGTGTACATAAGCCTTTATCCTGAGCTGCCAATATATTATCCGTGACATCCAAAAGTGCTGTGGCGGTACCACGCTGTTTCCGAAAGCCCGATTGCAGCTCAGGTAGTATTTCATTACTTTCTAGATATTGGGTCAACTGTTGGCAGACGGCCTTCTCGGCAATCTTGGATAGACACGGAAGAATACTGATGGGTCTGAGATCCTTTAGGTCTGTTGGATTCGCTTTTTTGGGTAACGGTCTGACGATTGCAATTTTCCAGATGTCAGGGAATGTTGCTGAGTCAATAGAGCTGTTCACAATATCGGTGATGGCTTTCAGTGTATGAGGGAGGCTTAACAAAAGCATGTTCAGGGTCACCTTATCACAACCTTCCGCATTCGATTTAAGTTCGCGAAAGTATTTCAGAACTTGAATTTCGGTTACTGGTTGCAATGCGAATGCAGTGCTATCATCCCTAAAGCGATGCGAATCGAAAAATAAACGTTGTTCAACATTGCAAACTGGATTACCGGGAACGCTCAAAAAGTGATTATTTATTCGGTCGGGGTCCCTGAACTGAGTAGGAAGGTCATCAATTTCTTGATTTGGAAGCACAGTATTTTTTAAATTCTTCCATAACCTTTTAGGATCTTTTATTTTATTATTAATATTAAAAGTAAAGTATGCTACTTTTTCTCTAAATGTTGAAATTAACACCAGAGATTTCAGTTGCTTGTAATATGCCCTTTTGGAATCCGACTTCGTTTTACGGTACCTGGCCAAAGCATCATTTCGTAGTTGCATCATAAGTTTGATGGTATCCGTAATCCAAGGGTATGACGGTTCCTTAATTAAGCATGTCTTAACCGGAGCGTGAACGTCGTAAATTGATAGAATGTTTTTATTTAATACTTCAACCATGTCATTTACATTAGGCAGGTGGCAAATGTTGTTCCAATTAGTACTCGTTAGGTCACTATCAAATATTTCTTTGTTTATTTGTTTGAGGGGTCTGTAAGTCACCATATGGGGTTTATATTTACTACGCTTAATATTGAATTCACAGACGATAAGCGAGTGACCATTCAATGAGCTAAAAGGCTCAACGGTCACCTTCTTATGATGGAGATTAGTACACACAAGGTCGATCAAGGTTTCGCTATGGTCTGTGAAATGGGTAGGCGAGCTTACTAGCTGTTTTAAGCTTAGGCTATTTAGAAATTCCCATATTTTCTTTGTTTGGCCGTTAGTATTTAGTAAGTCGACATTAAAGTCACCTAGCAGTAAGTAGTGGTCACATTTTACTAAGGAGCTAATGGAGTCAGTTAGGGCATCAAGAAAGAGGTCCAAGTCTGAGCGAGGAGGGCGATACGCTGTCCCAATAGCAATTTTAATACCATTTAGTGTTATGGTAATCCACATTTGTTCAATTGTCCCGTACCTTGGGTCATTTGGAGGGGGCCATGTACGAGCGGTCAGGCCGTGCTTAAGATAGAACCCCACGCCTCCCCCGCGTCCCCCGTGTACAGTTAACGGCCGCGGTGTGTGACGCAGGCGGTAACCAGGCACAGATGGCGCGCGCCCCTCCTCGCCGGTTCGTAGCCAAGTCTCGTTGACTGCCATCACATCGAAATCATTCATTACCACTGCTGCTATAAAATCATCGTGATTCGTTCCAAGGGACCCCGCGTTTAAAAAACCAACCTTGAGGCATTTTTCAAGCATAATTGTTTAATAAAATTGACAAACAAAAACCGAGAGTACTGTCAAGTGCATGAAATTTTGTTTTATTTTGAGCGTCGGTAAATGTACGGGTATAAAGAAGACAAACTGATATAAGTTGTTAGTTGAAATAGCAATCGCTAAGGGTAAATTGTCAATTAAAAAAACATTACTGTAAAACATAAGCATTGTAAATAATAAAAAGACGACATAATTAATTAAAATAACACTATTGTATAACTTAAACATTGTAAATAATAAAATAAAAAATTTGATTGTTAATAATTTTAAATTAATTAAGGTATATAAAGGCTTGCTAAATAAAATTGTAATTATTAATTGTGTATAATTATATGTATAATGTGTAAATAGGAATTGTGTATAAGTTTTAGCATAAAATAATTGCATAGTCGGAAAAAGACAATAAATACGTGTATATACCTGAAGTTTGCCAGCCATGTTTTTGTAAATATTATCTGTTATCGTTATAGAAATGTGGTAATTAGTTAATTGCCAAGAACACAATAATCTGAGTTTACTCCCATCCGGTAACACTGGAAACACACTGTCTTGAGATAATAATAGTGATTTAGTTTGTAACAATAATGAGGAAAAAAATAAAAAGTGTAAAACAAAATAATATACGGTTCCACCATGACATAAGAAGGAAAATAATATGCAGATATCAATAAAAACTTGAAAGCTTAACATAAGGAACAATAAAAAGATGTGTAGAAAATAATTGTATAAAGTTTGATTATGAAAAGGAAAAGCGTGGACACTAATCATGTTTACATTACGTGCTCGGAAACAATGCAAACTAGCCATCAGCCAAAAATCCTACTAATGTCGTTATCACATCTGATACGCATAGCTTTCTGGTTATCGTCCCTGCGGGCAAAGATTTTCCCATCCCGTGTCCATACATACTTCCATTTGTGCTGACTCCCTGCTTGACGAGCGTGATAAAATAACTGGCGGTTGGTCCGCGTTAAGCGCTCATTGATGTAAACACGGTGCGCCGCCGCCGCCGCCGGCCTAGTCAAGTCAAGGTCGCTTGAACTTAGACCGCGTCGCACTCGAGCCGCTCGCAGTAGTGAGTCACGCGTAGCTCGCCTTGCAAACCGCACGGATATGCTGCGCGGCCGCTGCGCTGCGGGGTTGGCAGAGATGGTGTTGTCGGACACTTCGGTACGATTCCGGAGCACAGATCCCAGGCGTTCAACGTGAACAATATCCCTTTCTTCTATAGGGACGCCAAGCTTAACGGAAAGTATCTTAACTATGTGTACGGCACTTTCATCCTTGCGTTCAGGAATCCCGGTTATTTCGATGTCGTTGAGCAGCAAGTCCTGATCTCGTTCGTTCAACTGGCATCTCAATTCTTCAATGGTAGCCTCTAGTGGATCCCTGTCCGGCTGCATTTTTTGCTCCAGCTTAATTTCTAGGGCACTGACTCGCGCTTCCATATTGTCCATTCGCTCGCTGGAAGCTTTCATGGAGTCTCTCAGCTGAGCCATTTCCGTCCGCAATTGCTGGAATTCTGTGTGCATCATGCGAAACTCCTTGCGCAGCTCTTCTTTGAACAACCGTAGTTCGTCCGCGAAATCAGGAGACAAATTAATGTTGGCGTCCAGTGCAGTGCAGTCCAAATTGCTAGTATCCATGAGCTCCTCAGAATGCTCATCTACTTGAGCAGCCCTAGAACGGACTGGCGTCTCTGCCTTATTGTCCCTGACTCGATTCTTGTCGCAGTCAGGGCAGCGCCAAGTTGATTTTATAAAACCAGTCCCTGGAAGGCAGACGCAAGCGCGATGGTAAAAGCCATTACACTGGCCGCATTTAGCGGCATCTATCGCTGCTAAAAATTTCGCGCAACCACCACACTTCGGTGCAGGCATGTTTCGTGCGTAATAGTAGTTATCGATCTGTTGATCGTTCCGTGTTATGTGGACAGATATCACGGTTTACAATATGTAGTTTGATGGGGTTTATGGCTAGTTATCACCATGTAACTTCACTGGGGTAAACAGACCATAAACAAACACTCGCCGATGGCACTCAGGGAAGCTTTAAACTTATTTCTACTTATATGATTTATTATTTTCTAATGTTCGGGTAGATTATTATCACTTTGTCTTTAGTTTTAAGTTTACACAGTAATAACTTATTGTACACTGAACTTTCGCACTGTATAACGATTTATGTGGTGAATTATTGTTCGATGTAACGTTCTGTATTACACTTTTTCTTATATAACGAGTTGTTTTATTTAAACAACTATTCGCAACAACAATGAGTACCGACCAACTTGGCGTCCGTGACGTCACTCCTCCACGTCAATTAGATAAAAAGTGGCTAAGTGCAAGTCAGTCTTGCGTGTTAAGGGTTCCGAACAAATCTCATTCTAATAGATTGAATGACTTCTAATAGATTTTCTTGTAATCGATGAAGACAGAAATATTTTTGCTTTTTTTTCAAACTTTTGGGCTTAGCAGTTTCGTAGACGGTCATTTCTTGAATAATTCATTTACAATGGTTCTGGTGGACCAAATTCGAGGGATTAGGTTTGGTGTAGTGTGGAAAATCCTTCATTCATCCAAACATTTGAATATGAATATAATGTATATGCAAATGTATGAAAGCATTAAAAAACTAGTCATAAACCTGATTTCTAATTAATTGAAACAAAGACCTAATGTAAAAGTCCAGCGTACATTTTTCAAAATAGACTTCATATTTATTTTTCATAAGAAATATGACTGTGAACTCAGGCACAAACACGCATAAGTCTATGGAATTTATATTTATAATATTTGACCCTGGCATAAAATTCAGTACTGTATTCAGAGTGTCAGTTCCACAAATTTTTAGGCAACGCTCGCAAGCCAAGTGTAGGGAAATGGAGGTTTTTTAGTCAAATGGCGACTGAGCAGCACATGCGAACGTACTCAAGAGTTAATGCACATAAACGAGGAATAATAAAGTTTGTCAATACTGGTCTCAGCAAAACTGCAAGTTCGAGAAGATAAGTCTATCTAAAATATCTATCTATAAACGAGTTATTTAGCAGTCAATGCGAAAAACACAGGAAATGCGATCTATAACCATGATGATCATTAAGATGTATAACAATCCGCGCAGTTGAATTTAAGTAAAGCAGACTTTACAGTGAATAGTTTCGTCCATACGTCTCTAGATGGCGTTGTTAGATGAGCGCCGATTCCTGAATCGCGCTATGGTTTCGTTACCGGCGAAACATGACTCTGTGAAAGAAGCAAACACGACATTCCAGAAATGGTTTAAAATACCAGAAATACTAATCTTTTATTAATTTTTTGAGTAGATTGTTATTGTAACAAATGACAATCTTGAGATGGTTTAATAAGTTAATTAAAGAGTATTATATGTATATTCAATATAGAGATGGGTTGTAACAGGTAAAACTCGATACCTGTTACCACTGTTACTGTTACATAAAAATAACAGATCCAAATATCTGTTATTAAATAACAGGCTGTTATTTTTTAATAAATAATACTATTTCTGTCAAAACATACTAACTATGAAAAATATCTCTCAGCATACTTGATTTTTATATACTAACCAGCATGTAAAAAATCAGAGACTACGAAATTTTTAAAATTACGATTCACCACTTTCGTTCTAATAAAATTAACTTTCAATATTCACCACTTTCGTTCTAATAAAATTAACTTTCAATTGAATATCATCTTTAATACAACTTTAATTAAAGTCGCAATAAATGAAACATTTTGCAACCAATCCCGTCAAATATCAAACCAAAGACAATAAGGGAGTCCTAACACAATCAATGGAATGGTTTCGCAAATCTAAAATAAAATATTAAAAAAAAAAATACTTAATACTATTTCTCTCAAACTTATCAACTATGAAAAATTACTCTCAATATACTTGATTTACATACTGGTTGCTAAAAATCCCTGGTAAGTCAATTAAATTCTCTACTGCAATCGCGTTGCATTTCGTTAACAAGCTTAAAACAATTTACTAGAATATGGACCCATTTTAAAAAAACTGAATCTCAAAATGCCGTGCAGCCAGGAAGAAAATAAATTATACTTTTTTTTTACAATGGTCACTGGCCAGTAACAGGTAGGTAATAGGGCTAAATTTAGGAGTCACTTTTTCATAACTAATTGTTCTTGTGAGACCACCAACTATATTTCAGGGTTTTAATAAATACTAGGTGCTTCTCTTTTTAGCGTAGTTTAACCGCTGTAGTAAGAGTGGGACACACCTATTATTTAAAAATAGATAATAGCCGTGTTTCTTTTCAGCAAATGTCATTCTGTAATGAGAAAAAGAGAGAACGAGATTGAATGTGTATCACAGTAACAGCCGTACGTAGTAACATTTGAATGTGATAACAATAACAGCTTGTATGTGTGGGGACTGGTATAACAGTAACAGCCGTGGTAACAGTGTTTGAGTGTCTGTTATTAAAATAACAGATAAAATAAGTTGTTAGGAGCAATTGTTATCTGTTATTTGTAAATATCTGTTACTTCTATCTGTTACGATAAATATGCCTCACTCCTAATTCAATATGTTTAGTAGACATGGATCGGATTAGGTAGAAACGATACCTAATCTACCTAATCCTAGTATTTAAAAATACCTAATCCATTTACCTAATCCGAATATTTATTCATTACATCCGCTGGCCTGTTACGATATTATGTATAGTATTTGGATTGGGTAAGAAATATTCGGTATGGAGTATGGACGTTCCGTTTCCGATATATTGTGGAACGGTGGATTATATTTCGTTTTTTATGCGCAAACGGTACTTAAAGTCAAAGTGAACATATAGTGATCAAAATTACCCTTCATATTTAAAGATTTAAAGATTGGGGCTGCACAATATGTTAATGATGGTGCAGCGCAGAATCTTAAAATGTCGTCTATTAGACATTCTCATAGGCTTATCACTATCTTGTGTAGATTCACACAAAAGGCGTATGTAATCATTTTGATTAAATTTGTACAATGATTGAGATTGGTAGGGACTACTATATTGAATTTAAATTTTTCAGGTTTTTCTTTATTTTACTGTATTTTTTTTTGTTTTTATCACTAAATAGTCCAATAGTAATCTACATAGATGGCGCTGGTGGCAGTGCTTATTAAACTTGTAACTTAGCCTCACATTTTTATGAGGTATCTTCTGTTTAAACGAATATTTTGTGCCATACCTTATCCTCGACGCTTTGGATTAGGTACGGACTAGTATCGAAAAATACCTAATCAAAATACCTAATCAAAATACCTAATCCAATATTTATGCCTCACCTCTAATGTTTAGTCAAGAAGTACTGTTTTACCCAGTAAATAGTTAATGGAATGGAGGTCTAGTAGGCAGTAGCAGCTGAATCTGGTTTGACTGGAAGCCGACCCCAATACAGTTGGGAACAGCTAGGCAGATAATGACTCGGTCGGTATCGTCACATACCTTTCTCCTGCCCGCGCACTGCGAGATGAGTGCATTCAGAAGGAAGAAGGACATCCCGTGCGCACAGCCCGCCCAGATGGTGTTGTCTTCTATGGTGTTCTTGCACACCGACGGATTCTGGAACAAGAGTTTTATGGTTGTTGCATAAGTGTGTTCAGTGATCTAGCTGGCTCGAAGTTCATAGGGGGAACATACGCGTTGCGGAATTTGTTCGAAAGAGTTACCGCGGCCCTGGAACGCATAGGGCACAAGAAGGATCACGGGTGGGTTTTAGTCAGTAAAAGTCTGACACTCCCTACCGCTCCACCCAGGGCGGGAGGGGTCATTTGATGATTTCCCATCCAGAAAAAAAAAAAAAAAAAAAAAAGGGGGGAACATACGCACCGCAGACTTAATAGGTCAAACGGTATATTTTGTCATTGAAAATAATTTTTCCTACTTTTTGTCTTTGGAATACTTTGGAACTCGAGAACAATAGTTCTAGAGTTCTTTCATGTTTTTTTTTTTCTTTTTACGTACTCTATTCATTTAAAGTGGAAGGTTTTGATGAAGGTAAGAAAACATTTTACAGTAACAAAGCCATTTTTCGTAAATAGTAAACCCCTAAAATTAATAAAAACATATTTAAATGAACCAACTTTAATTAGATGAAGTATCTTATGCGGTAAGGCAGTAATAATTTGTATATTTAATTAATTTATATACTTATAAAGCATTGTGTCATTGCGTCCTAGGCTACGGCATCTGTGCTTGGGGTGGCGCTGGTAAAACCCACATGATAGAAATAGAGCGTTCCCAGCGCGCAGTACTGAAAGTGCTTCTGCTCCTAAACTACAGAACCCCTACCAGTTTGGTATACGAGCAGGCAAAGGTACTCAGCGTCAGAAAAATATTCATTTATGAGTGCCTACGAAGATATCATCGACTTACGATCCCGTACGTGCCTAATACAAATAAAAGAACTGACCGATATCCTGCACCATGGTCAAGGAACAAGTTTGCACTACAACAGCTTGGCGCCACGCCTTTATACCAAAATCAACCAACACAAAGTAATTAGAAATTTGAGCAAATTTCAGCTAAAAAAGGAAATTTTATGTTGGTTGGAAAAATTTAGCTACGAGGAAATTGAAAACCTAATCACTGACTTAACCTAATAATATAACATTCACATCACACACACATCATTACACCTACACTTCACACCACACTCACTCACACGCTGCCTCTTTTTCAATTTCATGTACTTAATATTATTTCAAATTCAATTTTATGTAAGTTTTTACTTTGTTGTGTACCTTTTAATTTTTTTTTTCTTTTTTCCTTTTAACATTTTTATTCTAAATTCAAACCTATTCACGGTACCAAAATGTAGCAATAGTAGCTTTCTAATTATGATCCATAGAATCGGATGAACTTCGACCCCTGTCACACAGGTTTTCCTAGTTCAGGGGTCGAGACCACATTGTTGTAATGTTAATTGAAGTTTTTAGAAATAAACGATTATTATTATTATTCCATTTATTTATTTACTATACATACTTCTTAAATTTTTAAATATTTCTATTAAAAAAAAAAACATTTAAAAATATAAAAAATAGTAGCCCACCGGTATCGGGAACAGGGTCCAAGCTACCGGTGGTCAGGGCTCCCGAGAGAGGAACCTCCTCACTATACGCGCCGTGTCCAGGAGTACTGCTTTCTGGATCAAGCCCTTGATCCAGCTGCCCAACGAGAGCCTCTTGAGATGTTGGTCGAGGCTCTTGGCAATTATGCCATTGGCCGTCACGATTATCGGCACAATTACTGCTGTGTTCACATTCCACATGTCGACAACCTCGCGAGCCAAGTCAAGATACTTCGATTGTTTATCTTTCTCAGCCTTCACGAGGTTCTCGTCATGCGGGACTGCTATATCAACAATCATTGCGCGACGCTCTAGTCGGTCTATCACCACTATGTCAGGCTTATTGGCAACAATAGTCCTGTCAGTGATGATAGACCGATCCCAATACAATGTGCAATTGCCATTTTCGAGAACTGGGTCGGGCACATACCTATAGTACGGTACTTCCGATTCCACAAGATTGTATTTAAGGGCAAGTTGCTGATGGATAATCCTGGCTACGAGGTTGTGCCTGTGCAAATAGTCTCCGTTAGCCAGACTAGAACAACCGGAAATAATGTGGCGGATGGATTCCCCCGGCCGGTGACATGCCCGACATATGTCAACCGTACCGTCCTTCACAATGTATTTCCGGTAGTTGTTCGTCATCATAACTTCGTCTGTAATCGCACAGATAAAACCTTCGGTTTCCCCAAAGAGGTCACCAAAACGCAGCCAGGCCACGGACGCTAGAAAGTCTACATCGGGCCCATGTAGGACCCGATAAAAGCGCCCGTGAAGCTCCTTGCTCTGCCATACCTCCCTGCGATCATTAGTATCTAATACCACAGGTTTGCGCCAGTTCTCGTTAGCCAAGGAGAGCGGGGTGAGGCCCTTGTCCACTGCGACCACATCCCGGTGCATACCCACGTCGGCTTCTAGGAAGTATTCCCTAAGGCTGCATACCTCGCGGTTGTGCAGGGTCTTAGCATTTAAGAAGCCTCGACCCCCACACTTCCGCGGGATATACAGCCTCATTACCGATGATCGTGGGTGATGCATCCGATTTGCGTTCAGCAGTGAACGGACCCTCCTATCCAGGGCGTCCAGTTCTGTCTGAGTCCATTTGAGTATGCCGAAAGAGTACATCAATACCGGCATGACCCAACCGTTAAAGGCGCGCACCTTGTTTCCGCCTGATAAAAGACTATTTAGTACTTTGTTCAGGCGGCCGAAGAAACGCTCCTTCAACGATTGTTTCACGCTAGTAGCATTGATGCCCAACGCTTCCGACATACCCAAATACTTGTATGTTTCGGTTGAGCAGAGGGATCTAAGGTATATGGAATCCGAGAGTTGGGTTCCCACGGATTCCATAATCTCACCTCGCTTCACATGCATGACAGCACATTTGTCCACACCAAATTCCATACTGATGTCGCTACTGAAGGTTTCTGTTACCTTCAGTAGCTTCATCAGTTGCAAGTTGTTGGGGGCAAAGAGCTTCAAGTCATCCATGTAAAGGAGGTGCGATATAACCTGACCACCTCTTCTCAACCGGTAGCCTTGGCCCGAACCCTCCAGCAGTGTACTAAGAGGATTGAGGGCCAGACAAAACCACAGTGGACTCAGACTGTCGCCCTGAAATATGCCACGCTCGATCCTTATCGGTTCACTGTTCGCCTGGGTCTGTCGACATCCTGGATAGTGAAGGACCGTTCTCCACTGCCCCATACACGACATCAGGAAGGTGCGTAGAACTGTATTAACTTTATACAGCTCCAGCACCCTCATGAGCCATGTATGTGGCACTGAGTCATAGGCCTTCTTATAGTCTATCCAACATGTGGACAGATCCTTTCGGGAACGACGAACCTGTTGGCTAATGGCAACATCGATGAGGAGCAGCTCCTTAGTACCGTGGGCCCCGTTCCTACATCCATTCTGAGAGGTAGACATTATTGAATTACTTTCAATATGATCGTTAATCTTTGCTCTCAAAATGGATGTAAGAACTTTATAGACCGTCGGTAAACACGTGATCGGTCTATAATTTTTGGGTTCCGCAGTACTACCTGATTTATGGAGCAGGTGGGTTATTCCTGTAGTTAAGAACTGGGGCAGCGACCTTGACTCTAAGGCAGACTGGAACTGAGACGCCAAGCGAGCGTGCGATCTTGTAAACCATTTAATCCAAAAATTGTGCAGCCCGTCCGGCCCTGGAGATTTCCAGTTAGGCAACGGACGGACTGCACGTGCTACATCTTGGGGGCTGATGGTAATTGCCCCCATTTCTGGTATCGGATCGCATTATTATTATTATTATTAATTGTGGAAGCTTGTAAATAGCAATATAGTAATACCGATATTACTGTTATTATAATGTAATTAGTCTTTATGCTTTCCTAAAATGTAAAAGTAAAATGAAATCTTGTCTTTATAATAGTGCTGTTAAAAGTATTCCTGATATTCACTTGTTGAAGTTCCAGACCATCAAAAACACCGGTGTTTTAGAGATAAGAGAGATTCCAAGAGGAAGGAACTTCCAATGGTCCGCTTCAAAAGGGCTTTACGTAGGTGGTTAATTGAGAATCATCAATCAATAAAAGAACTTCTTGACTTTAAATTCAATAAATAATCGAATTGTTACCAACAGATATTAAAAATTTGCATGTCATTATGTTATGATTGAATATGTTAAGCTACTACTACTAATACCATTGTAACAACTTTTGTAACCATATTTATCTGCAAATAAATCTCTGACCTTTGACCTTTGAGGCGTCGACAGAGCTAGTGATGTGCAACGTGAACATGTTGTAGATAATAGTTCCAACAGTAATAGTGATGTTATTCACCTGATTAGTGTCGACAGTGACGGTGGTGGTGTTGGAGAGGTGGAAAAGGTCGCAGAAGGATGCATCGGCAGAGCTGGTGGCGTACGACGTGAAGAAAATGTTGAAAATCGTCGGCAGGATGATCGCGAAGCTGTTGTTACTGCATGAAGAGGAAACGTTTTTAATGTTTACTAAGGCTAGATCAACAATATGGAACAATTTTTTTCACAATAGAGTATTTTACTGTAAAAATCTAATTAGTCCGTCTGATAGATTTACAAAAAATATTGGACACGTATTTTTTTCTTTTTTCACGTAAACAAAAAATGAAGACAATACAGTGAGTTGAAAACTCACGTGACGTCACGTCGCTAGTGAAAATTGTAGCAACGTAGTGACGTCATATGAGTTTTCAACGCACTGTATAATCTTCATTTTTTGTTTACGTGATTTAATTTTGATTGTAGGAATTGATAGCATGGAAAGCAGACAAATCTTCTATGCAGTCGCAGCCGGCGCAACGTTTATTTTAAATTCATTTTCAAAGTTAATAAAATAGCTAAAGTACTCTACATTGATAAAAGTAAAACCACCAACGTAGTCTGAATGAAGACAGGAAACAGTTTCATAGACAGGGGTTTTTACAAGTCATATTAAATTTTAAAAATGATTTTTGGTATCTCGTGACTCTTTTCAAAATACATGTAGGTATACCAGATACACAACATCACTCTAAAGATGGGTACTGATCGGTGTTACGAGGCGTAATGTAACATGTTACAAAGCGACCATTCGTGCAGTCAGTACTTACATCGAAACGAGCATAAACAGCTGCACGTTACTCGTTTCGAGTGAACCTATTCGCTGTTGGATTTATGCGAACTCCTTTGGTTATTACGCGGTTCAGTCAGTACGCCATCTCTAGTCAGAACGATTGACAGTAGCTCTGACATTTAAAGTTGAGTTCCAACACTCCTTCTGGTTTTTAATTTTCTTTAAATATTATAAATAGGCTCATCGCAGTGGTTTGATACTTTTAAATTGGCAAAAAACTATCATAATTGTCTAAAACAAAATCTTTACTATCCGCAACTAGTACTAGTACTAACTACTAGCAGGGACATTACTATGACAGTTATGACGTAGCAACTTTTCCTTTATTATGCTTTCCCCGACTGCTACTGAAAGAGGTTATGTTTTGTCATTGCCGAGTAGATAGAAGTATACGTACGCGATATAGGTGACAAATGTGAGGTAGTACAACAGCGCAGTCCTCCCAAGCAGAGGAGGCTTGAACAGAGGCGCGATCTGTGTCCAGAGGGACTGGAGGGAGAACACTCCCACTTCATCCTTGTTGCCGTCTTCTAGGTAGATCTGTTTCACCTGTTTGTAACAAAGGAAAAGGTTTCATCTCAAATTTTATCTCAGGTTCAAAATATGCACATTTTGTTTGTTTGTGGAGGTGAGTTACTCTAGACACGGATCAAAATATACTTATAATTTAGTGCAGTTACATACATAAGTATATGAAGATTAGTTTTTGTTTTATCTTTGTGCTGGCTTCGATTTTATGTTTAGCACTTTTTTTGCCAAGTACAACACAACTCGTCATCTATACTAATATTATAAAGCTGAAGTTTGTTTGTTTGTTTGAACGCGCTAATCTCAGGAACTACTGGTTCGAATTGAAAAATTCTTTTTGGGTTGAATAGACCATTTATCGAGGAAGGCTTTAGGCTATATAACATCACGCTTAAGCCAATAGGAGCGGAGCAGCGATAAATAATGTTTTAAAATCGGGGATTCCACAGGGACGAAGTCGCGGGCAGCAGCTAGTTATATATGTATGTATAGTGACGACTTGGATGCGAGCTGTGGGCACACGAAAGATTTTTGCTCGAACCTGAGTACCGGACATATAAATAAAATAAATAGTCTGTATCGATAACAGTTTGTAGCTTTCATCATCTGCCTAGCCTTTTCCCAACTATATTGGGGTTGACTCCCAGACAAGCCGGATTCAGCTGAATACTAGTATTTTACGTAGAGCGGCTGCCTACCAGACCTCCACAGCCCATTAAATGGGGAACACGATACTTCTTGGCAAGACTGGTGTCAGATTTACTGGCTTCTGGTAATCCGTAACGACTGCCAAAGATCTACAAATGACAGCCGGGACCCAAGGCTTAACGTTCTTTCCGACGCACGGAGAAGTCTCGTCGTGTTAAGATGGTCACCCATCCCCAGACCAACCTCGGCAAGCGTTGCTTAACCTCGAGATTGACCCGTGCGGCTGTTATAATTTAGCCACGAGCTTCTCCCACACACACAGTTCATAGCACAACAGTTTGTAGCTATCAATTGTTATAAATTAAGCAGTCAGGTGTCGTTTGGTAGTTTCTGACTTTCTGCCTTATGGGTGCGGGTGCATTAGAATAAGGCGTACTTATATGTAGGAATCGCAATTACAAATAAAAAACAATTCGACCTTTAATGCTATCCTTTGCTCGTCTCTTACGTGTACTAATTTATTAAAAGAACGGCCAAAGTTTTAGTTCCTATTCAACCAAACTTAGCAAAAATTGGTAAGCCCCAACCTACGATATCTTGCTATAATATTCAATCAGTAAACACACATGTTTATGTGTATCATCAAATGAAATCTTCAAGACTGCCGGGACTAACAGCTAAACATGCCTTTAATTGCCTTGCTTTGCCTTAGTCTCGGTATGTAACAGATGGTCACCCATCCATGCCCTGACTTAGGCAAGCGTTGTTGAACCTCGAAGAAAAAACAACTGTTATTTCTTAACCACAAGCTCTTCCACAAGACCATATAGAACCAATACTCACTGGAAAATTCTCCCCATCATGTCCATTAGCCACATACATCCTCTTCAGCACTTTAACCGCCTCCTCGTTCCTCCCCACGTTGGCGAGGAACTTGGGGCTCTCGCTGAAGAACCACAGCATCAGCGCCGCCAGCCCCAGCGGCAGCGCCATGATGAGGGTCAGGAGGCGCCAGGGCCGGTAGATGATGCCCAGCAGGTAGACCGTGAAGTCCAGCTTCATTATGAGGTACGCGGTTACTGGGAAAAGAAATAGCCAAATATTAATCATTTTGCTTTGTTTCAGCTTATTTTTAGGGTTCTGAACATCCGTAAATAACGGAAACTTTTTCTGTCCGCCAGTCACACACAATTTTTTAACCGACTTCTAAAAAAGGAGGAGGTTCTCAATTCGGATGTTTGTATGTTTTTTTTAATTGTTTGTTCGCGCATAACTCCGTCGCTTGCCAACCGATTTGAAAAATTCTTTTTTTTTTGGAAAGGGTATACTTCCCAAATGGTCCCATGAAAATTTTATCGAAATCGAACAAGCGGTTTTTGAAAAATCAACAAAAATCTAAAAAAATATATCTACATTGTCTACATTGACGACCTTTTAGTTTACTCTGCATTGGAGCAGTGCGTTATTTTTACACTAATGTTATTGGTTCGTTTAGGTGGGGGGAGGGGAGGGGGTTTAAGTACCACTAAAAAGTGAAAAATAAAAAACTTTTTACAAAAAAATACAACCGACTTCTCCACAAAAAATCAAAAAAGTACAAAATAACTTTAATTTCGGAAGTCGGTGTTCAAAAAATGAAAAAGGAACCACAAACACCGAGTTCCGTAATTGAGAGACGAGATTCTAAAAAGTTTTTTTTTAGAATCTCGTAGACGAATTATTTTGAAAATTTGAAAGATGGGGAATTTAATCATTCTTTTTGGACACCTTTAAAATTTGTATTTTTGGATTTTGGAGTTAAGTATTCGTGAAATTGGATGAAAAATTATTTTATTTCCCATCCAAAAAAAAAAAAAAAGAAAAAGGGTAGAAAAGAAAGAAAAAAAATTATTCAGGAATCGCACAAAACAAATTAAAAAAAAAAACATAATTTAAAGCTTAATATTAAATTTAAACTGAGCGAGGCCAAAAAAGGTTCCTCTAAGTAGTGTTGAAGCAATAAGCTCTGAACAGAAAAGCTATTGTGGATAAGGGTGCAGCCGAGTCTGCAACTTGTATTTTGAAATTTTGGGACATTGTATCACTATCACTGACAGAATGCCACTTTATCGAGACCCTCTAATTATCGTCCGTAACACTTAACAACTTCAGGTTAAGGGGAAGTTTCAGTTAAAAACTACGGTCAGGCACTTGTTTCTGGTCATTTATGTTGCATTGGCTATTTAAAGAAAGAAAGAAAATATTTTTTCAAAATAAAAAAAAATCAAAAGTCATTTATTCAAACTAGGCTGAGCGACAGCACTTTTTGAACGTCAAATTTTACATAAAGACAGTCCCCCAAAACGCCCACCCGTCACCACTTCCTAGTGTTTTAGCTGGGAAGAAGAAGTGGCGCAACAAACTCCCCAACTTGAATTTATACAATAGTATGCAAGGTCATTACATGCCAAAGGTAGGAAAAAAATCAATTATCCAACATGGAAATATTAAATCAATTCACTATAAAAACATTGTAAAGATTAGATTGAGTCAATTAAATAAAAATAGATTGACCTACATAGTCATAAAAAATTACACAAAAACAAAAATTTATTTAGGACTTGCACATTAAACAAAGAAAAATAAAAATAAAATTAAAGTATTATTAATTCTAGTATTATTTGGCGCAGCAGTTAGGCAGACTTTCTTCGATTTCATTTTGTAATTCAGTTTTTACTATTTTGGATCTGCTTCTTTCATTTGCACTAAAATAAATATTGTGTCTTTCTGTTGTGCCACTTGAAGGTTTTTTTCTTTCCATAAATTGTATTTTAGATCACGGTGCTAATACTACTATGTCACCAAATTAGTAGGTACAGGTTACGATAGCCTAGTCAGCTGCCCTACCATGACGTTAAGACGTCTCTTCGGATTCTTAAATCCATCATGATTCCTGTGTCAGAGAGAGACGGAGTTACACAAGACCATAGAGAAATAGTCTTTGCACAAGACGAATAGCACTATCCCTTTCCCTCACACTGAATCATGATAGCATTGGCACTTCGTAGTACGGCCACAGTTCCTGTTTGTCCATCGCTAGCGGCTAAATACAATACAACATCAACAATACAACAATATTTATTTGTTCAAGACTAAAAACCTATCTACAATTATTGTACCTATTAGACTTTTTACTTAGTGGCAAGATACAACACATGTGCAACTGGGCTTAAACTACCTGGAGGACTCCTGTGCTATAAGCACGTTATCGAGCTGCCATTACAAGTGCGGTGCGGTACTAATGTAAGTACATTTTACAGCATTATTAATTTATTGTGTGTGTGGCGTATTTGTGTGTGTGTAGCGTATTTGTGTGTGTGTGTGAGTGTGTGTTTGCGAGAGAATGGACTTGTCTTTATTCCATTTTTAAATATAAATATTATTAAAATAATAGTAATATAATTATTATTTTTATATTTAAATATCGTGATACTTACTGTAATACAGTGTGGGCGTGATCATGAGCGCGCTGGTGATGAGCAGCATGTACTTCGCGCGGACCTGCACGCCGCAGCACTCCCCGATCAGCGCGTACGTCGCCGACTCGGCTGCACTGGACCTACAAAAGTGGATCATTACAATTGTTAATCTATACTAATATTATAAAGCTGAAGAGTTTGTTTGTTTGAACGCGCTAATCTCAGGAACTACTGGTTCGAATTGAAAAAATTTTTTTGGGTTGAATAGACCATTTATCGAGGAAGGCTTTAGGCTATATATCATCACGCTTAAGCCAATAGGAGCGGAGCAGCGATAAAGAATGTTTTAAAATCGGGGATTCCACGGGGACGAAGTCGCGGACAGCAGCTAGTCGTATATAATGATACCACAAGGTTATAAAAAAGGTAACGCCAAGGACATAAACAAGTGCGTGTCGGACCACGCATAGTGGGTTCCGTAGTTCACTGTTAATATCTCATATCTGTAAAAGTGTATAAGCTGTGATGTTCAAACCAATTTACGTTGGAAGTGTCTGTGAAGTTCTATTTGCTCATGTTTTTTTTGAAGTTTTACCTTCATAGTTAATAATTTAGAGGGGGGGACACATTTTTTACGAATTCGGAAGCACTCAAAAACTAATGCCCTAAATAAAAATCTTTTTTAGAAACCTCTATGTCATTTTGAAAGAACTATCCAATGATACTCCAAACGATTATATTTGTTGGAATTTATTTTTTCATCCCTCAGTTACAAGTATGAAGTGCCACCCCTAAAATTATTTTTTTCCATATTATTACAGCATTATTGAATAGCCGTTAACAGGTTGCACCTACCTACCAAATTTCATTTATGTAGCTTAGTCTCCGAGTAAAACTGCTGTGACATACGGTCGGACAGACAGACATGACGAATCCATAAGGGTTCCGTTTTTGCCATTTGGCTACGGAACCCTAAAAAAGGGTTCCATTCATTTGGTCGCGTTAGTATCTAATTTTTGAATATTTTACTGGAGTGGTTCATATTCATGATTACTGTATCTTCTATAATATAAAAATGAATCGCGAAATGTGTTGGTAAGCGCATAACTCAACAACGCCTGGACCAATTTGGCCAATTCTTGTTTTTAAATGTTCGTTGAAGTTCAAGGATGGTTTTTACGGCGAGAAAAATTCAAATAATTGCCGGAAAGACCCTAAAAACAGCCCTTTTCTTTTTCCCATACAAACGTTTTCTATCTAAAACGTAGAGTCCATTTGAGCTTTATTGCTATTGTATAAAGTTCATATTAAATTACAAGCACTCACTGTTGTTTAAACAATGTAGGTATGTTCCTAACGTCAAAGAGTCAATTTGAACTTTATTACCGCTATATAAAGTTTAATTGGATATATTTATATAGGACATTTTATCCTGTTTCCGTGGGACGTGATCAGTCTAGCCGTTCATTTGTTAAAAATGGTATAGTTTCTGGGGCTAAACTTGCATGTGCTAAAGATTTACAAGTATTAGAAAACCAGAAAGAAGAATGTCGAAGTATTTCAGGGGCTGAAAATTTGAGAAGTAGGGATTCACGTGTACCAGCAGACCATAAACATGTTAAGCATTTCTGGGGCTGGAATTGTGATTGAAGACTTACAAAGTACCAGGATACCAGAACCATAATTATATGATCCTTAGGAGACTAAAGAAAGAACACTGAGCCAAAAAGAATAAATGGCGTAGGCAGGTGAAACCGCGGGATACAACTAAGAAATATTATAACTTTAAGTTTTCTATCTAAACTAATAAATATTATAAAGAGGAAAACTTTGTTTGTTTGTTTGTTTGTTTGTAATGAATAGGCTCAAAAACTACTGGACATATTTTAAAAATTCTTTTACCATCCGAAAGCTAAATTATCCACCAGTAACATAGGCTAATTTTATTTTGGAAAAAAATGGGGTTCCGTAAGATATTTGGGTTTTTCGGACACAAGGTGTAAAAAACCAACCAGAAAAGTTACTTATTTTGCGTACGCTGCCTAAACTATAAAATATAGAACCATAAAATGTTCTAATTAATTGTAGATCTTATAAACATCTACAAAAAAATCCATGACACACTATACCTATCTATGTCGAGTGATGCACAACAATTATTTTTTTTATCTTGAATTTTTTTGGACTACATTTAAACGCATTTATTTTACTCATGCTATTAATCCTAATCAACATAAATTATTTCATCACTAAGTACAGTTTATTTAGATAATATTTGGTATTTGATTGATTAAAATTGGACGTTTGGTTTTGAAGTTATGGCGAAATTAAAATATTACGATTTCTGCTGCACGGCCCGTTGCGAAGTATCTTTTATAATTAGCCAAAATAACGTGTTTAATCGTTAGGCATTTCTTCAAAGTGTATTAAATATATTGTATTTCATATAGATATATCTTTATCAACCTCCCATATTCAAAAAGTACACTTTGAAATATATTTTATAAAAAAAAAATATAGAAATCGGTTTATAAACACCGAAAACCAAAACCAAAATAAAACATTCAAATCTCGCCGCGCCAGTATGGGTACGGCTATACAGTTGATTTTTGTTTAACGCGCGAAACGGCCATCCGCTGCATCTATAAAAAGGCGAGGGCGCTCACGCGCCGGCTTCCCCTGGCTAGGGGCCTTAAATTCATTTGAGGCCACCACATGATTGCCCGGTTGAGCAGTAACCAGCCTTAGTGTGCTGAACTGCGAGTAGTCCATTCCAAAAAAAATAATAAAAAAAAAATCGCGCCGACTTCAATAACATTCATTGTCACTCTTAATGCGAACGGACGTGGTTCTTATTGATTCTTCTCGGAATAAGCGCACTTTATATTTTAAAAATACATAGATACGTAGTTTTCTATACTAACATTATAAAGAGGAAAGATTTGATTGTTTGTTTGTATTGAATAGACCTCCAAACTACTGAACGCATTTGAAAAAATCTGTCACTGTTGGGAAACTACACTATTCCCGGATGACAGGCTATATTTTATCCTCATATTCCCACGGGAACCAACGGGAACTATGCGAGTGAAACCGCGGGGCGCTGCTATTTCAAAATAATTGAAGTAAGTGTAGTAGGTGCCAAATGAAATGAAGAAAATAAATTAGCGTAATTGGTCATTGTTCGAGTGAATAGCAGAAAGTATAGTTGAAAATTATTTTAATTTATTATTTTGAATGAAATAACTGCACAACCAAAATTCTAGGCCTCCCAAAAAAATTGTTTCGTCTATACGAGTACTTACGTACGTACGTTACGTATACGTTTAATATACGTAAAAGCTTAAGAGTTTGTTTGCTTGAACGCGCTAATCTTAGGAACTACTGCCCCGATTTAAAAAATTCTTTCAGTGTTAGATATCCCATTTATCGAGGAAGGCCATAGGTATAATCACGCTACGACTAAGAGGAGCGGATTATTAATGAAAAATGTGACGCAGACGAAGTTGCGCGGGTCAGCTAGTATACTATAAAATCGCGTAATGAGGCTGCGGTAGACCAAGAAGAAGATAGCGGGGCAACTCTATGGGCCGAGGGTGGGTGTTGTTCGATTCAAGCTGCAACTGATAAAAATAGCCATGTGATCATCTCGTGAAGAGTTCCAACATAAGATCACATTTGAACATTAAAAGGCTGGTTATGCTAATGCTTGAATTGAAAAATGAAGACGACATGAATTCAATTAAATATAAATAATGATAGCAAGCGAAGTGACAGGACCGTACAGGGATAACGAGTTACGGAGATTATAAGTAGATCCATTTTACAAACCGTTGCAGAGCAGGTCAGATCACTCTGCTACGATTTTTGTATAGATCTCTGGAAATAATCCTGGCTACATCGTTAGTTTGTAGTAAAAATCAAGTTTGGCTTCAAAATTAAACTTAAATACTAAGTCTTGTGTTTAAGCTGAGGAGTATCCTCGAAAAGGTGCCAATCTTGGCTTCAGCCAGTGGCGTAACTATAGGGTGGCAGGACTGGCAAAATGCCACGAGCCCCCGACCCAAGAGGGCCCCGGCCGAAGATAAGTCCTCCAAGATCTGGCGGAATTTCTCGGAATTATAAATAAAATAATAAAGAGATTATAGACTATAAGTAAAAAGGTGTTCTAAATGTGTTCTAGTAATCTCTCAAGATATTTTATAATCTTACGGAGTTTGCCATTTTCCGGTGACATGTATAAAGCTATGCTCTTGAAAATAAAACTGGGAAATCCCCATCAAAATAATTTGCCACGGGTCCCCGATAGTATAGTTACGCCACTGGCTGTAGCATCAGCAGTCTCTGCTCTATATTTATTCCCTCTTCTCTATTATTTTCTATTTTCTCTGTTCTCTCGTATAAGCTTAGGTGGAGAGAGTGTGAAGTAAACTATCACTCCATGTTACAACATGCATGGATTAACAGCTGACTTCGCGTTGACTTCACCAAAGTTGACGGTCTCGGTTAAATGTTTACATAATCGTACTAAACTTAATTTTTATCTTCTCGACTATCAACAACGTTGCAAGTCTTCCAACGAAAATAAATATCTCAAACGGCATACTCACAATGCTGAGCTGATGAACCTCAAAGCTGCCAGGACCTGCCAGGTGGGAGACAGACTGCTGATGGCTGAGCTGATGAAGCTGCCACACATCGCCCACATCAGCACCAGTCTTCTGCCTCTCGTGTCTGATAGGTAGCCCCAGGGATAGGACATCACTATAATGCCTGGAATTCAGAGGAAAAAAGTCATGTTAAGGGTGATTGGAAATTATATCACAATACAAAATCCGAATTCGAAAATCATCTATACTTATATTATAAAGAGGAAAAATTTGTATTTTTGTATGTAACGAATAAACTCTAAAACTACTGGACCGATTTCAAAAATTCTTTCACCAATTTAGAAAGCAATGTTCACCCTGAGTAACATAGGCTATATTTTATCCCCGTATTCTCACTGGAGCGGGTGAAACCGCGGGGCGCTGCTAGTCTTTTATAAAGTTATGGGATATGGTGGAATGTGACTCATTTATACCAGTATTTCTTTTGAACATAATTATAAGAAAAAAATGCATATTTAGTCATTGTTTAGACACAAACAATGACTAAATATGACAGCACAGCCAAAATAATTAACTTAGCTAAGTTATTGTTTTTTGTGGATATTGCTACTACTCTTTATCATGGCGTTCAAGTAATGTGTTTTTATGTTAGTACGTGCGGTAAAACTGTCGTGTTTAACTTTTTTGTTCTATTAATAGATAAAACATTGCGGTGGATATTATGGCAATTAACGAGACCTGGCTCCGGCAGCGAGAGCAGATGTGGCTTCGACTGAACGTCAACTCGCATTCGGTTGTAGTTGGCACTGCATACAGGCCGCCGTGGCTTGATGTCAATGTCTTCTACGTGCGGCGCGGAGTGCGCGCGCGCCTCGTGCCGCACCCGCCCGCGCCGCAAGTCGAGCAGATGTGGCTCCGACTGAACGTCAACTCGCATTCAGTTGTAGTTGGCACTGCATACAGGCCGCCGTGGCTTGATGTCAATGTCTTCTACGTGCGGCGCGGAGTGCGCGCGCGCCTCGTGCCGCACCCGCCCGCGCCGCAAGTCGAGCAGATGTGGCTCCGACTGAACGTCAACTCGCATTCGGTTGTAGTTGGCACTGCATACAGGCCGCCGTGGCTTGATGTCAATGTCTTCTACGTGCGGCGCGGAGTGCGCGCGCGCCTCGTGCCGCACCCGCCCGCGCCGCAAGTCGAGCAGATGTGGCTCCGACTGAACGTCAACTCGCATTCAGTTGTAGTTGGCACTGCATACAGGCCGCCGTGGCTCGATGTCAATGTCTTCCTCGACGCGCTTACAGACTCTCTTTCCTCTTTAATGAGCGCAGATAAAGTTATTTTGTTGGGCGACTTCAATATTAACATGCTAAGCCAATTAGAAAGCAAAACCAAATTACTTAACAATTTCTTAGTCTCCTGTAAATTAAAACAAATTGTTACAGAACCTACACATTTTACTGACCACAGTGAGACATTAATTGACATTGTATGCACTGATGCCCGTGTACGTGAAGTCTCTGTATCTCACATACCAGAGCTCGGCCACCATGCAGTAGTAGTGGTTGAATTTAATTTTAAGGTTGAGAAGCCATCCCCACACTGGGTCACCTACAGGCCACTGAAAGATATACTACTGGACCACTTTAATAAGGAATTGAATAGGATGGATTGGAGGTATATTGAAAGCCTGGAGGATGTTAATTCAATGGTGGAAACTTTTAATAACTACATATTGAATTTATTTAATTTACATGCGCCCCTCAAAATAATTCTTATTAAAGATAAGTCCTTGCCTTGGATAACAGACACTGTAAGAGAAATGATGAAGTTGCGAGACAGAAGTCATAATAAGGCAAAAACTACTAAAGCATTGAAACATGTTGAATCATATAGGGAGCTCAAATACCTTGTTAGGGCTGCTATTGAAAGTGAGAAGTGTGCATATTTCAAGACTAACATAACTCAAAATATTAAACAGCCTAAGAAGTTATGGAGTCACATTAAATCATCCATAGCCATCTCAAAAAAACCGGAGCCCACATTACCACACTTTTGTAGTGATCCGGAAAAAATTAATGAAATTTTTTGGATGTACAGTCTGTTGTCAACATTATCTGACCCACCCTAAAAACAAACGAATTTGGACTTTCTATCTATAACATTAAGGTTTATTCAATGCAATGAGCTTATCAGACAAGTGCTCGAGGAATCGATGAACAAATACAATAATAATACAAACACGCAAATTTAATCTTTATACCATTGTCATTAGGTTATATTTTATAACTACTTGTTATAACATAATTAGTCTAATAGCTTATTTTAAAAGAAATAGTTATCTTATTCTGGTCTCGTGGTCTATGCATATGACTTTGAGAAACAAGTTGTAAGATCAAATCCCGCGGCAAAGATGTCATTTTGCTTTTCAATTTAAAATTTATGCCAAAACTATTTCTTATAATAATGTAAAGAACTATAGACGGATATAAACTTTCTGGAATGTAATATTTTCGCATAACTTGTAATATGTGGGTAGTTCAACAATAAATACTCGAATTCATTTTAAAACTGGTATTCAATACTATGCTACTGAGGGTATGCAATGACTTCGCGTAAACATATTTTACCTTGCTTTAAAATTGCAAAAAGAGCGGCTCTTTACAATCTGTTATTTTCTATTGTATAGCTAGTTTTTTATTATCATGTCTTAATGGAGTGGTTACTTATTTAAAATACAAAATAATCTATTTGCACGAGGAGAAGGATGGTTGCTTGTGCAGTGCAAGAATAAACTTTATGAAAGTATACTATATGGGTCAAATTCTTCAGAATATTGTGTCTAGCAACAACGTTCTAATTTCAATACGACATATAAGAGTTGAGTTGGTCTTGTGGTCACTAGGATAGTGCTGAGTTCATTGTTGTAATACGTTTGAAACCAAGTTTGACCTAGACGTGGCTTATTGCTCAGCTGTTTTTTATTTTATTTTATTACACTTGTTTAATGGACGACGTAGGGTCTTGTCATTTTAAAAGGGTAGTTTGTATAGAAATAAAACTAAAGAAAATTGCAAGTTAAAAATGTTTATCATTTCATTAAAAGACTTAGGTAAGATAAAGTAAGTAAATGCTCATATATTTCCAAATTAATATACATTTTATATTAGTATGCCATAATGAAATCTAACAATTTATAAATATTAAAAAAGGCATACTTATTGCTTATGCTTAAAATTTTTTTTTCGAGAAAATGAATTCATCCGTGAAATGCTTTAACTACAGATTTATAGCTGCCTATATGTAGTGAATAAACATGTTATTTAAATAGAAACAAGCTATTGATAACAATAACATCACCACATAATCTGCAACATTTTAATTGTTTAACAGTCAATCCATTGAGCATTTACTTACATGGTGTGTTTAAAATCCCTACTAGATTAATTAGTAGCGGAGTGGCGCACCGTCCCCTGCTATAACTTGCTGTAAGCGGCTACGCATACCGCGCACCATATTCCAACACAAATCTTTGCCTCTCATGTGCTCCCAAGTCGACGTCACGATCTCAACCAAATTGTGTTTGTTTCGCATTTCAGTTGTGTCCCAATTTAAAACCATTTGACCCCATAGATTTTCTATAGGGTTCAAATCAGGACTCTTAGATGGCCAATTATTAACTGTCACACGATGATGATTAAAATGATTTTTCATCAGTGAAGATCACAACATTTTCTTCCCAATTAAAATTTAAATACTCGTATTCCTGGGCAAAACGGACCCTTTCTTCGCGATGAGCAGGTGTCAATGCAATTTTCTGTGCCGGCTTATAATTCTTTATCCCAGCAGCGTGTAAATGCCTTCTCACTGTTTCGACTGAAATATTGTGATTTATTGCGGATACACGAACGGGCAAAAATGGATTTTCAATATGGCTAGAAACAATGGCCCGGTGGCGTTCGAATTCGGGACTATACTTGATGGCTTTTGCTCCTGGACGAATCCGCTGAATATTTCCATTGTCTCCATAACGTCTTAGCCATAGTCTGACCGTATTTCTCTAAAACAAAAAATAAACATGTTTGGAACCGTGTATGTAACTTGTAAGGAATGAAAAAAATAAAATATAATGGTAAAATAACCAATTACACGTTCATTAATAATACAAAACACTTACTGCAATATTAAGTCGACGACTAATTTCTCTAATTCCAACATGCTGCTCATGTAAAAATATGATTTTGTGTTTGGTATAGTCATTAAGTTGCGACATGATGCTTTTTATACCGAATTGCTTAAAAATACTTAACGAGTTATGAGAAACGATTTACAAATGTGTGTGCGCGGTCACTGCTAATAGGCGTAGTGTAACTTTTGTCACTTTATGAATTTACTATCTACCTCACGAAGCAAATATGTTTTACTTAGTATCCAACCAAAGTCTTGTATAAATTCTGTGAACTTGAAAGTTTTTTATTATACCCACCTGTTTACAAGATAAGTTATTGAGCGTAAATTATATTGGCCGTTCTTTAATAATGCAAGCAATAGTGTAGAAATGATAACAAATTAAAAAAGATACTTATAACAGGTGAAACGCGTTTTCGAACCAATTTGGTTTTGGTCGCCAATCCAGCGTCAAACCGCTAAGCCACGAGAACTTGTTGTTAATGTGCGAAATAAAAGATTCCGTTGTAATTATATATTGTGACTTGGAAGATTTTCAACTTTAATGTCAACGAGATAATGATTAAAATAGCTTAACGCTTACCTTAACGTTACGTGTTAAAGATCATATTTGCGTCCTCGCGCACTCGTCTAATAAGCTCATATAAATTGAATAAACTTTAATGTCACAGGCAGAGGGTCCAAATTCGTTTGTTTTTAGGGTGGGTCAGATAATGTTGACAACAGACTGTACCTGGTAGCGGTGTGGTTATCACTGCCGTTTTATCATAATTATTTTGAACACCATAGATTTGGCAATGGTCACTTCCAACTTGAGCCGGTCCAGGAGGACTTGGTGTTAAAGCTTATGCAATGTCTGAAATCCAATGCTCGTGGGTCTGACTCTATCTCTCTGGAGATGCTGAGGATGACTCTTCCGTGCACTCTCCCAGCTATAACGGCCATCATCAATCGCTCCATCACCACCTCCTCATTCCCTGATCTATGGAAATTGGCTATAGTCAGACATATTCCTAAGGTACCTAATCCAGCTAGCATAAAAGAACTTCGACCTATTAGTCTATTGCCATGTCTCTCCAAGGTCCTGGAGAAGGTTGTCTCCAACCAGCTTCGGGCATATCTTGAGGAGCACAATATACTTCCACTTGTTCAATCAGGTTTTCGCAAGGGACACAGCACAGCCACTGCCCTTCTTGATGTGGTCGGAAACACCCTTGAAGCCAGAGACAAGGGCATGGGTACCTTACTTGTCCTACTAGATTTTTCACGTGCTTTCGACTCTATTAATACTTCGCTTCTGCTCTCCAAGCTGTCTTACTATGGATGTCGGCCTGAGACAGTAAAATGGTTTCAAAGTTACTTGACTCACGGAACTCAGTTAGTCCAGGTTATAGGCGATGGTGATGGAGCTGTCAAATCCTCTGATCCCAAAGTCGTAAATAGGGGCGTGCCGCAGGGATCAATCCTGGGTCCGCTTCTTTTCATCCAGTACAGTGCTGATATTACAAACTGCCTGCTCAATGCCAAGTTCCACCTATATGCTGACGATTTGCAGTTGTATTTACCATTTCATCCTCAGCAGACTGTTGCCACTGTAAACAGAATGAACGAGGATTTAGATAGGATCTCAGCTTGGTCAATGCGAAACTCCCTTGTTTTGAACCCAGCTAAATCTAAGTTTGAAAATGAAAACAATATATCTAGTTTTAATTTCCGCGAATATCAGTGGGTTGCAGGTATGCACCTCCCTCCCGCCCGCTATATTATGCACATGCAAGATTGCAAGGCAAATGCAAGGATTTTATGCACATGCAGGAAGGCAAAGTTTGCTTGGCTTGCTTTGCCTTTATATAAATTTAAAATGGATTTCCGCAAAGTAACGCCTGACTCAATCAATTTTATTAAATCTAAGTTCATGATTATGGGAACTAGAGACTTTTTAAATAAAATGAGTAATGTCAGCTTAGACTTGAGGATTGATGGGTGTTCTGTGGAAAGGGTGCAGGAAGCCCGTAATCTGGGGGTGGTATTTAATGAGCAACTGCATTTTGAGACTCACATCACGGAGGCTGTACGCAATTGTTTCTATCGACTCAAACTCCTGTACCGTGTGCGTCCCTACATAAGTGTGGATATGTGTGTCATGCTCTGTGAGTCACTAGTTTTGTCCAAGCTGAACTATGCTGACACTGTATATGGGGCGTGCATTCTTGGTAGGAGCGAAAGGCTAATCCAGCGCATACAGAATGCTTGTGCAAGGTTTTGTTTTAATGTACCTCCTAGATCTCACGTAACTCCTTTTTTAAATAAGGGTAATTTGATGAGAATGTCAGACCGGAGAAAGCTTCATCTGGCTACCCTACTATTTGGTATAATTCTCACAAAAAATCCAGATTATCTGTATAGCAAATTAACCTGGTCGCGAGATGTGAACAAAGTCAAAACGAGAGCATCTGCTTACCTCTTATTGACTTTACCTCATAGAACTGCTGCATTCCGGGGAAGTTTTAAATTTGCAGCTTCTCGCTGCTGGAATGACCTGCCACCGGCGTTTCGTGCTATAAAAACCGTTGGTACATTTAGTTATAAGTTCAAGCAATACTTACTACGTATTCGAAAAGAAACTTACCCGGGGTCTGCATGCAGTTGGTAATGGTGACATTGTTCCATTTCGCAGCATAACCCTTTCTTGCAACAAAACACTACACTACACGTCAGTTACTATCAATGATATTTATTTTTGCTATCTAGCGCTATTTTAGATGTTAATTTATTATATGTGTGTCTTTCATTATTACTTTTTATTTTTATTTCATACTAGCTTCTGCCAGCGACTTCGTCCGCGTGGAATAGTTACTTTACCCCCGATTTTGAAACTCTCAGCCCGATCGGTTTAAAATTGACAAAGTTTCATACAAACGTTCATCCCCTATTTTATCCCCTTGGGGGTAGAATTAATCAAAATCCTTTCTTAGCGGATGCCTACGTCATAACATCTACCTGCATGCCAAATTTCAGCCCGATCCGACGATAAACGTAAGATTACTGCTAAGCTATCGGGAGTTACACGTGTTATTGTGAGTCAACCATAAAAGATAGACATATGCTGTAGTGGGATATTTTTTAGATAATTTTATGTAAAACATTTCCGTAATACATGATTTCTATGTAACTTTAACCATTAAGGCTACACACGCGATGGAAGCTTAAAAAATGGAGTAACTTCTCCCGTTTTCCCAACATTTTCCTTCACTGCTCTGCTCCTATTGATTGTAGCGTGATGATAAGTATACTATAACCTGCCCAGGAGTATGAAGAATAATTGTACCAAGTTTCGTTAAAATCGGTCGAGTAGTTTTTGTTTCTATAAAGAACATACAGACAGACAGACAGACAGACAGACAGACAGACAGACAGACAGACAGACAGACAGACAAAAATTTTACTGATTGCATTTTTGGCACCAGTATCGATCACTAATCACCCCCTGATAGTTATTTTGAAAATATATTCCTTGTACAAAATTGACCTCTCTACAGATTTATTATAAGTATAGATATACATTTTTTTATATCCATTTATTTCATTTGTATTTGTACATTTCATGTTGTTACCTTTTTTGGCCTCGCACAGTTTAAAATTAATAATACTTTTAATTTATTTTTATTTTTCTTTGTTTAATGTGCGAGTCCTAAATAAATATTTTTCTTTCTTTCTTTTTTCTTTCTTTCTAAAACTTATTTATTTTAAAAATGATAGGAATAATAATAGGGAATACAGGGATAAAATATATCCTATTAGTTAATCGCTGAAAAGGTAGCCACCCATTGGTGAAAAACTGGTTAAAATTGGTTCTGTAGTTTCGGAGCTTATTCGGTACAAACAAATCTTTCCTCTTTATAATATTGGCTTACATAACCTTACCAGCAAAAGACATAGAGGACAAGATCCCGATCTGGCTGAGCGTCAGATCCAGGTCACAGGTTGAAGCCGTCACTATGATGCCCAGGCCGAAGATGTCGATCCCCATGGCGATGATCAGCACGAAGCAGGTCAGCAGGAGTCCGTAGTTGTACTTTCCATGACCTGGAGTGAGACAGGTAGAAAGCTATTCATTATTCTTGGCTCAGGGGAAGCCCTATGCATGATTGTTCAAAACAGTTACTGCGGCTCTGGAACGTAAATGGCATTTGAAGGACCAGGGATAGATTTTAGCTGTCTCTGATGATGATTATGATGCATATTACTGTGTTATTGGATACTCAACGGATCTTCTAATTTTTCTGTTTTCTTTAATACAAAACGTTGCCCCACACTAAGGTTTACTCCTGGGTGCGTTCACAAACTTACATACACAAGACACCCGGAACCGGAACAACTATCGGTAGGCCACAGAAATATTTGTTCCGTGCGGGAATTAAGAAATTAAGAAAATTAAGAATGAAAATTAGGGTATCTAGTAAAATGAAGCGATTTTTGCTTCAAAATATTAACAATGTGACCTGTACAGATAAAATAAGGGCATATACAAAATCATACATTAGAATATACAGACTAGTTTTAAAAAAAGCTAGACGCATTGCAGTCAGTAAAGAACTAGCCAAAGCAAATAAATCTTCAAAAGCTATATGGCAGGTTGTAAATAGACATAGGAACATAAAATCAAAATGCGAAAGTAATAAAAACATACTCCTTAAAGTTAATAATAAAATAATATCAAATCCCCAGGAAGTAGTAGACATCTTCTCGAATACATTCGACAATACAGAGACAGTTGATGACTCTAGTCGCATTAATCAAGCTATACAAATTTTACAAGATAACGTAAATAGAGTTGATCAAGAAATGACTTGCGATCTAGTCACTGACTCTGAAATAAAAAAACTAGTCAATTCAATGGCTGCCAAAAAATCTTGTGGTCATGATGAAATGCCGATTCAGACTGTTAAAGATCACATTGACATACTGGCAGGACCACTGACACATCTTATAAACACATGTATAAATATGAATATATTCCCTGAACAACTAAAAATAGCGAGAGTTTTACCACTTTACAAAAAAGGTTGCAAATTAAATCCTAACAATTATAGACCGATTTCTTTATTACCAATAATCTCGAAAATTTTTGAGAAAATCCTCAAAATTAGACTACTTAGACATCTTAATCGTAATAAAGTACTAAATCACAGACAATTCGGCTATCAAAAAAATGTGGGTACAAATGACGCAATAAATACGTTAATGGAGCAAGTAGTTAACAGAATTAATGATAAATTGAAAGTCGTAGGGTTATTTCTCGACCTTAGTTCCGCTTTTGACACGGTTAATCACAAGTTACTACTAGAAAAAATGGAACATTATGGAGTTAGAGGAAAGGTCTTATGTCTATTTAAGTCTTACTTGGAAAATCGAAAGCAATATGTGGAAATAAAAGTGGATGAAGATAATAGTCAAAAAGTTTTCAAGTCGGGACTTAAACTAATAAAAAAAGGAGTTCCACAAGGTTCAATATTAGGACCAATATTTTTCATTTTATTTGTTAATGATTTAATTAGCTATATGCTGGAACTAAGTGATGCTGAACTTGTGCTTTTTGCTGATGACACGAATGCTATTATAGCCGCTAAAGATGTTGATACTCTCAGTAGTAAATTAAATAAAGCTCTTGATCTCTTTCATCATTGGTTTACCATGAATAATCTTAAATTGAATGTCAGTAAAACGAATGCCATTTTGTTTAGAACGACGTCGAAAAACAAAAAAAAAATAGACATAGTATTGAATGAAAATACAATAACATTGGTAGACAGCGTAAAATTCTTAGGCATTCACATTGATGAAAGCCTAAACTGGAAAAAAGAATTAACGGCTATAGAAAGTTCAATTAGCTCAGCTTGCTATGCCCTAAGAAGTCTTCGAGATGTGATGGCAATGGAGCAGTTAAAAGTGGTATATTACTCACTAGTAGAGTCAAAACTTAGGTACAGTATCACTCTATGGGGAGGTAGTTACGCGTACAATATAAATACAGCTTTCATTATACAAAAAAGGGCAATAAGAACCATGGTCAGGATTCCACAGTGGGTATCGTGTAAGGAGTACTTTAAAGAACTTCAGATACTGACGGTACCTTGTTTGTATATTTTAGTTCTTCTCACTGATCTGATGAAAAAACTACAGAATGTTGAAACACCAGAGGAAAGAAGTAAGCGAGAAGCTACTAGGCGTAAGGATTTACAAAATAAGATGCAACCTCATTTAAAAGTAGTGAGTCATGCTGCAGGTTATCAATCAATTAAACTGTTTAATAAACTACCTGTTCGCTTAAAGTCAATATACAATTTAAATCAGTTTAAGCAGCAGTTAAAATCGTTTTTGGTAGATAAGTGCTATTACACCCTTGATGAGTTTCTCGGTGACACCTTCAAATAGATTTTAATTATTATTATACTATTTTTATTGACATTATATTTTTATTTTTGACATTTGTATAGGTTTAGCAATATTTTTAATTTGACATTATTATTTTTGACATTGTGTACTGGATGATTCTGATTGACTTTGTTTTATAAATAGATCATTTTATAATATCATTATTTTTAGTGACATGATTTGGTTTTGATAATTTAATTTTTTGTACTTTTGACATGTTTTTAGGGACCATAATATGGAATTTGCAAATGTTTTACTTTTTAATTAATTAATTTGGTTGCTGTTATATTAATGGATTATAGTTTATTCTTTTAATTTATATAATTTTGTGTAAAATGTTCAATACAATGTAAAAATTGTTACTGAATGAAATGAAATGAAATGAAATGAATCAAACCCGCAACACATAGCACAGCAGCCGAACGCTCGAACACTGCGCTAACCGTGTTGTCAAAATCAAAGAATTGTGGAATTTAGAGTTTCATCCGTGCCTCAGAAAGCACGTTAAGTTGTTGGTCCCGGCTATCATTTGATTAAACGTCCTTGAAATTCGTAACGTCAAGTCAGAAGCAGTCAGAAGCCAGAAACTCTGACACCAGTCTTGCCAAGGGGTCAGATAAGCAGTCGCTCTATGTAAAACACTGGTATTAATGTAGCCGGTTAGATCCAAAGTCGACTTCAACATATGGAGGTGGGAACAAACAGGCAGATTAATTTATTGCGGAGTATGTGGTGTATAGAGAGGCTGATGAGTTTGAGGGTGATGATAGAGGCTGAAGATGCTGACCAGAAGCCATGGGTACTGGTTGGCTGAAAGACTCGCTGCTCTAGAGCTTGAGGTCACGATGGGGACCTGATGATGATGTCATGATGAAGTGGCTGCACGAAGGCTGCGCGGACGTTCAATGTCGAAGGTAACCAGTATATAGGGTATGCGGTATAGAGAGTAAAGTCCTGCAAACCCCCATTGAAAAGAGATCTTCCGTCCAGACCGATAGATGATATTCGGATTTTTGTATAATAAATGTTCTAATCGCACGGTAAACTCTGACACTGACTGCGATGCAGGATTTCGTTAGTAGTTCGCTGTTACCGGGATAGATGGCGTTGTAGTATATTTTGTTGCCGTAAAACTTTTTCTTGGCGGAATTAATGCCGCTACAAATTAATTAGCTACTCAATCTTGATACTAAATATTTAAAGTCGAAAAGTAAACTTTTGATGGTATGAAAATGCAATGTAAAATTTTCATTTAACGCTGGTAGAGATGGGCAATGTGTTTCTGCTCGGCAGGAAAATTTGGTAAAAATTTTGGGCATAAATTTATTATTGCCCGATATATGCCCAATCGTAGGGCATAAAAATTTAATATAGTTCTTCATAAAATTGATTGAGTCAGGCGTCACTTTGCGGAAATCCATTTTAAATTTGAAAATGAAAACAATATATCTAGTTTTAATTTCCGCGAATATTAGTGGGTTGCAGGTATGCACCTCCCTCCCGCCCGCTATATTATGCACATGCAAGATTACTAGGCAAATGCAAGGATTTTAAGCACATGCAGGAAGGCAATGCAAAACCCAACATACTCGCTGACCGTTGAGCAACTCGACGGTCAGCGAGTCAACACGTCCCCTGAGGATGCCTCGTGGAGAGGCGAAACACGTGTCGGTAATGGTGTTGGGTTTTGCATTGCCTTCCTGCATGTGCTTAAAATCCTTGCATTTGCCTAGTAATCTTGCATGTGCATAATATAGCGGGCGGGAGGGAGGTGCATACCTGCAACCCACTAATATTCGCGGAAATTAAAACTAGATATAATGTTTTCATTTTCAAATAGTTCTTCATGTAAAATAGTACTCATTAATGAAATAAAAAATAATGAATGTCAATAATTGAACACATTTTTATTTAAAAATAATAACATTTATATAGTTTTTCATGTGAAAATAGAGATACAAGAATTAACAACATAATTTTTATAATTATTTTCGCAAAAAGAGCACTTCACGGAATTGTCTGGTAATTGATTATAGTGCCGCCATATAGTTTGATTTTTTGATCGTCCCATAGCGCTAAAACAACAAATATTTTTCTTAAAATAAGCACACTTAATTATGTGTATGTATGTACGTAAGTTTATTTGTTGCTTATTTAACAATATTTCTTTGGTATTTTTTTACAAGAACGTTTCTTAGGAACTGTTTATCTTATTGTAGGTGTATCAAAAATATGCAGAAGTTACTAAAAATTTATAACCTATATTTATTTGAAATTATTTCTGGTTGGTCTATAAAAGAAACACTTACCCAAGCAGCGGTAAAATAGCACAGATTTTAAAACTAATATTTGCATAAATTGGGTAAACGGAAGTCTCGAATGGAATAAAATATGCGGACGGTATCTGCAACTGACACAGGATGACTATCAACAAAATGGCGGCGCGGCGAGTGCGTGTGCACATCCCTCACCCCGCATCCCTTAGCCCGCAACCGTCACTTGGTACAAGTCTTTTTTACCGACGCATTTATATGATTCTTATGACATATTTTATATTTAAATATGTATTTTAATAATTAAATAAAATGTAACTTAATTCATAAAATTATAATGTACCAAGTAATCTTAACAGTATACGCATCCCTCGCTCTACACTCTTCTCACGATGCAAGTATTTTCACGCCGCCGCCGCCCGCCGGGTAATTCGTAACATTTATGTTCGTAAACATGGTTTTGCAAAACATAGTTTGAAATAAAATGTACAAATTCATAAAAATACACCTTTAAAGAATTAACTCTAGGTAAACTCAACAAGATCAGCTTTCTAAGCGAACATCATTTTCTTAAATTATTTTTGAAACAAAAAATATATGCCCAGATAAATGCCCAGGGACAGAAATTTATGGGCACTTATTAGGAATTTACCCAATTTGCCAAAAATGCCCGGGCATTTGCCCATCTCTAAACGCTGGAGATCATTTGAAAGTATCGTGCTCGGTGATAGCTTCTAATATTTTGATCTATTGTTCTAGCTACGTGACAGTACTACAAGCTGATAACCTCTTTAGATCACATAGATAATCCGTACCATAAGTAGATACTTAAAAAGAAACACGTTGAACATGCGTGAAATAATAGGTTATTTCACGCTTGTTCAACGTGTTTCTTTTGAAGCTCCGTAGGCGGAGCACGTGAAGCGAGGGGCGAGGGGGCGTGGGGCCGCTTTTAATACCAGCCAGAGGGGACAATAAAACAAAATCAAAGGCATCCAAGTCATTTGATGATTTTCAAATTTTCAATTCTTCAGATTCAGTGGCAGTTAAGAGGTGCAGTGGCGTGCAGTGGTTCGAGTTAGGGTAGGCCAGAGAAAATGTCCAAATAAATTTTAAAAAATAACCACATTATTCAGGGTTGATTTTTAATGAAATGAGTTTTTTTTTTAAATAGGCTATTTAAAAAAAAAATAACACCACATTTCAACCCTGAATAATGTAGTGCGTTTTTTTTTGGACATTTCTCTGGCCTACCCTAACTCGAACCACTGCACGTCACTGAAGAGGTGACCAGTCTCAACTGGCGGCGCCCGTTTACGAACATAACGCGTGGTTCGGCGCCATTCAGCTCAACCATTGTGAAGGGAACTAAATGATCCAACACACGCACCGCCATCATCGAGACATTTGAGTGAGTATGTCATGCTCTCAACTGCTGTTTTAGTTCGAGTAAATATCTGCGTAGGTAGCGACAACCCTAGGCAATAACTGCTACCAGAGTTTCTTCTTCAGTCTAAAGATCTACAAATGACAACAGTCGTGACTAACGGCTTGACGTGCTTTCCGAAATGCAGAGGAGTCTATATATAATGGATGGTCCCCCATCCACGGAGCAACCCTCCCCGGCTTTTGTCTAACGAGCCAGCCCGCGCCGCTGAGCCATTAGCGTTAAATCCCCTAAATAATAATAACTAGACCCAGCCTGTCCTTTGCAGCCCCTCTCAATGACCCCGTTAAGCCGAGGCCCGTATCCCACAGGGGATGTCCTTAGCGAAGCGGTCATTTAGTTTTTAGCCCTGGCTGGGGGCCTTAAATTCATTTGAGGCCACCGCAGAATTGCCCGGTTAAGCAGTAATCAGCCTTTGTGTGCTGAACTATAAGTGGTCCTTTTAAAAAATAATCCACGGTGCAAACTCGGCAAGCATTAAAAGGCCGTTCCAAAGGCAATCCATCTCGTCAAATAATACGAAGATAAAACAAAACACAAATCAGTGTGTGGCAGTTAACAACATTGTAAGAACAAGTACAACACTGTTACTAATTATCTATACTTATAATAAATCTGTAGAGAGGTCAATTCTGTACAAGGAATATATTTTCAAAATAACAATCAGGGGGTGATTAGTGATCGATACTGGTGCCAAAAATGCAATCAGTAAAATTTTTGTCTGTCTGTCTGTCTTTCTGTCTGTCTGTCTGTCTGTCTGTCTGTATGTTCTTTATAGAAACAAAAACTACTCGACCGATTTTAACGAAACTTGGTGCAATTATTCTTCATTCTCCTGGGCAGGTTATAGTATACTTTTCATCACTCTACAATCAATAGGAGCAGAGCAGTGAAGGAAAATGTTGGGAAAACGGAAGAAGTTACTCCATTTTTTAAGCTTCCGTCGCGTGTGTAGCCTTAATGGTTAAAGTTACATAGAAATCATGTATTACGGAAATGTTCTACATAAAATTATCTAAAAAATATCCCGAAACAGCATGTCTATCTTTTGTCAATTTTAAACCGATCGGGCTGAGAGTTTCAAAATCGGGGGTAAAGTAACTATTCCACGCGGACGAAGTCGCTGGCAGAAGCTAGTTTTAACTATTAAGTACCGTGAGACTAATTGTGACAGTGATGGGAAGACGTTACTGACTAGCTTTGTTGTTTATCTATTTATTTGTTTACTAGCTTCTGCCAGCGACTTCGTCCGCGTGGAATAGTTACTTTACCCCCGATTTTGAAACTCTCAGCCCGATCGGTTTAAAATTGACAAAGTTTCATACAAACGTTCATCCCCTATTTTATCCCCTTGGGGGTAGAATTAATCAAAATCCTTTCTTAGCGGATGCCTACGTCATAACATCTACCTGCATGCCAAATTTCAGCCCGATCCGTTCAGTGGTTTGGGCTGTGCATTGATAGATCACTATGTGAGTGTGAAATATGTACAACTTACAACAAAAAAAGAAATGAAAGTAAAGCTGAAATGCCTGTGCAAAATTATATTATAATAACCTATACCTACTTCACTTAAAAATAAATACCCATAACTACGTATAACTAATTGATAAAATAACTACTAATTAATAAATGTATCTACGCTTTTACCTACATAATACTAAAAAAAAAAAACAACATAAATTAGCCATAACTAACCTATCGGTATCTAAAAATCTATGCTCCTACTTCTACTACTACTTCACCTAAAAAGAAATAAAATTGAAACTATTAATAATTTGTAATTTGAACGAATATTTAAACATTACCAAAATAACTAATAAGTACCTATTTTATAAAATAGCAACAAAAGTTACACATAATTTTATGTAAAACATTTCCGTAATACATGGTTTCTATGTAACTTTAACCATTAAGGCTACACACGCGACGGAAGCATAAAAAATAGAGTAACTTCTCCCGTTTTCCCAACATTTTCCTTCACTGCTCTGCTCCTATTGATTGTAGCGTGATGAAAAGTATACTATAACATGCCCAGGAGTATGAAGAATAATTGCACCAAATTTCGTTAATTAAAATCGGTCGAGTAGTTTTTGTTTCTATAAAGAACATACATACAGACAGACAGACAGACAGACAGACAGACAGACAAAAATTTTACTGATTGCATTTTTGGCACCAGTATCGATCACTAATCACCCCCTGATAGTTATTTTGAAAATATATTCCTTGTACAGAATTGACCTCTCTACAGATTTATTATAAGTATAGATAGACTAGCAGTACCCCTCGGTTTTAACCGCGTTTTGATCATTCCCGTGGGAGCACGGGGATAAAATATAGCCTATGTTACCCGGGCATAGTGTAGGTTCCTAACGGTGAAAGATTTTTTCAAATCGGTTCAGTAGTTTCGGAGCCTATAAGGGGGAGCCATGGTTCACAAATTATGAAAAAACTAAAATATTTGGTTTTCATGGAAATTAGACTAATATACTTACCTACTCATCGTCTAAAGCTTACAAAAAAAAGTATGAAATAAACAAATAATTAAATAAATAAAAATAAAACACGCTTGCCATGTCAAAAAGTGAGCTAAAAATTAAAAACAAGATATATAATCTTTTCATTGCTGTCGTTCATCAATAACTTATTACAAACACAGAATTCGCGTATAAAAGAATAGTGGAAAATGACAACTTATATTATGGATTCCAACCTTGGCACATTATGTACGACTCGTTACACCCATAGAGTATTTACATAGTACCTATTTTAAATTACAAAGTAAGTGAAATAGATGTCTTTTTTGTTCATAAACCAGATAAACAGTTTACCAAGGAAAGATAAAAATAAAACTGTCAATAAACTTGACAAAATTCTGTGTTTTGACTAAAAATACGTGTCCAATACTTTTCGATAATATCTTACCGATGGACTAAATTTTTACTCAAAAAACTTGTTTATCTTGGCTTTGAGAAATAATCCAGTCAGGCTATTTTGTGGTAACTTCTTTTCACGAGCGTAGTAGCTGCCTGTATAATATTATTTTCTTCCATATTAAATACTATACTAGGCGAGGAAGCAGGAAAACTCAACAGAATTTGCATCAACGGCCTTGAAACTATCATTATCGAATACTAATTGCATTTTGATGACCTTGATAAACATGAAATAAATTAGAGAAACTGGATGTTTTACATTTCTAACTATTTTTTTCCTTTTGTGTTTAGAGACAGGTCTACTTATTATTTTTAGGGGAGACCCCTTTACAGTTTCCCTAGAAATGTGCCCTAATAGGCGTCGCACAGAGGGGGTACCGGAGTGGTCTTTTAAGAGCTACCAGGCCCCCTTCTATGAACTGATGGTCATCACTGGGGTGGTTTTAGTGAGGTAGACATCTTACATTCCTAGATCTTTTCCTAAATGTCCAGGTGCCTTTTGAAGGTTTCCCCCCGAATACAAAAAAGTAAGTCTACTTTTTATTGCGCAACAAACTTCTCTAGTGATGGAACGAGTTATAAAAGAACTGGTTTTTTCCAGCGGCTTCACCCGCTTGAAAGCCAGAAATTATTCCTAGGGAATTATATATACACTCTGGATGAAAAAAAAAACCAGATCCAAGCAGCGTCATTGATTACAAAACATCCATTTAAACTTTTGCATTTATATTTGTGTAGTAGTATGAGATTCCTCTTGCAGTAGTCTTAAGATTGCTTATTAGCAATGTTTCTAACACATGGACTGAACTGTACAGTTTATGACCGTGCCAACCAATCAAAGCACCTACCAATTTTGATGATTCTTTTTACATTCGAAAGTTGATGCTAAAGTGTGGTGCCATTTTTAAAATTTGATTGTGATCTGACGACTAGTATTTGAGTTATCCCTAATAATGCGTGGCTTAGTTTACGTTGACGACGTTCTCATTCCCTCTTGTCGATGTAAAATGAAAAAATAAAATTGTGTACGATGGTTTGGAAAAGCATCTTAGTATTTCAACCTGGCGACCTATTATGACGTCTTAAATCCATCATGATTTCTGTGTCAGAGAGAGATGGAGTTACACAAGACGTATAGCACTATCTCTTTCCCTCACACGAATCATGATGGCATTGGCACTTCGTAATACGGCCACAGGTCTCTTTTTAGTTAAGTGAAGATCTGATGAAGAACAGAGATGATAGGAAACTAAACTCTTCAATAAATGATAGCAAAACTTTCTTTTTTCTACACCACAAGGTAAGCTTGTACAGTGTTACCAGTGGCGTGCAGTGGTTCGAGTTAGGGTAGACCAGAGAAAATGTCCAAAAAAAAACACACCACATTATTCAGGATTGAAATGTGGTGTTTTTTTTTAATAGGCTACATGTTTAAAAAAAAAACTCATTTAATTAAAAATCAACCCTGAATAATGTGGTTATTTTTTTAATTTATTTGGACATTTTCTCTGGCCTGCCGCAACTCGAACCACTGCACGCCACTGGGTGTTACGGGTTCTCCTGATTGATTAGATCATTGAGGAATAGTCTAATTAATCAGAAGAACCCGTAAAGGTATTGCGTTGGAAGTACATAAAGAAGACATTATTATCTTTATCAGTTTAACTATGAACTGTTGTTAAACTCTTTTATCTAAGTGTGTGTTAGCCGCTTGACCTCTGTGTTTATCTGTCTGCCTCTTATCAATACAAGTGGATGCTGCTCATCATTGTGATTGAATTCCTTGATCTGGTTTTATTGTTATCAAGAACAATCTTATCTATGATTATTTCTACGTTTACTGTCACCTCGTTTAAAGGTTTAGCCTTAAAATTTTGGACGTTTCGTCTAGCTCGCGATTGACCACGTTCTATGTTAAGATGGTCACCCATCCACAGACCAACATCGGCAAGCGTTGCTTAACCTTGAAGATCGACCGGTGCGGCTGTTATAATTAAACCATGAGCTCCTTAAGCCGTACCTTCAAGCGTAACATCCGAATTTATTATGATTTTTGTTTATTCATCTTCTTTCTGTAAATCTGCTCAGTCTATTCCCCATTCAATTGGAGTAAGCTTCCACCCAAACCGAGTGTATCTGAGTACCAGTATTTTTCATAGAGCTACTACTTATCTGACCATTCCAACTTACTGTGTTGACTTCTATATTTACACGTACCTTTAACACCAGACTTTAATATTGACGACACGGTTGGCGCAGTGGTTGAGCTTTCGGCTGCTGTGCTGCGTGTCGCGGGTTCGATCCCCGCACGGAACAAAATATTTTTATGGCCTATATATAGATCATTGTTCCGGGTCTGGGTGTCTGGTGTATGTGAGTTTTCATGTTTGTTAATGCACTCACGATGCAGTTGTAAATCCTAGTGTGCTCGATGGCCCAAGCTAGTAGGTATACGTACATGCAAAGTATGTAATACACTAACACGAGGTACTCTAACCCACACACAATTTGTTACTGAGAAAATACTTAGGTAGGTAATAATGTTGAAATGATCGGGGCTCTGGGATCTTACTCTATTAGCTTATTGAGTTTGAACTTTTATTTAAACAATATCCTCTGGGACACCTTTCTTTTGCATCGATCTCTATGCTTTTTAACCATAGAGGTTGACCCTTGTTTTTTCTGGATGAGAAATTATAAAATTACTTCTCCCGCTCTTGGCGGAGCGGAAGGGAGTGTCAGACTCTTACTGACTAAAACCCACCCGTGATCCTCCTAGTGCCCGCCGCGTTCCAGGGCCGCGGTGACTCTTTCGAACAAATTCCGCAACCCTAGCAGCACTGACCCTATGAAGCCCCGCCTTATGGAGGTTCTCCCTAAGAATCTATTTTTGCGAATGGATAACAGACTATAGTCACTATATTCTTATTTTTAAACTATAAACACGACATCCTTTTTTTTGGATGGGAAATCATCAAAGCGGGACCAGAGCGGGAGAAGTTATCCCGCTCTGGACGGAGCGGAAGGGAGTGTCCGACTCTTACTGACTAAAACCCACGCGTGATCCTTCTTGTGCCCTTTGCAAAACAAATTCCGCAACCCTAGAAATTCCACATCCTAAGTCAGACCTTTTATTGGTCTAAATCAAAGACTACTATAGGTGTACTGGCTAGTCTAAATGAATCTACTTTGACTATGCACATGGCTCCGTGCAAATTAAAGTTATTAAGTAGTACTTCAATGATGATTTATATTAATGTTGACTTACCGGTAATCTCCAGTGCCTCTTCATAGCCATACTGTAATTTGCTGGGTTTCGAAGGAGTCATTTCTATATCGTCTTTTCTTTTACTAATATTGTAACTATTTTTTGATGGCGCCATTTTTAATTAGATTTTGTTTCCGTTGTAATGTTGTTAATAAGTTTAAATTAAACAATGTTTATCGTCTTCTAGTCACCATGTTTGTTTATTTTGATTCCAGTATTTATTTTAAAAATTTTCACAGAACAATATTGTTTCTTCATAAAACGAAATCAGTTCAGCACATATTTAGTTAACTTTTTATAGTAATCACTTTTGCATAATTCTGTGGCCTTTACGGTTGTAACAATGAGATTTTTTTTACGATTTTATTGATGAAAATAAGTGTTACTGCCACAGCGCCGAACGACCGACTGCTCAGAAGTAGGTGTTGGCGGGAAGGTCAACTTATCTTAGCGTTACGATATAGCGTTTTTACAATAAATCTTGCGATTCTTTAATTTTTTTTTTTACTAAATTCAGTCAGAACCTTGTAAGGGCTTCGCTAAAAAATAATTTACATTAAAATTCTCGGAAAAATATAATACCCTAACTTGTGAAATTTATTTAATTTTGAGATCTAAGTTGAAACTTATAATATTTCGCTAAATCAAAAACCAGTCAGCATTTTTTCTAATAGGATAGTTGACTAAAAAAATCGAAATAGTCCGTCAGATAAACTTAAAAAAAATACCTGTTTTTTCTATTGTCATGTAAATAAAAAACGAAGACGATAGTGACGTCTCACATCTGTGACGTCACTACATGCTACAATAGGGTATTTTACTGTAAAAATCTAATTAGTCCGTCTGATAGATTTACAAAAAATATTGGACACGTATTTTTTCTTTTTTCACGTAAACAAAAAATGAAGACGATACAGTGCGTTGAAAACTGACGTGACGTCACTACGTTGCTACAATTTTTACCAGCGACGTGACGTCACGTGAGTTTTCAACGCCCTGTATCGTCTTCATTTTTTGTTTACGTGAAAAAAGAAAAAATACATGTCCAATATTTTTTGTAAATCTATCAGACGGACTAATTAGATTTTTACAGTAAAATACCCTATTCTTACGACGACGTGACGTCACAAGCCCCCACTCCTGATTTTTTATGCTCTTTATCTTCGTCAATTTTTATAGATTTGATCATGCAATAAAACGTGTCCAATATTATTCTATAATCTAACTGACGGACTAATTCCGTTTTTTGTCAACTAGCCTATTGTGACTGCTCAGGACGTTTAACGGGCTATTTCAATACACACAGGATCATAAATAAACTTCTTTGCCACACCGAGGTCATGTACTCGTAAAACAAAAAAAAAATGTATTTTCTTTTCTTTTGAAGTAACTATAACAGGCAGCACTTTAATAATGACTTATTGATTTTTTTTAATGCTTCATTGTTTCAGATTTATGGTAGTAAAAAGTCAACCCTTCTCTTTCTGGTCCGTGTGTCAAAAAGTCAATGATGGATGTACCAGTCTGAAATGGATAATTAGTCTCCATTGTTTTATTCTTTTTTTTTCTGGATGGGAAATCATCAAATGACTTCTCCCGCTCTGGGCGGAGCGGAAAGCAGTGTCAGACTCTTACTGACTAAAACCCACCCGTGATCCTTCTTGTGCCCTTTACGTTCCGGGCCGCGGTGACTCTTTCGAACAAATTCGGTAACCTATCGGCTTATTCTAAGTGTAAGTCGCAATATTCGCTACTGTATAAAATTTCTGGGGGACACCTATGGAATACCGGTGGCTAATTTCATTTAACAAAAACCTTTCTACCCGTTTTTATTTTAGTATTAAGGTTCTGGTATCCTCGTACTTTGTAAGTCTTCAATCACAATTACAGCCCCAGAAATGCTTCGACATGTTTATGGTCTACTGGTACACGTGAATCCCTACTTCTCAAATATTCAGCCCCTTATTTTTCTGGATGGGAAATCATCAAATGACTTCTCCCGCTCTGGGCGGAGCGGAAGGGACTGTCAGACTCTTACTGACTAAAACCCACCCGTGATCCTTCTTTTGCCCTTTGCGTTCCAGGGCCGCGGTGACTCTTTCGAAAATATTCCGCAACCCTATGGGGCCGCGAAATTTTCAGCCCCTGAAATACTTTGACATTCTTCTTTCTGGTCTTCTAATACTTGTAAATCTTTAGCGCATGCAATTTTAGCCCCGGAAACTACACCATTTTTAAAAAATGAACGGCTAGACTAATCACGTCCCACGGAAACGGGATAAATTGTCCTATATGAATAGGTATATCCTATGGAACTTTGTATAGCGGTAATAAAGTGCAAATTGTCTCTTTGACGTTAGGAACATACCTACATTATTTAAACAACAGTGAGTGCTTGTAATTTAATATGAACTTTATACAATAACAATAAAGCTCAAATTGACTCTACGTTTTAGTTAGAAAACGTTTGTATGGGAAAAAGAAAAGGGCTGTTTTTAGGGTTTTTCCGGCAAATATTCGAATTTTACTCGCCGTAAAAACCATCCTTGAACTTCAACGAACATTAAAAAAAAAAGAATTGGCCAAATTGGTCCAGGCGTTGTTGAGTTATGCGCTTACCAACACATTTTGCGATTCATTTTTATATTATAGATAGATAGATTGTGAATTATATACATTTTAATAAACTATACTAACAAATAACCAGAATATAGCATAAAAAAAATGTTCTGTCTATTGGTAATGCACCCAAGAGACTGGCGGTGCCTCGTTGAATGGCAATGTTTAGCCTCTGGCCAAAGTAAAAGCCAGCTCTTGGGTCACGGGAAGTGCTAACCAACCGAAATTTTATTAAAAAGGCTGTGAGCACAAGGGCTCCAGGAGCCCAAGGGTTTGAACCCCAAACGGCTGGAAAATAACAAGGTTACTATATTTACATAGCTTTGGGTTTTCCAGAAACGCAACGGCAGCGCTAGGACAACATGATTAGCTAGGAAGATGGGATGGTGCAAGAATATCGACACAGGTTGCGTGCGACACTAAAGGTCTATTCAGATTCCATAGTTTTTTTTTGTTTTGTAGTAAAAACTTCTTTAGTCGCTTTGGGAACTTCTTGGTAGGGGAAATTCTTATGGGTTCGCGTCACCGACATGCTCTCATTACTCATTGAATGGATTTAGTGAAAAGTTCAATATTAAGGTATATAGATACTGTGCATTGTTGAAATAGTGTTTTATTTATTTTATTATTATTTATGTACACACATACAATAATTAAGAGAAGAAATTACAATTTTAGTACAAAGGAACTGCTTATTTCAAACGAAATTTCTTCCAGCAGATCTGCGAAAGGATAAACGAAAAAGAAATGTAGACAATAGTGTGTAAGAACAAGAGAAGAGAATGTGAAGCCTTAAACTAAAGTAACAAATCAAAATATATTAATATATTTATAAAATATATATATATATATATATACAGTAAATTTTTGTTTGATTATTATTTTAATTCAAACATTATGAAGATTCAAACTTTAATACTAAAAGTTCTAAGTTTTCACTTCTATCGGCAGACCCTATAACCGTAATTTTATTTTTTTTACTTTTGAAACATTTGAATATCGATAGATATGTATGTATGATTGTAATCAAAATCAGCTGGCTTGTATTGAGACAAAAGAAAATAACAGTAGATAAGCAGACATAATCGGGTTAATAGTGAAGTCTGACAAGAAAAAAAAAACAAGACAAAACTGTGCTATAAGTCGATCCAGTTAGATAACTGCTGTTACCGACTTAAAACTGACGTCAAAACCTCAAAATGTTGGGTAACATTTTGAGGTTTTGACGTCAGTTTTAGACAAGCAGACAAGATACCGATTAGATCCTCTGCTGTTGTACCCAGATGAATTAATTACTAATATTCTATTTCAAACTAGCAGCGCCCCGCAGTTTCACCCGCGTTGTTCCCGTTTCCGTAGCAATACGGGGATAAAATATAGCCTATGATACTCCACAATAACGTAGCTTTCTATTGGTGAAATAATTTTGAAAATCGGTTCAGCAAATCCAGAGATATACCCCTTACAACCTTACAAACTCACAAACGTTACCTCTTTATAAATTAGTATAGACAAATAAATTAAGCTATTCTTCAAATTATTTTGAAATAAATACTTATATTGAAAAATAAAATATTCTTTTCCATAAACATAGTTACCATGAAATTATGGAAATTTTCTTACTCTTAAATATTTCTTACAATGTCTCATTGGTATTTTGTACTACGCAATATTGAATTATTCAAAAGGCTGTGACAAATATGATGTGTTATTTCAGAAGTATTGTTTTAATAACGACTGACTTTAAAAAGAAGCTAATCTAGGATTATTTTGACTTGTGTCATGAAATATTAAGTCAATGGCTTAAAATAAATATCACACATTTGCATAAAAAGAAAAACATTGTTTTGGTATTGTGTTTATTTTTAAAAACTTACAAATAATTTTATCTATACATGCATGTAGTTATTTTTTCCGTATATCTGGCGGTAGTAGGCATGAAAATGCTGCGGCAACTGAAACAAAAGATAATAATAATAAAGTCGTTATTAGATATGCCTTGACCTAAGAGTGATGGCGCCACTTGTGGCATTCGAGGCTACTTACTACACATACCAAGTAAGTATTGTATTTATGCAGTCGAGGCCCCATAGGGTCAGTGCCTGCTAGGGTTGCGGAATTTGTTCAAAAGAATCGCGGCCTTTTTTTTTGGATGGGTAATCATCAAATGATGAAGAGAGGGAAGGGAGTGTCAGACTCTTACTGACTAAAACCCACCCGTGATCCTTTTAGTGCCCTTTGCGTTCCAGGGCCGCGGTGACTGTTTCGAACAAATTTCGCAACCCTAGTAAAGAGTTACTAGGCACTGGAACGCAAAGGCACTAGGAAGAATACGGATGGGTTTTACTCAGTAAGAGTCTGACACTCCCTTTCGCTCCGCCCAGAGAGGAAGTCATTTGATGATTTCCTGTTCATACTAAATAGGTATCTAGCAAAAGTAGTACTAGTTTCAAAAAGATTATTTATTATTGTTTTCGTGTCGATTGCCTCCTTCTCAAATTTTATTCCACCAGTATGTGACCACTAATTCTAATAATTTTTACTACTCCGATGTTTCAAAATAAATTAGCGATAGCGTTTGATTAGTGGTCACAAACTTTTGGCCATCAATGTTTATTCTTCCACTGCCGTTCAAAGGTCTCCTCCATTATCTTCCACACATACACAATATGTCATGAACGCCTGCAAGCCGTCAAAAGACCCTATGCCTTTGTATGCCTCCCACTGCGCGACGACTTTGGCCAAGAGTACCCCAAAAAAAAACAAATAAAGTCGAACGTATAACATAATCATAAACATAATCAGCCTTTTAACGTTCCCATTGCTGGGACAGGCCTCCTCTCTAGGAGAGGGAATGGGCCGTAATCCAGCACGCGGGCCCAGCGCGGGTTGATGAATGTCACATGTCTTCGAATTTTTGGTTCTAGAACATGCCGGTTTCTTCACGATGTTTTCCTTCACCGTTTTGAGAGCAGTGGTGATGAAATTAATTACTCAAAGATCTGATATTGATTTAATTTTTCTTTTTAAAATACTTCATAGTAAAATAGACTGCCCCCAGTTGTTAAGTAAGTCTTAGCGAAACCTCCTTCTCCAAGACCTGGCTCAAGCGGTGCGCTATAAAGGACGGCGCGCGCTTAGGAAGGGGCTCACTCGATTATCGGTCGGCAACGGTTGAAGATAGCTACCATCGTTTTGTACTTTTAGATTCGGTCGTTACATTGTTATTTTCATAATTAATTTATGTAATTTGCAGTAATTAGAGTTCGGATGTCTTATTTTTAAATTATCTCTTGTTGTAATTTCGGTTAAACTTTTATCGTTAATTAAATAATTTAGGAAATACTTGTGCGTTATTTTTTTTAAAAAACTGTCCTCACTCCTGGTTTCTAAGATCAGTAGTGGGATAGACCACGTGCTTAGTGCTGTTTGTGCCATCTGTTTTAAGTTAAACTAAAAGTCCGTTAGTGTTTGAATTTGACCTAATTACTGCAAGTTTTGTTTTTGTGGTTTCGGGTGTATCGGTGAGTGTTAAATTTTATTCCTGATCATTTAAATTTCTGAGATATGCCGGGACGTTCGACAAGTGTTGAAAAACTAGACGATTCGCGTCGATCGCATCGTAATCGTTCTCGAACGTTGAGAAGTAGATCGCGTAATCGTAGCCATGGTTCCGGAAGCAATCACACTCCTTCACCGCGTAGATACCGTGAGCGTTCTCATGGTCGCGAACGTACCTCTTCGAGACATCGTAATGTGTCCCGTAGTCCACGTAATGGTCATAGACGTCGTGATACCTCGTATTGCCGCCGTGATTCTCCGCGTGATCAGGCCTTAAGTCAAATATTAGCTCGCTTGAATTCTATTGAGAGTCGTTTGCCGACTTCGACAACGTGTCGCGTGTCTACGCCTGTTGCGGAGCATAGCTCACGTGGGCAGGAAACTTTCACTAGGCAGAAGTCGCGAACGCTCGACCGGGATAATGACGTGACAGATAAGCTCGTTGGCGCATTGTCTTGTTTGGTTCAAGAGAGATCGCATAATTTTTATATTTCTCCCTTCGATCCTAACCTACACGACTTTGACGATTGGTGTTCAGAGGTAGACCGCGCTCGTAATTTAAATAAATGGGACGATCGCGAATGTCTAGGGCGCATAGGAAGTTGTTTGCGTGGTGACGCGAAGTCATGGCTTAACGATTGGATAACAAATGATCGTTCGTGGAGTAATTTCAAGTTAGAGTTTCGTTCACTGTGCCCACGTCATGTAGATGTTGCTACAATTTTATTTGAGGTTATGTGTGACAATTCAAATAAATTCCCGACATACGCCGAATATGCTCGCAAGTCTCTTTTGCGTCTTAATATTGTAAAGGGCTTGTCTGACGAGCTGAAAGTTGCAATAATTGTCAGAGGTATTACTGATGCTCAAATAAAGGCTGCGGCTACAAATGCGAAACTTAAAATAAAAGATTTAGTTCAATTTTTGTCGGTATATATTAAACCAAAAACCGAGACGCGCAGTTTAAACAATCCTTCCCACTCCAGCAATGTAGGACCGTCATCATCGCGTAAACGCGAAGCAACCAAATCGGGAGATAGTAAAATAGTGTGTCATTATTGTCATAAAGCTGGTCATACGAAATATAACTGCAGGAAAAGACCTAAAATTGATACCAACGCGCCATCATCAGCAGATACCGTGTCGTCAACGCCTTCAACATCGGGTGATAAATCAGTCAAGTTTTGCACATACTGTAAACGTAACGGTCACGTGATTGATAGATGCTTTTCGAAACAAAAGTCTGAAACTGAACGTAATGAAAAGAAATCGGCTAAGATAAATTTTTGTTCAAGTGTCACTCGAAACGAGACAACATAATGTCTGCTGTTATTCAAAAGGTGCCTATAGATATTTTGATTGATAGTGGGTCTGATATCTCGTTGATTTTAGAATCGGTACTTAAATATTTCAATTTCAATCGAATCCCAACGTATCGTTTGTTGAGAGGTATAGGCAGCCAGGAGATTGAATCAACATCATATGTTGTGACGATGATTGAATTTCCTGAAGTGTCTTTGGAAGTTGATTTGTATGTGGTCCCAGTTGGGTGCATTACGGCGCCTATTTTGATTGGCACAGATGTATTAGATAGAGAGGGAATTACCTACACGCGTAGTAATAACTTACACCGGCTCATGAGATTAGACAGTGTGCCCTCCGTACTGCACGTATCTACCGTTGAGTATGAAAACATTAAAACGCCTTTAGTTGGCAATGACAGGAATCTTTTGCTTGATATCATCCGCGAGTTTTCGAGTTCTTTCATTACGGGGACTGCTACATCAACGGTGAATACGGGTAGTATGGAAATAAGATTAACATCGAGTGCCCCTGTAGTTCATAGGCCTTATAAGCTTTCTTGTGACGAAAAAAATAGAGTTCGAGATATAATTAATGACCTACTCTCAAAGGGAATCATTCGTGAGTCACAGTCCGACTACGCCAGTCCTATCATCCTCGTCAAGAAGAAGGACGGGAGTGATAGGATGTGCGTTGATTATCGGGCACTTAATGCTATAACGGTCAAAGAACGATTTCCTTTACCCTTGATCGATGACCACATCGATAGGCTTGGTTGTTTCAAGTTTTTCACCAGTTTAGACATGGCAACTGGATTTCATCAAGTGCCTTTAAAGGATGACGATTCGATTTCTAAAACCGCCTTCGTAACGCCCGAAGGGCATTTCGAATACTTGAAAATGCCCTATGGGTTAGCTAACGCCCCCATAGTGTATCAAAGAATCATTTCCAAAACTTTAAAACCTTATATTGAAGGTGGGCGAGTGTTGACGTATATTGACGATGTGCTTCTTATGTCAAACGGGATTCCTGAAGGACTCGACTTGCTGCGTCAAGTTTTGAGTACTCTTACGAATGCCGGTTTTTCGGTTAATTTAAAAAAATGTACCTTCTTAGACACCGAAATAGAGTACTTAGGACGGGTAGTTGGTAATGGTCAGGTGCGGCCGAGCCCAAGAAAAATAGAGGCGCTGGTAAATTCTCCAAAACCTACTAATGTTAAGGGGATTCGCCAATTTTTGGGTCTAGCCGGGTATTCTAGGCGTTATGTCGCGGGTTACGCTTCTAAAACAGCCTGCATTGCCAGATTGTTAAGAAAGGGAGAACCTTTCAAATGGGGTTCAGAACAAGATGCGGCACGCGACTATATTATTCATTGTTTGACCCATGAACCAGTTTTAGCGATCTTTGACCCAAGTTTGCCTACAGAGCTTCATACCGATGCCAGCTCTATCGGTGTCGGTGCGGTATTGTTGCAGGAGCATGCCAGTAAACGAAAGAGAGTAGTCAGTTACTATAGTAGGTCCACACAGGGCGCAGAGTGTCGCTACCATAGCTACGAGCTGGAAACCCTAGCCATTGTACGCGCACTTCAGAACTTCCGTCATTATTTAATTGGCATCAATTTCAAAATAGTGACGGATTGTAATTCGTTGAAGTTAACTGAAACAAAAAAAGACTTATTGCCTCGTGTCGCGCGTTGGTGGGTCTATTTACAAGACTTTACTTTTACTTTGGAATATAGGAAAGGATCCCTGATGCAACACGCTGATTTTCTAAGCCGGCATCCTCCTGAAACCGTAAACGTATCACACATTCGCAATCCTAATAATTGGGCAAAGGTCGCTCAGACTGCGGATGAGGAAACTCAAAATTTAATTGTTAAGTTAAGAGAGGGCCAATTAGATTCTTCAAGGTATTTAATTAAAAATGAACTTTTGTACTATAAATATACACCAATCGGGGAAGAACCACGCTTGTTGTGTTACATCCCTAAAGGTTATCGGCTTAGCCTTTTGAGAGCTTTCCATGATGAGCATGATCATATTGGAGCCGACCGAACGACGGATCTTATTTTACGACACTTTTGGTTTCCGAGTGTTAGGCAATTTGTTAGAAAATATGTTAGCCATTGCCTTGTATGTTTAGCTCATAAGAAAGTACCTAAAGCACCCGCACAACCGATTCAGTCTTGGTCGAAGCCTGATGACCCATTCTGTGTTATTCACACCGATATATTGGGCCCGCTCCCAGAATCTAATGGGTTTAAGTACGTTTTGATAGTAGTTGACAGCTTTTCAAAATTTTGTCTGCTGTACTCTATGTATCGTCAAGACTCGGGCGAATTAAAACGGGTGTTCACTAATGTGATATCTTTGTTCGGGTCTCCAAGTACTATAATATGTGACAGAGGGAGAATGTTTGAAAGCATAGCCTTCCGAGACTGGGTTAGTAGCTTGGGTTGCTCCATTCATTTCATCACACCTGGAATGCATCGAGAAAACGGACAAGCAGAGAGGTACTGCAGAACTGTATTAAACATGTTACGGGTAGAGGTGGGACATAAAGGTTCTCAGTGGGCTGACGCTTTATGGAAGGTGCAGCTCAATTTAAATGTCACCAGACAGGCTACTACACAAGCCTCGCCATTACAACTCCTCGTTGGGATTGATGCAGCTACCCCAGTAATAAGATCTCTAGTGCGTGACGTCGCACTTGAGAACCGTAAGCCTAACCGAGAAGCACTTATGACGCTCAGGAGACAGCGTGCCTCAGACTTGCTTACAGCTAATCAGCAGCGTCAAGATGACTACACCAACCAGAACCGGCAACAACCACGAGCCTACGCTGTTGGGGACTATGTCTTTGTCAACAAGGCATCGCAGAGCACAGGAAAGCTCGACTCTGGCATGCGGGGGCCCTATAAGGTCCTGCATGTACTGCCACATCATCGCTACGAGCTGGAACTACTGGCTGGTTCGTATGGCAAAAAAACCCAGGCAGCTGCCGAGCATATGGTGCCCTGGCGCGGCGAGTGGACGCCTGACGCATGCTCCGCTTTCTTCGAGGCTGGTAAGCAACAGGGTGACTTCTGTTTGGTCTGAGGCTATGGCTTATGACTTCTGCTTGGTCTGAACCCCTGGTTCATGACTTCTGTTTGGTCCGAGCCTCTGGCTTATGACTTCTGTTTGGTCTGAGCTTCTGGCTTATGACTTCTGTTTGGCCTGAACCCCTGGTTCATGGCTTCCGATAGGTCTGAGCCCCCGGCTTATGACTTCCATAAAGTCTGAGCTCGTGGCTAATGACTTCTGTTTGCCCTGAACCCCTGGTTCATGGCTTCCGATAGGTCTGAGCCCCAGGCTTATGACTTCCGTAAAGTCTGAGCTCGTGGCTTATGACTTCTGTTTGGCCTGAACCTATGGTTCATGGCTTCTGTTCTGGTTAAGTATATTAGTTTCACTACTGTCTATTTATTTTGGCTAGTATTCTACCCAATGGGAGTCCGGAATACCATTGCTTGGAATGCTATTTAGTTCCATTTACGTTTTAATGCTTAAAATCACTGATTTTGCTTTGTAATATTTTTTAGTCTGAAGCATTTAATTTTACATTTCAATTTCCTAAGAAGCCTTGCTGTTTGATTGGGTGCCTGATAGTGGGAGTGCACGCTCACTATCGCGTACTTAACTACATTAGTAATTCAAAAGTTTACTATCCTTGGCTTCAGACACATAAATGACGCAAGAAAACAAATGTACAGTATGTGTTACTTTGCAGATGATTATGGCCAGTCTGAGGATGACGGCCAGTCTGGTGATAGTGGACCTAGTGATGACACAAGGCAAGATGCGGTCGAGGACGCCTCGCTGTCAGGAACGGCCGTCTTAGCGAAACCTCCTTCTCCAAGACCTGGCTCAAGCGGTGCGCTATAAAGGACGGCGCGCGCTTAGGAAGGGGCTCACTCGATTATCGGTCGGCAACGGTTGAAGATAGCTACCATCGTTTTGTACTTTTAGATTCGGTCGTTACATTGTTATTTTCATAATTAATTTATGTAATTTGCAGTAATTAGAGTTCGGATGTCTTATTTTTAAATTATCTCTTGTTGTAATTTCGGTTAAACTTTTATCGTTAATTAAATAATTTAGGAAATACTTGTGCGTTATTTTTTTTAAAAAACTGTCCTCACTCCTGGTTTCTAAGATAAGTTTAATTTTAACATACCCTACAACTATCCGCGTCACCCTATGAAGCTATTACGTCCCCCATTCCGGAAAACTGTATCAGGATCCAACTCCCCCATCCCCAGACTCTGCAGGCTTATTAATAATTGCCATGAATCAATAGATATTTTGTCCACATCACTTCAAAAATTCAAGCGCCAAATCCTTCAAAACCAAATCCTTCAAAACTAACCACCAAACTGACTTTTTTACCTTTTTCTCTAAAACTACCCACTGTTGTTAAAAGTGTTATTTCTGCACTATTATTGTAATTTTATTATTGCTATAATTTTGTTTTTTGCATGCTGTGTCTATCGCATTATATTGTACACTATGCTTGCATAATATTGCTTGTATTATTAAGATAAACAGTGTAACAATTGTAGATAGGCCAATAAATAAATTTAAAAAAAAGCCGTTACCACTTGGCCACCACTGCTCTCAACTCGAAGCCAAGTCGAACGTAGACGTTTATCTTAATATAAAATACACAGCACACTCACCCAGCATCAGTCCCCCGCACACATAGAACATGGAGGTACAATGTGACATGATGAAAGCTCCCAGCACATTGACCCCACCTAGAGCACTGAGCCGGGCCACCATCACTCCTATACACGCTGCCATGCCCCTGGATGGAGAAGAATAGCGGATAAGTTAAGAAGCTCACAACAATACAAATCTGTCTTGCGTTTTTAGAACTATGTCAACATTAGCAGCTGAATACTAGTGTTTTAGATGGAATGTCTGTCTACTTGACCTCCACAACTCACAGGCTGGGTAAATATGGTTCAGATTTTCTGACTTCTGACTAACTTACTGTCAAAGATGTTCAAATTACAACGCCTTAACGTGTTTTCCGAGGCCCGAAGAAGTATTGGAATGTTTAAATTGGTCACTGAGCAAGGAAGAGGAGGAAGACCAAATAAAATAAATATACTGCAGTGGTACCTTTGAAAATATTAAGAGCAATGTTTTGCCTAAAACAGAAAAAGTTTAACGCCTGATACATAGGCAATGCAATATGTCGCAGCAACATGGAACGTAGTTAATGTATTAAATTCTCTGCGGCGCGAACATATTCTGACGAAGACTGGCATTCCATTCATATATATTAACTGATTATGACACAATTTTAATTGAATCATAAATAGAAAAGTAAAGATAAGTTGCAATAACTAGCACTCACCTGAAAGACGTCGGATACATATCAACGAAGTAAGTATAGATGATTCCAATACACAACTCATTCGTCAAGAGTCCAAAGAACATGATGAAGCTGATCAAGTTATCCTTTACGATGACAGCTCCAACAGCGGAGATAGCGGAGAATGTCATGATGATGATCATGAGGGCTTTCTTCCTGTGGGCGAGCTTGGTGACCACCAGCATGATGATTACGAAAGTGACGCCTTGGGCGATGCTGGCCCAGACCAGACTGATCTCCATTGCGGATTTGCATTCGAACTGAAAGTATAACGTACCATTAATTAGATAGAAATGAGAATTCTTTTGTTTCATCTTCTTGGTTATATTTTGTTTGTACAAGTAACACGTGCTGTGAATTAAAAAAAAATATCAGGATCATCTTTCGTCGTATTTTCCTGAGAGTTGGTGCAAACCATTTACTATTATGTAAGTACTTATTACTATACTGTGCCCGTCTTGTAACTAATGATATTTGTTCAAATTATAGGCAGTACGTTGGCACCCTAAATACAAGTTAAATCTTACAATTGGTGCCAGAGTTAATCGAAAACACTCTTTTCCTTAGTTCTAACGCTGCATAGTGTTTATATATTATGTTTTTTTATACAACTGAAGTTAATAAACTTTTACCGTTCTCACCGGTAGACCGTCACACTAATATTCACTCCCTTTTCCTTTCATATATGTAGCTAACTCTTTATACAATACATAAGTATTTTCTTTCGCCTCTCTCCGTCTCAATCTCCATTCATTATCATTTATAGATGGCAATTTCTTTTTTCCAGTTATTTTCTTCCACGATATTAATACATTGCAACACGCGTGTTATTTAACTATTTGATAAGTAGAGTCAATATCATATTGCCGAAATAGAAGACTTTGATTTCACATTGTGTTGCATTAGCTACTTGTAACTAAACACATCAAAAGTATCTAGGGATCAACATATATTTTTGCAATAACTTTTCTCCTGATTGATATTAATTAAAATTTTCTTTAAGGATTCATCAAATAAAGTGTTTTCGTTTGTCACAGTAACGATAAACCAAGTCACCTTTGCATTAATAAAGAAATTTGCCATTTTCCTAATAAAGGGATTTTTGACATTTGAACCACTAACATTAAAGTTCGAAAAAAAGACTGAAATAACAGTTTTCTTTAAAATTTTATTGGGTAACTTAAACAATTAATAATCCGTGTTTCTACCGCGAACACTAACAACACAAGAACATCGGTTTGGCATACTCAAAATGAGTTCATCCAAATCACGCTGTGGAATGGCCGCCCATGTTCGTTGCAACAACAAAAAAAGGTCTTCTTGCGACTGGATACCCTCCATATTCGGCAGAGCTCTTCGCTTACCTTGGCTGAGCGCCATGGAGGACGGTATCGCTGCACCACACGGAGACAAGACCGATACATTCAAATCTTAACTCGAAGAGCTCCAACAATAACCGCCATGATGTTAGCCGTGAGGCTTCATCACTCTTCAGGGAACTTAATTAGCGACCAAACAGTCAGAAACCGCTTGCATGAAGTGAACCTTCATTCCCGAAGACCGCTACGGGTACCACCTATAGCAATGCACAATCGTAGGATTCGATATCAATGGGCTCTTGAACACAGAAATTGGGCAGAAGAACAATGGCGTTTCGTGTGCTTTTCTGATGAGTCTCGTTTTGGTATGAGACCGGATACAAGACGTATACGACACTGGAGAACCCCTGGACGCCAACAGCGATTAAAATCCTGCCAGGAAGTCCATCCTTATAGTGGTGGAACCATCATAGTATGGGCGGGTATTTGGATCGGCGGAAGAACTGAGTTGATTTGGATCAGAGGCAACCTCAACGCTCAAATTTATGCTGAGACGATTGTATCAGACGTCATCGTTCCTCTACAAGTGCAAATCGGTCCCTTATTTCAGTTAATGCATGATAATGCACGACCGCACACCGCAAGAGTTGTAAGACAGACTCTCGCCGCAGCTAACATCAATGTCCTGCCCTGGCCTGCTCAGTCGCCAGACTTGAACCCGATTGAGCATGCATGGGATATGCTACAGAGAAGAGCTCTGCCGAATATGGAGGGTATCCAGTCGCAAGAAGACCTTTTTTTGTTGTTGCAACGAACATGGGCGGCCATTCCACAGCGTGATTTGGATGAACTCATTTTGAGTATGCCAAACCGATGTTCTTGTGTTGTTAGTGTTCGCGGTAGAAACACGGATTATTAATTGTTTAAGTTACCCAATAAAATTTTAAAGAAAACTGTTATTTCAGTCTTTTTTTCGAACTTTAATGTTAGTGGTTCAAATGTCAAAAATCCCTTTATTAGGAAAATGGCAAATTTCTTTATTAATGCAAAGGTGACTTGGTTTATCGTTACTGTGACAAACGAAAACACTTTATTTGATGAATCCTTAAAGAAAATTTTAATTAATATCAATCAGGAGGAAAGTTATTGCAAAAATATATGTTGATCCCTAGATACTTTTGATGTGTTTATTTTAGTTTCATCGTGCAATCAAAATACTAATTTCAGATTTTATTATCTTGCAAAATCTTGACTATGTATTTATTGTGTTAAATGCTATTTACTATACATCTGATCCTACCCTCTACACTGAAAGGTAATTTGCTGGGAGAAAACTCAACTTTGATTTATGTTCGTCTTTGTACATGAATTTTAATAACTATGTATTTAGTGTATATCATGTTTGGTGAACAATTTAGAAATTAAATTAATCCTACTATATTCGCCATACGACAAGTTAGAAAAGAGCTTAAAGTTGCAATGTTTTAAAATAATCATGTTTTGGATCAATCTTTTATGTATACTAATAAATAAAGTTGAAGAGTTTCTTTGTTTATTTGCTTGAACGCGCAAATCTCAAGAACTAATGATCTCATTTGAAAATATTCTTTCAATGGTAGATAGCCCATTTATCAAGGAAGGCTAGACTAGTGGTAGACTATATATCATCACACTAAGACGAATAGGAGCGGGGCAGTCATGAAAAATGTGACACAAACGAAGTTTCGTGGGTCAGCTAACCTTGGTATAAGAACAAATGAATGTGCCTCTCGTAAACTCTTCTTGCATAGAAACCAAACCAAAGATGATCAAATATTTTGTCTTTACACAGTAATACAAGGATTTAAAGCTAAACTTACGTCTTCTGCAGTGATATTAGTGTTGCCGACGATCATCTTGCAGAGCCCCGTCTCATCACCAGCCTCCATGGCGTTAAGACCAGCGGAGAATTTCTCCGCTAGGTAGGGAAACCAGATGAAGAAGCTGTTGTTTCTGAAATACAATGAGAAGAGGTTACATTTTGATGAAAGAAAGAATAAAATTTATTTAGCATATACATGAAACACACACGGTACATGGAAATAACAAACAAACAAATATATAAGTATGACAAAAACTTAGAGAGTGTCTCACGGCTGCACTAAAAAGGTCCATTTCAGCGATATGCCAGACAGACTGATGCTGTCTGACGCTGGTTTTCTAATGAACCCTTTAATAGGACTTGTGATGGTTGATGAGAAGACGATAGTTGTGAAACTAAGATTGGAAAATAACACCAGGCAGCCAAAAAAAAAAAAAACTAATCGCTATTATTCGAGATTTTGTGCAGCAGCAGCAGTGCAATTCTGGAAACATCCCACTGTGGCCGTACTACGAAGTGCCAATGCTATCATGATTCAGTGTGAGGGAAAGGGATAGTGCTATTCGTCTTGTATAACTCCGTCTCTCTCTGACACAGGAATCATGATGGATTTAAAACGTCATGGTAGGGCTGCTGTTTACTTACTTTACTTCGTTTCTTAACACTCATATGTGCTGTTCTAATTGTATAATCCAAAAAATTTTGTTCTTTTGATCTCGCTTCACAACAAAAACTGGCTCAACTTTACAATCGTAAATGAGAACCGATCACCATTACCTCTCCGAACCTTGACATTGGCAAAATCATCGATAATTGAACGATGGAGCCAGAATACAAAAAAAAGCATAGGTGAAGTGAACATCAGGTAAACTGTCACTGCATACAAAAAAAAAAACTGAATGACAGACCACATCATGCTCACCCAACATAATATTATATGGTGAGAAGTTACTGGTTCTCGGGAGGGGGCCGAGATGGAGTGCCAGTAATGGTCCCATCGTGGCCTCCTCCAGAGACAAGTCGGCCGCTGTGCAATTGCGCAGTGGCTGATGCCTGTGGACGGTGAGCGTGGGTGGCTCGCCGTCCGATACCAGGCTGAGTCGACAACGCGTTGTGTTCCACGCGCGCCTCAAGGAGCCGTCAGCGACAGGGACGGGGCCCCATAGGGCCGGTGCCTGCTAGGGTTGCGGAATTTGTTCGAAAGAGTTACCGCGGCCCTGGAACGCAAAGGGCACAAGAGGAACACGGGTGGGTTTTAGTCAGTAAGAGTCTGACACCTACCGCTCCACTCAGGGCGGGAGGGGTAATTTGATGATTTCCCATCCAAAAAAAAAAAAGGGTGAGAAGTTAACTGAATATACAGGCTGATTAGATTATGCTGAGGATTGCTGAGTATACTCACGTGCTAAAAATGACAGCGGTGAAGAAGTACAGCATGATACTCCTCCAGAGCAGAGGAGGCTTGAACAGAGGAACGATCTGCTCCCACAGTGACTGCAGCAGGGACACATCCTTGCGCCGCTCGTTACCCTCCTCGTTCAAGATTATCCTCTTCACCTGAATCACAAGGAAGGTTATCAATTACAAACTGTACACTGTATAACAGAATACACGCAATATCTCTTAAGAAAAAACGCTGAAATTGTCAAAATAAAATCGACTGCCATTTACATATGTGCAGATAAATTCGACAAAATCTACTGAACTGTTAGAAAGAAAAAGAAAGAATAATATTTATGCAGCACATACATGAAACAAGCACGGTACGTGGCAAAAAAAAAGAAAAAATAGGTATGACAAGAACTAAGTGTGTGTCCCACGGCTGCACTAAATAGGTCCATTTCAGCGATATGTCAGACAGACTGATGCTGTCTGACGCTGGTTTTCTAATGAACCTTTCAAAGTACAGTGGCGGTTCATTTGAATCCTTATAAAAGAAAATATATATAAATAGGTATACCTATGTCATCGAAATACAGTAAATAATGTAATATAATAAACATATGTAGTTGAACGTGCAAATTATAGTAAAAATAAAAACAAAGTTAGGACATATTATAAAATTCGTATAATGTGTGTTTCAGTTGTTTTTTTGGTGTTGGTCCCACAGTCAAAATTGTTCATAATACGGCAATACGGCAATGACCCCTTAAGAAGTAAATAGGTAGGTATAGGAGTGTTCATGGAGTTTCTTGCAAGTTCTTCTAAATAGGATCTCTTTGGAATATGCAACTGCTACGCTGGAGATAGGTCTGTAAGTGTATTTGCCTGACGCCTGACATTTTTGCTGCTCTTGTACCTAGCACAGTAAAACTAGCTTCATTCGGTTGTCTGACAGACCTTAATAATTCAAAAGTGCCTGTTAATGGTCTTTTTGAAATAGTTTTTTTGTTTTGTTAATTATGAAACTTTGTTATTGCATAACGAACAAAAGTACATTAAGGTTTTAGCTAATTGAAGAACAAAATCAAAGTATATGGATTTGCTTTTCAATGATTGACGGAAAAATCCATAAAGGCCATATAAAATAAAAATTCAAATCTTTTTTTCACGCATAATGCATAAGCTGATTTTTTTTTCGTGCAATATTGCAACTACGATTTTAGTGTTTTAGTGTTGTGTATTGTGAACCCGGTCTAAGTTACATATACAATAGGATATATATAGTTATATAATTATAGGTTTCTAATATATACTTCTCTTGGCGTACCAGTACACACACAGCAGTGCGTTTATGTAAACCCCCAACGTTTAAGCTAAGCTAAGCTTAGATGAAAGGAATATGGAGTGAACAGCTGTCTTTACATCTTATTTGTATGGATTAGCAGCCACTTCATGTTTACTGCTTACACAGCGAGATGTTTACAGAATCACACTGATTTGTTGGCAAGATATCTCAAATAATATTTACAGGGTATTTTTCTCCCTTCCCGTTGTTTCTCCTCCAAATCTTCCTGAGATTGTCCACAGCCTCGTCATTCCGCTGGACGTTCACCAAGAACTTGGGGCTCTCGTAGAAGAACTGGGTACCGAAGGCTCCGATGCCCAGAGGAAGAGCCAGGGCCAAAGCCAGGAGACGCCAGGGGGTGAACGTGATCAGACCCATGTCGTAGCTGAAGTCCAGATTCAGGATGAAGTAGGCCACGACTGGAATAATAATGGAAATATTTCAAAATGGAGTATACTCAAAAGTAAGTTTATAAACAAATTCTTCATACAAAACACAACAAAAAAGCAAAGATCTCGATTAGAACTTAGTGTGACATGACCGTTATCAAACGACTAATAATGCGAGTATGAGTTTTTAAGTAATGATCGTGATATATGTGGGTGGAAAGTTGCAGTCACCGTAAGATTATAAAATATCGGGTGAAATTGTATTTTTTTTTAAATAAGACGCGGATATTTTGGAAACTATGGAATTTGGAAGGGATTTATTGTATACAACGGTTTTTCTATAAGTCAAAATCTATTTCTTGTGAAATTTTGTTTTCGTGACGGAATTTGGTTGGGTTTGTTTTGTGGACATAACGACATCGAAAGCACTACTCATAAGCATAAACCATAACCAGCCTTTTAAGGTTCCCACTGCTGGGACACAGGCCTCCTCTCTAGGAGAGGGAATGGGCCGTAATCCAGCACGCGGGCCCAGTGCGGGTTGGTGAATGTCACATGTCTTCGAATTATGTAAAACTCATTTTGTCGTAAAAACCGATAGTCGTAACAGCCGAGTACTTTGTTATTAGGTACCTAATACTTATTATTGAATGTGTGATTAATATACCTACTCATGTATAAAATAAAACTACATTTTATTTACTTGAAACTTATAACAAAAAGACATTACGTACATACAATTACGTAACATTTTTTTACATTAATAAAATCTGCAATTTAAGTCCGTTTGGAACACTTCTGTCTGTGTACGCACTTTGTAGTTCACGTTGAATTTTAATTAATCTATCGTCCTACTTTCCCTGCATGTAAAACTGTTAATTAAAAAGAACAATTTTTCGTAATAACACTGTAAATTGTTTTTCAGTATCTTTGCGACATGTTAAAAGTTTCCCGAATAACTCAACAATATGTTTTGTTGCGTCTTGTGTTCAGATAAGTAAAAAACTGAATGAAGAGAACTGAGGAGTCGGGCTTTGGGCTTCGATTATACTGCATACACGTGTATTTTGTTCCTGTAGTGCTATTCTGTAAATGGTAAATCACTTCGAAAGCCATCTCGCAAATCATCTCACAGAAAGTCACACTCACTTCGCTTCTCATCTCGCCTGTACAAGTTCCGGTATTCACATGTCAAGATCAAGGCCAATGAAGTGAAGTGAGACTCTGTGGAAGTGAGTTCCGAGAACCCAAGTTACATTGCTCTATGGTAGTAGGGTAGTGACGCTGAGTTGTGTCTTTTATGATTTACATCAACTTACTAAATTTATATGTGTAACAAATTTATTTGTATAACAAAATCCTATAGACAAACGTCAAAATTCTCACCCGTTTTAGTACCTCTCACTTCGATCATCACTTGGTGGCGCCAGTGTCGAATTCACCTAATTCAGAAGTGATTTCGCAAATAAACTTTTCAGAATAGACCCCAAACTCGACATGTTTTTGTTTACTTTTGCCTTCTAAATGACTATTTAGTGTGTCAGATGTGGATATTGTTACCTATTCAATTGTTTACTTAATGTTTAAATTCTCCGAAAATATCAGTTAAATGAAGTCGCTTAAAGAGATGTGTTGTAATAAGCAATGTCATAAAAAGCAGTATTTTTTATAAGATGGTATAATAGAATTCAGCTGGGTCCTTTAGTTTTGGTCATTATAACCGGTATGTCGTTCTAAATGATGTCGTCGTAAACGGTTTTCACTGTATATTGAGAAAGTATAATCTACTAAAAATTTATTACAATTTTACTTTGACATATACAAAGATATTATAGTACCTTTTTTTTTTTTTTTTTTTTTTTTTTTTCTGGATGGGAAATCATCAAATGACTTCTCCCGCTCTGGGCGGAGCGGAAGGGAGTGTCAGACTCTTACTGACTAAAACCCACCCGTGATCCTTCTTGTGCCCTTTGCGTTCCAGGGCTGCGGTGACTCTTTCGAACAAATTCCGCAACCCTAGCAGGCACTGACCCTATGGGGCCCCGTCTTCTTTGCTGACGGCTCTTTGAGGCGCGCGTGGAACACGACGCGCCGTCGACTCGGGCCTGGTTGCTATCGGACGGCGAGCCACCCATAGCTCGCCATCCGCAGGCCCGCGCCTACGGTGGCCGGGAATCGCCCTGCGTTTCCCGACGCCCGGGGCGTCTTCTTCTGTTGCGGCGGCTGGAGCGAGGGGCTTCCCTCTCTCGCACGCGCTCCGCCTCCTCCTTCGCTAGCATTACTGCTTCGCAGAAGGAGGCGACCGCTTCCCATGCCTCCTCGCTCCGGACCATGGCCCGAACCAGGGCCGGACGCGAGAGGTCGCCGCCGCCGATCGCCTCGACGAGGACACGGCGGTGCTCTGCCCAAGCAGGGCAGACCTCCACCGTATGCTCCACCGTGTCCTCCGGACGATCCACACAGTGATGACACCCGGACGTGTCCTCCCGCTGGATCCGACACAGGTACCTCCCGAAGCAGCCGTGTCCGGTGAGCACCTGTGTCAGGCGGAAGGTGAGAACGCCGTGACGTCTCTCCAGCCACGCCTCAAAGAGGGGACTTATCGCCACAATAGTGGCGTGCCCAGCACTGGGTTGCGATAGTCGCTGTCTCCAAACCTCCGTGAGATCCCGCCGGAGCTCCGTCCGCTGCGCAGCAATTTGCCGCGGCAGCAGCGTTTCACCCCGGCTTAGCGCCTCCACGCGCAACGCGTAAACGTGCGCGAGGGCTCTCGCCTCCAGATCCCACGGCAGTAATCCGGCAAGGAGATTCGCCGCTTCGCCAGAGACCGTGCGGTATCCACGGACTAGCCGAATGGTCATGACCCTCTGGGCCGAGACCAGGTGGCGCGCTGGCAGTCGCCTTAGCCACAGCGCCCACACTGGGGCCCCGTAAAGGGCCATGGACCGCACGATCCCCGCGTACAGCCTCCGGCAGGAGGCGTTTGGTCCCCCCAGATTGGGCAAGAGCCGCTTGAAGGCAGCCCCAGCCCGCCCCAGTTTGGGTGCCAAACGTCGGAAATGCTCCGCGAAGTTCCACCGGCTATCGAGGACGAGGCCCAGGTACCTCATCGTTGACCCGACGCCGATGTGAACCCCTCCTACCGTTACCTGGGTTCCCGGTGGTGGCCGGTTCCGAGGGCCATGAAAACACATGGCCTCGGGCTTGTGTAGGGCCACCTCGAGACCCAGTTGCCGGATTCTGTCAACGACTATCGCAACCCCGCGTGTCATCAACTCAGCCGCCGCCTGGTGCGACCCCCCTTGCGCTAAAACCAGCGTGTCGTCAGCGTAGCAGACTACGCTGACGCCGCGAGGGAGGTCGGCGCGCAGCACCCAGTCGTAGCCGATGTTCCACAGGGGCGGCCCCAGAACCGAACCCTGTGGAACACCGCACGACATCTCTCGCCGGTTCCACTCTCCCCGGTGACCGGGGTAGATGACGGCTCTATCCGTCAGGTAGTCCTCGACCACGCGACGGAGGTAGGTTGGCACCCGGTGATACCGGAGTGCCTCCCTGATGCAACTCCAGGGCAGGGAATTAAAGGCGTTGGCGATGTCAAGGGACACCGCCACGACCACCCTACCCCGGGAAATCGCCTCCCCCGTCGTGAGGGCTCTCACGCGCATGATGGCGTCCACCGTCGAGCGCCCTGTGCGGAAACCAAACTGGTTCTCCGCCAGATCCGGCCCAGCTCTCACCAAGTGCTTGACGAGGCGGTTTGCAATTACTCTTTCAAAGAGCTTGCCCACCTCGTCAAGCAGCACGATGGGCCGGTATGCGGACGGAGAGTCCGCAGGGCGCCCTGGCTTCCCAATGAGGACCAGTTTCCCCGTCTTCCAGCGACGTGGGAACTGGCCCCTCTCCAAGCATGCGCTTAGGAGCCCACGTAGTCGAGGCCCGAGAGCCTCCGAGGCCAGGACCCAGGCTTTCCCAGGTAAGCCATCGGGTCCTGGGGCGGTATTTCTGGCCTTGAGCCTATTAACCGCCGCTCTCAGGTCTACCTCGGTCACCTCCGGAGTATCGTCGTCGTCGGTGTGGTCCGCATCAGGCACCGCAGGTGGCGGAGCCATGGGCGGGGGAGCATGGTCCCCTCGCAACGGGAACAGAGCGCTCACCACGTCCTCCACTAGCTGGGGCCGGAGACTCTGCGTCAACGGGGGGGCCCAGGTGCGGAGTATGTTCCGCACCATTTTGTAGGGCCTTCCCCACGGGTCCCCGTCCAGAGACTCCAGCAGCTCTCTGCGAGCCAGATCCCTGGCCCGCAAGATCCCCGCTTGGAGGGCGGTCTTCGCCGCTCTGTACTCCTCGTACAGCTCCGCCTCCCTGGCCTGCGCATTCGGAGGGCGAATGCGAAGCCGGCGATGCCTGGTGTACGGGCGACGCGCAGCAACGCACGCTTCTCTCAGCGTCGTCAGCTCGCGCGACCACCAGTACACCTGACGGCGGGCGCGTCCTGGCCGGACCCGGGGCATTGCCACGTCGCATATACCCGACATGGTCTCCCGGAACCACTCCACCTCATCGTTGATGTCCGCAGGCCTGTCCGGTGGTGACACCCAGGCCTGCACGATCGAGGCTTCCAGGAGAAGCTCCCGGTCCAGCTGCTTCAGCGCCCACCGCGGACCACTCGGGGTCTGTCGGACTGGCGCGCTTGAGGTCTGGGCGGAGACGTCGAACCGGATATACCGGTGGTCGGAATAGGTCTCCACCTCCTCCACAACACGCCAGTCGACGACACGCGGCGACAGAGCGGGGCTGGCGAAGGTTTGCTGGGAGAAAACTCAACTTTGAGTTAAGCTCGCCTTTGTACATGCACTTTATTATGTCTAATATAATATAAGTTGTTTTAGTGTACAATAAAGAATTAAAGAATTAAAGAGATGTCCACCACGGAGTCACCCCGCATCCGCACACACGTGGGGACAGAACCCCGATGCACAGCGGAAGCACAGTTCGCTGCGGTCAACCTCTGAGGTGCAGAGAGCTCCCGTATGGTTGCCGACTTGGCAACGGAAGCACCTCAGAGGTCTGGGTTCCAGCAGTTTGACCTGCGCAGATACCCATCCCACTAGAAGCCTTCGGCCCTCCGAGATCTTCTTGGCCGCCGTCACCGGGCAGCTTACCACTACGGTTCGCATGCCCGAGAAGTCAGGACGTATGGTGCCTGCCTTGACTTGCTCGGCAGAGAACCCTCCCGTCCTGACCACGGCGGCCACAACCTCCTCCTCCGTGACGGAGTCGTCCAAGCCCAAAATGCGCATATCCACACATTTGGTGGGCCTGGACACTCGGGCATCGTCCGCATTCAAGGACGCCCTGAGCCTTTCGGCCAGAGCGTCAGCGGTCGAGCCGCTGTCTGCCCCAGGGACCTCCAACATCCGGGCACCAGTCATGGTGACCCTAAGCCGGAGGCCCCCGACGATGCCGAGCTCCTGGAGGCTTACCGTCTCCTTCGCCTTCGCAAGCACGTCGCTATACGTCACGCCCCTCTTGACCGCGTCCGGCTGTAGAGTGAGCACTACAGCTGCGGTCTTCGGGGCGCGGAGCATAATCGCGACGCGTCGCTCCTTCTGTCGCCGCCTTCTTGCCCTCCTTTTGGCCGCCCTGGCTGCCTTGCCCGCCTTCTTTTTCTCCCCGGCCACTTGCCATCCGGCTTCGGCAGGGGGGTTAGAAGGCGGGTCAGAAAGTGTGGGCTGCTGCACCGCCCGCGCTGGGGCTTGCGCCGCCTGTGCAGCCGCTCCACCCTTCTTCTGTTTGGCCGGTACCGGTTTACCCGGTGCCGGCTTCGCTGGTGCCGACTTCGCCGGCCCGGCCCCTCCCTTAGCTTGACCGGGCGAAGCCGGCTTGGCAGCCACAGCGGCCGCGTACGAGGCCGCCTTCTGGCCCGAGGCCTTCGAGTTCGCCGCTAGCGGAGGGCGCAAGACGATGCCCTCCAGGACGGAAAACCGTTCCCGGAAGGCGGCCAGCTCCTGCCGCACCAGTTCCAGCACCTGGTTCTCAGCCGGCGCGAGCTGGCTTTGCCCCTGCTTGCGCCCTCCTTGAGGCGGCCCCTGAGAGCTGGCTCCTCGGAGTCCGGCCAGGTCTGCTCGGAGCTTCTCGTTCTCCTGTCGGAGAAGCTCCGTGGCGGCAGCCAGGCGGGCGACCTCCGCCTGCAGTTTGGACGTTGCGTCCGACTGCGGTGCGCGGTAATTGGCCTCCGCTGCTGCCAAGATGGAGACCGCCGCCGCGCTTATGGCCCTGGTTTTGGACGCATGCGTCCTCTTCAGGGCCACATCGCGGACCGCGGCCTCCACAGCCTTCAAAAACCTGGCCTGACTCTCCTTGCCTGAGCCTCCAGCAGTGTCCGGTTTGTCGCCGGAACCCGCCAGGGGGAGTGCCGGCCGGTCGGACTCTTCTCCAGGGTGGCGCGCCTCCTCAGCGACCTTCGCAGCTCGCTGGGCAGCCTCCCCGGAGACGTGTCCCCGTCCCTTTCCACCTTCTCGGCCCTTTCCTCGCCTGCTGGTTGGGATCTTGCAGGCCGAGGCCAGCTCACCCTCGGAGGTCGACCCCTGGCCTTCCTCCGGTCTGGGACGCTTGCGGAAGAACTTAGAGTTCTCCGCACCCTCTGCAATCCCACACCCAGCGCTCCTCGCGCTCACAGCGCTAGATGCGGAGTCAGAGTCTGACCCCGCATCCCCCCGACGCTCCAGCGGATGCTTCCTCCATAACTTGGAGGAAGCATTCGCTGGTGCCCCGGCGCCACCCGACACTTTGTCAGGCGCTTTATGGTCGTAGCGGATCAGGTCCTCAAAGGACGCTGACCCGCTGGAGCCTCCTCGGCTCTGGTTGCCACTGGCAATCGGAAGACATTCGTTGCCCCCCCCAGAATACGGTGGGGCAGACGCTCTTTCGAGCGTGGTGGATTCCCCAGCTGCTGAGCAGCTGGAACCACCCTGGGGTAAATTTCTTTCGTCTGTCTTTTTCATTTTGTTTGTTCCTTTTAAGGGTGCGGTCCCTGTTTTTCTCCACCCCTTCGCAGGGTTCCCTCTCCTCAACTCTCTACTTGCTCGCTGCCCTCACAGTCACGTCTGATGATCAGACGCGTACCAGAGAGCAGCGAGCAAGTTTCCTCCACATGAATCGCACACCGTCCGCAAACCCGAACACTGCTCGGGTCTCCGAACGCTGTGCCCTTCCCGTGTCCCTCTTGGTCTGATCCCTCACTTGCGACCTTCCGGCATGAGTAGCTCTACCGGGAAAGCTCGCAAGATCATTGAGACGCGCAAGCCCCACCACGACGACAACGTGGGGACACAGTCGGTGGGGAGATATTATAGTACCTAGGAGTCCACTAATCTACCAGGTCGTAATAGATGCTATTGTGATGGTACTAGAAAGTTTTTAAGTAAAGAATGCCTCTAACATTTTGTAGACAACTATAATATATGAAAGACTAGCATCGCCCCGCGGTTTCACCCGCGGTTTCACCCGCGTATCTCCCGTTCTCGTGGGAATATGGGGATATAATATAGCCTATGCTCACCGGAGATAGTGTAGCTTCCCAACAGTGAAAGAATTTTTCAAATCGGTCAAGTAGTTTCGGAGCCTGTTCAATGTTCGCATTGAGCAAACTAACAAAAAAACAATCGAATCTTTCCTCTTTATAACATAAATGTAGATTTAAAGGAAAAAAACTGTGATAGATGTCTGGAGTACAGCATTAACTTTCTCGATTTATAATAGATTAATTTATTTCAGACTAGCTGCTGCCCGCGACTTCGTCCCCGTGGAATCCCCGATTTTAAAACATTCTTTATCACTGCTCCGCTCCTATTGGCTTAAGCGTGATGATATATATAGCCTAAAGCCTTCCTCGATAAATGGTCTATTCCACCCAAAAAGAATTTTTCAATTCGAACCAGTAGTTCCTGAGATTAGCGCGTTCAAACAAACAAACAAACAAACTCTTCAGCTTTATAATATGAAGTATAGATAATAATCCTGATCATGACAAAGATGCTCAATACGTGGATAGTGAATAAAATATCAATTATTTGGGAAAAGGGTAGGAAGATGATAATGAAGCTGATATCTCACCAACATAAGCCGCTAAGCTGAAGTCCAACACGCTGGTCATGATCAGCATGTAGGAGTCTCTCACTCTCTCTGCGCAAGATTCTCCCAGCAGAGTGTAAGAAGCTGACTGCGCGCAGCTGCAACTGTGAACACACGTTTTAGTTTCAATAGAAGAATATTGTAGCGCGCCACAATTAAGTAAGGAAGATAGCGGCATTCGGTACCACTAGCGCCATCTAGTATCGAGTAGCAGAACTAGTAAAGTCAAGAACCTTCGAGATTTTTCTACGATAGAACATTCTAGAATTCTCGGGCCCTAGTCAGTCGCGACCGATATGTACGCGAACTTTCTGGAAAGTTCTACAATGGAAGGTTCTGGAACTACCCGGCACCCTATACGAGTATAAGGCTGGCACAAGTACCGACCGAGTCAGTATTGGATTAGCGATACAAGTGATAACTTCGAGAGCGATCTTCGACTGTGAACTCAAGTGATTAATAGTGCGATTGTGTTTTGTAATTAGTGAGTTTATAGTGTAATTAATGTTTAGTAATTAAAGTGTTAATTTTGGTTATTCAATCGGCTGATTTTAACGAACCCGAAGCTCGTAACAATATTATGACAGAATTATATTTCATTGTCACCAAATTATTGTATTTCTTAATTCTCTTTTGGAATTACTCTTCTTGCTACCCATCTTTTTTAAAGGAATCACAATACTCTGCCAATAACAAAACAAGATTTTTAAAGACGAAGATTTCGGGACGCGCTTGACACTATCGACAGAATTTGTCTGCACTAACCCAAAGCCGGGAAGCTTGAAAGCGTTGATGCCTTAGCCTTAATGTGAGACGAATCAGGCTGAAAATATTACTGTAGTTAATAGAATATCACTTTGCCAAGAGTCTCAGATACTCACAGACTAGTACTAATAAACTTGAGCACCGCCATCACCACCCAGTTGGGGCTGAAGGCGCCGATGGTGGCCACCACGAAGCTGACCCACATGGCGATGAGCAGACTCCGGCGCCGACCCTTGGTGTCAGAAATGTAGCCCCATGGGTACGCCATCACAATTGGACCTGGAATTATGGAAAGAGCGAAATACCACTCACTGATTAATCTCGAAATTGCAAAAAACTTTTTACAAAAAAATACAACCGACTTTTACACAAAAAATCAAAAAAGTGCAAAATAACTTTAATTTCGGAACTCGGTGTTTGTGGTTCCTTTTTCATTTTTTGAACACCGACTTCCGAAATCAAAGTTATTTTGTACTTTTTTGATTTTTTGTGGAAAAGTCGGTTGTATTTTTTTTGTAAAAAGTTTTTTATTTTTCACTTTTTAGTGGTACCTAAACCCCCTCCCCTCCCCCACCTAAACGAACCAATCACATTGGTGTAAAAAAAACGTACTGCTCCTTTGCAGAGTAAACTAAGAGGTCGTCAATGTAAGTAAATTAGATATTTTTTTAGATTTTTCGAAAACCGCTTGGTCGATTTCGATAAAATTTTCATGGGACCATTTGGGAAGTATACCCTTTCGAACAAAAAAAGAATTTTTCAAATCGGTTGAAAAGCGACGGAGTTATGCGCGAACAAACATAAAAAAAAAAAAAATACAAACATCCGAATTGAGAACCTCCTCCTTTTTTAGAAGTCGGTTAAAAAGTTTTTTATTTTTCACTTTTTAGTGGTACCTAAACCCCCTACCTAAACGAACCAATTACATTAGTGTAAAAAAAACGCACTGCTCCAATGCAGAGTACACTAAAAGGTCGTCAATGTAGACAATGTAGATATTTTATTCGATTTTTGTTGATTTTTCAAAAACCGCTTGTTCGATTTCGATAAAATTTTCATGGGACCATTTGGACCCTTTCCAACAAAAAAAGAATTTTTCAAATCGGTTGGCAAGCGACGGAGTTATGCGCGAACAAACAATAAAAAAAATAAAAAAAACATCCGAATTGAGAACCTCCTCCTTTTTTAGAAATCGGTTAAAAAAGTGTGAAAGAAGAAAACGTAGAGGTGTGCCAAACAAGGAGGAAAATTCTGCATTCTTCGAAGGCAGCCGTGGCATTGTGGAGAAATCGGTTTTGGAGTGCAAATTCCGATCGAAGTTTCGATTTTATTCACGCATAGTTTTTTTTTTACCTGGCACCCACCACCCTGTTTTACCTGGTTAAGAAGGACACCCTACCACGTACTAACTTGGCAAAAGTTACTTAATCTTGATGTTCGACCTGTTATCATTTTGCCAGTTTTCTCTCAAACCTCATGTTGTAAAGAAATGTTTAAATTGAAAAATATTGTTACATGTGAATAGATTTACCTATAATATAAGGCTGATCAAAACAGAGTATTTCACACACCTCATCTATTGTTTTAACATTTGTTTTCAAGAAATGGCATAGAAATCGTTTTAAAATGCATGCATGCGTAATTCTTTTAAGTTTAATCATTTAACAGCTGGCCTTATTTTGCCTCGATCGTAGGTTTGAAGAAAAATTGAAATAATGGATCGTTACTCAAGTATGACGAATGAAAATTGCTCGAATACAGTTTATCAACTTTCATACATTTTACTACCTAAATATCATTACCTACATCGTTCTCACATACTAGGAATAATTTCAACAAGAACAATGTACCTACACACAAATTTGTTACAATTTTTTCATTTAAAATTGATTTAAAGGAGTGTCCATGGAGTTTCTTGCACGTTCTTCTCCATAGAGATCTACGCTATTGACCAACTTTGACAATTAAAAAGTGCCCGTTAATAGTTTGATTGAAATAAATGCTTTGTGTTTGAGTTCGAACTACTTCTACACTGCGACAGTAATTATATATACCTAAAATATTTGATACATAGCGATAGTGATTCATATTCCGACATTCTCAGTTATTGAAGCAATTGATCAGTTATTGGCAATTGATTCGAGTATCGAAGATTTGTTTGTCTATATCGGGTGTCCGGCTACCAACTATATAAACTTGACAGAACACAATACTCATGAATATCAACGACTGTTACCCTGAAAATAACACTGAATTAAGTAAAATGGATTTTATTGCTCTTTCATATTTTTATTGCACACAAAAACATAAAAATACAATCGGAAAGCTTATCTACAACGGCGAGCTGAAACCTAAATGGAATTCGTTATATAATACATAGTCGCAAATATTTTTTTTTTCTACGTGAAACTAGACTATAAGAAAAAATGCCTCATACCTACATGTTTGTGGAAAACTAGATAAAATTAACTGAACTGCTGATTATTTTTTCGCAATGTTAGTCCCCCATAGGAAAATTTGTTCAAAATGATGAGTACAGTGACCTGTTTTCAGGTTTTGCATTAATTTTCGCACACATAATATGTTAGAAAACGATAGAAAGTTTTTACCTTAAAAAATATACGGTTACTGCTGAATAGGTCCTTGGAAACCAGCAGTACGAAAAAGTTTTCTATACTAATATTATAAAGAGCTAACGTTTGTGAGTTTATGATGTTGTAAGGGGTAATCTCTGAATCTACTGAACCGATTTTCAAAATGATTTCACCAATAGAAAGCTACGTTATTGTGGAGTGTCATATATTTATCCCCGTATTGCCACGGGAACAGGAACAACGCGGGTGAAACCGCGGAGCGCTGCCAGTTTAAAAATACAATGTCTTGAGTCATCATCATCATATCAGCAGAAAAGACGTCCACTGCTGGACATAGGTCTCCACAAGTGTCGCCACAACAGCCGGTCCTGTGCGTCTCGTATCCATCATCTACTCACGACCCTCACCAGGTCATCGGCCCGCCTTGTGGGAGGTCTTCCAACGCTGCGTCTTCCGGTACACGATCGCCACTCCAGAACTTTCGGTCTCTTCAACCATCTATTCTGCGAGCAATGTGCCCTGCCCACTGCCACTTCAGTTTGGCGATCCTTCGGGCTATGTCGATAACCTTAGTTCACTTGAGAATATCAGAATGCTTTGAGCATGAATTGAAAAGTACAATAATATCTTCGCACTCACCAACAAAAGGCATGGACAGTAATATACTGGTCTGACTGATGTCCAGGTTGAAGTCGCAGGTGCACCCACTGACAATCACGGAGAAGCCGAACATGTCCACACCCATCGCTAGGGTACAGATGCTCAACGTCACTAGAAGACCAATACTGTAGCAGCCGTTACCTGAAAAAAGGAAAATCAACCGTGTTTCATAATTAGGAAGGATCTTTAATTTTCTAGAGGCTGTTGGGGCAGACCTCTTCCGGCCCCCCTAACTGGGGGTGATCACCCCACGGGTGATTTGGGGACGTCCGTCGCCCCTATTCATCCGGACCCGAAGTGGCGGCGTGTGGTGTTCCCGTACGCTTCATTCTGACGTCGCGGGGGAAGTCAAACACCTCACTCTCTCCGCTGACTCGAGGTGGCCCGCAGAGGCGGGCTCGCACCAGCCGGGGATTACAGATGTCGCATATGTTCCCGCGATCCCCGACGTATGTGAGAGAAGGAACACCGGGGTGGTTTTAGTCAGTAAGAGTCTGACAGACCCCTCCGCCCGCCCCAGGGTGGAGGACATCCATGAGGATTTCCCCCCGAAAAAAACAGACATGATTGAGGAAGGCGTAGAACCTGGCGGTGAGGCGCTATCAAGAAAGTATTATATCGAGGAATGCAAAGAGCTGAGCTCATTGTACGGGTTTAACTAGTTTTCGACACGATTGTCTGCTGTGCTGCGTGTCGCGGGTTCTGGCTGGTGATGCCGTACGTCCAAAGTAGCTTGGGACAAGAAGTGACATTACTAGTGATCAGAATTGGTACCTTTTTTTTTTTTTTAACGGGGGGAAATCCTCATGGATGTCCTCCACCCTGGGGCGGGCGGAGGGGTCTGTCAGACTCTTACTTACTAAAACCACCCCGGTGTTCCATCTCTCACCTACGCCGGGGATCGCGGGAACGTATACCACATCCGTAATCCCCGGCTGGTGCCGGCCCGCCTATCAGAATTGGTACCTTTTTTATTTTTTTTTTTACGGGGGGAAATCCTCATGGATGTCCTCCACACTGGGGCGGGCGGAGGGGTCTGTCAGACTCTTACTGACTAAAACCACCCCGGTGTTCCATCTCTCACCTACGCCGGGGATCGCGGGAACGTAAACCACATCCGTAATCCCCGGCTGGTGCCGGCCCGCCTCTGCGGGCCACCTCGCGTCTACGGAGGGAGTGAGGTGTTAAACACCCTCCGTGACTTCAGAGAGGGGCGCACGGGAACACCTCGCGCCGCCACCTCGGGTCCGGATGAATGGGGGGCGACAGACGTCCCCAAGTCCGCCGCCCCTGGACCCAGTTAGGGGGGCCGGAAGAGGGCAGCATACGCCCTCCTCCGACGCCCGGTGCGCCTGCTGCGGGCGGGGTCAGAGGTCGAGATCTCTCTTTCCCTTTCCGCAGCCTCCTTCTGCGAGATAACTGTTTCGCAGAAGGAGACCACCGCGTCCCAGGACTCCTCGCCGCCGACCATAGATTGGACTACGGCCGGTAGCGAGAGGTCACTGCCCACCACAGAGATGAGGTCACGGCGCGGCTCCTCCCAAGCGGCACACTCTGCCAGCGTATGCCGCATCAGAATTGGTACCTAAGCTAACCTACCGAAAAAGAACAGAGACAAAGTAAGGACAAAGGAGACGCCGTATGACAAGATATTTTTTCGGGACTAATGTCCCAGATTTTGGAAGATTTGAACAAATTAGTAAAGTGTAACTACTAACGAGGTAGAGGTCTAAGCTCAGGCGGGGCGTGGACCGGTACTCTCAGAAAGCATCCTCCAAAAATAAACTTTACACATAGTTCTTCATAATTTCACTGCTCTAAGAATTGTCATGTCCACTGCTAAATAATCACGTAATATTCTCATACAGGTCATACATACGAGGTAACGAATTAATTTCCTGTATCTGATTAAAAAAAAAAAGAATATGCACGGTTTTTATTGTTTTCAAAAAAAAGGTAATCTTTTGATCTGCAGTTGAACGATGTTAGTAAGCGCGGCATGAAAGAGACGGCAAGTTTTGGTTATTCTGAGAAAAGAAAACATGAGGAGAATCCAATTCTTTACCTTATTAATAACAATAGGAAACGTATCTACTGGTATTTAAGAACATTATCCATTATTTTTAAGTCGGTCAAAAAGAAAAAAAAAAACAATTAGTTTACTGTAATAATAAAATTAATATTAAATGTACCTACTTAAGCTATGCAACCAAACTCGGAACAAATATTCCGAAAAAAAGTTGACGTAAGCAAGTCTCCACTTCTTGTTTGTCTGTTCTTTGACCTTTGTGTGTTTTTTCTTTGAATGGTTGTAATGCCCAGTGATCAGTGACAGTGATAGTGAATGCTGATCACTGGGCATTACCACCATTGCTAATTACACCATCGCTAATTGGATCATCACCATTGGTAAACTATACATAACCAATGTGCAGCATGTGCTGGTTGGTATACCTGAGGGTCAATCTATACTAATATTATAAAGAGGAAAGATTTGTATTTTTGTATGTAACGTATAAACTCAAAAGCTACTGGACCGATTTCACCATTAGAAAGCTACGTGCACCTCGAGTAACATAGGCTATATTTTATCCCCGTATTCCCACGGGAACGGGAACTACGCTGGTGAAACCACGGGGCACTGCTAGTCCTACATATTTTTAAGCAATTTTGTTTTTAACAGATTGCGACTGACTCGATTGCCAACGTAGAATTAGCCCCTTGTCGCGAGGCCAACGAACAAAACAGGCTCTTCTGGTTGATAGAATAATTAACTATTAATAAAAACTTACCAGCTAAATTGATGGCTTCAGCATAAGTATAAATTCTATCGTCATTATTAATGCTACTTATATTTAGAACGCTACTATTTATATTATGAATGCTATCTCCTCTCCCAATCTGCTTAGTCGAAGTTTTAGTCGCCATTTTCACTCGTATTTGTACCCTGAAACAATAAACAAGCCACTTGTAATTTCTAAAGTGTACAATAAATTATTTTGAATGTTGTTAGAACTTGTAATTGATAAGGGAAAAAAAAGACTTTTTACAAAAAAAAAAAACAATGCTAAACAAAACAAAAACAATAAATACAAAAAGCATAAATTAACTTTAATTTTGGAACTCGATCTTTGGTTGTTTCTTTGTTTTTTGAATATCGACTTCCGTAATTAAAGTAATTTTATGCTTTTTTGTATTTCTTTTTTGTTTAGACGTGGTTTTTTAGGAAGATGATGAGGGAAGTGTCACACAGATTTGAGTGGACCTGTCCAGACAGTGCAAGCATTTGTCAGTTAACGTGTAGCTCAAACTTAGAACTTTAAGGAGCTCAACGGTTTTAAGAACAATACCAAAGTAAGGCCCTTAAATACAGTCCACAACCGCTGCGGACTCATAATTTTGATCCTTGATCCCCCGCACTGGACTCCGGTCCATTGAGATTCATCTGAACTCAATTTACCATATATTCGCCGTATGGTCCCCCACAAGGCGTCCTTGCTCTAGCCGGCATCATTTGGTATCAACTAGCTTCTGCCAGCGACTTCGTCCGCGTGGAATAGTTACTTTACCCCCGATTTTGAAACTCTCAGCCCGATCGGTTTAAAATTGGCAAAAGATAGACATGCTGTTTCGGGATGTTTTTTAGATAATTTTATGTAGATGACTTCTTCCGTTTTCCCAAAATTTTCCTTCACTGCTCTGCTCCTATTGATTGTAGCGTGATGAAAAGTATACTATAACCTGCCCAGGAGTATGAAGAATAATTGCACCAAGTTTCGTTAAAATCGGTCGAGTAGTTTTTGTTTCTATAAAGAACATACAGACAGACAGACAGACAGACAGACAGACAGAAAGACAGACAGACAGACAAAAATTTTACTGATTGCATTTTTGGCACCAGTATCGATCACTAATCACCCCCTGATAGTTATTTTGAAAATATATTCCTTGTACAGAATTGACCTCTCTACAGATTTATTATAAGTATAGATTAAAATCTATATTAATATTATAAATAGGAAAGATTTGTGTTTTTGTGTGTAACGAATAAACTCAAAAACTACTGGACCGATTTCAAACATTCTTTCACCACTAGAAAGCTGCATTCACCCTGAGTAACATAGGCTATATTTTATCCCCGTATTCCCACGGGAAAGGGAACTACGCTGGTGCAACCGCGGGGCGCTGCTAGTTTGGTATATATTGATATAAAATTATTAATACATCATAATATTATCAAAGACTTTAAAGGTGCAATTATTTGTTGCGGAATTTATTCGTAAGAGTCACCGCGGCCCTGGAACGCAAAGGGCACAAGAACGATCACGGGTGGGTTTTAGTCAGTAAAAGTCTGACACTCCCTCCCGCCCCGCCCAGAGCGGGAGAAGTCATTTGATGATTTCCCACCCAGAAAAAAAGGTGCAATTATTTAAAAGTGTTTATTACATCGTAAAATGCTGCCAGCTTTATTTCTACTCATGTTTTGTCTTTACATTTGCTTTTGTATGTTACTTTTGTTACAAATTGTTTCCAACCAGATGCTGCACGAGCAATTGTAGCTTCTACAATAGATAAATGATGTATGGATCTTGGAATTTGTTGAATATTTTGAACAAAACGTCTAGCTAACGGTACATACAGAATCCCATTTGTTTAATAATAGAAGCGTTCAATTTCAACTTGTGGGAGCTTGTTATTATATTCACTTAGATATGATGTAATTGGTAGGAATATATGTCATCTGGTTGTTATCATATTCCTCGTGTTTGAGGTTGGTGATTCACCTGACGACAATTTTATAACATTAAATTTTGCCTGCCTTCCTTTGGAATAGGAATATTTTATTGAAAAAAAATAATTAGTCCGTCGGATAAATTTTCAAAAAATATTGGACACGTATTTTTTCGTTTCTCACATAAACAAAAAACGAAGACGATATAGTGCGTTGAAAACTCGCGTGACGTCACTACGTGCTACAATTTTTACTAGCGCCTTGACGCCACCACGTGCTACAATTTTTAGTAGCGCCGTGACGTCACCAGTCGCCGCTCTAGAACTTTGATGGGCTTTATCTTTTTTTTTATGATTTGAAATGACAAAAAATAAGTGCCCAATGTTTTTTATAGAATAAATGATTTTTATACGTAGTAAAATACCCAATTGTGAAACACAACGTGGAGATATGTTTCCATTTTAGCGTCATCTCATGACATGTCATGATCCTATATCTATCACAGTCCCACTGCTGGGAAACAGCAGCCGACATATCCTCGCGGATATAGCTGATCCAGCAATTTTTTTTATTTGGGTCATCCAGCAATTGTTGGATTTGGATCCATCCAACAATTGTTGGATTTGGGTGCATCCAGCAATTGTTGGATTTGGATCCATCCAACAATTGTTGGATTTGGGTGCATCCAGCAATTGTTGGATTTGGATCCATCCAACAATTGTTGGATTTGGGTGCATCCAGCATTTGTTGGATTTGGGTCCATCCAGCAAGTGATGGATTTGGGTCCATCCAGCAAGTGGTGGGTCTCGGACACTACGGACTCTTCGAGACATTTTCCTTCATCGTTTTGAGAGCAGTGGTAATACAATGAGACACGACAAAATATTAATATTTCTGATAGTTCGAAAGGCATTTTTTGGTCTTTTATTTCATACAATTTTTATAAATCATTTGAATGTTGGCACTAATATAAAATGACTACGATTGTGTAATATACAATCGTAGTCATTTTCAAGGTCACAAGGACACACACTCACAATGTGGATACTCGTTGGAAAATAAAAATAATTTTGTAACACTGATTTTAATGAGTATAAACTTTAAGCTGCTAAACTACGTCCAATATTGTTATCTATACTAATATTATGATGAGGTAACGTTTGTGAGTTTGTGACGTCGTGAGTTTGTGACGTTGTGAGTTTGTGACGTTTGTGAGTTTGTGACGTTGTGAGTTTGTGACAATATGTGTAATCTCTGGATCTATAAAACCAATTTTCAAAATTATTTCACCAATAGAAAGCGACGTTATTGTGGAGTGGAGTAATATTTTATCCCCGTGTTGCCACGGGAACGGGAACAACGTGGGTGAATACGCGGGGCGCTGCTAGTAAATAATATAATCAAAAATATTAAAATTGCACAGTTTGGAACTGCAAAACAGTGACATAGTGTTTCCTTGTTGAAGCCCATAGACCATTTGGATCGTAGTAGAATGAGGATGGCTCGGAAATAAAAACTTAGGTAACAAAGATAATTTAACGAATTTATTAAATAATAATACAATCAAAATCTGTCGATTTCTTAGCTGAGTGAGGTTATTTTTTATGTTATAACAGTTTTCATAAATTCAATGTAATGAAAATTACGCCAAAAAAAATAAATGATGCCATGATATTGAAAATGCTACAAAAGAAAGATGCAACTTTGCTTTTTTTTTTATCAAGAAAATTTCTTCGTTTCATGTAATTCTTTAGAATGTAGCTAGATCATAAAGTCAATAAGCTAATAACAAAATTTCAGATCCCTATTACGCGTACTTTACAAGAAAAAAAAATATTATATCAATTAAGGAACACGCCTGCCATGTCAAAAACTAAACTAAAAAATTAAAAACAAGATAGATAATAATCTTTTCATTGCAGTCGTGGGACCTGTAAAGAACTATTCAAAGGAACCGTACCGTTTTCTTTAAAAAAAATGTTATTTGTTTCTTTTCTGCAATCTTTAGACGACGATAGTATATTATGTAGTCTAATTTTCACGAAAACAAAATATTTTTATTTTTATTTTTGTGATCCATTGCTCCCTCTTTTATTTTGATTATAGTGGAATAAAAAAAACCACATACATACATGAACCCAGAAAACATAACACTCCTTGTTTTTGGGCAGTCGTGTAAAAACGGCCATTTTAGTCGCATATCACCTTAATGTTTCCCTAGAACGCTGTCACTTTAAACGAGCTCTACGGCTTAAATTGCGAAGAATGTTGATATTTAACTTAGGTAATTTATCACACAGGCAGAATTTCCATTATTAAAAAAAAAAACCGGCGGAGTGCGAGTCGTACTGGCGAAGTGTTCCGTATCTTTATTTATAAAAGCGGCAAAAAAACATATCAGTTGTATGGGAACCCCACTATTATTTGTTTTATTGTAATTTAATTATTTATTTTTAAAATGAATATACAGTATGTTAAATAACAGGGGGCGTTCCCTTAAACTCGTTAATCTATATCAATAATAGATTAAAATAAAAATATCAGCATAGAAAAATATGCATAAAATAACCCGAATTAAAAAAAAAAATGTTTAAAATCAAAATAGTAGCGCGGAATAGCACTCCTAGTAGCAATGCCCAAACCGGCAAGTACGCGTGTACAGAGTGTTTCTTTAACGTATCAATTTAACATTTTTAGTGAATATGTATTTTAATAATTAAAAAAAAAAAAAAACATTTTGTTTTCGATTGAAAATATTTTTGTTATCATATATGGATGCTATACTATTGTGGGTTAACGGGAACGCCCTCTGTTAGTTAACATACTGTATAACTCAATATTCTGTGAACATTTCAAGCGTCTACCTGTTGCCGTTATCAATATCGATCATAAACGAGCACACGTTTGTTGTATGGGAGTCGTCTTAAATATTTATTTTATTCTGTTTTAGTATATTTGTTGTTATAGCAGCAACAGAAATACATCATCTGTGAAATTTTCAACTGTCTAACTATCACGGTTCATGTGATATAGTCTGGTGACAGAAGGACGGACAGCGAAATCTTAGTAATAGGATCCTTTTACCCTTTGGATACGGAATCCTAAAATACTTGAATAACCAGTCATGACAACAACAAGATAAGGCAGGCTTGTTTTCTATAAATATTCCTAATATAATGTTTTAATTGCTTTTAAAGATATATTTTGCAATACTTACCTAAATAGTTTTATATAGGTAGTACAAGAGACTAACTGACCCATTATAATTCCACAACCTAGGAATTTGATAAGTTTTAAAAGGAGCAATCACAAAATTAACGCAGATTCCTATACTTTTTGTTTTGCAAGCTTTAGATGATGACAGTATATTATTTAGTCTAATTTTCATGAAAACAAAATATTTTGGTGTTTTTATTTGTGAACCATGGCTCCCCCTTTTTATTTTTAAGAACTAGCTCATGCCCCTTTTGCACCCCCTTAGGGGACGAATTTTCAAAAATCCTTTCTTAGCGTATGCCTACGTCATAATATCTACCTGCATGCCAAATTTCAGCCCGATCCGTTCAGTGGTTTGGGCTGTGCGTTGATAGATCACTATGTCAGTCAGTCAGTCCCTTTTGAGTTATATATATTTAGAAGATTTTGATTTTCCTATGTTACCCGGGTTAACTCAACGCTTCTAACGATACCATAAATATGTACATTGATATCGGTTAAGCCATTAAGAAGTTATGGTGGAATAAAGCAACTCACAAACATAAGTACATACATGTACCCTGAAAACATAACACTCCTTTTTTTGGGCAGTCGTGTAAATATGTGAACTTAAAAGGTCGATAAGTGTACGAAATTATATCAATTCATTGCAAACTTGGCATCAGACGATCAACAGATTTTGCATGTAGAAATGTTTTCAAAACAGAACGCTCCTGTTTTATTTTTCAGTTGCAGTATTTATGTGTTTCATTTCCGTGGTTGCGACGCCACTCGGAAGGCGCCGCGACTTCCTGAAATATCGCGACGCACTTTTTAGGAACTTCTGCTTTGTAGATATAAAATGTTTGCGCGGGAGTAGGGTTAAATTTATAGGAACCATAAAACGACTCCTTTATAAAAGAAAAAAAAAACTGAGTTCTACTGAGAATTTGATGTGCTTATTCATTTAGAATTTTCAACCAATGATATGTGTAGGTAGGAGATGGGCTTTAAAAATCAAAATAAACTTTTATAATGTGCAAACTCAAAAAGGTAGCCGATAAAATTAAATAAAGAGTATCATTTGTAGAACTTAAATAAAAAAAAACGAAACAGTAAAAATAAATTAAATAACTCTTTGATCCAACACATGCATACCTATCATTAAGAAAATCGTCCTGCTCCCGCAAGATAAGGATCGCTTCATCATTTCAATTTATTCAAGCGCAATTCACATTGCATTTGAAATCATTATAATTAAAATTACAAAACTAATACTTTCATAATACTTAGAAAATATCACCATCGCAACTGTTCTACATTCTCTCCTGCCACAGCCACGTCACCATCAGTAATTCAATAATGGTGACGTATGTAGACCAGTCATTAATTAATTACATTTTAAAAGCGTCTCCAATTAAATTCATATTTTTGGTCGCAATATCTAATAATAGATAACTTAATTATGGAATCAATTAAGCCGTTTGGTTATAAATTAATGCAATATTGTGATACATTTCCGTACTAATGTTAAGAATTCTTCTGTGATCCAATTCAAATAATTATGAATACATTCATTTAGATTATATATATAGGTAAAAAGGCGGTTTTTATGGCCCAAGTTCTTCAGACAAGCAAGGGTCACAAAAAAGTAATTGAAACAATAATTTAAAATCTCAATTTAAAGGATACACGGTATTTCTAGCTAAATAAATACTTAAAAAAGTAAGTTACCTTGTATTTTGTTATCTTGAATCTTAAACCATTTTTAATAAAATATCCACGTATGTACTTCACTGACGCAAATTGAATCACAGTTTCAAAATAAATAAAAAAATCACCAATAATTTACTAGAACCTATTTTTAAACAAAATAATTATTAAGAACTCAAAAATAATTATTCCCGCATTCTAAATTTGAAAAGTTAGCACATTTTGGGAAACGACTCGCGCTCACTGTGTTGTCGGACCGACTGTGGCTGTGTGCGGTTATAAGAGAAATAATAATTTACTTGATCGTACTCTCTGCAACCGTTTGACTAAACTCCCAGATGTTCATTATTTAGCCTAGCTTTTTATATTATTAAAGGCATATTCTTGTTGATTTTGATAAATAGATGACTTGGCTTTTTGACCGATTACTTTTCTTTAAAATATAGTAGCTAGTATGTGAGTTTGATAGAATTATAACATACTATATTATAAGAAGAGAATAGAATAGAAAAACGTTTATTCAGGACAGACACAGCACAACGGTTACAAACACAAATTAAAGGAGAAAAAAAGTACAGAATGCGCCGAGCGTGTCCGAACCGAAAGGGTCACCACCTCAGCATTTGCTGGGCGTTAGACACCCAGCACTGATTTTCAGTTGGCACCTCGGAGTGACGCACGGACGAGGGTCAATAAAATATAAGTATATTATAACACAAGCTGCTGCCAGCGACTTCGTTCCCGTGGAATCCCCGATTTTAAAACATTCTTTATCGCTGCTCCGCTCCTATTGGTCTTAGCGTGATGATATATAGCTTATAGCCTTCCTCGATAAATGGGCTATCTAACACTGAAAGATTTTTTCAAATCGGACCAGTAGTTCCTGAGATTAGCGCGTTCAAACAAACAAACAAACAAACAAACTCTTCAGCTTTATAATATTAGTATAGATTTGTAGTCAACCGCCTGAAATTTTGACAACTTACTTACCTCCTGCCTTCATCCCAATCTATTATAGGTATTCAACAAAATATGACCCTCTTCTTCCAAACATACTCTAATAGCCACAATAAGTTTTATCTCATATATTACATATGAATGTACGCAATGAGAACACTGCGTACATTAATGTCGTCTAAGAATTACATTTTTAATCTAATTTGAAGTTGTAGGAGCTCATAAAAATTATGACCTCACCGTACGAGTTATCTAAACATAATAATGTTACAAAGATGTTCAATTATTTGACCGTTTGAAAAAAGTAATCTCTAGAAGCTATGATATGCTTAAAAAATAAAAATAAAAACATTTAGATACTGATGGAAAGCTCACAGTCCCTGTGTTCCATATGCTATTGAACTGGAATCTTCACCGTTTTTATATAATACAGAAGCTCAATAATCTCATTGAATAAATTTTAAAGTATTTACATATTCTTTTTTAAAATATAACAGCTGTATAAAATAAAAAATCTGACTTCAGTCTTGGCTAAAGAATAACAGCCGCACGGGTCGATCATCTAGATTAAGCAACGCTTGCCGAGGTTGGTCTGTGGATAGGTGACCATCTTAACATAACGAGACTTCTCCGTGCCTCGGAAAGCACGTTAAGCCGTTGGTCCCGGCTGTCATTTGGAGATCTTTGGCAGTCGTTACGGATTGTCAGAAGCCAGAAAATCTGACACCAGTCTTGCCAAGAAGTACTGTGTTCCCCAGTTAATGGGTTGTGGAGGTCTGATAGGCAGCCGCTTCACGTAAAATACTGGTATTCAGCTGAATCCGGCTTGACTGGGAGCTGACCCTAATGTAGTTGGGAATAGGGCATGCAAAACCGGTTTTCCGGTTCTGCGCAAAACCGGAAATCGGCCAAAATTTTACGATTTTTGAAAACCGGTTTTGAGAGTCAAAACCGGAGCTCAGCTCCGGTTTTCCCATTATTGAGTAACAATTAACATTTTGATTTTTATCAACATTTTTTTCGAACACTTCTAAAATATAAACCCGAGGACACAGACACCATCACCGCAGTTCTCACCGAGCAGTCCATACCTTCGCAATCGTCATCATCTGACGCTGAAGAGCTAACTCTTCAAGAGCAGCTAGAGAAGGAATTACACAAATGCAAGAGAAAGAGAACCCCCAAAAATCGGTCAGATTTCGACCTGGCTGGGTTCGTAAAAGTAGAGCAAGCCATGTATGAAAGCGGAGGGCATCGGGGTGTGTATCTCACCGAAGCATAATAATTATTTATTATGTGTTCTACCAACAAGTGTTGAGAGTGAAAGGGTGTTTTCGAGTGCTGGGTATTTCTGTAACAAAATAAGAAGTTCGCTGTCTGATCGAATGTTGGATGCACTTATATTCTTGAGATCACATTATCAAGAACAGCGATCTCTTGAAAACAAGTGATTTAGGCTTTATTTAAATTAGTATACCTACATAGTTGATTATTGATCTCTTTTTTAGTGCAATATGAATCATAATAATGTTATTTTGTAGTTCGTCTTCTATGTTACAAAAATGTTGATTTTTTGACAATTGTGGCTGCCTGTGTTTAATATTTGAAGATGCCGATTGTGTTTTCTATGTTTAAAATATATTATTTTTGATAGCAGACTTAATAGGTACCAAAGATACCAAAAACTTACTTGTTGTTGATTTGATCTCAGTTAATTAATCTTTATACTATTATAAGTTCATTGTTATCTGTACAATTATTATGGTATGGATTAAAAAGAAATGTATCATACAATTTGTTTTATTTGTAGACTTAGTGGGTATTTAAAAAAAAAATGGTGTTTCTTTTTAAATTATACTACATTCGATTTTTTTTGCTAAAACCGGACCTAGCTCCGGTTTTCGGTTTTGGTCCCAAAAAAAGATGTTCAAAACCGGTTTTGATGACTTTCCGGTTTTGCATGCCCTAGTTGGGAAAAGGCTAGGCAGATGATTTTGACATATTCTTTTTTAACCGACTTCAAACAGGACGAGGCCATCAGAGATTGCATCGCTGCTTACCATCAGGTGGGATCGCAGTCAAGCACTAGTTTATTTCAAGTAAAAAAAAAAAAAAAAAAAATTGCGATTACAATTTCACGGAGATGAGATCTGATGAAGAACTTCGGAGATAGACAGTTAATACGGCGGTAGTCAAAATCGCTTCCTATTACGGTGGTATTTCTATTTTCGAGTTTTATTTAGTTTAAGTACACCAAAACGTAAACTATTTATTCCAAATTTATTTCTTTTTTGACTTAACTGACGTTTGCAAGTATAGCACATAGACAACACAACAAAATCAATCAGTCAGTGTAACGGCATCGAAGTGAGAGGCGTTTCCATACAAACGCGGAAAAACAAAAGTAAGTATACTAATATTTATAAACTAAGTTTTTCGTATTAATAAGCCGTTCAATTTTGTTTATGTATTATATATAGCATTTTCCTACTATTAAACCCACTATTTAAATAGCTTGTTTCATATTTGTAACTCATTTTTTACCCAAAAAAGAAGAAATAAAATACCGCCGTAATACGATACGAATTTTATAGATTAATCCTAATACGGTGGTATAACTCCGAAATAGGAAAAATACTGGGCATGTTTAATTGTTTATAACTTTCAATTTATTAACTTATTGAATTAGTTCCAAGTTTAGTTAAAATAATTATTAATGTCATAAATTAGAAACCATATTCTGCGGTATGTGTTCTTAATTAGAAATCTTGTTAAATATGAAAACTGTTGAGTACAAAATGTTGGTTTCTTAGAAGGGGTAAAAATAGAAAGGTGTATTTTAATTTATTACAAATCATTTATTTTGTATAACTGTTGACTTGAGTTTTACACATCTGAGCCAAATAACTGTTATCGTTTGATTAAGCATTTACACTCTTTGTTTATCAAAATTTTGATAGGTCAGAATAAGGATTATTAAAAACACGAGTAGTTTTCCTATTACGGTGGTAGTTATTTCCAGGTAACTCTGTATTAGGTTATATGATCTCCTATTACGGCCCTATTCATAACATCAACATTAACATCGTATTTTAATATGAGAGAATCCTAGCGGATTCTCATGTTAAAATACAATAGTAAAAAAAAAATGAGCGCAGCGAAGTCTATCTGTATAGAAAGATCTTTCTATACTGACCGATTTCGCTTCGCTCATTTTTTTCATTTTACTGAACATTAAAAAAAAATCAACCTCATTTTAATAACCCAAAACTCTTTTCAAAACGTGTGTGTGAATGCACGGTTATGCTATATTTGTAATTTCATTAAAAATGAATCAATGCAATGAAATCAATGGTCAATGAATGAAAAACTTACAATTTACTAACACATTTATATTATTTAACTAGCTGCTGTCCGCGACTTCGTCCCCGTGGAATCCCCGATTTTAAAACATTCTTTATCGCTGCTCCGCTCCTATTGGCTTAAGCGTGATGATATATAGCCTAAAGCCTTCCTCGATAAATGGTCTATTCAACCCAAAAAGAATTTTTCAATTAGAACCAGTAGTTCCTGAGATTAGCGCGTTCAAACAAACAAACAAACAAACAAACTCTTCAGCTTTATAATATTAAGTATAGATAAATATTATTTGTACGAAACTTCAATGAATATAATTTCAGACCCTCTGTATTAGGAGCCGTCTACCGCAGTATTAGGCTCTGACCAAAACCATACCTTCGTATTAGGGAAAATCGACCCGACTATTTGAATATTTTTTTTTTAAATAAGAAATATCATGAAAAGAAACATAGACTCAACAGTAATACAAAATGTAAGTTCCACTTTTGACGATAAAGTTGTTTGGCACCTTTAAAAATACTTACAAATTCTTATTTTTGTTTCTTACTTTCAAGTAAGTAATTCTGTCAAGTAATTCTGGTTTAAGTACAAAAATTGTTAGTTTGTTTCAATCATATAATCTTGCAAACTTATTTATGGAGCCGACTCGAATAACGCCCACTAGTGCCACATGCCTAGATAATATTTATACAGATATTGTACCTACCCACAAAAAAATTATCAATTTATTGGATTCTGATCATTGCGGACAACTAATCACTATCTCAAATGTAAACAAAATAAAGCCAAAAAAAGATATCACTGTAAACCCAAAATCTAAATATCGCCTGGAAACATTCAAAAATAAACTATTAAATAAAATGCCATGTTTGTCAACCAATGATGACCCTAACCGACATTACAATGATTTTTTAAAATGTATTGCACACAATTTGATACTACATTTATTCCTAAGACTATTTCTGTTTCTAATAATACTTCTTTCAGTGACTGGGCCACCATTGGTATTCATAAGAGCAGGGAACGGCTATATGAGTTGTATGAAGAACGGGCTTACATTAATACAGCAGAATTTAATGTATATGTTAAAAACTACTCTAAATTATACAAAAAAGTTTGTTATATGGCTAAGTCTCGGTATTTGAGTTCAAAAATAAAAAATAGTAGTAATGTGATTAAAATGACATGGAACATTATTAATAGCGAAACGGGAAGATCTTGCAATCAAACCAATGATTATAGCCTTGCTATTAATGACAATGTAGTTAATTTAGATTCCGATGTCGCCGCGGCTTTTGAAAATTTCTTTGCAGAGATCCCCGTATCAACAACTAAGTTTCTAAATTCATCACCAACCGCTGCAGAAATTTTACTTAAAGAAAACGTTCCACTATGTGATGCTGAGTTTAAATTTCAATATGTCAGTTATAGTGATATAATAAAAACTTTTAATTCTTTAAATTTAAAAAAAAACGGCAGATCTATGGGGTAATTCTGTTGATCTGGCAAAGTCCATTATACATATTGTGGCACCTACCTTAGCTGTTATTTTTAATAAATGTATCGACCGTGGTGAGTTTCCTGATCTAATGAAATATAGTAAAATAATACCATTATTTAAATCAGGTAGTACGTCAGACCCTAGTAATTATAGACCTATATCAGTGCTACCTACTTTTAGTAAAATTTTTGAGAAAGTTATCCTAAATCAAATGCAAAGATATTTTAATAAACACAAACTGTTACATAATAAACAGTTTGGTTTTACACGGGGTCGTTCAACAGCCGATGCCGGCATTGAACTGTTAGGACATATTTATGATGCATGGGAGGACAAATGCGATGCTTTGGGCATTTTTTGCGATTTGTACAAGGCATTCGATTGTGTTCTTCATGAGACATTAATCAGGAAGCTGCACTATTACGGAGTCCGGGACGCCTCTCTGGATCTTCTTATTATATATTTTATACTTCTTATATATACCTGAGTGATAGGATTCAAAGAGTTGACGTCAATGGCAAAAGATCTCCTGGATCTGTAGTGAGGATGGGGGTCCCACAGGGCTCGATTTTAGGTCCATTTTTGTTTCTCATTTATATTAATGACTTGCCGTACCTCGTAAAGGATAATCATGATATAGTGTTATTTGCAGACGACACGTCACTTTTATTCAAACTCAAATGTCAGCAGCATAATATAGACGCTGTAAATAGTGCCCTTACGACTGTAGTTAACTGGTTCAATATTAATAATCTTCTACTTAATGAGAAAAAAACGAAATGTGTAAAGTTCACGTTACCTCATGTTAGACAGGTGAACACTAGTGTGTTAATAAAGGGGGAAGAGTTAAAACCCGAAGATAGCACACTGTTCTTAGGCATAACTTTGGATGCGAAGCTACAGTGGGGCCCCCATATAGACAAATTGTCCAAAAAACTTAGCTCTGCAGCATATGCTGTTAGAAAAATTCGTTGCTTAACTGATGTTGAAACAGCACGTTTAGTATACTTTAGTTATTTCCATAGTGTGATGTCATACGGCATTTTGTTATGGGGAAATGCCGCTGATATTCAAACAGTATTTGTGTTGCAAAAAAGAGCTATCCGTGCGATTTACAAATTAAGTCCTAGACAGTCCCTCAGAGACAAATTTAAAGAGATTAATATAATGACTGTGCCTTCTCAGTATATTTACGAGAATCTTTTGTATGCACATAAAAATATTAATCTATTTAAAAGATACAGTGATATTCATAATGTGAATACCAGGAACAAACATAATTTTGTCATTCCTAAAACTAGGCTCAAGAAAATAGGTGGTTCATTTAGATGTCAATGTATACGTTTTTATAATAAACTCCCTTCCTACATCCAAGACCTTAGTATTAATAAATTCAAATTGATAGTAAAACGTAAGCTATGCCAGAAAGCTTTTTACACAGTTAGAGACTATATTGAAGACCAAAAGGCTTGGGATTGAGATGCTTCAACGATGTACATGGCCTAATATTACGTTTATCTATTGATACTTTTCTCAATTTTAGACTTTGACATTTTATATTCTCCTGCATGTAAATTCAATTTTGCAATTTTGACATGAATGTTTACTTTTTAAAGTATTATTTTATTATTGTGACATGAATATTTACTTGTTAAAGTAATATTTTTTTTTTATTATTATATTATGTTTGACATGTATACTTACTTTGTAAAGTATTATATTTTTACTTACATAATTTATTTTGTGAATATGAGGACTATATGGGTATTATTTTCTTTTTTCTTTCCTTAAAGTATATATAACGACGACGTCTGGCAGTTTAAGTACTTTTCCGGCCTACCCAAATGTCCCTTCTTTGGTATTGTTCGTCGGTTCGTTGAGCTCCTTATTGTTTCTAAGTTGAGCTACTCGACTACTGACAAAGGCTTGCACTGAATGGACAGGCCCACTTAAATCTGTATGGTTCTTTCCTCAAAAGACCATTTCAGACACAGATCTGCATAGTTCTCATATAACATATTATGAATGAGAACTATGTAGATCGCCATATTAGGGTCTTGTTTCAGTTTGTCTGGCAGTTTGAGTAATTCTTGCGGCCTACCCAAATGTCCTTACTTTGGTATTGTTCGTCAAGCCGTTGAGCTCCTTAAAGTTTTAAATTTGAGCTACACGGTATCTGACAAATGCTTGCACTGTCTGGACAGGTCCACTCAAATCTGTGTGGCACTTTCCTCAAAAGGCTACCTCAGACATTAACCTACATGGTTCTCATATGATTTGACCAGTACGGATTGTATGGACTTTAAAAGAGACTTTGACCTCTGAGTTTGTTTCGGTGTTTCTTCTCAGGGTAGTCAGCTAGGAAACACCGGCTTCATCTAGCTTAAAATGACAAGAAATATTGGACGTGTAAAAGTGTTATGTTTAACCTACTTACAAAATAAATATCATTTATCATAAGTGTTGCGAAATACCTCCGTAATAGGTGCTTTTACCTTATATGGGGGTAGCACTATGTACAAAAAGGTGAAATAAAAAATACAAACTGAGGCGTCAAAAACGAAGAAACACTGACTTCTAAAATTAAAATGCAAAGTATTTTTTTTAAAGTATATTATCATATCTTGATTTGGTACTTTAGTTTAAGGCTTCACATTCTCTTCTTCTCTTGTTCTTACACATTATTGTCTACATTTCTTTTTCGTTTATCCTTTCGCAGGTCTGCTGGAAGAAATTTCTTTTGAAATAAGCAGTTCCTTTGTACTAAAATTGTAATGTTATCTCTTACTTATTTTTTGTGTGTACATAAATAATAAAATAAATAAATAAAGGTATTTTGTAATTTGTCATGGATTTTATTTGGAAGTCGTTTTAGTATTAATATTTGAAAGAAGTTTTTTTTTATGATTCTGCACGCTAAGTGGTTACTTGTAGGTACAACTGCCACATACCTAGTAGTTTAGAAATAGAAATAGAAATATCATTGTTGAATTCCTAACCACCCATAGATGGTTAGGACTGTATGTATATAATGATAAAATAAATAAATGAAAAATTACAAAAGAATACAATGTAACTGACTTCTACACTGAAAAACCAAAAAGTACAAAATAACTTTAATTTCGGAACTTGGTGTTTGTGGTTGCTTTTACGTTTTTTTTTAACACCGACTTCCGAAAGGGACCTCGCGACAAGCACTAGCTTTCGAATATAAAAAAAAATCATCAAAATCAGTACACCCATTACAAAGTTATGAGGTAACAAACATAAAAAAATCCGTCGAATTGAGAACCTCCTCCTTTTTTGGAAGTCGGTTGAAAAGACAGGCAAAGCAGATGATTCATACTCGCAATAACAAACTAACTTATGATATAAGAAATGAGTAAAATTATACAAATAAAGCAACGTTTGTTTATCAGTCTTATCGGACGCAGATGACGGAAACAGATAGTCCTTTACCGTAGGTCATGACTTCATGAGCGAATGACCGCGCCGAAACACATCTGAACTTGAAAGTGTGATATCAAAAGAATTCAACGAAGTGTCAACGTTTGGTTGACACTTCGCGTGACCCAAGGGCTGGCTTTACTTCGGACAGAGGATAAGTATGGCTATACAACGTGGCAATGCCGCCAGTCTATTGGGTTCACTCCCAGTCGATAGCGATGCGGACGAGTTTTTTGATGTCATTTTGTAGTTAGGAGGATTTTAGTTTAGGTTAAGTGTATATATAGTTAGATTTAAAGTAAAATAATTTTTTAAAAGAATTCCTTGTAAAATGGACCGAATCAAAAGTCATTTATTCAAACTAGGCTGAGAGACAGCACTTTTTGAACGTCAAATCTATACTTATATTATAAAGAGGAAAGATTTGATTGTTTGTTTGCATTGAATAGACCTCCAACCTACTGAACGGATTTGAAAAATTCTTTCACTGTTGGGAAGCTACACTATTCCCGGGTGACATAGGCTATATTTTATTCTCATATTCCCACGGGAACGGAAACTATGCGGGTGAAACCGCGGGGCGCTGCTAGTTTTACATAAAGACAGTCCGCCAAAACGCCCACCCGTCACCACTTCCTAGTGATTTAGTTGGGAAGAAGAATTGGCGGAACAAACTCCCCAGCAACGTAGGTGTCATGGGCATGGTTGTGGAATTTGTTCGGAACACTCACCACGGCCTTGGAACGAGGCGGGCATTAGGAGGAACACGGGTGGGTTTTAGTCAGTAAGAGTCTGACACCCCTTCCGCTCCGCCCAGAGCGGGAGAAGTCATTTGATGATTTTCCATAAAAAAGGTGCTATCTTTTCGGTTTTGTATATTTTTGAATGTCTTAGATGATAGATTAATATAAATAATGAAGTTGACTTATTTGTTCGTCAGTTTGCGTTTATAAAATATTTTATTGATAAAAACTGGCCAAGTGAAAGTCGGACTCTGACACCAAGGCTTCCGTACCATAAAATAATGTTTCTTGGATGTAGTCCCTTTTAATTTTTCCACAATAAACAAACATGCGATTTCATAAATCCCGATAGATTTGCTATCATTTATTGAAGAGTTCTGTTTCCTATCTCTGTTCTTCGTCAGATCTTAACAAAACTAGAAAGGGACCACCTTGAAATACTAGGATGATCTTCCAAACTATCGTATACAATTTTATTTTTTCATTTTACATCGACAAGAGAGAATGAGAACATCATCAATGTAGTCGAAGCCACGCATTATTAGGCATAACTCAAATACTAGTTGTCAGATCTCAATCAAATTAAATGGGACTATACGTCAAGCACCATCTTATGAATACAAAAAGAATCATCAAAATCGGGACACCCAGTACTAAGTTATGAGGAAAAAATAAATAAAAATACAGTCGACTCGAGGAACTCCTCATTTTATGGAAGTCGGTTAAAAAATAATAGTAATTTTGATGATTGTCTAGTTCCTGCCAAACAGTTGGTTTTTGTAATTTAAAAGCACGTACTTTGCCACTTTTCCATAACTTTAAATATTCAATAGCTACTACATGAGCCCACAGCTTGTCTATACTAATATTATAAAGAGGAAAGATTTGTATGTTTGTATGTAACGAATAAACTCAAAAACTACTGGACCGATTTCAAAAATTCTTTCACCACTAGTGTATGTAGCTTACATTCACCCTGAGTAACATAAGCTATATTTTATCCTTGTTTTCCCACGGGAACGGGAACTACGCGGGTGAAACCGCGGGGCGCTGCTAGTTTTTATCCTAAAATACAGAAAATAAATGTTGCTAATGAACTCCTCAATTGCTCGCTCGTATTTTCCACAAATGTAGCAAAAATTATTTGATTTGCTTAAACAACGTATGCTATTCATGCCGCAAAACTTAATATAATTTGAACACAGTGAAATATGTGTACATATATGAATAAATACGCTAAATTTAAAAAAAAAAAAAAAAATTGAGCCGTAATTGTTTTATAACAAAATTTAAATCTGCCCGATTTGTATAAAATATGATATTAGTAAACATTATCAACTACCAATCCGCGGCAACAGAGAAAATGTTTATTTTTGTAAACTAATGTTATCGGCACTACAAAAAAGTTAATTTAATCAGTCACACGCTCATTTAACGCTGAACAGTCTATCAAATAATAAGTAATGTTATCGCAGTACAATTGTTCTTACCTCACGACCGGTTGTTGTAACATTACGCTTGTATGGAACGAAGGGTTAGGCAGAGGTCTTGATATCGATGTCGTCGTATAGGTAGTTTATTTATAGTAAACTTGCGAACTCAAACCGTTTATTTCAATTAAGCCATTAGCGGCACTTTTGAACGTCTTCAATAAAAAATATCATAAATTATGTGACTCTAGCGTCCATTCTCAAAGGTAGATTCTTATGGAGAAGAACGGACAAGAAACTCCACAGTTACTCTTTACAAATCAATGTTTTACAATATTTGGTAATATAAAAAATACTTCATAATGTGAGGACAATGCACCAAGTATACTAGTTATAGAACAAAGTATTACCAGCAAAGGTAAACTTCTAAATATCTCATGCCCATGGTACTCACATATTTACAAATATTGGAATAATAAAAAGAGAAAAAAAAAAGTACAAGACAAAAAAATGCATTCATAAATTTAATTCACACATAAATCAACCACTTTGATTTTGTCTACACCCTTGATTGCCCTATGGAGCAAGACCAGCATTTTTCCAAGCGTTCTTATCCTGAATGTAATCTTCTATGCTTCTTGCTATGTCCCGCGGAGACAGGGTCCCGTATCCGAAGGGGAACCAACGAAATTCTATCACTAAACCTTCGCTTTTCGTCTGTCTGTCTATCAGCGGGCTGTATCTCAAGAACGTAATAGGTAGACAGTTGAAATTTTCATAGAGTGTGTAGTCTTATTGCCACTATAATAACAAATACTAAAAATTCAATTGAATTAAAAATTAAAAGAGACTACAGCCAAGAAACGTGATTTTTTCAGCTTATACGGCTTAGCGGAATGACTTGGTGTAAGAGTCCGATTCTCACACCAAGGGTTCCGTACCTACCATAAGCTGCAATTTCAGCAATCTCGAAAGATTTGCTATAATTTGTGAGCAGAGAGCAGTGGTGGCCGAGTGGTAACGGCCCCGATATGCGAATTGTAGGTAGCGGAAACAAACCCAGCCAGGCAGGCAGGCAGGTATTACTTTGTGTAATTTATTTCATCACCACTACTCTCAAAACGGTGAAGGAAAACATCGTGAAGAAACCGGCATGTCTTCAAACTCGAAGACATGTGACATTCACCAACCCGCACTAGGCCCGCGTGGTGGATTACGGCCCATTCCCTCTCCTATAGAGGAGGCCTGTGTCCCAGCAATGGGAACAAAAGGCTGATTATGATTGAAGAGTTCCGTTTCCCATCTCTGTTCTTCATCAGGTCTTCACCAAACTAGAAAGGGACGTTGAAATACTAAGATGCTCTTCTAAACCATCGTATAAAATTTTATTTTTTCATTTTACATAGAATAGAATAGAAAACTTTTATTCAGGACAGACACAGCACAACGGTTACAAACACAAATTAAAGGAGAAGAAAACACACACACATCGACAAGAGAGAATGAGAACATCATCAATGTAGTCGAATCCACGCATTATTAAGGATAACTCAAACACTAATCGTCAGACCTCACTCAAACACACAAGACATACAAGCACCAGCTTTCGAATATAATAATAATCATCAAAATGAGTACATCCAGTAAAAAGATCTGAGGCAACACACACAAGAAAAAAATACAGTCGATTTGAGAACCTCCTCTTGTTTTGGAAGTCGGTTAAAAAAGATCCCGGCTATCATGAGTAAATCTTTGACATTCATCAATCTGCCTCGGGGTCGGCTTCTGACTTAATTGATGTTTTTTGTATGTGTGCATATATCATTCTTGCGTTAGTGAGTTATTGAGTGTATGACAGACAAAGCACATCTGAAACTACTGGTCGTAGAAAACTGGTATTTGGCATGTTTGTTCTTACGGGAGTTTCGAAGAGCATTAAGAGAGGATTTCACCAAATTCCCACGGGAACGGGATATACGCGTACAAAGTCGCGGGAAAAAGCTAATACCAGAATATTACACGAAGCTACTGCCTATTTGACCCATTGGTACTGGTTTTCTAGCTTTTTGGTGTCTGCATACAATAGGGTAGTTAACTAAAAAAATCTAATTAGTCCGTCAGTAGATTTCCAAAAAATATTGGACACGCATTTTTTCTTTTTTCACGTAAACAAAAAATGAAGACGATACAGTGCGTTGAAAACTCGTGTGACGTCACTACTCGCTAGAATTTTTACCGAGCCGCGACGTCACAAGCCCCCACTCCTGATCTTTGATGCTTTGTATCTTTGTCAGTTTTTATAGATTTGATAAAGGAAAAAATACGTCCAATATTTTTCTATAATCGAACTGACGGCTAAACATAATCATATATTTTTTACTCAGGAAACATCCCTATTGTAAGTTCATGTTCTAAACCGATAGAACAAGGATCCTTCACGCTAGCTGGAAATCACGAGTAACTTTACAGAACACAATGCTTGTTATTGAAACGATACTTAAACAGGCAACGTTATGCTGGTCGGAGGCAGCGGCTTTCTTTACAAATATTGCCTACTGGCCGATTATAACAAGGTGCATAATCTTTTTGTAATGTTCCCACGATTATGACGAACAGAAAGAGAGATAGTTACTTAAATCATAAATTACTATTTTTTATAAAACGACTAAGTTCGCCCGCGACTTCGTCTGTGTAGATTTAGTTCAAACAATTTCCACCCCCGTTTTACTCCCTTATGGGTGGAGTTTCGTAAAATCCGTACTTAGCGGATGTCTACACCCTATAAGGATCCTTCTTTTTTATGGGAAATCATCAAATGACTTCTCCCGCTCTGGGCGGAGCGGAAGGGAGTGTCAGACTCTTACTGACTAAAACCCACCCGTGATCCTTCTTGTGCCCGCCGCGTTCCAGGGCCGCGGTGAGTCTTTCAAACAAATTCTGCAACTCTAGCAGGCACTGACCCTATGGGCCCCGTCTTCGTTGCTGACGGCTCTTTGAGGCGCCCATGGAACACGACGCGCCGTCGACTAAGGCCGGTTGCTATCGGATGGCGAGCCACCCATAGCTCGCCATCTGCAGGCCCGTCAAACATGTCACTTGCCTCTCAATTTTGGTACAAGGAAATGCTAGTTTCCTCACGACCTTTTTCTTCACCGTTTTCTGAACTGTGTTAATAAAACATTTTAATTGTATCTCAAGATTTTATTCAACTCTAAGTCGAAGCCGTGATCCTCTGCATTAGGGAACATTTAAGATTTATATAGCTGCCGGTGCCAATAGGGTGAAAAAAAATCTAATTAGTCCGTCAGATAGATTTACAAAAAATATTGGACACGTATTTTTTCTTTTATCACGTAAACAAAAACTGAGGACGATAAAGTGCGTTGAAAACTCGTGTGACGTCACTACTCGCTACAATTTTTACCGAGCCGTGACATCACATGCCCCCACTCCTGATCTTTGATGCTTTGTATCTTCGTCAGTTTTTATAGATTTGATAAAGGAAAAAATACGTTTCCAATATTTTTCTATAATCTAACTGACGGACTAAACATAATCATATATTTTTTACTCAGGAAACATCCCTATTACGGTTAAAATGCACGGGAAATGAGGTTTTTAATTTCAACTAACTATTTTTCACTTTATAAACACTACACACTGCCCTCAATTTAGAAATAGACGTAGTTCGGAGTCTTTCTCAAATTAGTTAGCTTATCAAACATTTATGTAAATATTTTATGTTTTAAAATAAATAACTTGCCCTACTTTGTAAACATGATACATATGTAAACTTAAATTTCCCACTCCAATAGTAAATAGCCTAAATATTAAACCCTTTAAAATCCTCTAAAATAAATGTCATCGTCTAGGACAAGATAACTGCATCCAAAGTCATGTAGAATTCACGACAAGTTTACTACGTATTTACAAAGCAATAAAAATTAGATATATTGCACTTGCATAAGTACGTAAATATATGGAAGAGATTACGTATCTACTTATTTCCAAGCCTAGTTGACCTAGGGTTCACAAGGTCGGGTCAACGGACTTGGGGACGTTCGCCGCCCCCCATTCATTCGGTACGTGGTATTCCCGTGCGCCCCTCTTTGACGTTCTCTTCTGGGGGGAGATTTTTTAACTTTGCCCAACCCTAGGAATTTCTCCTGCATCGTGAGTGCATTTACAAATAAAAATCTCACATACACACACAGTCAGACCCGGAACAATTACCTGTAGGCCATATAAACCTATGTTCCGTGCGGGAATCGAACATGCGACATGCAGCGCAGCAGCCAATCGCTCCTGCGCCAACACCTCACTCTGACCCGAGGTGGCCCGCAGAGTCGGGTTGCCACCAGCCTGGGATTTTGGAAGTCGCGTATGTTCCCACAACCCCTGGCGTAGGTGGGAGATGGAACACCAGGCTGGTTTTAGGCAGTAAGATACTGAAAAACCCCTCAGCCCGCCATAGGGACAGAGGAGGACATCTATGAAGTTTTACCCCTGTCAAGAAAAGTGTTCGCAGAATAGCCTAATTTTCCCGATCACTCCATAGTAACAAGTGTCGGTGCTCGAGGACATTTCATTTCACTATGTCAATTCTTTGAAGGTGACATCCGACTATGACTAAAAACAGTTAACGAACGGCCGGGTTTCACCCCTAAACGGGTGTCACCCTGGGTGGACCACACCCTATCCTCCCCTACCTACGCTACAGAATCAGAATCAGAATTATTTATTTGCATCAATGTAGGTACAATTTTAAGATGGGACAGAGTTGGTGATTCCGCTACATTCTGCCTTTCGGCATGCAAAATCATTATTTTTGGAAGTTACAATACAATAAATATAATCTCAAGTTCTCAAAATTCATATAAATATGTCAGTTATCAAATGAATAGTCAGTTATAAATCAATAAGTTTACCTAGAAATTACAATTAATTATTATCATATCAAATGTCAAAAAAATAAAATAATTAAAGTACAATTATAAATCTTTATCATTCAAGAAGTCATTAACAGAATAGTAACATTTATGCAATAGTAATTTAGTCAACTTACCTATTTTTGAATATGCGTATGGGGTGATCTTTTAAACTGTGCGGAATTTTACTATATATATTTTTTTTTTTTTTTTTTTTTCGACTGGTAGAAAATGCCTATGGCATTAAGTCCGCCTTTGTACAGTTTTTTTTTACTAGTGCATAAAGTTTTAATAAATAAATAAATATTATATGATTGACATTATACTCTTTCTTAATAATGCTATTTTGTATTTTCCTGTATGTAACAATTTATTATATTGTAGCCTCATAGGACCTGAGCGTAATCTAATGTTAACTAGAGCCGAACACACATACCTATAAAACTCACTAAAACGCGGCAAATCAGCAATACCTAAATCGCAAATAATAGGGATGACTATTAGAAAATCTAACAATAACCAAACAATTATTAAAATTAGTCAAAATTTATATGCTGAAAAACACAAACATCTAGAAAATTTATTTCAATCTGCGTAAAATTTCAATTTGCTCGCATACATGACCTGCATATTTGTATGAAACGTTCCGAACATGGCCATTCTTATGTTATAAATAAATAGGTTTATTTATAATTATGAATAGAGAGTTCAACTCTAAGACCTTATTCCACTGACATGTTTCCATACACCTCACTCTATCACAACACACCACACCCACGCTCTTCACCATACTAACCCTAAAATGTAAACCCTGTGTAAAATAGTTTGACCACTAAATTTCATCACATCTGTGTCCTTGACAAAAAGGCTGAATTTGTACTTCCTAGAGGATCCACTGACTGACTGTTATAACAGCCGCACGGGTCGATCTTCTAGGTTAAGCAACGCTTGCCGAGGTTGGTCTGTGGATGGGTGACCATCTTAACATAACGAGACTTCTCCGTGCCTCGGAAAGCACGTTAAGCCGTTGGTCCCGGCTGTCATTTGGAGATCTTTGGCAGTCGTTACGGATTGTCAGAAGCCAGAAAATCTGACACCAGTCTTGCCAAGAAGTACCGCGTTCCCCAGTTAATGGGTTGTGGAGGTCTGGTAGGCAGCCGCTTCACGTAAAATACTGGTATTCAGCTGAATCCGGCTTAACTGGGAGCCGACCCCAATGTAGTTGGGAAAAGGCTAGGCAGATGATGATGAGAGGATCCACTGACTCTGAAGATACAGGCATTGCCTAGTTTCAGAGCCAGAGATTCAACTACTGTATTTGTTCCGTAACTGTAAGCCCTACCACAAATTAAATCCAATGCCATATCCATTGTATAGTGAAATTCTCTGATGTAATAATACTTTTGCGTGCTAAGGGTTTTTTTATGAATAAATTATTTTTTATATAAAAAACCCTTATATAATTATTATTTATATATTTTTATTATTAATTCTCCGTGCCGTATTTGAAAAGTATGTATATAAGTAAGTACTACTACAAGTAGTGTGTAGTATTCATAAAAGTTTTGGGCGCGGTTTCGCCCGCAATTTTGAAGAGAGAAGGAAAGACAGTTATGTAGGTAGACAAAAAGTATCCTATGTATTTTTTTGTATCTTGTGAAAATGCTCATGCTTTTATCTGTTCTGTGTGCTCATGTATCCACCATTGGGTGAGCGGAGACGTCTTTCAATCCCAATCAAGGCAATGGTCTAACCATGTGTAATGATTTTTTAGCGATTATAATGTGATTGATTAATAAATAAAAAAAAATGATAGTAGCAGAGCTGCCATGTAAACATACAAATTACATACATACCTAGGCTACTCGTACATATTGTTGCGCGCCAGAATTAAACAACGAAGATGGTTGCATTCGGTACTACTAGCGCCATCTAGTATCGAGTAGCAGAACTATTGAAGTCAAGGACCTTCGCGATCTTTCTATGCTAGAATTCTCGGACCTTAGTCGGTCGCGACCGATATACATACGCGTACTTTCTGGAGTTCTACTCGGCGCACTATATAAGGCCGGCACATGTGCCGACCGAGTCAGTATTGGATTTGCGATACAAGTGATAACTTCGAGAGCGATCTTCGACTGCGAACTCAAGTGATTAATAGTGCGATTGTGTTTTGTGATTAGTGAGTTTATAGTGTAATTAGTGTGGTGTAAATTAAAGTGTCATCTTTGTTTATTTAATCGGCTGATTTTATTGTAACGAACCCGAAGCTCGTAACAATTGGTGTCAGAAGAGTGGATTTAAAAGATGCCGATTCTACCAAAGGACGACACGGAGGGTATCCGTACCCGTAGTCAACGCCAGCAAGAGACGGACCAGAGGCGTTTTGGAAGTGCAACGCCGCAGGCTACGGAGAGACAGCTGGCGACCTTAGAGGCCGGCCCGTCCACCGCCGCTCCAGCATCATCATCAGCACCAGACTTTGCTGCTCTGATGCTGATGCTGCAGGAGCAGGCCCGCCGCCAGGAGGAACAGGCCCGCCGACAAGAGGAACAGGCCCGTCGTCAGGAGGAACAGGCTCTTCGATTGGAAGAACGGCTGCAACGTGACAAGGAGGAACAGGCTCGCCGTCAGGAAGAACAAGCCCGTCGGTTGGAAGAACAGCTGCAGTATGACAAGGAGGAACAGGCCCGCCGACAGGAGGAACAGGCGCGTCGCCAGGAAGAACAGATGTTCCTCATCAAGGATCTGCACGCCACTTTCGGCAAGGAAATGAAGGTTGTAAAAGATAAGGTGATTCAACATGAAAACCGCCTGATAGAAGCTGAAACCCAGATTGCTGAAATGAAAAAGGCAATGGATAACCTAAAAGTAGGAGAGGGAATTGCAACCTCCGTAGCTACTACTACACCTTCTCTACGTGGATTCAAAGTGCCGCCGTTCGATGGAACATCTTCCTGGTCGGCATACAAAATGCAATTTGAGGCTGTTATGAAGGCGAACGGGTGGAGTAAGGACCAGGCCCTCACTATCCTGGAAGCCCTCGGTAACGAGGTGACTTACGAGCAGCTGGTTGAGGCACTGGAAGCTAGGTATGGCGACGCTCATCTAGAGCACGTGTTTCGGGCACAGCTGAAGGATCGCGTGCAACGCAGCGGTGAAAACCTGCAGCAGTGGGCCCTCGAAGTGGAGAAGCTTGTTAGAAAAGCATACCAGTCTGTACCTGCGCTCATTCAAGGGAACCTGGTGCAGGCTTTCATTGACGGCATCCGCGACCTTGAAGTTAGAGCTGCCGTGAGGCTCGGGCACCACGAGAAGCTTAAAGACGCCTTGGCACATGCTCTGGAAGTGGAAGCTGTGCGGCAGGATCATCGTTCCCATCGCGTCAGGGAGGTTGCAGCGGCTACTGTTCGCGAACGGTCTAAAGGATACAGCCCTAGATGCTATGGCTGTGGGGAAAGGGGCCACTTACGGTCCAGTTGCCCTAGGCGAACTTCAGAAGGAGAAGCTGTGCGGCAGAGTCATCCTTCCCACTATGGCAGGGAGGTTGCAGCAGCTGCAGTTCGTGACCATTATAAAGGGCGCAGCCCTAGATGCTACGGCTGTGGAGAAAGGGGCCACTTGAGGCCCAGTTGCCCTAAGCGAACTGTTCAAAGGGCAGATAGCCGACCTCTAGCAGGTAGAGCAGCTGACAATCGCGGACAGCGATTGGAAGAGTACGACTTGGTGGTCGAAAGTCGTAGCGGGAGATCTCATGGCAACGCAGATGTATTGTCAAGAGGACCTTGCCCAAAAGTCTCCAAGCATTGTACTCGGCAAGAGGGTAAAGAAGTCGTATCTGTGAGGATGATCAAGACAGATCTTAGTAACGAGTGGAAGGAAAACTTGGAACGTGCACAGCAGGATGATTTGGACATCAAGCCGATCCTGGAGTGGATGAAGGCCAGTGCTCCGAAGCCTACGTGGAGTGATGTCTCAGCGATGAGTTCAATCACAAAAAGCTATTGGGCCCAATGGGACAGCTTAGTGATACAAGATGGAGTCCTGTGCCGTAAATGGGAAAATGCACGGGGAGACAACTGTCATTTGCAAATGGTTGTCCCTAAAGCTAAAGTACCGGATGTTCTACAGCTGTACCATAATGGTTGTTCAGGAGGCCATATGGGAGTTAAACGGACTCTACTGAAGATACGGGAACGGTTTTACTGGGTCCACTGTCGTGACGATGTTGAGGACTGGTGTCGCAAGTGTACAAGTTGTGCGGCTGTAAAAGGACCTCAGACTCGTAGCAGAGGTGCATTGAAATTGTACAATGTTGGTGCACCATGGGAAAGGATAGCGCTAGACGTTGCGGGACCGTTTCCGGAAAGTGAAAGTGGTAACAAGTATTTCATGGTGGTTATGGATTATTTCACTAAGTGGCCGGAAGTCTTCGCCATTCCAAACCAAGAAGCTTCAACAGTTGCGGATAAACTAGTTCATGAAGTCTTCTGTCGTTTTGGAGTACCCTTGGAGATTCACAGCGATCAAGGAAGGAATTTTGAGTCTCAAATATTCCAGGAAACTTGCCGAGTTATGGGTACTCATAAAACGAGGACAACTTCTTACCACCCACAGTCGGATGGAATGGTGGAACGATTTAATCAGACATTGGAGAGATATCTGGCCAAAGTTGTGGAAAACCGGCAACGAGATTGGGACAAGCACATACAACCGTTTTTGCTGTCATACCGAAGTGCTGTTCATGAAAGCACGTCAGTGACACCAGCTTTCGGAAACTTTGGAAGAGAATTGCGGCTACCTGCAGACCTGATCACCGGAATACCACCTGATGCTCCACGCAGTATAACCGATTATGCGAATGACTTGCGGAACAAAATGAACGACATTCATGAGCACGTCAGACAATCGGGCCAGCAAATGTCTGAAAAGATGAAAACCCGCTATGACCGCAAAATGAACAATGAAGGGTTCGAGGAAGGTTCACTAGTGTGGTTGCACAATCCAGTTCGCAGCAAAGGGAAATCTCCTAAGCTTCAAGCTAAGTGGGACGGACCGTACCGGATTGTGATAAAGATCAATGACGTAACCTACCGTATACAGAAAAGTACAAGAAGCGCTCCTAAGATTGTTCATGTTGATCGTCTGGCGCGTTATTATGGCGCTGATAATGCTCGGGACGAGCATGTCTTAGGAGGGGGCAGTGTTGCGCGCCAGAATTAAACAACGAAGATGGTTGCATTCGGTACTACTAGCGCCATCTAGTATCGAGTAGCAGAACTATTGAAGTCAAGGACCTTCGCGATCTTTCTATGCTAGAATTCTCGGACCTTAGTCGGTCGCGACCGATATGTACGCGTACTTTCTGGAGTTCTACTCGGCGCACTATATAAGGCCGGCACATGTGCCGACCGAGTCAGTATTGGATTTGCGATACAAGTGATAACTTCGAGAGCGATCTTCGACTGCGAACTCAAGTGATTAATAGTGCGATTGTGTTTTGTGATTAGTGAGTTTATAGTGTAATTAGTGTGGTGTAAATTAAAGTGTCATCTTTGTTTATTTAATCGGCTGATTTTATTGTAACGAACCCGAAGCTCGTAACAATATTGTTGCGCGCCAGAATTAAGTTAGGATGATAGCGGCATTCGGTACCACTAGCGCCATCTAGTATCGAGTAGCAGAACTATTGAAGTCAAGGACCTTCGAGATTTTTCTATGCTAGAATACTCGGACCTTAGTCGGTCGCGACCGATATGTACGCGAACTTTCTGGAGTTCTACTCGGCGCTCTATATAAGGCCGGCGCATGTACCGACCGAGTCAGTATTGGAATTGCGATACAAGTGATAACTTCGAGAGCGATCTTCGACTGCGAACTCAAGTGATTAATAGTGCGATTGTGTTTTGTGATTAGTGAGTTTATAGTGTAATTAGTGTGGTGTAAATTAAAGTGTCATCTTTGTTTATTTAATCGGCTGATTTTATTGTAACGAACCCGAAGCTCGTAACAATTGGTGTCAGAAGAGTGGAATTAAAAGATGCCGATTCTACCGAAGGACGACACTGAGGGTATCCGTACCCGTAGTCAACGCCAGCAAGAGACGGACCAGAGGCGTTTTGGAGGTGCAACGCCGCAGATGACGGAGAGACAGTTGCCGACCTTGGAGGCCGGCTCGTCCGCAGTAGCTCCAGCATCATCATCAGCACCAGACTTTGCTGCTCTGATGATGATGCTGCAGGAACAGGCTCGTCGTCAGGAGGAACAGGCCCGTCGTCAGGAGGAACAGGCCCGTCGTCAGGAGGAACAGGCTCTTCGATTGGAAGAACGGCTGCAGCGTGACAAGGAGGAACAGGCCCGTCGTCAGGAGGAACAGGCTCTTCGATTGGAAGAACGGCTGCAGCGTGACAAGGAGGAACAGGCTCGCCGTCAGGAAGAACAGGCCCGTCGATTGGAAGAACAGCTGCAGCGTGACAAAGAGGAGCAGGCGCGTCGCCAGGAAGAACAGATGTTCCTCATGAAGGATCTGCATGCTACTTTCGGCAAAGAAATAAAGGTTGTAAAAGATAAGGTGGTTCAACAAGAAAACCGCCTGATAGAAGCTGAAACCCAGATTGTGGAAATAAAGAAAGCAATGGACAACCTTAAAGTAGGAGATGGAATTGCAACCTCCGTAGTAACTACACCTTCTCTACGTGGATTCAAAGTGCCGCCGTTCGATGGAACATCTTCCTGGTCGGCCTACAAAATACAAATGTGGACAAGAAGAACTTTTCATGGAAGGGGCGTTACCAGGAAAGGTGTACAGCCTAAAGAAGATTGTTCTTCCTCCGAGATCGGAAACGATTGTGCCTGTTAGGCTTCCTCGAAATCCTGGGCAGACTCATCGGTGTGTACTTGTGGAAAGGGTAGACAGTGACCTTCCATGGAAAGTGGCACGTACTTTGGTTAGAGCCACTGACATCTCAAGAGTACCTGTGCTGAACCTTTGTGATAAGGAACAGATGATAGATAAGGGCACGCTGATTGGTACATGTGAGGAAGTGGACTGGTTACGTCGAAGCCAATATGTATCGACTGGGAACCTTAGCAAGGATGCACAAACGAAAGTGACCACACTTTTAGACGACTGTCGCAGCGTTCTGTCTCAAAATGAAATGGTCAAGGCGAAGAGAATGTTACTGAAGTATGCCAATATTTTCTCTTCAAATGATGCTGACATCGGGAAGACTGATTTAGTTCAACACAAAATAAATACAGGAGATGAGTTGCCTATCCGTCAGCGGCCAAGGAGATTGCCAGTAGCACGTGAAAAGGAAGTGGAAACAATGATTGAGGGAATGGTTAAGGATGGTGTCATAGAACCTTCATCGAGTCCATGGTGTTCACCTGTTGTGCTGGTAAGAAAGAAGGACGGCAGCATGCGGTTTTGTGTTGACTATCGTCGTCTGAACGACGTTACGAAGAAGGACAGCTATCCTTTGCCAAGAATTGATGACACGCTGGACATGCTTACTGGAGTAAAGTGGTTTAGCACGCTGGACCTAAAAAGTGGCTACTGGCAGGTTCAAATTGATCCTAAGGACAAGGAGAAAACCGCATTCTCGACAGGAAAGGGTCTATGGCAATTTAAAGTCATGCCGTTTGGATTGTGTAACGCTCCGGCAACGTTTGAAAGGTTGATGGAACTGCTACTAACCGGGTTAATTGGCGATGCTTGTCTGGTCTACTTAGATGACATCATCATCGTAGGCCGTACGTTTGATGAACATCTGCAAAACCTGGAACGCGTGCTCATGAAGATCCAGAGTGCAAACCTCAAGTTAAGTCCAAAGAAGTGTTCATTCTTCAAACGGCAAGTTAGCTTTTTGGGATATGTGGTGTCGGAAGAAGGTATCCGCACTGATCCAGAGAAAATCGCCGCAGTCAAGGACTGGCCAATTCCAAAAGACAAGACGCAGGTCAGAGCATTTTTGGGTTTGTGCTCCTATTATCGGCGATTCGTCAAGAACTTTGCAGACATAGCCAAACCCCTGCACAAGCTAACCGAAGAGAAGCGACATTTCTGTTGGGATGAAAGTTGTGACATTGCATTCCAGGAGCTCAAGGAACGTCTGTGCAAAACACCTATTTTGGGGTATCCTGATACCGGCAAGGAATTTATAGTTGACACAGATGCAAGCGACATAGGACTTGGCGGTGTGTTATCTCAACGGAATGGCGATCAAGAGGTTGTGATAGCGTACTTCAGCAAATCTCTGTCGAAGCCAGAAAGGAATTATTGTGTTACGCGACGGGAATTACTTGCTGTGGTCAAGTCATTGCAGCATTTTAGCAAATATCTGCTGGGGAGGAAATTCCACTTACGAACTGACCATGCTGCGCTGAAATGGCTATTGCAATTCAAAAATCCAGAAGGACAAGTTGCGAGATGGATTGAACTACTTCAGGAATACGACTTTGTGATTGAACATCGCAGCGGGAAATCTCATGGCAACGCAGATGCATTATCAAGAAGACCTTGCCCTGAGGACTGCAAGCATTGTACTCGACAAGAGGGTAAAGAAGTCGTACCTGTGAGGATGATCAAGACAGATCTTAGTAACGAGTGGAAGGAAAACTTGGAACGTGCACAACAGGATGATTTGGACATCAAGCCGATTCTGGAGTGGATAAAGGCCAGTGATCCGAAGCCTACGTGGAGTGATGTCTCAGCGATGAGTTCAATCACAAAAAGCTATTGGGCCCAATGGGACAGCTTAGTGATTCAGGATGGAGTCCTGTGCCGTAAATGGGAAAATGCTCGGGGAGACAACTGTCATTTGCAAATGGTTGTCCCTAAAGCTAAAATACCGGATGTTCTACAGCTGTACCATAATGGTTGTTCAGGAGGCCATATGGGAGTTAAACGGACTCTACTGAAGATACGGGAACGGTTTTACTGGGTCCACTGTCGTGACGATGTTGAAGACTGGTGTCGCAAGTGTACAAGTTGTGCGGCTGTAAAAGGACCTCAGACTCGTAGCAGAGGTGCATTGAGATTGTACAATGTTGGTGCACCATGGGAAAGGATAGCGCTAGACGTTGCGGGACCGTTTCCGGAAAGTGAAAGTGGTAACAAATATTTCATGGTGGTAATGGATTACTTCACCAAGTGGCCGGAAGTTTTCGCTATTCCAAATCAAGAAGCTTCAACAATCGCGGATAAACTGGTTCATGAAGTCTTCTGTCGTTTTGGAGTACCCTTGGAGATTCACAGTGATCAAGGAAGGAATTTTGAATCTCAAATATTCCAGGAAACTTGCCGAGTGATGGGTACTCATAAAACGCGGACAACTTCTTACCACCCACAGTCGGATGGAATGGTGGAACGATTTAATCAGACATTGGAGAGATATTTGGCCAAAGTTGTGGAAAACCGGCAACGAGATTGGGACAAGCACATACAACCGTTTTTGCTGTCATACCGAAGTGCTGTTCATGAAAGCACGTCAGTGACACCAGCTTTCGCAAACTTTGGAAGAGAATTGCGGCTACCTGCAGACCTGATCACCGGAATACCACCTGATGCTCCACGCAGTATAACCGATTATGCGAATGACTTGCGGAACAAAATGAACGACATTCATGAGCATGTCAGACAATCGGGCCAGCAAATGTCTGAAAAGATGAAAACCCGCTATGACCGCAAAATGAACAATAAAGGGTTCGAGGAAGGTTCACTAGTGTGGTTGCACAATCCAGTTCGCAGCAAAGGGAAATCTCCTAAGCTTCAAGCTAAATGGGACGGACCGTACCGGATTGTGACGAAGATCAATGACGTAACCTACCGTATACAGAAAGGTACAAAAAGCGCTCCTAAGATCGTCCATGTTGATCGACTGGCGCGTTATTATGGCGCTGATAATGCTCGGGATGAGCATGTCTTAGGAGGGGGCAGTGTTGCGCGCCAGAATTAAGTTAGGATGATAGCGGCATTCGGTACCACTAGCGCCATCTAGTATCGAGTAGCAGAACTATTGAAGTCAAGGACCTTCGAGATTTTTCTATGCTAGAATACTCGGACCTTAGTCGGTCGCGACCGATATGTACGCGAACTTTCTGGAGTTCTACTCGGCGCTCTATATAAGGCCGGCGCATGTACCGACCGAGTCAGTATTGGAATTGCGATACAAGTGATAACTTCGAGAGCGATCTTCGACTGCGAACTCAAGTGATTAATAGTGCGATTGTGTTTTGTGATTAGTGAGTTTAAAGTGTATATTAGTGTTGAGTAAATTAAAGTGTCATCTTTGTTTATTTAATCGGCTGATTTTATTGTAACGAACCCGAAGCTCGTAACAATATTTACATCCACCGTTGCCATAATTAATTTGAGTTATAATGTTGTTAACATTTAAAAAAATAGGGAACGTGCACAACAAAGGTTCTGCCACCTGCTGGCGCAAATCTGAACCTTTTACGCTAACAATACCTGACATGCACACTTCACATTAAAAATAATATAATATTAAAAGTGAAAAATAACATTTAACTAAGTGAAAATCCATTTGTTTTTGTACCTATGTATAATCATCGAATGATTTCTTCCGCTCTTACCGAAGCGGAAGGGGGTGTGTCAGACTCTTACTGACTAAACCCACCCGTGTTCCTCTTAATGTTTTTTGCGTTCCAGGGCCGCTCTGACTCTTTCGATCAAATTCCTCTGTGGCTCTTGTGTCGATTTTTGCTGTTCGTGCACGTGGTTTATAAAAAATACATTTTAGTAATTGATTGAGTCTTTTTTGTATTGGTATTTTTTTTTTGTATTTTGCTACTTTACAATATACAAACGATGATGATATTTTTATTGTATTTTCTAGATGCAAATTAAGTTGCCTACCGCTTCAATGTTGGAGATGAAATAATAAAACCTTGTACCTACGCTTGCTTAACTGTGGTATTCTGTCTTTATTATCTAAAAGTTATTGGGTTGATTTTTGACTCTCTTTTGCTTGATTCTAAAACTAGCTTCCCGACGGTATACTGGCCGAAGAGTAATCAGCAGATATGCGGCGAACCTCTCACTTGTGGACTTGCGCCTTCCTACTACGAGAATGTTTGGAAAATCTATTTAGGCCGTTATCTTTTAACTTCCAGATAGTAGCTAACCATCATGTATAGGGATCGGCTGGGAACGTGCACGGCATAGACTATGCCATCTAGTGTTGCAAATCTGAAACTTTTACGTTGCAAATATTTGACCTGTGCTGCCACCTATACTTCCTACACCCTCCGTTTAGAGGAACGTGCACGAAGTAGACTGCGCCATCTAGCATTGCAAATTTGAAACTTATAAGTAAAATATACTTGACATTGACGCGTCTGTGCTGCCACCTATAGTTTTTGCTCGTTCCCTATATAATTAACCTCGTGTTAGCAACCAATTCTGAGTTAAAATATAACTCTAGTTTGCGCAAGTGGACTTTAGCGGATTAATCAATTCAGGCAGTCAAAATCAATGTTTTGCCACGCCAATTCGTTCCCTTTCGTTCGTATCCAGTCTGGGCGAAGGATACATGTTGCCATATCTTTATGCAAACATTGCGACAATTTATCAATATTAGTATTATTTTAGTGTCGTGCAAACTTTATCTTCAGTAGCATTTCAGCAAACAGTTACTGTTATGATAATATTAATTATGCAAATATATATGATTTCCTCGCAAATAATATTATGATAGTTTTCTCACGTGTCTTGCGATTGCTCAGTTAATTTTAGACTCACCAAGAGGTTCTATCTATACAGTGAAATTCTGGCAGCAATAGCTTGGCGAGATTGATTGACAAAACGTCAAAAATAAATGGGACAAGTGCTGTCAAAATGTCTCAGTAGGTACCAGCGGGCGTACCATGAGGTGTTAAAACGCGAGTCTTCCGAGCGAGAGAGGAGGCATAGAGTTATACACCCTATATAGCTCCATCCCTTTTTCTCGCTCGGAAGTCTCACGTTTTGAGACGTCATGGTACGCCCGCAGGACTCATACTTTGGCATTTCAACGATCTCATTCGCTGATATAATTGCTCGTTCTCTTGATATTCTAATACCGTTTTTGTATACTAATATTATAAAGAGGAAAGATTTGTATTTTTGTTTGTAATGAATAAACTCAAAAACTACTAGACCGGTTTGAAAATTCTTTAACTGTTGGGTAGCTATACTAACCCCGGGTGACATAGGCTAAATTTTACCCCCCCCGCCCATATTCCCACGGGAACAGGAACTACGCGGGTGAAACCGCGAGGCACTGCTAGTAATTGAATAAAGAGGAGACCGATATCTTGCTCAATACTTATTTGTATGTTTCGAAGAGTACTTACTTTCAAGACTTCCAAATAAAAAACCAGCCAGGAAAGGGGAAAACTCGCGTTTCCCAAAAACGCAGGTCTGACACAGTCTGCCAGAGTTCATGTTGTTCGGCGGCAGTATCATTTTCTTAAACTTCATTTTCACTTTGTATTATCGAGTAAATAAACAGCTCAATAAATATCCACTTCTTTTTTCTGGATGTGAAATCATCAAATTATTTCCCCCCGCTCTGGGCGGAGCGGAAGGTGACTCTTTCGAAAAAAAAATCTCAACGTTATTTTTCGTTAGTTAGCGAGGATCTCTAAGGATCACGGAAAAATGTTTTCTCTATGAAGAATTAGAAACATACGTAAAGGGATTATCTCATTTCCCAATTGCCCTTTATTTGTGTAACATGCGCAAACGCATACCCCTTGCTCACATAAAATTACACAGTGAAAATATTGTTCATACTTTTAGTTTTACTTTTGTTTCTTTTCGGAGGTGGAATTATTATTCTATTGTAGTTGTTATCGAACACAGAATTCCTGTAAACTGAGTTTTTTCCAGTTAGTAATTTTTTTTTTTTTTCCATTTGTTACTAGTCCATGTTGTACCAAATGTGAACGAAAATGTATACCAAACAACAAAACCGGTCCAGTAAATTAGGTGTAAAGCTGTGACAAACGGACGAACTGACAGACATGATCGATCCAATGAAGGTTCCGTCCGGTTTTTTGCGGACGATAAGTACCCTAAAAACACTTCAAAATAATTTACTATCGGAATACGGTGTCAAGAAAAACAAAAATAGAAACTCCGGCTTCCGAAATCGTAGTTTTCTATTAGAAGTAGGAAACATTAAACATAATTTAAAACTTATTTATCTTTATGCTGTATTCTTTTCTTACAAATATAGTTTTAGTATTTAATAATTACAAAATAATAATTAACAATAACGGTGGTGGTATGTGAGGCTACTAGAGCTAATAGTAAACTGATTAAACATAGCAAACTGAGCAAATATGTAACACTAGCTGCTGTCCGCGACATCGTCCCCGTGGAATCCCCGATTTTAAAACATTCTTTATCGCTGCTCCGCTCCTATTGGCTTAAGCGTGATGATATATAGCCTAAAGCCTTCCTCGATAAATGGTCTATTCAACCCAAAAATATTTTTCAGTAGTTCCTGAGATTAGCGCGTTCAAACAAACAAACAAACTCTTCAGCTTTATAATATTAGTATAGATTAGTATTGGCCTTAAAAACCCTATTATAAGGATCTTTTCGGAAGCTTCCACTTGTACTAATGTGACCTCCAGCTTGTCGTGGATCTTTATTACTGCTGTTCTTCAAAGCGAGTCTTCTTCTTTCTTTCGGAGTTTGGTAAAATTCTATAATAAGTAATTCATTTTTATTTACAGATCTTATAATACAACAGGTACAAGGTTCTTCATGCTCCGCCTTATATTCAGCAAGCAAATTTTTAATTTAACTAAATTTGTACCTGTTCTGTCAGAGTGTCAGTACCTAATGAACTTCAATACAAATATTCAGTACCTGACCACCAGCTTGAGCGACCATCAGTTCTTTTTCTTTGTTTACTTGATGATACAGTTTAAATTTGTCCGCTCTGAACTTGGATAAGAGTATTGCATTGTTAGAATCTAGCTGAAAATCGGCCACTCCTTTAGCCCGTTTTAGTTAGGAGCTCCAAGGTAATATCGCCTTTAGGTAGGTCCTTCATTGTTTCACTTAAGTAACTGTAGTTTATTGAGATTTTATACTTCCTTAGCTTTAATATCTGGCGGTAAAAACATCGCTACGACGACTCCACCTGAGAAGAAAAGTAGATTTTAATACCTAAAAGTAAATTAAAAATATTATTAAACAAACTAGCTTATGCCCGCGACTTCGTTCGCGTGGAGTTCCATACAAAATGTTAACCCCTTTTTCACCCCCTTAGAGGACGAATTTTCAAAAATCCTTTCTTAGCGTATGCCTACGTCATAATATCTACCTGCATGCCAAATTTCAGCCCGATCCGTTCAGTGGTTTGGGCTGTGCGTTGATAGATCACTATGTCAGTCAGTCAATCCCTTTTGAGTTATATATATTTAGATTAAAAACAATATACTAGAATCTATTTATATTGAAGACTCATGCATCGTCAGGAATTCATTCCCGTTTGATCAGTGACCACCCAATAGGTCCAAACTGAAAATGACCTTTGACTCTGAAAGCAGGTTGGTCCTGATAGTCATACGCAGATTTTTGACAGTCAAACGACTCCACACCCACGCCACCATTCATTATCATCATTCACTGCATAGGCATAGGCCTTCTGCCTGGGCCGCGGTATTTGTTAGAAAGAGTCACCGTGGCCCTGAAACGCAAAGGGCTATAGGGAACGTGCACGGCGTAGACTATGCCATCTAGTGTTGCAAATCTGAAACTTTTACGTTGTATATATTTGACCTGTGCTGCCACCTATACTTTCTGCAGCCTCCGTTTAGGGAAACGTGCACGAAGTAGATTGTGCCATCTAGCGCTGCAAATTTGAAACTTATAAGTTAAATATACTTGGCATTGACGCGGCTGTGCTGCCACCTACATCACAGTTTCTGCACGTTCCCTATGGCAACGATATCGTTTTAACTATACATTAATGGATCATGGAGTTAGGTTTGCAAACGCTTCAAATAAAATATTGGTATTCGGTTAGACTAGACTGAGGTTGCAGTTAGCAAATTGAGAACAGTCAGATGATTATAATGGAACTTGAAGGACATACTCATAAGATATCCGGTGAAGACGTAGAAGGTCATGGCGCAGTGCGTCATCACGAAGCTGCCGAGGAAGTTGACTCCCGCCAGCCCGCTGGCACGCGCCACCAGCACCCCAAGACATGATGCCATGCCACTAGAAAGAGTTACATACTAGTAACAATAATCTTCGCCATACAATATGTCAACACAAAATGGATTATTGGTTATCTCGTATAATTAAATTTAAATCTGAGTTCGTGAAGCCTTCTAGTGGATTTGATTGGCTACAAAACTCGTTAGCTCATGACGAAGGCTTTAACAAATTCGTTTACTTGATGTAGGTAATCCACGCCACTACAAAATGACGTGTAAACCAACTGGCTTAATCGCCATTTAATCAACGGCCGGTGACATATCGGCATTTAATTGAACACCTAGTCAAATAACTTGGTTCAATTTCTTTGAATGACTTACCTGGCCAACTCAGTGCTATTATTGTAAAAACGAATGTATTATATTAGTATGGATGGATATAGATTAATTCTCACCTGTAAGACGTAGGATACAATTCCACATAGTAAGAGAACAGCACTCCCATACATAGATTCGTCATGGTCATCCCCACAAACAGTATCAAACTCGCCAGGTTATTCTGATTAAAGACGGCTCCTAAACTGGACAGAGCTGGTATAAGGAGGAACAAGATCATCAGCAGTTTCTTCCGCGAAGCGAGCTTGGATACCATCAGGGTGACGCCGGCGAAGACCAGGCCGTGGGTGATGCCGGACAGCAAGGTATGGAACTGGATTGATGACGAGCAGGTGGCCTGAAAATAAGAAGTTTTCTAGTTTACAATACGAATTTATTCATTTAGTTCCAAGAAACTTTGAGTAATTAAAGTTTTTGCACAAAGAAGAAGACGTAGGGAGTACGCATGACTATATTTATTTTAATTTAAATTAATTTTCAGCCTGAAATGACTTTTAATTTTAATTGAAATTCAAAGATTCAAAGCATTTTATTTCAATTAAACCCTTTACAGGCACTTTTGAATTGTCAAGTCGAAAGAGGTGAAGCTATCTGCACGTTCCAAAGCGTAGATCTCTATGGAGAAGAACGTGCAAGAAACTCCACGGACACTCTTTTAAATCATGTTCTGTATTACATAACCTTGGTTACATCCATTAGATCCATCCATCCATTTTAATTATGATTAATGATCTCCCTCAAATTCTCCGTCATGCAAGATGTCTCTTATATGCCGACGATTTGAAATTGTATCTAGAAGTAAGCTCCGAAAGTGACTGTTTGGAACTACAGCGAGACATAGATGCGTTATATAAGTGGAGCGTTGACAATAAAATGGACTTTAACGCATCTAAATGCTTCGCTATGACTTTCGGTCGAATGCGAAACCCAGTGAATTTTGAATACAATTTAAATAATAACGCTATCACAAAAACAACAGCCATGAAAGACCTGGGAGTCGCGTTCGACCGAAAGCTTACCTTCCACGACCACATGGCTACGGTAGCTAAACAATCCTACCAAAGGTTAGGTTTTGTTCTGCGTAATTGCCGTGATTTTCGCTCCGCTCACGCAATTAAAATATTATTCAACGCGCTTGTGCGTAGCAAATTAGAATTTAGTTCTTGCGTGTGGAATCCGCACGAAGGCAGTTACGCGCTTTTATTGGAAAAAGTTCAAAAAACGTTCCTTAGGTTCCTGTACAAGCGTATACATGGCTACTACCCTTACCTCTATCCGACCAAGTTCCTGCTGGGTTGCCTCGGATATAACTCGTTAGAGGTAAGGCGAGCACGTGATCAGCTCACAATAGCCTGCAAGACGCTCCGTGGTGTTATTGACGCACCTGATCTGCTAGCTTTGCTGGCTCGCTTCTTTGTCCCGGACAATTACTGCCGGAGCAGAAAGCACAGACTATTTGCTGTGCCTCTTTGTCGCACTGTAGCTCGTGCTAAGTCCCCAATACCTCGCACTCTGGCTGCACTTAATGATCTCTTGGACTCTAATTCAACAATTGACCTGTTTGCGGATGAATGGACGAAGATTTTATTGGCATGTCAGAAGTACTGTGAGAGAGATTTGAGGAAGTGATTTTATTGTAGTGTTTTCATTATGTCATAGTTATACCTAATCTTAAGTTAGTTTGAATAACTGTAATTGCTGTAATTGGTTTATATTTGTTACCGTTGCAATTACACAAATAAATAAATTAGTCGCTTCTATATGTGAGGACAATGCAAAGAAAAAAAAGGAAACTATAAAATTCAAAGTAAGTATAAAGATTAAAACAAGTCAGTGGCAGTTAAGAGGTGACCAGTCTCAACCGACGGCGCCCGTTCACGAACATGACGCGTGTATCGGCACCATTTAGCTAACCATTGTGAAGGGAACCGAATGATCCGACACACACGCCACCATCAGCGAAACATTTGAGCGAGTATGACATGCTCTCAACTGCCATTTTAGTTCAAGTCACAAAATAAACTATAACTTATTATAATTATGTAAATGGCTCCATGGTACTCACATTTACAATATTTGAAAATAAAATGCTTTTACATTATACAAAACTATGGTTTACAAAAACCAAGCAACTACAAGAAAAAAAAAGAGAAATTATTTATTATCAAACTAATATTATTAAAAAAAAAGAATAAATAAATGAGACAAAAAAAAGGGCGAGCGTCTCTTCACTCTTCCAAATATAAAATCCTAAACTTGTTTATCCAAGTGGTTGAGGCTGTGGAGCAGGACCGGCATTTAGCCAAGCATTATTATCTTCAATGTAATCCCCCAACTTATAATATGCTTGCCTGCATAATGTGCGTTTAATACAAATTTCGTTTCATTCAGTTCTAATATATGGGGAGGAATTTTATTCTAACATTTTAAACAATACCCCATGAAAGATGTGGCTACTTTAGCTAGTCTGAAACCTGGTTGAACTAATTGATCCCTATTTCTAGTAGCATAATTATGTCTATCGCCTCGCTTACTAAAGAGATGTAGATTTTTTCTAACGTACATAATGTTTTCATAGATATATTGACAAGGTACCGTCATTATGTTAATTTCCTTAAACAGTTCCCTTAGAGAATCACGCCGGCGGAGATTGTAAATGGCTTTGATGGCTCTTTTCAGCAGAATAAAAATTGACTCGATGTCTGCAGCCCGTCCCCATAACAAGATACCGTAAGACATTATACTATGAAAGTAACTGAAATAGACTAGTCTCGCGGTATCAACATCAGTAAATTGGCGGATTTTCCTTACAGCATATGCTGCTCAGCTTAGTGGTCCTGCAAGGGATGCTAAATGAGGACCCCATTGTAGCCTTGAGTCAAGCGTAGTCTCCAGGAAAACCGTTCTATCGACAAATTCTAGTTTTTTCCTGTTCAACACTATATCACAATCACTACTTTTGACATTTGGTAGAGCAAATCTTATGCACTTCGTTTTCTTCCCATTTAAAACCAAATTATTAGAAGCATAAGAAGCCGGAGTTTTTCTTCCATCCACTTGAACAGTATTCCAATGGTAATAACAGCCGCATGGGTTTATCTAAAAGCTTTCGCGACGGCTACCAAGGTCTTTTTCTGGATGGATGACCATCTATTATACAGTATAACTCCCCCTGCTCGTGCCTCGGAAAGCTTGTTAGTCGACGTTGGTCGCGCAGCCGTTACGTTAGCCAGAATCCATAAAACATAAGACCAGTTTGGCCAAGGAATAAATAGTTACTCAGTAACAGTGTTGTGGAGGTCAGGTCACGCTCCATGTAAAATACTGGTATTCAATTGGAAATGGCTGAGCAGACTGACATATAATATAATATAATATATAATATAATATTTTATTTCCATCAAAGTTGGTACAACAATTTCTTAATCTAGTGACAATTTAGACTAGGTTTAGAGGTTGTACACTGTCACATAAGATTTTGGAAATCTCTAACTCCTAAACTAAGTCAAGCTTGTATTATAGGAGTTAGTGAGTTGTTGACTTAGACACAACCTTGAAACTTATGTAACTATAAAACATAACAATTTTTACTTAAAACAATATAAACCTACTATAGTGTAATACATATATAATGATAGTTATACATATATAATGCTAGTTATAAAATATTTACTACTCAATATTTACAAACAAAGCTAGACACAAATTATATTAACTTATTACACCTACTTACTTTTTAACTATTAAAATTAATTCTGTCTGATCATAAGTCAAAGTTAATAACCAATTTTTTAACTTATGCTTTACCTCACGTTTGGTTAAATTGTATATTGCAAGTATTTTATTGACCTCATTATACAGTCTTGAGCTAGCGACCTCATATTGGCGGCTTGCAAAAGCTGTTCTGCAGCTAACGCTGGGACATACAACCGCACCGGAGCGCTTGTTATTTGTTATTTTATTTAAAGGTAGCCGGACGTGTCTTCGGAGAATGGTTTTCTGAATATATAGCTGTCTCACGGTCAGTACTCGGCATTCAGCATATAGTTTGGTGGTTGGATACAATCGAGGCTTATGATGAATCACCTTCAGGACTGCTCTCTGTGATCTTTCCAACAAAAGAAACAGGGTTTTATAGGTACCACCCCATATAGGTATGCAGTAGGTAAGTACAGATTGGCAGAGGGCAGTATATACCATGTAGATTGTAGATATATCTGCGGTAGATCTAAGCTTCTTAAAAATATACATAAGCCTTCGAATTCGGCTAGTGACAGCCACCACCTGTGGACGCCAATCAAGTCGCTCGTCTAACATTATTCCAAGGTACTTGATGCTGGGCACTCGCATTAAGGACAAACAGTCGCAACCTGTAGGACCGGCACATGTATGAAGTTTCAATAAGTTAGTGAACTCGGGTGGAACTGGAGAACTTGGTAAATGAAAACGGATGAATTTAGATTTGTCTATATTTAATGTAAGCAGATTATCGGCTAGCCATTTCTTCATTGAGCGCAGTCCATTTTCGGCATGTTCTTTGGCAGAAATCCAGTCTGCTCCATGTGCTAATAAAACGGTATCATCTGCGTATGTAGTTATTTCACAATTTGGTATTTTGAGACTACACAAGTCATTAATATATATTAAAAACAACGTTGGACCCAAAATGCTCCCCTGGGGAACGCCATAATCAATTTGTTCTTCATCGCTCACTACATTGCCGATCCTAACAGATTGCTTACGATTTGTCAAATAATCCTTGAAAACGTTCAAGACTTGTCCACGTATACCGCTGTGTTCCATTTTAGGAATAAGTGTGGGAATATGGATCTACAAGAGGACTACTGACTACTCACAGTATCATTTGTACTGCTCGAGGAATTAGCAGTAGATTTGAGGATGCTGCACAAACTCCTGGATCCATCGCTGGCGGGAGAGTTGGTGCCGGCAGTGAAAGCTTCAATGATGTACGGCATCCACATCACCAGACTGTTGTTACTGAGGAAAGCCATGAACATTTAAGTGCCTATTTTACGAGGTATGAGGACAACAGTAAATGTTGTGGTTTACCGATGTCCCCGTTTCCCTTGAAGAGTCATATGGCTTGAATGCCTGGAGTCTTTGGGAAAGACGAAAACTAAAACTTCATCATCGGATTTTTGAAAAAACCCATTTTTCAAAAATCCGATGATGAAGTTTCCTGGCCAAGAATCGAACAGGTTCACTTTGAAATAAAATAACACAGCCTGTATTAGGAGCTCGTGGCTAAAAAATAGCAGCCGCACGGGTCGATCTTCAAGGTTAAGAAACGCTTGCCAAGGTTGGTCTGTGGATGGCTGACCATCTTAACATTCCGAGTTTCCTCCGTGCCTCGGAAAACACGTTAAGCCGTTGGTCCCGGCTGCCATTTGTAGATCTTTGGCAGTCGTTACGGATTGTCAGAAGCCAGAAAATCTGACACCAGTCTTGCCAAGACCTACCATGTTCCACAGTTATTGGGTTGTGGAGGTCTGGTAGGCAGCCGCTCCACGTTAAATACTGGTATTCAGCTGAATCCGGTATGACTGAAACCCGGCCCCAATATAGTTGGGAAAAGACTAGGCAGGTCGAGCCTGTAATAATTATTACACAATCGAAGGATCGCAAATTTTGAGAAGTAATAACACACGACAAACTAAAGGAAAGAGCTCATTTTTAATAAAATACTTTTTTTTAAGTCTGACTAAACCTACCTAAATCGTAACTCACATTGTGCAGTTTTAATTTTCAGCAGTGCAACAAATCGATTGATTTTTGCAAATGGGAGAACCTAATCTATACATAATATTATAAAGCTGAAGAGTTTGTTTGTGTGTTTGTTTGTTTGTTTGTTTGTTTGAACGCGCTAATCTCAGGAACTACTGGTTCGAATTGAAAAATTCTGTTTGGGTTGAATAGACCATTTATCGAGGAAGGCTATAGGCTATATATCATCACGCTTAAGCCAATAGGAGCGGAGCGGCGATAAAGAATGTTTTAAAATCGGGGATTCCACGGGGCGAAGTCGCGGACAGAAGCTAGTTATTGATAAAGCTGGTTGGATGATTTAAATCAACTTACATAGAGTAAATGACGGCAGTCAAATATAATAACTGCAATGTTTTCCAGATCAGTGGTGGCTTGAACAGAGGAATGGTTTGCAGACAAAGAGACTTCAATATGTGCATGTCTTGGTTTGCGGAGTATCGGTCTTCATTTAATTCTACTTTATGTACCTGAAAAGCAAGAATAAGAGTTTTGGTTAATAATTTTCAACATATAGTCCCTGGTGCGTAATGATATCCTGGCAATGATCGCCAATAAGCTGGACTGCGTCTATGTCAGGCATTGTTGGGCAAGGCATGTTGCTGTTCCAATGCCGGTTAGAAAGTTATAGTTACCTTTTGTGTTTATTTTTATTTTATGACAAATAATGTAAATGTGAATGTTTAATTTAATTGAATTTCTTGTACGTTCGTATTGTTAGTACAATCAATTAACAAATTAGGGGCTGTTCAACTATTACGTAAGCACAATTTTTAACATTTTTGACCTCCCCCTCCCCCTCGTCAGCAAAAGTAAGCAAAGCTCTTGCCCCATCCCCCTTGCTTACGTAAACATTTATAAGTATTTTTCAATCGGTTCTGGAAATAAGGAATGTATAGTCCAAAGATAAATTAACTTATTGTAGTTCGCTGTTAGGCCGATGATAACTCAATGTCCCAAATCCCATATGTCAAATGAAATATTGCTGACGTAATCACCTCCCGGATCCCCCATCCCCCATGACATCAAAAATAAACAAATTAAAAACTCCCCTGCCCCCCTTTAGTTCTCGTAAGCACTAAAGGGGGGGGGCCTGATCTGAGAGGGGAGTTTTTTTAGTATTACGTATAATACTTGAATGGCTCCATACTCATAATTAGTATGAGTCTTTTGTTACTTGATTGTTAGTAAATTATTAAGAAAACATACCGGGTACTCATCCCTTTTTCCATTCCTGGTCCAAATCTTGGCAAGAAACTCCAAAGCCAGCTCCTCACGACCAGTGTTCAGTAGGAACTTTGGGCTTTCATAGTAGAAATGCAGCAGGAACGCACTGATGCCAAGAGGGGCAGCCAACACGATGGTTACCAGCCTCCAAGGTGTAAACATTATGAGGCCCATATTATAGGCGAAGTTTAGCTGGAGAATAAAGTAGGCTGGTACTGTGGACAATAATGTCAGTTAATCTAAAGTTATTTCATCACCAAGAACCTAGTTTTGACACGGTTACGATCACAGTTTCGTCTGTTTACGGAACAAAATGAAGGCAAGTGTGGCATTGGAAAATTCTTCTATCAGCGCATGTGTGATTCGATTTGAAATATGTTGTCTTAAATGCATTGATGCACAATTCAATACAATTAAAATTCAATTCAAAGCATTTATTTCAATTAAACCCTTTATAGGCACTTTTGAATTATCGAAAGAGGTGAAGCTATCTGCACGTTCCAAAGCGTAGATCTCTATAGAGAAGAACGTGCAAGAAACTCCACGGACACTCTTTTAAATCATGTTCTGTATGACATAACTTTGGTTACATCCTTGGTCGCCTCTATATGTGAGGACAATGCAAAGAAAAAAAAAGGAAACTATAAAAACAATTCAAAGTATAAAGATTAAAACAAGTCAGTGGCAGTTAAGAGGTGACCAGTCTCAACCGACGGCGCCCGTTCACGAACATGACGCGTGTATTGGCACCATTTAGCTCAACCATTTTGAAGGGAACCGAATGATCCAACACACACGCCACCATCAGCGAAACGTTTGAGCGAGCATGACATGCTCTCAACTGCCATTTTAGTTCAAGTCACAAAGTAAACTAAACTATAACTTATCACATGTATGTAAATGGCTCCATGGGACTCACATATACAATATTTGAAAATAAAATGCTTCTACATTATACAAAACTATGGTTTACAAAAACTTGTAGTTGCTTAACTACAAGTAAAAAAAAAGATAAATTATTTACTATCGAACTAATGTTATATAAAAAAAAAGAATAAATGAATAAGACAAAAAAAAGGGCAAGCATCTCTTCCACATATAAAATCCTAACTTGTTTATCCAAGTGGTTGAATATCCGTCAGGGCTGCCATTCAATGAGCTAGTTTGCAGATAGTGATGACAGCCCCCGTCGGATATTCTTAGGTTACATTAATTTCGTAAGTCGGGGGTTTTTATTAATTATTTAATTCTTTTACAATTATGTTTTTACCGTCGTGGGTTTTTTCAAAATTTTCAATTTTGCCTTTTATTTCAAACTTTTTAGAGAGAATTTTATTATGAACCAGCAGCGCCCCCTGGTGAGTTGTCACCGTAACACCTATCCAAGAACATGCACCAATCAAACCCGAACACATCACTGAAAACTACATCAAAATTGGAGAAGTTTTGTTTTTTTGCATAAACATAATGTTTACTGCAGCGCCCCCTGGTGAGTTGTCACCGCAACACCTATCTAAGAACGTGCACCAATCAAACCCCAACCTATCACTGAAAACTACATCAAAATCAGAGTAGTTTTGTTTTTTTTTGCAAAAACATGTTTACTGCAGCGCTCCCTTGTGAGTTGTCACCATAACACATATCTAAGAACATGCACCAATCAAACCTTAACCCACCACTGAAAACTGCATCAAAATTGGAATAGCAGTTTTGAAGATAAATGGCAACATTGGTTTTCCCAAATATCCCTGACTGCAGCGCCCCCTGTTGAGTTGTCACCGTAACACCTATCTAAGAACATGCACCAATCAAATCCGAACCCATCACTGAAAACCGCATGAAAATCGGACTACTAGTACTGGAGATAAATGGGAACATTGGTTTGCACAAACAAACAAACAAACAAACAAACATCCTCTCACCCCAAACGCATACACTGTCTCCGTTCCATCGTGGGAAAAAGAGTATTGAAAGTCATCATCATCATCATCAACAGCCTGTTGCAGTCCACTGCTGGACATAGGCCTCTACAATTGCACGCCACTTAGATCTATTTTCGGCTTCTCGCATCCAGTTTAGAAGCAGAAGCAAGGTCATCGATGTAGCCCACCGGATTAGTAAGCTGAAGTGGCAGTGGGCTGGCCATGTTAGTCGTAGAACCGACAACCGTTGGGGTAAACGAGTTCTAGAGTGGAGAACGCGTCTCGTCAAACGTAGTGTAGGACGTCCTCAGGCACGGTGGAGTGACGATTGAAAAAGTGTGGTTGTGTGAAAGTAAGAGATGGAAATTTTGTAAAAATGAATGCGACCAACTCACCAACATAAGATAAAACAAATAGCATCAGTATGCTTGTCATGATCAACATGTAGAAGCCCTTCACTGCGCTCGTGCATGATTCATTCAGCAGTGCGTAGACGCCTGATTGAACTGCGCTGCAACTGTTAACACAAACGATGCAATAGGGTATTTAACTAAAAAAATCTGATTAGTCCGTCAGATAGATTTTCAAAAAATATTGGAGACGTACTTTTTCTTTTTTCACATAAATAAAAAATGAAGACGATACAGTGCGTTGAAAACTCGTGTGACGTCACTACTCGCTACAATTTTTATCGGGCCGTGACGTCATACGTTCCCACTCCTGATCTTTGATGTTTTTTATCTTCGTCAGTTTTTATAGATTTGATAAAGGAAAAATACGTGTCAAATATTTTTCTATAATTTAACTGACGGACTAAACATAATCATATATTTTTTAATCAGGCAACATCCCTATTCTTATTTTTAACCGACTTCAAAAAAGGAGGTTATCAATTCAACCCGTATGTATGTAATATTTCAATAACTGTCCAGTTTTCGTATATGTTAGTCTATATCAGCGTCTGGACAAATGTGCCAAATTTCAAAAGTGTATGTATGTATGTTTTTATGTTTGTGTTCGCATATCTCCAGAACTACAAGTCTAATTTAAGTAATTCTTTTTTTGTTGTACTAGATGTTGTGCAAGTTTCATCAAAATCGATTCAGTAGTTTTTGAGATAGGGTTTTTTTTCTATGTATGTACAGCGATTACGCCGAGATTTCTGATCCGATTTACGTGGTTGTTTTTATTGAAACGCATGTAACCAGAGGAGTGATGACGTAATAATAATGATGGATACATTATGTAAGAGGGAAAGAAAAGAGAGTGACAGTTGAAAAGGGAGACAAAAATCAAACATGTAGCAACGACCCCAAGTACCATGAGTTGCCTCACCGTTTAGGAACTTGGTGACTAAGTTACTAACTTCTTTTTAAAAGATTTGAATAATAGATTGGCGATAGAAAGGGATAAATAAAGCTTGAGATGGGAACACTTCGCCGGGGGAATCAATACGCTGAAAGTAAAATATATTAAAGGTACACTACAGTATTAAATTAATATCCGTCTATAGGATACGCCTATGTACTGCTTCTAATGCTGCCAATGACAAGCATAATAAGCCTTTTAATTTTCCCACTGCTGGGACACAGGCCTCTTCTCTAGGAGAGGGAATGGGCCGTAATCCACCACGCGGGCCCAGTGCGGGTTCGTGAATGTCACATGCCTTTGAATTTTTGCTTCTAGGACATGCCGGTTTCCTCACGATATTTTCCTTCACCGTCTTGAGAGCTGTGGTGATGAAATTAATTACGCAAAGTAATGCGCCTGGCTGGGTTTGAACCCACGACCTATAATTCGTAAGTCGGGTCCGTTACCACTCGGCCACCACTGCTCTCATTGCAATGACAAGATGCGTTTGAAACATCTCGTCTTTTAACAAAAGAGCGATTCATACAAAAAGGATGAACTTGGAGAAAGAGACAGAAGATCTGATGTGACTGAATATTAAAATACTAAAGTACTATATACTTACAAGCCTGAACTAAAAACCTTGAGGGCTGCCAGCATGATCCAGCTGGGGGAGAAGGCGCTGATGAAGGAAGACAGGAAGCTTCCCCACATCGCTATAAGCAAGACTTTTCTTCTGCCTTGTGTATCTGATAAGTAGCCCCAGGTAATGGACATGAGCACTGGGCCTGAATACATGAACACAACATATTTTTAAGTACTAAACTCGCCTGTGTAACTTGGTGATTGGTTTAGTGCAATAGCACATCATTAAGACGATAGCTAAGTGATACGTGGTTTATTGTATGATTTTTATTTAACTCCAAAACGAGTTGCTGTTTTATAATATTTTAGTAATTAGTTCAGTATAATCAAAAAAAGAACAGTTGCGCTGTTATAACTTTTAAATCCTTACTGTTCACTGATATTATTAGCGTGTCAATGGCAAAAATATTCCTTCTTATTTCAATCTTTCTTGGCCCAGTGTTCGGCTACTGCTACAGGCTTTGAAGTACAACAAAGAGTTAATACGATTGGTCAGCATAACCATAATCAGCCTTTTTTACATTCCCACTGCTGGGACACAGGCCTCCTCTCTAGGAGAGGGAATGGGCCGTAATCCACCACGCGGGCCCAATGCGGGTTGGTGAATGTCACATGTCTTCGAATTTTTGGTTCTAGGACATGCCGGTTTCCTCACGATGTTTTCTTTCACCGTTTTGAGAGCAGTGGTAATGAAATTAATTACACAAAGTAATGCGCCTGGCTGGGTTCAACCCGCGACCTACAATTCGTAAGTCGGGGCCGTTACCACTCAGCTACCACTGCTCTCGATTGGTCAGAAACTTACCAACAAAAGGCATGGACAGCATGACACTCATCTGCCAGTGCTTCAGCTGGAACTCGCAGGCACTGCCGGTGACGATGACGGAGAAGCCGAAGATGTCGATACCCATGCCCAGCAGGCCCAGGCTGAGAACAGCGAGGAGGCCATAATTGTAGCAGCCATTACCTGAGCAGAACATTGTTACTCTCATGAATATACATACGTCTTCAGTAGAGATGAGGAGTCTTGGTGCCGGTGGATTCAATAAACAGATGATTCCTTTTGAAGCCACTGGTCGTGTAATGCAAATTTTAGCTATAGATACCTAATTACGTTCGAAATAACACTTTCAGTAATGCAGCCAGTAACAGCTTCTGTAGCCTTCTATTAATACTGAACAAAATTAAATTTTTATGCAAGGAGATGGTATTCTTATGTTAGGTAACATTTCTGAAGTAAGAGATAGGGAAATAAGATCTGCTGTGTGGATCACCGAGAGGACATGGTGGAGGTTTGCCCTGCTTCGGCAGAGCAACGCCGTGTCCTCGTCGACCTCTCGCGTCCGGCCCTGGCTCAATCCATGGTCCGGAGCGGGGAGGCATGGGAAGCAGTCACCTCCCTCTGCGAGGCAGTAATGCTACCGAAGGCTCCATCCACTTATCCTATCTTTTGGATCTCCTCAATATTCGTGTATCGACTTTGCTTGAAGAGTTTAAACATGATTATCAAATAGTACTTACCTGTTAAGTTTATAGCTTCTTCAAAATCATATGTTTTATGTTTGTGAACGCCTGCACTATACGCTTCTTTTACATCAGTAGCAACATTGTACAAAAAATTCTCACTTTTGTCACTCACTCCTGCGACGTTTATAATGTATTTCTCACTGTGGACCATTATATGGCTGTCAGTACCATTGGTTTCTGTAATAGAAATTAGGTTATATATAATCACGGTTCTAGTTGAACAGTTTTGAATATAAAGGCTGGTTTTTAATTTAGTGGCGACATTTTAGAGCGAAATCTCGCAAACTTCCATTAAAAAAGAAGGATTTTCCAACCACTGGCCGTACTACACAGTGCCAATGCTATCATGATTTAGTGTGAGGGAAAGGATAGTGCTATTCTTCTTGTGTATCTCCGTCTCTCTCTGACACAGGAATCATGATAGTTGATGTTCGGTTGTAAATGTTCAAATCGCACGGAAAACTCTGATACCGCGATGCAGGATTCCTTCAGTTAGTTTGCTGCTGGCGGGATAGATGGCATTGCGTTTACTTTTACCATACCATAAGCATAATCAGCCTTTTAACGTTCCCACTGCTGGGACACAGGCCTCCTCTCTAGGAGAGGGAAAGGGCCGTAATCCACCACGCGGGCCCAGTGCGGGTTGGTGAATGTCACATGTCTTCGAATTTTTGGTTCTAGGACATGCCGGTTTCCTCACGATGTTTTCCTTCACCGTTTTGAGAGCACTTATTTTTGTTGCCGTACAAATTTTGCTTAGTTAGTTTTTCTTGTGGCAGCATTGATACCGCAAAAAATATTCATGAGATTAAATTATTGATTGAAATATTGATGGTTCAGACAGTGTAACTACACTGACTGAAAAATTCGAATTTACCCAGTAAACAAACAAAACCAACAAATTCGAGTTACCCAGTAAACAATAGCTCGATAGGAAGTCATGAAGTGACTTCTTCCGTTCTGGGCGGAGCGGAAGGGAGTGTCAGACTCTTACTGACTAAAACCCACCCGTGTTTCTCCTTGTGCCCATTACATTCCAGGCCGTGGTGACTCTTTCAAACAAATTCCGCAACAGTTTTATCTACCTGACTACGGCAATTTTTAAGGATGATAATCTGATTGATTTTTGAAAAAGTTTTATAACCTACTAATGATATAATTAAACAACTACTTACGAGTTACTTTATCTTAAACGCGTTACTGACTAGACAGCGGCGGTACGGTACAAGTTTGGTAAGCTAAAAAAATTTAATGAAGTCTGAGTGGAATTAAACCGTGTCGTGGTTCTGTATTTATTAATTAACATTGAACATTATGAACTACCGATTACAATACAAACTGAAACATTTTCAATATTTATTAATATGCATTACCTATTTATTTTTGTTTTATATTTTCAAATGTATTTTCCAATTTTGTTGGCGTTTAATAGCTATATTCGTCCTAGAAAGATATTAGAGCCACTCATGGTTATGTGTAATACCTTTTCAGAATTCCTATTAAATGCGCCAAAACTTGTGATACAGGAAAAAAAAAAAAAAAAAAAAAAAAAATTGATTGAGTCAGGCGTTACTTTGCGGAAATCCATTTTAAATTTGAAAATGAAAACAATATATCTAGTTTTAATTTCCGCGAATATTAGTGGGTTGCAGGTATGCACCTCCCTCCCGCCCGCTATATTATGCACATGCAAGATTACTGGGCAAATGCAAGGATTCATTAGTACCAATCTGGTGAAAATTATAAAAAAAGATACAGGACGGGTCGGATTTTAATGATAATTAGTACAAAAAGTTAATTTTCTCACAAAAACACATAACAAATTATAACTCTGCAAGGGTTGACCTTAAAGACCTCCCGTAGAACATTTTTTTTGCAGCTGATGACCCAATCTAACCCCTAGTTGTGTTTGATCCACGACTTTTTGGCCACCCTGTATATTATTTTAACATAAGCCGTTTCATTTCTGTGACAGAACCCTAAAACTCTTCTTAAACCATGAAAACCAATTTAATGCATACTAATTAACGTATTTGAGAATGATTAAGTTACTTAATCTAAATCTTAAAATAACTGTGTTAAGTGTGTACCTAATTATGTTGGTAATTATGAGGAACTTTTTTGGCAAGTCAGAAAAAGTATAAACGGATGATTTACCAATCAATTAAAATAGACTACGACACAATACACTGTACACTTGATGTATAACACCGAGTGTTGTTATATGTGTTTGTTAGGCTGTTTACACACGTGCTCACACACAGACGCCTAATCAGCCTTTTAATTAGCTGCCTAACTTCTCACTTCGCTCGCTGAATCTAGACCCCCGTCATGAAATTCAAACCTAACCTATCCGTGTCTGGGTACCCTAAGCTCCCTTTTGTATATAAGTATGGAAAGTTATCAAATTTATTCAGGGAGTGTCAGACTCTTACTGACTAAAAACTATCCGTGTTCCTCCTAGTGCCCTTTGCGCTCTAGGTGTCTGGGGTGGCTCTTTCGAACAAATTCCGCAACGTCAATCAACATCAAGACGAGTCAAGCGAAGCGCAAGGGCACTACCTACCTTTGCTCGAAACGCTTCGTCGTTTTTTTTAACTCTCATAACTTTGTTTTGGATGATTCTAAATAGTTAAAAAAATTCAAGATAGAATGCCATCAGTACAATTATTAAACATACAAAGTTAGAATGTCGTAGCTATTATAATTTAGATTTTATTAATGTCTCAAAATCCTCGATTTCGTCACTAAATCACTTACTCACTGACTCACCGATCATCAAAATTGTTAGGGTACTTCCTGAATTCATAGAAACTCTGAAATTTCTCACTGAAATTTGGTATTAAAGCTAATATTAGGGGTTAAAGTATGAAATGGCCGATTTGTACTGAAAATCTAAATTGTTTATTTTTTAATTTTTAGCAAATGTATTTAATCAAAATAGTTACCATTATTATATATACATTGCTGCCATCTAATAGGAAGATTATTTATGCCTTTGCGATAGAACTCTGAGGATCTAGACTGCACAAGCTATGTGAAAGCATTTTGTACTGCCTCCTGGGAAGAAAACTTCTTGTCACGTAGAAAGTTGTCCAAATCACGAAAAAAAATGGTAGTCCTCTTTATAATATTACTATAGATAACGTAAAAAGTATTACACTAATACAAGTATTATAAAAACTGCAATGAATGGCTATTATTTTACTCATAGTAAAATAATACTGTACCAGTTTGATACTTAATACCACTTACCTTATAAAGTAGAGTATATAATAATCGTGCCTACTACCGGTCCAAATCTTCACCAACTGACCTGAATTTTGAATCACCTTACATTGAACATACATATGTATGTACTTGCACTACGCTTTATTATTTATTTCAACCACAACAAGCCGTTCGGATTGTCTAAGCAGTGGTTATTTTTATTAAACTTGACAATTCAATGGCGATGTTTTGAGTTACTTATTATGACAATAAAACGTAATCAAAGTATATAAACACTCTTCTATCTCCGTGTTATGTATATCTATTATTTATGATTAACAGGGGTTCTGTATCTGAAATGGATCAACGGAAACCTATTTGTAAAATATGGTATAAAAAAAACTTTTTACAAAAAAATACAACCGATTTTTCCACAAAAAATCAAAAAAGTACAAAATAACTTTAATTTCGGAACTCGGTGTTTGTTGTTCCTTTTTCATTTTTTGAACTTCACTTTTTAGTGGTACCTAAACCCTCCCCTCCCCCCACCTAAATGAACCAATTACATTAGTGTACAAAAAACGCACGGCTCCAATGCTGAGTAAACTAAAAGGTCGTCAATGTAGACAATGTAGATATTTTTTTAGATTTTTGTTGATTTTTCAAAAACCGCTTGTTCGATTTCGATAAAATTTTCATGGGACCATTTGGGAAGTACTTATACCCTTTCCAACAAAAAAAGAATTTTTCAAATCGGTTGGCAAGCGACGGAGTTATGCGCGAACAAACAATAAAATAAAAAAAACATACAAACATCCGAATTGAGAACCTCCTCCTTTTTTAGAAGTCGGTTAAAAAGAGGTCTATCTAGTCCTCTTTTCCTGTTTGGAAATCATCAAATAACTTCTCCCGCTTTGAGCGGAGCGGAAGGGAGTGTCAGACTCTTTCTGACTAAAACCCGTCCGTCCGTCGTGTTCCAGGGGGGTATGGTGCACATAATAAAGAGTATTCTATTCTATTCTATAGTGAAGGGTTCCTTAGTTCACTATTAAAATCCCATATCTCTAACTAAAAGTAAGCTGTGCTGTTCGAACTAATTTTCGTTGTGTCTGTGAAGTTCTATTTGCTCATTTTTTTTAAGTATTTTCTATCTCATAGTTTAAAACTTAAGAGGGGGGCACATTTTTTACGAATTCGGAAGCACATCTCTCAAAAATTACCATTGTCTTAAATAAAAACTTTTTTAGAAACCTCTTTTTTCATTTTGAAACAGCTATCCAATGATACCCCACACGATTATGTTTGTTGGAATTTATTTTTTATCCCTCAGCTACATGTATTGAGTGCCCTCCCTAAAATTATATTTTTACATAATATTACAGCATTTTTGAATAGCGAATACCAAATTTCATTTATGTAGCTTTAATAGTCTCCGAGTAAAACGGCTGTCACATACGGACGGACAGACAGACATGACGAATCCATAAGGGTTCCATTTTTTAACATTTGGTTACGGAACCCTAATAAGGTAATCTATTTTCCAGTACCCTGGTTATATTGTTATATAACCAATAATTCCAATAATAATCCAATAATTGTTGGTGGACTTAAATAAAAAAAATAAAAAATAATACAGGTTGAAAAAAAAAATTAAAAAATTGATTGAGTCAGGCGTTACTTTGCGGAAATCCTTTTGTATCTAGTTTTAATTTCCGCGAATATGTGTGGGTTGCAGGTATGCACCAAAACAAAACCAAAATCCCGAAATTAAAACTAGATATATATTTTTCATTTTCATATTAATACAGGTTTAGTCAAGTATATGTTTTTGTTTGAAAAATTATTTGGATATCATTTTGAGCTTACGCCTTAAGCTTTTGGATTCGAAAAAAAAAGTTTCATTTCTGTCACCTCCCGTTACGTTAGCCACATTGAAGTTACGCTTGATGGGTAAAAAATAAGAAATCGAATTTCTACGCTTTTACGGAACTGGAGGTAAACTACATAATGTATGATAACGGTGAAAATTGACAAATTATAATGATATTTTATGATAACTATATATATATATATATATACCAAAAAGTGAACCCAATAAACTAAAATCAAAAACTCGTCCGCATCGCTATCGACTGGGAGTGAACCCAATAGACTGGCGGCATTGCCACGTTTTATGGCAATGCTAATCCTCTGTCCGCAGTAAAAGCCACCCCTTGGGTCACGCGAAGTGTCAACTAAACGTTTAGCAAGTTCTTTAAATAACGCATGAGCACTCGGAACCCACGGTCCAAGCGTTGCAACCCCAAACGGTTCAAACATATAATTGCCGACTAGGTTATTATATGTTTGTATATTGAATTTTAGAAACTACCATAGAGACTATCATATTGCTGTCCTTATTTTTCTTTCGAGTCGATGATAAGCTTTTTGATTGATAGTTTGGGGCCAGTAGGTGGTGGTTAATAGGGTATTTTCATAAAAAAATAACCTAATTAGTCCGTCAGTTACATTACCGAAAAATACGACGACGATGACCATCGGCGACGAGTCCTCAAAATGAAGGCAATAATACCTACAATATCTTATTTACATTCCTCCCGGCTTTGGGCAAGTATGGACCAATCTTGTAGATAGGCATCAGGCTCGTGCCACCAGCTTTGAATATTTTTTGAGACCCATATTGCAGTGGATTCTGCCGATGAATCGTTCGCCATGCGGTACATGTTGCATTTTAGCTTGATTGCCTTTTACGTGACGTGAGCGATATCTGTTTGTAACTAACGCGGTCCATTAATCAGACTCCTTAAATACTGTGTTCTATTGCTTGCCGAAAAACCCCAAACTCAAACCTTTGCTGAATTGCAAAGACCAGGGCCCAAGTCTGCTATTTTTATCAATTTGTCATTCCAACACGATCCCATTGTCATTTTGCTAAACATTCGTATTAATCTGCTAATCAAATTCATAATGGTCGATCATTGGTCGGTCAATGGTCTCGTAATACTTTTTGATAACCGAGCTATTAAAAGCAATGACTGCACAATGACGTTCTAATGGTATGTCACTGAGCATACGCGGATACGCCTGTCATTAATTTGTCATTATTTACAAGATTACCAATCTATGGCATATTTTTCAATGGAGTGTCAGTGGTTGATCATTGGAAAGCCATAGTGGCGCTTTTATAATAGTAGATTACCAAACTTGTCAAAATCAACCATTATGAAATCAATGATAGACCATTCTGACACTATTGTAATAGCAGACTTGAGGCCTTATATGTGTAGGTAGGTATGTATATAAATCTATATAGTATAAATCACTTGAAATTTCGGTAGTTTATCAATCCCATACATTTTTATATTTTGATAAACTCCTTCGCCGCACTTCCATTGACACACACTTCTGAAGCTCTAGAAAAGTGACAGACTGTCACTCCTCGGTCCTGGGATTCGAGCGCTGTATGTAGATATAGGGATCTCCCTATATCTACATACAGCGCTCGAACCCCAGGACCGATTAGTCGACGGCGCGTCGTGTCCCACGCGCGCCTCAAAGAGCCGTCAGCAAAGAAGACGGGGCCCCATAGGGTCAGTGCCTGCTAGGGTTGCGGAATTTGTTCGAAAGAGTCACCGCGGCCCTGGAACGCAAAGGGCACAAGCAGGAGCACGGGTGGGTTTTAGTCAGTAAGAGTCTGATACTCCCTTCCGCTCCGCCCAGAGCGGGAGAAGTCATTTGATGATTTCCCATCCAAAAATAAAAAAAAGGACCGATTAGTGACAGTCTGTCACTTTTGTGCCATCTGGCACTGAGGTGTAGAGAAGAGAATACAAGATGTTTGTTGTGGATATAATTATTTAATTCATATAAAAATATAACAGTACGACTACGCCGCCTCACGTCGTTGGTCGCTCGGGGCGCGTGCTCTTCGGCAGTATTATACACAGCAAGCCGCTCGCTGGAACAGTCACACAGTAAGTTAGAAAATATAGAACCAAGTCGTAAATGAAAATTAACTTATTATATTTATTTCAACACACTAAGTCTCCTGCTGAGACTGTTGAAGTTTAAGATCCCCAGCATATTACGCAGAATGAGAACATAATTAATTTAATGGGATTTGGTGAATCAAATCCTGTATTCATCTGTTGTAAGTATTTCGTATTTCGAGTGTCAAACCCTACTTTAATTTCCCGGTTATAATATAGTATTGAACTTCAAATGCTTAATTCAGAATTCAGGGGTTTATATTATCATCACTACATAGTATAAAACAAAGTCGCTTCCCGCTGTCTGTCTGTTCCTATGTATGCTTAGATCTTTAAAACTGCGCAACGAATTTTGATGCGGCTTTTTAGCGATTAAAGAGTAAGGTTTATACATGCATAATATAGTAAAGATTTAGTATCAGCATTGCACCCGTGCGAAGCCGGGGCAGGTCGCTAGTTATTATTATAATAATGCTACTCTATGTTTTGATTTTGCTTCACTTCAAGGATGTCAGTTAATAAAGTATCGAAGATCTGAAGACTAATCCTACTAATTTTAAGCAACTTTCTCCTCCGTCCTCCATCTGAATCACAATCAATCAAAAAACCCCATCTTTCATATATTTTTGACAGAAAGCGACTGCAAACTTTACTTGTAACTAAGAAGAATTGGTACTCGGAAGCACTCCTGTGATCATTATAGCCACTTACTTATCAGCAACGTCCCGAACATGTATATGGGCACGACGCAGTGCTGGTCGACCAGGGCTCCAAACACCACGTTGCCCACGATGGCTCCTATCCGGCCACACATGACCGTCACTGCCATAGCCGTGGCGCTGGAAACAAACTAATATTAGAACCTTTAATTGGAACATATAAGTCACTAGAGAACCCATGCGGCTCCTTTTCCCAACTATGGGATCATCATCAACAGCCTATTGCAGTCCACTGCTGGACATAGGCCTCTCCAATTGCAAGCCACTTAGATCTATTTTCGGCTTCTCGCAACCAGTTTCTGCCAGCCGTCCTGTGCAAATCGTCACTCCACCGTGCCTGAGGACGTTCTACACTACGTTTGCCGAGACGCGGTCTCCACTCTAGAACTCGTTTACCCGAACGGTTGTCGGTTCTACGACTAATATGTCCAGCCCACTGCCACTTCAGCTTACTAATCCAGTGGGATATATCGATGACCTTGCTTCTCTGATCATTGGGATCGGCTTCCAGTAAAACCGGATTCAGCTGAATATTTAACGTAGAGCGGCTACCTATCAGACCTCTACAACTTATTAACTAGGTCACATGGGACCTCTTGTCAACATTGACCGCCAAAGATCCACAAATGACAGCCGGGACCAAAGGCTTAACGTACTTTCCGAGGCGCGAAGGAGTCTCGGTATGTAAAGATGATAAGTCATCTACAGACTGAGCTCGGCAAGCGTTGCTTAACCTTGAAGATCGACCCGTACGGCTGTTATTATTAAGTCACAAGCTCTTCATTATGTTAATAAAACACGAAACGCATATTAAGTCATGTGAAGGTTCACACTTAACTTCCCTCCAACTCAACCAAATTCCGTGGGCATAAAGTGAAACAAAAGAGCTCGTTCGGGTGAGTATTGTCAGACGCGTTAAACAAACTGCGTACCTCGATTAGAATCTATACTAATATTATAAAGAGGAAATATTTGTATTTCTGTATGTAACGAATAAACTCAAAAACTAATGGACCGATTTCAAAAATTATTTCACCACTATATAAAGCTACATTTACCCTGAGTAACATAGGCTCTATTTTACACCCATATTCCCATGGGAACGGGAACTACGCGGGTGAAACCGCGAGCGCTGCTAGTCGAAGATATAGATAAAGAAAACTACGAAAAGTAGGTACAGGAGGAAATCGCTTTTGAGTATAACTTAAAAAGGGTAAAAGTAAGGTGATTTCCATTGCTTAACGGTAAATCACGTTTAAAAAAAATAAGCAAATTTGTTGAACAGAACGGCCGGACGGTTTCCAAATCTCAAATTTCCAAATCCATTTTGTTTTTAATACACAGATTTATTCAAATTAGGCCGAGAGCCAGCACATTGTAAACGTCAATTTTCAGCTAGCAAGTAAGGAGTTCGAAGTCCAAAACTTATGAACGCTTTCCTAATGTTTGCACACACCCACAGCACCAATTATAAACAAACAACTTACAAATCTGGCATCGCATGTCTTCATAATGATGTACAATTCTATAATTGATTCGTATTTACGTCAATGGTCACGCATTTGCTTGTAAGTTATTAACATAGCCAATTAATCAACTAATGGGACCACTTGATGGATTCCTAGCATTCTACCCGAGACTATCGGTCATGTGTATTTATAGAAATGAATGACGATGTCACACTATAAAGTGACGATATCTAAACGGCCAGTGACGAAAGTCACGTAGTACACGCCGTGTGACGTGTGACGAATCGGATTACAGAGGTGTATTTTGTACTAGTTCTAAAAAGTTACTAATTAGGCCCCATCTGTTCAATTGATTGTATTTATAATATCTCAGGCTGTTCGTTGGGCAGCATCCACAAAAATCAACTTCGGCGCGAGATAGAAATCTGTCACCTATTTCTCACTATTTTCTGTTAGTACGAGTATACAAAATGTTGATTGTTTTTCGAGAAAGTGTTGAAAAACTTCATTCGATGCAGTTTCTTGGCTCCATAATCGCCTCGTCTTCGTATAATCGTCTCGGGCGTTTATTCCATCTCGACTGCAATGACAAAATTTGCACACTATTGCCGTGATTCCTATAAAATAATCACTGAAACCCTAATAAGCATAGGACGTCGAACACGGTAGCCAATTCCAGTGGAGATAGTGTGAGCAAACATAGGTGAACTCTTTGTTCCTTTACTATTGTTGTGCGTGTTATTATTGTGGGTCCAGGTAAATGATACGCGTTGCGGAATTTGTTTAAAAGAGTCACCGCGGCCCTGAAACGTAAAGGACACTAGAAGGATCACGGGTGGGTTTTAGTCAATAAGAGTCTGACACTCCCTTCCGCTCCGCCCAGAGCGGGAGAAGTCATTTGATGATTTCCCATCCAAAAAAAAAGGTAAATGATACGCGAATTTAGATCATACTGAATTTGATAAATTTTAAATATGGGTTCACAATACTTGATTATAATTACACAGCAAATTAGGACGTGGCAAGGCGGTGGTATGTAAGTGACTAGCGAGCGCAGCGCGAGCGCTCCCGTACTATATCAAAAATGCAATTCAGCAATCGCATCGCTACGGTCGCTACTCTATTATAATCTGATGGGACAGTAATCCGTCACTATTGGAGAGAGACCAGCCGCAACACTTAACCAGTTTTTCTAAGACTCGAGATAAGGAGTGTCACAACGCTCTGGTAGTGGACGTTGTGTTTTCTTGCTGCCACAGAAAAATAAGCCCTATTATGACGACTTAAATCAATCGTGTTTTCTGTGTCAGAGAGAGATGGAGTTACACAAGACTAATAGCACTATTTCTTTCCCTCACACGAATCATGATGGCATTGGAACTTCGTAATACGGCCACAGGGAAAGGAGCCCAACGAGATCAACAAAATCAATTTGCCTTACACTTTTCCAGCCATCTTGGGGCCCGCTTCCAGTCTAGTAAGATGCAACTGAGTACCAGCGTTTCACATGGATCTTCCTGCCTATCTAAGATCCACAACTCTGTAGCTGGGTAACAGGACACCCCTAGCCAAGACTATCTATCTGCCTAGCCTTTTCCCAACTATATTGGGGTCGCCTTCCAGTCATACCGGATTCAGCTGAATACCAGTATTTAACGTGGAGCGACTGCCTACTAGACCTCAACAACCCATTAACTGGGTAACACGGTACTTCTTGGCATGACCGGAGTCAGATTTACTGGCTTCTGACAATCCACAACGACTGCCAAAGATCTACAAATGACAGCCGGGACCAACGGCTTGACGTGCTTTCCGAAGCACGGAGGAAACTCGGTAAGTACGTTAAGATGGTACGTCATCCATCCACAGACCAACCTCGGCAAGCGTTGCTTAACCTTGAAGATCAACCCGTGCGGCTGTTATTCTTTAGTCAAGACTGAAGTCAGATTTTTTGTCTTCCGACGTCAAAGCTGGTCAAATGACAACCGAGAACAATGGATTAGCGTGCTTTAAGAGAGAAAACTGGGCATGTACTAGATGGTCTCTCACCTAGACCGACGACTTCAGCTAGCATTGATTAAGTTTAAAGTTTGGTCCGTGCGGCTGTTATGAAATCCAGCGAGACTATCACAACTATTAATGAAATGATTGTTAGTAAAAACTAAGTCTGGTACTCACGCGACTTTTGTAGGAAATATCTCGCAGATGACACAGAACAGCACCGCTTCCGTGCAGCTGACAATGGACTCGAACACACACGACAGAATCAGGTTCTCCAGCGAGGAGCGTACCAGGTTCAGCCCCAGGGCGGCTAGGCCCGAGCTGATCAACATCATTACTGCAACAAGCATAAAAAAGTTTCTTTAGGAATGGAGTAAAGACTTAAACCGAGATTTACACCTAGGTAAATTTAAAGCCTTCTAGGAGGAAGGAAATTTCATCCACTCCACTTAACGCTATCGCCATAACAACTGTAAAATACCATCGGATGTCCAGTATAGATTTCTACATGGATTCTTTCATACACACTTACCTAACATAAGCTTCTTGCCCACCATATTGATGGTGAGCCCCACCCACAGTGCCGTGGGGACGCAACTTAAAGCTACCACCAGCGTATGGATGTATACTTTGCTGTGCAAGTTCTGAAAGAAAGAATGCAAAAGTTTAGTAAAAATTTACCTAATCAACGATACCATCTATGACCCGATGATACAGTCTTCTGAACCCACTCTGCCCAAACGGGAGAAGTCATTTGATAATTTTCTATAAAAAAAGTTATATATATCCTAAAAAATTGGATGTTTACTCCATTCACAATAAGATTAGACATTTAAACAAAATTGTTTTTAGTCCGTTCAACCGATTTTTACTTCTATTCCGTAGGCATTAAAAGCAAAAACGTGATTAAAATACCAACTGTTTACTGCAGCTGCCATGTGTCATGCCACTTACGAAATAGAAGTCAAAATCGGTTAAACGGACTGTAAAAAAGATGTATTTCGATGTCTAATCTTATTGTGAATGGGGTATAGGTACTTTGTAAGAAATAAATATATGTATGTTGTGACGATGTAACTTCCTTGGCTGTGAATCACTGGCAGACAAGTTTGTCGATAGAACTTTGGAAGTGTCAGGCTAAAGAATACTTTGAAATGCGAATAAGAAAAATATATTGTGTTTTATTCAGTGGAATTATAAGTAACACTGTAGGCCAGAGTCCCTTGGTGTTACAATATGTATTTATATTCATTTTAATGTTATTTAGATTATCTTTCATTTGGATTATTTTTCGAGTTGGCATATATTTTTTATTCTTATTATTAGTTATTTATTTATTCTTATTTGTATTATACTTTTGGTTTGATTTCAGTTATTATTATTGTTATTTTTTTAATCTGTCGTTACTTAACTTGGATTAATTTTAAATTCATTTGAATGTAGTCTTTGATTGTAATTTTTTATTGTTATTTCGATTTGATTTAAAATTAAGTGTAATTAAACTTTACTGTTTTTTTCTGACATGTATGTATGTTACTGAAAATCAGAAGAGCAGAAGTACCTAACACAAGCAAACATTTTGCTTAAAAGGTACTTCCTATATAAATAATGAATGTTACACATAAGTGTATGAATTTTTTTTTATATATATTTTTAACCTTTTTATGGTCTTACCCCGGTCTCCGTGGTAGCGTCAGTAGTGTAGTTGGTGAGTTCCAGGGAGACGTCGTCAGCAGAGTAGTTGGTGACCTTAAGGGACACCTCACAAACGCCAGCCGACACGTCCTCGCCGTACAGCACCGCGAACTGGCTGAACCGCTCGAACAGATCCGGGAACCACATCATCAGCGTGTAGTAGCTGAAACGGAGAAATTCAAAATTCAAAGTATTTATTTCAATCAAACCCTTTACAGGCACTTTTGAATTGTCAAGTCGAAAGAGGTGAAGCTATCTGCACGTTCCAAAGCGTAGACATAGTATAAACAGGGGTAGTAGTTTATCTTCATACAAACGCACCGCGCGCGGCTTGTATGTGTGCGCCATAGTATCTATGCGTCGACGCACGCACACTTTAACAAGTCTCGACCCGTTTCTCAGTGCGCCAGTCGGGGCTAACACTGCACGAGGTTCGCGCGTCACCGCTAAATAAATAAAAAATGTCTGACAGTCGCAGGAGAACGTATTGCTGTGTGTTTGGGTGTCTCAATAATTCATCGATTCCAGAATTATCTCTGTTCAGATTACCTAATGAACAGGAAAACTTATTCTAGCATATAATTTTTACTTGATGATGAGATACCTACTTACTTATTTTTATTAGTTTTCTATCACACAGAGAAAGTAGGTAGGTAGGCCTAATTTCCTACTAGAATATATTAGGTAGGTACTTTTGATCTATCAATTGATTTGCCGCTATTGCTTTGTTTACGTTTAGTTATGCCGATTTCTCAGTATTGTAGGTATAGTAACTAAGTAGGTAAGTACTTACAGTTGTAAAATCAAACCATTGTTGAACTTTATTGACTAATGATCACTGAATTAGTTATACAGAGATGTGTTAAAGTGACAACCCTAAGACAGTAGGCAATTATATCGCGAATTAGGCCGGAGATAATCTACTTCCCCTGTTTATACTATGGCGTAGATCTCTATGGAGAAGAACGTGCAAGAAACTCCACGGACACTCTTTTAAATCATGTTCTGTATTACATAACCTTGGTTACATCCTTGGTCGCTCCTATAAGTGAGGACAATGCAGAGAAAAAAAAGGAAACTATAAACACAGAGACACATTCGATAAAAAGAAAGAAAGAAAAAAAAGCTGACAGCAAACCGCCAGACAGACGGGGAAGTAATCCTATAAGGGATACGTATTTCCGCCACAAACATTACTATTAAAAATGTTCTGATTGTTATTTTATGATTTTGAAGAATTGGGAAGGCTTTTGCCCAGAGTGAGAAAAAAGGTGATTTATCTAAACCACTAGGTAGATACTTAATATATGATTTTTTATGCTTATATGCTGTTTAAAAAAAAATTGTTTGTTGCAGGTAATTTCTGGAAATATTTTCTATTACAAAAGTTATTTCGGCATCTATCATAGAAGGTCAGTTTTTGTAGACCTTCAGGTCTTCTCGCTATATATTTCTAGAAAAGCCTCGGTGGCGCCAACCACAGGTACTCTTTGTGGGAGACTAAAGATATTAGAAGCGAATAAATACCTGAACATAAGTCCAAAATCGACGAAACAGCAGAGAACCAGCAACCCGATATAAGGTGGCATGACCAGCATCTTCTTTCTGACCCAGAAGGCGTCCCATCTTTGTGCCCAGGTCAGGGGAGCCTTGGTCTCGTTGCCATTGTTGTCTGCTGACACTACTTCTTCTTCCTCTCCTTCATAGGCACTTATCATTGACTCTACCTGAAAATTGATAGTTTGGTTATACTCGTACTTAAGTCAATCCAATCGGCGATCTCCTTCAAACTTTCCGAATCCAAATTGTGTCTTTAGATTGTATTGGAGTCATTTCAAACTGCATTAGTATTGATAATCAGTCGCAACTAAAATAAACGAGTTTTCTTTCTTTCTTTTTCTTTCAACTCAACGGTCAGCGAGTCAACACGTCCCCTGAGGATGCCTCGTGGAGAGGCGAAACACGTGTCGGTATTGGTGTTGGGTTTTGCTTTGCCTTCCTGCATGTGCATAAAATCCTTGCATTTGCCTTGTAATCTTGCATGTGCATAATATAGCGGGCGGGAGGGAGGTGCATACCTGCAACCCACTAATATTCGCGGAAATTTAAACTAGATATATTATTTTCATTTTCGCTTTTAATACTCTGTTAATAATAATAATCATTTGCCTTGTAATCTTGCATGTGCATAATATAGCGGGCGGGAGGGAGGTGCATACCTGCAACCCACTAATATTCGCGGAAATTTAAACTATATATATTATTTTCATTTTCGCTTTTAATACTCTGTTAATAATAATAATCATTTATTTCACTAACTTTACGACTTCTACAATATATCTCACAAAAGGGTCTCCTTTTACGTATGGAAATACCTGTGCTAGGAGGGCGGGCTCTTCTAAACTAGGAAAATAGTACGTAGGAGTGCACTTAATTATTTATTTATATTTGTTTGTTGGTTCTGTTGGTTTATATTTGTTTTTTTTTTAACTTTATTGGTCTAAGTCAGTTACTTTACAGTTTGTTACTGTAAAGTAAGTGGACTGAGCTCTAGAACAGCTATATTCATATAAGCCGAGTTTTTCTTTTTGGTCCTAAAGTTACACTATCTATACTAATATTATGAAGAGTAAAGATTTGACTGTTCGTTTGCATTGAATAGGCTCCGAAACTACTAAACTGATTTGAAAAATTTCACTGTTGGGAAGCTACACTATCCATGGGTGACATAGGCTATATTTTTATCCCCGTGGGCACACGTGAACGGGAACTGCGCGAGTGAAACCGCGGGGTGTTGCTAGTTGGTACTAAGTTTACTCAGTGTATCAGCTGTAGCCGTTTTATTGATTTAGTACTAAATTACAAGTACATATGTATCTATGCTGTTCAGATCGGTTCACTCCATAGATATAATAAACAAGGAGATATTCCCTGTAGCCGAAAATGTATCGGAAACCTGTGTCTCCTGTTTTGCCCTACCACCCGGCAACTACTACGCATGCAGTTCAGTAAAAGCAATAGATACGCAGTCGCGCACACACCCGCATTTCTTAAATTAAACACAGTACAACTTACTCACACAAAAACAACGGAAGGTATCGTTGTGCTGTGCAAAAGCAATTTATTTTACATATACGCTAGTGATTGACTAGATCGGAAAGTTATCGATTCTGGCATTTATTACACGCACCATGCTGCCCATGTATAACAAATAAATAGCATGAATATGTTGACTAATTTTAAGCAAAGGTAAATAAAGGTAAAGGTAATATATTATCTTAAACATGCCATTACTATAATGCATTCGAAACTTTATCGAAAGTAAAATACAATTACCATAAAAAGTAAAGAAGTAGCACGAGAATAAGGCATAAATACGATAATTCAAAGCCAAAAACACTTGAACGATTATTCACTCAAAATTTAATGAAATCTAAGAAAGTTTGGTACACTTTTGTAATATTTCATTCAACAATCAACATTGTTGTCGACAGTGTATCTACACAATTACATCACTAACTCGCGGCAAGAAGCAGCGGCCGTACTATGCGATACATCGGCTTGCTAAAGTATCGTTTTGTGATTTTTACATTGCTTATCCAGTCACTTAGCGACAAACTTAGGTAGTGGTTAAGGAGCAGTGTATTCATTGTAATATGTTATTGTCGCTGTGACGTTTGATAACAAAAATAACATAGTATAAGCAAGAAATATTTTACGATTTGTTGTTTTTCATGATTTTAAAGACAAATATAGTAAAATACTAGTATTTTGATATGGTAAGTGATTCCATAATTAACAAAGTTTTGGTTTAGGCTTTGGTTTTTACAAGAAACCACTGAACAACACGGCGTTCTTATATCTTGTCACGCTCACGGTCGGAAGCGCACTAGTTCGCGGATTTGACCATTTGCGTAAGACATGGTCGCCCTGAGCATGTCGCGTGGACGCCGACACGCCCCCTTGCCACTTCTCCTGTATTTTATATTTCTATGGTTCACTCCTTGACAATGTGCTGAGATAGTCACACGCCAACAAAACGAAAATGTTGGCATGGGCCACAGCATGTACCAATTTTATCCTAAACTGTCCATTTATAACAATACTATTAAATTTAGAGTATTATTTTAGTTTAGATTATTGCGGCCCATTATGATAGATAAAGCTCTAAGAAAAAAAAGTTAAGTAAAGCTTCTGTTGAATTGCAATAGAGCAGTTAACTAAAACACTAAGAAGCCAGTATCTTGAAAGCGTGTACGCCGTTTGTCATTTCATACTATATTTCAAGTCACTATTTTGCGAAATGACTGAACCGATTTTAATGAAACTTCACACATATAAACCGGATACATAGGTCTCAAAAGTTAGTTAAAAACATTTTAGAAATGTCTTATTTTTAAAAAAAAAAGATAACTGGAAATTTATATTTGTATGGAATGGGTACTAATTTAACTTTAACACTATTTAACGAAAATGTTTTCTACTAACTTTTTAGATCTATGTATCTTGCTTATACGTGTAAAGTTTCATTAAAATCGGTTTAGTCATATCGGAAAATAAGGACTTGAAAATTTGTATGAAATGCCATACGGCGTACACGCTCTTAAGATACTTAACTGCTCTATTATTATTCAACAGAAGCCATACTTAACCACATTAAAAACGATTCAGTCATTTGGAAAAAAAAGGACTTGAAAATTTGTATGAAATAAAAAAACGCTCTTAAGATCTTATTTAAAAATTTTACTATTCAAAAATTGTTACTCACCGGAAAGTCCTTCTCACTGAGTTTAGTATTTACAACAAATATCCTCTGCAGGACCTGTAGGGCTTGATCAGCCCTGTTCGCGTACAGCAGGTATCTGGGGCTCTCGGGGAACGGGATGAGGAGCAGTACCACCAGCAGGCTGGGGATCCCGCAGGCTGCCACGAACACCCGCCAGGAGGTGTACTGGAAGCTGGCTCCCACTTCCGTCAGGTTGAACCGAGGATCCCGGATGATGAGGAATGCGATACCTGGGAAAAATTTAAACAAACATCAAATTAAGAGGTGGCGGTGGTGGAGGAGGTAACCTAGTTAAAGCCGAGAAAGTTAGGCAAATTAAATCACTACATAGTATAAAACAAAGTCGCTTCCCGCTTTCTGTCCCTATGTATGCTTAAATCTTTAAAACTCCGCAACGGATTTTGATGCGGTTTTTTTAAATAGATAGAGTTATTGAAGAGGAAGGTTTATATGTATAATACATGCATATTATAGTAGATGAAACATTAGTATTTGCACCCGTGCGAAGCCCGGGCGGGTCGCTAGTATATACTAAGTTTGACTTGGCTAAACCTGCTAAGATTTGGTTTTTGAGGTTTTTAACATGTGTGAAACGAATATACGAGTAACAGTAAGAGCATACGATGGTCGTGGCAACTAACACCGCCACGCCATAGGCCACGCGGTTGCCATTACAAACAACTGAACACCTGAGGGGGTCTCGTTTGGCAGTTGAATGAATTGAGTGATTCAAAGGCAATTTTGCTGGACACGGATCGTATTGTTAGGAAATTGCTCTCTTTAGAGTCCTGACTGCCGCCAGTAGCTTGTAGCCTGTTCCCGATACTATAGGGTTAGTATTTGTTAATTGGAATGTTCATTCATTTCTATTTTACGTGGCGAGGACTTTTATTAAGCCTAGTCCTTACCTTAACTCTCTCATCATCTCTCCCTCTTGCTTATTATATATAACAGCTTTATTTTTCATGAAAAAAAATAAGCCTTTTATTTCTTCCAGAAAGAGAGATTAGAAATTTGATTAGTTTTGTGAGTATCAAAAAACAGTAGTTGCATTGGATAATTAATCTATCTATCTCAATATCTAATCTATTTTTTAAATATATATTTTATTCTGTAAGAACCCCTCTGCGGGTGGGTAAAGGCCTCCTCCAAACTAAGCCAGCTTTCTCTGGATTGCGCTGTTTGTATCCAGTTCGGACCCGCTGTGCGCTTTAGTTCATCCTCACATCTGTCGTGAGGTCTCCCTTTCTTTCTTTTGCCCACCGGACCCCTCCATTCTGTCACTCTTTTTGTCCATCTTTGATTTTGCAGGCGTGCTATGTGTCCAGACCACTTCCATTTTAATTCATGAAAGTACGAAACTTTTTCGAACATGTTGGATTGGAGCTAGCACTTAAATCTCACTAAATTATACTAATAGATATGTCGTGTTAACTCTCTCGTTTTTTAGTGTTAACTGTTTTACTAAAACAGTTAACACTAAAAAACGAGAGAGTTTGTTGTAAATATTGAAAATGTTAGATATTAAATCTTCTACTCATTCATTTTGAGGCATCCAACCAGTATCCACAGTATATATTTACGAATGGGTATATTACTACTAGGTATCAACCAATTCTTAATTGTATTTAATGTAATTACAACTTAGGTGATTACATCTACACTAATATTATAATTTAATAAATTATAATATTGTTTGTTTGTTTTCATTGAATAGGCTCCGAAACTGCTTGACTGATTTAAAAAATTCTTTCACTGTTGGGAAGCTACACTATCTCCGGTGAACATAAGATATATTATATCCCCATATTCCCACGGGAACGGGAACTAGGCAGGTGAAACCGCAGGGCGATTCTAGTTATAAATATAGGGGTTCACACAAACATTTTTTTAAATCTGTTTATATTGATGCAGTCGCGAGTCGTGACCCCAAACACTTCTCTGGTATGCCATCGGTCGCCATCACAATTGGCAGGCGATGGCATCCCTCCCGTGCCAGTGGCGATATCATTCCGGTTGACCTTAGTCCGGCGCTGACATTCAAATTCTTGCTCGTGCGATAATTATGTACGATCATCAGTTTTGTCTATTATTGGGTTGTTACTGAAGAGTTTGCTTGAAAATCTTATTCCTTCATTTGAATCGTCATAAGTAGGATTAAATGAGCGTGATATTTTGTATTAATTTGTTCATTTTCGTATTTCTTTGTTATTGTTTTTGCTTCCATAACTAAAGGAGTGTATCATGCTGAATAAATATTTATTTTGCGAGGTTGATGGTAGATTAATAACAACATATGTGACGCTCGTTTCAATATGTAAAGAATTTTTTTTAAAGAAACGAAACTTATAACCGTTTCCAGCGACCCATTTATCTATGTACCAAAATTCATCAAAATGGTGTACAAAATATATAGTCGTGAAAGTAAAACAAACTGACATTCGCATTTCGCACTCTCAGAATTAAAAAGGCTTAACTCAAAATTCCTGTTATTTATAATCTATACTAATATTACAAAGCTGAAGAGTTTGTTTGTTTGAACGCGCTAATCTCAGGAACTACTGGTTCGAATTGAAAAAATCTTTTTGGATTGAATAGACCATTTATCGAGGAAGGCTTTAGGCTATATATCGTCACGCTTAAGCTAATAGGAGCGGAGCAGCGATAAAGAATGTTTTAAAATCGGGTATTCCAAGGGGACGAAGTCGCGGGCAGCAGCTAGTTTAACGATATAATGAACGAAAAAAAACATACTGTCTAAACGCTAGTAATGAAAAAGATTCCGAAATATTATTGGGAAAGGGGCAGTTTATACATAGGTCTCGGAATATATTTGTTTTTTTTTTTACCCAACACTTTTTAAAGATTTTAATTCTTGCTCATTTGCCAAAAACTACAATTTTCGAGTTAACTTTAATTCTAAGTCTGCGATTTATTAGTTAGAAAAGTTAGGAGAAGGCTTATCAGTAACTAGCTTCCACCCGCGACTTCGTCCGCGTGGAATAGTTACTTTACCCCCGATTTTGAAACTCTCAGCCCGATCGGTTTAAAATTGACAAAGTTTCATACAAAGTTTCATCCCCTATTTTATCCCCTTGGGCGTAGAATTAATCAAAACCCTTTCTTAGCGGATGCCTACGTCATAACATCTACCTGCATGCCAAATTTCAGCCCGATCCGTTCAGTGGTTTGGGCTGTGCGTTGATAGATCACTATGTCAGTCAGTCAGTTATATACAAAGTGGAGCAGGACGATTGACATTCCTTTAAGCCACCTAAAGAGTATCATGTTCTTTACCCGTATACAAAAAATCAATCAAATCCAACGAATACTTTAGCTACAGGAAATTATTTTTCATTTTCTTATTTTTCAACATGCTGTAGATCTGAGTCCGTAATAATATGTAAACATTGTAAGGTCAAGGACCTGTGCAAAACGGTAGATACGATAGGTACGATTTGTTGCGAACGCGCAACTTGGTGATTTGTTATTCTCCGACTAAATTACCTACCTACGTCCCGCACCGCAACTGCCCGCTGCACCCCGCACCACGCCGCGTAATAGGTCAGTGACTTTTCGTAGATAAAGCGTGTTTACTTCTTATGCAGTTGATTTTGATATTTATTTTGTTTGAAAATTGCGATTGTTCAATTTTCCATTAACTACTAATTTTCGTGTTTTAAAATGTTTCAATGGACTAGTACTGTGCTCGTTTTAATTTAATGTCGTAAGTCCAGATCCACATTGTATATTTAGATTCTCACCTGGCAGCAGAATGGTGCCTAGTGTCCAGAACACCTCGAGCCTGCACAGCATGACATCGCGGTGCCTGAGAGACAGGAAGTCGCCGAAGTAAGGGAAGACGAGCCCCGTGGCGCCGATGATGCCGAAGCCAGAGAAGAACCTGCAAGAGGCACAAGTCTACAACGAATAGTTACGCCGAGATTGGTAGAAATAAGTTGTAAAGTGATTGTTGTCAATATTTGATGTAGGTATGTACGTACATATGTCAACGGATACCTTATTGTAAAATGCGTACGTTTATTAAATATCTTGAGAGATTGTTAAGTCGATTTTTTACATAAAATCATAATCATAATAATCATAGGAGCAGTGGTGGCCGAGTGGTAACGGCCGCGACTTACGAATTGTAGGTCGCGGGTTCAAACCCAGCCAGGCGTATTACTTTGTGTAATTAATCTCATCACCACTGCTCTCAAAACGGTGAAGGAAAACATCGTGAGGAAACCGGCATGTCCTAGAACCAAAAATTCGAAGACATGTGACATTCACCAACCCGCACTGGGCCCGCGTGGTGGATTACGGCCCATTCCCTCTCCTAGAGAGGAGGCTTGTGTCTCAGCAGTGGAAACATTAAAATGCTGATTATGATTATACATAATAACATAATCAGCCTTTTATTTACACAAAGTAATTGCGCCTGGCTGGGTTTGAACCCGCGATCTACAATTCGTTAGGCCGTTACCACTCGACCACCACTGCTCGCTACTTGACTAGGCTAGAAAACACGATAAACTGTAGAACCATACATATAAAAGATTTGTATTTTTGTGTGTGTGTTTGTAATGAATAAACTCAAAAACTGCTGTGCGGATTTCAAAAATTCTTTCACCATTAGAAAGCTACGTTCACTCTGAGTAATAGAGGCATATTTTATCCCCATATTCCCACGGGATCAGGAACTACGCGGGTAAAACCGCGAGGTGCTGCTAATAAATAAATAAATTAGTACAGGTTTGACATATTAAAACGTTTACAGTTATGTTCTAGATACCTGCAAGCTAAGAACGCTGGGAACGACTGTACGATGCTCGACAGAAATGCGGCCACCGCGTCCAGAAGCAAGGCTCCGATGATCGCTTTCTTGCGTCCCCTCGCGTCCGCCAGGTTGCCCCAGAAGTAGGAACCTACGCACATTCCTGGAAACAGAAGGAGAACCATTCTATGAAATCCGTACCCTATTTATATCGTACTAGCTGCTGCCCGCAGCTTCGCCCGCGTGAATGTCGGAAATTATCCCAAGGAAACATAATCCCGGGATAAAACGTATCCTATGTTACTTCTAGTACCTCCTAGAATATGTGTACAAAGTTTCATGATGATTCGTCAAGTAGTTTTTGCGTGAAAGCGTAACAAACATTCACGATTTCACATTTATAATAATTATTAGTAAGGATAATAGCATTTCATCCGCGACTTCGTCTGCGCGGATTTAGTATAAACAATTTCTACACCCATTTTACCCCCTTAGTTTCGTGGAATCCGTTGTTAACGGATGTCTACACCCTTTAAGGAACCTACCTGCCAAATTTAAATTTTGTAGGTGTTATAGTTTCTGAGATTTCGTGATTAATCTGCAATGAGTGGTATTTCACTTTTATACAGGGTGTCCAGTAAATATCACGACATACTGCAGGGGGTGATAGCTTGGGTCAATACTTACCAAAACAACACAGTTTTGTAAAACTGTAAATGCATAAGATATTGCTAAACATATATTGTGTTGTTTTGGTAGGTATTGACACAGTAAAAATATGGAACAGTATGGAAATTAACCGTATAGTTCGGTAGTAGTACCAATTGGTACTAGACATGCAAACCTCCGCCGGCTCGGTTGTAGTACCAATTGGACCTCAGAGTTACGTCATACGACATCCTAAATAATAATTGCATTCTAGAAAAACCCACTTAAAAAATTTTATGTATGGGCGTTAATTAAAACAATTAGATAAAATGCTCATATCTTAGCGCCATTAATTCTTTAATATTTAACCCACAAGTTTACTAATTTTCATAAATAAAATCGATGTGCATAAATGTGATAATCGCCATCAACCATCATTCTTATTGTTTTTTTTTTATTGTTAGGGTGTACCAAAACGATTATGCGAATCGATTTATTTTTTATTTCAACCTAATCGATTAATTTAAATTCGTTACTAAAATGTTAGGAAAACATGCGTTTAAGACATAAAATACAGTAAGCATTAATCATAATTATTATTTATGCTTTCTTATGTAATTCAAATAGGATTTTAAAAATCCGACTTCTTAAAAAGGAGGTTGTTCTCAATTCGGATGTTTGTATTTTTTTTTAATGTTTGTTCGCGCATAACTCCGTCGCTTGCCAACCGATTTGAAAAAATCTTTTTTTGTTGGAAAGGGTATACCTCCCAAATGGTCCCATGAATATTTTGTCGAAATCGAACAAGTGTTTTTTTTTTTTGTTAATTTCAATAAATGATAGCAAATCTGTCGGGATAGCTGAAATCGCATGTTTGTTTATTGTTTACAACAATTTATACCACGTACGCTGGGATGGGTATGTTTAGCTGGGAGTGAACCACTAAAAAGTGAAAAATAAAAAAAGTCGGTGTGTTCAACAACAAAAAAGCAACCAAAAACACCGAGTTCCGAAATTAAAGTTATTTTATACTTTTTGGTTTTTTTTGTTTAGAAGTCGGATTTATTTTTTGTAAAAAGTTTTTTTCTACCATAAAGAAAGACATCTACTGAACAGAGTATCGGACTCAAGGTTAATTTGCGCAGAATTGTCTATGTTATTCAAAATAAGAATGAAAAATATTTTATTCCTTTTAAATTACTGAGAGTTTTATGTTAGATACTTTCAGCTGGTTGCGTACGAAATACCAAGCTTATCTATACTAATACTAATATTATAAAGCTGAACAGTTTGTTTGTTAGTTTGAACGAACTAATCTCAGGAACTACTGGTTCTAATTGAAAAATTATTTTTGGGTTGAATAGACCATTTATCGAGGAAGGCTTTAGGCTATATATCATCACGCTTAAGCCAATAGCAGCGGAGCAGCGATAAATAATGTTTTAAAATCGGGGATTCCACGGGGACGAAGTCGCGGGCAGCAGCTAGTAATTTATGTATGTTAAGTAGGTCTAGACAAATTTACACTGGTATTTAAAAAAATATTTTTTTGTGTAGAGTGAGTAATGGTATCAGATGTTTTTTATAATATTATGAAAATTGAATATTGCTTTATAAAATACTTTTCGATTTTGCCATCCTGCTCCTGAAACCTAGTATCTAATATGTCCATGCAGGGCACGGAAAAATGCATTTTGGGCGATTCAAAAAACACATACTTACCTACAAAATATATTTTCAAATAAGGTTCTAAAACTATCTTCTAAAAAAAGTTTAGGCCAAATTCTACATGGTAAATAACCTAGCTCAATAAATTTTATATAAGTATTATAAGTAAAAAGGGCACCGACTAGATTTTTCTAGTTTTGCGTTATGGGTGGGTGTTAGAGGGTTCCTAATCACGAACCGCGATCAACATCCATGAAAAAAATAGGGTAAAGTGCGAGCCGGAATCTCGTTTGGGTTGCGGGAATTCATAATGATTAGGTACCCACCGAATTTCATCTGAATCGTTTCAAATGCGTGAGTATGCGTGGCATGAGTAGTCCTTTGCTTTATAAATATTTTTTAATGCACATGTTTAATAAATAAATAATAATGTCCGCACAAATCGAACTTCGAAGTTAAGCTACGCTTGCCGAGATCGGCTAGTGGATGGGTGACCATCTAATACAAATTATGTTTCCACCATGGCTTGGAAAGCATGTCGTTGGTCCCGGCTGTCATTCGAACATCTTTGACAGTCGATAGGCCACAAACTATAACCCCAATATTGCCAAGAGGTATGTTCTACTTAGTTAATAGATTGTGGAGGTGTAAAAAAATGGTATTCATCTAAATCCGGTTAGGCTAGATGCCGAACCCAACATAGAAAAGGAAAAGGCTAGGCAGAATGACGTGAGTGTGTCTCGAAAACAAATAACTATTTTTTTTTTCAAAATTCGAATAGCCTATGACAGTACGGCATTTATGACTAATCGAATGATATCTGATTTGAAAAACCTATGCAGCCGTTTAGGCTACCGGACGTTCCAAAGAAATAGACGTAAGTTTAAAAATACATATGTACCTACTTACATACCTACTTTGAACAAACATTCTAAATGTAGTATAATTATTTAGATAAGATTTTTTATCCGCAAAAGGACTCTCCTTTTGCGGATAAAAAAACTTATCACATTAGGTATATAGCATATCGAATTCAAATAACATTATTAACAAAGTTCAAACCGATCCACTACCTAACGATACCATAGTCAATATAGAGATTAAAAAAATATGTGAAAATAATAACTATTTCTGAATCACGAGGGCATTCTGGTTCTGCATTTAAATTTTGAATAAATTAGACAATTCGGCGCGAAATCCGCACGGGTCCGATTAATTTGTTCAGTTGATTTTATTTTTATTTGTTGATTTTCAAAAAAAGAACTATTTAAATTACATAACAAAGCGTAAATATGGTTTTTATAAAATGCTTATTGTATTTTATGATAAATAAAATATTTTGCACTAATTTTTAATAATCGATTTATCATAATTGCTCATTTATATTTATCGAGTCGAACGCAATAAAAAAACCATCGATTATAATAATCGTTTTCCCACACCCTAGCAATAAAAAAATCAATATGGCTGCCGATTTTAAACAAAAATATTTTAGCGGTAATGAATATTACGTGTTATTGGATCTGTGTTCGTTAATTGCATTTAGATCTGGGCTTTTTCTTGTTCTTCACGATATTTAGAATCATAATATGTGTATTTGTAATAGTATTTACATGTGAATGTGTGATTTTTGTGTGAAATAAAAACGTAAACAAACACAGTTGGCGCGAAACTTTGGAGTTTGGATACCAAAAAACTTCATTACCGCTAAATATTTCCTTAGAAATATGTATGAATTCGTCAAATAATCAAATTATGAATAAACCACTACTCCTCAAGTGGAGTTTGGGTTTCTGGAATTCATAATTTTCACGTTTTTTAGCGTCGAACATCACTGCCATCAAAGTTGAAATGTAATATATTTTTGTCAATATTGAACCCCTATTTTAAGTTAACTTGCATATAGAAAATGACAAAGAAAGACCGCAAATATAACGAATATGTCTTGATTTTACGGTTTTGCCTCTTTTCAGCAAGCGAGGAGGTTGTTTACATATATAATTTTAGCAAATCTAAGACCACTATCTTTTGGAAGGGTGTAGTAATGCGTATTTTAGACGCATTTTAAAGTTGACTGACGTGATTTGAACGATCTTAAGTTGTAATATAAGATATTTATCAATAACTTATCGTATAAAATTGCCGCAGAAACAAGTTTATCATAGTTAATTAAGATGCCGAAAGTTGAGATAATTTCTGAAATTCATGACGTAACATGCAACACCCCGTCGACTCAGCTAGTGTGTCAAATGTCAAAATCTTGTCGAGCAGAGTGGTTAAGCCCATTTGTTGAAATAATTACCTACACTCCAGTAGAGAGTTAGGGTTGTCACTTTTAATGTTTGCAATAAGTGTTTTATTGGAACGAAGTTCTTTAACACGACTTGCGGTAGGAGTTGACTGGGAGAAATAGTCACGCGAAAATGCGTTAGTGCATGTTATTCCATGCGACTTTCTTCTTTGGTCAAAATGTAAATAATGCCATTGTAAAAAAAAATACAAACTGAATATTGTTTATCATTTCTATGCCATTTTATTCCATTTCAATTATTATACCTAATCACTGCCCTAAAATTGTGATGAACGATTTCTGTATGTTGAATAAAAAAACTTTTTACAAAAAATACAACCGACTTCTAAACAAAAAAAAACCAAAAAGTACAAAATAACTTTAATTTCGGAACTCGGTGTTTTTGATTGCTTTTTTGTTTTGAACACACCGACTTCCGAAATTAAAGTTATTTTGTACTTTTTGTTTTTTTTTTTGTTTTGAAGTCGGTTGTATTTTTTTACACCAATTTATACCACGTACGCTGTGATGGGTATGTTTAGCTGGGAGTGAACCACTAAAAAGTGAAAAATAATAAAACTTTTTACAAAAAATAACCGACTTCTAAACAAAAAAAAACAAAAAGTACAAAATAACTTTAATTTCGGAACTCGGTGTTTTTTATTGCTTTTTTGTTTTAAAAAATACAACCGACTTCAAAACAAAAAAAAACAAAAAGTACAAAATAACTTTAATTTCGGAAGTCGGTGTGTTCAAAACAAAAAAGCAATCAAAAACATCGAGTTCCGAAATTAAAGTTATTTTGTACTTTTTGTTTTTTTTTGTTTAGAAGTCGGTTGTATTTTTTGTAATTTTTTTTATTATTTTTCACTTTTTAGTGGTTCACTCCCAGCTAAACATACCCATCACAGCGTACGTGGTATAAATTGGTGTAAACAATAAACAAACATGCGATTTCAGCTATCCCGACAGATTTGCTATCATTTATTGAAATTAACAAAAACCCGCTTGTTCGATTTCGATAAAATTTTCATGGGACCTTTTGGGAAGTTATACCCTTTCCAACAAAAAAAGAATTTTTCAAATCGGTTGGCAAGCGACGGAGTTATGCCCGAACAAACATTAAAACGACTAGAATATAATGTTGTCGTAAAATTATGGTCATTTATTTTTTCATACATTCAGGATTAATTTATTCCACCCGTTATATAAATTACTAGCTGCTGCCCGCGACTTCGTCCCCGTGGAATCCCCGATTTTAAAACATTATTCATCGCTGCTCCGCTCCTATTGGCTTAAGCGTGATGATATATAGCCTAAAGCCTTCCTCGATAAATGGTCTATTCAACCCAAAAAGAATTTTTCAATTCGAACCAGTAGTTCCTGAGATTAGCGCGTTCAAACAAACAAACAAACAAACAACCAAACAAACAAACTCTTCATTCCATACGTTATATAAATTATAATACAATATAAATTAAAATTAGTCTTCGGTATAAGGATTTAATACTAGTATTAAAAATCTGTGCTTGGGTACACAGTTTTTGAAAAACGAAAACCTGAGTGGTCCACCTATAGCCATTATAATAGCGTAGGTATTATCTATGAACACGGCACCCGCCACTGAGCGCACCGCAAAAGTCCCTTAGGGGCCTCGTAGATGTGCGCGTCTGTGTGAGTGTGCCGTTTCGACCGTTTGTTCGTAGTTTCTGTACTGTTCCATATTTCTACTGTGGTATTGATCTAAGCTGGGGTACAGTGTTAAATGTTACAAAAAAAAACCTTGTGACATATTAGAATTAAATGAAAAGAAATTTAAAACCTATGTTAAAAGCACGCTTTGTAAACATGCATACTACAAGCTAGATGATTATATTCAAGATAAGAATGCTTGGAAACATGCTGGTCCTGCTCCATAGGACAATATTGGGTGTAGTAGACAAAGCCAAACTTGTCGGCCTGTATGTGTGATCTATCTGCTATGTTTACAGGTGTAGTTACTGATCTTTTATAGTTAATTTAACACACACTGATTCATTGTTGGTAATTGTATAAAACAAGTATTTAAAAAAATTGTAAATATGTGAGTACTATGTCCCTGACTAGCAAATTTATTAATTTTACCTCTGCTGCTGTTTCTTGGTTGTACCTGTTAATAGTATAGTACTTAGTTTTATTCGGGTGCATCGTCCTCACATATAACCAATTGGCTAATGTATACAAAATATTGTAAAACTTATACATATTTGAAAAGAGTAACTATGGAGTTTCTTGTCCGTTCTTCTCCATAAGAATCTACTTTTTGCGAATGGACAACTAGAGTCACTATAATATTTTTATTTTCTAATGTTTTGACGTTCAAAAGTGCCGTTAATGGTCTAGTTGAAATAAATGAATTGACTTTGACTTTGACTTTGAAGCTATCACCCCCTGCAGTATGTCTTGCTATTTACTGGACACCCGTATATATGTATAATAGATTCGTGTATTCCAAGTTCCTTCCGTCAATTTAGTTGGTCCAGTGGTCGCAATCTCAACTGCTAGGCATAAAGTCTTAGGTCGTCCAAAGTGATATTGGGTTTTTCATCTGGAATAACTCAGTAGCAGCCTGAAGTCAGGGTTTGTGCCCAGTTATCCGCTTTTATATGGAATTTAAGCATAACTGTAAGTTTTATATTTTGTTCTATTTATTGCAATCATACCCGACCAAATTTCGTTCACGCTTTTAAATCTCAACTGAGATTAACCAAGTACCGTACGCAAAAACCTAATTAGACTTTTTGCTTGACTGGCTACCGAAATCTTTTTTATTTTTTTATAATTGTACGGAACCCTTCGTGCGAGAGTCCGACTTGCACTTGGCCGGTTTTTTATTTTCTTCACCTCATGGAAATAGATGAAGTTATCAAAGATGGAACACGCTCGCCAAGCCAACTTATTCACCGTTAACTTGACTTCTTAAGTAAGTGCAGGGTTTGTCTGAAGTCGCCTTTTTTTTCTGGATGGGAAATCATCTAATGACTTCTCCCGCTCTGGGCGGAGCGGAAGGGAGTGTTAGACTCTTACTGACTAAAACCCACCCGTGATCCTTCTTGTGCCCTTTACGTTCCAGGGCCGCGGTGACTCTTTCGAACAAATTCCGCAACCCTAGCTGGCACTGACCTTATGGGGCCCTGTCTTCAATGCTGACGGCTCTTTGAGGCGCGCGTGGAACACGATGCGCCGTCGACTCGGGCCTTGTTGCTATCGGACGGCGAGCCACCCATAGCTCGCCATCCGCAGGCCCGTGCCTACGGTGGCCGGGAATCGCCCTGCGTTTCCCGACACCCGGGGCGTCTTCTTCTGTTGCGGCGGCTGGGGCGTGAGGTTTCCCTCTCTCGCACGCGTTCCCTCCTTCACTAGCATTACTGCTTGCTTGTCTGAAGTCTCCTGTGTTTGAAACCGTCAAGTATGTGTAACACTTACCAATAAGAGGTGTAGCAGTGAGGCTGCCCTTGTCGCTGGAAGTCAGATCGAAGTCCTTGGCGGCGGCCGGCAGCACGAAGCTGAGCGTCGTGGTGCTGAGCGCGCACACCGCGTAGATGGCGCCACATGACATCAACAGCTGCCATTGGAAGCAGCCGTAACCTGGAGTGAGGAAAATGTAGCTATTATTAATGATGGAGCTACTAGGACTAAAACGTATGAGAAAATATTATTATTTTACGCGTTTGAAGAAATTAAAGACAATATCCCAGGTCAGGGTAGGGTAACTTTTATTCCTTGGGATAGTTGCCGATTTTCACATGGGCAAAATGTTGTTACAAGTAGAATGTTGTAATAAATAAGATAAGGACATCTCGAGTTATTCTAATACCTATAAAATAGTATCGAAACTGTGATACTGTTTTTGATATCACTTCTTATGAGCAGTGGCGGCCGTGTGGTAACGGCCCCGGCTTACGAGTCGTAGGTCGCGGGTTCAAACCCATTCGCATTACTTTGAGTAATTTATTTCATCACCACTGCTCTTAAAACGGTGAAGGAAAAATTCGGAGACATGTGACATTCACTCCCATTTCCTCTCTTAGAGAGGAGGCCTGAGTCCCATCAATGGGAACATTAAAAGGTTTATGCAGTTCTGGAAACGAGGGTGGTAAAGGTTCAATAGAATAATTAAAATTAAGATAACAGCCTTGGCCTCAAACGGCGTAACAACCTCCAATCCCCTTTTAGAGATTAGTCGGGGTATATCTGCCAGCTAGACTTGCGGAATTCGTTCGAAAGAGTCACCGCGGTCCTGGAACGCGGCGGGCACTAGAAGGATCACGGGGGGTTTTAGTCAGTAAGAGTCTGACACTCCCTTCGGCTCCGCCCAGAGCGGGAGAAGTCTTTTGATGATTTCTTATCCAGAAAAAAAATCTCTTTGATTTGATAACCATATCGTACGCCGCCATGTTGGATTTAGAATGACGTCACAAAGTTAACCATGCATTGTCATCCAAATGGAACTTGTATAAGAAATTTCAGCTCAATTGGTAGAAGATATCTGCTTCAAAATCGAGTTGTAAGATTTCACCCAAACAAGCATACATACATTGCAAGTTAACTAAAAACTTGTAAAAACACTGAAAGAGGTAATCAAACCATATTTCCAGTCACATTCGAACCCAATCATCAATCCAACAACTTAATTATTAATAACATCTACATAAATGTCACAATTCAAGGACAAAACAGCCATTCATATCTGTCAATGACTTTTTTAAAATCGATCGAGACATTTACTGGGAATTGAATCGATATTGAGATCACTTGAACTAATAGGTTTCAATAGACACAGACGCATAACATTTACATACTGATGTATATTATTGACCTGATATTTATTTATGCGTGTTAAAGACGCTGTTAGTGAAGAGGAGTTTGTGACAAAGTAGGTAATAACAGCCGGAAGAGTTGATCGCCAAGGGTAAGGAACAGTTGCTGAGGTCGATCTGTGGATGGGTGACCATTCATTTTACAAGTTTTTTTTAGGATCCGATAACGATTAATTAACATATTTTCCATAGAATTTTCTTCTAAAATTTATATTATATGTTACGCTCTCAACCGCAAGAGATATGTTTTGGTATGAGATTCCCGTATCAAATAAATTGGTTATTAGTACATCTTGTAATGAAGTACCACTCGACACTCGAATTTTTGGCAGTTTGAGTTCTTTATGTGGCCTACCCAAATTTCCTTACTTTAGTATTGTTCGTCAAATCGTAAGTTTGAGCTAAACGATAACTGACAAATGCTTGCACTGTCTGGACAGGTCCACTCAAATCTACGCGGGGACTACGCGGGTGAAACCACGGTGCACTGCTAGTGTTTTAGAATAATCTTTGTGATTAAGAAAACTCATAATAATTCATTTCTTTTAAGTAGTGTTTCCGAATATTACGTTGAAAGCAAAATGAAGACTCAGCTTTCTCGACAGCAAGGGTTAGCATATTCCTGAGTTTGATGGAGGAATATGCTATTAGACATAAGCCCGGTGAAATCAGTAAGCAGCTAGTCGACTCTTCACGTGACCAGAGGGCTGGCCTTTTCTTTGGTCAACGAATCAGCATTGCCATTCAACGTGGCAATGCGGCCAGTGTTCTGGGCACTTTTCCCGTTGAGAGCGATGTTGATGAATTTTTCGATGCTCTATGAGTCTTTCCTCCTTTTTACTCCGTTTGTATATATATATACACTACCGTCCAAAAGTATTTGAACACCCTGAAGACAGCGAAACTGATGGAAGTTATTAAATTAAACATTACTGTATCTTTATAAAACATTTATTTTCTTAATTCTTAACAACATACAACCATTTATAATAAAAATAATCATATTATTGACTCGTCGATATGTCCTCCTCCGCTTTTGATTACAGCCTGACAAATGTTGGGTAAACGCGCAACTAATTTTTCTAATGTGGATGGGGTTATTTTTCGCCATTCGTCTTGTAATATTCTCCATAGGTGTTCTTGAGAAGTAGGACAGCATTTCCGTACTTGTCTGTCCAGTTCATCCCACAGCATCTCTATCGGATTCAAATCCGGGGATTGGGGGGGCCATTGCATGACTTTCAAAATATTTCCGTTTTCTTTTGCTTCCAAAAATTGTTTACACAGCTTGGATGTGTGTTTGGGGTCGTTATCATGCTGAAAGACAAACTCTGGACCAATAAGACGAATTCCAGAGGGCACAACATGATTTTGCAATATGTCTTTGTAACCTTCTTTATTCAGTATTCCCTGTATTTTCACAATATCTCCCACAGCGGAACCACCAAAACAGCCCCAGATCATTACAGAGCCCCCGCCGTGCTTGACTGAAGCGACGGTGCATGGTTCTAGTGCTCTTTCGTTAGGCCGGCGGCGGACAAATACTCTTCTCTTGGAACCAAAAACTTCAAATTTCGATTCATCGCTCCAAAGAACTTTTTTCCAGTCAGCAATTGTCCAATTTCGATGGTGTCTAGCCCAATCCAGTCTCTTTTTTTTATTAATAGCCTTACGGAGTGGTTTCGATACTGCTATGCATCCCTTCAGTCCAGCATCGAGTAACCTTCTCTTAACTGTAGTCACACTTACAGGTTTACTGCGGCCCACGTTGAAGTCCGCTGCTATTTGGGGTGCAGTCAGGCGTCTATTGCGTTTACTTTTTATTACTATGTTCAAGTCTTCAGTCAAAGTTGTAACCCTGGGTCTCCCTGAACGACGGTTATTGGATGTTGTGCCTTGAGCTTTAAATTTCTTAATAATGTAGTGTACAGATGATAGTGGTACCTTTTGAAGTTTAGAAATTTCTCGAATACTTTTGCCGGATTTGTGAAGACCTATGATAATTCCTTTTATCTCCTCGGAATATTCTTTAGTTTTCCCCATTTGTAAAAAAAAAAGAACGAAAACGCACTTGTTGAACAATGTTTAACTGTAAGGTATTGAAGCACGGTTATTTATCAAATGAGACAAGATAATTAAACTGAAACTGTTATGAGTTTAAGTAAAACACAAACTAATTGAAAAACAAATCCTATACAAAAGTAGAAATACTCAGAACACGTGTTCTGCGAAATTCAAATGTAATTATGAAATTCCTATTATAGCTAATGATGAGATCCTAATAAAAATGTGAGTAAAATTTTGATTTAAACAACATTAAGGCGATGGTTTCCGAAGAACAAAGAACAATAAAAACATTTAAATACGTATCATTATTATTTTTCTGTTTTGTTTTGTATTTAAATAGAAATATGCAAGTGTTCAAATACTTTTGGACGGTAGTGTATATATATACAAGTAATTAAGTACCACTCGAGTGTCTGGGAATCATCACAGCGTTAATTCGTTGGATTCGTTTTTCTCAATGCCGTTGATGATTTTATTTGTATGTATGTTTCTATGTATTTATAACTGTGTGTCCCTCTTTGTTTGTCTTTCATTTAAGTTGCACCCGCCATTTTTACTCCGCACCACCTAAAGTCGATTATCAGAAAATGCCAATGGTATTAAATCCGCCTTTGTTCAGTTTTTTTTACTAGTGCATACAATTTTAATAAATAATTATCAAAGTAATTTTCTAACGAAGAAATTCTCTTACATAAACAAATAGTTCGCTAAGCCGGTAAGTAAGCTAGCTAAGCACAGCCACAAATTAGATTTGTGTCCAACGAAACCGAATCCAATTAATCGGGCAGGCGACGAGAGGGCGGCGTTACTGAGCTATGGGGGCCTACGCTCTTTATGGACACATATTATTATTACAGCTAGGCTGAAATGTCCCACTGCTAGGCAAAGGCTTCCCTCCACTCCTTCCACTTTTCCCGATCCTGTGTCACATCCTGCCAATAGGGATGTTTCCTGATTAAAAAAATATGATTCTAATTAGTCCGCCAGTTAGATTATAGAAAAATATTGGACACGTATTTTTTCCTTTATCAAATCTATAAAAACTGACGAAGATAAAAAGTATTAAAGATCAGGAGTGGGAGCGTGTGACGTCACTGCCCGGTAAAAATTGTAGCGGGTAGTGACGTCACACGAGTTTTCAACGCACTGTATCGTCTTCATTTTTTGTTTATGTGAAAAAAGAAAAAATACGTCTCCAATATTTTTTGGAAATCTATCTGACGGACTAATCAGATTTTTTTAGTTAACTACCCTATTCCCAAGGAAGACATCCAAGTCGTCCCGCCATCTCCTTCGTGGTCTGCCGCGGCCCCGTACGCGAATTCAGGGCACCAATTTTGTGTTTTATAGGCCCACCACTCGATGGACATACGGCAGACATGTCCAGCCCAGTTTAGCAGTCCCATTTAAGCTGGGCAGCCTTCTGAGCCACGTCAACGATCTGTGTTTTTGAGCGCAGTATCGTGTTTCGAATGCGATCCGTTAATTTAACACCAAGTATATTGCGCTCCATAGCACGTTGGCAAACCTTGAGAAACCACATGTGGATGTTAGTCAAAGACCAAGTTTCTGCACCATAGTTCAAAATGGGGAGAATAGACATTTCCATTAGCTGCCCAATAGTTCATGGACTAAGAAATGAAAAAAGTAGTCAAATGAAGAGGCTTGTGGCTAAATAACATCAGCCACAATGTAAGCTAAGGTCGGTCTTTGGATGGGTGACCATCTTAACATACCAAGACTCCTCCTCACGTTGTATTGAGAAACCAATCATGGTTCAAGAGGTTGGGTTTTGGTTAACTAACCAACTAGCCAGCCATCATCTCGACATCAACTGATATTGGTGATAAGCTGATGGTTGGCTGTCTCAGGCTTCTGGAGTTTGAGGGAGACACTTTCATAAATTACCATATTTAGTAATAATAACTCTATTGTTAGGGTACAACTACATACATGTATATGTTAGGATTCCGAACGGCGGCGGCGACCTCTCGCGTCCGGCCCTGGTTCAAGCCATGGTCCGGAGCGAAGAGGCATGGGAAGCGGTCGCCTCCTTCTGCGAAGCAGTAATGCTAGCGAAGGAGGAGGCGGAACGCGTGCGAGAGAGGGAAACGTCACGCCCCAGCCGCCGCAACAGAAGAAGACGCCCCGGGCGTCGGGAAACGCAGGGCGATTCTCGGCCGGATAGCGAGCTAAGTAAGAGTCTGACACTCTCTTCCGCTCCGCCCAGAGCGGGAGAAGTCATTTTATGATTTCCCATCCAAAAAAAAAAAAAAAGTATTCCGAACGTTCTTTAAAGCCCTTATCGAATCACTCGTATATCTGACTGTCACAGCCAACTTGCTCTAAATATACTAGACCGATTTAGTTGGTAATAACTATAATCTATTGCATTGATGAACACCCAAAACATGATAACGACTACCAAATAACACCTATTTTCTGAATGAATAGAAAACAGCAGTAGGTATATGCCGTAAATTGTAACTTTGCATTGCGCTATTTATTTATTTAAAAAAAGTACTGCCACATCACAACCATTTAACATTGAATATTACATAAACTATTTAATTTATGGCCTGATTCATGTGACAATAATGGCGTACTAACATTGGCAATTCATCGGCTCAAAGATGGAATACAATAATTAATTAAAAGAAAAAAGAATACATAATGAAAACATAATTTGAAATAACTATCATTGAAAAGAACTGTAGCCTTGAACGCCCCATACAATGCCGGCATTAACGACTTTCATTTTCAAGTACATATCATATACATATCATACAATAAGTACGTAACCACCCTTTTTAATGCATAGGAAATCACCAAATGACTGCTTACGCTCTGGATGGAGCGGAAAGGAGTGTCAGATCCAGAGTTGCGTTCCCAGTTACTCTTTCGAACAAATTACGCAACCCTCTTAGGCACTAACCCTAACGGTCCCTATGCTGGTAGTTTTCTATGCTGATATCTCTTTGAGGTGCGTGTGGAACTCAACGCGCTGTCGACCCGGGCCTAGTTGTTATCGGACGGTGAACCATCCTACGCTCGCCGTCCACATGCCCGCGCTTACGGTGACCGGGAATCGCCCTGCAACTACCGATGCCCGGGGCGTCTTCTTCTATTGGGATGGCTGGGGCGTGAGCTTTCCTGTCTCACGCGGTCTGGAAGCGAAACGTAACTACCCTACCAAGGTCACAGTGTACAAAGTATCCCTCAATGACAATTGACTCTCTCAGAGAACTGTTTCAACAATATACTGAGTTTTTTTTAACTATGTATACAAACAGACGTGGCCGCGAGTATATTTTTACATGAAATGCTGTTACTCTTATCTTCTTAAAACAAACTTCCAAAACTACTCAAAAACATTCGTAAAACCCCAAAACAGGGCTCCCAAAAAAACGGGAACAGGTATTCAGGGTTACACCCGGTAAAATTGTCATTAGAGCGTAGAACGAAATAGTAAATATTAGTTGTAATTTACGTCACAGTTCTATAATTGTCATGGCGATGTCACTAGGGACTGTGCACTTTGGACTCGCCCTTCTCCGCTATTTTCAGGCGTAAACATCACCTCTAAAAATAATTTTCATTAATGGTGATTGTTTGTTTTTAATACTAGACGAGCTCGTGGCTAAAACTATAACAGCCGCACGGGTCGACCTACAAGGTTAAGCAATGCTTGCAAAGGCTGGTCTGTGGATGGGTGACCATTTTACAATACCGACTTTCCCCCGTGTCTCGGAAAGCACGTTAAGACGTTAGTCCCGGCTGTCATTTGTCAATCTTTGGCTATCTTTACGGATTGTCAGACGCCAGTAAATCTGACTCCAGTCTTGCCAAGACCTACCTTGTTACCCAGTTCATGGATTGTGGAGGTCTGGTAGGCAGCGTCTCCACGTTAAATACTGGTATTCAGCTGAATCTGTATTGACTGGAAGCTGACCCCAATAAATTTGGGAAAAGGCTAGGCAGATGATGATATTTGTTTTTAATACTAATTAAAGGTAGAGCAGACACTGAGGATGCATGTTTCCTGGTTGTCAATGATAACAGTACATTGTCCTCTTGAATAAAATATAGTACAGTCTTCCCACTTTCTCACAGCAGATGGGAACTGGTTGATTATAATGAAATCCTGAATGATATGTACTGGAATTATACAGTTGTTAACTTATACATATCTCTGACTGCATTCTCAGTTACCCGAAATACAAAATACTTCTTATTCTACTTCTTATTTTGTCCCAAGATTTTCTCTTCTTACGCAACAAACAGATTACAAGGAGAAAATCACAATCCATTGATCAATTGAAACACACAAGGCGATACCCCGATCAAAACCTTGCGATAGTGCGTTTTTCTTCGCTGTTAAGAGACTATTAACTCATTAGTAATGAGAAATAATCTACATGTAAAAGCGCATTATTAATGTTCGATGTCTTATCATTATATTCCTAATTTGTTTTTATGTGTTATGAATAAATTAAAAATGTACTTTTATAAATTACAAAAATTGTTGATTTTATGCATCTGTTGCTAAATGCAACGCTGTAATCATTTGAGGATTACACTAATGAATAGATAATTTAAAAATCTATATTATACACGTTTTATTTCATTTCAAAAGATCGCTTATCTATTTAAATAAAAATAATTCCAAAATTTGTGTGAATTCTATGATAAATGGGCATGCGCAGGGTGCGGGCGGCAAAGAGGGAACGAATGCTCAAGATTATTTGGTCAGGGAAACGCCTTAAGTCTCCATATTCTGTCAGTTACGGGAAATCTCTAATATATCCGGTGCCACTAACACGCAAAATGAAACTCAGCTTCTAAGTAAATACAACATTCTTGGCACAGATTTCCGTACGCACTGATAACTCACTCTAGTTCCTCGTCTACGTCAGATGGCCTCTCACCTTTCTTCTCGTAATACCTCGAGTTCGCTGGCACTGTTCATTGCCAAGGCCTGAGAACTGTGAAGCTGATGGTCTAATATTACTATTGTTATAAATGCGAAAGTTTTGATGAATGAATGGCTGTTTGTTACTCAAGCATGCCAGTACGGCTGCACGGATCTGGATGGGCACAGATATAGATTATAGTCTGGATAAGCTTGTTATCCCGGGAGAAGATATGTATGTATGTTGTCTTGGGATAATTTCCGAAATTTATGTGGGCGAAATCGATGGCAGAGACTAGTATTATTTAGATCTTTGTTGAGAATATTCGTAATCTTAAAAGGAGCTAAGCTTAAATGGTTCTGGGCTGGTCACGTCTGCCGCATTTGAAACGATTCATGGGCTTAAGGAACCACAATGTGCAGTGTGTTATAACGGGCTAATTTCGAATTAAGTTTAGCCGTGCGATACGCTGTAGAAGAATCGGGACGTAAATTTTATAAGTGACTAGCAGCGCCCCGCGGTATCATCTGCGTTGTTCCCGTTCTCGTGGGAATATGGGGATAAAATATAGCCTATGCCTAATATCATTCAGAGATTACTCCTTAAAACGTCACAAAAGTTACCTCTTTATAATATTAGTATAGATTCATACACGTATCTCGAAGTTGTAAAAGAGTTTTTATACACTAATATTATAAAGAGAAAGATTTGTATATTTTTGTCTGTGTATTTTTGTAATGAATATACTCAAAAACTACTGTGCCGATTTCAAAAATTCTTTTACCATTAGAAAGCTACATTCACCTTGAGTAACATAAATTATATTTTCTCCCCATATTCCTACGGGAACGGGAACTACGCGGGCAAAACCGCGGGGCGCTGCTAGTAGAAAAATAATCTTATGCTTACGAATTAAATGTACTTTTTCAACAACGTCTAAGAAATACCACTAAAATCTAGAAAACCTGGAAGTTTATTCCTAAGAGATCTTGAAATAATGCTTAACATGGCTAAGTTTATTTTTATTCTCATAGCATGCATAATCTCTAAGATATTATCCACACAATATTGCTCTAAGACATAAAACTTAAATTTGTATGGACGCGGTCACGTAGATATGGTTGTTACGCCTATTGTGAACTAAGATAGATTCTTTACAAATACTTTGTTAGGCCACTAGAGATTTTCAACGATTACAATAGTAATCATTCGTTGCCATGTAAATAGGAAATTATGATCTCTTTTGTCGATCTTAAGGAAAATTAGGTATTGATGGAAAATATAACTAAAAAGAAGGTACAAGTATGAAAAACAAAGATGCTGTATCAAAAACAACATAATAAAAATTATAAACTGGATATACTTTATTTCTATCACCGTAGTACATTGCTGGGGCACATATGTAAAACATTCTTACTTAAGCCTTGAGGCTAATTCAATATTTTTAGGCAACGTGCAGATTTGCGTTTTAGTCGCAATCATTATGTCAGTAACCCTTCAAAGGAGAATGCCCAAAACGGCCCCCAGTACTCGCAAAATAAAACCAATGGCAATCGATTCAGCTCATCAAGACAATAAAAAAGTTATATGAGACCAATGTCATGCGAGCCGTCGGTTCCAAGATATAAGCGAAAGTATGTAATCTATACTAATATTATAAAGCTGAAGAGTTTGTTTGTTTGTTTGTTTGTTTGTTTGTTTGTTTGAACGCGCTAGTCTCAGGAACTACTGGTCCGATTTGAAAAATTCTTTCAGTGTTAGATAGCCCATTTATCGAGGAAGGCTATAGGCTATATTTTATCCCCATATTCCCACGGGAACGGGAACTACGCGGGTGAAACCGCGAGGCGCTGCTAGTGCAAACTATTTATATACCCGCATAGTGGGCCTCGATGGACAAAATATTATCTTATCAAACACTATCAGCCTATATCTTCTTAAGGACAGCCCAGACAGCTTTGATTACGCTGACTGTTTTTTATATCTTGCTGAGTACTTTTCATCAAGACAAGTTTTTGTCTTGCGAGGCTGGGGGGCCAACACTCCTAAGGATTTGGGCATCCTCCTTTCCATACATTTTACTAACACTCCGCTGTTCATCTGTCTGTCTGTGCGTCGGTCACCAGGCTCTATCTCATGAACCGTGATAGTTAGTTCAAATTTTCACAGACGATGTATTTCTGTTGCCGCTATAACAACAAATACTAAAAAACAGACTAAAATAAATATTCACAAAATATTTAGTTAATATTCAGTTTTAAAAATAAATAATTAAATTAAAATAAAACAAATATTTAAGGGCTCACAACAAAAGTGATTTTATAGATAGTACGGAACCCTTCATGCGTGAGTCGAACTCGCACTTATTTATAGTAATTTGTATTTACAACTTGCTAATCAGAATTTAAGCTTATCACATGTTTAGATTTTTAAATAATGCTGAATGTCACTAAAACTGAAATTTAAAACTCTGGAATTAGAACAGCCCGACGGTTTTCCATAGGATAGGTCTGTTTACCAAAATAAAAATCACTAGAGTCCGTTGAACCACAAAAGTCATCATATTAACAACAAATATTACCCAAAAATATTTGACATCGTACATAAACAACGACATTAGTCTAGACTTTAAAAAAATAAACTCCGTAACACATAAACACTGAATAAATTTATTCGCTCATCCTAAATACTAATATTATAAAGCTGAAGAGTTTGTTTGTTTGAACGCGCTAATCTCAGGAACTACTGGTTCGAATTGAAAAATTCTTTTTGGGTTGAATAGACCATTTATCGAGGAAGGCTTTAGGCTATATATCATCACGCTTAAGCCAACAGGAGCGGAGCAGCGATAAAGAATGTTTTAAAATCGGGGATTCCACGGGGACGAAGTCGCGGGCAGCAGCTAGTCCTAAATATTTCGTGACTCCCGAAGAGGTACGGAAATATCCGAACGCATTAAAATGACCAAGAGTAGGTCGTATGTGATAGATACGAAGTTTTGGCAACTTGACAATTGTTATGATGGAAGTGTGACCAAAACGTTATATAAAAGTAAATAATGAAGATCATTACAAAACGGTTTTTTTTTTATTTGCCAAAGAAATGTTTTGTGTCTGGATTTTTGGCATTGAGTTGAAATTGGCATGTGCCTAAACTCATCGTTTAAAAGAGAGACTATTGCTCTACTTGTTTTTAAATAATACACGTATATTTGCCATTCCGTAATCTCTGTAATATGTGTTAACAAAGACTGAGATCGAAGTATCATGAATAATACAACTACCCTGTTGAGACACAACAACATAATCATATTTTATTAGTAATTCCTAAAAATAAATAAAAAAATACACAATTCAATGGACAAAACGAAACACATACAGATCTTAGGCATAAGCATAGCGGTTGCGGAATTTGTTCGAAAGAGTCACCGCGGCCCTGGAACGCAAAGGGCACAAGAAGGATCACGGGTGGGTTTTAGTCAGTAAGAGTCTGACACTCCCTTCCGCTCCGCCCAGAGCGGGAGAAGTAATTTGATGATTTCCCAACCAAAAAAAGGCATAATCAGCCTTTTAATGTTCCCACTGCTGGGGCACCGCCTCCTCTCTAGGAGAGGGAATGGGCCGTAATCCACCACGCGGGCCCAGTACGGGTTGGTGAATGTCACATGTCTTCGAAGTTTTGGTTCTAGGACATGCCGGTTTCCTCACGATGTTTTCCTTCACCATTTTGAGAGCAATGGTGATGAAATAAATTACACAAAGTAATGCGCCTGCTGGCTTTGAACCCGCGACCTACAATTCGTAAGTCGGGACCGTTACCACTCGGCCACACTGCTCTCTTAGATCTTAGGAGGTAAGTAGTATCAATAGTACTATCATTACAGTATACATATTTCATTCAATACGGAACTTTACTCACAAAAGGCCTCCTCAGAAGTCTTTAAGTCACACAAAAGACATTGAAAAGGATGCTGCTCGAGGTTGCGGAATTTGTTCGAAAGAGTCACCGCGGCTCTGGAACGCGACGGGTATTAGGAGGAACGCGTGTGGTTTTTAGTTAGTAAGACACTTCAGGTTCCACTCCGCCCAGAGCGGGAGAAGTCATTTGATAAATGATATTTATTTTGTAAGTAGGTTGTAAATAGCACTTTTACACGTCAATCTTTTTGGTCGTTATAAACTAGGTGAGGCCGGTGTTTCCTAGCTGACTGCCCTGAGAAGAAACACCGAAACAAACTCAGAGATCAGTCTCTTTTGAAGTCCATACAATTGTACTGGTCAAATCATATGAGAACCATGTAGGTTGATGTCTGAAGTGGTATTTTGAGGAAAATATATACCACACAGATTTGAGTGGACCTGTCCAGACAGTGCAAGCATTTGTCAGTTACCGAGTAGCCCAAACTTAGAACTTTAAGGAGCTCGTCGATTTGACGATCAATACTAAAGTAAGGACATTTGGGTAGGCCACATAAAGAACTCAAACCGCCAGACTACATGAAATGAACGCCTAACATAGATGATGATTTCAGACCAAGAAAAAAAAATGTGTTGGCTCTTGACTCTAGTCGAGGTCACAGATGACAGAGACAAAGTCGACTATAGAATCAGCTTACCCAGAAGAAGACCGTTCACTCTAACTTTGAAAAGACCGACATAGCCCGACAGAAGAACTTGGGTAACCGACATAGCCCGAAGAATCGGCAGACAGGAGAGGCAGTGGACAATGGTATTGCTCTAAGATCAGGTGAGCGATCAGGTCGAAAAGTACCGGAAGACGCAGCGTCGGAAGGTCAACCAACGACCTTTTTAAGGCCGCGGGAATCCGCTAGATTTACGATTATAGACTTTTTTCTTATGAAATCATGATTATAAAATACTCCTATAGTAATAAATTATAATTTAATCTATACTAATGTTATAAAGAGGTAACGTTTGTGAGTTTGTGACGTTGTGAATTTGTGACGTTTTAAAGGGTAATCTCTGGATCTACTGAACCGATTTCCAAAATTATTCACCAATAGAAAGCTACGTTATTGTGGAGTGTCATAGACTTACATATTTTATCCCCGTATTGTCACGGGAACGGGAGCAACGAGGGTGAAACCGCGGGACGCTGCTAGTACATAATAATTTTATAGAATATAGTTATACAATAAAATATCTTCCATTTTTTAAAGAAGTTGTTTAATTGTAGTAAGAGTTGTTTATATGTCTGAACTAAGTTGAACCCATGTTTCAGGCTAGAGCGCTTATACTAATTTAAAATGACAAATTAGCAATTAATCAATTACCATAACTAAAATTTATAATAAAGGACAGACATATCATGTTTTATATACAGACAGAAAGAAGGCCATCAGTCTGTTCGTGAGAGATGCTTAGTAAATAACGCACAATTGTACTTTTACAGTTATAATAATTTAACTAACAGACGATTCGTTTTCTATTTAAGTCTATAGTACAGAAATGGATCTGAAAACGCAAAAAACATATTTTGAAACGGATCGCATGCAATATAATTCCATCTCATAGTGACATGTTTGGGGTATTTTGAACCTCTGAAATATGTATTACATACAAGCTTCTGCCCGCGACTTCGTCCGCGTGGAATAGTTACTAACCCCCCGATTTTGAAACGTTCTTCATTGGTGCTACGCTCCTATTGGTCTTAGCGTGATGATATATATCCTATAGTCTTTCTCGGTAAATGGGCTATTAAACACTGAAATAATTTTTCAAATCGGACCAACAGTTCCTGAGATTACCGCGTTCAAACCAACTAACTCATCAGCTTTATCTAACACTATAGATATAGAATATAGATGTTCAACTATTATTTTACAAATACCCATCACTTGAGATCCGCTGTTGATCCTCACTCTCAATGAACTCTCATTTTAACCTAGAAGTTCTAGTCCTGATCTGGAAACATTTCAGAATCTATCAGCCAGTTTCTAGATATAAATTAATGATAGGTATGAAGTCATAAAATCATCATCTGCCTAGCCTTTTCCGAACTATATTGGGGACGGCTTCCAGTCATACCGGATTCAGCTGAATACCAGTATTTAAACGTGGAGCGGCTGTCTACCAGACCTCCACAACCCATTAACTGGGGAACACGGTACTTCTTGGCAAGACTGGTGTCAGATTTTCTGGCTTCTGACAATCCGTACCGACTGCCAAAGATCTACAAATGGCAACCGGGACAAACGGCTTAACGTGCTTTCCGAGGCACGGAGGAAACTCGGTATGTTAAGATGGTCACCCATCCACAGACCAACCTTGGCAAGCGTTGCTTAACCTTGAAGATCGACTCATGCAGCTGTTATTCTTTAGCCACGAGCTCCTCCATATGAAGTCATAAAGTAAGGTCCATTAATTCGTGAAGTAAATAGAGCTCACCGTAGGACAGTTAACGCAGTCGTTAAAATCAACGAAGTCATTAAAAGAGTTTATGATCGTATACAAATGACAGTGTGCACCATCTGGATGTAGGTGGTATTTACTTGTTTGTCTTAGTTTTTAATTGGTATGCTATTAAGAGATATCTGAAATTTTCAGACGCTTAATCATCTTTTGCTTCTAAGAACTGTAAAAAATAGTTTGTATAGATCTGGCAGGGGAGTTTGTTGCGTCACTTCTTCTTCCCAGCTGAAACACTAGGAAGTGGTGACGGGTGGGCGTTTTGGGGGACTGTCTTTATGAACAATTTTGAGATTAAAATAGTGCTGGCTCTCAGCCTAGTTTGAATAAATGACTTTTGACTTTCTCTTGTGTAAGTTATTAAGCTTGAAAGACTGACTCTTTTCTCACCCAATTATGAGTATACCCTATGGAGCTAGGCTAGGGGAGTTCAGACAAGCAGATCCGAAAGTTTGGTATCAGTTCCATCCGGCTAGCACACAAAAAAATACCAAAATAATACCCGGACAAACAGATGCTTTTTCCATGTGGGCAGAAGGAAGCCAGCGATAGAAATTGAAAAATCACTCTTACTTTCTCTATTAACACTTTTTCGAAAAAATGTTTAGGGCCTAAGCAGCTTACGGACGTATGTATGCTTTTCAGTCGCCACAGCCCTGGAATGCAAAGGGCATTAGGAGGAACACGGGTGGGTTTTAGTCAGTAAGAGTCTGATAGGTACTTACTTCCGCTTCGCCTAGAGCGGAAGAAGTCATTTGATGATTTCCGATACATAAAAATATAAAAAATTGTTTAATTCATTTCAAAGAGTGACAACTGACGAGTTCGCGTGAAAAACCATGAGCAGTAAATATACTGAAGGGCAAACACAAAATTGAAAACAAATGAACTTCGTAGTACGGTGCTGAAAGATAGATTTCAAACTCATCTTCCATCAAAGAGTACAACAATCTTTTACCCCATTTCACTTTTTATTTACCCAAAACGATGGGCAACTGAAACATTTCAGCATTTTCAACATTATTTATTTTTCCATTTGCTCTTGATGCGCAGACGCATGTAAAAATTCTTTTCAAACAAAATAAATTTTCTAATACTCGTGAAGTTTGGTACGTTTAGATCGTGTAATTCTTGAGCGATAAAAATAAAAATTGTCTTAACTTTTAATATAATGAATTTGGCAGCGAATTTGATTGTTTTTCGTCAATGTCTTTGAGTAGGTCAGGGATAATAATATATATTTTTACTTTCATGTGCAAAATAATGTTTCTTTGTAGGAGAATAATTTATTGTGACGGCTACTAATTATGCCTTTTTTTGGATGGGAAATCATCAAATGACTTCTCCCACTCTGTGCAGAGCGGAAGGGAATATCAGACTCTTACTAACTAAAACAAATTCCGCCTAGTGCCTTTTGCGTTTCAAGGCCGCGCTGACCGCTTTCGAACAAATTCCGCAACCCTAGCAGGCACTGACCCTATGGGGCCGTCTTCTTTGCTGACATCTTTTTGAGGCGCGCGTGGAACACGACGCGCCATCGACCCGGGCCTGGTTGTTATCAGATCACAACAACTTTTCCTATTATTGTGACATTTTTTTTAATGTTGTCTAAATTAGTGCCTAGCATTGATTAGCTATTATTTACAATCAATAGCCATGTAAGTACTCGAAAAACAGAAGTACAGATGTTGTTTAGCCTAGATGAAACTTGTGGATGAATAATTCACCATGAAAATGGTCAAAGGATTGCTAGGGTTGCGGAAACGCAAAGGGCACAAGAAGGATCACGGGTGGGTTTTAGTCAGTAAGAGTCTGACACTCCCTTCCGCTTCGCCTAGAACTGGAGAAGTCATTTGATGATTTCCCACCCAGAAAAAAAGGTAGGTAGCCAGAAAACAGCTCAACAAATTTTGAAAAAAAAAAGAAATCCATACACAAGTTGGTTCAGTGGTTCTCGATATACGCGCACTTCAACTGATAGACAGGGAGTCGTTACATTTTATAATAACAGATAATTTACCTACATTTAGTAACCTTGAATTTTCATTATTCCTATGTATGTATTTAAGCCAATCTTATGGTATTGTTATGTAAAACTAGCGGAAGTAATTATTATTATTGACACACTGTCTGCAATGTGACTGAAAATATGAAAACTGTCAATTATTATTTCTATGGCTACTCCAATTAGTCAACGTCATTTCAAGGAAACATTAAGAAAAATGGCCACAGGAAATAATTCATAGTTTTTTTTACAATAGAGTGTTAACAAAGGGGGAACTTTAAAGAATTCAAGAAGCCTGCATATTTCTGTTAACAATTACGTCAATAATATTATGCTTTTGTATGTTAAATAACACCTGCGGGAGGTTATCTTTGAAATATTGGTTTTGAAACATACATATTTGTGTCTCAAACTTTAGTTGTCAAACTTTGTATAGGACATATATCAATGTCTATCTTTCCTTTACAGCATAATCTGCCTTTCAGTGGAAACTAATTTATTTCGAAACAACGTCTTTTGCGCGTCTTCGTCTATTTTCCTTTGTCGACCGCCACTCTATCATTCACTATGGATTTCATTCCATTCTGGATTTTCTTCCCTCCTATTTAAAATGTTCACGCGTCAGTCAGATCTTGTGACTTATGCCCTTGATTAATTTAGATTAATATTCAATTATATTAAATTGAATTTATAATATTATTAAACATTTATTTTACTTTAAATCTAACTATATATACACTTAACCTAAAAATAAGCTAAAATCCTCCTAACTACAAAAAGGCTTAATATTAAGTGTGTTGTTTTATGCTAAGTTATGACTCAATGGTGCTGAAAGGTTCTTAGAATAAAAATAACTAAAATAAAAGTAAAAAAAAACGGCCAAGTGCGAATCAGACCCGTGTACGGAGGGTTTCGTACCATTATTATAAAACGGCAAAAAATCATGAATGTTGTGTGGGAGCCCCATTTTAATATTAATTTTATTCAAATTAAATTATTTATTTTTGAACTAAATCTATACTAATATTATAAAGAGGAAAGATTTGTATTTTTGTATGTAACGAATAAACTCAAAAACTACTGGACTGATTTCAAAAATTCTTTCACCACTAGAAAGCTACATTCACCCAGAGTAACACAGGCTATATTTAACGCAGGGCGCTCCTAGTTAGTTTATAAATGTCTAAACTAGCACTGAATACAACTAGTAAACTACAGGGACAGACATACTAATAGCTATAAATACAGCTCACTCAGACAAGTCGTAAATGGAGCTATGTAACGTAAATTGAAAGGTCGCCGGCTCTAGGAACTTTCCGTTCGGAGGAAAACGTTTTAGTTTTTAGGCTGTCCTTAATAGATTCAAGATTCAAGATTCAAAGCATTTATTTCAACTAAACCCTTCACAGGCACTTTTGAATTGTCAAGTCGAAAGAGGTGAAGCTATCTGCACGTTCCAAAGCATAGATCTCTATGGAGAAGAACGTGCAAGAAATTCCACGGACACTCTTTTAAATTATGTTCTGTATTACATAACTTTGGTTACATCCTTGGTGCTTCTATGTGTGAAGACAATGCAGAGAAAAAAAAGGAAACTATAAAACAATTCAAAGTATAAAGATTAAAACAAGTCAGTGGCAGTTAATAATCATTGTGACTTCGTACTCTGTTCTGATGACATGACGATTGCATTGCTTCTTTAAAAGCTACACTGCACCATAATTGTCAGATTATTTACGTTACAGGAAGACGTTTCTGTCGGGAGTTGCAGGGCGATTTCCAGCCACCGTAGGCGCGAGCCTGCGGACGGCGAGCTATGGGTGACTCGCCGTCCGATAACAACCAGGTTGACGGCGCGTTCTGTTGCACGCGCGCCTCAAAGAGATGTTAGCAAAATAGACAGCGCCCGGCTAGGACCAGTACCTGCCAAGGTTGCGGAATTTGTTCGTAGGATTTACCGCGGCCCTAGAACGTAAAGGGAATTCGGATGAACACGGATGGGTTTTAGTCAGTAAGAGTCTGACACTCCCTTCCGCTCCGCCCAGAGCGGGAGAAGTCATTACAATGATTTTAAAAAAAGATAGTGGAAAAAAATATAGACCGTTGTGTAATATGTAATTTGAGCTTACCACAACTTTCAAAAACCTGAGAGGTACGAGCTACTTACTCCCTGAAACGTGCATTGATAATATCTCACTCACAGAATGTCGAAATATCACCGGATTAGAACAAATATATCAAGTCTAGCAACTTAATTTAGGTCAGGAAACCCATCATGACAGGAACCCCATTCAAAGCACGATCTTGAATAAAATGTGATTATGCCTTCTTCATCTAGGCACACGTTCATAATCATAACGTTCCAGTCCTATCTATCATCATCATAATCAGCCTTTTAACGTTCCCACTGCTGGGACACAGGCCTCCTCTCCAGGAGAGGAGGCCTGTGTATACCTAGTCCTATCTATACTAATATAATAAAGCTGAAGAGTTTGTTTGTTTGTTTGTTTGAACGCGCTTATCTCAGGAACTACTAGTCCGATTTGAAAAAATCTTTCAGTGTTAGATAGCCCATTTATCGAGGAAGGCTATAGGCTATATATCATCACGCTAAGACCAATAGGAGCGGAGTAGTCATGAAAAATGTGACACAAACGAAGTTGTGCGGACAGGTAGTGGATAATATAAATTGTATGTTTTTCATGAATGTCCTGTCCATGTTCAATCACATCATCATAGCAGCCAAAAGACGTCCACTGCTGGACAGTGGACATAGGCCTCCCCGCTCGTGTCGCCACAACAACCGGTCCTGTGCGTCTCACACCCATCAGCTACCCGCGACCCTCACCAGGGCCCCAAGTCTGCTATTTTTATAAATTTGTCATTCCAACACGATCCCATTGTCATTTCGGTCAGTGGTCTCGTAATACTTTTTGATAACCGAGCTATTAAAAGCAATGACTGCACAATAACATTCTAATAGTAGGTCACTGATCAAAGAAACTGTCAAAATTTTAGCAGATTACCGCATACGTTTGTCATTCATCATTAGTAGACTAGCGACCTGCCCCGACTTCGCACGGGTGCAATGTTGATATTAAATCTCTGCTATATTATGCATAATAATATAGTATACATATTATAAACCTTCCTCTTGAATCACTCTATGTATTAAAAAAACCGCATCAAAATCCGTTGCGTAGTTTTAAAGATCTAAGCATACATAGGGACAGACAGCGGGAAGCGACTTTGTTTTATACTATGTAGTGATTACCAAACTTGTAGAAATCAACCATTATGAAATCAATGATAGACTATTCTGACACTATTGTAATAGCAGACTTGAGGCCCATATCATCGCTCCACCTTGTGGCCTTCCAACGCTGCGTCTTCCGGTACGTGGTCGCCACTCCAGAATCGCCAAACTAAAGTGGCAGTGGGCAAAACACAGTGTTCGCAGAACAGATGATCGATCGGGCTGAAAAGTTCTAGAATCTTCTGTCACCCTTGAACGTAATAAGTATAAGTGTTAGATTCCATATTGGAGCAGTTGACACTGCTTCATGTGTTTTCAAAACAAGCTGCCAAACACGGCAAGGATACTGTTTATGGAAAATTACTGAATGGAACGCTACACAGTACAGTGCTGTGTCAACTTTACGAATGAAATCCAATTGCTTGTTTATTGTTTTCTGGGCGTTCTATCTGCCTAGCCTTTTCCTAACTACATTATTGCCCGGTGTTATTTTAATGTTTCTTAATCGTAATAGTGGTAATGACGAATGGATTAAATTCGATCCATATTACTTTGAGAATCATTTTTATTTGTCTAAATTTACTTGCAAATGCGTAGCTAACTCTACGTAGTATATAAAACAAAGTCGTTTCCCGCCATACTGTCCCTCTGTACGATTTGGAATTTGATTTCTAAACGCAAAAACTACGCAATGGAATTTAATGCCGTTTTCACTACGTATCATTTAAAGTCCGTAAGGTTTATACCATTAAAACACCGGCTTCATCTAGCTTAAAATGACCAGAAATATTTGACGTGTAAAAGTGTTATGTTTAACCTACTTACAAAACAAATATAATTTATCATTATAATCAAAATAATAAATACTGTAGAAAAGTCGGTGTTTTTCCAAATCCATTTCAAATTTAATCAAATATAGTCGAGATGGTCACCCATCTACGAACAGACGGTGGCAAGCGTGGCTTAACATTGAAAATCGACGCGTGCGGCTGACTACTTTAACTAAAATCTTCTCCGAATCGCACAATAATAATAATTCTTTATTATCAGGCAAATAAAAATCGATAAAAATACAAATAATACATAACACAAACAAAATTCAAAATCTGCCTAAATTTATTGCAATTATTTGGTACCTTTACTTAACTCTCTGGAAAATCTGTGTGTGTTTTTCAAATTTTAGTGGTAAACCACCTAAATGTACCAATAACAAACATGCAATTTCAGCAATCCCGAACGATTTGCTACCATTTATTGAAGAGTTCCGTTTGCTATAATCTCTGTTTTTCATCAGATCTTCAACAAACTAGAAAGGGACCACGTTGAAATACTAAGATGGTCTTCCAAACTATCGATGTAAACGGGGGAATAACTCAAATACTAGTCTTCAGATAATGGGACAGATAATGGGAGCTTTCGAATATAAAAAGAATCATCAAAATCGGTACACCCAGTACAAAGTTATGAGGTTTCAAACATAAAAAAAAAACAGTCGAATTGAGAACCTCCTCCTTTTTTGGAGGTCGGTTACAGTCAGGTTGATGCGAAAAGTTAAAAAAACGATTATCTTTCTTTGACGATAACGTATTCTCAACAATTTTTATTTCCCATCTTGAGTTCACCAACCCCATTACTTAATTCACAATTTATGTCAACAATGATGACAACATACTACAATTTGTCGATATACCTAAAAATAGATGAAGTACTTAAGTATCGATAGCTTCACTGTCTGGCCGATATTATACTATCTACACTAATATTATAAAGAGGAAAGGCTTGATTGTTTGTTTGTATTGAATTGGCTCCGAAATCACTGAACCGATTTGAGAAATTCTTTCACTGTTGGGAAACTACACTATCCCCGGGTGACATAGACTTTATTTTATCCTCACATTCCTACGGGAACGGGAACTATGCGGGTGAAACCGCGGGGTGAAGCTTGTCAGATAATATATTGTATTATCGCCGATACAGTTACTGATACCAAACGTACGATAGCCAAAGCTTTGGTGCTTCCGCATTAGCGTAGCTTATGGGACTATTTTGAGCTAGATTTTTCTCTAAACTTATTCCAATCCGTCCGACATTTGCAGTTACACTGTATTCAAAATTCAAAATTCAAAAGTCATTTATTCAAACTAGGCTGATAGACAGCACTTTTTGAACGTCAAATTTTACATAAAGACAGCCCCCCAAAACGCCCACCCGTCACCACTTCCTAGTGTTTTAGCTGGGAAGAAGAAGTGGCGCAACAAACTCCCCAGCAACACATCTGTATATTGCGTTTCAAGAACTTGAATTTATACAATAGTATGCAAAGTCATTAATACATGACAAAGGTAGAAAAAAAAAATTATCCAACATGGAAATCATAAATCAATTCACTATAAAACATTATAAAGAGTAGATTGAGTCAATAAAGTAAAAACAGATTGACCTACATAGTCATCAAAAATAAAAAACAATATTATATGAATTCATATAACCCGTATTGATTGAAGAAAACGGGGGTGGAAATTGTTTGTACTAAATCTGCGCAGGCAAAGTCGCGGTTGAAGTGCTACTTTCATATCCTATCAATCGGTTCTGAACTTGCCCATGAAACTGAGGTATTTCATCCCTCAAACACTATGACACTTTCAATTTATCAATCGTTACACCTCATCGACAATTTAGAGGGCAAGTGGCCTTAACAACCTAAACATTTTCGAGAAAATGCCTCCTATCACGCGATACTCAATCTTTATAGGAAAGATAGCTATAAACTGTAGTATGGGTGTGTCTAATTGCCCTTATACATAATGGCGGTAGAAATATTGCTACATCCATCACTTTATGAGTAGTCAAGAGGTTAGTGTTGGCGGTTGTGTAGAGGGGGCCAAGCCATCATGGCCCATCTCAGTCCTATAGAATAAGTCTTAGTCTGGTGTGATAAGGGATTGCGTGGTTGATTGGAAAACCAGATTGCTGATTTTTTACTTTGTCTTTTTTTTCAGAATTCGCATTTTTTTTTCAACACGAGAGCCTCTATACAAAATGACATTCCAACAGGATTTGTCAATTCCATACATAATCTTATATATAAAACTCTCGTGTCACAATGTTAGTTACCATACTCCTCCGAAAAGGCTTGACCAATTTTTATGAAATTTTATAGGCATATTCAGTAGGTCTGAGAATCGACCAACATCTATTTTTCATGACCCTACATGATAAAGGGAAACCCCACCCCTAACTTTTTTTTATTTTATATGGCAAAACAACGTTTGCTGGGTAAGGTAGTAATTATATGAAATTTTGCCAATAGCTTTTACCACGTTACGGCTGACGGAATGTCACTTGCCTCAAATTATAATGAATGTAGGACAGTCCAATTTGAAATAACTTGCCAAATTGCTTTGCAAATAGGGTCCCAGTTCTCTAGGGTTGAGGAATTTGTACGAAAGAGTCACCGCGGCTCTGGATCGCAATGGGCTCTAGGAGGAACGAACGAAAGATGGGTTTTAGTCAGTAAGACTCTGACTAAAACCCATCCGCTCCGCCCAGAGCTGAAAAAGTCATTTGAAAAAAAAAAATGTGATGTGTTGGCTCTTGACTCTAGTCTAGGTCACAGGTGACCGAGACAAAGTCGACGATAGAATGAGCTTACCTAGAAAAAGACCGTTCACTCTAACTTAAGTCATTTGATGATTTCCCATCCAGAAAAAGGGTGCAATATCAGATAGCCAATTCTACTCATTCTCAAGCAACTGTCGCATTCGCATCCCAGTCGCAATCTGTCTAAAAAGCCTTAATCTCCATACATATTGCGACCGGGATGTGAAAAAAACGTAGAATTGACCATTAGATTGTTTGGTACTGTTTGGTATTGGGCAATGAAATAACTATGCCTTTGCCCAGTATATCAACATTTCGGCACAAGTGTGCAAGTAGAAGTACCAATTAAATCTAGATCGAAGGCAGGTTAGCTAACTCATAAACCTATTAACCAGGATATAGGCTTTCTATATAATAGCACTTTACCCCAGACAGACTAACAATAACTCTGCCTACATAAAAAAATGAGGACAAGTTATCTACACACGTCACATGTTACCCCAGTTTTTGACATGTATTCATTAACTAAACGGTTTTAACAATTCATTCATGTTTTATTTTCATGAAATTAGATCATGCAAAACATGAATTTGTTGCGCGCCACAATTAAGCAAGAGGATAGCGGTATTCGGTACCACTAGCGCCATCTAGTATCGAGTAGCAGAACTAGTAAAGTCAAGAACCTTCGAGACTTTTCGATGCTAGAGCATTCGAGAATTCTCGAACCTTAATCAGACCGATATGTACGCGAACTTTCTACAATTGAAGGTTCTGGAACTACCCGGTGCCCTATATAAGGCTGGCATCATGTACCGACCGAGTCATCGAACCCGACAAGCATTGTATCAAAAATAAACTTTAAAAACAAAGACAAAGCTATGTCTCTGTGACAGATAAATGGACAGGCCGACATACAAACAGACAGACGGTTGTAGTTCTAGTACTAGGATTGGGTTTGTTGCAACACTTTGAATACGGAACTCTTTACACATTGACAAATTAACGATTATAAAGACGCGATTCCATATGTTACGAACAAAACAACACACAAACATTTATCAACGTCATAGTAGAAGATCTTTCCAAAATTCTTCAAAGGAAACAGTTAAATAAGAGTCCCTCTTTGATCGTTTGTTTTGGCGGCAAAACTTATTTTCGGTGACGTTTCACAGCCATCTTGGAGTGTGAATATTGGGATTGCGTATTTAAGTGATACCCCGACCAAAACCTTGCGATAGTGCGTTTTTCTTCGCTATTCAGAGACTATTAACTCATTAGTTATGAGAAATAATCTACATGTAAAAGCACATTATTAATGTTCGATGTCTTATCATCATATTCCACGTTCTAGTTTGTTTTTATGTGTTACTAGCTGTCCGCACAACTTCGTTTGTGTCACATTTTTCATGACTGCTCCGCTCCTATTGGTCTTAGCGTGATGATATATAGCCTACAGCCTTCCTCGATAAATGGGCTATCTAACACTGAAAGATTTTTTCAAATCGGACCAGTAGTTCCTGAGATTAGCGCGTTCAAACAAACAAACAAACAAACTCTTCAGCTTTATAATATTAGTATAGATAAGTAAATTTAAAATCTACTTTTAAAAATTACTAAAATTGTTGATTTTATGCATCTGTTGCTAAACGCAACGCCCTAATCTTTTGAGGATTACACTAATGGATAGATAATTTATAAATCTATATTTTACACGTTTTGTTTTATTTCAAAAGATCGCTTATCTTTTTTAATAAAAATAATTCAAAAAATTGTGTGAATTTTATATGCGCAGGATGCGGGCGGCAAAGAGGGAACGAATGCTCAAGGTTATTTGGTCAGGGAAACGCCCACAGTATATTCGAGTTCAGGCATTTTACAATTTCAGTTTGAGTACAGAATATTTTCTTCTAAATCTCAACAATAAAAGCAACAAGTAAAATAACCGCAACAGGTTATAAATTACATTTCAAGCCTGTTAAAAAAGATCTTTACTTATAAAACTTTAGATTACTATTACTTTTGAGTTATTTTCTTTTAAATCTCAATTAAGAAAGCAACAAGTAGAATAACCGCAATAGGTTATTTACATTTCAAGCGATAAGTAAAAAAAAGGTCTTTACTTACAAAACTTTAGATTACTATTACTTTTGACTTTTAAACGGTTTGTTGTCAAAAAAGATTCTAGATTACAAAAGAATCCTATCTTTTACTCGTATTCAAATCATCTGGAATAAATAAAATCCTTAAACAAGACTGCCTACATTATCTCTAATCTATATCTATACTAATATTATAAAGAGGAAAGATTTGTATTTTTGTATGTAACGAATAAACTTAACTACTGAATCAATTTCATAAATTCTTTCACCATTAGAAAGCTACATCCACCCTGAGTAACATAACTATATTTTATCCCCGTATTCCCACGGGAACAGGAACTACGCGAGTGAAACCGCGGGGCGCTGCTAGTAATATTATAAAGAGCTAAATAAAGTATGTGAGAATGTAGGAGGTAATCTCTATTTTTTTGAAATATTTTAAAATGTAATTAATATGTTTGTAAAATAAATAAATTGAATAATAATAACAGGATTATATTTTTTTATTATTATGTACTAGACACCATCATCAGTAGTACCTAAACGCTTTAACTAAAACGTACCTACCCATCACCTCACTTTCATCCCCAACCTGACCTTCCGGCCCCCATAAAAAGACACCACCATCTATATTTATCAACCGCAAGTCCGCTACTAATAGCCCCGGCCTTGCCTCACAACCTTGGTGACGTCATGTGTCCCACCCCTAGTTAACTAAAAGCTTAGCGCTAATGTAATGACGCTTGTTATGACCACCTCTAGCTAATGATGGGACATGATTGAAGGTTGGGACCTTGGGAAGGTTCTACCTGATATGTTTGGTGAGGTTGAGGCCCTTGAGTTCAGTGAAGTGGTGTCAAATTGATAGGGACGTGAGTTATATGTACTAAGAAATAAACCTGATGAGTTTGTTTGTTTGTTTGCTTCAACGCGCTAATCTCAGGAACTTTTGATCCGATTTGAATTCTTTCATTCTTAAATAGCCCATTTATCGAGGAAGGGCTTTGTATCATCACGCTAAGACTAATAGGAGCGGAGCACCGATGAATAATGTTTCAAAATCGGGCGGTTAGCTAAAAATACAAATCTTTCGTCTTAACAATGTTAATGTATAAGATTATTAAGACGAAAGATTTGTATGTTTGTGTATATGAGTGTATGATTGTAATTAATAAACTCATAAACTACTGTGTTGATTTCAAAAATTCTTTTACCATTAGAAAGCTACATTTACCCTGAGTAGCATAGGCTATATTTTATCCCCGTATTGCCACGGGAACGGGAACAACGCGGGTAAACTGCGGGGCGCTGCTAATTTTAAATAAGGGTTTAATTTGGCCGACATAGCGCTATAGGTACGTAATCAATCGTGTTTGATTTATTTATTTTTAGGAAAGGTTAGGTAAGTAGCCTACTTGATATTTAAATTTTTAGGGTTCCGTAGCCAAATAGCAAAAATGGAACCCTTATTTATTCGTCATGTCTGTCTGTCCGTCCGTATGTCACAGCCGTTTTACTCGGAGACTATTAAAGCTACATAAATTAAAATTGGTAGGTAGGTGCAACCTGTGCACTGTTATTCAATAGTGCTGTGATATTATGGAAAAAAAATAACTTTAGGGGTGGTATGTAACTGAGGGATGAAAATATAAATTACAACAAACATAATCGTGTGTGAAAGAGGTATCCAATGATATTGGAAAGCTCTTTCAAAAATGAAATAGACGTTTTAAAAAAGAGTTTTTTTTTTATTTTAGGCGTAAGTTTTTGAGATATGTATGTGCTTCCATATTCGTAAAATAATAGGATATCGCATGTCTGTTTATTGTATGCACTGCACCATTTTATATAACTGTGAAGAGGTATGCAGATTTGTACAAGTCAACCATGTTTTTGGGATAAACTTTAAGATTTATGATGTTTAGTTAAATATATTGAATATCCAAAGGACTTTGACCTTCAAAGATAAAGTAGTGACCTCCTCATCTTAAAATCAATCAAATCTAGTAAAGCATTTAACTATGAGCTGCTGTAAACTTGATCTACGAAGGCACACAAAGTAAATCCTTAACGGTATATAGCGTAACAAACACGCGTTATCGAAATAATGACAATTCACCACTACAAATAAAATAAAAAACATTTTTGCAAAAAAAAAATACAACCGACTTCTAAACAAAAACACTATTTAAAAAAAAAACTTTAATTTCGGAATTAGGTGTCAAAAACGAAGTAACAAACAAAAAAGTTTTTTTTGTAAATATTTTTTTTTTGTTAATCATTATTTCATTTTATTTTCGTAGCACCTAGATTAAATATACTATATAAACATTTTGGACTTTCAAAAATACGTAACAGTAATTTTTTAAACAGTCCGATCTGATACACTACCCCAGTAACCACCCTTAAATTCCATGGATTTCGCCATAGCTCGAGCGATCACGCACGGGTTTCCCGAACCCCATAGCTACAACCATGTGTGGAAAATCCCATCGGTTGAGGCAATCATTACTTACGGGACGATGGCGCCCCCTGCCGGATCGAAACTTTGGCGACACTGTGGAATTTGTGTTTGTGAGGGGACTTGTTGTAATGTTGGAGTTTTTTTTTATTTCAGCAGCTAATATACATGCATGTTTTTATATATAAATCTTCTTAGATTTGGAAAGTATTGGAGTTTCACAAGGAAATGTCAGTTAAGTACAATTATATCGTACTATTTTTAATTAGTTTGATTATTTTGTTAGTACAGTAGAACGCCGATTATCCGAACGCCGCCGCCGATTAACCGAATCGTCAATTATCCGAATCGGTCCTAAGCGCTATATAAAAAAAAATGAAAACTAAAAGTAGGTAATTTTATAATTTAGTAATTTCATTAGTAAGTAAATTATAAAAGTAATTTTATACATTTTTACCTAGTTGTTGTAGAACTGGTTTGTTAAACTTAATAAAATGTATTATATGTGTGACAGTTCGTTTTCCTTTACTACCAGTCTATGTACGATTATCCGAATTTTCTATTATCCGAATCGACACCGATTCCAATTAATTCAGATAATCGGCCTTCTATTGTATCTTTATTGAAATTACATCCTGTTATAAATATATAAATGGGGTAAAGAAACCTATATATATATTATGAGATGGGTTTATTCTTGACTCTAGACTTCTTCACAGGTGACAAAGTCGAGAATGGAATTAGCTTACCCAGAAGCCTGTTCACTCGTAACTGAAGAGATTAGGGTTGAATGCGTTCGGTAACACAGACGCAGGCAGAGAGATCCACCCCTTTGCTGCGCGCATTACAAAAGACGATTGGAAACGCTTGGTGTGAATAGGTGGAATAGCAACAAGGTAGGGATGGTAACCTACAGTGCGTCTAGATGTCCTATGGTAGAAGGTGGCGGTGGGATGAGGACGTGGAGTTCATGGGCACACTCGCCGAAGTACAATCTGTAGAAGACTGACAAGCAGGCGACTTTGCGGCGATGACCCAGGCTGTGAAGCTTGGCATTCCAGTTCCACACCAGTTTTTCGTCGCCGATTAGCCTTTTAGTTCTGCGTTCCACCGAGTCAATCGCGGCAAGTTAGAATTTAGCTAAGTTTCTCTATAATCATGGGTGAATAAACCCATGAACACTGCGATAATATCAAGAAGAACTAGCAAAACTAAAGCACCATATTTACCTACGTATAAATAGAGAAACTTCTCAAAGCCTCTTTATTTTGAAATCAAATCTAAATCTGTCTAAACTTACTGCACAACGGTTGCCAAGACCTTTGAACATCTTCGATAGTAGTTATTACCAAATGAAATCAATCAGCCAGTCAGGCTTTAAAAAAAAAACCAGGCTTCAGTCTTCAGCTTCCTGTAACCGGATCAAACATAGTATCAATATTTCACGTGGAACGACTGCCTAACCCCCCTCCTAGAGAGGAGGCCTGTGTCCCAGCAGTGGGAACAGTAAAAGGCTGATTATGTTATGTATGTTTATGACTGCCTAACTGATCTCCGTAACTCAGTAACTGGGTGAGAAAATAATTTTCCTGAGAATTTTTATATTTAGCCCTTTGGCATTTACACAAACGTGGTTTTCTCATGGAAAATAAACTATTCTCATGGAGAAACGAACTGTAATCGTTAGTAACATCTAAACAATTACGCCACAGAGCCATTTCCGACCTCCACACAAGATGGCGGCACAACAAAGCGTTTAAAAAGATTTACAGTGAGAATAACAATGAATATAAACAGTTGCCGAATGATTGGCAGCGGCCGCGGAGGCTGCTTTCCATCACCTTTTGTGACTTAAATTTATGTTCTTTTAAATGCGGATGACTGAGGATTTTTATTTTTTTGGTTAAGGTTACAAAATTAAATCCTGAAACTCTATGGTAACTGAAAAAGTTAAAACACGGATCATAAATATAATAGTAACAAGCTTATGCCCGCGACTTCGTATGCGTGGAGTTCCATACAAAATGTTAACCCCTATTTTATCCCCTTGGGGGTAGAATTGATCAAAATCCTTTCTTAGCGGATGCCTACGTCATAACATCTACCTGCATGCTAAATTTCAGCTCGATCCGTGTAGTGGTTTGGGCTGTGCGTTGATAGCTCACTATGTCAGTCAGTCAGTCCCCTTTGAGTTTTATATATTTAGAAGATTGTTATAGAACAACATATTCGATAAAGGAAAATGGGTAACGAATTCTGAATAAAAACTTGTAAGTATAAATTACTGCTTTAATGTAGTTTTTTAAAGCTTAAAGGCATTTTCTTTTGGGAATTCAGTAACCAACAAAGCCTTGAGAGTTTTTGTTATTTTGTTGGAATGTAGAACACAGTTTCCAATTGTTTAATATTGTATAGTTCGGTAAGAGCACCAAATGGTACTACACCAAATAAAACCTGCAATTTAAGATAGTTCACACAAACTTATCGTGTAAAATATCTGCAGAAACAAATCTATAGTAATATATAAAGCTGAAGACTTTGTTGACTTGAACGCGCTAATCTCAGGAACTACTCTACTCCGATTTGAAAAATTCTTTCAGTGTTAGATAGACCATTTATCACGCTAAGACCAATAGGAGCGGAGCAGTCACGATAAATGTGACCCAAACGAAGTTGCGTGGATCAGCTAGTTTACCATAATAAATTCAAATGGCGAAAGTTGAGATAATTTCTGAATCATGACGTAATTTGTACACCCCGCCGGGTGTACAAATGATTTGGACATTTTACACACTAGCTGAGTCGCCACTCAGCTAGTGTGTAAAATGTCCAAATCATTGTCTGAATCATGTCGATCAAAGTAAGAAAAAAGGTTTTGTGAGTATCCAGGTTTGGCAGCCATAAGTAAGTACCGGAAGTATGCAGGTGACAAATAGTTCCCGATTCATAGATATCCTGGTTTCACTCATCATTTGCATATATTATTATATTGGGGTCGACTCCCAGTCATGCCGGATTCAGCTGAATACCAGTATTTTACGTGAAGCGGCTGCCTACCAGACCTCCACAACCCATTAACTGGGGAACACGGTACTTCTTGGCAAGACTGGTGTCAGATTTTCTGGCTTCTGACAATCCGTAACGACTGCCAAAGATCTACAAATGACAGCCGGGACCAACGGCTTAACGTGCTTTCCGAGGCACGGAGAAGAATCCTGGTTTCACTATTTTTCATAATTTCTTTCAAGCTTCGATATTGGTTCCAAGCATTACCAATACGTCTATTAATTTCTTTTGTGTGTACCTAGTTCTCTCTTTCAGATCTAACCAAAAGAAAAAAAAATATCTATGTACAAAAGATTAAATATCTATTAGGTCACAGAACGATCGCATTACGCACGGTTCGGTCTTGACCGAATTCTTTTTATAGAGGACATTACAATCGTGCGCACGTTAAATGCGAAAAAATATGTGTTTATATATGTTTGTGCTGTAGAAAACACGAGTCTCTTGTAATTATTAAATTAAACGGTTTGTTGATTCCTAATTTATTATGCAGCTTGTTTTTATCACTTAGTTTTTTTGCTCTGGCAGGTTGGAACACATAGCTTTGCTTGCCACAATCTGTTAAAGAGCGTATACGCCGAACGGCATTTCATAGAAATTATCAAGTCACTATTTTGCGAAATGACTGAACTGATTTGAATGAAACACATACAAGCAGGATACATAAGTCTAAAACGTTAGTTGAAAACATTTGTACTCGTAATTAATAATACTAATTAGCATTATTTATAACGATTGTACACTGACAGCCCTAAATCTACCTCCTTTCGTTTAGTCCATCAAAAGGTTAGTCTGTAAGAGATTGCCTTGTGCGATAAGACCGCCCATTATACAATTGTTTTTAAAAATATTTTCTGTCATTATTACAAGGTGTATAATAATCTATACTTATAATAAATCTGTAGAGAGGTCAATTCTGTACAGGGAATATATTTTCAAAATAACTATCAGGGGGTGATTAGTGATCGATACTGGTGCCAAAAATGCAATCAGTAAAATTTTTGTCTGTCTGTCTGTCTGTCTGTATGTTCTTTATAGAAACAATAACTACTTGACCGATTTTAACGAAACTTGGTGCAATTATTCTTCATACTCCTGGGCAGGTTATAGTATACTTTTCATCACGCTACAATCAATAGGAGCAGAGCAGTGAAGGGAAATGTTGGGAAAACGGGAGAAGTTACTCCATTTTTTAATCTTCCGTCGCGTGTGTATCCTTAATGGTTAAAGTTACATAGAAATCATGTATGACGGAAATGCTCTACATAAAATTATCTAAAAAATACCCCACAACAGCATATGTCTATCTTTTATGGTTGACTCACAATAACACGTGTAACTCCCGATAGCTTAGCAGTTCGGAGCTTTCTGATTATATTTGTTTACTCTTACGTTTATAATACTCTCACTCATCCCTAATTTAAAAAAGTTAACATTATTACCTATTCAATAAAAAAAGAATCATAGAAATCGGTATAGAAACACCAAACTTATACATGAATACAATAATAAGCCACCGCGCCGTCGTGCTTTAATACTGAATCATGCTCTGTAAGATGTTATTGTGATTATTTTTGTGTAACTTTTGTTGCTATTTTATGAAATAGGTACTTATTAGTTATTTTGGTAATGTTTAATATTCGTTCAAATTACAAATTATTAATAGTTTCAATTTTATTTATTTTTAGGTGAAGTAGTAGTAGAAGTAGGAGCATAGATTTTTAGATACCGATAGGTTAGTTTTGGCTAATTTATGTTCTGTTTTTTTAGTATTAAGTAGGTAAACGCGTAGATACTTTTATTAATTAGTAGTTATTTTATTAATTAGTTATACGTAGTTATAGGTATTTATTTTTAAGTGAAGTAGGTATAGGTTATTATAATATAATTTTGCACAGGCATTTCAGCTTTACTTTCATTTCTTTTTTTGTTGTAAGTTGTACATATTTGACACACACATAGTGATCTATCAACGCACAGCCCAAACCACTGAACGGATCGGGCTGAAATTTGGCATGCAGGTAGATGTTATGACGTTGGCATCCGCTAAGAAAGGATTTTGATTAATTCTACCCCCAAGGGGATAAAATAGGGGATGAACGTTTGTATCGTTTGTAGAGTTTCAAAATCGGGGGTAAAGTAACTATTCCACGCGGACGAAGTCGCTGGCAGAAGCTAGTAATTAATAAATACCATAAATGAGTTGATTGTAGTGGAGAAAGTTTTCAAAAAAAGGATTTAGCGTTTAAGATTAACACCACACTTGCTGTATGCTCACAATTTCAAACTACATAAGTCCAAGCTATCTGGAACTGTTTTCATTCACTCGCAAAGCATTTCCGTGCGTCACCTACCCTCAAAATACCCACCTCTGTTTACCTGCACGTCTGCTCACCCACAAACCGTGACACTGCTGTTACAGTGAAACAAGGTTAATTGCGGAGTGAGCGACCGAATTAGACACAGACAGACAAACAGACCGCCTGCTGCAATGCTACGGAGATTGGGAAAAGTTGGGAAAACAGATTTAAAATATAAGCATAATCAGCCTTTTAATGTTCCCTCTGCTGGGACACAGGTCTCCTCGATCTACGAGAGGGAATGGGCTGTAATCCACCACGCGGGCCCAGTGCGGGTTGGTGAATGTCACATGTCTTCGAATTGTTGGTTCTAGGACATGCCGGTTTCCTCACGATGTTTTCCTTCACCGTTTTGAGAGCAGTGGTGATGAAATTAATTACACAAAGTAATGCGCCTGGCTCGGGGCTGTTATCACTCGGCCACCACTGCTCTCTGATTTAAAATGTTACAGGAAATTCGTAAGTTTTCTTGGTATATTATTCGAATGAGCAACTTTTGGAACTTAAGAAAATTTGTACCTACCCATTCGACTATAGATTACAAGAGTCTGATGAGCTTTGGAACGGTTCTCTTAAAAAATGTTTGCTTACGAGTACAGAGGATTTCCGACTTCTTTTAGGCATTTATCTTAGGAGGTAACATCCTCGTATCTTAGGCTAAGATACTAAAGATGATTAATCAACGGAAAATAATGCGTCCTTTAACATTTAATGAGAAAAAAAAATATAAAACAGAATTTACACCACGAAACATCTCTAGCCTAAAAATAAGCCAAAAAAATACTTTACTCGTTAAGGTAAAAATGCCAAATCACTTTTTTCACTGTTCCCTTTGTATGCTCAGGAGTCGCGCAGAATTGTCAAGTGCGTGGGAAGAGGTCATCGACCCCTATTAGCTCCCGATATAAAGCCAAGAGAGAAATGTGCTGAAAACTGTTGTTGCGAACTGAAAATAATTTATCCCGCCGAGAAAATGTATGATTTTAATTTTTAAGACTGGATGGTGAAGTTTTTATTTAGTTGTGGCAATTTGGGCTACTTTATTTTGTATTGAATTCATTTTTTATACTGAATTTTACTTTAAAATGATATGATACAGATGGAGCAAAAAGTGTTTAGAGGTGAATTTATAAGTTTGAAGTTTCGATGTGTTGGTAATGTGTCACCCCGTGCTCCGTAAAGCATGATACGCCATTGATCGTAAACCCTGGCCAGGAAGTGTTGATACAGATAATAGAGCTTAAATTTCTATTATCTGTATTTTTTTTTATGTTTAGTGTTAGTAGTATCGGAGACTTTATCTGGGGGAGATTTTTTTTTCTAGTTTGGCCCAGTAAGTGACCCCGTTTCGAGAAATTTGTTTATTTTCGATACGCGTCCGTGTTTGGGTTACAAAAGATTACAATATGTGTTGGTACAATTTCAACTGAATTGGCTCGATGAATTCAGGAAAATTGGCTGTGACAGACAGACAGACAGGCAACCAAATGTTCATAAGGGTTCCGTTTTTCCATGCATCAGAACCCTAAAAATGAACCAATTCGAGAAGACGAAATCAAAACTCTCAAAACGGTGAAGGAAAACATCGTGAGGAAACCGGCACGTCCTAGAACCAAAAATTCGAAGACATGAGACATTCACTAACAGAATTGGGCCCGCGTGGTGGATTACGGCCCATTCCCTCTCCTAGAGAGGAGGCCTGTGTCCCAGCAGTGGGAACATTAAAGGGTTGATTATGCTTTATGAGAAGACAACATTTTCGTTTATTGCTAATCGATATTCGATTCGTTTGCTAAAACATCAAAAACAATTTTAATAAAAACAAAAGCGCCAGATCGTTCAACCTCAAAGCCAAGCTCAAAGATATCGCAGACATAAACAGAAGACGAATCTCGAGACATTGTGATTTTTATTAGACATTGTTTATCAACATGGCGATGGTCTGCGGCCAGCCCCGCCCTGTTCGACCTGTCTCGTGATGGTGTCTTACGATTGTTCCGTTTTGTATTTGAAAAAGTTGAAAAAAAAACAAGTTTTATTGAAATTGAAATATATTTTAATAGGTAAAGTAAAACAGAAAAAAATTACATATTTGAATAGGGATGTTGCCTGAGTAAAGAATATATGATTATATTTAGTCCGTCAGTTAGATTATAGAAAAATATTTGACGCGTATTTTTTCCTTTATCAAATCTATAAAAATTGACGAAGATAAAAAGCATCAAAGATCAGGAGTGTGACGTCACGGCCCGGTAAAAATTATAGCGAGGAGTGACGTCACATGAGTTTTCAACGAACTGTATCGTCTTCATTTTTGTTTATGCGAAAAAAGAAAAAAATACGTCTCCAATATTTATTAGAAATCTATCTGACGGACTAATCAGATTTTTTTAGTCAACTACCCTATTATATTTTTTTATTTTCTACCATCCATTTTATTAGTACATTTTATTATGGAATGAGTGAAAAGCATGTACGCCGTATGGCATTTCATACAAATTTTCAAGTCGCTATTTTGGAAATTATTATTTATTTATTTATTTATTTATTAGGGACAACAAACAGTAGTATAAATTACAATAAACTCAAGACTTATTCAATAGGTATAGCATATACACTACTAACAACGTTATCCACAAATTACTATACTAAATAAGCTAGTTGTTGAAAGACAATATCGAATCAATTTACTCTTGTGTGATATACAGTTACATAATATAATATAATATGGCTGCTATAATCTGACTCCTGTAAGTACCATGCGACTCACGGAGTCCACATGTAAATCCTTAATGACTATAGTTGGAGTTTTAAGATATTATAGATTTCTTTTTTAAATAATGAATTGCTGAGAAACGTTATATCTACTGAACAAAATTGTTTATTATAAGTGTCGACCAAGCGACGCAACGGTGACCGAGCTCCTGAATTAGAACGACAGAAAGAGACGGCGAACAAGTGCTTTGAGCGAGAATCACGCCCATGAGCTGTACGAGGGACCAGGTAGCACAAACTATTTACCAGATTAGGACAGTCAAACTTGTTACGACATATGCTAAAAAGCGTCATCATCTCAAGAAGAATGCGTCTAGAGTGTAAAGTCAAAAGGCCGTATTTTTTAAGTAGAGACTGGTATGATAGTTTTTTACGGAAGCATCTATAGTGCATAGCGCGGAGATATTTTCTTTGAACTAACTCTATGATTTCAGAGTACTTTTTGTAGTATGGGTTCCAGATAGGCACTGCATATTCAAGCTGGGGGCGGATTATGGATCTGTATAAATGTAAATAGGTGGAAGGGCGTCGAAATTCTCTAGATGATCTCATGACAAACCCAAACATTTTGTAAGCTTTATTAACTATATTATCTATATGACCATCCAGATGGAGTTTAGAGTCCAATAGAACACCTAAATCACGTATGCATGTGACATTGCTTAACATAGTATTGCCAAGGCGATAGTTGTGTTTCACGACATTTATTTTTTTTGTAAACGTGATACTGTGACACTTAGACAAGCTGAGATAGAGTTTGTTGGCCGAGCAATATTCTGAAAAGCGGTCCAGGTCTTTTTGAAAATCGGCACAGTCTGATTGTGAAGTTATTTTTTTGAATATCTTTAAATCATCCGCGTAAAGCAAAAAATCGCAGTGTTGGAAACAGTTGTTAATGTCGTTGATAAATAGAATAAATAAAAGTGGCCCTAAGATCGATCCTTGTGGAACCCCTGACGTGACTGGGAAATAGTGCGATTCGTAACCATTGATCACAACTTTTTGAGTCCTGTTAGTAACATAAGATACAAACCAACGAAGCAAGTCACCTCTAATTCCGTTGAATGCAATTTTATTGAGTAACAGCTCGTGATCCACTTTGTCAAACGCTTTTTGAAAATCGGTGTATACTACATCAATTTGCTGCCTATTGTCTATGGTCTCAAAAAGTTGCGATGTGAAGATGAGAAGGTTGCTAATGCAGGATCTATCTTTTACAAATCCGTGTTGCTCTTTTAATATCACGCGACGCATGATGGGGTAGACTTCGTTATGTACAAGCTTTTCAAAAATTTTGGAGAGGATTGATAATAAGGAAATAGGACGATAAGTAGATACGTCGTTTTTAGACCCAACTTTGTGGACTGGGATTATATTTGCGCGTTTCCAGACCTCGGGGAATACGCCGTTAGAAATACATTTATTATATAAAATGCAAAGAGGAAAGCACAGTGTATTACATGTATTTTTTAAAAAGATCGAGGGAATGCCGTCGGGCCCAGGACCTTTGGATACGTCCACTGATTTTAATTCTTTTTGTATTTTGTGTTCAGAAAAATGTAGATTACAAAGAAGAATATCACTGTCTGGATTTGGGGGCGGCGGTTCCCATGCATTAGAATCGAACGTAGTCGGTTCATAAACTGACTGGAAAAACTTTGTGAATAGGTTGCAGGTGCTAATAGGATCGTTTGAGGAATGTTGTTCAAAATAAACTGTCGCAGGGATACTATTACTGGATTTACGCTTAGCGATGTAGGACCAAAATGCTTTAGGGTTAGAGGCCACGTTATTTTCTGTTGTTTCCAAGTATTTTTTATAGCAGACATCTGCCTCTTTTTTAAACTTTGCTCTATAAATTGAATATAATTCGTAGTCACTTATATTCCCGTATTTTTTCCATTTAACCCAAGCGCGAGTTTTGTTTCTATATATCTTGAGAAGAGATCTTGAGAACCAATGAGGGAACCTACAATTTTTAGGCTTGTACAATGGGGTATACAATTTAATGAATTGATATATTTTTTCATAAAACATTGAGACAGCTTCATTAGGTGGTAATTTCCCCAGTAAATTATCCCAATGCACAGCCTTTATTTCAGTATTAATCTTATCATAATCAGATTTGTAGTAGTTAAATTGGGTTGCTGTATTCCGTTTTAACATCACTGACAGTTTTCTAAATGGCAACTCTATGCAGAATGCAGGATGATGATTATCAATAGGCAAAAGAGATACATTAGGAGTGAGGGCTACTGCATGGGTATTGCAGAAAAATAGGTCTAAGATACGACGATTGCAGTTGATAGCACAATTGTATTGGTTCATATCCAATTGCGAGCAGACATTTAGTAGATGACGACTGACACACTTTTTGATAAATACAGAAGCAAGCGGCATAGTGATAAAATTTGTTGCAAACCTAACAAGACGGCCTTGTATACAAAAAGCATTTTCAGTATGGCACCACGTATATATAACCACTTACCAAAGTCTATATTAGAAACTCTATCCATCGATGAGTTTAAAAAGAAATTAAAGAAATTCTTGCTATCTAAATGTTATTATAGTATTCATGAATATTTGGCAGAGAGTGTAAGGACTTCCTAGTATTATTGTTGTAAATGTGACATGAGATTGATGCACTAATTAATTATCTTTTATTATTACTTTGACATTAATTTATAAATATATCTTGACATTCTAACTTAATACATGACATCTTAATCTTTAATTATTCTTATGACATTAATATTTGCTAATGACTCAATTATTTGCTGCGTTGGAAATGCCAAAATTGTTATTTATTAATCATTTGTTCTGGTGCATGTATTATTTTGTATAAAAATGTTGTGATACAGCAATAGCTGGTATTTGCATGCCTCAAGGCGTAATATGGTTGGACTGTACTCTTTGTTTTTAACAACTTTATGTAATTACCCATATTAGCAAATAAACGATTATGATTATGATTATGATTATGATTATGATTATGACATTAGAATAGTTGCTATAAGTGGAACACTTCATGTAGAATGTGGAGTTAATCCAATCTAGCTCAGGAAGGTTAAAATCCCCAGTCAACACAACGCACTCTATGGAGGAATTATCTGCGAGAGTTGCGAATGAGTTGATGAAATTAATATAAATATCTTCTTTAGTATTAGGAGGAATATAAGTGGCGCAAACAAGAAGGAATTTGTTATTGTTAGAGGGAATTTTAATAATAGTATGTTCCGGTAGACTTAACGGAGGCAGCAGTGTGAGACATGAGGGTTGCAGGTCTTTGGAAATGGCTATAAGTACACCCCCTCCGTCTTTTTTATTAGTCACAGAACGATTACGATCGCATCTGAAAACAAAATAACGTTGATCTATGAATTCATTCTCTGAAATATCAGGTGTCAGCCAGGTTTCAGTTAAAATAATAACGTCGTAGGCGTGAGACAAGATATTAAGATATAATGTGTTAAGTTTGGTCCTGATCCCTCGACAGTTTTGATAATATATGCATATATTGTTAGCCATTATCAAAATGTGAGATTACAATAGTATTTTTATAAATTATTGAAGTTAAAAGTTCTACGTTAAGTTTTAATAGTAAATGAGGAAATACTAATATCGAAAAAAAGATAAACAGCTGCGAAGCAAAGTCATACACACAAAAAGCATAAAACATACCAAATATGAAATAAAACATCATATAAGAAAGTAACAACATAGTTAAACTTGCAAATAACGTGATCGCCAGTGTCACTAGGATCTTATCAGCAAAAACAAATAATAAAAAAAAATTCAATACAAAATTATAATTAAATGATGTTTGACGTAGTTGCCTGTTGAGATATTGCAGGCTTTGAGTTAGGCTTAATCTTACATATTTCATCCTCCGAGTGTATGGCGAGAGTAGGAGAGTGTTCTGATTCTTTAACAAGGATAGTGGCGTTCCTGATCCAGATAAACTTGAACTTATTTGCTTTTGCTGCCTCGCGGCATTTTCGAAATAACAGTTTATTACGCAGTGTTAAGTGTTCGTTCATATAAATCTTGAATGGGGTACCTGGGAGGCCGATGCGGTCAGATGTCAATCCTTTAAAAAGCCGGTATGCTGTTAGAATATTATCACGCATTATGCGAGAAGTAAATTTGACTATAATATTCTTAGGTCGATTATTTTGTACGTGTGCGTGGGGGACACGGTGGATTGATATAATATCTTTTGATGTTATTGAGATATTGACTGCAGACCCAATTGTCTCTAATATGGAAATCAAGTTTTCACCTCGCTTTTCGGGGATATTCGCAATTTCGATATTACACTGCCTCGCTTGCTGTTCCAGTGTGTCGATTTTTCTTTCCAGCAAGTCAACCGTCGAGACTGCAGAACTACTCATCTTCAATTCCAGATCTTTCAGGCGTTTCGCGCAGTCTACATAGTTATTGGAATTAAAATCAACAGTTGATTTCAGTTCAGTCACATCTTGGGAAAGTTCGACTTGTTTTTTATTTAGATCCGATATATCACTCTTCATACTTGCGTATTCTATACGTAACTCCTGAATATCTTTTTGAATTTGAGCAGAAGTTGTCGACAATGTATTAAACTCTTCCCTCAGTCTGCTTATACCCGCCCTTACGTTTAGGAACTCGTCAGCCATACCTGTTTGCAGATCCAAAATAGACTTCTTTAACTCCGATGATAATGAGTTAATCGCCTGTGTTAATTCACAGTCCGGTTGCTTCCGCTTTCTTTGGGTGACGTTAATGCCAGGTTCGTTAGTCGCAGGTAGGTCAGGGTTCGATTTGCTTTTATTGTCCGGTGAACGAAGCATGGTATTGGAGTACGAAGTTACGCCTTGTGTGTTTACTGACCGAGATTGCTAATGCTACTACTTCAGTATTTCGCCGCGGTGACCTCACGTACGCTTGGCCGAGTGGCTAAGCCTGTCGCCTCCAACGCCGGTGTGTTCGCAGGTTCAAACCTCGCCCCATGCACACGACTTTTTCAATTTATATGATGCTGTCTCCAAAGAGTCGTTGAGACCACTGAACGACAGGGACACCACTCTACAGGTTCCAAGATGGCGCAGGCAATATATGGCACTTCACACAAGATAGTACGAGAGAGTCCGATAAAACAGCAAATATTAAAAATAACAATTAAAAATCAAATAACTCCAGTTAAAGCGCAAATCGACAACACGTCCGCCAACAGCTAGCAATTAACTGAGACTTATTAAACCGACTTATTAAACCGATTTTAATGAAACTTCACACATATAAGCAGGATACATAGGTCTAAAAAGTTAGTTAAAAAAAAACGATAAATAGTGTTACAATTAAAATAGAATACTAGATGCCTATGACACTCCACAATAACGTAGCTTGCTATTGGTGAAATAATTTTGAAATTTAGTTCAGTAGATCCAGAGATTACCCCTTACAACGTCACAAACTCACAACCTCACAAACGTTACCTCTTTATAATATTAGTATAGATTAGTTAAGATTGACATTTTTAATACATATTTATTACCCTGTTAAATTCTACATCGCTTTTAAAAATAGTTACAATACGGCTTATAGCACTTCGTAGCCAGGTTCCCCACTGCGTAGGCAGGGAAAACCCACCGCTAATGGCCCCCATCGATCCTCGTCTCTCGTCTAGCCAACGAAGATGGGTGTCTGGACCGGGGTACAAATATCCGGGCCTTTTCAATTTCCCTCGTGCGTTATTTTATGGGAAACTAGCAGCGCCCCGCGGTTGCACCCGCATAAGATTCGATCCCGTGGGAATGTCGGAGTAAAAATTATACTATATGTTAATCCTGGTTATAAACTACCTCTCTGCCAAATTTCATCCAAATCCGATCAGTAGCTTTTGCGTGAAAGAGTAACAAACATCCATCCTTACAAATTTTCGCGTTTATAATATTAGTAAGATTGAGTGTGGTGCCTGCAGAGACTATGAGGTGACGATGACTTAATAGGCTTAGTTATTGAAAACTTGGTTGAGACCTTTTCCGAAACAGAGTTTAGAGAGATAAGACACTTTTCTCACTTTCTATATAAAACTTAAAATTAATCTCTGTCTCTCTAGAGAGTCTAGACTCTCTCTCTCTGTGTCTTTAGAATCAGACTTACTTATTAATATGATGCAAATTAGAGGTGTTACAAGATCTTCTTATACTTGGGAAATAAGGTAATTTTTTTAACTGTGCATCGTATTAGCAATTATGTTGTTGATGTGGTTCAGCGAATCAGCAACGAGGTTTCGATGTGTGAGTTTGTTTGGATTTTTGGGTCACGATTCGCGCTTAGATCCCTTGAAGTAATGTTTCCATGTTTAATTTGCGTTCACTGTTTCGAACACATTCCGCAACCCTAGCAGTCACTAATACTATAAGCTGATTGTTTTGGTCACTCACCGGCGTGATGCAGTGCCGTTTCGAAGGGCGCCCGCTGGACTCGCTCCTTGTTCTCTGCCAACAAGATATAAATAGCACATTAGTGGGCTGCCAACAGCTGATCAACAGTACGATACTGGCGGATAAGGAATATTGAATTGTCGTTTGGATACGTTTTAATAACTTCTGTAAGAAGATTTCTGTAAGATGGTCCAGCCAAAGTGAAATTTCATCAGTGATTGTAATTCAGTACAAAATATGAGAAAAAAGGAAAAGTATTTAGCTACTGTCATAAAATTGTCATGCTTATGTCCGAATAATTGTAGACAGCACATTTTTTTTATTGTTGTTTTTTTTTTTAATAAACTTTTCCCCACACTAGTAATTTCTCTTGTATCGTGGGTCTACAAATATTACATACTATTAATTTTATTTAGATTATAATATATCTTTATTAGATTATAATTTCTTTATATATCTTTATTATGAACAAAACATAAGTTTGTATGGAACAAATCCCATCCAAATTTGATAGTTTATAATATATCCGTGTCTTATTAAGAAAAAAAATAGTTGACAATTTCACGCGATATTTTGCAATCTTACTGCATTTGTGTTTTTCCGGCGTCACGTACAAAATTATAAACATAGACTAAAATTTCTAAGGCACATAATTTGGATTACACATTTAGTAGGATTAAACAATCATGATATATCGAGGAGCTCGTGGCTAAAGAATAACAGCCGTACAGGTCGATCTTCAAGGTTAAGCAACGCTTGCCAAGGTTAGTCTATGGATGGGTGACCATTTAACATACCGAGTTTCCTCCGTTCCTCAGAAAGCACATAAAGCCGTTGGTCCTGGCTGTCATTTGTTATAGATCTTTGGCAGTCGTTACGGATTGTCAGAAGCCAGAAAATCTGACACCAGTCTTGCCAAAAAGTACCGAGTTCCCCAGTTATTGGGTTGTGGAAGTCTGGTAGGCAGCCGCTCCACGTTAAATACTGGTATTCAGCTGAATCCGGTATGACTGGAAGCCGACCCCAATATAGTTGGGAAAAGGCTATGCAAATGATGATGTTTCATCATCATTTGCATAGCCTCGTAATATATCTACCTCGCAATCGTAATGTATTGCTGAAAGTACCTAGTTTTGAAAGAATTTTCATCAGCCCATCGAATCAATTGACTGTTGTTTAATTTGTCAACGATTCATTCTTCCTTCCTTTAGATATTTAAAATGTTTAAAAGTCTGAAAATGATGATGTACAGCATTCGTTTTTACCAGTTGTGTCTCAAGCTTTGGGTTAACGGAGACAAAAAGTGGGTCACATTACGCAGACTGAGTAAAATAAACTGAGTTAATAAAGCTTAGCAAATCTGTTGTAGCTACAACAGATTTCCTTTTCAGAATTATATCATTATGTATACAGCTTCTTCTTCTTCTTTCTTTTCTTCTTTATAAAAATGTTGCTCCACACTAGGAATTTCTCCTGTATCGTGGGTGCATTTACAAACATATAATGTACTAGCAGCGCCCCACGGTTTTACCCGCGTAGTTCTCGTTCCCGTGGGAATATGGGGATACAATGTAGCCTATGTTACTCAGGGTGAATGTAGCTTTATAATGGTGAAAGAATTTTTGAAATCGGTCCAGTAGTTTTTGAGTTTATTCGTTACATACAAAAATACAAATCATTCCTGTTTAAAATATTAGTATAGATAATTCACATACACAAACAGCCAGCGGTAGTCTTTATGTTCAGCGGTGAGTGATGGTCTTATTTTAAGGTGGTGAGGAAACCAGCCACTCTCTTGAAATGAACTGTCAGTTATTACCATTAAGGGTATCACCAATGAGCCAACGTACTAAAGTGCATTTATATCAAAACAAAACTATAGATATATTGCCAATTGACGCACTGTAGGTTACCATCCCTACCTTGTTGCTATTCCACCAATTCGCACCAAGCGTTTTCAATCGTCTTTTATAATGCGGACAGCAAATGAGTCTGCCTGCGTCTGTATTTCCGAACGCATTCAACCCTAATCTCTTCAAAGTTAGAGTGAACAGGCTTCTTCTGGGTAAGCTCATTCCATCGTAGACTGCAAATCCATTAAAAAATAGATATAAATAAAATAATATCACAGGTGTTATCTATACTAATACTAATAATATTCTATAATATAGAGGAAAGATTTGATTGTTTGTTTGTATTGAATAGGCTCCGAAATTACTCAACCGATTTGAAAAAATCTTTCACTGTTGGGAAGCTACACTATCCCCGGTAACAGATAGTGATATTTTTAATCCCCATATTCCCACAGGAACAGGAACTAAGCGGGTGAAATTATCTACACAATAAACACAAAACCAATAAATAAAACAGCGAAACACAGAATAAAACAGAGTGAAAATAACAGAAGAACACAGATTTATTTCTATTTTAATTGCTAACTAACTTTTGCCCGCGACTTCGTACGCGCATATCTCGTTTATACCCATTCCTGTAGGAATTTTGGCATCTCCTCTCTTAGTTCTCCCCTACACTCCCCAAGAAACCCACATGCCAAATACCAGTTTTCTACGACCAGTAGTTTCGGCTGTGCGTTGTCTGTCAGTCAGTCGGTAGCGGAAGATTTGTATATATTGATTTTAAACACAATAACTATCCAAGTGGTGACAGATTTCTAGCCAATCGTCTATAAATCCAAAATAACCCAGTTTTACACCGAAAACTGTACGATTGCGAACGATTAATGCGAGTTCAAGAAACTCTCAAAAGTAATGTATTTATAAATGTTCGCTTTTTCTCGATGCTAAAGAATTTATTTTTAAAGTGTATAAATTGATTTAATTTTGATTGTAAGAGGTAAACACTGAATGTTTTAGTTTTGCTAATAATTAAAAGATAGATAGGGTTTGTTGACTTTGGCTGCCATTAAACTTCTATTCAGCATTTAATAAGTCTTTCAATTTCAGGTGCTAAGCTGTTGCCTAATCCAACCACTTATTGAGTGCCGGACATCAGGCACGCCAAGAAAAAGGTGAAATGATGAATTTGACTCTTAGGATCTAGACAGATGGACTGCCTTTCAACTGCACTCCGACTGCAAATTTGCTGTTGGAATGTAGTTAGCATGACTGCAATAAAACTGCAAACCCAGTCGTTGTGTTGTTCCAGCGACTGCAAGCTAGCTGCACGGTCGATGTGCAGTTGCAGCGACTGCAAGCTAGCTGCACGGTCGATGTGCAGTTGCAGCGACTGCAAGCTAGCTGCACGGTCGATGTGCAGTTGCAGCGACTGCAAGCTAGCTGCACGGTCGATGTGCAGTTGCAGCGACTGCAAGCTAGCTGCACGGTCGATGTGCAGTTGCAGCGACTGCAAGCTAGCTGCACGGTCGATGTGCAGTTCAAATGCAGTTGAACTAACTGCATTAGGACTGCTATTGATCTTCATTTCAAGAGCCCTATGTTAGTATTCAAAAAACATTGATAGCGTGTCAATGCCCTCTTAAACGATATCTCTCTCAATGGGCGGGTGAGTTAGGTCCATCCTAGCACGTCGTCTGCGTAGTGTTGCCATTTGCATTGCACTTCAAATGCAGTTGGTCCAACTGCATTTGAAGTGCACGTCGACCGTGCAGCTTGCAGTCAGCGTGCAATCGCTGTAACTACAGTAACAGTTATATTGCAGTCGTACTAACTGCATGCAAACTACAAATTTGGATTTGGAGTGCAGTTGAAAGGCAGTCCGTCTTTCGTCTGGCAGGACTGACCTGCAATGACAGAGGACTGACGTCTGTGAAAAAGGGTGAGAGTGACTTTATTATTTTTATGTACATATATTAACTGTAAATTAATGATGTTCAGAATTAAATTAGAATTGAATTTTGTTTTGTAAAGAATATAAATAATACTAATAAAATACATAGGTTTATAATATGCTAAAATAATAAACCAATAAATATGACATTGAGAAAGTGTCAAAACCTACTTTCATGCCAGATTTTCAGGCTACACTTACGTTGTGTTTGTAAATCAACTTCAAATTATTAATTCAGAAGTCGAGGGTTAACGCCAGTAAGAGCCGTGGTGACCGAGTGACGAGATAACGGCCCCGACTCACGCATTGTAGATCGCGGGTTCAAACCCAGCCAGATGCACTACTTTGTATAATTCATTTTCATCACCACTGCTCTCAAAACAGTGAAGGAAAACATCGTGAGGAAACCGGCATGTCCTAGAACCAAAAATTCGAAGACATGCGACATTCACCAACCCGCACTGGACCCGCGTGGTGGATTACGGCCAATTCCCTCTCCTAGAGAAGAGGCCTGTGTCCCAGCAGTGGGAACTTTAAAAGGCTGATTATGCTTATGTTATGATTATGGGTTAACGCCTTAGGCATTATGTTCTAGTCAACCAAGGGTAGCGAAGAGATAATATGAGTCACTGACATTATTTTCACTTAATCACCTAAATAATCTCCAAAGCTCAAACAGTAGCTTAATTATTAATTATGTAGGTACTAAAGAAGCCACACAATCTTTAATATTAATTGCTTAATATTGTGAAACAATAAATAATATTCAGTTAATTAGTTACATGTTTATATACTATTTAATATGTAGTTTTGTACAATGTTTTTGTTTGACACCTGATAATTATTGGTTAAAAGTCAACGGTCTGGCGAAGAAAATATCTATATACTTACGTACTCATTGAGTCATAGATATGTCGTATTTTTTATTGATATTTGAGCGTCAATTTTCTTCAAATTCAATGTTTATAAAACACAAAGATTTGAATCCTTCTGAAAACATGAAGAGGAATAGGAAATACTAGCGCTACGCCCGCGACTTCGTCCGCGCGGTTTTCATACAAACTTCCAGCCCTTTACCGGAAGAGTTTTCTCAAATCATTTCTTAGCTGACGTCTCCTTCTCGTAATATACCTTCGTGCCATATTTCATCCTTATCGTTTTTGAGATTTTAAGATTAATCATTGAGTGAATGAATGAACCTTTCGTTTTTATGGTACACTATCAGCGCCCCGCGGTTTTACCCGCGTAGTTCCCGTTCCCGTAGGAATATGGGGATAAAATATAGCCTATGCTACTTAGGGTGAATGTAGCTTTCAAATGGTGAAAGAATTTTTGAAATCGGCCCAGTAGTTTTGAGTTTATTTATTACTAGCAGCGCCTCGCGGTTTCACCCGCGTAGTTCCCGTTCCCGTGGGAATATGGGGATAAAATATAGCCTATAGCCTTCCTCGATAAATGGGCTATCTAACACTGAAAGATTTTTTCAAATCGGACCAGTAGTTCCTGAGATTAGCGCGTTCAAACAAACAAACAAACAAACTCTTCAGCTTTATAATATTAGTATAGATTTACTAAAAATACAAATCTTTCCTCTTTATAATATTAGTATAGATATCCTCAGGTGCCATGGCTGGTCATTCCCGGAACATTCTAGAACCCGTAACCTTTCGTCTATAATTAGGATATTTGTCACCGCGACGCATTAGTTCAGACGTCAAACAGTAGGTACTTAGATAAATAGGTTGGTACTATTTTCAAACGCGGTCTTTATCAATGACAGTTATTTAGGTTGCGAGCATTGTCATTGGGTTCAATGAACTGTTTAATGAAAATCCTCGTGTGCCAGGTTAGGTACAAGCTTATCATCATTCTGCATGTTGTGCTACTCTCGCGCCTCTTAGAGATGTCAGAAAAATAGACGTTGCCTGCCAAGATTCTGGAATTTGTTCTGATGAGTCAATGTGGCCCTGGAACGTAAAGGGCATTAGAGGAACACGAAATGCTTTTAGTCAGTAAGAGTCTGACACTCCCACTCCCTCAAAGCGGAAGAATAAGGTAGTTACTTAACTAAAAAAAATATAATTAGTCCGTCGGATAGATTTCCAAAAAATATTGAACACGTATTTTTTCTTTTTTCACGTAAACAAAAAATGAAGACGATATTACAGTGCGATGAAAACTCGTGTGACGTCACTACTCGCTACATTTTTTACCAAGCCGTGACGTCACACGCTCCCGCTCCTGATCTTTGATGCTTTGTATCTTCGTCAGTTTTTATAGATTTGATAAAGGAAAAAATACGTGTCCAATATTTTTCTATAATCTAACTGACGGACTAAACATAAACATATATTTTTACTCAGGAAACATCCCTGTTCATATGACGATATACCATCCTTAAAAAATATTAATTGTGTTATATTATTGTCCAAATATATATTTTATCGTGTCATTGTGTCACGCAGGCAAAACAGTCGCTCCATACAAAATATTGGTTTGCAGTTGTATCGGGTTAGATTGGGAGCCAACCCGAACATAGTTGGAAAGAGGCTAGGCAGATTGAGTAAGACTGTCCAACATTTTCATTTTTAACCAACTTCCAAAAAAGGAGGAGGTTCTCAAGTCGATTGTATTTTTTTTGTGTGTGTCCTCATAACTTTGTACTGGGTGGCTTTCTCTAGATCAGTTTTGAATTCGGGATACCAGAATGTTACTGGTAATGCTCTTTGTATTTTTAATAAGCTGGTGTCTACGGCTTCCGCTGAGTGAACTTTGAACTGGTTTCAGGAAAGCAAAATTATAAATGTGTAATTCTACTAACATTATAAATGTGAAAGTTAATCCCGTGGTTTCCAAATTCAGTAATTTCGGGTATTTGTGGCTCGTGCATCATTTCTTCTTTTTGATTTTGCTTTTTCATCGGCTCCTGAGGGTTTCAAACTCAAACTCAAAACTCAAAACGTTTATTTCAATTAGGCCATTAACGGCACTTTTGAACGTCATCAATAAAAATTATCATAAATTAAGTGACTCTAGCGTCCATTCGCAAAGGTAGATTCTTATGGAGAAGAACGGACAAGAAACTCCATAGTTACTCTTTTCAAATCAATGTTTTACAATATTTGGTAATACAATAAATACTTTATATATGTGAGGACGATGCACCAAGTATACAAGTTATAGAACAAAGTATTACCAGCAGAGGTAAACTTCTTAATAACTCATGCCCATGGTACTCACATATTTACAAACATTGAAATAATAAAAAGAAAAGAAAAAAAAAAAAGTACAAGACAAAAAATGTACCTATTCATAAATATAATTCACTCATAAATCAACCAGTTTGATTTTGTCTACACCCTTTATTGCCCTATGGAGCAAGACCAGCATGTTTCCAAGCATTCTTATCCTGAATGTAATCTTCTAATTTGTAATATGCTTGTTTACAAAGGGTGGTTTTAATAAAAGTTTTAAATTTTCTTTCATTTAATTCTAATATGTTACAAGGTATTTTGTTGTAACATTTAACACAGTACCCCATAAAAGATGTATGTACTTTAGCTAATCTATAAAATGGTTGGTCTAATTTGTCTTTATTTCTAGTATTAAAATTGTGTCTATCACTAATTTTACTAAAAAGAAGTCGATTTTTCCTTACATACATAATATTTTCATAAATGAATTGGCAAGGGACTGTCATAATATTGATCTTTTTAAAAATTTCTCTAAGAGAATCGCGGGGACGCAAATTATAAAGGGCCCTGACAGCTCTCTTTTGTAAAATAAATATGGATTCAATGTCAGCAGCCCGACCCCACAACAAAATACCGTATGACATAATGCTGTGAAAATAACTAAAGTAGACCAAACGTGCGGTTTCTACGTCTGTTAACTGTCTTTATTTTTTCTATTCCCATTTTAGTTATTTATTCTAGCCCCAAAAATACATCATCATGATTCGGGTATCCTAGTAGCTTTTGAGTTTTTAACGCTCGTACTAGCCCCGGAAATATATCTTCATGAATCTGGTATCCTGGTAGTTTGTGAGTCTTTACCACGTACGATTCCAGCCTTGAAAATACTTCGAAAAGTCTCCCGTTACTTGTGAATCTTGAACATTCACAATTCTAGCCCCGGAAATAATTTGAAAAGTTTCGGACTGGTTTGTTTTTATGTCCTTGACAATATTAGTAGTATATGGAGGGGGAGGCCTTTAGTAGGCAAGCGAAAGAGGGGCAAAACTAATTAACAGAGTCCCCGTTAGACATTTCAAATGGAAAATATTATAATTGTCGAATAAAGTAATCGGACTATGGGTTTGGCTAGTTAAAATGGATTAGTTACCAAAAACTATAAAAGGTTTATGGCTTCTGCCTAACCAATGTCTGTCATTTGGAGATCTTTGGCAGTCGTTATGGATTGTCAGAAGCCAGAAAATCTGACACCAGTCTTGCCAAGAAGTACCGTGTTTCCCAGTTAATGAGTTGTGGAGGTCTGGTAGGCAACCGCTCCGCGTAAAATACTGGTATTCAGCTGAATCGGGCTTGTCTGGGAGCCGGGAAAAATATAGTAGGGAAAAGGCTAGGCAGATGATGGAATAATAAATATCGAGGATATTTAATATAGCTTTTGAACCAACTTAGTACACAAACCTTATGTTTTAAAACCTTGTTATGTAAGATCATGGTCGCTTGCTAAAAAAAATTATGATAAGAACACAATAAAACTCGAGAAAGGAAACACTTAATTAGAAAACAATATTTTACGATTATTTGCAATGTTATCGTTATATTATAAACTTGTTATATATTGAACAGAAACCTTCACAAAGTATTCATTATTTTATTTTTGTTAATAAATCTAGCTGTTTCTACAGTTGTTAATAATTCGCTTATCTTTACTAATATTTAAAGCTGAAGAGTTTGTTTGTTTGCTTGAACGGGCTAATCTCAGGAACTACTGGTCCAATTTGAAAAACTCTTTCAATATTAGATAGTCCATTTATTGAGGAAGACTATAGGCTTCATATCATCACGCTAAGGCTCATAGGGGCGGAGCATTCATGAAAAATGTGACGCAGAAAAAGTTGTGCGGGTCAGCTAGTATATTATACATGTCACCGGGAAATTGCAAAACCCGTAAGATTGTAAAATATCACGTTCAATTATAAACTATTGATTTCTTAATAAGATAAGGATACATTGAAAACTATTCGCGTTGTAAGGATCGCCAGATAAAATGTTGCATTGCATATTGTAGCGATTTTATAAAATTGAACATTTTGAGATAAATACGTGTGAAACTGTACGTGTTAGTGTCAATATATTGCGAAACTTATGACTTCTTTCGCTCTAGGTGGCGCGGAAGGGAGTGTCAGATTCTTACCGGCCAAAACCCATCTGTGATTCTCCTAGTGCATTCCAGGGCCGACTAATCCTTTTGAACCAGTTCCGCAACCCTGGATTTTGCGAGTAGTAAATCATTACTTGATAATTGTTTCAAACACCTAACTATGCAGATTTTAATTACATCAACATTGAGCCTGCGAATCCACTTTTTTTTTTGGAATGGACCACTTGCAGTTTAGCACACTAAGGCTGGTTACTATTCAACCGGACAATCCTGTGGTGGCCTCAAATGAATTTAAGGCCCCCAGCCAGGGCTAAAACTACTAAAAACTAAATGACCGCTTCGCTAAGGGCATCCCCTGTGGGATACGGGCCTCGGCTTAACAGGGTCATTGAGAGGGGCAGCAAGGGACAGGCTGGGTCTAGTTATTATTATTTAAGGGATTTAACGCTAATGGCTCAGCGGCGCGGGCTGGCTCGTTAGGCAAAAGTCGGGGAGGGATGTTACGGGGGCGTCGCGATGGGCCTCGTCGGCGGGGCCGGCATACGGAATGCGGTCTGTTTCTGTTCTTTCGAATCGTACTGGCCTGAGAATCCACAACTGCATTATTGTATTTATGAGAAAGTATCAGTTAAGGTTTAGGTTGGTACAAATTGCTTAAAATGAATGCTTGAGAGCGACATCTTCGGATGATGTATAATACAGGGCTTGTTTTTACAAAATCAACTGGCACGATTTCTGGCATGGCATAATCAATATACGAGTAGGTATGTATCAAAAATCCAATGATGCACTTTTAGTTTTCATCAAAATCTGAGTTGAGACTTCTTTCAGTTTCAGTGCTAGATTTAAATTGTTTATAGAGTAAGCAACTAAGCAGTTGAATAAATGGAGATCCGCACACTACCAATTAGACAGCAGCTCGACAAATCAAAAAAGAAAAGAAAAGAAAGAAAGAATAAAATTTATTTAGCACATAATGTACATAAAACACGCATAGTACCTACATTTATTTCAAAAATGGCATGCATAACTTAGTGAGTGTCTCACGGCTGCACTAAATAGGTCCATTTCAGCGATATGTCAGACAGACTGATGCTGTCTGACGCTGGTTTTCTAATTAAACTTTTAAAGGACGTGTGGCGGTTGATTTGAATCAACAACAACAAAAAAGAAGTTTGATTTGAGAAACTCCTCTTTTTTGGAAGTCGGTTGAAAAGTCACATGGACCGCTATTAGGTTAATCTGACGTACAATAATTTGTCCGCTGGCTCAATGTATTGAAGCACAGAACATACATCCGACTAAACAGTCGATCAAGACTCAGTGTTGCATATAAAGTTACGTATATTTAGTAAGACTGTATGCGCACTCTCGTCCTGTTTGGTCTTCATGAAATTGTCACTACAACTCGACTAAACAGTTTGATAGATTTGTAAATTTTATGCATGCGGCTAGCCTAAGTAATGCTTATATTTGATCCGCAAAGTCCACTGAGTACCTATTACGATGTAACCAGAAAAAAATACCATTATTTCCACACCTCTTATCAGTGAGTTTATGATCGTTACTGTCGCTGTACGCAAAGTAATAACAGTCGCGGTATTTTGTCTGAGAACACTCGTAGGTACGCGTGTGTCATGCTTTATCAGGGGAGTTACTAACCTGACTGGGTCAGTATTTCAGAGGTCGCTTCCATTATCATATTCTAAGATTTTGAGTCTGTGTAATTTGGCATTATTTACTTCGGGTTGAATTGTGAACGTTACTTGTAGTTTTATACGTCTTTGGGTAATGGGTTTAACTACTGACAACCCTTTTCTGTTAGCTACCAAATACTTAGAAAGTAAGAATAGAACGATTTCTAATCTATACTAATATTATAAAGAGGTGATTTGTGAGTTTGTGACGTTGTAAGGGGTAATCTCTGGATCTACTGAGCCGATTTTCAAAATTATTTCACCAATATAAACGTTACTACGTTATTGCGGAGTGTCATAGGATATTTATTTTATCTCCGTATTGCCACGGGAACGGGAACAACTCAGGTGAATCCGCAAACGCTGCTAGTGTATGTAGATTCTGATACACAAATTGAATGATACACTAGAAATAAAGACTGGTTAACTACGACACGAACCTAAATCCTAGACACAACAATCTAGTTAACACAGTAACACTCGGACAAAACAAATACTTAGGTGAACGCCAGCTTTCAAATTAATTACAACTGCTACATCAACTCCTAAACCTTAAAGGATTATAGATGTGACGCAAAACAACGTTATCGGCAATGTTATCATTAATCCCGACTTCGCTAACAATTCGCAGCTTCAAGTACCAAATCATCCCAACATAAAGCTATCGTTAAACAAAACATAAATTAAAAACAATCCAGTTAATTAAGAAATGTTTGCGCCATAAAGTCAAATGTTTGTCCTGAGCGGCATCCGTTTAATCTTAGATTAATCCTGAGGCAAACACATCAACACCAATCAACTACAATTGTAATCTATCTACACTGCAGTCCACCACTACTTGCACCCAGCAAGGAACCAAAAATATCCAGCCAGAACTGGTCAAATCCAGATTCGTCCAATTCGATGTGGTTCAAGCAAGATTGTGTGCGCGAATTGCTTTTATATTTGATTGATTGATAAACAGATGATGATTGGTGATATCTGGTAATGATTAAATGTTATCAGAATGAATTGGTATTGTCTGCTTGTTATGGGAAGTGATATTATTGCTGATAGATCAATTTGTTGACGGCGAAAAGTGTAATAATGCTGTAGACATGCGTAAGATGCTGATTCGTACCAGATAGACATACAACAAAGTACATTTATTAGAAGAACTGGACATTCAAGCAATCAATATCAATCCAGTGAGCTTTGTACTGCATCAATTAAGATCTTTTAATTAGAGTGAATCATGTCCTAAGACAATATCGTCATCATTCACACAATACAATCGGTTGCTAGTTCTCAAAGGAAAACAAAGAAAAAATGTATAAATCTTTCCACTCTTTATACCCAGAAACTGAAACAAAAACTCATAAAGCAGATCGCTGTTGCGTAATAAGTGAATAACAATGCACAGATCCGTAAATGAATGATTGACAAGCAATACGAAGCCATAAGATGAAAACATTGTATTTGTAAAATAACTTAGCAGAGAGTTCTTGTGAGAATCAACATCTTAGCTAGTGTTCAAGTTCATCGCACTCATGAAAATTGTGTCTTATATTGACATCCTCATTGAGGCGCATTTTTGGCCTCAAGCAAGCCTTTCTACGTTCTTCTCTTATTACTAAGTTATCAGTGTTAGTTATATTATTATTTGTCATGTGCGAGTCCCAAATATTTTATTCGTTTTTCTCTCTATTGATCTACTAATAAGTGGTACTTAGAACTATGGTCTTTAGTTTGGACAACTAATTCATTGGGTTGCCGAGTGGTAACGGCCCCGACTTATGAATTGTAAGTCGGAGGTTCAAACCCAGCCAGGCGCGTTACTTTGTGTAATTTGTTTCATCTCCACTGCTCTCAAAACGGTGAAGGAAAACATCGTGACGAAACCAGCATGTCCTAGAACCAAAAATTCGAAGACATGTAACATTCACCAACCCGCACTGGGCCCGCGTGGTGGATTACGGCCTGTGTCCCAACAGTGGGAACGTTAAAAGGCAGATTATATCAGTGGTAATTGTGTTATCATTTATCATTTACATGTCCCAATATTTTTTTTGTTTCTTTTTCTTGGTCTACTAGAAAACTATAGTCTTGATTTTTTTAATGCAGTGATTGGCCTTTACAATTAGAAGTATTTCAAAATCATCCCGGAGTCTTTAGGTGGCAATAAGCTCATTTCTATCCCACGTGGTATTTACAATATTTCTGATGAAACCATCTACCAAACACCTCTGCCGACTCTGACTTCCTTCTCTGTGCTGCGTAATGGTAAACACAGGCTGTATAGTGACCCGAGTCGACGGCGCGTCGTGTTCCACGCGCGCCTCAAAGAGCCGTCAGCAAAGAAGACGGGGCCCCAATAGGGTCAGTGCCTGCTAAGGTTGCGGAATTTGTTCGAAAGAGTCACCGCATCCCTGGAACGCAAAGGGCACAAGAAGGATCACGGGTGAGTTTTAGTCAGTAAGAGTCTGACACTCCCTTCCGCTCCGCCCAGAGCGGGAGAAGTCATTTGAAGATTTCCCATCCAGAAAAAAAAAAGGTTGTATAGTGAAAAAAAATACAAGCTCGGTTATATCCGCATAATACCGGTGTTGAGAAAGATATCGTATCGTATCGTGAGGCGGTCGAGTGGCCACGTTATTAACTGATAAGTCTCCGGTCTATGCTGTGGCAATCACCTTGATACTGATCATCATTAACGCACTGTGATGGCTTTACTTCAGTCTATGTACTTACCTAAATTAAGAGATTTTCAATTAATGGAGTTTTATGTAAGAGCTACAACAGTCCGCTTTTATGGTTTAGTGGTTTTGGGCAGGAAGTAAAGTAATATTGGTTCTTAGTTGCAACTAGGAGGAGCTCGTGGCTAAATTATAACAGCCATACGGGTCGATCTTCGAGGTTAAGCAACGCTGGCCGAGGTCGGTCTGTGGATGGGTGACCATCTTCACATAACGAGACTTCTCCGTGCCTCGGAAAGCACGTTAAGCCGTTGGTCCCCCGGCTGTCATTTGGAGATCTTTGGCAGTCGTTACGGATTGTCAGAAGCCAGTAAATCTGACTCCAGTCATGCCTAGAAAGTACCATGTTACCCAGTTATTGTGTTGTGGAGGTCTGGTAGGCAGCCGCTCCACGTAAAATACTGGTATTCAGCTGAATCCGGCTTGTCTGGGAGCCGACCCCAATATAGTTGGGAATAGGCTAGGCAGATGATGAGTAGTAACTAGCAAATTGACAAAACGTCTAAAAACTGCAAACACTCATCTATTATACCCTTGTATACCATCCATACCCACCACGGCTCTGTTAATAATATTCTTGTTCCTACACAGTCTTTATAGAAAGATCAAAGATCCATTGAAAGTCGGTGCTGTGCTGACTACCAGCCCATGGCACAGCATAATGCTGAGTGGCATCATTGTAGCCACTGGAAGTACGTGCATCGGTCTAGTATCTGATCTTTCCTGTTTCTTTCTTTTGTTTTCAATTAAATTTTAATCATAATTTAAGTACTACCGTTAGGAAAATGTAGTTTAAGTTCATAATTTGTATGTATATCAGTTCTGTAACAGTTAATACTTCTTTCTTTCTCTCTTCTTCTTTCTCATCTTAACACACAGCTTGCCTTTCCACTTTTAAACGGTAAGATAACAAAACTAGAATGATAATTGCAAAGTTTAATTATTTTACAGACATAAGAGGTTCTTTAGAAGATTATTTGGTCACTTTTAAGCCTTCGAGAAAGTCACTTAGCCAATCTCTGGGTACCTACACAAATCTATCACCATTTCACCACACGACCTATGCATTATGTCAATCGGTGATTCAACTTTTTGTTTATAACATTTAGTGAAGGGTTACATAAACATTATTGTTTATTTGTCTAGAGTCGACGTTCGGGGCACTTTCAGATAGGCAAACGGTTTAACGACACGATTATTAGTAGGTATTATGTTATAATTGAGTCATGAGGTCAGTAGACTTTATTGTTTCGTCTTATCAAGCTTTTGGGAATACGTCTTTATTATGTGGAATTCATTTATCGGTCTTTAAACAACAGCTAAGGTATACTCCTCCTAACTTATTTCGCCCTTTTTGGTCATCTTTATTTTTTAGATTAGTTATTAGCCAGATGTACTCTTCCATCGCTTTCATCATACCTCGCCATCTGCAGGCCCGAAGAGCAATGAGCCTTGAGACTACCACTTTAGTTTGACGATTATTTGGGCTATGTCTGTACTCTGTAGCATTGGTTCTTCTACGGTATGATATCGCGGAAATCAATTTAGCTGTCTGTAACGCTCGAGCCTATAATTTTTTTTTGCAGCCATTTTTATGTCCAAAATATGATGGTATTTATGTAATAACACAATTTAGAAGACACTGAACAATACTTCACTATCTAGGTACGAGACCTCTGGTTCCTACATTGTTTTCTACCTTTATAACTTCTAGAATTAATAAACAAAAAGGGTTCCGTACAATAAACAAAAAAAAAACACGTTTCTTGTATGGGAGCCCCCGGTAATATTTAGTTTAATTTGTATTTTTGTCATGGTGTCAACAAAAATACATTGCATTCTGTGAACTGTCTACTTATTCTTCTTCTTGAGATTCAGATTCAAATTAAAATTGTGTGTAATGTGTAGAAATTGCATTCACACAAATATTCTGCAGTAGACGATTAACGAATTGTAAATGAGTTCGTTAAAAGCTCTTATGAAGAGAAAAATTGGTTAAATCACACTAAAAAACGTACTTAATCCCATACAATATTTTTAACTGCCACAGTTTATGCGCTTTTGACAGAATGTCGACTGTTGGGTCCACTAGTATTAAAATAAAAATGTTTCTTGGATTAAGCTAAGTCCCAAAAATCTGTGTTTATCAGGGTTCATTATATAAGCCATTTGCAAGCCAGGGTCCATTATAAAGATAAGAGATTTTTTCTGGATGGGAAATCATCAAATGACTTCTCCCGCTCTGGGTGGAGCGGAAGGGAGTGTCAGACTCTTACTGACTAAAACCCACACGTGATAATTTTTGTTCCCTTTACGTTTCAGGGCCGGGCGGTGACTCTTTCGAACAAATTCCGCAACCCTAGCAGGCACTGACCCTATGGGGGTCTTCGTTGCTGACAGCTCTTCGAGGCGCGCGTGGAACACTCGGCGCCGTCGACTCGGGCCTGGTTGCTATGGGACGGCGAGCCACCCATAGCTCGCCATCCGCAGGCCCGGACCTTGATAGCCTTCGATGTTACTATGCAGAAATAAAAAATGCATTGCAGTTTGCAAAATTGATGCCACTGAATAGCAAAAATACGACCAAACCTAACCGAGTTAGTAGTATTTTTACATAATTATGTATGTACATAGTAACTACAGGTATAAATATAGGTGTCCTGTCAATTCCTCAAGAAGACAACTCTAACATCTAAATATCGGGTTCAAAGACTGTTCAAAGACTGTTCGAATCCATTAACAAAGGAATCGCCAACAGAATGCGTATGAAACTGGGTCGTCTGTTGGCACCTTTACTAGACGATAACCGGCTGATACATGCTATTTTTATTCTTATTTCCGTAACAGCAAGAAAACAATCAATTATGACCTTTTTATCTCCATTCAGAAGAGGTAAAATAATTGTTCGTTTGTTTGTTGAACCGTTTGTTTGAAGAACTGAACCTAGATAAAATATACAGGTAAACTAAGCATCTAATGAGTAGAATTCCCTAAATAAATCTGTTTTTTTCTGGTGAGATTTTTGCTCAATCGTCTGCTGTATCATCGTCTATGAGATGTGGTTAAATATGAGACAAAGAATAAAAAAATCAATCGCTAACAACTACAAAAGCACCACTGGAAAGAAAGAAAAATGTTTATTTAGCGCTCGCAAAAGAGAAACAGAAACTAACAAAAGCTAATTTTTAATTTTACACTGTGTGCGGCCAAAATAGATCCCTATCTCAGCATATGCTGTGATATTTAAAAAAAAATATAACGGCGCTGGTGTTCTGATCGCTACGTTAATCCCAGAAATATAGACGGACTTTGGGGCTTCGGGAACGAAGCCGCTGAAAAAAAGGAGTCGTCCGCTAAAGAAGGTGTACTTTGGTATAGCCTATTGAATTTTCCTCAGTTTATGCCCATACGCTTGCTTATATAGTCAATGGGACAAAGTGCAGGTGCTTCAAAACCCTACGGAGATCAGGCAGATACAAAGTTGTTAGTCTACACGACAGTTCTACTATTTGCTAGAGCGATTAGGCGTCCGAAGCCAACCAACCCATGGTTGGGCATTTCAGTAGTATTATTTTTAAGTGGCCAAAATGCATCTCCCACCTGGAACAACTGATTTACTCCACTACAGTTCTTTATCATCCACATCCCAACTCTACTCACTGTTAGACATAAGCCTCTTTCCTTATGGCAAATCCCACGTTCCTGTTCCAACCTCATCGGTTCTATCTACGATGGCAACAACGTGGTCTACCCATTCCTTCAGGTATTCTTTTCCCGAACGAGGTTACTTGCAGTAGACATCCAGGTCATTTCTACAGACAGTCTAAAAAAAATCCGTTTGTCTCACAATATTTTCCACTGGCGTGCATCAGTTATAAGTATAACATTTCCTATTACACGACGAACCTGTTGATTATAACGTTATATTTTTATCCCAATCCTTGGAGCAGCGTGAAAACAATCAATTAACGGTCGTTTCAATAAGAAAACGTGGCGGCCATGACAGTGTGTGTCTATTTATATTACTCCCGTCCATATTGGAGGGTTCACGCGTGTTTATTTACTTGGGTGATATGTTTTGTGTCACCTGATTAAGCAAACCTAGCAATGTTTCTGGCAGATTCTCTATGGTTGTATGATTTAATAGTATTTTTTATGTATCGGAACCCTAAAAAGACTGTGTGCCAGCTCGCCATACCTCTCAACTAAACACTGAAACTCCTTTTTTTTCTGGATGGGAAAAAATCAAATGACTTCTCCCGCTCTGGGCGGAGTGGACGGGAATGTCAGACTCTTACTGACTAAAACCCAACCTTGAAGGAACACTCTACCAAATGTCCTTTGCGTTCCAGGGCCGTGGTGACCCTCTCAAACAAATTCCGTAACCCTAGCAGGCACTGACCCTATGGGGCCCCGTCTTCTTTGCTGACAGCTCTTTGAAGCGCGCGTGGAACACAACGCGCCGTCGACCCTGGCCTGGTTGCTATCGGACGGCGACCCATAGCTCGCCGTCCATAGGCCCGCAACCACTGAAGTTCCTGAAAGCCAAATCACTAATGGCGACTGCAATGAAGCCCGATGAGTCCCGGAGAAACAACTGTCTTGGATTCCGTAATTACTCAAAAAAGAACAGCGGAGGAATGAGGAAAAACTGAATGTGAGAATAAATGCGAGCTTTTCAAGCTAATAACCAGATAACAGTAAGATCATCATCTTTTTCTTCTTTTCTCATTTCCAAATATTTGTAATCAATACTCCTCACTTCACCTCACGTATTGTTTTCTTTTTTCACGTAAACATAAAATGTGTATAACAGTTTGTTGAAAACTCGCGTGACGTCACTACTTGCTACAATTTTTAGTAGCGGCGTGACGTCACCAGCTCCCGCTCTTGAAATTTGATGCGCTCTATCAATATTTTCTTTTTTTTAGAATTTGAAATGACAAAAAATACGGCTACTTCCCGTTATGTCACATTCCCGATTGGACAACATGTCAAAAGTTTTAAAAACAACTAAACGCTAGTGGCGTTTGGTCAAGATTTTGATCTTCATACATCCATTCTCGTTTTGTCACCCTTTTCTTAAACTAGTTCTTTGTACGGTACAGTCAACTCAAAAAGTTACCAAGTTCGTTTAGACGCTCTTTTTATCACCCGACTTTCCCAGAGGTTGGTATATTGCTTTCTTAGCATATGTAAAATCCTAAACTATATACGTTACATGCATAGGTATGTACCATGGCAATAGGTTTGATTGCCATGTGCAGCTTTAATATTATTTATTTTAACCGATAGTACTAATCTTACTAAGATTGAATCAGACTGCGAAAGTGCAAAAAATCCAAGTGATCAAGATTTGACAATACAACTACCAGGAGACTAGAAAAATGTCGAAGTATTTTCGGGGCTGGAATTGTAAGCGGCAAAGACCCACAAACTACCAGGATACCAGAATCATGAAGATATATTCCCGGGGCTAGAAGTTCGAATGTTAAAAACTCAAAAACTACCAGGGTACTTTACTTGTTTTTTTTCTTGGAGCTGAGATATTTTTTTAACATCAATCTATGACCCTTAGGAGTCGAGGAAAAGGCCAGAAAAAATAAGCCAAAAAGAAGAAATGACGCTCCAGCCTCAAATGCCCGAAATTACTGAATTGCGAAACTACGGGATTAACTTTCATAATATTATGTCCTCCTGAAGTGAGTTCTGAAGTTCACGCAGACGAAATCGCAAATGATAATCAAAACACTTTTGACGCGAGCGAAGCCGCGGGCGGAAGCTAGTAAATAGATAGAACATGAACGGAGGCATTTCTTTTTGCTCCTGATTGTACTTTCCAAACAAAAGGTTGACCAAACGGGAAAGAATATAGGCATTTTCAAATGTTGACGAATCGGGAATGAATGTATGAAGATCAAAATCTTGACCAAACGCCACTAGCGTTCAGTTGTTTTTAAAACTTTTGACATGTTGTCCAATCGGGAATGTGACATAACGGGAAGTAGCCAAAAATACGTGTCCAATATTTATTTTTAATCCAACGATCGGACTTAACAGAACTATCATTTTTATATGTAATAAAATACCCAATTGTCTAGAGCCTCAGTAGGACACAATTCTGATTAAACTATAAATTTGAATACCAGAACCACAAAAGGCGCATTCTCATGTACGCAAGATCCTGTCTCAGAGTAAATATTTGTATGATCTACTAATATGTGTTTCCGATTCCCAGTTTGTTTGTGTATGTTGGCACTTTGGCCAGGTAACCCTTACTAAGAAGCAATTATTTGTTTATTGAACGTATAAATCTTTCGTGGTGTGACGTCACTGTTAAACTATAAAGACTTGAGTTTGTGCTGGTTTACCTCGATTGTAGTTTTTAGGGTTCCGTGCCAGAAAGGTAACCAACAGAACCCTATTACTAAGACTCTGCTGTCCTTTTGTTTGTGTGTCTGTGGGCTATCTCATGAACTGTAAAAAAACCTATAAAACCTTACACCAAAGTTTAAAAAAAAGGACACAGCATAGATTTATTCACGACTAGCTTCTGCCAGCGACTTCGTCCGCGTGGAATAGTTACTTTACCCCCGATTTTAAAACTCTCAGCCCGATCGGTTTAAAATTGACAAAGTTTCATACAAACGTTCATCCCCTATTTTATCCCCTTGGGGGTAGAATTAATCAAAATCCTTTCTTAGCAGATGCCTACGTCATAACATCTACCTGCATGCCAAAATTCAGCCCGATCCGTTCAGTGGTTTGGGCTGTGCGTTGAAAGATTACTATGTGTGTGTGAAATATGTACATTTTTTAACCGACTTCTAAAAAAGGAGGAGGTTCTCAATTCGGATGTTTGTATTTTTTTTTTTATGTTTGTTCGCGCATAACTCCGTCGCTTGTCAACCGATTTGAAAAATTCTTTTTTTGTTGGAAAGGGTATACTTCCCAAATGGTCCCATGAAAAATCAAAAAAATATATCTACATTATCTACATTGACGACCTCTTAGTTTACTCTGCAAAGGAGCAGTACGTTTTTTCACACCAATGTGATTGGTTCGTTTAGGTGGGTGGAGGGGAGGGGATGTAGGTACCACTAAAAAGTGAAAAATAAAAAACTTTTTACAAAAAAATAAAACCGACTTTTACACAAAAAAATCAAAAAAGTGCAAAATAACTTTAATTTCGGAAGTCGGTGTTCAAAAAACGAAAAAGCAACCACAAACACCGAGTTCCGAAATTAAAGTTATTTTGCACTTTTTTGATTTTTTTGTGTAAAAGTCGGTTTTATTTTTTTGTAAAAAGTTTTTTGTTGTAAGTTATCTTACAACAAAAAAAGAAATGAAAGTAAAGCTGAAATGCCTGTGCAAAATTATATTATAATAACCTATACCTACTTCACTTAAAAATAAATACCGTATACATATAACTAATTAATAAAATAACTACTAATTAATAAAAGTATCTACGCTTTTACCTACTTAATACTAAAAAAACAGAACATAAATTAGCCAAAACTAACCTATCGGTATCTAAAAATCTATGCTCCTACTTCTACTACTACTTCACCTAAAAAGAAATAAAATTGAAACTATTAATAATTTGTAATTTGAACGAATATTTAAACGTTACCAAAATAACTAATAAGTACCTATTTTATAAAATAGCAACAAAAGTTACACAAAAATAATCACAATAACATCTTACAGCATGATTCAGTATTAAAGCGCGACGGCGCGATGGCTTATTATTGTATTCATGTATAAGTTTGGTGTTTCTATACCGATTTCTATGATTCTTTTTTTATTGAATATAATAATGTTAACTTTTTTAAATTACGGATGAGTGAGAGTATTATAAACGTAAGAGTATACAAATATAATCAGAAAGCTCCGAACTGCTAAGCTATCGGGAGTTACACGTGTTATTGTGAGTCAACCATAAAATATAGACATATGCTGTTTCGGGATATTTTTAGATAATTTTATGTAGAACATTTCCGTAATACATAATTTCTATGTAACTTTAACCATTAAGGCTACACACGCGACGGAAGCTTAAAAAATGGAGTAACTTCTCCCGTTTTCCCAACATTTTCCTTTACTGCTCTGCTCCTATTGATTGTAGCGTGATGAAAAGTATACTATAACCTGCCCAGGAGTATGAAGAATAATTGCACTAAGTTTCGTTAAAATCGGTCGAGTAGTTTTTGTTTCATAAAGAACATACAGACAGACAGACAGACAGACAGACAGACAGACAAAAATTTTACTGATTGCATTTTTGGCACCAGTATCGATCACTAATCACCCCCTGATAGTTATTTTGAAAATATATTCCTTGTACAGAATTGACCTCTCTACAGATTTATTATAAGTATAGATCTATGATTGTTTTGCCGATATAACAACAAATAATAAAGATAAAATAAATAATTAAAGGGTCACCCATATGCTTTGTGTTGCGGACTTTGTTCGAAAGATTCACCGCGGCCCTGGAACGCAAAGGGCACGAGAAGGATCACGGGTGGGTTTTAGTCAGTAAGAGTCTGACACTCCCTTTCGCTCCGCCCAGAGCGGGAGAAGTCATTTGATGACTTCCCATCCAGAAAAAAAGCGTCCCCCATATAAGAAGAGAAGAGACACGTTACATTATTTTGTATATGTTACGGAACCCTTCTTGTTTTTATTTATTTTTTCTACATAAAGCATAGTCTAGAAGCATAAAATTTGGAAGAACAGTCTCTTACCTTATAGCTTTGCCTTATCTATACAATAATATTATAAAGAGGTAACGTTTGTGAGTTTGTGACGTTGTAAGTGGTAATCTCTAGATCTACTGAACCGATTTTCAAAATTATTTCACGAATAGAAAGCTACGTTATTGTGGAATGTCATAGGCTATATGTATTTTATCCCCGTATTGCCACGGGAACGGGAACAACGCTGGTGAAAACGCGGGGCGCTACAAATTCGTCAATAAGGCAAAGTTCTAAATCCAGGGCTTCACCATAAAAAAACGACCAGTATGCAAATAGATCGCACAGCCTGTTAATTACTCACTAAATGACTAACCCATAAAAAGAGTTGACAAAAAAATAAACGACTGATCGACATTTTATTTGACCAAAGGGCTGGCTCGATTTTTGTCCAAATATTATATAGATGATGAATCTTTGACATTTCAGCCTGGATCGAATTAATATATTTATGTCATTCTCATTATGTGTCATATATGAGTAATATTTGCACTCAAATATAAACAACATGCTTTCAATGAATGTGTCCGGACGAAAGGGATCGATGACTGGACTATCTACAAACTATGAACTATACGTTGACAAAAGTCTAGTGTCAAAGTGATAAGTTGTTTTCGAGGTACGGAGTAGGAGACAAACAAAAACTTTTTTTGATGTAATTTAATCAGGATGTTTCGAATTTATTGTCAATTAATTATTTTTTTGAATTCGGATTATTTTATGCTTATTTTTCTTCTATGGTGATATTTTAATTTTAATCTATTAATGATATAGATTATCGAGTTTATGGGAACGCCGTCTGTTATTTAACATACTGTATATGTTTACACTACATGAAGAAAGAGTTTTACAATAAGAACAATTTTACCGTATACCTACTGGCCTTGAAGAAATACCATACCTAACGGATCGTCTCGCAATGAATTTAATTTTCCTGTAACTAATCCATCTTTACTATAATATTACAAAGCTGGAGAGTTTGTTTGTTTGTTTTCTTGAACGCACTAATTACAGGAACTACTGGTTCGAATTTTAAATCTTTTTGTGTTGGATATAGGGTTGCCAGGTCTTCAAAAACCGAAAAGCAGGACGAACCAGCCAGTTTGGCCGGATGTGTGGGCAAAAAGGCATTTTATACTCTTAGTATAACCGTACAAAGGTTTTTTTTATCATTGACCATAAAATCTAAACGTCAAACCTACAAACTGTCACTGTCAAATCCCAACCCATCAGGGAATGAACTCATTAGACCGAAAAAAAATCTAATGAAACAACAATAAAATTGAGTGAGCCAGTCTTCATTATTATTAATCATTCAAAATTCATTTCAATCATCGCAATATAGTAGGTATTAGTACGCACTACGTAAGAAGCGATACAAGGTGAGCGAAAAAATGCTCAAAATTAAAAAACCTATCAAATATCCGAACAGCCCGGACGCCGCCTAATTTGGTCGGACACTCGACCAAAAAACCTGACTGTGTCCGGCTTTATCCGGACGCCTGGCAACGCTAGTTGGATAGCCCATTTATCGAGGGACGCTATAGGCTATTTACATTCTGCTATGATCAACCACCGTGCCACGGAAAGCACGTTAAGCCGTTGGTCCCGGCTGTCACTTGTACATCTTTGGCAGTCGTTACGGATTGTCAGAAGCCAGAAAATCTGACACCAGTCTTGCCAAGAAGTACCGTGTTCCCCAGTTATTGGGTTGTGGAGGTCTGGTAGGCAGCCGCTCCACGTTAAATACTGGTATTCAGCTGAATCCGGAATGACTGGAAGCCGAGCCCGATATAGTTGGGAAAAGGCTAGGCAGATGATGATGATCAACAGGAGCGGAGCATCAATGAATAATGTTGCAAAAACGGGGTTACTTTTTTGTCTCACTTACATATGTGACGCAAACAAAATCGCGCGGGTCAGCTACTTATAAAATAAATAACAACAAGGAAATACAGATAGGAAAGGGGTCTCCATTTTGTAATGGATATTTTGTGTTTAATTACTAGCAGCGCCCCACGGTTTCATCCGCCTAGTTCCCGTTCCCATGGGAATACGGGGATAAAATATAACCTATGTTACTCGCTGGTAAAGTAGCTTTCCATTGGTGAAAAAATATTAGAGCTGTCGAATAGTTTCAGAGCTTATTTGGCACAAATAAACAAACAAAATTTCTTCTTTATAGTATTAATATAAATCGGTATTTCAGAAGAAGCCATAACCGTGTGCGAATCACCAACCGAATAACTGAAAATATCACGGTTTTTCTATTATATATTTCAACTATTTACTTATACCGTTTCATAATAAACAACTCGTTGCAACAATAGCTAAAGTTGGTCACACTTTGTGTACGCAAACTATATAATTGATTGAGTTTTCCCGCTCTGTGCGGAGCGGGAGGGAGTGTCATTGGATGTCATGGTTGACCTGGGCCTGGTTGCTATCGGACGGTGAGCCACCCATAGCTCGCCGTCCGATAGCAACCATGCCGGGAATCGCCCTGCATGTCGCGACGACCGGGGCGTCTTCTTTTGTTGCGGCAGCTGGAGCATGAGGCTTCCGTCCCCCGCACGCGGTCTACCTCCTCCTTCGCTAGCATTACTGCTTCGCAGAATTAGGTGACCGCTTCCCATGCCTCCTCATTCCGGACCATGGCTTGAACCAAGACCGGACGACAGAGGTGGCCGCCGCTGATCGCCTCGACGAAGACACGGCGTTGCTCCGCCCAAGCAGGGCAGACCTCCACCGTATGCTCTACCGTGTCCTCCGGGCGATCCACACAGTGATGACACCCGGACGTGTCCTCCCGCTGTATCTGACACAGGTACCTCCCGAAACAACCGTGTCCGGTGAGCATCTGCGTCAGGCGGAAGGTGAGGATGTGACTTATCTAGCTAGGAGCTAGTTTTTTTAATCATAAGGTGGCGCATTTTTTTTTAAATTTCTCTTTATAATTACATTTTTATTTTTCCTTTTACTACATTTTGAATATGTGTATGTCAAGACAAGCATACAAAGTAATAATTTATTTAATCAATAATTAAGACCTACATCCTTTTGTTTTGCAATGTATGATTTATTGAACGTTTTATCAACAATATTTATAAACTCTTTAATACTTCCTACAGAATATCTTTCTCGCTATCACAAAAGCACGCTTTTAATTACAAAAGAACTTCCTTAAAAACAAGTATCGGGTTGACATAACCTGGTCGTAATTTTAACCAAACATATTCTGAGATTAGCAACGTTTTTTGCTATGACTACTACAAGTACCTTTTCTTATGGATGTGAAATCATCAAATGAATTCTCCCACTCTGGGTGGAACGGATGGGAGTGTCAGACTCTTACTGGCTAAAACCTACCCTTATTCCTCCTAGTGCCCTTTGCGTTCCAGGACCGCGGTAACTCTTTCGAACTGATTATTACACCGTAGGCCTACATAATTTTATCAGCCACAAATTATCATTCATCAGAAACAAATACGAATGATCATAGTCGCCTGATGCTAACGTGCCAAAGGTTACTATTACTTGGAAGTCTGCCCACCCCACCAGGAAAAAAACAGAGCGCGCGAATAATAAACAACAAACAATGACATAATAAAATAATAATGAAAGAACTTAATAAAAATACTTTTTCGAACTGATTACACGGTTGCGATAATAACTGTCACATTTTTATTTATTATTATAGTTCATTAGTTACTTAACATGTTATTATTAAATAATAATACTGCGTCTCTGGAACGTTTTGTAAGTGTAGAAATAACTCTATTATGAAAATATCCAAAAGTACCTACACACTATAATATTGGCTCGCAAACGTATTCGAGAATAAAACAAAATACACTAGAACGTTCTCGAAAACGATTGCAATTAAAATTACTAAAAACATTACATAAATTGGTGTAGTCCATACACACATACAGTGCCTGCTAAAACTAGTTAATTCGATATTTTTTTTCAAAAAAAAATATGGCAAATTAGTCAAAATAATTATAAGTCAAGATATACAGAAAATATTGACCTTTATACCTATTAAGACAGAAGGCTATTACACTAAAAGATTGGCAAGGGAGTGTCCCTTGGGCTCCTTAATCAATTTATTAATCCATGACGTCATACTTCTACAGCCATTTTCAAGACGTTATGATCTACGAAAATCTTAACTAAATCAGATAAAAACGCTAGTAGAACTTAAGAATATTATAAATATCGTATTTATTATTTTGGGGGTTCGATATATTTGGGATGGAAAATTTTATATTCGGAAAAAATCGTACAGTTTGACGCGTATCTCTGATGCGACTACTATAAAGTCAAAATTCTATTCTTTTTTAAATATTAACTCGTCAAAACCAAAAAAAAAAATATGAAAAATCAAAACTCACCTCCGTTCTCCTCCATGTTTAAAAACAATCCACTAACACTAAAAAAAAGTTCCTAAAACTAATATCACACGAAGAAAAAAATCGTTTATCGACAAAATCACCCTCTAATCACCACTTATAGTCAGTCTGTCTTAATCACCACTTTTTAGTATAATCACCAGTTTTTGAATTTATCCCATTTGTTTGAGGAGTTGTCTAGTTTTTTAGTACTGGATTTTTAATTTGACTCGAGTGCGGTAGTTCGGCGGCATTTGTTGGCGTGCGACTGTACTCGGCTGCGTTCAGGGCGGTACTAACGCGTAACGTTTCAAACTGTTCAGCACTGAAAGGCCACACTATTGTTTCAAGTTCAGAGCACGGTCAGCGGTGAAACAATGTAATTGATGCGCTTTTGTGGAGTTCTTATTCGTTGAGAATGTTTACGTAATGTTTTCTGACTGTTATTGGAAGTAAGATATTTTTCTGCTTTTTTAATTTTGTGTAAATTTCGTTCCAACAAGGAATACCTTGCCTTCCTACATAATTGACTTTGGTACATACTAACTATAAATTAATGTTAAGGCAAACTTTAAATATATATATATATATATTAATTCCTTATCATTTGGCAGTCCCTGAAAGTTGGATCGAGCTACAGAAATTGACGTATATTAAATTTTCTAATCAGATCCAAGGCTATAATAATAAAACCGTTTGAACTAAATCTTGTCGCTTTCAGAAACCGTAAAAATCATTATAGAGATTATGACGATAAGCGAATGATTTTACAGTCTATAAAAAAAAAAAAAAATATACAACCGACTTCTAAACGAAAAAACCAAAAAGTACAAAATAACTTTAATTTCAAAACTCGGTGTTTTTGGTTGCTTTTTCGTTTTTGAACACCGACTTCCGAAATAAAAGTTGTTTTGTACTTTTTGGTTTTTTTGTGCAGAAGTCGATTGTATTTTTTTGTAAAAAGTTTTTTTCCCTCCTATTTGTACTTTACCAGTTTCTTGGAACAAGCTTCCGGATGGGTTATAGTCAGTAATAGTCTGGCATTTCCTTCCACATAACCTCAAGCAGAACAAGAAATTTGATGATCTCCCATCAATAAAAAAGGTAATTCTACAGGAGTTTTTGTAGCGGTTATCGAGAGACTCATGCTTTATATTGAAATCTTTCCAGACATCTCAAAGCAACAAGTTAGGAAGGTCAACTGAGGGTAATAAGTTAAGTATTAACTCACGACGTTACAGTTTGGCATCCAGCCAGCACTTCAGACAGTTCAAAGCAGTTTCTGCCTTCTTTCTTCTCGGCGTTCTTTATTGGTTGTTATCGTTGCAACAGGTGGAAGAAGTTTCCATTTGAGGCGAAGCTGCAAAAAACCGTAGTTCTTTGAAGCAGTAGGACACATGTATCATTATTTTTTAAATTACAAGTAATTTAGCTCAACATAACATCATGCATTTTAAGTGGTAGACAGCTTTATATCTGACTAGCTTCTGCCCGCGACTTCGTCCGCGTGGAATAGTTACTACCCCCTGATTTTGAAACAATCTTCATTGGTGCTCCGTTCATATTGCTTATTATGTACTTAACGCGATGATATATAGCCTATAACCGTCCTCGATAAATGGGCTATCTAAAACAGAAATAATTTTTCAAATCGGACCAGTAGTTCTTAAGCTACTTAGCTAGCGCGTTCAAGTAAACAAAATCTTCAGCCTTATGCAGGGTTATTTGTAAAACACCAACAACCTCTTAAGAGGTCATTGTACTCATCATTATGAACAACTTTTACTATGGGACCAAACTAGAAATCGCAAAAAAAAAGTCAGCTATTCCCTACATTTTGATCAGTTATACGAACATCGCGTCCCCATCTATAAAAAAGTGTAGGCAGAACGACGTTTGTAGGCGGAAGGTGAGGACGCCGTGGCTCCTCAAAGAGGGGACTTACGCGATGGGCACTAAGAGGAACACGGGTGGGTTTTAGTCAGTAAGAGTCTGACACTCCCTTCCGCTCCGCCCAGAGCGGGAGAAGTCATTTGAAGATTTCCCATCCAGAAAAAAAAGGCTCCTAATGTCTTGAAACTTGACATCAATACATCTGCAGATATAAGAGCACTGCTGCACAGATACTCTTCGTGGCAGCCCTTCATCATCATCACCATCACCAGCCCGACTTTATCCACTAAATACGCGTCTCTTTTCTTAGAAAAGATCACTCAGAGGATTGCTAAGAGAAATGATGAGATCAAAGTTGTCTTAGCTCGCCTTTGTACATGAACTAATTAATAACTATTCACTATTTGATGTTTGATGTGCAATAACGACTTAGTACTATGTTAGTCGCCTTAAAATACGACACAAAAAACACAAATCTAATTAACTTCAAACCATGATATCTATAACCGCTATCTTTCGTCATAAACCTCAGTACAATGTTCTATATCGGTGTAACACGTCCAAAGCCAAGGCCATAGGCCCGGGCCTGGCAGGGGGTGTAGTGCGGGGCGGGAAGAATCAACAGTCATAGCTGTGTCATCTGACCTCACCACCCCTTGGGGTTGCCATGTGAAGCAGTTACCCTTGAATCAGGGTAGGATAAAAATATTTAAAATATTTTTGGTTTGGTCAGGTTGAAGCTATCAAAATCGATGCAGGTTACTCTGAAAACGGATATTACGATAAAACCCCTTCTAAAGATAAATACCTTCATTAACTCACTTTGTTTTAAATTAATGAAAGCTAAAAATCCATTTCGTATTGTATATATCAATAGGTTATCATAGATTAGCAGCTAAAAAACCACAACACAACTACCTAGAAGCTTATTCTAGTTCTAACAATCCTAATATTACAAATTCGAATGTGTGTTTGTTTGTTACGCTTTAAAAATTCTTTCACCCAAGGAAAACTACATTATCAAAGAGTAATATAGGCTATATTTTAACCGCGTATTTTCACGAGAACGGGAACTTTAAATTTTATTTAAAAATATATACATGCACAAAACGTTTTGGAAACACTTTCATTGTGCGCACAACTAAGGAGTGGAATTCCCTGCCAGAGTCTGTTTCCTGATAACTACAACCTGAGACTCTTTAAGTCAAGAGTGAATAGGTTACTTCTAGACAAGCGTGCTTCATCTTCGACCACATCATCGCTTACCATCAGGTGAGATAGTAGTCAAACTCGAGCCATTAAATAGTAACATACTTCAGTAATTAATTTATCAATTTATCACGGAAGACAAGAGTAAAGGTACAAATTACACCTTAATAAGGCTGTTTTGTGCACAAGTACTGGTCACCCCACCCCATGAGCACCGAGCCTCTGTTTGTCCAGCTCGTTTGGGGGACTCGGGCACCTACATCCACCACCACGCCATTTTTATTACAACCAGCGACCTTCCCGGAATATCTTCCTAACTAGGTCTAGGTTTATTAGTTAGCAATAAGGTCAGATAGAAGGCCTAGAATAGTTCTGATTATGGAATAAGCTATTATAGATGCGGGGAGAAACCTCTAAACTTTTCGTATTTACTCGCAAAACTTTTGGTATACACAAACTTAATACTATTTTTCAGTAAATCAGCAATACCTAAATGTATATGTCAGCAGACATAAATACATTTATTGCTGAATAATAATTTATGAAAATACTAGTTACTACCCGCAGCTTCGCCCGCGTGAATGTTGGAAACTATCCCAAGGGAACATAATCCCGGGATAAAAAGTATCCTATGTTACTTCTAGTACCTCCCAGAATATGTGTACAAAGTTTCATGATGATTCGTCAAGTAGTTTTTGCGTGAAAGCGTAACAAACATCCACGCTTTCACATTTAAAATATTAGTAAGTATTAATATGAATGTAATCACATCTACAAATACATGTACGTAAATATAGACTGCCTAGCCAACTTGGCTGCATCAAGTAATATTAGTTTCCGTAAAGTTTAACTTCAGTAACGGTTAGATCATTTTACACTACACAATTTGCTATATTTATAAATGTATTTTCCTTACTATTTAGTTAACCTCCACGGAAAAATCTTTGCTTATTTACTCGTCATCCTATACATGACATCACATAATTATTGGAATATCAGCATTAAGATTGACAAATAAGTGAATTTGGATTCAATCGGTATAATATTCTTCCGCTCTAAACATAGTAATCTGTTTGTTAGTTTTCCATACAAAACATGAAGACGGATGAACACACATACTTTGTTTACTTATGTAGTTTGCACAATACTTAGTGGTTACATTTTTGTACAATCACGATTTTTTATTTATTGATTCGTAAAACAGTAGGTTCCTGTATAATGTTTCATTTTTAGGTTCAATATGAAGAGAGAGAATGGTAACCAACGGGATCCTATTACCAAGCCTCCATTGTCCATCCGTTCGTTCGTTCGTCTGTCTGTCTGTCAGCGGGCTATATCTCATGAACATAAGTAGTTAGGCGGTTAAAACGCAGGGTAGGTCCCGGTCTCAGTAGGCGCGGGCCTGCGGACGGTGAGCTATGGGTGGCTCGCCGTCCGATAGCAACCAGGCCCGGGTCGACGGCGTCTCGTGGTCCACGCGCGTCTCGAAGAGCTGTCAGCAAAGAAGACGGGGCCTCATAGGGTCAATCTAGTCATCATTCAGTCAGATTTATGATAGATGAGAAAGAGATTGTGGTCTTAAATATTTCCATGATTTAAATTATGCGTTATGTCAATAAATTATTTAGTTTCTCATAGAAATTGAAACGTATAATATGTATTTTGCATAACTTTAAGAAAAACGCTGAAAACATCTGGCAAAGGTATGTAATGTCATGATCACGGAATTTGTTCGAAAGAGTCACCGCGGCCCTGGAACGTAAATGGCGCAAGAAGAATCACGGGTGAGTTTTAGTCAGTAAGAGTCTGACACTCCCTCTCGCTCCGCCCAGAGCGGGAGAAGACATTTGATGATTTCCCATCCAGGAAAAAAGGGGGACTTTCTGACAAACAAACTGACTGACAAACAGACTGTCTGACAATCAAACTGTCTGACAAACAAACTGTCTGACAAACAAACTATCTGACAAACAGACTGTCTGACAAACAAACTATCTGACAAACAGACTGTCTGACAAACAAACTATCTGACAAACAGACTGTCTGACAAACAAACTATCTGACAAACAGACTGTCTGACAAACAAACTATCTGACAAACAGATTGTCTGACAAACAAACTGTCTTTCAAACAAACTGTCTGACAAACAAACTGTTGACAAACAGACTGTCTGATTGAATTTCGTATTCTCGTAATGAACGTTGCTTTTTCTTGATAACTTCATTAACATCACAGTAAAGTACTAACAAATAACAGCCCATTGTGCGGGCACAGACATAACACCATGTTATAAGAGAATGTCTTTATCATGGACACGCCACCACCAAAGGTATTTGTAGTAAGTGGGAACTTCATTCTAATCAATTGATCAAACAAGGTCACCTGTGTGGTAAGCCCCTGTGATAATAAATACATACATATTCGTTAGTACTAGCGCCATCTAGTATCGAATAGCAGAACTAGCAAAGTCAAGAACCTACCGAATTCTCGAACCCTAGTCAGTCGCGACCGATATGTACGCGAACTTTCTAGATCTTGCTACAATGGAAGGTTCTGGAATTAACCGGTGCCCTGTATAAGGCCTGCATATACACTGGCCGGGTTAACCTGACCCAGCCTGTCCCTTGCTGCCCTCCCCAAATGATGCTGATAAGCCGAGGCCCATCCCACAGGGTCTTTAGCGAGTGTTTATTTAATTTGTAAGTTACAGTTAAAAGCGCCTACTAACTTCTTTTAGCAGCTTGTTTCTTAGTGTCATTCTTAACTATTAAATTTCAAACACATCCCTGTGGCCTTAGTGCGGATTTATTACCACTCTCAATAGCGTTAACGTAAACGTAAATTTGTATTGAAAATAGAAAAAAAAGGAAAATTGTTAGCGAACGTTTACATTAACGCGATCGATTACGTTACTATATATACTCGCATTAATCCCTCTAGTCGTCTGGAAATCCTAACTTACAGGCGTAAGGGCACACGAGCTGTTTTGGTCAATAGTATTTTGAATGCGATGTATTACCTACATACTCTTTTCTCTGAATAATGGCTACCTATGAAAAAAAAAATACGGGTATAGTCTCCAGAACAACAATGATGAGGATCTCATGGCTAAATAATAATACCCAATCGGTTAAATCTTTAAGGTTAAGCAACAGTTGCCACGGTCAGCCCGTGGATGGGTAATTATAACATGCAGTCTTCAGCGTGTCTCGGAAGCACGTTTAGCCCTTGGTGCTGGCTGCTATTTATGTATCTTTGAGTAATATCTCTTTTAAAAATCATAATTATATTTTTCCGTTCGTTGAATTAAAAAAATAAATAAAGGACACGTATTTTTGTCATTTTATTTATTTATTAATAGGTTAGCCTACAATTATTTACACAATACAATTCATTTAAAAATACATCATATACATTTATAAGTGCAATAATTACTTACACACTGACAACACCGCAAGCACTATATTTAAATTATTTTATGACTGCAATCACTCACTATACAGAAAAATGTGGATGGTAACAATAAAATAAAAACAAGGATACATCTAGCAATTTAAAATACAAGCAAGAAAAAAGAAACTAATTAAAATAGTTTGAACACAAAGAATATTATGTAAGACTTAGCTTAAATATTTGGTTAACATTTTTAATTAAATTAAATAAAGTTAATTGAGAGTGTTGGTTGGCAATTCAGATTATGCTTTTGTTGTGCGAATAGTATTAAAAGATTTATTTACAAAAAAATACCTATGATATCGTGGTGAACGTCGAGCAGGTCACTACAGCTGTTTATGATTTCAAATCGTAAAAAAAGTTATAAAGGTAAACCGCATCAAAGTTCAAGAGTGGGGGCTGGTGACGTCACGTCGCTGGTAAAAATTGTAGCACGTAGTGAAGAAGGGAGTTTTCAACGCACTGTATCTATATGTATGTCTTAATTTTTTGTTCACATGAAAAAGAAAAAAAACGTCTCCAATATTTTTTCGAAATCTTTCAGACGGACTAATCAGTTTTTTTTTTTTCAGTAAAAAACCCCTATTCCAAAAAGACTGGGCACTTTGACTGATTGGCAATTTATCAAAACTGTAAGTTAGAAATACCAAAGATATAAAATAATAGTCCATGCCTTTAATAGAATAACATGCATAATGTGTAGCAAATAAATATTATTGTTGAATCATGTGCCGGTACCGTCAGCATGTGTGTACTGAGTGTGGTAGCGTCAGCATGCGCGGTTCGCGTGGAACTAACAATCAACTTTGTTCGGCTTCTCTGTCACAAATGTCCATAGTGATTTGTTGTACGGTCAGCAGATCCAGCAGCAACTTAATAGCGTGTTTTTTTTCTGTTGGTGAGAAAACACAGAACTAGACAGAAGGTGCTCGTGGTTAAGGCATAATAAATGTGATAGATGCGTGAATACTAAAATCTTTGCGAATGGAAAACTTGAGTTCTATTACTCTATCATTTTTTTTTACTATAAAATATTAAAATCCAAATTTCTTTTAATAGGCTTGTTGAAAATATTCGACATAAATTGAGAATAACTTTGACTTTGAATGGTGTGCAATGTACGAGGGAGATCTTAGCATACCCAGCACTGGATGGTTGAGTTTGAAAAAGAGAGAGCGTCAGGAATATATTTCGGATGTAGACATAGAAATGGACTTACAGAATATGAGTAATTTAGACAACTATAAAGTGTGAAATAAATAATTTACAGGAACTTCTGTATTATAATTAGTCAACCAAAAAAACCGTTGTCTTCTACGTGGAGAAGAGTGAAAATGAAAGTCAAAGAAAAATAAAACAAAAATAATAAATAAAGTAAAATGGTAGATAAATAAAACTATTTCGCTATCCCTACCAATGGACTTCAACCGCGAGTCCAAAGGTTGTTTCAGTGATGTGTTTATTGAAGGGCAAAGTCCAAGGAGGCTCCAACCCCAATCATTATGGTTTCACTGTTTGATGGCATTTCCGTTCAATGTCGTTTGCATTTGTTCTATTAATAGATAACTTAGCAACGGCTTTTTATTTGCCTTAAAATAGATATGACATCTTTCTATTCCTTCAATGATATTGGTCGCAATAAAGTATTGGGAAATACGTCGTCACATAATAAAAATATGACAATTATAAAAATAAGCATTTATACAAATTAATGCAACACTACGCACCTTCCAGGGCCACAAGTCTGCTGTTACTATAGTGTCAGAATGATCTATCATTGACTTCATAATAATTGTTGATTTTGACAAGTTTGCTAATCTACTAATATAAAAGTGTCATTGTTTGTTTGTTGTATTTTGTGTGTGTCAGTGTGTGTGTTTAGATATTTGCACGCCATGAGAAATGGCAGACATGTCGCCATGTCGTGATCCATTATTATTTAAGATCTTGCATGCATATATTATTTTAATCTGTTTGTATACACATGTTTAGCAAATAAAATTTCTTATTCTTATGACTTTCCTATGGTCAACCACTGCTATTCCATTGAAAGAAATGGCATAGAATGGTAATCTCATACATAATGATAAATGCATGACAGACGTATGCGGTAATCTGCTAAACTTTTGACAGTTTCTTTGATCAGTGACCTACCATTAGAACGTCATTGTGCAGTCATTGCTTTTAATAGCTCGGTTATCAAAAAATATTACGAGACCATTGACCGACCAATGATCGACCATTATGACTTTAGCAGATTACGAACTTATAGCAAATTGACAATGGAATCGAGTTGGAATGATAAATTTATAAAAATAGCAGACTTGGGGCCCAAATGTCATGTATAGGGCACTGGAGGACAGACCTTTGCTATCCAGGATGTCGTCATATCCAGAGGAATAGGAAGACCAATGAGGATCAAGCGGAGTATATTTCAGGGCAATAGTTTGGGTACGCTTTTGTTTTGCCTAGCCTTGAATCCTCTAAGCACACTGATAGAAAATTCAGGCCTAGGCTATTTGTTAAAATAAGGAGTCAGGTTCTTTCCCACAGTAATCTGCAACCAATGGAGGTACTGAAGGTAATTGAAACTTTCAGTAGTGCCATCAGGATGGTTTTTGAAATCATGCATGTTAAGCGTGCAGAGATTATGGAACCAGAAATCCCTCTCTTCAACTGAAACTTACAAGCATTTGGGTACCTATGTCTAAAGCATTAGGTATCAATATTACTGACATGATCGTTGAGGGAGCGCTTCTTTGGCCGCATGAAGAAGATATTGGGCGGTAACAACGCACCTTGTTACCGCCCAATATCTTCTTCATGCGGCCGTTGAAGGCGCGCACGCCTTCAACGGTTGGAACACAGTATTGATGTGCTCTTTCTGCGTACTCAAATGGACTCAAACGGTATTTCACGGTTTTAATCCAGGTGATTCAAACCGTCAAGTTCCGTTTGAGTCCATTTAGACGTTTCCGTACACTGCTTACTGCATATCGAATGCATCAACCGCGGTCCTCGGTATTGAGACTGTATTTCCCGAGAAGTGTGGAGGTCGAAGCTTTTTAAATGTTAAGACTTGACGACGTGGCAGTATTTCTGGTCACGACACTTGTATTGTTAGAAGGTTCCTCTCTTTGGGGCCCAGACCGACGGTAGCTTGGACCCTTGTTGGAATCCCAACACTAAAATATAGTCGAGTCGATCTCGCGTGCATCACTAGTTTTTTCTACGCGTGGCGTTGCATTTCGCGCCCTGCCAGTTGCCATCTCTCACTTCTACTATTCACACGGCTAGTTACAAACAAAAGGATCAATTTATAAAGAAGCAGTTTGGTATACTCAACCCACAATTAAACAACCCTGTTCCAGTGTTCCCGATTTCTTGCGTGTGTGTTTGTGAATTTAAATAAAATCGGTTCAAAAATAAGGGTTTGCGAATTAATAGATAATTATGATCTCCGGGGTGCAAACGATCTTAAGTTCATACAATGTAATACGGTGACATTGTAGAGAGTTAAAATAGACGGTCATTGTCCATTATCTGTGTACCTACATACATATAATGTATTGTCTGTTGGTGCGTTTGCGCAGCGTGTACTCGTGTGTAATAATGTGCTTATCTGCATGTTGAGCGAATATGTGATTAATCTTGTTGAATGTCATGACTATGAGATATTTGGGTTAGGAATAAGCAGGTCTTATGGTCTGGTAGGACTCAGTTTAGAAGGAAAATAGACCTTATAAGGTAGGGTATACTTTGTGTAATTAATTTCATCACCACTGCTCCCAAAACGATGCACGAAAACATCGTGAGGAAACCGGCATGTCCTAGAACGAAAAATTTGAAGACATGTGACATTCACCAACCCGCACTGGGCCCGCGTGGTGGATTACGGCCCATTCCCTCTCCTAGAGAGGAGGCCTGTGTCCCAGCAGTGGGAACGTTAAAAGGCTGATTATGCTATATTATACGTACATAAGGAATACAGATTGCGGTATTTGTTCGAAAGAGTCACCGCGGCCCTGGAACGCAAAGGGCATTAGGAGGACCACGGGTGGGTTTTAGTCAGTAAGAGTTTGACACTCCCTTCCGCTCCGCCCAGAGCGGGAGAAGTCATTTGATGATTTCCCATCCAAAATAAAAAGGGTGGATGGCCTAATGGTGTCTCACTGGATGGCAGCACACAGACCGTCTTTCAGGTATATGAAGTAGGCTTATTGTGTGTCTTTTTGTTAACTGAAACTGTGGATCTCTGGTCTGATAATAAAGTTACTATTATTATTTATATTAGCTGTATATTGTTTCCATTTATTCTGTTACACTGACTTCTAGAAAAAGTGTCACTCTGTTAGCGAAAACAATTCCAAAGGTATACCTACATTTTTTGGTGCTGCAGTTCTATTCTGTAAGAACTCACGTGCGAATTCGATTCATATCTCATTTTCGATTACACTTCGTAACTCACCTGAAGTGAAAAGTATTTGATATTCTGACTGTCAACTTAAAAGTAGTTCGCTTCACTTATGTTCTCACTTAGTGGCACTAGCGTAGTTTTCATCAAGTTACAGAATACCAAATACAGTTTTCACCGCAGAATCAGAAGTGAGCACTGGAGTGAGTTCTTACAGAATAGCATTGCTGATCACGTGATCGGTGCAGTGTCAATGACATGCATTAAATTTCTGTCATGTCAATCCCATAAATTTCCAATTTTTTGAGAGAATGCGATAGTAAATTGTTTGTCTAATGTTTCTCTTGGCAACAGTAAACGAAGCCCGTAAGTTTATTTCATGCATGGTTGTTGACATTTCATCACTGACACGATAATTATTAAATAATGCGAAGGATTATTTCCTCCAGACGGCAATATTTGCTTATCACAAGATGTCAACAATATACTATTTTTGCTATCAGACACATCACATTATGAGGCCGCTGCCATTTTGTACCAATAACTTACATCGAATAAAATAAAAGAATTCCCGCCTCCAGAGCTTGAAAAACTAATATTCGTCGCTTTCATGCCTTAATCACGATTTTGATGAATTTAGGCAGAAAGATAGACAGGATTTTGGAGACGGCAACAGGTTACTTCACTACATAGTACAAAAAAAAGTCGCTTTCTCTGTCCCTACATCCCTATGTATGCTTAAACCTTTAAAACTACGCCACGGATTTTGATGCGGTGTTTTTAAATAGATAGAGTGATTGAAGAGGAAGGTTTATATGTATAATACATGCATTTTATAGTAGAGAAATCATTAGTATTTACATTGCACCCGAGCGAAGCCGGGGCGGGTCGCTAGTTAAATATAAAAATTGAACGCGAGCGAAGCCACAGGCAAAATCTAGTTATTTTATTAATTGTTAGTGCACTGTCCTTTTCATCATGGCCATAGTTTCAGCCGCACGACGACCACAACTGGACATTGCCTCTCAGTGTTGTCAAATCCTTTCACACAAAACCTGGTTTTTCACAACGATCTATATGTTCAAAAAAATTAGTCTAAAGACATCTTCATTATGAAAAGTATACTTATCATAACGACACATATGTTACAGTTTTTCATACCGAACTATGTATTTTGTTAAATCAATTTCAAGAGTGTTATTTACTTATGATAAGTTGGTTTGTAGTGTCGGTAGCTTCCACTTTCGTTTTGTTTACATTCTCCGATATTGTGACGTCTTCATTGCGTCGTGTTTTGTTCAGTACATTTTGAAGATATTCGCTTTCCTCATGTAAGTGTAATTTATGTAAGCAATACCGACCGAGTGTGACGTCACAAAATATCAAGAAATATTCGGTAACTGTAACAAGCGTCGATTTAGCGACATATTTAGCGGTATGGAGAAATTATAAGAAACTAGGCAATACGTTACACACGAGATGTCAAGTTGAAAAAAAAAACACGGGGATAAAATATAGCCTATGTCACCCGGGGTTTGTTACAAAAGCCAAGGGCTACCAGACACTATTATAATGTATAAACCAATTATAAACAGCCAAAGTCAAAGATAAAATCTAGTTTTATCACCAAACATACATATTAACTAAGAAACTGTTAGCATAACGAGATACACCGCTACTATATTTGCTGAGAACACCGCGAAAATCCTTAACAAACTCTAGCATACATAATATATAACACCATCATTTTCAAATTACCTCATTCCACTAAGAATGGTCCTTTGGTATAGTCATAACATTTATAATTACCGACAACTCGATATTCGGTATATTAAGATAGTTATTATTTAAAATTAATTGAATAATATCAAAATGGTGACCGCGAGGAGTGAAGCGGAGACCACGCGGGTTGCAGAGGAGATTCCTCATGAACATCTCTTCAAGGTGACAGGATTATCTTCAAGCAACCTGGAGAAACTGGCTCAAGGTAGGTTTTGTGATATTCTGGGACTGAAGATGTCATTTACCGACGTAAACAAGGAAGAGATTTTGCATTTGTTCAGTGTTTTGTTTCTCCTAATTCAGTTGGGTTGGCAACTCAATATAAGAATTCCTTTATTTTTGATACTTGGAACAAAAAACCTAACCGTAAAACAGTGTCTAGCAATTTGAGTACTTTTGCGGCCTACTACTACTACCTACTACTACTACTACCTACTACTACTACTACCTACTACTACTACTACTACCTACTACTACTACTACCTACTACTACTACTACTACTACCTACTACTACTACCTACTACTACTACTACCTACTACTACTACTACCTACTACTACTACCTACTACTACTACTACTACTACCTACTACTACTACTACCCAAATATCGTTTCTTTGGCAATATGCGTCGGGTCGTTGAGGTCAGTATTGTTTCTAAGTTAAGCTACTCGACTACTGACAAAGGCTTGCACTGATTGGACAGACCCACTTAAATCCGTGTGGTTCTTTCCTCAAAAGACCATGTCAGACACATATCGGCATGGTTCTCATATATATAACGTTTTGTGAATGTGAGGACTATGTAGATCGCCATGTTATATATATATATATATATATATCGTCAAAAATCATCAAATCAAATCGTTGAGCTCCTTAAAGTTCTATGTTTGAGCTACACGTTAACTGACAAATGCTTGCACTGTCTGGACAGTTCCACTCAAATCTGTGGGGGAATTTCCTTTACAGACATTAACGTACATCCAACACTTTTTTTATTTTATTTAGTTAAAGGGCTTTGTAAGAGTAGGATATGTTATATATCGAGTTAAATAATATTAATTCTGTTGCTGTATTTTTTCCCATTCTCTTGAGAATATGAGGATAAAATATAGTCTATGTCACCCGGGGATAGTGTAGCTTGAATGATTTTTCAAATCAGTTCAGTAGTTTCGGAGCCTATTCAATACAAACAAACAATCAAATCTTTCCTCTTTTAAATATTATTATAGAGACCTACTGGTATAGCTAACGGCTGCATCTGGTTCGAGTTAAAACCGACTCCTATATAATAAATTGGAAACAATCTAGACAGATGATAATTAATCTTGACCACACGGTTGGCGCAGTGGTTGAGCGATTGGCTGCTGCGCTGCGTGTCGTCGGTTGGATTCCCGCACGAAACAAATATTTGTATGGCATACAGATAGTTGTTCCGGGTCTCGCTGTTTGTACATGTGAGTGTACATATTTGTAAACGCACCCAAGTGGGCAACGTTTTAGTAAGAAAAAAAAAAAAACTAACTTCGGCTGACTGAAAATGTCACCAAAACATTTCAATTTTAATAACCGAAACAAGACCACACACTATAAGCTATTTGCTACATTAAATCTCATTGTGATTATTTGATGTATTCAGAGCCACGCTTTTCATCAATTGAAAACACATTTGCGAAGACCTTCATACGTGAAACTGCCACATAAATAGTATTATAATATATATTAAAATTAGCAGCAGTAATAAACCTGAAGTGAGTGACATTTACTGGGTAAAGCCGAAGGAACCAGGGGTACTGGCAGAATGCCAAGTATTCGGGTTATAACCAGACTTCGTGTGAGACGATCTTGTTTTGATCGTCGCGTATATTTGGCATATTTAAGCCAAAGTCATTTTGTTTTTGTTTTGCAATAGTTCTGAATTTTACAGACTGGATTTTTTTTTAAGAATATACCGTTTTCATTTTACTGTTGCGCCAGTAAAAGATGAAAAAGGTTTTTTTTTAAATAGACCATTTTCATTTTTTTACTGTGCCAGTAAAAGGCGAAAAAGCTAAAAGGGCTATGAAATAAACAGCAGCTTCTTTTAAATTTAGGTACTTGCCTTTAATAACAACATTACAAATGGTACATACCACCCAATCCTATTCCATTTTAATGGAAAACTTCACTCCACTCGACTCGGTCACCATGACAACGAAAGAAAACTCTCGAGTTGAGGACGTTATTGTGATTTCATACTGGTTACTAACTGACCCAGCAACCGCTGTTTTGCCACATAAAATAAAAATAAAATTTAAGGGTGGGGGTTCTCTTTATCATTTAAGGGTATGAAAAATAGATAGTAGCCGATTCTCAGACCTACTGAATATGCACATAAAATTTCTTAAAAGTCGATAAATCCGTTTCGGAGGAGTATGGTAACTAACATTGTGACACGAGAATTTTATATATAAGATAATATACAGTATGTTAACTAACAGAGGGCGTTCCCGTTAACCCACAAAAAAAATTAAAAAAAATATTACCATTCGAAAACAAAATGTTTTTTTTTTTTTTTTTATATTAAAATATTGACTAAAAATGTTAAATTGATACGTTAACGGTTAAAGAACCACTCTATACACGCGTACTTGTCGGTTTGGGCATTGCTACTACGAGTAGGAACTATTCCGCGCTACTATTTTGATTTTAAACAGGATTTTTCGAATTTATTGTATTTTTTTTTAATTCGGATTATTTTATGCTTATTTTTCTATGCTGATATTTTAATATAGATAAACGAATTTAGGGGAACGCCCTCTGTTATTTAACATACTGTATACATGGAGTATAATATTACTCAGAATATGAATATTAACCACGACTGAACACAAGCAGAAGAAGTTGCCTTATCTTTTACAGAACATTGTTTTGGCAATGCCTACTTTTCCCTCGCTTATTTCCTATTTCACGTGGAAGCGGTTATCCTAATTTCTTGGCAACAGGACAATCTGTCACCACCACCCAAGGCCTCAAGTCTACTATTACAATAGTGTCCTGCACGCAAAATACGCGCTTAGTCGTGGAGTTGCGGAAACCAGCCCGCTTTTACATTACATACATTACATACAATAGTGTCAGAATGGTCTATGATTAAATTTTTACAAGTTTGGTAATCTACTAATATAAAAGCGTCATATGACTTTCCAATGGTCATCCACTGACACTCCATTGAAAGAAATGGCAGAGAATGGTAATCTCGTACACAACGACAAATGAATGACAGACGTATGCGGTAATCTGCTAAAATTTTGACAGTTCCTTTGATCAGTGACCTACCATTAGAACGTTGTTGTGCAGTAATTTCTTTTAGTAGCTCGGTTATTAAAAACTATTACGAGATCATTGACCGACCAATGATCGACCATTATGAATTTAGCAGATTACGAACTTTTAGCAAAATGACAATGGGATCGTGTTGGAATGAAAAATTTATAAAAATAGCAGACTTGGGGCCCTGGACTGAAAAGTATATGTTACTAAAGACCTCTTCATCATTCTTCCAGAACCTGAACCCGCAGACTTCGAGGAAGCAATAGCGGCGACTGGCTACGGAAGGTTCAATATAGCGCTGATGCTATGTACCGTCCCAGCGTTCTGGAGTGCTGTCTCCGTGACCAGTTCCATCAGCTATATCTTCACGAGGGCCCAGTGTGATATGGGGCTTAGTCTTTTGGACATGGGGACTATCACTGCAATGACTTATGGAGGTAAGTTGAACATCTTATATGAAAAATTCTCGTGTAACGGTGTTTGTGGTTGTACTCCTCAGAAACGGCTCGACCGATTTTCGTGAATCTTAGCGTGCATATCGGCTAGGGTGGCGAATCGGACAACATATGTTTTTCATCCCCCTAAATGTTAAGGGTGGTTAATTCTTGTGTCACGGTGTTTGTGGTTGAACTCCTCCGAAAGGGCTCGACAGATTTTCGTGAATCTTGGTGTGCATATCAGCTAGGGTGGCGAATCGGACAACATCTATTTTTCATCCTAAATGTTAAGGGTGGTCCCTAAATTTTTCATTTTATTTTATGTGGCAAAACGACGTTTGCCGGGTCAGCTAGTAATATATATACCTATATTATAAAAAGGTATAGTTTGTGAGGTTGTAGGAGGTAATCTCTGGATCTACTGAACCTAGAAAATTAGAAAGCCACATTATTTGTGAGAGTTAAAAGCTATATCTAATCCTGTATTCCCACGGGAACGGAAACAACGCGGGTGAAACCACAGGGTTCTGTCAGTGATGTTATAAAGAAGAAATATTTGTACTTCTGTATGTTTGTAACGAATTAATTCAAAAACGAATGGACCAATTTCAAAAATTCTTTAACCATTAGAATGCTACATTATCCCCAAATAACATAGGTTATAAAATTGATTGAGTCAGGCGTTACTTTGCGGAAATCCATTTTAACTTTGAAAATGAAAACAAAATATCTAGTTTTAATTTCCGCGAATATTAGTGGGTTGCAGGTATGCACCTCCCTCCCGCCCGCTATATTATGCACATGCAAGGTTGCTAGGCAAATGCAAGGATTTTAAGCACATGCAGGAAGGCAATGCAAAACCCAACACCATTACCGACACGTGTTTCGCCTCTCCACGAGGCATCCTCAGGGGACGTGTTGACTCGCTGACCGTTGAGTTGCGACTGAGCATTAAGTACAAGGCACCCCCCTTTTATACACTGCCACCGTTGGTTATTTGTGTGCAACTACCCGCAAACATTCGCAGTAAAGGGGAAGAAACCAAATTCGTCTGGTCATTCAACAGTGCAAAATTATTGTTATTACTATGTTTAAAAATCTCTAATTGTTCCAAAACACACAGCCGGAAACCCTTATCACAAATATGTAGTATATTAAAACTATTGTTGTCGCGCAAAGACTAAAACTCACCCAAAAATTAAATTTAAATTAGAATTAGAGTCCCAAAACTCCCTCAACTTTTTGGATTTGACTATCACAAAACACAATAGTGACTTAGATTTCCAAATTTATCGAAAGCCGACACACACTGACACGACAATACCAGCCTCTTCTTGTCACCCTCTTCAACATAAATTAGCCGCCTTCCGCAGCTATATTCATAGATTATTTGCCCTCCCCCTTTCAGCAGAAAATTATGTAAAAGAACTTAATATTATTTACCAGATCGCAATTTCTAACGGTTACTCAAAGTCAATGGTAGACAGTTTAATTAGTAAAAAGCAGAAAGAAAGGGTTCGTTCACTATTATATGCATGTCCGCGTACAAATATTAATAGATATGTGACCAGTCTGACCTATATGGGCCCCATTTCAGATAGAATTAGTAATTTACTTAGAAAAAACAACGTTTATGTAGCGTTCAGAACGGACCAGAATATACGCCGTATTTGTAACGGAAAAGATATTTTAGAAAATAGTAAAAAGTCTGGGGTGTATAGGCTGGTCTGTGATGAATGCAACGGGGTGTATGTGTGTCAGACGGGCCGAAACTTTGACATAAGGTATGGGGAACATGTTGCCGCGTATAGAAATGGCCATTCGGACAAATCGAATTTCGCGAAACATTTAATTGATACCGGCCATTCTTTGCGCGACAACAATAGTTTTAATATACTACATATTTGTGATAAGGGTTTCCGGCTGTGTGTTTTGGAACAATTAGAGATTTTTAAACATAGTAATAACAATAATTTTGCACTGTTGAATGACCAGACGAATTTGGTTTCTTCCCCTTTACTGCGAATGTTTGCGGGTAGTTGCACACAAATAACCAACGGTGGCAGTGTATAAAAGGGGGGTGCCTTGTACTAAATGCTCAGTCGCAACTCAACGGTCAGCGAGTCAACACGTCCCCTGAGGATGCCTCGTGGAGAGGCGAAACACGTGTCGGTAATGGTGTTGGGTTTTGCATTGCCTTCCTGCATGTGCTTAAAATCCTTGCATTTGCCTAGCAACCTTGCATGTGCATAATATAGCGGGCGGGAGGGAGGTGCATACCTGCAACCCACTAATATTCGCGGAAATTAAAACTAGATATTTTGTTTTCATTTTCAAAGTTAACATAGGTTATATTAAAAAAAATATTTACCCGTGCGAAGCCGGGATGGACCGCTAATCAATAATAAACAAAATTATTTTTTTTCCAAGAAACCGAACCATAGACCAACAGGAAAAGTTTATACGAGATAAGAAGATAAGTTTATAAGATACGAGAAATCAGAGATATAGAAATTCTTGGTGGCAGCAATAGGTCACGTAAGTAAGTCTTTCCATGAATCGTGATATCAAAAGATGCAATAACGTTGTGCATCTTCTGAAAGTTTCTTGAGAGACGGGGGTGTGTCTCTGCCCCTACGTTGAAGAAGATACGACACGCCTTCATAACGGCTAATAAATCTAATCTTATCATAATAATTATAGTCAAGTAAAAAGGTGAGTTTACCGTTTGATTACATCAAGGAAAATGAACAGATGCATTCGTCTGTGTGATCATTTATTCTGATGATAATTGGAGACTCGCGATTCACCACAATCTCACCAGATGGAAGGATGATGTGATTTATGATGAAACACACTTGCCCAGAAGTAACCGATTCACACTTGACTCTAAGATAAACTTAATAAAGCACTATCAACAACGTGTCTACAAACGTGGTAATCTGATGTAAATACGGAAGTTTGGATGGAAGGATGGATGTTTGTCACTCAATAACGTCAAACACCTGAACGGATCTTGATGAAACTTGGCACAGAGGTAGATTATAATTCTTAATTCTTTATTGTACACCAAGAAAAACAATTTAAATTGGCCACAATAAAGTGAATGTACAAAGACGAGCTTAACTCAAAGTTGAGTTTTCTCCCAGCAAACCTTTGAGTGACAGAGAGAGATAAGCATAGAGGGTAGGATCCAGTGCACAAATTCTACAATACAACATATTTTATCATACATACATAGACATACCTACATACATATATAAATACATATTATAATATTAAAATATATATACACGAATATTATGTCATAGCGAAAGGAAATGCTCTCGAATAACATATGGGATATATATTTTTATCCCGATATATATATATTTAAACTCTCGGGATAAATATATATATATATATTTATCCCGAGAGTTTATTCCCTTGGAACATTCACTCAAGCGGAGCCGCGGGTCGAGCCGCGTTTAGTATATCGCACCCTTAAGAGCGTATACGCCGTTTGGCATTTCATACGAATTTTCAAGTCACTATTTGGCGAAATTACTGAACCGATGTTAATGAAAGTTTACACATATAAGCAGGATACATAGATCTAAAAATTTAGTTAAAAACATTTTCGAAATGTCTTATTAAAAAAAATAACCAGAAATTTATATTTGTATGGAAAATTTAAAATGGGTCTAATTTAACTGTAACACTATCGAAAATGTTTTCAACTAACTTTTTAGACCTATGTATCTTACTTTTGTGTGTAAAGTTCAACTAAAATCGGTTTAGTCATTTCGGAAAAAAATAACTTGATTTGTATGAAATGCCGTTCGGCGTAATATATGCGCTCTTAAATTGCAATTTTTGGCAAATGAGCAAGAATTAAAATCTTTAAAAAGTGTTGAGTATTACAACAAATATCTCCCGAAACCTATGTATAAGTTGTCCCTTTCGAAATTATATTTCGGAATCTTTTCATCACTGGGTTTTAGAATATGTTTTTTACGTTCAGTTTATAGCAAAACAGCAGCGCCCCGCGGTTTCACCCGCATAGTTCCCGTTCCCTTGGGAATATGGGGATAAAATATATAGCCTATGTCACCCGGGGATAGTGTAGTTTCAGAGCCTATTCAATACAAAAAAAAAAACAATCAAACCTTTCCTCTTTATACTAGTAGTACTATACTACTAGTATAGATTACAGTAACAGGAATTCTGAGTTAAGCCCTTTTCATTCTGAGAGTCTCTGAGAGTGCGGTAAGTAATTACATATGTCTGTCTCTTCTTTCTTTACCACAGTATTCGAGAGAAACATCTTATAATATTTAAAAAAAAGTTTTCTCGTTCAAATCATCACGCGTCTTTCAAAGCTCCTGTCATACATGACCTATCACAATATTTATGAATAGAATAGACAAAGCATCTGAACCTTTCCTATATTTACTGACACGAAAAATACCGTGAATTCCTCGACAAATATTTAGTTTTCCACTAAAACTAAGATATATATCAACTAGCGGCGCCCCGCGGTTTCACCCGCGTAGTTCCCGTTCCCGTAGGAACACGGCGATTAAATGTAGCCTATGTTACTCAGAGTGAATGTACATATGTAGCTTACTAATGGTGAAAGTATTTTTGAAATCGTCCAGTAGTTTTTTAGTTTATTCGTTACATACAAAAATACAAATCTTTCCTCTTTATAATATTAGTATAGATAACATGTTCCAATAAATCTTTTACATACAAGTTGGTGTGATTTGTAATAAATAAATATGTGCAGTAGGATCAGTCTTATCAATCTTTGATAGCAATCTCGTTATTACATGGCACTATTTATAGTCAAATGAAAAAAGGAAAAGATGGTTCTTTGAGACTCCTAAATATTAAAGAAATAGTAATGTCTTGGGGAAAGCTCAATAGCTTTCCTTTTTTTATTTTATTTATTTTAATAGATATCGTTGTCCCACTGTTGGGCAATCCCAACAGTGGGACAACGATATCTATTAAAATAAAATAAAAATAAATTTATCCTAATAGTATTTGTAATACTACTTTAGTATTAACTATTGTATGCCTGGTTGTTCTCTATATGATATTATGAAGAAAATTGTTAGCTATAACTTTCACCAGGATACTACTTTATTAATATTTGTTGGTAATCGAGCTAACATAAACAAAGGAGAATTGCTCCAATATTATAGGTCCTTATGCAACCTTAAGTTAAGAAAAATTGTTATGTTTACATTTCCTTATAGTAAAAGTTTGCCACAGGAAGTAAACTACCTTAGATTTAATATTAATAAGACATTGCATAATATCACATATACTAATAATACATTTCATTTAATAGACATAAACAATTACATAGGTAATCGTTTTCTTTTGAGGAAAGATAGATATCTTATAGATAGGTACTATCTTTCAAACTATTGTAGGAGACAGATAGCTGTGTCGCTATCATATTATTTTTCTATCACAGCCAAGAACTTGGCTAAACAAATTGCTCATATTGAGCAATGCTATGACTGTTTAGATAATTCTGCCAATAACTTGGCAGCTAATATTGACATTGATAATAATTTAAATTAGAAATTAAGACAACAGAGGTAATCTCTGGCACTAATGTAGTAAACAGCATAAATGCTTCAGATAAAGTCATAAAATCAATAAATACTATCAACTTGGTGCATCAAAATATTCAAGGATTTCTGAACAAGGATTTAGAAGTAGAATTATTCCTTAATTTTAACAGTATTGATATTCTCTGCTTAACAGAACATTGGCTTAAAAGCCATCAGTTTATTTTCCACTTTAGTAATCACCAGGTTGGTAGTTCGTTCAGCAGAGAAAATGCTATACATGGTGGCTCATTAATTTTAATAAATAATCACCTTAAATATAAGGAACGCAAGGATATAGTGTGCCTCTCTGTTGAGCGAATAATTGAAATGGCCTGTATTGAATTGGAGCAGTTTATTATATTAAGTGTGTACAGACCACCTTCAGGATCGTATGATTGTTTTGAGAAAGTAATGGATGAAGTTTTGCACAAAATTTGTAATTCTACTAAGTCTGTCATTATCTGTGGAGACTTTAATGTTAATTTGTTAGAACATTCTGGTTTAAATACAAAAATTGTTAGTTTGTTTCAATCATACAATCTTGTACACCTATTTATGGAGCCTACTCGAATAACGCCCACTAGTGCCACATGCCTAGATAATATTTACACAGATATTGTACCTACCCACAAAAAAATTATAAATTTAATGGATTCTGATCATTGTGGACAGTTAATTACTATCCCAAACGTAAACAAAATAAAGCCAAAAAAAGATATCACTGTAAACCCAAAATCTAAATATCGTCTGGAAACATTTAAAAATAAACTATTAAATAAAATGCCATGTTTGTCAACCAATGATGACCCAAATCAACATTACAATGAATTTTTCAAAATGTATTGCACACAATTTGACACTACATTTATTCCTAAAACTATTTCTGTTAATAATAATACTTCTTTCAGTGACTGGGCCACCATTGGTATTTATAAGAGCAGAGAACGGCTTTATGAGTTGTATGAAGAACGGGCTTATATTAATACAGCAGAGTTTAATGTATATGTTAAAAACTATTCTAGATTATACAAAAAAGTTTGTTATATGGCCAAGTCTCGGTACTTGAGTTCAAAAATTAAAAATAGCAGTAATGTAATTAAAATGACATGGAATATTATTAATAGCGAAACGGGAAGGTCTTGCAATCGAACCAATGATTACAGTCTTGCTATTAATGACAGTGTAATTAATTTAGATTCCGAAGTCGCCGCAGCTTTTGAAACTTTCTTTGCAGAGATTCCCGTCTCAACAACTAAGTTTCTAAATTCATCACCCACCGCTGCAGAAATGTTACTTAAAGAAAACGTTCCACTATGTGATGCTGAGTTTAAATTCCAACATGTCACTTATAGTGATATAATAAAAACTTTTAATTCTTTGAATTTAAAAAAAACGGCAGATCTATGGGGTAATTCTGTTGATCTGGCAAAGTCCATTATACATATTGTGGCACCTACCTTAGCTGTTATTTTTAATAAATGTATCGACCGTGGTGAGTTTCCTGATCTAATGAAATATAGTAAAATAATACCTTTATTTAAATCAGGTAGTATGTCAGACCCCAGTAATTATAGACCTATATCAGTACTACCTACTTTTAGTAAAATTTTTGAGAAAGTTATCCTAAATCAAATGCAAAGATATTTTAACAAACACAAACTGTTACATAATAAACAGTTTGGTTTTACACGGGGTCGTTCAACAGCCGATGCCGGCATTGAACTGTTAGGACATATTTATGATGCATGGGAGGACAAATGCGATGCTTTGGGCATTTTTTGCGATTTATCCAAGGCATTCGATTGTGTTCTCCATGAGACATTAATCAGGAAGCTACACTATTACGGAGTCCGGGACGCCTCTCTGGATCTTCTTATTTCTTACCTGAGTGATAGGATTCAAAGAGTTGACGTCAACGGTAAAAGATCTCCTGGATCTGTAGTGAGGATGGGGGTCCCACAGGGCTCGATTTTAGGTCCCTTTTTGTTTCTCATTTATATAAATGACTTGCCGTACCTCGTAAAGGATAAACATGATATAGTGTTGTTTGCAGATGACACGTCGCTTTTATTCAAACTGAAACGTCAGCAGCATAATATAGACGCTGTAAATAGTGCCCTTACGATTGTAGTTAACTGGTTCAATATTAATAATCTTCTACTTAATGAGAAAAAAACGAAATGTATAAAGTTCACTTTACCTCATGTTAGACAGGTGAACACTAGTGTGTTAATAAAGGGGGAAGAGTTAAAACCCGAAGATAGCACACTGTTTTTAGGCATAACTTTGGATGCGAAGCTACAGTGGGGCCCCCATATAGATAAATTGTCCAAAAAACTTAGCTCTGCAGCATATGCCGTCAGAAAAATACGTGGCTTAACAGATTTAGAGACAGCACGTTTAGTATACTTTGGTTATTTTCATAGTGTGATGTCATACGGCATTTTGTTGTGGGGAAATGCCGCTGATATTCAGACAGTATTTGTGTTACAAAAAAGAGCTATCCGTGCAATTTACAAATTAAGTCCAAGACAGTCCCTCAGAGAAAAATTTAAAGAGATTAATATAATGACTGTGCCTTCTCAGTATATTTATGAGAATCTTTTGTATGCACATAAAAATATTAATCTATTTAAAAGATACAGTGATATTCATAACGTGAATACTAGGAACAAACATAATTTTGTCATTCCTAAAACTAGGCTCAAGAAAATAGATGGTTCATTTAGATGTCAATGTATACGTTTTTATAATAAACTCCCTTCCTACATCCAAGACCTTAGTATTAATAAATTCAAATTGATAGTAAAACGTAAGCTATGCCAGAAAGCTTTTTACACAGTTAAAGACTATATTGAAGACCAAAAGGCTTGGGATTGAGTTGCTTCAACGATGTACATGGCCTATTATTACTTTTATCTATTGATACTTTTCTCAATTTTAGATTTGACATTTTATATTCTCCTGTTTGTGCAATTTTTGACATGAATGTTTACTTTATGAAGTATTATTTTATTATTGTGACATGAATATTTACTTGTTAAAGTAATATATTTTTTTTATTTATTATGTTTGACATGTATACTTACTTTGTAAAGTATTATATTTTTACTTAATTTATTTTTGTGAATATGAGGACTATATGGGTATTATTTTCTTTTTTTCTTTCCTTTTTTAAAGTATATACATATAACGACGACGTCTGGCAGTTTAAGTAATTTTGTGGCCTACCCAAATGTCCCTTCTTTGGTATTGTTCGTCGGGTCGTTGAGCTCCTTATTGTTTTCTAAGTTGAGCTACTCGACTACTGACAAAAGCTTGCACTGAATGGACGGGCCCACTTAAATCTGTGTGGTTCTTTCTTCAAAAGACCATTTCAGACACTGATCTGCATGGTTCTCATATATATTGTGAATGTGAGGACTATGTAGATCGCCATATTAGGGTTTTATTTCAGTTTGTCTGGCAGTTTGAGTAATTCATGCGGCCTACCCAAATGTCCTTACTTTGGTATTGTTCGTCAAATCGTTGAGCTCCTTGAAGTTCTAAGTTTGAGCTACACGGTATCTGACAAATGCTTGCACTGTCTGGACAGGTCCACTCAAATCTGTGTAGCACTTTCCTCAAAAGGCTACCTCAGACATTAACCTACATGGTTCTCATATGACTTGACCAGTACGGATTGTATGGACTTTAAAAGAGACTTTGACCTCTGAGTTTGTTTCGGTGTTTCTTCTCAGGGTAGTCGGCTAGGAAACACCGGCTTCATCTAGCTTAAAATGACCAGAAATATTTGACGTGTAAAAGTGTTATGTTTAACCTACTTACAAAATAAATATCATTTATCATTTATCATTTATCATTACACTAATTGCCACCCGCGGCTCCGCCAGCGCGCATTTCAAAAAATATCCCAAGGGAACATACTCCCGGGAGAAAAAGTATCCGATGTGTTATTCCAGGCTATAATCTAGCTCTGTGTCAAATTTAATCAAGATCCATTCTGTAGGTTTTGCGTGAAAGAGTAACAAACATCCATCCATACTTACAAACCTTCGTGTTTATAATATTAGTAGGACAATCTGTGGTAATACAAAACAAAGTCGCTGACCGCGTCTGTCAGTTTCTCTACTTTTACTAAACTACGCACCGGATATTTCAACGACTTTCACGAGGGTACGGATCGTATTTTAGAAGACATGTTCTAGTGCGCCTTCTGCTCAGTATTTGCGTTATCATGGCTTGATAAACATCATCTTTGTTTATAGTTTTTTAAACAAACGCCGTGTGATGTGGCGACGGCGACGTAGCGTGCGTGCGTGGAGAATGTCATAACAAACCGATTTCATACACAGGACAGGTTTTTATTGCGCGGGCGCACAAGACTAATAATTTAGTATTGTAACTTACGAAACGAAGCGTGTTTTGTTTTTCATTTATACTAATATACTTAATTATAAATATTTTTACTAATATATTTGAAAAAGCCTTCCATTGTTAGATAGCCTATTTTTAGAAGAAGGCTGTACATATATCATCACGCTAAGACCAATAGGAACAGAGCACCAATGTATAAAGTTGCAAAAACGGGGTTACTTTTTCTGTCTCTCTTATGTGACGCAGACGAAGTTGCGCGGTTCAGCTAGTTCAGATATAAAGAAATACTTGCTTCTGTGTACTAAATTATACTATATTATATCTACTAATTAGACTTTTATTATTTGATAACATTTTTTCACTCTTTAGGCCTAGTTCACTTAAGATCGACAGTTTAACCGGAACGACAAAGGTGTCGGGTCGTGGAATAGCGCCTGTTCACATTAGGGCGACACGATAAAACTGTCGTCTGTAAGCCACGCTTTCTGTCGGGTCGGATATAATATTATCGTACTGCTTTGTACAGCGCCGTTCACACTTGTCAGCTCGTAGCGGCGGATCCACACACCAGTAGGAGTACAATCTCTGCCTCAATGGGCTATCAGCAAAGAAGACGGGGCTCCATAGAGTCAGTGCCTGCTAGGGTTGCGGAATTTGTTCGAGAGAGTCACCGCGGCCCTGGGATACATATTAGGAGAAACACGGGTGGTTTATAGTCAGTAAGAGTCTGACACTCCCTTCCTCTCCGCCCAGAGCGGAAGACGTATTTTATATTTCTATGGGAAGAAGAAATTTGATAAAAATGGAAATAGAAATCGTCCCTTAGCAAACTACACCGCTCAAGTCATTTTGAATAACTTTAGAAAAAACCGATTAATTTAGTATGACCAATGTACTAGGGCAATTCTGTGACAACTATTTAGGTTTCACCTAGGTTTGGTTGATCGCCAAGTACAGTTTATATCAGTTCAATCGGTGACAAACAGTACTTCCACCACATCCAATTTATTTATTTTTATTTTTGTTTTATTAGCAAACAAAGAATACACCTTACAAGCTGTTTTATAAAGGACAAGAACAAAATTCCATGTGCTCCCTTAATTTTAGGAGACCATATCATGCAAAGCTAAAATTACAATTTTATAGTATTATTAAAGTTAACAACTGAAATAACTGGCAAAAACGACTTGAGCGGTGTTGTTTGCTAAGGGATGAAATGGTTTTTTTTTCCTGTACTCAATCAAATAAATAAAAGTTTACGTCAACGCGATCGTGTACGTTTACAATACTAAGGCCTCGGAACACTTATTCTACGTCAAAGTCAGGTGAACAACTGAAAACCCAGTATATTGAATCAACAAACAAACACATCACCAACATTTCAATTCCTAGACACTATGTACTGATAAATATGTACAAACATCACCTGTTTATATGGGATATCACGGAGTAAAGCACACAATGTGGAACAGTGCAGTTTCCACTCAAATGTTTACATTGTGACGACAGCATTATGTAAAAGTACATTATGTGATTAGTTTCTTGTGTGTTTTGCTAATTTTGTAGGTAGGTACTATTTTCGTGAAGTTATTGTGAGCAGGGGAAAATGTATTGTTTGGTACTCGGAAATTATCACGGTATTATTTACATGCACTCACCATCTGCTCACAAAACGGACTGACATAATTTCGTGAGGAGACGCGCACGTCTTTTTTTTTTAAAGATGAATGAATCGTCAATTAACTCCTTCCGCTCTGGACGGAGTGAAAGGGAGTGTTAAGCTCTGCTAGGGTTGCGGAATTTGCTCGAAAGAGTCACCGCGGCCCTGGAACGCAAAGGGCACTAGAAGGATCACGGGTGGGTTTTAGTCAGTAAGAGTCTGACACTTCCTTCCGCTCCGCCCAGAGCGGGAGAAGTCATTTGATGATTTTGCATCCAGAAAACAAACGGTCACGTCGGTTTCAGGCTTTTACTGACTAAACCCATCCGTGTTCTTCCTAATGCCCTTTACATTTCAGGACTGCGGTAAATCTTCGAACAACACACATTCCGCAAATCGGTATATTTAGTCAAGTCAATTAAGCCAAAAATAAGGGTCAACCTCGAAAGAATACATATTGAAACTCATAATTTGTCTGCACAAGTTATTTTAGAAAACCAACAGCCGAAAAGGAATAGGAGGCTTTTGTCCCAATAATGGGAATATTGGAACACAATTGTGAAAATGTTGTTGTACGTTAGGAATTTCAGAAAAAAATGCCAAGTTTGTGACTTAAGAAAAATCATTAAATTATATTTCGGAAATATATGTACCTACATATTACATCATTATCTGCCTAGCCTTTTCCCATTTATATTGGGGTCAGCTCCCAGTCAAACCAGATTCAGTGGAAAACTAGTATTTAAAATATAATACTTTTAATTTTGCTTTGTTTGGAAATATACAACACTTTTGAATATTAAATCTAGTAGGTATGATAACCGTTCTATTAATGAATACCAGTAGCCAGTACAAATGTTTGCAAAACACTTAGATAAGTAAGTGGTATTAAAACGATTAACATTTTTTTAATATCACCACTAAATCTTAAAATAGTACTGCCTTGTTTATCGTAAGCGCCACTACTGAGCATAAAGTCCTTTTTTATGTATGGGAAATCATCAAATGACTTCTTCCGCTCTGGGCGGAGCGGACGGGAGTGTCATACTCTTACTGACTAAAACCCACCCGTGATCCTCCTATTGCCCACCGGGAGCCAAGGCCGCGGTCACCCTTTCGAAAAAAATCCGAAACCCTGGCAGGCAGAGGCCTTAATGGGCGTCGTCTTCTATGCTGAAATCTCTTTGAGGCGCGCGTGGAACACATTGTGTCGTCGACCGGGGCCTGGTTGTTATCGGACGGCGAGTCATCCAAGGACGGGAATCGCTCTGCGACTCCCGACACCCAGGGCATCTTCTTCTGTTACGATGGCTGTGGCGTAAGGTTTGCCTCTCCCTCACCTCCTCCTTCTTTAGCACTACTGCTTCCCAGAAGGAGGTGACTGCCTCTCTCGCTCCGGACCATGGCTTGAACTAGGGCTGGAAGTGAGAGGTTGCCGCTACCGATCGCCTCGACAAGGACACAGCGCCATCCAAGCAGGGCAGACCTCCACCGTATGCTCCCTCGTGTCCTCCGGGCGATCTACATAGTATTGATACCTCGACGTATTTCCCATCAAACCAGAAACAGGTACCTTCCGATAAATCTATGTCCAGTGAGTACCTACGACAGGCGAATGGTGAGGACGCCATAGCGCCTCTCCCACTACTCCTCAAAGAGGAGACTCTTCGCCACAGAGTGGTGGCGTGCCTAGAGCATGAACTTCTGGCTTTGTTTCTCGTGTCGAGCAAAGTGTTACTGGATTAATACCCCTTTGGCAATAAGTGTAGAATGCAGAGCTAAAAGGCTCATTGGTGACGAAAAACTGGTGAATGCCAAGCTTCATCGCCGCAAGGTCACCTGCTTGTCAGTTTTCTACAGATTTTACTTCGGCGAGTGTACTCATGAACTCCACGACCGCATCCCACCGCCCCCTTCTACCATAGGACATCTAGGGATGGTAACCTTACCATCCCTACCTTGTTGCTATTCCACCAATTCGCACCAAGCGTTTCCAATCGTCTTTTGTAATGCGCACAGCAAAGGAGTGGAACTCTTTGCCTTCGTCTGTGTTTCCGAACGCAATCAACCCTGATCTCTTCAAAGTTAGATTGAACAGGCTTGATCTGGGTAAGCTCATTCCATCGTAGACTTTGTCTCTGTCACCTGTGACCTAGAATAGAGTCAAGAGCAAAACCATTTCAAAATAAAACAATAAATAAATAAAAGTTCACACCCATTACATAGGACTAAAACATGTCTTCCGAATTTCGATTATACTAGAAAACCCCTTTTGTCATTAGAAAAATGGGTTACAAACCTTTGGTTAACTGTTCGGGGTGAGCGGGTGAATTTTTATGTAAAAAGTGGCAAAAGGAAAACTCGCTACGGAAAATCGAGTTTTTATCGAAAACAAATAAGTGTTTTGTTTACCAATTACACCTTGGCTGTTTTGAAAATGACTCACAAATTCTTGTGCAATGATAGCCAAAAGATACAGAGAATTACTCTCAAAAACAAAACTGAAGCAAATTACATGTTATGTTTGCATTCATTACGTACTTCCCTCTATGGGCAAAGAGCCAGTAGAAGTTAATTAACCGACTTCTAAAAAAGGAGGAGGTTCTCAATTCGGATGTTTGTTTTTTTTTTTTTTTTTTTTTTTTTTTTTATTGTTTGTTCGCGCATAACTCCGTCGATTGTCAACCGATTTGAAAAATTCTTTTTTTGTTGGAAAGGGTATACTTCCCAAATGGTCCCATGAAAATTTTATCGAAATCAACCAAGCGGTTTTCGAAAAATCTAAAAAAAATATGTACTTTGTCTACTTTGACGACCTCTTACTTTACTCTGCAAAGGAGCAGTACGTTTTTTTTACACCAATGTGATTGGTTCGTTTAGGTGGGGGAGGGGAGGGGGTGTAGGTACCACTAAAAAGTGAAAAATAAAAAAAACTTTTTACAAAAAATAAAACCGACTTCTAAACAAAAAAAACTAAAAAGTATAAAATAACTTTAATTTCGGAAGTCGGTGTGTTCAACAACAAAAAAGCAACCAAAAACACCGAGTTCCGAAATTAAAGTTATTTTATACTTTTTAGTTTTTTTTGTTTAGAAGTCGGTTTTATTTTTTGTAAAAAGTTTTTTTTTGCTGTCAATTTGAAATAAATGGTGTGGATAAATCGGATCATATCATATGGAGGGTCCATTGCAATAATGATGAGAGTCCATTTTTGTAAAAATTCTAAGTACGCACGTCATTCAGCCACTGGATATCTGTAGTTGGTATTCTCGTTAGCAAACTTAGCAATATTACTTAAATTCCCGATATTTTAGACAATGCACGCTTATCAGCATAGCACATAGTATAAAACAAAGTCGCTTCCCGCTGTCTGTCCGTATGTATGCTTAGATCTTTAAAACTACGCAACTATTTTGATGCGGTTTTTTTTAATACATAGAGTGATTCAAGAGGAAGGTTTATATGTATACTACATGCATAATATAGCAGAGATTAAATATCAACATTGCACCCGTGCGAAGCCGGGGCGGGTCGCTAGTATTCGATAAAAGGTACTCAATAAAGTCCTTGTTTTTAAAAACAATTCTAAATAATAGATTTATTACTTAGTTCTTAAATAAAGCTTGAGTAAAGGAACAATATAATATCAATAATAAAAATGTGCTGTAACCTATAGTGTATTATGTTCATATTATTATCTTAAACACGACTTTCCTATTCTCATGAATACAGTTGAAACGCAATTATCTCAAAATGAGGTAACAAGGACATTTATCGTTATTGCAATGGACCCTTCATATACATTCCTAGAATTCAATGTATGTACTTACTGAATAACACGTTTCATGCTACGGCGTAGCAACCGCACAGTGACGTCAGCGAACGTCGTAGCCTGATGTAGACCCTCGTAGCTCTTCGTAGCAGTTTTTTTTTTAATGGTGCTGATTGATAGACTAGCTTTGGACCACTATCTCACTTGTAAGCGATTATGTGGTCCACGATGGAATGCGCTTGCCTAGTAATCATATATTCACCCTTTGAGATCCAAAGTTTACATCGTTCAAACGAAGATAAGGAGGTTATCTTTATTTTTAGAAAATAATAAAAATCGTACTTACGCTTTTTTTTAAAACAGAAACAGGAAATGAATTCAGTAGTTGTTTTACTTTATTAATTTTATTTATGCTTACATAAATTATCTCTCGAAACTCAGAACAAATATTTGGAAAAAAAAATAGTCGTAACAAAGTCTCCACTTTTTTTTGTCTCTGTTCTTTGAAATTGAGGTTAGCTCTACCTATTCCAATCACTGGTAAACAGAATCCCGTGAAAAATTCCATATTTTTGTAAAAGTCTCTACAGGGTACTTAAGATTCTTGGTGCTTATTCCTGGTTAGATTAGCACCTTCTTAACTAATTTATCTTGGGTAATTCAAAATTGTCTACTCTATTTATCACATTGTTTTTAAAAATTCCATTCTTGAAAATCGATATAACAGTGCATCACTTTTTCCTCAAAATTTTTAATGAAAACCTATTCCTCAATAAAATCAACGTCAACAGACCGAGTTAGCAACTCGCGTATCGTAAATGTTTACGAAAGAAATCAAGAATTTAAACAACTATTTTAATCAGATTCAGTTTGGTGGCCCATTGGTAACGGTTCAAACCCTGCAGATACTTAGCTAAACTTTATTAATTACTAATTACTGCTGCTCTCGAAATACTAAACAAAAACATCCAAAAGAAACCGTAAATTCGATGACACATTACATCTACAAGCTTAGCCCTAGTAGTGGATGACAGTTACCTCCCTCACAGGGAGCAGGCCTGTGCCCTACAGTGGGAACGTGGTATACTGACCATGCTATCTCGTGATTTACTTATTTGTCAAATTTCCTCCTTTCCTCTTTCAGGCATGATCTCCTCGGCTATGCTGTGGGGTTTCCTGTCTGACACCCTGGGCCGGAGACAGATCATGGTGTGGGGATTCTTCTGCTCAGGCCTGGTGGAAATGACGGCCGCCATGAGCCAGAACTTCGCCATGCTGCTCGTCATGAGGTTCGCCAGTGGATTCCTGTGAGTACTGCTGAAAATACATTCTTCTTATGATTAGAACAGCTGTGGCCAATAAGATTTAACATATCTACACTACTATTATAAAGAGGAAAGATTTGTTTGTTTGTTTGTATTGAATAGGCTCCGAAACTACTGGACCGATTTCAAAAATTCTTTCACCATTAGAAAGCTACATTCACCCTGAGTAACATAGGCTATATTTTATCTCCATATTCCCACGGGAACGGAAACTACGCGGGTAAAACCGCGGGGAGCTGCTAGTTCCATGATATTTTGAATCTCACCGTGAAAACTTAAAGTGGAAAGTGAGTACGAAGAGAGGTGTTAATCCATCCATACACGATGGCATGACAGTTCTCTTTACGCAAATTAGTATCTATGTATGTTAGTTACGTCTCATTGTCATTTTGTGACATTACCACTTTGAAAATCTGACACCAGTCTTGCCAAGAACTACCGTATTCCCTAGTTAATGGGTTGTGGAGGTCTGGTAGGCAGCCACTCCACGTTAAATACTGGTATTCAACTGAATCCGGTATGACTGGAAGCCGACCCCAATATAGTTGGGAAAAGGCTAGGCAGATGATGATCACTATGACAATGATGAATTTGTCAATCAGGTTTTTTATTTAAAAAAACGTTGCCCCATACTAGGATGTACTCCTGTATCGTGGGTGCGTTCACAAACATAAATAGTCACATATACAAGACACCCAGACCAGAATGCATACTAACTACTGGGCAAATGCCTCTCCGCAATGGATTCCGGAAAATGGAAGGCGCCGTCGTTGTAGCCTACGAGTAATCAGTAAAGCAGTTTCTATCTTACGTTTATTCTATTGTCTGATAAATCTATAATTGGCAATACGGAGTGATAGAGCATGGTATTTTTTATCTACGTGACAAATCCTACGTCTTGCAGGTGGAAAATTGACAACTTTTGATTATATTTTTATTCAAAATACAAACTAGTGTGCCCGACGGGATTCCCCATTGGCGAAAATCACGACCTTTTTTTCTGGAAGGAAATCATCAAATGACTTCTCCCGCTCTGGGCGAAGCGGAAGGGAGTGTCAGACTCTTACTGACTAAAACCCACCCGTGTTCCTTCTTCTACCTTTTGCGTTCCTGGGCCGCGGTGATGCTGCTTTTAGTTATCTGTCGTCTTGCATATTTTAAGCTTCTAATTATGCCCATTCATTTAAGCTCTGCGTTTTATTTCAGTTCATTTAAGATATTTAGAATGTTCCGGAATTTGTTCGAAAGAGTCACCGCGGCCCTGGAACGCATAGGGCACTAGAAGGATCACGGGTGGTTTTAGTCAGTAAGAGTCTGACACTCCCTTCCGCTCCGCCCAGAACGGGAGAAGTCATTTGATAACAATTTCCCTTCCAGAAAAAAAAGATGATATATAGGATCCCGAACGACCGTATGAAAGATCAGAATCTCGATACGATCACCGATTCAGCTGAAATTTTGTGCGTATGCGAACTTTGGGACTAAAACACGAACGTATAAGGTAAATTATGAAAAAAGAACAATTAATATTTCTTCTTCTGCTTATAGGTAGATAGGAACACCTCGTCTGAATCCACTTCTCCGGTTTTTATTAAAGAAAACTCATCAACTTTCTGTTCTGTATTCAAATTCATTCGTGATCAGCGAGGAATGCGTTCTTCATTTAAACATTTCAAGTCATCCTTTTCCATTCCTGATTCCTGTGTGGGTAGACACAGGGTAAACACGCCTATTTTGACAGCTCCAAGTTTTATATTAAGTTTCCTTATCGGCCTCTTTACACACTGTGTCTACATTTCTTACTGGGCCCGCGTGGTGGATTACGGCCCATTCCCTCTCCTAGAGAGGAGGCCTGTGTCCCAGCAGTGGGAACGTTAGAAGGCTGATTATGCTACATTTCTTATCCCACTCTTCTGTCGCTTTCTATTGAAATAAGCAGTACCTTTGTGCTCTTGTTTTCTTTACAAAATTTTCTATTTTAAGTATATTGTGTGTACATAAATAAATCATCTGAACAGTATAAAGTAGACGGCCAGTTGGAAATGACTGCTTACGATTTAGTTTAATTATAATTTAGCTTATTGTTACCATTGTTTCCCGATGAAAGATATGAGCACATAAATCGATTTACCTACCTTTGACGTCAATGGGTAGTGCTTAAAATGATGGCACAGACTTTTACGAGGGCACTTACTAATAAATCTATATTAGAAACAGCTTTTATTATTCTTATTGTGCCAAGTATATGCCACACACAGTTGAACGTTAATGACAAATACGTATCTTGAGTTGGTCCGTAGAAGCACTGAGTCTGATCATTCTATTTAGAACGATGAACGTTTGCAAAATTCAGGAATTATCAAATTATATCAAACTAGCAGTGCCCCGCGGTTTCACCCGCGTAGTTCACGTTCCCATAGGAATACGGGGATAAAATATAGCCTATGTTACTCAGGGTGAATGTAGCTTTCTAGTGGTGAAAGATTTTTTGAAATCGGTCCAGTAGTTTTTGAGTTTATTCATTACATACAGAAATGCAAATCTTTCCTCATAATAATAGTAATATAGATTTAATTCAGCTGAATACCAGTATTTTACGTGGAGCGTCTGTCCACCAGACCTCCACAACCCATTAACTTGTAACACGGTACTTCTCATCAAGACTGGTGTCATATTTTCTGGCTTCTGACAATCCGTAACGACTTCCAAATATCTCCAAATGACAGTCGGGATGCTTTCCGAGGCATGAAGGAGTCTCGATATGTTAAGATGGTCACCCATCCACAGACCAACCTCGGCAAACGATCGTAGGTAGCTATGCTACATACTGTGCAAAAAGACTAGACATTTTTCTTTATTGCGAACTTGGAAACGGTGAATTTTCTTAATTATTTTTCTATTTATTTCTAAATCCAGGTTATTTTAAAAATACAGTGAAGTGAAGTAGAATATTATGCATGAGAGACTGAATTTGACTCTACAAAAATAAAAATAAATGGAAACAGAAAGATTAAATTTATGTTTTAGTTGCTAAAGAACCAAAATCAGCACATTCAGATTTAATTATACATTTTTGAAAAATAAATGTATAATTTATTTTCAGAAATGTATAATTAACAATATTATTGCAAAAGTTTGTTATGTTAACTTAATTATTAGCTGTAAGAACGTACATATAAAAAGGTTTTTTTTTAATAACCAATATTCTATGATCCTTATTAAAAAACCCAGATGTTGGGACGACCAATCCCCACGTCACAAGGTCACTCCATCAATAAGTACTGTTTACTCTCTGATTACCGTACAAGTGTTGAGCATGCGCACTTGTTTGATTAATAGTACAATAATTACTAATCACTGTCGTCTAATCAGTGTGTAAACATCGTTATCTGTTTATGGGGTTCTGATATTATCGTTCGCGGAAATTAAGCCTGTGTCTATGGGGATCCATGAGTTTCTATAGCCTTTATAATAAAATTATAATTAAGTTAGTAAATATTAAGGACTTGTTTCAAAATGGTTAACTACTTATGTATAAATTTTATATGAAACATTAATTTTATGCGTTTTGCTGTGCACAAAATAATTATTACTTATGATATCCAGTAGGTACCAATAACCTCATGTGGCTCTGTTAGTTTACTTTTCTCGGCTGCATAGCAAAAACAACACAAATCAAATATGTCGGTATAATAATTATCTACCGTGTTTGGCATTGCGACTTTGAATAGGAAATAGCCAGAAAACCTGTCATTCTGCTCTTAATCATAATGTCTGTTTTTCGGATGGGAAATCATCAAATGACTTCTCCCGCTCTGGGCGGAGCGGAAGGGAGTGTCAGACTCTTACTGACTAAAACCCACCCGTGATACTTCTTGTGCCATTTGCGTTCCAGGGCCGCGGTAATGCTTTCGAACAAATTCCACAACTCTAGCAGGCACCTTGCTTGACCTTTGCCTGCTATGCCCCACAGGGTCTTCTCACATGATGGAATACAAATGAAGATATGAATATAAGAAATTTAAATAAATACATATTAGCATATCTTCCAAAACTATGCTATAGACAAATGAACGAGAACTAGGTGTCAACACCCACCACAAATATTATTTTGATGGTTAATGTGATTTTCGTGATTTAAAACTAACTTCAGTGCCTCTCGTCTTAAAAATATCATAACATAATATCGAGCCTGTTATTCTCTGTAGAAGTTGGTAAAAGTCATGTACATAGAATAGAATAGAAATACTCTTTATTTTACGGCATACAAAAATATACTAGAACGTTAAAATGGAAAGGTGTAACAGCGGGTGGTCGTAGAATTAATATTTTCAATAAACGTGTACCTATTTATTGATACAGTACTATTGAAAGTGTAGGGTAACCGGGATAGATGCCCCACTTTTTGAAATCATTTTGTATCTCCCAGTGCAAAAATCAAAATATTTTAATTGTAACACTGGACCTTGAGGTTTTATCTACAAATTTATGAAAAGTAAAAAACATTATCTTTGATATTTCCAGAGTATTAGCAATTTTCGCGGATCTCCAAGTTTTGGGACATCTATCCCATATATGGGATAGTTGCCTAGTCCATATTAATTACTTTTAGGATAGACGAACCGCTGAAAAACAGAGCATCTATCCCGAAAAAACTGATCGCACTTTGCCTTCCCATGCAACCGCACAGAGACATGAGGCACAGTCCACTTAGTGATAGTTGGACAGTCTCCCGACACATAAATAAAATAGCATGCGATTCATCCGCTAAACTAGAGTAATTTAAATCGGGGCACCTATACTTCTGGGGCATCTATCCCGGTTTTACCCTACTGTAGCAAGATACATATTTCACAATACCTAGTTACAATCAAAGTCTAAGCAAAGTATTTTCCTTTGACCGAAATCCCGCAAAACTATTAAACCAATAATTCATTTTCCTGACCTTCCAGTTTCAACGGCCCCTTCGCTGTCCTGATCTCGTACATAGCAGAGCTGCATCGCACGGAGCTGAGAGCGAGGGTCATCCTGCTCACGAACCTGTTCTTCACGTTCGCCAACACCACGCTGCCGCTCCTGGCCTGGGCCATCCTCACCAAGGACTGGGAGTTCCATATGTTTGAAGATAGTATTGGTAAGTAGGTAATTCAGTTTTTTTTTTTATTAAAAAAACGTTGCCCTTCATTGGTATTTACTCCTGTATCGTTGGTGCGTTCACAAACATGAAAACTCACATACACAAGACACCCAGACACGGGACAATTATCTGTAGGCCATACAAATATTTGTTCCGTGTGGGAATCGAACCCGCGACACAGCCGAACACTCAACCACTGTGCCAACGGTGGCGTCAAAGTTATTTGGTTCTTGCCTTTTTAATTTTTTTCATCGTTTTTAAGGGTAGGACTACTGTATCATTTCAGTTATTTTATCGAAAAAAAAAACCAGTGTGAATAAAATGAGATTTGCTAAACAAAGACAGTGCTGCAAAGAAGATCAGAATCCAACTGTTTATCTGTAAAACATAGGCAAATCATTACATACAAGATCTTAAAAATGAGGAAGTGCGCTATGTTTTGCCAATTGCTCCACTTTGACTGACTTAAAAATGATATTCATTTTGATGACACGGTTGGCGCAGTGGTTGAGCGATTGACTGCTGCGCTACGTGACGTGGGTTCGATTACCACACGGAACAAATATTTGTCTACAGATAGTTGTTCCGGGTCTGGCTGTTTGTGTATGTGAGATTTTTTTTTTAAATTCGAACATCGAAACCTCGTCGCTGATTCGCCGAACCACACCAACATTATTGCTAATACGATGCACAGTTAAAAACTGACCTTATTTCCCAAGTATTTGGGTTTAAATTACCATGTAACGAATAGGCCGTGTAACTAAACACGTGAGCGGCGCAATCGGTAAGCCCCGCCTACCGCGGCGCAATGTGCTTTGGGTCATTTTGCTGAGTTAGGAATGCTTCCATGTTTTATTTGCATTCACTGTAGAAGAGTCATTTCATTAGAGCCCCTACCCTTTTAAAAATACTTACATTTTTTTTCGAATTACTCTGTTGAGCTGAGAGAACCACTGGCTCTAGTGAGACGGGGCCACAAGCCAAACATAAATCAAGATACACAAGTTGAAGTTTGAAACGAACTTTTTCTTGGCAATTAATCGAAAGCTTTATCTGGCTGGCAGAAACTGGATGCGAGACGCCGAAAATAGATCTAATTGTAAGTGGCGTGCAATTGGAGAGGCTTATGTCCAGCAGTGGACTGCAACAGGCTGTTGATGATGATGATGATGATATCTGACCGTCCAAATTAAACAGATTGGACACCGGCCTTATAATTACTTCGAAGGGTTTCCATTTAATCTTTACGCGTTCAGCAGCTAAAGCTAAATATTACTTATTTGTTAGTTGGTCGCTGTGTTGAACGCAAGACAATTTCTTATTTAATTTTATCATGTTCTTTATCTATAAGTTAGCTTATGACGGGTTATATGAGTTCATATAACCCGTCATAAGCTTTTTATTTTGATGACTATGTCGATCAATCTGTTTTTACTTTATTGGCTCAATCTACTCTTTACAATGTTTTATAGTGAATTGATTTATGATTTCCATGTTGGATAATTTTTATTTTTTCTACCTTTGTCATGTATTAATGACTTTGCATACTATTGTTTAAATTCAAGTTTTTAAAACGCAATAGACAGATGTGTTGCTGGGGAGTTTGTTGCGCCACTTCTTCTTCCCAGCTAAAACACTAAGAAGTGGTGGCGGGTGGGCGTTTTGGGGGACTGTCTTTATGTAAAATTTGACGTTCAAAAAGTGCTGTCTCTTAGCCTAGTTTGAGTAAATGACTTTTGATTTTGATTTTAATAAAACTCTAAATTTTCCAGTTATCCATACCTGGAACCTGTTCCTCTTCACTACGGCTCTGATGCCGCTCCTGACCGGAGTATCATTCCTCTGCCTACCAGAGAGCCCCAAGTTCCTCATGACGCGGGGACGGAATGAGGAAGCTATGGCCGTCTTCAGGGTTATCTTCACAATGAACACCGGGAAACCAGCGGAGGAGTACCCGGTGAGTTTCTACTGCATTGTTTCTTCAATCCCAGATCATTTTAATTTTCAGTGATAGATATTTCTTGAGACCAAATCCTTGCTGTCAAAATCTCAATTTGGTTTTAGAGCTGGAATCTCGACCAATGATATAGTTCACGAATTATTTGATCACGTTGTTAATAAACTAGACCACAAAAAGAAAGTGATAGCGATATTCTTGGAGTGTTGACGCAGTGGTTGCGCGTTCGGCTGCTGCGCTACGTGTCGCGGGTTCGATCCCCGCACAGAACAAATGTTTGTATGGCCTACAGATAATTGTTCCGGGTCTGGGTGTCTTGTGTATGTGAGTTTTCATGTTTGTGAACGCACCCACGATACAGGAGTAAATTATGATTTACTCCTGTATCGTGCGTGTACTGCCCCACAATATGGTGCGGGGCAGTACAAAAAAAAATGAAACAATGAGTATGAATTAACAGAAAAAAAGGAAAAGATACTTATAAGTTAATACATCATACGTCTTCTAGATTAAAACCCTAGTGGAAGAAAAGAATCAGCAGCAAGGTAAAGGCGTTGCCGCATTGAGGGGGGGCTTCGCTCAGCTGACGCCCTTGTTTAGACCTCCGCACGCCCAGTGGCTGTTCCTCATGTGCGTCATCCACATGGGCTGCATGTTCGGGTGAGTTACAAAGTACTATATTTATTTTTACCCACGACGGAACGGAGACGGTGTATGCGTTTGGGGTGAGAGGATGTTTGTTTCTTTGTGCAAACCAATGTTCCCATTTATCTCCAGAACTACTAGTCCGATCAGACCCAAGAATATCCGTCAGGGCTGCCATCAGAATCTGCAAAACTAGCTCATTTAATGACAGCCCTGACGGATATTCTTGGGTTACATTAATTCTGTAAGTGGGGGGTTTTTATTAATTATTTAATTCTTTTTCAATTGTTTTTACCGGCGTGGGTTTTTTTTTTTTCAAAATTTTCAATTTAGCCTTTTTTATTTTCTTTAAGTATTCAGAAAACCAACAGCGATACTTATAAACTATTACAGAAAATACAGGGTTATTTATAAAACACCAATAACTTCTTAAGAGGTCATTATACTCATCATTATGAACAACTGAACATGAACATTTATGTTCGTATAACTAATCAAAATGTAGGGAACAGCTGATATTCTTTTTCGCGTTTTCGGGTTTGGTCCCATAGTAAAAGTTGTTCATAATGATGAGTACAATGATCCCTTAAGAGGTGGTTGGTGTTTTACAAATAACCCTGTATAGATCAGTTTTTTAAGGCTAATAATAGGTTTCCCTGTTTAACATAACGTATGTATAATATGCGAACGGACTTCAGACTGTATGTGGTTAATAATTTAAAGATTATACATACATATAAAAATCTGCTAATTACAATTGATCGTAATGAATTCTTAAAGATGATGATGAACAGAGCGTAGTCGTAGTTTGTGCAGCTTGCTAATCCTCTTTCAGAATGATATTTTTAAATAATAATTTTCATCACATAACATCAGACAGCCGAAGTGAAAAATGAAGAAAGAAATCCAACTATATTTAAAAGTGGAATATTATTCGGCCAATTTATCTCAAATGGTGATACGTGTGTTGATGTCCCCAAAATCTGTTAACTACACCTGAATATATAGACAAAGAAAACGCTAGATGAACTTGCAACCAAAATAATAAATTAGCAAAGGCTCTATACAATTGACATTCTGGGAACAGTAGCGTGGTAAGCGTGGCGACTGTCAAAACGATAAAAATGAAAAACGCTGTCGATGTACACGTTCAATCTAAATATATATAACTCAAAAGTGACTGATTGACTGACATAGTGATCTATCAACGCACAGCCCAAACCACTGAAAGGATCGGGCTGAAATTTGGCATGCAGGTAGATGTTATGACGTAGGTATCCGCTAAGAAAGGATTTTGATTAATTCTACCCCCAAGGGGATAAAATAGGGGATGAAAGTTTGTATGAAACTTTGTCAATTTTAAACCGATCGGGCTGAGAGTATCAAAATCGGGGGTAAAGTAACTATTCCACGCGGACGAAGTCGCGGGCAGAAGCTAGTCTATAATAAAGCAAAATACCACTCACAAATTAATCACGAAATCTCAGAAACTATAACACCTACAAACTTAAAATTTGGCAGGTAGTTTCCTTATAGGGTGTAGACATCTACTAAGAACGGATTTTACGAAACTCTTCCCCTAAAGGGGTAAAACGGGGGTGGACATTTTTGTACTAAATCTGCGCAGACGAAATCGCGGGTGAAGTACTAGTCCCTTATACTTTGACAGTCACATTTGCTAATAAAATGGCTAGAGCCTCCAAACTCATCATCTCTAAGCATTCTAAATAACATTCTTTAATCAATAGAAGAAACAATTAAGACATCATCACAACGAACCAGTATTTCGATAGTTTTGAGCAGTTATAGGCAGAATATCCTGACTGATACAATACAGTCACTTTAAACTAGGTCATTGTTATTGCTCTGATGGTTTTGCGTGGTTCCAAGCGGTTTGGAAATTGCGGGGAACGGTCGAAGTGCTATCCAGATTTTAGGAAAATTAAATGCCTTTTTTTTCTGGATAGGAAATCATGAAATGACTTCTCTCGTTCTGGGCGGAGCGAAAGGGAGTGTCAGACTTACTGACTAAAACCCACCCGTGATCCTTCATGTGCCCTTTGCGTCCCAGGGCCGCGGTGACTCTTTCGAACAAATTCCGCAAAAAATTAAATGCCTTTGAACTATAATTGCAGGTCTTAACCTCATGCGATAGCCAAGTCTTTCACACAGAATTTAAATTAAAGCACAAAATACACCTCATGATCATAAAGATCATTGTTACAATTAACTTACCAACGTAAATTGAAGTTATTCTAGACACATTTTTTACAGTAAGTGCTAAGCACAAAGTGGTTTCTCATTAAAATCATATAGTTGACTAGAAGCGCCCCGCGGTTTTACCCACTTAGTTCCCGTTCCTGTGGGAATATGGGGATAAAATGCCCAGCCTATGTTACTCAAGGTGAATGTAGCTTTCTAATGGTGAAAGAATTTTTGAAATCGGTCCAGTATTTTTTGAGTTTATTCGTTACATTCAATAATATATACAAAAAAAAAATCTTTCCTCTTTATAATATTAGTATAGATTTAAATGACCTTGGATGGCTAAAATACACATACCTACATGAACTGAGCCAAATAATTAAACTACTAAAAAACCCTTAAAAAGTATTCCCTGTGTCAGTTTAAAAAGAAAACTTATTTTCTCGAAACTCGCTACTGAGAGCTCTACCTGAGATACCTTTTGCCGTCATGACAGCAATATTAGTGGATTCAAATAATTTACTGGCTCACGTAGTTTCTATAGAAATCAATTTGGCCCTTTTAACATAAATATTATCAGCTCCCCTGCCGATAATCCAACATCGTTGGACTGGCTTGACGAGGCGTAGATTCAAAGGCTGCATCCAGCAACCAACCAACCCTTTCATTTACAGATCCAACACCATTCGTCTCTGGTACCCTCAACTTGCAGCCATGATCAGCAACGATGCCGGAGGTCTCTGCTCTGCCATCGCTCCCCCCACCGAGCCGGTGGCTGTGGATGACGTCTGTGTCCCCATTGTGGCTGATATGCTCACGTATCTGCAGAGTGCATTCGTTGGAGCAGGATCTGTGCTGACGTATGGGATAGGAGGAGCATTGATTAACAAGTAAGTTATCAAAACGAGTTGTATTCTAGAAAGCTTCTGTCGAGATATGGATAGGTTATATATAACTAGCAGCGCCCCGCAGTTTCACGCACATAAGTTTTGATCCCGTGGGAATATCGGGGTAAAATTATTATGTATGACAATCCTGGTTATAACCCATATGTGTTCCAAATTACATCCAAATCCGTTCCGTAGTTTTTGCCTGAAAGAGTAACAAACATTCATACATCCATCCGTACAAACATTCGCGTTTATAATATTAGTAGGATAGCGTGAACAAGATGAAGCATTTTCGACAATTGCGAAGTTTTTCAAAAGAGTTACCCTGTGGTAGCCCTGGAAAATATAAATAAGTCGAAATAACACCAAAGAGATCAAAATAGCTTTGCTAAAACATCCCATCTTCACAAATAACAATAGTTACAATGTTATCTTCCAGATGTGGCAAGCGCTTGGTAGCTTGCTTCTGCGGCATCACCAGTGCGTTACTGATCATGCTGCTCCCATTCCTGGGCACCAGCGCAGTAGCCGTTGTGGCCACAGTTACCACTGCCCTTGCCTTCACGTCGCTCTGTGGCGCTTCGCTGTCCAGCATCACTGTTGACTTGTTCCCTACTTCACTCAGGTATTGGTTTGATTCATGTTGTTTTAGTTAGCACCCCAAATGATTTTTTAGTGTTAGACTATTGAGCATTGATTTATTTATCTAAATCCGAACTGGTCTGTCAAAAACCTTTGTGTTGTCACATGATCGCTGATTTTTTCTTGTTCGATGCTAGTTGATTCTTAATGTAATACTGTTGTACTGTTTGAGCTACTGTGATTGTGTTGCGCTTGTTTGAGAATCATCTCTACTATATCGATCGCTAAAGTATCTTTCAATTAGTTTTGGCTTCCGAACTTGCTAGAGAACTGCAAGTTGTTGAACATTTAAAAATAAGATAGTTAGTGAATACTTTCATTTAATACATTTGTCAATGTGTTTTCAGAGTTATGGCGATGGCTACATTCCTCATGAGCGGTCGTTTGGGCACTATCACGGGTACCGTCATATTTCCTGCACTTATAAACTACGGATGCCTGCCGCCTTTTATTACTATTGGTTCCGTTTTAGCAGGTAAGGCTTACCAAGAAATAGTTTCTTCTATTAACAATTTTAAGGTAAATTAAAGGATGTAACAAAAACTATATTCCGGTTGTACATTGTTGAAGAAAACATCACCTAACGCCCTCTATCTGACCCATAGGAATGCTTGTTCAACGAGCTGGGCGTGGTAGTTCCTTTAGTTTTTATTAGATGGCGCTGTTTCCAGTTTAGTTAAACTGCTTATTTTGTTTCAGTGTGCGGAATGGCGTGTTTCCTCTTACCAAATACTACTCTCAAGAAATTAGAGTAATTTTTAATTTTAAGAAAACCACGAATGATTGTAAATCTTTTTCGTTATTCTTGTGTTTGTTTGTTCTGATTGTGTGTTGTACTTTTATTTGTGTATTTTATTTATAGCTCAAATTATAGTTATTTTTTTAATATTGCTTCGTATATCGATTGAAGCAGACAACTTATAAGTACAGATGTATACTTCTTAATTTTATTATTGTCGTGTCTTCTATAATTTATGTAATGTTGTGACTTATACAGTCATCTCGTGTGTGTCTTTGTGTAAAATAAATTTGTATAATACCCGTGTGTTATGTCGAATGAAACTGCTGAAGATTTAAAAATATTTCTCTTTTATTTATAATTTATCATAACCTAATCTCATCCATCTTCTCAGTCAAACTCACAACAATTTACCGGCGAATCAGGGAGAACAATTACTATCTACATTTATTAAATTTTATATAATTATAATTTTTGACATATTTTTAATTATTTATTAAATGAACGTTTTTAATGTTAAGATTACAGATATTTTTTTTTTAATTATGACAACATATTTTTATTAATATTTTTGGTTAAAAAACAGAGGATTGATCCCAAAAAACTTTATTAGTGAACAAATAATTAAAAATATGTCAAAATATATTTCGTTTAAGGCGCTACATCAGTCTAATGCAATGACTAAACAGCTTTTACCCAAAACATTAATAAATAACTCATAATTATGCTTTTGTGACTGCATAAAATACATTTTACTGTGAACAAGCTGCCATTCGCATTATTTACATGAATTTTCGAAAATTTCAACAGATATTTCAGTACAACATGACTTTTTACAATGTGGATAGGTACCTACATGGTGTAGTTTCGGTCTTAGCAAAATATGTCGTGATTGTATACAGGTTAACTCTCTTAAGTACATTTTCAAAGCAAGACTTTAATATGGACGAGAAATGTAGGTATATTTTTAAATTTGAGAAGAATTACTTGTTCACCATATTGTACTCAAAAATCCAGTAGTTTAAACATTTTAAACGTCTGACATCGTCCGAACTGGCCGACACACGCCGACAACCATCGACAAAGCACAGATGCTACGTAGACTAGATTTTACTTCTTATTGTCCAATCACTTTGTCTAAGCGATTATACACTTAAATTCGAGTTTTTTGCTTGCTGCCTACAAGAGCGTAACGTAGGGCTAAATTAATAACTTTAATTATTTTTATATTGAAAAAAAGTAATCAATAATGGATGATTTCGATTTTTACTATTAAATTGTATAATGGACACAAATTATACAAATTTGAAATGTATAAATTTATCTATTATGCAAACCCTATGTTATGCCATAGAAAGCAGCAGGCTTCACAATAAAAATCATATTACATGTATATATAAATTTATAGAATTCTTATAGGCCAGTGAAATTGACTGTTAACTTACACACGATTCAGGATAACCCCCATTAATTATATTATTATTTCATTATAACGCAAGGCACATTTTTATCTGTTATTAAAACTATTTAATTCAATAAGATTGCACTTTTACAAAAGTATTATATCGGCAGATCTTTTTTAAACTTAAAATTGTTTAAAACTCTAAGCGATTCCATGTTGCTCCCATAACTCACAGAAACTGAGATAAATTAGAATATTTTTGAGAGAATTTTAATTATCTTTTTTCAGTATTTAAGTATTTTATTACATCTCTGACTATCTTGTGAGTAAGTTATCCAAACCGAGTTCTTTTTTTGTAGCAAAATGATTAAAATTCTCTCAAAATTGAAGTTTGATTTTTCCATTTGAAGTCAATAAAAATGCTTTTCACACAGCCTTCTTCACTTTTAAACGAATTCTGCAATACAAAATATTGTGTCAAATTATATTTCAATAATTTACATATATGTTTTGTAAAAAAAAAATGTTGAAATAATACACTAACTCTTAAATAATTTACTTGCTAAGGTAAGGCATATTTCATAATTATAAATAATTAATTACAAATATTTATAGTACATATTTATGTAACATTATATATACAGTCTCGCATGTCTTAAAGCCGAGTTTATACAATATGTACAATTTTAGAAAATCTTGTATAGTTCACTATACACCACATGTTAAGGCCTCTAAACCAGTATTTATATAAATTAAAAATCTTGGGGTAAGTAGAAGTAGGTACTCCACAGCTAAATTGGCTAGCTCCAATCTAAGAGAGTAGTTAAATGGCACTTTGATAAAGGGTAATGATTTTAATGACGTTACTGAATAAAATTATCCAATGAATGTAGAAATAATGATTAAACGAAAGTATAATGAAAATATTTCTTAGATACGTGTTCCCCAGATTTTTCAGTTATATAAAAGCGTTGGATCAACCAACATTACACAGGTCATTTCACGAAACAAGGCCCCTTTTTATAACGCACATTAACCACTTTCATATTTACATTATTATGGTAATTGTCAAAAATGACTGTTTAAAAAAGTACGCATTCTGCCGCCCCGATACTTTTATACTCAATATGGTGTAAAAGTACCAAGCCAAGTATCAAGTAGACTAGTCTATACATAAGTCTATAAGGAGTTCATAACGGCATAATGAGTAATAATTTAAGTAACAAATCCATAATGATAACAAAAAATTAATGTACCATTATACCCAACAAGATGTAAAAAAAACACCCAGTTCTGGGTCTACTAATGTGCAAAGCACTGTTTACACTCAAGGCCAAGAAAAACTGGTCAGCTAGAAAAATCTATTATTTATTCTATGTGTTAGCTACTTCATAAGTATGTATATTTATGCTCTACTTTTTAAAGGGAATGAGCAGATCCCCTATTGCTTTTGTTAATTATATTTCTAGACGAACACTTTTACAAGGCAATGAGAGTACAACGTAATTGTAATATTGTCCAATAAACAAAACTTCACTGAGTTCATTATAAAATGTTCACTTCACTTTGTGGTCCGTTTTCCACTGTTTTAGTTCAAAATATGTTTGTGTGACTATTTGTTTTGGGAGTGAATGAGAGAGAAAGAGATAAATAATTGGTCCTTTTTAAAATTCTGTTAGTTTTATACATTCAATAAGAATATGACAGAAATGGCCTTCAATGACACTTAATCTGGGTATTGTCAACATTATCCAAACAGCTGAAGAATATTGACATTAGCCGGCCATTTATACACTCAAAAAATCTTCACCCTATCCCAAAATCAAACAGCCACACAAAATCCACATCACTCTATTTGCGTCAGCTCGGGGGAGCCAGCAGCACCTCCAGCCAGCAGGGGCACGCCGTCACGTCCCGCCTCGAGTACTTGGGACCCCAGCCTTTAGCGAACGAGATCCTCACCGACCTGGGGTCTACAGGCCCGATGTGGGGTAGCGACACTGCAGGAGGGGGGCAAGAGGGGTCGAAGATGCAGAGGCAGTGGCCTGGAGCAACCCTCCACACTAGGAGGGCCTTGGCAGCCGCAGCGTCCAAGGCAGGGGAGCTGACAAATACCGGCTCCTGGCTCCGGTTGTAAAGCCAAACCCCATCCGATTCTAGTGACAGGGTGACTCCTAGGCCGATCTTTGCCCTGGTTTTTTTCACCTGGAGTTAACGAGAAAGATATTATTAATTACTTGTGTCAAAAAGATGATGGTTCTTTGTTTTTGCATTACAGTGTAGGAACGGTTGCCAACTTTCTTTACAACGTTGTCTCATTTTTATTAATCTAATCTTGTAGATTAAATGTCAAAAAAGGTGAACAATAATATATGGGAAGGTGACATCCATGTTACTATAGTAATTATCAGCTTCGTGTGTATAATTTTATATCTATACTCGTATCAGGCCTCACCTATATTGAGGGCTCGAAGGACAAAATTTCATTTGTCATAGACTATTCTATAGATAAAATTCGATGGAATGAAACTCATACCTATTTCAACTTCAACTGGACATTATTGTACTTTAAACTCTGCCTTCTCAATTTTGCTAAAATCGTTGAAAATCACTTATATATAATATCTCGTTAAGTCCAACAAAGATTCAGTGTTCGCGAACAGAGGTTATCGCGGGTTATCGTGTCGCCTTCCTACTCCCAATCAAAGTAGCTATCTACTGCCATTGTAATCAGCAACACTTTCGAGCTTTTGCTTTTAATTACTTATTACTATCTGACAGTTCAAGATTCATAAGAATCTTTACGAATACATGGTAAAAGAAGCCTCATATATAGTGTGGTAATAAGTGCCCCGTTTTGCAATGTGCAATTTTAGGTCTCACAGCAACTCATGATTTCTTTATAATGTCCCAATACAGTTCACCAAACCATCAGTTTAAATCAAGGTTGATTTGAGTCGTTCTACTAGTTGTGGAGTCCAAAAGATTGTTTAACGTACCTATGCAGATTTTTCTCTGTTAAGTCAAATTCTACAAAAGCAAAATTGATTGAGTCAGGCGTTACTTTGCGGAAATCCATTTTAAATTTGAAAATGAAAACAATATATCTAGTTTTAATTTCCGCGAATATTAGTGGGTTGCAGGTATGCACCTCCCTCCCGCCCGCTATATTATGCACATGCAAGATTACTGGGCAAATGCAAGGATTTTAAGCACATGCAGGAAGGCAATGCAAAACCCAACACCATTACCGACACGTGTTTCGCCTCTCCACGAGGCATCCTCAGGGGACGTGTTGACTCGCTGACCGTTGAGTTGCGAGCTCAACGGAACTCAACGGTCAGCGAGTCAACACGTCCCCTGAGGATGCCTTAAAATCCTTGCATTTGCCCAGTAATCTTGCATGTGCATAATATAGCGGGCGGGAGGGAGGTGCATACCTGCAACCCACTAATTGTAATATTTTTTTGTGGTTGCCTGTGGTTAAGTGACAAACACAATATATTTTAAAGAAGGTGTGTTCTCCAAATAAAAGAAACATAGAAGAAATTATATAATAAGTTCGGGCGCCATGGAGATTGCACACAGTATAAAAAGATTGCCGGAAAGAATAGAGCGGAAGAGTCAGACTTTTAATCTGCCGGTGGGAGGCTAAATAAAGAAATAAAACAAAAAGAATTATTCTGTCCTTTCTTTACTTAATGGCCCGTAGCTTCAATTTAATTAACATTATATTTAACGTTTTACTAATTTTAAAGAGGTGATATTATTCTAAGTACATGGGCGATATCATTGCATCGTGCACTGTTAATTTAAAATAATGGAAAATTCCTACCAGTTTACTGGCTATAAAAATAGTAGAACATAACCAAAGGAAGCGATGACCGACGAAAGATTCCCTCAGCAAAAAAAATGTTCCAAAAGGACGTAGGATAAAAATCCAAGTAAAAAGTTAAGAAAAAAATCCGTTAAGAAAAATATCCATTAAGAAAAATGTCCTTTAAGAAAAAATCCGTTAAGAAAAACGCCAATGGGCTGTAACAAAAGGTATGAAGTTTAATATACACGAAAATCATCCGAGTCTGAGCACGTGGACGCGTGCATAAGAAAAAAACTTACCGTTTTCCTTTTCAAATAAATAGGTGTGCTCCACGCAACTCCATTTAGTACGTGTGTAGTGAGCGTAAATTATTTATATCTGAAATTAACAATTTCGTCTGATAAAATTCCTATACGATTTTCAATCCGAAAGCATCATGTCCAGAAAAACTCCAACTCACCAAAAATTAAGGTCAATCCTCATAGTATCATCGTCCTTGGTCGTTTTAAATACGTTATGGCATAATATAAACCAAAAATATCCCAGATAAATAGTGATTTATAAAGATATTGAAAATAGTTTCAAATTATCGACCAGCCATCGTCTGCAGGATCGTAGAGTGACTTGTCAAAAACGTCATCTGTCAAAACTAGGAATAGTGTCGCGTTCCGAAATCGACTATAAAACCATAAAGCATGTAACGAGAATAAAAACTCGTTACATTACATCCCTCCCCGAAAAAAAATAAAAGAAAGCAATTTCTTTTATGCTAAAAACCAAAAGAGAAAAGCAAAAGCTTAAAAAAAAACGAAGGAAATATAATTCCAAAATCAATAAACCAAAAAGTCTATTATCAAAAATCCTATATAAAAAAACAATAAGGAATGCCACAAGTGCAAATTCCTGAAGATAATTACATGCATAGAAAAAAAGTACAGTCAAGCCACAAATACGACCGACTCACAATACAAAAAGAACCAACATGAGTGCAGTTAGGCACCTACGCCACTGACTAACAAGTAAAATCCTAGAAGTACTGCAAGTGCAGTAAAGCGCAAATGTTGCTGACCAACAGATAGAAAGTCTCAAAAAAAAATACCAATATGAGTACGGTTAGGCACCATCGCCACCGACTATCAAGTATAAAGCAAAAAAAGACAATACTAATGGTGTACAGTTAGGCGCAATTGCCGCTGTTTAAAAAGATAATCCAAAAAATGTCTATATGAGTACAGTTAGGCACCTTCGCCACTGACTAGCAAGAACAAATTATAACCGTTTGTCACAGTTTTAAATAATCACATCACCAAAGATGTAAAAATATAAAGAAGATTGTTGTGATCGGCATAACACCACCAATTTCCCGAGCACAAACAACTTCGAAAATAAATGCATATTGTGATCGGCACAACACCACCAACTTTGCGAGCACAATAGCAAAAAAAACTGTATACTGTGATCGGAACAACACCACCGACTTTCCGGGCACAATAACAAAAAGATTGTATACTGTGATCGGCACAACACCACCAACTTCCCGGGCACAGTAACAAAAAAACTAACGAAATCAAGGAAAAAATATATACCGAGATCCGTAAAAAAAGGATAGGAAAATGTCTACAAGTGAGAATAAGACCACAAGTATTGAAATCCCTATATAAACAAAGAATACCAACTATAAAACAAGAGCTGGCAGTTCTTAAAAAAAAAACATCAGGAACACAAAAATCAATACTATTTCTACACTAAGGGAAACAGTATGATCCGCCTAACTTAAAAAATAAACTAAGGTTTTTACATTCTAACACAAAGTTAGAAGCAAATCCTAGACATGCAAGTGATACAATATCTGAAGAGTGTATATGTATATAAGTAGGTAACCATCCAGACATTGTATACAAGAATGTATAAAAAAATATATAAGATCTTTTGATATGAAAAACGCAACTGTGTGGGTGGAAAAAGTTATCATTATAAACCTTAAAATGACCTAAGTTATATTTTAGAAAGTCAAGAAATGAATTCAATAAATTTATATGAAGTTACATAACATACATCTTCATTCAAAGCCTTGTAAACCTATCATCCATCCCATCATACTTCACACTACCATGCGGGCCCTTCAAACAAAAATATCAAAATCAAAACTATCACTTGGAAACCAAATTAAAATTTAATAATATCTTTAATATGATAACGTCCAGAAAAACCCTTATTAAGGTCTTTCAGAACATAAACATTATCAGAAATCTTTTCAATAATTTTACATTTAATGAACTTAGGTGCAAGTTTTGCCGAAAAATAAGTAGGTGCATGAGATTGAACGAAACTTCTTCTCCACACAACATCACCCACATCAAAAGAAATGACTCTACGACCCTTATTATAATAGCGAGCATTACGCTGATAGGCTTTTAATAAATGAGTTTGAACTTTTACAAAAATATCACCAAGTGAATTAAGAGAATCAGCATAGTGCTTTCTATTGGAAACTTCAAGTTCACTCAAGTTATCAATAGAGTTACTTAAATGATGTAAAGAAGCATCAAAAATAAGTTCCCTACCAAACATCAAAAAGTTGGGTGTGAAATCAGTAGCAAGATTAACACTATTATTCAAAGCTAATTGAACATGAGGTAAATATTTAGACCAAGTTCTATGATCATCCTTAACAAAACAAGCTATGCAAGTTTCAACAGTTTTATTATATCTCTCAACAGGATTGTTTTGAGGTGTGTATAAAGTATTATAAAATATTTTAGTAATATTAAAACTTTTCAAAAATTCTACAAAATGTTTAGAAGTAAATTGTGTACCATTATCACAAACAATTATCTTGGGACAACCAAATTTAAGAAATATTTCTTTTTCAAAAAGTTTATTTATTATTCTAGTAGTAGCATTTATTTTTGTTTCTCTGAAGGAGAAAGTTCACTGGCAGAAGTGACTGTACAAACTTGAACTTTATTGCTTTGAACATAAGTAATATTTTTCCATAAATCTTTAGCCAAATCAAATTTTAACCAAAAATCAAAACCTAAAATGAAATCAAGCTGAAAAGAAGGTATAATTAGGAAGTTAATATTTTTAGTTAAATTATCACAAGTAACTGCATTAGTCTTGACTGTAGGTTTATCAGTTTTAGAGTCCTTGAAAGATTTTCTGTTGACGAAAACTTCAAGTTCCTTTACTAAGTCAAGGAATTGTTCCACAGAATCAATATGTTTACCAAATATAAAAGGAGTGTAAATAGGCAACATGTTATGTTTTATTATACTAACCAAAACTGTATCAAACAATGGGAAAGAAAGACGACTAGCCATGTCCATAATTTCTGTAATGAAGTTTGGACGAGATTCTGAACTCTTCTGTTTCTTCGTACGAAGGTCATGTTCCAAAAAGTAATCAAAATCTGGCTTGTCAAAACGTTTAAGCAAAGCAAGTTTTAGCTCATGCCATGATGAAATACGAATCCTAACAGTGCGAAACCATTTAACAGCAATACCACTAAGCAAGTCTGTAAATGAACCAACTAATAAAATCTCATCAAAATTTTTAAATGAAAAGTATTCTTCAACTTCAGTAATAAATTCTCTAACACAAGTTTTTCCATCAAATTTAATTCTACTCTTTTTTAAATCTGGCAACCTAGTTGCAGAAGGCAAATTCTTTTTAATATGTTCATTGACCAAAGCATTCAAGGAATTAAAAGAAGGCAAAGCATGAGTTGCAAAAGCTGGAGAAGACTGTGCAACCCTGTCATTATGACCAAAAGGATGTTGTACTTCTGTCAAATTAATCATATCAACAACATGTGCATTAGCATTAGAAACTGTGCATGCACCATCAGATTCTAAGTTATTATTAACAGCTTGAGGCGAAGAACACTGTACTTCTTTATCCATAACGAATAAGCAAAACTATGATTGATGAGCAAGGCAAACCAAAAAGCAAAACTTCAAAAAGTTGTAAAATATTTGAAGTTATGTTAAAATATTTAAGGATCAAGTTGTTTTTATGAAAATATCAAAGTGTTTAGCAGTGAAAAGATGCAATAATAACTTCACAAGATAAGTTTAAATCACTTAAAGTATGATTATAAAGTAAAACTAAAGTTCACTTAAATTAATTATGAAATAAAGTTACACCGCACTAAGTTCACACTGTTGAGTTACTTAACAAAACAAAACTGTCTTACCATACAAATATGTTGATTTTGTAAGGGTAAAAGGATAAAGGCTGTAACAATAAAAGTTAACAAAACACAATAACACCATATTGTTAGTAGAAAAATATTGTCTACAAGAAAATATCAAAAGTATTTAAGTTGTTTACAAAAATTACAATATTAAATTTCAGAAACAAAAAGTAATCTGTAAACAATACTATTAAATTAATAGATGCAATAATATCCCATAAAAAGTCATGAAGCTACTTCAATGTCCCTGTTCGCAGAGCGACAAATGTAATATTTTTTTGTGGTTGCCTGTGGTTAAGTGACAAACACAATATATTTTAAAGAAGGTGTGTTCTCCAAATAAAAGAAACATAGAAGAAATTATATAATAAGTTCGGGCGCCATGGAGATTGCACACAGTATAAAAAGATTGCCGGAAAGAATAGAGCGGAAGAGTCAGACTTTTAATCTGCCGGTGGGAGGCTAAATAAAGAAATAAAACAAAAAGAATTATTCTGTCCTTTCTTTACTTAATGGCCCGTAGCTTCAATTTAATTAACATTATATTTAACGTTTTACTAATTTTAAAGAGGTGATATTATTCTAAGTACATGGGCGATATCATTGCATCGTGCACTGTTAATTTAAAATAATGGAAAATTCCTACCAGTTTACTGGCTATAAAAATAGTAGAACATAACCAAAGGAAGCGATGACCGACGAAAGATTCCCTCAGCAAAAAAATGTTCCAAAAGGACGTAGGATAAAAATCCAAGTAAAAAGTTAAGAAAAAAATCCGTTAAGAAAAATATCCATTAAGAAAAATGTCCTTTAAGAAAAAATCCGTTAAGAAAAACGCCAATGGGCTGTAACAAAAGGTATGAAGTTTAATATACACGAAAATCATCCGAGTCTGAGCACGTGGACGCGTGCATAAGAAAAAAAACTTACCGTTTTCCTTTTCAAATAAATAGGTGTGCTCCACGCAACTCCATTTAGTACGTGTGTAGTGAGCGTAAATTATTTATATCTGAAATTAACAATTTCGTCTGATAAAATTCCTATACGATTTTCAATCCGAAAGCATCATGTCCAGAAAAACTCCAACTCACCAAAAATTAAGGTCAATCCTCATAGTATCATCGTCCTTGGTCGTTTTAAATACGTTATGGCATAATATAAACCAAAAATATCCCAGATAAATAGTGATTTATAAAGATATTGAAAATAGTTTCAAATTATCGACCAGCCATCGTCTGCAGGATCGTAGAGTGACTTGTCAAAAACGTCATCTGTCAAAACTAGGAATAGTGTCGCGTTCCGAAATCGACTATAAAACCATAAAGCATGTAACGAGAATAAAAACTCGTTACATAATATTCGCGGAAATTAAAACTAGATATATTGTTTTCATTTTCAAATTCTACAAAAGCTTTTCAATTGGCACTGTTATAGCAAAAATATTTCTAATTAGTTATTGTAACCAACCTGTTCTGCCTGCGGTGCATCTCCCCTCTGGTCCAAGGCATCCAGACAGAGCCCGTGCCTCCCAGAGCCACAAGCCCCTCCACCCCCTCCAAACACGTCGACTGCCCTCACTCGAACCCCGAACTGGCGACCCACGCGCTGAGTCAGCTCCCAGTACGCGAGGCGACACCACTCTGACTCCCAACTCTGGCGCTCTGGAAAGAAAAGAATATGGAGTTACAGTTAGGGAAATAAAAAATACATGAATGTTGTGATAACATCAATTTGTAAATTGAACTATTTCGGAAAATCTTTCACTCAACGCTTAATGGAAACCAACAACTTCCAACAGACTTAGAGTAAATGCTATTTTACTATCATCTACCTTTACTTCAAAAGAGTAAGTAACCCATTTGAACTAGCTAAAAACAGAACTACAACCTTTTTTTTTTGGATGGAAAATCATCAAATGACTTCTCCCGCTCTGGGCGGGGCGGAAGGGAGTATCAGACTCTTACTGACTAAAACCCACTCGTGATCCTTCTTGTGCCTTTTGCGTTCCAGGGCCGCGGTGACTCTTTCGAACAAATTCCGCAACAAAAAAATTACGCAACAGAACTACAACCCTGCACCTATGTAAATTACAAGACGAATCCTGCATCCAACTACAATCTGAATGATCTTTTCACAGTAACAATTCATAAATCCATCCAGATAGTTCTATTCATTGCCTTGACGTCACATTTTCAAAAGTTGGCTCAGTTAGTTCCACGTTACCATTGGATGGCAGATGACGACCGCTGATATATCCGGAAAGTTCAGTTAAACCAGTAATTTGACGCCAGTGCTGATAGAAACCTATTGTTTTAAAACTACCGACGTATGCCAAAATTTGACGAAATTGAAGCTGTAAAAGTTGAAGTGTTGATTTTTGCATCCGATTCTATGAAGTCATTGTTGTTTTCGAAATAGATGGTGCTGGAAATGTGTAGGTTTTTTTCAAAGACTGATTTCTTTTTGAGGGAAGAAATGATCAAAGCAAAATAATTTGATAAAAATTCAGAGAGAGGACAAGATTTGATGATAATCCGGAAAGAAGATGAGAAGACGAAGAAGAAGACTTTAACAATGCAAATGTAATCTTTCTAAAAGAAGAACTCTTGAATAGTAGTTTCACATTTAAAAAGCCTAGACAAAGATTTAAAATAGTTTTAGACATGGTAATCGATGAGTCTGCTCGCATTGCCCTTGATAATAATTTATTTATTGTAAGAAATCGATATTTTTATTCATGGTAACAAACACACCTAAGTCAGACTATAGAATTAGTTATGAGCTATGACTGCACATTGTATCGCTCAACGCGCTTACAACACCAACCCTGTATTGGAATTGCTTGCTGATGAATGGAAGACGATATTGTTAGAATGTTTGCGGTAATTTAGTAAAGCGGTTTCACCTAAGTAGTTCCCGTTTCCATAGGAATACGGGGATAAAATACAGCCTATGTTACTCAGGGTGAAAGTAGCTTTCTAATGGTGAAAGAATTTTAGAAATTGGTCCAGTAGTTTTTGAGTTTATTCGTTACATATAAAAATACAAATCTTTCCTCTTTATAATACGAGTATTAGTATAGATAAATCTTCTCTTCAGATTTATCTACCAGTCCAGATGCTGAATTTAATTCACGCCAAGAGCAGCAGTCGTCTATCAGCTAAGAAATTAATGAAAAACCCACCCAGCAGTTTCAACGCTGCAAGCAAATACTTACATAAAATAGAATACCACGTTGGCACGTGCAAAAGAATCGCTTATTCCCCCTCCTAACAATCGCTTCTGAAAAACGTACCAGCCCACCAAAACCCAATCAAAAAGCCAGTCAATCCTCCTTTCCTACATTGCAATAAGTTCTATTACGAAACCCATCGAAATCCCATCATATATCCAAGACAATACCATCACGGTTCGATCCCACGGCGAGCGTGGTGGCGCCGTGGTATGGGGGCGGCGCCGTCGTGGCGGGCGCGATCGATCGTCAAGGTTACAGCCATCAGACATGGGTTTGGGACACCACTTAGCTAACTGGTGGTATTTGCGTGGTGGGTGGATATAATACAGAAGCATGTCTGGGATTTAGTTTTGATAAAATGGGTTTTGGGGCACCACCGTTTATACCACCACACCAGTAGAGTGGTGTATAAATTAGTCATTCATATTAAGAAGTACTGGGATTTTTTTTAGACTCTTGCAAAAGTACTACTTTCTATGATAGTAACTCCACTTTGAGGAATATAATTAGGTGCTTGTTCAACTCTGGGCAAGAGGACTTCGTAAACGCCTTACGGTGACATTCATAATGCAGTGCTATAAAGCAAACCCTACGTAAACAAGACCAACGCCTTGCAGTTTTAATAGAGAGAGTATATCCACTTAACCTCGGATATAACACCAGCTAGTTTTGTCTGTGTTATGGAGTTCAGATAGGAAGTCCCTCTTTGTAAAATACTGGTATTCAGCTGCACAGGATGGGCATATAATGAAGTAGGACTTAAACAGCATGAGACAGACCACACAACTTCTGGTAAACCATAAATCAATGGCTGCCTTTGTTATCCAAGACGCTCACGCTTAACGGATCAAGTGCTAAATTAATTATTTTGTGCCTTTAATGAGTATTAAAACTGAGATAGTTACCTTCACCATCAGTCGCCAGGGAGGCGGAGACAAGCCGCTCGTGGTCGGTCCTCCTTGCATCCTCTGTACTCTCGCCATGCTCTGAGGACAACAGACACCATGATATCAATACGATGACACTGAAATGTATACTGGAAGAGAAGGTAGCAGAAGGTTATGGTTGGAGAGAACTTGCGACAACTTCACATTTTTCAACTTACCATTGATGGGTTTATTGCTGACATTCGCTCTTATTATTGTGCTTTAGAACCTGATACCAGCAATGAAGTAGACAAAATCCTAATTACATTTTTTATCGCAAGAAATTTTGGACTGCCCTATCCTCAGAACAGCTAGGTCCAAATTTTCATTAGATCGACAGTTCATTCGAAATTGTTTGCCATAAGAGAACATGTTTGGACAAGCTTCTAAACTATTAAAATAATGGCGATCTTTCTGACAGGTTTGACAGTGACGTCACAGATTGCACTAACACATAGACAGACACACCTGTATATCATAATTTATTACATACTTGGAGATTGTAGATATCTTGTTCGGTGTGTGAGTGACAATTTAATTTGGTTTTGGGGTCCTTGGGAGGATCGCTAAAACTGTTGCAGTATTCTTTGTGCCTTCTCTATGTGTTTTTTTTTAATATTCATTGTTTTGTTTTATATTCATAATATCATAATCAGCCTTTTAATGTTCCCACCGCTGGGACACAGGCCTGGTGGTGGTGGTGAATGTCACATGTCTTCGTATTTTTGGTTCTACGACATGCCGGTTTCCTCACGATTTTCCTTCACCGTTTTGAGAGCAGTGGTGGTGAAATTAATTACACATAGTAATGCGCCTGGCTGGCTTTGACAACTCGTAAGTCGGGGCCGTTACCACTCGGCCACCACTGCTCCCTGCTTGTTTTATATTATCTTGTTTTTGTATTTGCTGAGCGCCTATCCTGCCAAGGCCTGTCTTTCCTACCACAAAAGAGGCCTGGCTCCCTGAGTAAATCAGTTGGTGATTAAACCATCTACAGTTAGTGGTTACTGCAGTTTCAGTCACCACAGTCAGTCAGTCATTCACCACATTATACCCTATACTTATTATAAGGCGCGCCATAAATTATTGTGCATACATTTATATTTATAAAGCGGTACTTATTTAAATTTTAATAGCCCACTGTTGAGTGGGCTATGGCGCCTTCTGCTTATCTCATGTCTCGCACAGATTATAAATAGTTATTACAATTATAGATTTTATTTAAGTCTGTACCGTTCTGCCGTGGTACCCTCACGCTATAAGCCGGGAGGTGAGCAGGTCTCAAGGGTAGGTGTTGGCGCCATCGTGTAACATGCGGAAACTACGTAAATGGTTTGAAATGGTGATAATATTTACTTCCGACAGGCGTAAAGGGCGATTCTCTTGGCAGGTTTTCCGTTAGGAAGGTTAATTCAGTGTTTATGCCTTAATTAAGTTTTTGGAATTCCCACGCAATGTACTGCCTTAAGATATTAGGAGACTGAATCGTGAAACATAGTTGGAAATAATTAAATCAATTTGCTTTTGATGAATGAGAAAAATAGTCGTTTCAACAGACATTTTTTTCGAAATGATTCTTGGCGTGCCGTTTCTCTAAATTAATAATTGGCAGACAATATCTAGGTAGCAACAAGCGTACACTTGAAACCATGAAACATAATCTTCAATTTGGTCAAGTATATAAATAATGTAAAGGTATATGTTAATTTAGTTGTGTATGTAGCGTAGCCGTAGTGCGTAAGATAGCATACATTAGCATATTGCCGATCAAATCAAGGTCGTATACAAACCATGTATAATTATACATATTTATGTATGCCACTCACTACAAAATAAAGAGGAGAAGGCCCACTGAACGTTAAAAATATCCTTAATTTCTATCAGTATTTTTTCAACTGTACTTTTTTACATAGGATACTTTCAGTATTTGATAAGTGTACTCGGAATATGTGGTTCTTAAAGCTTTGCACCTACTCTACTCGATTTTCAGACAAATTGAATACTCAAGTCTAGTAGCTGTCTAAGTCTAGAGTGTCTCAGTAGCCTGAAATAGCCTGGGGCTACTTTGTAAAATTCAATCAGGTTTTTTTCTGATAGAATTCATGTGGATCTTCTGCCCACTGTAACTCTGTGGTCGGGCCACACTCGTCGAGAAAGATTTCCTATTAAATGAAATTTAATACTTTGCTGTGTTTCTGAACAGATGAATGTTACTGTTTGTCCGTCTGTAACTTAGCTTGTATCTATTGAGTATCAAAGGCGAATCTTTGATCTTCGAAGAAAAAGTGTTACTATTTTACCAACATTTTTTTCTTTATTGGGACTATTGTTATAAGTGAAATGAAATAATATTGGTCCCAAAATAATGCCTTGAGGCAGACGTGCCTTTAAATTGGCTTCCACCAGGTGCTTCAAATACAAAATTTTTAGTTTTTAAATACTCATCTTAATATGAAATACCCCTGGCAAATAAAAACGAAATAGATGATAAAATTGACAAGATATACACAACATTGGTGGTCATCATGTTAGAAAACGCTTAGGCTGAAACCACGATGCCATACACAAAGGTAGCTTAAGGAAATATCTTCATTATTGCTTGTCCACTTATTATAATATTCTCGGTTAGCAACTTCATAGATATTTAGTATAATAGCCGCGTCCGCGGCACTATGTTTGTCTATTGAGACGCTTCGCCACGTGTAATGGAACTTTACAACAAATCGCGCGTTCCTTTACAACAATATTTAATATTACTAGTTATTGTGTTAGGTCCTCGTGTGAGTCCATGTTGCTATGTGGGATGAGCAGAGTGAATGGAATTGATAACATCAATGTAAGATGTATCTCTTGTATAGATTTGTTTTTGTGTGAAACTAGTAGATATAATAATTGTGTCTTTAACATGTTCACCTCTACAATATGTGTCCCCACCAAAAAGGACTTCAGAAGATCTATTCAGCAGACAGGGGCGTGCGCTCCATATAGGCAATTAGGCTAAGCCTACCCTACCATAGCAACGGATAAATAAAACAAATGTATTTATTGTAACTATGCAATAAAATAAAACAAAAATATTTAATAACTCATAACGCCTAGTATAATGCTTATAGCAACTTCTCGCCCGTGCGTGTGACGTATTTCAAACTACGCTGTTCCTACGAAACGGCCACATAGGCCACAATACGGAGCGCCTTATTTCAATTGATAAATTTATGCATGTGTGCAAATGTTCTTGTGTATGTACGGCCATAATTTACACACACATGTATAAATTATGGGCGTTTTTAGGCTCGCTGGAGCCCACTACACGGGTCCTGATTGGTTCACCACACAATTCAAGGACAAGTAGTAAAATTTTATGAATGGAAATCGCTAACAGGGTTGCCAATTTGAGAATAATAATTTCCTTAATAACTTATAGATATAGTTTAAAAAAACTGGTTAGTATAATCAAAAGTATAAAATGTACAAAATAAATGTTAAATTGTAATTAATAACCCTCTAAATATAATTAAAAACCGCAAGAATTTAACTTTTCTCCCAAAATTTGGGGAGAAAAGTTAAATTCTTGCGGTTTTTCCAAACTTAATTTGAGAATTTGGTTTAAGGGGAATTAGAAAAATAAAATTGGCAACTCTGTTGACATAGAATTGTCAATTTTGGCGGGTTATGATGTATAACCCGGCAAAATGTCATTACATGTCATTCTTAAAGATTACGATAGGACCATGTAGCAATTTTTTTTGGAAGTATATTGATTGTCTTTTTAAATGACATTTTTGCAAGAAAAAGAGAAGCCATATTGTTGATATTGTTTCATGTGACAAGCAATAGTCGTTCGAATATTTTGTTGTTGAGTGTTATAAATCATAATGCATTGATTTATAAGTAATTCGTTTTGAGTCATAAAGTAGTGTAAATATTAAAGTTTAGTTATTTGTTTACATACCTACTTAAAAATGGTCCTAAATTGTGAAGTTTGTGCTGACAATGTGTTTGTTAGAGATTAAAAACAGTAAGTTTTCACAGCTATCGTATAATGATAAGATTCAAGTTGTTTCTAAAGGTAGATGTATACCCGAGTTACGAGAATTAACTCAAAAATAATTCATCTCGTACTCGTCATTTCAATCCTCAGAGTTATGAAACATATAACTGGCTATGTGTGTACACACAAATTATTTTGTTTTCTGTGCATTTTGTTCAATACTTCTAGAAAGAGTAGTTTGTATCGTCAGAATATCGTGATTTGAATTTGGTGAGTTTTTAAAATTATATGTTTCTCATCGTTCCGTATCATGATTTCAACCCAGTAGAATGTGGTGAGCTTTTTTTTTTTGGACATTATGTCTGGCCTACCCTTACTCTAGAACCACTGCACGCCCCTGTCAGCAGAATACCTATAAGGATATGTATGTGAAGAACGTTTTGTACATATGATCGGGAGACCTACTCTATAGTGATCAGCATCTGTATGCTGATCATTCTAACTACATCTCAGACTGTTTTTTTTACTGTGTAAATAATCCAGAAAAAATAAAAATGCATCAGACTGTATCTTGAGTTTACACTAAACTGCGATCATTTAAATACCAAGCAATAATGACAACACTACAATAAAATTCCTTTCACATGCTCTTCATAAACTCTAACCACCCCATTTAAACGTACAAATATCTTCTAAACATTGTAAGTAATCTGTTCTTAAGAAAAAGCTAAGGAATTCGTCAAGTATGCCGCTTGATAGGCAAGCTTCCCGCCGAATAGTTGAAAGCTCAATGACACCGCTTTGAGATGCTTTAGTGCTTACGACATGATTGGGACTAGTTTGAAAAGTTTTTGAGTATGAGTGAGAGAGAGCTTTTGGGGCCTCCACTAGTTTGCTTTCTAAAATTACATGTGTTCTAGGTATAAGAGTCTGGAAGATACCGGATACCAATGAACATATATAGATGATTAATCTATACTTTTTCACTTGTGAAGAGTTCAATAGTGAGTCATGAAATCGCTAATGACGAGAGAAGTCATTAGCGATTTCTAATCCGACTGGGCGAAGTGGAAGAGAGTGTCACGTAAAACCCACCCGTGTTCTTCCTAGAGCCCTTTGCGTTCCAGGGCCGCGGTGACTCTTTCGAAGAAATTCCGTAACCCTAGCAGGCACTGACACTATGGGGCCCCGTCTTTTTTGCTGACAGCTCTTTGAAGCGTGCGAGGAACAAAACGCGCCGTCGTCTCGGGCCTGGTCGCTACCGGATGGCGAGCCACCCATAGCTCGTCTTCCGCAGGCCCGCGCCCCCGGGGTGAGTCAATGCACCTTCTTTCAAAATATTACAGAGATAAATGTCATCTACAGATTGTTTAAGACAATAATGAACGCATCGGAAATGATGAAGTAAACATGATAAAAACAGAGTATTAACCAGTCCATTACTCGTACTCTTCGTCAGTCCTCAATATCTCCAAGTCGATCCCGTCCCGTTCCCGTATCGGCTCGTCTAAGATGCGTAGGCGCATGACACAGAAACGCGAGCGTTTTATACGGCTTGTTTACAAGCCGACGCTGCACGGTTACCGAGCTCGGCTCAGATGATACAAACGCACAAGTATCTATGTGAGATGGTGCAGTGATGCTGCACAGTATCTGTGGACTTTGTACTTGAGAGTTGCTTGTGAAAATATAAGAATCAAAAAGTGTTCAATTGGCAATTTCAGTTCAAGCTTGGTTTGTTTCTTTGAAATCTAAATTAATTGGAAATAACAGATAGATCGTTGGGGTCCATTTTGATACTAATTGATATTTATTTATTTATTTATTTATTTATTAAGGCTTACCAACTAAGATACATACAGACAATCTTAAAAATATGACAAACAACAGTTAGTGTATGCTCTTAAATTAAAGGTAGGCACAACATTCTTTTTAAACAGTTCAAGTAAAAAATATAATTAAAAAGTTAAACAACATAATAATGCAGTACAAACATAATAAAAACTTTAACTTTAAAAACTGGACAAATTATAAATGGCTCTTTTAAATACATGTAATTTATTTGCAAATATATCCATGTCATGTTTAGTATAAATGCCATTACATTTTTTGAGAACATAGGTGAGAGGTGCGTTACTGCCATACCTATTTCGGGTGCATTTAGAGGCAAATGGTGTATAATTTACTAGCCTAGCTGAAGATCTTGGAACTTTTACTTGAATTTGGGACAACAAAGATGGACAGTCTGTTCTACAGTTTAAAATTTTATACAAAAATATCAATCCACAATAGTCTCTGCGCCAAAGCAAGGATTTCATTTTAAAATGCTCAAGTCTATCGTTGTAATCTTTCACACTATGTCGTATACCGCAGATAATAGACAATCTTCTTACGAATTTTTTCTGTATTTTTTCAATTCGCTGAATGCTATTTTGGTACATAGGATACCATACTATGGAACAGTATTCAATGTTACTTCGTACCAGAGCATAGTAAAGTGCTTTTAATGCAGTTATAGATTTAAATTGTCTGGTATTTCTGTTTATAAATGCTAACATTCTATTCGATTTATCAATTATATTATCTATATGTGTAGTAAAACGCATTTCCGAATCAATAATAATCCCTAGATCTCTGACTTGTGTTACACTTTTTAAAGCTTGTCCCTTCATAGTGTAAGATGTAATGAATTTATGCTTCTTACGTGAAAACTTTATGTGATAGCATTTGTTGATATTAAGTTCCATGGCGTTAGTTTCACACCATTGACACAGTCTATTTATATCATCCTGTAGGAGATTTAGGTCAGAATCAGAATTGACAATCTTTGAAATTTTGAGATCATCAGCGTACATTTCAAAATAAGAGTGGTGAATGCAATATTTTATGTCATCTATAAACATTATAAAAAGTATTGGGCCCAAATGGGATCCCTGCGGCACTCCAGATGTAGGTATAAAGGAACGAGATGAGTGTCCATTTACTACCACTTTCGCTTTACGATCCTTTAAATATGATTTAAACCAATGCCAGAGAGAACCATGAATATTAAAAGTATTATGAAGTTTTTGGAGTAACAGGAAATGATCGACTTTGTCAAATGCTTTGCTAAAATCGCTGTATATAGCATCGATTTCATTACCATTACTAACATCAGTTAATGTTCTTTCAACAAAACTTACAAGATTAGTTAATGTAGATTTATTTTGAATAAAACCGTGTTGATGTTCTGTTATTGAACCTTTAATATGCCAGTTAATAAAAGGACACACCAATGACTCAAACACCTTAGCAAACACAGGAAGTTTGCTAATGGGTCTATAGTTGCGGGTATCGGTTTTGTCTCCAGATTTGGGAATGGGTGTTATAATGGCTTCTTTCCAGCATTCGGGAAAAATTCCATCATTGAGTGATTGATTATATATTAAATAAAGTGGTTTCGATAGTTCACTTGCACACTCTCTAATAAATAATGGCGGTATACTGTCACAACCCGATCCTTTTGATACATCTAGTTAAACAATGTCCATAAACAGTGATTTTAAACACTTATCTATATCATTTATGAGCTCACCATACTCTCTGCCGGTACCCTGATGATACGACCGTTAAAAAACTAAAATCACTTTAAAATACCACTCTCTGTAAGATAACATTGAACACTGATAGAGCATCGTATGAATCTGTAATGGACCTTATTTTAGGGGTACAAAGTTTAATATTGGTTAAAGAGAAATCGATCGTAGGTGGAAGAAATACGATCCCTTAAATCGGCCATCGATTTACAACTAGCTCTTTCACGTGGCTCTGTTTGGTTCCAAGTTACTTTTCATTTGTTCTATGAACTCTGCTAATAGGTCAATCTATTAGAAGCCCAAGTCTAGATGATTTATATCGCGGTAAACTGAGATTTTACTGTATTTAAAACGAAGAGAGAGTGGGACTTCAAAAATGTCACCAATCAATCTTTTCATCTTAGCAATGATCTGGAAGAAATAATCAAAGAAGGGAGATGATCTTAAAGAGAGATTGCTTCCACATCTAGTTTAAATTCTGATGATGTTACTAATAAAATTGATGACTTGGAAAATGAAGTAAAACCTCTTCATGCCATTTAAAAGCGATATCAGTAATGACGTCTTTATTTCTATCCATAACCAGCTGATCATCAGAGATAATAATAGTGTGGGGTGTTAACGATTGGCACTTTCGTCTATTACCAGCTGATAGCACATTATCGCGCTATTTTTATGAACAATAACGTCACAAACGCACTTACAGTTCAAGTACACATATTGTCGCGCTGACCACTTATCTGGCTATTAATGTCCATTGGGAAAAAGGCTTTTAAGTTATGAGGAATGATGTGGTGAATAATCGCTTCTACAGGAAAGATCAAACAGGAGCGTTTGATTGTTTTTCTATTGCAGATCACATAATAATGAATAGGCAGAGTGTTGTATCGGTAGCGAAAGAAGATAAAAAGATTAAAAACAGCATTCGTTGAATCGAAAGGGTACTCAACAAATAAATTAATAGATATAAATATAATCACAGTCCATAGTCAAAGTTCTCATACAACCGGACACAAACTTAGCAAATGACTACACATATAAGGTATATTTAAAGATATGACAAATTATGTAACATGATAAGATCAGATCGATATGAAATTCAAAACATTTCTGATTCAGAGGTTAAAAGATCCTGTAAATGTTATTTTCCATACAGAAAGAAGAAGTGAATAACGTTTGAATGTTTCATCATTTGAACTTTTGCTCTCCTCAAAACGGTAAGAGCTTGAAGGCACACACACACAAAGTAACTGCATATAAGAAAAAGACAAATACTAGCAGTATATTTGTGTCACCCGAGCGGCGCCGGCGCCTCGATAAACGCAACGATACCGACACGATAACGTTAATGGACACACTCTTTATCACCGCACGCACACAGCGACAGAAACACCATTAAAACCTACCGAAAACAACTTCTCCGCAAACCAAGAACGCACTACAGACTCGAAAAACAAAGTTGAAAATTGAGGACCCTAATTTTTGGTTACGTCAAATTTTCTACACCAGTCCAAAAGTTACTTCAAACCCAATGAGGAAGGTTCAAAATCGGATGAGTTAAGCCAGATGATTTTAAGGTATGAATGGATTCGGGGAAGTGCGGTAATGGGTCCGACCGGAATGTCAATGTCAGTCCTATCTGGAAAAAGAATGGGTAGAAGTCCCATTCAAAAACAGGATATCAAGGTCCGACCCGTAAGTGGTCTGATATAGCTAATGTATGCCAGAGCCATTGTCACATTTGTCTTAAAATGTAGTGTGATGAGGATTCCGCTACTCGACCAACATCCTCCCTTTCTTGAGAAGAGATTTGAGTCATCAAACGCGTGGGGTACCAGATTTATAAACAAAGCAATGTGGCTTGAACTCGACAATGTAATTAGTAGAAATGTTTGGGCTTTAAGGTCGGTCTATCTCTAAGCCTAATTATAATGAAATCTACAGTCATAATTTTAATCCTTTTGCTTCTAATAAATCTCCTGTACCAATGGCCCAATATGAAGAAAGTGAAAGTTTCTCCTCAATTTCTCCATGGCATTATATTCCGAAGCGATATCCCTCTATTGTCGATACCAAACATAAATTAGTAAAATCTTCGTAGGTGAACCTACGCAGCTTCGTTATCCATCAATGGATTAAGTACAGCAGCTACGGTACAAGAATCGTAAGGTCAGGTCAAAGATCACATTCTGTAGGATGTAACAGGTTGCACAGATGACACATCGACCCTAAGCAATAAAAATGAAGATGCAAATATAACTACTTCGGAAAATCCCGCAAACATTGCTCCCTAAAATACAAATCATATTCCTGAACATGTCACTGTTAGCAAAAAGATTCTTAACCCTAAAAACGCAAGCAAAAACAACACAAGGGATTATGGCGCGACAGGCGCCGAATGCAATGAAAAAGGAGGGTTAAGCCAGGAATCATGGGAAATCCTATGATGAACGTGCTGAGGGAATCCCGGCGATAAAGAGTGAATTTCGCACCCCTATGCTTGCATGGCTTGATTGCGCAGGGATTTCCGGGATGACAGTGTTTAAAGGGTCACGCCTACAATTAAAGTTATGGACGTAAAATGCGGAACAGAATGTTGGGGAGTGTAATTATGGAGATCTTTGTTTGTACAAGGTGTATTACGTAAAACTAATTTTAAGGAAAATGACATGAGTGGGTACTGTTTTGGAGTTTCACGGCTATATAACTTCTCTATTTCTATTTTCATTCATTTTCTATGCTTTTACTTTGATTACACAAACGGTAAACTTTATGTATGGAATGTTCTTTGCACGTAAAAACCACGTACTTTGTGGAAACTTATTCCCAAATATTTGGTCTCATGTCAACCCACCCAAGAAATAAATAATTGATTTCGTCAGCAACCTAAGATACATAAACTCAAATCCTTTCTAATCATAATTCAATGACCAATCGAAGTCCCGAAGCACGTGCCTCCCTCATTATTCAAGCCCAAATCCTTAACCAAAAATAATGCGGTAACATCAACGCTGGGGTCTTTATTATAAACAAATACCCGGGCACCGCGTGGTGCCTTCAAAGGAACGTGGAAAAAACTCCAAAGTCCGTTTGCTGAGCGGCGCAAGCATTAATAATGTAGTTTAAAGATGGCGCTGGAATGTGCGCCCAGGCTGAGACGGTGGGGATGCGCGGGAGTCGATAGTGATGCACTTTTAAATTGAGTTCAGATTTTTCGTAAGAATAAGGACTTTGAGAAGTATGTGGTTATTTGTTCGGAGACAGAGTTTAAATTTAGTGCACTGCTTCAATAACAGGAGGCTATGGTGTGCTTTTGAAAGTAAAAAAAAATAAAAAACTAGAATACAAAGAATGTAGCATGAATGTATTTGCAGTAATGGTAAAATTGCTATCCATGCAGAACTGCTTCAAAACAATGACACTTATCATAACGAAGAAAGTAATTACATCATTCAACAATAATTAATAACAAGCAATTAACAATACACTAGTCGGGAAACAATCACCGAAATCATAGCATTATCTTCGAAGCCCAGGCGCACGACCGCTGCGGACCCCGTGCCTATTAATTATAGTATTTAATTATACCCGATAAGTGTGTTTGCGAACTTCGTCGTTATCTTTCCCACTATCTGTTTGTATGACAGAAATTATGTAAACATGTGATTTTTTGTAACCAAGAAACAGTTAATTAGGTACACTGAATGAAGTGCTGATTTTTTCTCTGATATTCGATATTTGAATGAAGTTTTGCCGAATAATTATCTGGTGCTCGATAAGGTTCTCGGTGTTTTAATATTTCGTGGTAGTTTTAAGCTTTTTTTGGTTGTTTGATTTTTGATAAGAACTGAATTTATATGTTAACTTGAATTTAAGAATGGCTGTTTTATTTTGCATGCTTGCAAATATTTTTCGTCGTCGTAAGATGAAAAATATATATATATATATATATATATATATATATATGTGTGTATTTACTTAAAAACAGATCACCATATAAATTAAAAGAGAGATTATATTTATGAATTCTACCAAACAAAACTCTAAATATTGAAAGAATATCGATAAAGACAAAAATTCAGAGCAAGCACAACACTATGCATCCCTAATTTCCAGGAAGCGGCGCGGGCGCCGCTGCGGTCGGATTCCACTATCTACCGAATTTTTTCAGTGACCATCTATGATCTATGATTTTATAATGCCCGCACTGTATTTCTATTAGGAAAGTGGATTAAAATATTGATTCAATAAAGAATGGGAGAAATTAATACATCGTCGAAGTAAACGTTAACAGAAAATATGATAAAGCGGCGAATATACTCTGCCGAAATTTTGTTTATCCAATAAAGGAATTTCACAACAAACCTAACCAGATTTTTCTTGACAAAATTAAATAAGCCTTAAAATTATGGTCAATCGCTACATGATTGTATCCCAACACGAAATCCACATCAAGAATTTTTTTTCATTAATTGCGACCTTAGATATCAGTCACTTATGTAAATCTCTACGTATTATGGGAACAAAACTAAGAGTTTTGATTGCTTAGACTATGTGAAATAATATTGATGGTGTTATTTTGCGCCAGTGGAACTTTTCAGTCTGTTCTTTGTCAGATTATTGCAATGAAAATGAACATGATTGAAAACGTCAATCATAAATTAGCTATGGACCCAACACTGCCCTGAGGGACTCCTTAAAAATATTTGATGTGAAATCTACTTTATTACTTTGAAAAAGGAAAGAAAGGTCTAGAATGATTACGTAGAAGGTGTTTTAAAACATGCATTTTTCTTACCTTTAGGCTTGAGGTCTTCCATTGCGTAACGACTGTAGGGTGGAGGAGGGGTTTCTGTAAAGATAGAGAAAAACACGTTAAAATAATCCATTGTTTCTCCTACTTACATGCTATTCTAATGGGATAACTAATTTGACCAGAAAAATGCACTAGTCTTGGAATAAGTTGAAACATAAAAGAATCAATATTGCTCTATTCTGTCCTAATATATTGCTCTGTTTTTCTAATGAATATGATAAATACTTGATTGCATGCTGGCGTAATTGTAAAGTCTTATTTGAGTCCCTCTATTTTGTAGACATCGATTAAAAGACACACGAATTACCATTAAAGTTATGCTATAATGTTACAAATCGGTTCCCAAGTTGGTTCAACGGAAAAATTAAAAGAGGAATGCAAAAAATCGCTCAGAACTTTTTTAAATCGCCACTAATCACCCGCGTTACCCGTCTCGACCAAAAAATAAAAGAAATCCGACTTAAAACAAACAACACGTAACCGGATCAGGTAAAAACGATCCCAGACCGCCCGCAATTATGTCCAACCGTGGAATCGAACCTTGATCACCGGCTAAATAATGACTAACCTATATTTTGACCTCATAACGACAGTCTTATACGACCTTTTTGTATCGAAGCACTGTCATTTGTGACGAATACATAATTTTCCACAATCAAAATAGGTTTCAACTTGAAATTACAATGCCGCATTGGAGTTTAGTGGGGATATGAAACGATGGTACCTATAATAATTCACCAATTTCAAATAAGTAGCGAGAAACAACCGGGAAAAGAATGCAAACACCAAACTAACGTTAAACAGTGTCGTTTGAATCCGGAGCGCGATCTATTCCATTTACGAGCGAACAGGCACGCGCTATTGGCCATTTAGAATTTCGAACGCCATTAGTATTTTCGAATTCCGAATGTGAATTGTGCAATTGTCATTTGCAATTCGGCGCCAGGCGGCGGTGGACGTGTCAACATTGTTTTTCAACTGAATCGATGCCGCTGGACATTTTGAATACAAATTATACGACCATTTTATCACTGAATTCAATATGATTTTATGATGTATAGAATGCGCGCCGTTCCCAGAAGTGTTTAACTGCGTTTGCACATGAAATTTCAAAACAATCGTCAGTGCATGCACCTGCATATCGAATAGATGATAAAACTTGGAATTTTGGAAGATACCACATAAATCATGCGAGAGTTTTATTAGCGTTTTATTACGCGGTACAACCATTAAATGCGCTTAAATTCATTTTATTATATCAAAACGGTATGATTTTGTTGACAGCTACAGCGAATCTAAATGTTTGTCGACAGCATCTCAAATAAGATTAAAGACTGGCTTTCAGTGTTATGAATATGATAGTGTGAGTCACATGTTTTCGCCGCACTCCCGACACATTGCAGCTGAAAAAAAGAGTAAGCTATGCAAGAGTAAATGACCCTAAACGCCTAGCGTAGCATCTAGCAGATATAAATAATATCGTTGTTGAACTTTATGTCCATACGAGTGTGCGCGCGGACAACCTTGCCTCCGACGAACAGCCAAAACAAACTCTAATCTGTCGCGATAAAACTGAAATTTAAATCACCGACGCCAACGATATCTCACCTTTTTGCAACAACAAACTATCACATATAAATATATAGAGAGTGGCGTGACTGAAATTACTTTTACAACTGTTACGTCATAAACACCATACATTATTAATGGAAAAAAGACTTTGACATGACCGATATAGAGTGCAGTTTCCTAACAGCTTTAATTAGAAATCATTAGTTCATTTGCTTCGAAGCTTAAACTTGCAACGAGTGCAAATTGATTTGTATCGAATGTCGAGGGACGAGGGTTTAGATTTCAGTGTGACGTAGTGGTATATCGTGTTTCAATTATTGAAGAGATCCGACAATGAAGAATGGATCCTGTACGAATTTAGATAGAGCTTAATTTGATGTGCACATGATGGAATGCCGTCCGATGAGGTAGATAAGTACATATTACGGTAGGCGCGTATGGAGGCCCGGCATGTGTAATTAATCTAAACATTAAATCTATAGCAATAAATACCGTAGGTTGTCAGTTTGTCCTTCGATTACTATGTAACTGGCGAACCGGTCGGCCTGACCGGCTCCCTCGGCGTCTATTGCTCTATTCATAGTATATTCTGCAACCAGTATGGCGGCGTTAATAAATATCAAAAAATTTATTCAATTGCTCTGATCAGTGCAGGACAGTTAGGCTATTAAATGGTACAGTTATTGATAAGCCTGTTTTCTTGGTTTATTGCAATGGCTTACAACTTTATGTTGGCTGGACAGCAATGTGAAGTGATGTTTATTTCTACACTTTAGTCTAGTCATAAAATCGATCTAGCTAATCTAAAATTGCTGCAGCAATATTTGGTCCTGTTACTTTAAGGAAATTACCTTTAGCTAAAATCGCAAATGCAGTAATCGTGAATAAATTAGACAATGTTGTATAGACAATTTCAGTGCTCAAATGTTTGATATTAATCAAAGCTTCCATAAAAGCAAAAACTGTGCAACCAAATAAATCAGAAACGGGTATAGAAATAAAGTGGAACGATTTATAAGTGTTGTACAATCGAGTAGCGTAGATGGGTTGCCAACGCGGCGCCGGCGCCGGCGCACCGCTCCTCCAAATTGTAAATATGCACTGATTCATAGTTATGTTTAGAAAATTATTGACTTTGTTATGTTGTGGTATTCAAGATATTTCTACATTTGCTTTAGGAGAATAGCTTTTTGGTATTGTGACTTTGTTTAAATGTATGTATGATATCGTGTACTTTACTAGAAGAGCTCTCCTATTTTGATTTTCGAATCAGGATCCACTTAAGTCTTTCAGTCATGAGAGAAATCTAATTTGCATTGTTTACATTTCTGATTATATCCTCCTGCAGACCTATTTGGTCAGCTACATGTTGTTCATCTATCATTTCATTGTTCTTCAAACTAAATTTTTAAATCTACTTTCCTAATCATCGGACATTTTGTTTTTTGCTAATTTTATTAACAAATATCACTTAGCCAAATTCATGGCCTAAATATTGAAGTTAGCTATACCATCACAAGTTTATACGCTAAATTAACATTTACTGAGTTTGACACCTTGTAATAGTTATCTCATTCGTCAGAAGTATCAGTGAAATTCTTAGTAATCACTTCTGTCTAAGAAACTAGCGGCTGCTGGGACTTTATGCCGATAGCAAATTCATAGAACATTCTTTGATAAGAGCAAGAAAATAACATAGCAAGATTTATTGCAGTGATCTTTCAAAAATCCTAAACCAGGACATTCGTAAAGATAGAACTGGAAAGGACAAGCACCATGGCCGGATATTGAGAACCAAAATTCTTGTCCCAGTATTTTTGATGGCAATCATTTATCAGAAACGGGAAGCATAAACTCCACTATTTCAAATCTAAGCAGTTGTTTTAAACTAATAAAATCAGTACACTTTGCCAACATGCGTCCGGTAGAAAGGTGTGTGACAATGTCCCCTGAGCAGAGAGTACGCCCATATTGTTGACTGAATATTTTCTACATCACATTGCGTATCAAATGACGTCGGTCGTCGTACCACTGACGTGCCGTTTGGCTCACCACCACATGTCATTGCTAAAATAATTACATCTATTTGTTTTTCTCTTTCAAACTTTTAAATACTGTTTTAAACTTCAAACGCTCCATCACACTTGTTTTGTTTTCAGCTACACAACGACACAGACTGAATTCTGTCAGCGATAAGTGTCTTGCCTATTCAGATACAATACGCACATTCAGTTCCGGCTCGATTTTCATCTATTCTTCATAAATGTTTTCATTTTCGTCTATCATAGAAAAATATACACTGGTAAACAGACTTGACTACAAATCTCAGTATATTATTTGAGAAATCTAAATCGAAAACAATAAACAATCAATAAATCCACTTTAATACACCATAAATCTGCCAGAAAACTGTGGAAACGCGCCACAGCGCACCATCACGTAGCAGTCTCAAGGACGAAGCCACGCGCGTGAGCATTCCCGGGAAATATCATTGTAAACTCCAACTCTACTAAGATTTTTAACAACACTGAAGATTTAGATAACTATTACGCAAAAAAACATATCAACGAGGAACTTACAGATATTTTCGGAACAAATGATTATCACCAGGACGCAAATCATTGCCAAATGGGACAAACTAACAACAACAAAATTGTCAAAGACGGAGTAAACTAATTAGAGAATAATTATCAAAATTTTCGATAGGAAGCGTGAATTAGGAAGACGCTCAAATAAAAAATAAAAAACGGGTGTTTTGTATTTACTAACTGCGATTGATTTTGCAAAGACAGTGCTAAAGAATTTAGGGTCCTAACCTAGCAACAAAAGTCTAAAATTCAAAAAAAAAGTCGGTTATACGCACGGAACGTGGCGCGCGCGCGTGTGAATCGACGCAAATAGCCCGCCCGAATTATAACAAGTCGGATGGCGCCTCCAACGGCGCCCGGCGGCCGCGCGTCGGCAGCTCCCACGCGGACGCTAGGATAAACCCTAGATACCATTGCTTATTCACCAAGGTTTTTATGGTTATCTCTATCCATGCCTATAGAACCTTGGATAAAAAAAATTACATCTAAGATCAGGAGAGAGAGTTTTATGCCTCTCATATAATTGTATCTTTGGAGTGAGAAACCTTGCCTAAATGTTATTGTTCTCTGATTATTATTATTGTCATGTTTTTTATACATACATAATTTGATATAGACCTTGTAACAACAATTAAGCTGTATAAAAATGCTCATATGACTACTAAGCAAGGACATTGATTTTAATATCCAAATTAAAATACCTCTCGTTGTTAAATGAGAGTTTTCGAAAATCATTGAGTGTTAACTAGTTTATGAAATTAAAACTAGATGGCGTTGTAGTCGACTGACGTAAGATGTCATCGTGGACCTTGCTTGTCGGCGCTCTAGTCAGGACCGGAAGGCAATGACGTACAAACAATACGAGGTGAATTTATATGATGCAAGTAGTCGGGCGTTGATTGATCGATAAAATTAAATGCAGGTACAGCCAATTGTAGAATGAGCACGTGCAAAGCTTAATAATTAAGGTACCAAGAAAGAATAAAGAAATCTTAAATAACTTGGTGAAAAGACTAAGTTAAGCTCGATGCTATGAATCTAGAACCTTAGACATCAATGATAAAACTTGAAATTGTCAGGCTGGGATTTGACCACAGTTAACAATCCATTCGAATAAAGTAATTGCTGATATTAACAACGATGATTATTGTTTTCGTAAATAAGAAATACATTATGAATATCAAGGCACGACTTATGCATAATTTGTAAATTGTTAAGTTACCTTAACAGAAAGTGAAGAACCTCATAGATACGTATATGATTTGTCAACCAAAACAAACATCATAAACATGATACTTAAAAGAATATAAAATTTTGATAGGAAACTCTAAAGTACAAAGGGCTCTGATTGGTCCAAAAACAAATTATAGCCAATTATATTGATCGAAGCTGTAGCCATAATCTCAGTTAGTTTACATATTAAAGCACCGGCACTTCTGATGATATAATTAACGCTCATTAGTGAAACATAAAACATAAAATTAAGCATTCATTGAAATGGTAACGTGAGAGAACTTCCAAGGTTCGTGCTGTTTCATAATCATCAGGTTCATGGGATGCTCATGTTTCTACAAATACTTCAGCTTCACTTCATTTGCCTTTGTTAACTAAAAATAGCTGACGATCACATTAGAAAACCGAAACCATGCATAATATTGATGACTTGATTCCAAACCGCAATTCAAAGCTGTATCGGACGATCAAACAGGTGTTAGGACAAAAAATATGGACATTATTTAAGAATAATTTGATTTCAATATATTATACTCCATTGGTAACGGTTCATCTAATCCCCAAAAGGCCTCTCCTAAGCGATAACCTGCCGTGCCGTCGCAATACTTGTAACATTACGAAAAAATTTATTAGTGTGACTCAAGCGGCTATCACAAACTGTTTTAAAATTATCGTCTAGGTATCTAGTCTTCGCCTGCCTAGAAACTGATTCATGGATCAAATCAAGTCTTTGAAGGACCGATACATTTCCAAGTAACGGCACGTTGAAAGCAACGTGACTGCGACTAACAGATGGCAGCATTTCTTCCTAAATTGCGCTTGCAAGCTTGTAATTTATTCAGAATATCAATTTGCCAAAACAATTATGACATGCTTTCAAAGCATTCAATTAATGAAGCGAGACATTAAACATTCTTACTAAAGAATTTGAAACATTAAGTAGCCAAGAGGTCAATAAAAATCGGCACTGGAACATGTGAATTAGTCAAAAGACCTCCTAACAAGCGGTGAAATGAGCGATCGGCAGCATGTCGCCCGCCGCCGCCGCCGCCGCGACCGCGGTACGTGTCGGTAATAAAAGACGACAATTTTTCCAGTTTCGCAAGAGCTGCCGCCGGGAGCGACCGGTTCTGTCACAGGTGCCGCCAGTCAATGGGCTATTTTGTGACACAGTCTGCGACCACGTACTTAACTCGATAATATCAAATCTGAAAGTAAACTCGCCTCAGATTAATTACGTTTGTCGATCGTTTATCTGAAAAATGTTAAATGCGAACGCCACTCACTTCTCTACTAAAAGCTTCGTTGTATTATTGTACTACCGAATAAACAACCATCGATGAGCCGCCAAAAAACATTAGCTGTAAACGACTTCTTTTAATGCAAGCCTATTCTCGGGCGGGCATAATAAGAGAACCATTCACAAATTCAACAAAGCAACCCAAAAACATGACCAGACTACAATAAAACGAGAAAAAAAAACCGATCACGAAAATCGAGTTGAGCTTACGCAGTGCGGCGGGCGTACCTGCGCCGGCGCAGGCGTGCCTCGCCCCGCCGCCCGCGCCCTCCCCGCCTGCGCGGCGCGACACGGCGCCGGCGCCAGTCAGCCGACAAGCAATTATGGCTAAATAAATATCGGCCATGCCGCCGCCTCCGACGCGTCGCTAACATCAACAGATGGATTCTCATACTGCTATCTAGACGACATCATTAAATTTTGGACCCCACTTGTAATGATGGCCCGGTGAAATGGCGTGTGGGCACCAAATTACTTGTAAATGGTAGTTAGAATTCTTCGTTAATGTTTGTCCGTCGTGGATGTGGGTTTAATTGCCGGATGTGGGTGACTGATTTCCGTAATGGGTATGAGATGACAGGCCGGTGGAGAGTCACGGCGAACGTGCCGAAGCGGCCGCGAGTTCGTGGCAATCTTTGATCCTGTGAGTCGGTGGCGTCGCGTCGACGCCTGCGCTCGATAAGATAAGAGCCCCTCTCCTCCCACCGACAGGCGCTAAAAGAGCCGGCTCGCATAAAAACATTCACAAATAGAGGCCCGCGCGGCTTGATTGCCGGTGATTGGCGACCACGCGCCCCGAACTTGCTATGCAATTTATCTGCGTGAATAAATTGGATGCTTGCAATCTAGACTGGACAAGGATTTCCTGTTCATCTTGTTCGACCAAAATAAAACACGTCTCAACGGATAAAACAAAAAAAGTGATGAATCAAACTGAGCAGGTGTACGACAATAAACATATCGATGATTAAATTTACGATGAGCCGTATTACGATCTGCGAGATCGTAAAACTGAAATCATTACCCTTATTACTGAAGTTTATAAAAGAGATTCAGTGCAGAATTGCGTTGAAATTGCTAATTAAATGTTTGCTTGGACCAAAACCTGTTAATTAGCAGTAGAATCAAATTAGAACCAGACCAAAACACAAACGGGAACTGTTGATTGTTGCGTTGGTTGGCAATGTGCACACAAATCAAATGTGCGACGAATAATGGCGACTATATTTAGTTAGCGCGCTGTGGGAACAAGACGGGAAAGTGGACAAAAACAGTGGCGTCGCGAACTCGGCGAGACTGAACGCGGAAAAAAGTTCACCTGCATTCGAGCTGTCTGCGGGAGCGACCTAATGGAGCCAGGTGACGACACGAACTTACTGAACATATAATCTTCATTGGTTCAACATGAAATGAAAACAAATTACTTAAACCAAAACCAGGAATGCAACAGAAAGGTTTCTAAAAAAACACAATCTAGCGGATGTTAGTGAAATAGGAAACAAAGCAATAACATTGTATTTGTTCTGATCCTAATTTATTTCGATAACTTGGCAAAAGGTTTGACTGACTTGAGCGAAATATTGCTCGCTTTATTTCGTGCTGATCTTGAATTGAAATCAAAGTTTTTGGGACCAATAAATGATCTAGAACTCTAGGACAAGCCATGGTGCGATGGTTCATGGAGCCATGGCTCGTGCAATTGAATAATTTAGCAAATTACGCAACATGTAATGCGTATGCGAAACTGATTTGACCAATTTGATGTCTATTTATGGCGATTCCGTGGAGAAAGTGAACGGCAAAAGGACTAGACGCTCAGATATCGTCATGATTTTGATATAACTTCAGGTACATTTCTCTGCTACCGCTTACATTTTTGATGATTATGATACATTCGGGAAAATTATGTATGCTACAGCATTTCATGAGAAAAAAGCATACATTCGCGGTTTAAAAATGTAAAAGAAGTAGTCCAGAGCATCACAACTGCCGAAAATGATGGCATAAACGATTCAACTTAAAGAACCTAACAGAGGATCACTGAATAATATTCCGATAACAGGACATCCAACACTAGCGACGACATCTGTCATACCCATAAGGTCATACAAGCTTCCAGCCACTAGCCAGTCCTTTCCTCATAAGGAAACATAAATATTCATATTTTTACTTGGCTTTCTTCTTAATTAATATGCTAACAGGCATTGTCAGCACTCCCACGAGTAGTGAGAAGAACCAAGTGGGCGTCGATCTTAAGTAGGCGACGCGACTTGCGTGTGAGTCGATGTCATGGTCACTCATTAGTTTGGAAACATGAGTGAACCTCTGTTACTGCGCTTGCCCGTTATGGTGTATATTTATTTGGACGGTTTTGGGAAAATTTGTGGGTTAAATATGGAATGTGGAAATTATATGAGGATTTTTGATATTTTGGGATATGGTGATGAAATTGATGGTGCGAAGTATTGATTTGTACATACTTGACATATAACAATTTTAAAGTCTTGAGATAATTACACTAGGTTTATTTTGAATCCTACATAAATTGACAGCAGGATTAATAAAGAAACAGCTGCAAAAGTGAATAGTTTTGCGCATTATACTAATACACTTATGTACATATTATACAAGTATTAACTAAATTTGATTTATGCCGAATACACTTTACTTGATAACGCAAAAATGTGTGATCATGCTGTAAATAAAACTTAATGTTGAAGGAGATTTTATCAGCCTGTTGAATTCTAAAATGAACAAGGCACATCAAGATCAAATTGATCTTAGCCAAAAGGAAGAAAAATCACATATAATTATAAAAGATAAGAGAAGAACCAGAAACAAGTTTTGGTCACATCTAAATTAAGACGCGATTAGGAAAAGGAAAATTTACATAAATTATAAGTAAAGTGATATCACAGAAGTGATTGTCAGTCTCGGTGTAGAAACGAGCCGAAAACATGATCACGCCCGAGTATCTGCGATGATATCATGTAAGGGTCATATGTACGACCTCAGGAAGCACCGGGCGGCGGAATGTAGCTATTTACTAACAAAGGCTGACGGCGGTAGCGCCATTGCCTGACGAATTAAAAAGTTAACGGGCTGCGCTCGCCGAGCGTCGCGGCATGCCGGCGCCGGCGACTCGACCTTGTCTAGTTATCGCGAACGGGTGACCCTCGCCACGGCAGATTAGGCTAGCCGCTTTTTACACACCCCGAATACGCTACTCACGCCGGAAGGAATCTTAATCACTAGCGAATATAATGGTTGGAGCACTTATACTTTTACACAAAACACCGAAAAAGTACAAAGACCTTTGGTCTATCAATCAGAAGTGCTCATCAAACACTTGAGTCATTAATAACTAATGTGACAGAGGACCACTGCTAAATACGAAGGAAAGTGTTGACCTTTGAAATTTCATACAACAAATCCAAGAAACTACTGCTGATGTCACAGCTATAAATAGATCGCCGAAGTCTAATGTTTACACTAACAATCTAATGTAGGGATGGTGTTATATATCGCACTTGTGTCAAATGCCGGTGGAGTATGTGACCGGAGCAGTCCGACGTCACTGGCAACGTAACTATAGATACAGAAACAAACAGTAGCGATAATACAGTGATAACGAATCGCACTGATAAATAGGTGCAACCCGCGTGAACAAATCTACGTAAGTATGAAGCACAAGAATGTTAAGTAAGGCAGAGCTTCAGAAACCAGGATTCACATCCATGAATGTTGCAACATCTGCCAGAACACTTTTTAAATAAGTACAGGCACTTAAATTAGAATTAATACAAGACAAACTAGGTTATGTTAGAATAAAAGAGGTTCGGTCGAATTAGAAACGTTTCGATGGCCGAAAACATCCAACCAACTCGTCCCCAGCGATGTTCTTGATTCAAATCACAATCGGCGGCAACCATTCATTCGTTTGATCATCCATTCACATAAACTGTACGAGCGAACACGTTCAAAACACGGCATAGGAACACTGAGCCCGAGATTCGTACGACATCGATGTTTACTTGATGCACTTGTTGCGCGGGTCAACGTCCTGATCACGTCACACATACCAGGCTTGCAGAGGCGACTCCAGTGGTACGGGTTGCAGCACTGCTGGTCAGCGCAGAGGGGCAGGCGGCGGAGTTCGCTGGAGTCTCTTAGGTCGGGGAATCTGAAGGCGCGGGTGACGGCAAGCCGAAGTTGAGGGGCGGCGTGACCGGCCGGCACGCACTCCCCACCGGCGGCGCCCGCGTCCAACGCCCTCGCGAGCCGCCGCAGCTGGTCGTCCGGCAAGGAAGGCGCGCCGGCCGCCACCAGCCGCCGCCGCAGCGCGCGTCTCCGGAACATCACATGCCGACGACGGGGTCACAAGTCGCGCGGCCGTTCGCGCCACGCGACACACTCACGCAGGCGGCACGACATCGCTCGCCGCGTGCGGGCACTCGACTGGCGGACACAACGTTCCGCCGGCTAGTGCAGTGACGCGGCCTGGTGTGCAACACCTGAATACAATTTACCCTCAGTCTTATACCCCGCTTGTTTATTTTCAATCATTTAAAACATTTTCATGCTCATTTGCATAATTGGATATATCGAATATTGCTTCCTAAATTTTTACAAACTCTAGCCTTAAATGTTCCACTGCTGAACATACTAACCGTATTTTACTACGACTCTATCTTTAATTTTATCGACAAAATTACCTTTAACATAAGTATTAACTCTACCTTACTCCATCTTACTGTACTAATATATTAAATTCTACTTTTAAGTCTACCTTACTAACAGCTACCATTCTTATGCTTTGATTAAATTTCAAATACCACTATGGAAAGTAATGCTCTACCAATTTGGATACCTAATTTGATTATACTCATGTCATATCTAATCGCAGTAGTCACAAGCAAATAGATAATCATATCAAATTCGCGACTCAATAATTCAACATAAAAATATTGAATTTCATAAACATACAGATAGAAAAAAAATAACGAGAAGATAAGCGAATAACAATTTCTAATAAAATTTCAGATGAGAGAAAGACCATAACATATGTAAAAGATTTACCAACAGTCTACACCAACAGAACTCCCACTAATAATCTCCCCAGTGTCCTTTCCATCAAGTCAAATCTCCCACAAACCGGGCAGTTGGTTGCCAACGTCTATCACGCGCGGGGTTGCGGGCGGCGGGGGCGGAGCCGCGCGGCTGGCGCCACCGGCGGCGTCAGGTGCGCGCGCCTGTGTGCGTGCGGCGCCACCGAACATAGACGAGCGCCCAGCCGACCGCGTAGAGGCGACGCGGAATGTAAAGTAGGTAGAGAATGGGAATGACCATCACTGGGGCTGGGAATGGGTCAACCAGAAATGATATTTTAGATTGATAACCGCTTTAATAAGGACACAAACGTTGTTCAGACCAATAAATATTAAAATCTGTTGACATGGATTTTTGACCAGCGTTCGATAAGGTCAACCACAACTAATATTCACCATCTTGCAATATCCATGAGTGTTTTATCTTTTAGCGTTAGTTTTGAACTACACAAGATAATAAAGTAGAAAGCAAAAGTATCTTCTTCAGAAATACTGCCACTTCTGCATGTTTTAAGGGAGGAATGCTACAAGGGTCTCTTTTAGGACCTCTAATGAAAATTCTAAGCGCACAGCCGGCTTAACACAATTAATTGTTATAATCAACCCGGGCACAATTTTTTCATTATATAATTATCTTTAGAAAGTTTCTCAAGATAAACTGGTTCGACCCAAAATTTCCCTAAATTGATAGAAATGTTTGACTTAGGATAATGAAACTTGACCATCTCCAAAGTTTACCTAATCTATGGCCGCTCATGGTTCGGAATGCGCAGAGCTAAAAGACACATCAACAAAATAAACGTACAAGATAACTAGCAGCGTGCCGCGGCGCCGCTCACCTTCACGCTGGGGCAACTGCGAGATAGGCAGAGACAGATCTAAAGAGTACGGTGGCGCCATTTAACTTCCTAGAATGTCAACTTCACCTGCAGCCAGTGAACTCGGCCAATGATCGACGCATGTATGTAAATGAGGAGTATGTACATATATGTATGTATATTTTGTTCAGTCTTGTACTTGTGAATTTCACCTGCTCGTGGCTGACAGATGGATTTTACAGAGTAAGCAGCTGTGTGACTGAGAATCTTAGCGATCACCTTGCTTGCTCAAATCTAGAGATTAAGGGCATTCTTGATTCTATTGATAATTTGCTTATTGGCTCTTGATTTGAGCAACATTTAGTTTGCGTCTCGGTCTTGCTAAAAAGGACAAATGGATAGTCAAATTTATTTACCTAAAGTAAGGATACTGATTTACTGACATATCTTAGTGGCCTCTATAACGGGATTCCCGTTAATAAAAAAAAGATAAGCATCCGTGTAACTAGCGGACCACAAACTTTACAAAAAATATTCTTTGTTTTTAATTGTATATTAAACAATAATTACAGACTTTGTACGGCATGAGGCGTTAGCTACACCCAACCGCATTTGACTGTAAACAGTACAATTTATTAAACCCATTCATAATAACTTGAGATAGCTCAATAGTCCTAACACAACGTCAAGTTTTTTGTTAGACAATACGAGGATTTGCTTACTATAACATTATAGGCATTGTTATGTGGCACCCATTCATAGTTTACAGTCTCAAAGAGAGAACCACAAGAAACCATTACGACATGAATGCTTCGAAAGTTGGAACTATGTGTTTGCAAGTTATGTCTACTGTTTCTGGTAGATGGCGCTATCTGTGTATATCTGGAGACAGAGGAAAAGTTGTGAGGGTAGTTGCAAGTGTGATGATTAGTCAGTAACTTTATCAAAACAATAGCCATACTTCTTCTTCTTATCTGAATTAGCAGGCATTGTAGTCTAGGTTAGATTCCAAAAACGTGGACACATTACTTAAATTCCAAAAAATAACCGCAATTTGAGGCTCAGAGAAACGATAGTATGAAATATGTTATGGCTAGAAAGAAGATAGAACGTGCAAACCTCAAATATGTACATATATTGGGACAATGGCAAGAGTCTCTGGGCAACAAAAAGTGCAGCCAAAGCCAGTGATTTATACGCTACCACCAACAATACCGTGGAAGAGACAAAGTTTGGGGCCAAACAAATTTAAGTTATCGTCGTGCCAGTGACACGAAGGAAAAGAAGCAATGATGATGATTGGGTTTCAAAATAACCATCTTTCGTTTCAACATCGAGCTCAACCTGAAATTAGTCAAATGCCAATTCAATTCATAGCCTTTCAGCTGCAGACAATGAACTCTCCAGCATCCTATGCAACATACACACCTTACATTAAGGTTCTTTTTTCCTCACCCCCTTTCTTTAAGAAAGAGCTTCAGTAATTTATATAAGAGGAGAGTTTTGTTTGTTTGTTAGTGTTTTTGCAAAAAACATCTTTACGATATAGCGATGAAACTAACCCACACAATCATATCTCTTTGCAAATATTGTGATAATAGCATGAGACAAAAAAAAAGTTGTCATGACTTTTTTACGACCAGATATGCTTGAATGGAGTTTCTATCTGTTTGTTTTTTTCTCTATTATTAGTAATCTTGTCATTTTTCTTTCTTTTGTTTTACTTTGATAAGATTTATTTAATTGCCCCAGCAATGGAGATCCATTGAAACAAAAAATAACTGTTGTAAATTACTTTTAGTTGCAATTACATTGGTTTCTGTTTTGACTATAATTTCTGTTTTGAGATAGACTGTCATAATAGTAACCAATAACAACCATGAAAATAACTTTTCAATTACATAAATTCATCCGGACTTTCTCGGGGGATCATATTATTATAGGTCTAAGTTTATCGGAATAAATGAGTATGCTTGGTGTTTCTATATCAAAACAAAAAAGGGTCACAATAATTCTGCCTTCCACTTTAAAAACTACATCCATAACTGCCCTAATCTTTGTTATTAGACCCGAAAACTCGAATACAGCGATGTTTTTAAACAAAAACACCCAATAATATACTCGTATTAACTTAAATGTCAACGTGTTATTGCGTATTACTAACACGGAACTGGTAATTGGCACTTACGGTGTTCTGCTTATGAGCAGGGCTTCTGACGTCAGAGCACAGACAGCCGGTTGTGGATGACGAAATGTCGTAAGAGACTATAGATAATTGGAAATTACGCTTCAAGAGGGTAAATATTGGAGTTGGTGTTTGATTAATATTAAAACATGTTTTTCTTATAGAAATTGATGGAATTTTGAGACGGAAATGAGAAGCTAGCAGGTGACTTGTGGTATGGGTTCATAAAGAACAATTTATGCTTATCTGGAATCATTCATTTATTTATCACTTTAATACAGATGAGACAAATTCCGCAACCCTAATGGTTGCGGAATTTGTTCGAAAGAGTCACCGCGGCCCTGGAACGCAAAGGGCACAAGAAGGATCACGGTTGGGTTTTAGTCAGTAAGAGTCTGACACTCCCTTCCGCTCCGCCCAGAGCGGGAGAAGTCAGTTGATGATTGCAGCAAAGATCCCAATAGTGTACGATTGAAGAGGTTTAGAGATCTATGTTCAGCAGTAGGTAGGCTCCTCTTTCAACACGCCCACTTTAAAGGTTTCGAAACTAATGACACATTATTAATAAGAAGACATAAAAATTAATTCAAATTTTTGAGATTGACAAACAGAAGCATGACGGTTGTCAGGCCATCCCACGTTTTGATAAATAATCATGTAAAAGTGAATAAAGTACCTATAGGAATAAATCCTATAGAAATCGCGAATTAGCTTATTATTTACAAGCGCTGTGCTCTGTCATCGTTACAGCTTCTAGACGCTTGTTACTGTTGCGATATTTGTTCGAAAGAGTCCTCGCGGCCTTATGCCCTTTGCTTTCCAGGCTGGAACGCAAAGGGCATAAAGAGGAATACCGGTGGGTTTTAGTCGGTAAGAGTCTGACACTCCCTTCCTATCCGCCGAAGAAGTCATTTGAGGACTTCCCATCCTTTAAAAAAAATTAAAAAATACTACTCCTAAGTGGATGATGATGACCGACTTTTCATAACAAAATATTTTTAACAGTAAATTCAAAATCCGGTACATTTACATATTGTCAAATGCATGTCTGTTTATGAATAGGTCATTTTCTTCTACTTAAATAATACTTAGACATTTTCAAAATGTAAAAGACAGAAATTCTAAAACAATGGTAAATAATAAAATCTATAGCGTCAAGCATTGCATTGTGTTGTCTTTCTAAACATGCAGAAACTATCAAATAAATTACTTTTAACTATTTTCTTGGCGCCACCCAAAGATACATAAACGTAACATGTAATAAAATAAACATCTTTAGTTCTGAGCATTACATTCAAATAAACTTATTTACATGTATTACCGAAAACAAGATTTCCAACAATTACGCCTGAGAATATTTTAATTTGCCAATGGGAAGGCGCCAAACCAACATAAAGGAAATATTAGCATAAGCTTGAAGATTTATATCAACATTGCATTTAAAATACTGGCCGGCGCCATCTTTTATTATACAAGCTGTAATAAAATTAATATCAGCACAAGGCTAAGCATCTCGGATCAAAATAAATCAAATCTGTCACATAATATTATTAGATACATATTTTCATTTAGTTTTTTTTTTTCAACTAATCGGTACTTCTTCAAAAGTTGTAGTAAAAATTGTGAAAGCATACAAAACACGCAGAACTCCGGAAAAAAAAACAAAAACCAAAATATATTTCATATTTTTTATTTGCTTTGGAAACTTTAAAAAAGAAATACTGTAGTAAGCAATAAAATAATAATTAAATGACTTTTGTAGTAGTTTAAAAAAAGAAAACAACATGAAATACAATCATGCTTTACAAAAACTTGCAAAAAACAATCAGCTAAAACTTACCTCATAAAATCTCAAATATCCTTAAAATCATCCTTTTCGTACACATCAAATTTCCACTAATCTAAATGTAACAGTTATTCTAACATTTAAATCTATAAATAGCAATTAAACTTCTACGTATTGTCGGGAACAAATTCGTTTGGTTTGTAACATGGCGACGTGTGTCATGGCTGCCTGTCGGCGCGAGAATGGCGGGAAATTGCGGAAAATCGCGCTATTTATGCATCCACGAACGGGAATAGTGAATGAAACCGAATGGGATTGTAAACCCCGCGATTTGAGTGAGTAAGCACATAGGCAGCGCTAGGAATACGGGGAATGGCTTGTAAGTATCCTTCTTCTGAATTTCCCGTGCCTGAAAATAATAAGAAAAACTTCACTGTATTGTTCTTTACTGTCAGATTTTTGCCGAGGGCTTTCCTGACTATTGGATGAAAGAGTGCATCTCTATTCACTATGTTCGTGTATCGCTAAGTATCGCAAAATTCGTGTATCTTTTTACATAATTATTTCAAGAGAGGTGATTTAGCATTCCAGTGCCATCTATCTGCTACTAAATGGGTTTTATTACTTCGAGATAGTGATGTATAGATACACAGCGATACGTATCTGCATATCGCTTTTAGCGATAAGGCTGCTCATTATGTTACTATATGTAATTTGTTTTAAATCTTTCTTTTCTACAACTTATATGTTGTACTTAATAAAGAGTATTCTATACTATCCTGTAGCATATTGGCTTCACGAGGGATCACAACAGATAAGCGCCAGAACTTGCAAAACTAAATTGCAAATCTTCAGTAGCCTGTTGGAGAGGCTTTTTTTTGTCCTGTGATTACTGGTTAATTGGTTTTGGATGTTCATCGCCAATCAGGATTAAACCCTGATTTCTGAGTAAAAAATTAGACTTTCAGTATTTGTTTAACACTTCGTTAGCCTGATATCCTGTCGAGCTGGCATTCGAGGAGAGTTTGAATACGTTCTTAACTCGAAAAACTCAATTCAGAAACCGTAGCTATGTTCCTGGCCAAAGCTTAAAATACTTAATTAATGATCAGTATCCTTAAGGGTGAAAATTTGCACGAGGAGAGTAGTTTCACTCTATTAGAATTTAATAGAAATAATCCGTCACTACTAATTTTTAACAATCTATACCGATTATTATCTACTGCAGAAACCCTCATAGTTCATTACTGCACTAGAAACAAACTAAGCTGAACTTTCTCTGAGATAATCAAAGCATACAGTCCTATTTTCAATCACCCCAAAGGTTACAAAGGGGAGGGTCTCCGTTGAACTACTAAACTGCGGTAGGCTGGCAAACTGCCACTGTATTAGAACTTCAGAAAGTTTTAACTCCCCATCCCATATTAACATGTATGTAATCTAAACTAATCTGATATCACAATCTATTGGATCCACAAATGACTGCTTCCGCTCTGCATAATAGCATAGCATAATCAGCCTTTTAATGTTCCCACTGCTGGGACATAGGCCTAGGAGAGGGAATGGGCCGAATCCACCACGCGGGCCCAGTGCGGGTTGGTGAATGTCACATGTTGTCGAATTTTTGGTTCTAGGACATACCGGTTTTCTCACGATGTTTTCCTTCACCGTTTTGAGAGCAGTGGTGATGAAATTAATTACACAAAGTAATGCGCTATGCTGGGTTTGAACCCGCGACTTTCAATTCGTAAGTCGGGGCCATTACCACTCGGTCACCACTGCTCCGCTCTGGGCGGAGCGGAAGGGAGTGTCAGACTCTTACTGACTAATACCCGAGTTCCTCCTAGTGCCCTTTGCATTCTAGAGCTGTGATGTCTATTTCGAACAAATTCCGCAACCATAACAGGCACTTCACATCTATGACAACCCGTCTTCTTTGCTAACATCTGTTTGGGGCGCGCGTGAAATCTGGTTGTTATCAGACGTCGAGCCATCCATAGCTCGCCATCCACAAGTTCGCATCTACGGTGGCCAGGAATCGTCCTGCGACTCCCAACGCCCGGGGCATCTTCTTCTGTTACAGCGGCTGGGCCGTGACGTTTCCCTCTCACGCACGCGGCCTGCCTCCTCCTTCGCTAGCGTTACTGCTCCGCAGAAGGAGGTGCCCGCTTCCCGTACCTCCTCATTGGAACGGGACCTACGCGGGTGAAACAGCGGGGCGCAGCCAGTATTATAAATAAACTAGCTTCTGCCAGCGACTTCGTCCGCGTGGAATAGTTACTTTACCCCCGATTTTGAAACTCTCAGCCCGATCGGTTTAAATTGACAAAAGATAGACATGCTGTTTCGGGATATTTTTAGATAATTTTATGTAGAACATTTCCGTAATACATGATTTCTATGTAACTAACCATTAAGGCTACACACGCGACGGAAGCTTAAAAAATGGAGTAACTTCTTCCGTTTTCCCAACATTTTCCTTCACTGCTCTGCTCCTATTGATTGTAGCGTGATGAAAAGTATACTATAACCTGCCCAGGAGTATGAAGAATAATTGCACCAAGTTTCGTTAAAATCGGTCGAGTAGTTTTTGTTTCTATAAAGAACATACAGACAGACAGACAGAAAGACAGACAGACAGACAAAAATTTTACTGATTGCATTTTTGGCACCAGTATCGATCACTAATCACCCCCTGATAGTTATTTTGAAAATATATTCCTTGTACAGAATTGACCTCTCTACAGATTTATTATAAGTATAGATTGGTAAAATTGTTTGTTTGTGGGAGTTAATAGTCTGGAAGTTTTCAAGACACGATTTGGGAAATATATCCACTGATAGCTTTTTAAATGACAATTCATACTAAGTACTTACAAATACTAACTTTTACAAGCTGCTATGCTATTCTGTAAGAACTCACTCCAGTTCTCACTTCTGATTCTGCGGTGAAAACTGTATTTGGTATTCTGTAACTTGATGAAAACTACACTAGCGCCACCAAGTGAGAACATAGGTGACGCCAACTTAACTTGACAGTCAGAATATCAAATACTTTTCACTTCAGGTGAGTTACGAAGTGTAATCGAAAATGAGATATGAATCGAATTCGCACGTGAGTTCTTACAGAATAGCACTGCTGAACGGATTTGGGTGAAACACGTAATGAAAAGCAAGCAAATATTCATTTTCATAGAAAGGATAGTTTTCATCCTCGGAAACGAGTCAAAAATTATGAATATAGGGATAATTCTCGACTTTCACGAGAGCGGAGTCGCTGACAGAAGGTATCTGATGATAAATAATATTCATTATAAATTGGTTAAAAATAGCACTTTTAGAGGTCAATCAGCACTTTTACAAAACAAGCTTTAATCCAAAATTTAAACGCTATATGAGACCGAGGCTGGGATTGGGCGGGTAACACATAAGTAGGATGCATCAGAACAGATGGGCCAGAGTCGTCACGCAGTGGGAGCCAGAGGACGGGCCTCGTCGCCGAGGAAGGCCTAAGAAACGCTGGCGTGCGTGACGAATTGGAGGCATCCATGACGGATTGGTTGGAGAGGACAACACACCGGGAAGAGTAGAAGTCTATGGGGGAGACCTTTGCCCAGCAGTGGGACAATGCAGACAGATAAAAAAGAAATAAGAACCGATGTTTCATAGCAGACGATTCATCAGAATACATACAGCACTAAGTAAAATATTATGTAGTAAATAATGTTCTCTTCACACTAAGAAACGACTGATATTAATATAAAAAGCCAACAACAGACTAATTTATCAGTTTCATGGTCGAATGCGTCCTGGAGCAATGTAACATCATCTTGGATAACGAATAAAGTAACGAACTGTAGATTGGCAGCAATCTCAGTGTTGCTAGCTGTATCGGCGAATTCGTACTTATTTAGTTTTTCGTACACAGGTATAACAAAGAAATGTTATATGGAAAATCTAAACAGCAGACACCAAATCGCGAATCAAAAATGGATCTATAAACATTGAATGATGTCCCACTGCTAGACTTTGATTTAGTACTATATTAAAGAAAAATATATAAATGCCTTTTAGATGGGTTATAGAAATGGCAGAATTAAATAATTACACTGAAAGTAACCCATCTCTTTCAAAAAATGGCTGCCATGGCGACTATAGAGAACATATTTTGCCGTCATAAGAAAAAAGGCCGTAACAACACAAAACGAAGTAGCCAATTTCCGACATTAAGAAAGTAACTTAAGGTATGAAATTAGTTACTTCGTTTTGTGTAGATATGTACGTCCTTTTTGCTTATGACGTAGCTGTTTTTGCAGGGTGTGACCTGGTCAGAATTTTTCATTGTCAGGAAGAATCTAATGACTTGCCAATGCCAAAAAAGGTTATCTGAAAATCAGGTAATCCCTTGTTATCGGTTTTTTGCTTCCATTCGCTAGCTAAAGAAATAAGTGCTCTCTGACTGAAGAAGAATAATATTTATGATAGGCAAACCTTAATCACAGTTACGACTAATAACAAAATAATCATATAAATTAATTACTGTTTATCTGGGATTTGTAATAACATTTGAACGCCTTATGCCAAAACATAGAGAACCTACTTATTAATGTAACGTCTCACACACTGTATAACAACTCTGCCTACATACATATGTTTACAAATAATGATTTTGAAACTCCGACTGACACAAAAGGTCAATTGCCTCGCCTGTCAAAAAACGCAATCATGTCTAATTTACTTCCAAAATTACAAACTTCAAAAAACCTAAAACCGACAAAATATTTTTAATAACAAACCAAAATTTAAACTCAGTAGGTGTCTTTCGTCGCGATGTTATCTGGCAACCCCCGGCGTAGGTGACCGGCTGCGTGGCGGCGGCGTGGCGGCGGCGGCGGCGGCGGCACACAGCGCGCCGGCCCGACGCGCCCCCGCGCCGCCACCGCTCAGCCGTGTTGCCAGCCATGGGATGCGTAAGCGATGAGCGGGGTGAACACAGATGTAGGTGGCGAAAGAGAATAATTTCGAACATAACTAAACGTCACATACGTTTAGTTATGTTACAAATTGTTCTCTTTTCAGCCAGTCTTTTCTCTTAAAAGCACACGGTGTAGACTTAAGTAACGTGAGCGTAAAGTGAACTGTAAGCTATGGAGTGATGGCTCTATAAACTAAGTTTACATAATCAGAATGCTTTATTTGTAAACATTGGTCAAATTAAAACTGTGTGCGAAATGTTACAAATTCATAGATCCTCTGAGGCGTGCAAATATTTAATTAACATCGTCGTTTTTACTTTTTTCACTCAAATTTAACTTTTAAGATACCATAAGGTAGAATAAATTTATTTTGAAATGTTCACATAGCTAATCAAGTCAATATTAATAAGTAGATGCATATCAATACAAACTCAAAATATAATAAATTCCAATAAGTGTCAAATAGAATAGGTTACATAATAGGTATCATATTACTGCTAATGAAAAAATTAAAAATCGTCAAAACAGTTTAGGTGATGTACAATATTCTGAAGCAACTAGGTAATCATTAAATAATTAAGCCCAAATATTCCTGTAGTGAATAATAACTAAATTAAGTCACTATTTTTTAAGTGTTATGTTAGAATTGACATACATATTTGTTTGACACGCGGCAGCGTGTGAAAAGTCGTAAATAAAAATGTGAGATCTTAAAGTAAGTTAGATTTGACTTGGCCAGTTTTCATTACATCAGTCATTTTATCAAGTTAAAGAAAAACTGGCCAAGTCAGATCTAACCAACTATAAGATCTCACATTTTTAAATAACAGCAATTTTTATAGAAATTAAATAGTTTAATACTTGTTCATAATGTTATTTTGTTCCTATAAATATATATTTCGATTTTGCATAGAACTTGGCACTCATTCCTCTCTCCATTATTTTTGCGCCCACAACCAAGCATAATGTTTGTATTGAACTTGGCTCTCCTTTTTTACAATTATGTTTTTGGTGGGATTATATATGTACAGTGATGGCAAGGTAAGAATTTTCAGGAGTATAAAGAACGGTTGACAACTGGCTGTGCTTTTAAGGCTGCCCATATCTCTGACACATCGTTTTTGGCCGCTAAATACGAGTTCTCCATCTACTGAATAAAGTCAGGGTCACTTGTTTATAGAATAACTGTTTATAGAATGACTGCAGTATGAGTTGAGCTGTCAACGTAGCTATAATTGTTTTGTATAAGTCTCAATCACGGATATCTATGGACTCATCATGACTAGCATGGGGATGTGTTGCAAAGAAAGGACAGATGAATTTAGAAATAATGATTCAGGTATAAGCATAAGCATAATCAGCCTTCTAATGTCCCCACTGCTGGGACACAGGCCTCCTCTCTAGGAGAGGGAATGGGCCGTAATCCAGCACGCGGGCCCAGTGCGGGTTGGTGAATGTCACATGTCTTCGAATTTTTGGTTCTATAGGACATGCCGGTCTCCTCACGATGTTTTCTTGCACCGTTTTGAGAGCTGTGGTAATGAAATTGATTACACAAAGTAATGACCCTGGCTGGGTTTGAACCCGTGACCTACTATTCGTAAGTCGGGGCCGTTACCACTCGGCCACCACTGTTCGCAATGATTCAGGTGGTGAACTTAACCTGAAACAAACCTATGAGCCTCTATTATACCTGTGAGTGATGTGTGAGGTTTGAGCGGTCACGTAGTTCTATTAGTATTGTGATCAATCCAAATGGTCAATTTTCATCATTTTTTTTTTAATAACTTCGGTACGAAATCTATATCTCTACTTCTATTCTAATATTATAAAGAGGAAAAATTTGTATTTTTGTATGTAACGAATAAACTCAAAAACTCCTGGACCGAGTTCAAAAACTCTTTCACCGTTAGAAAGCTACATTCACCCTGAGTAAATATATTTTATCCCCATATTCCCACGGGAACGGGACTACGCGGGTGAAACCGCGGGGCGCTGCTAGTATTTTATATTTATAAAAATATTTTTGAAATCCTCACAATTAACCCTTTGATTTGATATGTCACACGATACAGTTGGGAAATCTAAATTATATTTCTAATTCCCCAAAAGTGATCCCGTTTTCAAAATTTATTTATATTCTTTACGCGTCCGTGTTTTGATCACAGAAAGCTATTATGTGCACCAAATTTCAACTGAATTGGTCAAGTGGTTTCGAAGAAAGTCGGCTGTATCGTATATCAATCCCATACATTTTTGAGAAACGTTATTCTCGGGGGCAATTCAAGAGTTTTAAAGAGAGCTCAAATTCACATTGCAGTCGCAAACTGTCAAAAACATCACAACTTTTTCAACGCAATTAAAGAAAACACACTAGTATCAAAATAAAAAAAAAATGTTGTAAAAACACATTAAATAAAAATGAAAACAAATTAAACGTACATAAAAATAATATAACAGATTAAAATAAAGTAAACACACATAAAAATAATGTAAACACAGATTAAAATAAATTAAACACACATCAAAATAATGTAAACACACATTAAAATAATGTATACACACATACAAATACAGTGACACCTACTACCCACCGGTGTGAGGTGTGATGCGCAAAGTTGTCAGGTGTCCGCGTAGCTCTCATGTGTGCTCGTAGGTACTTGTATTGGTTTAAATCCTGCCAGCTAAGGAGGATACCATTAAGTCACAAAGGCTCTAGAACGCGGCGGGTACCAGGAGGAACACGGATGGGTTTAGTCAGTATGACTCTGACACTCACAACCGCTCCGCCCAGAGCGGGAGAAGTCATTTGATGATTTTCCATCCATATACATTTTGGGTTAACAAACGGTCTCAGCAGAGATCTAGCAACACGAACACGGCTCTCAAATCTATGTGACTTCAGCTTTTTACGTACTGATCTTTGACATAATATTCTTGTTTGGGCCTCAAAGGGTTTTAGTCAATTGGTGTTTTTCTATGTGACGCCAATCTAGTCAAAATGTACTACGTTACCCTATTACAGAGTTCTGGAGGTCAAACAGGCAGTCACTCCACGTAAATACTGGTATTCAGCTGCAACCGGTTGGCTGGAAGCCGATCTTAATATAATTGGAAAGCTAGGTATCTGATGATGATGATTTCAAGGTGTTAAACACTTTGGACTGAGGAGTTCACGGCTAAAGGATAACATCCGCGTGGGTCGATCTTCAAGGTTAAGCAACGCAGGGTTAGGTCGGCCTGTGGATGGGTGGCCATCTTAACATACCGAGACTCCCCCCTGCCTTGGAAAGCTGTCATTTGCAGATCGCCAGAAGCCAGAAAATCGGACACTAGTCTTGCTACTTACTAGCCAAGAAGTACCGTGTTACCCAGTTAATGGGTTGTGGAGATCTGGTAGACAATCGTTGCATTTAAATACTAGTATTTGATGGATGGAATACTTAGTACTGAGCTGTCGTAGTCTGCGCCACGATATACAGTATGTTAAATTACAGAGGGCGTTCCCTTAAATTCGTTATTAAAAATATCGGCATAGAAAAATAAGCATAAAATAATTCGAATTCAAAAAAATAATTACTGGACAATAAATTCGAGACATCCTGTTTAAAATCAAAATAGTAACGCGGAATAGTACTCGTAGTAGCAATGCCCAAACGTATATAAATAGTAGTCTATGACCCAAACCGGCAAGTACGCGTGTACAGAGTGTTTCTTTAACGTATCAATTTAACATTTTTAGTGAATATTTTAATAGGTATTAAAAAAATAAAAACATTTTGTTGTGTGCGTACGCGCAGCGGAATGTTGTTGAATTTAAAGATTTTAATTATGCAGATATTTAGTGTATGACGTCGTATAATTGTGTATGGTAAAAAAAAATTTGTGCACGCAACCATTGTGGAGAAATTCACCAAAAACTGATTCCGCTGGGCGAACGTTGTCCTGGCGGAACTTTTTTTAATCCATAAACTTTAGAAGAAAAGAGATGTGTCCAAAAATTAGTGTGTATTTGTGTGTAATTGTGTATGTATGAATAAAACTAGTGCATGCTAAACTTCGGAGAAATTCAAGTTTCCGCTACGCGAACGTTTGGCCATTAGCTAGTTTTCATATAAAGCGCTTACATAGAGAGCTGTAGATTTTTACATACGTTGTTTTGAATTTGTTTATATTTGTTTAAAAAACAGATTTAGAAAAAATCGTAGGGCTTAAAAGATAAAAATATAAACGTAAAATACGCTTATTAGGTCTTAGTTCTTAAAGTACGCACTTTGGGGTCTAGATTTTCACGTTTATACAAACCTTGTAAGTGTCTGCAACATGTTGCCAAGTATCAATGATGTTCCGTTAGTAACTAAAGAGTTATAGGACAAATTTACCATGAATAGATCACTGTTTACAAAGCAGTCGAATATCACGACGTTCTAAATGAATTGCATGGTAAAATGTATGCCAATAATTAGTGTATTCATTCAACTATTCACATGCAAAATTTCATGTCATTAAATTCAGTAATTAAAGAAAAACAATTATAATACTGACGAAGCATCGAAAACCTACATAACCCGACCAAGTTCGGATGACTACAAAAAAGCGGCCGTGCAATATATTTAGGTAACATCCCAAAATTTACAGTATAATACCGGTATTGACTTGGTTGTGTTATCACCTATACCAATTCAATACCGGTATTATACTGTACATTTTGGGATGTTACCTAAATATATTGCACGGTCGCTTTTTTGTAGCCATCCGAACTTGGTCGGGTTATGTAGGTTTTCGATGCTTCGTCAGTATTATAATTGTTTTTCTTTAATTACTGAATTTAATGACATGAAATTTTACATGTGAATAGTTGAATGAATACACTAATTATTGGCATACATTTTACCATGCAATTCATTTAGAACGTCGTGATATTTGACTGCTTTGTAAACAGTGATCTAGTCATGGTAAATTTGTCCTATAACTCTTTAGTTACTAACGGAACATCATTGATACTTGGCAACATGTTGCAGACACTTACAAGGTTTGTATAAACGTGAAAATCTAGACCCCAAAGTGCATACTTTAAGAACTAAGACCTAATAAGCGTATTTTACGTTTATATTTTTATCTTTTAAGCCCTACGATTTTTTCTAAATCTGTTTTTTAAACAAATATAAACAAATTCAAAACAACGTATGTAAAAATCTACAGCTCTCTATGTAAGCGCTTTATATGAAAACTAGCTAATGGCCAAACGTTCGCGTAGCGGAAACTTGAATTTCTCCGAAGTTTAAGCATGCACTAGTTTTATTCATACATACACAATTACACACAAATACACACTAATTTTTGGACACATCTCTTTTCTTCTAAAGTCTATGGATTAAAAAAAGTTCCGCCAGGACAACGTTCGCCCAGCGGAATCAGTTTTTGGTGAATTTCTCCACAATGGTTGCGTGCACAATTTTTTTTTTACCATACACAATTATACGACGTCATACACTAAATATCTGCATAATTAAAATCTTTAAATTCAACAACATTCCGCTGCGCGTACGCACACCATTTTGTTTTCGAATGGTAATATTTTTTTATCATATATGGATGCAATACTATTGCGGGTTAACGGATACGCCTTCTGTTAGTTAACATACTGTAGGTATATTAAATGTGAAACTTGGCTGACATCAACATAGTTGAATGTAAACTAACTGCAGTTGAGGTAAGGCACCAAGAGTCGTTAAATATAATTATTCAGTAACAGGAAATAGTAAAGAACAAATCTTAAGTATGCCAAGCTTGGAACAGATTTCTGAATTCATTATTTTGAGTTAACAAAGTATCAAGCCTTACTTTGATGCCAAATATAAGGTTTTTAATAAGTATGTTTTTTATTTGCAAGAACTGAAACTATTAAGATGTTACCTACATAATATATTTATGGTGCATTCCGCCATACTAAGATAGCATTGAAATATTTATACGTAAAATATTACGTAGGTACAGGAAATTTTGCGCAGTGGTTGATGCCTGTGGACGGTGAGCGTGGGTGGCTCGCCGTCCGATACCAGACTGAGTCGACGACGCGTCGTGTTCCACGCGCGTCTCAAGGAGCCGTCAGCATCAGGGACGGGGCCCCATAGGGTCGGTGCCTGCTAGGGTTGCGGAATTTGTTCGAAAGAGTTACCGCGGCCCTGGAACGCAAAGGGCACAAGAGGAACACGGGTGGGTTTTAGTCAGTAAGAGTCTGACACTCCCTACCGCTCCACCCAGGGCGGGAGGGGTCATTTGATGATTTCCCATCCAAAAAAAAAAAGGTACAGGACATTTGCATGACCGAACCTTGTTGGGAGTTTTACAAGATGTACAAATTAGTAGTGTACAAATTCCCCATAGCCAGCCTACCTATAACTTTATAAACTAAAAACGTTTATTTCAATTAGGCCATTAAACGGCACTTCAGAACGTCATCATTAAAAGTTATCATAATTAAGTGACCCTAGCATGCATTCGCAAAGGTACATTCTTATGTTGAAGAACGGACAAGAAATAAATGTTTTACAATATTTGGTATACAAAAAATACTTTATATATTATGTTTTCAAAAACTTATCTCAGCCAGCCATAATACTCCTTAATTACAAAATCACGCCACACTGCACTTTGCCCACGAACTCTTATCTCTGGCTGCCCCATAGGTCATCCCATCGGCTGGGCCGGGCGACGCGGGGACGACGCCGACGCGCCGCAACGACGCGCCTCCGTGCCGCCGCGACGCCGCGCAGCACCCGCCTGTTTATCTTCACGCTTTATGTCTTCAGGGGTAGGTTGGAATAGAAATAAGATGCACGAGGGGTCTTGGGGTTAACAGGCTGATAGAGATGTTAAAGGCGGGAAGAGCCGGTTTCTGAAGTTCGAGTTATTAGCGTGTCAAACCCCCAAAAAAATAAGTTTTCGGGATGCCCTGGAACGCGAAGGGCACTAGAAGGATCACGAGATGGTTTTAGTCAGTAAGAGTCATAGATTAATATTCTGTACCTATAGTAAGAGTCTGACACTCCCTTCCGGTCCGCCTCCCGTTCCGGTTACAGTTTTTACTTTGGTAAAGATCTGATGAAGAACGGAGATAGGAAATAGAACTCTTCTATAAATTATAGCAAATATTCCGGGAATTCTGAAATCGTATGTATGTTTATTGTTTACACCTGTTATATATAACACGTACGCAGTGATGGGTATGTATATGTTTACGTCACCACAAAAAAGTTTAAAATAAAAAAACTTGTTTACAAAAAAAAAACAACTGATTTCTAAACTTTTTGTCTCTGTTAAAATAATTCTCACAATTGCAAAACCAATGCTAAAAGTTTTAAAAGGTACTTGCTTGTACAGACAATTTAAAACTGCAAATATTACTTTAGAAGAGAGACAAGATTGAAAGTTAGTAAACCAAGGAACAATCCAGATAATTCTGCCTCCAGTTAAAGGATCAGATTTGTTGACTGCTCACTCCGATGATCTAATACCTCCCGGCTGCGTAGTTGGTTTCCCCAAGGAAATATACAGGGTTATTTGTCTAACACCAACAACCTCTTAAGAGGTCATTGTACTCATCATTATGAAAAACTTTTACTATGAGACCAAACCTGAAATCCCGATTTAAAAAATCACGTCGACAAGAGTGAATGAGAACATCATCTATGTTGTCGAAGCCACGCATTATTAGGGATAACTTATTATAATCAAATTTAAATGGGACCTTACGACAAGCACCAGTTTTCGAATACAAAAAGAATCATCAAAATCGGGACAAACAGTGCAAAGTTATGAGGTAACACACACAATAAAAATACAGTCGAAATTAAAAACCTCCTCCGTTTTTGGAAGACGGTTAATTATTGCTTCTATCCTGTGAATAGGTTTTCCGTTTCCGGCGTTACGACTGTCAACACCATAGTGATAACCTACTGAAGAAACTAAGCGATTAAAAATAGTTAAAATAAGCTTTTGGTTAAAACTTCGCCACAAAACGTAGGCATAACATCTGTGAAGTGTTCATAGAAGATCAGTTTTTGTGATTGTTTGTGATTGTTGATAAATTAGAAGAACATTATTATCACTGATTTGAGGTTACAAAGCACGACAGTCATTATTCGTCGACATCTGTCATAGTAACGTCAACACAACTGACATTTGTGACATTGACAGTACAACCAGTGTTGCCAACCACAAAAATAAACTTTACTATTACGTTCCAACATACGCAAATAAAACTTTATAAAAATATAATGGAAGGTCAATTTCAAGTATTATTTGACAAAATGAAAATTGAGATGCAAAGCCAAACTATTGAATTGAAGCAATCTATCACAAAAAGTATTATGGACAAAATTGATGATAAGTTAATCCCTTTAGTGGAAGAAAACAAAAACCTGAAAATCAGAGTAGAAAAACTTGAAAAGGAAATTGAGTTTATGAAAAGAGTGGAGAAGAAAAATAATATCATAGTATTTGGCCTGGAAGAAAAAGAAACATCAACTGTTGAATTACTACAAGAATTTAAGGAACATCTGAACCAAGATCTAAGTATTACAATAGAAGACTATGAAGTCAACAAAATTTACCGCTTAGGCACTAAAAATAGAGAAACTAACAAATCGAGGCCGGTATTATGTTCGTTTGTAACCAATTGGAGAAAAAACGAAATTATTAAAAACAAAAAGAACTTGACCAAAATTAATATCAGTGAAGATTACTCAAAAGAAGTGTTGGAAAAGCGAAGAACGTTACAAACCAAACTAGCTGAAGAAAAGAAAAAAGGTAATATAGCGTATTTGAAATATGACAAACTCGTCGTTATAGAGAATAAAAAGAACCAAGATAAACGAAAAAGAGAATCATCTACCTCACCCACTGCTTATCACCCCTTGTCACCCATTAACCAACCCAAAAAACAACAGATTATAGCTTCAATCAAGGCAAACAGGACAAATGTTTTTGATATGATGCGGGGTAGGTCCAACTCTCTGTCAAATATATCTACCACAGGAAAACAATAACAATTAAGAATCGGCAAACGGAAACCAAAACCAACCGAAGAAACTAGCAACAATGAAATATACCAACCTCCCCCAAGCCGACTGGTCCTCGTGGGGGAAAAAGACCACAACCCTCCAACATTAAGTGACAACAACAATAACACAAATAAAACTCTAAAATTAAATATTTATATCGCAGCACTCAACGTACTTACCCTAAAAAATGAAGAAAATCTTATAGAACTCATGTATGCTTTGGAACACATCAAATGGGACATTGTTGGCCTCAGTGAAGTGAGAAGAATGGGTGAAAATATCATATCCTACCCGGAGTACACATTATACCATATCGGAGAGACCCCGGGACTCCATGGAGTTGGATTTATTGTTAAAAAACATATAACAAAACACGTGGAAGGTTTTGTAGGTATATCGGAGCGTATTGCGATAATGAACTTGAAATTACCCGGATATAAAGATCCTTGGTCAATAGTACAAATATACTCACCTACTGAACAATCGAGTGTAGATACAATAAATACATTCTACGTTGATCTAAACAATGCGATCCACAAGCACGGTCATAAAAACCTCATAATAATGGGAGACTGGAATGGCCAACTTGGAGAAAGGCGCCCGGAAGAGAAAAATGTACTAGGACCTTTCACATACAGTAATAAACCCAGGAGTAGAAACGGAGAACATATTATGAACTTCGCACTAGAAAATAACCTAGTTATCTTAAATACTGTGTTCAGGAAAAATAAGAAAAACATGTGGACCTGGATCTCACCGGACGGCAAAACAAAAAACCAAATTGATTTTATAATGTCCAACAGAAACAACTACTTCTCTAACTTTACTGTAATCAACAAATTGAACTTTAACACTAACCATAAACTAATCAGAGCAGAACTAGTATCAAACCAACCAAAAAAACCTAGACCAAGGCACGACTCAGGAAATGTAAAGCTCGGGAAATATCAGTTAGAACAAATAACAACTGCTTTAAGCGACAAATTTACAGACTACGAATCTAACACAAAAGAATTAGGAACACAAGAAAGATACAATTGGATAGAAAATACCATAAAAACCCAAATACAACTAATTGCAAATACCAAAACTGAACCGAAAAAATGGCTAACAACAAATACCACAAAACTACTAGAATCGAGAAACCAGTTAATCAGCACTAAAGATGCACAGGACAGAAGAAAACACCTAACAGAAATTAGTAAACAAATTAAAGATAGCATAAGTAAAGACAGAAAACAAAACAGAATGGAAATTATAGAAAAATTTATTAGCAAAACGGGTGGAGTCAATAAAGCATACAGAGAACTGAGGAATTCAAAGGATTGGATTGTTAAAATGAAAAATGATAGTGGAAAATGGAAGCATCGTAGAACAGAAATAATGGATATAGCAACATCTTATTACAAGAGATTGTACGAAAATGACACAACAGAAGACGAAATTGATTTAGCGGATATCTCAATCATCCCTAACATTCTTCAGGATGAAGTCGAAAAAGCCATAGATACCCAAAAGGCAGACAAATCACCAGGTCCTGACGGCATAAGCAATGAAATCTTAAAACGAGGAAAGGAAGTGTTAGCACCTGTTCTTACAGATATGTTTAACAATATTCTAAAGACTGAAATAATTCCTCAGCGATGGACAGAATCTAACATTATCCTGTTGTATAAAAAAGGAGATAAACATGAAATAGGAAACTATCGCCCCATCAGTCTTATGTCAAACATCTACAAAATTTTTGCTAAGATCATATTAAAACGTATTGAAAGAACGCTAGACGAGCATCAACCCATCGAGCAGGCGGGATTTCGTAAGGATTACTCGGTGATCGACCACATCCATGTAGTTCGTCAAGTTGTTGAGAAATACAGTGAATACCAGCTGAAATATTACATTTCCTTTATCGATTACAGTAAAGCATTTGACTCTCTTCTACATAAAAATATATGGGAAGCATTAGTGGAACAAGGGATTGAACTCAAATACATAAGATTAATAAAAAACGTATACAGTCATAGTACAGCCAGAATTCAGTTAGAAAAGAAAAGCCAGCCATTCAAAGTAGGAAAAGGCGTTAGACAGGGAGATCCTCTATCCCCAAAACTATTCTCGGCTGTACTGGAATCAATCTTTAGAAAACTCACTTGGGAAAATTTTGGGATCAATGTAGACGGCACATCACTGACGCTAGTATAGATAGTGCTATTCGCCAAAACACCAGAAGTCATCACTAAAATGATAGAAGACCTAGCGACAGAAAGTGAGAGAGTAGGATTAAAACTTAACCCAGAAAAGACGAGACTGATGACAAACGGAGAGAAAACTACGATAAAGATAGGAAACACCGAAGTCAAATACACTGACGAATACATCTATCTGGGACAACTCATAACCCACAAAGAATCTATGCGCGAGGAAGTGAATAGAAGAATTACGAACAGCTGGAGAAGATACTGGAGTTTAAAGAAGGCAATGAAAGACAAACAACTTCACATAAACATTAAGGGTAAACTATTTAACACCTGCATACTACCCGTCCTTATGTATGGCTGCCAATCATGGACTTTAACTCGAGAAATGACATACAGACTAGCAACTTGCCAACACGCTATGGAGAGGAGCATGCTGAATGTCAAAAGATCAGATAGACTGAAAAACTGTGTCATCAGAAATAAAATAAGAACCATAGATGTAGTACAGAAAATTAAAAGACTCAAATGGAGATGGGCAGGGCATACAATAAGAGGCCATGATAAATGGAGTAAGAAGGTGACAAGGTGGTATCCCAGGGAAGGTAAAAGGAAAAGAGGCAGACCGCAGAAAAGGTGGGACGACGATATAAGAGAAGTGGCAGGAGTGATGTGGAACAGAGTGGCTCTGGAAAGAACAGAATGGAAAAGGTTGGAGGAGGCCTTTGCCGATTGGCAAACAGATCTGCAAAAAATAAAAAAGCAGCAAATACTAGAATAAGTTTGAATTATACTTTAAGTTTTATGTTTGCTTTAGAATAATGTTATTAGGCTAAGCTATGTCGATCTGAATAAAGGCTATTATTATTATTATTATTATTATTATTATTATTATTATTATCCTGTGAATAAGATAGTAGACTGAAAAAATATAATAAGTCCGTCAAAAAGATTTCCAAAAAATATTGCACACGTATTTTTTTCTTTGAAGACGATACAGTGCGTTGAAAACCCGTGTGACGTCACTACGTGCTACAATTTTTACCACAACGTGAAGTCACAAGCCGCACTCTTGATCATTATCTTCGTAACTTTTTATAGATTCGGTAAAGCATATAATACGTGTCCAATATTTTTCGATAATCTAACTGACGGACTAAATAGAATCATATTTTTGTAGGAAACATACCTATCACAACATTCACGCTCTACAATCTTTTAACAGACCAACAACTATCTAGTTAGTAGATGTATAGAAAACCTACGCTATTAACTTCATCATTTCTAGTGTTCAGAATCTGAACAGGACTATGCGATTCGACGCTGTAAGGAGACATAAAACAATACAGGTTTCTAGTTATTTAGGCGGCTAGAAAAGCTTGTCGCTCGGCCGTGGAGTATCGGGGAAACTACAGGGGGAAACCAACTACGCCACCCGTCATGTTTCCACTCGCTCGCTCTGCTCCACTCGTATAGCTTGTTTTGGAACTTCAGTAGCACTACAATCTGTCAGAATATCCGGGTTGACTGATTATATATATGAGGAAATAATACTAGCAAACCTGTTACAACTCTGTTCCCCACCACTTAAGAGCTTAAATCGAGTGATTTTGATCAAACAGCATTTCGTACAAAGTGGTTAAAATTCTATATGATTGACCTAATTCGGCGGGAAGTTAAGATGGAGATTGTTAGTGCAACATTAGTTTTGTAAATATAAGAGTCCATTATGGACACCACACCATGCACTTAGTTTGTAATACAGGACATCTATACTAATATTACAAAGAGGAAAGATTTTATTGTTTGCATTGAATAGGCTCCGAAACTACTGAACCGATTTAAAATATTCTTTTACTGTTGGGAAGCTACACTATAGGCTATATTTTATCCCCGTGTTCCCACGGGAACGGCTACTACGCGGGGTGCTACTAGTATTAAATAAAATGGAAGGATCTAGGATCTTGTTTTCTGATGTATTTAGATCTCTCATCCACTTATAGCAAATAACAGCAAATTACCATATTTTTACATGAATTAAAAAACCTTTTTGTTCTACGTACCGCCCTATATTCACAGTACGTATCCGTGTAACCATCGCAGGTACAGCTTAAATGAGTTTGGTTCAGGAACGTTGAGAGACCCAGAAGAGGACGGAGCCCAGAAGTCGGCCACGCTGGATGGGTCGTGAATCATGCGTAGCAGTTCTTGCGGCCCACCCATCAAGGCGAAAATTGGCGCACAGACAAAGTTTTAGATCATACAAGCCCCACTCCGGCCGGTATGGCATGCGTTAGGCATTTTCTTCGCTCAAAAAAGCTCAACTAAATTGGAGCCGGATCCCGTCAAACCGGATTCAGCTGAAGATCAGTATTCTTCAGGAAATTCGGATTATAATGATGAAATTGCTGAAATTCTGTGAATTCTCTGTCAATCAGTGCTCTTCTCTTGTACTTTATTGATGATTGATTTAGATAAGTACGTATGCACTTTTTTTTGGATGGGAAATCAATAAATAGCTTCTCCCGCTCTGGGCGGAGCGGAAGGGAGTGTAAGACTCTTACTGACTAAAACCCACCCGTGATCCTTCTTGTGCCCTTTGCGTTCCAGGGCCGCGGTGACTCTTTCGAACAAATTCCGCAACCCTAGCAGGCACTGACCCTATGGGGCTCCGTCTTCGTTACTCTTCGGCTCTTTGAGGCGCGCGTGGAAAACGACGCGCCGTCGACTCGGGCCTGGTTGCTATCGGACGGCGAGCCACCCATAGCTCGCCATCCGCAGGCCCGAAGTACGTATGTACTTAAGATTCAAATTCGTCTATTCTCCAAACAACAGGAACAATCAAAACATGTATATAATTCAGAATTGCTGAGTCTATTAACATAAGTATCCTTTTACTCGAATATTTTTAAGAGCATTGGCATTGATAAATTTATTTGCATACAAAAGACTTAAACGGGGTCTGAAACGTGGTATGTAGGTCCCAACATCCTTCAACAACAAATTGTTGCTGAAATAACAAACTATTGTTAGGTACTTTACCTTATATAAAATTTGGTAGAATGGAGCAGCCTCTATCTACCAGAATGAAAGATTTACACAAGCTTCCCGCGCAACTTCGTCTGCGTCACATTTTCAGGAATGCTCCGCTCCCATTGGTCGTAGCGTGATGTTATTTTGCATATAACCTTCCTCGAAAGCTATCCAAAATTCAAAGAATTTTTTAATTCGAACGATTAGTTCCTGAGTTAAACGCGTTTGAACAAACAAACATAGTTATTAAAAGCAAAATCTGACTACTTTGAAATGATGGCCTAGTTAATCAATTATTAAATGACTATAAATAATTGTGGTATATCTTATAATTAAAAGTAAGCTTTCTGCGCATATACCTTGGATTTTTTAAAGAAAACCCAGGGCTAATAGTGAGTGTTGTCAAAGAAGGTGTTTATCTAGAAAAATGGACTAATTCAATGCTTGCAGTTTGCTGCTGTATTTTATTAGGGAGACATAAAACCCTGCTTACAAAATATGTGCAAAATTAAGAAGTTTATTTTCGCCTTTGAATAAAATATTTATATGATAAATATGACGGAAAAACTAAATATAAAAATATTTTAAAATCTATACCGTGATGGAAAAAAAATATTTGCTTTCCTAAGTTAAAAAAAAAAGTTAAGGAAAGTTAAAGTTAAGGAAAAAAGTGTTTTGTTTTTAAAAAAAAAAAAAAAAAAAAAAAAAATTATTGAGTCAGGCGTTACTTTGCGGAAATCCATTTTAATTTAAAATTGAAAGCAATATATCTAGTTTTAATTTCCGCGAATATTAGTGGGTTGCAGGTATGCACCTCCCTCCCGCCCGCTATATTATGCACATGCAAGATTACAAGGCAAATGCAAGGATTTTATGCACATGCAGGAAGGCAATGCAATACCCAACACCATTACCGACACGTGTTTCGCCTCTCCACGAGGCATCCTCAGGGGACGTGTTGACTCGCTGACCGTTGAGTTGCGACTGAGAAATTAGTACAAGGCACCCCCCTTTTATACACTGCCACCGTTGGTTATTTGTGTACAACTACCCACAAACATTCGCAGTAAAGGGGAAGAAACTAAATTCGTCTGGTCATTCAACAGTGCAAAATTATTATTATTACTATGTTTCAAAATCTCTAATTGTTCCAAAACACACAGCCGGAAACCCTTATCACAAACATGCAGTATATTAAAACTATTGTTGTCGCGCAAAGAATGGCCGGTATCAATTAGATGTTTCGCGAAATTCGATTTGTCCGAATGGCCATTTCTATACGCGGCAACATGTTCCCCATACCTTATGTCAAAGTTACGGCCCGTCTGACCCACATATACCCCGTTGCATTCATCACAGACCAGCCTATACACCCCAGACTTTTTACTATTTTCTAAAATATCTTTTCCGTTACAAACACGGCGTATATTCTGGTCCGTTCTGAACGCTACATAAACGTTATTTTTTCTAAGTAAATTACTAATTCTATCTGAAATGGGGCCCATATAGGTCAGACTGGCCACATATCTATTAATATTAGTACGCGGACATGCATATAATAGTGAACGAACCCTTTCTTTCTGCTTTTTACTAATTAAACTGTCTACCATTGACTTTGAATATCCGTTAGAAATAGCGATTTGGTAAATAATATTAAGTTCTTTTACATAATTATCTGCTGAAAGGGGGAGGGCAAATAATCTATGAATATAGCTGCGGAAGGCGGCTAATTTATGTTGAAGAGGGTGACAAGAAGAGGCCCTCTAAAGCACCGTTGTACCGTTTTCGGTATCAAAACGCGTATTGCCGTTGAGCCCCGCCGTACCGTTTTCGGTACGGCGGGGACCAGCTAACATAAACCTTATTTATACGCAACATATGGCTCTAAATCGTTTGCAAAAATTCACCTCTATGGCCAGTTAATAGTCGATTCAAACGATACCCAAAGTTACTAAAAATAAACTGGGCATCACTAAGAAAAAAAAAAAAGAAAACACGTCAAAATAAAAATGTCAGTGCAAAATCGGTGAGCTCGACTGCGTTGTTTATTTTTATTTTTTGTGGAGTTCTGTGTTGTGAAACATAGGTAAGTAAATGTATAGTATGTTATAAGTGTATAATGCAACTTTGTAGACAATAATTTGCTTGAAACAACAACCCAAAGTTATTTTTTTGAGCCAACAAAATATTCCCTAATTTCGATTTCGTCAGTCGCCATTGAATGAACAATTGAAAATATGAATTTGACCGTTTTACAATGAAATATAGTCTTAGAAACATTAGTAGCAACGCAAAAACTAATAATAATTCATTATTTCATGTATTCGAGGCATATCTATTCATATTTATTTATATTTCAAGTATTTTCAAGTGAAGGTCAATGTCAACCGCCAGACCAACTCGGCGTAATTGTTTTTGAATTAGAATTAGATTTGGTGTGAAAATCATATAGTAAGTGGATGAATTATAAGTCCTAAATATCTAATGCAAGTTTGTATATGATTTTTTGCTTGAGATAATGCCATAAAACTACTTTTTTGAGCCAACAAAATGTTCGTCCGCATCGCCATTGTTTGTTATGAATTCTAATAATTCTCAATGAATTAGTATCTTTGTAAGGTTATGTAAAAACGTAAAAACTAATGATAATTCATAATTTCATGTATTCTATGCGTATTTATTCTATTTTTATTCATGTTTCGATGTTTTCTCATGTTTTGTTTACGTAACACGAAACTGTCAAATTTCAAACATGGCCGCAACGACCACTAGACCGTGGTCATATCGATAAAAGTTATCGATGGTATCGATAACTTTATTTTTATTTTTTATGAAGTAATAATATTTTGGGGAGACCTTTGTTCAACAGTGGGACAGTACAGGTTGAGAAAAAATAAATATTATTTATTATTTTAGAAATGTCTTAGAACGTGTGTTGTGAAGGGTGATTGTTTTATAATGTACATTGCTGGTATTTTGTGTAAAGTGTTGGGCTCTGAATTTTCAGTATGTCAGCTCGGAACCAACTATCCTCGGACTGTACACGGCTGAGGGAGAGGAGCTCCTCATCCCCTCCTCCTCAAGTCCTCCAAGCGCGATCTACATGTAAGCTTCACCGTAATAAATATTTTATAGTCGTATTATTTGTAACAACAAAAATTTTTTATTTGATGGGCCCAATCACTTCCTCAGTCCGTCACCACCTGCGGCCAGTCCGTCTCCTCCTGCCACTGCTGCTCCTTTGGCAACATGAAGCCCGTCGCGTGCGATGCAATCGTAAGTAATGAAACACAATTTCATCAATATGTTTTTCAGTCATAATAATTATTTATAATAACGAAAATCTTTCATTTGATAGGCTGAGCCCGTCACGCGCTCTGCGGTCGTCTACGCCTACCCTTGCGGAGGATGCTGGGGCTGATGCTCGTGATGAGTAAGTTATACTTTTACTTTTTCTCGTTTTACATTTACATCAAGAATTAAAATTGCAATTTGAATTATTTTTTTAGGAGATAGTATGTGATGAGACGACGATGACGACAATTATCATCTTGCTGACGAGCATCAGGTTTAGCCTCCGCAAGTGGTAGAGCGTCTGGATAGTCCAGTACATGGCCGAGGAATGGGACGAGCGCGCGGGCCACGCCAAGGCGGCCGGTGAGGAGAGCAGCAGGTCGGGCAGAACGGGCCAAGGTGAGTCCCAATGGAGAAAGGGTGACGGACTAGTGGAAGTGAATGTGAATGATGAGGACGTGTAAGAAGAGCTGCGAGCTATGGTGAATGCAAGGGAGGCAGCGAGAATGCGGGCAGTTGCGAGAGTGAGACAGAGGCAGCAAAAACCAGAAAATGAAGCGCATGAACATCGCGTTCTTCGACGTTTCGCGCCTTACCATAGCCATCCTCTCTTTTTTTCCAGTTTTTTTTTACTTTGAATGACTTATAGTATACCCTTTGTTCTTTCCACAAAGTCGCAACTGACTATCACAGACAGACAGTAGTCACTCCTTTTCTGGGTCGTACCACTTTTTATTGTCTACCTTGTACGCTAAGTATGTATGTGTGGGTACATGCGTGTCCATTGGGACTCACCTAAAAATGGTTTTTGACACATAAGTGTAGGTATGTTTATGATTTTATACCCCAATTCAAGGCATTTTTAATAAATAAAGAGTTTTATTTCTTGCATATTTCCTATAGCGGAACACGTATTATGCCAATCACTTTTATTTTGTTACTATATAAGGTTTTTTTTTTTTTTTTTGTTTACTCTAATATTTTTTCCCCTGTGTAAAAGTAGTAAATACTTTTTTTATTTGAATAACTTAGGTATATGCACAATATGACAAATAAAACAAGTCGATCTCAATTGTATTTTTTAATTTTCCTTACTGAACACATTTGCAGTAGGTACACATTTTATCGATAATGTTTATGCACAATATGACAAATTAGGTATATGCATAATATGACAAATAAAAAACAAGTCGATCTCAATTGTATTTTTTTATTTTCCTTACTGAACAAATTTGCAGTAGGTACACATTTTATCGATAATGTAGTATGGTGTGTTCCCCACCCTACGGAATGTTAGAATTCAGTACAAAATTTACGACCACTTGAAATATAGATTGTTCTTATTTTTTCCATGATAGGAAGGCATGTGTGTACAGATGTTGATAAAGCATCTTGTTCTTGCACGCTTCCAAGTGAATTTTTAGCTGGAATACCTATATTATCGAGTGGAAATGGGTTATATCCCTCTTATAAATTAGTTTCGTATGTAACAATTCTCGTAGTATATTTTTTCGATTCATGGTTAGAAATCGGTCGAAGAAGGTATAGGTAGTATCCTCAAAACATTTTATATTGATACCTGTTCATAATACCACGGATGATCGGTTACAAAGTCATGCATTGAACTGCGTAATTGTAAAATGACAGTTCCGCGTATAAGAATTTTGAGTTGGAATCTTATAAGATTATTGTATGTAGGACTCCTAAAAAACACTCTCATTAGATTACTTGTATATTTGAAATATTAGTTCTAAAGTTTCGTGTAAATTGATTCAGTAGTTTTACCAAAAAAAAATAATATACGGCAACAGGTCTAGTTGCGCCGACTTCTCTCATATCTATAGGATATTTATAATTCTAAAGTAGTTACAGTAGTAGTTTTTTTTTGTATTGAATAGGCTCCGAAACTACACTATCCCCGGGTGACATAGGCTATATATTTTATCCCCATATTCCCAAGGGAACGGGAACTATGCGGGTGAAACCGCGGGGCGCTGCTGTTTTGCTATAAACTGAATTTAAAAAAACATACTCTAAAATCCAGTGATGAAAAGATTCCGAAATATAATTTTGAAAGGGACAACTTATACATAGGTTTCGGGAGATATTTGTTGTATCACCCAACACTTTTTAAATATTTTAATTCTAGCTCATTTGCCAAAAATTGCAATTTAAGAGCGCATATATTACGCCGAACGGCATTTCATACAAATCAAGTTATTATTTTCCGAAATGACTAAACCGATTTTAGTTGAACTTTACACACAAAAGCAAGATACATAGGTCTAAAAAGTTAGTTGAAAACATTTTCGATAGTGTTACAGTTAAATTAGACCCATTTTAAATTTTCCATACAAATATAAATTTCTGGTTATTTTTTTTAATAAGACATTTCGAAAATGTTTTTAACTAAATTTTTAGATCTATGTATCCTGCTTATATGTGTAAACTTTCATTAACATCGGTTCAGTAATTTCGCCAAATAGTGACTTGAAAATTCGTATGAAATGCCAAACGGCGTATACGCTCTTAAGGGTGCGATATACTAAACGCGGCTCGACCCGCGGCTCCGCTTGAGTGAATGTTCCAAGGGAATAAACTCTCGGGATAAATAGTATCCCATATGTTATTCCAGAGCATTTCCTTTCGCTATGACATAATATTCGTGTATATATATTTTAATATTATAATATGTATTTATATATGTATGTAGGTATGTCTATGTATGTATGATAAAATATGTTGTATTGTAGAATTTGTGCACTGGATCCTACCCTCTATGCTTATCTCTCTCTGTCACTCAAAGGTTTGCTGGGAGAAAACTCAACTTTGAGTTAAGCTCGTCTTTGTACATTCACTTTATTGTGGCCAATTTAAATTGTTTTTCTTGGTGTACAATAAAGAATTAAGAATTATAATCTACCTCTGTGCCAAGTTTCATCAAGATCCGTTCAGGTGTTTGACGTTATTGAGTGACAAACATCCATCCTTCCATCCAAACTTCCGTATTTACATCAGATTACCACGTTTGTAGACACGTTGTTGATAGTGCTTTATTAAGTTTATCTTAGAGTCAAGTGTGAATCGGTTACTTCTGGGCAAGTGTGTTTCATCATCAATCACATCATCCTTCCATCTGGTGAGATTGTGGTGAATCGCGAGTCTCCAATTATCATCAGAATAAATGATCACACAGACGAATGCATCTGTTCATTTTCCTTGATGTAATCAAACGGTAAACTCACCTTTTTACTTGACTATAATTATTATGATAAGATTAGATTTATTAGCCGTTATGAAGGCGTGTCGTATCTTCTTCAACGTAGGGGCAGAGACACACCCCCGTCTCTCAAGAAACTTTCAGAAGATGCACAACGTTATTGCATCTTTTGATATCACGATTCATGGAAAGACTTACTTACGTGACCTATTGCTGCCACCAAGAATTTCTATATCTCTGATTTCTCGTATCTTATAAACTTATCTTCTTATCTCGTATAAACTTTTCCTGTTGGTCTATGGTTCGGTTTCTTGGAAAAAAAATAATTTTGTTTATTATTGATTAGCGGTCCATCCCGGCTTCGCACGGGTAAATATTTTTTTTAATATAACCTATGTTAACTTTGAAAATGAAAACAAAATATCTAGTTTTAATTTCCGCGAATATTAGTGGGTTGCAGGTATGCACCTCCCTCCCGCCCGCTATATTATGCACATGCAAGGTTGCTAGGCAAATGCAAGGATTTTAAGCACATGCAGGAAGGCAATGCAAAACCCAACACCATTACCGACACGTGTTTCGCCTCTCCACGAGGCATCCTCAGGGGACGTGTTGACTCGCTGACCGTTGAGTTGCGACTGAGCATTTAGTTTTTTTTTTTTTTTTTTTTTTGAATGGACTACTCGCAGTTCAGCACATTAAGGCTGTTTACTGCTCAACCGGGCAATCCCGTGGTTGCCTTAGATTCTAAGGCCCCCAGCCGGGGCTTAAACTACTTAAAACTAAATGGCCGCTCGCTAAGGGCATCCCCTGTGGGACACGGGCCTCGGCTTAGCGGGGTCATTGAGGGGGGGCAGCAAGGGACAGGCTGGGTCTGATTGATATTATTTAGGGGATTTAACGCTAATGGCTCAGCAGCGCGGGCTGGCTCGTTAGGCAAAAGTCGGGGAGGGTTTTGACGGGGGCGTCGCGATGGACCTCGTCGGCGAGGTCGGAATACGGAACGCGTTCTGGGTTTGTTTTTCCTGAGAGTGCTGGTTTCCCTACTACTCTCTTGGGTTAGGGTGATGGGGTCATCGGGCTCGACAAGGGTATGCCGCGGTCGGCGGATCTTGCTGATCTGGGAGGGCGTGTATCGGGTGGCCGATGCGATAAGGGGGTTTTGGTGCTTTTCAGCGGACTCTATGAAACGCTTGGAAATACGTTTCATGAATTGTTTGATGGTGGGGATACGGAGGTCGACATGGAGACGCTCATTTCTAACGTACCACGGGGCTCCCGTAGCCTTTCGGAGAAAACGGTTTTGGATGACCTGCAACCTATGGATTTGGCGGGGCTTAGCGTGTGCGAAGGCTACACACGCGTAAGTCATTATTGGACGTATGCACGTGGTGAAAATGCGTAGTTTGCCTTTCAGGGATAACTTGCTGCGTGCGTTCAGCATGTAATGAAGCCTACTGAGAGCGAATGCGGCACGATTGCGCACCGTCTTAATGTGCTCTCTGAAGGTAAGCTTTCGATCGAGGATCACGCCTAGATATTTAGCTTTCTCAACCCAGGGGATCGGCTTGCCAAATAACGTGATCGGACTGGGACGGGGGGGGAAGAGACGAGTCTTGGGCTTGTAAAACAAGATCGCCTGACTCTTCTCTGGGTTGACTTCCACTCTCCATTTCCGGAACCAAGCGCCTAGTGCGTTTGCGGATCTCTGGAGGTGGCCGGCTATTGCCTTCTCGCTATTGCCGGAGCAATATATCGCCGTGTCGTCAGCGAACAGAGCTAGCTGTGTCTTAGAGCTAGTGGGGATATCGCTAGTAAATAGCGAGAACACTAGGGGGGAGAGAACACCGCCTTGGGGTACTCCGGCGCGAATGGGATGTGGGGACGAAAGTGCACCTTCGATTCGGTACTGAAAGGTGCGGTTCGACAGATAATCTCGTAAGATGAGCACGAGACGATCCGGCACACCGAGCTGGTATAGCTTGTATATCAGCCCGTTGTGCCAGACCTTGTCGAAAGCTTTCGCTATATCGAAGAACAGGGCTCCCGTAACGAGACCGCGCTGATATTTGGCGCTGATATGTTCAACGATACGGTAGACCTGTTGGACGCAAGAGTGGTTTGATCTAAAACCAAACTGCTCATTGGGGAGGAGGCTCTTGGCTTCGACAAAATCCTTGAGACGCTTATGAATAAGCCTCTCGTAGATCTTACCTAGGACTTTGAGCAGACTGATGGGACGATAGCTGGACGGGGAGGACTTGGGTTTTCCAGGTTTGGGGATACCGATGACGGTAGCCTCTTTCCACGTCTGTGGGAACATGTTGTTGGACAGAGCGCCATTGAAGATGGCGGTCATTAACATGATCAGAGTAGCCGGGAAGAGACGAACCACTTTGTTGGTGATTCCATCGGAGCCCGGGGCTTTCCTGGGTTTGAGACGGCCGATGATCTCCTTCACCTCATCAGGTGTGACGGGGGGGAGGGGATCATCGGGGTCCTCTACTGGTGGGAGGGAGGCTCTACGTTCGACTTCGGCATTCACCATATCGAGATGAGCCTTGTCTACTGGTTGGGAGCTGGGGGAGCATTGGGACTCTAGACTGTCGGCCAGGCATTCGGCTTTGTCCTCGTCATCGAAGGCGACGGTGTTGTCGGGACGCGTGAGCGGAGGCATTGAGGCAACCTCTGAGGCGCGTAGTTTCCTCTGAAGTTCCCAGAATGCCTGATGGGTAGGTTCGAGGTCGCCCAGCAACTTATCCCAGCGACTTTCACGCAGTTCAGCGATGCTGTTACTTACTTTACGCTGTAAGTAGCGCATGTGAACCTTGTTGGCTTCGCAGGGAAAGGCGCTGTAGGCACGGACAGCCGCGTTCTTTTCAGTCACGAGCTCACGTACCTCGTCCGGGAGTTTCCAGTGGTGATCGCTCACCACCGGAGACTCCTTAGAACATTCGTTCAGGACAGATTGCACGTGATCCGTGAGTGAATTGATCGCGGCTGTCGTGTCTGCGACAGACTCGATTAGGTCGGGGATCTGGTCGAGATGGGGGGACGTGGTAGCCTTCAGCTTTTCGCTTACTTGGCGCCAGTCAGTGGTCATTCGGGTGGGAGGAGGCTGGGTAGGGTCCATCGGCCCTGATCTAGGAGCAAGCTCCAGAATCACGGGTCTATGGTCCGAGTTTAACTCGTCATGCGTCTCCACAGAATGTAACCGAAGGTTGACATTTTTGAGGAGGGCGATGTCGAGTACATCGGGGGAGTGGGAAGGTGAGTGCGGGTAGTGGGTGGGATGCATTGGAGCGATGACATCGAAATTCAGGACGCTGCACAGTTCGAACACTACCTTGCCTCTCGGGTTGGTCGTGTGACTGTTCCAGGAAGGATGTTTGGCGTTGAGGTCCCCCGCCAGTATGACGGAGTCGCTCAGGCCAAGAAGTTTGGTCAGGTCATCTCTCATAGCGGGAGTGTCCACGGAGTTGTTGGGTGGGACATAGGCTGAGATGATCGTGACTGGTTGGTGTCCTGTCATACCTAGCCGACAGACTGAGACCTCAAACTTTTCAAGGGAGGGAGGGTCCATAGGAATGCAGTATAGGGACGATTTATAGTAAATTAGGGTACCTCCTAAGTGGCAGCGGGTCCTATCATTGCGAACCATGCGATAGTTGGCAATTTTGGGGTCCCGATGGGTAGGCTTTAGGAAGGTCTCTTGTATTAATAAGATGTCTAGGTGATGGTCGCGGAGGAATAAGGCGATCTCATCACGTTGGGCTCTAAGGCCATTGGCATTGAAAAACCCTATCCGGAGGGCTGTCGGTTTGAACCTACACGTTACTCGGGACTTATCCATTATGGGTGGGTAAGGTTTGTGTAGATTTGGACGTGGTGAACTACGTCACCGAACTCGCGGAAAACTGCTGAGTGATCACCTCTGCAGTTTTGAAGCGCCTCGGCCATGGCTAGGGCGCGGGGGGAGTAAAAAGCTTGGTATGTGACCAAAATGATGTTTTTGGACACATCACCAGCTGGAATAGTGGCGGCTTGCGCTGAGGCAGGGGCAGGGGCTGGGGCTGTGGCCCGGGTTGCCTCTGTCAAGGGGGGGCGTGGGAGCGCTACGTCCATGAGGGCCGGGATGGTTTTGGTGGGCTGGGTGGTAGGGGTGGCCTTAGGGGCCTCTGTGGTTTTGGGGGCAGGAGCGCTGGTCCTCAAGGCCGGAAAGTGGGCCTGGTGATTAAGAGCGCTCCATGGGCTGGGGCGTTGTGGACTGAGGGCTATGGTAGTTTTTCCTACCAGTTGAGGACATTCCCTCTGCTGGCGATCGCTTGCGCGCTTGGCTAGCTTGGGGGCGGTGGGTTTGGGCGCTTTTGGGCAGCCACGGTAGTTGGCCGTGTGGCCAGACTTGCCGCATAAGACGCAGCTGGGCGGCTCAGCGCACTGGGACGGGTCTTTGGGGCGAGTGCAGTCTGAGGTGCCGTGGTCACCCAGGCATTACACACATCGTGCCTTCGCAAAGCAATTCCGCTGGGAGTGGCCGTACAATTGGCAGTTGTGACACTGGCCAATGATGCCACTCCTGCGGGGCTTTTCGATGGATAGGCCCGAGAGGCCACAGATGTGGGAGATGTTAAATATGGGGTGATGACCGTCTGTCGGATCGCAGACGACCAGAATCATATTGTATGATTCTCCACCTCGGCGGTGCATTCGGTGCACCTCTGCTACGGGGATACTCTGTGACTGAAGGTCGCTGAGAATTTCAGCCGTGGGGATTTCGCGTGGGACGTTTTTGACCACCACACGTGTCTGACGGTCCTCGGGGAGAGTAAAAGAGTGGAAGGGGATTTTCCTGCCCGAGAGGAGTTTGTGCAACTCTCGGTAGTCCTTTGCGGTCGGGACAGTGACTTTGATGCCCAGCTGAACAGCTCGGGCATTGGTATAATTAATTTGCCTGGCCTTGCAGGCAGTGGACACCTCAGTCCATTTGGCCTTGTCGTGAATGAACACGGGTGGCGGAGGTTGGACCTTTGGGGCTGAGGTTTTGGGGACTGAGGCCTCAACCGCCATCGGGCTGGCGGATCGGCTTGCCTGCTGGGAGGACCCAGCTGCCGAGGAGGGGCGGGATTGGGGGGCTGAAGACGGGGGGGAGGGGTGGGTGGGGGCGGCCTTTTTGAGGGCCTGCTCAGAGGGTGGGGACTTCTTCTTCTTCCTCTTCCCTCCGGCTACGACCTGGAAGTCGTCTTCGGAGGAAGAGGAATCAGATGGCTCAGAGGGCGCGGCAATGTCCATTTCCTCTGGGGAGGGTGAACGGGAATCGGTGGGGCTCTGGTTCCCGGTAGCGGGTTGGGTGGTGGCGGCGCCGACTGTTGTTTTGAGGACAACAGCCGGTTTCGCGGAAGTCGTGGGGGCTGGGGCAGGGTTTTTGGTGATGGGTACCTGTTTGGGTACCCAGTTCTTAGATGCCTGCTTTTCAGTAGGCGGCGGGGAGAGAGGGCTCTCAGGGACCTGACCTTCTTGCTGCATGCGGGCAAGTTCGCTGCCAAATTTGGCAACCAGGTCCTGATCCCTGCAGAGCGCCTCTGCTATCAGATTGCCATATTTGGCAGTGAGTTCGGTGTCCTTGAGGACGGTGTCCTTGACGAACTCTAATAAATCAGCGTCCGTCATGGTGGGGGGGGGGGGGGGGGGGATTTAGTTCCTATCTAGCATCCGGGAGCAACGTTTCCGCGACTTCCAGCGCTTCCTACTTCCTAACTCCCCGGGTGGGATATCCCGGGGATGTGTACCCTCCCTGTCGGGTGTAGACAGGGAGGTGAGTGCTTAGTTTTGTGTGCCCTAAGCTTGTAAACCCACTGCCGATCTTATTGTGCAGTGGGGCCCTAGGGTCAGAAGACCGGTCCGGTGTGAAGGGGTTGAGACACCCAACCACACCGGGTGATTGCTGGAAGAGAACGGGGTTAGACAGATGGCAGCGACTAGGGAAGCCCCCAAGGCCGCGTACCAAAGCCCTTCCGATTTGACTTAGCCCTGAAGGGGCTTGGGCCGGTGTATCGGGTCAACACCCCTTGGCTTCGTTGGCACCGTGAGGTATCCCACCAAGGACCACGAAACTGTGGATTTTCCCTGAAGGGGCACTACGTTTCAACGACCTCCAAAACAGAAACAAGAAGTCGTCCACTGCCTTGAAAAAGGCGGCTTCGGATCAAAGTTGTAGTCGGCGACCACAGGTGACGTCACGACTGGAGCGTGACGAAACGAACACACACGACACTGAGCACGATAACGGGAGAGCAGCGGGGAGCGGCACGTCCGTCGCGGGCGGGCGTCGGGAGCGGAATCATGAGCATTTAGTACAAGGCACCCCCCTTTTATACACTGCCACCGTTGGTTATTTGTGTGCAACTACCCGCAAACATTCGCAGTAAAGGGGAAGAAACCAAATTCGTCTGGTCATTCAACAGTGCAAAATTATTGTTATTACTATGTTTAAAAATCTCTAATTGTTCCAAAACACACAGCCGGAAACCCTTATCACAAATATGTAGTATATTAAAACTATTGTTGTCGCGCAAAGAATGGCCGGTATCAATTAAATGTTTCGCGAAATTCGATTTGTCCGAATGGCCATTTCTATACGCGGCAACATGTTCCCCATACCTTATGTCAAAGTTTCGGCCCGTCTGACCCACATACACCCCGTTGCATTCATCACAGACCAGCCTATACACCCCAGACTTTTTACTATTTTCTAAAATATCTTTTCCGTTACAAATACGGCGTATATTCTGGTCCGTTCTGAACGCTACATAAACGTTGTTTTTTCTAAGTAAATTACTAATTCTATCTGAAATGGGGCCCATATAGGTCAGACTGGTCACATATCTATTAATATTTGTACGCGGACATGCATATAATAGTGAACGAACCCTTTCTTTCTGCTTTTTACTAATTAAACTGTCTACCATTGACTTTGAGTAACCGTTAGAAATTGCGATCTGGTAAATAATATTAAGTTCTTTTACATAATTATCTGCTGAAAGGGGGAGGGCAAATAATCTATGAATATAGCTGCGGAAGGCGGCTAATTTATGTTGAAGAGGGTGACAAGAAGAGGCTGGTATTGTCATGTCAGTGTGTGTCGGCTTTCGATAAATTTGGAAATCTAAGTTACTATTGTGTTTTGTGATAGTCAAATCTAAAAAGTTAAGGGAGTTCTGGGACTCTAATTCTAATTTAAATTTAATTCTTGGGTGAGTTTTATTAAGTTTTTTTACAAAAAGGTCTATTTGTCGAACGGTACCATTCCAGCAGATAACTATGTCATCTACATATCTATAATAAAACAGAATATTAGGTTCGTTCACTATATGTTTACATTCAAAGTTATCCATGAAAACCTCCGCCATTAGTGGACTTAAAGGCGACCCCATAGCCAACCCTTCCTTTTGAATAAAATATTGGTTATTAAATCTATACTTATAATAAATCTGTAGAGAGGTCAATTCTGTACAAGGAATATATTTTCAAAATAACTATCAGGGGATGATTAGTGATCGATACTGGTGCCAAAAATGCAATCAGTAGAATTTTTGTCTGTCTGTCTGTCTGTCTGTCTGTCTGTCTGTCTGTCTGTCTGTCTGTCTGTATGTTCTTTATAGAAACAAAAACTACTCGACCGATTTTAACGAAAATTGGTGCAATTATTCTTCATACTCCTGGGCAGGTTATAGTATACTTTTCATTACGCTACAATCAATAGGAGCAGAGCAGTGAAGGAAAATGTTGGGAAAACGGGAGAAGTTACTCCATTTTTTAACCACTGAACGGATCGGGCTGAAATTTGGCATGCAGGTAGATGTTATGACGTAGGCATCCGCTAAGAAAGGATTTTGATTAATTCTACCCCCAAGGGGATAAAATAGGGGATGAACGTTTGTATGAAACTTTGTCAATTTTAAACCGATCGGGCTGAGAGTTTCAAAATCAGGGGTAAAGTAGCTATTCCACGCGGACGAAGTCGCTGGCAGAAGCTAGTCTAAAATAATTTTGTTCCATGCAAATATTAGTGAGGTTAAGTAAATCCAAATAAGACAAGGGGATGTTATTTCCCCGAAATTGTTCACTAATGCAATGGAGGATATGTTCAAGACGCTGAACTGGAAAGAACGTGGCATTAACATCAATGGCGAGTACATCTCTCACTTGCGATTTGCAGACGATATCGTCATTATGGCAGAAACACTGCAGGACCTACAACAGATGCTGAATGACCTGGCTGACTCTTCTGTACGCATCGGCCTACGGATGAACTTGGATAAAACCAAGGTCATGTTCAACGAACATGTTCTATCGGAACCGATTGCGATTCACGGTGCCGTTCTCGAAGTTGTTCAAAAATATGTGTACCTCGGGCAGTCACTGCAGTTAGGTAGAAACAACTTTGAGGGCGAGGTGAACAGAAGAATTCAGTTGGGTTGGGCAGCATTTGGGAAGCTACGTCGAGTCTTTACATCGTCGATCCCACAGTGCCTAAAGACGAAAGTCTTCAATCAGTGCGTCCTACCCGTCATGGCATACGGAGCCGAAACGTGGACACTGACGGCTCGTATGGTCCATAAGCTCAAAGTCGCTCAGCGGGCTATGGAAAGGGCTATGCTCGGTGTGTCTCTGAGGGATCGCATCAGAAATGAGGTGATCCGTCAGAGAAGCAAGGTAATTGATATAGCCCACCGGATTAGTAAGCTGAAGTGGCAGTGGGCTGGCCATATTAGTCGTAGAACCGACAACCGTTGGGGTAAACGAGTTTTAGAGTGGAGACCGCGTCTCGGCAAACGTAGTGTAGGACGTCCTCAGGCACGGTGGAGTGACGATTTGCGCAGGACGGCTGGCAGAAACTGGATGCGAGAAGCCGAAAATAGATCTAAGTGGCGTGCAATTGGAGAGGCCTATGTCCAGCAGTGGACTGCAACAGGCTGTTGATGAAGTAAATCCGCAATTTCCCCAGGATGTAACCGTTGCTTCTCAAATTGGATACCCAGAATACGTAGACAATCATCGATTGGAACATTTGTGAATAAACTGTCAACGTCTAAGGATAGCAACTTTGCATTGGAAGGAATTTGGATATTTTTAACTTTTTCAATTAAATCTAAACTGTTCTTTAAACTATATTTGGGACTGAAAGAAGATCTACTTCTCAACAAAGTGTTGAGACGTTTAGCTAAATTGTACGCTGGGGCACCAATGTAAGAAACAACTGGACGAACAGGCATGTTATCTTTATGGGTCTTGGGTAGACCATACAAAAGAGGAGCCCTCGGATTCATAGGAACAAGGTTTTTTAATTGGTCTTTTGATATAAATGACGTATTTTTAATGGCATCCTTTATCTCGAGGGCAAACCTCCTTGTAGGATCCGCACCAAGACGTTCGGAAGAATGGTACCGTTCGACAAATAGACCTTTTTGTAAAAAAACTTAATAAAACTCACCCAAGAATTAAATTTAAATTAGAATTAGAGTCCCAGAACTCCCTTAACTTTTTAGATTTGACTATCACAAAACACAATAGTAACTTAGATTTCCAAATTTATCGAAAGCCGACACACACTGACATGACAATACCAGCCTCTTCTTGTCACCCTCTTCAACATAAATTAGCCGCCTTCCGCAGCTATATTCATAGATTATTTGCCCTCCCCCTTTCAGCAGATAATTATGTAAAAGAACTTAATATTATTTACCAAATCGCTATTTCTAACGGATATTCAAAGTCAATGGTAGACAGTTTAATTAGTAAAAAGCAGAAAGAAAGGGTTCGTTCACTATTATATGCATGTCCGCGTACTAATATTAATAGATATGTGGCCAGTCTGACCTATATGGGCCCCATTTCAGATAGAATTAGTAATTTACTTAGAAAAAATAACGTTTATGTAGCGTTCAGAACGGACCAGAATATACGCCGTGTTTGTAACGGAAAAGATATTTTAGAAAATAGTAAAAAGTCTGGGGTGTATAGGCTGGTCTGTGATGAATGCAACGGGGTATATGTGGGTCAGACGGGCCGTAACTTTGACATAAGGTATGGGGAACATGTTGCCGCGTATAGAAATGGCCATTCGGACAAATCGAATTTCGAAATTGAGAGCAGTGGTGGCCGAGTGGTAACGGCCCCGACTTACGAATCGTAGGTCGCGGGTTCAAGCCCAGCCAGGCGCATTACTTTGTGTAATTAATTTCTTCACCACTGCTCTCAAAACGGTGAAGGAAAACATCGTGAGGAAACCGGCATGTCCTAGAACCAAAAATTCGAAGACATGTGACATTCACCAACCCGCACTGGGCCCGCGTGGTGGATTACGGCCCATTCCCTCTCCTAGAGAGGAGGCCTGTGTCCCAGCAGTGGGAACGTTAAAAGGCTGATTATGATTATGATTATGATGAATTTCGCGAAACATCTAATTGATACCGGCCATTCTTTGCGCGACAACAATAGTTTTAATATACTGCATGTTTGTGATAAGGGTTTCCGGCTGTGTGTTTTGGAACAATTAGAGATTTTGAAACATAGTAATAATAATAATTTTGCACTGTTGAATGACCAGACGAATTTAGTTTCTTCCCCTTTACTGCGAATGTTTGTGGGTAGTTGTACACAAATAACCAACGGTGGCAGTGTATAAAAGGGGGGTGCCTTGTACTAATTTCTCAGTCGCAACTCAACGGTCAGCGAGTCAACACGTCCCCTGAGGATGCCTCGTGGAGAGGCGAAACACGTGTCGGTAATGGTGTTGGGTATTGCATTGCCTTCCTGCATGTGCATAAAATCCTTGCATTTGCCTTGTAATCTTGCATGTGCATAATATAGCGGGCGGGAGGGAGGTGCATACCTGCAACCCACTAATATTCGCGGAAATTAAAACTAGATATATTGCTTTCAATTTTAAATTGTTTTGTTTTTTTTGTCTAGTGAAATTGGCAGCGTCATGCTGATAGGAACACCAGGGCCTTGTTGCCACAGACACAACGTCCACCTTTATTTCTGGTCTTTCCTTTTTTGACTATTGACTGTTGGTCTTTCCTTGTTCTTTCTTTTAACATAATTTCAGTACTACCAATACTACGGCTTATGAGTTATAGAATTCATAACTTGTATGCATATCAATTCTGGTGCTGACCTAATGCATCAAGGCACTTTTCTTTCTTCCTACCACCTACGGATGCCTCGAAGACAGTCGTGGGGCGACACACAGTCGGTTGTCCCGCTGTCGGCGTGTCGCGGCACTGTGTCGCTTGTCGCGGCACTGTGACGCGCCCCGTCGCCGCCACATTACGCAGATGTTCCACGTGCTGCGGTGTAAACATGCCGTGTTTACGTCATACGATAACAGGGAACTATGGGGTTAGATATAGGGACTTTTTTTAAAGGTTTTTGTAGTAAAATACTGGTGATGATTTGTAATGAACACACTGAAATCCGTTGTTTTATTTAAAGAATATTTGGTCGCTGTCTTGAACGCAAGACAGTGTCTTATTTAATTTTATCATGTTCTTTCTCTATAAGTTAGCTTATGACAGGTTATATGAGTTCATAAAATATTGTGTTTTTATTTTTATTTTTGATGACTATGTAGGTCAACCTGTTTTACTTTATTGACTGAATCTACTCATTACAATGTTTTATAGTGAATTGATTTATGATTTCCTGACTTTGTATACTATTGTATAAATTCAAGTTCTTAAAACGCAATAGACAGATGTGTTACTGGGGAGTTTGTTGCGCCACTTCTTCTTCCCAGCTAAAACACTAGGAAGTGGTGACGGGTGGGCGTTTTGGGGGTCTGTCTTTATGTAAAATTTGGCGTTCAAAAGGTGCTGTCTCTCAGCCTAGATTGAAAAAAAAGGTTTGTTGTTAAAAATTATGATCAAACAGTGTTGGCAAAGTAGGTACGTTTCTTTCTTTTATTCTAATTGTAAGGCTGTTGCAATATTGGAAAAGTTTTTAGAGGTGGAAAAATACAGTGATGGTATTCAGCTGAATCCGGTATGACTGGAAGCCGACCCCAATATAGTTGGGAAACGGCTAGGCAGATGATGGTGTAACAATGCATACTATGTGCAGACTTTCGATAGCATAGTGTATCTTACTATGAGTACTTGGGAAGCCTACTTTATAATATGGTATTAGTATATTGTTATTTGTTTTTAACCATTTTTTCACTGATGGAAAGCATTTATCTCTACTTTATCCCCGTATTCCCACTAGAACGTAAACTACGCGGACTGAAACCGCGGGGCGCGGCTAGTATAATAAAGGGCCTCCCATTAGTGGTCTCAAGTGTAAGTGTAAATAAAAGTGGAATCAGACTAAAATGATCGATTAAAAAAGATTGATTAATTTGTTAGCTTTATTTTTGTTTAGATAAGTAACTACATAATAATGGTGGTCTTTGTCCAGCCGTGGGTCATGACAGGCTACTTATACACTAGATAGAAATCTACATACAAAATACCTCATAATACCTACTGTAATGTACACTAGGATCCAGAGGTTGAAATTAGGAAGGAACGAGTAACACCAAATTACACTGATATCGGCTCACATACACTACACCTACTTTTTTTTTGGATGGGAAATCATCAAATCACGTCTCCCGCTCAGGGCGGAGCGCAAGGGAGTGTTAGACTCTTACTGACTAAAACCCACCCGTGATCCTTCTAGTGCCCTTTGCGTTCCAGGGCCGCGGTTACTTCGAACAAAATCCGCAACTCATAATACCTACTATTGTAGCTCATTTAGTAGTTCCACTTTCATAGCCCACCCCAAACCTCCGGACAGGACAGAGAACTTTCATAAAGTTGCTTGGAGCCCTGCCCAGCGCCACAGCGAGCAGCGTGAAGCAAAAAGATCACAAACAACCACCGGTCACCTTTGGCTACCAGCCGCGACGTGCGGACGCCTCTCTATATTGATGCAGTTCCATTTATTCTTATAATAGACGTAATTGAGAAAAACAATATGAATTTCGTGCGTAGATATTTGTTTGGGAACGATTTTCTGTTAGCTACCGGGCATTGATTGTTTAATTAAGTAGCTGCTTGTAAACCATAGACGCTTACAATACCTTTGCTTTTATAAATCTAAAATAATGTTTGCTTAGCAAATCTATATAGAAATAAAATTTGTTTAATTCAGACTAATTAAATTTATTATTATTTTTATTAGTTTTACATTACCTTAAAACTATGTTAGTCATTTACACCCCAAATTTAAAGAAAAACAATGTTTTGCGATCCCAAAATTATGGCTGTATCCACCACTTTTTCGCGAATATCGAAATTTTAAATATACCAATCGAAAGAGGACGGAAAACCAAATATGACTACATTAAAATCTTGGCCAAAAACTTTTATCCGACCGACCAATCAGCGTTCTTATTTCATAACAGCCAGCGTTTCGTTTCGCAATATTGCTATAATAACGAGTATTTTCGCAAAAATCCTGACTTTGTCCAGTAAGATTTGATAATTTTTCGCCTATGTCTAATTATCCGCGTTTTCGCAAATCCCCTAGGATTTCCGCGAAGATTCGAAGTATCAAATTATCCTACGACATATATAAGGTATAATATTAATTACTGTAGACTCCATGATTATTTTCTTCATCTCATGATTTGTTTAGTCTAGAAAATGATCGCTACAAACCACCAGTATACTGAAAAGTCGACCACGGTAGTTTCACAAGTTCTCAAAAAACGGTTTAAAGAATATTCCTCTATCAATAAAGAGAGACGCTGCTTACGATTCGAGAATCGAACCCGCATCCCTTCTCACCTCGACCCTGGGTCCATCGTGTTGTAAGTTCCATGGTCATCCATAGAATTTACGATCCAAAATGACAAGGAAATAAGTAAGAAATATGCAGTATTTGTTATTCTTTTATTTCCTTATTAGCATCGGCGACTGGATGTCGCTATGACGGCCAGGCAACGTGCTTATTATCGTAAGCAGGGAGCTAATTGTAATATACATACACATTTTGATAGTTATGTTCGAACGGAAGAAGCTGTTGATCATTGTTTTACAAAGGGTATCGGTTATTATGTTGTAGAGAAAGAATTGGAAAATGACATAGATAAGTATTTGGTGGGGGTAGTTGTAACAATTGCAATTTACTTAATTCAATAACTCTATGATTTGTACCGTCAAAACGTAACGAACGGGCACGAACGGCGGCGGGCTACGGGGCGGCAACGGGTTACGAACTATGCATAATTATTTCTTCATGATTTTCGTAGGGAATCGCTATCCAATTCCTATCTAAACGAACAGAATATACGTATATGCGATGATGTATTACACCATTACAACGTGGACATCCCGAGATCTCTAGTTCTCCTAAAAATCGTTGCGTTAATTTGGAAATGATCACGAAGGCCTATGTTCTAGCAGTCTTACAAATTGGGTCAACGCTTCTAAAGAGTTTTGTAAAATGATATTAACTGTAAGTAGGTTGAAAATAACACTATTACAAGTCACTATTTTCTGGTGATTTTAAACTACATGAGGCCGGTGCTTTCTTGCTGACTACCCCGAGAAGAATGTCAGAGGTCAAAGTTTCTTTTACAGTCCACACAATTAATTGTACTAGTCATTATGAGAACCATGAAAGCTAATATCTAATGTGGTCTTTTGAGGAAAGTACCATACGAATTTGAGCAGACCTAGCGTTCAGAAATACGTAGGTTGACAAGGTAGGGTTATCACTCTACCCTTTAAGAATCCGATATGACCGAATACTTATTCATATCCATAATTACATCTGACTTTAAAAAGATCCTCTGAAAAGGAAGTATGGGTGATTCACCAAAGGAGCTGGCGACTACAGTCCGACGTCGGGCGTCTTAATGGCGGGCTGACAGCCAAACTACACCGTTTTTATGATACAAACTATTTTGTATGTGTCCGCTGTATTTCTGTACTCTTTATTGTCAGACAGGTAACTCTTGAAACAAATGAATTGAGTTATGGAGTATATAAATGTTTTGACGAGTGATTATGAAGATGTTTGGCGTCACGGAATTTCTAAGAGATGATTTTGGACACATAGAGATGCAAATATAATCAGTTTAGCAGCCTGTAATGTTGACACTGCTGGGACACAGTCCTCTTCTTTGTGAGAGGGATTGTGCAGTATTCTAGCAGTGGATTGATGGCACACATCCTTGATTTTTTTTCTTTATGACTTGTCGGTTCCCTCCCGATGTTTCCTTTCACTTTTTTGAGAGCAGTCATCATGAGATAATTAAAATAATTCGAGATGCCTGGCTGGATTTTGAATCCAATCCTAAGGCATACAACTCGTAAGTCGCGATCTGTACAGGTACATAGATCTCATTTACAACTTGGTTATAAAAACTTCAGATTTACTTTAGAATTTAGTCCAGTAGTTAGCATTTTTAGGTGTGAACTCTACTTACAGAATAAATATAATTTATCATTGTTTTTAATCTCTCCTAGATATTTTTCAAAACGGTTCGTAAAACGGATATATTCGTAGATTATCCATAGGTCACAGTTAAATTCAACATTATAGGCGCCGTTTTCTATCGAAAGTTAATTATTATCTGTAAGATAAAATCAAAGAAAATTAATTAAAATGAGCTAGAACATTAAAATATCGACGAATGAAAACACTTATTAATTTCCAGAATATTTAGAACTATGTTTACGAACTTTGCTAGACAAATGGCTGAATGCATCCAAGGTACCTTTATATCATAAACAAAAATTGAGAACAGTGATAAAACTCTATGGACAAGTTTAATGAAAACCTTGCTTACTCATACCTACTCATGTCTTATTGTCAACAAGTCTTGTTTACCCGACTGTGTTACAATAAAGGTGATGTTGTGTTTTATGAACTTGTCGAAACTTTTACTTATGTGAAAATAACAAGACGCCAGACAGTATGTCCATTTTCGACTGGAGTACTGTCCACGTAAATGCATGGGAACAGGTCCTCTATAGTTTAAACCGTTAGAATTAGAAAGAAAGCTTAAAGTTTTTACAATCAAAGTTAGCATTCCTCAACTTTTAGAGACTGAGGAATTCAGGATACTTAATAGGATAGGAAAACGTTTATCATCATTCCGACTGAAAGACGTCGACTGTTGGTCATAAGCCGTCCTCAAGTCTCGCCTCATTCACCGGTAAGTATTTAGTCCACTTTTTTTTCTCGATGGAAATCATTAAATGACGTCTCCCGCTCTATGCAGAGCGGAAGAGAGTGTCAGCCTGTTACTGACTAAAACCAACCCGTGATTCTTCTAGTGCCCTTTGCATTCCAGGGCCGCTGTGACTCTTTCGAACAAATCCCACAACCAGTCATTAGTCCACCTTGTAATAATACAATTCCGATAAAATCACATACATACTAAGATAATTCATTCAAAATTTAGACCGTTTTTCTCTTACTCCAGAGGACTTATTCCGAGTTTTTTAACGTACTCGATTGCGTTGACGTAAACGTAAACGGTCTATCTAAAATAACTCAAAAGTGACTGACTGACTGACATAGTGATCTATCAACGCACAGCCCAAACCACTGAACGGATAGGGCTGAAATTTTGCATGCCGGTAGATGTTATGATGTAGGCATCCGCTAAGAAAGGATTTTGATTAATTCTACCCCCAAGGGGATAAAATAAGGGATGAATTTTTTTATGAAACTTTGTCAATTTTTAACCGATCGGGCTGAGAGTTTCAAAATCGGGGGTAAAGTAACTATTCCACGCGGACGAAGTCGCGGGCAGAAGCTAGTGTAAAATAATTCCGTTAAAAATCCCACACTCCCTAGTCTTTTACCCCAACAGTCCAGGCGCCTTTTGTAGGTTTCCCCCCGAAAACAAAAAAAAGGGCTTTGCGTGTGATGAACGAGATTCAAGATAGGGTTGATGTATTGTGTTGTAGCTTGAGTGAATTCGCAAAAGTATAATGTCATATGTTATTAAGATGTAGGTTAAGATTTAGAATATTATGTTACTTCTTAGGATGTAGATTAAGGTTTAATATGTAAGGCCACACTGTTGAAAGAAAAAAAAAAGAAAGAAAACTCGTTTATTCCGCCAGAAAAGACGCACAAAGAAAAAACAAACTTAAAATAAAAGAAAGAATGGTAGTTGTAGGTAAGACTGCATAAATAAATAAATAAAATAGAAGTTGATGTTCACGCTAACGCGATCGAGAGCGTTAAAAACTCGCACTAAGGCCACGGATCATTCAAAAAATATTCACCTATTAATTAAACATGTTTTATGGTAAACGGCGGTGCTGTCATGATTTATTCAAAACATTTCATCGATATTCAGTTAGTTTGATTTACGGGTCGGTTTGAAACAGTCACGGTTTGAGAATCAATCGTCTGTTACTTCAGTCGTGTAACTGAACACGTTTCAGGAGACTTTCAGTAGTTTCAGCCATCTTACTAATATTATAAAGAGGAATGATTTGTATTTTGTATGTAACGAATAAACTCAAAACTACTGGATCGATTTCAAAAATTCTTTCACCATTAGAAAGCTACATTCACCCTTTTTATCCCCATATACCCACGGGAACGGGAACCACGCGGGTAAAACCGCGGGGCGCCGCTACTCCTGAATATGTTTGATAGGAATTATCAGATTATCTCGCAGAACTCACTACCATCATCATCAGCACCATTGTGCCCCAGTTCCATGTTATTCGGGTCGTCTCAACACTTATTCTTCTTACGTTCTCCCCTTGCCGTTCTCCCCTTGCCAAACCTAATATGTTGCATGCCTTAAGGTAAAATGTATCGGGACACTTAATAAATATTCCAACTTATATGTATACCTACATTATCAGCAAATAAATGATTTCTTTCTTTCTTTCCTTTCAATCGAAACCCTATCATAAAATGCCATTTCTGTCATATCATTTTTTTTATTTTTCTTGTTCTTTTTGCGTGAAGTTACTCCTCAAATTTTGTCCGACCAGTATGTTGCCACTTGGACTTCTCTGTCATTACTCATTAGCCATGTTCAGGTTATTGGACCTTCCTCTCTCTCCACACAAGGTCTAGAAGATTCCAAGATGAAAGCACAGCCAACAAACCATAGCTTCTGAAGACCATTGACCGAGGTCCTGGGCCTCAAGTATGCTACTACAATAGTGTCAGAATGGTCTATCAATGATTTCATAATAGTTGATTTTTACAAGTTTGGTAATCTACTAATCTATACTAATATTATAAAGCTGAAGAGTTTGTTTGTTTGTTTGTTTGAACGCGCTAATCTCAGGAACTACTGGTTCGAATTGAAAAATTCTTTTTGGGTTGAATAGACCATTTATCGAGGAAGGCTTTAGGCTATATATCATCACGCTTAAGCCAATAGGAGCGAAGCAGCGATAAAGAATGTTTTAAAATCGGGGATTCCACGGGGACGAAGTCGCGGGCAGCAGCTAGTCTACTAATAAAAAAGCGTCATTATGACATCCTAATGGCGAACCACTGACACTCCATTGAAAGAAATGGCATAGAATGGTAATCTCGTACATAATGACAAATGAATGACAGACGTATGCGGCAATCTGCTAAAGTTCTGACAGTTCCTTTGATCAGTAAGCTACCATTAGAACGTCGTTGTGCAGTCATTGCTTTTAATAACTCGGTTATCAAAAAGTATTACGAGGCCATTGAACGACCAATGATCGACCATTATGAATTTAGCAGATTACGAAATTTTAGCAAAATGACAATGGAACCGTGTGGGGATGACAAATTTATAAAAATAGCAGACTTGGGGCCTGGACCATTGGAGTCATTGTTTGACACCAGCCTTAGTCAAACAGTGTAATGATGCAGAGTAACAATGAACGTTTTTGCTGGGCAGTTTGTTGCGCCACTTCTTCTTCCCAGCCAAAACACTAGGAAGTGGTAACGGGTAGACATTTTGGGGGAAAGTACTGGCTCTCAGCCGAATTTGAATAAATGACTTCTGAATTTTGAAACAGTGTAGGATGCCAGTGTGCAATGTACTGACCCCAAACAAATTGGGATAAGTTCAGGAGGATGATAGTTATTGACGCTATAATTTATGGTTTATATATCTATACTACTGTAGTATTATATTATCTGTGTCTATACTAATATTATAAAGCTGAAGAGTTTGTTTGTTTGTTTGTTTGAACGCGCTAATCTCAGGAACTACTGCTCCGATTTGAAAAAATCTTTCAGTGTTAGATAGCCCATTTATCGAGGAAGGCTATAGGCTATATTTTATATATATTCCCACGGGAACGGGAACTACGCGGGTGAAATCGCGAGGCGCTGCTGTATTAGATAATTTGGCTCCTAGTGGACATGTTGGTACACTATGTTATATTAATCTGTCAATGGAATAGTTTGTTTAGAGTTGGACTATTAAAAGATTGTCAACGTATTAATCTTTCATTGGATGTTGTAAAGACCAATTGCGATGGTAGATAGAGCATAGATCAAAAGAATATAAAGTTTGAGACAGCAATTATTGATCATTGTGAAACGAAGAAGGAATTATGTCTTTGAACTTTGTTTGTTTGTAACACTTAAACGCCTGATCACTGAATAGGTTTAAATTCATTTTGGTTGAGAAGGACGGGACTATTTTCTTTTTCTTAAGGTCAGAAAATCACCTAATGGCTTCTTCCACTCTAGGCGGAGCGGAAGGGAGTATCAGACTCTTGCTCTTTAAATAAAACCCGTCCGTGCTCCTCCAAATGCCGCCCCTCCAGGGCCGCGGTGACTCTTTCGAATCAAATTCCGCAAGATAGATCAGGATCCAGGATCCTGCAGATGGTTATAGGCTATAATGTTTACGAAAATCTATATTATTTTATTATTATATTTTTATGTACTTAATAACAAAATCCTTAACATCAATTTACAATATTTTATTTTATTTTGTGTATTTTAAGTTTTGTATTTTTATTAATTTTGTAATTAAAACTTTGTTAAATCCTATTATTTAGTTCTACATTCATTTTATAATTCAATTATTTAAAATTCTATCAATTTACATTTATGTTTTACAATAATTCCGTTTAAAGTATTCTTAATTAGTTTTTTTTTGTGTGATTTATTTACACAGGACCCTGAAAGTCACAATTTATAATATATTAAATTTGGTAATTAAGTTTTTGGTGTGCCTCATACAAAAATAAATATTAACACAAATAAAGCCACGGGCAAAAGCTAGGTACTGAATTCACAGTGCATGAAAAAGCTTTAAATGAAACAGAATTAAATGCTGAAACGTGTAAGTTACAGTATTACAGCTCTGTCCTGGATTCGATGCCTGATGTGACTTGATAATGAGAACGCAGTAACGCCAGACTGCGATGCGATGCCATCAATCATCATAGGCACACCCATCATCCATATATCTGCTGGTAAGCGGGATAGGTGTGTGAAATGCTTTCAGATGAAACAAATAAACCAGATATAATATTGGAAAACGTTGAAAGACGTGAAATGAACAGAAAATGCAAGAGAAGAGCAGTGTTTTGATGTATAATAGCAAACTACAATCGACATAAGAAACTACAGCAAATAAAATAAAAATGACTAGGTAGGTATTTGTTAAATATACTATTAAAACCCTCATGGATCATTAGGTAGATATTCATCTGCCTAGCCTTTTCCCAACTATATTGGGGTCGGCTTCCAGTCATACCGGATTCAGCTGAATACCAGTATTTAACGTGGAGCGGCTGCCTAGCAGACCTCCAGAACCCAATAACTGGGGAACACGGTACTTCTTGGCAAGACTGGTGTCAGATTTTCTGGCTTCTGACTGTCCGTAACCACTGCCAAAGATCTCCAAATGACAGCCGGGACCAACGGCTTAACGTGCTTTCCGAAGCACGGAGGAAACTCGGCATGTTAAGATGATCACCCATCCACAGACCAACCTTGGCAAGTGTTGCTTAACCTTGAAGATCGATCTGTGCAGCTGTTAATCTTTAGCCACGAGCTCTTCCTGATGTATCATTATTACCTTCGTTTAATTCCCCATAAATTTCGCTGAATTCCAAAGATAGATAAATTGGGAACGTCTTTCCCAAGTTACAATAACTTTCAACCCAGTTTTCCCCTAATTTTCAATACGTATTTCACAACATTTATGTACCTAATAATACTAGCCAGCATTACATCCAAATAATTAATCAATAGTAAAACATAACAGAATTATTAGCAGTGACTGAATTGTTTACGTCGTGTGCCCGCGTCTCCGCGTCCCCGCGACGACGCGACGCACCGACGCTACTTTTTGGCGCCAAATTCAGGCGCCATCTTGACTTCTTGACACATTCACATGATTCTTGACAATAAAAATAATTTGGATCGGTAATGTGCTGCCATTGATATCTAATAAGTACGTAGGTTGATATGATTTGATCTTAATAAGTGTTTATATTAATTTGTTTTCGTAGTCTGTTATTTAGGGTTGTAGAAGCTGTTTGTTGGTCGATGTCCTCTGGATATGAAGTAGAAAACTTATTTTCAGATTCTTCTCGCAGTACAGAGTACCTACTAGAGTAAACATTATAATGTTACTCTAAATTAAGCAATTTCTGGGTTTTGAAATCGCCATTCTGTAGTGTATTTATTGTTTTAGAATCCCTGCAGATTGCTTGTTCAAAAAGTTGAGGTATTTCGAACTTGGCGAGGATATTTTAGAGGAATAAATGAAGTCGTATACTTGGCAATTTATGAGGAAAGTAAAGAAGAAGGACGTCGGCAACGCATCAGTGATTCTGAGTGATATGCGGGTGTCTGAACGGAAGGGAGTCTTATTTACTTCCTTCTTGGAAAAGTTATGTGAAAATGTGCACACATACCTAATGACCAATAGGTACTCATATGACCCATTTCGAATACTTCCATACAGATTGACTGTTATATAAAATAATACTCGTCGATAAGAACTGACGAGGCCTGACCTAAGTAAAGACACTTACCTTTAATTTCTGAAGTAAAGTAAAGTCTGAAGTTGCAAAAAATGTGGCTTTGTCCAACTCCACATGGGCATGTCTGTTTGGATCTAAATTAAGGTTTAACACGAACTCAATTCAAAATATCTGGAAGATTCCAAGATATTTATGATTTGCCTACCTAAGTCCTATTAATTAAATAACTTTAAATAGATGCAGATATAAATACATATAATCTGCTGAAACTTAGAAATAACCTGAAGTTGACTGCAGTTTGCAGCAACGTCTGTTTAGTAAAAAAAAAAAAACAAAAATCTTATATTTCAAACATTGAGTCCATAAATTGGTTTGTATACAAAAACATAGAAGCTAGTGTTAGTACTTATAAATACCATCAAAACAAGTAATTATAATTATTATACATCTATACTTAATATTATAAAAAGGAAAGATTTGTATTTTTGTATGTAACGAATAAACTTAAAAACTACTGAACCGATTTCAAAAATTCTTTCACCATTAGATAGCTACATTCACCCTGAGTAACATAGGCTATATTTTATCACCATATTCCCACGGGAACGGGAACTACGCGGGAACAACCGCGAGGCGCTGCTAGTATCTAATAAAGAAAGATACCTAGGCCACAGTGACATGTGCATATCCGATATCCCAGAATGTGGCTGCACCACTTGTCTGCTATGGTTTTCAGGATGCTGTTGGGGCTGGCGCGTACAGGACCTGGCTAGGGTTGCCATCCGTCCGGGTTTCCCCGGATTTGTCCTAGTTTGGAGGGCGTCCGGGGAGCGTCCGGGCGGGGTTTTCAAAGGTGTCCTGGTATTACCCGGGCATTTTTTCAGTCTAGGAATCCTCCATTGATTGAAAATTTGGAAGATAAGCAACAAATTAAAACAATACTTAGTTAGGTATGTAATAATTCATTCGTAATCGTAAGCGGGATACGATCTACTTGTAAATCAGCAAAATTGCTGGCGCTATAGTTTATATTGAAAACACGCTGTAATAGATTATTAAAAAAAAAGTTTATCCTTTTTTATATATTTATAAGGCTTTTTCTTTCGGGTCTGTTCGGGGAAAAATATAAATTTCACTCAATAGTCCGGGGTTTTAAAGATTTTGTCCGGCGTCGGCAATTTCGATGATGGCAACCCTAGACCTGGCGCATGATGCAGTGAAAGCCACCAGTTACAGCCTCAGCAAACATGCTGTACCTACTGTAATTTGTGATGGTAACCGTTGTGCTTTGTCTGTCCTGAATAAAAGTTTTTCTATTCTTCTATTCTTCTTCTTCTAATGCTACCACAGTAGTGTGGCAACACCATCAACACCCTGAACGCATTATTATATTGGACATGCAGAGTGTTCGTCAAGACTACATTAAGAGCGTGTACGCCGTATGGCATTTCATACAAATTTTCAAGTCAGTATTTTGCGAAATGACTGAACCGATTTTAATGAAACTTCACAAATATAAGCAGGATACATAGGTCTAAAAAGTTAGTTAAAAATATTTTCGAAATGTATGTTTGTATGGAAAATTTAAAATGGCTCTAATTTAACTGTAGCACTATTTATCGAAAATGTTTTCAACTAGCTTTTTAGAGCTACGTATCCTGCTTACGTGTGTAAAGTTTCATTAAAATCGGTTTAGTCATTTCGGAAAATAACGACTTGAAAATTTGTATGAAATGTCGTTCGGCGTATACGCTCTTAAGAATAAGATCGTTTCCACTTAAAATGACTAAGCATTCCATCATTATTGGTAGGAGACAGAAGGCACTTTATTAATAAGATAAATGTCGTCGGTAGGTCATAAAGAAAATCTATATGACTGCTCACTCAACGATGCGGAAACGGGTTGAAACGAAATTCCCAGTCAATGAGTTGAACTCGACTGACACATAATGAAATTGAGACTTTTTCAATAACGATTTTTGTAAGTTAATTGTTGCGATAAGGCTAGGAATGGGGACGACTAAATCGAATAACAAGGCTTTTAGTAAAGGGTTAAAGAAGATATGATACTCCAACTATCATATAATTGGAAGGGGATCGTAAAAAGCCTCTTCATGCGCTTGCGTCATGGTCTGCGTGGTTGTGGCGTCTGCGGTGAGGTCCAGCGTTCGATTCCTGTTGATAATGAAGTTTTTTCAGTGAAAAGTACCTATACAGACATAGGCGTAACTCTTTGAAGGTCTTGTGTTTTACTTGTACTTTTTTCTGTTCGCCTACTGTTTCAATATTTGTAAATATGTGAGTACCATGAGCTTATTTAGAAGTTTACCTCAGCTGGTTTGCTGCTTGGTTCTATAACTAGTATACTTAGTGCATCGTCCTCACATACCTATATGAAGTATTTTTTTGTATACCAAATATTGTAAAACATTTATTTGAAAAGAGTTTCTTGTCCGTTCTTCTCCATAAGAATCTACCTTTGCGAATGGACGCTAGAGTCACTTAATTATGGTAACTTTTGATGATGACGTTATAGTGCCGTTTAATGGCCTAATTGAAATAAACGTTTTGACTTTGACTTTGACTTTGGTTTAACGGTGAAAGATCATCGCAATTGCTGGATTTGTCGTTACTCGTATCACAAACTATGGCGGTTCTGTTCTGTTCAATATTCAATTCTTTATTACATTCCAAAATGTAAGCTTAGGTTGTAAACATTTGTTGCGGAATTTGTTCGAAAGAGTTACCGCGGCCCTGGAACGCAAAGGGTTGGGTTTTAGTCAGTAAGAGTCTGACACTCCCTACCGCTCCACCCAGGGCGGGAGGGGTCATTTGATGATTTCCCATCCAAAAAAAAAAGGTTGTAAACATTTTCAAAAGCCTGTCGGGCACAGCAAAAGAAAGATTCTAAAAACATTTTTGTTTATTTTATACAAGTTTCAAGGATTTATCATTTAAATAATCGTTGACACTGTAGTCAAATTTGTTCTTTTGATAACAGTTTCTGTAGATAATTGTTCGGCACATGCATTTAGTAACAGGTCCTCAAAACTGATGGATTTTATTTCACTGGATGAATCACCTTGTGACGCTGGGTCACAAGATGAGAGGTTTTCCTACCTTCCAACTCGTCTACAGTGTGTAGGATGGTAGTAGTTGAATAATAAAACTTGGATTGGTGACTTGATTGTTTATAGACAAAATAAAAGGTTACAAAAGGAGTCCTAAAGAGTTACAAACGGAAGGTAGGTAGATGGTTATAAAAGTACAATGTTTATTACAAAACTTACCCCGGGTTTCTAACTGTTACATAATATTATAAAATATGATCACACTGGTAACTATTGAAAATTTATGATTTGTATTGCTCTGCTTGAGTGATTTGGTAGGACTGATTCAAAAATCTGCGCAGTCAATGAAAAAACGAAGTTCAAAATATTTTTGAAAATAGATACATGATCTTTTTAGTGGAGTTTTCAGTCATCGTGGAGGTTTAAAGTCCTGACTGAAAACGCAACGACATCGTTACAACCTTAAACGTGACCTCCTAACAGGACTAGGTATAAATTAAAGTTCGCAAAGGTTCTTTGTGTAAAAGAGGCGAAGTCGTTTTTCTTACTTCATGATAGTTTGACCTAGTTTTCAATGAGCATCGGCCTAAGTTCAAAGTTGTTCGCCAGAAAATAACTTCACTAACTTATTGTTCAACTCCAACACGCTTAGTTCAAAGTTCTCGGTTACTAACTGATACCGCAGAATACATTACATCCATCACACATCGGCTAGATCAAAAAGATATCGGCGATGACAAGAGTATCAAGTAGTAATTTCTATTTTTAGCAATGACATTTGTTCTAGTTGACAGTTCAACGGAAGTCCTTAGGGGATGATTTCCACCCTCTGGCGGTACGTCAATGGATCAATAAATCCCCCCCCCCCTTCCTAATTTATATAATAGTGTCACAATGCAATGCAAACATTCAAAAACTGTTGGGCAGCGGTGTAGAGGCCAGGAAGTGAGCGGATATTGTGTGAGCATGTTTGCATTTGTGTTTGTTATTTCAATTGTTTTCTTTCCTTAATTTATTCAAATAATTATATTTATCACACTATTATATCACATTTACATGTAAGTACGTATGTAACTATGATGTATCTATTTACCTGTATATTTAACACCTTACAAACTGATTTACATCCGTACACTTCAACGTTAGGTTCAGTTGAAAACCAGCGTCAGGCAGATCCAGTTGTCTGGCATTTTGCTGAACTGGACCTATTTGGCGCAGCCGCGGGTCACACAATGTTATTGTTTTAAAATTAAGTTTCCTTTTATTTGTGTCTACATTGTGTGTATCTGTATGTGCCAAATAATTTTCTTTCTTTCTTTTTCTTTCATTGTTTTTATAGGAAATTCTGTGTTTAAATTATTTTTTATCTCATACATTTTCTTCTTAATTTACTTATGCGTCTTTGAGATCGATCGACACAGATATTTTCGAAAGCTTGACAAAAGTTTCATTCCTATTATATAAGAGACAGCTAAATAGATGATCGGGCATTGTGTCACATTTGCAGTAACACAGGAAAACAGAAAATACAAAGCACATTTAAACTCCTATCGCTAGCACACACGATCCGTTTAATTGACTTGCTCGAAGCATTTACTCATTTTACTGACTGATTATTATCTGTACCCAGAAATCGTGCTCCATCCGGTAGTACAGTCATCAGTGCATTACCACACATCAGTTCACAGAAAAGCAAATATAGCGGAAATAAAGATGCTGTTGCTGCCACATTGTAACTGAGGATCTGGCTAAACTTCGAGATTAATTCGGTCCCTGAATAGACGACCATCTATTGCATACCGAGTTTCCTCCGTACCTTGGAAAGCACGTTAAGCCGTACCGGTCCCAGCTGTTATGTTTTAAACAAAAAAAAAAACCTTGCCCCAAACTAGGATTTACTCCTATATCGTGGGTGCGTTCACAAACTTGTATACTCACACACACATACCCAGACCCGGAACAATTATCTGTAGGCCATACAAATATTTATTCCGTGCGGGGATCGAACCCGCCACACGTAGCGCAGCAGCCGAACGCTCAACCACTGCGCCGACCGCGTCGTCGAATGTTGTAATGTCGACTGTTATATCTATGACAGTCATTACGCTGGTCGTAATGACTGTGTCAAAAGCCAGAAAATGTGGCACCAGTCTTGCCAAGACGTATCGTATTATCTTGTCTCTGGTAGTCGTGGAAGTCAGATAGCTGCCGCTCCATGTAAAATACGTATATTAAAGTGCATTCAGTCAGAATGGAAGCTATAGGAATCTGCCTATTTGTTTTCCCAAATACATATAAAGAAAGAAAGAAAAATGTATATTTGGGTCTCGCACAAAACAAACAAAATTTAAAAAAAAATACTACTAGAAAAATAAATTAACAAATGCTGTATAGATAGAATTATAGAATTTTCTATCAATTTGTACCTAAATGACAAAAACAAATATGCAGATTGAGTATCTATTGAAATAGTAACTATGGACTGCTTTATTAGTATGAAAATAGTCCTTAATGCTAGGAAATACAGACACGGTGACTGACAAATTTTTACCATTGATGTGCGGAATCTTCTCGCTGGTTTCGCGGCCACACCACAAAGCGCCGGCGGGCCACTACGCAGTCGGCGCCGGCGGCGGCGGCGCCATCGCGGCGCTGCGATCGCTCGCCATTTATTATAAACAACTACACTCACCTAATATTGATTATTTTGGTACATTAGCCGTAGACAACATGTGTGACAGAAGATGAGAGGGGTGACGCTTTTTGGGAAGTTTAGTTATGTGCCGGATGGGTTAAAAAGAAAGCAAGGGACTTTGAGTTTAAACAGGAAAGCATTCCTTTAAAATTCTAAAGTTTACAGTGAACTTTGTATTGCTGTCTATTCCGATATACCTCTTTGCACACGTGACTCCAATTGTAAGTACATACCGCACAAGTTAGCGCATTACCAGCAAATAACTCGACTGGATTTCGAGCTGAATGCGACCGTTTTGGGAAAAACTTTGAACCACTTTATTGTGGTACACTATTCACTGTTTTTACATAATGTACACCAAAAAGCTGACTTAACAATAAAAACCAAATACAACAATTCAGGAAGCTCACTGAAAATTTTAAAATCACAACGCAACCATACCAAAAAACTCAGACAAGAAAAATTAAACTTTATGACAGTTTCGATGTCCATCGTCTTGTTTAGTTAATTTCAAGTTATTCGTAGTACATCTGCTGCAATTAATAAAAAAAAACAAAAGACCTACAACAGCCGTATAAAGTGGAGTACCGTCATTTAGTCGCGCTAGAGCGTTTGGCAAGACAACACGTCCGCATTCCGCCCATACTCCTCAATGTTACACCCCGGACAGACGGCTCATTTGCATGTGTTCCTTCCTTAGACATGTTTATTAAGATTGCCTGCGCATACGCCAACATTGTAAATTAATCGAACATAGGTATGTAATAGGCCTTCTTCAACGCTCCTTAGTTTAGTTTGCGATAAGTTCTGTAAATCAGAGAGCATTGATATTAAAAGGAACAGAAACAAAGACTCGATGATAATGGTAGATTCTGGACCTCTTCCTGTCTTTCCATAGTGCCCATGGCCAAAGGTTCTTGTGGTTGCAGAGTCTGCAACAGCAAAGGCTTAGTAGGATCTTCTCTAACTCGAAGAAACAATTTCAGCAACAACCGTCATATTCAGCATATGGCGTCACTTATTGTGCATATGTGAACGCGCCTTAGAGATAGTATTGCATGTTTTAATATTTAAGTCGCACCGTTGTTAAGTGGCAACCCAAGAGACGATTCGGGGCGCTCCCCTTAGCGTCCCTCTCTCACTTGTTAACTGCCGCGAGACACGGACTATGTTAGTCCATGCTTTGTAACCTAGTATTAGTTTATTATATACAATCTATATTGTTTTTAAATATTAGTACCGTGTATGAATATAAATTAATTAGGTACCTACCACAAGTTGGAATTTCATTCCGTCTCCGAATCATCAAACTCATCGTAAGATGCATCAAGATTCAAGGGGATAGATAGGATCCCGGAGGACACGGTGGAGCACACGGTGGAGGTCTGCCCTGCCTGAGCGGAGCACCGCCGTGTCCTCATCGAGGCGAGCGGCGCGCGGCGGCGGCGACCTCTCGCGTCCGGCCCTGGTTCAAACCATGGTCGGGAGCGAGGAGGCATGGGAGGCGGCCGCCTCCTTCTGCGAAGCAGTAATGCTAGCGAAGGAGGAGGCGGAGCGCGTGCGAGAGAGGGAAGCCCCTCTCTCCAGCCGCTGCAACAGGAGAAGACGCCCCGGGCGTCGGGAAACGCAGGGCGATTCCCGGCCACCGTAGGCGCGGGCCTGCGGATGGCGAGCTATGGGTGGCTCGCCGTCCGATAGCAACCAGGCCCGAGTCGACGGCGCGTCGTGTTCCACGCGCGCCTCAAAGAGCTGTCAGCAAAGAAGACGGGGCCCCATAGGGTCAGTGCCTGCTAGGGTTGCGGAATTTGTTCAAAAGAGTCACCGCGGCCCTGGAACGCAAAGGGCACAAGCAGGAACACGGGTGGGTTTTAGTCAGTAAGAGTCTGACACTCCCTTGCGCTCCGCCCAGAGCGGGAGAAGTCATTTGATGATTTCCCATACAAAAAAAAAAGGGGATAGATAGGATACCTTCCATCTACGTCCCCAAAAGCTCTACAACTGTCGCAATGCTCTTCCGTGAGGTGCTTATTCCAAAGACAAATTATTTTGTGTATGATTAGTATAAGTCTATGATGCCTGAAATAATAATAGGAATATCCAGCTGATTTCTGCAACTCAAAACTTATAGCAAAGAACTTTGTTCCTTACATCTGAAAACAACATCTCCTACTTACCAACCCCTTTAGCAGTGAAATTCGTTCACTCAACAAAGATCCACAAAATTACAAATTAATCACGAATGACGCAATCGATCATACCCTACAAAGTACCCTCTGTCCGTCCACGTGGGTGCATCCTGTCATGCTGTCGCCACTCGGCGCGCCCTCGTGCCGCCGCCCGGCGCCGCCTGCCAAGGTCACTGGCCCATCACTCATCACTTAACACCCTGCCACATAGAGTTGGTAGGTACTCCTGATTAGGTATGGGTACGATTTACAGAACAATAGGTACCTGTAAATAAAAACTGGCCAAGTGCGAGTCGGAGGAGCACGAAGGGTTCCGTACCATTATTTATAAAAAAAATCTCATATCACTAAACGTATGTTCAAACCAATTTTCTTTGGAAATGCCTGTGAAGTCGCAGGTTCAAACCCAGCCAGGCGCATTACTTTGTGTAGGTAATTAATTTCATCACCACTGCTCTGAAAATTCTAGATAATTCTACTAATATTATAAATGTGAAAGTGTATGTTTGTGCCTCAATGACGCAAAAATGCCTAAATAGGCACACAGATAGTTCATGTCTTAGAATAAGGCATAGTCTACTTATCAACCCCTTTTCAATACAGAATTCGCTCAGACATTTCAAAGCCTCCATTACCAAATAAATCACGCTATCGATCATAACCTTATCCTCTATCGGTCCACGTGGGAACATCCTGGCATACCGTCGCGATCTAGTGCCGCCGCCAGGAGTCACCTGCCAAAGTCATTGACCCATCATCTGACTCATTTACTTCTTCACTTACCACCCTACCAGATTTAGAGCCTAATTAGATATGGGGAGCAGTGGTGGCCGAGTGGTAACGGCCCCGACTTACGAATTGTAGGTCGCGGGTTCAAACCCGGCCAGGCGCATTACTTTTTGTAATTAATTTCATTACCACTGCTCTGAAAATGGTGAAGGAAAACATCGTCAGGAAACCGGTATGTCCTAGAACCAAAAATTCGAAGACATGTGACATTCACCAACCCGCACTGGGCCCGCGTGGTGGGTTACGGCTCATTCCCGCTCCTAGAGAGGAGGCCTGAGTCCCAGCAGTGGGAACATTAAAAGGCTGATTCTGCTTATGCTTATGCTAGGTATGGGTCGAATTCACAGAACTACATCTGATATCAAACAGATGTGTTGCTGGGTAGTCCCAACTGAAATACTAGGAAGTGGTGACGGGTTAAGTATCACACTATCTTAAACTTAGACGTCCAAAAAGTACTGGCTCTAAATGTAATTCTCAAAAGTTACTTTTTTATTTCAATTTTATTTATTCCGTGGTGCAATTGATAAGAAACAAGCAAAAAGTTCTAGATAATAGCGGATAAAATGAAACTAATTTTTGTTGCGAATGCTTTTAAATTAGCGAATGAATGGGTTTGGTATTAATTACAATAAGTAAATCTCTTTATCTGTCTTCCCGGCTTTAAGTGGAGTGGTCAGGTTTCCTGGTCTTCTCAAACTCAATCCAGTTAATTCTGTTCAATGTCGCAAAAAGTTAACCTAGGTTTTGAACTCCTCTAAATATCACCACAGAATTTGAAAGTGGTTGATAAAACAAAAAAACAACAGACATTTCAATTACAATTTTGATTGCCATCGTTAACTCATCGTACTTTTGCGTCTATATGGATAGGTTAAAACATAAATTATATTTCATACCTGTAAACGCAAAGCTTTAAGTATAATGATCATATATTCATAAGTAAGTTTATACACAGGATTTAATTCCACCTCTATGTAACAAATTTTGTATCCTAACTTGCATTCACTAAAACAGAGAATGCTGGTCACGCGTGCCAAATCTAATTGTTTAAAAGTAAAACAGAATAGAAAACGCTTCGGACCAACAGATTTATGTATATGACTCACAAATTATTTTTATGAGCTTCCATCGCGATCTACAATCTATAGCAGACAAGATAGACATCGTAAATAATAAGTTGGAATTGGGGATGCATTTCGGATGCATTGGGGAACCAAATCTTACAATGATAGTCACTAGATAGGTCACGCAAATATTTTATTACTCCGGATTGCATGAATCGAACGCGCGACTAACGCTGAGCTTTCGGACAATGCGCCCATCAGAGTTAGATCATTTTGCTTACACCTAGTAATGTAATTTTACCATGCAGCCTAACTCCGTCCAGAAGCACAGAATCTTCATACAGAAGCCTGCATAAGCCCTCCAAAAAGCTCACATGCAGTTTCTGAAATGAAATTGTCGAAAGGAGGGTGGATATTATTTTGGTTTTCCCTACTTGAAATCGAATGACGCGAGATCGAATAACACTTGCTCGAAAACGTTTACTCGATAGTACTTGAAATCGATAAATTATGAGCTCGACAGTTCACTCCCTCGATGCAACAAAATCTCGAATAACTATAAGCTCGAATCATCGGCAGCGCGAAGGCTCATTATCTTGAAACATTTTTTCTCGACCGACCATCTAATCGATTTATAGAATATCTCGAAAATGGTGCGTCATATCACAAAAACAATGCCAAAAATAAGTTGTGAAGCGTCTATAATTTCGTCCCCGCAACCGAGTGTAAGTCTTTCTGTATTTTTTATCTCGATAATATTAATAAGTTAGCTCAGTTCAACTAGGGATATCAATGGCCAGTTCTATACTTAACGTATGTAAGAATGTAAATTGCATTAGCTGCTTAGGATTCTGGACGAGTTTGGCTCGTAAAACGAGGGTAGTGACTGAATGACGCCAATGGCTGTAAAGATCTATCACAACTATATTATGGAGTATATAGTTGGTTATCTATAAACTCAATAACTATGACTGGACGTGGAAAAAGTATTAAGCTATAAACTTATGCGAGTTTTATTGTCAGATGGATATGCTCTTGACTCTAGTCTAGGTCGCAGGTGACAGAGACAAAGTCGACGATGGAATGAGCTTACCCAAAAGAAGCCTGTTCACTCTAACTTTGAAGAGATTAGGGATTTGAATGCGTTCGGAAACACAGACGCAGGCTACCTACTAACACAAGTAGGTACTTACCTATTAGTATGTTATCAGTACCTAAGTGTATTATAATGCTTTCTTTGAATAAGACAGTTATTTTAATAAAATTATGAAATAACGTAGGTAGAGGTACCTACTCAAATATCAACAACTTAAAATATGGCATCAATTTTTTTAATTGTATTTGTTTGATAAATGGTTTAGTTTTAGTAGCTTGACTTACGTAGTAACTATTTAGTAATCTGTGGCTTTATACTCAAGAAAACCAAATAGCTTATTTTGAAGCTGTTAATCAAATTATTGAACTGAACTACTTTGACATTCCAATGCACTAATTATCTGTCTTATATTTATATTTTTATGGAAAAATCGAAAATGTCTAGAATTGTAGAACAACACCTGACTCCGTACTTTGGAACAAAAAGTCAAAAGCCATTAGCGGTTGTAGTTATCTATTTCTCCTTCCAATAAGTTACGTTATTTATGTTAGCTAATTCAATCGTAATATAAACTCACTATTCAGAGTCATTCATGCGGTATTTAAAATTTTAAATATTGCATTTCTGAGAAAAGGCAGCAGGTCTGGTCCGGTTGTAATTATCTCCTTTATTTGTTTTTGTTTTGAACGGCGCGGTCGCTTAGGGTCAATCAAATCTTGCAAGATGTTTTTTGTTTTCATTTTTATTTCGAAAAAACAAATTAAGATAATTCGCTAATTAGTAAAGTTTGTTTTATAGTGCCTACATCATCCCAAAAGGTGACACTGTCCAAGGCCCGTATTTACATCAGAAGCGAATAAAAAACTGTGTTGATTTTTTCACGTGGTCTGCCAGCTTATGTAGGTACCTATATCTCTAAATTACCTGATTTTTCCATCAGCGGTGGGGAAGTCTAAAATGGAACGAGCTAGACACAACTAACCTTCCTCTAAGTTTCACACCAAATTTGCCTCCTTTTAGGGTCATTTACGTAGGTATGAAAAATTGGAACCCTTATTCAATCATTCACAAACACGTAACACGATGATTTTAAGTAGGTATGGGGTCACTTTTAGTTTAGGGAACAAACCAGAAAATTAAAAAAAATAGTCTTCAAATTGATTGTTCAACACACTCTCTTTCTGCCCTAGTCTCATGTTACTTGCGGAAGAAAAAGTTTTACTATACCTACCTGCTGATATATAAATTTCCCTCTACGAACTCACGACTCTTGCTTAAGTGACTTTGCATCATAAATTCATTTGACAACTTTACTTTCTGATTAGAATCGAACCTGCATTTAGCGGGTACCTAAGCAGCATGTTCTACATTTTATTTACAACTAACGACCCGCCCTGGCTTCGCACGGGTGCAATGCTGATACTAGGTAAATCTCTACTATATTATGCATGTATTATACATTATAAATCTTCTTCTTGAATCACTGTCTATTAAAAAAAAACCGCATCAAAATCCATTACGCAGTTTTAAAGATCTAAGCATACATAGGGAGAGACAGACAATGGGAAGCGACTTTGTTTTATACTATGTAGTGATACTCGTGTACTTAGGTTACAATTAGCAACCGAGGTTAAATTCAGTCAGTTTTCAAACCTGCGACTCTTGCACGGCAGTGAACTGTTATTCCACCCAGAAGGTGGTTTAGCTTAGGTACCTACACCACATATGTTTTTTCACGGTGAGATGCTTACATAGTACCATTTTGTATGAGTATTATTAGGTTTACATTTCGTTTGGTTCGGTCTCGGAAAACTCCCACAAATATTTGTAACAACATCAAACAATACTTAACAGAGGTAGCGAGCATTCCCTGTCCAAGCTGCAGGAACAACACTGGCAACTAACAACAGTGCGTGCCGTGGCGCCTACTTATTTGTGCCCGCCGTCGCCGCCGAGCCGCGCCGGCCCGCCGCCGCCGCCCGCCGCCGGCGCCCCGCGGTCCACGCGAATGTTGGGATGCTGGGACGGAAGTGAGAGGTAGCGGGAATTTAGGGACTTGTTTATATCTTCATTTGTAATAGTGTAGTTTAGATTTGTGTTTTAATTTGGTGGATGTTTTTTAAAGGATGTAACACAGTACAAGTGTAGCGGTAGTATAATTTTTGGAGGGTCTAATGTCTAATATCGAAGGTCTGCGTTGAGTTGTTAAACTTAACAGAAATCAAGAATAATATTTCATTGACACAGCTAATTATATTTTTTTTATGATTTATCTATAAGTACTTATATTATAAAGAGGAAAGATTTGTATGTTTGTATGTAACGGATTAACTCAAAAACTACTGGACCGATTTCAAAAATTATTTCACTACTAGAAAGCTACATTCACCCTGAGTAACATAGGCTATGGGTACTTATTTTATCCCCGTATCCCCACGGGGACGGGAACTACGCGGGTGAAACCGCGGGCGCTGCTAGTTATTAATATGGACCATAGCATCGTGCGTATCTAACAGCATATTGTTCTTTCGACTTTAAATAAACGTTAACCACCTCAAGTCTAGATTCTAACATTCGGTTACCAGCAGGAACAGCAAAGTAGAAGAGCTCCTGTTCTACAAATTGAGAATTAAGCTTGTGACCCCAAAAAATATGCTAATCCTTTTCCCGATGCACCTGAGAACTAGTATTTTACATAGAGCAATTGCCTATCTGACAAAAAAATTACAACAAAAGTTCTTAATCCAAAGACTCGCTACCGCCCCCGCGCCCGCTCCGCTCGTCACTCAGCCTCACCCTTCCAAGAGCCCCACTAATGATTGCTCATGATTTATTTGCCCAGCTTATTTTTATAGTCGCCTGATTCCACACGATGATGGAAAGGTGAACGTCTCCTTTTTACTTGTCTTCAGACAATAATTTGTGCGAGCGTTGTGTTGGACAACATTATTTTGTGTTTAGGTAGGTAGGTTAGTAAGAAGTTTGTAGTTTCTTGTTGAAATATAATTTGGGACGGACGAGTAAGGAATTTAGTTTTAGTTTGATTAATTGGCATGTGGTGTTTGTTTTAAAAGTTTCCCCGACAAAGGTTCAATTAGGTTATAAGTATGACTAGGACAATCGCTTACCTATGGAAATATAAGGTACAGATTTAAAAGTATTCTTTTAAACTCCCACCAAGAGTGGGGTGGTATAAGTTTCATGTGTGTATCTGGATGACTGTAGGTATGTCTGTGTCTGTTTATGGCATCGTAGCTCCTAAACGGCTGAACCGGTTTTGATTTAGATTTGTGTTTTTGGTAGGTAATTCAATCGAGTGTTCTTAGCTATGATTCAAGAAAATCGGTTCAACCGTTTGAAGATCTTCAGCTCTTTTCCAGCTGATGAAGGGATGTGAGCAACTTCTACAGGTCTGATCGATGAAAAATTTGGTATTCTGTAACTTCCATAGCATTGAAAGAACATGCTAACCTTGACAGTGCGGCATGACCTGCAGAATACCCAACTCCTCGCTTAGTTACAGCAGACAGCAGAGGTACATACTATCATGTTTGGGCTCACTGGAATGGTTCCAATTGCCTATATAGAAAAAGTACTCTGTGGTTCCAATGAACAGATCATAGGAAGATTAGTAGGTACTTTTTTTCTGGATGGGGAATCATCAAATGACCACTCCCGCTCTGGGCGGAGCGTAAGGGAGTGTCAGACTCTTAACTGACTAAAACCCATCCGTGATCCTTCTACTGCCCTTTGCGTTCCAGGGCCGCGGTGACTCTTTCGAACAAATTGAACTGATGTCAGCAGCATGAGCTGGGAATCTGATACGCTAGGTACTCTTCACTGACCTAAAGTCTTCGCTTTTGGGCTCATTTAAATGTTTTCCATGATTAGCTTATAGATAGATTGTGATAAGGGTCTGATGATGAAGCAGAAAGAGTAAATGCGCGAATACATTGGTGAGAGATACTCGGCTACTTCCACTCGTTCGATCGATGTGATATTTTGGTATAATATGTAGTAAAATTGATTGAGTCAGGCGTTACTTTGCGGAATATAGCGGGTGGGAGGGAGGTGCATACCTGCAACCCACACATATTCGCGGAAATTAAAACTAGATATATTATTTTCATTTCTCAAATTTATAATATGTAGTGCCATTTAGGTGAAACATTTTATACTTTTTTATTCTTTTAGAACGCGGTTTTATATTTTTTTCTATAGCTTTTATTTTTCACTTTTTAGTGGTGACACCCCACAGCTAAACGTACCCCATCATCACAGCGTACCGGCGTGTTATAAAATGGTGTAAACAATAAACAGACATGCGATTTCAGCAATCCCGGAAGAGTTGCTATCTTTTATTGAAGACTAGCTGTCCGCACAACTTCGTTTGTGTCACATTTTTCATGACTGCTCCGCTCCTATTGGTCTTAGCGTGATGATATATAGCCTATAGCCTTCCTCGATAAATGGGCTATCTAACACTGAAAGATTTTTTCAAATCGGACCAGTAGTTCCTGAGATTAGCGCGTTCAAACAAACAAACTCTTCAGCTTTATAATATTAGTATAGATAAGAAACGGTACTCCCGTTTCTTATCTCCGAAGTTCTTCATCAGATCTTCACCAAATTAGAATAGGACCAACTAGAAATACTACGATGCTTTTCCAAACCATCATATATAGGTAGGTAGGTACTTACTTAGTTTTTTTTTTCAATTTACTTCGATAGGTGAACATGAAAACATCGTCAATGTAGTCGAAGCCAACGCATTATTAGGGATAACTCAAATACTAGTCGTCAGATCTCACTCAAATTTAAAGGAGACCACATGTCAAGCACCTGCTATCGAATATTTAAAATATATAATCATGTAGGTAAATCGGTAGGTACAACCAGGCAAAAGTTATGAGGCAATACACATAAAATAATCAGTCGACTTGAGAATCTCCCCCTTTTTTAAGTCGGTTAAAAATATATTCCGAAGTAGTCGTAGAACTATTTGTATGGTAGGAAGTAAACCCGACTTCCGTCATCCAATTTCTCTCCGTCATCTGCGAGTCTCCAATTCGGGAAATATTGACGGACCAAAGCCTTTGTCCATTTTTTACCAAACTTTCCGATATTTTTCTTACCAGAAACGGCAACAATCAATAGACGGCTAGAGCAGACCCTTGAATTCATTAAAACGATTTTCTTCTTATTTGGAGGAGTGGTGGCAAAGTGGTAACGGCCCTGACTTATGAATTGTAGGTCGCGGGTTCAAACCCAGCCAGGCGCATTACTTTGTGTAATTTATTTCATCATCACCACTGCTCTCAAAACGGTGAAGTAAAACATCGTGAGGAAACCAGCATGTCCTAGAACCAAAACTTCGAAGACATGTGACATTCACCAACCCGCACTGGGCCCGCGTGGTGGATTACGGCCCACTCCCTCTCCTAGATAGGAGGCCTGTGTCCCAGCAGTGGGGGAACATTAAAAGGCTAATTATGTTTACCTATGCTTTTTATCATTATCCACCACGACCACTCGACTCAATCGTCAGCTCGTCCCAAAACAAACTTGGACCATTGGGCCGAGTTGACGAATTTCAAAATTAATATTTTTTTCGTTCGTTATCTCGTCCCATTCTAAATTCTGTTAAATATTAACAATAGCTAAACGTCAAAAACAGTCAGGAAGAAAAGTGTCTGTGATTTATTTTAAACTTCACTAATAAGACAAAAAAAAATGAAAATGACGTATGTTAGCGCTAGTGTGTTACACTGCACTGATGTCATACTATTGGTCAAAGTCAACCATGCACAATGAAAGTGAAGCGTCGTTATTGGACAAAGGGTTATCGGGAATCCAATCAGAGGACGTCAAACTAAGAAGAGAGGTGAAGGTCAAGCTCTTTCTACCCAGCGTTTTAATATATAAACTTTGATTTTTATTATTACTTATATAAATATTGGTTCCCTGAATTCTTGGCTTTTATTTACTCGTATATAGTGAAAAGTTTTGGTTTGGACTGTACCGAAACAACTTAAAATATTGAAGAAAAATAAAGTGGGACGAGATGATGAACGAAAAAAATATTAATTTTGAAATTCGTCAACTCGGCCCAATGGTCCGAGTTTGTTTTGGGACGAGCTGACGATTGAGTCGACCACTCTCGCCAAACGGTAAGCGATGCGGTCGAAGATGGAGCACGCTTGCCAAGGCAAAACACACTCTTGGTCTTTGGTTGTAGGTACATATAAAAATAACACGACTTCATCAGGAAATTTCACTCCTTGGCTGTACGCACAGTAAAAGACTGCTATTAGTTTACATACAGCTCACTTGCAATATATAGAAAGAAAAATAGTTTATTCCTCCCAAACAAACGCACATGATATTGCACATGATGACCGTATCTGAACATCGTCATGAAATATTCAGATTCGGTCTTTACGCCAACATTTATGCGGACGCCGAAATGAGCTGTTTCATTAATCATAACTAGGCATCTATTAGGTATTAAAATTAGTCAATAAAACACCGTAATAAATCTGTTTAATTTATTAAAAGTAAAAATTACTTATCTAGTAAGTATACCACAAAACAAATTCAATCTCCTTTACTTCTGTTCCATAAAAAATAAATCAAATTCCTTTCGGTATACAGACACTGCGGCGGAACGGTTAGGTTCGGTTCACACTTCCGTTTAATCGACATGCGTCGCAAGCTGCCATTATTTTTGGCATTATTATGGACCTCGCAGTTTAAAATTAATAATAAGCTTTATTTTATTTTTTTTGTGTTGTGTGAGAGTCCATACTAAACATTTTTTCTTTCTTATTATTTAAAAATAATATTGCAGTTCACAATTCTTGACACTTCTTTGTTGCTGCATATGAATACATAATTTTACGTAAGTGCAAACCGGACTTTATTTTAAAAGATTTTACTTTCGTAAAGTAAAATCTTTTACTGACTGTACATGTTTCAATAAACTATTTATTTACTTTGACACGTTTCTTGATTGCTATGACAATCATTTTCATTTTGTATAACATATAATAAAATTGATTAAAGACAGACAACGTATTTTATTCCAAACAAAAGAATTTTACAATGAAAACCAACTTGATTTTAAAATACGTCCAATACTTTATCCATTCCACATTATGTACTTATTTTAACTTTATAAATTATAGCCGCAGTGTCAATAATAATTTTCTCTTTAAAACTTTGTGCGGGAAAATAATACAAATACTTTTCTTACAGGACACAGATACACAAACTGAAATATTTGAAAGGTACAAAAATAACTTTGGACCCAATCCACTCTGACGCACATTTATATAAAGGTTTTAGAGCTAATTAAACTTATAGTTTTATTATTATGTATGTACAACATCTATGTACTAAGGAACAAATTATACTGAAGTGTTTTTTATTGCATTGCGTTTTATATTGCAGATAGTTTGTTTTCTTTTTTCAAAGGTATGAAGAATTCTTGCTACTGCCTTTTTTCGCTTAGTAAATAGATGTTGTTTTAAAGGCTATTAATTATAGACGATTATTCGGAAGTTATTTATTTAAATCTAAGTATTGGCTCTTCTCTTTCATTGTGGGATTCTTATAATATGATACCTCTAAAAGGTGATGATAAAAAGTATATTTTGATCCAACTAATCGTCCGTCTGTTCCAAGCCTTATTTTCAAGTCTTTTGTGAGTTCTTCCAAAATATTTATTTCGTTGTAGTTATAAAGTTATTTTGTAAGAAAATATATTAAAATTAAGTACATAGTAATACATATTGTTGCGCGCCAGAATTAAGTTAGGATGATAGCGGCATTCGGTACCACTAGCGCCATCTAGTATCGAGTAGCAGAACTATTGAAGTCAAGGACCTTCGAGATTTTTCTATGCTAGAATACTCGGACCTTAGTCGGTCGCGACCGATATGTACGCGAACTTTCTGGAGTTCTACTCGGCGCTCTATATAAGGCCGGCGCATGTACCGACCGAGTCAGTATTGGATTTGCGATACAAGTGATAACTTCGAGAGCGATCTTCGACTGCGAACTCAAGTGATTAACAGTGCGATTGTGTTTTGTGATTAGTGAGTTATAGTGTAATTAGTGTGGTGTAAATTAAAGTGTCATCTTTGTTTATTTAATCGGCTGATTTTAATTGTAACGAACCCGAAGCTCGTAACAATTGGTGTCAGAAGTGGGATTTAAAAGATGCCGATTCTACCGAAGGACGACACTGAGGGTATCCGTACCCGTAGTCAACGCCAGCAAGAGACGGACCAGAGGCGTTTTGGAGGTGCAACGCCGCAGACGACGGAGAGACAGTTGCCAACCATGGAGGCCGGCTTGTCCGCAGTAGCTCCAGCATCATCATCAGCACCAGACTTTGCTGCTCTGATGATGATGCTGCAGGAGCAGACTCGCCGCCAGGAGGAACAGGCCCGTCGCCAGGAAGAGCAGGCCCGTCGTTTAGAAGAGCAGCTGCAGCGTGACAAGGAGGAGCAGGCCCGCCGTCAGGAGGAACAGGCCCGTCGTCAAGAGGAACAGGCCCGTCGGTTGGAAGAACAGCTGCAGCGTGACAAGGAGGAACAGGCCCGCCGCCAGGAGGAACAGACCCGTCGGTTGGAAGAACAGCTCCAACGTGACAAGGAGGAGCAGGCGCGCCGCCAAGAAGAACAGATGTTCCTCATGAAGGATCTGCATGCCACTTTCGGCAAAGAAATTAAGGTTGTAAAGGAAAAGGTGGTTCAGCACGAGAATCGCCTGACGGAAGCTGAATCACGAATCGACCAAATTAATCATCGGGTTGACAACGTGATAGTTGACGTGAGGAAAACGCTGGACAACCTTAAAATAGGAGATGGAATCGCAACCTCTGTAGCTACTATACCTTCTCTACGTGGATTCAAAGTGCCGCCGTTCGATGGAACATCTTCCTGGTCGGCATACAAAAAGCAATTTGACGCTGTTATGAAGGCGAACGGGTGGAGTAAGGACCAGGCCATGACTGCTCTCACCCTAGGCCTCCGCGACCAGGCCCTCACTATCCTGGAAGCCCTCGGTAACGAGGTGACTTACGAGCAGCTGATTGAGGCACTGGAAGCAAGGTATGGCGACGCTCATCTGGAACACGTGTTTCGGGCGCAGCTAAAGGATCGCGTGCAACGCAGCGGTGAAAACCTGCAGCAGTGGGCCCTTGAGGTGGAGAAGCTTGTTAGAAAAGCATACCAGTCTGTACCTGCGCTCATTCAAGGGAACCTGGTGCAGGCATTCATTGACGGCATCCGCGACCTTGAAGTTAGAGCTGCCGTGAGGCTCGGGCACCACGAGAAACTTAAGGACGCGTTGGCCCATGCACTAGAGGTGGAAGCTGTGCGGCAAGATCATCGTTCCCATCGCCTCAGGGAGGTTGCAGCGGCTACTGTTCGCGACCGGTCTAAAGGATACAGCCCTAGATGCTATGGCTGTGGGGAAAGGGGCCACCTACGGTCCAGTTGCCCTAAGCGAACTGTAGATAGGGAAGATAGTCGATCTCCAGAGGGTAGGGCGGTTAACAGCACCGCCCAGCAACTGCAGGGAAACGAGTAAAAGCCAGGGCTGCGGGGCGGGTGCTGGCTGATGTTCAGAGAGCCCCAAGGATTTCGATCTCACAAACCCATGACGGGAACAGCCTAATCATCAAGGGCGAGGTCAACGGAACGCCATGTAAGCTGACAATAGACACTGGAGCCTCACGCACGGTTGTCAGTTCCCAACTAGTAAGTCGGTTCCTTGGGGACTCCGCATACAACCGAGACCGCATAAATTTGGTGACGGCCACCGGTCAGCGCATACCCGTCCGCGGAGAGAAAGAGATGGAGTTGAAGCTAGGAAACAGGATCTATCTTCACAATGTTATCGTGGCTGATATAATGGACGATTGCATCCTGGGCCTAGACTTTATGAGAAAAAATTGTTGTGAGATCGACGTTAAGCAAGGAGTTTTGAAATGTGGAACAGAGGAACTTTTCATGGAAGGGGCGTTACCAGGAAATGTGTACAGCCTAAAGAAGATTGTTCTTCCGCCGAGATCCGAAACGATTGTGCCGGTTAGTCTTCCTCGGAATTCTGGGCAGACTCATCGTTGTGTGCTTGTGGAAAGGGTAGACAATGACCTTCCTTGGAAAGTGGCCCGAACTTTGGTTAGAGCCACTGACATTTCGGGGGTACGTGTGCTGAACGTTTGTGATAAGGAACAGATGATAGAAAAAGGCACGCTGATTGGTACTTGCGAGGAAGTGGATTGGTTGCGTCGGTGCCAAAATCTATCGACTGGGAACCTCAGCAAGGACGCCCAAACGAAAGTGACCACACTTTTAGATGACTGTCGCAGCGTTCTGTCTCAAAATGAAATGGTCAAGGCGAAGAGAATGTTACTGAAGTATGCCAATGTTTTCTCTTCAAACGATGCTGACATCGGGAAGACTGATTTAGTTCAACACAAGATAAACACAGGAGAAGAGTTGCCTATCCGTCAACGACCAAGGAGATTGCCGGTAGCGCGTGAAAAGGAAGTGGAAAGCATGATTGAGGGAATGGTTAGGGATGGTGTCATAGAACCTTCATCAAGTCCATGGTGTTCACCTGTAGTGCTGGTAAGAAAGAAGGACGGCACCATGCGGTTTTGTGTTGACTATCGTCGTTTGAATGACGTTACGAAGAAGGACAGCTATCCTCTGCCAAGAATTGATGACACGCTGGACATGCTTACTGGAGTAAAGTGGTTCAGCACGCTGGACCTAAAAAGTGGCTACTGGCAGGTTCAAATTGATCCTAAGGACAAGGAGAAAACTGCATTCTCGACGGGAAAGGGTCTGTGGCAATTTAAAGTCATGCCGTTTGGTTTGTGCAACGCTCCGGCAACGTTTGAAAGGTTGATGGAACTAGTACTAACCGGGTTAATTGGCGAGGCTTGTCTGGTCTACTTGGATGACATCATCATCGTAGGCCGTACGTTTGATGAACATCTGCAAAACCTGGAACGCGTGCTCAAGAAGATCCAGAGTGCAAACCTCAAGTTAAGTCCGAAGAAGTGTTCATTCTTCAAACGGCAAGTTAGCTTTTTGGGATATGTAGTGTCGGAAGAAGGTATCCGCACTGATCCAGGGAAAATCGCCGCTGTCAAGGACTGGCCAATTCCAAAAGACAAGACACAAGTCAGAGCATTTTTGGGTTTGTGCTCCTACTATCGGCGATTTGTCAAGAACTTTGCTGACATAGCGAAACCCCTGCACAAGCTAACCGAGGAGAAGCGACATTTCTGCTGGGATGAGAGTTGCGACATTGCATTCCAGGAGCTCAAGGAATGTCTGTGCAAAACACCTATTTTGGGGTATCCTGATACCGGCAAGGAATTTATAGTTGACACAGATGCAAGCGACATAGGACTTGGTGGTGTGTTATCTCAACGGAATGGCGATCAAGAGGTTGTGATAGCATACTTCAGCAAATCTCTGTCGAAGCCAGAAAGGAATTATTGTGTCACGCGACGGGAATTACTTGCTGTGGTCAAGTCATTGCAGCATTTTAGCAAATATCTGCTGGGAAGGAAATTCCACTTACGAACTGACCATGCTGCGCTGAAATGGCTATTGCAATTCAAAAATCCAGAAGGACAAGTTGCGAGATGGATTGAACTACTTCAGGAATACGACTTTGTGATTGAACATCGCAGCGGGAAATGTCATGGCAACGCAGATGCATTATCAAGAAGACCTTGCCCTGAAGACTGCAAGCATTGTACTCGGCAATAGAGGTGCGCGCCGCCGCGGCCCGCCGCCGCCACCTAGCCATAGCGCGCCGCCGCCGCCGCCGACCGTTCGAAATTTTGCGCCGAGTTCAGTTCCGAGAAGTGGTGGGGGTTTTATCATCTCAAAAAAGATGCACTATTATTAATTAATCTCTGACTTGTTTTCAAAACAGAGTTAAAGGAAGTGCTTCAGATGACAAAACGTTGATCACGTTGGCTTTGAAAAACAATATGTTGGCCAAACTCGACAATAGGTTCCCAAACAGAAACGCTTGTCACTGCATCTTTGCTAGACTGCAGTCTTATGAGGCTTAAAGAAATAGATACATATGTACCTCGAAGCCAAAGAGAAGACACCTGCATATATCTTAGCAGAGCGCGCAATAGAAATAAAATCCATTGTTACCAAGCATTGAGACCAAGGTCAAGATCCTACTATACTAATATACTATAACTACTCCCAACATCATTCAGAGAGTGTTGAATATATCGACCAAGGAGTCTGGAAATACATCGCAACTGCAGATCCCGCAGAGGTGCGGACGGCGAGCTATGGGTAGCTTGCCGTCCGATAGCAACCAGGCCCGGGTCGACGGCGCGTCGTGTTCCACGCGTGTCTCAAAGAGCCGTCAGCAACGAAGACGGGGCCCCATAGCGTCACTGCCTGCTAGGGTGCAGGAATTTGTTCGAAAGAGTCACCGCGGCCCTGGAACGCAAAGGGCACAAGAAGGATCACGGGTGGGTTTTACGAGTAGTCTGACACTCCCTTCCGCTCCACCCAGGTGGGAGAAGTCATTTGATGATTTTCCACCCGGATTCCACAGAGCTCGAAAACGGCGATATCCTGGCTTACTGGAAGAAAAGAAGAAATACTTACCCATGTCAGCCTTAGCACAGGCAGTATTATGCATTCTAGCAACAAGCAAGCCGGGTAAACGGTTGTTTTGTTGCAGGGCTCGTAATTACTGCAAAAAGATCTTGCCTGAGCTCCCGGAGACTAAATAAAATAATATTTGTCCAAGACAATTACAAGGAATGCAAAAAAGATGTCAAAGACGTGATCCTTGCTTGGTTTTGATTTTGTAATAAAGTAACTTTTAAAAAATGGGATTAATTTTAATATATCACCTAAATTTACAGTTACTAAACGAAAATAAGCTGAAATTCTCACGCCGCCGGCGTCACGCCGCCGCTGAGGTAGTTTTCAAGGCGCGCCGCCGCTGGTTTTTATAAACTCGGCGCGCACATCTACTCGGCAAGAGAGTAAAGAAGTCGTACCTGTGAGGATGATCAAGACAGATCTTAGTAACGAGTGGAAGGAAAACTTAGAACGTGCACAGCAGGATGATTCGGACATCAAGCCAATCCTGGAGTGGATGAAGGCCAGTGCTCCGAAGCCTACGTGGAGTGATGTCTCAGCGATGAGTTCGATCACCAAAAGCTATTGGGCCCAATGGGACAGTTTAGTGATTCAGGATGGAGTCCTATGCCGTAAATGGGAAAATGCTCGGGGAAACAGCTGTCATTTGCAAATGGTTGTCCCTAAAGCTAAAGTACCGGATGTTCTACAGCTGTACCATAATGGTTGTTCAGGAGGCCATATGGGAGTTAAACGGACTCTACTGAAGATACGGGAACGGTTTTACTGGGTCCACTGTCGTGACGATGTTGAGGACTGGTGTCGCAAGTGTACAAGTTGTGCGGCTGTAAAAGGACCTCAGACTCGTAGCAGAGGTGCATTGAGATTGTACAATGTTGGTGCACCATGGGAAAGGATAGCGCTAGACGTTGCGGGACCGTTTCCGGAAAGTGAAAGTGGTAACAAATATTTCATGGTGGTAATGGATTACTTCACTAAGTGGCCAGAAGTTTTCGCTATTCCAAATCAAGAAGCTTCAACAGTCGCGGATAAACTGGTTCATGAAGTCTTCTGTCGTTTTGGAGTACCCTTGGAGATTCATAGCGATCAAGGAAGGAATTTTGAGTCCCAAATATTCCAGGAAACTTGCCGAGTTATGGGTACTCATAAAACGAGGACAACTTCTTACCACCCACAATCGGATGGAATGGTGGAACGATTTAATCAGACATTGGAGAGATATCTGGCCAAAGTTGTGGAAAACCGGCAGCGGGATTGGGACAAGCACATACAACCGTTTTTGCTGTCATACCGAAGTGCTGTTCATGAAAGCACGTCAGTGACACCAGCTTTCGCAAACTTTGGAAGAGAATTGCGGCTACCTGCAGACCTGATTACCGGAATACCACCTGATACTCCACGCAGTATAACCGATTATGCAAATGACTTGCGGAACAAAATGAATGACATTCATGAGCACGTCAGACAATCGGGCCAGCAAATGTCTGAAAAGATGAAAACCCGCTATGACCGCAAAATGAACAATAAAGGGTTCGAGGAAGGTTCACTAGTGTGGTTGCATAATCCAATTCGCAGCAAAGGGAAATCTCCTAAGCTTCAAGCTAAATGGGACGGACCGTACCGGATTGTGACGAAGATCAATGACGTAACCTACCGTATACAGAAAGGTACAAGAAGCGCTCCTAAGATCGTTCATGTTGATCGACTGGCGCGTTATTATGGCGCTGATAATGCTCGGGACGAGCATGTCTTAGGAGGGGGCAGTGTTGCGCGCCAGAATTAAGTTAGGATGATAGCGGCATTCGGTACCACTAGCGCCATCTAGTATCGAGTAGCAGAACTATTGAAGTCAAGGACCTTCGAGATTTTTCTATGCTAGAATACTCGGACCTTAGTCGGTCGCGACCGATATGTACGCGAACTTTCTGGAGTTCTACTCGGCGCTCTATATAAGGCCGGCGCATGTACCGACCGAGTCAGTATTGGATTTGCGATACAAGTGATAACTTCGAGAGCGATCTTCGACTGCGAACTCAAGTGATTAACAGTGCGATTGTGTTTTGTGATTAGTGAGTTATAGTGTAATTAGTGTGGTGTAAATTAAAGTGTCATCTTTGTTTATTTAATCGGCTGATTTTAATTGTAACGAACCCGAAGCTCGTAACAATATGTATACTGTAAAATCAGTCGTTATTTTGTATGAAAATTCACAATTTATAAACCTATTTGAAGGAACGTGTTTTGATGTAATAAAATACTGTGTACAATAAGTATGGCGTAAAAGACGTGTAGGAAAAACTCACAAAAGAGTCATTATATCTAAACTTACATTATTAATATCGTTTTACAAACAAAAAGCGACATTTACTCAATGGTCTTTCGTAATAATCGTCACCAATATGGCGTAAAGTATTGTGTCGAAAAATGTTATGAATATCTCAAATATTGAAGGTGCAGCGAAACCTGGATAACTGGGATCTCAAGGGATCTAGATTTATTTATTTTTTATACTCTAGTAGTACTACCCTTTCATTTACCCCAGTTTTCCAAACAGGGAGGGTTAACATGACAGTTGCATCTATACTAATATTATAAATAGGAAAGATTTGATTGTTTGTTTGCATTGAATAGGCTCCGAAACTACTGAATCGATTTGAAAAATCCTTTCACTGTTGGGAAGCTACACTATCCCCGGGTGACATAGGTTATATTTTATCCCCATAGTAACACGGGAACGGGAACTACGCGGGTGAATTCGCGGGGCGCTGCTAGTTATATATAAAGGGTGCGACTATTTCGATAACGTTATTAGAGGAAGAAGTTATTGACTGTTTGTAAACAAGCGTATCATAACTAGTCTAAACCTGACAAATTGTCTCACTTGTACGACGTTTTTCCCGTTCCCGTAAGAATTCCCAGTAACAAGTATTTCAATGTAGAAGAGTCAGAACCTCATTGTAAATTACCAATTGAGGTTTTTCACATATACCAGCCCACTTAACCAGGTTTCACTGTCATAAAATTGTGACGAGCGTAAAATAATTATGAGTAATTTACGCATGAATATACAACGTGTAACTATGAACGCAATACCTCAGGAGGAGTCATCATACTAATAATTATGAACAACTTTCAACTATGGGGCCATTGGAATTGGACACTTACGTTTTTTTTTTATTGTGAAATGGATTTGCTTTTGACTCTAGTCTAGGTCGCAGGTGACAGAGACAAAGTCGACGATGGAATGAGCTTACCCAGAAGAAGCCTGTTCACTCTAACTTGGAAGAGATTAGGGTTGAATGCGTTCGAAAACACAGACGCAGCAGAGCGTTCCACTCCTCTGCTGTGCGCATTACAAAAGACGATTGGAAACGCTTGGTGCGAATTGATGGAATAGCAACAAGGTAGGGATGGTAGCCTACAGTGCGTCTAGATGTCCTATGGTAGAAAGGGACGGTGGGATGAGGACGTGGAGTTCATGGGCACACTCGCCGAAGTACAATCTGCAGAAGACTGGCAAGCAGGCGTTAGTAAGAAGTGTTCATAATTATTAACACAATGACCCTTTGCAAGTATTGTGTTTATACTGTTCCACATTGTAGATGAGTAGTCCAACCGTATTTTTTCAATATGGCTGACAGGCACTGCAAGTTTAATTCCAAGTCACCCGGCGGGTAAATAAATAGAACCAATGTTTGGCTTTTGTTTGTTTGGTTCAGGCCGAAGTCTGCGCACGGCATTTTCGACCAAAACCCCTATTTTATGCCTTACTTAATAGTTAATATAAAATAACAGGCGATTATGAAAGAAAGCGTAATAATATTAATGAGATTTAATGAAAATTAGGGCGATTTTATCAGTAGGTATGTAAGATTTTACTGACGATGAAGAATTTAACGTGGAGTGATATTTTGTTCTCTTGTCAGCTCCAAATAAATTCGTTTAGATGCCGTATATACTGCAAAATATTGAAAAGTTATTGACTTTTGTACTCGATGTACCCTCACCCCATTTGCTTATCGGCAATTGCCTCGAAAATTGCATTGGTAATGTTTAACACTTTCATTGCCACCTCATAAATTCCTTGCCGGTGTTACAAACAACTCGTGAAAAAAAAAATGCTTGTTCATAAAAAAAAAAACTAAACATAGTTGAAATATTGGTTAGCAGATTCTAAATTCAAATTATCCATAGAAAATATTAATAAAGAATCTGCTAATTACTACTGAAACTAAGCATACGGTTAGATATTTTTAAAACGCTTTTATTAGCTTCACTTGTAACTATACCCCATTCACAATAAGATTAGACATTGAAATAAATCTTTTTTACAGTGTGTTCAACCGATTTTGACATCTATTGCGTTGGTGGCATGACAAATGGTAGCTGCAGTAAACAGTTGGCATTATAATCACGTTTTTGCTTTTAATGCCATCCTTATGCCTACGGAACAGAAGTAAAAATCGGTTGAACGGACTGTAAACAGTTTTGTTTAAATGTCTAATGTTATTGCGAATGGAGTATAACTATGTATGTACGAAAATCTTGGAATCTTAATTTGTTTAAGCTGTTAATTGTTTTTTTTTATAAACCCCTTGTTTGTGTGTCGGTGCGAGCCATGACCGAAATTTCAAACACCATGTATGTCGTCAGCATTGAAAGTATTAAACGATCGTGTAGACCAAGTCAGGCGTGTGTACGAGAGTAGTTTTATTCTAAAGATAAATGTACTTGGTAAATGACGGTTTAGAACAGTCAAAATTCAAAACAATGCGATAGGAGAGAAATTGGTAAAATGCTGGTAAAATCCTTATCTATAAATGACACATACAGACCATATGACCTATCTACTTGATATCATAAATATTTTCTATCAATAAAATACATTGAATTGGTGTTCAAGGTAGGAACTTTTGGGTGATTGGCAGTTTGATTCAAAATTGGTTCACAAGTCAAATAACCTTTGCACATTTGTAACTGATAAATAGTCATTTCGGCTATAACCAACAATTAATATTATCAGACAAAGCTATATTTAGTAACGAAAATAATTTTTTGTTTAAGACTTCAAAAAAGGATAGGTTTATCAAGCATAACATAATACACATGTACAGTCACAGTAAAAACAGGTTCGTCAACTTAAGATCTATTTTTTTTTTCGTTCCAAACATAATCGAACCTCCTCAACTGCTTTTCCATTCAGTATTGTCGAAATATCAATTTCTTGGAATGACACTGTCTTTTTTTTAAATGTTACACTGGCAATTAAAAACAAGTTCTGAATTGTAATTCATAAAATGGCCAGCATCATTATAAAATCAACATGATGTTTGATCTCAACTAGACAGTGAACTGATGATACTTTGACCTTTTAGTTAAAGTTTTTCTATGCATGTATCTGCTTAGTGCTTCAGCTCCAAGAGGTATTGTACTGTGTCCTGACTTGATAAAGGAAAGAATTTAAAAAACTGACGAATATATTTAGTACTTGACTGTACATCAATCTCACAGAGTTTCTGGGACAATTTATCAAGTTCCTTTGCATAGTATTAAGTACATATTGTATCAGCATTTTACCAGCTACCTGCCTACCGCATAGGGGTCAGTTCAGTAATTATTCCTGAAGCTCCGGTTGGGCTTGAAACCGCCGCCGCCGCCGCCGGGTGACGAATTGAGGAATAACTCGATGTAGCGATGGTCCATGTTGTTCTTGTCGCGTCGCATTGCCTGGGATCATTGAAATACTTAGTTTTAAACACTTTTTGGTAACTCAGGGAGATCAGTGTTGAGGGCTGAAATACAGATTATGCCTAGTTTAGCCCCAAATGCAAATACTGTTGTGTACATTAACTGTAGATTAAGCACTCTATTGTGAAATAATGTATAAACTTTCTGTGAATAAAGATTATTTCATCCCGATTGTAAATCCCAATTTGTAAATATGTGAGCCCTTGATAGCAAATTTATTAATTTTACCCCCTGCTGTTATTAAAATTACTTTTTGTACCTATTATTAGTATAGGACTTAGTGTTGTTTGGTTGCATCATCCTCACATAAAATAAATTGGTTACAAAATATTATGAAACTTATATTTGAAAAGAGTAACTATGGAGTTTCTTGTCCGTTCTTCTCCATAAGAATCTACTTTTTGCGAATGGACAACTAGAATCACTACAATATTTTTATTTTCAATCTATTTTGACATTCAGAAGTGCCTTTTAATGGTCTAGTTGAAATAAATGAATTGACTTTGACTTTGATCCCGGCACTTTAGCACTGAATTATCTCTGTTAGTGGGACAAAACAAACCTCTATATCTGGGACTACCTGCTGCCAGCGACTTCGTCCCCGTGGAATCCCCGATTTTAAAACATTCTTTATCGCTGCTCCGCTCCTATTGGCTTAAGCGTGATTATATATAGCCTAAAGCCTTCCTCGATAAATGGTCTATTCAACCCAAAAATATTTTTTCAATTCGAACCAGTAGTTCCTGAGATTAGCGCGTTCAAACAAACAAACAAACAAACAATCAAACTCTTCAGCTTTATAATATTAGTATAGATTAGTTCTTTCAAATTGATCGTCATAATCTATACTTAATATTATAAAGCTGAAGAGTTTGTTTGTTTGTTTGTTTGAACGCGCTAATCTCAGAAACTACTGGTCCGATTTGAAAAAATCTTTCAGTGTTAGATAGCCCATTTATCGAGGAAGGGCATAGGCTATATTTTATCCCCATATTCCCACGGGAACGGGAACTACGCGGGTGAAACCGCGAGGCGCTGCTAGTCACCTCTATAAATGAGACAGCGATTGTATTACCTCTTTTTCTGAGACTATATTTTGTGTATGTGGATGGAACCCTCTGTTAAGAGGCCGTGCATGAAATCAAATCATTTTGAACATCTTTGATCATCGTTTGTGGAAAAAGTAAGAAGAATTTGAACCTACTTTTTTTATATAAGAAAAGTGTAATTCTTACTCTCGTAAATTGCTAAAGTATTTTTTTTAAATAATGTATGAATTAATAGCAATTACCCATATTCAAAACCCTTTTATCGCAAAAATAACGAGCGAGTGATGTTTGGTTACGTTTTACACAACCTTATGAAAGTTTATTAACATTTTAAAAAATATCAGTAACATCATCATATGGTTAACTCCGCAATAGACTGAAAACATATTGACTTCAATAGGGAACATAGCAGAAAAAAAATGTTGAAAGAAACGTAATTCTTGGAAAACATCTGGACAAATAAGTATTTTTTTCTATACCTTAGAAACCCTTTTTAGAAATTTTAAAAAATACACAATAATCTTCACTTAACTCTTTAATAGAATCTAAAATAAATTTTATAAAAAAACAATTACTTCATTTCGTAAATTACAAGCAAAATGGACTATATTATCGAGCGCGCAAACTCGATCGCGCCAGTAACGATCGGGCTCTCCCAGCGAGAGCACGCGTCACTTTGCTCCGCAGCCGCTCGCAAGTTTTACGTGAATACATTCACAAAATTGTACGCCGACTACCACATTTTGATCCAGTGAGTATTATTTTTTTGTTCTGAATATTTTGTTTGTTTATTATGATTGATACAATATTTTTCGACTTTAATTAGAAGTAATGGTTGTATGTTTGTATGTGAAAGAAAATCTGCGGAATTACTCTAATATTACTATTAAAGTCAAGGTTTAGTTTTCTAAATCATTTTTAACGTTTCTTTTCTTTGCAGACAATGGGTAGAAAGACGGGGACGCATTATGCATGCGTCAATAAAAGGAATAAAAAAAAGAAAATGTAGGTCTGATACGTGCAAGACAAGTGCTTAAAGAACGCAAGTCGAATTAATAATAATCACGACTGGTGGTACCAAGTACAAGGCCAACTCCCCATCACAAAGAAAGATGTATGCCTTTTTGCTGTGTGGACAGGGCCTGGGCACCCCCTGAAAACCGAAAAAATATATAGAGACGATGCGTTTTGGGAGAATAAAATGGAGAAAAGGCTTGTAGATTTCTACAATACTTGTCTTCTACCCGAAATAGTAGATCCAAGAAAAACTCGCTCCATGCCACTGAGGGACAACATTTTAATACGTTTTTTTAGATTTTGATGTAGTCTTTGGATTATGGATGAAGTTATGACGATGATTAACTATCAGAGATTACTTGCATACACACAACCTTGTAGCCAGGATGATATACCAGCAATTTGATCTTAAATTCAGCCTTGTTGTATGGGATCGGAAGTGCCTTACTGTAGGTATATGCCCGATGTAGTTCTCCACGTGCCTTTGAATGTTGGGTCATCCTGTTTTTGATGTACTCTTTGGATTATGGATGAAGTTATGATGGTGACTAACAATGAGTTTACTTGCATAGACATAACCTTGGTGTCAGGACTTATATACCAGTAATTTGCTCTAGATACAGTGTGGGATCGGAAGTGCTATATTATAGTTATATACGTGCCCGATCTAGTTCTCCAAAATGGCAATATCACATTGTATTAGAATTTACACCAACATGTCTATTGTAGCCAATAAACCTGATATAGTGCTGGTGGATACCTGGACTCTCGTTCAATTTTGTTTTTTTAAATATCGCGTAGGTACTGAAGTCGTGCAGAATTAAACGAAATAACTGTGATATAACAGCGTGCTGGAAACGATTTTTTTCTTTTTAATTATGCGATTTCCGCGTACTAATTTTGCCACAATTGATTAAATTGTTTAGTTCTAGTTGTTACTCATGCATAAAAACTGAGCCGTGCCGTTTCATAAAGGCATTTATTTCTACTTTCCTATTTTCAGTACCTTAATAATTCTTACAAGCGTGGTGGTCACCAAAGATATACATTGGACTGTTTAAGATATTTTTTTTATCTGCTCGGTAGGAGACAAAAACTGCGCTTTTCGAAACCTTATTATTTACTTTACTTGCAGGTCGAATAAAGCACCTTTTAGAGTTAGAGAGTAAAGAGCCTTTTCTAGTGATTGGCGATTACCAGTTTTTGGCAATTCAGAATAGATTTTTCGACCAACAGCAGTCAGTTATGACAGTGAGGATGGGACTACCGTTTTTAACACCATCACAAACCAAAATTCTCAGCAACTTATTTCTTAGCGTCCTCTTGCATACTTATTCTTCAGCCTATTTCCATCTTTTTGTTATCTAGTCGTGACATTTCGCGTAAGTATCTTGTTTAATTATTGGTTAATTTATGGAAGAAGTCAACAATTCTTTTCAAGTTAGAGTTCCAATAAAACTCAGCGATCATCAAAACGGCTTTCACCGAAATCGGTCCACTGGGGTTTTTCTAGCGTATGCCATTCATATATGGAAATTACCTACTTTAAGCTTTGGGTATGCAGACGATAGCACTGTTACGAGATACGCGTCCGACGTATGACGTACGACTCATACGTATAATGCGTTTTAGGAACACTGTAATTTATGAATATATTTTTTATGCAATAACGCAATGGGGTCGGGTCTAGTATCGTTTGGCAGGAGTTGAGGTGTAAAATCGAATGAATGTGGAAGAGCTTGAGTCCCTGATTATAACGCTACGACTCTTATTAAAAGGTAACGCATATTTATCGAGAAATTAACAAAATAAGTTACTAACCTCAAATTGATTAAGCGGAAAACGGAACGTTAAAATGGGTGTTTGACAACCAAATCTGTCACAATATAGTGTCTGTGGTGTAAATATCGTGCAAAATCGGTAAAACGGAACGTAAAAAAAGACATTTCAATCATGTGTCTATGTCAACATTCCGTTTATGTTCCGTTTCTTCCCGAGTTGCGTGTTTGTTTTGAAGTATTATTTTGGATTTTTTCAACGACCTTGTCTTTTCCCCTGAACTTGGTAGCAAGAAATATAAGTGATCCTTTTGAGGAATTAATCAAAGTGATAAATATTGGATAAAATAAATAACTTTAATTAATGTGATGTGTTTATACCAAATTGTATGTATGTGCAAAAGGCAGTTTACTAGTGTTACAAGGAGAATTTAGGATGCAAGAGCGACCGAAGTTAGGTCGGGACATGGGGCACCCCGACTCGGACAGGTTAGGTTAGAAGGAGTCTAGTGAGCGAGCGAAGCGAGCGAGCAGACTCCGCCACTCCTTCGTGGTTATTTCTTTTAAAACCCTTGAGCCGCGAAGCGGGGCTCCGACACGCTTTTTAAGCCACTTTTAAGTGTTTTGAGGTTAGGTTACTAAAAGTCGTTTTTCTCGGAAACGGTGCGTTTTTCTTTTTACGGGAGTGGTACCATGGGGGAAGGGTCACCCCCCTCTCCCCTCCACTCCCCCTCTCCCCCCCCAAATCCTACCAAACGATACTAAACCTTTACCACGCAATGATTTAGTAAACGAAATGTGTTATTTTTATAATATTTTCTGTGATATTTTGGTATATGTCTTTTTAACGACGACTTCAACTTGGTATTGTTTTGTCCATTAATTATAATAATTTCTGAGTTGAGCTATACTTTTACTGACAAATATCCACTCTAATGTGTATGATTCCATTCTCAAAAAAACATCTCAGACACTAGTTTAGACTGCCCTCATAAACGTTTACCGAGATTAAATATATAAAAGAGAATTCTCGTAGTCCTTTTTTTTTTCTTATGGAATGTATTTTTTTTTCACTCATTTTACATAAATAAATAACATTGCGTCATCATTTTATAATTTTGTTAAATCTCTAGATGTATCAACATTCATCTAGCATAAAGTAGAATAATTTTGGTGTCAACTGTGATTAATAAAAAAAAAAATAAAAAAAAAAATCTTTTTATTTCAGACTTAATTGGTCCATAATAATATTAGTGAGACACACGTTACAGATTTTTATTTATAAACCCTATTTACTATTTTTTTTACTTTAAATAATATCTATTATTTTAATTTAAAAAAAAATATATATATAAAGGATCAAGATTTTTTTAGAAGCATTCAAGCTCGATTTTTGCACGAGTGTGCGTGTAGCTGAATGCACAATGCACACAAACATGGCATTGCAGCGAATTTACCTAAAATCTTACGAGTGAATTTTATGCACGGCCTCTTAATGAGACAGATATCTATTTATACTTGGATATCTGAGACACTGGGGAAAAATTCTTTCAGTGTTCGATAGCCTATTTACCGAGAAAGGCTAGGGGATAGATGGCGTAATGGTCCTTTTTGTTGCCGTACATATTTGCTTGGTTAGTTTTTCTACTGTCTGTCAGTATATCAAGACCCTCTATTGCAGTGCTAATGTTACATTTTCATCTATACTATTATAAGCTAAAGAGTTTGTTCGTTTGCTTGAACGCGCTAATCTCAGGACCTCCTGGTCCGATTTGAAAAATTCGTTCAGCGTTAGATAGCCTATCTATCAAGAAAGGCTATATATCATCACGCTTAGACCAATAGGAGCGGAGCAACAATGAAGAATAAAATAGGTAGGTTAGTAACTATCATACGCGGACGAAGTTGCGGGCAGAAGCTAGTCTATTATATCTAATCCATGTGTACGATGCACCACGTTTTTTACTAGACATTTATTGTTTGGATTATTTTGTTTTTACGTAAATTTATGAGGTAGTTTTTCTACTAATGTGTTTTAGAAACATACCCTCATGGCGTCTTCATGACACTCGAACTCTACGTCAGCTTCACCAGAAGGCCTGCCGCTGTTGTCGTACAAGATGTTGATGTTCATGGGACGGATCGGCTTGAAGAACTGCATTGATTCGAAGACATTATTAATGGCTGTGGAACACTATTAGCATAATCATTAATCAGCCTTTTAATGTTCCCACTGCTGGGACACAGGCCTCCTCTCTAGGAGAGGGAATGGGCCGTAATGCACCACGCGGGCCCAGTGCGGGTTGGTGAATGTCACATGTCTTCGAATGTTTGGTTCTAGGACATGCCGGTTTCCTCACGATGTTTTCCTTCACCGTTTTGAGAGCAGTGGCGATGAAATTAATTACACAAAGTAATGCGCCTGGCCGGGTTTGAACCCGCGACCTACAATTCGTAAGTCGGGGCCGTTACCACTCGGTCACCACTGCTCCCACACACTATTGAATAGAACAAAATTATGAATTTTCTAGTCTATGTTGTTCAATCAAGTTCTGTGGATGAGTTTAAACTTTAGTTTATGCAACTGTAAATATTTACGTTCGAAAGTGGTCTAATTTAAATAAATGATTTGACTGTTTTCTGGAATGTAGATCCATTCAATATTGATCTGTCACTAAAACCTCAGCACCAGTATCTTTTTGTGCGGGTCCAATAGGGTATTTTACTGTAAAAATCTAATTAGTCCGTCTGATAGATTTACAAAAAATATTGGACACGTATTTTTTCTTTTTTCACGTAAACAAAAAATGAAGACGATACAGTGCGTTGAAAACTCACGTGACGTCACGTCGCTGGTAAAAATTGTAGCAACGTAGTGACGTCACGTGAGTTTTCAACACACTGTATCGTCTTCATTTTTTGTTTACGTGAAAAAAGAAAAAATACGTGTCCAATATTTTTTGTAAATCTATCAGACGGACTAATTAGATTTTTACAGTAAAATACCCTATTCTGTCGAATGTCTATATAAAGCACACTACAATACGCTCAAAAGTTAAATGTCGTGGCGGTTTTTAGAAGTCCATACTTATGTCAATTAGGATATCTATACTAATATTATAAAGAGGAAAGATTTGTATTTTTGTATGTAACGAATAAACTCAAAAACTACTGGACCAATTTCAAAAACTCTTTCACCATTAGAAAGCTACATTAATTCTGAGTAACATAGGCTATATTTTATCCCCATATTCCGACGGCAACGGGAACAACGCGGGTAAAACCGCGGGGCGATGCTAGTGTTTAATATTGTTACAATAATCAACTTACGTATGCGATGTCTTGCGGAGAAGCCTTGAAGGGCAGGCCGCGCATGTGCACACAATGAAGCCCGCTGCTTCGACGGAACCCACCACGACCGCCACCGCCATATCCACCACCTATAAAAGAAAATTATAATGCTTTATTATGTCTATACGTCTTACAACTTACTTATTGTATCAAGCCACAATTAAGGCAAAGGGAGATAGCGGCATTTGTTAACACTAGCGCCATCTTGTATCGAATAGCAGAACTAGTAGCGTCAAGAAACTTCAAGACTTTCCTTAAATCAAATCAAATCCTGTGCGAACATTCTAGAATGCTCGAAACCTATATGTACGCGAATATTCTAGATCTTTCTACGATGGAAGTTTCTGGAATTAACTGGCGCCCTATACAGGGTTATTTGTAAAACACCAACAACCTCTTAAGAGGTAATTTTACTCATCATTATGAACAACTCTTAGTATGGGAACAACCCTGAAATCACGAAAAAAAATCAGTTGTCCCCTACATTTTGATGAGTTATACGAACAGAAATGCAAGGAACAGCTGATTTTTTTTTGCGATTTCAGTGTTATTCCCATAGTGAAAGTTGTTCATAATGATGAGTACAATGACCTCTTAAGAGGTTGTTGGTGTTTTACAAATAACCCTGTATAAGGCCTGCACATACAACAACCGAGTTAATATCGGATTAGCGATACAAGAGATTACTTCGAAAGCGATCTTCAACTGCGAATTAAAGTGATTAGTAGTGCTATTGTGTTTTATGATTAGTGTGTTTTAGGTGTTATTAGTGTTGTGTAATTAAAGTGTAATTTATGGTTATTTAATCGGTTGTTTTTATTGTCACGAACCTCGTAACATTATCATGGTTGAAGAATAAAATTCAATTGGAAAGCAATGTCGGAAACTCAGATATAGATGCGTGATCTCACGCATAACTCGATTCAAGGCTCTCTACGCCACATGCATCTGGATGTTGTTCCTGCGACAGCTATAAAAAGCTTTCAAGCAGTTAGCTAGTTGTTAGGGAGACCTGAAGGCTTAAACTCGTATTTGAAATTTTTTGTAATAATTATTAGTATATCCTAGAGATTTGCACCTCTGATCCAGTGGCGTGCAGTGGTTCGAGTTAGGGTAGGCCAGAGAAAATGTCCAAATAAATTTAAAAAAAATAACATTAAGTATTCAGGGTTGATTTTTAATGAAATGAGTTTTTTTTTTGTTTTTTTCAAATAGCCTAAGTATTAAAAAAGAAACACCACATTTCAACCCTGAATAATGTGGTTTTTTTTTTTGACATTTTCTCTGGCCTACCCTAACTCGAACCACTGCACGCCACTGCTCTGATCACAGCAAACAGGTCGAGTAAGCACACAAAAAGCAGCTGCAGTAAGCCTAAAGCCTGCATTCTCCACCTCAGCAATAAGGTAGTTGACTAAAAAATCTAAGCAGATAAGATTTCCAAAAAATATTGGACACGTATCTATATTTTTTTTTTCACGTAAACCAGAAATGAAGACGACAGTACGTTGAATACTCGTGTGACGTCACTATTCGCTACAATTCTACCACGACGTGACGTCACAAGCCTCCACTCTTGATCTTTGATGCTTTTTATCTACCTAAATTTTTATAGATTTGATACAGCAAAATATACATGTTCAGATAAATAAAAAACACGTGTCCAATCTTTTTCAATAATCTAACTAACAGACTAAATAGTATCATATTTTTTTTCTTCAGGATACATCCCTATTGAAAGCGCAACCACCACCATAAAAACTCACCCCTACCGAAAGAACCCCGACCTCTGCTGCTGAACCTCCCCGAGAAGCGATCGTTCCTGTCGTACGGGGTGGGTCTGTACCCGCGCGAGGATCGGAAGCCGCTCTCGATGCGAGCAGAGTACGCTCGCACCTCGTCAGCTGAACTCAGGAACACTTCTATGTACCTGTTGGGGAGAATAGGGGGTTAGAGAGGGAGTGAGACGGTCTTGCCTGGGGTTTAAAATGCACGCACAGCAGTGCGATTCTGAAAACATCTCACCGTATAGTTGAATATAAAGTGTGCTGTCAACTCGTACAAACAAGATTTAATTACGGTTCTTTTCACGCTCACTCCACCTTTTACACTTTGCGATGTTGTCAGAATAGATGGTGCCATATTAACAGCCGCATTATGCCGCGGCTGTTAATATGGCCCCATCGAGTTAAGTCTAAACAGGGGGGCTATTTAACAAAACTGACCGTTAGACAAGTTTATTTCATACATTTTCTGCTTTATTAATCACAGCACCTATTGACAATTGCTTCAGTAAGTAGTAGGCTCATTATAACATGCATCTCGAAATGTGTGTCAGCGTTTTCGATAGACCGTAGTCTCTTCTCACACTTATAGAAATAAATAATCTATACTAATATTATAAAGAGGAAAGATTTGTATTGTTGTATGTAACGAATAAACTCAAAAAACTACTAGACCAATTTCAAAAAATCTTTGACCATTAGAAAGCTACATTCACCCTGAGTAACGGGAACTAAACGGGTGAAACCGCGGGGCGCTGCTAGTATAGAAAAAGACAGACAGCTTAAGTCTTCTATTTTCTTCCTAAAACTCAAATATGCAACACTAAAACCCAAATCTATATGTTATATTTATATTGGTCAGTCATTTATAGGGTTGGAAGGAAAGTTATGTAGGAAGTATACGTTTTAATTATGATACAAATTTTTGCTCTATAAAGATTTTTATAGTAATTTTTGGCTTTGACAGCGAATTAAAATAGCGATAGAGAGAAAGGGTTTTCCAAACAACTTTTTCATAATTTCATGAGTGATTTTTTCAATTTAATATTTTTTACATATGCATTTGAGGGTTTTATATACAGTTTTCTTACAATCGTAATAAATCTATAAATGCGCTTTTTTTCTAATAATTTAATGCAACAAGGGCCAATTTTTATATCGTCAGAATAAAATTATCAGAGGAACTTATAATATCAACATCACATAGTAAATTCTAATAAAAAGCTGCAATTTTGATATCTCATATAAAAGTTAAATGGAGATTAAAAAATCAGCCCTTAAGACCAACTTTTCACAGTAATATTTACACCTACCAAGATGTCACTGAAAACGCTAAAGTAAAAACACATAGGTAAGATAGGTAATATGCATAGATAATATTGAAGCTATTCTTGTAGATATATAACCTGAAAACCCTTATACTAACAAATACCACGTTTATACGTAAGAATATAATATTGTCCTGCCCGCAGTCCATCTTGCCCGCTTCGTCTCTTCGCCCCGCACCCCGCACTCCCCTCGCCCTCGCTCTCCCAACCTTTGACAACTCAACAACCAATCACTATGTCACTCCTGAATGCCACCTTTTGAGGGCTAGTCGTGAAGATACGGAATTATATACAATGTCGTATCTAAGCCAAACTAACCCAGAAGAACACTTTTATGTTTAAGTCTCTGTGACAAAAATTAAAGTTTAAAATAAAAATTAAACAAAAAAAAACTAAAATTTTGCACCCTTTACAAAAGCAGTTGTCAGTCAGGTTTTTATATGACGTTCACTGCTAGGTTGTAACTTAAACAGAAAAGTGTGACACAAAGGTAGCATTAAGAAAGTGTGAAAATTGAAAATTTTGTTTTTTTATTTTTTGCACATTTTCTTCATTACTTATTACACCCACCATTCTGTTACTGGCCATTATGATTTTTACCATTCTCATAGTCCATTAAAATGTCCACAAATTATGTTTTTTTTTTTCACCATGTAATAAAAAATAAAACTATTAAAGTAGACCAATAACATAGGAGGTCCCAAACTTAACCCACTACACCAAATATAATATTGCCGTCAGGGTTTGTTTAGCTGAGGTGGGCAAATAGGGCTCATTTACCCTAATGATTTTTTCTAACTCGAGTTGCCCATCTCCCCATGATTTAAAACAATAACCATTTCAGAAAAGTAATTTAAAAGCAACTATAGAGCAAATATATTGAATGGCACAAAACATAAAATCTGAGTAAAGCCATAAATGTTGAACTACAAACACCTTATCAATATTTTACTTTACTCAAAAAGGTCTACCATGCGTAACTGCCAAAGCAGTATTCACACACCTTTATTTAGCCCTAAATTCCCACCGCAGCATTTTGACAAACCGTAGGCACATTGTAAATAACTTTGCCCCCCACCTGTGTCCTATTGTCTCCCTGTCCCTGCTGAGAGCCTCTTGTGCGCTCTCCTTGTCTACGAAGTGTACGAACGCCTCGCCCGAGGCCCGCCCCGTCACGTCGGAGAGCAAGTGGACCCCATCCGTGGCGATCGTCAGCCCTGCCCCGTCCCACGTGCAAATAAAGATCAGGTTATATGCCTTGGGGTAATGGTAGTCGGCTGTGGGTAATTGCTGACATCAAGGGTAAAAGGAATCATAGACTGTTTAGTTATGAAGTAGCATATTAGTTAGTTAACTTTGCCTGCATGCTTATTTGCTTGAGTATTTTGTTGCATCAATTTAATTTTAAAATAGATAAAACCTTCCTCTTTAATCTACTATTTTGAAAAACTGACTTTACCCACAGCACAGCTACCAAAAAATTCCTAACAGCCCCATAAAGAGTACTTTTCATAAAATTAACTTGCATTGATCTTACCGTCAAAGAACTGGATGACTTCTTCCTTGTTGCAGCCGAATGGAAGGCCACGGAGCTTGACAATACCCATATCATCTGATACATTGGGGATGGGGCCATCAAAGCCGCCACCACCATTGTCAGCTTGACCCGTTGAACGTATGGCCCACTCCATGTCTGTTCGGTCAGTGGAGAAGACTGAAACAAAAGGTTCATTTTTTTATTGGTATGAATGACTGCATTTGTGCAGTTTGATGGCTGTTTTTGTGCTTAACACAGTCAGTGCCCAGAACTCAGGACACAGGTTGAACAAATCCGTGTGCCCAGTTGCAAAAGTGTTAAAAATGTTATCCTACAGTATTAAAAAATACAAAATACGAACAAAAAGAAAATCATTTTAATAGGTATTACGAAACCATTGTTGCTTCCAGTTTGTTTTTCCTCAATAACAGTTTTATGTTTCACCATTTATTAGCAATAAGTGTAACCAACTATTAGATGTTAACGAGTAGCTATAAATTGATTAATTAAACTAAATGTTTATCAAGAAACCAGTTTTATATAATGAAGTTCTTGTTAACGGAGCTATGATTGACAATGTGTAATAAAAAGTTTTTTATATTACCTTCAATGTACCTCTTCCCCATATTGTCTTTATCTTTCTTGAGAGCTTCTTCGACATCTTGCTGGGTTTCCACTTCCACGAAGCATTCACCCGACGGTCGCCCAGGACGTACTTCAGTTAAATGCACCCCTGAAACCAAAGGACTTTGTGTTAGAACTTTGCAGTCATTAAAATTACTGATTGAATTTGATTATTTGCTAAATCCATACTAATAATAAATTATATTTAAATTTACCAGTAAGATAGAAGAAAGACCTAGGCTAGTTTTCATCTATACTAATATTAAGCTAAAAAGGTAAAAGATTTTTTTGCATAACCATTTTATAACATAATATGGAAAGCTACATAATTGGCGAGTAACAATATGCTATAATTGTTCCCCCTATTCTCACAGGAACAAAGTGAAAACGCAGGGCACTACTATTCTTGGATATTACCTAATTATAGTAAGTATTAAATAAAACATACAGAAAAAAGTAGGAGCATGAAACTTTTTGCGACTTTAGGAAACTCTAGAAATATATTCAACTAGCAGCGCCCCTAGGTTTCACCCGCGTAGTTCCCGTTCCCGAGGGAATATGGGGATAAACCGCCCCTAAGATGACACACTGACCAGGTCAGAATGTCATCTTAGGGGTAGTTGACAACCCTCATAAATGGTACTTATGTTTAGTAAAATATAATTAAATTATTGACACCTGTTAAAGAAACAGGTATTTATTTCAAAGCTTATTCAGTTACTTAACCATTCATAACAGGTCACATCAATGAGCCACTGTAACACTGTTAAGGATAATATAACAGTTTTAGATATTAGTACATACATAGCAAAATAGGCGTGGGTTGAAATGACCGCGCGACCCGCCCGGCATTCAATGAAAATATAAATATGGAACAGGCAATTTTATTAACGGCACGTTTCGCATGCCTGATTCTGAGAAACCGGCTGGAACACTTTCAAAATAACACAGTCATACATTGTATAACAGTGAATTTATCGCTTCTCTAATCCAGTTTCGCAATTCTACCAGCATTTAATTAGTTGAAGGCCGGAACTTAGACCGACACTCAGTCTTGATAAAGAATTATAATCGGTATCCGGTATTCAGATAACCGGCACATTTTGGCAGAGGTCACAAAGGCGAGGGACCATTAAAATTTGGAACAAAACAAAGCTGCCATCTTGAGATGACATGCCAAAGAAATGCCCAAATAAAAATTGATTTATTCCAACGGTAATTAACAACTCTGCTTACCTTCTTTGCCGTTGCACACGTTGACGCCGACGAGAAAATCGAGGACGTCTTCTACGGTAGTGGTGAAAGGCAGGCCCCGCAACTTTATGATGTAGCTACTATCCCCAGAACCCAACATTATTGCGCTATTACTCAACCACTACTCGAATTATATATATTAAAATGGTCTACGCACTCAATTTTGAGAGACGACTATATAGTATTAAACAGAAAATTACGATACTCCGTAATATTGAAATTTTTATTTTTGCGACAAGCGTCGATCACCCGCTTCGCTGGTCGGCCATTAATATTAGGGATGGCGTCTGACTTCTGAGATCGATTAATCGAGGAATCGATTTTTCAGGCCCTAAATATCAAAATGCCCTCGATATTTAAATCGATATGCAGTACTGAATCGATTCAGTATTATTTTAATTATTATTATTTATAATTAGAAGAATGTATCTGTAACATTACGGTGTTGCCGATTTACAGGGTTACTCAAAAACTCGGGAGATGGTTGTATGATTAGTTTTCATCCTCCATTTAATAAAAAAAAACTTACGTTGGTAATCGTATGACTTTTTGTATTTGTTGATTGATATTGCGTCATTCATTTGTTTACCTAAGCAAACCGTGTCGTAATATTATTGATCAGCAAAATAAATACTATTTTATGGCCACATCACAAGTGATGAGCGGAACCGCTTGGATCCCAGTAGACTTGACAGACTATTGTTTTAAAAAGGTTAGATATGAAGCACTGGGAGCTTAATTACGAAAAGCGTAGATTTCATTACAAATTAACACTTATGTCTTTTTTTAACAAAATGATATACGGTGAACATCAAAGTAAATGAGCTATTTACTTTGATGTTCACTTGACGACAGCGCCATCTAACTCCGTGTTTATCTTATCTTTCTTGTTTCTTGTAAAATAGATTTATATTCACATTATAAATGCCAACTTGAATTTAAAAACCTTTTTTTTAGAAATCGATCTTTTTGACCTTGAGATTTTGTGAATCGATATATTAGCATACGATTTAGATCGATTTAAAAATCGATTCTTTTAGCAAGAATCGCCATCCCTATAATATTTCTTCTCATGTGTTGCCAACGTTTTTTTCCCAAAGGATAGAGCGATTCTGGAACGCAAGATGATCCTATCCACCGGTAATTTAAATTCAGTTTTTTTTTTAACTGCCAGGGTCGACTCTAACATAAAAAAATATTTCGCAAATGGTTCTTTGGATGGTAAAATGTTTTTCAGTCACCCTCAAATGCCCTCTATATTTTAAGATTTTAAGCGACCTATCCAACAACACTCAAACCGTGGGATAGACTATAAAGAAATCCTCGACACTTTACGTGTACCTACTTATCTTGTTGAAAAAAGAAACCGCAGACAAACAGACGAACATGGAGAAATTACAAGGGTTCCTTGTTGATGACGGCCGAATCTTGTTGTTCAGGCGACTCCGATCCGTGATGTTTAAATTTGAGCTTGTGTATTATATGCCTACTTACGTGGTTTCATTATTATACTATACATATGTTACAGGCAATAAAATGTGACAGTATCAGTTTTCAAATAATTTTCAACCATTTATTTACAGATTGGTTGACTTATTTTCCATTACCTACCTATAGCTATTTATGTCACACAAACCAAAGGAAAAAACCCATCAGCTAAAAAAATCCATCCACTATCCAGCATCCATTAAATTGGCGATTCCATTACAATTTGTGGCTGAAGTTGGATTATTAGTAGAAAAAAATCTAAGTTGTGTCGAAGTCTTCTAATAAAATAGTCGAGTCGAACGAGTTTCAAAATGAATTAGATAGTGATAAAATTCGAAATTCACTTTGGTCAGTAAGTGGCAACACAGTCCTTCATTTGGCAGAAACTTTTTCTATTCTGTTCTAGGGATGGGCAAGTGAAAAAAATATATCGATATTTATCGTATCGATATTTTTAAACACTATCGATAAATATCGAGTGGAAAATATCGATATATCGTCAGTTTTTAACCGACTTCTAAAAAAGGAGGAGGTTCTCAATTCGGATGTTTGTATGTTTTTTTTTTTTATTTTTTTATTGTTTGTTCACGCATAACTCCGTCGATTGCCAACCGATTTGAAAAATTCTTCTCTATTTTTTGTTGGAAAGGGTATACTTCCCAAATGGTCCCATGAAAATGTTATCGAAATCGAACAAGCGGTTTTTGAAAAATCAACAAAAATCTAAAAAAAATCTACACTGTCTACATTGACGACCTTTTAGTTTACTCTGCATTGGAGCAGTGCGTTTTTTTTATACTAATGTAATTGGTTCGTTTAGGTGGGGGGAGGGGAGGGGGTTTAGGTACCACTAAAAAGTGAAAAATAAAAAACTTTTTACAAAAAATAAAACCGACTTCTAAACAAAAAAACCAAAAAGTATAAAATAACTTTAATTTCGGAAGTCGGTGTGTTCAACAACAAAAAAGCAACCAAAAACACCGAGCTCCGAAATTAAAGTTATTTTATACTTTTTGGTTTTTTTGTTTAGAAGTCGGTTTTATTTTTTGTAAAAAGTTTTCACATGATTATTCATACATATTCCCAAAGCAATCAAACTTCGTAATAAACAATAGAAGAAAATAGTATTTTTTATTAATGCTCGAGCCTAAATATATTTTTAAGTTTTGTGATTGATTTGTTGGAAAAAAAAAATCCGAAAATTGTTAGTTGCGTGTTAATTCGTCTTACACTGATAGTTTAATAGAATTTGTATTTTCGTGCACGCTACCAGTAGTCTTAAATTGCTATATTGCATTTGATAACGATTGTGGCGAGATTTTTAAGTTAATAATACGCGAGGAGCATGCAAAGATAATCTATTGTAATAACATTAAAAACACGCAACCAAAATTGCGTAAAAAAAAAAATCGAATTTGATACGAATTCGATGGTTTAAACTACAAATTTAAATCGCGACTAAAAATATCAACGATATATATCGATAATTGTATGGATAAATATCGATATTTCGATATATCGATATTTTTTGCCCATGCCTATTCTGTTCTGTTGCTATTAATTTATGCTTTTGCTCTTGCTGTCGAATGTCGATGATCGTCGATGATTGTTTCGGGAAAATAACGAAATCGCCAACCTGTGTCGCCAACCATAGCGTTTGTTTTAGCTTGTGCCTTTTTCAGAAAGAATCGTTTACTAAAAAAGTACAAATCTTGTGGTTCTATCTTCCTGCGTGAGTGATTAAAAGTGTTAAAATGACGGTGGACGGTGACGAGAAGGCGGTTCGGTCTCGCGTGTTCATGGATATATCGATAGGGGGCTTGCCTTCTGGCCGATTGGTTTTTGAGTTATTCAATGATGTCGCACCGAAAACTGCGGAGAATTTTCGGGCTTTATGCGCCGGGGATATGGGCATCGGGAAGGTTACGGAGAAACCTTTGACGTATAAGGTTAGACGAAAAAGGTTTTATTTATTTTTGCGTAGAGGATTTATTTGGGTTCCAATAGCGTTACCATTTACCTTATTGATTTGAATACACCACAGAGTACAGATTTGTTATCAGACTACTGAGAACCAAATAGTGAAAAGATAAGAATCTAACTAATGTGTGAACTTGTTCCATTTAAAACGCATCTTACAGAAGTATTTTTAAGGGCTCAGTATAGAATGATCCAAGTGGCAACAGGACTTGCAAAACTGTCATTTCCATGGCATTATTGGTGGCAGCCATCAAAAACACCTGTCCATCAGTTTTTGTATAAATTCAAATTCCTTCCAGCCTACCTATAAATTTTCAGCTCTCTACCATTATTAATTATTTCCATAGGGTATGGTGTTCCATAGAGTCGTGAAAGACTTTATGATCCAAGGAGGTGACTTCACCAATGCTAACGGGACTGGCGGCGAGTCTATCTATGGTGGCACCTTTGAAGGTAAGCTCTAAACTGCACTTGGCAATTCCAAACCCAGAATTATTATGGCCTATTAAAACATTGCAATGAATACTGTCAATAACTGATGGAATAAGGAAGATGCAAGTAGATTTTACTTATTTTATGATCTAATGGTGCTTGTCACTTAATCATAAAATAAAAACATGCACAAGACTTCAGTCTAACTACTTGTTCATTAATTAGTATCAGTACAGAAACACTTCTGTATCATTTACTGCTGAGTTTTCTCACCAGAAAATTATCTTTCTGTAACCACTTCATCAGACTATCATATTGTCAAGAAATCACTATGTTTGGTGGTCTTATATCACTGATTGTCTTTTCATTAGTTCATTAACCTGTTTCGTGCCCGGAACTCAAAATTTGTGTGCCCACATACAAATTCCATGTCGTTGCTATATTTAACAACAACCATAAACTATATTTTTGCCTTGAACATGGTCTGGTGGTTGGGCGTGTCATGCTCACTCTAAAGTCTCTCGGATGGTGGCATATGTGTTTCATTCATCATTTGGCTCCTTCAGCTGGAACGGGTCATCTCTCAGCTGCCACAGTTTATTTTAAATTGTTCCTTTCACTCTGGCTGTATCATACACGTCTTTCTACATCGTTCCCACATATAGGAATAACATAAAGAAGAACAATGTATCCACAACTTTGTAACAATTTATTGTTGCACGTTCTTCTCCATAGAGATCTACGCTTTGGAACGTGCAGATAGCTTCACTACTTTCGACCTTGACAATTCAAAAAAGTTTAATTGAAATAAATGCATTGATTTGATTTGGTTTGAATGTGTTGTAGGGATACCAACAAATTATTATTTGAAACATGCTGAGTTCTGGGCACCAAAAGATTTAAGAACCTAAGCTGTTAGTCTAGCGATAAACAACCATTATGACCTCAAAATTTCTGTGTAAGGACAAATGATCTTTGCCCTATCCTTTTAATTAATAGGTAATTATGTCCATACACACATACAAACTCAAAATGCCATGTTCTATGAATTTTGTTTGTCTTAATTTTCAGATGAGACTTTTGAGTTGAAACACGACCGGCCCTATTTGTTGTCTATGGCAAACAGGGGCAAAGACACAAATGGGTCACAGTTCTTTATGTAAGTTATTGAGGATATGGGTAAGGTGGATATAGTAGAATCTTTTGATTATCTTTGAAAACCATAGTCTTTTGTCTTACAAAAATATTTTTTGTTGTCTTTCCAATTCAAGCCATTGAGATTGCTGACCTTAAAACTTAATGAGACATGAAAACAAGCAAATTGATATAAAATACCTCAACCATGGCAGTTGTTACAAGTAAATGCTCAATTGTATGCGAGAGTGACTTTTGTGAATTGTATAATAATATAATATGTAAAATATTAACTTGTATTGAGTTATTTAAAACATCTCGTTTTACTCTTTGCTTTTTTTGTGTGAAATTATTTCTAATGTAAAGCCATAAAAAAAAAACTAAATTGTCAAAGAATAATTTGATGGTTGCTGCAGAATCATTACATCCACAGCAAAGGTAATTGTGTTGCCAAAAATCTTAAAACAGCAGATCTATTTGGCTCATAAGAAGAAAGTTTCTGGTGTATTCTGGTGGTTATATACCAGCAGGTATGTAGCCCAATGTTCTACCAGTGGATATGTAAACCTGTTGTTAACCAACTCCACACATAAACATAGGGTTGCCAGGTCAGCCAGTTTAGCCAGAAATTTGGGTAAAAAGGCTGGGCCCATAATTTTTTAGTCACACTTTTTTTTAAAAGAAAATCAAGGGTTTTTGTTGATTTACCATAAAATCTTTCTAAATTCTTATGAAACCCCAATTAAATTGAATGAATCACTTGTTTATGACTAATTACTCAATATTAATTTCAATAATAGTAGTTAGCGATGACTACTATTGTAATATTCAATGGAACCGTGCTAGTCGGTTCCCTTGCGCCGGGAATAGGGGCGGAGTGCACACCAACAAATACTAAGTGTAAAAAAAATTACAAATTTAAAAAGCTTAACAAAATCCGGACAGGCCTGAAACCGTCTAATTTGGCCGGACATGCTGCCAAAAAGCCTGACTGTCCGGCTTTATCCGGACGCCTGGTAACGCTACATAAACAAGAGCAGAAGTGCGACCTAATTGGTGGTCCAATTTTTATCATGTATAACCACAGAACAGCTATCTCATGTGCCCCATTATTTTTATATCTGATTGTTGGAATAACCACTAGATCAGGGCTTCCGGATTTGCGCGCCTTACTTAGGCGGCCTAGTGGCAATGCAGCTCTAAAACCGACTTGGTGCCAACAATTCAGAGGTAGCAGTGGCCTGAATTTGATCAAACCAAGTTATTTGACGTCATTATGCTCCCATTTTTCTTATACCTTAGTAGGATAACGATTTTAGAAGAAATCCTGCATTGTTAAAATTTGGAGACCGCTATATAATACTAGGCAGTCAAACTCTAGTATTACAATTTGTATCTGGTTTATTTTTTAGTCTTCAAATGGTAGAAGAGCATTGGATTGACGATATCCTCTAATATATGAGATTCTTCTAGGTTTCATGAATGCCCCAGCCATTTGCTGGGGCATTCATGAAACCTAGAAGAATGGAGAGTCCTATAAGCCAGCAGTGGCTGGGAGTGTGTTTCGGGGGAAAAATAATCATGATGATGTTTATATGGTAGTAAAGACTAACCAAGACTGACAAGCAACTAATACACAATGTTTTTCTCCTGAAGGATCACCTATAACCGTGTGGCCATATTGTTATGAAATGTGTTGTGTATGCGTTGTGTAGAGGTCGCTGCCGGCGGCCGGCGCGCGCGCAGCTGCCCGCTATCATTGTTGTTGTGTTCTGTGTGTTGTAGAACAACACAGCCGGCGCCGCATCTCGACAAGTGAGTTTTTGTTATTTACTTTTGTTTTAGGAACCTTAGTTTAAGACACAAGAAACAGCATCTTTATTAAATTTGAAAATGAAAACAATATATCTAGTTTTAATTTCCGCGAATATTAGTGGGTTGCAGGTATGCACCTCCCTCCCGCCCGCTATATTATGCACATGCAAGATTACAAGGCAAATGCAAGGATTTTATGCACATGCAGGTAGGCAAAGCAAAACCCAACACCATTACCAAACTACAACTACAACAACACACACAACACACACAACTAGATAATATTGTTTTCATTTTCAAATTTAAAATGGATTTCCGCAAAGTAACGCCTGACTCAATCAATTTTTTTTTTTAGCATCTTTATTATTTTTGAAATCTCGGGGTCAAATAAGGCAATCTTCTGCCTGAATAAAAAAATGCCAGCTAAATGGATTCATATAATAAACGACATTTTTATTCATCATTTAGGATGGGCACCAGTCTTCCCTAAAAAACTTGACAAGACCCTTAAAACCATGTTCAGTTCGCGTCTTATAACTTTGCCGTGCGCATGGCTGTTTCAGTGTGAGTTTTGCTGCAACGAATTCATATGCAGCCGACATCAGAGTAGTTATTGCAGGCGAACTGTAGCGTCATCCTTCAGCATAATCTTGTGTATTTGTTCCTACAACTGTGGTTTCCTTGTCCACAGTGTGCACGTAGTGTTCGGCCACGTAATCGGCGGCGCGACTCTGGTGCGGCAACTGGAGGCGCTCCCCGTGGACCGCAACGCGCGCCCGCTGCAGGACGTGAGTGTCACCAACTGTGGACAGCTGGTGCGCCTCGTAGGTGAGTTAGTGCGACGTCAGCTTCATAATACAGTTTCTCTAGCGTAACCCCAAAATACATAATCAAATACCAAAAGCATAATTTACCAATAACTCAAAGGGCAGAATTCAGCAATAGCCCACAGGGCAGAATTCAGCAATAGCCTACAGGGCAGAATTCAGCAATAGCCCACAGGGCAGAATTCAGCAATAGCCCACAGGGCAGAATTCAGCAATAGCCTACAGGGCAGAATTCAGCAATAGCCCACAGGGCAGAATTCAGCAACAGCTCTCAGGGCAGAATTCAGCAATAGACACAGGGCAGAATTCAGCAATAGCCCACAGGGCAGAGTTCAGCAGTAGCCCACAGGGCAAAATTCAGCAATAGCCCACAGGGCAGAATTCAGCAACAGCTCACAGGGCAAAATTCTGCAATAGCCCACGGGGCAGAATTCAGCAATATCCCATAGGTCTGAATTCAGCAATAGTCCATAGGTCATAACTCAGCAATAGCCCACAGGGCAGAATTCAGCAATAATCTATAGGTCAGAATTCAGCAAGAGCCCTAATGGGAATGAACAAATCATCTTTCGTCTACAATCTTCCCGCCTCTGATCTTATTTGTCCTTGGTTCATTTAGCCGAAGCTTAACCTCAGTGTTTGATTTTCGTAGGAATTAAAAAAAAAAGCAATATGGGGTGTTTGCATCTTAATATGTATATTTTAACCTTATAATTATTCTTCAACAGCAAAGAAACGTAAGCAAGAAAAGGAGGAGAAAGAAAAAAGTGATGCGGAGTCTGACCGTTCTGAGAAGAAAGATAAGAAGAAGAAGAAGGATAAGAAGGACAAGAAGAAGAAGAGGTACTTGTATCAGTATGGTTGAATAGATTATAATGTCACCGGAAAAGTACAAACGCCGAAAGATTGTAAAATATCGCGTGAAATTGTAAACTATTTTTGTCTTAAAACACTGAGATGTTGGAAACTATTGAACTTGGATGGGATTTATTCTATAAAATACGATTTTATTATAATACTAGCAGCGCCCCGCGTTTTCTCCCGCGTATCTTGGATCTTTTGAAATGAAATAAAACGTGTATAATATAGATTTTTAAATTATCTATCCATTAGTGTAATCCTCAAATGATTAGAGCGTTGCATTTAGCAACAGATACATAAAATCAACAATTTAAGTGATTATATAAAGTAGATTTTAAATTTATTTTTAACACATAAAAACAAATTAAAACGTGGAATATAATGATAAGAAATTGAACATTAATAATGTGCTTTTACATGTAGATTATTTCTCATAACTGATGAGTTAATCGTCTCTGAATAGCGAAGAAAAACGCACTATCGCAGGGTTTGGTCGGGGTATCGCCTTAAAACGAAGTGTGACACAGTTTGTTAAAAACAAAACAGATTACCATTTCCTCCAGGACGTCTTTGAGTTCTTCTATCACTATCCTTGTATCATGAAAGAACTTCACAGACTTTCACAATTAATCTATCGTGAACTCTTCATCCACAGGCACCACTCCGGCCAATCAGGAGACGAGGAAGAAGCTCCAGAAGCACCTTCTCACCCCCTCGTGTCTACCTCCAAGATAGACCCGCGAGAGATACCCGATGTGCCCACGAACAGGTTTCTAATGAGAGGCGGGAGGGACCAAGACGAGAGGGAGCCTAAGAGGGATCGTGAGAGGTAATGTTTTTGAAGACCGTCGGAGGTTTATATATATATTTAACTATTAAGTAATCAAGAATCAAAAATAGTAACAAATTAGGCATAAAATTAAAAAAAAAATCCTTTTAAAATGGTATAGTCCATTTTAAAAGGTTTTTTTTTAACCAAACTAAACGGTTGTTATTTATTTTATTTAACAATTTATGTACACATATTTAATCAAAAGAGAAGAAGGACAGGGCCCATTGTATGTGTTTTAGTTTTAAATCTACTTTTTGTGTTACTTGTTGTGTACAATAAAGTATATAATAAATAAATAAGGAAACAGAAAAATACGTGCAAAGCTGATATTTTGTCATCAAATATACACATACATACATAACAAATACTTATTTTGTGTATGCTTTGAGCTCGGGGCATAAGTCACATTCATGTATAGGTGGAATTTTACTGTTCTACAAATACCAAAGTGGATACAGGTTTGCGTCTAACTTATGTAGCAATGCTGATGTAATTTTTCCTAAAATTTGATTTTAATACACTACTGGAAAAAATTAAGGCATCAAAAAAAAATCCATTTTTGGGCAATTTTCAACAGGCCGTAACTTTGAGAGAAATGGTCGTACAGGAAATCCATAAAAAGGAAATTGTAGCTCTAAGTGTCTAGTGTTTGAGTGTTTCCTGGTTTTATTTAACACTTTCAGTGGCCAGAACTCGGCACACGGGTTTGTGCAACCCAACAAAGGGTCGCGTCGATCCCATATTTGCGCTATAATCGTTCTATGTTTGGACAACGCACTATGGAAAATATAGGTCGGTATCGGATCAAAAATCTGTAACTTCATGAATTTATGTCGTATCATGATGAAATTTGGCACAAATATGCAGTAAGGTTTGGAGATTCGAATGATGTGTAGTTTGTAGTGTTTTCTTGTATATCGATGTATGTTTTTTTGCATAGAATGAAAGAAATGGGAAAAAATCACGAAAAAAAAATAGTTAAAAAATTATTTAAAGTAGAATACAAGTTTATAATGACTATAAAGATTAAACCATGGTTAATTACAACAAGCAAAGTAATATATATATATAGTAAATTAAAATCATATTACTAATAGGTACATCCTATACTCTGGCTTCAGGAAATGATGTAGCTAGGTACAAATATAAGTAATAACTAAATATAAATATTATTTTTAACTTATACCACTTCAGGATCAGGGTCAGTAAATGTGGGTTCACTTTCAGGTGCCACGTTTAAAAGACTTAGTGCCTCTTCTTCAAGTTCTTTCACATTTCTTACGTACGGTTTTCTCAAACTTGTTATATATGGATCTGACGTGTATAAAAGCGTCTTAAAGACATCTTCATTTGTAGCAGATCGGGAACATTTTCTGGCATGATGAAGTCGTATGTTTCTGTAGTCTTTGTTGCGAGACTCTTGTGCGTCTTCCGATAGCTGTCCAATAGGAAGCACCGCAAAATGTTTGATAACGTTTTCTCCGTGTATGAGTATTTTATGAACGGAGGATGGCATATAATACCAATCGTAACTACTTACATAGATTCTTGCAGTTTCTAATGCATATTCCCCAAATTTTTCAGGGTCGATCATCATTCCAGATTTTTATTTCTTGTATTTTGTAGTAAGGCGGGAATATACAACACTTTCGTTCGTTGGTTAAGTTTCTCAGGTACATATATTGTACTTTTGTTAGATCCAAATCTATAAAAGCACTCAATGCTTCCGTATCGGAAAGAATCTTCATCTGCTCTAAGTCGTTCCACTTTCTTGAGATCTCTAATTTCTTTTGAGTGTCAGCGGTTCTTAATTCTTCGACAAGATGAGCTTCTGTGTACTCACGTAAAACCCGTAGTCCCTGCACATAGGCGTTTTTTATATGCTCGAAGCCATATTCTTGGAGTAGAAGAGTGTTTTTCCTCTTCTTGGTAGATTCTGAGGAGTCTCCATAAGCCACGCATGCTCTTCCTCGTTGGCCAGATGTTGATGGCGTAGAATATTGTTCAGAATCTGGTAAATTTAACGAATACGTTGAGTCCAACCAAGTACAATTCTTCTGTAAAAATGTTTCTTTTTTCCGAGATGCCAGGGCCCAGCGCTTGTTGAAAATAGGAAGAATGTGCCTTTGTATGTCACTAATTATAAAACACAAGTTGTTTTCAGAAACACTGAGCTTTTCCTCTAAAACTTTGGATAATGATTCCATGGTCTTGCCACCCTCGATATAGGGGATTATGAAGTCTCGTTTGGTACAGCTGAAGGAAGACATTTTAACACTTCACAATCTGCAGAAATAATAGGCGTAGATGAGATTTGCTTCACTTGAAGTTACACTGATGTAGATGGTTCGAATAGTTTTTGCTTCCCTTTATATACTCATTTTACAATATCGAATTGGTACCTACATTATAATTATCTTATAATTTCCCACGCAAACCGAGTGCAAATTTGATAAGGTCTCTTTGTTATCACGAAATAATGAAGAAAATATCCAAAAAGTTCCATATTGTTCATGTGAATGGTGTCAGTGGTGAACCGCAAAAGATACCAATTTTCGGGTACTGACTTTCATCAGTTTTTTTCTCATATCTTCTAAAACTGCAAATATCCGCAGCTGATTTTTTTTGCATTCTATTTATGAATAGTTAGACTACTAGTCAACACAAAAAGTAGCGGTTGGGCAAACGTGGGTAACATTGAAAACCTTCGACGAAAAAAAATATAAGTGAAAAATAAGGTATGTCACTTTTTAAGTAATTACTGAAATATTTTTCTTTTCTTTTAAAATCATTAAGCTGTATCGCAAAAAGCATAAAATAACCTTTCTAAAAATGTAAAATACTGCATATCTGTACCAAGTATTTTTTCACAATATGGTATTGAAACATGTATACGCAAAGACTTGAGTTTGGCACTTCTGTCTTCTATGTATTTCTATCTATGAAAAAAATAATAATTTCGCGTATTAAGTGAAAAAACCGTAATGAATATTGTAATTGAATGTTGAACCTAATAAAATAGCCATATTATCCAAATTATGATATTCGTAAAAAGCATTTTTGATATGCGCTTGTTCTAACATTTTCCATAGTGCAACGCCTGGGCCCCAATTCTGCTATTTTTATAATTGTGTCATTCCAACACGATCCCATTGTAATTTTGCTAAAAGTTCGTAATCTGCTAAGTTCATAATGGTCGATCATTGGTCGGTCAATTGTCTCGTAATTTTTTTTGATAACCGAGCTATTAAAAGCAATGACGTTCTAATGGTAGGTCACTGATCAAAGGAACTGTCAAAATTTTAGCAGATTACTGCATACGTCTGTCATTAATTTGTCATTATGTACGAGATTAACATTCTATGCTATTTCTTCCAATGGAGTGTCAGTGTTTGACCATTGGGAAGTCATAATGACGCTTTTATATTAGTCGATTACCAAACTTGTCAAAATCAACCATTATGAAATCGATGATAGACCATTCTGACACTAGCAGACTTGAGGCCCTGATGTCATGATGTTGTGAATAATATTTGTGTCCCTTAGGATGAGGTATCGTGAGAGAGGGGAACATCGTTCATATACTCGCAGCGGAAGGGTCATCAAGGGAAGAGGTGTATTCGTAAGTAAAAAAAAAAAATTGTCTATGCACAAATGCCATAGATAATGATACGAATTATTATTATTAATTGTACATTTGTTTTATCAAGGATCTTGAACCTTAATCGTTTATTTTAAAAAAGGGACTTGGTTTTCTAGGTTTTTGTGAGACCTTTCCAATTACGTCCGAGTTTTATTCTACCGCCTCCTACTAAGTTTTGCTATTGAATAGGGAATAAGCATGAAAAAAACATTTACTATATTATAACCAAATTATCTAAAAATATGTTTTAAAAAAGATGATATTATAATAGTAAGTACGATTTTAGTTTTTTAGTAGCAAGATTTTGGAGGAGCTCGTGGCTAAAGAATAACAGCCGCACGTGTTGATCTTCAAGGTTAAGCAACACTTGCCGAGGTTGGTCTGTGGATGGGTGGCCATCTTAACGTAACGAGACTCCTCCGTGCCTCGGAAAGCACGTTAAGGAGCCGACTCCAATATAATTGGGAAAAAGGCTAGGCAGATGATGGTTTCCTATTGTCAAAAGTATTGTATTGCTAGGTAGGGTATAAAACCACAATGTTTTCAGCGCTACCGCACTCCGTCTCGCTCGCGCTCCCGTTCCCGCTCGGTGACGCCGCCACACTGGCGGCAGGCGCAGCGCCGGATCATCAAACTGTCCGAATTTGAGGTAGGTAACCCTAGATGCTAGTATTTTCTGTTATATGATGACTTCAAGAAGTAAAATAGAGGTATCATAAAAAATAAACTGGCTGAAAAATAAAGTGCGAAGTGAGTAGGTATATTGTTACGAGCTACGGGTTCGTTACAATAAAAACAGCCGATTGAATAACAAAAAATGACACTTTAATTAAGTACACAAAACTAGTTACACTATAAACTCACTAATTATTAAATACAATCGCACTACTAATCACTTGAGTTCGCTGTTGAAGATCGCTCTCGAAGTAATCACTTGCATCGCTAATCCAATACTGACTCACCTGGTTTTTTTTTTTTGAATGGACCACTCGCAGTTCAGCACACTAAGGCTGGTTACTGCTCAACCGGACAATAGACTCAGTTGGTACATTTGCCAGCCTTATATAGAGCGCCGATAAATTCCAGAACCTTCTATTGTAGAAAGTTCCAGAAAGTTCGCGTACATATCGGTCGCGACTGACTAGGGTTCGAGAATTCTAGAATGTTCTAGCATAGAAAAGTCTCGAAGGTTCTTGACTTTACTAGTTCTGCTACTAGATTTTAGATGGCGCTAGTAGTACAAAATGCTGCTATCATCCTTACTTAATTGTGGCGCGCAACAATATTTTTGTCACAAGTTAAGAGTTATACTTAGTTTTAAAAACTTTATTCTTTTATTGTAGCCTTTTATTTTACAGTACCTCAAATTTTATTTGTTTTGTTACGCGTCCGTGTTTGGGTCACAAAAGTCCATTCGTGTACGCAAGTTCAACTAAATAAGACGAGTAAATTGGAACAATAGGGTTGTTTCCTGAGGAATAAAAATATGACCCTATTTAGTCCGTCAGTTAGATTATCGAAAAACATTGGACTCGTATTTTTTGCTTTATGAAATCTCTAAAAATTGACGAAGATAAAAAGCTTCAAAGATCATGAGTGGGGGCTTGTGACATCACGGCGTGGTAAAAATCGTCCCACAGAGTGACGTCACACGAGTTTTCAACGCACTCTATCGTCTTTGGTTTTTTGTTTACGTGAAAAAATAAAAAATACGTGTCCAATATTTTTGGGAAGTCTATCTTACGGACTAATTCGATTTTTTCAGGCAACTACCCTATTGGGCTGTGACAGACGGATAGACAGGCAGACAGACAAAAATAGTCAATCGGGTGATTCTATGAAATCACTCGAGAATCTTTTGAGAAATGTTCGGAACCAAGAAAAAGACATGGTGCCTTTGCAAGTCCTTTCCGAATCTTACGATTAAGGTGATTGTTTCGCTGGCCTGTTCATACATTTAAAGCATACATTCTACTCCGTAGATAGACACTTTTTTCTCAAAACGAATCATTTTATCACTTTTCTACAATGAAATAGGTGCGCATTAGACTTTTTGGTAAATAATTTGCACTATATATTGAGAAAAACAGTTTTAAAAACCGGGCAAAATTTGACATTTCGTTTACTAGTGTGAGTGCGATTTGACAACCAAAACCATACCAAAACCCAAAACATACCGCCATGATTGCGATATGTTATAATAATTTGACGCTAGATGGCGTGCAACCGGTAATATAAATTTGAAAAATCATTACTCAATTTATAATAATGGATTTCATTAAAAAAAACATTGTAATAACATAAAACTAACTATCATAAACAAAAACATAAAATATTGTTGTTATCAAAAAATTGTTAGCATTACCTAGTTTATGATTATTGTTAGTAGGTGTTTTATTCATCATACTACGTAAGACGCGGCGCGCGAGGTTGCCGTTCTTATTACTTGACCCTTTGACCTTAGACGTAACGTCGGAATTTCTAAGAAAATCTGTTGCCAAACTTCGCAATGTGATGATTCGATTGACTTGAAATACATTTTGAAACCAAGCTAGCTAGTGCGGTGATAGGCTTTACGCGCGGAATTGCTTGTATATTTTAAATTGTATGCATTTTCATTGATTTGAACTAATATTATTTTCTTGTTTGTATTTCATTACAATTTCATATCATTATTGCAAGGTATTGTAGTATAGGTTGCTTACACGTAATTTTATTTTCAAATAAAAGTAGTCTTTCGGTGGTGTTAGCAAGTCGGCCCGTGAGTTTTGCTGGCTATTACAAACAATTACCTACAAACTAAAATCTTCTCATAATAGATAGAAATCACCGATCGATATTGTAAAGTTATAATAATATCAAGTATACAAAATTGTATAAGTACATAAGTACCTAAGTACTAAATAATATTATTATGTAAGTATCATTTGTAAACTTATTTTTTAAGTCGCTATATATATAAATATATTGTATTTCCTGTCATATTACTTTTTCACATTTGTAATACAAATAGTTATCGACGGACAACGAACAAACAAACATTAGTTTACTGACTTTACTGCAATCGCGTTTCATGTATATGGTTCGTAGACAGATTATTCCTATAGACTGCTGGATATTATCTTCCTTTGCATTCGCAAAAGACAAAGACAAACATATTATCGTCACTAGCAAAGAAAAGAGACGGAGTAGCAATATTTCTGTCCTTTATCGCGTGTCGGCTGAGCGCACATTATTGTGCACAACGAGTTTGACGTTTGTGACTGTTGTCGATTTGCATCTAATTGATTTTTAACAATTACGTCCAAATAACAACAGAATACGTATCTTTTCGTGCTCAATTTGACATATTAAGTTTGTGCAATAGTGCAAAATGGTAAGATGCAGTGTAATAACCTATAAAAGTTATAGTTTGATGAAGATTGACGGATTATCCTTTCACTCGTAAGTATTCGATGTTTTTTAAGTATTCGATCACTTTTTGTTCTTCTATTTGTAATCAAATAGTTGCAGTAATATACTAACTAATCTGTATAATGAGAAAAATGTCCTAAAATTGTGATTTGGCCAATATTTTTATTTTCTTATCTAAAAGTTCAGTATTGGCCACGTTTCAACGGGGAATTTACCCTTTCATGTGGGTAGTATATTCAGGCTTTGATCTATACGATATTAGTAAAACACACTACAACTACTACTACTACTACTAGCTACTACTATACTACAAAAATGTAAGATAGTAAAAGTATCTTATTATACTTGCAGATTTCCAAATAAACCTGAAATAAGAAACATGTGGATAGCTGCTACCAATAGGCCTAATTGGGTTCCAAAACTGAGTTCCAGAATTTGCAGTCAACACTTCGACTGTAATCTTTTAAAAAAGAAAGGAAGAAAACTTTCTTGTACCCCGATACGGTAATAAAAATAGATACATCATGTGATTGCAATGATAGCATTTTGTTACAATGATTATAAAATTTTAAGATTCGTTTTTGTTAGATTACGGAATCAGTAAATCGAGTTAGCGATACGACAACAATCGTCAACACGCAAACGATTGTTTGTTCCAAGAGAAAAATCCAAACCAGACAAGAACTATGGACCTAAACAAATTATCCAATTGATATTGATGAAACACAATTGAGAATATTGTGTGAAGAACGGTTAGCTGAATTCCAAAAGTCACCAGAAGACACAGCTTTCATTGAAATGTCTACTGTAGCGCAGCATGAAAATGATTTATATACTACTCATAGGAGTGACCGTCTGACTGCTAGTCAATTTGAAAAGGTAATGTAATCAGAAATGTGCATGTGTAATTTCTGTGTTTTTTAGAACACCTATGCAGACAAAGCATCTTTAAAAAAAATATTTTATCTTACTTTTACAGGTATGCAAACGCCAGAGTACAACACCATGTCACAATTTTGTCAAGGATATTCTATATAAAAAAATATTTGTACAAAAGACATGTTATATGGACAGCAAAATGAAAATGTGGCAAAAAGCATATTTATGCAACAGTATAATAAAACTGTAAGGCCTTCAGGTCTTTTTGTTGATGAAGAATTTGGATGTTTAGCTGGCAGTCCAGATGGTAAGTCTTTCTTTATCAATATTCATGTATCATATGTGTATAAATTGGATCTTACCTATACATTTGATAAATATGGAAAAAAATTATAACACTAGTTATAATCACGTAAATTTGTTATAGGTGTAATTGAAATTGAGAGTGCCATAATAGAGATCAAGTGTTTTCCATCATTGGCGAGGAAAAACCAAAGCCTAGAGGCAGCTGCACTAGAAAAGAAAAACTTTGCTCTAACATTGGACAATAATGTTCTAGTTATGAATAAAAAGCATGATTATTACTATCAAGTAAGTTAATAATTCTATTGCATGTCCACTTTATAATTTATTTTAGCATGTTATTTACCTACTCTTACTACAATATTAAATCTATTTCAGGTTCAAGGACAAATGCGTGTCAGTAACATGGATAAATGTTACTTCATATGTTTTATTTCAGTCAATGAACCTTTGACTGTTATAGAAGTTTATCGAGATAATGAATTTATCAGCAATATGATGCCAAAGCTATTAGTCTTTTTTAAATACTGTATTCTGCCAGAAATAATTTTGAGACGAGTTCAAAAAAATTCGAAATGTATTGATATGAAAGGTACACTAAATTATTACTTGTCTATTTACTTCATAATTTCCATTTTTTCTTGTGGGAAATTGTTTTTCAACATCCACATCAAAAGTTACACACAAAATATACTAACTATAGTAATTTCCTTTCGTAGCAGCTGTGTAGCAGCGGTTTACGGACAAGAAAATCAAGAACATCAGGAAGAGTGAAAACAACACATGAAATTTTTACAAGGGGAGGGCACCGTGTGGGAAATTCACTTCGGGACGAGACTGCGTGTGGTAGTAGTTTCCCATATGGGTATGCAAACCCTAAAGGATTATTTCAGAATGGCCAGTAGTTTCGAAGAAATAAGCCTTTGAAACTCCACGTGTAACTGATATACTTGTTTATTTTCATCACTAGCACTAACGGCAAAATAGTCTAGTCAGTGGTGCCTCCGACTGCTACGCGGACGCTCAGGGTTCAATCCCCACATTGAGCTATCGTTTTTGTTTTTTAATTACTTATTTATTTCTTTTTAAATTAACTATTTCAATAATTAAATGAATTCAATCGAGAAAAACATTGTAAAGTATTAAATTAATTTTAATTTACTTTCTAAATTATAAAGCAGCTAATAATTATCAATGTTTGAAATCAAATTTTTTGTTTACCAGAAACCTGAAATGGTGTGCTCATCGTAATGTAATCAATACATTGACCCTTTTTTTTCAGGTTTCTGAAAAACAAAAAAGAACTCTTGCTTTTTTTATTTCCTTTACAATCACAACAATACTTTAGCAGATATGTATAACCATTTGTTAGTTATATGTGATTATGGATGCTTCGATATTATCAAACATTTTCCACCTTCTTGGTTGTAATCTCTCATTCTAATTTGTTGTCTTGTTATGATTTATAATGTCTTGCGTTTGTCTTGTACTAGTGTGTGATTGTTGTAAATAAATATACCTTGAATTACTTCAAACTTGCATTGGGACTAAATACCTATTTTGATAAAGATTGTTTTTAGTAAACAGTTATGTATCAAGCAAGACATAAATTGTCACTATAAATACTTGTAATTTTTGTTAGTTTGTACATAGTTTTTTTTTAAATAATGTATAAGGTAATATAATAAAACTATCTATTGCAGTCTTGACATTCATTTCATTCCTAAAATAATAAATAGTTTACACCAGAAATACCACCTTTTATTATATAATCATAATTCCTTGTATTTCATAATACATATAATTGTAACGGGTGGCGTTAGAATAAACTTACCCCCCAGACAATTCTAATTTCGACGTAAGTACAGCCTAATAATTTTTCATTTCACGCCATCTAGTGGTTCATTTTGCTAAATGCTTTTGACTTTAAAGTAGTCGCTCATGTCTATGTGTGTGTAAACGATACTATAATCAGATTTGTATGAAATATGGCGAATCAAATGGATTTTGAGGCTTTAATTTGACTAATTTCGGTAAAGTGGAATCTCCGATTTGCGCGGTGTTATTTCTGTGACAAAATATTGTTCCAATTACACTCAAAACTAAATAAAACTGAAAATGTCGACTTCAGCGCCATCTAACGGGAAAATGGCCACGAACAACCCGTAGCATTCACCTTAAGATTGTTGCATTACCTTATCCATTGCATTTAGTCCATATACAGGGTTATTTGTAAAACACCAACAACCTCTTAAGGGGTCATTGTACTCATCATTCACCTTCACGAAAAAAAAATCAGCTGTTCCCGTACGTACGGGTACGGGACTTCAGGTTTGGTCCCATTGTAAAAGTTGTTCGTAATGATCAGTATAATGACCTCTTAAGAGTTTGTTGGTGTTTTACAAATAACCCTGTATAAACTACATTAGAATAGTAAGCTTACAAAAATATTTTTTACAGCGCGCTGAACAAGAGAGATCTGTAAAAGAACAGGAGACCAATAAGAAAAAGGAGATAGAAAAGCAACAGAGCCGTGAGTTATTGAAACAGACATAAATTTTTTTTTTTTTGTTAATTTGCCAAAAAATAATCTACACTCAAAAGGGCACTACTAAGGCTCTACATTGAATAGGGTATTTGACCCAATTTTTATTAATATTATTTACCAGCGGCCCGACTTTTATCTATTTTAATAGAGCCTGTATTACTTAGGGATAATGTAGCATTCTAACGGTGAATGAATGTTTGTAATTGGTCCAGTAGTTTTTGAGTTTATTCGTTACATACATACAAAAATAAAATGTGTGTAAATATAAAACAATTGTTGGTCTAAACATGAAAACGAAAACAAAGTGATTTTTATACCCGTAATATTAAATAAGTTATAAATAAACCTTACAAGTCTGGAGGAAGTAATCGCCACTCTCCTCATTCGTCTTCAAACCGATATTTGGAATGTGTAGGGGTGCAATTATGTTATTGCTAAAAAGATAATAATTACTAAGAAGACTAACGGGTAGGTGTTTTGTGATGCGTGGCACAGTGATTTTTAATTACTTCGGAGAAACAAAAATGCGTCTGTACGTCACGGGATCGCCGGCCGGACTGTGCGGCGGTGCGCGGGGGTAGGGCGCGATGCCCGCGTACGGCCGCTAAGCGCGGGAAATTATAAGCCCGTGCATGGCTTTAGTAAGTATATTCCTACATACTCCCCCTTTTGACCAAACCAGTGCCCACACAGTTGGTCAAACATCAGCTAAGACACGATTTGCTTACGAGGCCTACCACGAGAACGTTTAGGGGCAACCGGCTGCGGAACCTCAGGGCATTCACCATCTCGTGAGTGATACCTCCGTAAGTCAGAAATGTGGTATTTACCGATGATTTCATCTGGTGATCCAGGAAACGTTAAAAGGTAAGTAGTTGGACTGACCTTCTTTTGCACAAGATAAGGGCCATCCCTTTTAGGCATTAGCTTGGAACTCACGCCTTTAGCAGCACTGCTGAGAACGTGCGACTTCATCAGGACGAGGTCTCCAACGGCAAGTTCGTCAGACTTTCTGGTTTTGTCCTTGGCGGCCTTACGAAGATCTTGCTGACGCTCGATGCACTCCTTACTGTTGCTGAGTGTTTCCGCTAACTTCAACAGGTATGGCGTTATCTGTGGAACATAGTTTTCAGCCTCTATTACAGTACGAAGATCACTCTGCACTGCGATAGACGAGCGAAGTTCACGGGCAAATGTTAAATAAGCAGGTGTGTGTTGGGTTGCCTTCGTTAATGCCGTGTTTAACGCAAAACGAATGAAAGGCAAGACCTCCGGCCACTGTCGATGGTGTCCTTCTACCAAAATTGCCAGCTGAGTTTTCAGATCCCGATTCTTGCGCTCGACCGGGTTGGCCTCTGGATGGTAAAGAGGTACGAGACTCTGCTTCACACCAAGCGTGAACATTGCATGTTGCATCACATCAGCAACAAACTGTACTCCGTTATCGGATATGAGGCGTCGTGGAACACCATAGCGTAAGAAAACTTCTCCAATCAGTACCTTAGCGCATGCTTCAGCCGTGGCGTCAGACAAAGCGAACAGCTCTACCCATTTGCTGGCTGTGTCTTCTACTATCAGCACCCACCTCTCTCCATTAACTCCTTTCGGAAGTGGTCCAAACAAGTCAACAGCCAAGACTTCAAAGCGCTGGGCTGGAACTGGAGTCTGTAACAAGCCTGCAGGTTTCTCATTGGAAGGTTTGTAACGCTGACATTCAATGCAGGTTTTCAAATAATCCGCCACATATCGTCGCATACCAGGAAAATAAAATCTCTGACTTATGCGGTGCAGGGTTCTCTCTAAACCACCGTGACCAGAAGTAGCTGAGTCATGACATTCAACCAGTACCTGTTTACGACGGTTTTCAGGAACAACGAGCTGTGGTTCTTCAGTCTCAGCTTCTGTGTACCGGTATAATACACCTCTGCACGTTTGATATCCCCTATCCGTCCATCGGGTAAGTTCTAATTCATCCTTGCCTTCCAGCGCCTTAATTATCTTAGCCACCTCGGGGTCTGCGAGCTGATCTTCTCGGAGCGTAGCGGCATCCCAGTGGGGTGGATCGACGAACACAGTGCAAACCTCACAGGAAACCCGAGCTGCCTCCTCACATGGCGGACGACTGAGTGAATCAGCAACAACGTTTGCTTTACCTGGAGTGTAGTTCACTTGTAGATCGTAGGACTGGAGTTTCATGGCCCATCGTATGAGTCGACCGGCAGGTGACTTCAAGGTGAGTAGCCATTTTAGAGGCTGATGGTCGCTGCCGACATGTACTGGATGGCCGTCAATGTATCCACGGAACTTCTCAACTGCCCAAACAACTGCCAACGCCTCGCGCTCCGTGGTGGAGTAGTTCCGCTCCGCCGAGTTCAGCAGGCGACTGGCGTACGCGATGGGTCTCTCTTCCCGCGGTGACTCCCCCTGGAGCAAAGCCGCGCCCAGTGCGTAGTTGCTGGCATCTGTCCTGAGAACGAATGGCATGCTATAATCGGGTTGAATTAGAATTGGAGGAGAGGTAAGTAATCCTTTTAGTTCTCTAAACGCCTTGGCCTGTTCTTCACCCCACAGCCAGGACTGATTCTTGCGGGTGAGCATAGTCAGTGGCTGCGCAACTTGGGAGAACTTTGGCATGAATTTCCGGAACCATGAACAACTCTGTAGAAAGGACTTTAGGTGCTTGACATTGACTGGTTCTTTCATATCCAAAACCGCAGCTACCTTATCCGGGTCTGGGGACACTCCTTCTGTGGTAATAACGTGCCCCAGGTACTTGACACTCTCTCTAGCAAATGTGCATTTAGCTCGATTGGCATGCAATTTAAAAACGCGTAAGCGGTCGAATACCGCACGTAAGTCATGGATATGCTGTCGAAATGATCCGGATATAATGATCAGATCATCAATGTATCCGAGAACTGTCACATCCTTAAGAGATGAAGCTGACCGAAACCTATCAATTAACCGCTGAAACGTTGCGGGCGCATTTCGAAGTCCAAAGGGCATACGCGTAAATTTGTGAACTCCAAACGGGGATACGAAGGCAGTCTTATCCTGGTCTTCATTTCTGACTCTCACCTGCCAGTACCCAGATCGAAGGTCAATAGTACTCATGAAACAACTCTTACCAGTGTACTGGAGGAGGTCATCGATCACCGGTAGCGGGTACGAATCGCTCTTAGTAACGGCATTCAGCTTGCGATAGTCCACGCAGAACCGGTAAGTACCATCCTTCTTCGGTACCAGTAGAGCTGGTGCTGCCCACGGAGATTCGCACTCCGTAATTATACCTTCAGCCAACATCTTCTCGATCTCCGCTTCCATGATAGCCTTCTTAGCGGGCGTGAGTCGATAAGGCGGCACGGCAATCGGCGGGTGGTCCCCGCAGTCGATGCGATGCTCCGCGAATGGCGTAGGTTCTCCCCCTTCTTTGAAGATATCTCCATACTCTTCCAGCAGCTGAGCGAGGTTTTCCTTCTCTGAAATTGACAGCATCGTACCCTCATTACTACGTAAAATCTCCGCAGAAGCGTACCCTATGAAGTTACGTTCGGTCTCACAACGCAGAGGGTGAATGACCTGAGGTCGATCAGCTGTGAACCACGTGTTGTTCGAAACGTTAATAACAATACCGGCTTTGCGCAAAAAATCTATTCCAAGTAAGGTGTCATTATTTACTGCGTCAGGAAAAATCACGAAAGTAATAGGTATTGTTGACCCCATCAGTAATACGTCAACATCCGCAAGTAAAACCTTAAGCTCATAAGCTTTGCCATCAGCAAATTTCACCGACATCAGACTACTTCGAAAGGAATAATTTAATTTTCCAAGCAGTGCGTACAGACTCGAACCGGCCACACTACGCTTAGCGGCCGTATCAATCAACCCCGTACCGCGGTGACCGCTTATTTCGATATCAAGTATCGGACGACCGTCAGTACATACGTTCGACGCGGATAAGTTACATATTTCACTCATTGGCAACGCATTACAGTTGACATTACACTTATAACTAACTAAATCAACATTACGACTATTATCAGACACCTTATCAACTAGATCAAAATTACAATAAATCTTATCACTATCAGATTGCTTATCAGTTGGGTTCAACGTTTTAAAATCACACACAGAAAAGGATTCTTTCGTACTTGAACTACATTTAGGGCAGTTTGTCCGAATAAACCCGTTTGCACCACAACCATAACATTTAATGTTTGATCCTAAATTATCACTTTTGTCTTTCACTTTCTTACAACTATCGCGTGTGTGTCCCGTTCTACGACAATAAACACAAAACAACTTTTTACCTTGTCCCGTTGTATTGTTTACCACATTAGTCGAAACACTGCCCGTAGAACCCGATGACGTAGTAGGCACGTGCGCCGTCCCACTCGTCGACGCGGCGGCAGCGGTTGCGCACGACGCGGCGCCCGCAGCGGCGCTCTCGGGCGGCGGCGCAGGCCGGAGCCGCGCCGGTGGCCGCGTCTCCTGTGGCGCATGCGCGCTAACGGCAACTCGGCGCGCGTCGTACGATACCTCGGACAATGAATCTTCGATGTTTCGCGCCTTTTCTATTAACATTTCCACAGTTGTTATAGATTCGCGGGTTACACGTTTCCTTATACGACGATGTAATAAGCCATAAATCATATCGATTTCCATATCACTATGAACTCTGTATGGAAGTTTCGAAATTAGCGCGCGAAGGCGACCAATGAAAATCTCCGTTCGTTCCTCGGTTTGTTCGTTCGCAAATATATCGCGTAATATCTTGTGCGGAGGCCGGGGCACACCGAACATGGCGCGTAATCTTTGAAGCGCATCCTGCCATGATGTTACGGCCGCTTTTATTCCGCGGTACCATACTGCTGCCTCCCCTTCTAGCAGCATTGGTAGGCCTCGAAGCGCATGTTCGTCGCTGATACATGTGCATTCTTTGTATATTTCAATCGAATCTATGAAAGCTTCGAGTACCTCAGAGTCACGGCGTTCTCCGCTGAATCGGGCCGTACAGCGCGCGAAGTTACCTTGCTTCGAAGACAGCGGTGGAGACGGTGCAGCTGCAGAGTTGATGGCCGACGTAGCCAGCAGGCTCTGAACCAGTTGACGGTTCGATTCCGCTTGAGCCTGAGCGAACGCCTCCATGAATGACGTCAGCTGCCCTGCCGATAGCGGCGCGCGCGTCGGGGACGCCGGCGCGTCGGCGTCGCTCACGACGTCTTCATCGTATATCTTGCTTTTGTGGCGAGGCATTGTTCACGTATTTACACAGCACAGATCACAAAGTCACAACAAAATCTAGGTATCACCGTTAGTAGTTCGAATTGGTTCGCGTCGCGTCGGTTAGGTACTTACGCGGGCCGCGTTGGAGCGCCAGTTTGTAGGGGTGCAATTATGTTATTGCTAAAAAGATAATAATTACTAAGAAGACTAACGGGTAGGTGTTTTGTGATGCGTGGCACAGTGATTTTTAATTACTTCGGAGAAACAAAAATGCGTCTGTACGTCACGGGATCGCCGGCCGGACTGTGCGGCGGTGCGCGGGGGTAGGGCGCGATGCCCGCGTACGGCCGCTAAGCGCGGGAAATTATAAGCCCGTGCATGGCTTTAGTAAGTATATTCCTACAAATGCTAATTACTATATTTTGTTTTCGTTTTGTTTTATGTAATACAGTCTCGCTGTCAGACAGATGCTGTAACTGCGCTGTCAGAGTGGCACACCAATGCACGCCATAGACAAATTGTATATTTATGCTTTGTTTGTAATGGCTGGTTCAGACAGTGGGACTGGTTTAGTTATTTGTAAGTTTTTATTTATTTTTAATTTTCGCTCGCGTCAAAACGAGCATGAATAAACGCTTTTTCTTTCTTTCTTCTTCATTTAATAACCAAAATTGACTCAATTATTTTTCGAAACAAGATTTCTTGTCATGTTAGTATTATTTCTTGTTTCATCTATACTAATATTATTAAGAGTAAAGATTTGATTGCTTGTTTGTTTGCATTGAATAGGCTCCGAAACTACTGAACCAATTTGACAAATTCTTTCACTGCTATATTTTATCCCCGTGTTCCCACGGGAATAGAAACTACGCGGGTGAAACCGCGGGGTGCTGCTAGTGTAGAATATTTTACAAAAATAGACACAGAAAAATATACTATTGCTATGATAATCTATGTATTAACGCAATATATTATAGGTGAAGCTGAGGGGAACACTCCAGTTCACCGACCAGAAGAGAAAGAAGAAGGAGAATGTGACTCTACCCTCGGTTAGTATAGGGAGGATATTTATCTGGGGGATTCCTGGTAACGAGTTCTTCGAAGAATAGTTTTATCTGAGTGCTTTTGTTAGCTGTATCAAAACAGGGTTGGTGAATGTCACATGTCTTCGAATTTTTGGTTCAATTCTGTTTGAACAAAATATCGTGAAGAAATCGGTTTCCTTATGATGTTTTCCTTCACCTTTTTGAGAGCAGTGGTGATGAAATAGATTACACAAAGTAATGCGCTTGGCTGGGTTTGAACCCCGCGACCTACAAATAGGGTAGTTGACTAAAAAAATCTAATTAGTCCGTTAGATAGATTTCCAAAAAATATTGGACACGTATTTTTTCTTTTTTCACGTAGACAAAAAATGAAGACCTTACAGAGCGTTGAAAACTTGTGTGACGTCACTACTCGCTACAATTTTTACCGAGCCGTAACGTCACAAGCCCCCACTCCTGATCTTTGATGCTTTGTATCTTCGTCAGATTTTATAGATTTGATAAAGGAAAAAATACGTGTCCAATATTTTTCTATAATCTAACTGACGGACTAAACATAATCATACATTTTTTACTCAGGAAACATCCCTATTCGTAAGTCGGGGCCGTTACCACTCGGCCACCACTGCTCATGAGATTTATTTGCAGTACACATACATTTTGATACACGTATTTAAATCATCATTTTCATACTATTTATGTTACCGGTAAATTGCAGTCATCGTTAGATTGTAATATATTTTTAATATCGGTTTTTATAGAATAAATCCATCCAAATTTATTTGTTTCCAATATATCTGTCTTACTAAGAAAAAATAATTTACAATGTGACGCGATATTTCATAATCTTACGGCGTTTTGCAATTTTCTGAAGAAATATACATAACATAAACAATGTTTTAAAATAATTTAAGGCTATGTACATATTAAGTGTTTTTTTTTGTACATACAGGAATCAGGGATGGGTGTAGCTAAAACATTAGTTTATAGTTGGGTGGCTTTTAATAAATTATCAATCTTGAATAATGTCATGAATGTAACAAACAGTTGGGTTCATTCAATTGAAATAAAAAAAAAAAAACTTTTTCATGATAGATTCAAACCTAAAGGAGGCGCAGCAACAATGGAAATTCAGAGATGCCTCAAAATTTGCATTGTCGACCCCTGAAATATTCTTATAGGGAACGTGCACTGCGTAGACTATGCCATCTAGTGTTGCAAATCTGAAACTTTCACGTTGTAAATATTTGCCCTGTGCTGCCACCTATACTTCCTGCACCCTCCGTTTTGGGGAACGTGCACGAAGTAGACTGTGCCATCTAGCGTTGCAAATTTTACTCATAAGTAAAATATACTTGACATTGATGCGTCTGTGCTGCCACCTATAGTCTCTGCACGTTCCCTATTGAATTACAAGCCCCTCTGTATAGAACATTAAATAGTATTTTTCTATTGCATTGCACACGTGCAGATAAATTGTCTGATGGTAAGTATTCGGCGAGGCTTATTAACATTAACAATATCGATTGTTAACCACCTAGAACTCCTAAATAATGTTTTAAGTCAAATTGCTACTGTACAGGGTGTTCTAGAAGTGAGCGGTCATAATTAAGGGTCTTATTGGGTAGGTGATATAGATTAAGGAAACAATAACAAAAAAAAAAAACTATATTAAAAAAAAAACTCCAACCGCGAATCCCGATAAGCATGTACTAAATAAATTAGTTTATGAAGCAGTTTGTGTCATCAAATCTGTGATTGAACTAATTACAGTAAATACCTGTAACTGCTTGAAAACTCATTACTTTTTAGCCAGTTTTATTTAGTTAAGTAACATTTTGGTTATTTTTTTTTTCCTTGATGATCAAGTAATAATGCCGCTCACTAGGAATTTCTCTTGTATCAAACGAACAAACCTACATACACAAGACGCGGAACACTTATCTGTAGTCTGTAGGCTATACAAATATTTGTTCCGTGAAAGAATAGAACCCGCAACACTCAGTGTAGCATCCAATCACTCAACCATTAAGCCAATCATGTTGTCAATATGACCACGCACTTCCAACAAAACACAAATGTTTGCGATTTTTTTAATTTTTATTTTGTCAAATGTCTCTGTGGGCGGAGAGGGAGGGAGTGTCAGACACTTGCTTACTATAAACCCAAATGTTCTTTCAAATGCCCTTCGCGTTCAAAGGCCACGTTAACTCTTTCGAACAGTCCCGTAATCTTGGGAGGCATTTTCCGTCAATTACGCTTCCATCTATTTGAAGCGCCAGTTGAACACAATGCGCCATCAACCAGGGCCTGGTCCCTATTGGGCCATTTTGAGTTAGGAAGTCTTGGTCGTTGACAGCCGATACTTTCAGTGCTATTACAGAGCTTTGGTTGAAATGATTCATATTTTCCTGTCTCTGCATACTATAACACATAATATTTATTACATTTTCAGACCGTTCCCGCCATGAAAAGATTGATTACAACGCTTTGGACTTTGAAGAGGACATTGAGCATGACGGTAAATGTATAACTGAACTATTCTTGATGTATCTTTTCGGTGTGGTTGGGATGATAGGGTTAATAAACTGAAAGTTTCATACCGAAGGGAACTCTCATTACTAAGCCTCCGCTGTTCGTTTGTACGTGTATCAGCCAGGCTGTACCTTATGAACCGTAATAGGTACACCGTTGAAATGTTCACAGATTGTATAATTTTTTTTTTTAAACATTGCCCCACACTAGGAATTTCTCCTGTGTCGTGGGTGCGTTTACAAACATGCAATCTGACATACACAAACAGCCAGACCCGGAACAACTATCTGTAGGCCATACAAATATTTGTCCCGTGCGGGAATCGAACCCTCGACACGTAGCGCAGCATCCTATCGCTGAACCACTGCGCCAACCGTGCCGTCAATTCTGTTGCCGCTGTTAAAACAAATAAAAACAATGTTACATTTCAAATCAAAGGGGGTCATCCAAGGAACGTGTTTATTCTTGGGTAATGTTACGGAACCCATCGTGTGCGAAGCCTTCTCGCAATTAGGGTTTTTAAGCATCTGATAACTTTTGTCTGGTAAATTGAAATAGTATTTTTATAGCTTTTAAATAGAATATATTGCGAACTACCATATTTATTGTTCATGTAAGTTATCGGGCAGTTGAAAATTCAGCCTTAATAATGTATCGTTCCAATTTTCAAGTAATTTTTATTACTAGATTTAAAGGCAAAAATATCCTTACATTTATCGATGGTTTTAAAATTGAAAGTCTCGATCTGACGAGAAAAGACCACCAAAAAAAAACTATTAATTAGACTGCTTTTATTTGATTATTATACTGTAGATCTTGAAGCTATGTAGTTCTTTGTTTTATGATGTGCACTCGACAAAAACATACTAACACACACACTCGACTAACGGCCGAACCAAAGATAGAAAAACAAATGAAACAACAGAAAAATGATATAGGTTTTGTGTTGTTTCATTTGTTTTTCTATCTCCAGTATGTGATAGATCGGTTATTGGGTTCGGCCGTAAAACTACTCAACTTTATATTTTAGTTCTATTATTTTTAGTAATAAAGTATATTTCATAAATAGTCTTTTTGTTTATTATAGTTTTTAACTTATTATCTATGTACATATATATATTTATCAGTCTGGTGTTGTTTTAGAACTGAATTATTTAACGTGTATTTTTTCAGACTTATTAAAAATTATCTTTGTATTGGTTTTTTATTTATAATTTTAAAGCATGTTATTATTAGAATATTGTTTAAGTAGCTCGATTACCAAGTCTCAATGTGAGATAAAAATTATAATGGGTTCTTGTCTTTTAGACGATGCCTCCCACAAACGCAAGCCGGCAGAGAAGCACGACAGACGTCGCGACGTTCACAGGGCTACCCCTGAGAACAGGGCCGATATGTTGGCGATGGCGTTAGGTGTCAACCCTAAACATGATCAGCAAAGGTTGGTAGTTGACTACGTAATGAGAAAGTTCATGAGGAGAATCTAAATATATATAACTCAAAAGGGACTGACTGACTGACATAGTGATCTATCAACGCACAGCCCAAACCACTGAACGGATCGGGCTGAAATTTGGCATGCAGGTAGATATAATACGCTAAGAAAGGATTTTTGAAAATTCGTCCCCTAAGGGGGTGAAAAAGGGGTTAACATTTTGTATGGAACTCCACGCGAACGAAGTCGCGGGCATAAGCTAGTACCATATAGTCCCTTAACATTAAAACTTTTTTTTATCAATTTATTTTCGTGTAACTGTAAATCTGCATTTGTTTTGTAAAAAGAATATATAACAAATAAACCTTTATTAAGACACAAATAATAAACATGTACGATATGTGAATTTTTAAGTATATTTGACTGTACTGAGTCGATGACATCATCAACTTTACACGACTGCCCAACGCTGGCAGGACCTCCTGGGACTATCCCCTTCCTTCTATTTTTTTCTTTGTAGCACTATCCTCATCCATGTTTCCCTGTCAGCCAGTACCTTTATTTAATCTTCCCGCCTCTGCATTGTCTTCCCCGTTTCATTCTTGTTTCTTAGAATGCTAGAGAACAGAATATAGCAAGCGGTTAAAATGGGACTTAAAGTTTAAGTTTAAATTCTGCTTCAAGAAGCGCTATCATTATTCAAAACTGTGTCACATTAACTCGATATGCCATATTACGGTCAGGTATCACCAATGTGGAGCGTGGGTGTGCTCACGTACATCTCTGTCTAACCCTTCTTGAGAAACAGGCGTGATATTACGTTAATGTATTTCGTGCCATACAGTACGCACGCTTGTTTTTCCGAAGACCCAAGCCACATTGACGCAGAGTCAGAGCATCAATCTAAGTGCATATTTAACATATTGACCTCTATCTAAATATATATAACTCGAAAGTGACTGACTGACTGACATAGTGATCTATCAATGCACAGCCCAAACCCCTGAACGGATCGGGCTGAAATTTGGCATACAGGTAGATATTATGACGTAGGCATCCGCTAAGAAAGGATTTTCGAAAATTCGTCTGCTAAGGGGGTGAAAAAGGGGTTAAAATGTTGTATGGAACTCCACGTGAATGAAGTCGCGGGCTTATGCCCGCTAGTTTCAAGATAAAAATAATCTGCTGGATTGCGCTTTTACCTTGAAAGTGTCTTGATCATAACTTGTCACCTGCTTTTCACCAGAGACGCAGCACCCTTCGGCCGCGAAGCCCGAGACATGCGGGGCCGTCGTGAAGGGGGCCTGTCTTCCACAGTGGGATACGCTCAACCCAAGCTATCCTCTGCCATAGCCAATGTCTCTGAAGGCCTGGCTAAAGGACATAATGATGACAGGACCAAAGATGGATATGATCCTTTCAGCCTGTTGAGGAGTACGTTTAAGAAGGATCAGCAGAGGTAGGCAGAGTTTTACTTTAAAAAATGGTTCATTTCATTTATTTTTCGCGGTCGTTTTAGCAGTTTTTTGGGGTATTATGTTGGCTATGAATATATTCTAGTTTGAAACAAAAAACGAAATGTTATTCTTCAATTTTGCTATTGTTGGGACACAGAAGTCTCTGTGAGAGGGGGTAGGCTGTTATCTATTATCTATTGTCTCAGTATTTTCTGGTCTTATCGGATAATGATATTTAAAAAAATATAAAGGCCAATAAAAACACTGAAGCATATTTTTTACTTTAGGAATAAAGACACAGAAGCTCGTCCAGACCGTCGTGAAGCTATCAAAGCCCGCCTGGGCGAAAAAGAGAAGATCAAAGAAAAAGACGACAGACGTGACCGTTTCAGAAATGAGAAAGAAGACAGGGATCGCAAACAATCCGAACAGAGGACTGACAGAGAAGACAGGGGACGCAGACCTTTAGAAGTTAAAAACGAAAAGGATGATAGAACGAGAAAACTATCCGAAAGCAGGAATGAAAAGCAAGACAGAGTCCGTAAGATATCTGAAGTCTCAGATCACAGGAATGAGAAAGACGAAAGGGTCCGCAAGTATTCTGAGAGAAGCGACAAAGAAGACCGCGACAGAAAGATATCCGAGCATAAACAAGAGGATAGGGAGCGCAAACAGTCTGAACAGAGGAGTGAAAGAGAAGACAGGGTTCGGAAACATTCGGAGCGCGACGACAGAGATCGGAAACATTCGGAGCAGAGGAACGAGAGAGACGACAGGGATCATCGATCGGATTATAGAAGGAATGATCGAAGGAGGGAGAGGTCGGAGCGCCGGGAGAACAGTAAGGACAGGAGTAAGGCGAGGGACAATGATAAGGATAAGAAGAGGAGGCGCTCGCGTACGCCGTCACCGGCTAAAGAGAGGTAATGTTTTAAGTTTTTTTAATGGTACAGTCGTTGTCGACTTTTGTAAATCATAACATATCGTACCACCACCGGTGCAACACTGTCGCATTTGCAATGTTTTGAATAATGAACTACTGCACTTGATGCAATAATGTCACTTGTGTATATAGTTTAAACGTCAGGGAGTAAGGGTCGTTACGGTTTGTGGGGTATCATAAGCGACATCACTGCTGCTTCAAATGCTGCTCATGAAAACCACCGTATTTGTTGCACTGGAGGTGCGATGATGAATTAAATTTAAAATTAAAAATACCCCAGACACAATAACCTAAGTTCCCTTTAAAAAGTAAAAAAAAAAACTCAATTAATTACAAATAGTCTATTACCTAACTAAGCAGCGCGGTCGCCCAACGCGACGTATTTTAACGCCCCTCTTTTTACGTCGGGGGATAAAAAATGGATCTAGCTGCTACACAAAAGTTTTAAACTTGAAAATGTTCTAAATCTTGATAACAACTGTAAACTTATATCAATTATACTTTGCCAAGTGCTCATGCTTTGGTTAAAGGTACAAACTTATCGCTTATTTTAAAGATTCTTAATTTTCAGTCATATAATTTTCCTGATAACATTAATCAGAATGTCTGCATATAAATTCTGTATTGCACATTCTTGTAGATTGTCAAAGGCCGCTCCTCGCATTGTTCGTGCGAGCCCATACCGCTGAACTTGTAGTATTAACGCTGAACTTGTTCCCACCAGCCCGACCCTAGCTGTTCTCCCCTCTACGACGCCCTAATTGAACTCCGTACCCCACAGAGGAAGCGCCAGTGTGTAGTCGCTTAATTTTAAGTTTACCAGTTAAGCAGACGCCAAACCCATAGAAAAAAAAACAAAATTCTTACAGATCTAAGTCCCGCGACCGCAAACTTTCTGCAGCCGAGACGAGGGAGAAGAGTGGTGAGCGGACTCCCCAGGAACATGACAAGAAGAAGGAAGGGGTAAGTACTGTTACGAGCTTCCAGTTCCTTACAATAAAATCAGCCGATTGAATAACTAAAAATGACACTTTAATTACTCAACACTTTAAACTCACTAATTACGAAACACAATCGTACTACTAATCACTTAAGTTCGCAGTTGAAGATCGCTCTCGAAGTTATCGCTTGTATCGCTTATCCAATACTGACTCGGTTGGTGTATGCAGGTTTTTGTATATGACGCCGGGTAGTTCCAGAACCTTCCATTGTAGAAAGTTCCAGAAAGTTCGCGTACCTATCGGTCGCGACTGACTAGGGTTCGAGAATTCTAGAATGTTCTAGCATAGGAAAGTCTCGTAGGTTCTTCACATTACTAGTTCTGCTACTCGATACTAGATGGCGCTAGTAGTAACGAATGCAAAAATCTTCCTTGTCTAATTCTGGCGCGCAACTTTACTTATACGATGCCAATGTTCTTATTCCATTTTTCGATAGAAATTGCCAACATTATCAATATCAAGTAAGGGTCATTGTGTGGAAGTGTCTGGCAAAAGAATAAAGAGTATTTTGAAGAATAGAAACTATGCTTTGTATGGGCAGATGCCGTAAATAAGTACGAAGTTACATCCCAATCCAAATGTTTTATTAATAAGAATAAAAAGTTGCACTAGGTTCCCTGGTGTTACAATATTATCGTTAATATCACCTAAGGGTTATAAAATAATTAAGGTAGACCTTCTGCCGTAATTCCCGGTAATCGAATTTCGACCCTTCCACACAGTCGATAGTGAAACATTTTAAAGCGACAACAGGATCTTGGCAAGGGAAAAGTCAAATCTGGGCTGAAGTGTATCTTTGTAGGTGTACCTTCTTTTATATTATCCTTTTTTGCGCCAGTGTTACTTATATGTGACAATCGGAAGCTTACCCTATACGCTAACGTTACGAATATGTGCAAACAGTATGGTGGACTTGTGGCTTGGCGTAGAGGGTGCGCCGAGACGTATATGTTCTGAAGTTCAAAAAATTAAGGCCGTTATACACAATCTGTAACTTGCATACACCAGTTAGAACTTGGCATGCTAGGTACTTGCATATATTTTGACCTTTAAATATTTGGGAAAGACTTAAAAGACCTAAGATTTGATTTTGGAATATAAAATGTAATCAAAACATCTATTTTATATCAATTTAGACCGAAGAAGAGAGAAACGAAGCTCGCAAAGAGTTGATGGAGATAGTTCGTCTCATCAAGTCCAGACAACGCGACAGGGAGAATAAAGCTGGTAAGAGAAACATTTATTTTTATTAAAAAAAAAAACAATTTGGAACCAAAAACCCCAGTTATTGGGTTGTGGAGGTCTGGTAGGGCCGCTCCACGTTAAATACTGGTATTCAGCTAAATCATCAAAAATAAGCAATAAAGTAAAAATATATATTTATAAGAACCCCCCTTTAGTGCTTACATAATACTTGAATGGCCCCTAAGCAAGACTTCTAATCTCTGGCTATCCAAAGATGTTCAAATGACGGTTCAGTAGCCCTATTATGACGTCTTAAATCCATCATGATTTCTGTGTCAGAGAGAGACGGAGTTACATAAGACTAATATCACTATCTCTTTCTCTCACACGAATCATGATAGCATTGGCACTTCGTAATACGGCCACAGGACCAGTAGCTTACACTGCTTTCCTAGGCACGGAGGAAACTTGGTATTTAATGGATGGTCATCCATGGGCTGAGCTGGAAAAACCTTCGTTAACCTTGGAATTCGGCCCGTGCGGCTATTATTATTATTTAGCCCTAACTCTGATGAGATAGTAATTCTTCTAAAGTTGACTAATACAGTAGAACGCCGATTAACCGAATCGCCAATTATCCGAATCGGTCCTAAGCGTAATATAAATATAAAAAAAATAAAACCAAGTAATTTTATGATTAAGTAATTTATTTAGTAAGTAATTTATAAAAGAAATTTTATAAATTTTAACCAAGTTATTGTAGAACTGTGCTTATTAAACTTAATAAAGTTTATTATATGCGTGACAGTTCGTTTTTCTTTATTACCAGTCTATGTCCGATTATCCGAATTTCCGATTATCCGAATCGACCCCTGTACCAATTAATACGGATAATTTGCGTTCTGCTGTGCTCTCTTCTTTGTGTTTTACTTAGCCACTGCCGAAATGGCATATCGTCCCTTAGCAAACAACACTTCTCAAGTCATTTTGTATAACTTTACAAGTTTACATTAGATCGAAAGAAACCGATTAATTTAGTGTAACGAATGTACCTATTCCCTCCTAGAGAGGAGGCCTGAGTCCCAGCAGTGGGAACATTAAAAAGCTGATTATACTATGCTATGCTAATGTACTGAGGCACTGCTGTGATAACTATTTTGGTTGATCGCCAAGTATTCAATTGGTGACAACGAGTTCTAATTCCAACACGCTCTTAATTTGTAAAATAACTAGCAAAGACGACTTGAGCAGTGTTGTTTGCTAAGGGATGATATATTAATCCTAACGTAGATTAGCTTGTGTTTAAGCTCAAGTCCATATACTTAAGTTGAAGTTGTTACTACTTTTGTCAAGATTTTTGTTTTCTCCAGTTCTAGCCAAGAAGAAGCGAGATTCTTCTGCCTCGGATAGTTCGGATTCTGAGCACGGCAAGCGACGACGCCGGTCTTCTGAGCGAGATCGCAGAAGGAAGAGTAGCTCCAGGTAAGTCAGTTGTTCATTTATTAATATCATTTCAAAACAAGTAAATATGTATTTTATATGAGTGTGAATGAAGTTAATTTAAACGTATAAAAAGTACAAAAACTCATATTTGTTAACATGTTTGAAAGTTGCGAAAGCAAGATACATAAATTCTAAGGTTGCGGAATTTTTTCGAAAGAGTCACCGCGGCCATGGGACGCAAAGGGCACAAGAAGGATCTCGGGTGGGTTTTAGTCAGTAAGAGTCTGACACTCCCTACCGCTCCGCCCAGAGCGGCCAGATTACAAGGCAAAAGCAAGGAATATAAGCACATGCAGGAAGGCAAAGCAAAACCCAACACCATTACCGACACTAATACCGACACGTGTTTCGCCTCTCCACGAGGCATCCTCAGGGGACGTGTGCTTATATTCCTTGCTTTTGCCTTGTAATCTGGCATGTGCATAATATAGCGGGCGGGAGGGTGGTGCATACCTGCAACCCACACATATTCGCGGAAGTTAAAACTAGATATATTATTTTCATTTTTCAAATTTAAAATGGATTTCCGCAAAGTAACGCCTGACTCAATCAATTTTACATATATTTAACCTATAAGTTACAAATTTGCAACGCTAGATGGCACAGTCTACTTCGTGCACGTTCTCCTAAACGAAGAGTGCAGGAAGTATAGGTGGCAGCACAGATCAAATATTAGCAACGTTAGAGTTTCAGATTTGCAACACTAGATGGCATAGTCTACGTCGTGCACGTCCCCTATACATAGTCCCGTTTGCACGTTGCCACTCTAAGAAGTGCCAAGGGAATTTCAACCTTGTGCAGAGCAAATATACCTCTTCCAGCAGGGAGGGAACATGCGCGATGTAGACTAGGGCCCATATTCCAAAACGTAAACTTCAACTCAACTCGAACTCCAAATACAATATGAGCACAAAAATGTCAATTAAAGTTTGTCTGATTGACGTTATAAATTGAAGTTTTCGTGCTCGAGAGATGAATGTTAGTTGAGCAAGGGACTTTGCGCATTTGTTTGGTCATCTCTCGAGCACGAAAACTTCACATTTATGACAAGCTGAGTTGGAGCTAACGTTTTGGAATATGGACCTATGCCATCTAACATTACAAATTTTAAACTTTGACCTTATAAAAACTTCTGTGCTGTCAGCTAAGATAATTTCCTGTCCCAAATACCTTAACAACTACATCCATATGGCGTAAGCTGTCAGTTTTTTTTTTGGATTTGAAATCATCAAATGACTTCCTCCGCTCTGGGCGGAGCGAGAGGGGGGAGTATAAGACTTAATGACTAAAACCCACCCGTGTTCCTTCAAAATGCCGTTTGCAACCCAGGGCCGCGGAATTTTTTCGATCAATTCCGCAACCGTGGTATCATACGTTATGTGTAACGCAAGCTGCCCCGCAGAGGGCGCCAGTCCAGCCCGGAGCGGCGCGCGCGCCGGCGCCGCTCGCGCAGCCCGCGCCGCGACCGCCGCGACCGTCGCCGCTCCTCGTCTTCTCGCTAACACCTAGCTTCTATTACAACAACTATTCGTTCATTTACCCATAAAATGTTTTTGGAGAAAGAAGTTTTGGTAAATCAAGTGTTAAAAATACCCTATGACTCTAGGCAGGGGGTCGTAACATGACGTGTTGTGAAGAAAGTTTTATGCTATTCGTCCTGTATAGCAAACAATGTTGGCACATGTATTGGTCGGTCAAAGTCAAAACGTTCATTTCAATTAGGACCTTAAAACTTCAATAAAGTGACTAGTTTAAATTCGCTAAGGTCGAAACGCAAAAAGCTGCGATATGCGATGCCGAAAACAGTCCACACCACTTACGCATACTGCAACGAAACATAAGACCACTCTAGACACATCATATGAGGGCTTAGTGCGAGTTTTTTAACGTACCTACTCGATCGCGTTTAAGTTAAATTTCACATAAGTCAAATTAATGAAAAAAAAAGTTTTCCTTTCTTGTCACCAGATGGCGCTTTATTCATTTCACAAACACACTTAACACTAACGCGATCGAAATCTTTGAAAAGCTGGCAGTAAGGCCACTGATCATGTGTTTGGCACCGCATACCGCAGCGACGTGCGTTCTGATCAAGACCTAAAATATAGTGCGGCATCTGATGACGTATTCATGCCGTCTTATCCTCAGGCGAAAGAGAGATGCAGCTATACAACACAAACGGTACCATCTCTTTCTCGCAACGAAATTAAGGTGCACAACAAAACATTGCCTAATATCCTTAATAAGTTGTGTTTTCTTTAAGTTCCGAGGCAATTTTCTCATGGACACAAGTAAACGAAAAAATATGATTGCCCTGTCAGATTCTCAACCCTCCGGTTCTGCGCTGAGGGTTGAAAATTCAACAGTGTGCATTTATTTAAGTGTCATCTGGTGTTAGTGATAATGATAACTAACGGGCATGACTTTGTTAGAATACATTTGTCTTATTAGTAGGTACCTATACCCCATTCACGATAAGATTAGACATATAAATACAGCTTTTTTACAGTCCGTTCAACCGATTTTGACTTCTATTGCGTTGGTGGCATGACGCATGGTAGCTGCAGTAAACAGTTGGTATTATAATCAGGTTTTTGCTTTTAATGCCATCCTTATGCGTACGGAATAGAAGTAAAAATCGGTTGAACGGACTGTAAAGTATTTTGTTCCAATGTCTAATCTTATTGTGAATGGAGTATAGTTAGTTTTTAGTTTTCATAATCTGTTTAAATAACGTGACCTTCCAGTAGGCAGATGAAGTTTTACTGATACACTTGTAGCAAAGCCGAACTTTAACCGAATACAAAAAAAAAGTAGGAGGTTACCTCATAACTACGTCATTTAAGAACCAATTACAAAAAATATGTTTTATGTGAAAGGATGTTGCCGGGTAATTGCTAAATCCGCCAGATTATAAATTGTGTTGAGAGATTGTAAACTCTTGATAAATTATCAACAGGGAACATGCAATAATATCTTGCTTTCTTTTAAAAGTATTCCGTGTAAAATAGACCATACAAAAAAATACGCTTTAATGTACATATTTCCAAAATTGCGATTATAAACTGACTGTTTTTCTTTCCTCGCGAAAACGGACGATGAGTCACTCCTGCCATTCAGAGGTCATGAGTTGTCATGTATCAAAGATTTAAGTTCGTCTTTTCGTTGACATAACACCAGTGAGGTCACCAGACGCTGATTGTTTACGTTCCGTTTCACATTAATTTAATTCGTAATAGTTGTTAAAAATCAATATTAACTACAATAAAAACATAGCAGCGGCCCATCTTTTATACTATTTTATCATTTCAATAACAAAAAATTTCATGCATTCTGTAATTGCATCTCCCCTACTGAACATTTTGAACACTTTACGGCCGAACCCAATAACCGATCTATCACATACTGGAGATAGATCGGTTATTGGGTTCGGCCGTTAGTCTACATCTCTCGAAGTCATTTAGAGAAACTCTGAACCGACATAAACTGACGAAATGTTGACGACCAATCAGTTTACAGTTCTATTTTTTTTTTAGATTTCTTGCCTAGCCAATTGCCTGAACAAAGGGAGCTTAGGGCTCCCCGATACGGATTATATGTTAGCGAGCGAACACCGTCATGTCATTCATGTTAGTATTTTGAAACCGTACACGCAGAAACAGGAGTCCCTCGCAACGGGGTTCCGTCGTACAGGTTAGAATGTTAAAATTGTAATACTCAACGGTTCATTACTTGCAATTCCACAATTTCTCGGAATGACTTCGAGAGATTATAGACTATCAAATTTTGATGCGTAAAATAATGTTCAAAACGGTCAGTTGACAATTTATCGAGAGTTGTAAACTCTCAATCTATACTAGTATTATAAAGCTGAAGAGTTTGTTTGTTTGTTTGAACGCGCTAATCTCAGGAACTACTGGTTCGAATTGAAAAATTATTTTTGGGTTGATTAGACCATTTATCGAGGAAGGCTTTAGGCTATATATCATCACGCTTAAGCCAATAGGAGCGGAGCAGCGATAAAGAATGTTTTAAAATCGGGGATTCCACGGGGACGAAGTCGCGGGCAGCAGCTAGTATTTTATATACTTACGGAGTTTGCCACTTCTCGGTGACATTTACAGTAGGTCGCCTGCCAAATTCGGCACGTCCATTTCGTCTTGTTCGAACAGTTCTAGGCCAAAAACTATTCCAAATGCTCAGTTGACAATTTATCGAGAGTTTACAATCTCTCGAGATATTTTGTAATCTAACGCATTTTAGTATCATGACATAAGTATAGCCATTTAATGGCCTATATGTGTGTAATGACTATTTACCTGGCGTCGATATAAATCTTTGTGTTATTTTATTGCTTTTCAAAAGGTCTTGAAGTTTGATGAAGCATTTATTCGACTACGAAATACTAAATTTTCTCTTGAGTTCACTTATGTTGATATACGTACTTTGCTTGCGTTTATTTTTCCAGAAGTTGACTAATATGCAGAAGTATTAGACTTTTTGAATAAACGTGAGCTAAGTAATTGACTTACACAAGTTCTATACTTCCAAAAATAAGTAAGAAATTATTGCATGATAATGTTTTCTGTAGAATTTATTCCTTTTACTCTGTTTAGTTATTTAGGTACTTATTTACATAAGTAACATTTATTTCAAATTATTTTGTACCTATGACATAAGAGTGTGCTAAGTATCAAATTTGTTTTTTTTTCCTTGAATTTATACTTTTATTATTGACCAAATATTTTTTTTTTGGTTTTGCGGATCATTTTATTTACCTATGTATTACTTACCTGACGCTGAGTGAATGACATTTTTTGTTACTTTATGAAATCGTATTAATTTGACTAGCAAACTCCACAGAACCGATAGATTTCAATAACGATCAAACAAAAAGTCTGAACTTAATTTCAAGTAACTACAATTAGCTGGTTGTTGTTTTAAAGTGATTGATTTAGATGTTTTTATTTAAATTTGTTTCACATTAAATCTGCGGGGTTTGTTTGTTTATTTTGGTCGAAAAGAGAATGTGTAAAAAAGAAACAGCCTATATTTTCTATGGCATGTTTGAAAGAATATTCTTGGTTTTTCAGTAGGTATAAAATTCATAATTCTATTAAGTCCGTCCGTTGGATTTTCAAAAATAATGGACACACGCGTACGTTTTTGTCATTTCAAATCGTAAAAAAAATATAAAGACCAAGCGCATCAAAGTTCAAGAGTGGGGGCTGGTGACGTCACGCTGCTATAGCACATAGTGACGTCACGCGAGTCTTCGTCAAACTCTTTTTTATTATTTGTTCACGCGAAAAAAAGAAAAAATACGTATCTGATATTTTTTTGTAAATCTATCTGACGGACTAGTTAGATTTTTTCAGTAAAATACGCTATTAAATTTAACTTCATGCGTCAATAGTCTATTTTAGCTTTAATTTCATAATAATTATCACAAAAATTGTCCTCCAATAAATGTTAGGAATGTTATAAATAGTCTGAAGAATTAACGTGTATCTTTGTCATAGTGATAACTGAGTTTATGTCAATAAAATTGTATTTCTCCAGTTTTTTGTGTTTTATTCTGTGATAAATTTACCCTCAAGCGTACTATGATAAAAGTGTACAACTTTTCAGGGTTCTGAACCATTATATGGAAAAACAGAACCCTTATAGTATCACTCGGTTGTCTGTCTGTCCGTCTGTCACAGCCGATTTTCTCCGATTCTACTGGACCGATTCAGTTGAAATTTGGGATCATTTAGAGGACAAAACATGTAAAAAATAGTTTTTCTAACTGTACCGTAAGATATCAATACTAAAAAAAAAAAAGAATATTTAATACTATTTTTTTTTTTATTTAATTTTGGTTTTACCGAGTAAGCTCCTACTTCTACTTCTACTAAAGGTTAAAATATTTGTTATCATTTAAGATTTAATACTGAAACACCGTTGCGGGGGGGGCCTGGTAATCTGTATGACAGGGCTTTCCTAGTGCAGATACCAGTCTCCCACAAAGGATTTATTTGATATAGTATATTCATATGTTTAAGGCGCCTTTGTGGAAGAGAGCTCCGAATATATTGGACCGAATTAAACCATTTTGTCACCAATGGAAAGCTACATTATCAGCGAGTAACATAGGCTATATTTTATGCCCGTATTCCCATGGGAATGGGAAATTGGGAACTACGGTGTTATAACTGGCGCGCATGGCGGGGCACTGCTTGTAACAATGAAAGAGATTCAAAAGTTTGTTTTATATCATAATTTTCAAATACGCCATTTTGAAGTTATAGACGAAAGGACATCAACCAAAATGGGCTAATCGTAAATAACCATATTAGGAAAAAAGGAATTCATAAATAATTTAGTAATCATATTTAGTGAACATTGGTCTCTATTCGGGAGTGTCAAAATAAATAATATCAAAATCGAATAAAACATACATTTAATTGATTATTTTTTGTGTATGGTGACAGTTGCGGTGCAGCGTGCGGGGTGCATAGAGTTAGGGTTGCCATAATAAAAACCCAGAAAAAATAATATCGATATTTCATGCTTCGATTCGAGAGCTTCAAAACATTTAAATATTTTCCTGGAAGGCCGAGCTTTGCTCTGGCTATTGGTATTGGAGTATTTATCATTAGCATCATCATCATCTTAACGTTATAATATGGTATTTTAGCTGGGCCAGGTATGAAAATGTAACTCCACCTGCTCAGATTGTAGACCATGTTTTATGAATATACCAGCGACCCGCCCCGGCTTCGCACGGGTGCAATGTAGATACGAATATTTTCTCTACTATAATATGCATGTATTATACATATAAACCTTCCTCTTGAATCACTCTATCTATTAAAAAAAATCGCATCAAAATCCGTTGCAGAGTTTTAAAGATTTAAGCATAGATAGGGACAGAGAAAGTGACTTTGTTTTATACTATGTAGTGATGAAAATGAATAGTTTTACATATAAACAATTTATTTTAAAGTACTGAGGTTTTGTATAATATTAATCAATTTGATACAAAACTTCTTATCTATATGTTTTCTTTGTATTGCAAGCCACTCAATAAAAAAAAAATAGTGCAATATTTTTATGTTCATGTTTAAGCTCAAACGCCATACAAAGTGGTTAATGTCCATTGCTACATGATTGCTACCCATCCCCTTAGATCCCATTCCTTTTTAGATCTCATTCCGCCTTAGATCCCATTCCTTTTTAGATCTCATTCCGCCTTAGATCCCATTCTTCCTTAAAACCCATCCACAAAAACACTACTCCTACCCTACTCTATCCCTGTCCATACAGTAACAGTAAGACGGTGGAACTCATCTCTATTATAGTATCAAGAATGATTTTAAATATGTAATCATAAATTAATATTTAAAATAATTAATTAGGTTTATTTGATACTTACTCTTTGTCCTTGTTCTTTCTTACATATCATTTTATATTAGAAATTTCTTTAGAAATAAGCAGTACCATTGTACTAATAATTATAATGTTATCCTCAAATTGTTAGCCATCATAACATGTAAAAATAAGTCAGATCAATTCAAACTCAGTTTTTCTAGCGTAAAAAGTTGTGAGATCAATTTAATACCAAGTCTGTTAAATTATTCAGTCCCTACATAAGGGAACTTCTGACTTAAGTTATGACGTAATTAGCTAGCTACAACATGTAATCAATATTATAAAAAAAAATGTTTTAAATAAATTGATTGACTCGGCCATAGCATGAAAAAAAATGCATCTCAATTAGATAGTTCAGTGCGTTTGAATCCAGCTTCTTGTTTTATTCGGAACGAAGTTATAGGGGGTCGAAAATGGCCTCAACTGTTTCAAAAATGGTACGGCCGTGCCGCTAATTAGCTAGACTTGGCGGTGGCACTGCCGTGTCGTTCTCGCATAGCATAATAACTCCGGATACCTAACTTACTAGCTGATTGTTAGTGCCCTTGGATAAGGACGTACCTACCAACAAACCTATTAGTTGGATGCCGTCATCTCCTACTTGTAAACAGGAAAAACTATCCTGGTTTGTCCTGTTTAGGTACTAGTAGGAAATGACTGCAACTTCAATGAGGCATTCAACTAATAGTTCTGTTGTTAGGTACGTCCCTATCGGTGTTCAGGTAATAAATACCCGAAGCTACTTCGTATAAATACCGCATACCACAGGAAACATAAATAGTTAGTTTCCCGGATAAATAATACAAAAATTGATAAAGAAACAATGGGCTCATGATTAGTTTATCTCTTTACTTGAAGATTTGTATTCTGGGGAACCCCAGAATACAAGAGATTGTGTGCTTTAATCTCAATATGACTGCTAATCCATTTTTGGCAGCCATTGGTTGGTCTTTCACAAATAGATACTTGTGAAAGACCAATCAAACAATTTCCTCTTTGATTAAAATTTTGCAGAGCTGGCTGTTTCAATAGTTGCGGCAATCCGGCTCGAAGGACCTTAAAGGTATAAGCTGTTTTTTTTTTTGTGGTGTTTCCATGTAATAAAATTACTGTTTCGTGACCATCGTAGATTGAACGATTTATCAGTGAAACGAACAAAATTTTTCCTTCTTTATAATTTAAGCGTTGATTTGGTAGGGATTTTATGGTAAATTAATATAATCGCGATAAGTGAATATATTCAAATGCTTTAAAAACTGACCTAGTGCGTGAAACCTGAAAATGGCGTAGTGTTACGAGGACCTTTTAGCAAAGTAGGTATGACTTACCTACTCTCACTCGAAAAGAGACGAATGCTTCTGCAAGTGAGGCTGCACGATCTATATTATAATAAGCTAAATTGTATAGACCTCAGTAATTATATTAAACTTGTAGTTCCTAGATTAATTCTTCGTCGTGGAGTGCGCGATTAGGTACAGATTGTTAGCTCAGGTATCATACCGGGCAAACGCAGGTAAACGTGCTCCACTTCGGCGTCTCACGCAAATATACAATGAACGTTTCTTTAATATTTATGCTAAATAAAAATGCTTTTCGAAGTAATTTTACAATTTTAATATAAATTAATATACAATTTTTATATATACAGGGTTATTTGTAAAACACCAACAACCTCTTAAGAGGCCATTGTACTCATCATTATTAACAACTTTTTCTATTATTATACATTTATGTTCTTATAACTCATCAAAATGTAGGGGACAGCTGATATTTTTTTTCGCGATTTCAGGTTTGGTCCCATAGTAAAAGTTGTTCATAATGATGAGTACAATGACCTCTTAAGAGGTTGTTGGTGTTTTACAAATAACCCTGTATGTTAATTAATACACTACTCCGGTTCATGAGATACAGCCCGCTGATAGACTGACGGACGGACGGAAGGCGGAGGCTTAGTAATAGGTTCCCGTTAGCCTTGGGTACGGAACCTTACCTGGGAATCAACTAAACAAGTTAACCATCGCGAACAGATCAATCCCAGTCGACCTGCTGGTGGTAATATTATTCCGTGCAGGAGCTGAACCCGCGCTCCCTGGCACAGCAACCCTTCCTTCTACTTAAGTACCTGTAGTCGCCGCAGAGCAGCTTCTCGCACCGCGTCGTACAAATTTTAATAGCACCCATAGGTATTCCAAGTTCCTTTGTCCTGACAACGAAAAAAACTACCCAGGTCGAGGTTATTGATTCAAGATTCAAGATTCAAAGATTCAAAGCATTTATTTCAATTAAACCCTTTACAGGCACTTTTGAATTGTCAAGTCGAAAGAGGTGAAGCTATCTGCACGTTCCAAAGCGTAGATCTCTATGGAGAAGAACGTGCAAGAAACTCCACGGACACTCTTTTAAATCATGTTCTGTATTACATAACCTTGGTTACATCCTTGGTCGCTTCTATATGTGAGGACAATGCAAAGAAAAAAAAAATAGAAAACTATAAAAACAATTCAAAGTATAAAGATTAAAACAAGTCAGTGGCAGTTAAGAGGTGACCAGTCTCAACCGACGGCGCCCGTTCACGAACTTGACGCGTGTATTGGCACCATTTAGCTCAACCATTTTGAAGGGAACCGAATGATCCAACACACACGCCACCATCAGCGAAACATTTGAGCGAGCATGACATGCTCTCAACTGCCATTTTAGTTCAAGTCACAAGGTAAACTATAACTTATAACATGTAAATGGCTCCAATGGTTGTGTGACCACAGACTAGCTGAGTCGAGCATTATTTGAAGTTTTGCAACGCCTCCGGCAGCACGTAGTACGCACTTTTTTTTTAAATAAAAACGTTGCCCCACACTAGGATTTTATCCTGTGTCGTGAGTGCGTTTACAAACATACAATGTCACATACAAGAACAACCAGACCCGGAACAACTATCCGTAGCCTCTGTAGGCCATACAAATATTTGTTCCGTGCGGGAATCGAACCCACGACACGGAACGCAGCAGCCAATCGCTCAACCACTGTGCCAACCGTGCTGTTTAAGATAGTACAGCCGTTAGCTAATGAACATTATGAGGGATTGCCCTCATAATGTTCATTAGCTAACGGCTGTGTATTCGCTCGTGAGTAAAATAGTTCCAATGAACTATTTTACTCACGAGACAGAAGAGACGCAGCAATCTGCCCCACCTTCGTCTGGTCCACTTCTGCAACTGCAGTGCTATTCTTTAAGAACTCACGTGCGAATTCGATTCATATCTCATTTTCGATTACACTTCGTAACTCACCTGAAGTGAAAAGTATTTGATATTCTGACTTTCAAGTTAAGTTCGCTTCACCTATGTTCTCACTTAGTGGCGCTAGTGTAGTTTTCATCAAGTTACAGAATACCAAATACAGTTTTCACCGCAGAATCAGAAGTGAGAACTGGAGTGAGTTCTTACAGAATAGTATTGCTGCTGAAGACTGTCTACGTCATACATGGTGGTTAGTAAAAATCTGACGCAACTCTTTAACACGGAGGATGCTAGACCGCAGAAGGACTCGGCGAATACATATACAGTATGTTAAATAACAGAGGGCGTTCCCTTAAACTCGTTAATCTATATCATTAATAGATTAAAATAAAAATATCAGCATTAAAAAAATAAGCATCAAATAATCCGAATTCAGAAAAATAATGAATAGTAGCGCGGAATAGTACTCAGTTGCAATGCTGCAATGCCCAAACCGGCAAGTACCTACGCGTGTTTCTTTAACGTATCAATTTAAATTTTTTAGTGAATATTTTAATATTAAAAAAAACCGTTTTGTTATCGAATGGCAATATTTTTTTATCATTTATGGATGCTATACTATTGCGGGTTAATGGGAACGCCTTCTGTTAGTTAACATACTGTATGTAAAAAGTACTCGCAAAAAAAATACCGAACTACACCTACATGTTATCTCTTCACCAGACTTGGTTGACAGGTGTTGACAGGTAGAGAATTCCTAGGGTAGGTATTCGGTCCATCTTCGTTGCTGTGTGCATGAAAATTACAAACCTAAATTAATAAACAAGAATCTTAAACCCCATAAATTTCCTCGTCAAACAGCTACGGATGTAAATATTTCCGAAAATCACAAAACTCCTATAAAAAATTTCCCATGGCATAAGCTATCAACAAGAAGATTATTATTAACTAACATATTTGGTGCATCTCCTCAAACCATCACGCTTAACTGCCCTTATTCAAAGGACAAGCAGACGTCGTCGCGGTGATATTATTACCTGTATCGGCACTTGCCAGTTTGCGCTAACCCCATTATAATAATCAGCTGAGACTGCTGTGTGTGGCTGATAGCTAACTAGTGCACAGGGGTAGCCAACCCTCCTGTTAAAGGGTTATCCCCGGAATTAGGATCCCCCATCCCCTTTTTGATTATTGATGTGACCTTGGGTTCTTCTATGTAAGTAACATTTGCATTTCCTAATTGAAGGACATTCGGGCTTTTTGGCTGCATTGATTTACAAATTTATTTCTTAATGTTAAGAAAATAAGAACCACGTCCTAATGTTTCGAGTCTAAAAGCGAATTCTTAAATCGCTAAGGTAGCTATTTCTCTTGAAATTTTTGATATGCGCAGTGTTATTATTATATTTAGGTACACCAAGTGCCTGCTTAGATTTATGTTCAGTGGCACTCGTGTGTTGGTACTTCGTTATAAAACCTACATAAACGAACTTGAAATTTAAAAATAATTTAGTAGGTATTGACCATAACTAAAACTTATTCAAAATACCTAATAACCAATCTACCTACTGAACATCTCTCCAAAACTGCACTATTTAATTTCTTTATATTCCTTTCCTACCTTACTGTTAAGCTATGGAAAATGCTTCAGGTAAATACAACATAAAATGTTCTAATAATAAAGCACATTTCAATGACGCAATGTAAACTCAGCGTGCACTGATGGCATTGATCCGAAGATGATGTCATACTGCACTAACTGTAACTAACCTAACCTAACTTATAATGTTGACACCGCAGCTCCCGCCTGTCTTCGCTTATAATGCACATTTAAATACTCGCCGTGACGCTGGTACATGTTCTAATAACGACTTAACTAAATAATAGTTTAAATATCAAGCGTTTAAGGCCAAAACTTGCAAATATAACTCCCAAAACAACATTTTAAACTTCTTAAACTTCGCAGCTACGCTTTCAGAGACCACTGACGTTAGCCGCGCATACACCGCGTACCGGGTAGGTGCTCTCCAAGTCGCGTCGCGCGCACGCCCACCGATGTACCTCGTGACATAGTTTAGATGCAGCGCGCGTGCTTCAAAGCGGAAGTATAATGCCATTATCGATTTGCTTATGACAGAAAATGCGTTGAATGGACAAGGCTCTGGCGGGGGGTCGCGGGGCGGGTGCGGTGCCGCGGGCGTGCGGAGCGGAGCGTCAGTGCGCCGGAGGCAGCGGGCTGCGCCGTACGTGTCCACGCAGCCCGCTAATCGAAAAATTCCGAGTGTTGTGCAAATGCTTGTGTTTTTATGGCGGTCACATTACTACGAGTGTTGGTGCTGGGTGTGATCGCGGCGGCCGCCGACGGTTTGTTATTTATTTTGTGATTGTGATGGTTGTTGTAGCGTCCACGTGTTTTCGGCCGGGAGCGAGCCGCTGTTTACGGCGCGACTGGCGCATGCGCTCGGCTTGTTTGCGTCGCCGACGGCGGGTCAAACACCGGCCTAACTTACAGCCTACTCGTACCTACATGTTTTTGGTCCGTCAAGTAAGTCTAGATATAAATCTCGAGATGTGGCCATCGATAAACAGGCAAGCCAAGGTAATCGATACAACTTGTTTTCTCACGATATCATACTTGTTTAGCGAATACCGCGCGAGTTTACTGTTACTCGAATGTGTTCAGTTTAGGCATCCTTTATTCTTTACAACCTCTCCGAGCGATGTCTTACTTTAGATCCCGAATCACTTTATTGCTGCCAAGAGTTTCCGAGAAGTTCGGTGTTATGTTTACTAAAGAACAATAGTAAATAGTAACTTAATACTTATTGCTGCGTGGCCTACTTATTGGAATTCGTGTAGGAATCACGTTGCTTTCCAATTTTCTCACTTCGACCTCAAGGACAGTTCTATTGGTGTCCGTTTCTCAGTCACTGGGTCAGCAACACACAAACATGAATAAGTAATGTGCACCTTGATAATTCCGTCCTTTTGTTTTACTTTAAGTTTTTGTCGCTTGTGCCTCTTTTCCTCGTACTTCGTTCACATAATCTACAGCTTTTTTTTATTTGTTGCATCTTCCTAGACGTATTGATTCTTAACGAATTCATAGACACATTCTTGTAGCTTGTCATGATGACCAGACATACAATTTCCGGTTGGGCAGGCTGACGTCAATGCCCTTAATGAGGTACAATGTTTTCATAACCGTCCTACTGGGAATACATGCTAATTCATTATAATTAAAAACTTCAGTATCATCCACAAGGCTACTTACAGCTGTTTCATATTTAAATGACCACGGGATTCTTGTTTTACCAACTGCATCTTTCACATTTGCTGGATTGATGCTTCATAAAGCATCTTTTGAGAAAACTCTCTCTCTGTTAGCTTGACATATCTCATCCTAATCTGCAATCATTGGGATCACATAATAGGAAATAAAGAAAGTTTCTTCCGACATAATAACAGTTTGTTCCAACATTGTATTCCCAAAGTACCCTATAAGAGTTTCTTAATTATCTCATCATTTCAACCACCCCCTGCTTTAATCACTTAGTTGTTCTTACGACTCCCATGGGGAGGTATAAAACAGTCGTAACTATAACTAGAAACATGCCACGTTTAATATAGACTGTATACGAATATGCATGTCTTCATTAGAACCCAGCATTAAGGCACCTGACATGGATAGTTGGAATTCTTTTTTCATTACTTCAGCTTTTTGGTCTACAAATTCATTTACGATTTCATTTGTTTTATTTTCCAAGTCTTCTTATTCAAGGCTCAATATCCTTTCTCACGTTCTAAGCCTTCATTTAATTAGATCTTGCCCTTTCGACAATGTCAAAGGACAATTCATTGACCCCATGGTCAATCCACTTGGTCGTATAACTGCTGTAAAGTCAATTTGTAGCCGAAGCTGTGGAGATAATTACTGATAGTTAGTAGATCAAGTTTTAGAACTCCATCTGGATTCCGAACAGACTCCTTCCGGCACAAGTTTGTTTAGAACTAAATTAAGAGCTTAATAAGATATTTCGTTAGGAACTTCCCAAGAAATTCACAGCGATTTGTTTATTGAAACATTATTAAGTTAATAACGTCTTTTAAAACTCAAATTATTTTTCCAAAAGCTTCTTCAAAGCTGTCTAACGAAATTAAGAATAAAATTAGACGCGCATATTATGTCAGGGGATAATTGACGCCTAATTATAAGATCGGAAATTACTACGCTAAGAAGAAAATTAACAAAATGTAATCATATAAAACGGATGCTAAACATAAAAAAAAGTTTACTGACTTCTATATTTTAAATAATATTTACAGAAGAGTAAACATAAACTGAATAATCCAATTAAATTTTGCAACTTCTTTAATGGCGTCCAACTGGGACTCAAGAAGAAGATAAAGGAAACACGTTCTTGACTTCTGACAGTCCTGAAAAGGGAACAAGAAGCTAAATTCAATTCGTTTTATTATTCAAATACGTTAGATCAAGCAGCTCGATAAAATTTTTAGATCTTAAATACGGGGTGGATGGAAATGCAGGGGTGAATAAAAACGAAACTTTATCGGGATTTTCGAGTAAATACCATATTAACAGTTTCTCACAAATCATCCATTAGAAAAACAAACAATTGATTAAAAAATTTGAGATTTTCATGTCTGCAAACAAAATTTAAATAACGAGAAGATTCAAGTCAAAGTTTCGTTTTTATTCACCCCAGCATGTCTATCCTCCCCGTTTTACCCGGTAAGTAATATTGTGTAGATTCGGGAAGACTTAATAATTTTCGCTGGAAACTTTCGTGTAAGTTTCTTATAAGCCGTGAGAATTAAGTTGTTCGCTTAAATTGTTTTTATCTAACTTAAACACTTGTATTACCTGTTAATTCCATTGAACCTTTTCAGGGTTCCGTTCGGTAGAAACCCATACTTGTGCGTTGTTTTATAAATACACGTTAACCCAAAAGAACGTTCCGAAGGATATCCGGTCTCTAATTAACTCAAGATAAAATTACAATACCGTCATCAATGAAACCGACATTCCGGCAACTACTGTACCTTTGATCACAAAACCCATATCACCGGTTATTGAAATAGCAAAGAAAGTATCAGATGGCAATTAGGCACCGACGTTGAAACCAACAATGCCAGACATTTCCAATACCGTTATCTCCAATAGCGTTGTCTAAAGATATCCCACAGATCACTATTGTGTGATAAATATTATCTCTCCGTCTATCAATAAGTCTAGTCTGACAAAGCTTCACTTGTTGTTTACAATAGAACAGTGTGTCGTATTAGACTATCAATGGCTTCTGATAGTGTGACTTGCAGACTGGGTATCAAGGATGGCAGTATTGGACCAGATATTGGAGTTAATAATGATAATGATGATGTAGATAGCGAAGGAATACAAGACAGCTGTATTAATAAACTAGGAAGACATACTTTTAATAAGACGTTTATCAATGGAGTGATACTGGGAACAATGCCTACCTCGATGATGTTTTTGTAATCATAATTAGTTTCCTATGTTTCACGGAAAACGTCTAATACTAACCTATGATTGTTTTGGCAGTAGTTATATTAATTTAGGGACATGATTTGATTCCTGTAAGATAATTTTAAGAACTAAAGCAATACGCAAGATTTATTCATATCATTTTAATCATCATCTTCAGATTTAAGTTGTTTACAGGTTCTCCCAAGTACCTCCACAACCTTGCAACAACTGCATATCCTTCCACATCCAGTCCTAGCTGCTTTCATCCATCCTGCTGTGCCACTTCGCTGCTTCGATCGCTTGTGACTATCTACGTATACCCCAACAATGAACGCCTTGAATATGAATATGTACCTAATTGCATCAATATAAGCTGCAATGAATAACGACCTTTAACCAGATTTTCTCATTTAGCTTAAACGTTAATAAATGTGGATGAACAAGCAATAACGCGTGTGGTATCATTGTTTTCTCCTCAGCGTTGATCCCATCCCATTAATATTTATTGAATTATTATGTCAAATAACATCTTAAAGTGGTCACCTTTGCGACATTGCGTTTTAGTCGCTACTTTAACTGTTATAGCGAGTGATCCATTTTGATTTTAATGGGCTTGGTACAAAGAGATTGGATCTCTTAATGCTTTTTATTTGATTCATGAATGGGTTTATAAGTAACTATTAAAATGATAGTTGGAATGAGCTATTTGATACTACGCTTTGGCGTGCCGTTTGGAGATTTACGCTAAAGACAATGAATGAATATGCAAAAGAGATTACTTACTTCTAACTTAGCGACTAAGTTTCTCAGTCTTCGTGTTTGAGCAACTTAGCACGGTAACACTCACTTATGAACGTTAAATGTGACTCAAGACTTTAAAGGAAGATCTTAAATCAATCAGCGGAAGCCGAGGGATTGAGAACTGTTGAACGTTTTTAACTTCAATCTTCTTTAACTTTGCGATGACTCAAACATACTGTGGTTGATTTTTTCTAGCTGAATGCGTTGCTTGCTGTGAGTTTGGACTGAGTTGAAAAATATGTGTCGTAGAGTACCTAAGCCTAATACAGACTCCTACAAATTGTTTTGTACTGAGTCAGCTGTTCAGGCAACAACACTACGGGGCGGGCACAAGGTCAGGATAATTGCGTAAATATCTATTTATTATGTGATACACCAATTTGTGTCTAGTCGCTTTACTAGGTATTAGGTACTGTGTATGTTTGTGCGAAGATATTGAAGGATTTACCCGATATATTCATGAGCGGGTTAGTCTGGTTGTGGTGTGTGTGGTCTATATTTAGCTAAGGCTCTTTACTGATTTACTATCTGATCTGTTTCTGAGGTATCATGGTCTATAAATTACAAATCCTCTTCAGTAAAGAAGAGAAAACTTTCTTCTGTGATCTTAGCCGGAGTACTATTATTGTTTATGACATCTGCAACTTAAATTACTTACATCTAAAAATACTAAACATATTCCATTGGCATGAGGCACTCCTCAGAAATGATTTTCATATAAAATACTATCAAATTTTGTAAAACCATTAAAAGTGATTTATTTAAGAGCGTACTGTAATAAAACTAGCAAATATTTCATCGTTCAATACACTGGTGACTCATAAAATTTCACAGCGAGCGGCTGAATACAGTCCTTAATAAGAAAATAACAAACTATTAAGTAAATAGTGTTTTTTTCTACGAAACAATTTTGTATTGAGCTGATTTCGTATCGATTTGACCTACAGAGGGGGCTATTTATAGCGGCTGTGTGTGTGTGTGTGTGTGTGTTTTCAGCTGCTGTGTTAGGGACTTCAGGACTTTTCTTCATTACAGCTGATTTTATAAAGTAAATAAGTTAGTAAGAGTGATTGTTACTTTTCTTTTCAATAAAGTCTCGGTAGTATTAAGTTTTTCTATTTGATTAAGAAGAGGTAACTAAGCTGTTATGGTTTAGTTCGCGGATGTGTATCTAAGAAGTATGATTATGTTTTTGATACAAAGATGCAACAGCGTACCGTAAAGTACTTGTAGAGAAAAACCTGCAAATAATAACAAAAAACTTAAATCAAGGACAAGGGGAGATAAATACTATAAAATAAAAATCCTACACACAAGCATACCCAAACAACAACAACACCAACACCGTAACAGTTACACAAAAAATAACAGGCCTATTTGCTAAAACACAGAAAATCAACACATATCCAGTGTTAAAACGTGTACAATTATAAAGCGATTAATCTTTAATGTTGTAAGTAGAATCTTTGATAGCAACCAGAGGCCTCGCACCGTTTTTACAATAGCAAAAAATTGTGAACCAAGGTTGCGTCGAACGGGGCTTTAGAGAAAATGTTGGGCTGCCCAGATGTTTCAACGCTAACACGTTCAAAGCTCGACTAGAGATAACTGCTAAGCTTAGCAGGCTCGTTGATAGTGAAGACGATGATAAAGTAGATACTGATCCTGAATCTATCGCTACTAATGTTGAAAGCATTATTCTAGTGAAGATATCCGCTGCATAGTTGATATGTATGCGAACGAAGGACAAGTGAAACGACTGGTAGCTTATAGCACACTGAGTATAATTTGTCAAGCCACACAACTTATAAAGGAGTGGATGCAACCACCTGCATATTAATAACTAATATACAATATTCCTCCCTGTAGCTTGACAACAAAACATGATATAATTTACTCAGTAAAATTGTTTATAATCGACCCTAGGTACAGTTCGCAGCTTTTTCCCATCACTCATTTGCCTTTCTTGCTGTGGTATCTGGTCTGACCCTGTCTCTACGAGGGGTTTATCATGAGTCCCTTCTGTTGCCTTATAAAGTTAGTATAATTTGGCAAGCGACACAACTTATAAAGGAGTGGATGCAACCACCGGCATATTAATAACTAATCTACAACAATAGTTTAAAGATCATCTGTGTACAAAGGAAGTTTCGAGACTGTTGCAAAAGGGCCTCTTGGAATTGTCTTAAGAGTTATGACGCACTATTTTGTGGCTAACACACCATTGCTTCTGATTGGACAATATTATTATGCTATGTCTACATTTTCTGGCAGATCCTTTCTACAGATTTTGTTCAATTAGTCTCTCTCTTCCAGCTAAAGATTTGCTTTCCCACATTTAACTCGGGCATTATTACGTTAATATATTGCCTTTTATCTTCTACATCTTTGATTTAAGGCTGTTAGGGATTTCCCAGAGATCTCTAATGTCTAATTCAATGTAGAATCATAGGAAGGAAGAATTATTTATTTTAATTTGTATCACAGATCTTTTGATCTTTGACATGATCTTGATCGCTCTACAATTTGCTTGAGGTTTAAAGAAAACAACTCTGAAAAATATGTCTCGCCGAGATAAATATTTATCATAGAGGAATATTTTTGAAACAACTTAAGACAAACAAGGTTTAGCGCTAAAAACATCACTTGTATCATAAGAACTAATTCCCTCATTCATAAGTCCGAGGGGGAAAAATTGTTTTTTGAATTAAGCAGGTTATATTTCCATAATAGTCTGGAATTTGAAAACTAATATCTTGAGTTCATAAAGTCAAACCTTTATGAACTCTAGTGCGAAGAAAGATGAATATTTCGAGAGTCGACACAAATTTTGAGACGTCGAAACCAAGGAATCTAATACAGGAAACAGCAGTAATAACTTAACTGGTGGTATTATTATATGGCTATGTATATACATAAAATGAGATAAGTAGGTATTCTTAGAAGTGCCGCAAAACCACATCAAAAATTTTTGCATTCTCCAAGCGTTTCAATAAAAAGGCACATAACAAGCACATTTTATTACTATTTCCTCCAAAACTTATGTTGTAAGCGTGCTGATTTGAATAAGACGGGCAGCCTGCCAAATCTCCGCCATCAAGATAAGTAGCAACTTGGATTACATCGGAAATACGTCAGAGGATATTGTATGGTCAGACTTTGGGCGAATAATTGAAGAAACATAAATCAATGTATCCAATCCAATCAACCTTGGTTTTTGTAGAGTACAAATGTGGGCCATAGGCCTCAACTAGGTGACGACATTACACGTGTCTTGTTTGATGGACCTAGACTTCATCGTCACGTTGTTTAGGTGTGCATCCCACGCTGTCCGCCGGTTCGAGGTCTCCACTCAAGAACTCGTGTGCTCCATCGGTCATCGGTCCTTCTTCACACACTCAACTGCCAACTACTTCCTGCTCTAAGAAATGTTATCTACCTATTCGTTTGGCAATAATATTACTCTCAGAGTGCTTGACGTAACAAAAAATCCTTAGGAATGTGCGTATGTGAAAGTGTAAGTTGAACTCTGTGGGTGTTTAGAAAATAAATTGATGCCATTTATCATTATTATACCTGGTTACATAGGTGCCAACATAACTAAACATGAATGAAATCTGTAAACAAAAAACGGCAGAATAAGTTGTTATTGAAATTAAATTGTAACTGTACTTAACCAATAAATTACTTCCAGTAAATGATTTAAGGACGGGTTAAAGCACAGAAAAAGCCGTCCTTTGACAGGATTAGAAAGTCGTCCATATAAAGAATCTTGCTAATATCTTATAATTTAACTTTTAGGTTAACCTACGATTCAAAGATACACAGAGAATGTATTACTTACCTGTCTATCTTACCCAACTCAAAAAGATAAAGAAAGAAAAGGTGGCTGCTGTACAAAGGCGATACGATGGAAACGCGCTAACTCTCAACTACGCAGTTTAATTTGGCAACTTTTGGACAGCTTTATCCTTCAGCCAATTTTGTAGATATAATCCCTAATGGATGAGGCAGTTGTAAAACTTGCTTAGTAATGAATGCAGAAAAGCATGATTTTGATGCTCCTCAAGATTGTTAGATCCTCCAAGATATGTATAATATCTACTAAACAAAACATAGAGGTCTAAAGAACTTATCGCGCCTCATTCGTGCATGATCAAATTTTTATCTAACACGAAAAAAATAAAGAAGCTCCTTACCATGGCAATACATCTACTACAGATTACAATAATTTTTCTAACATTACTACTATGATTACATAAAGTTTGTGGAAATCAAAGTGGCGTGTAGCGAGGGGCGCGGCGTGTGAGGGGGCCGCGCGGGGTGGGGGCACCGCGTGCGCCGCAAGGTCAGGGGCCCCGGCGCGGGCGCATACTACCACGGACCACGATCCTTCGTACACACCGCCTGGCCACGCGTCTGGCTTGACGAAATGTGGGGCTGCTGAGCCTCGCTTAGCAATAGCGTGATGACTGTGGGCTTTAGGGTTATGCTGTGCTATTTTTATCCTGAGAAGTTTGAGGTACTTGGCTTATAGTAGGAGCCTTTGGGAAAAAGTCTGTGCTTTGTTTTGAATCCTTGATCAAAAACGGAAACTTTATGAATTAAAAAAAAAAACATAGGAATCCTGTTTATACTCTTATCGCTAAATGAGTCAAACGCTGATAAGTAAATTGGTACCTATCAGTTTATATACCTACTAGCAATAAAATCCTCTAAAAAAGGAAAGGAAATATCTTTAGGGAAAAACTAGGAAAGATTGAACACAATTAATTAGAATCCGATAGAACAACTGCGCACAATTCCAATTGGCAGTATCCGCTAATTAGTGTGCTAAAATAATAGATACGTTAAAACGCAAATATATGCGTCATAACATTATGAGGTATTGTCCTTGGAATAGCTAGACGGAACCTCAGGTTAGACGAAACCTTTTTCATAGACAAAGCATGTCTGTGAACAAAGCTCAAGGTTTGTAAAGACCCTGTTCAATAAAAATCTTGAAGTATTCTTACAGATGCAGATTTTGGAGGAACGGAGTCAAGTCCTTGAGGTCTAAGACTTAGCTTCACAAATTTTAGCTTTTTCGATATAGTTATTATTTTTACCGTTATTCATATTCATGGACATTATACAGAAGTCAATATCAATGCTAATCCTTTTCGTCTATTTCAAATAAAAATACCTATGTCGTCTAAAAATCAGCAGCTCCCAAACACTGGTTCCACATCGTCTCGACATTTGCTAAAAAAAATGTCGAAAAACGAACATCGTATGTTGATGCCAAAACGTTGAAGCCTAATTAATATTTGCAAACAAGTCGAGAAGATGATTTTTCCGTGTGTCAGAATTCGGAAGTTTACTGTCTGTCCAGTTTATCTTGAGATGCGGGGACTTACGGAACTAAGTAAAAAAATATGCAAAATACGAGATGTTGATGCTAGGCTTTGCTAGCAGCGCCTCTATGATAGACCATGTCGAATTGGGCATGTGTTACGTTTGTGGAAGATGTAATTAAGAATTGACAGTGTTTTGTTTGTGTCGAAATATGTTCATTTTATTAATTTGGGATTTAATGTTTATGGATTACAGTGCCTTCTCCTTTATCAGAAAAATTCTTAGCGGTAATAGCGCAGTTCTTTTGAATAGCCTTTGCCTTTTGAATAGACTTTTTTACCTTACTTTAAGAAACGACAATAAAACGTTTCTGCGTTTGCATAATTATGTATGTATGTATGTACCTTCTTCATCTAAAGGCTAACAAGATTTGCTTGGTTTTGCTTTGGCAAACAAAAAGAGATTATTTCCTTCATTTGCAAGTCTTTTGCCTTACCAAATCGTTAGCATATGCTGAGATAGGAACCTTTTTGGCCTCGCACATTAGTCTGATATAGATAGATATTGTTCATTTATTTTACTAGTAGTGTTAAAGCATAAGCATAATCAGCCTTTTAATGTTCCGACTGCTGGGACACAGGCCTCCTCTCTAGGAGAGGGAATGGGCCGTAATCCACCACACGGGCCCAGTGCGGGTTGGTGTATGTCACACGTCTTCGAAATTTTGGTAGTGTTATTTTATTTTTTTGTTTACTATTTTATTTGTCTTGTGCGAGCCCCAAATAAACATTTTTCTTTCTTTCTTTAATTTGAAAGCTAACGTCGACAAGAACTTCTTACAAAGTTCGAACAAAGATATGAAAAGCTGTGAAAAATCCTTGTTTTTTACATTTTAATGGCAGTTGAACATAATACCTATTGCCCATAGGTATTGCTGTCATCCATAGCTTCTCCCAGAGTTTACGACGCGTGACTCCAGCTCAATGGGCGTGTCGTCAGCAATGATGACGTCACGTACAGCTATTTATACCTATCTATTTTTTTATATAAATGTCTAGGTACTTACATCTGTAAATAAACCTAATCTTGGAACAAAAAAACTGCTATGTTTTGTGCATTTACCTATAAATGTTTTTGCTGCATTTCCTGTGTTGTTTTACATGATCATAGTTATTACGGCTTTTTGATTTTTGACTTTGATTTAGTTACGAGTAATTATGAAGGCTACCCAGCTTTTCAACCGACTTCCAAAAAAGGAGGAGGTTCTCAATTCGACCTTTTTTTTCTTTTAAAGGTTGCCCCACACTAGGATTTACTCTTGTATCGTGGGTGCGTTCACAAACGTGTAAACTCACATACACAAGACACCCAGACCCGGAACAACTATCTATAGGCCATACAAACATTTGTTCCGTACGGGGATCGAATCCGCGACACGTAGCGCAGCAGCCGAACGCTCAACCACTGCGCCAACCGTGTCGTCGCGTGGCTTAATTTACATTGACGACGTTCTCATTCCCTGTTGTCGATATAAAAAGAAAAAATAAAATTGTGTACGATGGTTTGGAAGAGCATCTAAGTATTTCAACGTGGTCCCTTTCTAGTTTATTGATGAAGAACAGAGATGATAGGAAACGGAACTCTTCAATAAATGATAGCAAATCGTTCGGGATTGCTGAAATCGTATGTTTGTTTATTGCTTACACTAATGTGATTGGCACGTTTAGGTGGGGGGTGTACCATTAAACAATGAAGTCGGTGTTCAAATAACGAAAAAGAAACCAAAAACACCAAGTTCCGAAATTAAAGTTATTTTGTACGTTTTGTTTTTTTTTTTTTGTGTAGAAGTCGGTTGTACTTATTTTTTTGTAAAAAGTTTTTTATCGTGGCCTCACTGGCTATACGATATAGCATGTAAGCTATAACCTAAACCTACAGCCTGTAAATTGGTCCCAATAGGGTAGTTGACTAAAAAAATCTAATTAGTCCGTCAGATAGATTTCCAAAAAATATTGGACACGTATTTTTTCTTTTTTCACGTAAACAAAAAATGAAGCCGATACAGAGCGTTGAAAACTCGTGTGACGTCACTACTCGCTACAATTTTTAGCGAGCCGTAACGTCACAAGCCCCCACTCCTGATCTTTGATGCTTTGTATCTTCGTCAGTTTTTATAGATTTGATAAAGGAAAAAATACGTGTCCAATATTTTTCTATAATCTAACAGACACGTGAGTTGCGCTAACTCAACGGTCAACGAGTCAACACGTCCCCTGAGGATTCCTCGTGGAGAGGCGAAACACGTGTCGGTAATGGTGTTGGGTTTTGCTTTGCCTTCCTGCATGTGCTTAAAATCCTTGCATTTGCCTTGTAATCTTGCATGTGCATAATAAAGCGGGCGGGAGGGAGGTGCATACCTGCAACCCACTAATATTCGCGGAAATTAAAACTAGATATATTATTTTCATTTGCAAATTCAGATAAAGTATCTAATCATATAGGAAGTACGGATGTTTCAAATATAGTCAGAATTCATTTAAATATAGGGGTGAATTGCGCAAGCAAAAAAAATACACGGCAAACCTGAGAACGGTAGTGCAATGTGCTGGTTTTTTATTTTATATATTTTTTTTCAACAACGTAAGTACTTCTCTACCTTGGCAAAAAAAATCATTGATTTCTACCCTCTAATATACCAAAAAAAATAATTACAAAGTGTTATTTTATCATCACGGTGGCCTGTCCCGAACCCAATTCCGCTCATAAAATACCTTCCCCTGCCAATACATTCATAATATGGATTACAATCGATTTTCTTATCATTAAATTATAATATATTCGATCAAATAAAACTATTTTTGTTTGTTTATCTTCTTTCTCATGGATTTGACAGGCAGTCAACTTTTGTCTGGAAAAAAGTTATCATTTCAGAGGACAGTAAGTTTTAGTAGAATAGCCATGTCAACATTGCGTTGTTACGCCCCTCTCAACTTTCCTCACTTCGGATCAGCCCGGCTCAAGCTCTCGGCGCAAACGCACCGGTCCCAAAGCTTGCGGTTTTTCCGCCAAAAAAGTAAGTTTATCATTTCAGTAACATGGGGACAAAAATAGTTTCATTTCGGTGAAGGTAATAACTCGTGCTAGATTCGTTTAATTTGTTTCAAAATTGTGTATTAAATTCGCCGTAAGTACTATTTTGTTTGAGTAGTGTTCATATTTTTTTAATAATTTTATTTCGGAGTTAAATGTAGAACTAACCTCTATTTTATCATCTCAGTGTTATCATTACAGTGGATTCGGTGGACTGTTATACCAATTACAGTCCACCGGAATTAAATGTATCTCCGAAATGATTTAAAACCATAAAGTCTTAGAGATCCTTGTATCAAATACAAAGTCATAGTTTTATAATGTAAGTGTAGATTAGATTATTCGGGTGTATTTGTTGTGTAATATTTGTGTTTAAGATATATAATATACACATATTTCTATGTAGCTAGTACATGTATATATTGGGTTGGTAGGAAAGTAATGAGCGTTGCAAATAAACAAAACAATTTTAAATTATATTTATAACTAGCTGCTGCCCGCGACTTCGTCCCCGTGGAATCCCCGATTTCAAAACATTATTTATCGCTGCTCCGCTCCTATTGGCTTAAGCGTGATGATATATAGACTGAAGCCTTTCTAAATAAATGGTCTATTCAACCCAAAAAGAATTTTTCAATTCAATTTTCAATTTAGCGCGTTCAAACAAACAAACAAACAGACAAACTCTTCAGCTTTATAATATTAGTATAGATTTACAATTACTTGTCTTTATAGTAGGCACCGTTGTTATACCCTCAGCGTAAAAACTTGGGAGCCGTGAGGCAAAAAAGCTTTCGAGGAAATCTGTTAACTGTGCTCTATCATCAAATTTTTTGTCCTGTATATGATTACTGAGAGAGCGAAACAAATGAAAATCGGTTGGCGCTAGATCGGGAGAGTAAGGTGGATGTGGCAGTAGCTCCCATTCAAAATCCAATAGCTTCTGACGAACGACTTTGGCTATGTGCGGCTGAGCGTTGTCGTGAAGGAAGTATATCTTTGAGTCACGGCGCTTTTTGTTGATTTCTGTACGGAGTTGGTCAAGCTGATGGCAGTATATTGTCGAGTCCACGGTGATATTATCGGGTAGTAGCTCCCAGTATAAAATATAAGAGTTGATTTAATTTTAGAAGTTTTACTTATATACCTGTAGAAACACTATTCTCGTTTCGTTACCAATTTAACTAAATTATACCTAGCATTTTTCTCTTAGTGCAACGGGTACACATTATGTATTATTATTAATGGCATAACTTACAAATGCAGCCATCATATTAATCAGAAACTTTAAGCTTTCTTATCGCGCTTCGTTCACTCTTTTGAAAATATATCAAGTAAATTAGTATTAGATCATAAACAAACAAAAATATTTATTTATGGTTACCAGCATTTACGATAAAGTTTTCCAACATTTTCACACAACAACAACCAGAAAAATTACCAAAGATTATTTAAGTGAAGAAACAATTCTTTCATATCATAATTGATATTTTTGTAATATTTATTATGATATGAAAGAATTGTTTAAAATAACTGAAAATAACTGTCTACTGTCCTGTCTCAGTGTTAATCTAAAATTTGTGGAAATCAAACCTACCAAAGTACGGAACCCTGGCTGCCCGGCACGGTTGTTCTTAGCTGTATCATTTCGGTGGATTTATTTCATTCCGGTGCACAGTTTATCATTTCGGTGGTCATTTTTATCATTTCGGTAGACACTTTTCATTTCAGTGGACTCTTAAAAATTCATCCTTAAATATTTATGTAAGTTTTGATGAAATTTGATGTCCACTCACGCACAATGTTATAAAATAGGCTAAAGTTTTATTTGTCACTAAAAATATGTAGATAGCATTGAAATTAAAAAATCCCACCGAAATGACATATAAAAATCACTTGTTGAAATTTACCCATAGAGCACAACTAAAATCAACTGCAGACAAAATATTGTCTCTGAACCCTTTCCGCAACCGTAACCCCACTGAAAATAAAACATTGCAAAAAATTCGCAGCAGTATCCACAACAAAAGCCGAATAAAGTGAAATATCAAAAACATTTCACTTGTGCGAATATGAAGAGGAAATGAATGCAATTGAGCGGACCGGAGTCCCGCAGTGGGTCACTCGTACGATGATAACAATGTCACTGTAACGCCAATAAATACATAACATAACATAATACATATACATAATAAACTTTTACGAGAGACGGGAACATTTGGGAGTGCTGACAGTTTTGCCCGCGCGCGTATTTTGGTTTTGACCGCGCGCGTATTTCGGTTTTGCCCGCGTAGTTCTGCCATGTAACATGACTGAGCTACTTTGAAAAATGCATTTGGATATCAAATTGTAATAATATTTCAATTGTTCGGTATTTTTCTATTATTAACGACAACAGCATGTGATGGAAAGCGATGATGTGGTCCACGATGGACCACGCTTGTCTAGAAGTACGCTATTCACTCTTTAGGAACTGTAAGTTTTTTTTTGTTAAGGTTGTAACTATCAGGAAACATGAAAGAAGATTAAGAAAGACTGGAAACCCTGATCTATGACTATTCTTACGTATAGTATTCTTACGTAGCTTATAGAGCTGCCAAGAGCCATCGGCATGGGATATTATAACCACTGATGAAGAAGCCGCGGGAATAATAAGCCATGAATAAATTAGTTAAGGAAAATGTTTTACAGGATATTAATTAGCAAAGATAAGATTTAAGCGATATTTTCTTCAAAGCAATTTTGCACTTAAAACTTTTAGTAGGTAGGTTCCTGTAGTTCAATAAGAAAACGGTGTTTAAATAATTCAATAACGAAATTCCTACGCTCTCGGGCAAAGGATCAATCTGCCAAAATGTCGTGAATTATCTTTCAAGGCACGTTCAGCTTCCGGATATCTTTTTGACCCAAAACCCTTAACGGGGGCTTTTTAATAATAACTGTGGTAGGTATTTGCTTAAACCGTCCCTTTGGGAAAAGACCCTGCTCTCGATTTTGTTACTATTTACGTAAAAGCCATTTTCTTGGACATTTTTTATTATTCTATAATTTTCTTAATGCAAAAGTAAGGATGTTTGTTTGTTATATTTTAGGGGCTAAATCGGACGTTTGAATTTAAAGAGGGCTTGGTACAAAAATTGATAACAATTGAAAATGTGAACGGAAAAATAGCTGCGTATTAGTAGATATGTAGCCATGTAAGCTGGAAGAGCGTATTTTGTGAGCTTTTCGAAATGTTTGACAGCCCAACTGAAAAAGTTAAGCTTTCAATATTACTAACATTACTTAGGCTGGTCAATCCGGCGAAGAAAAGACAGCTGTGACAGAAATGTCGGTCTGTCTTCTTATTGGTTAATTCCTACATTAACCTACCATTTTTAAATGTATCCTTGAGAATGGTAGACTATAAATTGCCTAGATTAAAAATTTAAATCTTCAAATGCGAGCGAGTTAAGCAAAGATATTGTAGTTTTAGTGTTACAGCAAACGTCGCGGCGCGGCGGCGCCATTCAAGAAACAATTATTACGTGATTAACGTACATAACTGCAGGAATTTTCTATATAAATAAAGCCATTTAAAATATACCACTTAAGCTACGATAAGATATAACTGAGATGTGGCGATTTCTGCCATCAAGATAGTGCGCAAAACAATGTTATAAAGAGATTTTTATAGAGATCTTGTAGTAGTAGTTTTGTTTGCAAAAAGAACATTTGGAGACCGTAATAATGATAGTTACGTAATATTGTTTCCTTCAACCCTTCAAAACAGTTCTCTCAAAGAGTTAAATGAACAGTATTTTGATACTTAAACAAGTTTTCGAAGATGATTTTCTATCAAAAGATGCTGTCATATTTCCAACTGGCAATACCATTCACATTTTTTTTTCTGAATGGCCAACTTTTATTTTTTTACAATAAAACTGCTAAATTAGAATTAATATGTTGTATAAAAAACGTAATTTTAATACGAACCAAAAAGGTGACATCCTATTGTGGTCTTCACAAAGAAAAGGAAACCCGATTTTTAAATACACGCAAAGGACCGAAAATTCATTAGAATGGCAATACACATTCTATGTACGAAAACGTTTACAACCTTTTTTGAGGTTATTTTTACCCCTTTCACAGAAAATGTTTAAATACCTACTTTTAATTTTCGACGTTCGATCTGTTTTTGTTTTCATATAGAATAAGAATAACGTTTGTTCAAACAGTCTGTTCATAATGTGCTTGTTTTTTTGTTTAATTTTATTTTTAAAAATGGTCCATATAGGTTCCACACATGGACAGTACTTTTTAATAGGTGATTTAATTGGTTACTGCTTGTCAAATGTGTTCCATCGACAACCAAATCATCAGAGACCATCAGGTGAGATTTTGGTCAATGGGTGTCTATCTATTCCAAAAAGCAAATTGTTAGAAGACATGTTAAACACATAACTAACCTCAATGTCTAAAAGACTTAAGGGTTCCTTTATCATCATCATCTGCCTAGCCTTTTCCCAACTATATTGGGGTCGGCTCCCAGACAAGCCGGATTCAGCTGAATACCAGTATTTTACGTGAAGCGGCTGCCTATCACACCTCCACAGCCCATTAACTGGGGAACACGGTACTTCTTGGCAAGACTGGTGTCAGATTTTCTAGCTTCTGACAATCCGTAACGACTGCCAAAGATCTCCAAATGACAGCCGGTACCAACGGCTTAACGTGTTTTCCGAGGCTCGGAGAAGTCTCGTTATGTTAAGATGGTCACCCATCCACAGACCAATCTCGGCAAGAGTTGGTTAACCTCGAAGATCGATCTGTGCGGCTGTTATAATTTAGCCACGAGTTCCTCGAAGGGTTATTATTCATTAGTCTGTAATTAATAGTTAACCTGACAAATCCAGTAAACCTATCTGTTAGTCATGTCCCTACAGCGTTTTAGACTAAAAGTACCTAGATTTTGTCTCCCTAAACTATTTTGTACCACGTAGATTGCTTAAGGAGGGATTATGTAAAACAGGTTGGAAGTCCGGAGGCCAACTGATCACTTATGTACATATGTTGCCTACTTCGGAAGTATATAGGGTGGGGCTTAAGTCCTTAAAATCCTTATTGTATAAATAATGAGAAAAACATGCTTGTCAAGTTGACGTGTGGTCCCAGGTGGCGGTTCGTAATCCTTGTGGCAGTTCGGTCTTGATATTTGTGATTTGTATGTTTGTTTTATTTTGTGCGCACATAAGCATAAACATTTAGGGAATACGAACAGCTAAGTGGTGGAATATGGCAGTTGACTAAAGAATTTAATTTGTCCTTCACATAGATTTCCAAAAAATATTGGACACGTACCTATGTTTTTAATTTTCACGTTAACAAAAAACGAAAGAAAGAAAGAAATCGATTATTTGCAATGAATGTGGGTACAAAATAAGATGTAAAAGCAGTTCCAACACACTCTACGGCATGCAAAAGTAGAAAATATCAAGGGCGAAACAGTGCGTTGAAAACTCGTGTGACCTCACTACGTGCTACGATTTAACCACGACGTGACGTCACAAGCCCCCACTCCTGATCTTCGATGCTTTTTATCTTCGTCAATTTTAATAAATTTGATAAAGCATAAGATACGTGTCCAATATATTTCGATAAACTAACTGACTTAATAGATTATTTTTTTATTTACTCAATACTCAGGAAACAATCCTTATTTCCAGCCCCGGAATCTGTGTTTCCTGATAGCTACAACTTTGGAATGTTTAGGTCATGAGTAAATAGTTACTCCTATGCAAGCGTGTTCCATCGTGTAGTCGACCATATCACCGGTTTCTATTAGGTGAGTTTGTGGTCTATAGTCAAAACCCGAAACGATCAATTACAAAAAAGAAATGTCTTAACTACTTCTTCTGCTCTGAGCGGGTGTCAGACTCTTACTGACTAAAACTCATGTGTTTCCGAACGCATTCAATCCTAATCTCTTCAAAGTTAGAGTGAACAGGCTTCTTCTGGGTCAGCTCATTCCATCGTAGACTTTGTCTCTGTCACCTGTGACCTAGACTAGAGTCAAGAGCAAATCCATTTAACAATAAAAAAATATGAAAAAAAAAACTCATCCGTGTTTCTTCTAACGCCCTTTACGTTCCAGGGCCGCGGTGACTCTTTCGAACAAATTCCGCAAACCTGACAGACACCCAGCAGACATTTATCGATTGTTCCATGAATTTCTTACTATACGACAAAAGTCTGATACGCTCGGGGCATAAAAACCATGTCCCACAAAATAATATTTAGATCTCTCAAGGATTTCTTTAGCTAAAGATCTTGCGGATGACATAACACCAGTTGAAGGGCGCAGGTGAACTTTGCTATTCATCTATTTGACCTTATCTGTTATCTATTCTCACTCTCTAGACATGGGTATTTCTATAGTACGGAAGCAGGTGAAATTGTATTATATTTACTTTCCAGTCGCCATGGCAACGGAATGTCACAGGTATTAAGTATTCAGTTAAAATGCCCTCGATATATTGTGAAAAAACTGACCTTACCTTACGTTCATTGTGGCTTTGGAAGGGTCATCTCTTACAATGTTTGTGACCCTTTAATGTAGACCTGTTGGTGTTTGTAAAGGTTTTAGAATATTTATATTTAGACGGTTTATACCGTGAGAAGATTTTTGCGTACATTTTTTGACTGTGTTATTTTTATAGGGTTATTTTTTTATTGTAAAATAGATTTGCTCTTGAAACTAGTCTAGGTCACAGGTGACAGAGACAAAGTCTGGAATGAGTTTTAAAAATAAGTACTGTTGCGTAAGTATGTATGAATAGTGATTTTCTTTTTGTAATAGTTTGGGCTATAACCACACCTGATAGTAAGCAATGCCGTGGTGGACGTGGAGAGCACTTGCCTCGAAGGAACTTTTTCATAAAAGTGAACAAATTACTTCGAAGTAAAGATCTTGAAAAAATCGCTTTTAGCGATAAGGTCGCCCATTGTGTCACCCTATGTAATGTTTTCTTCATCTATATTTTCTGTAACTTATATGGTGTACATAATACAGAGTATTCTATTCTATACTTAAAGATCCCCAGTTTGAAGCTATGCCTAAAAACAGAAATAGATGTAGTTATTAACTAGCAGTGCCTCGCGGTTTCACTCGCGTACGTCCCGTTCCCGTGGGAATATGGAGAAAGAATATAGCCTATGTCACCCGGGGATAGTGTAGCTTCCCAAAAGTGAAAGAATTTTTCAAATCGGTTAAGTAGTTTCGGAGCCTATTCAATGCAAACAAACAAAAAACAGTCAAATCTTTCTTCTTTATAATATTAGTGTAGAAAATGATATTATCGTTTGAATCGCATCAACTTAGATCCAAGTTACAGATCGGTTTCAGATTCTGTTGTAGTTACCTCTTACCATCTTATATTTTACTAGCTTACCCGGAAAACGTCGTTTTGCCACATAAAATAAAATAAAAATTTAGGGGTGGACCACCCTTAACATTTAGGGGAATGAAAAATAGATGTTGTCCGATTCGCCACCCTAGCCGATATGCACGCTGAGATTCACGAAAATCGGTCGAGCCGTTTCGTAGGAGTTCAACCACTAACACCGTGATACGAGAATTGTATATATAAGAGATTATCTTTGGACAGTAGGTAGCTATTTAAATCCAAGACTTTACTCAAAACAATTCGTATATTCCCTAGTGCGACAAATCGTCTACAATCACCAGGAACAGTAACAAAAAAAAAACAACAACAACACAAAAGCAACCCGATTACCGTCGTGAACTACTTAAGAAAGAAATAAAATTATTCACAAGGTACATTTTCGTTACGTACACTTCCATTATTACAGGCCTGTTTTACGGCTCTTTAAAAGCAATATTCATGAGGGGAATGATGATCACATAAAAACTTCATCATTTTATTATAACACGTACAAAAAGCAAATATATTTGTGTGCTCTAATGCTTCTGGTGAAGGACGAAGTCTTCGGCACACTCCCATTCAACACTGTATTGAGAACCCTAATCCTTAGGGATGGGCTTAACGATTTCGAAAATATATCGATATAAATCGTCACATCAGCAACATTTAAAAAAATCGGAATGTTGTGAAAGGACAAAAAGTGGTAGTAAATGATAAACGATAAATTATATTTATTTTGTAAGTAGGTTAAACATAACACTTTTACACGTCAAATATTTCTGGTCATTTTAAGCTAGATGAAGCCGGTGTAGAAAATTCTTGACATAATAAAGTGTATGTACAAAGGCGAACTTAACTCAAAGTTGAGTTTTCTCCCAGCAAACCTTTGAGTGATAGAGAGAGATCAGCATAGAGGGTAGGATCCAGTGCACACATTTTACAATACAACATATTTTATCATACATACATAGACATACCTACATACATATATTAAAATATATATATATATACAAATCCACGAATATGATGTCATAGCGAAAGGAAATGCTCTTTAAATTTCCTCTTGAACACATCAGTAACTTGAATATTGCAGCTTGGTAAACAGATAAGTTCATGGTCACCGGTAGGAATATTTTTATGGGGGTGCATCTCCAAAACCCCGCCTCAAATATGAATGGTTTCCTTTTTTTTGCCCAGAACCAAAAAAGACGAGAAGGATGCAAGGGCGCACACCAGGGGGCTTGAATTAGCTCGCCTCGGATTTTATAGGTCTCTCCGCCTCTCTGATATTCTTTTATATTTTATATTATCGTATGTTTTATTGAAAGCCAGGGGGATGCAAGTAGCTTGGATTGCAAAAGTTGTTCGAAAGAGTCACCGCGGCCCTGGAATGCAAAGAGCAGTAAGAGGAACCCAGTTGGGTTTTAGTCAGTAAGAGACTGACACTACCTTTTACTCCGCCCAGTGCGGAAGAAGTTATTTGATGATTTTCCACCTGGTAAAAAATGGGAGTGCAAATGCAATAGCACCCCCTTCTAACCCACTCCCACCACCCATGTATGATTTGTTATGTTAACATATTATTATTTTTCAGTTGTTTATAATTTTATTGTAGGTACATAAAAAAACTTATATAAGTCATTATGCACACAACCAGTGTTGACTAATATTCGACCAAAGGGGCCTTCAGCCGGTCTGAAATATGTTTTTTTACACGTGTACGTATTTTAAAAGGCAAGGAACTCATTAGGATTTAGGCTTTTTTTCTCACTCGCATAGATAATTATGTACTTGCACATGCCGATTTTACATAATTCATGTCATTCATGAGATATATTCGAATGATAATTAAAGTATCACGGTAACGTTTCCCGAGCGTCGTTTTTGCGTTTTAATTCATAATTTGGAGTAGGTATGTGTAATAAAATTTTATTCGTAAATTGAGTTTCCGGTTCGAATTTTTGAATGAAATATCAAACACGTGTTTGTTTTGCTCGAGTTTCCTTGTGGCGGTTCCATGTTTTAATGAAATATCATGTTATTTCGGAAAACATGGACGACAGGTCACCAGTTTTTGACGTTATCGTGAAAGGTGCCTCTTCTCGTGACGTAACAACTCCTTCATTGTGATTTTGATTATAAAAATGAAAAGGAATTTTCAATTATTATATTTATCGATGGATTTTCGACTTTGTAATCTCGTGTTCAGCTCTACTACGTTTTTGATATCTAATATATGGTTGGCATTTCTCATAGATCTAGAAATACCTAATTGTGATAGGTTGATCAGGGCTAAGAATCCATGTCTAGGGTATAGGTACAATAGTTACATAATATGTGCCAATTAAAATATCGTTCCTGTTCCCCTGAACATCAAGGACTTTACTGATTTTAATTACTTCAATGTTTTTAAATTATGTATAATATTCAACGTCTTGATTGAACAAAACTGCTCGGTTATCGTTTCCTGTCATAAAGTTTAAAAGCTTAAGAATGGAAGAATGTTAACATTAATTGTATTTTTTAATAACTTTTTGTAGACAAGTTTTTAATTGATGTTACGCTTTATGAATGAAACGTTTGTAGAGAATGTTCCCATGCTCATTCATTAACGAACCAACTATGATTTGATATGAAGATTGATTGAATCCTAAACAATAATTATACTTAAATATTTTTAAATATTGGAAAAAATTCTGATGATAAAATGAAAAGTCAAGTTTATCCCAAAGATCAATAAGGGAACAAGATTTTAGAAATACAATAAAGTATCGAATGTTTTTCAATTCACGTGATAATTTGTTATTGTGTTTTTTTGAATGATAATATCGTGGTGATGGGTGGCAAAACAGTTATTGCTTGAATCGATGCAGTAGATACAGGCATTCAGATTTCCTCGACGATAGAATATTAAAAATCATTGTTCTTTTACGTCCCGAGTACGTTTACGAGCTTCAAATGAAAACACAACCTGTAAAACTTATGAAAAAAATCAAATCACGATTGTAACAATAGAATGATCGTTTTTTAAATATCTATAAACGAGTGAGACAACGTCCGTTTAACCGTCGCACAACTCAACGTAATAATAAATGTTTGACTCATGACTCAAGTTTATATGGTTTACCATATCCTGCTTTATATATATTTAATTATTACATATATTACTCAGAAAAAAATAAAGAGCCACCAGTCGTTGATATAATCACGCCTTCAGGCTACGTTTTGAACTTCTGAATTAATTTAAGTCGATGAATAAAAAATGTCGATATATTTTTTTCCTGATTTGCTCATCACTAAACAGTAGGTAGACAGATGGACTGGTTTTGCTCGCATTTGGGGGAAAAGCGAGTTTGGCAAGTCTACGGCTTTGTGTCCCATTAAATTGTGGAAATGCTATTTTTTTAATATTAATACAAATTGTGAGAATTGTACTTGTTAGAGTAAGTACGCTAACAAAATACTAATGTTATGTTAAAATGTTCTTTTTTTCTATGTTTATTGTCGGCTTGTAGGTTTGAAAACGGGTATTATTTCTCTGTTCCTTCTTAATATTTGTGAGTTGAATATGTGCACATAAATTGATATACTTAAAAACATTTGAAATCATACTTTTTGTTTAATATATTTTTGTCATTAGTAGTAGAGTACGTACTGACTTATCGATCGTTAATCGAAAATTTTATTGAGAATTTCACGTAAATACCATATTAATGGTTTCTGCACCATTTGAAAACAAATTGGTTAAAAAATTGGAGTTCTTCATTGCTGCAAACAATATTTGAAAAATATGAAAATTCTAAGCAAAGTTTTTCAGTCCACCTCGTTTCCCCATTAAGATTTCCCTTGCTTTGTAAATTATCATTACATCAATAAATTAAAACTGTTAAATTAATACAAAACTCAGGAAGGTATTAAGTTGTAACTTCGCGAAAATGTGAGACGGACGGAAAACAAAGCGCTGACAAGCCTCGCATAAGACGGATAGATGGATGACCCAGTGGAGGCGCTGGATGCGAGACGCGCATGACCTGACGAAGTGGCGACTCTTGGGGGAGCCCTGGGTCCAGATGTGGACGTTTATCGACTGAAATGATAATGAGAACGTGAGAAACTATTGACACACACTAATAAGGCACTCTTCCTACTTCAATATCCTACGCCAATAAAAAACCCTTTTTTATTTTATACTTTTTATGGGTACATACTCAGAAGAACACTCTCGATTAAGTCATCATCAATATTCTCTTTCAGTGCGCTGTAATTTAAGACCCTACTCGAGTATATTTGCAGACATTCAGTTATTCTTCCCGCTTTCACCCTCCACAACTTTTAAACGGCTCAACCGATTTTCATCAAACATGTCTAAGAACACTCGCCCGTAACTCACCTTTCATACAAAAAACTGAATTGAAATCGCTTCATCCGTTCGCGAGCTACGGAGCCACAGACAGACAGACACGTCAAACTTATAACACCCCTCTTTTTTATAAAAAATATTAATGAAAAGTAGTTATAAAAATACCGCGAAATAAAGATTACTGGCCATTACATTGATGGAGTTGTTGTCCTCGATTCTCGTGGGAACGACGATATTTTGCTTTTTGTACCTATTATTACCTATTAGTTGGCACATTTTTTATTTTTATTACTTAATATTATTATTTTTTTGAAGGAGCTCGTGGCTAAATTATAACAGCCGCACGGGTCGATCTTCTAGGTTAAGCAACGCCAACGCAACGCTTGCCGAGGTTGGTCTGTGGATGGGTGACCATCTTAACATAATGAGACTTCTCCGTGCCTCGGAAAGCACGTTAAGCCGTTGGTCCCGGCTGTCATTTGGAGATCTTTGGCAGTCGTTACGGATTGTCAGAAGCCAGAAAATCTGGCACCAGTCTTGCCAAGAAGTACCGTGTTCCCCAGTTAATGGGTTGTGGAGTTCTGGTAGGCAGCCGCTTCACGTGAAATACTGGTATTCAGCTGAATCCGGCTTGACTGGGAGCCGACCCCAATGTAGTTGGGAAAAGGCTAGGCAGATGATGATGGTGATGACTTAATATTATTAACCTAACTCACAAAGAGTGAATTAATATTATCGAAGGTAAGGGAGGACTACACTAGGTGTACTTTTTGTAAAGATAATGAGCGGAATTAATAAAATTGTTCATGTAATTTCCTGTATAACGTTACCAAATAAAATCTGTGAAACAACACCGATATTTATCGCATAATCCAGTAAAACATACATACGTTACTAGCATTTCGCCCGCGACTTCGTCTGCGCAGATTTAGTACAAACGAAGTCGCCTTTACATACACACTGAGTGGACTGATCTGCTTCTGGAGTGAGGTCGGCTGGTTGGAGTGACGGCCGCCATGGCTCACGCACAATGGTTCAATACTAGGACTAGGTGCAGAAACCAAACCCAAATAGATAATAGAATAAGTCGCCTTTTTCATCCCTTTACAGAGAGAGTTTTTTAAAATCTTTTCTTAGCGGATATCTTCTACTCATAATCCCTCCGTGCTAAATTAAATCTTAATAGTGATTAATTAGTGAGTATAAGTATTTATTTTTTTAACGTTTTCCCACACTAGGAATTTTTCCTGTATCGTGGGTGCGTTAAGCGTTTACAAACATACAAACTCACATACACAAACAGCCAGACTCGGAACAATTATCGTACATGATCGTACATCCGTGCCGGAATCGAACCCACGACACGTAGCGCAGCAGCCAATCGCTAAACCAATGCGTCAACCGTATCGTCAAATGAGTGAATGACCTTTGGCATACATACACATAGATTTATCCGTAGTTTCATTCCAAAACATATTAACAAACATGAAACGATTCCTGAGAGAAAGGTCTTCAAACATTCCTGAGATATCTAGGAACCAAAGTGAATCGTTAAGTGTATCTCAATTGGATTAGTAATCTTCTGGCTGTGGGTTCGTTTGAAGTCTCTCATATATTCCTCAGAGTACTACGGAATGGAGTGTAAAATTACTTTAAGAACTAACGTGAATTTCGACTGGTACCGCGGTTCTCATATGAATTCTTGGAAACGGAATCTGTAGTTGGTAACATGAAAGCTTGCAGCATGAATGCTTGGAACCTTTTGATCTGGTTTGAATATTAGATTTTATAAGCCTTGTTTCCACTAGGCAACATTTGACGCGCGACATCATGCATGTTGCTCATCATGTTGAACGGCAACGATGGTTGACACCAGATAAATGTGCAATAAAGGTCATTGCCCTTTCCTTGATATCTCTTCGTAGGTACATGGACAAAAAATGAATCGTTTTCCATTACTAGTAAATATAATGGATCACGATGGATGTCGATTCAATATATTTTATTTTGAATCGACATTCATTCATTATTTCTGTTTTAAGAATTAAGGTTGTCAATAAATGTAGGTGGGTCAATGATCGTTATTGCACATTTATTTGGTGTCGACTAGAGTAACTTTATTTTAGTAACGTGACAATAACAATGTTGCGCGTCTGCTTGCAACGTCGCGCGTTTTTGTGCACGTTGTTGAGCATGTTGGGCGTTAGGTGTTGCGCATAATAAATGTTGCCTAGTGGTTATGAGGATTTACTAGAACACTGTCTTACTGCCTACAGGCAATTATCACTACATATTATAAAACAAAGTCGCTTTCTCTGTCCCTATATCCCTATGTTTGCTTAAATCTTTAAAACTACGCAACGGATTTTGATGCGGTTTTTTTAATAGATAGAGTGATTGAAGAGGAATGTTTATATGTATAATACATGCATATTATAGTAGAGGAAACATTAGTATCTACATTGCACCCGTGCGAAGCCGGGGCGGGTCGCTAGTAAATATATAAACTGTATTATATACGTTACTCGCACTTAGAAATGGACAACTTTCCCGATCCTATCGCCGGCGCGCGTACTACGCGTAGCATCTTGGTACCGATATTAATAAAAGTGTTTGTGTTGTTTTTGAACGCCGTGACGTTTTACATTCATTGGCCTCATGCTCCAGCCACCGCAACAGAAGAAGACGCCCCGGGCGTCGGGAAACGCAGGACGATTCCCGCCCACCGTAGGCGCGGGCCTGCGGATGGCGAGCTATGGGTGACTTGCCGTCCAATAGCAACCAGGCCCGAGTCGACGGCGCGTCGTGTTCCACGCGCGCCTCAAAGAGCCGTCAGCAACGTAGACGGGGCTCCATAGGGTCAGTGCCTGCTAGGGTTGCGGAATTGGTTCGAAAGAGTCACCGCGGCCCTGGAACGCAAAGGGCACAAGAAGGATCACGGGTGGGTTTTAGTTAGTAAGAGTCTGACACTCCCTTCCGCCCCGCTCAGAGCGGGGGTGTCAGCACTTATGAATTTGAACTTCTTTTAATCTACAGGATTTATTTTGTTCGATTGTTGCCGTTTTACTGCTTAAATTCAGAATAACGACCACGATTGCTAGGCCCAATATAGGCGCATCATATTGACAACTCTGCGGAACCTTTCAAAGGATACCGTCGTGATTTGACGTGTTTGATGTATTGGCATTCAATGTAACCTTACCTATACAAAAATCACTGCAGATTCATCCTACATGCCAACAATATAGACTTTCAAGCAAAATATTCATCTATTGGGAAGTGCCATCGCGTCCTAACACGTCTTATTAAATTTCGTCGCCATGGCCCCTACCCCGTGTAATCCTGATTGGCTTTCGTGACATCTTTTGATGCTGGAAGTCTATTATTAGGTAGGTACGAGAGGCGACAGCATTTCTGTTTTGTTATTGAAAACAAAATATAAACAAATGACGGATGTGGGCCTTGAAACTCTTGAAAGTGTGGGCACAGATGATATTGGATAGTTGTTTTCGCAGATTATAAAATTATAATACAGACAAGTCTCAAACGGAGAGCTAAATTTTCACTGAGTGTCAATGGCTATATTTTACCTTGAAAAAGGCACGGATCATTTGGGATTTATCCGAAATATCCATGCGGCAGCATGACGCTCCTGTGGCCGGCCACGCCACGGTCGCAAACTCTCGGGAAAACGCAAGTTACAATACATTAAATAACGGAGGGCGTTCCTTTAAACTCGTTAATCTTTATCATTAATAGATTAAAATAAAAATATCAGAATAGAAAAATAAGCATAAAATAGTCCAAATTAAAAAAAATTGACAATAAATTCGAAATAAATCCTGTTTAAAATCAAAATAGTAGCGCGGAATGGTAAGTACTCGTAGTAGCAATGCCCAAACCGGCAAGTACGCGTGTACAGAGTGTTTCTTTAACGTATCAATTTAACATTTTTAGTGAATATTTTAATATTAAAAAAAATAAAAACATTTTGTTTTCGAATGGTAATTTTTTTTTTATCATATATGGGTGCTATACTATTGCGGGTTAACGGGTACGCATGTACTCTCTGTTAGTTAACATACTGTGTAAGGTGACAACAGCTGCCAACGATCTGGAGGAGCAAAACAAAAGAAATAATAACAATTTGGCGTGATTGGCTCTTGTCAAAACTGGTATCAATTTTTCTGGTTTCTGAATACCCGTCAAAGCGACTGACAAAGGTCTACAAATTACCGATGGGTCTACATTTGATGACCGATGGCTTAAAGTACTCTCAGAGGCACGGACGAGTCTCGATATCTTTAAAATCCAAGAATATTTAATAGCTTAGCTACATAGACATATTTGTGGGTCCTTGGGCGCAGTGACAGTCGTAGGTCGTAGGTTCAAATACCTTTGAACTATAGATTATTTTGAACTCATGGGCGCAAGGGCGTTTACTCTGACAACTTAATAAGAAAATTATGACTTGCTTTAGGAAAACAGTTTTGCGTTTTCACATTAAAGAACTTTTTATCGAAAGATTGGAAAAAGTTGGAATGTTTTGGTGCGAATCAAGCGTTAGGTATATATGTACATATCTGTGCGAATAAGAAAAGTTGAGGTTTTTATAAAAATATCGCAATCTATTACAAAATGGCACCCACTGAAAAAACTTTTCAAAAACACCCACGGAAGGAAACCTTCGTCTCATATCAAATTAGAGGAAAGTGCTTTTATAACTTGTTTCAGTTATTTTTAAAAACAAAATGATTTCAGAAATAACTTTCGTTTTTAGACTCTACTATTTTTGATAACCTAATCTCTTCATGTCTTAAGCTAACCAGATTTGTATGAAACTTGACACACGGGTAGACCATGCCTTGGAAGAGGGCAGGATACTATCTCAGGAGTATGTTGTATTTTATAAACTCGCTGATAATGAGACGCCGATAAGCCATGGAAACAATTCAAACGTTCCAGACTAAACTCCCTGGTTGCGGAATTTATTCGAAAAAGTAACCGCGGCCCTGGAACGCAAAAGGCATTAGGAGGAACACTGATGGGTTTTAGTCAGAAAGAGTTTGACACTCCCTTCTGCTCCGCCCAGAGCGGACGAAGTCTTTTGACGATATTCCATCTATAAAAAAAGACATCCCAAACATCATGACCTCGACATTCAGACACAACGGAACGACCAATCAGAGAGAGAGATGTTCCTTTGCCGGTTTCTAACTTTCATGCGGGCAGAGCCGCTGGCAGAGCCTAGTTTAATGGGATTAAAATCTAGGCTACCTATAAACTAGAACTTAATCTCAATATCAGTAGTTCGGCAGGTGAGCTAACCCTTACTTAATAACCATCATTCGGTGGAGGATAAACCCTTTATCTGCTTTGGACCTATTTGGTCGTTCGGTTTTAACGTTGTTTTTATGGAAGATATATTTTTATTTACCTTTGAAAGTTATTTAGGGCCGATTTAGAAGGGGATGGGGCGAGTTGTTCAACATGTTAGAAAGAAACACGAATACCTGATAGGTTTTATTATGAATATAACTTATTTATAACTTATAACTAATATTATAAAGAGGAAAGATTTGTATTTTTGTATGTAACGAATAAACTCAAAAACTATTGCACCGATTTCAAAAATTCTTTCACCATTAGAAAGCTACATTCACCTTAAGTAACATAGGCTATATTTTATCTCCATATTCCCACGGGAACAGGAACTACGCGGGTGGAACCGCGGGGCGTTGCTAGTAACTAATATTATAAAGAGGAATGATTTGTATTTTTGTATGTAACGAATAAACTCAAAAACTATTGGACCGATTTCAAAAATTCTTTCACCATTAGAAAGCTACATTTACCTTGAGTGACATAGGCTATATTTTATCCCCATATTCCCACGGGAACAGGAACTACGCGGGTGGAACCGCGGGGCGCTGCTAGTAACTAATATTATAAAGAGGAATGATTTGTATTTTTGTATGTAACGAATAAACTCAAAAACTATTGGACCGATTTCAAAAATTCTTTCACCATTAGAAAGCTACATTTACCTTGAGTGACATAGGCTATATTTTATCCCCATATTCCCACGGGAACGGGAACCCCGGGGGGCGCTGCTAGTTATGAATATTTTGTTACTCAGAGACGTTTGGGGGTTTCGCTTGGGGCTGTATAGCATGCCGTCTTGCCGCAAAGCACGAAAAATGGATGGTCGGGGGAGTTGAAAAAAAAAACAACGAAAAAATCTCATTACTCTAAATTGATATTTTAGAGTAATGAGATTTTTTCGGATGTTTCTCTGTCCTTAATACAACTAACTCAAGAAAAACTCTGTTTGTTTGACGTTTACAAGGGCAATAAAAAGTGACGAGCAAAAGTTTGAGCCAAGTCGTTAAGGTGCGATCTCTCAGATCGTCTCTATTCTATGTTCTCTCTCGGGAGAGCTGAGAGAGCACTAATGTTCTTCTTGTGTTTGTAGAGCTTGGCTTGTACCGGATAAAAAGTAACTCGTGTTAAGGAAGAATCTTTCTTACTCCAACTTACTACGAAAGTCAGGAAGATAAATACGAAGTAGTAAAGAGCATTTAGTTTGGGATTATCGTCAAAAAATGTCCAGAAATAATGTTATTCGTAACTTAAATATAATCAGTATTCATATCAAACAAGACTGCGCACGCCGTTTACGTATCATGATGATAATAATAAAATAAAAATATGTATTAAATAAAAATAGCTACTAGCGTAAAAAATAGCTACTACCCTAAAAATAGCTACTAGCGTAAAAAATAGCTACTACCCCAAAAAAGTAACTATTACCCTAAAAAGTTGCTATAACCCTAAAAATAACTACTAGCCTAAAAATCACTACTAGCCTAAAAAAATAGCAATTACCCGAAAAATAGCTACTACTCTAAAAAATAGCTACTAGCGCATAAAATTGCTACTAAAAACAAAACAAAAAAAATAAATAAATAAAGAGTATTCTATTCTATTCTATTCTAACCTAAAAAATTGCTACTAGTCCAAAAAATTGCTACCAGCCTAATTCATATTAAACTATCCCAGCTTTACACTGCTACTTAACAATAACATAAATACTACAACAATAACGTAGATACATAAGCATAATTATGTAATACTAGCTGTCCGCACAACTTCGTTTGTGTCACATTTTTCATGACTGCTCCGCTCCTTTTGGTCTTAGCGTGATGATATATAGCCTATAGCCTTCCTCGATAAATGGACTATCTAACACTGAAAGATTTTTTCAAATCGGACCAGTAGTTCCTGAGATTAGCGCGTTCAAACAAACAAACAAACTCTTCAGCTTTATAATATTAGTATAGAGTATAGATTTATTTCGTCAGGACCACCCATGATCAGTTTCATCCAACATCAATTTACAACTTCCTGATAGTCTAATTAAACCACAACATGTGTCCACGAAAAACAACACAAGTAAAGGAGAATGGCCGTTCCGTTCGAACACAGAACGATAGAAAGACAAATATGGCGCATGGTGGGCGTCGCAAACTTATCTAATATCGTGTGAATTCGGAAGTACTGTTTGTAAAAGTTTGTGTAATATTATACATTACATTACGATATGTTATTAAATTAACTGTGTGGTACTTTCCTCAAAAGACCACTTCAGACACCAACCTACATGGTTCTCATATGATTTGACCAGTACAATTGTATGGACTTTAAAAGAGACCTTGACCTCTGAGTTTGTTTCGGTGTTTCTTCTCAGGGTGGTCAGCTAGGAAACACCGGCCTCATCTAGTTTGTATAACGGCCAAAAAAGATTGACGTGGAAAAGTGTTTTTTACAACCTACTTACAAAAAAAAATCATTTATCATGTACCTCTATGTTCCTGAAGCATCACAGGTGGAATGTTCGTTTTTACACGACTGCCCAAAAAAGGAGTTTTATGTTTTCAGGGTTCATGTATGTATGTATTATGTATGTTTGTGAGTTTCTTTATTCCACCATAACTTCTTAACGGCTTAACCGATATCAATGTATGTATGTGGTATCGTTAACATAGGCTAGTGAATAAAAACTAAACAAAAATTCATAAATAAAAACATCTTTTTTTGTTTTCATGAAAATTAAACTGCTTATACTGTTATCATCTAAAGCTTGCAAAAAAAGTTCCTACGAATAAAAAACAAATCTATACTAATATTATAAAGCTGAAGAGTTTGTTTGTTTGTTTGTTTGTTTGAACGCGCTAATCTCAGGAACTACTGGTTCGAATTGAAAAATTCTTTTTGGGTTGAATAGACCATTTATCGAGGAAGGCTTTAGGCTATATATCATCACGCTTAAGCCAATAGGAGCGGAGCAGCGATAAAGAATGTTTTAAAATCGGGGATTCCACGGGGACGAAGTCGCGGGCAGCAGCTAGTAATGAAATAAATTAAAAACAAGATAGGTAATTGAAAGTTAAAGTTCGAGAGAACATTCTTTAGAAGTTTGCAGTAGTATCGTCACAGCGTTAATTTTGTTACTCATTATTTGCTTGCATCAACTGATAAAGTATTTTCGTGTTTATTAATTTGAGTATATGTTATGGTATTGTATTGTATGTATAGTTAACATAATTATATCATCTTTGTATTAATTTTATATTAATCGCGTTTCTGTTGTTTTGTTTTTTCATATTGCACCAACCACAATTATTCTCTGCATCACCCAAAAGTTGACTGGTAGAAAATGCCTAAGGCATTAAGTCCGCCTCTGTACATTTGTGAGCGTAAAGTATTAAATAATTATCTTTTCATTGCAAGACAGATTATTATCTATCTTGTTTTTAATTTTTTAGTTCACTTTTTGACAAAGCAGGCGGGGTTTTTAATTATTTGTTTTTTTTTTATGGTGTTTTTCTTAAGAATTTCAAATAACAATAATGAATCTAGTTCAATTTGGATAAGCCTTGCAGTTTGTTTTAGCAACAATCTTGGAATGAATTTCAATTTCTTGTATGCATGGTGGTGTGCTTCTAATAACTGTAATTTTGGTTTGTCTAACATTAATTATCAACATAATTATTATGTTAATTCTATGAATCTGTAAGGAAATAATCTTACTTATGAGCTTTAGTATTTCCATATCCTGACAGCTGTAACATGTCAGTCATCTTAAGTCCATCCTTTGCTTAACTTATTTCAGTTTGTATAGTCAATGTTTAGCTAATCCAACGAATCTAAAAAAAAATATTTTGCACGTCGTTACGCATAGGAAAACAAACCTTAAAATAAGTTTGCACATAATTGGTATTGCAACAAAAAATGTAACAACATTGAGCTACCAGGAAAGGTTTCCATCCATCCACACTGTTACTCATTACTTTGTATAAACTCCGTTCTAGATAAAAATCCAGACTTCAGTATAGCTTATTTCAGCACTAGGCATTTTCAGCTAAACACTGGTTAATACAGCCATCACATGAAGATTGTGTTTCAACACCTAGGTTTTGAAGAACATAAGGAAACCAGAATGTTTTGTTGAAAGTTTTCAGAAGCGTGGCTTAACAATCTTGTGTGTTGATGCAATATTTTGTTTTACTTCATCTTGCTTACAATTTGGGGAGGTAAAGATAGGTAGTTAATTGCTTTTAGCACTTAGAATAGCTACGTTCTATTATGTGCTAAGACTACAAACTAAAGTCTCTCAAAAATGCAGTTTATCAAGGAGAGTAGGTTGCCTTTTTTTTTTTGATGGGAAATCATCAAATGACTTCTCCCGCTCTGGGCGGAGCGGAAGAGAGTGTCAGACTCTTACTGACTAAAACCCACCCGTGTTCCTTCTTGTGCCCTTTGCTGAAGCTTAATCCCTCAGCAAGGGTTCCCGAAAGACGTCCACTGCTGGACCTAGGCCTCTTTTTTAACGGGGGGAAATCCTCATGGATGTCCTCCACCCTGTGGCGGGCGGAGGGGTCTGTCAGACTTTTATTGACTAAAACCCGGTGTTCCATCTCTCACCTACGCCGGGGATCGCGGGAACATATACGACATCCGTAATCCCCGTCTGGTGCCGGCCCGCCACTGCGGGCCACCTCGTGTCAGCGGAGGGAGTGAGGTGTTTGACTTCTTCCGCGACGTCAGAGAGGGGCGCACGGGAACCCCACGCGCCGCTGGACATAGGCCTCGCCCAAGTGTTGCCACAACAGCCGGTCCTGTGCGTCTCGCATCCATCAGCTACCCGCGACCCTCACCAGGTCATCGGTCCACCTTGTAGGAAGCTTTCGTACAAGCAAGGGTGATAGAATGTAAATACTACCGTGGGGTCCGAGTGCTCATGCGTTATTTAAAGAACTTGCTAAACGTTTGGTTGACACTTCGCGTGACCTGGCTTTTACTTCGGACAGAGGATAAGTATGGCTATGCAACGTGGCAATGCCGCCAGTCTATTGGGTTCACTCCCAGTCGATAGCGATGCGGACGAGTTTTTTGATGCCATTTTGTAGTTAGGTTGATTTTAGTTTATTTTTAGGTTAAGTGTATATATAGCTCCACAAGGAGGTGGTTTTTCCACCATCAGTTAAAAGGTTAATTAAACAATTTTATCTATACTAATAATAAAGAGGTAACGTTTGTGAGTTTGTGACGTTGTAAGGGGTAATCTCTGGATCTACTGAATCGATTTTCAAAATTATTTCACCAATAGAAAGCTACATTATTGTGGAGTGTCATAGGCTACTATTTTATCCCCGTATTGCCACGGAAACGGGAACAACGCGGGTGAAACCGCGGGGCGCTGCTAGTTTGTAATAAAAGTATTGATAAAATTAAAGTCTAAATTAATAAAGTGTGTGTACATACCCACCCCTTATGATGTTTTAGCTCGGCCTATAAATAGTGAAGTGACCTACTTTATGTTAAAATTAATGGTTACAGGTTGTCAGTTTAAATATAGCTCTTAACCGACGGGCTTGTGTGACAGAACAGTTTTCAAATCTTTAACTAGAGATTTTAAATATAGATTTTATTTTGGACTTAATATACTTATATTAATTCTTTAACGTCAGCAGCTAGAGATCTCGAAGGGACTCTTTCTTCTTTTAAGTAAGATTTTATAGAAATTTATTTGGTAAAGTTGTGCTGTCTCCGGCCTTTTGAGTAACAGTAACGTCTTCTCTTGCTGGGTGATTAAATACTACGGTTTTCGGTTGAACTGTGCCTGTATACATGTGCTGCATTTGATTGTCCCTGTTCCCACAGGATAAATACCATTAAGACCTCTATTAACACTGCGATGCATAAAATAAGCCTCTACACAATTCTCTTTTTGCGATATACAACATCGACTTGACTCTACGCATTGGCATAGACCTCTTTGCTTTTGCGAACCTTTGTACGCGAGATCGCAATTTTTTTTATAACATATTTTTTTCATCAATTCATCTTCAGTTACAAGTTTGGCGCCCAAAGGCCACCGTTTCCCATAACAGAAACCTATAATCAATATCTACAAATATTTTTCCATAAATCCATGTAAATATCGCGATGTTTTCGCGGAGTTGCGCAAACGCAGGCCGGAGAGTTTGGGCGCCCGCCACGCGCCCCGAGTATTGAACCCGGCCATAGATTAAAATAATATGCTAATACGAGGCGCCAATCATTACAATTGGCCGTTTGATGAATAACCAACGGTTTCTGACGACAATATGTACCAGTATATACCTATGTGTGTGTTGTCTAGAAAATGAATGTATGTACTTCATTCCAGTTGGATAAGTACATTAAGTAGGTACATATGTACTAAAATAACATTGCTCTAATAAAAAGTTAGTAAACGTGAAAAGCGTTTATGTACTAAAAGATCAACGCTTATATTTTTGGGAAGAAAAAAAAAAATACATGCAAATATTATGTCTTGACCGTGTAAAAAAACAGCTTGTAGTTATTTTGTTGATATGTGTAATGATAATTGTGTATGTGTAATGTAGATTTGTTTAACCTCGGGCCTACCACTTGTATTAAATTATGTAAAACCTACATGATTATTCTTTAGATAAAAATTAAATGACTAGGTACTGTAAAATTAGTAATTGGTCAAAACAGAAATGGCAGTAGGCAAGGTAAATTATGTTTTAATTATAATGTAAAAGATGTGGTTTATATTGATAATTATAAACAAAATACTTTAATTAATAGTTCTGTGGCACGAGAAAGGACTTTTTGACTATTAATAATGCTCATTTATTTGTGTGATAAAATTGATTAAATTAATATTCATGATAAAAATAAACCTGAATGGTACGTTTTGTATAATTTGGTGAAGAATAAAAATATTTTTACAGACAGACAGAGATATATGTACATAGGCGTAGATATTAAATCTGAAGTAAGTGAAAGTTGAACAAAGATCATTTAATCATAAAAGTGTAGGTTAAATAGTAGGTTAGGTGGTAGTAAAGTAAATCTATGCTTAAAAACTCTTTAATCATTTGGACAGTGTAGCGACTTTTACGACATTCTAGTAGGCAGATATTTTAAATAAAATTTACATAATTAATATCTTTATTGGCACCAACGATGCGTCACCCTTACCTTTATGGCCTCCTAAACAAAAATGGCTAACCGTTTATCAGTCACCACCCAAAAACGCTTAAAACCTTTAAACCTTTCCACGCGAAATAAAATAGGTACAAAACCAATGAACCCTGATCAAAATCAAAACGTCGCACCTCCATCATAATCTTTGGCTCCCAAACGTCACGCATTTGCTCGTTAATGAAGTAATCTTTTTTTCTGGTGTTTTACGCACGAGTATTACACCGATCGGCCTTGTCCGACAACCCGATAAAATTGAAAAGTACAAAAAAAATCCATGGTGGTATTATTGGCTGGTGTTCTTAATTTGGCCGGGTAACGAGGCACTAAAGGGTGTAGGGCAATTCGCACCACTGGCACTGGTTTGATAATTGTTATGTTTTCTATTTTTATTTTTACAATTTGGGTCTGTACTTTTCCGAAGGCAAAATAGAAAACTGAACGCCAAATTAATTTCTAATGGTTTCTGTAAACACTACTAGTTAGTTACTAGTCTTATACCATGATTGATTGGTACTAATGATTTTGATGGATTGTGCATCGAATCTCGGGTATATATATATCTTGCTTTTGTAGATGGAAGCTTTGTCTTCTAGATGATGAATCCTCGCAGACATGATGTCTAAATCTGCATGAAGTTTTTCATTAATTAAGTCGAACAATTAATGCCTGACATAATCTTTTCTTTTAGTTGACCATGACAGGTAATTTTCTTTGTTACTGCCAGGTTTTTCGTATCTTCTTTGTTTGTGAATAGTAAATAGTGATGTATCTAATTATACAGAGCAATATGTAGTTTTGTATTTTATTTAGAGGCTTATCAGTCGAGTTGTTAGGAGGCTTCAATGAGGTTAATGCAACGTCAGACTAGTTTTTATCTGTTTTACGCATTTACCTTTGAATTATTCACATATTTTACCCCACTGTCCTGTAAGGGTGGTAATTTTTTTACATTAACAATCAATTTTTTTCGATTTTCGGGAGATTTAAATCTTAAATACATTAAATGAAATCTAAAACTACTATATTATTGCATTTCCTACGGATATCGGATGTCTTTGTTATGTCCACAATCTCAAGAAATCACTTAAAAAGGTTACGATTCATTAATTTGTTAGTTTAGTATTTAGTACCTACCGGGAAACTACTTGCCTGTTTAATGGGTATTTTATTCGGTAAGGTTAGTTAAATTAAGAATTGGTGCAAAAGTTAAGGCGTCATTACGACATTTTTGAACTAGAACCGTTATCGAACTGTAAGACGTACAAACGAAAAAAGAAGGAAAATACAAGAATAGCTTGTTTAATGGAGCGTGTCATACGGCTAGACAAAAATTAAAAATAACAAGATAATTTGAGAAAAAAAAAGCATAAAAAAAGAACTGTCAAATGTAATTCGTTGTCTAGACTTCTTACGTTTCCCTCAACTTCTTGGCATCAGATCAAAGTCACTCCAGACCAGACAGCCGTTGGCCAGTTGAAAATCAAAATATAAACTTTCTTTAGACCCAGTTCAAGAAAACTCTGTTGGAAAAGTTGTTTGGTGGAGGATTTTTCACGACGCATTTTAAAAGAGTTGGTTGGAATTAGTCCTTAACTTGGTGAGGCCATAGTTTTTTTTTATGCTAGTCGTAAAGAAACCAGCGGGCCACCTGATGTAGATCAACGTCGCCTAACAGACATCTTTTTTATTGTTCTCAAACAGTACACTTTGTTATTTTTTTACTCGCTAAACTAATTAGTTTGATGGCGAGAAACGCTTGATAATATACAAATATTCTTTGATAACCAACCTTAAACTATGCAGTACTACAGACTACCAACAATGCAGTACTTCACTCAAGGATCAGTCAAACCAGCACGAATAGATTGCGGCGAGCCGCGGACACCGGACACTGACAGGACCTCAAGTCTGCTAGTACATACAATAGTGTCAGAATGGTCTATCATTGATTTCATAATGGTTGATTTTTACAAATTTGGTAATCTACTAATATAAAAAAGCTCCACTACGACTTTCCAATGGTCAACCACTGACACTCCATTGAAAGAAATGGCATAGAATGGCAATCTCGTACATAATGACAAATGAATGAGAGACGTATGCAGTAATCTGCTAAAATTATGACAGTTCCTATGATCAGTGATCAGTGACGTCATATTTCTAGACTTATTATGGTTTTACAGGTATGCGGTACAGAGGGTATCGTCCCGCAAACCTCCATTGAAAAGGCTGGATCCTCCGACCAGATGGTTGTTGTGTCCGTTGGGCAACTGCCCCATAGTTGATATTCGGACTGTTGTATATATTCAAATCGCACGGAAAACTCTGATACCGCGATGCAGGATTTCGTTTGTAGTTCGCTGCTGGCGGGATAGATGGCGTTGCGATTATTTTTGGTTTTTTGTTACTTTTTTTTTCTTGTGACGTCATTGATGCCTATTACAGCTCAACGTGCTTTCTAAGGGCCGAACCCAATAACCGATCTATCACATACTGGAGATAGAAAAACTAATGAAACAACAGAAAACCTATATAATTTTTCTGTTGTTTCATTTGTTTTTCTATCTCCAGTATGTGATAGATCGGTTATTGGGTTCGGCCGTAAGGCAAGGAGCCATATCGGAATGTTAAGTTAGTTACCCATGGTGGGATCTAGGTTCTTCTGTCTTTGTTTATTTTAGTACGTATATTCTTCTGCGGAGATCAAATGTGTAATCCTCAAGTTATTAAAGTGGTTGGTCAGGTTTTTCATTGTTCAGAAATGATGACGCTTCTGCGTCAGCCAGACAGCCTCCTTTTGTCTCCTAATTTACTACGTAATTATCGCAAACTACAGTTTATTGTATTTGTTGTTCCACCAGTATATAATGTAAACTTTTTACGTTTTACGTTTGTCTGAGTTATCAGAGCATGCGGAAAACTGACAGATTGGCCACTCATAAGTCTTCAGGTTCCCATAGACAGGTACGAGCGTGTCGCATTATTGAGTACCTCGTCTTTGTGAGGCCCTAATAGGGTAAATTGGTTGGATGATCAATTTGGGCCCCAATAACTGACCATACTGTGACGCTGGGTCACAAGATGTGAGGTTTTCCTACCTCCCAACTCGTCTACAGTGTATTATTCCAATACTACCATATTGGAATAATAAAACTTGATTGTTTATTATTTTATAGTAAGACAAAAGAAAACCCGGGTTTCTAACACTGTTACATAATATTACACTGGTAACTATTGAAAATTTATGATATGTTTTGCTCTGCTTGAACGATTTGGTAGGACTGATTCAAAAATCTGTGCAGTCAATGAAAAAGCGAAATTCAAAATATTTTTGAAAATAGATACATTTCCTTTTCAGTACAATTAAATTAAGGAGTTTTCAGTCATCGTGGAGGTTTAAAGTCCATGAAACTGAAAACGCAACGACATCGTTACAATACTTTTTTCCTAAACAGCGATCGTCACTCGAATAAGCGATCGTCGCGTTAATTGGTTCAGAAAAACCGGGAGGCACCCTCTATCGGGGCAGCGACGCAATCGAATTTGCTTTTCTTATTATCGCGATGATCGCTCTGAGTATTAAGACGGCAACTTCATTCTGGCAAATTAAAACGCCCGTAGAAAACGTAGACCGAGCTAGACGGTAATTCCAATGATAAGAACTAGTTTTAAGAAAGACTGGACTAGAAACCCTTAAAATTACAGAACATTCGATAAAATTAGAACCAGTTAGTAATACTGGCTTCGAGTAGGTTCCGATCGATAGAAACATTTTATAGCCACAAACGACATCGCCTGGAACACACCGACACTCACCGGTACTGTGAAGCCTTGACAGAGTTACTACGAAACTCGATCATTTGAATACGTTAAATTTTTATATCTACTATTCAACGTATTTTTGGACTTTTTGTTTGAATACGTTTTAGGTTTTTGTTTATTTTTTAGGTGTCTGTTACTAATAGAACGTGGGTTAGGTTAATTTGTATGAAACCTGTTTTATCTATAGGTACTTAATATACAAAGCTGAAGAGTTTATTTGTTTGTTTGTACGCGCTAATCTCAGGAACTACTGGTCCGATTGAAAAATTATTTCAGTGTTAAGTAGCCCATTTATCGAGGAAGGCTGTGCCTGTGAATGTTTCTTTGTTAAATCGGGGGTTAATAATCAATACCTACTTAATATAATAATCTATACTAATGTTATAAAGAGGAAAGATTTGTATTTTTGTATGTAACGAATAAACTCAAAAACTACTTTCACCTTTCATTAGAAAGCTACATTCACCCTGAGTAACATAGGCTATGTTTTATCCCCGTATTCGCACGGGGACGGGAACTACGCGGGTGAAACCGCGGGGCGCTGCTAGTCATTAATAAGATAGGGTAGAGTAATCAAAGTTATAGTATACAAATGGTAAAGAGTTTAATTTTGTCATCCCAGCCAAAACAAAAAGTGATGATAGACGGTGTCTAGAGACCTGTCTCTATGTAAAACTAGCAGCGCCCTGCGGTTTCACCCGCGTAGTTCCTATTCCCTTGGGAATACGGGAATAAAATGTCGCCTATGTTACTCGCTAATAATGTAGCTTTCCATTGTTGAAAAATTGTTAAAATCGGTCCAGTATTTTCGGAGCTTATAATAATAGTACAGACTGACGTTCAAAAACTACGGCTAGATGATTATTAAATTTTTAGTTCCTAGTTTTAATTACTCTCTTCTATAGTATTTGCTTGTTATTTAATTACCATACGTAAATCGTTAAAAATGTCGTCTCTTCCATCAATGGGATTTAGAAAAACAAACCGTACCCAGGATCCTAACCATAGAAAAAAATCAAACAAAAGATCCAGCACCCCTTTTCATCAGCCTCGGGGGCTCTGACCGCAACCTCCCTTAATTGGAACCCCTCTTCACAAGTGGCTAGAGTAGACTCCTTTTTGTGCTACCTAGTTTCAACCCTGTTCCTCAGAATACTCAAAGTTTTATGCCTGGAATTTGAGGTTTTAGTCTAGGTATGCCTTGGATGAGGACAAGATCTGTGACCTAAGTGTTTTGTGTGGAAGTCTCAAATTGAATTGTTGGTAAGTCTGATGCGGGTCAACGGCTCGATTCAATGTCCTGAATATTCCACACATAATGCTGAAGCGAAGTATTTATAACAAAGTAGCGACCCGGCCCGGCTTTGCTTGGGTGCCAATCTACACTAATATTATAAAGAGGAAAGATTTGTGTATGTATGTTTGTAATGAATAAACTCAAAAATTACTGTGCCGATTTCAAAAAATCTATCACCATTAGAAAGCTACATTCATCCTGAGTAACATAGGCTATATTTTATCCCCGTATAGCCACGGGAACGGGAACAACGCGCTTGAACTGCGGGGCGCTGCTAGTTAAATACGATTCATCCGTGTCTATCGCTCTTTCTGTTAGTGAAAGAATGTATCAAAATCCGTCGCGTGGTTTAGAAGAAATAAGCGGAGGAACGATCAGAGCCAGACAGCGAAAAAGTTTAAACTATTTGGTATTAAAGCAAACCAGCCAAAGCGTAAAAAATACCGGTATTTCCGCCATAATACTAGTCTGCGATCTGTCTAATCTAAAGTAATTCACGCCAACTAATACATTAAATAAACGATACAAAAATACATAGAAACGAAAACATTCGGCAGTCAATTATCGCGAGGTACGTGTCGCCATTTGTAGTAAAACGTCACACTGCAAAAGGTCTACTTGTAACAAAATCACGCGAAACTCAGGACAACTGATCATAACCATCAAAATGTCGGCAGTAGATTTGGTCTGCAGCGTAACAAAAATATCGATTGTAAACTTATCTTGGAATTTTCTTAGTCGTTGTATTTCGTGATGGATTCTGGTGTCTTCATGACATAATACCTTACAAGGCAGAGCGGTTTTCTAGATGTTATCTAGTCTATAGTTTTTGTGCAATATCATTACCTAAAAACACGAAGATTGGTCATCAGAGTTGAAAGTGGATATTGTTGCAAATAGTTTTCTAAACACGAACTACATAGATGAATTCCAGTGACAGTTTCCTGGAATATAATTTCACCAAGGTTTGCATTTAAGTATTTCTTAATTTAAAGTAATTTATTTTATTCCACATAAGAATAAAGTTGATTTGTTCATTGTTACATAAGCAACCCTACTTAATCTGTTTCAGTGTCTGTTTCTGTTTCTGTGTGTGTGTGTGTTCTCTGTATAGTTCTCTATTTAATATCAGTATCTTGTGGACGGGGCCCCAAACTAGGTAGAACCTATATCTTGGGATCCTGAGTTGTGAAAAAAATAATAATATTCAGTCGGTTCATTATAAATATACGCCAGAATCACGGTTTTAAGTGAGTCGTTAACGAAATTAACCACCATTAAAAAAATATTGATTATTTTCGTACGCCATTAAAATAGTGGTACTACTGTGCGCGTCTACTCTGTGCCACCTATAAAATGTGCTATTACGATCGTCTACGTCACTCTCGCGATTGAGGCCCACTGTTAGCGTACGATATTTTTTCGCACACAAATATTAGAGTATGCTAGGATGTTTTGATGAATACTGTGTTTTGATTGTGAATGAGTAGATTGCTAACCTTGCTTCTTTTAATAGTGTGCGATGAGAGGCGATTTAAGGCTGGCGATGGATCGTCTGCAATTAAAACTTGTGTTGCGATGTTGTTGCTAGACTGTGTGGGAGCGAGCAATGATTAAGTGAGTTGTTTATGCGAAAAGTTTGAAGACACCTGAAAGAAAAACTGGATCTTTGTAATCTAGATGAAGTAACATTCGCAGTAGCGGTTGCTGGAATTCCAAAATATATGGTATTGATTACGTAATATTTCGGCAGAGTTCTCAATCCAAATTGTTTTTACTGTTCGATATTAGTTATCGTTGATTTAATATCGTTTTGTTTAGAACTTCTTGACCGTGTCTCAACATTATAGTTTTTGTTTTTATTATTATTAGCCGCCCCCCTCCCCCCCCCCCCCCCAAAGTCCCCCGTCTTTCATGTTTCGTCTAAACATGCGAAATAGTCCAAGCAGCTTTTACTACGACGATAAATACAGAAGAGTACGTTGCGAAACTAATAAACAGTGCCATTACGAAGTTTTACGTCACATCGGCGCTTGCGCAGCCGAGTCGTGAGGCCCACCGCCGAACGTAATGCGTAGTAAAACTATACTCAACTTGTTCCAACTCTGTTTTGATGTTAACTCCGGACTTTTTGATAGATCGTTAGGTATTTATGCACCGAAATATTGTTTTAATTTATCGTTTCAATTTATTTTTATGGTCTACGCTAAGGTATGTTAATTTGACGAGTTTTTAATTTCGATTTGAAACATTAAATTGGTTATTTTGGATTCATACAAAAAATATGCATAGGTAGACTTTAATTATGCAATTAAAACCTATTTTTTTTACAGTTTCATAATTGAAAGAGGAGAAAGATTAATCAGATATTGGTGCTTGAAAACCGTCAGGTTATGTACCTAGAAAGTAGTAAACACAAAGTAATTAATAGGTAGCCGGGTACTTACGAATTCTATTAGATGTACTACTAGTTGTGACGTCACTGAGGCCCACTGCCATCGCTACGCAGTATGTGAGGCCCCTTACATTGTTTGCCATGCCACAGTGAAGGTAAGTGCAGAAAATCAACTCGATACAAATTAAACAAATATGACCCGGGGTTAATAAGACGGTTTTAGTAAGGATATTAAGGTTATTGTATGAACGAACCTCATGCAGGTACTAATGAGATAGTATGTCATTAAAATAAATAGTAAGTTTTAATTATATGTTAGCAGTTTACGATGCTACTTACAAAGCCTAAAAAATAATAAAAATTAAAATAGTCACATATCAATAGTTATCATCTGCTTAGCCTTTTCCCAATTATATTGAGGTCGGTTTCCAGTCAAACCGAACTCAGCTGAATACCAGTATTGGGTAACACGGTACTTCATGGTAAGACTGGAGTCAGATTTTCTGTCATGATGTTTCAATCGGGAGATCGACCCGTGCAGCTGTTATTATGTGGCCACGAGCTTCTCGCATATATCAAGACTAGAGATGCCACGAATAGTAATTTGGCCGAATACCGAATATTCGGCGAGATTCTTGGCCGAAGCGCCTTAGTACTTTCCGCGGGCGACAAGTCACAACTCGTCACCGTACGAGTTTAAACTTAAATACGAAATTAAATCTGTTTATCACGATTTCACGCCAAAACTGCTGAACCGATTTAAATGAAATTTGGTACACAGATACTGTAGAGCCTTAGAAAGAACATGGGCTATAATTTACGCAGACTAGGAAAACAGCTAGTAACAAAAAATAAAAAAATGCTATTTGCGAATAGCGATATAATTTTTACCCCTGGAGTATGTTCCCTAAGGAATATTTACCGCAATTACACGGACGTAGCTTTTGGCAGATTAGTTCTGCCATGGGTACATCGCATATCTTAAACGTGCGGCACTGCGGGACTTCTGCGTTTTCTTACTTGTGGTAGGTAATAGTGTACGTTCGTTGTTCTAATTCTTAGTTAATTTCTATGACATGGTTTCTTTTTTCTTATTTAGAGGTTCACGGTCAATAGTCTATAGGGGGTCAGTTGAACCAGTTCTGTCCTGATTCTGAATAGGGAGTTGTAAACAACAGTATTTTGAGGAATTAGGGCGTTTGGCCCCATGAGAGCTAAGGCATATGTTACGACAGGTGTTTTCATTTCTAGAAATCCTATAGGAAAAGTGATTAATTCTCCAATATCGTATTTAAATGAGCCTCATTTAAATATAACGATGACCCTGAAACCGCTTCGTTTACGGTAATTCCCATAGATAGACAGTTAAACGTGCCATAGAGTATTTATTTATGCCAAATATTTTTTCGCCACAAGGCTACGTGGTCACAAGCAGTGAGTAGAGCGTCTGCGCTTGCGCATGGAGGCCCACCGAGTACTGTTTCAAGGCCCATTGTTACGCTCCGCAGCGGTTTACTTTTCAATAATATAATGTACATATATTGAATTATTGAAATTACACTTGTTCAAAACAAACTTGAAATTTTTCTCTTTATTTGCCTTTTTAGAATTATATTTGCGGTTACAAAAACGAAGCTCGTTGTAAGAAAAATCTTTATTTAGAAACGAACTGTCCACTTCTTCGGTAGAGCCTAAAATAGCAAAGGTTTTAGACAAAGACATTACCATAAAATAAATACTTTGTAAGGGCACAGTCCTATTTTAAAGTGGTGCTGTTATAAGATAAGTCACATAGATATACATAGTTAAAATATCTTTAGTCTGATCTGTGGATACGGAAATCCGGTGTATCAACACTTACATTTATAAAGTAATGGGTAGGCTAAAACCAGGATAGTTGCCGCAGGGTTATAGTTGCCTAACGAAGATGGGGCCCCATGGGGTCAGTGCTTGCTAGGGTTGCAGAATTTGTTCGAAAGAGTCACCGCGGCCCTGGAACAAGAAGGCCACAAGAAGGATCACGGGTGTGTTTAGTCAGTAAGAGTCTGACACTCCCTTCCGCTCCGCCCAGAGCGGGAGAAGTCATTTGATGATTTCCCATCCAGAAAAAAAGAAAGTGTTATACTGCTTCGATTTTAATTACTCTAGTTTCGTGGATGAATCACATGTTATTTTATTCGTCCATCGAGATATACAACGACCACTAAGTTCACCGTGTTGCTTATGTCTGTGCGATTGCATGAGAAAGCAAGGTGCGATAAAAGTTTTTGGAGGATTAAAGTCCTTTTTCTCGGAGGGTCAATCTATCCTAAGTAATTTATATGGATTAGGCAACTATTCTCTATATGGGACAGATGTCACAATTTAGAGGACCGCAAAAATCGCGATAATCTCGTAATCAAGCGACACGGCATGGTTGGCGCAGTGGTTGAGCGATCGGCTGCTGCGCTGCGTGTCGCGGGTTTGATTATCGCACGGAACAAATATTTGTATGGCTTACCTAGATAATTGTTCCGGGTCTGGGTGTCTTGTGTGTGTGAGTTTTCGTGTTTGTGAACGTACCGACGATACAGGAGTAATTCCGAGCGTGGGACAACGTTTAAAAAAAAACTTTTTTTTTAATGCCATAGATAATATATTTTACTTCTACAAATTTGGAGATAATAAACCAAAGTACCTATCTGTTGTACAAGTAAAATAGTTTGCTTTTTGTATTGAGAGATATAAAGTAATTTCAAAAAGTGTGGCAACTATCCGGTTTTTACCCTATTGTAGAAAAGTTATTCGGAATAGGAAGCTTGCGAAAAATTTGGTGGATAAAAACGTCTCTGAAAAACCTTATGTAACGTTTCCTATTTTCAGCTGAATCCCATGAGAAAAAATGCTCACAAAACAAAACCCATCCCGAAATAGGTCAATACCAAATCACCGTGTTACTCCAGCCTTCTAAGTGCGTAGTGCGCCACATGTTGGGTCAACCTGCCCCAGATACATTAGCATATGCCGCGAGTTACCCGGGTAGTCGGATACTACGGGTAGTCGGGTTATAGCCGTCCCTTCCCGGATTGGCTTCGTAGACCGCCGCGTTGCCGATTTTTAATAGTCTCCCAGGAAAATTGGGGTTTTTGGGTACAGATGCTCAGATACGGGCAGCTTACGTATTTGTATAGTTAGATAGAGGATAATATTACAGTGTGGTACCTACAGGAACATGTACCTACATTATAGATCTATGATCTACATCAAATAGAAAGAAAAATAGTTTATATGCACAAAACAGGATGTACACAAAGAAAAAAACACTAATTTATGCAAGTTGGGAAGATATGCGTCACATTCCCGCAAAACGGCCATCGCCTAGCATAAGGCTGGGACTCGTGTGCAAAACAGAATCACTGCACTGGTTTTCTGCGATAGCCAGCGTTGACAGCAGTGAGAGCAGTGGTGGCCGAGTGGTAACGGCCCCGACTTACGAATTGTAGGTCGCGGGTTCAAACCCAGCCAGGCGCATTACTTTGTGTAATTCATTTCATCACCCACTGCTCACAAAACGGTAAAGGAAAACGTCGTGAGGAAACCGGCATGTCCTAGAACCAAAAATTCGAAGACATGTGACATTCACCAACCCACACTGGGTCCGCGTGGTGGATTACGGCCCAGTCCCTCTCCTAGAGAGTGGGAACATAAAAAGGCTGATTATGCAGCGTTGACAGTATGTCGTCGATCGGAGCAGCATAAAAGTAATTAAAACGAAATAAATGGACAAATGATAAAATGTATATATACGGGATATCGTGAAATACGTCTTCTTCTGTATCTCTGGCAATGAAAAAGACAAACGTTTCTGACCTTACGTTTGATGAGTATGAACTTCTTTACAGGCTAAGCAGTATCCTCTTGTTTATCTATACTAATAATAATAATTTAATAATAATTAATAATAAGATTATAAAGAGGAAAGATTTGTATTTTTATATTTTTTGTATGTAACGAATAAACTCAAAAACTACTGGATCGATTTAAAAAATTCTTTCACCATTAGATAGCTACATTTACCTTGAGTAACAAAGGCTATATTTTATCCCCATATTCCCAGGGGAACGGGAACTGCGCAGGTAAAACCGCGGGGCGCTGCTAGTTAATGATAACTTCGAATACCAATCAAATTCTTCAGCAAAGCGATGTGGTTAATCTGGCCTTTTTTTGTAAAAGGTTTTCTGAAACCCAAAATTGAATTTGTCATTTTCAAATTGATGAATGGATGAAAACATCACACTACAAGTTCAAGTATTATTTATTTATCTATGTGTATATAACGTTGCACGGATGACAACCCCATTTATGTCCAGGCAATTACTGTACATTCCAGGTTGTCTGGAAGAGATCGCGGAATGCGATAAGGCCGCCCATTGTACATGTGTTTTAGTTTGTAGTTTTCTTTTGTTTTCTTATCCCCGGTGTACAATTAAGTATATAATAAACTAGCATCGCCCGGCGGTTTCACCCTATTTCCTGTCCCGTGGGAATATGGGGATATATTCAGCGGAGATAGTGTAGCTTTCCAACAGTGAAAGAATTTTTCAAATCGGTCAAGTAGTTTCGGAGCCTATTCAATGCAAACAAAAAAACAATCAAATCTTTCCTCTTTATAATATTAGTGTATATAAATAACAAAACACAAATCCTCACCGACCTTCCTCCAAACCCGGAAGCAACAAGCCCAACTACCCAAGTCAATCACTCATACCCGAATCAATCGTGGCTACCCTTGAACCCTGACCTTCGTGAGGAAGCCACCCCTCGTGGCTCCACCGGCCATCGATCTGCCACACGCCGCTACGAGCCAGTGACATGCGACTGTGGCTAAAATATCGTGGAGCTCCGATATTGATGTCTCTTTGTAACTGTGGAATTTTTTGACACTGTGACATAGTAATTTGAAAATGAAAATTATATATCTAGTTTTAATTTCCGCGAATATGTGTGGGTTGGTTTGGTTGGGTGGGTTTTTTTTTAATTTTTTTTTTTGCTGTACATAGATTTTTTGTATAGGGAAGATCGCAAAATATCAAACTATACCCTATCTGTTTAGGTAGTTAACTAAAGGTAAACAATCTTGGTATGTCTTTTAACGAAAAATGTTTTTTGAAAAATGTGAAATACGTTTTACAACATGAAATACTTTGAGATTTTCTAAAATTATAGATAATTGATTTGTATAAGTAGTAATATTCATATTTTAAAATATATTTTTTACATAAAAAGACATACCAAGATTGTTTACCTTTAGTTAACTACCTAAACAGATAGGGTATAGGTGTACCACTTCGTCTGCGTCACACTTTTCATTAATGCTCGACTCCTATTGATTGGATCGCGATATAATATAGTCTATATGTATAGCCTTTTTCGAAAATGATTTTTGTCAATTCGAACTAGTATTTCCTGAGATATACATATGTATGTATGTATATATAGCGACAGCGCGTTCAACCAAACAATCAAACTCTTCAGTTTTCAACCGACTTCCAAAAAGGAGGAGGTTCTCAATTGGACTGTATTTTTTTATGTTTGTTGCCTCATAATTTTGTATTGGGTGTACCGATTTTGATTATTCTTTTTTTATTCGAATGCTGGTGCTTGATGGCGTGCGTTCCTATTTATATTTGATTGAGATCTGACGACTAGTATTTGAGTTATCTCTACTAATGCGTGGCTTAGTTTACATTGATGACGTTCTCATCATCTGTACGATGGTTTGGTGGTGATGATGATGAAGAACAGAGATGATAGGAAACGGAACTCTTCAATAAATGATAGCAAATCGTTCGGGATTGCTGAAATCACATGTTTGTTTATTGTTTACACCAAAGTGATTGGTACGTTTATGTTGTACCTACCACTAAACAGTGAAAATGAAAAAAATAAATACAACCGACTTATATACAAAAAAACCAAAAGTACAAAATAATTTCGGAAGTTGGTGTTCAAAAACCGACAAAGCAACCACAAACACCGAGTTCCGAAATTAAAGTTATTTTGTACTTTTTGGTTTTTATGTGTAGAAGTCGGTTGTATTTTTTTGTAAAAAGTTTTTATAATATTGGTAAAGATTTTTTATTAATTGTTTTTTATCTAAAGATTGGTTGCTGATTTGTTGTAACTTATAGCTAAAATGAGATATAGCTGCAGGTTGACAAAAAGGTTCAGTTGACACCCAATGTCAGGCAACTTTTAGTTGTGCATTTTGTTGAACTGGTCCTATTTTGCTCAGCCGTGACTGCATTGTGAGTTTCTGTGTGTGTAAATTAAAATCTTTTCTTTCTTTCTTACTGCATGCGAAGTCTAACACAGTTTCAGAAACCAGAAGAAATGTTTAAACCCCTTACTCACAGATGTTAATAAAATCGAATGAAGCATCATTTCTCTCTGAATTAACGTCCTATTATGACGTCTTAAATCCATCATGATTTCTGTGTCAGAGAGAGACGGAGTTACACAAGACGAATAGCACTATCTCTTTCCCTCACACGAATCATGATAGCATTGGCACTTCGTAATACGGCCACAGTACGTCGTTGAAAACAAGCCAGATACAATACGTTCAACACATAAAACTTCTTCACGGCCCTAAAACATAGTACATTAACTCAAAAACCTTATTTCAATGCTTCGAAAGGTGTCGTAGCGATCCAAATATATCGTTTGACACCTCATCAACCCCGCAGGTGTAGTCTTGAAGAGCGCGTATGAATGTTATCCGCCATTCAAAATATGAGGGTAGTCAGAAAAAAGCTATCGAGTCGGGTAGAAGGTCGGGTAACGGTTAATGACTGAGTGTTTCTCTTTTTTATATTTTTTTCGATAGGTTTCTTGTCAAAAGGTTAGAGTTGATTGAGGTTTTGTATACAGCCTAGGCTTTATCAATGTGTTTTCGCATATGATTTAGATGTTTTTAGAATAGAATAGAAAAGAAAAACTTTCAGGACAGAAACAGCACAACGGTTACAAACAAAAATTAATTAAAAAAAATTAAATTAATTTTTGAGGGTGTATTACCGATAGATACGAACTAGAGGTCCGAATAGTTAATTCATGTAATTAATTTGTCATAGAATAGGTTTTTGTCAAACGGGTGTAGCTTAATTAGCTTTCATAATAACTACTCCTTATTCTCAACAAGACGGATAGACAACCAACACAAGATAATGTTCCCACACACTTGTTTAGTAATAAACGTTGTATAATTAATTACACTTGCTACACGTGCTGAAATACCACGTAAAGATAACATATACACGTGTATAATTATTACACGTGCGAAGTATAATTCAAGAAAAACAGATAGTTGACAGCTCATTAAAATCTTGGAGTCAAAGGCCTTTGACGTTTGAAGTGGTCTTTTGGTGGCGATTATATCTTAAGTAGGGAAAGATGTGAGAATATTTTCAAGTAACTATATTTATTTTTTATTTTGTTGGTAATCTTCTAACCTACGTTTATCTACATTAATATTATAAAGAGCTAAAGTTTGTGAGTTTTTGAGATTGTAGAGGTAATCTCATAAGGAATTTGTTCAAAGGGCACTAGGAGGAACACGGGTGGGTTTTTGTCAGTAAGAGTCTGATGCTCCCATCCGCCCAGAGCGTGAGAAGTCATTTAATGATTTCCCATTCAGAAAAAAGGGGATAATCTCTGGCTCTACTAAACCCATTTTGAAAATTATTTTACCAATATAAAACTACATTATTTGTGAGTGTCATCAGCTATATTTTATCCCCGTATTCCCACGGCAACGGAATCAACTGGGTGGAACCGCGGTGCGCTCCTAGTTTAGTATAGAACATGTTACGAAATATACCTTTAACAATTTTATCCGTTGAGTTTATAAATCAAGTTTTGGTATGTATACTTGTTAGTATACATATCAAAACTTATATTATATTATATATTTATTTATCAACTCAGCAACTGCTTATGATAAGTAAGAATGAGATGTTTCTTTTGGATTTTTTTCTTGAAACCTCTTCACATCACAAAACTATGAATGACAGAACTTTCAGATTATTCCTCGAAAACTCTCAGTGAACACAGCTCTATCAATTTCAGCCAATTTGTCTCGATAAAAGTCGTAAGCTCTAAGCTTCGGTGTGGGTCTGAAACAATAACTGTAAAAGTTTTTCACAAGATGTCTGTTTATACCCAATTGGTATAGCTGTCATGCCATCCCTCAGTAGTAAAAGAGGATAGTATTTAAATGAATTTTATCATTTTGCAAAAACAGCAAACAAATCAAACTAAACGGTGCCGGTGATCTTCTTAATGTTTGATCCACTTTCTTTAAGACATAAAATAAATAAAATCTATTGAAATTTTTGTCTGTTTAGAACTATACAAAATGAGGAGCTCGTGGCTAAAGAATAACAGCCGCACGGGTCGATCTTCAAGGTTAAGCAACGCTTGCCAAGGTCGGCTTTTCAATGGGTGAACATCTTAACATACCGAGTTTCTTCCGTGCTTCGGAAATCACGCTAAGCCGTTGGTCCCGGCTGTCATTTGTAGATCTTTGGCAGTCGTTACGGATTGTCAGAAGCCAGTAAATCTGACACCAGTCTTGCCAAGAAGTACAAGCACAGTATTACAATATTTCCTATATTGTAATACTGTGGTACAAGTGTTCCCTAGTTATTGGGTTGTGTGATCTGGTAGGCAGCCGCTCCACGTTAAATACTGTTATTCAGTTGAATCACTGGAAGCCGACCCCAATGTAGTTGGGAAAAGGCAGATGATGCGAACTACAAAAAATATTTTTGAGATGTAGAAATTACGTTTGTTGGGAAAATACCAAGAGAAATGAACATTAAATATCTAACATTTTGATACTAACCTATCCTAATCTAATCAAAAAGAAACACCAATAACTACAAAACCGGCCAAGCGCGCGCACGCGAGTTGGACTCGCGTAGAAGGGTTCCGTATCATTATCTATAAACATGGCATATAAATAATGTATGTTGTATGGGAGCCCCCGGCCTCTAAATATTTGTATTATTTTAATTTAATTACTTATTTTAATAATTAATACATAACTAAATATTCTGTGAATATTTCAAGTTTCTACCTGTTACCATTATCAATATCGAGCAAAAACGAGCAAAAAATGGGAGCCCCCTTTTGTTTTTTAGTATTTGTTTTTATAGCGGCATCAGAAATATATCATCTGTAAATTTCAACTGTCTAACTCTAACTATCACGGTTTATGAGATACAGCCTGGTGACAGACGGACGGACGGACAGCGGAGTCTTAGTAATAGGGTCCCGTTTTACCCATTGGGCACGGATCTCTAAAAAAGTGGATCAAATATTATTTTTGCATATCATTCATACTTGGTATACGACTAGTTTAAACATAATTATCATTTTACGTTGATTGCAGTTCATTCATAGAGTTGATCTAATATACATATTTGCCAAGAAAAATTTCCATTATTTTGTAAAATTTTCGAAATAAACAATATTTATTTTTAAAAGTGCTCATTTACAAAAGATCAATTAGATTTTAGAGGATCAAATAATATTGTCCAGTAGTGATGTTACATTGATATAAAAAAAAGGTTATTTGTTTTTAAAAGCTATAAATAATGACAAAGATTTCAAAAGAATTCAGGAGTGAGTATTTGTTACGTCACTTCTGTGAAATAATGCGGAACAAACACACACAGAAAGACAGATAGTTTTGGATAAAAGATTGGTAATTTTGCTGTATTTACTTACTTTACGTAGGTACTTGTATTGATTGCTGTATTGGAAGCTGCGGGTTGACCCCTATAGAGCAAAAGTATGTATATCCAAATCTTTTCTCAAAAATATACAACTGTACCTATGTAAGTAATAACTTTAATTTCCGAAGCTGGTGCTTCCGTTTGCTTTGTGTTTGAAATCGATTGTTTAAAGCTTTTTCTTCATTTACTTTTAAGATGTGTATGGTGCACTACAACTGTTTAAACAACAAAGAAATAAGTTCGTAACAGCATTCATAACCTTTTTCCACGCAGACGGACAGACGTCCGGACCTCGTCCTTTCTTGAAGTCGGTTAAAAATAGAAAAGAAGTAACCCCACTGATCTCTGAAGATATTGATTAACAATATATTTCCCACTGTTATCTGATCTCTGAAAATATTGATTAACAATATATTTCCCACTGTTATCTGATCTCTGAAGATATTGATTAACAATATATTTCCCACTGTTATTGTTTTAATGTAGCACCATCTAAAAATACCTCGACAATTTAATTTTTTTACAACTTTCATCTCTCCGATATTCTATTTTGGGCGTCATCTCGATATAACCAAGTCACGCAGTTTCCCTGAGAGGTAATTCTCGTCAATAGGAGGCCAATTCGCGATAATGCTCCAGCCACCCTCTTCCTCCCAAATAATTATGTAATCCACCCACTTACTCTTACCTTTATTGATGAAATAAATGTAATATGATTCGAACTGATATTTTTTGATTGACGTAGATTCCTGTCGCATTCTGAGAGCTACTCGGGGAGTTGGTACGCTTTTACAGTAAATACCTTCGATAGTTTTTCAAGTAGGTACATTATCTACATCTACACTAAATATTATAAAGAGGAAAGATTTGTATTTTTGCATGTGTGTGTATGTTTGTGATGAATAAATTCAAAAACTACTGTGCCGATTTTAAAAGTTCTTACACCATTTGAAAGCTACATTCACCCTGAGTAACATTAGCTATATTTTATCCCCGTATTGCCACGGGAACGGGAACAACGCGGGTGAAACCGCGGGGTACTGCTAGTAGAGAATATAGTCAAGCTAACATTTATATCTTGGCTTCGCTTTCGTTTCCATTCTACAGGCACAGTTCATTTTTAACCCCCGACGCAAAAACGACGGTGTTTTATAAGTTTGACGTGTTTGTGTGTGTCTGTTTGAAGCATCGTAGCTCCCGAACGGATGAACTTATTTTGATTTTGTTTTCTTTTTTTTACAGAGTAAAAGTAGCCTTATGACAACTCAGCGATGTTGTAACTTTCTATAAGTTAAAGAATTTTCATTATTGGACGCGATACTTTTAGAGATATTTATCTCCTACCTATAATCTATACTTTACTGTCGTTCGCTCTCAATCTATTCTACATAAAAATATTGTTAAGCTGAAGAGTTTGTTTGGTTGAATGCGCTATCATCTCTATATCTCAGGATCTACTGGTTCGATTTGAAAAATATTTTAGTGTTGGATAGACCACAACGTGATAGAAGACAACCGTATGCAAAAGAAAGCACAATCACTTAGCTATAAATGTAACAACCTGATGTTCTACCCCCAATTACATCATCGAAGAAAATTCTGTTGTAAATAGGTATAATTCTTAGCAAAACATTGGCGCTATTTGGAGCGAGCGTGGGTGGTAGGGGCGCCATTTGCAATCACTAACCTACGACAATTATCTAGATATAGCTTTGTCTTCATAGTACAGTGTTACGTTTGATGCCTCGTAGCCTCGTACCGTTGGTTTAAGCTTAGATTTGTGTTCGCAGAATGTGAGAATATGTGGGTTTGAGGCCTCTAAATTTATATTGTGTAGTGCAGGTTAAGGATTTCAGAAGAAAGTGGTCTTTTGCTACTGAAAGTCATCGTTTAGATCGCTGTTCGCGATAAAGCCGAAAATTGTGTCACTTCATGTAATGTTTTCTTTATCCATGTTTTTATGGTGTTCATAATAAATAATTCATGTAATGTTTTCTATTTTTCATAGAAAATTGTTCAATGGGTAAAATATACCTACCTACTTACCGGTGTTGCTTTTGTGTTTTTTCTAGAAATGGTTGTTGCCTCATTTTTGCGTTGTCGCGTCGAGACTATCCCTTTAAGGGTTTTTGACGTTTTCATTGCGTATTCAAATGGTGTTATTTCTGCCATGAAATAATTAGAGAGACGAGTCTGAAATACTTACCATTCGATCCCGTGGGAATATCGGGGTAAAAATTATTCTATAAGTTAATCCTGGTTATAAACCATCTGTGTGCCAAATTTCATCCAAATCTGTTCTGTAGTTTTTGCGTGAAAGAGTAACAAACATCTATCCATCCATACTTACAAACTTTTGCGTTTATAATATTAGTAGGATTCTAATATAGTAAATGCGGAAAAGAAGATTTGGCTTGACGTAACTGTGGAATGTCTGTCAAGATTTTGACCAACTGAATCGAAGTCACCTGAAAGCGTCACTGAAACACGCCTCTGAACATTTTACACTACAAATATTTTGGCAATGTGTGTGACATTTTAAGTAGCAAACTTTCTAAATAATAATTAAACTCACCATTACAATGTTTTTATCGTATTATTTTTGCCATTCCAAATGAATAACTCATTGATGCACATAACATATCATTAAAAATTACCCTCGTAACAAGATTAAATAAAATAAAATTATTAAAACCGCAAGCCACTAAAAAATAGTCAAGAGGCAATTTAAATAAGTGCTCTCGGGTTTCCCGCGTCCGCCATATTGCAGCAAACGTCAAAAGTTCATTCACCCCGTGCGCCGGTGATGCATTTAAAAATGTATCTATTTAATCAGCCTGCTGCTATTTTAAGTCTTTGGGTTATGTTAATAAGGCAGAATGTAGGTAATATAACGCTCTTTTCATTGATTTGTTGAGTAAATTAACGAATCAATGATAATAATTTAGACGGATTAAATTTTAAAGAGCGATGATTCTTAATATGTTTTTAAAAGTTTAAGGTGCCTCTCTTGGGTTTCAGAAAAGCTAAGCCATTACCTAATCACTTTATATTTTTTTACCAAAAGCAGCAATTTTAAATAAAATTACGACGTAATACCGTACACCAACGTAAACAAACATGACAGCTATCGATCAAGTAATATTTTTCTCCGTAAAGAACAAAAAAGAAAAGTACTTTGTAATTCTCGCGATCTGGCTCGGATCGGTACGCAGTGTTGCCAGCGTCGCGGTTCCTCGGGGAAATATCGTGTTTCTATCAAACATACTTTCTTACCAATTGACAGGTTTATGGTTTTATTTTATTTTTTCACGTTATTTTTTTCATGATGAGCTGTCAAAAGTTACCATAGAGTTGGTGATAATGATTGATCCTAGGTCTGGTTGAAAATAGCTATCTATGGTACTATTCTTACATCGTGGTCTTCCCACTGGTTAAGAGTCAATAGATTTTAATTGTATAAGTTTGTAGAGACTTGTTTTATCTCGATACTAGAAATAAATAAAAAAGTTCAAGTATATTTTGACTCTAGAAACGAAAGTTTCACATTCAAACAATTTCGAAAGGTATTTCCCAAACTTTCGCAATGGAGTAGCTAAACTGATTTCATGCATGTATCCACCAGTTCAAAGAAAGGCGGGATATAATATTCCTACACCAAACAGGTGGGGTTAACGTCATTCGATATTCAATTTCATGAGTCACTTTTTCAGTTTCGTACAATTTCTGTGCGCAGGTCCTGTTTAGTGATGTGCTTATTGAGACAGGAAACTTATTTTGATAGCATATTGGCGTAAAAACTTGATTTCCTTGCATTTAGTTTTTAGTCGAGTAAAGAACCATCTTAGGCCACGTCGTCGCCTCCTTTTTTTATGGGTGGGAAAACATCAAATGACTTCTTTCGCTCTGGGCGGAGCGGAAGGGAGTGTCAGAGTCTTACTGACTAAATCCCACCCGTGTTCCTCCTAAAGCCCTTTGCGTTCCAGGGCCGCGGTGACACTTTCGAACAAATTCCGCAAACTTAGCAGGCACTGACCCTATGGGTCTTCTTTGCTGATATCTTTTTGAGACTCGCATGGAACACGACGCGCCGTCGACCAGGGCCTGGTTGTTATCGCACGGCGAGCCACCCAACGCACACCATCCAGGCCCAGACCACGTTATCTCCTGCGACCAGTACGCACATTGCAATACATTGCGGGCTACCGAGGTATAATATGACCAATCGTTCGATGAAGCCGATTCGTGTCCCACAAACTTGCATGCGAGTTGCTTGCTGGGTTAAACGCGGCCTTAGTCAGCCAGGTTGATGTGGGATTGAGCGTGCCATTATCCATCTTTTAGATTTCTCTACACACATAGAGAAATCTAAAAGATGGATAAATGAGTCTTCGGAAACGCTACAGCTGGCGTGATGACATAGAGGACAGGCGTTAAAACAACGGGAAGAGTGTAAGACTACGGAGAAGATTAGCCGAGCAGTTGGACGACATATGCTGTCAAAAAGTATCTAAATAAAAAAAAAACAAAACATTATTTCCATTGGTTGGTCAGTCAACGATATAAAGATAGTTGCACGTGCCAAAGCGTAGATCTCTATGGAGAAGAATGTGCAAGAAACTCCATGGATGATCTCCATCTTGAGTACCATTCGAGATAGTGAATTAAAACTGATATGTGTAACTTAAGTCGTGTAAACAACTTTTCAGCTTAATATTAAAAGGTTATGTCGACACGACAGCTCCTTGCTTATTACTCAAACCCTTTTGCCACGACAACGGACAATTTCCGAGATACGGCGAAAATAAATAGACCACTTTTTCTGCCAGGAATTTAGGTTCCGGAAACCCTTTGACGATATACCAGATATTAAAAAGCAAAATAAATAATGTGTTCTTTTTTGATATCTTGGACTACTTATGTTTAATAAAAAAAAAAGATTTCGAATAAATATCTTATTTTATTTTTTAAGGAAATACAACAATTACACACTATACATGGTTAACAATCTATACTAATATTATAAAGAGGAAAGATTTGATTCGTTGTTTGTATTGAATAAGCTCCGAAACTACTGAACCGATTTGAAAAATTCTTTCACTATTAGGAATAGGAAGCTACTCTATCCCCGGGTGACAAAGGCTATATTTTATCCCAATATTCCCACGGGAACGGAAACTATGCGGGTGAAACCGCGGGACACTGCTAGAAGCTTATAAATTTAGATATATCAGAGCGTAACTAACTAGGTTAATCATCTGATATTTTAAAGTAGATCAATCTGAATTTTGTTGATGAATGTGTTATTTTTCTTTCTAAACGTCGTAGAGTTGCACCGGTACCCGTGTTTGTGCAAGAAGAGGATACTTGCAAATGGCGGACGTGTTCTAGGTACTATAATATAGCACAATTATTTTTGTTATCCCTGAGCAGTAAATATTTGCTTTGCTGCCCTTTAAGAGCGTGTACGCCGTATGGCATTTCATACAAATTTTCAAGTTACTATTTTGCGAAAAAACTGAATCGATTTTAATGAAACTTCACACATATTTTATAAGCATGATACATAGGTCTGAAAAGTTAGTTAAAAACATTTTCGAAATGACTTATTTAAAAAAAGATAACTGGAAATATATGTTTGTATGGAACATTTAAAATGGGGTCTAATTTAACTGTAACACTATTTATCGAAAATGTTTTCGAAAATGTAGACCTATGTATCCTGCTTATATGTGTGAAGTTTCATTAAAATCCGATCCGAGTTATTTCGGAATATAACGACTTGAAAATTTGTATGAAATGCTATTTAGCGTATACGCTCTTAGAGCCGTTACGGGTTTGCAGAAGCTCAAAACTTACTAGTCTAGTTACAGGTATGTGTTTTGATACAGAGGAAAGTTAGAGGATAATAAATTGGTAGATATACGAGTATAAGAATTATTCTGATGTTCTTTTTCACATTAATAAGTCCGGTTTATTCCGATACATCGTTATACTTTGTATGTTTTGATGTCATAGACATTTATATACAACTGAATGGTATTTCTTTCTGTGTGTCCGCAACAGATATAAGATATAGATTAATATTGGACATGAGTAAACGAAAACTAGACGGTGAATATTGTCGTTTGTATAGAAATTGTGGTTGGTGGTTCGACATCTTTGCAGGGATGGCTCAAAAGAAATGTGCATCTATTGCTAACAAAAATATTTAAAATTATAATTTTTTAATTATTGAATATTTTAAATTCTTTTTGGCAACACACGAAAATTGTCAGTGTTAGTGACTTAGGTATTGCCATTATTAATTTAATGTTTTATTCTATTTTACTACAAGTATATAAAAGTAGCTATATTTATCAATGCTTACTCAAATATAGTTTTTTTTTTTTTTAATAAAATCTCATTCAAAGTCGAATAGGACGCCCCGTTGGCCTTTTGGTACAGAACTCTAAAAAATATCAGACAAGCTATTCGTCCGTCCGTTATTACAAAAAAAAGGAACGTTGTGCTAATTATGGGTTTAAATGTGTACTATTTTTTTCCCTCATTTTCCGATAGTCAGTAAGTAAGTACTAGGTATACTTTTCTTTTTCTCCAAAAAAGTTGGCAACCCTGGGGCTATCAGTCTCATTAACATCATAATATCTATAGCGCTGATGCTGCAACTATACTTTCTTTTGAAACTATAGAAAAGTCGAAACCAGTAACGGCACTAACAAAAAAAATAATTATATACTTAACTCATTTTATTTTTTACACCTGCAGTCGAACACATTTTCTGCCTATTTAAGATGCTTGAAAACTAAATAAATATATACATACTCAGGTTGATTTTTTCCGCCTGACACCCCTATGTTTTGAAGTCCACTGTTCAAAGATCATAAGAAATCTTTTACTATTTCTTCTTCTACTATACCCTATATAACAGTTTTATGATTTTTATTATATTACTTTGTCGCAAATAAAATTTATTGTTGCGAGATGATTCGCTCGAGTTTATTCCCTGTTCTTTTTATAGTGGATATAAATGTCAGTTTATAACCCGGAGTTCTAGTTGTAATGTAGTGTAATAAATACGTTTGTTGTGTATGGATTCTTTAGTAAAACTCAAAGCATTTATTTCAATGTTTTTTTAAACGTTGCTCCGCACTAGGAATTTCTTCTGTGTTGTGAGTGCATTAACAAACATACAATGTCACATACACAAACAGCCAGACCCGGAACAACTATCTGTAGGCCATACAAATATTTGTTCCGTGCAGGAATCGATCCCACGATACGTAGCTCAGCAACCAATCGCTCAACCACTGTGCCAACCTGAGTAACCTGAGTAACATAGGCTATATTTTATCCCCGTATTCCCACGGGAACGGTAACTACGCGGGTGAAACCGCGGGGCGCTGCTAGTATTTTATATGACAACAACATAAAATATATAAAGCAGTGGTGGCCGAGTGGTAACGGCTCCTACTTACGAATTGTAGGTCGCGGGTTCAAACCCAACCAGGCGCATTACTTTGTGTAATTAATTTCTTCACCACTGCTCTCAAAACGGTGAAGGAAAACATCGTGAGGAAACCGGCATGTCCTAGAACCAACAATTCGAAGACATGTGACATTCACCAACCCGCACCGGGCCCGCGTGGTGGATTACGGCCCATTCCCTCTCCTGGAGAGGAGGCCTGTGTCCCAGCAGTGGGAACGTTAAAAGGCTGATTATGTAACATAAAATTAAATGAAAGCCTTTTAATTTCAGAAGATAGATAGGTTAATAATATATGTAATACTTTTATAACAAGTTGTGCCCCTAAAAGAGCCTTTTTTAACTTCTGTCTAAGGCTTTAGTAAATGTAGTATAAACAATAAAAATCCTAGACGTTCTATTCTCCACAAAACCATCATTCTTTTCTGGTAAACAAATGTCGGTGGCCCCAGACAAACTGACCTCCTCTCCCATTGTCAGATAGTGAAAGTGGGGGTCAATGGTCGCTAGCTATTCTGATGATGCATCAGGCGGCTTTGTGGTGGTGAAGATGGGTATGTCTGCAGTGGTGCCTAGCAGCATTGATGTAGGTCAAGTTCTCATGACCTTTATAATTGCCAATTTAAAATAAAAATATGTTTGAACGATATTTTGAAACTGTGATTCATTATTTTTACTTCTGGATTTTTAGAAGGATTTTTTGATATTTTAATTTTTGCGATGGTTTTAAATTTATTTTCTTTCTTTTCGTCTTCTTCTTTGCTCTTAAAACGGTGAAGCCAAAAATTCGAAGATATGTGACATTCACCAACCCGCACCGGCCCGCGTGGTTGATTACGGCCCATTCCCTCTCCTAGAGAGGAGGCCTGTGTCCCAGCAGTGGGAACATTAAATGGCTGAGCATGTTTATTATGCCTATTCTTCGCCGTCGGAAAAAAATTAAATACACATTATTCAAATATAGTAAACCTTACCGTAACTAAACACAAGTTCAACACATTTATTTAGTCTCATATTCCAAAATTTGAATTTGAACTGCTATTTAAACATGAGTACGAAAACATCAAATAGTTATAAATAGTTTTCGTGCTCAAGAGATGAGTTTTAGCTGAGCAAGCGTGTTTACGTATTTGCTTCCATATCTATCGAGCACGGAATTTATGTAAAGCTTTATTTATATTTTGGTACTCGAAGTTGCGGAGTTCGAGTTACGTTTCATTTTACACTATGGTATGTGGGCCTTCGTCTCAATTCCAACAGAAACCAACCCATTTTGCAAGCACAATGATACCGACATTCCAATCTGGTACTAAAGTTGTGTTTACACTGACAATGAAGTTATAGGAAATACTGGTCGATTGTGACGTCACAAAATACCAAGCAATTTAAGGCAACGGTATCTAGCGACAATTTAACGAAATGTTGCAACATTGAGAGCTGTGAAGCAACTTCAAGAAACTAGACAATACATAAAATTTACTGTTATATTTTACAACTAGTAGCGCTCCGCGGTTTCCCGTTCCTGTGGCAATACGGGGATAAAATATAGCCTATGACACTCCACAATAACGTAGCTTTCTATTGGTGAAATACTTTTGAAAATCGATTCAGTAGATCCAGAGATTACCCCTAACAACGTCACAAACTCACAAACGTTACCTCTTTATAATATTAGTATAGATTGAAAAAATAAGCAAAACACACACATGGAGAAATTAAAAACAAATATTGCCGAAACAATTGCCGCATTTTATTTTAGTTGCAGTACATTCTTACTCTTATTGTTCCAGATTGATCCTACGTGTAGCCGAGCAACTATTGCTCAAACATAGCCCGTGTAAACGTACCTTAAGTTAACTGCAAAATTATACGTAGTAAGCAGCAGGGAACTGTTAGGGCCCGGGTTCGGTTCCCGAGCCGTTACCTGTCACTGCGGAGGTATTTGTTGGCGATAAACTCGCCGCTCGTGACTCTTTGCGCATACCGTGAGGTAGAGGTGACTGTTGTCGTCTGTGCGAATTTAGTTTTCTATTTGGTATTATATTTCTTTTGTTGGAGAAAATAATGTTTTATTTTATTAAATAAAGAACTGGTGTTGATTTCCGTTTTGAGTATTTCTTTTCTTTATCTAAAATTTTTTTTAATGCGTTTAATAATTTTTATCTCTACTGTTAATTAATTAAATCTATTAATAATACTGTTAATTAATATTTCGACGAAATATCGCAGTTGTAAAAAAACTCTGAACGTACATATTATAAATCCATTACGTATATTTAGATTTTTTTTCGTATTTTAAGTTATTTTTAAGACACCGTTTCAGTCTAATTCTTTGAAACCTGAGATGGTTTCTCACGCTCAGAAAGATATTTTATTTCATGGCTCTAAGCTAATCGCTCGTTGGTTTTCCTGTTAATTTAACGGAGGTTTACTTTATATTTTATGTAGTCTATTACACAGTCGATCTAGAGCTATCGGGGCTATCATCTCTGGCGTATCCGATTCGTCTATTAAAACTGCCATTTTAACGATTGATACATCACAGTGTTTTCTCAAATGTAATAAAATTTTGAAAACTTTCTAGAAATCATATAGGTTTTTAGTTTTATATATGGCAAAATAGCGTGCTAGATATTTTGTTTCTTGATGCCTCATTTTTTTCTATATAGATATGGTTTCTAGATAAATCGTGCAAACCTTTTTTATTTTATTTTCTAATTATACTGGCATTCGCACGCTTGAGGATGACTGAAAATTGAACGAAGTGTTTTCTCTCTCGTTTTGCATTCCATTGCGTTTAGTAAAGATTGTTTTGGCAGTTTTTTTTTTCTTTTTATTCGATTAGAATTTGAATTTGGAATTGTATAAGTTTTTTGGTGAAGAATTTATATTCGAGTTGTGCGTCTTACATTTGAGATTATTTTATTGATGTGGAATATAATACTTGTCTGCCTGTTAGGATTTGACGTGAGAATTATGTCAACACGAGTAATGGGTAGCTTGGTGTTAAGCTCGAGCTGGCAACTCGCCAATGCTTGCTCAGTTTGACATTAAGTATTAATGACGCCAAACATTTACGACAAATAAAATTGTATTGATTGGTAAACAGAAATAACCTTCCTATAAGCTTCAACGCATAATATCCTTATTACTCCTCCTATAAAACTAGCCATTTAATAACCCAATTAAAAGTTTATTTAATGATTTTTCCGAAGAAAAAAAAAAGAAACTACTACGACCACCCTGACTATACCACGTGATATTTTACTATGCCTAGACAGTATTTCATAACTTAGCACTCCAGCCTTCAGCTCAGTCATTATTAGTGCATTCACCCCAACGCCAGGTGTAGGGGGACATATAATGTAACAAGTATTTAATACTATGTACTTACACTGTTTACATAGCCCTCGAGACCATGTTAAATAGTGTATCTCCGGGTTTAACTGCACATTTGCATAAGGAAGGGTATTTTTGTCGTTCTAAAAGTATGCGTGGAATGTAGTTTTCTCAAGCTGTTTCAGGTTATTCTTTTTTGTTTAATGTATTATGTTTAGTTGTATATGTGCAAGTAGGGTTGTTTTTTTTGGGTTATAAGGATAGTTTTTATGTTTCTTAGTAAACGTTTTTTGATATCATAATATTTAATCGTCTTACTAACGAACAGTCGACTTGTTTACCAGTTTTATATTTCCTACAAAACTATTCGAAGAAGTTAAATTATTGCACACTTGTGCAAATTTTGTGATAATACAATATTATGATTTCATGTACATAGCTGATCTGATAATGGAGACAGAAGGTGAAATCGTTATATATTTGTTCTGTAGTGGCGCCAAGAGGATTTGTTTTGTATTTTTGTCTCGATTTATTTAAAACCCTGACGTCACGTAATATCAAACATTGAAATATTAATTTTAAGTAATTTATTACTTAAGTTTTATAAATATATTTAATCTCTTCGTATCAATTCAAAATGCTTTATATTATTCTTTAACAATTTATTCTTCATTTCAATACAGAAATATTTAACAACTTAATACATTCCGAAGTCACTCGATCATGTTTCAACAATGACATTCCAACGTTTTGCTTGAAAAAAAAAAGGGCCGACTCTTGGAGCGTTTACCCTATTAGGTGACACGGAAAATATTGAGATTAATTCAGAAGTTTATTCCAACAGGAAAGATTTTGCTTTGTGGCTATTTGATCATAGTTGATTTTTAATTACTCATAGTAAAATAGAAATAGACTTGGTATTTTACCGCTCAAATAAATTTACATAAAGCAGGAAATACCAATGCTATTTAAATTGTTCTAATTTTGTGATAATAGACCTACTAATTGCCTTCTTCGTGAGTCAGATATTCTAAATTGATTGAACCTAACCAAGTACATTCTTCGGTAAAAAATTACAAGCTTATGTTAAAAAAATCACCTCCGTTTTTTTATTCAAAAAAATTCCAACTTTTATAAAAATTACTGGGAAACTACTGAATAATTATAAAATGCAGAATTATAATATTCAAACAATATGGCTCAGTAAAACACACACTTAACACTTGTAATCCAGCGTAGCACTTCCTGTGTGGACTGCATGCACAATTAAATGTACAAACATACACTCGGATATCATACGTATACCTACATATGTAGGTATCGCAAATATGTATGTATGTTTTACATTTCCTCTGCCTTCGAGGTAGGTATTCAGAAGCGGCGTAAGGCCGTGGGCGGTGCGGCGGCGACCTCTCGCGTCCGGCCCTGGTTCAATCTAGGTCCGGAGCGAAAAGGCATGGGAAGCTGTCGTTTCCTTCAGCGAAGCATTCGGAGCGAAAAGGCATGGGAAGCTGTCGTTTCCTTCAGCGAAGCATTAATGCTGGCAAAGGAGGAGGCAGAACGCGTGCGGGAGAGGAATAGGTACCTCAAGCTCCAGCCGCCGCAACAGAAGAAGACGCCCCGGGCATCGGGAAACGCAGGGCGATTCCCGGCCACCGTAGGCGCGGGTCTGCGAACGGCGAGCTATGGGTGGCTTGTCGTCTGATAGCAACCAGGCCCGAGTCGACGGCGCGTCGTGTTCCACGCGCGCCCCAAAGAACTGTCAGCAACGAAAACGGGGCCCCATAGGGTCAGTGCCTGCTAGGGTTGCGGAATTTGTTCGAAAGTGTCACTGCGGCCCTGGAACGTAAAGGGCCCAGGAAGGATCACGGGTGGGTTTTAGTCAATGAGAGCCTTGACACCCCTTTCTGCTCCGCCCAGAGCGGGAGAAGTCATTTGATAATGTCCCATCCTTAAAATGGGCAAAATAATAAAGATTAAATTTTTAGAAAATTCAATTGAGGTTTTTTTGTTTAATAAATGATAAAACCCGTAATTATATTAACAGGGTGATCGGTCTGGACTGAAATCTAGTTACGCTTATTTTGTTACTCGCTGTCTGTCAATAGAACAAACAAAATCTGGTAAGTCAATCCTCCCAATGCAATTTGCGTTCCCGGGCCGCGGTGACTCTTTCGAACAAATTCCGCAAGTCATTATTTTGTCCTGTATCTTATTTGTATGGGGTCGGCGCAAAATGGTTTCTTCTCTAATAGTCGGTTCCCTTTCTAGTCCTACCAGCTTTGTTAGATTATTGCATATTTTACTAAAAATATCTAATTAGTCCGTCGCATAAATTTTCCAAAAAATATCGGATACCTATGTATTTTTTCTATTTTCACGTAAACAAATAATAAAGACGATAGAGTTTGATGAAGACTCGCGTGACGTTATTATGTGCTACAATTTTGACTAGCGGCGTGACGTCACCAGCCCCCACTCTTGAACTTTGATGCGCTTGGTCTTTTTAATTTTTTTTCGATTTGAAATGACAATAAAATGTGTCTATTATTTTTTGGAAATCCAACGGATGGACTTAATAGAATTATGAATTTCATACCTAGTGAAATACGCAATTACCTACTGAAAGACCAAGAGTATTCTTTCAAACATTCCATAGAAAATATAGGCTGTTTCTTTTTTACAGATTCTCTTTTGGACCGAAATAAACATTTTTCATTAAATATCAATTAAGCCAGATGCCCATTAAATGTTTTATTATTCGTGAACAAGATTGTTTAAAACACGAAAATTCTTGCTTTTGTCTGATATCAAAGTAATTAATTTAATGGTAATTAAATAACATAGAGAATAGGTTTTACACAAAATGCTTATTTCCTGTAACAATTAATTTCGAAATAAATTAATTTCAATCTTTTCCTTGTCAACTACAAGGAACTCTCCCAGTATCGGCCTAACAATTTGATACAAAAAGATGGAATGTCTTAGTAAAAATAAGATTGAATAAGTCCAAAATCTATTACTCTTTTGAATAGGAAAATACAATATTACAATTATCAATTGGCTATAGAATATTCTTGTACAAGAGTTCCTATGCGTAAATAATTACAAAAGAATATCACACAATATGTTGTGTGAGACGTTTTTAGGAGTAATTAATTCAAAGTTATCAGGTAGGTTCTATGCAAAACATCAAAAATCTGTTTAATTTAAATTTTGATACTAAAAGTAGGGTCATAATATCGAAGATATTAATATAAACGGACGTGCGCACGAATGATTCCGTACCATTAACTATAAAAACGGGCAAAATATCGAGCAAAAACATCACGTTTGTTGTATGGGAGCCGTCTTAAATAATTATTTTATTCTGAAGTATTTTTTGTCATAGCGGCAACGCCGGCAACAGAAATACATCATCTGTGAAAATTTCAACTGTCTACTATAACGGTTCATGAGATACAGCTTGGTGACAGACAGACAGCCAGACGTAGTTCATCATTATTTAGGGTACGGAACCCTAAATAATGATGAACATCGTCATATTCGTTATTATTCCGCGAGCCTAAACTCGGCAAACCCTAATAGAAAAACATGATGGACAGTCTGATTGTATCTTGGAATCAGATAATTTCCGGTCATGACTCAATAATGGTTTAAAGAAAGAAAAAAAAAACATGGCCGCTAGCCTTTGAATCGAAGCTCGCAGGCTGCTGAATGCGTCATCACTTTGATGCATTTCCTCTCGCTTCAATGAATCACCCTGTGGTTTACAAATAAAAACGATTTACCAGCTTTTTATATTGAAGTTTAACGCTTAATAAAGCGCTTTTTTGCTTCGTGATTACTATATTAAACTCTTAATTAGGGTTGCCAACTTTTATTTTGAAAAATTACGTATTAATTATTTGGTCAGGAAAAAAATAAAGTATTGGAAAGAAAAAAAGTATGTTTCAGCATATTTTTAGCACAGATTTTTTAAAGCCATATTAACTGTGTAAGACTAGCCTTTGTAAGTACCATTTCAAAATGTGTAAATTCAACTTGTTTTTCAAATATATATTATACGAGCAGCGCGCCACGGTTTCACCCGCGTAGTTCCCGTTCCCGTGGGAATACGGGGATAAAATATAGCCTATGTTACTCAGGGTGAATGTAGCTTTCTAATGGTGAAAGAATTTTTGAAATCGGTCCAGTAGAATTTGAGTTTATTCGTTACATACAAAAATACAAATCTTTCCTCTTTATAATATTAGCATAGATATAGATAAGTTTTGTTCGTTTAGTACCTTATTAATTGATAATCAATAAATCATTTTCTCGTATTTACGTTCGGTTACCTTGCATGTTTTGATAAATAGTTCTTCATAATTATCCATATGCCTGTTTCTTTTTACGCATCACAGTACAGATAAGGAATAAAGTATTTTCCCATGCTTTCTTTTTATGCAAAAGTATATTTATCCAAAATAAAGCAGAATACGTTTTTATAAAGTATGGTTGGCAACCCTACCTTAATCCTCTTTAAAACTGTAATAGTTGGATTTGTGGATTTTCACGAAATCATTTTTGTTTTTCTTCTTATTTTGTATTCTCATTTTAGTTGAAGATACGATTGTTATTAAGAAATAACTATTGAATTTAAACAATTACTTTCAACAGTAGTTCGACAGTTTGCCATTATAATATATGGTTTTATAATACCACTATTGTTCATGCCATAGGTGAAGTTGTAAACCAATTTGTCTGTTAAATCATATTATTAATTGCCAATTAACCGCATAACAGCTTTTATGTATTAGGTGTGTATTGCTGAAGTTATGACAAGTTGTTTATGAAGACCACCTGTGTCATGCTTGACAATATTTCAGTCATAATGTATGGAGAACTATTTGGTCTACCTAAAATATCTTACAAACTGTAAGATATGATAGGCTCTTGTTTTGTTATGTTAGTTAAAATATTTGTAATACTGATTCTTTTGAGGAAGAATGACGACGCTCAACAGCGAAAAAACCTTTTTGAAATTCAACCTAGTGAATCCGAGCGCTAACAGGTAAAATGCGCGCGAACTATAACCGAACCGAAGTGAATGAACTAATCAAACGATTGAATGAACGTGATGAACGATCGATGGAACAAAGGAATGACAAGGTGAAGGTAATTTTGTTGTAAAATTTTATTTCCCAATGTTATAATAACAAGAGATTTGCACGTCCATTGGCAATTTATCTATTCTATGTAGATATGACCGCTTGTAATATGAAGTATTTGGTGTGAAGAATGAAGAATATTCAGTTGGTTGTGTTTTGTAATGGATTCCTTGGTCGATAACTTCAGAAAAAATAACTGCTTTTTTGTGTATTTTGGGTAACTTGAAATGAATGAAAATACTATTTTAAGCATTATTAAAGAACTATATGGAAACATATTTTCATTTTGAGGAATCCCAACAGAAAATAAGATTATTCGTACCTACTTAGTAAAAGTTATGGAACTTTCAGTATATATTTCATAGCGTTAAAGAAACTTGCACCACTTGATATACAAAAACCCCGGTATGGATAACGAACCACTAATCTTTAAACCCTTTTCGAGTAATAAAAAGTCCCCCTTTTCCGTGAAAACGAAGGAATTAGCATCACCACCCCCATATGTTTGTTTTTATGGTTCAACAAAGGTTTAGCTTGTAACCCCATATGAACCAATGGGGCGTGACTTAGGAAAGGTGACCTTTTCGTGCGAACGTCGGATACTAAAGCGATTTTATTGTTTTATTAACATTTTATTAAGCTTATTTTATTAAAACGAATACGTAATTTGGTTCTCAATGGGTTGTCATAAGTTTCCCAAGTTATTATCTGATGTTGTTTAATGGTAGAATTTGTATGCGTTTGTAATAAAATAGGAGTTTTATTAAACGCTTTCAACGGATAATGCTCCCATATTTTTAACCAACTGCGCCAGAAGGAGGGTTATGTTTTTGGAGTGTATGTATGTGTGCATATTTTTTGGTACTCTCTATATCCTAAACCGCTTGATGGATTTTAACTTGAGAGGTGTCTTTAGATTCGTCTTGATTGTGAGACTTGTGAGAGTGACTCTGGGTTTATAAAAATTAAAATAGCCGATTTTTGATGCCATATTATGTCATTAAAAATGCTCCTACTGACTTTTCGAGTGGCAGTATCAAAATATCCAAAAATTTAACTCATGAAAATGTAGGACATAAGAAATTGATTACAGTCAGATGCAGTTAGTGGCATCAAATAAGTTTGTAAGTAAAATGAATGCCAAAAATTGCTTCAGACTGCTTGAAAAGCAGCTCGTTAGCGACTTTTCAGTCGTTTTTAGCTACTATTTTCTTTTTCAAAAAATCAATTTTGTTTTCCTTTTTTTTTTTCTTTATGACAAAAAATTAGATAATTGCCTAGAAAGATACGCAGGTTCTCACACTATTTAGAACACATTACATAATTATCACAAAAAAAAAATCGCTCAAAACAAATAAAAACAATTTTTTTTCCACTACAACTAGTACGTAAACCAGCAGACCGCGACATATATTACACAAAACACATCCTTTGAAACTAGAAACAAACAAGTATAATTTAGGTACTTAACAAAAAAAAAACTAAAATTTTTGAATAATTTCCGAACCCTAAATCAAACGGTCAGTTATGAGTGCATTCACCCTGCGCTAGGCTTTGCATGCTCGCTGCGCGGGCGCTGGCATTTCCGGAGAGGGGGGCGAGGGGCGGGGCCACGCGGTGCACTAGCGGGGCGCGGGTGGGGCGCGGGCGGCGGGTAACGTGGGAGAGCCAAAGCTTAGGAATGTTGGTCATTACCTGCATCGGTATGTAGTGATGTAACGGACACGCTCGGCTGTAGCATGCTGTGTATAGTATTCGGCTTATCGAGGGTGGGTATAGAAAGTTGTATTATCTGTTATCAGTAGGTTCGGCTTGCAGAGTTGTGTATCAGGTTTTTCTTTGTTTTTACGTCTGTTAATTTATTTGTCTATACTAATATTATAAAGAGGAAATATTTGATTGTTTGCATTGAATAGGCTCCGAAACTAAGGGACCGATTTTAATCATTTTTTCACCAATGGAAAGCTAAATTATCAGCGATTATCATAGGCTATATTTTTCCCCGTAATTCCACGGGAACGAGAACTACGCGGGTGAAACGCGTATCACTGCTAGTATTTTATGATAAGTGTTGTTTTGGCTCAATTTTTTTTTCGGAGTTTGAAGAACTCCGAAAAAAAAAGAAGTTAAGAATCTACAATGATTTTAAGTTCAAGAAAGACATTTAGTTTAAAATATTTATCTGCTTTTGTCATTGGTTAATTATTGCTACTCTAGCTAATTACTTTCTGTTCTTATATTTTTTTTTAATATTATAAATGAATATTTTCCACTTTCAACTTTATTCCGAATCAAACATACTGCAAATTAAATTTTATGAAACTCTTTTTTCTCTACTCAGTCGATAGTCCTTTAAATATCTAAAAACTTAGTCTAGACGGTTTGATATTATCGGAATTTATCCTTTCTACTTAAACGCTAAAGGATTTCTAAAATTTCAGCCCTAAGTTTTTCTGTCTGCTTTTTGTAGCTGTATACCTATTAAATTTTGAGTCCTATTTGATCAGCTGAGTTTTGTTCAGTTGAATACTGAATCTAATATGAAATAATTTGTTGTTATTTTAAAATAAAATTCAATAAAATCTTATTTATCAATAAAATCTTATGTTATTTGATTGTAATGTAGATGTGGTCAGTACTTACATTTTGTTAGATAAAATAAGGGAACATTACATGACCTTCTTTTTACTTTATTTTTTAATTTTTGCCCCACATTAGGACTTACTCCTGTATCGTGGGTGCGTTCATAAACATGTAAACTCACATACACAAGACACCCAGACCCGGAACAACTATCTGTAGGCCATACAAACATTAGTTCCGTGCGGGGATCGAACCCGCGACACGTAGCGCAGCAGCTGAACGCTCAACCACTGCGTCTCCAATAACACCATACACGGTTTGTTTCTCATCTTATCTTATGTTTTAAGGGTTCCGTAGCTTAAAAGTAAAAGACGGAACCCTTATAGAATCACTTGTTGTCCGTCCGTCTGTCGGTCAAGACCCTTTATCTCGGGAACGCGTAGAGGTGTCGAGTTGTTATTAAAACAATATACTCAAGTCCCTTGAAGCTGTGAAAAAATCAAACATCTTAGTTAACGTGAAAAAGGATTATTATTGCGGCAAAAAAACATATTATTCAGGGATTGATTCCCTGAATAATATGCTTTTTTTATAGGGTAGGTACTTTCCGTTGACCTAGAACATTAAAATTTGGCAAGAAATATCGTCATATACTACAAATACAGGTGAATATCTTAAATCTATATATAATCTATATATCTTAAATTATAATTAAATCATAAAAAATGCAGGTTATGGAAACTGAAATTCGGGAAAAGCTCGTAAAAAACTGAGAGACGTGAACCCTGATCTATTGTCTAACTGAGCTTAAAATAAATACCTAACCTACCTATATTACAAGCATCTTTAGAGAGTACTTTCAGTAAAAAAATCAAATTACCCAAAACAATAATACCCTTTGTACCTGTATACAATAATAGCAGCGCCTCATGGTTTCACCCGCGTAGGTCCCGTTCCCATGGGAAATTGGGGATAAAATATAGCTCATGTCACCCGGGGATAGTGTAACTTCCCAACAGTGAAAAAATGTACAAATCGGTTCAGTAGATCCAGAGATTACCCCTTACAACGTCAGAAACTCACAACCTCACAAAATCACAAACGTTACCTCTCTCTTTATAATATTAGTATAGATAAACTGAAGAAAACTTTACAGCGTAAACATCACAATATGGCGCACACTCCGGTTCACACCTATACAACCTAACATCATAAAACCAGAGAATTATACATTTTCTACACTAGGTACCTATCTACCATCCTGTGTGTTTACTTCACGCTCACTCGACTTCAGCCACTCTATCCTCTCTTATAAACAAGATGTAATGACAGTTCACTTCATGCTCACTCCAACCGAGCATAAAGTGAACTGTCATTACATCTTGTGTATATGAACAGCTCACTTCACATTCACTTCACCTAAGCGGTCACGGTGAGACGTTGACAGAATAGACCGGCTGAGGTGAGTGAGCATGAAGCGAACTGTCATTACATTTTATGTATATGAACTGACAGCTTACTTCACGTTCACTTCACCTAAGTGGTCACGGTGAGACGTTGACAGAATAGACCGGCTGAGGTGAGTGAGCATGAAGCGAACTGTCATTACATTTTATGTATATGAACTGACAGCTTACTTCACGTTCACTTCACCTAAGTGGTCACGGTGAGACGTTGACAGAATAGACCGGCTGAGGTCGAGTGAGCATGAAGTGAACTGTCATTCCTTTGTTTTGTGATGGACAGCTCGAGCTTACTTAATGTTCACATTACGTAAGCTTACACGTTGAATTTACACGATGTGACGTCAACAAAATAGACCGGGAATTCCTCTGTAGGTAGGTACCTTTCTCAATGGGTGGGCCCGGCTTCTGAAAATATTAGACAGATATGGTATCAAAGGCACCGACTATCGCGTGCGTGTGACAGCATCGTATTGTGTTACTGATACCTGATAACGCGACCCGATGATACTGAGTCGTTGAGATCGTGTGGCTTTGACCCGAGCCTTGACTTCCGTTTGGAGCTTATCAATATCAGGTAGGCTTGAATGTCTAAATGATAAATGATTTTTATTTTGTAAGTAGGTTGTAAAAAACACTTTTACACGTCAATCTTTTTTTGGCAGTTATAAAACTAGATGAGGCCGGTGTTTCCTAGCTGACTACCCTGAGAAGAAACACCGAAACAAACTCAGAGGTCAAGGTCTCTTTTGAAGTCCATACAATCGTACTGGTCAAATCATATGAGAACCATGTAGGTTGGTGTCTGAAGTGGTCTTTTGAGGAAAGTACCACACAGATTTGAGTGGACCTGTCCAAACAGTGCAACCATTTGTCAATTATCGTGTAGCTCAAACTTAGAACTTTAAGGAGCTCAACGATTTGACGAACAATACCAAAGTAAGGACATTTGGGTAAGCCACCTAAAGAACTCAAACCGCCAGACTAACATGAATGAACCCCTGACGTAGCGATCTACATGGTCCCCACATACACAATACGTTATATGAGGACCATTCAGATCAGTGTCTGAAATGGCCTGCTGGTCGATTCTATTAACATCTCACAGTATAAACTTAAGTGAAGTGAGTATGAAACTCACTTCACGTTCACTTCACCTAAGGTGATTTACAGAATCGTACTGTTAAATTCTTTATGATGAGTAGATTATTTGGATTGTGTAACGGATTTATCTTCTAGACCGAATTTCCGGTAGAGATTAGCAAAATATTACGCCGAAATATATTAGACAAGTGTGGGCGCAAATGCTGGTGAAGTCTCTTTTATTCATTTAATTATTAACAAGGCACACCAACAACGTCTGCCCAGCCTTTTCCCAACTATATTGGGGTCGGCTCCCAGTCAAACCGGATTCAGCTGAATACCAGTATTTTACGTGAATTGGCTGCCTCCACAACCCATTAACTGGGGAACACGGTACTTCTTGGCAAGACTGGTGTCAGATTTTCCGGCTTCTGACAATCCGTAACGACTGCCAAAGATCTCCAAATGACAGCCGGGACCAATGGCTTAACGTGCTTCGTTCGTGTTCCGAGGCACGTAGAAGTCTCGTTATGTTAATCTTAACATCCATTTGGTCATCCATCCACAGACCAACCTCGGCAAGCGTTGCTTAACCTAGAAGAGTGACCCGTACGGCTGTTATAACAAGGCACACCAACAACTTATTTACAGAAATATTATAAATTGTGACAGATTTAGTTTCCTATGTAAATAAAGTCACTTATGCCTGTAGGTAAGTGACTTATTCACAAAAGACCCTAAATCTCGCACAACTTTCACAAAACGAGTTCGACATTGCAATTTTAAAAACAAAATACTAGATTAAAAGTGGTTCAATAAATGTGAAAAAATTACATTAACAAATTAAGAATAATTTAAACGGAATTATCCTAAAAAAATTGACAAAATTTTAAACAATTCAATTATAAAATGAATAATTATAGAATTCGATGATTAAAATTTAATAAGATTTCAATTATAAAATTAATGTAAAATTTAATAACGTACCAAAAAAAGAATGTAAAATGATATCAAAGATTTTGTAATTACATTTAAAAAAATAGTTATAGTATTATAGTAGTATTATTTTTTTCTCTTGTATTCCAATGGGCGGCAATCCTACAGGAATGGTTAGAGATCCGGCGCAGAAACAAAGGCTTGAGTACATTTCGAGGCAAGGGGATATTCACCACTACCACTGCTGCGAAATTCCTAATGAAAATACCCAGTAAAACTTTTTACAGTTTTTACTGAGAATCAAACGCAAGACCTTATGCTCAGCAGTCCAGGGTGCGGCATTTATTCGAAAGATTAACCGCGGCCCTGGAACGCAAAAGGCATTAGGAGTAACACGCATGGGTTTAGTCAGTCAGAGTCTGACACTCCATTCCAATCCGCGCAGAGCGGGAGAAGTCATTTGATGATTTCCCAACCATAAAAAAAATGCTCATCCGTAGCGCTTGCGACTATATTAGACGAACGAAAAACATAACAAAATCACACAAATGTGTCAATAAGTAATGCAATCCTTTAAATCGAAATTCAACGGTTACTTTAAAAATGTTCTTCTTTAGTGTAAAAGTTCAAGCAACGCAAAGTTCTTATATTATAAACTTATCCATATCTCTTGAAGTTCACGTAAAACCAAGTTTTCCGACCATATATAAAGGACGATTAAACGTTCAGGGATAATCTTTGTTGGCGACGATATTTCAGGGATGAGTGGGCACTATTGAACGATGTGGATCCTATTTTTAGATTTTTCTAATCTAGAAATATGCCATGAAGTGTGATAACTGTTCTTTATGACCGTCATTTCGAGGGAAAAGTAGCATGAAAGAGTAGGGGAACGCGCTTGCGGACGGCGAGCGTTGGGTGACTCGCCGTCCGACCGTTGTGTTCCACGCGCGCTTCAAAGAGCTGTCAGAATAACAGACAGTGCCTGTTAAGTTCGCAGTATTTTTTTTCAAAGAGTCAGCGCGGCCCTGGAACGCGAAGGCATTTGTAGGAACACGGATGGGAGACCGGAAAAAGCCATTTGATGATTTCCCAATCTTAAAAAAGAAATAACTCGTTTAGAGTAGACGAAGAGCATAGAAAATATGGATGGGTTGCCGAGATGAGATGTGTGAGATGGCGACGAAGAGAAGTATGGAAGAAGAAAACATACTGCGCCGTCACCAAATAATTAGGTACAAGGGCAATTGCGACAGGATTGCGAAGAACAAAAACATAATTGTTATGTACTAGCTTCTTCAGCTTCGCCTTTGCGTATGTCGAAACGCATCCCACGAGAAACCTCTTAAAAAATACAAAATGGTTTATTGCTTCAACAAGTTCCAAGTTCAACAGTAGCCTTTTTTTTTTTTTTGGATGGTAAATCATCAAATGACCCCTCCCGCCCTGGGTGGAGCGGTAGGGAGTGTCAGACTTTTATTGACTAAAACCCACCCGTGATCCTTCTTGTGCCCTATGCGTTCCAGGGCCGCGGTAACTCTTTCGAACAAATTCCGCAACCCTAGCAGGCACCGACCCTATGGGGCCCCGTCCTCGGTGCTGACGGCTCCTTGCCGCGCGCGTGAAACACAACGCGTCGTCGACTCAACCTGGTATCGGACGGCGAGCCACCCACGCTCACCGTCCCCAGGCATCAGCCACTGCGCAATAGCACAGCGGCCGACTTGTCTCTGGAGGGGGCCGAAATGGGACCATTACTGGCACTCCATCTCAGCACCCTCCCGAGCGTTGGGAGTCGCGTTCAACAGTAGCCTTTGACCTATAAAAGGACATGGATGGGAAACCATCAAATGACCGCTCTGTGCAGAGCGGAAGGGAGTGTCAGACTATTCCTGACTAAAACCCGTCTGTGTTCCGCCTTTGCGCTCCAGGGGCCGTATTATGACCTCTTAAAACCATCATGTTTTCTGTGTGATAAATGATAATGATAAATGATAAATGATATTTATTTTGTAAGTAGGTTAAACATAACACTTTTACACGTCCAATATTTCTTGTCATTTTAAGCTAGATGAAGCCGGTGTTTCCTAGCTGACTACCCTGAGAAGAAACACCGAAACAAACTCAGAGGTCAAAGTCTCTTTTAAAGTCCATACAATCCGTACTGGTCAAATCATATGAGAACCATGTAGGTTAATGTCTGAGGTAGCCTTTTGAGGAAAGTGCCACACAGATTTGAGTGGACCTGTCCAGACAGTGCAAGCATTTGTCAGATACCGTGTAGCTCAAACTTAAAACTTAAGGAGCTCAACGGCTTGACGAACAATACCAAAGTAAGGACATTTGGGTAGGCCGCAAGAATTACTCAAACTGCCAGACAAACTGAAACAAGACCCTAATATGGCGATCTACATAGTTCCCATTCATAATATGTTATATGAGAACTATGCAGATCTGTGTCTGAAATGGTCTTTTGAGGAAAGAACCATACAGATTTAAGTGGGCCTGTCCATTCAGTGCAAGCCTTTGTCAGTAGTCGAGTAGCTCAACTTAGAAACAATAAGGAGCTGAGAAAAGGATAGTGCTATTCGTCCTGTATAGCTCCGTCTCTTTTTCACACCGAAAACATGATGGTTTAAAGAGGTCATAATACGGCCCCTGGGCCGCGGTAACTCTTTCGAATAAATTCTGCAACCCTGGTAGCCACTGGGCCTTGTGGGCTCTGTCTTTTATGCTGACCACACACTGGAACACAACGCGCCATCGACCCGAGCCTGGTTGTTATCAGCCGGTGAGTCTTCCATCACTCGCCGTCCGCAGGCCCGCGCCTATGGTGGCCGAGAATCGCCCTGCGTCTTCCGTGTTTCACTCATGCTTAGTTATGAAGAGGTAACAAACATAGAGAGAAACATACTTTCGCATGTAATCAATACTAATATTATAAAGCTGAAGAGTTTGTTTGTTTGTTTGAACGCGCTAATCTCAGGAACTACTGGTTCGAATTGAAAAATTCTTTATGGGTTGAATAGACCATTTATCGAGGAAGGCTTTAGGCTATCTATCATCACGCTTAAGCCAATAGGAGCGGAGCAGCGATAAAGAATGTTTTAAAATCGAGGATTCCACGGGGACGAAGTCGCGGACAGAAGCTAGTATATTAGAAGATGCTTGTTTGTCAAAAAAATATCAAAGGTTATCGTTTCGACACAAGTCCCAAACACCCTACCCATATATTGAAAACAAAATACCTCAGCCTAGGTATCAAACCGGGCATTAAACTGACAAACTGCCCAACAACACATAACCCCCTACTTTTCCGCGACAGTCGGGCAACGGTCGCACCGGCCAGGCAGATGTTCGACACCTGTTTGACAAGATTTATAGCCACGATTAAGTTTGCTCTTTTCAATGATATTTCTGTAATTGGGAGATCATAGTAAAGATACGATCTTATTTTTGTAATTCCACTTTTGTGCATTTGTCATTTAGTGGGTGTAATTAAATTTTATTTGCGACAAGGTCTGTATGTACGTATGTATGTCAATACACAAACCTACTTGCGTTGGACCCTTATTAAATGGCAGAAGTTAGATGTAAATACGGATCCAATAGGAGCCTGGAGAAGAACTGAAATGAAATTTAATGTTTTATTTCCTCATTTCCTAAAAACACGTTCATAATAATCATAATCACCCTTTTAACGTTCCCACTGCTGGGACACAGGCCTCCTCTCTAGGAGAGGGAATGGGCCGTAATGCAGCACGCGGGCCCAGTGCGGGTCTTCGAGTTTTTGGTCCTACGACATGCCGGTTTCCTCACAATGTTTTCCTTCACCGTTTTGAGAGCAGTGGTGATGAAATTAATTACACAAAATAATGCACCTGGCTGGGTTTGAACCCGCGAACTACAATTCGTAAGTCGGAGCTGCTACCACTCGGCCACTCTTTAAAATACGTATTGAAAAGTAAATACACCGCGATCTCTAAAAATATTGAGTCAAAAAACTAATTTCTTAAACTCCTAAGTAGACAACATAATTATAACACAATTAACCTTAAAGCAAAAATACAAATCTTCAATTATCAAACAACAAAAAAAAAAGAGCGCAATAATAGTCTCCAAAAAAAAAACGTTAATTTTTGTCCTTGGGTTTCAACAGTCGCTTTCACTGCAGCCTTACCTCGCGATGCTTGGCCATTGAAATGTTATTGAACCCTGCAGCAGGCCAATCGTCCATGAAATTGGGGCCCCTTTGGCTATTCTTCACACAATGGTCACCAAACATCGTCAGGTTGGTACTAGGCTCCTTGCTTGGCTGTTTTCGATCGATTTAAGGCTTTTGAGGGTTCCAGCCAGTGTTGTTCTGAAGTTTTTGTTATCATTTTTTTTTAGATGGTAAATCATCAAATGACTTCTTCCGTTCTGGGCGGAGTGGAAGGGAGTATCAGACTCTTACTGACTAAAACCCACCCGTGATCCTCCTAGTGCCCTTTGCGTTCCAGGGCCGCGGTGACTCTTTCGAACAAATTCCGCAAACAAGTTTTGATAACATACAGTTTGGATTTTAGTGTATTCTATTCTATTCTATTCTATTTTTCGCTGAAATAAGGTGGTAATGTTTTCTGTTAGCTATATTTAGAGGAAAGTCTTGTTTAGAGGATATACATATCAGTTGAATAATTCCATTACAAAAACAAGTGCTGTTAGAACCGTTTTATTTACAAAATGATAACAAAGAGTTTCTGCATCGACACGCTAATAGGAAGAAATAAAATGTTTCCTTTTATAAGAAAACACCTATTTTTAGTTGTATACTATTTAATCCAGTCATTTTTCACTGCTGGAATAAAGTCCTCATCTGTATGAGAGGGTTTGAGCGGTGATCTACGCTTAACTCTACACTTATCAAACACTAGCTGACCCGCGCTGCTTCGTCTGCGTTACATAAGAGAGAGAGAAAAAATAACCCCGGTTTTGAAACATTCTTCAGTGGTTCTCCACTCCTATTGATCTTAGCGTGATGATATATAACCCTATAGTCTTCGTCGATGTGTTCCCCAGTTATTGGGTTGTGGAGGTCTGGTAGGTAGCCGCTAAACGTTAAATACTGGTTTCTTCAGCTAAATCTGGTATTACTGGAAGCCGACCCCAATATAGTTGGGAAAAGACTAGGCAGATGATGAGTCTTCGTCGATAAATAGGCTATCTAACACTGAAAGAATGTTTCAAATTTGATCAGTAGTTCCTGAGATTAGCGTTTTCAAGCAAACAAACAAACTCTTTAGCTTTATGTATTAGTATAGATATCCCCCTTTTGACCTGGGAAACCTCGATCGCTCGAACCGCTACCCGCTATCCCTAAAACCGCACCTCTATTGAACTATTATTGAATCGTCGGGCTGTGGCTAAATCGCGCATGAAATTGTGCCCGCTGTCGCACGCCGCAAGATCCTCCCGTCGGCACAGCACTCATCGGATATCGAGGTTCTGTGTACCTGTCCATCATTTGATATTGTTACATCGATTGACGAAGTTGCCTGATTGAATAATTGACAGGATACGTCAGTCGTCGCTGCCAGTAAATGTGATGGGGACTTGAAGGTAGTTTTGTAATGAATAATTTAATGAATTTTGTAGTTTGGACACCCTCTTTATGCGAGTTCAGCATTTGTTTAGAAACATTATCATCTGCCTAGCCTTTTCCCAACTATATTGGGGTCGGCTCCCAAACAAGCCGGATTCAGCTGAATACCAGTATGTTACCTGGAGCGGCTGCCTACCAGACCTCCACAACCCATTAACTGGGGAACACGGTACTTTTTGGCAAGACTGGTGTCAGATTTTCTGGCTTCTGACAATCCGTAACGACTGCCAAAGATCTCGAAATCTCGAAATGGTAGCCGGGACTAACGAGGCACAGAAAAGTCTCTTTATGTTAAGATGGTCACCCATCCACAGACCAACCACGGCAAGCGTTGCTTAACCTCGAAGATCGATCCGTGCGGCTGTTACAATTTAGCCACGAGCTCCTCCATTTGTTTAGGACCTTTGTTTACTAACTTAAAAAGGTGTTATTTATCAAGTTCGTGTTTCATTTGTTTAGAAACAAGAGCCTGATAAATAACACCTTTCTTAGATTAGTAAAAAAAACTTTTTACAAAAAATAAAACCGACTTCTAAACAAAAAACCAAAAAGTATAAAATAACTTTAATTTCGGAACTCGGTGTTTTTGATTGCTTTTTTGTTGTTGAACACACCGACTTCCGAAATTAAAGTTATTTTATACTTTTTGGTTTTTTGTTTAGAAGTCGGTTTTATTTTTTGTAAAAAGTTTTTTTATTTTTCACTTTTTAGTGGTACCTACACCCCCTCCCCTACCCCACCTAAGCGAACCAATCACATTGGTGTTAAAAAAAAACGTACTGCTCCTTTGCGGAGTAAACTAAGAGGTCGTCAATGTAGGCTATGTAGATATTTTTTTAGATTTTTCGAAAACCGCTTGGTTGATTTCGATAAAATTTTCATGGGACCATTTGGGAAGTATACCCTTTCTAACAAAAAAAGAATTTTTCAAATCGGTTGACAAGCGACGGAGTTATGCGCGAACAAACAATAAAAAAAAAAAAAAACATACAAACATCCGAATTGAGAACCTCCTCCTTTTTTAGAAGTCGGTTAAAAAGGAAAACTCATGAAGGTTTCCATAATAATTATGTATAGGTATATTTTTCTTATATAATGGCTCGCGTTTGAGAATAATACGGGTCGATTTTCTAGTTTAAGCAACGCTTGCCGAGGTTGGTCTGTGGATGGGTGACCATTTCAACATAACGAGATATCTCCGTGCCTCGGAAAGCACGTTAAGCCGTTGGTCTCGGCTGTCATTTGTAGATCTTTGGCAGTCGTTACGTATTGTCAGAAGCCAGAAAATCTGACACCAGTCTTGTCAAGAAGTACCGTGTTCCTTAGTTAATGGGTTGTGGAGGTCTGGTCGGCAGCCGCTTCACGTAAAATACTGGTATTCAGCTGAATCGGGCTTGTCTGGGAGCCGATATATTTGGGAAAAGGCTAGGCAGATGATGATGTTTGAGAATAATTTCAACTGTGCAAAGCTATGATGAAGAAGCAAACTATCTCCTCTTGATTTGTTGACCGATCTGGACTTGAGAACTTACCTAAATACCCCTGAGAAACTTTATCCTAAACTAGCATCGCCCCGCGGTTTCACCCGCGTAGTTCCCGTTCCCGTGAGAAAATGGGCATATAATGTAGCCTATGTTCACCGGAGATAGTGTAGCTACCCAACAGTGAAAGAATTTTTCAAATCGGTCAAGTAGTTTCAGAGCCTATTCAATGCAAACAAACAAACAATCAAATCTTTCCTCTTTATAATATTAGTGTAGGTAGATATAAATTAACAACTACATAGGTACATATGTATTTGTTGTTTATCAAATCCTTAACCAGTTCCCAAGAAGAACCCTCATACTTTTCGTCGTCAGCAGTAGGACGGTGAAAAAACTTGACTACTGTATAAAACGTCGGCTTATAACCGTCTTTGATCTGACAGACATAATCCTTTGTAACGAAGCTTCACACCTGTGCTTCAAAGGGGTGGGCTAATAGCTAATTACTTTTAATTATATGAACAAAAGCGCCGATACGCCTCAACGCTTGGGATCTAGGCAGTGTGAAGAAGTTGCTTAACGTATAACGTATGCATGAGCTGTTTTACATACTGATTTTAATGGAGTTATTATTTTCTTTAGAGGATTTTGTAATGGCGTTAAATTGTTGGAAGCTTCGTTCTAGGAAAAGGTTCTTTCTGTCTCTATTTTTGCAACATCAGCTCTAAGTTTTTTATTTTAAAAAGATAGTCACTGGAGATATTCCGCTTGTTTCTTGTCTTTGTCTAAAGATCAGCTCAGTTCATAAATTAAGATGTAGGTACTAACACTATAGTTTAAGGTTTAGTTTAGAACAATAACTGTCGTTTGTGGTAAATAAAAGCTTTTTCTTTCTTTCTTTCTTCTTCTTTCTTTCTTCAGTTACTGGGCAATCTCGTGGTCACTCCTGAAGATTATTGGATTCAACGACGTTATCATTTGCTTAGACTTTTCCCAACTATATAAGGGTCGGCTCCCAGTCAAACCGAATTCATCTGAATAGCACACTCGGGTCACTCCTGAAACTTATTGACCTAACTTTTATTTCTGCTCCGTTTTGTAAATAGATAATTTAGATCGGAAAATTTTATTTGAGCAGTGGCTTTAAAAAAAAGTATTTTTTTCCGCAAATTATAATTAGTACCTAGGCACATAATTAGCCACATACCACCTCATTTCGCGAATACCTAGTGAGATCATAAATATTGCTTAACGGGCGTGGTGCGGTGCAGCGGGTGGGCCGGGCGTCGAACCCGGTCTAATTGTCCCCCGACCACCACTCTGCCACTCCACCCTACGGCCTGCTGGCACGCGAGCCGCGCTGTTAAACTCTTAGTTTTTACAACTACCGTACTTAAATGTCAATTGGGATGTATGGAGCATTTATGGGGTAAGTTTCTGTGATAATTTTCGGTTAATAAAGTTTTTCAACATTTAAGTGTTTGTAGCAGTGCCTTTTGAGTTTTCTCAAGATTATGTATTAAATAGTTTGCCTGTAAAAAAAAAAATTAGCTCTTTCTTTTTTTATTACTTTGGACTTTTTTGACACTGGTGACGCAGTGATTGAGCGATTAGCTGATGAGCTGTGTGTCGTGGGTTCGATTCCCGCACGGAACAAAATTTGTATGGCCTACGGATAGTTGTTCCGGGTGGCTGTTTTGTGTATATTAGTTTTAAGTGTTTTTAAACGCACCCACGATGCAGGAGAAATTCCTTTGTGGAACAATATAGGATAACACAGTAAAAAAAAATAATGAAGTTTTCCACCTTTCTATGCTTTGTAGAAAGTCTTCCCTAAAATTCCAATTTATTATTCAACGATTATGAATAGAATGACAAAAACACACCTACTGTTCAAGGCACAAAATCTTTAACGTTTTGCGAAAAAATCACCCATACAAACCCAAATTTTGTCATAAACCATCCAAAATTAAACTTCCCAGCAGCCAAGCTACTTGTAAGTCCAAATGACAAATAGCCAAACATATTCTTTCTTCTTATCCACATAAATAATGTATTCTATACACTGCCTGCGTTTCTACAACACATTTATCAAATACCATGTTGGTTCAATTTGACACGATACGTTCCCCCTTCCTCCCTAAGGAGTGGGGGTGGAATGGGGGATTCCACCCCCACAAATTACTCCCCGCGGTTGAAAACGGAGATGACGCTGCATTCATGATGGCGAGCTTTTAAAAAATAACAATGAAAGAATAGTTATTACTATTTTTTTGCTGTGTGTTTTTGTCTGGAGGACTTTGTACGAATAGTGAGATTATTCTTAAACTTACCGAGTTTTTAAAAGCTCAGGGTAATATTTATTATCATAAATTAAGTATGTGTACATATTCAACAAAGGTGTTCCAAAATTTGTTCGAAAGAGTCACCGCAGCCCTGGCACGCAAAGGGCACAAGAAGGAACACGGATGGGTTTTAGTCAGTAAGAGTCTGACACTCCCTTTCGCTCCGCCCAGAGCGGGAGAAGTCATTTGATGATTTCCCATCCAGAAAAAAAAAGGGTAATATTGACTATAATCACTGATGAAGTTTTAAAAAGCTTGTGACTGCTTTCCAGAACGTAAGAAATGATTAGCCTTATCTTAATAAATATACTTTTATATTTTATACTTTTCGTTGATCGAAAGCGAACTGTTGAGAATGAAGTCCTCGATACGATTCTCGGTTTGAGCAAGAGTTGTTGGGTTTTTTAGTATGGAACCGGGAGTCTAGATTTGTTTGCGGTTGATGGGAATAGACTTGCATAGCATAATAGCATAACCAGCCTTTTAATTTTCCCACTGCTGGGACACAGGCCTCCTCTCTAGGAGAGGGAATGGGCCGTAATCCACCACGCGGGCCCAGTGCGGGTTGGTGAATGTCACGTTTTCGAATTTTCGGTTCTAGGACATGCCGGTTTCCTCACGATGTTTTCCTTCACCGTTTTGAGAGCAGTGGTGATTAAATTAACTACACAAAGTAATGCGCCTGGCTGGGTTTGAACCCGCGACCTACAATTCGTAAGTCGGGGCCTTTACCACTCGGCCACCACTGCTCTTCTATATAGATGGACTTGCACCCTACTACTAGAACTAAAAAATAACTTGGGAATATCCTATGTTGGAACACTTTTTTATTATTATTTTTCTGTATGGGAAATCATCAAATGACTTCTGACTGTGTGGAGCGGAAGGAAGTGTCAGACTCTTATTGACTAAAACCCATCTGTGTTCCTCGTAATGCCCTTAGCGTTCCAGGGCTGCGGTGACTCTTTTGAACAAATTCCGGAACCATCTTGGAACACCTTTGTTGAATAGGTGTATTCCCGTTCGTCCCCTCGACTTCGTCCCTCGAGGGGGACGAACGGGAATTCGTTATTTATTTTCCCGATGGTCCCTCTAAATTTTTTAGGGGACGAATGGGAATAATTTATTAATTCTTTTTTTTTTTGGTTCTATTGCTCCCCACCAAATAATATAAGACTGGTGGTTTTAATTGGTAAAAAAAAACAAATTTGAAATAAATATCAGTCATTTATTAAGGAATAAAAATCACAGAATCAACTTTGACTTCTAAAAAAGGAGGAGGTTCTCAATTCGGATGTTTGTATTTTTTTTTAATGTTTGTTCGCGCATAACTCCGTCGCTTGCCAACCGATTTGAAAAATTCTTTTTTTGTTGGAAAGGGTATACTTCCCAAATGGTCCCATGAAAATTTTATGGAAATCGAACAAGCGGTTTTTTTGTTAATTTCAATAAATGATAGCAAATCTGTCGGGGTAGCTGAAATCGCATGTTTGTTTATTGTTTACACCAATTTATACCACGTACGCTGTGATGGGTATGTTTAGCTGGGAGTGAACCACTAAAAAGTGAAAAATAAAAAACTTTTAAATATATAATAAAAAACAAAAAATAAAACCGACTTCTAAACAAAAAAGTATAAAATAACTTTAATTTCGGAAGTCGGTGTGTACAACAACAAAAAAGCAACCAAAAACACCGAGTTCCGAAATTAAAGTTATTTTATACTTTTTGGTTTTTTGTTTAGATGTCGGTTTTATTTTTTGTAAAAAGTTTTTTTTATATATAATATTCTTTTTAATTAAGAATAAATTTCTCCTTATAACTAAAAAAATATGATTAAAAAATCAGTGTATAGAGGTTATAATAAAAAAAAGTCTGTATTATATTACAATTAAACACTACAAACAGACTTTACCATTCAGGTTGTTTCTTTTTGAAATATGTATAAGTCACTATTTTTTGTAGTCACAGTTGCTTATGTGTATGGTGGCAAGATTTTACGTTTTACATTATGTAAGTAATTAGAAAAGTTGACTCATTATTTTAACACATAAATAGGGTCAGTAAATTACTGCACTAATCTTTTTAGTGGGACGAATGGCACTAATCGAAGAACATATTCCCATTCGTCCCCTCTTGAATTAGGATTGGGACGATCGGGAACAAATTAAATATTATTTTTATATATTCCCGTTCGTCCCCCTCGGGGGACGAAGTCGAGGGGACGAACGGGAATACACCGTTGAATATGTACACAAACTTAATTAACCATAAAGTATTGATTTTAGTGATATCTTTAACACAACCTTGTCGAGAACTTATTTAAAAGGATCATTTGCCTAATTAATCACAACAACCCGCTTCTGTTGAAAAACAGCGTCACGAGTTGAAACCTACACTTTTAATTTACCCAGATCCCTCGTCAACATTTACCCGTGTTACCTAAATATGACTTTAATGAATTTCTGAGTTGTTTACAATCACGAGTAAACAGAAACGCGTCTTCATATGTTTTCGAACGAATGAAGATCTTGTCAGTATATTATACCAGTAATATTTGAGTTGTTGGTTTTGTCTGGATCATTCTCCGTTTCATACCAACCGTGCTTCCAAGAGTACCTTCATTCAGTAGATTCATACATCTTTGGTAGTCAGATGCCCAAAATTCTGACAGCTAGATCTTTTAACCTGGGCCTCAAGTCTGCTATTACAATAGTGTCAAAATGGTCTATCATTGATTTCATAATGGTTGATTTTTACAAGTTACCAAACTTGTAAAAATCAACCATTATGAAATCAATGTAAAAGCAATCTACTAATATAGAAGCGTCACTATGACTTTCCAATGGTCAACCACTGACACTCAATTGAAAGAAATGGCATAGAATGCTAATCTCGTACATAATGACAAATGAATGATAGACGTATACAGTAATATGCTAAAATTTTGACACTTCCTTTGATCAGTGACCTACTATTAGAACGACATTGTGCAGTCATTGCTTCTAATAGCTCGGTTATCAAAAAGTATTACGAGACCATTGACCGACCAATGATCGACTTTTAGCAAAATGACAATGGGATCGTGTTGGAATGACGAAGTTATAAAAACAGCAGACTTGGGGCCCACGTAACTTAATTTGTAGGTAAATAAAAATATATGTTCATCATCATCATCTTCCTGCCCTTATCCCATGTTACTTGGGGTCGACGCAACACGTTTTTTTCTTCCATTCTGTCCTGTCAGCCGTCACGCTATCACTAACTCCCTTTTCTTTCATGTCACTCCTCACACAATCAATCCATCTATTCTTTGGCCTCACTCTCCTCCTCCATCCATCCAGTAGTAGTCCACTGGTGGCGGGAGTAGGGTCCAATCCACCGGTGGTTAGGGTTCCAGAGAAAGGAACCTTTTCAAAATACGAGGGCCTTCTGTATCAGGCCCTTTACCCAACTGCGCAAGCTTCGATATCTGGTCATCGAAGCTTTAGGCTATCAGGCTATTGGCCATAATGGCACAGTGACAGTCGAGTCCACATTCCACATATCGACAACCTCTTGTGTTAAGATCAGATACTTGATATGTTTCTCTTTCTCAGCTTTAAAATATTAACACCAACCGTTTTGAGGTCAAATAGACAATATTATTCTCTGCAAAATGTTTATATTCAAGTTAATCCGTTTTCTCTGAAAACCCATCCAAACGGCGATGATGATGATGGTAAGCTTGTCTTGTTATATGTCACGTGGTTTCATGCTAAACCTTTTAGCTATTTAAGAGGTCTTCTAAAGGTAACCTATTAAAATTCTTGCCTAAAATTCAGCCCATAAGTTCTGAAATCTCACACATAAATCTCTACATTAAAATAGATCAGTGAAAAAAATACAGCCTACTTTTAAACTAAAAGTAGTTTTTTATTTTTATTTTACATCGAAAAGTGAGAATGAAAACATCATCAATGTAGTCCACGCATTATTAGAGATAACTAAAATGGTAGTCGTCAGATCTCACTCAAAAAGGACCACATGACAAGCACCAGCTTTTGAACATAAAAATAACCATCGAAATCGGTAGGTACACCAGGTCAAAATGTATGAGGTAACACACAAAAAAAAATAGCCGACTTTTGAACCTCCTCCTTTTTCAGAAGTCGGTTAAAAATATTGCAATCGCAGCTGGCCTGCGCTTACGCAGTTACACGGCAACACACGTATAATCAAATACTACTCGAACATAGTTACTCAACTTTAGCTCAACATGAACCATTAGTTTATGTATCTGACTCGCAGATTTATTACTGTGTTGCAGTATTTATTTCCAAGCTACAGCTGAGTGTTTCCATTTGTTAAAGACTAGCAGCGCCCCGCGGTTTCACCCGCGTAGTTCCCGTTCCCGTGGGAATATGGGGATAAAATATAGCCTATGTTAATCGCTCATAATGTAGTTTTCTAATAGTGAAATATTTTTTGAAATTGGTCCAGCAGATTTTGAGTTTATTCGTTACATACAAAATACAAATCTTTCCTCTTTATAATATTAATATAGATACAGTGTTTAGGCTCAATAATGAAGTGATAATTATTTCGTTTTATCTTTGGGTTTGTTTGGAGTGTTGTGTTTGATGTTCCATGCGCATTCTACATGTGCATTCTCAGTCCTTGTGCCTTTATTTGTTGAACTAGCAGCGCTCCGCGGTTTCACCCGTACAGTTCCCGTCCCCGTGGGAATACGGGGATAAAATATAGCCTATGTTACTCGCTGATGAGCTCATTCGGTTAAAACAAACAAATAAATAAATGTTCTGCTACTAAATTTGATTTATTTCCAATTAAGTAAGGTAATATCCTAATCTAACATTAAATTTAATGCCAATAACCCAATATATCGTGAGGAAACCGGTACCTATGTCCTAGAACCAAAAATCCGAAGAAATGTGACATTCACCAACCCGCACTGGGCCCGCGTGGTGGATTACGGCCCATTCCCTCTGCTAGAGAGGAAGCCTGTGTCCCAGCAGTGGGAACATTAAAAGGCTGATTATGCTTATGCTATAACGCTTTTAACGGAAACGATATTGATGAGTTTTGGTACAGAGTAAGATGGTTCCGAGACAAATAAAGGGGGACTATAATATACCGCAGAAAAAGCTAACATTAACATAAATATTCCTGTATAATTTCTTTTTCTTAATTACTTCCTTTGTGTGTGTGTGTGTGTGTGTGTGTGTGTGTGCAAGCTGTGGCTTGATATCGGGCCACTACAGACGACTATCAAAGAACCAAGAAAATTATGATTTATCTATACTTAATATTATAAAGCTGAAGAAGTTGTTTGTTTGTTTGAACGCGCTAATCTCAGGAACTACTGGTTCAAATTGAAAAATTCTTTTTGGGTTGAATAGAACATTTATCGAGGAAGGCTTTTAGGCTATATATCATCACGCTTAAGCCAATAGGAGCGGAGCAGCGATAAATAATGTTTTAAAATCGGGGATACCACGGGGACGAAGTCGCGGGCAGCAGCTAGTTAATGAATAACGAGAAACACTAGCAGAATACAGTTCAACCCGCTTATAATGACATCGATTGAAGGGAAGTGAAAAGTACGTCATACTAAGCGGACGTCATAAAAAGCGTAATCTTAGGAACTAAACGAATTCCCATATACTTTTGGTATTTCGTGTAATAAGGAGAAACACAAATAAAAAATATGTTGCTATTCGTAGATCAATCAAAAAGAAGTTAGAAACAAGGAATCAGGAATCATAACCAAACATTACTTCTGAAAAATATCAAAGGTCATATTAAGCGACATGTCAATAAACGAAGTCATTATATCCGTACTTTTGAAAAACAAAATTATCTCTATTGTGTAATCCATATAGGCGGTGTCATAATAAAAGGATTTCACTGTATTGCGTTTTGTTGCTAAATATAAAGGACATTGCATAAAAATCTTTGTAAAAGACCCTGTGTACGCCAATATTTATACAAAATTCGCTTTCTCAACCCATTTATTCTTGAGTTACACCGTTGTATAACCCTAATAAACGATTTATTTAACAATAAACACGGTCCGTTAAAGGACTCATGAAATATTCAGGGAGGAAGCACTGCAAAATGGAGGGGTGGGGGGAGGCACTTCCGGCCTCACGAAACTGTGTTACCATAGAGTCGATTTTTATTTTTACTTTTTTTATGTCACTGCATTTTTTTTGTGACAGTTTATTTTGAAGGGAATTTTATGAGGTGGGGTTTATTGAGTTGCTGGAAGTGATCTGGTCTGATAGGAGGGTAATTTTTACAGTATACGGTGTTCTTAGAGTAGATGTGGATTTGAGCTGTCATTTCTTTTTGTGAAAAAAGTTAGTTGGCCGCGTTCAGTTTATTTTTAATTCAATCTGTTTTATTTTTCACCCAAAAAAATTACTTTATGTTTTCAGTGTTCATGTATGCATATATGTAAGTACATAGTATGTTTGTGAGTTTCTTTATTCCACCATAACTTCTAAATGCCTTAACTGATTTCGATGTTTGTGGTATCGATAGAAGCGTTGAGTTATCGGGGGGTATCATAGGTTAGTGAACATTTTAACAAATTAAAAAGGGGAGCCATGGTTCATAAATAAAAACAAAAATATTATCATTGTCTCAAGTTAGCTTAGTACATAACAAATAATAAAAAAAAACATGCCTGCCATGTCTCAAAAAGTGAACTAAAAAATAAAAAACGAGGTAGGAGATAATAATCTTATGATTGCATTCCGGGGATCAATTATTTGTTTTTATTTTTGCCCGCGATTTTGAACGCGCACATCACGTTTTATACCGTTCCCGTATAACCTATAGCCTTACTCATATAATCAGCCTTTTAATGATCCCACTGCTGGGACTCAGGCTTCCTCTCTAGGAGAGGGAATGGGCCGTAATCCACCACGCGGGTCCAGTGCGGGTTGGTGAATGTCACATGTCTTCGAATTTTTGGATCTAGGACATGCCGGTTTCCTTACGATGTTTTCCTTCACCGTTTTGAGAGCAGTGGTGATGAAAGAAATTACACAAACTAATGCGCCTGGCTGGGTTTGAACTCGCAACCTTCAATTCGTAAGTCAGGGCCGTTACCACCCGGCCACCACTGCTCGGATTAAGGATGGGAAACCATCAAATGACTTTGCTCCGTCTAGAGCAGAAGAGAGAGTTAGATTCTTACTCCTCCAAATGCGTTCCAGGGCCATCAAGATAAAAAAAGGTAGATCAAAGTTTCAAACAATCCATTCCAAACAAGTTTTCAATTTTTTTTTTGTGCACACATAGCTGCTCTGATACTAAAAGTTATTCGCAGTTCCTTACACCCCTTTGAATATTATTTTCTTTCACCCGTCTGTTACCTTGTTTCACCCCCATTATTTTTAACCTTGCTTTATGAAATCTATAACGAGAACAAAAAACATTCTTCCCTAACAAAGTTCTGTTAAGAAAGTTCACGTTATTATAACCCTCTAGTTTTATTTTAACGCTTGAATGACCTTTAGTATCCTTAAACTTGCCTTACAACAATAACACATCCCTAAAGATTCTTGTTAAAGGAAGAACCGGTCAAGTGCAATTCGGTCTCGAACGCAAAGGGTTCCGAACAAAAGTGTATGCGGAAAACTTATTTTTACACGTCAAAATTCAACTGAATCGATCCATTAAATTAGAGGAAATTGATTATTCTGTCCCCGCGCCACCCTTAGATTGACTGGTAGAAAATTTAAAAGGCATTATGTCCGGCTTACATATCCAAATCAAACAAAGCCAAAAATATCTAAATCTAACTCATAATATGAACAGATTCCAAAAACATATAAAATTAAATTCTCTATATTATCGACCTACATAAAAATATGTGTAACAAAAGTGTATCCATCGAACTAAACAGTTTGTTTAGTTGAAATAGCGAAATATAGACAGACAGATCCACGATGGGAGCTATAACAGTTCTACATACAGTATGTTAACTAACAGAGGGCGATCCCGGTAACCCGCAATAGTATATCATCCATATATGATGAAAAAAATGTTACCATTCGAAAACAAAATGCTTTTTTTAAATATTAAAATATTCACTAAAAATGTTAAATTGATACGGTTAAAGAAACACTCTGTACACGCGTACTTGCCGGTTTGGGCATTGCTACTACGAGTACTATTCTGCGCTACTATTTTGATTTTAATGTCAAATCGAATTTATTGTCAATTAATTATTATTTTTTAATTCGGATTATTTCATGCTTACTTTTCTATGCTGATATATTTATTTTAATCTATTAATGATATAGATTAACGAGTTTAAGGGAACGCCCTCTGTTATTTAACATACTGTATTTTACAAACGGAACTCCAAAAAAAGAAGATCTCAAATTCTCAAGTTAAAACCAACAAGACCCCAAAGTTCTCAAGACCGTTGTAAAACTTCAAGCTCTTACCTCACCCTAAATTACCCCTTACCTCACCCGACACCGGAAGACTATCTCACCCGAGGGTAGCCGGAACTCGTAAATGCAAATCTCTTGGAATTAAAAGCAACCCTTTACTAAATGTCCGTGAAAAACGAAGGTATGAATGTGACTTTGTTGGTTTTATATACTGTATACAATAAAATGGAAAAGAAGACCTTAATGCACAGAAAACAGTTATTTTATAACTCCTAGTTAGTTTTAACTCAGGCTCAATTATCACCATCTGCCTAGCCTGTTCCCAACTATATTGGGGTCGGCTTCCAGTCATACCGGATTCACTTGAATACCAGTATTTAACGTGGTTCGGCTGTCTACCAGACATCCACAACCCATTAACTGAGCAACACGGTACTTTTTTGCAAGACTGGAGTCATATTTACTGACAGTCCGTAACGACTACCGAACCCCAAAACAGTTAGGAAAAGGCCTAGGTTTTATGAAAAATTGTCAGTGTTACATATGGGTAGATATATCAGGAAACGTACCGTTCAGAAATTTCGAGTTTGGACTATTCTCAAGAAGTAGAAAAGAAAGTGGGTTATAAATATATGTAGGTAGGTACACAAAAATAGGTAAAGTCGATTAATGGAACGACCCAAATCGATGTGACTATTAAAGATCTTCCAGCTCAAGTAGCTCTCCGTTTTTATTACGTCCGGATAGCTTGTGTGTGGTCATGTATTTCATGCCGTGCGACTTGATTCTTGGTTTGGTCTCTGACGTCATAGTGGGCGTGGTTTCAGTGACAACCGGCTCTTTGCTGAAGTAATTTATTAGCTTGATAAAGCAGCTAACTTGAGAAATACGAGTAGGTCATGGAATGGTCGCAGTACAATGGGATGGAAATATGATCCCAGATTAGACTGCTGCATATACACGTACATACTTATAGCGACTTAATAAATGATTTGAGTTACGTATGCTACATAGCGCTTGAACAAAACACGTCTATGTTCATAGAAAAACTTCAAAATAAAAACATCAATCTCCAATATCATTCTTAACCTTTATTTCGTAATACAACATCTCCGATTCGACCTGACCTTCGCATCAAATACCGACAAACTCACCCCAATAACAAATTATAAGTACATCCTATCCCCTTCGACTCACCCCCATGCTACCCGCCCCCGCCCCACATCCACCCCATTTGCATACCATCCCCGGCAATACACAGCAACACAAATTATCTCTGATATATGATAGCGTTTTTTCCGCCCTACATGCTCAATAATATAGGCTAAGAGCTCGCGGGCTACTAAAACGCACCGAGTGAATTACTACGACTAGTAATTTCCGACTAGCTGGAGGTTAAAAAGTGAGGTAGGTCAGGTTTAGATACTAAAAGTTGCTGTTAAAACTGAGAAGGTTACAAACATTGCTCAAATCTTTATATTTTCTTTACTACTATGGAAATTAAATGTGAAGCATGTTTTTGTTGTAGCGATAGACCGAATGGTGCGTGTTATTTTGAATTGTATATCTTGTTTCATCATTTTGCTTACAACGACGTAATAGCATTTTAAGTAAAGTTCAGTGACAATTAAAGTTTTCAAGGCACGTTACGACATAAAGCATCCGTAAAAGGAAAAAGTCAAAGTAGTTTTAGAGGAAATTTCCAAATGTCAACACGATAAATAGTTATTGAATTGCCTGCAGTTTATTGCTCTAAAGCAATTAAATTGAAATGAATATTCCTAAATGGCGGCCGATAAAATCTATATACGGTATCGCAAGTATAATCGGAACTCATAAAGTCACTTTACATTGTAGCCGCTGTACAAAAATAGGCGAAGATTATTTTGATTCAGGTCTCGTCCAGCACTATTGTTCGTTCCGGAAGTCTACAACAGTTCCTCTTTTTAAAGAAAATGTCCGTCCGTTTGTATTCCGGGCCGCGCCGGGGGTAGCTCTAGTTCTCAGAACGACAATGCATTTCCTTTGTTATTTTAAAGTCTTATTTGGCATGTTTGCTCCTATATGGAGTATTTACGACCGGTGTGTCAGTGGCAAAGCGTATAATTTATCTATGTCCTGTTATAGACTAGGCAGAGAAAGTGTATACCGAGAATAATATCGCTTTCTAGCTAAGATCAAGTTTTTATCTTTTGTGTCTGGCTCTTATCAAACGTTTTAAACGAAATATCACATTAGTATAAAACGAGCGGCCGTTGAAATAATCAATGAATCTACTTAAATAAATGATAAAAAATCATAACCAGACGCGGATGCCAAACTAGTCAGAAATCGATTAATTATGCTATATGATACAGACGAATCATACGAATGGTTATAAAAATAAACATTTTCAAAGGTCTGAGATTATGTATGAGATATGTATCTAGAATCTGATTGAATTGCATCAGTGTCAGACAGCCTTGTGCGAGGACGTTCACGCCGCCTAATACATGCGTCTGCGCCGACCGCGACAGTTGTTTTCGCGATCATCGTGTGCCGTTACACAACCTGTGTTTGTCCGTCTGCGTTCGTAAAAACCGAAGTTTCACGAGCGAGCGCCTTCGGCCCGGAATGTTATTAATTGAAGTTTGGACGCTAGTTTGTTTTCAAACTACGCGTAATTTTTGTTTATGTATTTTGAGCGTTTTTTTTTATTGAATGATAAAGTTAAGATACTGCGTAATTTTATTTGTAGCTAGATTATATTTATTGTTTAAAGTTAGTATTTTGTCTTTATGTTTGAGAATTACAGACGTGTTTATACGCTGGAAAGTATTTAAATATTCTATGATGAGGTCATAACAAATTGTATTTTGACAAGTCAAATGAATGAATATAATCCTAATGATGTCAAGAATTTATAACTTGATCAGAATCTGAGCTAAATGTAACTAAATTGTTTGTTGAATTCGTGAACTTATTTGTGAAACATAAATTAAGGGAACGCCTATATTTTATAATCAAATTTCGAATATTTTATGCGAATTGAACCGTCTTTGATCAAATTAATGAATGCGAATATTAGTTATTTGTTTACTATGCCGCCTACATATTTCTAGGTATTAACAAAATTAATTATGAAAAATGTCTACTGATTGACTATTAGCGGGCATATTTATGCAAATATTTCCAAAAGGCCGGTACTAGTTTGACCACACCTAGGCAATTAAACACGACATAACATAAACTATCGCCACCTGGGCTCCTGGACCATTGCCGCACAAAACTTCTTGCAGAGATGTAATGATAAATTCACAGAAAAATCTTTACACACTGGGGCAAAGAAAATGATTTATTAATGGCAAGAGTCTTGTATATCTAATATATAAAACAAAACGAATACAAAGCTAAACTCCTGTATTTATGAGTAAATATGTACTCGCGTTCAAAAATATAGTATAAGATTTGTGAGATACACAAATATGATTTTAATCATAAGTTACTATATTATTAATCAACTTTGTGTTTTCAAGTGAACTTTGGAGAATCTAATTAACGCTTCTGACTCTGTTATTAACGTGGTCAAAAACTTAAATCGACTCTAAGCATAAGCAAAAGCATAATCAGCCTTTGAATGTTCCGACTGCTGGGACACAGGCCTCCTCTCTAGGAGAGGGAATGGGCGTAATCTACCACGCGGGCCCAGTGCGGGATGGTGAATGTCACATGTCTTCGAATTTTTGGTTCTAGGACATGCCGATGCCGGTTTCCTCACGATGTTTTCCTTCACCGTTTTAAGAGCAGTGGTGATGATATTAATTACAAAAAGTAATGCGCCTGGCTAGGTTTGAAGCCGCGATCTACTTCGATTACGACTAAACTTACCTACAATTTATCACAGAAATAGAAATTAAACTTATCCAGCGCTGTCTAGTAACCTCGAACAAACCCGCCCATTCCTCTTGCATCAAGCCACGAAGTAAGCACACAATGGCTCATGACTTACAACTTTTCAACCATAACTCCCCTACATCATCTTCATTTCCTTATCAATAATTCATGGAGGTGTGACGTCATACTCGTAGCTCGAGGGTGGACTGACGTCAGGCATCCTGTAATGCCTTCCTGCGATGAAATATGCATGCTCGTATTGTGGGCAGAATTCGCGATGGATGAAGCGTAGGATGTCTGTCGGTACGTTAGTACCAGTTGTTTTGTATTAATTATATTTTAGCTTTGAAGATTGATGGAAATAGATTGGTTTATTTATTGTATACATCGTAGTTAACGTAGGAGAAATTTCTATCTTCTTCTTCTACATATTATGTAACGCAAAAGTGACTGACTGACATAGTGATCTATCAACGCACAGCCCAAACAACTGAACGGATCGGGCTGAAATTTGGCATGCAGGTAGATGTTATGACGTAGGCATCCGCTAAGAAAGGATTTTGATTAATTCTACCCCCAAGGGGATAAAATAGGGGATGAAAGTTTGTATGAAACTTTGTAAATTTTAAACCGATTGGGCTAAGAGTTTCAAAATCGGGGGTAAAGTAACTATTCCACGCGGACGAAGTCGCGGGCAAAAGCTAGTTAGGTATATAAAACGGGAACTGACTGACTGACATATCAACGCATGGTCGAACTAGTGAGACAAACGACATTCAATTTTTCACAATGCTTCCTTTTAAGATGTAGGTGAGCTGTTTAGGAAATCATCAAATGACTTCTTCCGATCTGGGCGGAGCGGAAGTGTCAGACTCTTACTGATTAAAACCCATCCATGTTCCTCCTAATGCCCTTAGCGTTCCAGGACCGCAGTGACTCTTTCGAATAAATTCCGAGACTCTGGCCTGTAAAAATATCTACAACACCGAAAAAAAAAACTTTATCCTTTGAAAGAGCAATAAAATCGTGCACACTAACTCAAGAATCCTTGTTGTTCTTTATTGTACTTATTTAATTATCATAATCCTGTCCTAATTAACCACGACAATAACCAAAACACGCAACTCCCAAAAACGTCTACAACACCGCAACAAACTTTTTGCCTGCGCGTGCGCACAAAAAATGTCGCTCGTTCATCAAGATCAACGCACTTCGCGCGCTTACGTCAGCGCTGCACCACGCTTGTTAAACGATGCAACTTGTTTAGATCCATTTAGTTTATTTGTCATTTAGAGTATTGAATAACTCACTAATAAAGATTTGATTGGCTCTCTGGTTGAATTGGATGGTAGCTACTTTGTTTTCTGCGTAGTTCTTTGATGGGAGACAATTGCTTTGCTATGTTAAGTAGTTTTGATAGTAAGAAGTAGAACTTGTTGTGATCGGAGTTCTGAGAATGAACTACCAGCATTGTTCAGTGGAAGGAAAAGTACAGGCGTGTTATGAAATATCCTATGTCATCATTTTACTGCCACACAAACTATACTTCTACCTATTCCCAGTTACAGCAACTTCTGAAATCAGAATCACCAGTAATACCCACCAGAAAGCGACAAGTCAATGAAGCACGTCACGGCCAAGGACGCAATCAATATTACTTGGTTATTTTTACGCTCACGATGGTTAGAAGTCATAGTTTACTTACCATATCAGGTAAGCCAGGTGCCAAATCCGATTGTATCCAGTGGCGTAGCTAGGCATGGGTGACAGCCGGTGCAGATATTGTGGTGTCACCCCAGAAATATAACCTTTTGTAACAGTTTTATACGAGAACACGAGTAAATCCACTTAAAATACTCTGCCTAAGGACGCACTCAACGATGAAAAACTTCAGCTACATAGATTACGTCAAATTCAAACTGAGCAAAAGTTATCCACTCCTGCGCATTGCTAAAGATCGTTGCACTGCGCCTGTGGTGACGTCATTCTCTGCGTTAGGTCGCGATGCAACTTATTTTGTTTTAGCGGAACAACGCTTTGCATAATAATGTAATTACATATTATTATTACTTCATGGTGATAAAAAATATGATACCTGAATGAGTTTACGTGATTCGATTGTACATGAATTCGTATGATTCATTTAAGCTTTTGAGCAGTGGTGGCCGAGTGGTAACGGCCCCGACTTACGAATCGTAGGTCGCGGGTTCAAACCCAGCCAGGCGCATTACTTTGTGTAATTAACTTCATCACTACTGCTCACAAAACGGTGAAGGAAAACATCGTGAGGAAATCGGCATGCCCTAGAACCAAATATTCGAAGACATGTGACATTCACCAACCCGCACTGGGCCCGCGTGCTAGATTACGGCCCATTCCGTCTCCTAGAGAGGAGGCCTGTGTCCCAGCAGTGGGAATATTAAAAGGCTGATTATGCTATATTATTTAAGCTTTTAAAGTTTCTGTTATTCATCGTTCCTCTGCAGAAGTTAGTTCCTTGGAAGTTATTTTTTACACTATCTTGACTTGGTAGTCTAAAGTTTACAAACAAGCGGAGATCACTCACAAAGTACTTACTTTGTAAGTTTTATTTATAAATTTTCCACAAGTTCCCATCATCCTGAATCATTTCCTCGAAAAAGTTTAGTTTTTGTTTTTCAGGCTTTTGTTCTTGGTTGGATTCCAGTTCTAAACTCAGAGTTACTGGCTTTCAGGAGTAGAACATTTTGGTTTGTCTCCGCATTAGTATTATTTAGGATAAATGATTTTGCAAAAGCAAACTACGCAAAGCATGCCTATATTAATAAAACACGCCACACTATCAGCGGTCACCTAGCTAATGACGTCATCATTCCAACTGCACATTATTCCACAGTACTACATTACTCTGTGAGTAAACAGGAGCATTTAAAGTGTTGCCAGTTAATAAAAGTGTGAAGCAGTCGCACTCATGCGCAGTCTCGTTAAGATCAATGCACTGTGTGATGTCACGCTATGTAGCAGTGATTTTTAAACTGTGCACCATTTAAATCGAAGTAGGTATTGTGTGGTAAGAATGTTGATGGTCGAATTTCAATTTATTTTTGGGATGGCGAAAAATATCTATACTAATATTATAAAGCTGAAGAGTTTGTTTGTTTGTTTGTTTGTTTGAACGCGCTAATCTCGGGAACTACTGGTTCGAATTGAAAAATTCTTTTTGGGTTGAAAGACCATTTATCGAGGAAGGCTTTAGGCTATATATCATCACGTTTAAGCCAATAGGAGCGGAGCAGCGATAAAGAATGTTTTAAAATCGGGGATTCCACGGCGACGAAGTCGCGGGCAGCAGCTAGTGTTGGTATATTCATGGGCGTAGGTCAATGATATTTTAAGCTCAATTTGGCATGTGTAGAAATGAAGGTACTAAGAACTTAGGTTGAAAGCAATGGCCATTTCTGTTGAATTTTCAACTAAAACCATTCTACTAAAAGGTCATTCAGATATTGGCCGTTTCTAATATAAGATTTAAAGAAAAATTGGTGTTGCATAGATTCAGCTTTTTTTTTCTGAATAGTTACTAACCCCCCGATTCTTTGTGATCTTGATTCGTTGGTGGGAGAAGTGGTGGGAGGCGCCAGACGTGACGGCACAGTGGAGGCATGCGCGTGAGCTGCACGCGGTACTGGACAGTACTTGGACATTGCAACGTTACTTTATTTTTCTAAAATAAAAGTAGCCTAAGTTACTCCTTATTTCATCAGCTACCTGCCTATAAAAGTCCCGTCAAAATCGGTCTAGCCATTTCAGAGATTAGCCGGAACAAACAGACAAAAATTATACAAAATGTTATTTTGGTGTATGTACCGAACCTATATATTTTCTTGATCATTTTATTGATATGCATAGATAAAACATTTACTGTATGCACTTTTGAATTGTCAGTCGTTCGATCAAAAACATGAAGCTATTTGCACGTCCGAAAGAGTATGGAGAAGAACGTGGAAGAAACTCCACGGACACTCTTTTAAATCATGTTCTGTATTACATAACCTTGGTTCCTCTTATCCTTGTAGCTTCTATGTATGAGGACAACGCAAAGAAAATAAAAAAAGGAAATTATAAAACAATTCAAATTATAAAGATTAAAACAAGTGAGTGGCCGTTACGGCCGAACCCAATAACCGATCTATCACATATCGGGGGTTAGTAACTATTCATTTCATTCAGAAGCTAGTTTTAACAGATGACCGATCCACCGACGGCGCCCGTTCACGAACATGACGCGTGTATCGGCACCATTCAGCTCAACCATTGTGAAGGGAACTGAATGATCCAACACACGCGCCACATCAGCGAGACATTTGAGAGAACATGACATGCTCTCTACTGCCCTATTAGTTCAAGTTAAAAAGTAAACTATAATTTAACACATATATCTTTTATCACATAGAAAATAGATATTCAAGTTTGCACTGGGCCTAAAAGGGCTTCCCTAACTTTAGAATGATCTTCCAGAAGATGGTAATGACTTCTCATCCGGTGTTTTTGCCATTGTACGAGTACTTATCTTATAAACATTTAGTAACTGGCACTGTCTGACCACAATGGGTTAACTTAAGAATTAAACTTAACTGATACAAACATTTCAAAACAACGTTTCAACCGCAAAAACATCAAATTAAGTAATAAAGCTACATTAAAATTACTATATGGTGTGTTTAAGGATCGAGACTGGAGCCAATCAATTATTTACATCGGATAAATATCATAAAAATCACTTTGCGAAGGCCAAGGTACAAGGATAAAACCATTCCCAAGTGTAGGGTCATCACGGATTCACGGTCCAAGGCTTTTTAATAAAAACATCTTCTTTTTATTTACTGTTCGAACTGAGATCTTGTAAGGGTTTTGAAAATGAGGGGAGATTTTGTAGGAACCAGAATTTAGCAGTCATGAGAATTAAGCAGGTCTTTTATCAGTCTATTACGGGAGACTGGTTGAACTAGTGTTTGATTATAGTTATGGTACTGTCGTCTGCGAAAAGTGTTACAGGATGGTTAGACTTTGGAAAGTCATTTAAGTAAAGTGTAAATAGTGGAGGTCCTAAAACACTTCCTTGTGGAACTCCGTAGGTAACGGTTCGTTCCTCCGCTAGAAAGTTTTCTTCATGTTTGGTTTTAGTGTTTAGTCTACATATTTCGGTAGCTTGATTGTATTCCTGATAACTGCAACCTGCAGATTAAGAATAAATATGTGCAGGCAAGCGCGCTCCATCATCGACCACATAAACGCTTTTCATCCCACTGATGGAAAGCGTTGATGTGGTCTAACACGCACTGGTCAATTATAAAAACTATTGTAACACCAAGTTTGGTGACGCCCAGAACTTGAAGATGACGCACGGGGATTCTGTCAATGGTTGACAATCTTCTATATGCATATATAGGGTTATTTGAAAAACACCAACAACCTCTTAAGAGGTCATTGTACTCCCTACATTTTGATGAGTTATACGAACATAAATGTAGGGAACAGCTGATTTTTCGCGGTTTCAGGTTTGGTCCCATAGAAAAGTTGTTGTTGTTGTACAATGACCTCTTCAGAGGTTGTTGGTGTTTTTCAAATAACTCAGTATAAAAGCGAAATACCACTCACTGATTAATCACGAAATCTCAGAAACTACAACACCAACAAACTTAAAATGGGGTTAGGGTAGTAGGTAGGTCCTTTAAAGGGTGTAGACATTCGCTAAGAACGGATTTTACAGAACTCCACCCCTAAGGGGGCTAAACGGGGGTGGAAATTGTTTGTTCTAAATCTGTGCAGACGAAGTCGGAGTAATAATTTTAGTAAAGCTTAATAGATAGAGGTCTTATTTTCAATGTACCTGTCACAGATCAAGTAATTCTAAGACCTAATTGTTTAGTTTAGTCGGCTAAGCTGTTATTAACCCGAATTCCCTCGATGACAAAGATATATAGTTCGGAGATTAACCGACATTGGTTTATCGTAAGGATCAATCAATGATTTAATCTATTCTAATATGTAAAGTTGAAGAGATGTATATTTGTTGGCTTGAACGCGCTAATCTTAGGAACTGCTGGTCCAATTTGAAAAATTATTTCAGTGTTAGAAAGCCCATTTATCGAGGAAAGCTACAGGCTATAATTAATCTGAGACTAATAGGAGCTGAGCAGTCATGAAAAATGTGACAGAAACGTAAATTAAAATGGAAAAACTTGAACCTAGGTGACATCAGGATGAGGGGGCTGAAATGGAGTACCAGTAATGGTCCCATTGCGGCCTCCTCCAGAGACAAGTCGGCCGCTGTGCTGTTGCGCAGTGGCCGATGCCTGTGGACGGTGAGCGTGGGTAGCTCGCCGTCCTATAGCAAACAGGCTGAGTCGACGACGCGTTGTGTTCCACGTGCGCCTCAAGAAGTCGTCAGCATCGAGGACGGGGCCCCATAGGGTCGGTGCGTGCTAGGGTTGCGGAATTTGTTCGAAAGAGTCACCGCGGCCCTGGAACGTAAAGGGCACAAGAAGGATCACGGATGGGTTTTAGTCAGTAAAAGTCTTGACACTCCCTATCGACCGCCCCGCCCAGGGCGGGAGGGGTCATTTGATGATTTCCAATCCAAAAAAAAAAGGAAAGGTGACATCAGGATAACCTCTTGATAATAACCAAAGTATTTGACAAATATTTCATAATATGAGAGTTATTTATTAGAGGCTTCTAAACTACTGCCATTTTACAGCTACTGTTGCGGATTCGCTCTCGAGACCTTCCATTTTTCTGGGGTAAAAAGTATATTTGGTACTAGTGTAACTTTATTCATTGAAAGAATTTTCGTAATCGAATTAGTATTTCCAGTGTACCATATCATCACGCTAAGACCAATAGGAGTGGAGCACCAATGATGATGGTGTTTAAAAATGGGGGGGTTAGTAACAATTCCACGCGGACGAAGTCGCGGGCAGAAGTTATACTAATATGTATTATTATACTAATATTATAAAGAAGAAAGATTTGATTGTTTGTTTGTGAATAGGCTCCGAAACCACTGAACCGATTTTAAAAATTCTTTCACTGTTGGGAAGCGACACTATCCCCGGGTGACATAGGCTACATTTTACCTCCATATTCCCACGGGAACGGGAACTATGCGGGTTAAACTGCGGCGCGCTGCTAGTGGAACATAAAAGATAGCTCTTTTAACTCCTAGCCTGTTTCTCGTGGGGTGGGCAGAAACTTAACTTACCATACTCCTATTGCATTGTTTCCGTTCATGTATCTGCGGTCATATACTTCCGCCAGTTGTGATTAATAATTTAGTCGTAATTGATAACCTGTACCATCCACTTATTTGGAATATCGTCAACCCTACAGGTACAAGTTTTGTTTTATATTTATAAGCGTAACAAAAGAACACCGCACCATTTTATTGCCCCACTATAAAAAAAATGTAATTTTATAAGGCCGCTTCAAGTGCGGGCATTAGCCAGATTGACCGGTTAATGCCCGGAAGAACTGGACGGTACGGGCAAAGTTAATAATTGGCAATAAATCTCGAGGTATTAATATAATAACTTTTTCGTCGTTAAATAATTATTTTTATGGCTTTTAAGTGTTTTATTTTTGGTATTTTTCTGATATTCAATTTAAATTAAACCGTAAACGCGTCGTATTAAAAAAGGTCAATATAAAAAAGAATATAAAGTTCAATCAATTATGGTTTTAAATATGGTATACTCAAACGCAGCCGCACGGGTTGATCCTCAAGGTCAAGCAACGCCGGCTGAGGTCGGTTTGTGGATCGGTGACCATTCAAATTACCTACGAGACTCCGAGAACATATAAATCAATTTACTTATCTCATTTGTAACACCTCTTGTGGCTCCAGGCTATATCATCATGTTTTTATTTTAAGTAAAGCAGTTTCAACACTCTACAGTAAAAAGATCTGTTTTCATCATACTCAATCAATTAACGTTAGAACCAGAATTCCAAATACAAAACCAAGAGAGATATCTCTAAACGGAAATTGCAACAATCACGCAGGACAAATTGCAGTTCACAGTAACTTAAACAGCAAAAAACTTCTCCTATTTCAATTACCTACAGCTTGTTCCAAATAACTCCGGAGCGAACCTATGACCAAACACTCACGTTCACCAGATAGATACACGCACACAAACAGAAACCTAACGCACACATTCCAAGCTTGCAGCATTCCTTCCGCTGTGCGAAATGTCCACTTAGTGATGTAGGTCAGTGTTGCTATGCTCCTTACTCCTTCGGCCGTGGATCTTTTGTCTCTGGATCGGCCGGTCGAAGAATTTATTGAACGAGTTAGCTTGTTAGGTCTGCAACATGCATTGCTGAGAAACTGAGAATGTATTACTTATAATAACATGGATTTGTGCTCCGTCTTTTTACCCAATTGCGCGATGAATAGGCGGGTAATTTGTTTATCAGCCCATTTTTGTTCCTTTGTGGTGCTCTAGAGACTAAACACATGGACAGATTCTGTTGATTCTTACGTCAATCGACATATCTAAATAATTTGGAGCTTAAAAAAATTACAGTAGTCAAAATTCAATATGGCGACGAACAGATGCCATATTTAAACAAAAGAGTTTTTGATATAAATGATATTTTGAGCTTAAAATAAATGCCACCAACTCAATCAGAATGATGACTTGTTTGCGATACGAAAGGTTTGGATCTGAGTCAGATGGGGTAGTGTAGTATGTATTGACAATCTGGACAATCTTTTATTATCTGTGGATAACAATTGTGTTGGGCCGGTCATGTGCTCATGACTTTTCTAATGAGATTTTTCTCGCACATTCTTTTAAACCAGCGTCGACTTAGTGGTAAATAATTCGTTTCGACAGTAACGGTTTGAATTTTCTTTTTAGCTTTGGCTAAGCGTACTGTAGTATATGATCTTTGATATATTATGATGTACACTGCTTGAGAGTTGTTGCACAACTTTTTACCAGTTACAAACTACCCAAGTATTGAATTGATTCCCGTTCATACATTTTCCTTTTTATAAAAAGTCTATCTACATAATCAGTTTGACTAAAAAGTTTTTGGGTAAACTCGGTATTATTTAAATCGAATTTGCCCAAAACCACAACCTTATTGGATACTTTAACGAGACTAAAAATATAGCTCCTGGTACTCGCTGATAATGTAGATTTCTATTGGAGAAAAAATGTTTAAAATCACTCTAGTAGTTTCGGAACTTATTCGGTAGGTACCTTCCGTTTTTATAATATTAGTATAGATACAAAAATTAAGTGATTTTAAAATGGCGATCCTACCGCTGATCGTTATTATAATATACATAGGTGACCTATGTCCAGCATTTTAGTCTAGTAAGGCTATCTAATTGATGATTCCTTCTCACGCAAATTATTTTAATATTTTGGTGTGCTTAGATCGAATAGGGTACGATGGGGTTGGCGTATATATGGATAAAAACCCCGTATTAAATAATAGAATTAAAAAAAATCTTTCGGTGGATAAAATGCTTAGCGCTAGAGCTTCCAGCCTTTGGAAACTAAATAAAATGTCCAACAATATGTTCTAAACTTTACGTGTTACAGCTTTGGCCAGAAGCGAAAAGGGTTAAACTGGTAAAAACAATTAATACCGTAAAGGAGGGTAGTTTGGAAGTTAGGCTTAGGATAGTGTTGTTTTAATAACAATTATTAGTGTTTTAGAATAGAATACTCTTTATTATGTACACCATATAAGTTACAGAAAATAGTTAGTTAGTTAGTTGTTATTATAGTTAGTAAGTTAGTTATTTTACAGGCTGAGGTGAGGTTCAATGATTTTATATTTACCTAAGCATGAAGGCGTGGGCAATAGGATATTAAAAGCTTAATGTTTTCACAAAATGGTTAAATTATAATCAAATCAAAGTAAAATATTAATTAATTTTGAATTCAGTCTCAAGCCCCGTAAACGACTGTAAAAAACTAGTCCAAATGTTTTGAGATTTATATAAATCATGTATATTTTGGACTTGTTTGAAAAGAGGAAAATTAAAGAGCATTTTCCGTCACAATGACATAATATTAGTAGATATGTAATTATGTACATCTATTTGTATTCATGTATGTGAATATATTGAGCTATATTATTTAGTGCACAGAGGTCTGGTAGGCAGCCGCTCCACGTAAAATACTGGTACTCAGCTGAACTCGGCTTGTCTGGGAGCCGACCCCAATGTAGTTGGGAAAAGGCTAAGCAGATGATGATGATTATTTAGTACACTGGAACCTACCCTCTATGCTGATCTCTCTTTGTCACTCAAAGGTTTGCTGGGAGAAATTAAGCTCGCCTTTGTACATACACATCCATAAGTTGTAATATAAGTTGTTATAGTCAAAGTCAATACGTTTATTGCAAACTAAGTGTACAATGTTGTTGTTGTTGTGTTGTGTTGAATGTTGTTGTTGTTTTTGGTGTAGGTACAAAAAAGAATAGTATTTTTATGGAGATCAGATAAAATACTGGTACTCAGTTGCTATTCGGTTAGATTGGAAGCCGACCCTCAAATACTTGGGAAAATGCATAGCAGATCGAATGACAGGAGAAAAATAAATCAAGCAGCTAAAAGCAACATTTTATGGTGCTTGTCTCAAGTCACCTTGAACCATCTTACGACAATATCCATGTACATGCCGAAACAACCCCTCAATACATCAGTAAAGACCTCCAAAGTAATACACTTTAGTATTTTTATCGCTCTTGATTGAATCGTCCTGCGCTCGACAACGGCCCACCCTTCACCTCTTCGAAGAGGGCAAGGGCAAAAGAACAGACGTACCCCATTCGTTTATCTAAAAGCACCGCCATCTTTGTTGCACATGTACCATGGGGTACCATGGTAACACCGTGATGTACTACTTAAGAGCGTGTACGCCGTATGGCATTTCATACAAATTTTCTAGTCACTATTTTGCGAAATGATAGAACGGATTTCAATGAAACTTCACACATAAAAGCAGGCTACATAGGTCTAAAAACTTCGTTAAAAACATTTTCGAAATGTCTTATTTAAAAAAAAAAAAATATTAGAAATTTATGTTTGTATGGAAAATTTAAAATGAGTCTAATTTAACAGTAACACTATTTATCGAAAATGTTTTCAACTAACTTTTTAGACCTATGTATCCTGCTTACGTGTGTAAAGTTTTTTAGTCATTTCGGAAAGTAAGGACTTGAAAATTTGTATGAAATGCCGTAAGGCGTACACGCTCTTAATATATAAAGCTGAAGAGTTTGTTTGTTTGCTTGAACGCGCTAATCTCAAGAACTAGGTACTGGTTTGATTTGAAAAATTATTTCATTGTTAGATATTCCATTTATCGAGGAAGGCTATAAAAGCGGTCAGCTAGTTGCTTAATAAATCAAAATGGAAGCACCAAAAACTTGAACTTAGGTTCATCATCACCTGGAGGTTAAATAACAAATATTTCATAATAAGTGGGTTATTTTTTTGGATTCAAGACTACTGGTATTTTCAAGTTATTCCCGCGGATTCGCTCTCGAGGCCTTGCATTTTGCTGGGGTAAAAAAATATGGCTTAGTACTAGTGTAACTTTATTCTCTGAAAGAATAGAGTAGTTAAAACACTAGGAAGTGGTGACGGGTGGGCGTTTTGGGGGACTGTCTTTATGTAAAATTTGACGTTCAAAAAGTGCTGTCTATCAGCCTAGTTTGAATAAATGACTTTTGAATTTTGAATTTTGAACTAAAAAAATCTGATTAGTCCGTCAGATAGATGTCCAAAAAATATTGGAGACGTATTTTTTCTTTTTTCACATAAACGAAAAATGAAGATACAATGCGTTGAAAACTCGTGTGACGTCACTACTCGCTACAATTTTTACCGGCCCGTGATGTCACACGCTCCCACTCCTGATCTTTGATGCTTTTTATCTTCGTCAGTTTTTATAGATTTGATAAAGGAAAAATAAAACGTAGACACGTATGTGTCAAATATTTTTCTATAATCTAACTGATGGACTAAACATAATCATATATTTTTTACTCAGACAAAATCCCTATTATCGTAATCGAATTAGTATTTCCAGAATACACATATGTAACTCCCACAGATTATAACCTACTAAAATAGAAAATTGTATCCCTTTTTTTATTGTTTGTGTAATTAGATTTCAAAGGAAAGCGGTTTCCTTTTCTGTTACAAAAAAAGATAAACTTTTCATTCATATAAAACTGTATTTAAAGCTGGAATTTATTTTTGTACGGCTAAAAGTAAACACTCTGTGAAATTGTATCCTAATCCGTTTACACGACAAACAAAAAAATCTGGAAAAACAAACTTTTTAAGCAGGTAACTCTATTGTGTTTGTTACAATTTGTCCTTAAAAATGTTCATTTCATAATACAATATTGTTTAGCACCGTGTATACTAACAAATATTTAAAAAAAACGCCTTCCATATCAAAAAGTGAACTAAAAAATTACAAACAGGTAGAAAACAATATTTTCATTGCAGTCGGGGCACCTGTAAAGAACTATGCAAAGGAACCGTCGCCCGACTGCAATTAAAATATTGTTATCTAATTCCCTTCAATAATATGTCAAACTATAAACTTGCAACATCAATGCGATTGCAAGTTAGAAATGTTAATCTAGTTAGAAATTGGCAGCGTAGTCGACATCGGCTTTTCTTAGTATAGAATTGTCTAAAAACAGTTTCGCTCATAATATTCACGCAAATCTGGGATACCTAACACCATAATTATTTTCACTCGATAAACGTTCAATTTTTGTAAACGCACCCACGACACAGGAGACATTCCTAGTGTGATGCAACGTTTTTAAAAAAAGAAAAAAAAATATTGGAAAACGGCCATGCAAGAGCTACTCGCTCATAAATCCATCCAAAACCACACGTGCCAGCTGTAGATACAGAAACCTAATATGTAGCTCCACTAACCCAACACAAGGTCACAAATAGGTCTAATTTATTTATCCCCAACCGTTACGTTTTAGGAAAAGGGGGAATTTTATTAAAGTGCTTAACGCAATTGTCCTATGAATAAACCGGTATGAACCTTGACCGAGTTCGACCAACCCCGGCGTTGCCGCCTTGTAGCCTATGGCAGCGAAGTATTGCGGGTTCAGATGCGAGAAGTGTGCGGACAGTGATTTGGGATAGTTAGTTGCGCGAGTTAGATGACGGGGTTAAACGGGGCACCTCGTCACGGAGTTAGATGATTAAAATGCTGCTGTATTATTGCAAAAAGTACTCAAATACTTTTATTTAGACAAAGGGCTTTTTAGTCGTCATAATATTGTGCTATTCGTGTTTTAAAAGTATCTTGTGTTTCGTGATGGTATTGACTATGGTGAAGTTTTTGTGCAAAGACAGTATGTTGCGTGGCTTGCAAATATCATGTTGATTTGCAATGTTTTGTTATGGTGTTCGTTATGTGTACTTGGTAAGAATTTTATAGTATATCGCTTCCTGTAAAAAAATCTATTAATTTAAGCTGCAGGAGCAGAAACGTAAGCTATATCTAATAAATTTTCCATTTCGTCGTACTGTTGTTCAATAAAGTAACAATCTGTGTAGTGTCGATATCTCTTTGATATTGATACTTTTACGTCCAACAATATTTGATCAGTGAAATACGAATTGCTGTAGAGAATAAATTGTTTTCAGGCTATCTTTGTTTCTTATGTCAAAGGAGAACATTTTATCTAAGTAAGTTATTGAACGGTGACGGAAAAGTTCGGTAGGAAACTGGTATATCCTAGAAACAAAATATCAAAGACATGTGGATCGCAAGCCCTACTAGCCTCGTTCTCAGTCTGCTTCTTAGCGTGTCGATGGTGAACAACGTAATCTAAATATATCGAACTCAAAAGTGACTGACTGACTGACATAGTGATCTATCAACGCACAGCCCAAACCACTGAACGGATCGGGCTGAAATTTGGCATGCAGGTAGATGTTATGACGTTGGCATCCGCTAAGAAAGGATTTTGGTTAATTCTACCCCCAAGGGGATAAAATAGGGGTTGAAAGTTTGTATGAAACTTTGTCAATTATAAACCGATCGGGCTGAAAATTTCAAAATCGGGGGTAAAGTAACTATTCCACGCGGACGAAGTCGCGGGCAGAAGCTAGTATTAAATATTATGTTTGGCCTAGTAGTTATTCAACTAGGGTAACACCATTTGCTGATGCAGCCATAAAGTCCTCACATGGGCAAGTATCGTAAACGGAAGGCAGGCAATGGATTCATAGAAAGAATGCTTGTTTCGGTTAATAGTTTAATGAGTTAGTATGACATTAGCTCAGTGCTATACAAACATGTTAGTAAACTTCTAAACACGAGTTCCAAACTTACGATCTCAACTCTGCGTGACTCGAATCCTGCCGACCTGCCTCAAAGACCAACTTCGAACTTTTTTTTACCCTGTACAAGTTTTATTAGTCGATGACAATATCGGCTTGTAATTTTGATGTTACTTGTAAGAGCTGTGTTCGTGTGAACACGGCGTTATGTCGGTTAGTTGTGAACACGTTCGATGCTGGGAAGTTACAATAACGCGGAATTCGTGATGTGAATGTGTACAGATGGGGATAGTGGTGTTTGAAAGCGAAGTTTTTTTTTTGTGGATGGATAGAATTTCTGGCTTAGATCTTTGTAGTTTTGGATACCCCAAGATTAGTGTAAAAGTATTTGGACAGGACAGCCGTGTTATTCAATCTCCTTATTAATTACTAGCAGCGCCCCGCGGTTTCACCCGCGTTGTTCCCGTTCCCGCGGCAAGGCAAGGTGAATGTAGCTTTATGATGGTAAAAGATTTTTTGAAATCAGCACAGTACTTTTTCAGTTTATTCATTACAAACATACGCACACACAAAAACAAAACTTTCCTCTTCATAATATTAGTGTTAATTATGGTTATGGCCATTATATTTATGACTTTGCGTATATGTATAGGTCTGTAGGCAGTCGCTAAAAGCAAAATTCTGGCATGACTGGAAGTCGGTATTTGGAAAAGGTTAGATAGGTCATCAATGTAAATGGTCATTAGCAGCCCCATTTGTAGCATCGTAGATTAAGCAGATGTCATATAGGTGTAATAATGATTGTTTAATATGTATCCAGCATGTCTATGCCTAGTCTAGCTTTATGATTCGTAAAAAAATCTTAAGAAAACCCACGATACATATTCTCTTTTCTTTCTGCCCGAATACAAAGAACATTATTTACTAAATTGTGTCCTGTCTAAAGTTAGTGGTCAGACAATAATATATAATCTTGAGATAACTAATATCTCTGCCTACCCTCATTTGACCTGACAAAGAAACCGACGAGCTCATCATCTATTTACTTGACTATTGTGATTTAGTCACTGCAATACAATAAAATTGTTTACTAAATAAAACAGAGATTTGAGATAAAAAAATATCATTTTTATCATAACAATATTTTCCATTGTTACAATCCAAGCGTAAATGTGAAAAAAATGTTTCTGTGATATTATTTTTTATTGTGCGTAAAGCTTTTTTGGTTGACTGTACGTTTTCCTCAAATTAAAGCCTTGTTGCTGAATTTACAAAATGATAATAGTGTTGGCATTTTATCAGACCTACAGTAAAATTGTGTTTCGAAGTCAGAGTTCTCATTCACGTTTGAGGAGATATCTTGGAGATCAGTAGTTTTAGGAAGAGCTTGTGGCTAAAGAATAACAGCCGCACAAGTCGATCTTCAAGGTTAAACAACGCTTGCCAAGGTTGGTCTTTAGATGGGTGACCATCTTAAAATACCGAGTTTCCTCCGTGCCTCGGAAAACACGTTAAGCCGTTGGTCCCGGCTGTCATTTATAGATCTTTGGCAGTCGTTACGGACTATCAGCTATTACGGATTATCAGAAGCCAGAAAATCTGACACCAGTCTTGCCAAGAAGTACCGTGTTCCCTAGTTATTGGGTCGTGGAGGTCTGGTAGGCAGCCGCTCCACGTTAAATGCTGGTATTCAGCTGAATCCAGTTTGACTGGAAGCCGACACCAATATAGTTGGGAAAAGGCTAGGCAGATGATGAGAATAAGTAGTTTACAGCTGTAATGCAATTATAAACTATTTGATGTAGAATTGTACCATTATTATTTTAATAGATATATACTGTGAATCTGGCAATATTTTTTTTTTACATTTTACCATAAGAAATACAGATTCTTAAAAGACAGAGTATTTCTTCTTGCCTGGTGATTGATAAGCTATTCTTTTTTATACGAGTGAGTTATTTTTCCAGTTTTTTTTTGTCTTTTCGACACTGAAATAAAGTCACTGATTTTCCTGGTAGTTTTCAGTGTATTATTCTTTCCTGGCAACACCGAGCCCGGCCACCATACAAAGAATAATGTATTTTTATTTTGACACATTTCTCTCTCGTGCATAATAGCGGTATCCTGTTGGGAGCCATGAAAAAGACTTTTATCTATTATTTATAGCATTTTCATGTTAAACCTCTTATGGAGAAACTTGTGTTATGTCCTGGCTACAGACATTTTTATATTTACGCGTGTTTAACAGATAATGAAATGGAGACCCTTAAAAAAAACAAGCGTAATTTCATAAATGGAACGTTCAGTCAAGATACTGAATTTGAGGATTAGTGATTGACTAGACTCGGTTGGGTTTGCGAGTTTGTTTTGTTTTTTTAATTATATTTTTTATTATTGATTTGAATTAGCGTTGCTATATCTAGTGTGTGGACATTAAACACTAAATAAATTAAAAAAATATATAATTTATTTCGGATAAGCAACATCTATATGGGTTAGTCGACAAAAACATAACTTACCCAAGTAACCCCATTTTAGTAAACTTATAATCTACTAGCTGACCTCACATAAGAGATAGAAAAAAAATAAACCCGATTTTTCAACATTCATCATTGGTGCTTCGCTCCTATTGTTCTTAGCGTGATGATATAAGCCTTCTTCGATAAAGAATAACAGCCGCATGGGTCGATCTTCAAGGTTAAGCAACGCTTGCCAAGGTTGGTCTGTGGATCGGTGACCATCTTAACATACCGAGTTTCCTCCGTGCCTCGGAAAGCACGTGAAGCCATTGGTCCCGGCTGTCATTCGTCGTCGACAGTCGTTACGGATTGTCAGAAGCCAGTAAATCTATCACAACACTGTGGTAGGTGTACAACAAATACATAAATAAAATACAAAATATATAAAATGGCCCTATTAAAATAGGACTTAAAAATAACTGGCGAAACGACACATCAAATGTAAGTAGACACTATGTTTATTACAAGAACTGCCTTTTTTAAGGATGGTAAATCATCAAAATGTCTTCCCCCGCTCTGGATGGAGTGGAAGGGAGTGTCAGACTCTTACTGACTAAAACCCGTCCATGTTCCTCCTAATGCTCTTTGCGTTCCAGGGCCGCGGTGACTCTTTCGAACAAATTCTGCAACAACTAGAACTGCTTAGTTGTTTAATATGGAAACATGTGTAGCCATGAGAATTAATTCTTACAACCATCTTATTCTTGAAAATAACCTCGGAAAACACACATACTAGAAAAAAAAACGAGGATAATAGTGTAAACGTTTTCAGCAGAACATTTATGCATATACATCAATGCCATGGTAAAAGCATTACTCTTCCGCATTCTCTCTATACGACAGACGTATGCGAAAAAAACTTTACTACTACGCCATAAAAATTTGGAGTAACATACACACAAACAATAAACCGCACAAGCAATAAACAACTTTAACACCTAATAATACCAAGGTCGAAATTTATCTAGCTGAATAATTACGCGCAGTTCAGTAAATATGTGTGCGTCAAACAAGGCTATCAAACGATAATGAAACTTGATGCTCTGTAAATAAAGTCCGGAATGGCGCAGTGATGTAATCAGTGGGACATTAGTACGGAATTGAGGGGTATACCAGCTCAGTTTTGAAAAGTCCACACATGTTGTGTTGTTGTTGTTGTTGTTGGTGTACAATAAAGTATTTATAATAAATAATAATAATAAATAATTGTTTTATGATGAACGTTTTATGGGAATAGGCCTTGGCCATGATTTGGGGGATTAAAGTAACTTGTTTCGTCTGAGATTAATTCATTTACCTTACTGTATAACTATGAATCAAAAAGTAGAGTGGTAAGAATTAACTCTTGTTTCATTTTTTTTGTAAAAAGCACAATTGAACAAGTTATGTAATAATTATCTTATTCAATTATATTTCTGAAATTCTCTTATGGAGTTTCTTGTCCGTTCTTCTCCATAAGAATCTACCTTTGCGAATGGACGCTAGAGTCACTTAATTATGATAATTTTTATTGATGACGTTCGAAAGTGCCGATAATGGCCTAATTAAAATAAACGTTTTGACTTTGACTTTGACTTTGAAAGAACCAACTTAATTTTAATTATCTTGAAAGCGGTAGTAAATATTTACCGAGCGCCATATTTGTACTATAAATATATGAGTAAATGTGATAACTGCAAACAATTTATAATTTTAACAAGATTCTTAACTTAATTATCTTTAATTAAGATTCTCAATGATGCGAGAGATGAGATGTGACCAATATTACTTCTTAATTATGAATGAATGGACAAAAACTCAACAAATTACGTTTGAAATTCTGTCATCAGCCATGATTAATCGAGAGAATTATCAATCAAATTATTAATTAACCATGTAACATTGGCATCAATCAATTATTTTATAAATACAGATTAAGTTAAACTTTTTAGAGCGGGCAACTATTAAAAGGTTATTTTTAACGGTACACCATGAATGATATTCCGCAATTATAGTGTTTTAAGTATGATTCTATACCATAAATCAAATAAAGCTTTTGTACCTACACAAAAAGCATTTGCCACAATATAAGCAAAAAAGAAATGGCAACACCCAAAACAAAATACGGACGTACTCATCACGTGGACCGCGTGCGTGCAAGCGAGACAGAGCTCAAAACAAGAGAGTAAGACAAAGACAACGCTAGATAACCTTGACCTGCGCAGTGGAAGCAAACAGCGCCACCAAGCGGCGAAACGCGGAACCAAAACATTAATAATAAATGGCGCGAGAAATGGCTGCCGAATTTTATCCACAAATTGACATGATACGTGACATAAATGCGGTAATAAATTGCTTTGTTGAGAAAAGTATTTTATTTGGACTTTTTTAAATTGATAGGTTTATGTTTGTTTTGGTTTATCGTGTGAATGGCATTTTGTTGTGTTTAGTAATGGACACTGGAAAATGGCGCCAAGTGAATTATGGTAGATACGTACCTACCTAGTTACTTTCTAAAAGGTGAAACGAAGTTAGACACAATACAGCAATAATAGTTTTGGTTTATTGACTTAAATGGCTTAAAAATATAATTATTTTAACTGAAAATGGACGATAGGGTCACGGGTTTTCCGTGGTAGGTTGATTGGGTGATTCAGTACTTATAGCTGGTTCTTAAAACCGCTGTTTTCTAAGACCTAAGAAAAATAATTATCTTAGTAGGTATCGTTGTTGGATTTATAGTAAACAACGGCTTCAAAGTTAAATTAATTTAGTTTTCCTCATAATTGCTAAGGAAAATGATTTTCCGCTTTAAATAAACAGCAATATTATCTTATTAAAAAGTAATTAAACGGTAAGTTATTCCAATATTTATTTTTTCTTCGTATATCCACTCAAATAAGGAAATTAAATTAGTTAAGTACTTACAAACAGACAAGCTAAGATCCGGAGCAAAAACATAGTAACTAATTTAAGTCTCAAGACAAGTCCTAAGAAGTCTGATTCTTAGAATTTTCCGTAATGGTCTTTGGTAGAATCTAGAATTTTATTTAGGTAGGAAAATCGTTTTTATTTGGAAGAATTAATTTCATTTTATATAGACTCTTATCTTTATAATTAAATTTAAAGTGATTTTTATCTTCAATTTTTTTAGAAATTCTGTCAGTATACCAAATCACTATTTGAAGACAAAAGAAAACATTCATACATATAAGGTTTGATCTTCTTTTAACTACAAAATTCCAAGAAAACCTTAGGTGGTCAATATTTTTTAGTTAACAAACCTCCTAAAACGCCCATAAAGTAATTGACAATGCCGACACAGAAAGGACTAAGTAGATTCATTTACAAGAAAAAGTTCTTAAAACTTGCTACCATAGAGCACGGTGTCACCTCTTTAGTCGCTGTTAGAGGTAGCATTGTCAACTGCCTATAGAAACAAAACTTGTCACTCGTATTATACAAACGAAATATAGAACTCGTGGCGTAGACATAGTTATAGCCGCAGGGGACGATCAGCATCCGGCCTTGGTCTAATCCATGGTTTGGAGCGATAGGGCATGGGAAGTAGTCACTTTCTTCTGCGAAGCAGTAATGCTAGCGAAAGGGGAGTCAGATCTGAGAGGGAGAGGGAAACCTCACACCCCAGCCGCCATAATAGAAAACGACGCACCGGGCGTCGGGAGTCGCAGAGCGATTCCTAGCCTTCGTAGGCGTGGGCCTGCAGATGGCTCGTTGTCCGATAACAAACATGACGCGGTCTGCTCTCAAAGAGATATCAGCAAAGAAGACGGGGCCCCATTGGTTCAGTGCCTGCTACGGTTGCGGAACACGGTTTTAGTCAGTAAGTGTCTGACACTCCTTTCCGCTTCATCCAGATCCGAAGAAGTCATTTGATGATTTCCCAACCAGAAAAAAAGGAATGGGGTCAGTCTGTGGACGGGTGCAGGGCGAGTGCTTTGCTAAGGAGTGTGTAACTTGTACAGTGACTGAGTTGTGGATGACATATAGGCAGTTGCTGCATGTGAAATACTAGTTCTCAGCCGCACCCAGTTATACTGAAGATAGTACTGAGTCGACCCCAACATAGTTAGGAAAAAGCAGATTGACAAATAGGGGTAACAACTTTAATTTTTTAAATTCATTCGGGATCAGGAAGTTAATTCGGTTGTTATTTAAAGTTCAGTAAAGATTCCAAGCTCTTTACTTGCTATCAATACATACCTGCGTGGGTATGTCAAGAATTGTTTCCTTTGAACTCGCCTCCAACTGAATACGTATCACTTGAAGATGCTGTTAGATTACAAAACACTAGTTTATTATAATTTCTACATGTTTCGAGAATCGCTATAAATTGCTGAAGACGCTCTGGAATGCCACTTACTGCCTTTGGGAACCAGGAAGAGGTGCTGTGGCAGTTCTTGGGATTTGGATTGGCTAGTTTCGGATTCATGGTGTTGCGCTGTAGTTACATTGTAACTTGTAAGAATTCCTGACTCTAGTTTTGCACAATGCTAGAACCCTTACAAAATCAGCTACATAGTTGAGGTAAATTTTAAGCACTTTCATGGTCATCTTTACTCATTTTTTTTTTCACTCAGGAAATACACCTATTTTTTTTTAACTTAGCCCCACAATAGGATTTGCTACTGTATCGTGGGTGCGTTCACAAACATGTAAACTCACATACACAAGTCACCCAGACCCGGAACAATTATCTGTAGGCCATGCAAACATTTGTTCCGTGCGGGGATCGAACCCGCGACACGTAGCGCAGCAGCTGAACATTCAACCACTGCGCCAACCGCGTCGTCAAAATTTTGGGCGACCTACAGTTTCTTCCAAAATCCTTCCTTTCAACTCATCATTTGATCTCTTTTGTCATTGTGATAGATACGACTATCGTCACCGCGAACAGAAATTCACTTTAATATTTTTCAGTAACCTTAGGTCCCTCTGAAGTAAACACTACGTCATCCACCTGTAGTTTTATATAGTAATTCTTTCACTTGTTAAAAAAATAATGAATTGTCAAGTAGTTCAAACGTTGTATTTCAAACATTGTGGGTAGAGAGAATGAAGCAGGTTCTTTGGAAAGGAGCCCAGAGGCTAAACGCCCAATTTCCTTTAGCCGTAAAACTCATTTTACGGTAACAGTTACGGGTACTTTTTGACAGAATTTGGGTTAAATTCGTGTTACATTTATAAACTTTTTCTGAATACCTTTTTGATTGGGGATTTTCTTTCTTTTGTTTTGTTTTTGTTGGTGAATAACAATGAGCTATTATTTGGTAGTTAAAAAGGTTTGGATATTAGACAGCACAATTAATTAGGTTTTCCTCTATCTATTCTCTTAAACGGGAAAGTATTGCCTTTATTATAGGTAAGCCCTTGAAAGAAATGTTCAAGCTTTTTTTACAATACAGAAAACAATGTTTCGTTACAACGAAACATTGTTTTCTGTAATGAGTATTGGATATTTTTCTTATATTTCATGTGCTCGGCGGATCGTTGTTCATTTTATTTTCCATTACTTAATGTGATTAGTCAATTGGTGATCGGTATTTATTTTGAAACTCCTCAAGCCAACCAAAACCTACTCAATTGCAATTAGCCGTCCCATTACAAAGATACCGTCATATCTTTAAACTATGTAGGTATGTATGTGTGTATGTTTAGCTGTAAGGTATGCTTGCTGTTCATTATTTAATTGAAAGTACCTTGAACCTGTCGCAAAACTGTTTTACTCAAACACAAACCATTTACCATAAACTTGTCTGGAGTTACCAACTAATTTCTAGACAATTTCCTCTCTGCTTGTTTGTACCCTTTTACTATTAGTTTCATCATTAATTGATTCTGTTTCAGTAAACCTAGTTATTTTATTTCTCACCCAAAAACTATATTAACTACTGGTTGGTTTATTTAATAGCCGTCGAACGTTTGTTTAGCAAATTGTCTTAATAATAAAGTTTTGTTCAAAAAACTGGATAAATTAGATTTCAGGCCGGTTTAGCTGGGTTGGATTATGTATTTGTTACTGAATACTTTTTAGGTTTCTAATAAGAAGATATCGTTCCTTGTACCAACATGTCCCAGAAGGTTAGAAAACGGAAAGCTTTTCACTAGAAGGACGCTATGTTTTTAATGAGGATGTTGTAACTGGACTTGGACTTCAGTGACATTCATATCAGCTCCAATTACTAAATATAGGTTGTTTCCTTAAAAGCTTAGATTATCTAAGAATTACTTGGGGATATGTGATATCTTGTGTCAAATTTTAAGAATAGTAGATTATTATACATGGGGCTAAAACGACCCATTAATTTTGTACGAGGTAGTTTTATTTAAACTTTATGCACTAGTAAAAAAACTGTACAAAGGCGGACTTAATGCCATAGGGATTTTCTACCAGTCGACCTTAGGGTGGTGCGGAGGTAACATGGCAGGTGCAACTCAAAAGAATGACAAACAGAGAGGGAAAAATATAATCATATATACACAGATACATACATACAAATAAAATGAACAACGGCATTGAGAAAAACGAATCCAACGCATTAACGCTGTGATGATTCTACCAACTTCTTGCGAATGTGCTCACGTGCCTTCACCTTAAAGGACCACCGACTCCTAACCTTTAGCGAGGAAGTAAATCAAAACCGAGTTATAGTGAGTTTTTAGCGTCTTGTGCGCATTCACTAGGATTGTGCGAAAATTTAATCATCTAATCTATACTAATATTATAAAGATGTAACGTTTGTGATGTTGTAAGGGGTAATCTCTGAATCTACTGAACCGATTTTCAAAATTATTTCACCAATAGAAAGCTACGTTATTGTGGAGTGTCGTAGGCTATATTTCGCCTTTTTATAATAATGATAATATAATTCATGATACTAGCATATTGTTATCCCAGTGAGCTCTTTGTATTTTGTTAATTAGCTTCTATCTGCAACTTCGTCTGCGTGAACTTTAGAACTTTTGACATGTTTTCGAATCGGGAATGTGACATAACGGGAAGTAGCCTTCTTTTTTATGAAACAGTAATAAGTCGAGTCTTTATTCGTGATTATTCTGCTTATGAATGTATGTATTTTTGTTAGTTCGTTCATAATCATAACAGACAAAAAAAAAACTCTATTTTATCATTGCTTTGGTACGCTACAGTAACGAGGTTTTTGAGCGAGGTAAGTGAAAACAATTTTCTACTACTACTTCATGGTCATGGTTCCGGAGTCTGCATTTAAGTTGACAATATATCGCTGGCCCCGGGCAATAAAGCGGTAAACACCGGTTACGACCTTTTTAATGTTATTTGATTTTTGGCTTCTCTGAGTATCAGTCTATCAGTCTAATTTTTTTCATATTTTTAATACAATATTTCAATGGAATAAATGACAATAACAGCTTTATTGAATGGAAAATTCTCTTATGACTAAATTATGTATTATTGCATTACTCTAAGAAACATAACACAAAAAACCGTAAACATTTAATACGAACTAATCATAAGAGATTTTATTCTGTACAAGCTATTACGCCTTTCTTCCCGGAAATTTATTGTAATATTACGAAAAGTAAAGGGAATAAAATGCCACTCTGTGGTACCCTGGCAGAAGTACTACCACGAAGATGATGTATCTCCGATGCATATACGTTGCCGGCGACCAAACAGGTAACTACGAAACCAGTCAATCACCGATAGAGATACATTAAGAGAGCATAGGATGCTAAGAAAAACATCGAAATCAAAAGCGTTGTTGAAATCAAGTAATGCCAAGACCGTTACATTACCGCTTTCCATGGCTGACCTAGTATCTTCAGTAACATTCAGAAGCGCTGTATTAGTGCTGTGACCAGGACGAAAACTGGACTGAAAGGGGTTGAGGAGATTATTTTTGGATAGTAAAAGACTAATTTGATTGTGGATTAACTGTTCTAGGACTTTGGAAAGGAATGGTAACACGGATATTGGACGGAATTCAGAGAAGGATGTGGGGTTGGACTTTTTGGTCATGGAATAATTTGAGCGTCTTTCTACGAACTAGAAAAGACACCTGTAGATACAGAAAAGTTGAGGATGTGGCAAATGACGGGAAGGATTAAGTCCAGCACCGACACTAATATTTTGCGACTGATACAGTCACTTCCTACTGCATTCGAGGTAATCGATTGTATGCCGTATACAATTCATTATATTGACTCTTGTTGTGTTTTACCAACCCCCCATGATCTTAGAAAATTCCAAACTTTGGATGGGTCCCCATTTTGGACAGAGTTTTGAATGTGTTGGCGCTTTGCATTCCTACATACTTTATTACAGCGATTGAGGATTGCGGCTTATTTGTCCCTATTTACATCAGTGCAGATGTTTAAATTTCGACTTTGCCGTAACCTTCTTGATCATCAACTTTTTAATGTCATCTGTCAGCCACGGCGCCGGCAAATGCTTTTACCGCTCAAACAGGTGCGTGAAGGTCATAATAGCTGCACTAGTTGTGAAAATTTTACTTACTCGTCGACTGACGTGGATGCAAACAGGGGAGACCAATCTATATTTCTCACATCCTCGCAAAGACTGTCAATGTAAATCCCACCAAAATTACGTTGCATAAAAATTTAAGCTTTTGTGGCCGAATTTTATATGAAAGGAAAATTAGGTAATGGTAGGAAAAGGCTTCAGCTGAGCATTGACCATGGTTAGCGATGTGATCAAAACAAGAATCAAGTCAAGAAGTGAAGAAGAGTAGAGTTTTGAAAATGGCTCACCATTTTCAAAACTCTACTTCTTCACTTCTTGGCACTTAGTGGAAGAATTGAAAGATTATTACAAGCAGTAATATTAGTTAGAGACGAAGAGCGATGGGCCTTTTTGAGGAGGCAAGTATTAAGTCACCCATGATTATACTGTGACTGTAAGAAGGAATCAAGATTTCTAGGAGTTTTTTCAAATGAGGAAAAGAAGTTGATATGTAAAGGTTTTGACTATTTTATTTTTGTTTCCAAAGTATAACAGCTAATATAAATTATGTGATTTTATTTAATGTAAGGTTAAATCAATATTTTTTTCTTTTTAAAGTGGTTTTTGTGTTTGTTTCCAAAGTTTATTAATTAATAAAAATTATGGTAATTTAGTATTTTTCTTTTTTAAGGGGTTTTGTGTGATTGTTCCTTAAATATTTTTTTTTGTGATTTGTAAGGTTTTTTTTTTATAAGTACAAAATATGAAACCTTCTACTGTTAGCGAAGTAGACAAAATATTGTAGTTAAACTATGGCGTCAGACCGATTCAGTCGGGGTTCACAGACGAAAGTATTCATTTAAAATTTAATGAAACAAAAATAAGGTAGTAGTAACATATTAATTTTGTAAAATACTGTCTAAAAATGTTAAAAATAAAAATAAATCACGTTATTAGATCGGTCTGTTACAATGGTTACATAAAAATATGTTTTATTGATAAGATTCTAAAAGGGCGATTAGTGAATGATACATCTAAGATTTGGCTATAAAATTTCCCTGAAGAAGGTGGTAATCGTCTAGTACACTCGAGATTTAAAGTAGAAATTACGTCGTATTATTTTCTTACATTCTTGAATCTCAGTGATCGATGTGTTTATAAAGACATTAATGATGTTACAATTGAAAGAGGATCGTCTCTAATTTGTATTATACATTTTTTCAATTATTTCATTAAATATTTATACTATGACAAATATTTTTAAAATGTTATATTGGTAAAAAAATTAGCTTTCTTTTGAAATTTTGAACGCCTGTTTTGGATCACTGTACGCTGCACTATAAACAAATTAGCTTCTTTTATTTCTCCTGTAAAATTCGATTTTTGATATTACCGCTTTATTGCCCGGGGCCAGCGATATATGTCATCGGAAAATTGCAAAACGCCGTAAGATTGTAAAATTTCGCGTATCATTTGAAACATATTTTTTCTTGATAAGACACAATTATGTATATAATAATATATGTTATCTAAAGGATTTTTTCATAGTATCTTCTCTTTTTCATAGTATCTTTCTTTTTTCATAGTATAATCTAATAAAGAATAATAATAATCTTACGGTATCTGCAATTTTTCGGTGCATTATAATTATATTAAAACTTACATGTAAGTAGAAAACTTAATTTACCTAGACCAAGTTCGTTGACTGCAATGTATTCAAGTCATCAGCTCAAGGTTTGTTTTTTGTTTTTATTTTACGCTTGAACTGTTTTTGTATTTTTTATTTTAAACTTTAACTTTTTATTTAATAACGATATCTATATTATAAAAATGTCATGATATTGATGGTATTATTTTGTAATTTTTTAGGTAGGTTTAGCAAAACCACTGATTCTGCAAAAAACATTATCTATACCAATATAGAGGTAACGTTTGTGAGTTTGTGAGATTGGGAGTTTGTGATGTTGTAAGGGGTAATCTCTGGATCTACTGAACCGATTTTCAAAATGATTTCACCAATAGAAAGCTACGTTATTGTGGAGTGTCATAGGCTATATTTTATCCCCATATTGCCACGGGAACGGGAACAACGCGGGTGAAACCGCGGGGCGCTGCTAGTTGTTGTATTATAATTTTCGAAGCCTAATTCAATGTTATTTTTGTAAAAGATTGCCTATCTTCTTTTACCCATTTTATTTCTACATTTAAACGGGTATTTTTTTCTAGACTCACATTGAGGCGATATTTCTATGGTTTCTTTTTACTGTGAACAGAAAATTCTCTGATAGGTACCTAATATTTCTAAGAGATAAAAAATAATTTTATGATGACATTTTTATTTTGTCACAATTGGTTTCATAAATGTTATGCTCTTTAGACAGTAGATAATTTATCTACCAATCGACACAGATCTCGAATGATGGATAACCTCACTCTCCCGCAGATGCGATGAGGAGGCACATGCACCATCAGTCAGAATGCTATGCTAGGTTAAACTTAAATCTCACTAACAATAAGGAGTCTGTAATTATGCCTGCTTGATGACAAATTGATAACGGGATCCTATTACACTACACTTACCAAATTGGTGAAACCCAGTTAATGGGTTGTGGAGGTCTGGTAGGCAGCCGCTCCATGTATAAAATACTGGTATTCAGCTGAATCCGCTTTGACTGGGAGCCAACCCCAATACAGTTGGGAAAAGGCTAGGCAGATGATAATGACCAAATAGGTGAAATGGGGTACGGTACGGTAAGAAAAAGAAAGAAAGAAAAATAGTTTATTCTTCCCAAACAGACGCACATGATACCATTACAATATACAAATAAAGATGAAAAAACGGGGAGAAATAAATAAAAGTTAAAAGTTACATGTTTGGATATATGTATGCCTTTGCCCAAACTTACGGGGAATTGAGTTAGTACATTATATTAGGTCAAATCTAAAGTTAGTCGTCAAGACCCCAGCTATGTTTTTATATATCTTCAACCCCAAGATCCGTCTTCTCAACTCGCCATTTCTTCTGCAGATGTTCCCGTAAAGTGGTTGTCGTCTCCGCGCGCGTCCGTGCCGTGCACGGTGCCGGACGCGGACCGGATCCCGGCCCGGCGCCCCCCGCCACCGCTCGAGGCTGATGACAAGCCTCGACCGAAGCCCTACATCTGGAAGAAAGGAGATGAGGAGGTTAAACGGTGAGTAATTATTGATAGTTTCGAATAAAAGTGGCGCCAGTGACGGAAAAGTTGAAAGGGAACCGCTTGTCTTGGTATGGTCATGTAAAAAAGAGGGATGAAACACATGTAACTAAAAGGGTTATGAATATGAATGTGAATGGATGGAAAGGGAGAGGCCAAAGAAACGATGGATGGATTGTGTGAGGAGTGATATGAAAGAAAAGGGAGTTAGTGATAACGTGACGGCTGACAGGACAAAATGATAGAAAAAAACGTGTTGCGCCGACCCCAAGTAACATGCGATAAGGGCAGGAGGATGATTGATAGTCTCGAATAAGACTGCTGTCTCACTAGATGGAAAGGGATGACGTGGTCGACGATGGAGCATGTTTACCTAGAAGTAGAAGTACTCTTGATTCAATGACGCCCCGGGTCCTCAGGAAGCGTTACGCCGTCGCTATTGTGTCGACGTCACCGTGTTCTTGTAGATGCAAGATACTGACATAGGATGCAAGGCAGCCTATGTCAGTATTTTGTGCAGATATATGTATGCTTGCTGAAAAATCTGAAAAAGTTAGACCAGACCAGTCCTTGAGAAGAATTGTTGATCGATCTCCCTCTAGTTAACTAAATAAAGTCGACACCAAATAAATGTGCAATAACGGTCATTGACCCACCCACCTACATTTATTGACAACCTTAATTCTTAAAACAGAAATAATGAATTAATGCTATATTGAATCGATATCCATCGTGATCCTTTATATTTACTAGTAAGGGAAAACGATTCATTTTTTTTGTCCATGTACCTACGAAGAGATATCAAGGAAAGGGCAATGACCTTTATTGCACATTTATCTGGTGTCAACCATAGAGTAAGGTTATACTGAAGCTTCAGCTAAGAATGTGCGTTTAATCAGCACAAAATGGGTTTAGATCAGCCAAGGCTTTTCCTTACAGATCCCAAAAATATTAATCGAAGAAAAGCTGCAGGAAAGTGCATTATTTTAACCAAGATGTCTTTGTTCCAGGGTACTTAGCAACGGTACCGTCGAAGTATCGAGAAAGAAGGATGGAAGCTCCGAGGGTGTATACCAGTGCACCTTCAGGCACCATGCAGGGCTGGTCCTCGGATATCCAGTGCACTTGAAGTTCGCTTGTGAGTATCACCACTACTTTTTCAACAGTCTAAGAGTACCAAGATCCTTCGCAACCACTGCTATTAACCTGTTGTGGAAACTTTGTTTTTATTGATTCGCTCACGACTGACCACAATCTCGCCTGATGAAAATGTGGTCGATGATGTAGTCAACGATGGAGTACGCTTACCTAGAAGTAAACTATTCACTCTTGAATTAAAGTCACGCAGACAGAACATGATTTAAAAGAGTGTCCGTGGAGTTTCTTGCACGTTGTTCTCCATAGAGATCTACGCTTTGGAACGTGCAGATAGCTTCACCTCTTTCGACTTGACAATTTCAAAAGTGCCTCTAAATTTACTGGTTTATTTGAAATAAATGCTTTGAGTATTGAGTATTTGAGTCCCCAGATTTAAGTTTTTCATAAAAAAGAGCGTGTCAGTGAGTGCCACCATTTACTCAATTAATTTGTCGGCTTGTGACAATGTTGACTACGGTTATGACATCCGAATATTTTGCTCAGTAAAATTCCGCTCACGAATACTTCTAGTAATATCGCTTCTATTCGCTGTCTCCGCGGCTTTTCGTCCTCTGTGTTATCAGTTACTTAATTCAACTCCCGGAATTGACTTGTCAAGTTGTCTTTAATTTTTTTTTCTCCAGACGCTTGCTCGTGCAAGTCTTTTTACATTGTTCTCACATATATATGTATATGTTTGCATAGTTTCCAAACGAATGCTGTAGCTATATAATTGTAAAAAAACATTGATTTAAAAGAGCGTCCGTGGAGTTTCTTGCACGTTCCTCTCTATAAAGATCTACGCTTTGGAACGTACAAATAGCTTGATATCTTTTGGACTGACCGACCTCGATAATTCAAAAGTGCTTTTAAATGGTTTAATTGAAAGAAATGCTTTGAGTTTGAGTTTCAGTTTGAATCCTGTGTCGATAGTCGACTCCCCGTGGGCTTTCTAAAAAACGTTTGACATCCTTAGTGTTTCAGCCAGTTCCTCAGACACTCCATAATTTATTCAGTGCTGTCTCAATGCTTATGTATCAACTTTGACCAAATGACCATGATAAAATATTTGGAACAGATATTTTAATTTCCATGCGGCATTTCACACTACTCTACCATATAATGCCCGCCTATAAAGATAATCTATAATGTTAAAGCTGAAGAGTTTGTTTGGTTGGACGTGCTAATATCAGGAACAACTGGTTCGAATTGTGTTTTTTTTTAAGTAACGTTTAGTGTTCGATAGCTCATGTTTTGAGGATGAGGATTGAGGAATAGGCAATATAACAACACTCTACGACCAATACGAGCGAAATTTAATTTAATTTTCATATTACTTATAAAATTTCAGTATTGTAGATGTGTGTTTTTGTCTACTTTTTAAACCTGCATCAATAAAAAAAAATTAAGATGGCTTTATTTTATTTTATTTGATTTTATCTTGTTGCTTCCAAACTTTTGGACGGTAGTGTATACATATACTGTAGCTGACAGACTGCTGTTAGTTTTTCTGGCTTCTGGACGTACAAATGCCAGCCATGATCAATAAATAGCGTACGTTTCGAGGCACGGAGAACACACGGCACGTAATGGATGGTCACCCATCCACAGAGAGACCTCGACAGGCGTTGCTTCACCTCGAAGATCAACCGGTGCGACTGTTATTATTTACCCTTGATCTACGAAAAGGAAAGTACTATACAGCATTGAAATTCTAATCATATATCAACAGTCACCAGCATCATTTACCCTGTACAAAATAAACTCGATACATAACCCCCTCTAAAAAACAAGTGAGTACCTACCCTTTATACATGAGGTCGCTATCATCCCCAAACATTTACTTAGCTCGCGCGGGTAAGCAATTGTGTTATTTACTTTGCTATTTATTCTCAGGCCTTGTGTACTTACAATCTACAGTCGATTAAATATAAAGACCTGTGTGAGTTGAGGATGGGAATTCAAAAGGACTGTTTTCAGCAGGAAGCTCTTCAAAGATAGGTGTTTTTTTTTTCTATAGGAGGGAAACCAAGAAATGACGTCTCCCGCTTTAAAGAAAAGAAGGAAGGGAGTGTCAGACTCTTACCGATTAAAACCCACCCGTATTCCTCCTAGCGCCCTTTGTGTTTTATCGCCGCGGTGACTCTTTCGAACAAATTCCACAACCCTAGCAGGCACTGACCCTATGGGGCTCCGTCTTCTTTGCTGATTTTAGCTCTTTGAGGCGCGCGTGGAACCCAAAGCGCCGTCGACCCGGGCCTGGTTGCTATCGGACGGCTAGTCACCCACAGCTCGCCTTCCGCAGGCGATAGGTATTACCAAGATAGGTGGTATTGGATAGCATTCGGTTTTGTTGTAAATGAGCTTCTGTTCCTTGTTAAACTGGAAGGATTACATAACATCATGCATGTAATCTATAACACTAATAGCGCCAGGCTGCGCCAGGCAGCGTCAGTCTGTCTGGCATAACGCTGAAATGGACCTTTTTAGTGCTGCCGTGACACACACAGTAGTCTACCAGCACATGTACTATTTTTTTTTTTAATTTTTTGCATTCTTTGTACCGTGTGTGTTTTCTGCACGAAATAAATTTTATTCTTTCTTTCTTTCTTTCTAATATTATAAAGAGGAAAGATTTGATAGTTTGCATTGAATAAGCTCCGAAACTAATGAACTGATTTGAAAAATTCTTTCACTGTTGGGAAGCTTCACTATCCCCGGGTGAGATAGACTATATGTTATCCCCGTGTTCCCACGGTGACGGAAACTACGCGGGTGAAACCGCGGGGCGCTGCTACTTTTTTAATGAATTTAGCTGTGGTGTGCCAATAAAAAGGACTCACAGTTTCGCCATTTAAATTTAAGTCCCAAATGAAATGAAAAACTTCTGGGTTGCTACTAAGAAATTCTACATAGAAAAACCCAAAACACTGACTGATTTATTTACCCTAAAACGAAAACAACTACGTTCAACATTGTTCTTTATTCACAAATTGAAAAACAAAATAAATCATTTGGTTCAAAAACAAGGCAACACAACGCGTTTTTAGGACAACCAATCAATCGTAACAACAATAAATAATTAAAAAAACAAACTTTTCTTTTATAAAAAAGTATAATAAACGAGAGAGTGAAAAGCCTCCAATTTGTTAGTTAGTTTAATGCCGAAATATTACCCCATCGTGACGAACAATCTTCTATCAAGTTTTAACTCTCAAGATTTTACAACGTTATTGAATTAAACATGGATTTATTCGGTATATGTCTTTGGATTTTCGTTGAAATTCACAAATAATCAAAATGATTTGTCACCGTAGATTTGCTTACAAATCTCGGTAACAATACACTCCGAATAGTTATTATTAGTTAGTTAAAGTTATCCTGAACCGAACGGTTTCATGAATAAGCCGTCAGAGTTCGTTACTGTTAGGTCGCTGTTTTGACTGGTTCACGCTAACTTATGTTGAGTAATGAATGCCACATATTGTTTTATTGGCAACATTGTACAGCAATATAATTATGTAATGTCAATGTCGAATGACAGTTGTCTATTCTAAGAATATAGTCATACAAGTTTTTCACTCCGTTTGTTTTAATTAAGTAATTACCGTAGCCCACACATCCATCATAAATCTTCATGGTAGCAGAGCGTGGTTGGGCTACCAGATATTAATTGCTCGGACAATTAGTGAAAAGACATTAACCGGTGTGACAGAAAAATTTTTCACCGGCGGCGTGCACGGTGGCGTCATTCAGTTTATCGGAACACATAATCATAAGAAATGTCTGCAAATACGTTATTTAACATGGAAAAACTCGTTGGCCGTGATAACTATGCCAATTGGAAGTTCGCAGTGAAGGCGTATCTCGAACTTGAAGATCTTTGGCAGTGCGTAGCAACAGAAGATCCCGCCAAAATTGATCCCGCCAAAGACATAAAGGCAAAGTCAAAACTTATATTATTGGTGGATTCTATCAATTATGTTCATATTCAAGATGCGAAAACTTCGAAGGAAGTCTGGACGAACTTAGAACGAGCGTTTGATGATAACGGATTAACACGAAAAGTAGCATTGTTGAAGGATCTGATCACAACAACGTTGGAATCCTCTAGAAGTGTCGAAGATTATGTGAATAAAATAATGACGTCTGCACACAAGCTGAGAAACATAGGTTTTTCCGTCGACGACGAATGGCTTGGCACATTAATGCTTGCGGGTTTACCGGACCTATATAAACCCATGATTATGGCTATTGAGAGCTCCGGGGTAAAAATCAGTGCAGATATAATTAAAACTAAACTTTTACAAGAAGTTCAGAATTCAGAAACTACTGCTTTTTACTCAGCTAAGAAGAAAAGTTCAGAAAAACAGAATAGTGGAAAACCAAAAGGCCCAAGGTGTTTTAACTGCAATAAACATGGTCATTTAGGCAAACATTGTCGTGCACCGAAGAAAACACCCAGTAAAAATGAAGATAAAAGTTTTGTAGCAGCATTTTCAGCTTCTTCCGTAACAACAGAGCATGACAAATGGTATGTGGACTCCGGCGCGTCAATGCATATGACAAATCGCAGTGATTGGATGTATGATGTTAAATGTCCCCCGATTTCTACCATCACAGTTGCTAACAAGACTCCGTTACCTGTAAAAGCAATAGGAAAAGTAAATCTGGTGTTGCACAGTAATAATGAGAACAGAATTCAGGTAAGAGATGTTTTGTACATTCCTGAACTAGCTGGAAACTTATTATCTGTCAGTGCAATGGTAAAGAATGGTTGCAAAGTTAACTTTAATGGAAATAATTGTGAAATTTTCAACAGTAAAGGAAAATTTATCTGTTCAGCTAAATTAGAAAACAACTTATATGTATTAAATATTAACAGAGAAATAAATGCAAATCTGAGTATTTCTGATATCTCAAATGATGTTATTCTGTGGCATCGGCGCATGGGGCATTTAAACTTTACAGATGTAAACAGACTACCAGAATGCACTGAGGGAGTGAACCTGTCTTCAGAAAAGGTCAAACAACCTGTGACCTGCACTACTTGTCTAATGGGAAAGCAGTCGAGACTACCTTTCAACCATGTTGGTACCAGAGCTTCACAACAACTTGAGGTGATTCATTCTGACTTATGTGGTCCAATGGAGACTCCGTCCCTGGGAGGTATGAGATATTTTATAACTTTCATAGACGACTTTTCAAGATTAGTGCATGTATATTTCCTTAAAGACAAGCTCAGTATTTTAAATGCATTCAAAGATTTTCACAAGAAGGTAGAAAATGAATGTAATAAGAAAATTAAAGTTATACGCACCGATAATGGCTTAGAGTACTGCAACAAAGATTTTGACAGTTACTTGAGTCAGTATGGCATACAGCATCAAACTACAACCCCATATTCTCCGCAACAAAATGGTCTTGCAGAACGGATGAACCGCACCCTTGTAGAGAGAGCTAAGTGCATGCTGCTGGATGCTAACCTACCAAAACCTTATTGGGCTGAGGCGACAGCTACTGCAGCTTATGTGATAAACCGCTCGCCCACTACAGCTATAAACAAAAAGACCCCATATGAACTATGGTATGGTAAGGTGCCTAATTTAATAAACTTGCGTATCTTTGGTTCTGAAGTCATGACACAAGTTCCCAAGGAGAAAAGAAAGAAATGGGACCCGAAGTCTCGAAAAATGATTTTTATAGGCTATTGTGATAACACCAAAGGATACCGCCTCGCTGATCCTGAAACAAACAGAATTATCAAGAGTAGAGAAGTTGAATTTTTGGAAAACATACAGAATAATCAAAATATATACTTACCTTGTGATGTTGACAGCTCAACCGTCGTACAGCCGCAACCAGCGTCATCAGCACCTGTACCTGAAACAGAAAGTCAGCAATTACAGTCTTCAGACTCAGCTGATGAAAGCTCTGAAGAATATGCAACAAACTCAGACGACGATGATGTTTATGTTCCCAGTAGAATATCAGACCAAATTTATAAAAACTTACCAGAAAGTACCATCACCTTACGTCCAAGAAATAAACCTGAAAAATCTGAAATCAGTTCAAAACCTACTTATTATTGTTCAGTTAAAAGTCAAAGAGATCCGGAAACTGTAAAGGAAGCTTTATCCTCAGAAAAGGCTGATGAATGGAGAAATGCCATGGATGAAGAATTTCAATCTCTGAAAAGAAACATGACCTGGACACTTACAGATCTACCTCCTGGAAAGAAACCTCTACCCTGCAAGTGGATTTTTAAGACCAAGACTGATGAAACAGGGGCTGTGAACAGATATAAAGCCAGACTTGTAGTCAAAGGATATGCACAGAAAAGAGGGATAGATTATGAAGACATCTACTCACCAGTTGTAAGATACACTTCTGTAAGATACCTGATTGCATTGGCTGCAAGATATGACCTTGATATTGACCAGATGGATGCCATAACAGCATTTCTGCAAGGAGACTTGGAAAATGAAATCTATATGATTCAACCAGAGTTATTTGAAGAAGGAACAAAAGTATGCTTGTTACAGAAATCAATATATGGTCTGAAGCAAGCCAGCCGGCAGTGGAATATCAAACTAGATGGTGTGCTACAGAAAATTGGCCTTTCTAAATCAAAAATAGATCCATGCATTTATTATCTTGTGAAACAACAAAATATGATTTTTGTTGCTGTATGGGTCGATGACCTCATTATATTTTCAAACAATATTAACTTAAAGTCAGAAATTAAAGAAAAATTAAAAAGTGAATTTCACATGAAAGATCTTGGAGAAGCAAAACAATTTATTGGATTGAACATCACTAGAAACCGTAAGAAAGGAATAGCTATGCTTGATCAAGATAATTATATTAAAGAAACATTGGAGCGTTTTGGAATGTCAGAATCAAAACCAGTGAAAACTCCTATAGAAGTAAATGCAAAATTTGACACTGTTGATACCGAAGATAATGAAAATATTCCATATCGACAGGCAGTGGGATGTTTATTGTATTTATCTCAGGCAACTAGACCTGATATTGGGTTTGCAGTGAATAAACTCAGCAGATATGTCAGCAATCCTGGACATCAACATTGGCTTGGAGTAAAGAGAATAATGAGATATTTACGAGGAACAATAGATCTAAAGTTGTGTTACAGCAAAGATGAGTCTAATGTAATAAAAGGCTACTGTGATGCAGACTGGGCCAGCAGTACAGAGGACAGAAAGTCCTGCACAGGGTATGTCTTTATTTTTCAAAATGGTGCTGTAGTGTGGAACTCCTGCAAACAACCCACAGTTGCTCTATCTACCGCCGAGGCAGAATATATGGCTATGGCGTCGGCAACACAGGAAGCATTGTGGCTCCGTCAGCTACTAGTGGAATTAGGTTTTAAAGAAGCAGGTCCTTTACCCATACATTGTGATAACCAGAGTGCAATACGTTTAGCATCAACTGACTGTTATAAACCCAAAACGAAGCATATTGATATTAGATTCCATTTTTTAAGAGATAATTATCACAATAGAAATGTAAATTTTGTTAACTGTAAAGGTAGTGATATGGTAGCGGACATATTAACCAAGGGGACCACTTCAAACAAACATTATTATTGCATCAAGGAAATGGGATTGCATTCAAGAGGGGGTGTTGAGTAATGAATGCCACATATTGTTTTATTGGCAACATTGTACAGCAATATAATTATGTAATGTCAATGTCGAATGACAGTTGTCTATTCTAAGAATATAGTCATACAAGTTTTTCACTCCGTTTGTTTTAATTAAGTAATTACCGTAGCCCACACATCCATCATAAATCTTCAACTTAGTTATTTATTTAGGTGAGCAGAACTGCTAGTCATGTTTATTTGAAGTGGCAGTTGGAGTATTGTTCCTGAAGATATTTGTTAGTTCATGAAGTAATCGGTCTTGTGGCGTATATAACTTTTGTTTGTTGTAGAGATCCTTGACTGTAAGTTAATATTAGTAGGACAGGATTATGTTTTGTATCAAAAGTCGTGGTGTCTTCAACTTCTCGTCCCGACGCGTATTTTGGTTGCGTAGAAAGAATTCTATTAGAGACAAGCGATCCGCCCCGGCTTCGTACGTGTACAATTAATATCACCGACATAGTTCTGCTATTTTGTATATATTTTATTAAATATAAACAAACAAACCAGCCTTGTTGATCGCTCGTTGTGTTAGTGCAACCATACGTATGTTTAGATAGATCTTTTAACCAATCAAACCCTTGACTGTTAATCAGATTTGGATTTGGATGAAACTTGGGATCTGGCCTACTTAGACTTATATGGCATGGTATTTATTTAGCTTGTACATTCCCGTATGATATCTTTAGACTTTTAGTCAGGTGAAGCAGCTGATTTACAACAAAAAAAAAACAATTTTCATCACATATCGTGACGAATAAAAATCTAATATCAAATAAACAGACTTTGCGATGATATTATTGCGCTGTGTACAGTAATAATTGGACTTCAGATTTATGTACTGTATATTGTCATAGTTGTGCTTAAATTGTCTTAGTCTGCCAATGTACTTATTAAAAAAAAAAAATATATATATATATATAAAACACTAGCGGCCAGTCCCGGCTTCGCAAGAGTGGACATTTATTTCTTTTAATATAGCCTATGTTACTCAGGGATAATGTTGCATTATAATGGTGAAAGAATTATTGAAATCGGTCCAGTAGTTTTTGAGTATATTCGTTACAAACATAGAAATCTTTTGGCTTGTGAGTGTAGAAGAAGAGAACATATTGTGCTGACCCCTGATACATAATGATCATCATATCAGCCAAAAGACATCTACTGCTGGACATAGACCTTCCCCAAGTGTCGCCACAACAACCGGTCATGCGCGTCTCAATTCCATCGGCTACCTGCGACCCTCACCAGGTCATGGGTCCACCATGTGGGACGCCTTCCAACCGCTGCGTCTCACGGTACACGGTCGCCACTCCAGAACTTTTCAGCTCCATCGACCATTTGTTCTGCGAGCAAGGTACACTGCCCACTGAGAGGGAATCCTCACGCTCCAGCCGCCGCAAAAGTAGAACGGTGCGGCGGCTGGAGCGTGAGGTATTCGGCTCGCCATCCGATAGCAACCAGGCCAGGGTCGACGGCGCGTCGTGTTCCACGCGTGCCTCACTGAGCTGGCAGCAAAGAAGACGGGGCCCCATAGGGTCAGTGCCTGCTAGGTTTGTGTAATTTGTTCGAAAGAGTCACCGCGGCCCTGGAACGCAAAGGGCACTAGAAGGATCACGGGTTGGTTTTAGTCAGTAAGAGTCTCACACTCCCTTCCGCTCCGCCCAGAGCGAGAGAAATCGTTTGATGATTTCCCATCCAGAGAAAAAAAGGTGCCCGGCCCACGCTACTACAGTTTGGCGATGTCGATTACTTTGGTTCTCTTGCGGATGTCATAATTCTTGATTCGATAACGTAAGGAAATAGTGATAAAATCATAGATATTAATAGTTCATTTTCCGCAGAACACCGTATAGGTTATTTCCATACATCTCAATACATCAAAATAAACATTATTATTTGCTTTGATTTATCTACTGTATCCAAAAGTGATAGCTCCCGAGCTGGAGAAACGAAATTACTTGAAATTTTGAATACAGTATTAACTAGTGCCTAGACGGAATAATCTAGATTTCCAAGTATTATCTCACTGTGATCCCTGGGGAATTGTAGATATTTGCTTTGATTTATAATGTGTTTTCAACTGAAACAAGGAGTTCCGGAATATTCTGATTGGATTTCTCTCCGTTTCTAGGAAAGTTACTGATCAGTAAATTTCGGATGTCAAGGATTGTTAGCTGTTTGTTCATTTTGATTGTCAGATTGAAATACCTACAGTTTGTTGTAACCCGTAAAGGTTACAGGACAAAATATTGAATTGGTTTTTATTGCAGAGTCTCAATCCGACCGTTCGGTTCGGTTTTTTTTTAATCTGTCAATGTATAACATTAACAACCTAATTTTGGCGTTTATCAGCTCTTATTATGTGAAGAAAATTCTTGTTATTTACTGAAAATAATTAACGGTGGTGTTTTTATTGTCTTAAGCTTCAGCAGTGTTGATTGGGCAAAGAATCATCAAACAGTCGATCAATTTATGAAAAAAAAAAATTCCTAGCAAGTTTATGCTTATGCGAAGATGTACGAGCACTTTAGAATGGCCACGATACAAGAAAATATTTTTTCCTCTTTTTTCCGTCCCACGGATTAATTTACTCAATTTGAGAACCAGAAACTTTCGCCAGCCGTATCAGGTGCCCTAATTCCATGTTTTCCCGACAGATGTCGCCCAACAACTGAACACGTCCATTACATCCCTGCGTTTAATTACACCCACTTTATAACAATACCGGCCTGATACGGTATTTAGAAGCTCTTTGTTTTCGGCAATTTTGTGTACAGGCAGAAAATATTGGGCAGTTACTGTGGAAATGTGATTCGGGAGTTATGTTTCTAGTTATCTTTTGTACTAGTATCTGATGCCAACATCTATGCTGTGTTTGTTTTATGAGAATTGTTATTATACCATATATTTTGATTCAAACGATTCGCCAGTGCCTAAAAATCCACCTTTTCAACCAATGTCACCAGTGGATCAGACGGCTTATCGAGTACGAGTGGCATACAGGTCCATGGAGATGGCTATACTCGACTGGAACCTACTGTTACGAGCTTCGAGTTCGTGACAATAAAAACAGCCGATTGAATAACCAAAAATGACACTCTAATTACACAACACTAATTACACTATAAACTTACTAATAATAAAACACAATCGCATTACTAATAACTTGAGTTTGCAGTTGAATATCACTCTCACTTGTATCGCTAATCCAATACTGACCCGGTCGGTTTTTTTTTGACATGGACCTCTCGCAGTTCAGGACACTAAGGTTGGTTACTGCTTAACCGGACAATTGACCCGGTCGGTGTATGTTATGCGCCTTAGGTATATAGGGCGCCGGATAGTTCCAGAACCTTCCATTGTAGAAAGTTCCAGAAAGTTCGGGTACATATTGGTCGCGACTGACTATGGTTCGAGAATTCTAGAATGTTCTTTCATAGAAAAGTCTCGAAGGTTCCTTACTCCATTAGTCCTTTTTCTAGATAGTAGATGGAGCTAGTGGTGACGAATTGTGATGCGCAACACTACATATGCTATCGGACAAAAGCCTACGACGTCAGAGATAGGATGATGCTCCTCAATCAAGGACATTTGGCTAAACGTGGTCACGTAGCTGGCCAATAGACGTAAAGATTTGACCGAATGGTGGTCATGAATGAGCTTCGTCCAAAAGCAAGCTGGATTAAGAATACCGTTAAGGTCGCGGGTAATACTTGAATGAGGGATGCACAAAACTGCCTGGTTTAGCAGAAAAAAAGGCATGTCTATATTTGAAAATGAAAATAATATAGGTATCTAGTTTTAATTTCCGCGAAAATTAGTGGGTTGCAGGTATGCACCTCCCTCCCGCCCGCTATATTATGCACCTGCTAGATTACAAGGCAAATGCAAGGATTTTATGCACATGCAGGAAGGCAGAGCAAAACCCAACACCATTACCGACACGTGTTTCGCCTCTCCACGAGGCATCCTCCGGGGACGTGTTGACTCGCCGACCGTTGAGTTGTCGCAACTCAACGGTCGGCGAGTCAACACGTCCCCTTTTGCCTTAGAATCTTGCAGGTGCATAATATAGCGGGCGGGAGGGAGGTGCATACCTGCAACCCACTAATTTTCGCGGAAATTAAAACTAGTTATATTATTATCATTTTCAAATTTAAAATGGATTTCCGCAAAGTAACGCCTGACTCAATCAATTTTTTTTTTTGCATGTCTATATGCCTGGCAAAGGGAGAGTGATACCTAAATGATAATGATGATTACTTTGGTTTATGCTAGTAGAAAATAGGAATAAAACCACTTGATACAAAACTAATTACACGGCCCTGATAGGGAGTTGCGGAATTTGTTCGAAAGAGTCACCGCGGCCCTGGAACGTAAAAGGCACAAAAGGATCACGGGTGGGTTTTAGTCAGTAAGAGTCTGACACTACCTTCCGCTCCGCCCAGAGCGGGAGAAGTTATTTGATGATTTCCCATCCATAAAAAGGCCCTGGTAGCTATTTAAACATGCGTAATCCCACGCGTAGGGAGGCCTACGCGTGGGATTACGCATGTTTAAATATTTCCCGTTTCTGCTGAAACACTAATTAACATGTATTTACATAATTTCCGGTTCTTAAAATATAAGTTGTTTGACGTCGGGAGTGGGATGGGTCTAAGAGATAGCTTTGACACGTGCCGACGTATATTTCCTTGTATTTTTGTTGCGGTAGTTTTTAACTTAGCGCTTTGGTTGAAGATGTTTGGTATAGTTTCTTGCGGGGGTACGTAGATAGTATAATTTTTAGGAAAGCCTTATTAACCCGTATCTAAACTAATTTTGTTAAGTAATAGGTAAAATTGTTTCTTTTTTTTTAATTGTTGCAACTAATCTTTAGAAGTACCGATTACCAAGGATCTTTCACTCACTGAAACTTTCTTTTCTATCAATCATCAATTGACTTTTTCCGCTCTGGGCGGAGCGGAAGGGAGTGTCAGACTCTTACTGACTAAAACCCACCCGTGTTCCTCCTAGTGCCCGTCGCGTTCCAGGGCCGTGGTGAGTCGTTAAAACAAATTCCGCAACCCTGGTAGAATTTATTGAAAGCTTCACTACAGCTGCGTATCATACTTAGACTACTTTTTATCCCGAAAAAACGAACGGTTCCGACAGCGAAGTCACAGCAAAAAACCATGTGACCTGCAAAAAAAAAATATATATTTCAGACAGAGTTCATTGATTGGTTAGTATAGGTACAAAAACTTAGAAATGAGTGTAAGTAAAATCAAGTCAAATTAAAGACCTGTGTCACAGTGCCCAATACCCTGGCATGGGGCTGTTCTGTTCTTTGCTATGGCATTCAGGATGCTATTGTTGTAATAAAGTGTACAGCAAAGGAGTGGAACTCTCTGCCTGCGTCTGTGTTTCCGAACGCATTCAACCCTAATCTCTTCAAAGTTAGAGTGAACAGACTTCTATTGGGTAAGCTCATTCCATCGTAGACTTTGTCTCGGTCACCTGTGACCTAGACTAGAGTCAAGAGCAATTCCATTTCACAACAAAAAAAATATTATCTAGTTATCTTGTAAAAAACACACCTAAAACCCTTGTTTTTTCCACAGTATTCAACAAACATGTTTGCCAACCACTCCTCAGATCTTATCACCCTTAGGTAGAAATTACAGGCCATCCATCAGATAAATCTCTGCTGTATCCACCGGTTCAAACACAGGCTGGTCTGAACCGGACACGACCGTTATTGTCCTAAGTTATAAGCTAGTTATTCAGCCCGGAATTTATTGCCGTCTTGTCCCACCATCTGTCATTGTTTATTATTGCACTAGGGTGTGTATTAAAGCATTTCCTTTAAGCTTGTAAGTTGCGGATCATAAACTGTTGTAAGTACTCGTATATCTGGATTGGCGTTTATATCTTGTTTGAAAGGTGTTTGGATAGGTTTTAGATCTTGTAATAGGTAGATGTTGAATTGGAATTAGAGTTTGAATGTCGGAGATATTAAATATGTGGTTGTACTGACATTCTGAAAGGTGTCACTGGAATGAGATACTTTAGCTAGCTTATTTCCACTGCTACTTTCTCAAAGTCTATCTCACAGGAAAAGAAATTGTATTGTTATTGTATTAAAGGTATTTTAGGCTGTAATAAGGCTAGCATTTCCAATGATCTTCTTTTTACAAAAAAATAAACAGTCAATTTTGTTCATAACGTTAGTAAGATTGGTAAATAACCATAGAAATGTTTATTATATCTATGTAAATAACTTTGTGCCATAAATGGAAACAAGTTTTGTTCATAATTCAGCGATAATTTTGCAATAACGTGGTTTAAACTGTGATTCTTATTTCTCCGTAGAAAAAACTGATACATATGTAGAAAGAACATGTAATATACCATTTCATTTAAATAGTCAAATAGTTCAAAGTAGGATTTAATGCCTATTCTGCATGGGTCAACCAAGACTGGTGTAGAAGAACCGTGGCAAATGTATAGTTTTTTGCATGGAAATTAAAAGTACAGATATAAAAAGAAAATTATGGTCCACATTACACATACCTAATATTGTAAAGAAGTGCATTTTTTGGGGGTTAAACCTTGAATTAATCTCATCTTACTCTCTTTACCATCTTAACATAACGAGACTTCTCACGTTAAGCCGTTGGTCCCGGCTGTCATTTGGAGATTTTTGGCAGTCGTTACGGAATGTCAGAAGCCAGAAAATCTGACTCCGGTCTTGAAACGAAGTACCGTGTTCCACAGTAATTGGGTTGCGGAGGTCTAGTAGGCAGCCACTCCACGTAAAATACTGGTATTCAGCTGAATCCGGTAGTACTGGGAGCCGACCCCAATATAGTTGGGAAAAGGCTAGGCAGATGATGATGACTCTCTTTACCCCGGAGAAATATACGGGATAGGCCAGGGGAAAAGCTAGTTTCCGATAAAATAGTACAAAAGTAATTCACAATATCCCTCAGGGTAGCAACAGAACACAGAATCTTTCCTACAATTGACTTCACAAAATTAAGTTAACCGTCGGCTTCAGTCAATCGCGGCTCTGGAGCGGGCCTTTGATCTAACTCGAATGTAAGTTAGATTTTAATTTATAAACGAAGAGTAGAAATACACGGGCCAATAAAACAGTGGATCGAGCCGTGGTTAAATATTATTTTCTATTGACGAATTTAAATAAAACTTTTACAGTCTTATTCATAAAAAAAACATACCGAGTCGAGACTCCTCTGTGCCTCGGAAAGCACGCTAAGCCGTTGGTCCCGGCTGTCATTTGTAGATCTTTGGCAGTCGTTAAGGATTCTCAGAAGCCAGAACCACAACTCCAGGACCACCAGACCTCCACAACTTATTAAGGTTGTGGAGGTCTGGTAGGCGGTGACTCTGTCGAACAAATTCCACAATTCCAGCAGGCACTGACCCTATCGAGCATCACTGACAGAGTGACAGCTCTTTGAGGCGCGCTTGGGACACGACGCGCCGTCGATCCCGGCCTGTTTGTTATCGGACTGCGAACCCCCCATAGCTCGTCATCCGCAGGCCCGCGCGCTACCCTTGCAACACACAAGTACTTACGATTGGTAACTGAAAATGTAGGAAAACATTCACAACTTATGTGTCGGCCAGGTTATGTAATCAATACATCACTACCACCTCAAGCATTTTCTATATACTAGTAGGCTTCCTCAACGTGCCCGCATCAACCGCTACCCTGTATGTTTGCAACATTTAATTGACAAAAGCTCCATCCGACACCTTTGAAATTCACTCGTAGATACGCTTCAATAAATCCTACTCCAGCTGAGCCAGGTTCTGCCTCATCAGCTCATATTTCGATAGGTTTTTGTAAGAACCTCGGTGGCCGATTTTTAAAACTAATTTGTATTTTGCTGGGTCTTGGTTTCTCTGGTCTAGCCAAGCGTTAATAAGAATAGAAATATTCTTTATATCACATTAAATTAGGAGCACAAAGATATACGGACAGCTTTTTTCTGGATGGGAAATCATCAAATGACCTCTCCCGCTCTGGGCGGGAGAGGTCATTCAAGAGGCGGAAGGGAGTATCAGACTCTTACGGACTAAAACCCACCCGTGATCCTTCTTGTGCCCTTTACGTTCCAGGCCGGCCGCGGTGACTCTTTCGAACAAATTCCGCAACCCTAGCAGGCACTGACCCTATGGGGCCCCGTCTTCGTTGCTGACGGCTCTTTGAGGCGCGTCGTGTTCCACGCGCCATTGACCCGGGCCTGGTTGCTATCGGTCGACAAGCCACCCATAGCTTGCCATCCGCAGGCCTGATTAGATTTGTGCCTGGAGTCTGGATAGGCACAGATCTTATAATTTAAATGGTGCGGTTTCTTATCTTAAACAAATTCACACGGCACCTTTGGTTAAAGTAATTGCGAATAATTAGTTTTATCTTTAATTAGTAACGAACAAGCAAGCTATCAGTCGGTTATCAGTATTTTTAGGTGCACTGACATTTTACAATAAAAGAATAGTAACGTTATAAAAAATACGTGCTTCGTTAAGTTTTCGATAAAATATCGCCTTGTTAATTTGATAAACTTGTTTGTCCCTGAATTTGAACAAGCACCTACAATTTCAAGACCTTTGACGTACAGGTTATCTATACTAAGATGTCTATAGGTACACTTAATTGATATATTTTGTATTTTTGTAAACTTTTTGGTCAATGACCCGGATATACTAGGTAATTATTGGTCAAAGTGAGAAATAGAGCTGGTTGCGCCTAAGCTGAAGATTTATTTTTCTTTCTTTATTTTGACTTTTTGTAAATATGTTGATAAATTCTTCTTTTTGGTCTTTCGACGCTTCCCGTGTCTTCTTATTTTCAAGTCGAATGACTCTTATATTTTGTCCAACCAGTGTGCAGTATTGGCAACCTGTGTGAGAGGAGCTCGTGGCTAAATTATAACAGCTGCACGGGTCGATCTCCGAGGTTCAGCAACGCTTGCCGAGGTTGGTCTGTGGATGGGTGACCATCTTAACATAACGAGACTTCTCCGTGCCTCGGAAAACACGTTAAGCCATTGGTCCCGGCTGTCATTTGGAGATCTTTGGCAGTCGTTACGGATTGTCAGAAGCCAGAAAATCTGACACCAGTCTTGCCAAGAAGTACCGTGTTCCCCAATTAATGGGTTGTGGAGGTCTGGTAGGCAGCCGCTTCAAGTAAAATTCTGGTATCCAGCAGAATCCGGCTTAACTGGGAGCCGACCCCAATATAGTTGGGAAAAAGGCTAGGCAGATGATTAGTGTTGGCAACCTGCGGGCGTACCAAGACGTCATAAAACATGAGTTTTCCGAGCGAGAAAAAGGGATGGAGCTATATAGGGCGTATAACTCTATCCCTCTTTCTCGCTCGGAAGACTCACGTTTTAACACCTCATGGTACGCCCACTGTACAATTCTATCAATGGCCTCCTGATGCTAAGTTACGTTCTTTGAAACCAAATCAATTAGTAAAAAAGATCCCACCCATACGCACAAAACATTTTGGGAACACATTCATTGTGCGTACAGCTAAGGAGTGGAATTCCCTGCCAGAGTCTGTGTTTCCGGATAGCTACAACCTGCGAGTCTTTAAGTCAACAGTGAATAGGTTACTTCTAGACAAGCGTGCTTCATCTTCGACCGCATCATCGCTTACCATCAGGTGAGATAGTGGTCAAACGCTTGCATATCAATACAAAACAAAAATGACGGCCGAACCCAGCATGATGATGACGACCAGAATGATGACCTAAAAGATACAAACAAACAATTTTAGAAACAAATTAGTCAATAACGTAGGCCGAATTCTAGCCAAGGAACATACCATAGATAATATTAGTACTCGGATACTAAGATAATATTTTGTTATGAATAATTTATAGATCCCTCAAGGAACGTACCTACGGTGGTAAGGGAGGCAGTGACCTCATTCCATCGACTTACTCAATAAACACGGAAAAAGACGTACCTAATAAATGTGTATAATTATGTTTTTTCAAGGAGGAACAATGTTTTTTGAACGTTTCTAGAGCGGGAACACTGTGAGCAAAATAGGGCTCAGTTCCTAGAAATTTTCTAAGTGGGCTCATTTCGTGGTAACTTTGTCAGTGGTATGAGGAATTGAGGATTGATAAGGTGGCATAGCATAATCAGCCTTTTATTGTTCCCACTGCTGGGACACAGGCCTCCTCTCTAGGAGAGTGAATGGGCTGTAATCCACCACGCGGGCCCAGTGCGGGTTGGTGAATGTTACATGTCTTCGAATTTTTAGTTCTAGGACATGCCGGTTTCCTCACGATGTTTTCCTTCACCGTTTTGAGAGCAGTGGTGATGAAATTAATTATAGAAAGTAATGCGCCTGGCTGGGTTTGAACCCGCGACCTACAATTCGTAAGTCGGGGCCGTTACCACTCGGCCACCACTGCTCTAGGTGGCAACACATGGGTATTAAACGATGTTTTCGTGACGTGACTCAGTGAAATGGAAAAGATAGACGCCCACTTAAGATTACCGTAAATGGTTGACATGTCTTGTTTTCATGAGGTTTATTTTAGTCACTGGTAAATATATATTAGAAAAGCATCACATAATGACTTTGATGGTGTGATGAAATTCTATTTATAATCATAGACAATAGGGTATGTGAATAGTAAAATTTAATTAGTCCGTCTCGTATTTTTTGCATTATCAAATCCATAAAAATTGACGAAGATGAAAATCATCAAAGATCAGGAGTGGGGCTTGGGCCGTTACGTCATAGTACAAATTGTAGCGAGTAGTGACATCACGCGAGTTTTCAACGCACTGTATCGTCTTCGTTTTCTATTTACGTGAAAATAGAAAAAATACGTGTCTTTTTTGGAAATCTATCTGACGAATTATTATTTTTGTAGTCAAATAGGTACCCATTTGGTTTCAATATTAGGATATTCCACGTTCTAATTTGTTTTTAAGTATTAAAAAAAAACTACTTAAAAAAATGACTAAATTGGTTGATTCTATGTATCTGTTGCTAAATGTAATGCTCTAATCATTTGAGGATTACACTAATGGATAGATAATTTAAAAATCTATATTATACACGTTTTCATTTCATTTCAAAAGATCGCTTATCTTTTTTAATCAAAATAATTACAAAAATTGTGCGAATTGGGTCAGTGCCTGCTAGGGTTGTGGAATTTGTTCGAAAGAGTCACCGCGGCCCTGGAACGCGGCGGACACTAGAAGGATCACGGGTGGGTTTTAGTCAGTAAGAGTCTGACACTCCCTTCCGCTCCGCCCATAGCGGGAGAAGTCATTTGATGTTTTCCCATCCAGAAAAAAAAGGATGCGGGCGGCAAAGAGGGAACGAATGCTCAAGGTTATTTGGTCAGGGAAACGCCTTAACATAGAAAATCTGTATTGTACTTCGTATGCTACAATAACACGCCATGACAGGCGAGGTCTCCTCAATCAATCAAACCGATGGATAGGGACTGATACTTCGCCTGGCATGTGACGGCGGGTAGCGGGCAATGATTTACTGTTGTGTATCAACACTGATTGATAATGGCCGATTCTTTAGGGGTACTGATCGGTATTGGCGAAGTGAAAAGTAGTAGAGCATAGTGTTCTGTTCATTCAATGTTAGATATTGGATTTTGTTAAAGTCAAAGTCAAAACTTTTATTTCAATTAGACCATTAAACGGCACGTTTGAACGTCATCATTTACGTTAAAATAATAAAGTGACTCTAATGCCCATTCGCAAAGGTAGATTCTTATGGAGAAGAACGGAAAACCAACTTCATAGTTACTCTTTTCAAATAAATGTTCTATAATATTTGGTATATTGGTCATTTTCTCAGTACCATAGTACTCACATATTTACAAATATTGAAATACACTATGTGTTAGGTTTGTTAACAGAAAAACAAGTAAAAGATACACAAAAAAGTACATTCATAAAGTTAATCTATACATAAATTAATCCAGTTTGATTTTCTAAATCCTTGATTGCCCTATGGAGCAAGACCAGCATGTTTCCAAGCATTTTTATTCTGAACTAGCTTCTGCCAGCGACTTCGTCCGCGTGGAATAGTTACTTTACCCCCGATTTTGAAACTCTCAGCCCAATCGGTTTAAAATTGACAAAGTTTCATACAAACGTTCATCCCCTATTTTATCCCCTTGGGAGTAGAATTAATCAAAATCCTTTCTTATCGGATGCCTACGTCATAACATCTACCTGCATGCCAAATTTCAGCCCGATCCGTTCAGTGGTTTGGGCTGTGCATTGATAGATCACTATGTGTGTGTGAAATATGTACAACTTACAACAAAAAAAGAAATGAAAGTAAAGCTGAAATGCCTGTGCAAAATTAAATTATAATAACCTATACCTACTTCACTTAAAAATAAATACCTATAACTACGTATAACTAATTAATAAAATAACTACTAATTAATAAAAGTATCTACGGTTTTACCTACTTAATTAATACTAAAAAACAGAACATAAATTAGCCAAAACTAACCTATCGGTATCTAAAAATCTGTGCTCCTACTTCTACTACTACTTCACCTAAAAAGAAATAAAATTGAAACTATTAATAATTTGTAATTTGAACGAATATTTAAACATTACCAAAACTAATAAGTACCTATTTCATAAAATAGCAACAAAAGTTACACAAAAATAATCACAACATCTTACAGCATGATTCAGTATTAAAGCGCGACGGCGCGATGGCTTATTATTGTATTCATGTATAAGTTTGGTGTTTCTATACCGATTTCTATGATTCTTTTTTTTATTGAATAGGTAATAATGTTGAATATTTTTTAATTATGGATGAGTGAGAGTATTATAAACGTAAGAGTAATAAACAAATATAATCAGAAAGCTCCTAACTGCTAAGCTATCGGGAGTTACACGTGTTATTATGAGTCAACCATAAGAGATAGACATATGCTGTTGTGGGATATTTTTTTAGATAATTTTATGTAGAACATTTCCGTCATACATGATTTCTATGTAACTTTAACCATTAAGGCTACACACGCGTTTTCCCAACATTTCCCTTCACTGCTCTGCTCCTATTGATTGTAGCGTGATGAAAAGTATACTATAAACTGCCCAGGAGTATGAAGAATAATTGCACCAAGTTTCGTTAAAATCGGTCTAGTAGTTTTTGTTTCTATAAAGAACATACATACAGACAGACAGACAGACAAAAATTTTGCTGATTGCATTTTTGGCACCAGTATCGATCACTAATCACCCCCTGATAGTTATTTTGAAAATATATTCCTTGTACAGAATTGACCTCTCTACAGATTTATTATAAGTATAGATGTAACCTTCTAAATATTGTGATGATATCGCTACGATTTGTTTATATTTTTTTGTTAAATACAAACCTGCTTTTTATTGATATCAGACGCACGCGCAGTGCTCTAATGGATTTGCCAGATTTTCAATAATTTCTAAGGAAAATGGCTGACGTATCGATGTCGCACTTTTGCATTACAACTGTTTGCGGCAGCCTTTAAAACTTGAAGAATGATAAATAACTTCAATCGCTTCAATCTGAATAGTAAGAAGAATACACAGTATCTACTGTTAATTTTTCTAACACATTTCCTTATGCCCATAAATAAAAGAACTCATAACAAGCCTACCTATTTCGGTAATCACCCTTAAAATCTTCCCGGCGATAACATTTCAGTATCATTGCAGTCGTGTACCAAACTGTAACAGTATGAGTCCTAACATCAATGTTTATGATAAAGGATATGACCATTTTTTGGCTTACCACCTCTTAGAACGTTTTCTAAAGTGTTATGGACCATTGGTGCTGATTGTGTTAAGCTATTGTCAAATTAATTTATTGATATTTCTTTCTGATAAGTAAAAGTTGGTGTGCCATCTTTGTTTTAATAGACGATGAATGTTACAATTTAAGACATGGGTCTCAGGGCCTCAAGTCTGCTGTTACAATAGTGTCAGAATGGTCTATCATTGATTTCATAATGGTTGATTTTCACAAGTTTGGTAATCTACTAATATAAAAGCGTCACTATGACTTTCCAGTGGTCAACCACTGACACTCCATTGAAAGAAATGGCATAGAATTGTAATCTCGTACATAATGACAAATGAATGACAGACGTATGCGGTAATCTGCTAAAAATTTGACAGTTCCTTTGATCAGTGACCTACCATTAGATCGTTATTGTGCAGTCATTGCTTTTAATAGCTCGGTTATAAAAAAAGTATTACGAGACCATTGACCGATCAGTGACCGACCATTATGAATTTAGCACATTACGAACTTTTAGCAAAATGACAATGGGATCGTCTTGGAATGACAAATTTATAAAAATAGCAGATTTAGGCCCCTGGACTCACCTCAGTTGTAAAAGTTTCTTGCCTATTGGCCTGGCTCAGTTCTGTCCCCTACTTACTTGATTAATATTTTCTTGTGGTCACTACTGTTGATTTTGCCTCTTAAGAGATGGGAATATTGAGGTCTGACCCAAAAACATATTGAAATACTTTTTGTATGAGCTTTTGTCTTCGGGGAATGTAGGCTTTATGTAACGTCTTTTTCTCGTGTGGGCGCGAGATCCTTTTGTAGTTCCAGCAGCGGTAAACAAATAGAGTTATAAGATAGCAAGTAGGGAGCTGATAGCTCAGAAGCCGGAAGTATAATTAAGTATCATTACTTGTGGCGGCTCTTTTGTTTGATATAAATTTTGGTAAACATTTCAAGGAAGTCACTTAAAACTTTAAGGAGTTTTGTACCCAAATGTTACTTCAAAATGACTCTCGATTCGAAAACAATCGCATATTTTGTAAACAATATTTTGAGTCATAAACTTTCTGCTGGCGTCTATTAGAAGTGCGCAGGTTGATCCCATTTTGAAATGATCTTTATTAAACGTTACAAATTCGATCTTTAAACTTTGTAGAAGACGTTTCCTTACAAGTATTTCTACTTTAAACCAAAAACTTAAAGAGTATTACGGGTAAAATAATATGGATTTTGTGTTTCCATGGAGACTAGAATCCTTTTTGATGTAGGTAGGTAAAAAGACCTGCCATGGTACGGGTGAAGTCGGTGGAACTTCAACATTTTCTTAGTATTACTGCCTTAAAGTATGGGAGCGATGACCTATACTTCTTGGAATCTATACTAATATTATAAAGCTGAAGAGTTTGTTTGTTTGTTTGAACGCGCTAATCTCAGGAACTACTGGTCCGATTTGAAAAAAATCTTTCAGTGTTAGATAGCCCATTTATCGAGGAAGGCTATAGGCTATATATCATCACGCTAAAACCAATAGGAGTGGAGCAGTCATGAAAAATGTGACACAAACGAAGTTGTGCGGACAGCTAGTTTATAATATGGTTCGTAAATTGTGGATGTAATTAATACGCCTTCTGGAACTACGGGTAGGTAAAATTTTGTATTTTAAACACTTTGTTTCCTCTTTTATCAGAAAAGAAGACCATCAGATTAGCATAAGCATTATCAGCCTTTTAATGTTCCCACTGCTGGGACACAGGCCTCCTCTCTAGGAGAGGGAATGGGCCGTAATCCACCACGCGGGCCCAGTGCGGGTTGGTGAATGTTCTAGGACATGCCGGTTTCCTCACGATATTTTTTTTATTCTTCGCCGTTTTGAGAGCAGTGGTGATGAAATTATATTATTACATAAAGTAATACGCCTTGCTGGGTTTGAACCCGCGTCCTACAATTCGTAAGTCGGGGCCGTTACCACTCGGCCACCACTGCCCTCAGATTAACGATAATAGAAATCTTGTTTTTCTTTATACTTTGGGTTAACAAGTTGGACATCTACGATGGATGGTATTTTTTTATGACTGTTATTTTTACTTTAGTTTCTTGACAACTCAACTTTAGATCTCGTTCTTACCTGATGGGAATTGGTGGAATTTGGATCGATACTTCTAATTATCATACCTATGTCCTGAAGCTATCACGGGCCAAAATTACTAAGTCTAGAAAGCTGACATTTGGAATCAGGTTTTATCTTATAAGTAAAATAAGCATCCGTTATCGATGGAAGAAGGGAGCTTGAAGTTTTTATGAAGTCTGGATTTTGGAACAGTTTTCAATAATAGAAAACAAAAAAAGAAGAGACGGACCGTCGAGAAAGGTTTCTATATATAATTTTCTAGAAGCGTCTCGCTGTTTTACACGCGTAGTTCCCATTCCCGTTATAATACGGGGATAAAATATAGCCTATGACACTCTGTGATTATGTAGCTTTTCATTGGTTGAAATTGATCCAGTAATTTCGGAGCTTATTCAGTACAAACAAACAAAAACATCTTTCCTCTTTATAATCTTAGTATAGATAATCTGCATCCATCCTAAGCCGGTGCGGCTCCCTAGTTATTTATGTTCCTGATCTGCATAATGAAATCTGCAAGCTATTTGTCCCAGATAATTACTGTCGTAACAGAAAACACCGCTTACTGGCTGTTCCAACTTGCCGTACTGTTGCACACTCCAAGTATTCCTCTAACTATTCCTCGGACATTAGCCGCTATTAACCCTCTCCTGAACTCAAACAAAGATTTGGATGTATTTGCAAATGAATGGAAGTTGATACTGTCGGAATGTTTGAATTTTTGTGAGAAGAATGCATGATGTGTTTAGTAAATTATATGTAAAAATTTGTTTAAATAGTGTAAGTGGCTTCGGCCGTTCTATTTAAATAAATAAATAAATATAAAGACTAGCATAAAGTTTCTTTTGTTTCCAGATCTAGACAAGCAGTTCTCGCTGCATCCTGAGAACGCGACGGCGTGGCGCGGCCAGCCCTTTATGCTGCACTGCGCCATCAGCTCGGGCCCAGCCGCCGCGCTCTTCTGGCAGAGGGATGGAGACCCTCTGCCGCAAAACAACAGGTAATGGACATGGGATATGGAATCCAACTGTCTTACGCGGTTCATGAGATACAGCCTGGTCCTCAAGTCTGCTATTACAATAGTGTCCATGGGTGTACCCAGCTTCTGGCCTAGGGGGAAGCAAGTCGGACTTTTTAAGTCAGATCGTCTGCGGCTGTTTTGTCATACACACTACACGACACCTACATGAACCATTAGCCATCTACATATATGTAGTGTGTAGTACAAACAGCCGCAAATGATCCTGCTTTATAGGTTGTTAAATACATAAAAGTAAATTTGAATATGTATTTTTATTATATTTAAATTATTTAATTCGTTGTTATTTTTTATGGCAATAGCACCGTGCGTTCTGCCATGTTTACTGCGCGGTTTATACAACGTTTACACTATGATTAGTGATTAGGCGAGTTCATACATTTCCTGTGAGATTTCCAGGGGGGGGGGAGCAGCTGCCCTGACCCCCCCCCCGCCCCTGGTTACGCCCATGATAATGTCAAAATGGTCTAAAATTAATTTTATAATGGTTGATTTTGACATCTTTGGTAATCTACTAATATAAAAGCGTCACTATGACTTTCCAACGGTCAACCACTAACAGTCTATTGAAAGAAATGGCATAGAATGGTAATCTCGTACATAATGACAAATGAATGACAGACGATGCGGTAATGGTGACACTTCCTTTGACAGACATTATGAAATCAATGATAGACCATTCTGACACTATTGTAATAACAGACTTGAGGCCCTGATTACCTACTGAGTAAGTATCTATAAGGCTTAACAAATATAAAATTGTTGATGTTGACTCATTGTTTCAGATATCATTTGCTGAAAAATCAGCTGCTTATAACGGATGTGACTAAAGAAGATGCAGGATTGTACAGGTATTTAATTTTTAATGTTTGACTTCTTCATAAATTTTTTTTTTTTTAGAATCTTTATTTGGAAAAAAGGCTTTAATCGCGAAGCGATTATGCCAGCCTCGTAATTTTACAAAACAAATAAAAGAAAATATAAAATCAGTTGGTTAATGACTATGCTCTTAACTTAATTAATTTAAGAATTAAATAATATAACTTAGTAGCTAATTTGGATGTAGGTTTAGATAGGATCACATTACACATACCTACATCCCTTAAACATAGACTATATTCTACTTCTAAAGCTCTTCGTTCCGCACCAACCCGAGCACACTCCACCAAAGCGTGGTAGGTGTCCTCCCTTATATTACAAATCAGACAGTTTGGCGTTTCAGTTACTTTCATAAGATGCCCAAACGCATTCAACGGAATGTGCCCGGATCGTAGGCGCATGCTTGTTACTAATAATTGTCTATTCAGTGGAACTTCAGTAAACCACGGAATCCTCGGTGGCTCAGACTGAATTGTCTTATACCATATTCCCTTCTCTTGAGATCTTTTGTCAAAGTACTCTTTCCATAATATATTGCAATTTTTTTTAGCATCTCTTAGTATATCCGTGAAGAACGGGAGATTACCGATTGAAGTTCCTTCGTAGATTCCTGTTTTTGCCAACTTATCTACAATTTCGTTGCCTATCAGATCTATATGTGATGGGATCCATTGGAATTTAACACTTTTGCCACTTTCCCTCAACTTTAAATACGATCCTAATATGGAATAAGCTACAGGCAGACCTCGTTCGCCCGAGGTGCACCGAGCTATATGTTGCAAAGCGCTTCTAGAATCACTAAGTATAACAAATTTTGTACCTTTGCACGATATCAAATATGATAGACACTCAGAAATGGCATACAATTCTGCTGCCATTATAGATAATTTGCGGTTCAATGTGAAACTGGCTCTCGTGTTACACTGGGGATCAAAAAATGCTGCTCCTGTTCCACTATCGTCTTTGGACCCATCACTGTAAATCTGATAGAATCCATTATAATTTTGTGCAATAGTTTCCACCGATTTGTTTAGAAGTGCCCCTGATGTATTGGCTCTTTTAGGTCCTGTCATATTTCTAATTTTTAAGTTGATATGTGGCTTAATATCAATATTCGCCATCCACGTCGACAGTGAGAACATCCCTAGAATTTTAGAACGATGTAAAGTTTGATTAGACACCTCATTATATACTATAGTTAGCAACGGTTTTTTCTTATTGCGCCAGTATGATTCCTGCTCACATATCGTAGTTAATTTTGATATCATTATTATAGTCTCCCCGTCATCAATGGACTTAGCTTTTAAGCAAAATTTAGTAGCTAAATATTTCCGACGAATAAACAATGGTGGTAAACATAACTCCGATTCCATCGCGTGGATTGGGCAACTTTTCAAAAAACCGCCAACTACTCTCATGGCTTGGTTTTGAATTTTGTCTAGCCTTGAAATGTTGGTCTTAGCGCTATTATCAAACAAAAAACTTGCATAATCCAATCGACTGCGGATGATTGCAATATACAGTCGTCTCAAATGTAATGGGTGAACTCCCCATGACGAACCCGCTAGTACCTTAAAAACATTTAAAAGTTTCATACTTTTTTCATAGACTTCATTTATCTGTTTGCGCCATCTTAAAGATGAATCAAGCCAGAGTCCTAAATATTTAACAACAGGAACATGTTCTAAACATACATTGTTGATATTAACGTTAATCTGTTGTAATGACCTACCCTTAGAAAATAAACAAATTTTACTTTTCGTGGGAGATAATTCTAGACCTAATACCCCCAACAAGTTTGACAAACTATCTATGGCTTCTTGAAGAGCTGTAGTCATAAATCGAATGTCTTGTCCAGAAACATACAGGACAAAATCATCCGCGTATTGGGATACATAAACACCCATAACATCCCTGCAAATGTCACATGTTACTATATTAAACAAAATGGGAGACATAGGGTCTCCTTGGGCTAATCCCTTACAAGTCCATCTCGTAATCGAAGCATTACTGGCCACTTGTGATATAGTCAAATGTCTCTCTCTGAGGTATTCCCATATATATCTGCATATTGAAGACCCTACTCCAACTTCATCCAGTTTAGATACCACTTTTAAAATATTAACATTATTATATGCGTTGTCTATATCAACGAAACATCCTAAAGTCTTTTGATTAGTAGCGTACCCTATTTGTATTTGAGAAACTAATCGTACAAGATTGTCTAGGCATGATTGTGATCGTCTAAATCCTACTGTATTCTTGGAAAAAAGACCTTTGCTTTCAAAAAACCATTCAAGACGTTTCGTTATAATGTTGTGTAAGGTTTTGCAGAGACAAGATATGAGTGAGATAGGTCTCAAAGATGAAATATTATTCGGATCGCGCCCAGGTTTCGGTACAGGTACTACTCTAACCTTTCTCCATTGTCTTGGAATCTCACCTTCAGCCAAGCATTTGTTGTATAAATTAACTATCAACTCTTTGCTCGGAAAATTGTAGACCATCGAATAAGAGATATCGTCCTCCCCTGGGGCGGTATCCTTCATCTTCAAAACATTTGAGATTTCCTGTTCCGAGATCTGAGCCTCCAACTGTAGGTTAACTGAACTAAAGACAGGGCATGGTAAGTTAACGTAATCTGGCGCCAATTGTTTTAAGAATTCACTAGCCCTCTCTGCATCCAAACAAACTCTCTCACTACGATATCCTTTAAACCATCGCATTTTGTTCCATAACTCGCTACTAGACACCATTTCACCTATACTGTTACAAAACTGACGATAGGATTCTGCACTTGCTTTACGAATTAGTCTCTGTGCTGTAGCAACCTTTTGTTTGAGAATTATGAAATTTGTGGGTATGGGGTTCTTCCTAAACTGTGCTAATGCCAATCTACGTTCCGCTACCGCCTTAGATAGCTCGGGGGACCAGTATGATCTTGGAATAAACTTATTGGTGGGGTCTTCACGAATCTTAACGAGCGGAATTGATGCTTGAGACGCAAAATTAATTAATTCTATAATTTCATCATACAATTGTTGGGTGGAACCTGTTAAGCTAATACTATCAATTTTACTTAAAATTATTTCTGAATATTTCTGCCAATCAGTTTTTTTAAAATTACGTTTTGACTTCCTTAAGTTATGGCATGTTATTTCTGTGGCAATAAGAATCATTAAGTGATCACTACCTAAATTTTCATTTAAAACATTCCACTTAAACCGTAAAGCAATATCTGATGACGCAAATGTTACGTCAGGCGAGCTTTTCTGTAACTGGTTTAATACTAATTTAAGTCTGGTATGGTCTCCTGTATTAAGGGAGACATAATGCCACTCATCCGCTGCATCGTGTATTTGTAAACCTCTGCGATCGGTTTTGTATGACCAGTTTGCATGATGCCCATTGAAATCTCCCCCTATAAAAGTTTTATTTGGCCAACTAGAAAATAACATTTTCCAATCCTCATCTGCAGTTTGAATATTAGGTGCACAATATACACCTACAATATTTTCTAAAAAGCTACAATTAAATATTTTAATGTGGAGTACTTGAATGCTTCGATTACGTAAACTATAATTGGTTATCTGTGCTTTAATGGAGTTATGAACTACAATTGCAACTCCGCCATATGAATCATCCCGGTCTTGTCTATAAATAACGTAATTACCTATTTTCAAATGACTGTCTGGTTCAAGCCAGGTCTCGGATATAATGCATACATGTATTTTACTTGATACCAAAAAATTCTCAAAAGCTTTAATTTTAGGTCTTAAACTTTGAGCGTTCCACTGCAATAACTTTAACTGAACTATTTTATTTTCCGGATCCATTACTCATTAAGACCAAAAAATAACTCTAAACACTTGTTCAAAATAGGCCACTCAGACATACGATCTACTACAACTAGTACTAGCCATTTACTACAACACTTAATAATACCATAAAACTTTTCTTGGATACTCAGATTTCTCATATAAATAATATTTTTTAACCGTACAATTAATTCGTCGAGGTGCACTTCTCGCGTATTGTTTACGTTGTTGCCGACATCGTTATCAGTAGCAGCTGTCTGCTTAGGAATGTGGCTCGACGACTCCGGATGGCCCCACCAATCCGTTTTAACTTTGTTTTGCGAATGTGATTGCTTATTTTTATTACTTGCTTGCGGTGATTTAGGTCGATTCTGTGTAAACAACGGTGGGAATGGATTCGTATTATAATTATTGCTGCTTCCCGGTTCTTCACAAAGTAAACTACTAAATTTGTTTGTGTCCATCTTGTGCTTTTCGGTTTCCCTCACTGTTTGAGAATCAATTGGCAACTTGGGTCTAACATACATATTGCAGGCTACGGGATACGTACAGTTATATTCTGCCATTAGTTCCCTCACACGCTTCTCTCGAGCATAAACAGGACAACTTCTGTTCAACGCCATGTGGTCACCGCGACAGTTGACGCATGTAAATGTTGTAACTTCGCAGTTACTGTGTTCTTCTGAACATTTAGGACATATAATTTTTTTGGACGAGCATCTTGTTTTGGCGTGTCCGAACTTCCAGCATTTGGAGCACTGCGTTACTGGGAACACAAAAGGTTCTACTTTGGCGCGTAGACAGTCAACATAAACATAACTTGGCAGGTATGAGCCTCTGAAGCCTATCTTGGCCACCTCACTAGGTACCCATTCGTTCCCGTCTCGACGCTGTAATCTTTTCACGGATATTATTTCAATTTCGTTGGGGCACATGATTGCTTTTAATACCTCTTCGTCAGACAAGTCGAGGTCCACATCCCGTATAATCCCGTAAGAAATGTTTACGTCCATTGCACTGTAAACCTTCCACTGTTTGGTTTGGAATTCCTGACAGTCCAGCAACTTGTCCGCACATTCTTCAGTAGATACCTCTATTTTAAGTTTAAATGCATTTATGTACTTAATTTTGACGATGTCAGTTAAACCCAAACTATTAAATAATTTTGCTAAAGCAAATTGTTTTGGTAACTTTTCACGGCTCCATATAAAAACTTCTTTTCTAAATTGTTTGAGTTTCTTGCCCCTTCTATTTTCAACTTTTGTCCAGCTTCCTTCTTCATCCTTCTCTCTTCCTCGTTTTGTTGGATTAACTAGTAAATCTTCTTCCATAACTTGGATTTCACTGCAGTTTGTTTCCATTGTGTTCCCTACCGACTTTCTTTTGTTTTCTCCTTCCTCCTCCATTAAAACTTGTGCCATCCATCCATCTGAGTTATTCTCTTCTTGTCCACTATTACTACCACTATCGACTGTGGCCATTATTTGGACGCGCTCATCAGCGATGAGCGCGTCAGTATAGTAAAATATCAATTCTAAACACAACAATATCGATAGACGCGCGCGAGTGGTTCACACGAGTGCCGTGATAGAACTGACTTCTTCATAAATAAACTAAGGTTTCCGAAGATCTGCCAAAATAATAGCTCAAAAGTACTAGTGAATTCCATAGGAAACTATGTCTTACTTGCTACGATATTCGCGTCTTGCTACGCTACCGAGCTACGGCGTAGCACTGTGCTACGAATATGCTACGCTGCGCCTCAACCAAAGCTTTCTTTTAGAAAATTTTATGCGGTCTCTCTGGGTTTTGGAACTTGTTCGAAAGAGTTACCGCAGCTCTTGAACGCAAAAAAAATATGGGTTTTAGTCAGTAAGAGTCTGACACTTCCACTCCACTCAGAGCGGAAGAAGTCATTTGATGATTTTCCATCCATAAATAAATGCGGTCTCTCTAGCTGTATTATAAAAACAAGTTGGCCAAATGGAGGTTTACTGACCCTTACTAATCTGTCACACACCAAATGTGAGTGCGACATCTCCGTCCAAAATAGGACCCACTTGTTGGAGTGCTAGGGTTCCCAACTTTATGTATATGAGAAATATAATGAACAGTATTTTAGTAAAGAAAACAGTATTTGTTCACGATTTTAAAACTAATTTTTGGAGCTTCTTGAACAATTTACTTTTTTTATATTTATCTACAATTTGTTAAATTAATATTAATAAAATAAATAATATGCTCATTTTTTTATGAAATCAATAGAAACGATAGTAATACTTATAGCTTTAATCATGGCTGGCTATTCGGTAGCCATGATTAAAGCAGAGGTTCTAAAAAAGTATTTAGTGTACTTTTTTTTTATAGAACAGAAAATAGTATTAAGAGCGTGTACGCCGTATGGCATTTCATACAAATTTTCAAGTCACAATTTTGCGAAATGACTGAACCGATTTTAATGAAACTTCACACATATAAGCAGGATACATAGGTCTAAAAAGTTAGTTAAAAACACTTTCTAAATGTCTTATTTAAAAAAAAAAGATAACTCGAAATTTATTTAGTTTGTATGGAAAATTTAAAATGGGTCTAATTTAACTGTAACACTATATATAAAAAATGTTTTCAAGTAAATTTTTAGAACTATGTATCCTGCTTATGTGTGTAAAGTTTCATTAAAATCTGTTCCGTCATTTCGGAAAATAAGGACTTGAAAGTTTGTATGAAATGCCGTACGGCGTATACGCTGAGAGTATATAATACTGTTTTTAAAAGTATGGTTGGTCCCATATGGAGCGCCCCAAGTGCACAAAACCTGCACCATCAAAGACTTTATATTTATAAGTGCCACTGATACCGCTAAAAACGTGGCCAGTGGCCGTATTACGAAGTGCCAATGCCATCATGATTCGTGTGAGGGAAAGAGATAGTGCTATTCGTCTTGTGTAACTCCGTCTCTCTCTGACACAGACATCATGATGGATTTAAGACGTCATAATAGGGCTGCAGGTCCTGGATACAATTTAAGGTTCACCATCGACTTGAAAAGAAGAAGTTGAACTCTGTATAAACAAGTATATCATCATTCTCACCAGATGCAAAGCAACGAACTCTCACGCGAACCGAACGCGCATCAGTCATGGAGGTAGACTGCAAGTGGAGGAGCTGTCTTCAGACCTGGAGCCTGCCATCCTGCCAGTGCATCATGAGAGGGACGTGGCTGTCCCCAAGGACGGCACCGTCGTGCTGCCGTGTCCGGTCACCGGGTGGCCACGACCTAAGGTAAGAAAGAAATATAAATCCTACTAATATTATAAACGCGAAAGTTTGTAAGTATGGATGGATGGATGGATGTTTGTTGATCTTTCACGCAAAAACTACTGAACGGATTTCGATGAAATTTGGCACACAGATGGTTTATAGCCAGGATTAACTTATAGAATAATTTTTACTTCGATATTTTATCTGTTCGTCTGTCCGTCAGTATGTCGATTTGTTCATGAGTATGTCTGTTTGTTACCTCCTCACTTCTTAACCGCTGTATAGATTTGGGTGAAACTTGGAACACCTTATATGACTTTATCCTGGAGTAGAGCACACTTTCTTGTGAAAATCGAGCAAGTCGAATGAAAAAACTGGCGAGACACATCTCACAATAATTTATTACCTACTAAATATTACTTCGTTTCCTTTTTTTTGGAACATGTGTGTTGAAAAACTTCGTTAGATATACGAGAGTATTTGTCCGTAGCCTCTCGGCTATCTACACTAATATTATAAAGAGGAAAGATGTTTGATGTTTGATTGTTTTTTTTTGTTTGTTTGCATTGAATAGCATACTTGACCGATTTAAAAAATTCTTTCACTATTGGGAAGCTACACTATCTCAGTGAACATAGGCTATATTATATCCCCATATTCCCACGGGGAGGGAAACTACGCGGGTGAAACCGCGGGGCGATGCGAGATATAAATAATCCAATGTTATCCTGTAACAACCACCGTGGTCACCTAACTAACCTAATCTTTTATTTCCAGTTAATATGGGAGTTCTCCCAACCTGGACAGAGGACGAGCGAGTTGGAAGCCACGGATGAGGTCCTCATACTGCACCACGTAGACCAGGAGCAAGAAGGAGTCTACACCTGCACGGTTGAAGGGCACAGTGATCTGGTCAAGGTTAGTTTCAGCCTGGATTACAATAAAAAAATAACATAAAGACTAACAGCCGTAAGGGTCGATCTTCAAGGTTAAGCAACGCTTGCCAAAGTTGGTCTGTGGATGGGTGACCATCTTAACACACCGAGTTTCTTCCGTACCTCGGAGAGCAATTTAAGCCGTTGGTCCCGGCTGCCATTTGTAGATATTTGGCAGTCGTTACGGATTGTCAGAAGCCAGTAAATCTGACTCCAGTCTTGCCAAGAAGTATCATGTTTAGTAAATGGGTTGATCCCACAGTGCCTAAAGACGAAAGTCTTCAATCAGTGCGTCCTAGCTGACATGGCATATGGAGCCGAAACGTGGACACTGACGGCTCGTATGTTCCACAAGCTCAAAGTCGCTCAGCGGGCTATGGAAAGGGCTACGCTCGGTGTGTCTCTGAGGGATCGCATCAGAAATGAGGTGTTCCGTCAGAGAAGCAAGGTCATCGATGTAGCCCACCGGATTAGTAAGCTGAAGTGGAAGTGGGCTGGCCATATTAGTCGTAGAACCGACAACCGTTGGGGTAAACGAGTTCTAGAGTGGAGACCGCGTCTCGGCAAACGTAGTGTAGGACGTCCTCAGGCACGGTGGAGTGACGATTTGCGCAGGACGGCTGGCAGAAACTGGATGCGAGAAGCCGAAAATAGATCTAAGTGGCATGCAATTGGAGAAGTCTATGTTCAGCAGTGGACTGCAATAGGCTGTTGATGATGATGATGATGATGATGAAATGGGTTGTGGAGGTATGGTAGGCAGCCGCTTTGACCGGTTTGACTGGGAGCCGATCCCAACAAAATTGGGAAAAGGCTAGGCAAGATGATGATGATTTATTTATCCAGATCATAGAATCCAATTTGTTAGTAATCACATACAAAACTTGAACACTAATGTTAGTAACATACATTTGGCTAGTTTTTTTTTTTTAATAATTACTAATAACGTCAAAACCAATTAATAATAATCTTAAAAAAAATACCATAAGTATATAGTGTCAAAACCTGTTATATCAAAATAATTGATAATACAATACAACACAAATAATTCAAAAAACTTTTTGGCACAAGATCAAACATTACAAGTTATTTCAGGGCACGATTTGAAGGTATTTTTGTGTCCTGGTCCAGAGGCTAAGTATTAGTGCATTTAATGAATTTGAATAGAATAAGGGCGTTTGTTGAGGTACTTTTTTATCGTGACATATGTACAAGGCACAAGTAAGCAAGCAAGGCATAGGAAGCTACACTATCTCCGGTGAAAATAGGCAATATTATATCCCCATATGCCTACGGGAACGGGAACTACGCGGGTAAAACCGCGGGGCGATGCTAGTTGGATAATAAAATGCTGATACAAAAGCCATAACTTCCTAGTTTGGAAATTCATTTTTAATTTATCTCTGATTACCCTGTTCCAAGACAAACACTGTTAGAATCCATTGTAACAGTATTTTTTATAATATTCTCTGATATTATTACGTCAAGCCTACAGGTGGTCAGGTAGCGCTAATTAGAAGAACAACAAAATTTCCGAACATAATTTTTGATTTGAAAACCCTGATAATTTTTGAAGCCTTTTGTATTATCCACTCTGTATAAAATTAGGCATAATTTTGATGAAGAGATAAGGTTAATGTACTGTCTATTCATTTGTATGAGTACGATTTGAAACGTTACATTAAACTATTGTTGAACCGCGTGCTCTGTTCAACTACTTGCCTACATCAAGACTTGTAAGTAAGGGTGCTTACACACTGGCTACGCTTTACCCACATGAAAAAATATTAACTAGCAGCGCCCCGCGGTTTCACCCGTGTAGTTCCCGTTCCCGTGGGGATACGGGGATATAATAGAGTTTATTCGTTACATACAGAAATACAAAAATACATAAATACAAATCTTTCCTCTTTATAATATTAGTATAGAATGTTTTCTGCATGTATTTTAGCACTAAAATTATTTATTAGTAATGTTAAGAGTGTATACACCGAACGGCATTTCATACAAACTTTCAAGTCCTTATTTTCCGAAATTACTAAACCGATTTTAATGAAACTTTACACAGATAAGCAGGATACATAGGTCTTAAAAGTTAGTTGAAAATGTTTTCGATAAATACACAGTTACAGTTAAATTAAATCCATTTTAAATTTTCGATACAAACATAAATTTCCAGTTATCTTTTTTTAAATAAGACATTTATAAAATGTTTATAACTAACTACACATATAAGCATGATACATAGGTCAAAATCGGTTCAGACATTTCGCAAAATAGTGACTTGAAAATTTGTATGAAATGCCATACGGCGTACACGCTCTTAAGTTATTCTTATAGTGTTTGGAATTATGACGCTCCTAATAAATAAATCGGCCATGGATCGCGGCGGGCATTAGAAGGAATATGGGTGTGTTTTAGCCAGTAAGAGTCTGACACTCCCTTAAGCTCGTTAAAAAAATCTTAACGTTTTTTAAAGATCGAGATATCTTGCGTAGGCATTCCAAGTTTTAGATTAAAATCGATTAATTAATTTCGAAGAATAAGTACCTGAAAACTCGTATAAAAACACAGTGAGGAATAAATAGGTACCCTTAAGCGTATTGCGAACACACGTGAACAATGATACGCCATGAGGTTTTATATTAGCAGATCTATATTTAGCTATTGACTGAAATCGAGAGCAAATCTTGAAAATGCCTCTGGGACTCTTCATAGGCGTAGATATTTGTCAATATGTACACACCCTTACGTGAAGTAAAAGCGAAACCTTATCATTTATCAAAGAATATTTAATTCGAATAAGGTAAAGTTATCTATGTAATTGCTTTTCGTTGTACCTAGATATTATATAGGTATAGTATGTATAGGACTCCATGTTTTCGCCGAATATTCTTGTATGCCTGCCAGCCATTTGTGTTAAGAATTGAATACATATTGCCTTATTTAACTAAATGTTAACCTGAGGCGAATCTGATTATTGTACATTATATTATATTTGATTCTCTTGTTTGTAAAGAAATTGTCCTTTTGTTAATACAATAGATTGGTTCCTCAGAATTTGTAGGTTTTTGTCGAGACTGTATCAATTTTTCCAGACGAGTACAAAATTTCGATGTAAATGTTAATTGATTGTTTACTTTTCCTCGCAAATAAAACAAATATTCTGTATCGTTCGTTATCTTGCTTTTATTGTTTTTTCGTTTATTGTTTGTACATACGTAAATAGTTTGTGAATATAAAAGAGTGGTAAGTAGGTATAGTAGCATTAAATTTTATTGATATAAAACGTCGTAGGAAGTTTCAGTAAAGACTGTTAAAAAAATACATTTCATTTTTTTTTCTTGTTAAGTCGTTACGAAGTAAAAAAAACATTTTTTTTAAATATAATTCTTTTCTCCCCCGACTGCAATGAAAAGATTACTATGCTATGTATCTAGATTTTAATTTTTGTGTTTTTTAATTATTTCTTTTTTATTTCGTACTTTTTTGCTATATACTAAGCAAGCTTGAGACGATGGTAGTATACGCAGTCGTAATTTTCATGAAAACAAAATATTTCCGTTTTTATTTACGAACCATGGCTGCCCTGTTTCATTTTTTTTAAATTTTCATGCCACATTTCTAGCCTAGTTTACCCGGATAACTCAACGCTTCTAACGATACCACACACATTGATATCAGTTCAGCCATTTAGAAGTAATGATAGAATTCAGAAACTCACATACATACATACATGAACCCTGAAAACATAACACTCCTTTTTTTGGGCAGTTCTTTACCTATACAATTATACATTATTCAAAAGTTCCGTCTTCTATTCGGCACGTGGCGAATAAAAATGTATATTAAGGAAAACTTGTTTATTATTGAAAAGCCTAAGGTTTGGCCACAATCTTATCGAATGGAAAACGCCAAAGAAAAACGCCCTTTTTTCACGGATGGGAAAACATCAAATATCTTCCCCCGCTCTGGACGGAGCGGAATCCCAGTGTCAGACTCTTACTGACTAAAACCCACCCGTGTTCCTCCTAATGCCCTTTACGTTCCAGGGCCGGGGTGACTCGAATAAATTCCACAACCCTTGCAGGACGCTCGCCTCATATCAACTGCCTAGCCTTTTTCCTAACTATATTGGGGTCGGCTCCCAGTCAAACTGGATTCAGCTGAATACCAGTATTTTACCTGAAGCGGCTGCCTAACAGACTTCCACAGCCCATTAACTGGGGAACACGGTACTTCTTGGCACGACTGGTGTCAGATTTTCTGGCTGCTGACAATCCGACGACGTAACTACTGCCAAAGATCTCCAAATGACAGCCGGAACCAACGGCTTAACGTGCTTTCCGAGGCACGGAGGATTCTCGTTATTTAAGATGGTCACCCATCCACAGACCAACCTCGGCAAGCGTTGCTTAAGCTTGAAGATCGACCCTTGAGGCTGTTATAATTTAGCCACGGGAACTCTTGCTTAGAAGTAACTTATTCAATCTTGACTTATGGTCGTAGCGATATTCTCATCAGCGATAGACATTGGTAAATAGCCGAAATTTCAATAACTTAGCTAGTCGGCTATTTGTGGTGAAATAGCCAGCTAATTGGCTACTTAGCTATTGAATAAATGGCTCACTAATCAGCTAGTGCGTAGCGGCGGCGTATCCAGACTAGCTATCGATTCGAGTTCGATCCTCACCGCGGCAATGAGTTTAGATAATAATAAGTTTATTGTTATGATTTCGTTTTGAATATTATGTTTAATTTTTTTTTTCGAAAAGTAATGATAAATAATTGTCTTGGTCGTCTTCGGTTAGTACGTAGTAGTTTTTATACTCTGTGTTTGCTACTCGCTGTTTGGATATTCTAGCTAGCCAGTAGCCAATAGCCAGTTGTCGTGTCGACGGATATCATAACCGTGGCTATTTTCTGAATAGCCGCTATTGGGCTAGTTATTAGAATAACTACCCACCTCTAATCAGCGATGTTTTTGCTCCTTTCCCAGACTTTCAACGTAACAATAACTGAACCGGTGAGGATCACAGTTCCACCAACGTCGAAGCAAACTTATAGGGCGAGCACTGTGAGGTTCAACTGCACAGCCGCGGGGAGACCAGCCCCCACTGTGACCTGGTACAAGGATGGGAGGCCCCTGCCGTTGGCTGGAAGAGTGAGTAATCATAAATTAGTTTAGAACATTCAAGTCTTGGATATATTTCTGATATATCTTGGATCCCAGTTATTCCTCTTCGAATAACCCTCAATTGCCTTTTGAAGAAAAGAATTTGAATTTATTTATTTGTCAGAATGTAGTTTTATATAGTACTAGCTGCTGCCCGCAGCTTCGCCTGCGTGAATGTTGGAAATTATCCCAAGGGAACATAATCCCTGGATAAAAAGTATAAAAAACCTCCAAGAATATGTGTACAATGTTTCATGATGATCGGTTGAGTAGTTTTCGCGTGAAAGCGTAACAAACAAACGGTTCGATGTGTTCGGTCAATTTAATACTTCTTTTTTTTAAGTATCAAGAATTATTCAAATAAAATTGACATATTATTAATAATTATAATGTGTATGTAGGTCGTTCAATATTAAAAATTTAAAGTCACCGTTAGTTAAAAAGTTAACATGTTTGCATGTTTTTTTTAACTACTATAGATTATCGTTAAAAATTATTCGAGTACGAGCAATCATTCGTAACGAAACTATTATTAATACATATATGTTTTAACATTGCAGATCGTAGTGTTACCATCAGCTGATGGCAAACGATTAGAGCTTCTGATTAGAAGCGTCACCTCTGAAGATGCAGGTAAGGCTATGACATTCATGTCTACCTATTGTGTTATGTGTTCGTAACCCCCTTTTTTTCTGGATGGGAAATCATCAAATGACTTCTCCCGCTCTGGGCGGAGCGGAAGGGAGTGTCAGACTCTTACTGACTAAAACCCACCCGTGATCCTTCTTGTGCCCGCCGCGTTCCAGGGCCGCGGTGACTCTTTCGAACAAATTCCGCAACGTGTTCGTAACCCCTTACGATGTTGTTTTTTTTTACTGATAATATATATAATAACTAGCAGCAACCCGCGTTTTCACCCGCGTAGTTCCCGTTCCCGTGGGAATATGGGGATAAAATATAGCCTATGTTACTCAGGGTGAATGTAGCTTTCTAATGGTGAAAGAATTTTTGAAATCGGTCCAGTAGTTTTTGAGTTTATTTGTTACATACAAAAATACAAATCTTTCCTCTTTATAATGTTAGTATAGATAATATACTCACACTAGCTTCTACCAGCGCCATGAGCCGTGCGAAAATGCGTTATTTTATTTTGCATGTAACTCATTTTTTTTTTGTACATGAATATTGCCTCAGTCTCCTCCTTATTACATTAGTGGTCGGCTAGTGAAAGTACTGTCAAAATCTACCCAGTCGTTTCGGAAATTAGCTGGAACAAACATACAGACAAAAAAAATGATTTAAGTATTGTTCAATATTGTTCATACTTTCATATGAATTTAGTTAAAAGCTGTTGTTCCGGTATTACAAACATTTCAATTTTATTTGTTTAGCCCGACTGAACCGGAATTTTGATGCATAATGCATCAGTAGTGACTAAAACCTTTTCATATTTCACAGGAGTTTACCAGTGCTTTGCCCAGAACCCCTCATCATCAGCGTCGTCCTGGGCCACGCTGAATGTGACGGGTGCTGGCGCGGCGGCGCCGGCGGGCGTGCGCTGCTGGCCGAGCGGCGCGCGCGCAGTCAGCGTGCGCTGGCCCAGCGTCAACGCTGACGTCATGGCTTATACTGTGCAGATCACTGAGCCAGGTCAGTGTGTCTTATCTTCGTCACTCTCTTTATGCGCGTGGAGAATGTTTCAAGAGCTCAAATCAACGATAAAGCACCCAAAACTCTTTTTTGTCAAACTGATTGCATAATGGTTCTGCCGAAATCAGTCTGTCTCAAAATATAAGAAAACTAAGAAAAGAACAAAAATTGGTTCAGATTGAAGCAAGAATCCATTTTATAAACTTATCCTCCCGGAAAGTCGAAGAGAAATCTTATAAACAAATACCATCGTAAAAATGATAGGGTTGGAGTCTGCTGCAGATTCTCAGCATTCTTGGCCTCCTAACATTCCTTGGTGTTTTCGTACTGTGGGCGATACAATAAAAGTCTTGATCGACCCTGATATAATTAAATGTATTAACCAAAAGACAAGGAGATTTTGCAAAGATAATAGCGTCGCGACAAAAAATATGGCGGTTAAGCGCGAGCGCGTTCCAAGTACGAGTATAAAGTTTGTTGAAGTTGTCGCCGTTGATTCGCGAGTGTTGCCATCTTTTGGACGCGTTCATGATAGCTGCGTTCCGGCGTAGACACGTACTATGCAGCTTCATTAATCCTAATTTTTACTTCCCAGGTGGAACTTCGCTGCCTGGGCAGCCAGTTATTGGACTCGAATATGTTGTCACAGTTGCGGAACCTCTCACACCTTACGGGTTCCAGGTCAGTACTAGCTTCATTATCTACCGGTCTCTTGGAATTGCAATTACTACATAATGGTAGCCACTCAGATCATACTTAAAGGTTAAGAAATGCTTGGTGAGGTCAGTCCCTGCAGCGTGGGTGAGCATTTAATACATGTCGCGTTTCTCGAAGATGCTTGCTTCGGAAAGCATATTAATCTTTGAAATTCCTTTCGGCCAAATCTTTCTAAGAATATATTTGGTATTCAACTGCTTCCGTTTATGCAGGACCCCAATCAACATCTGCCTAGCCTTTGCCCAACTATATTGGGGATGGCTTCCAGTCATACCAGATTCAGCTGAATACCAGTATTTTACATGGAGCGGCTGCCTACCAGACCTCCATAACCCATTAACTGGGGAACACGGTACTTCTTGGCAAGACTGGTGTCAGATTTACTGGCTTCTGAACATCTTTATTGCCAAAGATCTACAAATGACAGCCGAGACCAATGGCTTAACGTGCATTTCCGACACACGAAGGACACTCGGTATGTTAAGATGGTCACCCATCCTCAGACCAACCTTGGCATGCGTTGCTTAACCTTGAAGATCGACCCGTGCGGCTGTTATTCTCTAGCCAGAGGCTATATAATTTGCAGATTGCTGGGTAGTGCTTAGTTCTAATATTGGCTGTTTTAATACTTCGAAATCACAATTTAATGGTTTTGTCTACAGGTTCGCGCGTACATCAAGTCTTCATCAACGAATAGAAATGTTGCCAGTGACATGTCAGAGAGTGTCGAATGTCAGGGTCAAGGAGGTAACCACTACACGTACATTATAGTTCAATGCTAAAAATACAGACAAAAGCTCTGTGAGCGAATAAGCAAGTTAATACAGTTTCACGGATAACGCATAAGACCTTTCAATAATTAATGATGGGCCGTAATCCAGCACGCGGGCCCAGCGCGGGTTGGTGAATGTCACATGTCTTCGAATTTTTGATTCTAGGACATGCCGGTTTCCTCACAATGTTTTTCCTTCACCGTTTTGAGAGCGGTGGTGATAAAATTAATAACACAAAGTAATGCGCGCCTGGCTGGAACCCGCGATTTGTAAGACGGGGCCGTTACTACTTGGCCACCACTGCTCTATGGTGACCCTGCCAGGAACTTTCTATTAAATCCTCATAATCTGCTACAAACGGGAGGCGAGTGAAACAGGATTTTAACAAGATTAGCGAGAAGGACTTTAATTAAATAAATAAAAAATAATACAAATTCATCTTCTATTCGTTATAGCAAACTTTGACACAAATATCAAAGGGGATAGAACCTTTGTGGCATAACTACCTGGCCGCCATTTTGATATTAGGTATGTCTTTTCAAAGTCACGGCGCACAATGATACGTGTATATATGGGTAGAGGAAAACTTATACAAACAAAAAATGTTAGCAACATGGTTCCCTTTTTATGCATGGGAAAGCAAATGACATCCTCCGCTCTGGGCGGAGCGGAAGGGAGTGTCAGACTCTTACTGACTAAAACCTATCCGTGTTCCTACTAGTGCCCTTTGGACATGGTGCCCTAAAATGTCAAGTTGCCGTGGTATTGAAACTTAAAGTCGCCAGATTCAGATGAGTCATTGGGCGTCGTGATATTGAAAAATAAAAACTTTGCAGCTGGTGCTTTTGTCAGTTTCCATAGAAAAAAGTTCGAATCCCTTTAGCCCGACAAGAGAGTCCCTAGACAATTTATAACTAGGATAATGATTTTGGACAAGTCAAAAATGAATGGAATTTATGATATTTTAGACCATTTGGCTGTCGACGATAAAATGCCACATCATCTAGAGATTCCAACACGATCGTTGAATTTTGAAACAATCACATCATCATGTTATTTTATTTTTCTATTCAGTGCCAATTAAACTGGCTCGCCAAGGCGACGACATCCTCGTTTCCTGGAGACAGTTCGCCAGCCAGACTCCTGGTGTGCTGCAGTGGATCCTGCAGTACAAGGCGGAGAACAGCACAGACGAGCACAACATCACGCTTGACGGGGAGGTCACCAACCACACTGTTAAAAGTAAGTTTACTTTTTGTTTTTCTTCTAAGAAGGAAAGTAAAGAGCCTCGTCTTTGCACAGATGAAATCAAAATACTAAAAACTCTTCCATTACTGAGTGACTGAGAGATTGGTAGTTGGAAACTTCTGGTCGTAGAAAGCTGAAATTTGGCGTGTAGGTTCTTTGATTTCCCATCCAGAAAAAAAAAAGGTTCTTTGAGGAGCGTAGGGCAGCAGTAAGAGCGATAAACGAAATAAATGTCTGCAGATATGTATCTACTAGGTTTTGCCCGCGACATTGAAGTATGCCGATGTTTCCCGTTCCCGTAGGATTTTTTTAGGGCCATGGGGTCCGAGTGCTCATCGACTTTCGTGAAATCAGCAAGCGGTTAGTCGACTCTTCATGTGACCAGTGGTGGGCTGGCCTTTTCTTTGGTCAACGAATCAGCATTGCCATTCAACGTGGTAATGCGGCCAGTGTTCTGGGCACTTTTCCCGTTGACAGCGATGTGGATGAAGTTTTCGATGCCCTATGAGTCTTTCCCCCTTTTCACTCCGCTTGTACATATATATTTTTTTTCTATGTTATAGCTTGTTTAGTTGTACCTTGTAAATAATAAGATTATTATTATAAACTCACGTTGACAATTCAGAATCAAAACTGCATTACTTATGTATTTTACTCTTATGTAAATGACTTAGTCATCTGCCTAGCCTTTTCCCAACTACATTGGGGTCGCCTCCCAGTCAAGCCGGATTCAGCTGAATACCAGTATTTTACGTGAAGCGGCTGCCTACCAGACCTCCACAACCTATTAACTGGGGAACACGGTACTTCTTGGCAAGACTGGTGTCAGATTTTCTGGCTTCTGACAATCCGTAACGACTGCCAAAGATCTACAAATGACAGCCGGGACCAACGGCTTAACGTGCTTTCCGAGGCACGGAGAAGTCTCGTTATGTTAAGATGGTCACCCATCCACAGACCAACCTCGGCAAGCGTTGCTTAACCTAGAAGATTGACCCGTGCGGCTGTTATAATATAGCCACGAGCTCCTCACCATGTATATGACTTAGTAATTTTAATAAAATAATTACAAAATGAAATTGCTATTGTCTCCAGTGTCATCACAGGAGCCGCTCCAAGTGCGAGTCCTGGGCACGAAGCAGCTGCCCTGGCTGCAGCAGAACCTGACGCTGGTGCCCTGGACGTCCACCACCATCGCCATCCATGCGCCCGACGGCGGGTGAGGTTCTGTTGCCACCAAACAGATGATCTTCTTATTTTTAGACATAAGTTAGTGTAATCTAGTGTAAGATATATTATGTGAAATTTTCAGAGATATTTTTCATTTTTACACTGGTTTTCACACAAAACCAGTGTAAACAATTGTTGGTGAACTAATAAATAAATAAATTTGAAGATGCAAAAATAAAATTAAAGTCTAAAATATAAAGTCACTTATTCAAATTGAGCTGACGTCCAACTCTTTTTGAGCGTCAAAGTTCTACATAAAGACAGTCACAGACAGACAGAGACAAAAATGTGTCCTTTTTGTCAGCAGCCTTTCCCCACAAAAGGATACGGTACGACAGTACGCTATGAAAATAACTAAAATAAACCAAGCTGTATCAATATCAGCATATTGTAACTTTCTTGACAACAGGAACAGTTTTTTTTATAGATTAGTTATGGAATACTTATACCGGCATGATTTTAGTCAGGTATGTAATAGTTGAATTCTTAGGGGTAATTTTAATACGAGAAAATTTGATAACATGATGGTGTTACTCCAGTATTGATTTTTAAGTGACCATTTGCATCTTTCAAAAAAATATTGTAATGCAATTTAAATTTTGTTAAGTAATTCATAGAGTTTGTTGTTACAAAACTTTATAATTATCTCAAATTCAGAATTGAAATATAGTGTCTCATTGCTATTACTTTACATTTATTTATTTAAACTTTATGTACATGTATAATAGTGTTACATGGGCGGACTTAATGCAACAAGGCATTCTCTACCAGTCAACCTTTGGGTTAAAAAGACAACACTGTGGTAGGTGTACAACAAATAAATAAAATACAAAATAAGTTTTTTGAGAAAGAAATTACAAATCATACATTACAAATATATATACGTATATATATAAGTTTACATAATGTAAACTTGAAGTCGCTTCTATGAGTATAAATAGTATCGTCCCTTATATAGTGAAGATCATCACGAATATTTGCCACCTTGTTCCACCAACTGCTTGTTACTCTTTCAGCACACTAAGACCGGATTTCAGAAGCCAGAAGGGTCAAAAGATGTAATTCGTAGATTCTATTAAATTCCAACTAACCACGACCGTATAAGTACATTTCCCTCATCATTCCAGCGAGGTGACTGCAGTGCCTGAAGACGTGGAGGTGACAGAGGTGGCCCCTCGCCAGGTGACGGTGCGCTGGCGCTGCGAGGAAGCCGACGTGGCGCTGGAGCCCTACTCCTACATGGTGTGCATCCGCAAGGTGGACGGAAATGAGGAGTGTCTCGAGAGGTACGTGGAGTCGACGATTCAATTCAATTTCAAATATCTTTATTTCTCACGAAAATCAACAAAAAATGCACTTACCCTAAGATACATTAAAAAAAAAACAATATTCACTAAAAACTTTCTGAGGCTAACAGTTCGCCTTTCAAAGGACAATGCCCACATATTAGAACAACCTTGGCCTACAGTGAACACTGATAAATAGTTTATGGAATTATAGTTTAAGTTATTATGAACACCTTCTAGTACATACCAGTTAGGAAAATAAGTCGCCATTTGGAAATAAAACAGTTTTTATTTTTTCAAAACATTCATTTTTTCACAGTCACTAACTCATTCTACACACTTTCAACCACTTTCGAATGGAAAGTATATCATTTGAACACAATAATTATTGACTTCAACGTTATTAACTCATTTTAACCTTATGAATAATAGGAATCTTCTTTAAGTGTAAACTGCTATAGCTCCTTTTATACTTGTTTGACACTTTGATAGGCTGGGAGCAAGCTTGAGTAGGTAGTTTAATGTCAAATCTATCATTTGTCAAAGGCTAATATAGCCATATTTAAAAAGAAATATCGATTAGTTGCATCCGATTTTGGTCTTTATCAATTTAATTTATATCTAACTACGGCAAAGCCAAACAGTGATTTTATCATTATAAAGTATAGTATCTCTGGTCTGAGGTATTTATGAACATAATTGGTCTAAAAGTCGAGTGGGTTTCATTAAAAAAAACTAAAATGGCTGCCAGTTTTCTCAGATTAAAAAACTGAAACCTGACTAACGTTTAGTTTTTCCGTAATCGATTAGATTTATTAAATAATATATGAATTTAAATTAAATTGACCATAAAATGGCAACCCCAAACTTCACGTGAAAATAAAAGTTGCGTAATAATAAGCAAAATGACTTATTTATTTGTTATGATCACGGCGGCGTCTTAGTTTGAGATAAAGCTTTGATGGATAATTCCTATTTAAAATACTTATATTTTTGTGTTATCTTTCTAAACGTGTCTGAGGTGGGCCATATCTGGGCATCCTTCTTTTGTAATTTATTGCTTAAAACTGATCACAACACAAACTTTTCACTCAACTATATGGAAAACAGTGTATTAACGCAATTTATTTAGTTTAATAATTTTGCTATTCTGTTGTGGGTATGACAATAAAATAAAGTAGGTACATAAATCATTCGCTGATCGCACGGTGTACGGTAGATACTAGTAGTCGTGCAACCAGCCACAGATCTGCGGACGGATCATCTGACGATTAATTCGACCTTAATACTTCTACCAGCCGATTAACGTTGAACCCCTCATTTTTTATCAAACATTTCTGGTTTTGTTCGACTTGAGTATTTTATTATTAAAAATTTCTGGTTTTGTTCGGCTTGAGTATCATATTTATAGACCAAGACCTTCGTGTGGTAAGTTTTTAAGTGAATCTCGGATGTTATTTTAAGCGAATCTCTCAAAGTCGTTATAGACACTCAAAAGCCAGAAAATCTGACCTCAGACTTGCCAAGAAATATTACGTTACCCAGTTACTGGATTGTGAAGTTCCATGTTTCCATTAATTCACAATGAAATGAATTACATGCTTTGCAAGAGTTTGTAATTTAATAAAATAAATAAAACAGTAAAAAAATACTCTTGATCGATGCCAGGTATTTTCTGTGTCACTAAACCCCGAAGATCTTCCAAGTTCATCTGTTTCCTTCTGCACACAGCCACAGCAAGTCAGCTCGCATAGTGAAGTTATCGCCAAACACGGAGTATGAAGTTCGCGTACAAGCCAGGATACCTTCGAGGAAGGCTGTCGGGGAGTTCTCCGCACCCATCCATATTAGTACACCTTCTGAGGGTAAGTAGAATAGGGATGTTTAATCATATCATAATCAGCCTTTTAACGTTCCCACTGCTGGGACACAGGCCTCCTCTCTAGGAGAGGGAATGGGCCGTAATCCAGCACGCGGGCCCAGTGCGGGTTGGTGAATGTCACATGTCTTCGAATTTTTGGTTCTAGGACATGCCGGTTTCCTCACGATGTTTTCCTTCACCGTTTTGAGAGCAGTGGTGATGAAATTAATTACACAAAGTAATACGCCTGGCTGGGTTTGAACCCGCGACCTACAATTCGTAAGTCGGGGCTGTTACTACTCGGCCACCACTGCTCTCTCGGCCACCACTGCTCTGAATAGGGATGTTTCCTGAGTAAAAAATATATGATTATGTTTCTTTTTCAGTCCGTCAGTTATATTATAGAAAAATATTGGACACGTATTTTTTCCTTTATCAAGCCTATAAAAACTGACGAAGATACAAAGCTTCAAAGATCAGGAGTGGGGGCTTGTGACGTTACGGTTCGGTAAAAATTGTAGCGAATAGTGACGTCACACGAGTTTTCAACGCACTGTATCGTCTTCATTTTTTGTTTACGTGAAAAAAGAAAAAAATCGTGTCCAATATTAGTAAACTACCCTATTATAGAATTTTGATATGTTTTCTTTCTTTGTTTGTTTTTTATTTTGTGAAGTTTTGAGAGTAGAAAACGATAAAAAAACGACGTGTTATTGTGGTAAAGGTGATCCCTATGACTAGAAAACAGGAATCTATTGAGAGAACAATCAATAGAGAATAGGGATGTTTCCTGAGTAAAAAATATATGATTGTTTAATCCGTTAGTTAAATTATAGAAAAATATTGGACACGTATTTTTTCCTGTATCAAGCCTATAAAAACTGACGAAGATACGAAGCTTCAAAGATCAGGAGTGGGGGCTTGTGACGTTACGGTTCGGTAAAAATTGTAGCGAATAGTGACGTCACACGAGTTTTCAACGCACTGTATCGTCTTCATTTTTTGTTTACGTGAAAAAAGAAAAAATACGTGTCCAATAGTTTTTGGAAATCTATCCGACGGACTAATTAGATTTTTTTAGTTAACTACCCTATTATATAATTTTGATATGTTTTCTTTCTTTGTAAGTTTTGAGAGTAGAAAACGAAAAAAAAAAACGACGTTATTGTGGTTAAGGTGAACCCTATGACTAGAAAAGAGTCTCTATTGAGAGAATACTAACGGCCGAACCCAATAACCGATCTATCACATACTGGAGATAGAAAAACAAAAACAGAAAATCTATATAATTTTTCTGTTGTTTCATTTGTTTTTCTATCTCCAGTATGTGATAGATCGGTTATTGGTTTCGGCCGTTAATCAATAGAGAATTATTATTGTTTTTTTTTTAACAAGCTCTTATTTTTATGCACTAAAAAGAACAAAATAAACTTTTCCTTTAAAATTTTTAATATCACCTTAAAATTTCACTACACAAATTATTATATAATAAAAGCTTGTCAAGGAGTAGTATAGGAGTAGTAGAATAGTGTAGGACTCCTGCATTCAAAATAACTAGTACGCCATCTTGGGTGTTCCGCCATGTTGGATTTAGAATGACGTCACGCAGCTAACCATGCATTGTCGTTCAAATTAAGTAAAAATCATAAAATTCGTGTGACGTAATTTATGAATAGCCCTTTACTGTATGTTCTACAGTTCACTTGCCTTAAATATGCAACACTTCTGCCATACTTTGTATATGTACTCGTAACTATACATCCCTAGTTTTTAATTAGTACAAATACTTCCAGGGCTTATTAGAAAAGGTGTTGTTATTATTTAAGAAAAGTCTCAAAAAATTATGTTCATAAATAACAAAGTTATTAGCGTTTTTTATATCCTAAAATGTCACTCAACTTATAAAAATATTGTACAGGCTATTGATTTATGAATGAATAAATGACGATTAAAATGGAAAAATTCTGTGCGTAGTATTTTCTTGTAGCAATTGTTGTGATGTTGATTCTATTATGAATTTACCAATGATTAAAAAACTCCGTGGACAATTTTAGGTTTTTATTTTTTTACTTTTGGCTCCACAAATATGATCAGTAACGGTTACGGACAGAGCCCTGCTTTTTTTGTACTAATTAAAAACTAGGGTTGTATATCATCTATTTTCCCTCCCTAGGTCCTCAACGCTTCAAAGACTTGACCTACAAGCTGGTGAACGCTTCCACTCTCCGCGTCTCCTGGAACAGCGTCCCTGACAAGTATACCATACACTACAGCAATGAGTTGAAGCTGCCTATCAACCAGTGGCCATGCGTTGATACTGTGGGCAATACTGTGCTGGTAAGTGCTGAGCGATGTTGAACTTTATTCCATTACAATAGGAGCTGTGTCTCTGATTAGTCTCCTCAGTGGCACTGTGTTGATACTGTGCTGTTAGTGTTAAGCTATTTTGAACCTTATTCGATAGAATAGGTGCTGTGTTTTTGATAAGTATACCGTTCAAGCATATTTTCTGTTTTATAATTTAGTTTTTGACTTTTCTGTCTGTGTATTTTCATCCTGAATCCCATTTTATTGGTACCAACTTTACTGTCACCTTGTTCCCTTAGTGCTTGACAATATGCTGTTCCATATAGGATTTTAAAACGTGGAAAGCCCTTTTTAAGCTACCAATCAGCTGTTGTTATTTTTTAAGAGTATTTTTTACATTCATTCGTTCATTCTATTTCATTCATTCATTCTAAACGCTCGGTCCTCATAACGATGATTCTGTTGTAGCTTACCGGACTAGACCTGACTAAGGAGTTGCACGTGATTGTGACAGGATACGAGCCCATCGGTCACAGTTCCATCCTGACGGTGCCGGTGCAGTTGCCTGGTAAGTCTGCCTGAACTGACTTTCTTAATCTAAATATATGTAACTCAAAAGTGACTGATTGACATAGTGATCTATCAACGCACAGCCCAAACCACTGAACGGATCGGGCTGAGCTTCTAAACAGGTAGAGAGGAGGAGCGCTTTACTTACAATTAATATCTAATTAGTAGCTACTTAAAAATGTACCTAACTAAAAAAAATATTTACCTATAAATATATATTTTATAGAACCATTTGAAGAACCAAAATAAAGATACTACTGCTAATCTCGAAAAATAAATATAAGTATTAAATTAAATTGTGTTGGTTTTTTTTTATTTTTAATAAAAAAAAAACCAACACAATTAATAAAAATAGTGTGAAGGGTGCGAACGTAAAAATACCAAAATAACTTAAAAGAAAAAAAATAACCTTGAAATTATCACCCTTTGTAAGTATGTAGGGATGACGTGGCGGACGCTGAAAAATACCCTCAGGCCCTCAACCAACAACACTTCATTAAGCTAAACTAAACCAACAACATTCATTAAACCAGAAGAGCCAGGAAACCAACTCAATTTTCTTCTAACCTCAACCATCTAACCGGTGTATCCATGGTTCCAGAAGCCAAAGACCTGGAGTACTGGTACACGAGTTCGGGCGTGCAGGTGACGTGGCGGGGCGACGGGCCGCGCATCGTGCGCTACTCGCAGAACCTCACCCAGTCGCTGGACAAGTGGCCCACCATCAATGTCACCTCTAACAGCGTCCATGTAAGTTTGTGTTTGAGTTTTCGGTTCGGACACGCTCGGCGCATTCTGTACTTTTCTTCTCCTTTACTTTGTGTTTGTAACCGTTGTGCTGTGTCTGCCTGAATAAAAGTTTTTCTATTCTATTCTATTTTGATATATAAATCTTCTCTCCCGAACCTGAAGTACAGTAACACCAAAAATATGAAAAGTTTGAACTTTAAAATGAAGACTAAAGTCTAAACTAACCGCGGCAGTAATAGTCGGGAGTGTCTGAAACATGTCCTTGTTTGCCTGAAATGCCCTTGTTTGCCTGAAATGTTTGGCCCAAAGAGCCCTTGTTTGGCCTAAAGTGCCCTAATATAAGCAAATTTTGATTGATTTCATTGGGTCTTACATAAAGGAGCTCATGAATGCCAATGATGCCGCTATAAAAGATAATTCGCCGTAGCTTATGTATTTCCAAACGGAGTCTAGGCTATTTTTCCCTATAGATTTGATTTTAAACGAATATTCTTTACAGTAGAGGCTGTGATTATAATCATGATCAGGTTTTATTTATCAGTGGCCGTACTACGAAGTGCCAATGCTATCATGATTCAGTGTGAGGGAAAGAGATAGTGCTATTCGTCTTGTGTAACCGTCTCTCTCTGACACAGGAATCATGATGGATTTAAGATATCATGGTAGGGCTGCAGATGTAGCCTGCTTTGTGTGTGATCGTTTTGTACTCGTACATAACAAGAAAGACAAAGAAGTATTGGTTAACTAGCTAGCTAGATTTTCTTTACAAGGAACTAGCTTTTGCTAGCGGGTCCGCTCGCGTTAATATAGATTTTCGAAGTCTAAAACCGTCTGCAGGGGAGACATCTACCTCTGTGCCAATTTTATTAATATTGGTTAAGCAATTTAGGCGATAAATAACAAACACATTTTCTTTAGTAACCTATTTTTTTTTAGTTACCTTCTGAAGTCTTTATATCGTCAGACATCACTATACAGTCTCTGTTCTCTTCCAGATCAGTGGCTTGGAAACTGAACAGTCTACCTACGTGATGGTGGCAGCGCCAGGCCCCAGCCCGCGCAGCCAGGTGCTGACGATTCCCCCGCGCCCCCCCTACCAGTCCTCGTATTTCCTGAGCATCGGTCTGGGTGTTGGAGTGCTTATACTGGTGGTGACGGCGGCCGCAGCTGTCTGCATATGGCGGAGACGGAAGAGGTCGCAGTCGCCTGCTAGGTAACCCTTACGAAGTCAGCCTATAATAATAATAATATATCTTTTATTTCGGGTAACAAGACCCATCTATACTAATATTATAAAGCTGAAGAGTTTGTTTGTTTGTTTGTTTGAACGCGCTAATCTCAGGAACTACTGGTTCGAATTGAAAAATTCTTTTTGGGTTGAATAGACCATTTATCGAGGAAGGCTCTAGGCTATATATTATCACGCTTAAGCCAATAGGAGCGGAGCAGCGATAAAGAATGTTTTAAAATCGGGGATTCCACGGGGACGAAGTCGCGGGCAGCAGCTAGTAACATATAAAACAAAAACATTACACTATTTTATTTTACACGAAGTGTCGGCGTCGTGTTACGCTGCGTGGTGTCGCGTAGTCTTCCGCGGAATCGCCGATACACGACACCCTTCGGCTAAAACTCCTCCTTGAGGAAGGTCTCAATATGCCTATCATCGGTTAACTCTAGAATGTTTGCTTTGATATCGTGTATCAACGACACGGTTGGTGCAGTGGTTGAGTGACTGTCCCAGGTTCGATTACGGGACAGATAGTTGTTCCCGGTGAATTTGTATGTTTGTAAACGCACTCAGAAGAAATTCCAAAGGCAAAGTATTTTTTTAAAAAGAGAAGTATTCCGATGAGTAGACCGCGTCTCGGGAAACGTGGTGTAGGACATCCTCAGGCACGGTGGAGTGATGATTTGCGCAGGACGGCTGGCAGAAACTGGATGCGAGAAGACGAAAATAGATCTAAGTGGCGTGCAATTGGAGAGGCCTATGTCCAGCAGTGGACTGCAACAGGCTGTTGATGATGATTGATTGATGATTCCGATGTTCACAATTATAGTTCTGTTAATTAAAAATCTCAGAGAATTAGGTGGGGTGAACCTGTGGCCAGAAGAAATTCCTAGTGTGGGGCAAAGTTTTTTTTTTTATAGAATGTATTCCGATTTTCATAATTGTAGTGCTATTCTATAAAAATCGCTGAGAATTAGGTGGGCTGAACTTGTGGTGAACTGTTATTCCACCATAATCGGATGAACTGGCTCGAGCAAGCGTGGTGACCTTTATGCTATACCAAAAACTAAACATAACAAGATACTTTGAATTAAACATACAATCGGCGGACTTAACGCATACTATAAGAGGCTTTTTTCCCCGCAGTGGTACAGTAACAAGCTGGTATACTATCCTCTATTTGGCATCATTAGTGTCACCATCTTTGGCGTAAAATAAAATAATAATAAACATAAGTCATCAGCATCACAGTGAGAAAAATCTCTTGTTTTTCAGATCCCGTCGACGAAATTTGTCTTCTAACGAGGGTAACGAAGAGGAAGGGGCAGAAATGAAGGTATGTACCGAGGTATGTAGTGATTCCTCATGCTAAAATGAGTTCTAATACTAAACATATAGACTTTTTAATTGTATTTTTTATGTTCTGAGGTATGTTGTGGATCTTCATGCAAAAATGAGATCTATTTTCTTACATATAGAGTTTATAATGGTAATTTTTGTGCAGAACATCGGTAACCGACTAGCCAATGGCGGTGGGTCGAAGGACGCTGGGGAGCCGCTCCTGAACGGTCATGTTCATATTACTGAAAATCCTAACGTAAGTGTAGACACAGATAAGCTTTGTGACATGGAGCCAGCCCCCCTAGCCAAGTTACAAACGTTTCGTGTCGAATTCTATTCTCCAATCGTTAACGCCTCGGTGTTAGCAACTGTAGAAAACGATAAGTAGCCATGTTGACGCGCCTGAGTCGGCCGCTCATTCTACAATGTATTTAGAAAAACGACCTATTCTTTAGTCTCTGGCGATTGATTCTACAAACATCAAACAGGTTAAAATTTAAACTCTGTTTAAATGGCTTTAAACATTCAGTTTAAACATTTTAACAAAGGATGTAGCGTTGAACATTGTAGAAACGATAACAATTCATTCTATCATTTTGAACGATGTGAACTTGGCTACGAATTTTCTATTCGTTTGCTCTAACCACGTGACTTAACGTTGAGACGATTTCATTCTCATACATTTGATTCGTTTTCGACTAGCGTTAACGATTGCAGATTATCAACTTGGCTAGGGGGGCAGATATGTCTGCTGCATGTCAATAAATGGGCAAAATAACCATAAAATGAGCCCTATTAACGACAGAAGACATTGCAGCAGACTAAGGCGAAAATGGTGGTAAATGATTAATAATGATAATGGTAAATGATGGTAATGATAAATGATGATAATGATAAATTATATTAATTTTTTATGTAAGTTGTAAAAAACATTTTTACATGTCAATCTTTTTTGGTCGTTATAAACTAGATGAGGCCGATGTTTCCTAGCTGACTATGAGGATAGTGTTCAAACCCAGTAAGGCGCATTACTTAGTGTAATTAATTTCATCACCACTGCTCTCAAAACGGTGAAAGAAAACATCCTGAGGAAACCGGCATGTCCTAAAACCAAAAATTCGAAGACATGTGACATTCACCAACCCGCACTGGGCCCGCGTGGTGGATTACGGCCCATTCCCTCTCCTAGAGAGGAGGCCTGTGTTCCAGCAGTGGGAACATTAAAAGGCTTTAAATGCTTATGCTATAGAGAAATGTATCAGGCAATAAATCCACCCAAACTGAACACTAAGCATAGTTTAACTTATCTTTTATCTTTCACCTCGATATTGACCAACGGATGGTGTTATGAGATCTGCGACAATTTTTAACTTGGCTAGTAATACTATTCAAGTTAATTCTTATAAGAAGACACTTAGAAGATTTAACGCTATCATACGCAGTCAATAAAATTGTCAAATTTTATCACCAGCAATCGAAGACACCGAACGGCCGCATGCGCAAAGGCCACCGCTACGAGGCCGCATTCGACGTGGCGCGCTACGAAGACCCGGACACCACCCTCGAGACAGTCCTCGACCCTGACACCTCAGCCTCCACCACCTTCAACCTCCTCGACACCTCCCGGAGACCAGAGTACGACGTCTCCAGGTCTTCGAGAGACTTGAGTGCAAATAACTCCTTCAACAAACTACCAGACGATAACATGAACTCAGAGTTGACCCGTAGTACCGATTTTCAATTAGACAACAGCAAAATTCACCCCACGCTCCAGCCTAACGGTTGAGGCGCCCCCTCGCGGTCAGCTAGAACTACATCGGGGTAGGCGGCCCCAGAGACCTGGTGCAAGGCTGTACCGTCTCTCGTCAATTCGAAAGGTGTTGCTATAGTTAAGTCAAGGATTGAGATTGTGTACAGACATCTTTTTTTTACTAGTTGCTCGTTAGACACAGTAAAATGGATATACGACTATAAATAAGGAAGGGTAATACTTAAAGTTTTTAATAGATAATATTGAGGCTTTATACAGTCCGATCGATACGGGTTCGCGCGAGGATAGCTTATCGTGTCACGTTCCTAACGTTAGAATTTATTTTTAATGATTGTAAGGCTGATATTTTTTTTGGTAAACAATAGTACGGGTAAATAATTTAAGTGTTAAAAATGGATTCAGGTTGAAAGTAACTGTTGTTCTACAGCACGTGTAGTTATTCTCGCCTAATCTGTTCGTAGTGTCGGTGTAGTGAAGGATCACCCCCATGATTGTTATTATGTATATATAACGTTTTATTGCCGTTTTTATGGCAACATGCACTTGTATATAGCGTTGTTCGTTTACGGCCTGAGATTATATGCGCCCGACAATAATGTAGGAATGGCGCGTACGGCGTGACCGCAGTTGTATCGCACGGCGTCCACCTCCCGGCGTGCAATATACTTGTGCCACGCAATAAAAACAGTGCCTCTAAGAAGTACACACTGATTCATAAGTCATACAAAATAGATTTCACCAATAGTGCAACATAATCGTACAAAATATAGACCAAAATAATTCCAAACACCCATGAAATTCGCGTGTACATAACATTTAAAAAAAATATATTTTATCGATGTTGAAAAGAAAAAAATAACTATATTTATGTTTTCCTGATTATTTTCCACACAGATCACAGACAAAGCCTCAGATGCTAGTAATCTTCACAATTTACATTCCAGTTTTTTTTTTAATATATATATTTTACACACATCACAATAATATTAATACAAACGCACAGTTTTTCTTTATATATCACTGTTATAATTTTATTTAATGCAGTTTTACATCTTTTAATCCACAAATTTCTAGATACTTAAACCTAAGAAATCAAGTAGATAGATTAAAAAGTAATTGTATAATATAAAGTATATTATAATAAAAGTAATAATTTATTACAACGAACTATGACTATTATAAAGTGAAAATAGTTTATAAAATCACGCGTTATCGTTATAAAAGTTACTAAAACGTTATTGCACATTTTCCTCTTTCTTTTAAAGCTAGAAAATGTTTGGCTTGCGTCTGTCCACGCTGATATAACGATCAGCTGCCCTACCATGACGTCTTAAATCCATCATGTTTCCTGTGTCAGAGAGAGACGGAGTTACACAAGACCAATAGCACTATCCCTTTTCCTCACACACATCATGATGGATTTAAGACGTCATGGTAGGGCTGCAGGTCATTGCAACTGTACCTCGTTCTATACAGGGTTATTTGTAAAACACCAACAACCTCTTAAGAGGTCATTGTACTCATCATTATGAACAACTTTTACTATGGGACCAAACCTGAAATCGCGAAAAAAATCAGCTGTCCCCTACATTTTGATGAGTTATACGAACATAAATGTAAGGAACAGTTGATTTTGTTTTCGCGATTTCAGGTTTGGTCCCATTGTAATAGTTGTTCATAATAATGAGTATAATGACCTCTTAAGAGGTTGTTGGTGTTTTACAAATAACCCTGTATAACTAATAAAACAATAATTTGTCGTCAAAATAATATTACTAATAGTTATCGTAGCACGCTGGCTGTACTATTTAAAAAATCCGATGCTCTTACTTAACAATCGTTATCCCAAACCCACCCAGTCGTCACATTCCTTACACAGTAGTTTTAGCTATACAAGTAAATAATATAAATAATAGTTAAATAATCACACATCTTAATTTCAGCACTGAAGATGCTCTGTAAATCTTTGTCAGTAAGAAGCATCCATCTATATAAAATTATGAATACTAAAATACCCGCAAATTATGCAAATTTAATCAGCCCAGGGTAGTTTAGGAGCATGCAATTAGTTAAATCAAGCAATCATATTTTCGAATACAATATGGATACCTATCTTATATATAAAACTATCTGACCCGGCAAACATAGTTTTGCTACATAAAACAAAAAAAAAATAATTTAGGGTTGGACCACCCTTAATATTTAGGGGGATAAAAAATAGATGTTGTCTAATTCGCCACCCTAGCCGATATGCACGCTAAGATTAACGAAAATCGGTCGAGCCGTTTCGGAGGAGTTCAAACACAAACACCGTGACCCGAGAATTTTATATATTACTAGCAGCGCCCCGCGGTTTCACCCGCGTAGTTCCCGTTCCCGTGGGAATACGGGGATAAAATATAGCATATGTTACTCAGGGTGAATGTAGCTTTCTAATGGTGAAAGAATGTTTGAAATCGGTCCCGTAGTTTTTGAGTTTACTCGTTACATACAAAAATATAAAAATACAAATCTTTCCTCTTTATAATATTACTATAGACTAGCAGCGCACCGCGGTTTTACCCGCGTAGATCTCGTTTCCGTGGAAATATGGGGATAAAATATAGCCTATGTTACTCAGGGTGAATGTAACTTTCTAATGGTGAAAGAATTTTTGAAATCGGTCCCGTAGTTTTTGAGTTTATTCGTTACATACAAAAATATAAAAATACAAATCTTTCCTCTTTATAATATTACTATAGACTAGCAGCGCACCGCGGTTTTACCCGCGTAGATCTCGTTTCCGTGAAAATATGGGGATAAAATATAGCCTATGTTACTCAGGGTGAATGTAACTTTCTAATGGTGAAAGAATTTTTGAAATCGGTCCCGTAGTTTTTGAGTTTACTCGTTACATACAATAAAAAAACTTTTTACAAAAAATAAAACCGACTTCTAAACAAAAAAACCAAAAAGTATAAAATAACTTTAATTTCGGAACTCGGTGTTTTTGGTTGCTTTTTTGTTGTTGAACACACCGACTTCCGAAATTAAAGTTATTTTATACTTTTTGGTTTTTTTGTTTAGAAGTCGGTTTTATTTTTTGTAAAAAGTTTTTTTATTTTTCACTTTTTAGTGGTACCTACACCCCCTCCCCTCCCCCACCTAAACGAACCAATCACATTGGTGTAAAAAAAACGTACTGCTCCTTTGCGGAGTAAACTAAGAGGTCATCAATGTAGGCAATGTAGATATTTTTTTTAGATTTTTGTTGATTTTTCGAAAACCGCTTGGTTGATTTCGATAAAATTTTCATGGGACCATTTGGGAAGTATACCCTTTCCAACAAAAAAAGAATTTTTCAAATCGGTTGACAAGCGACGGAGTTATGCGCGAACAAACAATAAAAAAAATAAAAAAAAAAAAAAAAACATACAAACATCCGAATTGAGAACCTCCTCCTCTTTTAGAAGTCGGTTAAAAATGCAAAACTTTCCTCTTTATAATATTAGTATAGATATAGATAAGATTCTTGTGTCACGACCGTTTTTCGTGAATCTTAGCGTGCATATCGCCTAGAGTGGCAAATCGGACAACATCTATTTTTTATCCCCCTAATTTTTTTTATGTGGCAAAACGACATTTGCCGGGTCAGCCAGTTCATGTATAATATGCGTATCGATTATACGAAATTTTTTTAACCTTCAATATAAATTAATGTATAATAAATTAATATATATAAAACTGACATGGCCAAATCTGTCGAGGCGTAAGCAAAGCATATTTTAGCGCAGCTTGCATTACAAAAATAATGTTTGCTGACCATTATTCCATATCACAATTTATATCTACCTCATTTTATTCGTTTTAAGCTTATTTTAGATGTTATTGGAAAATTTTAAATGTTGAATCGATTAAGTTTTGTACGTTTACCCATCGAAGTGGTTAAATGCACTTACTGGATAGTTTTAGTGGTGTTTTTTTTTTTTATTTATTTATTATTAGTACAGTAAGTATTTCACTGATAATTCGTAATGATTTTTTCCCGTTTTTCCCAGTTTTTTTTTAAGTTAGTGTGAGTGTCTGGTTGATATTATTATTGTTTTTTTTTTTCTTAAATATCACTGCTAAGTGGTATTTAAATGCTGATACTATTATTATTTTTACGACCCCCGAAATTACCCCCATTAATTAGCAGAAGTTTTAAAGTATTTGTAATTCTTTTTCATGGTATTTATGTCACCGGAAAATTACAAACGTCGTAGGATTGTAAAATATCGCGTGAAATTGTAACCTGAATTTTCAATAAGATACGGATATATTGGAAACTATTGAATGTGATGGGATTTATTCTGTCAAAAAGTTATTTTTCATAATATATCAAGAAATTTTAATCTAATAAAGATTTAATTATTACAATCTGTCGGAAGTCTGCGATTTTCCGGTGAAATTATTTTATATTCACAGTTCGATTACATTTGATTTTTTTTATTGTTTTATTTAAAAAAATAACAATATTGACCAGCACCATAAGCTGATGCTTTCGGTAGAACTTTTAATATCGCAATTTCGGTTTACACATTTTAGACGAAAAAAAAAACATGACTGATTTTATTATATTTTACCGCACTAGAAATCAGACGCCTATATTCGAGTATAATTATATATTTTACGTACCTATTTATATCTTGAGTTAAAAAGCACCTAGGTACAATTGATTATGCTGTAAGGTTTGGCTACCGTGGAATAAAAGTCAAAAAATAAAAGTAAAAAAAAAATGTTTTCACTTTGTACATTTTTTTCTTAAGTATGATTAAAATAATATTTGCATTTAATTTTTGACTTGTTATGGCTCACGGTCGCCATTGTAAATAATAATATAAACTCAGTTTAAAATTAAATTGAAAAGGAAAAAACGCCGACTATGTACCTGAAAATTTCAATTACACTAAGTTAGCTAGACTTAGGTGTAGTGTTAGATCTTTAAAAATCTAGAATTTTATCTTTGACGCTAGGTTTTGTCACAGGGTCTAAGCTTCGATTCTGACTAGTTGCAAAAATAAACGCTGTTTTTTTCCTTAGTTTAAGCAAAGATTTCATGCATTACTATATATTTTTAGTGTATCTTCAAGAACTCGACGTAGTGCGCTGGTTTTATTATTTTTTTAATAATATTTAATACGTTAATGTTTTATTATTTTTATTTCCTCCAAGTATTTCTGTATTGCGTGCCAGAATTTCGCTGTTGTCTTATTTTGTGTAACACCATTGAGGACTTGTTTCTATTTTGAAGTACGGCAAAGTCCTAAAGGACCTTTTACAACCAAAAATGTATAAATACACGATTTATTTAATCGCCTATTGCAGTTTTAAATGTAAGTTGTATAAAAACTTTGAGAATAATATTACATTTATAATACAAATGCTTCGGTGACTATTTTAATAAAATAAAAATTACGATTTCAATGTTTTCTATTATATAAAATAATAATAAATTAACATCTATAACTATAACACCAAAAATATTTTTCTTAAAATTTGATATCATTTGAGAAGAAAAATAGATACCTACTGTTTCACAAAAAAATAAATTTTATGAAGGATTACAATTTTCGTAAAGAAGTAAGCGTTGCAATTTTTGATAATTATAGATTAAATTATGACAGATAGTATTTGCTATTCTTAAATGTTAATAATATAAATAAAACGCATTTGATTTTATACAATTTAAAAATAATAGATTTAACTTTGAATGTTCAAAAAGTACCGTAGTTATGAATTAAGAATGATTAATTTCTACCATAGGATTACCGTCTAGTTAACAATTTTAATGTAACTTATTTTTATTATTATTTTAATTCAATTATTACGGAGTTTCAAGTTCACTCGTGGTTGTGTTAAGAAATAATTTAACCACTTTATCTGTATTACTGAAAACTGTTGGATTTATTATTATTTTTCTATTATTAATCATTATTGTATTGTGAAACCAAAACAATTTAAACGTCGACGCAATAACAGATACCTGAATGATGTACAATGTTTTGTTGTAACTTATTTATAAAACTGTAGTGCATGCATTTATAAAGTTCGTTGTATATTAGTTTGTTTGGTCTATTTTTTTGGTAAAAAAAAGAAAACTATTCCGAATAACAAATGCTGCGTGTTTGTGAGAATGCAGTTCCAAGCCCTTTCAACACCTTCCGTATTGTTAAGAACTTTAATAATTTCTTAATATCTATTAAACCCTTTCAAGGTGCATTCCGCAAGAACGATCTTGAAGTTTTAAGACTTTTCTTTAATTTTACCAAATAATGGACCATGCAAATGATTTAAATAGATTTAAGGTTTACTACAATAGTTGTTCCCATATGCTAATATTGATTTTAATGTTGTTTCTATACAGTTTTTTTTTTAACTTTTTACATTGGCTTGTCCGTCCTTGCGAGTGAAAAAATAAGAAAATTAAATTAAAAGCCTGATGTTGTGCCTCTGATGATAATTTTGAGTCTCATTTCGCATAAAAATAAAATGGGGATGGTTTTAAGCGTGACCACTCAAAAAACGTTGGCGAAAAGATTGCTTTAATGCAAGAAATCATCATCGTTTGATTGTTCTCTTCAGCTTTTAAAAAATAAATAAATTGTTGTAAACTATTGAGCATACAATAGGTAACTGGCCATCCCCTGTCTGATTCTAGTTCTCATTTTCATCTTTTCACACCAACCACTGTTCATTTTTGACATGTTTTTGTTAAAATGTCAAAGCGGGTATACCATTCCACAATATTTATTACAATAGATACATTATTTCTACTAACGCACATTCCATATTGACTGCAATAGTTTCAAACTTACCAAACAGATTTTATGTTGTAAATACCGTTTTTCTTGTTTTATTTTTGTATTATTATTTTATTTTAACTATACACAAACGTAACGTTACATTTACTTATTAAGTATCTTTGCGAACTACAGTTATATAGCTGACCAATTTGTTACAAAATATTAATAATAGAACTCACTAATAAGCAATAAATTAGCCATGTTGTTAAAACACAGTAAGGTTATTTCGATTCTATCAATATTACTCAGTTAAGGTTTCTATACATAATGTTTTATCAGCAATATTCAACGAACATCAATGAATTATACAAATTTCTGAAATAATGCACTATGTAAAGACTCCTTAACAAGTTACACTGGATGCAAATGTTACGGAATCGCAAATAATATCGTGATATACCTGAAAATGTAAAGCAATAGAATAGTTATATTTGTTGTATAACCGTATTTATATATTTGTTGGTTATAGAAATTTTCACTGTTCAAATCTTTCTTACGTTTTTCGATCAAACATTTGAATGGTGTCTTCAAAAATCTGCAGTTTAAAAAAAGAAAAGTAAAGTGGAGTTTAATATAAATGACACATTTTATTGAGATATATGTTTTGATTGTAAAACGAAGGAATAAAAATACAACAGTACTAAGACTCAGTATAGCGTCACGTTGATTTAGTAGCATGTACTTAGTGAAACGCGTCCAAGAAATATTAAAATATAAATTTTAACATAGTTGAGATCTAACACTAGTTTTTTTTGTTGTGAGTTTCGCTTGATTTTATTTTGTTCCCTTTCTGATATATTGTATGTTATTGGTTAACTTTGCGACGATGAAAAAAAAAAGAACTTTTGGGCAATTATTTTATGCAAGTCTACTATTATATTCTGATATTAAAATTCAGCGGACCAACCTCTGTAGTAATTTTCTTCAATATTTTTCGCATGATTTTTCCTTAAATTTCTCAAAAATATTGGCCTACATTTTTTTTTATTTTAATATCAGCTCTTTATCATTAACAGCGTGTCTCTCTCGTACTTCTCGTTTTTGTCTTGCCAACGGACCATTTTCTTTAAATTATATTAAACAACTAGCAGGGCACCGCGGTTTCACCCGCATATTTTCCGTTCCCGTGGCAATATGATAAAATTTAGCCTATGTCACCCGGGGATAGTGTAGCTTCCCGACAGTGAAAGAATTTTTATATCGGTTCAGTAGTTTCGGAGCCTATTCAATACAAACACACAATCAAATCTTTCCTCTTTATAATATTAGTATAGATAAGTCTTCTATTTAACACATTGAATAATATATAAAATATTAAACACTCTCTGTTATGTCTTTTTTTAATGCAATATAATATTAAATGAATATGTACGTGATTTTAAACGCGTATATATTCACGTATATTTTTTTTATGAATAAAAACTATTCTTGTTGTTTTTATTTTTTTCATTGTTCTTTGTCAGTATGTAGGTAATGTATCTAAGATCAAGTTACATTTATGTACTTAGTTGGCAAGACAAGCCAGAAATGTCTTTATAATTTAAACATTATTCGTTGCAAAGCACCAATAGCATTTCTACAGGAGATAATTTAAGATGTTGTTGTATATTAATGTATATTATTATACAAGTTTAAAAATTTAAAGACCATAGTGGTGGCTCAATTTCGATGTAAGTACCTATTGATGATAGCCACAATTCGTGCTTTTAAGTCAAACATGTTGTATATACCGAGAAATTGGGATAGTTTAAACGTATATTCATAAATTAGATCGTTTCGAAATGATTTTGGGATAGCGATTTTTTGTTTTTCATTTCTTTGGTTGTATCATAAATATAGTTTTATTGAATTACTTCTAAATTCTTTTTTTAGTGTATTAAAATATCCCAAATTTTCGATAAGAAATTCTGTAAATTAAGGAATAATTCAAATTATAATTGTGGGGACATGATAAAATTATTATAATATTTTTGGTTTGTATTTGATTTTAAGATTATTAATAAATTGTAGAATCCTGTACCTACACACGGAAATTAAGAAGAAATAAAACATTTTGGGTCATCGAAAAAGCACATACGCCTTAGAAAAAAAGTATTTTTAACGTTCTAACGATGAAAGAGCGCACCAAGAAAATGGCGTGAGAAGCATACTAAAAAAGAACGAAAAATACATACGCGATGGTTGCCTAAATCATGTACCCACAAAAACAACAAAAAAAAAGTTAGTTATTTAAAAATATAACTGAATCTACCTCAACCAAATTACCCATTAATATTGTTTGTAAGTGTTCTTTTGAGTCTTATTATTACTAATAAATAACTGAAATGTAGTGTTTTTTATAATAAATGCTATTAGTTCGAGCATCCACCTTTTGATATGGTAATTATTGTTACCGAACTATTGAATGCGGACGTCGGACTGTTAACACGGTATTGTACGAAACGATATTAAATTTGAAAATAAAGTATGATTTTCTTGTTTTATTTTTTACCTTATTGACCATTTTTATCCACTCTCTCATAGAATCGTAAAAAGCGAGCTTTCCTTGGGACAACATTGGTTCCGCTATGTTAATGAGGAGGCACCGAAGGACCAAAATGTGTGCAAAGAATACGACTCGAAGGACTGAAATAAATATCATTCTAATTCAGTGGCGTAGCTTGCCTTAGCTTGGCTCTGTGTCAAAATGTGTTGAGGGGCCCTCCAACAGTATAGTTTTTATAAAAGAAATCAAATATGCTTCAAATGAATAAAACAAAAAAATATTGATTCGAAAACAAATTTTTAAGATAAAAATGTTTTTGAGAGTAACTTTAGATTTTTTTAAACTAATCTCTTTTATATATTAATTCGGTGTATTGTGATTGTTAAACTAAATTGTTTGCACAGCACACAGCAGCTATATTAAAAATTTTAATCTATAAAAAATTATGGATAATATTTTAGAAATTTTTGCATACACACATTCGGGGCCCCTGTAGCCTGGGGGGGGGGCGTATAAATGATACTGCTGATACGGCGGTAGTTACTTCTAATTCATCCTCTGCCTTGCCTTACAGTATAATTGGATGCAACTGAAAACAATGTACTACAATATTAAAGAACGTATCAAAATCTGTACAAAATTCCGCGATAGCATATGCCTATCTCCTACGGATAACTCACAATAACTGCTTTTAACCTGAAGTACAACGCGGGACAAACGGGCCGGGACAAAAATATTTCTAACGCGGAACGGAGTCCGCGGGCATTGCTAGTTCAGGAATAAAAAGAAAAACCAAATACAATGCGTACAGTATAATTAAATATTAATAATTTAGTGCTTATTGATGAGCTGGACGAGCAGGCTCTGGCGACACAGGCGGGACACCGCACCGCCCTCGTCGCGGCGACGCAGCTTGGCCGCCAGCCGCGCCAGGCTGAAGCGGGAGCGGGTTCGACCTTCCCGGCGGGAACCTGTTGGAAATTTAATTCATATAAAAATCAATTGCAATCGATGGTCTCCCTAAAACTATATATTTAGATACAGATAAGTTTTGGTTTGGACTGTACCGAAACAACTTAAAATATTGAAGAAAAATAAAGTGGGACGAGCTGACGCACGAGCCCCAAAAACTATATATTTAGATATGGGGCTCGTGCGTCAGCTCGTCCCAAAACAAACTCGGACTATTGGGCCGAGTTGACGAATTTCAAAACTAATATTTATTTCGTTCATCATCTCGTCCCACTTTATTTTTCTTCAATATTTTAAGTTGTTTCGGTACAGTCCAAACCAAAACTTTTCACTATATACGAGTAAATAAAAGCCAAGAATTTAGGGAATCAACATTTATATAAGTAATAATAAATATCAAAGTTTATATATTAAAATGCTGGGTAGAGAGAGCTTGACCTTCACCTTAGTATGACGTCCTCTGATTGGATTCCCGATAACCCTTTGTCCAATAACGACGCTTCACTGTCATCAGTGCAGTGTAACACACTAGCGCTAACAGACGTCATTTTCAATTTTTTTTGTCTTATTAAATAAGTTTAAAATAAATCACAGACACTTTTCTTCCTGAATGTTTTTGACGTTTAGTTATTGTTAATATTTAACTGAATTTAGAATGGGACGAGATAACGAACGAAAAAAATAATTATTTTGAAATTCGTCAACTCGGCCCAATGGTCCGAGTTTGTTTTGGGACGAGCTGACGATTGAGTCAGATATGGATAGGGTCGATTGCACCTACGTTAATCACTGCTGTAGGTTACACATTGAACATAGGTAATGTGGCTACAAGTGTATAAAGTACCTCCCTACCTACATGTTTGTTAATTGATGATATTTAAATCTGTATTTGATTATTTAATGTGACTGAGTGTGTTTATGAATATGTTAATCTTAATGAGTCTATGAAACTTGAAATAAAATTATTATTATAAGACTCAAAAACTGCTCGATCTATTTACCTATGTTTTAATTTTTTGGTTCACTCAAACAGAGCGCTGCTAAAAACTCTATAAGTTCAAAATGAGATCTAGTTTGGGGTTTCCAGTAAAACCCCAAGCATGTCTATTTTCTATACAAGATAAGCATTACATCAAAAAATTCCCAACCATTATTAATTGTTCCACTGTTGGGCAAAGGTCCCTCCATAGTTCTAGATCGTGAAACATTTAGCAATTGTAATACATCTTGAAAAAAAAAGACATATAATTCCTGATAAACTTCACGCTTTGATGAAATTCGGGAAAAAAAGAAGCCTAAAAACCGTTCATCATGTCAGAAGAGTAATGATGTGCTTAAACGCTATTTGGTGGAACAAGAAAAATATGAAAACGATTAACGGCCGAACCCAATAACCGATCTATCACATACTGGAGATAGAAAAACAAATGAAACAACAGAAAACCTATATAATTTTTCTGTTGTTTCATTTGTTTTTCTATCTCCAGTAGGTGATAGATCGGTTATTGGTTTCGGCCGTAAGTTGGTTACCTTCCGCTACCCTCTGCCAAGCCTCCCTGTCAACGTTGACCATGCCCGTGGACGCACTCCTGCCCAACGCCGCAGCCTCCTGCGAGCTGGACCCCTGCGATTCAGCCACATCGCTCTCGCAACTTATTCTACTTGACCTGGAAAAATTTAAATAAATTTTATTACTGGAAATAAGAACTAAGAACCGATAAAAGATAAAACCATGATTTCAAAAGAATAATCGACAGTAAGACGAAAATGGTATTTTACTACCTTTACTTTACCTACTACTTTACCTTAATTAGGTAAAAATAAAGACCCTTTTTGAATGTAATTTCTTTTTTTGCCCTACACTAGGAATTTCTACTATATCGTGGATCGTCTATACATAAACAGCGAGACCCGGAACAACTAACTGTATGCCATACAAAATATTTGAACCATGCGGGAATCGAACTTGCAACACGCCGCACAGCAGCCAATCATTATCCAAACCATCAGCACGTCTAAGTTGACACAATATAAAAAACACAACTGAGTCACCCACTGGATCTGGGTCGGTATCCTACTAATATTGTAAACGCGAAAGTTTGTAAGTATGGATATTGTTTGTTACTCTTTCACGCAAAACCTACTGAACGGATTTGGATGAAATTTGGCACACAGATGGTTTATAACCAGGATTAACAGTCATATAGGACAATTTTTACCCCGATATTCCAACGGGATCGAAACTTATGCGGGTGCAACCGCTGCTAGTATAGAATATGAATGAACTACCTGTCTCCAGGCCTCAAATCGCTGGCAGAGCTGGTGCCCTCCCTCCTCATAGGCACCGTCGAAGACAGGAACCTCTCCCTCGCAGCCCTGAGCTTCGCCGCCCTTTCCGACAACGTTGCCGACGTGGCATCATAGTCCACGAACGTCGACGGAGTTTCCATGGTAGATACCGACCTCCCGAAAATCCCTGACTGGCCAGACATGAAACTACTAAATGTTGGCACCGTCACATCGGAGACATGTCTTAAAGCTGGAAGCGATTCAGTTTTCGAAGAAGCTTGAGGAAGATTCTTCGTCAGATCTGGCACTATGGTGTCAGTGCTAGCCGTTGGCATTATTGTCTCTTGGCTGTCTTTTATCTTCTTCTGAATAGGAGCATCGCCTGTAGATTTTTCAGGGTGTAATGCGTTGGCGCTGTGCGACTTCAGAACACCATCAAGTCCAGTCGTTGGTGCCGGTGTGAGACGCTTCTCCGCTGATGTGGCATCACGTCTTGACAGCTGGCAGGCGCTTGCTGATTTTTGGACTTCCCTTTCGAGGAATGGGTTATTTCTGGAAGAGGAAAAAAACCCTTAGACGTTGGTGCAAAAAAAAAGTTATGGCGAGCTACTGGAGAGGCAAATCATTCTACTTTTCTCAACTAGCCACCTCACCAAATGGGACAAACACGCTATATTTTTGAAGTTTACCTACTCTTCTCCATAAATTTTCTTTTCTTGTGCCCTTTTATAATTCATTATTATAAATCTTATTGAATTTAAATACATTGGTTATTTTTTTTATTGTACAGTGTAAACGTATCATATTAAAAATTATTTAAAAAAAAATGATTAGCCTAATATTTTATCGAGCTCAAACAAGTTTGGAACTGTCTCAAAAATATACAAATGTGCGGCATAGTACAGTAGCTCTGAGAAGCCTCCTATGTCCAACATTGGACTGTTATTCTGTTATAAGACTTATGATGACAAATTTGAAGTTTTTATCTTCATTTTATATTGGAACAATGTTATGCTGGCAAACTTTATTGTTAATTCACCGTAGTGAATGTTAAAATAATTTTGCGAAACGCGCAATATGTGTTGGTATTATTAAATAGGATATATTCACAAAAGGGTAAGAAGCTGTAGTTACCCTTTTTTTTGGATGGGAAATTATCAAATGACTTCTCCCGTTCTCTCTCTCCCTCCGTGTCAGACTCTTACTGACTAAACCCATCCGTGTTCTTCTTGTGCCCTTTGCGTTTCAGGGCGGCGGTGATTCTTTCGAACAAATTCCGCAACCCTAGCAGGCACTGACCCTATGGGGCTCCGCCTTCTTCGCTGACAGCACAACGCACCGTCGACAACTTGCAAACGCGCAATATGTGTTTGTATTATTAGATAGGATGTATTCAAAAAAGGGTAAGAAGCTGTAGTTACCTGATGTTGACACCAACAGGCATGTCGGGAGGTCTTCGACGTTCAGTGGACGGTGAACGCCAGGCTGGTGAAGATGCACCACTGCTGGCTCCAGACGTGTGACCTGCATTCACGTGTCAGCAAAATTATTCCAATTAAAATTGAATTCTTGTTCGTGTATCTACGTCGTTGACAAGGTCATTGGAGAGACACATTTGCCGCTCAGTGAACTGCTATTGGTGGATAAAGATGATAATAAAATTGTAATTATATGCAATGAATTAGATATTTACAATTTTGCATCTCGATTCGAGGAATACACTGCACTTATCGTTCTTAGAGTAGAAGACTAACTATAGTAAAATTATCAAGATTCGCAAATGCCAGATGTAATTTTGCAACAAACTTGATTGTCTGTTTATCTTAAAAACTGGTCTTTTAATAACAACTTGTCCTTAGCAGGTAAATGTAGAAACGTTTTCCTAGTTGTTTGTTTTTATTTAAGTTCACAGATCAAAAGACGAATTGAGTAAGTTTATTCCGTCTGCTACAAAGTTTTCGTGTTGAATTAATAAACACGAACTTAAAAGTGGTATAAAAATAATTCTGATGATTTGTTTAGTTTCGTTATTCTCTCACTATAAACGTAAAACTATAAAAATAAATATGAGATGTATCGACGAATACAGCCTCCTATATCCTGATATAGGAGGCTGTATTCCTCGATACATCTCGTATTTTTAGGGCCTGCCCTATATCCAACGGTTAATATCGTTTATATAATTTATTAACATTCCATGTTTTAATATTTGCACGCCAATTGATTTAAACATGACAAACTCTCATATTTTTATCGCATTTTATGGAAATAAATCTTTTGACTTTGTTAAAAAAGAAACTGGTTTCATGGACGTACTTTTGTTATGTCAATGATAAGACTAGCACTTGAAATAAAAGTTTTTGTACAGTCTGCAGGGCGTATCAGAAATAATCGAAAATATTAAATAAAAAAAAAAAGAATGTTACTGCCCCATACATCGACAGCCAGAAATCGCGAAAAACTCGACTTTTTCGCGTTTTCAGTACTGGTTCCATAGCTATTCTAGATGATGAGTTCAATGAACCCTTTTCTGGTTTTGCGTTATTTCTGATACACCTTGTCTTTGTCACCACAGATAAGCATAAAGAGATTGTATATCCCACCTTCTTCATTTATCTTCTTATTGTAACGTTGTATCATAATCCGAATAGACGGTGCAGTTTCCTTTGGCGGCTGTGGTTTCCTCTGCGACGAGGGCGACGACGGCAGAGGAGGCCTGGTCCTTTTCTTCAGTTCCTCAGCCTCTTGGAGATCACCTGAACTCTTTGACCGCGTACTCTTCTCCTGCTTTCCTTTCTCAGATTTAGCCTCTTTCTTTTTGCATTCGTTTCGGTGGCTGTGGTCTGAAGGTCGGACTTCGGCCAGGTCTTCAACGTTCACTGGTATGACTGCTCTGGGTACTGATTCACCGCTGCGTACCACTGGAGAGAAGATCTTGCGGGTAGTTTTGACTATGACTTCTGGGGAGTGGTCACGTTGTTCTGGTGCTTTTATCTTGAGGACGAAGATCTGGAATTTAGATAATGATATTTTTTCACAGGTGTTTCAGAACCTTAAAAGAGAAAGTTTACAATTAGTATTTTATAATGCTTAGTTTTTATTATCATCAGTTAGCAGATGTTTCATTACTATTTTGCAAATTTAAATAATCACAAACATATATAGTCTATGTTACCCTCCCATACTTCAATCAAGCTTAGAACTTTTGACATCGCAAATCTATAAACTCAATCTAGCAACGAGCCATTGTCCAGCAAATCAAAAGTAGGCTCAATATTAATATCGTTGTAATTTATACTTACTTCGCCTTCTGAATCTGAATGCAGTGACGTTGGCGGTGTTCTCGGTTTCTCAGACGCGCGTCGCGGTCTCTTTCTCCTCCTTGGTATCTCCACTGTGACTGTGTCTACTTCAGGCTCCGTATCGCTCTCAGAAGGCTTCGACTGCTCTCTCTCCAACCTGGCTCTAGATTTAGATTTCTTTTTACCATTCGTCTTTTCTGTTTCTTTCTTTTTGGGATCCTCTTTTGATTCATCACAACTTTCCCTATCTTTGTCAAGGTTTTTCTCTTTTTCACTTTGTTTATTAATCTTTGGGCTATAATCTGTTTCTATTTCTTCTCTTTGTGATATGACTGGTAACTCCCTATCAGAACTCTTATGTCTAGTTTCATTATCAGTAGCTTCTCTATCTCTAAAACGACTAGAACTTCCTCTCTCTATCTCTTCAATTGTTTTTCTGATGAACATAGCGTCTTCTTCTATGCTCGGTTGTCTCATGATCTTCCTTCTGTTCTTCTCTGTGTGTTTTTTCTGTAATGGTATTTACTTATGAAGGATTTAAACTGAATTTGTTATACTGTAAGAGTTTGTGTCTTACCTGTTCTCGGATCTTCGGTCGTGCTCCGGATGATTCCTTTGATTTCACACTGCGTGCATCGGAAAGGACCACTGTAGAAATATAAAATTAAGTTTGTGTCTAACAAATAACCTTTTGTATCGTTAAGATATCAAAAAGTTACTTACCAGCTCCATTAGGCTGTAAAACCGCTGTACCAGTTACAGCCGAGCTGGTTTCACAAAGCAGCCTGGCTTCAGCCTGTCCATATGTGTAAATTGGCTTCTGAGGGGTGTGGCGAGGAGATACGGCCATTAGAGGCGCCGCTGTGCAAACCTCTTCAGCCTCGACCTCTACAAGAACAGCTCCGCGGGTTTGCGGACCATCACAGTCATCGATGCCGTCAAGCTGTGGACACGAATTTGTAATATATGAGCTTACTTTTCTGTGTCTAAAACAAATAATTCTATATGTAAATCAATGTTGAATGGTCTAATGTTTAAATTTCAGAACTATGTGAAGTTGATCTTTTGCTATGCTCTTTTTTAGCCAGAAAACCTTATTGTACATCAAAGTGGTTTTAACTTTTTCTTAATTCCATTTCTCAATGCGTATCAACTACAAGGACCGGTTTCTGAATTGGTTATTGAAGTGACCCTTTGACATAAAGTCCAAGGTTGAATTGAGAATTTCTTGATTAATAATAATTCCTAATATGATCAAAAATTTTGAAGAAAAATCGTTGTTTTCAACGATTAACATACTCACAGAATGTTCCTCTCTATCGTACTCAGAATCAAAATCATCAGCATCATTGACGCTGAGACTGGACGCATGGAGTCTACTGCTGGACCCTGCTGCTGAAGGAGCCACGCTGCCATCAGACTGGGTTCTGGTGAGAGGAGCTTGAGGAACCTTGCTGTTGCGAGCTCTTGCTGCGCGGAGGAGAGCTGAAGTGGAGGCTTCAGGGGCGATGCCGCGGGACTTCTCCCATTCGTGGAGCTTGCGAGTGAAGGACCGGGATATTCCTGAAACATTGTAAGAACATGGGCAATGAAGTTCATATGATGGGTAATTTTTATATAATTAATAATAAATAATAATTTTTATATATATTTTATATAGGTAGAGGTTACAAATTAAACGCACAACCTGAAAACGGGATTTTATATTATACTCATTTATACTCATTATTATGAATAACTTTGTCTATGAAACTAACAGTAGGTATATTTTGTCGAGTTGTGAAAACAAAAATATACGGTTGATTTTTCTTCATGATTTCAGGATTGGTTCCATGGTAATATTACCCTTTTTCAGGTTTTGTGTTCTGATACACGTTGTATATGAGGGTCATGTTGTTGTTGTTGTTGTTGGCAAAAGAAAAATGTCTCCTATTCTGTTGTTTATTTTTTAGTACTTACTAAAAAATAACTCTTCATTTTGGGTACTACTGATAATGCTGAGGTATATGTAATAATCTGTGAGCATATACATACCTTGGAACTTGAATAGTCCAGTTGACGTTTGGACCAGAACTTCATCAGGTTTCGCCTCCTCTTCCCAAGCAGGTACAGAATTCGTCTCTTTCATGCGTTTCCATTCGTCTGCAATGGGTTAAAGATTTATTTAATAGTCAATTTAAGTCATCGTGTTCGTACAGCTAAGTATTGGCATTTTCTTCTGTAGTCTAAGATTCCTGACAACTGTTACTGATTCACTCTTTATGCTGAGTTGTCGTTTACCACATCATCGCTTTGTGCAGATGTACATAGATGAGATTGTGGTCAAATTGGGGCCAAAATAAAAATTGTACCTAAGTAATAGTAAGTTTTAATTTCTAACTTTTTTGATATCGATGGTTGGTAATTCCGATTGTCTAGATCCTGGGATTTTATCATTTCTCAATGTATCAGCTTACCCCATCTCCTGAGGAAGTCTTCGCTGAGGTCCTGCCTGGCGGGCACCGGCAGTGGCTGCTTGACACCCTTCTTCAGCTGCCACTCCGCAAGTTTCTTGCGGAAGTCTGCTGACAGCTGCTCCTCTGTTGCCACTGGGCGTGCCGCTGAAATTGTAATGCAAGAATTATTTGTGGTTTTTTCTTCCTAATCCAAGCATCAACCATGCTTAGGTTACTCTAGGCAAGCGTGTTTGTGATGTCCCAATACACCTGGACATCGCTAGAGAAGGAGGAAGTCTGGTGGCAGTCAAAGAAGAGGGAGCCTAGAAGTAGGCCACGATGGATGGGTCGTCAAGCGTAGCAGTTCTCGCGGCCCACCCATTAAGGCGAAAGTAGACGCACAGGTCAAGTTTTTAGTGGGTGCAAGCTCCACATAAACACGTCGTTTCTTCGGACGGCATGGCATGCGCTCGTGCTTCATCTTCGACCACATCATCCATTACCATCAGGTGAGATGCTTGCGTAACAATAATAATTCAAAAAAAGCAATGGTCCTTGTGTTTAAATCTTATTCTTCTGTCCTTTTACCACGTTAGGTGGGGACGACTTTTTATCTCACGGCGCCAATCGTTCTGACAAGGGCTGTCGGGTCGGGTAGCTTCTTCTTTTTAAGAGGCTTGGTTATAATGGCCTTTATTACCAACTAGCAGCGCCCTGCGGTTTCACCCGCGTAGTTCCCGTTCCCGTGGGAATACGGAGATAAAATATAGCCTATGTTACTCAGGGTGAATGTAGCTTTCTAATGGTGAAGGATTTTTGAAATCGGTCCAGTAGTTTTTCAGTTTATTCGTTACATACAAAAATATAAAAATACAAATCTTTCCTCTTTATAATATTAGTATCATGACGACTCATTCATGCACTTTTTTCAAAGTTAAAGCTGTAGATTTACTACCCTAAGTACTTAGTGTGTTACATTGGCGGTATGTGAGTTCCTTCTGCCCTGCCACCGATGACGCCGTGGTACAGGCGAAGAATAGAGTAGAAATAATGGAGTGGAGAATTATTTAATCAAATGGTTTGTTGGCAACTTCGTGGAGTGACTGCCATCTGTTATTGGCCTCCGGAACTACAAGCGCCACCTAGCTAGCCGTGACGTCAACATCGGTTGCCGGCTGTTCATGGTGGGGAAGAGACCGGCTCACTCGGCGGCTCGGTGTGTCCGGCCCTTTTTCTTTCGGACCGTTGGACTGAACACTTGTCTTGTCTGTACTACTTTTAGGAATCATTATTATTAATTATTATTAATTAGTGCTATTTGTTTAATCTGACGGCTGATTAAATCAATTAACCCGAGTGTAACGTATTTATAGTTCCTAGTTTTCGCTTAAATAAAATATATTTGTGTACTAGAATTGTATTTAATTTAATATCAGAAGTGAAACCCACGTGTCATGGGCAAACGCAGACGTTATCGTAGGCGCGCACCATCGTCGTCAAGCAGCAGTAGCACGACGAGTACGAGCGCTAGAACGCCGTCACCTCCGCCCAGAAGAAAATCAAAGGTATCACGTCATAATGATACCAAATCTGTGAGTACCTTACATAATATAATACCTGAGTTTGACCCCTTAAATGATGATATTAATGCATGGCTTAATATTATACAATCCTATGCGGCAACGTTCGATTGGTCCGACGAAACGATTCGTTATCAAGCTCTGAATAAGTTGAAAGGCTCTGGCAAAGTCTGGTATGACTCTTTGTTGCGAACTGATAGTCAGTGGCCTACGTGGAAATGGATTGATTGGAAACAGCGTCTGGCTAATAGTTTTCAAACACGTCGTAATATGTTTGAGTTATTAAAAGAAATTATTAATAAAAAACCAGTAGAAAACCAATCGCTGTACGAATTTTATTTTGATATGAAATGTAAAATGGACCGATTATCTTTAAACTTTACAGAGCAAGATATTATATCTATAATTGTCGGGAGCATAGGCGATAGCAATATAGGAGCATCTATTGAGGCGAGTAATTTTAAATCTTGTCATGATTTAGCTAGTTACCTTCATGGTCGAACTTATAAAGGCAGAAACTCAAAACAAACAAGTTCGGGTAGTACACGCGGAAATCAACACAAAACAGTGGAGCAAACGAATAATTCTATCCAGCCGTCCACGAATGTGACCTCTACAAATTTTAATAATAACGTCCATTCTAGTAGGCCGTTTGAAAGTAATCAAACCGGTTCGTCATATATTCAAAAACCTATTAAATGTTACACTTGCGGTGGAAATCATAAAAGGAATCAGTGTGATCTTATTGAATGCAATTTTTGTAAGAAAAAAGGCCATGTCGAGGCTGTGTGCCGGAGTAAAAAAGGTGCAGGATTAATTAAACCAGAAACCGAGGAAACTAAATTGATCCTAACTCCTGATCCGCGAGATAAATTTATAAAAACCGTTAACATTGATAACTTTGTCCACGAGGCATTTATTGATACGGGAAGTAGCTGTTCCCTGATTTCTGAATCGGTGGTGGAAAAATATTCGCTTAAAACTTGTGATCTACCTTCGCCTGTTTTGTTACAAGGGTTTTCGAAGCATAATTTTAAACCGGTCACTCGAAAAGTCACATTAGATTTGAAAATTGACTGCGTGTCTTTAACTGGTGTGAACTTTTACGTTATCGATGAATTAGTAGGTTGTGATATACTTATAGGCCGAAACATAACGGAACGAAACGATTTGATATATTCACGCGTAGGTAGTTCACTCAAGTTTGACTATGCGCAATCACTTAGTGAATTTTGTGACGCTATATTTGAAACAAATATCGATACTGACACTCACTTAAATGAATTGATATATTTATTTAGACAATATAAACAGTGTGTCGCCTCAGACATAAAAGAGTTAGGGAAAGTGAATAATCACGAGATGGTTATTACACTGACAGACCCTCGACCGGTACAGTGCAGACCTTTTCGAGCCTCTCATACAGACAGGAAAATTATCCGAGATATGGTGCAGGAATTACTGGATAATAAAATAATTCAAGAAAGTAACTCCCCTTACGCGAGTCCTGCTCTGCTTGTGAATAAAAAGAATGGCGAGAAAAGACTTTGCATTGATTACCGCGCACTAAATAAAATAACAGTAAAGGACAAGTACCCAATGCCCCGAATCGAGGATCTTATAGATAGACTCCAAGGTTATAAATATTTTACAAGTCTTGATCTAAAAAGTGGGTACTACCAAATTATTATGAGCTCACAGTCAATAGAAAAAACGGCATTCATTACCGAAGATGGCCATTATGAATTTCTGCGACTTCCATTTGGTTTGGCTAATGCACCATCTTGTTTCCAACAAATGATGAATAAGGTGATAGGTAATCTAAGGTTCGAGAATGTTATTATTTATTTAGATGACGTTTATTTAATTACAAAAACAATTGAGGAAAATTTGAAACTCTTAGATAACATTTTACAAATATTTAAAAATAATGGGTTAACTTTAAATTTAAAAAAATGTCACTTCCTTAAAACTGAAATAGAGTTTCTCGGGTATAAAATAAAACAAAATTATGTAATGCCAAATGAATCCAAGGTGGAAGCCGTTAAGAAATTTCCCGTACCGAAAACTGTGCACCAGTTGCGACAGTTTCTGGGGCTAATTAATTATTTTCGCAAATTTATTAAAAACTGTGCTATAATTTCGGCCCCTCTTACTAAATTATTAAAAAAAGATGCTTTTTGGTCTTGGACTTCCGTGCACGATCAAGCGTTTCAAATGTTAAAAGATAAATTGACATCAGAAAGCATACTATCTATTTTCGATCCAAACAAACATACCGTTTTATATACGGACGCTAGTCGAGATGGCATTGCGGGTATTCTTGTTCAAGTTGCTGATGAGGGCGAAAAACCTGTGTATTACTATAGCCGTCAGACAACGGAGGACGAAAAGAAATACCATTCATTTGAGTTAGAACTCCTAGCAATCGTAAGTTCACTACAAAAATTCCGTCTTTATTTAATTGGTTCACCTTTCACTATTATCACAGATTGTAACGCAGTAAGGTATGCGTTGACTAAAAAGAATATTATTCCTCGGATTGCACGATGGGTTCTTTCGACACAAGAGTTCATGTACGAAATAAAGCATAGAGAAGGTTCACGTATGCAACATGTGGATGCCTTGAGTCGAAATCCCGTCCCTTCGGGTGAGAGATCGGAAAGGGAAATAATATTATCAATAACGGAAGGAGACTGGTTACTTTCTGTACAGATGCAAGATACTGATATTGCAAGAATAAAAACTGTTTTAGAATCTGGTGAAATAGAGGAAAATAAGAGCATTTTTGACACATATGAACTATTAGGCGGAAAAGTATACAGAAGAACAGCCCAAGGGCGACGGTGGGTCGTCCCAAAGGGGGGTATATGGCAAATAATCAGATACAACCACGATGACGTGGGCCATTTTTCTGTCGATAAAACGTTTGAAAGAATAGGACACAAATATTGGTTTCCACGTATGCGTCACATAATAAAAAAATACATCAAAAACTGCTTGAATTGTATTTATTATAAAAATAAGGGTGGTGCTAAGGAAGGAGAGTTATACCCGCTGCCAAAATACGCGCAGCCTTTTCACACTTTACATGCGGACCACTTGGGTCCGTTCGTTAAAACACAAAACGGAAATATGTACTTACTAGTGTTGGTTGACGCCTTTACGAAGTTTGTTTTTATCTACGCGGTACAATCTACTAAGACTTCCGATCTCATAAATGAATTAGATAGTATATGTAAAATTTTTGGCAACCCAAAACGAATTATTTCCGATTCAGGGTCGTGTTTTACTTCCAACATGTACAACGAATACTGTAAGAGCAAAAATATCCGCGCGCATATTGTGGCAACGGGTATGCTTCGCTCAAATGGACAGGTAGAGAGATTTAACAAAACTATACTAGAATCGCTAAAAACTATTGGGGCAGACACTACTGAAGATAGGTGGGATCAATATGTTAAAATAATACAGCAAGGTTTAAACAGTACAATCCATAGAACTATTAATGCCGTGCCTAGTGAGGTTTTATTAGGCTATCGTTTGCGCGTTGATAATGACAATGTAGAGCCAGAGCTTGATGAACCGCTAGTGGACGTAACGGAATTGCGAGCAAAGGTAGATAAGAATATTAAAGCCAGTGCAATATTACAAAAACAAAGGTTTGATAAAACTCGGTCAAAAGCTAAGATTTACAAAGAAGGAGATTTGGTGCTAATCAGAATACAGAGTCAGAGCAACGATGGCCGAAGCAAAAAACTCTTGCCCACCTTCAAAGGACCGTTTCGAGTAAAAAAGGTTCTGGACCGTGACAGATATGAAGTAACAGACCTAAGGGGTTCTGAACGGAGCAGTAAACCGTACAATGGCGTGGCAGCTGCTGAAAATATGAAGTATTGGATACAAATTGACGACTGGAAATTGGAGTAAGCTATTAAGAATAAGGTCCGTGTTGGCAAGTCAGAGTTTTAAAGGTATGTATTTCACTTTCCTACCGTAAATAATTTTATTGTAAATTATAAATAAATTACAGTGGCTACACAGTCTCACATATGGTATCGAATATACATATTTTACTTGCGAGTCTAGATAAAACACTTGTATCATAACCCCGCCAGGATAGAAACACCAGCAAATGTGAGTAAGACTTGGAAAACAACTTGGTACATTTAAGTGTAGCGCAAAGCTCTTTAAATGCAAGTGATTCCAAGTGGTTAAGTCTAGGGAGACCAGGACTCTTAAGTGTGGCATAGTCCCTTTAAGTACGGTTCACCTAGCAGTAATATAGTAGGCATCTGCTGATGGTTCAAAAGCGTATTTTAGCTTGTGATTCATATTTACAGATTTAGAAAACATGTTCTAATGTTGGTTTTGTTTCAGTGTTTTATCGAGACTCGTGGGGCGCCTGGGACATGCGCCTTGCAGAATGGCCGTGTTGGCAACTTCGTGGAGTGACTGCCATCTGTTATTGTCCTCCGGAACTACAAGCGCCACCTAGCTAGCCGTGACGTCAACATCGGTTGCCGGCTGTTCATGGTGGGGAAGAGACCGGCTCACTCGGCGGCTCGGTGTGTCCGGCCCTTTTTCTTTCGGACCGTTGGACTGAACACTTGTCTTGTCTGTACTACTTTTAGGAATCATTATTATTAATTATTATTAATTAGTGCTATTTGTTTAATCTGACGGCTGATTAAATCAATTAACCCGAGTGTAACGTATTTATAGTTCCTAGTTTTCGCTTAAATAAAATATATTTGTGTACTAGAATTGTATTTAATTTAATAGGTTGATTCTGGTTACTCCTGTAATCTATACTAATATTATAAAGCTGAAGAGTTTGTTTGTTTGTTTGTTTGAACGCGCTAATCTCAGGAACTACTGGTTCGAATTGAAAAATTATTTTTGGGTTGAATAGACCATTTATCGAGGAAGACTTTAGGCTATATATCATCACGATTAAGCCAATAGGAGCGGAGCAGCGATAAATAATGTTTTAAAATCGGGGATTCCACGGGGACGAAGTCGCGGACAGAAGGTGCTGTATAAGCTATATACTTAGCTATCAATATCTCACCTGCATATAATTTCCCTCGTCTGTCCGAGAACTCCCTCCTTAACCGCGACTGCAGAGCTGCATAGTCTCGCGCAATTTCTTCTCGAACCCCACTCGCCTCGCATCCGCTGCTGAGACCCTCTGTTTCTGCAGCAAATGACACCTCGTTACTTTCCAATACATCCAACAATTTATTTTACTTTAAATCTAACTATATATACACTTAACCTAAAAATAAACTAAAATACTCCTAACTACAAAACGGCATCAAAAAACTCGTCCGCATCGCTATCGACTGGAAGTGAACCCAATAGACTGGCGGCATTGCCACGTTATAAAGCCATACTTATCCTCTGTCCGAAGTAAAAGCCAGCCCTTGGGTCACGCGAAGTGTCAACCAAACGTTTAGCAAGTTCTTTAAATAACGCATGAGCATTCGGACCCCACGATCCAAGAGTTTCAACCCCAAACGGCTCAAATATATAATTGCCGTCTAGGTTATTATATTTCCGCCGTTTGAGGTTCTCAGCAGCCGCAGCGGTAGCAACAGCACAACACGACGAGTTAGGAAGATGGGATGGTGCAAGAGTATCGACACAAGTAGCGTCCCACACTAAAGGCCTACCCATCTTCCATGGAAATAAAGACATACCGTCCGGTCGCTTGCCATCGTCGCGTGCCAGGCCATTGGGTTCTAATACGGCAGGAACGCCGACGGCAACCAGAGTGCGTCGGATAATGTCGTTGATGCTTGCGTGCCGTGCTATGCGACTTTCCAATTGTTTTTGTTTTTTTGGATTATTGTTTGACCTACTTTTTTGTGGATGGAAACTCATCAAATAATCCCTCACATCCGTGGTTTTTCGAACGCTCTTTGCGTTCCAAGGCCTTGGTAACTCTTTCGAATTATTAAACATCCCTGGGAGACCTAGTGTATTAAATTGTTGGATACAATAGGGTAGTGGACTTAAAAAATCTGATTAGTCCGTCAGAACGATTTCCAAAAAATATTGGACACGTATTTTTTCACGTAAACAAAAAATGAAGGCGATACAGTGCGTTGAAAACTCGTGTTACGTAACTACTCGGTACAATTTTTACCTAGCCGTGACGTCACACGCTCCCACTCCTGATCTTTGATGCTTTTTATCTTCGTCAGTTTTTATAGATTTGATAAAGGAAAAAATACGTGTCCAATTTTTTTCTATAATCTAACTGACGGACTAAACATAATCATATATTTTTTACTCAAGCAACATCCCTATTCGCTTTCTATATCTAAATGATCGCTTTATATATCTGAATCATCTACCAACGCATATTTGCACTGTATTCTTTAATATTAACAAAGACACCACGATAACTGACGTGAAGTGTGCTTCACCCAAGCATGGAATGACAGCCCACTTTATACAGAATCGACCAGCATATCCTCTTCCCCTTAAAACCTTGTTAGATTTCCAGCAGCCCAACCATGACGTAAATCCATCATTATTCCTGTGTCAGAGAGAGACGGAGTTACACAAGACCTTGGTCCGAGCACAAGACGAATAGCACTATCCCTTTCCCTCACACTGAATCATGATAGCATTGGCACTTCATAGTACGGCCACAGGGTTTAAAAGACTTGTTTATTCTTTATGGTACACGATTTTGGAAGCGAAAACTTCTTTAGCCTTGTGGGCCACTTCTTGGTATGGGAAAAGAAAATCTTATGGGTTTGCGTCACCGACATGCTCATGACTCATGCGTATAAGTGAAATTGAATGGATTTAGTGAAAAGATCAATATGTTTTCTATTACTTATTATTATTTTAATTCAAACGTTATAAATTTAAAGCATCAGCCTTTTTAATGTTCCCACTGCTGGGACACAGGCCTCCTCTCTACGAGAAGGAATTTCAATTAAATTTAATACTTAGAACTTTTTTCAGCAGTCTCTATAGCTGCCATTTTTCTGTGCAAGAACTGTGGCAAGAACTTGTTCTCAAACAGAATGACATTTATAAAAAAAACATTCACCTTTGTCTTTACACATCATAGTAAACACCTTACCTCCTTTTTATACTTACTATACTCTATGGTAAACACGCGGTAGCGTCAAAAACTGAAAAAGGCACGAAATGGGATCCAGAAATTTAATAAAAATACGCCATAACAAATATTTCAAGAAATAAAATGTAATAATTAAAGATTGTATTAAATCTGGCTTTCAAAACTAGACCTTGTAAGTAAGCTAAGCTAATTTGATTTTTTTGAAGACCAGCCTAAGCATTATAATTATTATGATATAATCTTATAAAGCTAATCCTAAAAGAATTATAAATATGACAGAATCCTTTCAACTTAGGAGTCCAGATCCAAGTAGAAGATCGTAATACGTGAAGAATTACCATATCAACTGGAAATAAGTTAACCAAAAACTAAATAATGTTGTTTCTCTCGTAGACCTAGACGTTACGTTAGACGAAGCTGGATCGACACAAATGCTTTATGGCTACTTTCTCTTCGCAATATTTATAATATTTGTAACATACACCGCAGTAAGTAATCTATAGTAATATTATAAAGCTGAAGAGTTTGTTTGTTTGTTTGAACGCGCTAATCTGAGGAACTACTGGTTCGAATTGAAAAATTCTTTTTGGGTTGAATAGACCATTTATCGAGGAAGGCTTTAGGCTATATATCATCACGCTTAAGCCAATAGGAGCGGAGCAGCGATAAAGAATGTTTTAAAATCGGGGATTCCACGGGGACGAAGTCGCGGACAGAAGCTAGTCATTTAATAATAGAATAGAATAGAATAGAATAGAATAGAATAGAATAGAATAGAATAGAATAGAATAGAATAGAATAGAATAGAATAGAATAGAATAGAATAGAATAGAATAGAATAGAATAGAATAGAATAGAATAGAATAGAATAGAATAGAATAGAATAGAATAGAATAGAATAGAATAGAATAGAATAGAATAGAATAGAATAGAATAGAATAGAATAGAATAGAATAGAATAGAATGCATAACATCTATCTCCAAAATATCAGTCAATCATTAAATAATCAAAAACCGCACGTTCTTATCGTAATTATCTATACTAATATTATAAAGCTGAAAAGTTTGTTTGTTTGTTTGTTTGTTTGAACGCGCTAATCTCGGAACTACTGGTTCGAATTGAAAAATTCTTTTTGGGTTCAATAGACCATTTATCGAGGAAGGCTTTAGGCTATATATCATCACGCTTAAGCCAACAGGAGCGGAGCAGCGATCAAGAATGTTTTAAAATCGGGGATTCCACGGGGACGAAGTCGCGGGCAGCAGCTAGTTTTTTATAATTTTTTATTAACTATTTTTGTTTGTTTTGTGCGAGTCCCAAATAAACATTTTTCTTTCTTTCTTTCTTTCTGCGCATTTGCGTTCTACGTTCAAATGTCCCTTTCAGACATTTGAGAACTCACTTAGCAACAAAAGCATCGGCTGTTCGGCAGATATGGACGGGCGACTGTTCCCTCCGGTGCCTGCCCCCTAGAGAAGACAGCACCAGAATACCCAGCCAGCAATGCAGCCGGAATGTGCCGCTGGTCAGGGTCCAGGGTGAAATGGAGGCGTGCACCTGTGAAGCTTGCCCCTGCTCACTGATCGATAACTATGTCATGTACGTCATAGCATCTCTTTGTATTTCTAAAGCGATTCAAAGTCAAGTCAAAGTCAATTCATTTATTTCAACTAGACCATTAACGGCCCTTTTGAACGTCAAAACATTTGAAAATAGAAATATTATAGTGACTCTAGTTGTCCATTCGCAAAAAGTAACTACACCTGCATACATAGCAGATAGATCACACATACAGACCGACAAGTTTGGCTTTGTCTACTACACCCATTATTGTCCTATGGAGCAGGACCAGCATTTTTCCAAGCATTCTTATCTTGAATATAATCATCTAGCTTGTAGTATGCTTGTTTTGTATTCCCAAAATTAACGCAAGATTTGTTAACGCAAGAACTAGAAAAACAGTTTCTTTTAAAATAATGATAAAATTGTGACGGCACGACGGCGCAGTGGTTTAGCGATTGGCTGCTGCGCTCCGTGTCGTGGGTTCGATTCCCGCACGGGACATTATTTGTATGGCCTACCGATAGTTGTTCCGGGTCTGGTATTTTGTATATGTGAGATTGTATATGTTTGTAAACGCACCCACGACACAGGAGGAAATCCTAGTGTGGGGCAACGGTTTAAAAAAAATGTTTTTATTTTTTTATTCTATATTAAACTACATGGGATTATGAATGAAAGGAATTCGTTAAGAGGTTGTTTTAGATATTTTTTGGTTAGAGGGTTAAGAGGCATCTTCATCATCATCGACATTTTAATCAAGATTCAACCTCTGCTGGGTTTGATCTTTCTTCTGCTATACTTCCAGAAGTATCCAAGTGCCTCTCAGAACCCAAGAGAAGTAACCAAACACCTTCGGCTATTTGAACACCTAACTGGACAGGACATTGCCCACCCCTATTTGAAAAGCATAGCCCAGTCCCCGACGTGGAATACATATATCCAACTCATCATCTGTCTAGCCTTTTCCCAACTATATTGGGGTCGGCTTCCAGTCATACCAGATTCAGCTGAATACCAGTACTTTACGTGAAGCAGCTGCCTACCAGACCTCCACAATCCAATAACTGGGGAACACGGTACTTCTTGGCAAGACTGGTGTCAGATTTTCTGGCTTCTAACAATCCGTAACGACTGCCAAAGATCTACAAATGACAGCCGGGACCAACGGCTTAACGTGCTTTCCGAGGCACGGAAGAAACCTCGGTATGTTAAGATGGTCACCCATCCACAGACCAACCTTGGCAAGCGTTGCTTAACCTTGAAGATCGACCTGTGCGGCTGTTAATCTTTAGCCACGAGCTCCTCTATACATCCATCCAACATCCATATAATACATACATCCAACTGCGATGGCTAATTTCGATGTTTGTTTCCTTTTCCCAAATATATTGGGTTCCAGTCACACCGGATTCAGCTCAATACCTGTATTTTTAAGGCTAATTTCGGTGTTGTACAATCAAATTGATCTTATTTTTTGCAGACCAGCGACTCGAGTATGCATGAGGCAAGCTGACTCCGTAACTCAGTATTTCGCCGATCACACTGACGTGGTAAGTGGCTACATGCTTTAGTAGATAATTAACGTTTTTTTTTTGGCATTGATCCAACTAGAGCGTTTGAGAAGTTCCCTGTAGATATTTGTGTTCTTTGAAGATTCTTTATCTTCTCTTTTTGCTGCTGTTAGTTTGAATGAGTAGCAGCCCTATCATGACGTCTTAAATCCATCATGATTCCTGTGTCAGAGAGAGACGGAGTTACACAAGACGAATAGCACTATCGCTTTCCCTCACACGAATCATGATAGCATTGGCACTTCGTAGTACGGCCACAGTACTGAGTTAGATTCCCAAGCGGGGCAAAGTGTTATTGGGTTTTTGGAGTTTAGAAGTAGGCGGTATGATGCCCCAAGCTTCGGAAACCTCAGTAAAACTTTAGTCCTGGGCTCCAAGTCTGCTATTTTTATAAATTTATAAAAATCAGCTGTTCCTTACTTAGGGAACAAGCTGATTTTTTTTCGCGATTTCATGTTTGTTCACATGGTAAAAGTTGTTCATAATGATGAGTACAATAACCTCTTAAGAGGTTGTTGGTGTTTTACAAATAACCCTGTATATTTTTTTCTATTTGGTTTTTATCACCGTTTTGGCCAAGTAACAAAATGATGCCAGGTGCAAGAAGTGTTTACTTATTAACTGATTAATGATTAAATATATGGTTTGTTTATGTCACAGCTGCAGCAGTTTTATGGGTGGATGTCAGATAACACCTCGTCGAGAAGACTTGCACAGGTAATTATGTACGTGTTTTTTTTATTACTTGATTATCATGAGTAGACCGTGTTTTGTAACGCCGAGTTTCACCTGTTTCAAAGTATAGTCTAGATATAGTGGAAAAATAGATAGGTATAGGGAACGTGCAGAAACTATAGGTGACAGCACAGACGCGTCAATGTCAAATAGTACTTATAAGTTTCATTTTTGCAACGCTAGATGGCACAGTCTACTTCGTGCATGTTCCCCTAAACGGAGGGTATTTACAAAGTCAAAGTTTCAGATTTGCAACGCTAGATGGCATACGCCGTGCACGTTCCCTATCAAGTTTTTGAAGTTATCCTAGTCACGTAAAACGTCGCGTCGTTAATAGGGAACGTGCACAGCGTGGACTATGCCATCTAGTGTTGCATATCTGAAACCTTTACGTTGTAAATATTTCACCTGTGCTGCCACCTATACTTCCTGCACCCTCTGTTTAGGGGAACGTGCACGAAGTAGACTGTGCCATCTAGCGTTGCAAATTTGAAACTTATCAGAAAAATATACTTGATATTGACGCTTCTGTGCTGCCACCTATAGTTTCTGCAGGTTCCCTATACAGAATGACGCAAATAAACATTGGCTTAACTTGCGAGATACGTCAAATTCTTTATTTGTGATATTTTTGTTGAAAATTATATAGACAGAAATAAAATTGTGATAACCACTTTAGAAACTTTAATTCCAGCCAGTCGACGAAACAAAAACATCATTGTACAGCGAATCCATTGGAGAGTTTAGAATTGTTGAAAATCCATGTTTCGAGAGAAAACAAAGAGCGATCTGTGTTGAAAGAAATTTGCAGAGCGTGAAGCCCTCAGTGTCTGGGGTCAGAAAACATGGTTCTCCTGCTGTTGAAAAGATAACTGACGTAACTGTCGATCAGCCTTCTAACTTACAACCAGAAACGGTGGTAGCCCCGATTAGACTAAGGTCTAAGTTGTCAGTCAGTTCTAGCAACCCATCCAAAAAAATGGACGGGGAAGTGGACCCAGCAAGCAATTGTTCGAAATGTATCGAACAAGGGAAAACTTGTATCAGAGGGTGTCCAAACGCGGAAAAGAAAAAGAATAAATAAAATAGTTTACTGGTTCGATGACTTTTATTATTAATTAGCTTCTGCCCGCGACTTCGTCCGCGTGGAATAGTTACTTTACCCCCGATTTTGAAACTCTCAGCCCGATCGGTTTAAAATTGAGAAAGTTTCATACAAACTTTCATCCCCTTTTTTATCCCCTTGGGGGTAGAATTAATCGAAATCCTTTCTTAGCGGATGCCTACGTCATAACATCTACCTTTTTTTTTTTTTTTTTTTTTTCTGGATGGGAAATCATCAAATGACTTCTCCCGCTCTGGGCGGAGCGGAAGGGAGTGTCAGACTCTTACTGACTAAAACCCACCCGTGATCCTTCTTGTGCCCTTTGCGTTCCAGGGCCGCGGTGACTCTTTCGAACAAATTCCGCAACCCTAGCAGGCACTGACCCTATGGGGCCCCGTCTAATTTGCTGACGGCTCTTTGAGGCGCGCGTGGAACACGACGCGCCGTCGACTCGGGCCTGGTTGCTATCGGACGGCGAGCCACCCATAGCTCGCCATCCGCAGGCCCGCGCCTACGGTGGCCGGGAATCGCCCTGCGTTTCCCGACGCCCGGGGCGTCTTCTTCTGTTGCGGCGGCTGGAGCGAGGGGCATCCCTCTCTCGCACGCGCTCCGCCTCCTCCTTCGCTAGCATTACTGCTTCGCAGAAGGAGGCGACCGCTTCCCATGCCTCCTCGCTCCGGACCATGGCCCGAACCAGGGCCGGACGCGAGAGGTCGCCGCCGCCGATCGCCTCGACGAGGACACGGCGGTGCTCCGCCCAAGCAGGGCAGACCTCCACCGTATGCTCCACCGTGTCCTCCGGGCGATCCACACAGTGATGACACCCGGACGTGTCCTCCCGCTGGATCCGACAAAGGTACCTCCCGAAACAACCGTGTCCGGTGAGCACCTGCGTCAGGCGGAAGGTGAGAACGCCGTGACGTCTCTCCAGCCACGCCTCAAAGAGGGGACTTATCGCCACAATAGTGGCGTGCCCAGCACTGGGTTGCGATAGTCGCTGTCTCCAAACCTCCGTGAGATCCCGCCGGAGCTCCGTCCGCTGCGCAGCAATTTGCCGCGGCAGCAGCATTTCACCCCGGCTTAGCGCCTCCACGCGCAACGCGTAAACGTGCGCGAGGGCTCTCGCCTCCAGATCCCACGGCAGTAATCCGGCAAGGAGATTCGCCGCCTCGCCAGAGACCGTGCGGTATCCACGGACAAGCCGAGTGGCCATGACCCTCTGGGCCGAGACCAGGTGGCGCGCTGGCAGTCGCCTTAGCGACAACGCCCACACTGGGGCCCCGTAAAGGGCCATGGACCGCACGATCCCCGCGTACAGCCTCCGGCAGGAGGCGTTTGGTCCCCCCAGATTGGGCAAGAGCCGCTTGAAGGCAGCCCCAGCCCGCCCCAGTTTGGGTGCCAAACGTCGGAAATGCTCCGCGAAGTTCCACCGGCTATCGAGGACGAGGCCCAGGTACCTCATCGTTGACCCGACGCCGATGTGAACCCCTCCTACCGTTACCTGGGTTCCCGGTGGTGGCCGGTTCCGAGGGCCATGAAAACACATGGCCTCGGACTTGTGTAGGGCCACCTCGAGACCCAGTTGCCGAATTCTGTCAACGACTATCGCAACCCCGCGTGTCATCAACTCAGCCGCCGCCTGGTGCGACCCCCCTTGCGCTAAAACCAGCGTGTCGTCAGCGTAGCAGACTACGCTGACGCCGCGAGGGAGGTCGGCGCGCAGCACCCAGTCGTAGCCGATGTTCCACAGGGGCGGCCCCAGAACCGAACCCTGTGGAACACCGCACGACATCTCTCGCCGGTTCCACTCTCCCCGGTGACCGGGGTAGATGACGGCTCTATCCGTCAGGTAATCCTCGACCACGCGACGGAGGTAGGTTGGCACCCGGTGATACCGGAGTGCCTCTCTGATGCAACTCCAGGGCAGGGAATTAAAGGCGTTGGCGATGTCAAGGGACATCGCCACGACCACCCCACCCCGGGAAATCGCCTCCCCCGTCGTGAGGGCTCTCACGCGCATGATGGCGTCCACCGTCGAGCGCCCTGTGCGGAAACCAAACTGGTTCTCCGCCAGATCCGGCCCAGCTCTCACCAAGTGCTTGACGAGGCGGTTTGCAATTACTCTTTCAAAGAGCTTGCCCACCTCGTCAAGCAGCACGATGGGCCGGTATGCGGACGGAGAGTCCGCAGGGCGCCCTGGCTTCCCAATGAGGACCAGTTTCCCCGTTTTCCAGCGACGTGGGAACTGGCCCCTCTCCATGCACGCGCTAAGGAGCCCACGTAGTCGAGGCCCGAGAGCCTCCGAGGCCAGGACCCAGGCTTTCCCAGGTAAGCCATCGGGTCCTGGGGCGGTGTTTCTGGCCTTGAGCCTATTAACCGCCGCTCTCAGGTCTACCTCGGTCACCTCCGGAGTATCGTCGTCGTCGGTGTGGTCCGCATCGGGCACCGCGGGTGGCGGAGCCATGGGCGGGGGAGCATGGTCCCCTCGCAACGGGAACAGAGCGCTCACCACATCCTCCACTAGCTGGGGCCGGAGACTCTGCGTCAACGGGGGGGCCCAGGTGCGGAGTTTGTTCCGCACCATTTTGTAGGGCCTTCCCCACGGGTCCCCGTCCAGAGACTCCAGCAGCTCTCTGCGAGCCAGATCCCTGGCCCGCAAGATCCCCGCTTGGAGGGCGGTCTTCGCCGCTCTGTACTCCTCGTACAGCTCCGCCTCCCTGGCCAACTCGCGCAACTTCGTCAACTCCGCGTCACATCACATAAGAGAGAATCAAAACCCCGTTTTTATTGATATTTTTTATTGATGTTCCGCTCCTGTTGGTCGTCGTGATGACAGATGTGTTATTCAACAGTAAAAGATTTTTTCAATTTGAACCAGTAGTTCCTGAGATTAGCGCGTTGAAGCAAACAAACAAACTCTTCAGCTTTATAATATTAGTAAAGATAGCGTTATTTATGACGTTTTATTATCTATACTAATATTTTAAAGCAAAGTCTTAGACCATTTAAAATATACATATTTAGCTAAACTTTTCTTAGACAAAGTTTTTTTTTTTAGCTAAGGTATTTAATATAAAAAAATATTGTTTTGAATAATTGGTAATAATGTCCAGTGACAACATTACTGTTTTGTTTTTATGTTTCTTATGACTTGAATTTGCGTAGAATGTTTCTCTGATAACAACGATGTTTGTAAATTATTTTAAGTAGTGGCACATTACATAAATAAAAATAATAACATAACAACTTTCAATGGAAACTATCGGCAATTAATTGAAAAAAAAAAACACTTGGTTTAAAAAAAGGATCAGGTTTTGTCTGCGACAGATTTAGCTTAATTATGTTCTAAAATCTAAATGGTCTAAGATATCATCCTCTATAAGGTCCACCACTATCTTCCAGACACCCTGTATACTTAAATGATATCGATATTGTGTTTTGGATATCTTTTGCACGCGTACGCAGCTACTTTACTCAGTAAACTTAGATTTATAACTATCCACTAGCGCGTGTACCACCTCATCAGTCTAAACGAGGCTTTATTTCAATATTCACGGATCAAGTTTTTTTGATATAACGTAAACTTTTTTCTACAAATGTAATCATTTAAAAAAGAAACTGACAAGCCTGTCAGAAGTGGTAGATTTGACATTATTAGGAGTTAAAAAAATTGTAGTGTTTGCATCCTCTCATAGTTAATTTGGATTAAATTATTGTTGTTAAAAATAAAGGTGGTAGATGGAAAAAATTACGTCCCAAAAATGAGCTATAACAGCTAGGTTCTAAATGGCGAAGGCGATTCCTTTCAATGAAATGAGTGTAAATCCTTCGTGCCCCTTCCCGGGCACGTTACGGAATTCAGTGATGTTTGGGGGTAAGAAGTTTTGATTTGAATTGGACTTTAGATAGTCAAATGATGGCCGGAGAAATTAGGAACTTCCAAATGCACGTTTATACCGAACGCCGGATAAATGTGCAATAACGGTCATAGACCCACCTACATTTATTGACAACCTTAATTCTTAAAACAGAAATAATGAATGAATGCTATATTGAATCGACATCCATCGTGATCCTTTATATTTACTAGTAAGGGAAAACGATTCATTTTTTTTTTGTCCATGTACCTACGAAGATATATCAAGGAAAGGGCAATGACCTTTATTGCTCATTTATCTGGCGTTCGGTATAGTCGAAGATACCATCATAACCGCGAGACACATCTAGATGAAGGAAGTACGGAACCATACTTCCCTTATAGTAACTAGCTGACCCGGCAAACGTCGTTTTGTCACATAAAAAAAAAACTAGTGGTGGACCACCCTTAACATTTAGGGAGATAAAAAATATATGTTGTCCGATTCGCCACCGTAGCCGATATACACGCTAAGATTCATGAAAATCGGTCGAGTCGTTTCGGAGGAGTTCAATCACAAACACCGTGACACGAGAATCACTACATAGTATAAAACAAAGTCGCTTTCTCTGTCCCTATATCCCTATGTATGCTTAAATCTTTAAGACTACGCAACGGATTTTGAAGCGGTTTTTTTAATAGATAGAGTGATTGAAGAGGAAGGTTTATATGTATAATACATGAATATTATAGTAGAGGAAACATTAGTATCTACATTGCACCCGTGCGAAGCCGGGGCGGGTCGCTAGTTTTATATATAAGACTAGCAGCGCCCCGCGGTTTTACCTGCGTAGTTCCCGAAACAGTGAAAGAATTTTTGAAATCGGTTCATTAGTTTCGGAGCCTATTCAATACAAACAAACAAACAGTTTTTCCTCTAAATAGTAGTATAGATAAACGAGAGGTCTACATCCAGCAGTTGGCGATCCCAGGCTAATAAAACTAACAATCTACTCGGGTGAAGATTTAGCAAATTAAGCGGTTCTTCTTCCTATTTGTCTAGGCTAGGGCAACAAAGGACATAGCAAAGTGTTTCTCCAAAAATAAAAAATAAAATACTATTATTTATTGCAAAACTACTGCAGCAGAAACTTTGGTTCCGTATCTTGTAATAAATGTATTTACAGAACACGTGTGTCCCGTGGAGTGCGCAGCCAAATTACTCTTGTTTCTTGGTGTTTCTACAATCATATTGGTAAGTGTAACTTGTATGTATATAGTCTAAAATAATTGTTTACCTATTGATCACTACTGCGACAGACGGTTCGGTTTCAAGTCGGCACAACTTTTTAAATCGCTATATCTCCGATTTTTATAGATCCTTTTTATAGATAATTTTATGGTCTACAATTTTAGTCTGAGGTATTTTTATGATAAAACTTACCGTTTTGCTGAAAATGGCGAAAAACTCATTTTTTTAACCTTTGACCTTGAATTAAAAAAATCCACACACGGGAATGATGGGGAACTTTCAGGTTTTGTTTATGATTGTCTTTTAAACAATTGTACTAATATTCAGCTTGGTGCGAATTTATGTAGCATGGAATGTCAAATTTGACCGGACTATAATGGAACTTATTTTAAAAAAAGGAAGTGGTTATCAATTCTGTTGTTACTTATATTTTTTATGTACATATGTTTGGGCATAACGGATTTACAATTTTCTTTCTTTTTTCCGAATGAGGTTGATCCTGAATTTAAATTCGTCATCATCGTTCAGATCTGATGAAAAACTTTTTAGATTGATAATTAAGTGTATATAGTAGGGGAGCCCACGATGCTAAATGGGGATTTACTCGAGCGTCGTAGAGACCTATTGGGTTGCAAAGCTTAGATGATAAGAAGAAAAAAATGTTATATGATAATACCTTTTCATCGGTGGGGGAAGCGGCTATAGATTTTTAAATATGTAAAAAAAAACTGTTGCATGGACATCCTCGAGCGCGTCAGATATTGATAGCATCAATGCCCTACGTATTTTTAATAATGTACGTATGTTAATCTGATCGTTTGCACGATGAGGGTGGTTGTATGTAAGGGTTGAAAATGAAAAAAAATAAAAAATAATCGAGCGCGTCAGATTTTCTAAGGGAGTGTTAAGTGCACTAAAAAAAAGCTCTCATTCACTAATCTGACGATTTCGATGGGACGCAAACTCGCGGCCATTTTCATAATGTGCAAAAAAGAATCGCCATTTTGAAATACTCAAGCGCGTCAGATTACGATATATATGGTTCATCTTTATGTTCTAAACGTACTATATCATAATCTGACGATTATCTAGAGGGATTCGCCTGATCTGACAAAAAAAATTAGAAAAACTGTTCACCCTAAAGGCCATCCCTGCAACTTCTCGCTAATTCCATTGCTTAAAATTGTACTTATGACATTTTTGAGCTCAAAATATAATTTATGTGATATTTTGAGCTCGCTGAGTTCAAAGAAATAATATTTCTATGCATTTGAGCTCTCCCAGCTCGAAAGTCTGATAGAAGTTTCATAGAACACTATTTTTTGGAATTTTCAAACCGCAATAACTTTTGAATGGATCAAGCAATTTTCACCCATTGGCGGCATTCGACGCAGTTTTATCATCCTCATAAGTAATTTTCTAGTTTTAATTGATCGAACCAAAATTTTCGGAGTAATCCCGAAAAAACACTTTTTCGGGTTTCTTTCGTTCACGATATCTCTCGAACGAATCAACCGATTTGGACCAGCATGGTGGCGATCGACGTGGTGTTTGTAGTTGATCGATAAAGCCGTTTAAAAGTTATTAAAAGAAAACCACTTAAAAAAAAAAAAACTTATTTTATTTGAGATTTTTCAATATTTCTTAAAATCTATCAGCCCAAATCGGTCCAAATTCACAAGAAATCTAATTTTGAGGGAATTCTTTAGAACGCCGTTTAGTAGATTCCGATCGGTTTATTTGTTCAAAAGTTATAAGCGAGTCACATAGTCACACACATACATACAAACATAGTGACAACATCGCGGGGGTAGTCAGGGAAGCTTCCTATGACCTTAAAACGTTGAGATCTGATGAAAACTAGATTTTTGCAAAACGGGGTGAAAACAATACCTTCCTGATTTTTGAAAATCTTCGATTTTCTTAGCGGGCAGTTATTTTTTTTTTTAAATCATTGATCTTAATTAATTGTAAAGCTCAGGAAGAGAAAGAGTGAGAGAGGAATAGAAACGTGGAGAAGGAAATGTAGGCATCACGCAGCGGCACGCATTTAACTTTATCGACGAATTTTTGTTATTTCGGCTTGCGGAAATCGTCAGATTATATATTTTTCATTATTCTTGAATTATTTCCTTCAAAATAAAAAAAAAATTTTGCTACGCTCGAGAATGTCGAGATGACGTTTTTTTTTTACAACTTTGCTGCCCTCCCCTTTCTTTACGTCACTCTCAGATTGTCAGATTAGTGGAATATACACTTTTTAGGATATAATTAACTCACCCTACCTTAATCTGACGCGCTCGAGAATTTCTGATGGTCAATTTTTTTTTACTAATCTGATCCTGTATTCTTCACTGGCGGCCTTAATTATATATGGGCCTCATGTTTGGTGGAGGTACTTAACCGGGTACAAGGTATCCCCCTGTATATTAATCTGCCGCGCTTTAGAAAATCCCGAAATCCCCGCTTGGGCTCCCCTACTAATATGGACTGGGTGGAATTTTTTCGGAGTACCAGTACTAAAATGTCGGGTGTATTATTTTGTAAAAAAGTTTCTTACGTTATAATATTCTTACTCGGTCGCAACTAGTAACAAGCGCGGCAATTTTGTCCTAAGAATTTCTTTCCTAGGTTGGGCAATAGCCTTTTTGTGTTTTCCTAAGGAATTCCTCTTGAACTTGTACAAGATGAAGCAGATTATGCATCTGACTCAGCCGTAGAGATAAAATATGGAGCAAAATTGAGAAAAAAAATCAGCTGTTCTCTACATTTTGATTAGTTATACGAACATAAATGTAAGGAACTGCTGACTTTTTTTTGCGATTTCAGGATTGGTCCCATAGTAAAAGTTGTTCATAATGATGAGTAGGTACAATGACCCCTTTAGAGGTTGTTTGTGTTTTACAAATAACCCTGTATATAGTATACCATACCTAGTACATTATGCATTATTCCCAGCCATCGACGATTCCGCCTCAAGTATCAAACTTTGTAGTTAGTGGACCTAATGCAAGATTTTTATAACGTAAACGTTCGCATTTGTCAAATCGTTTAGAAAAAAGAGGACATTGAAAAACCACTGCCACAATATCTTGATAAAATTGATTGCCTATTAATAGCTGGATAGGTGATGTTTTTGCCCAGATAATCTAAAAAGAGGGTTGTGTTATTATTCTTGCAGTATGTACCTCTTGGAAGATTCACGTACTGTGATACAGACTCCCCGTTGACGATATGGAACGAGAATACTTCCCCGATGTGCTGTATATGTGATATATACAAAACAATCATATAGTAAGTGTTAAATGTATAGTATACTAGCTGCTGCCCGCGACTTCGTCCCCGTGGAATCCCCGATTTTAAAACATTCTTTATCGCTGCTCGGCTCCTATTGGCTTAAGCGTGATGGTATATAGCCTAAAGCCTTTCTCGATAAATGGTCTATTCAACCCAAAAAGAATTTTTCAATTCGAACCAGTAGTTCCTGAGATTAGCGCGTTCAAACAAACTCTTCAGCTTTATAATATTAGTATAGATTAGTAAAATTAGTGATAGACACAATTATTATACTAGAAATAAAGAGCGCCCTGCGGTTTCATCTGCGTTGTTACCGTTCCCGTGGTAATACGGGGATAAAATATAGCCTGACACTCCACATTAAGTAGCTTTTTATTGGTGAAATAATTTTGAAAATCGGTTCAGTAGATCCAAAGATTACCCCTTACTACGTCACAAACTCACCAACGTCACAAACTCACAAACGTTACCTCTTTATAATATTAGTATAGATATTGACCTCCTCTCTTAGAGAGGAATAGTGTAGATGATATAATAAAATGTATTTGTTTTTTTGCAGTATAGGAAACGCAATCAAAGAGACTTTTGATCGTACTGTAGATTTCATAGTGAACACGCTGTACGAAAGCAAATTGCAGGTATGTCTGTTGACAATGATTTATAGTAGTATAGTGGAATATTGTTTTAAAAGAGTGTCCGTGGAGTTTCTTGCACGTTATTCTCCATAGAGATCTTCGCTTTGGAACGTGCAGATAGCTTCACCTCTTTCATTGACCGACTTTGACAATCCAAAAGTGTCTACATAATTATGGTTTACTTTGGCTTTGACTTAATTTTGTGGAAAACCTCTGTTGTGCAAGCTTGGCTTAGAAGTCAATGCTCATAGATGTTGGTTATTCAGCCTGTATTTTTTTTATCGGGCATTCGGGCTGGCACGTTGATTTTTGCCGGACCAACCGTAAAGTCAATTTATGGAGGCTTTTCAAAATAAAAAAATAGTCCACGATAAGTTTTCATGCAAAGCAAGATGTTTATCTGATAATTTATTTAGCTACCAAAATATATTACTCATCTAATCTGCTCGTAATATGTTGCTATTTTCTTGGTTATGCTTCAAAATGTTTAATTTAATTCATGTACCTTTTTAATTTTAATTTTACAACTTTCTTATGCATGCGGTGTGAACCTGTAAGTGATTGTTGCACTGATGTAAAATCATTTAATGCATGATAATTTTAACACAATACCAGTGTAAACAAATTGTTGGTGAACCAATACATAAATAAATCTTGGACATGTAAATGTTCAAACACAAAATTTCAAAGACGACTATCGTCGCACAATTATCTTTGTTACGTTGAATAGGGATGTTTCCTGAGTAAAAAATATATGATTATGTTTAGTCCGTCAGTTAGATTATAGAAAAATATTGGACACGTATTTTTTCCTTTATCAAATCTATAAAAACTGACGAAGATACGAAGCATCAAAGATCAGGAGTGGGAGCGTGTGACGTCACTGCCCGGTAAAAATTGTAACGGGTAGAACCGTCACACGAGTTTTCAACGCACGGTATCGTCTTCATTTTTTGTTTACGTGAAAAAAGAAAAAGTACGTGTCAAAAAGATTTTTTTAGTTAACTACCCTATTGTAGGCCCAGCATGTATCTGTGGTGCATTGTGTTCGCACTGTCTGCATGAGGTCTACTTTTTGTACTGACTTCTTCCTCAGCTAACTAACATTCCTGTCCACAGTTCTACCAGATGTTGGGATCACTGGATAACCATGACTTGTGTCGTTCCGTTTGTTGTGAAGTAAGTTATTGATATGCAAAGCTGTAGTTTGAATTCATTCTAAGGAGATGCTGCAGAATCAACACCACCAAACTACAAACCATGTCTACCCCTTACTATGACGTACCAATACCATCATCATTTCGTTGTGAGAGAGAGATGGATCTATATAGGACGAATAGCCATCCCTTTTGAATGACGGATTCATGATGGCAATGACATGTCTTAGGAAGACCGTGATCAAAAATCGCATCGTACAAGAAAAGTTATGGGCGCAACTAATAAGCAGACTGGGCCCGTCAACAACCACCGGGCAGTTGTCCAAGATACAACATCCATCTGGACGGAACATCTATTCCCATCTAGGGAGAAAGAGAAATCCGTTTCGAAATGCCGCGTTTTGTAATTCTACTATACAGAGAGACTAGATTTTGGCTGCGACTTCGTCCGCGTGGAATAGTTACTAACCCCCCGATTCTTTGTGATATTGATTCGTTGGTGGGAGAAGTGGTGGGAGGCGCCCGAAGTGACGGCACAGTGGTGGCATGCGCGTGAGCTGCGCGCGGTACTGGGCAGTACTTGGACATTGCAACATTTCTTTATTTTTCTAAAATAAAAGTAGCCTAAATTACTCCTTATGACATCAGCTACCTGCCAGTAAAAGTCCCGTCCTAATCGGTCCAGCCATTTCAGCGATTAGCCGGAACAAACAGATAGACAGACAGGCAAAAATTGTAACAGACGCTCCAATATTATGTATACAGTATGTTAACTAACAGAGAGCGTTCCCGTTAACCCGCAATAGGTAGTATAGCATCCATATAATTATGACAAAAAAAATATTACCATTCGAAAACAAAATGTTTTTATTTTTTTAATATTAAAATATTCACTAAAAATGTTAAATTGATACGTTAAAGAAACACTCTGAACACGCGTACTTGCCGGTTTGGGCATTGCTACTACGAGTACTATTCCGCGTTACTATTTTGATTTTAAACAAGATGTTTAGAATTTATTGTCAATTTTTTTTTAATTCGGATTATTTAATGCTTATTTTTCTATGTTAATATTTTTATTTTAATCTATTAATGATATAGATTGACGAGTTTAAGGGAACGCCCTCTGTTATTTAACATACTGTATGTATAGATATGAAAGAACAAAGATTGCACCTGTGTTTGACCACATTCGTTCGCTATAATATCTCCTGCGTATTTTGCTTATCTTATCGACAACATCGGGCTCCGACATTCAGTTGGGAGAATTCTTCAATCAAGAATACAGGAGGTTTCTTTTTTTTTGTTTACAGGAGGTACAGCCTCGTTGCCGATGTCCCAAACACAAGCCGTGTAAGTACAGGCCGTGACTTAGTCCAAGATCAGTGTGGTCGTTTTATAGTGTTATTTTAATTTGATGTCATTAAATTGTTGTTTATTATCATGTTGTGTGTTTTTTTTTCTTTTTGTGTGATAACTAAGCGTACTTCATATATTTATTACCTAACTAGCACTCCGCCGGAACTACGTTCGCGTGAATTTTGTTTTAACCCTCCAACACCACATGAGTACCATGAGGATGAGATATTTAGAAGTTTACATCTGCTGGTAATACTTTGTTCTATAACTAGTATACTTGGTGCATCGTCCTCACATATATGAAGTATTTTTTGTATACCAAATATAGTAAAACATTTATTTGAAAAGAGTAACTATGGAGTTTCTTGTCCGTTCTTCTCCATAAGAATCTACCTTTGCGAATGGACGCGAGTCACTTAATTATGATAAATTTTAATGATGGCGTTAAAAAGTGCCGTTTAATGGCCTAATTGAAATAACCGTTTTGACTTTGACAACAACTTCAAACTCCCTTGACTCGTTTCTAAGGGTGCTAACTGCTGTTTCGGGAGGTACCTGTTTCGGATACTGTAGGAAGACACGTCCGGGTGTCAACACTGTGCGAATCGTCCGGAGGACACGGTGGAGCAGACGGTGGAGGTCTGCCCTGCTTGGGCGGAGCAACGCCGTGTCCTCGTCGAGGCGATCGGCGGCGGCAACCTCTCGCGTCGGGCCCTGGTTCAATTGCATGGTCCGGAGCGAAGAGACATGGGACGCGGTCGCCTCCTTCTGCGAAGCAGTAATGCTGGCAAAGGAGGAGGTGGACCGCGTGTTCCACGCTCGCCTCAAAAATCTGTCAGCAACGAGGACGGGGCCCCATAGGGTCAGTGCCTGCTAGGGTTGCGGAATTTGTTCGATAGAGTCACCGCGGCCCTGGAACGCAAAGGGCACAAGAAGGATCACGGTCCCTTCCACTCCGCCCAGAGCGGGACTTCCTATCCAAAAAAAAGGTACCAATTGCCAGATTTACAACTTCAATAATGACGTTAAATATTCCATAATCTTGGTAAGTTTCAAGTATATTGACCCGAGGAATAAGATTTGACATACAAACTTTCACGCCCTATTTCGCCCCATTGCATCTACTAACTATAAACTAACCTCCCTTCCAAATTTCACCTTTATACGTCAAGCGGTTTTCGATATTTCGTGATGAGTGAGTGAGTGATCTTTCGCTTTTATATATTTAGATTGGATTAGCTATTTTCCGTAGTTTCACCGTCGTTCTTTAAATCTTTATCGATAGGCAGACCTGTGGCACTTTACAATAGTGTAACTTTGTATCATTGAAATATTTTTGCAATCAGATCAGGTCTTCCAGAGATTCTCCGACAAACAAACAATATAACTCTTTAGTTTATTACTTTTGATCGCGTATATATATACATATACATTGCATACGTGTTATTTTTTAACTCTTAAACTAGCACAGAACAAACGTGCAAATAAAATCAAATATCGTTTTCCAAATATAAATTGTTAAGTAAATGCAAATCGAATGTTTACTTACAAAAAAAATTGCCTATTCACACTTCGATATCCATAAAGTTTTATGACTTTCCATCGTAAACTGTATTATATACGAATGTAACAGATTTATTTGTGTTCAGATTATTTTTGGACCAGTTTTTTTTTTGTAGAGTAAGCGACGATTCCGCTATGAGGAATCCGGCGGTTGTGGCTATCTTTTATACTTGCTTTTCCGTAGTTTTGGTAAGTAAATCGGTAAATCTTGATTCATCTATTACCTTTACTTAATTCTTATTGATTGAGTTCAAACCTTCAGCGTCGCTACAGACTTTATCTAGATTATTTTAAGGATATTTACTGTAGCACTAAAATTATTGTTACAATATTTTGCAATCAATTTTCCTGCTAATAAAACTGTGTACACCTAATTCAAAAGTACATAGTAAAATTACACGTAATACAGCTAATTAAATACTCTCCAAAAAGTTAACAGGTGCTAAAGACGCTAAGGATGCAAAAGATCCTAAAGATGAAGTAGACAAGGTCATAGAGGATGAAATAACGCAGAAGCTGAGTGATGATCTGCTGCAAAGCCTGGAGAGGAAGTTCCAAGTTGATCTTCAGAAGTAAGTCTATATAATGGACAACAATCTCAGAGGCCTCAGACGTGACCGTCAAGATGAAGGGACCAAGTCTCCAATGTTTGCGAAACATATATAAAAAAATAATACCATTAATCTACTATTTGCTACCTTTGCTATAATTTTAGCTACCTCATCATATACATAGTATTTTAACAAAATGCTTGGTCCCTCCATCTTGATATCAAGATGGAGGGACCAAACTGTTTGACTACTCCCTGGAATTTACTACCCACTTAGTGTTATAATACCTTATTTCTACCTTAATATTATTGATTTGGGCTGCCCGAAACACATATCGTTTAAAAGATATCGATTATATAATTTGGTCCCTCCAAATTGACGTTTCTAGTGTTGAGTGCAACAGGCAAACGGGCGGTTTATTTTCGATCTTCGAAGGATAAATATTTAATACCTATTTACTACCTTCCAATTATGCAAACTTCTTCGTTTAAGTTTATTTATATGAGCCAAAAACCTACTTTAGTTTTGTACACAGTGCATTTACAGTAATTCAACTCTGCTCAACAAGATTTTGACATTTGACACACTAGCTGAGTCGACAGGGTGTTGCTTGTTACGTTATGAAATTGAGAAATTATCTTAACTTCCGGCATTTGAATTAATTATGATAAATTTGTTTCTATTATCGCCGATACATTTTTGAGAAATATCTTAAATTAAAAGTTAATATCGTTCACATCACGCCATGTCAGTCAACTTAAAAATGCGTCTTAAATACGCATTAGTACACCGTTCCAAGAAGTAGTCAGCTTAGATTTACCAAAAATGTAAATGTTAACAACCTTCTCGCTTGCTGAAAAGATTCTAAACCGGAATTCAAGGCATCATCATTCTATTTGCGGCCTTCTTTTTGTCATTTTCAAGTTAATTTAAAGTTCGATTAAATCTTGACAAAAAAAAAATGACTTACCTACATTGCAATCAAACAGTGGTGTTCGAGGCTAAAAACATAATATTTTTTTTTATTCAACCACATCTCTACTAGAGGGGTAGTGGTTTACCGCGTGCGGGAGAGGGAACCTCACACCTCATCCGCCGCAACAGACGAAGACGCAAAAGGCGCCGGGAAACGCAGGGTGATTCCTGGCTACCGCAGACGCGGGCCTGCGGATGGCGAGCTGTGGGCTCACCGTCCGATAGCAACCAGGCCCGGGTCGACGGTGTGTTGTGTTCCACGTGCGCTTCATAGAGCAAGCAGTCACCAAAGAAGACGGGGTCCCATAGGGTCAGTGCCTGCTAAGGTTGCGGATTTTTGTCGAAAGTGTCACCGCGGGCCTGGAACGCGGCGGGCTCTAGGAGGAACACGGGTGGGTTTTTCTGACAATCCCTTCCGCTCCACCTAGTGCGGGAGAAGTCATTTGATGATTTCCCATCCAGGAAAAAAGGGATAGGTAGTGGTTTGCTCATCATTTATTTTACGAATTTATCCACATTTCTAAAAAATATGTACCTATGTAGCGGTAATGAAATTTTTTGATATCCAAAGATGTTTCGCGCCAACTCTGTTTGCTTACGTTTTTATTTTACATAAATATCATACACTCTCATGTAAATACGATTGATTGTTATAATTCAAAATAGGTAACGAGAAGAACAAAACAAAAACAGCCCTGATCTAAATGCATTTTAAAATCATAGATCCAATAACTCATTATATTCATTACTGCTATTTTATTTTTGTTCAAAATCGTAAAAACTATATTTCCTAGCGTGTGCGAAAACGAGTACGACACTATTCGATCCAAGTTTCCTAGGAATGAGTGCTAGCGGATCCCAAGTTTTATGGACTGTTTTTGTTTTGTTATTTTCGTTACCTATTTTGAATCATAACAATGAGATGTGAGGTTCCCGCTCCCGCACTTTGGGTTTCCGAATAAAAAAAAATATCATGTTTTTAGCCTCGAACACCACTGTTTGATTGCAACGTAAGTCATTTTTTTTGTCAAGATTTAATCGACCTTTAAATTAACTTGAAAATGACAAAAAGAAGGCCGCAAATAGAAAGATGATGCCTTAAATTCCGGTTTTGAATCTTTTCAGCAAGCGAGAAGGTTGTTAACATTTACATTTTTGGTAAATCTAAGCTGACTACTTCTTGGAACGGTGTACTAATGCGTATTTAAGACGCATTTTTAAGTTGACTGACATGGCGTGATGTGAACGATATTAACTTTTAATTTAAGATATTTCTCAAAAATGTATCGGCGATAATAGAAACAAATTTATCATAATTAATTCAAATGCCGGAAGTTAAGATAATTTCTCAATTTCATAACGTAACAAGCAACACCCTGTCGACTCAGCTAGTGTGTCAAATGTCAAAATCTTGTTGAGCAGAGTTGAATTACTGTAAATGCACTGTGTACAAAACTAAAGTAGGTTTTTGGCTCATATAAATAAACTTAAACGAAGAAATTTTGCATAATTGGAAGGTAGTAAATAGGTATTAAATATTTATCCTTCGAAGATCGAAAATAAACCGCCCGTTTGCCTGTTGCACTCAACACTAGAAACGTCAAGTTGGAGGGACCAAATTATATAATCGATATCTTTTAAACGATATGTGTTTCGGGCAGCCCAAATCAATAATATTAAGGTAGAAATAAGGTATTATAACACTAAGTGGGTAGTAAATTCCAGGGAGTAGTCAAACAGTTTGGTCCCTCCATCTTGATATCAAGATGGAGGGACCAAGCATTTTGTTAAAATACTATGTATATGATGAGGTAGCTAAAATTATAGCAAAGGTAGCAAATAGTAGATTAATGGTATTATTTTTTTATATATGTTTCGCAAACATTGGAGACTTGGTCCCTTCATCTTGACGGTCACGCCTCAGACTTAACTAATTTTGTTCTAAAATTTTAAAAATGAGGACACATAAAAAAAGAAAACTAGGACGAAGTAAATAGGTACGCGAATGTTAAAATTACAAATTACTGTATCTCACACATTTTATTACTGACAAAATAAGTTAGGTTTGGGGGCTTTGGAATCTTAGTCTATGAGCTTGGTGGTGACTAATGAGATTGGACGGGCATTGACGGGCCCTGAGTAACGAACGCATCTGTCCATTAGGCATAGACATAATGATATAACGGAAGATGCTGCAGAACGCTAGAGAGGTGATTGACAGGGGAAATTGGAAAAATGAAACTAATTGCGCCTTGGGATCATGGCATACGGGTTAGAAGTTGATAATGCTTCAGAAACATGCCTGTGCACATATATTTTTTACAAGTGCCACGCTCTATGGAAAGTAAAGTCGTTCCTCGACATCTGAAGACAGTTCAGCAGTTTAAACCTATCCTGTACTGCCATTCTCTCCAAGGTCCAAACCTTACCAAGGTTAACCAATTAGCACAAAACACATTGCTAAAAAGTTGTAAATGGGCATCATTCAGGTCTGTGGACATGGTGCTCATGAAGATTAAGCTGTTACTGAAGAATGGGACGCTGCACATCCAGGACCGCCTGGGAGAACTCCAGGATATGATCGAAGTCATCAAGAGTCACGGAGAAAAAGAGGTAAGATATCGATCGACTGAAGAAAAAAACTTGGTAATATAAAATTTGTTGGACAAGAAAAGGGTGGATTTTTATAAACTTCCAAGGGATAGGGAAAACAAGACGAATTATGCATGTAACTTCTTCTGTGAATGGCTTCGACCGCTTTAATATCGGAATTTATCCCAAGCGAATATATTTCCGTGTGTAGGCAATATGTGATATTCCAGACTACAATCTATCTTTGCACCAAATTTCATCTAGATCCGTTCTACCATTCCCGCATAATTGGGTAACGAACATCTATTCATCCAAACTTTCGCATTTATAATATTACTTAGATTAATAGAAAAGTAATTGTAAGTAATTTTTCAAGTTTCTCCTGGTTAAAATGTTTTCCTCGTTTCCCGAACTAGTTGGATATCTGCTTACAAAAGAAACAGAACGAGACCTCAGGGTTAGCAGAGAAGGCTCTCCATCAGATGGTGGTATGTGGGTACGCGCTAATTGGCCACGACCCCGCGCAAGCTGTGCACAGCGTTCTAGCTCTTAAGAACATGATCCGGACGGGGATCAAACCGGTAAGATAAGAAAATATTTCTTAAGGTCTAGTTTCGCGTAGTTTGTTTGGTGACTAAACTAAAGTACGTTAGAAACAGTAAGTAAGTTAAGTAAAGACGTCAGAACAAGAGGTCTGATAACAACCTAAGGCTTAATAGACAGACCTTGTAGGATTAATTCTGCAACTGCTCAAATAGTTGCAGAATTAATCGTACTGTCTGTCTATCACTCAAAACCATTGTGCCATTTTCTAATATTTCGTGGAAAAAAAATGGAGCATTACCAAGACTACGATTTCTGAAAATCAATCAACCACATCGTGTTATCTCATTTCCGTGCTGATTAAAACATGAAAGCCATCCAGATTTCAGAAATCAAAATTAAAAGCAATCACTAATATTCTATTAGCATGATGCTAGAACATCAAAATCAATTGAACCGTCCTGTTGGAATCCAATTGGCCACAATCCAATATCGAAATGATTTTGGAAAATTCAGCTCACACGGTTAGGAATGTAGGTATTTCCTTTGTTTATTTTTTTGTAAAAGCTAGCATTTGCGTAGCAAGAATTGCCTTTATTGCAAACAAAATATTTCTTCTTCATTCATAAACAACATTGATGGATGGTGTTCTCAAGCGCCCAGTGTACCACGCAAATAGTTCGAACTGGAATCTGGACAATATTTCTGGGAATTTAAGAATAACATCAGCGCTGTCTGCGAGTTCTCTGGCGTCAGGAGTTGGCGGCCGTTGATAGCTTTTAAGCTAATCATAAAGTCAACTAAGGATTTCGTCTATAAAAAGCGTGACAGTTTTTACAACGACACTCTTCATATCTCATCTGTATTGATCATCCGGTAAAATTGGCACTCTTCTCTAATCATTCTGAGAATCCACCATCCTTTCCTGTGCACAAAGTAGAACATATACACTAGCAGGAAAACGCTCACACTTTAAAAAATCACTGTATTTACCGAACATCAATTACGAAAAACCCAAACTAATTCTACGCTTTACCAGATCAATAGCCTACGTCAATTCCATTTAACATCAAAGGCAATTTCAGGTGCATAACACTAAATTAAATTTACAGATTTACGAGCAAAAGAAAGAGGTTTACGGTCTTCTGAAGGTCTGTGGCCACGACCACGATACTCTGAAGAAGGTTATAAAATGCGTCATCTCCAAGGTGGGTGGTTTAATGACTTTTAGACGAAGTGGTTTCAATGATACGTGTTATGGCGGTTTAGGAGCAATTACGCGTCTTTAATGAGTTGGGTTTAGGATTGTGGTAGACCATGGCCTGATTTTAATGAGTTATGAGGATAAGGAACATCTGAGCTCTGGCGATGAAGACGAACAGATTGATGACGTACAGGATGCGGCAACTATGTGAATATCTGCAGAAATCTCAATAAAACACCTACAAGTTGTACCGTACTACAGGCACATGTAAAATAACGCATAACATAATACTTGTCATTGAGCTCCTTATTGGTTCTAAGTTGAGCTACTCAAATACTGACCAAGGCTTCCACTGACTGGATAGGTCCACTCAAATCTGTGATCCTTTCTTCAAAAGACCCTTTCAGACACTGATCTGCATGGTCCTCATATGTATTGTGGATATGATTACCATGTAGAGGTACATTTCATGTTAGTCTAAAGATTTCAGTTCATTATCAGGCCTACCCAAATCCCCTAATTCGTCAAATCGTTGAGCTCCTTGTTGTAAATTTGAGCTAGACATCAATTTACATGGTTCTCATGTAATTTGACAAGTACAATTTGTATGGACTTCAAAAGAGATTTTGACATCTGAGATTGTTTGATTGGTGTTTTTGTTTTGTCTAGTTGTATTTTCGCCACATTGTTAATAACGTTGTAGCAATTATTATTAATAATGATAGATTCTGATTTATGATACAATTAATTAGATAATTTAAAATAGAGATCGAAGCACCCTTATGCATTTTCGCACATAAATCTACGTCATGGTAGTCACTTCTGACAAGCGAGAACTTCAACAATTTTAATTTGATATTGGCACCTGTGGTTATCATTTGGCACTACTAGGTACCTTCCTTGGTAATATTTTTAGCAACTTTCAGACGATGATTGAATAGTGATTGTAATGCTTCACGCCATAGTTTTATTTTTAATGTTTACTACTCATTTTATCTCTTGAAGACAACTCACGACATTCAGAAATTATTAAAAAGTTCCTGCTGGTTTATTTGGTTGTGATGTTGGGAGATGAAGATGGCCACCTTCCGGCTGCATCATCAAACCAGTACCATAGTACCATATTATTGTATATCTCGAGTTATATAAGCATCATAAGTGTTTGTTCAATCGGATGAGAGGAAATGCTTGAAAAATGTATTACCAATTTGCAACTGACAACATGTACGGACGTAGCAAGTTAATAAAAATCAGTACCAAATGACGTTTTCGAAATCATTTGTCGAAAATTAGTGCATTCAACCCACCGTTTAATAATTTATAAACACAACTGGAAACGGATATAGCCGTATCAATTACGGCAACACTTAATTCGGCTCGGAACTGCAAAAAATTTCGTAAATTTCACGGAAAATGATTCATTTCCTGTCGTAAACAAAATGATATTCATAAAATGCGACGTTAGAATGTTTTACGAGAATATTTCAGCTATGAAGCTTTCAGTGCCCAAATTCTAATATAATTTTATAGTTTTATTTGATACATTTTAGTTTGAAAAATAAATCTGAGAAACTTTGAAGAGTTAGTTTCGTGGAAACTGTAGGAGTTGAACGTGCGATCGGTTGTTTTGATGCTGTATCGAACATAGACTAGAATATTTTTCTTTTTATCAGAAGTTCGCTTGAAATTCTGTTTGAACATGTAAGAAATTTTGTATACTTCAAATTCGTCGAAAAAAGTCTTACAGTCTCTATATAAATCTTCGAGATAATCTTCTTAAAATATGACAAATTTGACCTTAAACCTTGACTCCTAGTGGGGTTATGACAATCAGGTCTCTTTTAACGCCACCAAAACAAAGACGTGTCTTTTTACCACAAAATGGAGTCGTTTCGACCAGACTCCTACTTTTCGGGGTACATCTGTTCCTGTAACTGATCGGTTACAGGAACAGATGTACCCGGGATCCAGTCTCAACTTCGTCAGTCGCCACCAATGAGTATAAAAGCCTGTACTTCACGCCTGGACAACTTTTAACCCTTTACAAAGCAGAAGTCCGGTCCTGCATGGATCCGTGGCTCAGCTAAATACCAAATTGCCGCACTTGACTCTGTGGAAGGCAAAGCTAAGAGGCTCATTGGCGACGAAAAACTGGAGGAAAACAAGCCTAACAGCTTGGCTCAACGCCGCATGGTTGCCTGCTTGTTGATCTTCTACAGGTTGTTTTCTGTGAATGTCTATGAACTCCACGACCTCATCCCACCCTTCTACCATCGGATATCTAGACGCACTGCAAGCTACGATCCCTTAATTGTTGCTTTTTCACCAGTTTGCACTAAGCGTTTCCAAACGTATTGTATAATGCGCACAGCAAAAGAGTGCAATTCTACCCTTCGTCTGTGTTTCCGAACGCTATTCTCTTCAAAATTAGAGTGAACAGGCTTCTTTTGGGTTAGCTCACTCCGTCGTCAACTTTGTATCTGTCACTTCTAACCTTCTTCTAACCTAAACCAAAAAAAAAATCCTTTTGTTCCAGTCGCCAGTAATAAAATCCGCAATGATGGACGTGACTTCAAAACTAATCGACGGAGTAGTCAGCTTAACAAAACTTATGGCTCATGGAGCTATGCACGAAGCTTGTCTAATAGAAGTCATCAGAAACATTGAAGACGAAGCTTTCACCTTGGTCGAAGACGTTAGAGTCTGCGTCTACAACAACAATACTTTCATGCAAGATGTAAAAGATTATTACAAAGAAAATAACGCTACAGTCCTAGATATAACAAGGAAGGCAAAGGACAAAAACGAGACTGAAGTAAAAAAAGACGCAGTAGAGAAAGCTAAACCAGAAGTACAAGAGAAAGGAGATGTAAAAGAAATGAAAGACTTGATCAGAAGGATGCTAACTGAGAGTAAAGGGAAAGAAATAGATTCAACTTTTAAAGATAAACTGACAAAGTTAACGCAGGATTTGACAGCGGTTGATGCTAATGAAATTGTTAAAAAGATAAAGGTTGATTAATAAAGTGTTAGTTTAAATTGGGTACGGGTTTTACTGTATAGTTTTGCGATAGTTATAGTTATTTTGCCAATTCATTTGGTGTCCATGCATATGTCTTCTTGCATACTTCCTCTAATAAATCTTCAACTCGGATGTCACCTTTCTAAACATCATCATTGTTATGATCTTTCATAGAAATGGAATACACATCAGTAGGATCATAATCAATATTTATTATGAAGTTGCTCTATTCTATGACCTAGTTAACTTTTCTTACTAAAATCAATAACGGGCAAAAGCAAATTTATCGCCGGATAAAATTTTAATCTCTAACCCAAATGTGCGATGTAGACGATATCCAAACATTAAAAATAGTCTACTTACGAAATCCAAGTGTTTACGATAGAAACGCTAAGACATCGTTCGTCGGCTGTTCGCATTACACTTTTTGTTTACCCGACAGCGGATGCACACATTACGATTGGTGGATCGGTTGCAACGAATCCATATGATGTAATCACAGCCATTACGACTTTGTATACATGTATTTGAGGTTTTTTTTTTAGGTTTTTTGTAATGTTTATTTCATATGAAGCAAAAATAATTTAAATGTCTCATAAATTGCATCAAACATTTGCCAAAACACAAAAATTAAGCCAGAACGAGTAAAATTTGACCAGTACAATTGTATGGACTTCAAAAGAGACTGATCTCTGAGTTTGTTTCGGTGTTTCTTCTCAGGGTAGTCAGCTAGGAAGCACTGGCTTCATCTAGTTTATAACGATCAAAAACAAACTAAATATCATCTATCATTTAAAAGGTTAATGCTATATATATATATATGTGCTATGCACTATTAGTGACGCTGTAACTAGATTGATCTAGTAATTGTGTACCGGCTGTTTTAAAGCTACCCTTTACTACTTCGTAGAGAAAAACATTAGTTTTAAAATTAATGTGTTTATTTTTACTGAGTTCTTTCGCAGCAACGAAAGTTTCATCATCTCTGGTTAATCACTCATCAACTATATTCTATTTCACAGATTGAAAGATCTACGCATTTCCTAGTCTAGTCCCTTATCCATATAACTTCAGTTTCCTTAGGTAATTTTATTAAATATCAAATTGACAAGATATTTATGTCACATAATTATTTTTAATCTCGGAAACGACATGTCATAAACATGACTCTTCTTTGATCTTGTCTTATACATATGACATAATTATTTGCTATAGGTAATTGTTTTTCAGTAGGTGGGTTGAATGACCTTTTGCCTTTTTAATTGTTGGCCTTTCTGGCTTGGTTCCAAGTGTTAATGTGTGAGTATTGATTGCGTTTGAGGAGATGTTCTCAAAAACTGAGTGGTAACGTCTGTTTATGAAATTGTTGTCATGAGATGAAATTTCAGTGGATTTTATGTCAGTTGAATATCTTCAGGAATGAAGGGTTGTTAAGAGCGTATACGCCAAATGGCATTTCATACAAATTTTCAAGTCGTTATTTTCCCAAATTACTGAAACGATTTTAATAAAACTTCACACATATAAGCAGGATACATAGGTCTAAAGAGTTAGTTGAAAACATTTTCGATAAATAGTATTGCAGTTAAATTAGACCCATTTTAATTTTTCAATACAAACATAAATTTCCAGTTATCTTTTTTTAAATAAGACATTTCGAAAATGTTTTTAACTAACTTTTCTTCGTCTGTTTCATATATGATATAATTTCCTAATATGATAAATATTCTAAAATTATGGTATTCATGTTGTTAAATACTCACTTAAAGTTTTAATGGAAGTCTGTGTTTGAATACGTACGCTGTTATCTTAGGTACGAGATTACGATAAAGAGGTATAATTTCTACATAGTATATGTACATAGGGACCACATCCTTATGTAAATATGAAGATTTTCCTGTTGGCTTGCGATGAAGGAAAATGTTTAGCCAAACATTTCCTGCGAACATTTGGGATTATTTAATACGAACTTCCGTTTACAAGATTATCGCGTACGTTGAATTTCGTAGGAGATATTTACAAAACATTTATTTTGTTTGTAGAATGTATTTTGCGTAAACAACCGGGTGTTTTTGGAAAGATATGTAAATCTTGGGCTTTTTTTTTCTTGTCGTCATCATCTGATCATTCTTAATGAAGGGTCCACTGCAATAACGATAAATGTCCTTGTTACCTCGTTTTGAGATAATTGCGTTTCAATTGTATTAATGGGAACAGGAAAGTCATGTTCAAAGGTATGTACATAATACATTATTTGTTAAAGCACATTTTTATTATTGATATTAAGTATATTGTTCCTTTACTCAAGCTTTATAAATAACTTTATTAATAACTAGCTCAAGCTTTATAACTAACTTTATTAATAACAAGCTTTATTACTTACTTTATAACGAACTAAATAAATATATTATTTAAAGTTATTTTTAAAAACCAGGACATTATTGAGTACCGTCCTTATATCTAAGCATGCACTGTCTAAAATATCGGGATTTTAAGTAATATTGCTAAGTTTGTTAACGAGAATACCAACTACAGATATCCAGTGGCTGAATGGCGTGCTTACTTAGAATTTTTACAAAAATGGACTTTCATCATTATTGCAGTGGACTCTTCATATCTTGTATCCCATCATTTCTTTCGTTTATATCTCGTAGAATGACCGTTGGTCCACAACGGGCTGGAGTCTATCTAAATTATCGCTTGGTCTTTTCCTATCTGGTTTGGGTCGACATCCAGTTCAAACCGATGCAACTGAATACCAGAGTCAAAAGACAGCATCGAAAGTCGAAGACGCTCAAACAAGTTGCACTTGCTATACACAACAACCAAATTTCTACATACAAGCATAATTATATACAATGGCTCCAAAACTATATAATAAATTACATAATCAAATTATATTAGCTAATAACTTAATAATTTTCAACGTCAGCTTTTCAGATTATTGAATCATCATCATCATCAACAGCCTGTTGCAGTCCACTGCTGGACATAGGCCTCTCCAATTGCACGCCACTTCGATCTATTTTCGGCTTCTCGCATCCAGTTTCTGAATGATAAGGCACATTTCGATAAGACAATTTTGTGCGGTTAAATTTGTGATATTACTGACATTTTTTTACGATTTTTGTACTATTTCATTGTATATTTATTACTATTGCTGACATTGAATTTTATGAGATTTTGTGCTTTTATTATTAATTTAATTTTAATAGTATTAACATTAGACACTCTTTTGTATGCCTTGCGGTGGAAAATAGGATGGACCAAACATTTTAAAATAATATCATTGTATCCTTTTTTCCCTGGATGTAAATCATCAAATGACTTCTCCCGCTCTGAATGGAGCGGAAGGGAATGTCATACTCTTACTGACTAAAACCCATCCGTGTTCCTCCTACTGCCCGCCACGTTCCAGGGCCGCGGTGAATCTTTCAAAAAAAATTCCGCAAACATATCATTGTTCCTTTTTTTGTCTGGATGGGAAATCATCAAATGACTTCTCCCGCTCTGGGCGGAGCGGAAGGGAGTGTCAAACTCTTACTGACTAAAACCCACCCGTGATCGTTCTTGTGCCCTTTGCGTTCCAGGGCCGCGGTGACTCTTTCGAACAAATTCCGCAAACCTAGCAGGCACTGACCCTATGGGGCCCCGTCTACGTTGCTGACGGCTCTTTCACAATCCAGTTCCTCAGTATCACAGTACACCTTGGTAATACTTTACCAAGAGTGTCTGCCTGGTCCAGTAGCCGGGTCCGGTTTTTCAATCATCAGATACATTTTATTTGTACAATAGGTAAATATTGCAGTTTAACTCACAAACTATGATTTCAATTCTTTGGAATAAATAAAACTTGACACATGAGTGTTGAAAATTCAGCCCTATAGGTAAGTACAACAAGATTGTTTTTAACTGCCTCCCACGATTTCCACTAGGGCCGGAACACACACTACATGCGTCTGAGATCTTTCAAAAATAACAACCAGTAATACACAACCAACAGTATTCTAAACAGACTTAAAAAAGAATAAACCTAAGAGCTATTAAAGACCAATTCCAATCAAACGTCACCCTTTGCCAAAAATCTTCGTATAATTTACCGCAAAAACCCAATTGTGAGAAACAAATATGTCAGGGACGGTTGTGACGCGATCTCGAGCATTAATATCGACAGATCCGCTAATGTATGAGTAATATTACTAAAATAACTTACTAATACGCGGTTACGTATTTTGAGGTATTTGGAACCGTTCCGTAGGTTTTATGTTTTCTGAATGGGTGTGATGGTGTTTTGTTTCTCTCTGGAATAAGTCATATTTAAACTGATTTGGTTTTTGTTCGTCACTTGGGATTTTACTACCACCCTGATATTTAGGGTTTAGATTCTATGTATAATTAATTATATTAATTTTAAGATGAAGAATCAGGAAGAAAAGGGAAGCATCCGTGTTGAGGAATTTTAGGGAGAAAACTCATAATTGCTATTAACTAGTCAATTGTGTTGTCCTGTGTCACGTTGCCGGCGTATAAACTCCACAACAAATTCCACTATAGCAATTCAAGTGTCCAAATCCACAGATTTTTCCACTGATGTAATCCCAATCCGGCTCGAAGGGCCAAAATGTGGAGCAATTTTAGGGATTCTTCAAAAACTCAAAATTGCTGTTAACTAGTCGAATGTACTGTCCTGAATGAAGTACAAAGATGGAGTGCTGTGACGTACACGTAAATCAACCCTACATCCAGTCAAAGTGTCGTGAGACGTTGCACGGTTGATCTGCTCAGTAAAATGAGCAGGCGCATGGGCGTACCCAGGGGGGGTAGGGGAGGGTAGCTGTCCCCCCTGGAAATCTTGCAGAAAATGTACAAACTCGCCTAATCACTAATCAAAGTGTAAATGCGGTCTTAATGTGTGCTAACTTTTGAATAAACCGCGCAGTAAACATTGGCAAAATGCACGGTGCAATTGTCATAAAAAAAACGAATTAAATAATTTAAATAAAATAAAAATGCATATTTATCTACCTATAAAGCAGGATCATTTGTGGCTGTTTGTACTACACACTACATATACATAGATACCTAACCTACCTGTTTAATGTAGGTGTCTTTGTGTAGTGTGGACTAAACAGCCGCGGAAGATCTAACTTAAACAGTCTGACTTGCCTCCCCCTAGGCTGGGTACGCCCATGAACAGGCGTTTGATGATTGAAGCCAAGCTTGAACAATCTGTCAATTGCAAGTACCAGGATCATCATCATCACTTTATGCAAAAGACGCAATTGTTTTTCTTAAATGCCCTACATCATGAATTACTCCTGTATCGTGGGATTATAAACATACAAACTCACATACACAAACAGCCAGATCCAGAACAACTATCTGTAAGCCATATAAATATTTGTTCCATTCGAGGATCGAACTCATAACACGCAGCGCAGCAGTCAATCGCTGTCACTGCGCCCTCGTGTAAAAATAAAGCATTAAAATCATAATTAATATTGAATTAAGTATATATAATTATATATTCAGTCTCGGTAATAATTCAAAATCAAAAGTAATTTATTCAAATTAGGCTGAGAGCCAGCACTTTTTACCCAACTACGGCAAAGTAAAAAATAAGGGTTATGATTAATGTATTATATGGATATTATTTGTAATTTCTTCCCCGAAAACTTGTATTTTAAATTTTATTTATTTACTGTACACCTACCACAGTGTTGTCTTTTAAACCCAAAGGTTAACTGGTAGAGAATGCCTTGTTGCATTAAGTCCGCCCATGTACCATACTTTTGTACATAAAGTTTAAATAAATAAAATATTGGCGCAAGAAACTCCCCAGCAACACATCTGTGTGTTAATTCATTACAAAATATTTGCATGGTAATATACAGCTTCATAAATAAAATATTTTTTAATTTGAATCCAAGCCAGAACGATGCCATATAAATATCTAAAATAAGAAAAAAAACAAGCATTCATTGAATAAGTACTTAAAACAACACAAAATGCTCCTCCTGAGCCATAAAGTATCAGCTTAGATCAGACAGAAACATTCACAATAAATTCAGTATCTATACTAATATATAAAGCTGATGAGATTGTTTGTTTGCTTGATCTCAAGAACTACTAGTCCAATTTGAAAAATTATTTCAATGTTACATAGCCCATTTATCGAGGAAGGCTATATATAGGCTATATATCATCACGTTAAGAGCAGTAGGAGCGGAGCAGTCATGAAAAATGTGACACAAACGAAGTTGCGCGAGTAGCTAGTCTATACTAATATTATAAAGAGGAACGATTTGTATTTTTTTACGTAACGAATAAACTCAAAAACGAATTTTTGAAATAGGTCCAGTAGGACCTATTTCAAAAATTCTTTCACCATTAGAAAGCTACATTTACCCTGAGTAACATAGACTATATTTTATCCCCGTATTCCCACGGGAACGGGAACTACGCGGGTGGAACCGCGGGGCATTGTTAGTAATTCATAAAGGGACTTATAAGTTTCATAGATTGTGTCGACTTGTTTCCTATAACTCATCTTAATCATCAATAACAGTTATATTGCTACAAGATTGTATGATATGAATTATAACCAACTTGCTGACGACAGTCACGACTTGGCAATGTTTTAGGTACTAAACTATGAGCATTGCAAATATTGTTACCGGTATCATCGTAAATTGCGACGGTCGGGAATAACCTAGTCTTCCAAATCGACATACTTATGAACACTTGTGAGTAACGGAATTAGGTCATCTACTATGATGTCTTGAATAGATGCTTTGCTATGAGCTGCTGATACAAAATATGCACAAAATTCAAGAGCAAAGGTTTATTTATGTGACAGCAATGCAATCTGGGTACAATGTTTATCTCAAGATCACCGCTGTCAATGTACGTCTGAACGGTGAAGGAAAACATCGTGGGGAAACGGCATGTCCTAGAACCAAAAATTCGAAGACGTGTGACATTCACCAACCCGCACTGGGCCTGCGTGGTGGATTACGGCCCATTCCCTCTCCTAGAGAGGAGGCCTGTGTCCCAGCAGTGGGGCTTAAAGGACATTAAAAGGCTGATTATGTACGTAATGTACGTCTGCAAAAACAAGTGTACCGCAAGTGCGTTGCCTAAAAAGTTGAACAGGAATTCTCCTGAGAGCTACAAACTGGGGACTCTGGCAAAAAAAATGTTTGTAGCTGAAAGGATTTTTCACAGGATACCTAGTCTTCCAATGAGTCTTATCTCCTATTGGCAATGCAATGAAGTAGGATGAGACAACATTAAGACGGACTAATGGGTGAGTATCACATGACGTCGAGACAATATGAGAACATGCTTTTCATCTTTAAATGATAAATGATTTATTTTTGTAAATAGGTTGTAAAGAAAACTTTTACACGTCAATCTTTTTTGGTCGTTATAAAAACTAGATGAGGCCGGTGTTTCCTAGCTGACTACCCTAAGAAGAAACACCGAAACAAACTCAGAGGTCAAGGTCTATTTTGAAGTCCATTCTCTTAATCATTCATCTTGGATAGCAACAGGTCTCGTTAGGACGAAATAGGCACTAACCTGCATCAGTGAAGAACGCAGAATGCCTGTTAGGGCTGGACGGGACTGAGGCAGACGCTGACGTCAGAAAGGCTCTCTTGACCTTGGTCCACTTGGAAGCTCGGGGGGGTCGGTGCTGGGGTGGCCTGGCGCCTAGCTCCAGAGATCGCTGCTTGCGGAGAGCAGGGTGGGAGGGCTCAGATTCTGCAAGAGAGAACATGTATAAAGTTCCCAGATGCGCCATGAGCTGGACCAAGTCTTAGTTCGTGGTTTGTGGTGAGCCTCTCAAAGACAAAGTCACTTTTACGAGAAATATGGTTTACAAAAATAGGTACATAACTAAGGGAACCAAGGCTTTTACCAAGTCTTGATTGGTTTTAACTTTTAGGTGGGTACAGCCAAGACTGTAATAAGTCTCAGGTGTGGCGTTTGATGATTCATATAAATTAAAAGGATATAAGGATAAATTAGGATAATTATAAGGATTAATTAACTTTGAACTGTATAATTAAATAAATATGGAATTCGGTATAAGGGATTGTTGCGGGTATAGAGGATTTTGGAGAATTCCAAGATTTTGATCAAATATTTTGCGTGATTTCTGAAGACAAAATGGATGGGCTTGTTATGCCAGAATTTCAAAGAACACAGATTATTGCGACCGTCCATCAGCGGTTTTAGTAAATGATTTATGAGGAACTGATGGAAACTATGTTTCCAATGTAATCAAAATTGTTTTGATTGCTACACGAGCTATAAACGGGTACAAAGTAGTTATACACTTTGTATTTGCACAAATATAACTTTTGTTTACAATATTAACTAAAACAGCTACTGAAACATGCAGAATTACGTAGTTATTTATAATTTTGTATGTGAATGTATTCATGTATAATATATCGAATGTGTCCGACTGTCATCAACACGAAGGCCATCCGGTGGACGTCCAGTCCGAGTACCTATCAAAACCTTACTTAGTAAAAAAATATACGTTATCAAATGCACAAGACTCAAGAGTTCCGTACATAGGTAACGATGCTGAGCGATAAGGAACTATTTCAACAGATCAAAAAACATTTAAAATCGAAATTATTTCAAATAGACTATTCATTTTGAATTGTCAAAGTCGGTCAGTCTAAAAATGATGCTAGCGTTGCCGCGTTAGTGACAAGAGCAATAAGTATCACAGCCAAAAACCACATACGCGCATAATGTGGTTTTTGGCTGTGATACTTATTGCATATATGAGCAGTTGCATTTTTTTTTTCACTTAATTTTTCTTTAAAGGATGCGAAATAACTAAATGACTTCTTCCGCTCTGGATGGAGCGGCAGGGAGTGTCAGACTCATACTGACTAAAACCCGTCCGTGTGTCCTAGTGCCCTTTGATAGATAGATAGATAAATAAAGCATTTATTCAGCGCAAGAACAGAGGACACACAAAAGCACAATCACATGAATCATACAGAAACACTTGAAATTATTAATATTAAGGTACCAGTAAATACATTTAAAAGATTGTCTGATATTTTTTTGGCTTTTGGGTTCCGGGGCCGTGGTGGTCGAAAAAATTCCGCAAGCTTGACAGGAAATTAACCTCTGATTACGTTAAATACTAAATGGAAGTTAGACAGGTATGGAAGAACGTCATGTTTGCCGATGAAAAAGTGACAGAAATATTTTTAAATACCTAGTTTACTCACAGAAAACCTAAATTGTAAACGTTTAATGTTATTTGACTCGTAAATGTCGAACTAGTAACATCAAACAGTATTTTATTATTTGGCGCTAAAGTCAATGTAAATAGTGTGAATATTCGTTTATTTCTAGACTCAATATTGTGGAGGAATCTTATTCAAGGACATCCATTTCTCAAACGTATATATCGTACCCTTCTCTTCGCGAGCCCTCAATGTCATCCATCAGATTTATGACTGATCAGACAAGTCAACTCAAAAATCACGCGGAGCAAAGTGCAACTTTGAACTTGTTCGAAAGGAGATGACCCGACGCCTAGACGAAATTTGACGACTTTTAACGAGGATATCCGAGTGTGTACAGACTTAGTGACAACAGCAGCCCTACCATGCATGACGTCTAAATCTATCATGATTCCTGTGTCAGAGAGAGACGGAGTTACACAAGACGAATAGCACATTAAAAAAAATCATGGAAAATAAATGTAATTCATCAAAAAATTACATAATGATCTTTAATATTAACTAAAATCAGCACACTCGTCAAAACAACGTATGATTCGCATAGTAAAAAGTAAGGTTAAATTTGAAAATGAAAATAATATATCTAGTTTTAATTTCCGCGAAAATTAAAACTAGATATATTATTTTCATTTTCAAATTTAAAATGGATTTCCGCAAAGTAACGCCTGACTCAATCAATTTTTTTTTTTTTTTTTAAAGTAAGGTTATCACTCTAGGGTTATTGCCAAAGCAGCATACTTTTCTAGTCTAGCCTAGGCTGTTTTAATTTTAACACTGTAATTTACCACGTAAAAGAAGCTTAACAACCAAAATCTAAACTCACCAAGCTCCTCAGACGAAGGTATGGTCAGGGTCAGCGCTGGTGGTGCATCGCTGTCCCCTCCATCACTGAACGACCTGCGTCTCCTGGGCACCACGTCGGGGGAACCCTTGGAGCCTCGGTTGGAGGTCTTCTTCTTGACTGACTCCCTGTGGGTCTGGATGATGTCCCTCATCTTACCCCATGGGCTTTTGTGGAGCTTGTTCGGTGAAGGTGAGGTGGAACTGTCGTCCTGGTTGAAGAAATTGGATTAAATGATGTTGGGGGTAGAATTGTGAGGCGAAAAAAAGCATGATAAAATGTAAAAATATGATTTTGTAGGTCACAAGATTTAGGAAAAAATCGGTAGTTGTAATGCTTTTGGTAAGTACCTTCTTGTCATTTTCAGTGTTATGTATTCACTAGCAGCGTCCCGCGGTTTCAACCGCGTTGTTATCGTTCCCGTACGGTGATAAACTATAGTCTATATATATAAACGATAAATGATTTTATTTTTTGTAAGTAGGTTGTAAAAAACACGTTTACACGTCAATCTTTTTTGGCCGTTATAAAAACTAGATGAGGCCGGTATGACACTCCACAATAACGTAGTTCTATTGGTGAAATAATTTTGAAAATCGGTTCAGTAGATCCAGAGATTACCCTTTACTACGTCACAAATAATTACGCTTTTCTTTATTGCCTATGTTTGCTATGCCAATGATTGTGGAATGATAAAGGAGCATTCATCAAATTTAGTAATATATATATATATATATATATTCAAACTTTTTGGCGGTTTGTACCATTAAAAAGTGGAAAAAAAAACTTTTTACAAAACAATACAACCGACTTCCACACAAAAAAAAAACAAATAGTACAAAATAACTATAATTTCGGAAGTCGGTGTTCAAAAAACGAAAAAGCAACCAAAGACACCGAGTTCCGAAATTAAAGTTACCCCACTTAAACGTACCAATCACATTGGTGTAAACAATAAACAAACATGCGATTTCAGCAATCCCGAAAGATTTGCTATCATTTATTGAAATTAACAAAATGCTCATAAAATAAAAACAACTCGACGAAACAGAACTAAATTCTTATGAGACCAAATGGCACCTATTCTTGATCGAATAACAAAACAACCACGTAAATCGGATCAGAAATCTCGGCGTAATCGCTGTACATACATAGCAACAAAAAACATACCTGCCGAATTGAGAACCTCCTCCTTTTTGAAGTCGGTTAAAAATGTTCTCTCCCAAGCATGGATCTCGATACTATCCATGTGTTTACAGACCAAAATTAACTAAGATATACAAACAGCTCCTAAACAACTATGTAGGCCATATAAATATTACGCGTCGGGGAATCGAACCCGCGATGCGTACGTACGACTATAGCTCTGCCATCGGTTTTCAATCGAAATAATTTTTAGAATCATGTTTATTGTACTATATCAAAACGTAGTCTGTTATAGGTAGATTCTACAAACAACGTTTATTCTCAAATGTTTAGGCTTAAAAATAACTTTATTTGTTTATGTGTTATATACAACGTTTCGATTTAACGTAGAGAAAATGATAATTTTGACATAACTTACAAAACAGTTTGGTGTCAATATCTTGCCAATAGGTACTTGGGGATGGGCGCAACATTTTGTAATTGAATTTTCTCCTGTAAACCATCTGTTAAGCATAATCAGCCTTTTAACGTTCCCGTGCTGGGACTCAGGCCTCCTCTCTAGCAGAGGGAATGGGCCGTAATCCACCACGCGGGCCCAGTGCGGGTTGGTGAATGTCACATGTCTTCGAATTTTTGGTTCTACGACGTGCCGGTTTCCTCACGATGTTTTCCTTCACCGTTTTGAGATCAGTGGTGATGAAATTAATTACAAAAAGTAATGCGCCTGGCTGGGATTGAACCCGCGACCTACAATTCGTATGTTGGGGCCGTTACCACTCGGCCACCACTGCTCAACTACTGCAAACCATCTCTTACTACCCTCTTTATCACAATCCACTTCTGTTTATTTGGCATCTCTTTTCCTGTCGACTTTTCACATCAAATGAGTTATCGTTGAATTTTGGAACACAACCTACTTTTAAAAATGATTGCCAGAGAGTAGAATTCTGTTTGCTAGTTTTCGTTTCCTCGATCTTTAAATAAGGCAAAACATATTTTTTGGAGTTCAAAATCAAAAGTTTAATCTACCGATAATTTTATAGGTCACGTGTTTGCGCCTACATGTTTTCACGAGCTAACTATAGCTTAATAATCATAAATAACAGCGCCAGTCGTTTAGCAGACGGAATCGCCACTGAATGGGTCTATTTTCAATAATTATTTCAGGGAATACCACAGTACAGATAAGACAGAATGACAACTACAAACAAAAATTAAAAAATCTTGAAATGGTGATAAAGTTACAAATATTTGACAGACCACTTTTACTAGACTCAAGCAATTTTCATGCTGGGTACTTTCCTGTTTGGGAATAAATTCTTCTTAAAAGTTTAGTCATACAAAATAATAACAACCTTGTTTTGCATCTTTCTTAGAAAATATTTACGTTCGTTGTGGGTTTCCCCCAAAACTGTAAATATTTTCAATGGCAATAATAAAAATAATATTTATTTAGTTAGCACCTGTACCTTTAACGTCAAATTCCCTAAAAACCTTTGATGTTCATTGTATATCTTTTATAGAAATGGGCAATATAGCCAAATAATGAATAATGCCATTTTTTTTTATCGGCGAGAAAATAAAGTTTATTCATCCATTGTAACATACGACTATAACATAATTATATTATCTGTAACTATATAAAATCAGTATCTTGTGGACAGGGGGCCCAAACTAGGTAGAACCTAGATCTTGGGGTCAACACTAATTGAAGCATCGTTGACCTCGTATATCATGTATCATGGATGTATATACATATGTGTACCATCTTAGGCTGAATGTCTCTTACAAGGCAAAGCACAAAGGTCAAGGTCCATTTTAAGTTTCAAACTTATTGAAGACTTAATCTACTAGGAGATGTTTTCAAGAGGCAAAGCCCTGTAAACGTTTGTGTCACTTGAACGTCTGGAGCTCTTTAAATAAAGAGTGAATAGGTTACTTCTAGGTAAAGCTGCTCCATTGTGGACCATGTCATCGCTGTTCAGTAGATGAGGGTGTAAATAATACGCGAACCAATCTATACTAATATTATAAAGAGGTAACGTTAGTGAGTTTGTGAGGTTGTGAGTTTGTGACGTTGTAAGGGGTAATCTCTGGATGTACTGAACCGATTTTCAATATTACTTCACCAATAGAAAGCTACGTTATTATGGAGTGTCATAGGTTATATTTTATCCCCGTATTGTCACTCGAACAGGAACAACTTGGGTGAAACTGTGGGGCGCTGCTAATCAATCATAAAAAAAGATTTTTCCAACAGGCTTTTTTTTCTAGATGGGAAATCATCAAATGATTTCTCCCGCTCCGGGCGGAGCGGAAGGGAGTGTCAGTCACTCTTACTGATTAAAACCCACCCGTGTTCCTCCCAGTGCCCTTTGCGTTCCAGGGCCGCGGTGATTCTTTCGAACAAATTCCGCAAAACTAGCAGGTACTGACCCTATGGGGCCTCGTCTTTTTTTTGACATCTTTTTGAGGCACAGAATCGACCTGGGTCTGGTTGCTATCGGACAGCGAGCCACCCATAGCTCACCATCCGCAGGCCTGCGCGTACGGTGACCGAACATCGCCCTGCGAATCGCGATGCCGGGGGGGTCCACTTCTATTGCGGTGGCTGGGGCGTGAGGATTCCCTCTCCCTCGCGCGAACTACCTCCTCTTTCGCTAGCATTACTGCTTCGCAGAAGGAGGTGACCGCTTCCCATGCCTCCTCGCTCCGGACCAACCGGAAGCGAAAGGTCACCGCTGCCACATGAGTGGACCTACTGTGATGTGTGTGTGTGTAACATTGCACAGTGGTATTTATAAAATGTTGATTCTGACCTGCGTGGGAGCTTGCAGGAATGTATTGTCGCCATCGTCTCGCACAATCTTGCGCATACCTGGAACAGATCGACCGGTTATTGTGGAAACTTCTAGGAAATCCGGGAAAAGTCCTCTGATAAATAGATTTTTCGGGGAATGGAAAAGTCTGCGTTCAAATACCTGCGCGTATTGCAATTTATCAACTGTTTAGATAATGTTTGTGCCAAGTGTAATTTCGAGAAGTGTTTTTCTAATCGAGACAGCTCAATCATAAGTAATACTTTGTACATGTTAGTTCTGCATATTTGCGGGTTTTCTGAGAACTTTTTGTGGAAACACCTAATTTACACGAGTTTAGAGCGTTTTAAATCATTTTAAATACCTTTTATATCTACGTAGAAGAAGATAAAATTGATTTACTGTTTTGAAATTTTATTGAACAATGCATTCTACTCGTACCTATGTTGCTTTAAATGTGTTTTAGAATAAGAACTTGCAAGATTTTCAGATACATTAGGAGTCATAAGTTTTTCAGAAAAGTATTCCTGATGTTTTTTAGAATATCAAGCAATTAAGTAGTCAAGGAAATTATAGTTTTATCACCCAAGCAAACAGCTGCTTTATCATCCACAATATAAAATCTCTCCAGGGCTTGTTTCTCATCGCCTCCCGCGATGGTTTATTCTATCCCGATCAAAGAGAACTCTCGCGAACATCGCGCGAACGTTCCCGCGAGTATGGAGTGACTCACGTTGACAGAATAAGGTCATCCATTTACAGAATAAGTATACACGCCTGTTATAGTTTACGGTTTTGTGCCAAAATGTTTTACTTTAATGGTTCTGGATCCGTAGCATCGAAACACTATGGACTTGAAATAATATGAACTCTGAGTTTGTCTGGTGTTTCTTCTATGGGTCAGTCAAGTCAGCTAGGAATATTGGCCCCGTCTTGTTTAATAGGATTGTTGAGTAAAATATCTAATAAGTCCGTCAGATGGATTTCCAAAAAATATTGCTCACTTATTTTTTATTTTTTCACGTAAACAAAAACGAAGACGATACAGTGCGTTGAATACTCGTGTGACATCACTACTAGCTACAATTTGTATCAAAACATGACGTCACAAGCCCCCACTCCTGATCTTTGCTTTTTATCTTCGTCATTTTTAGTAGATTAATTATTCGATAACCTAACTGACGGACTAAATAGAATCCTTTTCTTTTTATTCAGGAAAAATCCGTATTTGACCAAAAAGATTAACGTTTTATAATATTATTTTTAATCTATACTTAAATATAATTTAAAGCTCACAAAAGATTCTTCTGGCATGTAACTAAAATGTTTTCATGTTTAATTAACAATAATATTTTTTTGTTATTTTGGGTATCTAGTTAATAAAACTAGCGCCTGGTTAGTTCTGTAGGCGCAGACGCTACTGCTGATTTGATGTCCTGGGTTTGATGTCGGATGGTGCAAAGTAAAGAATTATTTTATTTACCATCTGAAATTTGAAAGTAACTCTTAGAACAAATTTTTCCGGGGAAAAGAATTATTCTTAAAACAAATGTAATGTTTTCTTCATCTATATTTTCTGTAACTTATATGGTGTACATAATAAAGAGTATTCTATTCTATTCTAATTCATAAATATAACATTAAATGTATAAAAAAATCAAAACTAAGATGCAATGAGTATGACCCTTTTTTCATTTTTCCAGCTTTTTTGTACAGATGTGATTTGTCTGGGAAAGACAGTTTCGCAAAAAACATTTGTTACAGTTTAAACATTTGGTAAAGTAAACGAGGAAACACTTTAGGAGGGAACGGAACTCATGCCTGTCTTTCTTTTGGTATTGAAGAGATAAGAGACTAGTGACTTGTCCCGGTTTTGCTGAGGATTTTATTATATATTTGCTTGGTTCATAATTAGAGAATGCCTTTTTTAACCTGGGCCGACATGCTCCCCTAAACAGAATGGTGACTTTCTATAATAAAGCCTCCGCTATCGACAACAGCATTGATATATTCTTCGACAGTCTGCCAAAATTTAAATCCACAGTAATTAAAATAGACCTGTAATCAGCCGCCTAACACTAATACTACTACTTTTACTACTTTTACTGCTTCTTTTACTGCTATAGTTAAAAATCCCTTTTATATACATATTATTATCAATCAAATATTATTATGCAAATTTATGATAATCGAATCTTTTGAAATGTTATTGATAATGTTAATAGTGTACTTTAATTTTAATTTTAATTTATAATCTTAAAATCATGTATTCTCAATCTAAGTTAAGACATTCAATTATTCTAATTTTGGTTAGGACATATATTTATAAATTATTTTATTTTTCTTTTTGTTCAATGTGTATTATTTGTTAAATTTTACTACAATTATTAATTAGACCTACTTTGAGAGTGATGTGCATGCCTGTAAGTGACTTGTTTACTCAGGATTCTCTTGTAAATGTTTTCATAAAATAATGTTCTGTAAACAAGTCGTTGGTGTGCCTATGTTAAATAAATAAATAAATAAATAAACCGACTTCTAAAAAAGGAGGAGGTTCTCAATTCGGATGTTTGTATTTTTTTGTGTTTGTTCGCGCATAACTCCGTCGCTTGCCAACCGATTTGAAAAATTCTTTTTTTGTTGGAAACGGTATACTTCCCAAATGGTTCCATGAAAATTTTATCGAAATCGACCAAACGGTTTTTTGTTAATTTCAATAAATGATAGCAAATCTGTCGGGATCGCTGTTGTTGCGGGTTGTTTACTCCAATTTATACCACGTACCTACGCTGTGATGGGTATGTTTAGCTGGGAGTGAACAACTAAAAAGTGAAAAATTTCGGAAGTCGGTGTATTAAAAAAAAAAGCAACCATAAACACCGAGTTCCGAAATTAAAGTTATTTTGTACTTTTTGGTGTTTTTGTTTAGAAGTTGGTTGTATTTTTTGTAAAAAGTTATTTTTTTAAGGATGGGAAATCATGAAATGATGATGGGAGTACCTATCAGTTCCTCCTAGTGCCTTTTGCGTCCCTGGGCCACAGTGACTCTTTCGAACAAATTCCCCAACAACAAATGCACCTGTTCATTTAATTAATGTTCTGTTAATGTCCTGTTCTTGCCTATTGAAAATGACCACATGTAACTGGTGAGTTTTTGTGAAGTATGTACGTTGCCCGACCCTGGTTCAATCCATGGTCCGGAGCGAAGAGGCATGGGAAGCTGTCGCCTCTTTCTGCGAAGCAATAATGCTGGCAAAGGAGGAGGCAGAACGCGTGCGAGAGAGGGAAACCTCACGCTCCAGCCGCCGCAACAGTAGAAGGCGTCCCGGGCGTCGGGAAATGCAGGGCGATTACCGGCCACCGTAGGCGCGGGCCTGCGGACGGCGAGCTATGGTTGGCTTGTCGTCCGATAGCAATCAGGTCCGGGTCGACGGCGCGTCGTGTTCCACGCGCGCCTCAAAGAGCTGTCAGCAACGAAGACGGGGCCCCATAGGGTCAGTGCCTGCTAGGGTTGCGGAGTTTGTGCGAAAGAGTCACCGCGGCCATGGAACGTAGAAGGATCACGGGTGGGTTGTAGTCAGTAAGAGTCTGACACTCCCTTCCGCTCCACCCAGAGCGGGAGAAGTCATTTAATGGTTTCACATCCAGAAAAAAAAAGTAAGTACGTTGCAGAGGTTTCAGTACGAAACGCTACACTTAGCCTATTACTACCAGAACACCCGCAAATAACCGATATTCTAAACATCAGATACATCGAATGTTTCACTAAAAAACTCACGAATCATAAACATTATCCGAAAATATAAAAATATTACATACATACTTATGTACCGGTTTATGTATCTCATGGTTTGTTTAGCTTCTTCGGTTGAGAACACTTAATTTTTTTTACGCGCAAGAGTGTTAAGTTGTAAATCAGAACTTTATTTGTTAAGTTGACTTTTAAGATCGTGCAATAAAATTTTGAACAAAGAGAATATGATGGACTGATCTCAATATTGCAGCTGAGAAATTAAACTTGAAAAAAGAAAACTGGAATGTTTTCTCCACCTCTAAATTACTAAGGTTTTAAAGAGAATATGTATCTACATCAGGCAATCTGTATCAATAGGTACTGCTCAATGGGGCTCAGTAACGGTAATAAGGCCTGTTCAGACTGACGTGGTATGCGGCAATCTTATTGATGAAACTTAAGCGGATGAGTTACCGTTAAGGCTGAACTTAATTGCGAAACTCTTTTGTTTGTATTTCCCTATGTACTTATAATGTCACCGGGAAATTGCAAACGCCGTCAGATTGTAAAATATCGCGTGAAATTGTGAACTATGTTTTTTTAATAGGACACTGATATGTATGTTGAAACCTATTGAAATAAATGTGATCGAGAAATGATAATCGAATAAAGATTTATTATAATGTTACGAAGTCTGTTATTTTTCTGTGACATATACATACATAGAGATACAATTAACTAACTGATTTGTGGAACATATGGAGGGATTTTTTGCCGCTGCCAAGTAAAATAAAAGATATCGTCTACTTGGGCGGTATAGCGATAGTAGTAGTACCCAGCTTTGCTCTAGGCACAGAACTCCATAAAAAATATGACATGATACTGCGTGAAACCGAGCGTAACTCATTTCTGCCGCACAGGATAGCGTATGCCGCATAGGTCTGAACAGGCCTTAAAGAAAGCAGCTTCAATACTTACCAGAGTCACCCCTCAGCTCTTCACATGAAGAGTTAGGAGTCAGGGATAACGCACTGCCAGGAGTCAAGCTGGCAGAGTCACGGGGCTCAGGGTTGGCGAGAGTGGCTGATGATGGAGAGGATCCTGCCAGAGCCACGGCTCCCACCATGGCTCCTGCTGCCACTGCGCTGGCGGCGCTTCCCATCGCTGATTGGGGCCATTGGGCTTTCTCCCACCTGAAATCATAGGGTAGTTGACTAAAAAATCTAATTTGTCCATCAGATAGATTTCCTAAAAAATATACGAAACGTATTTTTGCTTTTTTTCGCGTAAATAAAAAACGAAGACGATACAGTGCGTTGAAAACTCGTGTGACGTCACTAAATCTTACAATTTTTACCACAACGTGACGTCACACGGTTTTCCAATGCACTGTATCGTCCCCCCACACAGGCCCCACCCATCTTTGATGCATTTTGTCTTCGTAAATTTTTATACATTTGATAAAGCAAAAAATACGTGTCCTACTTTTTTCGAGAAATTTAACTGACGGACTAAATAACTAGTACTAACCAGTAATAACTAGTACTAGTACTATTAGTACTAGTAGTAGTACTAGTAGGGACTTAGTATATTTTTTTATACAGGACACATTGGGTTATCAAAAAACTCATTACTAAACGGCTGCTAACCCTATTGGCATACCATTTGACACTGAGAAAAAATGCCCGATAAGTTAGTTCATGGGTAGGTCAGGTAGATTCTATAAGAAGGTTGTTTTTCATGTTTGATTATTTAATGAGAGACAATCTTCGGTTCACTTCGTGAAGGAGAGCAGTGGTGGCCGATAAATAAATAAATAAATCAATCAATCAAAATGTAGGGAGCTGCTGACTTTTATTTCTCGATTTCAGGTTTGTTCCCATAGTAAAAGTTATTTATAATGATGAGTACAATGACCTCTTAAGAGGTTGTTGGTGTTTTTCAAATAACCCTGTATACTCCAACTCAAAGCATTTATTTCAATTAAACCCTTTACAGGCACTCTTGAATTGTCAAGGTCGAAAGAAGTGAAGCTATCTGCACGTTCCAAAGCGTAGATCTCTATGGAAAAGAACGTGCAAGAAACTCCACGGACACTCTTTTAAATCAATAAATTGTTACAAAGTTGTGTATACATTGTTCTTCTTGATGTTATTCCTATATGTGAGAACGATGTAGAAAGACGTGTATGATACAGGTATCCAGAGTAAAAGGAGCAAATATATAAGGAAAATAGATATGTATTCTCTCAGTTTAATATTGCATCTACATATTATATTCATTTCGTGATTTACGTTGTTGAGTGGGTGATTTTCTAAGCGTTTGAAATAATGGCTTTAGAGTTCCTTGCGATTGTTAAAGAATATGCGATTGTATGCAATTGAAAGCTCATCATCTTCATTCTCATGGCATTATTACACGGATGCCTAAAAAAACCTGTGTTATATTTTCAGGGTTCATGCATGTATGTAAGTATGTTTGTGAGTTTTAACTTCTAAACGGCTTAACTGACAATTGACATCAATGTATAATAATCGTTAGAAGCGTTGCGTTATCCCGGGTAACATAGGCTAGTAGAACTTTTAAAAAATAATAAGGGGGAGATGATGCGAAGAGTCTGTTCAGTTTCATGGCCCAGATATGACCAATGTGTATTTAGGGTACGATGGAACTGACATACGCATTGCGGTTATAAATGTCCCTAAATAAAAAAAGAATAAATAAAAAAAAAATAAGAGGGAGCTTTGTTTGATAAATAAATATGACAATATTTTATTTTCATGAAAATTACGACTGCGTATACTATCACCATTTCAAGCTTGTCTAGTATATATGTAACTAAAAAGGTATGAAATAAAAAAACAAATAAAAAAACACGCCAGCCATGTCAAAAAGTTAACTAAAAAAGTAACAAAAAAAAAATCATTGCAGTCGGGGGACGGTTCCTTTGAATAGTTCTTTAAAGGTCCCCCGAGTGCAGTTAAAAGATTATTATCTATCTTGTTTTTAATTGTTTAGTTCACTTTTTGAAATGGCAGGCGTGTTTTTTTATTATTTGTTTCTTTTTTTCTATATTTATTTATGTCAGTGCAATATGTCTTCTTTTCCCACACTTCTATAATTCCCCCACCCTTCTGAATCAGGTCTGACAACAACTACTTCTACTCCAATTTATAATTTATACTAATACTAGCTTCTGTCCGCGACTTCGTCCCCGTGAAATCCCCGATTTTAAAACATTCTTTATCGTTGCTCCGCTCCTATTGGCTTAAGCGTGATGATATATAGCCTAAAGCCTTCCTCGATAAATGGTCTATTCAACCCAAAAAGAATTTTCCAATTCGAACCAGTAGTTCCTGAGATTAGCGCGTTCAAACAAACAAACAAACAAACTCTTCAGCTTTATAATTTTAGTATAGATTATTAAGCTGCAGTGTTTTGTTTGTTTGGTTGAAAGCGCTAATCTCAAGAACTACTGGTTCAAATTGAAAAAATATGTTTGTGTTGGATAGCTTATTCATTGAGAAAGGCTATATAACAGTACGCTACCAATAGAAGGTGAGTATCAATTATTTAGACAAGAGGGAATGAGAACATCACTTAAATAACTTAATGATAGCTTAAATACTAGTAGTCAGATCTCAATCTTTGAATGGGACCAGTTATGAGGTAACACACAAAAAACAGTCGAAATGAGAACCTCCTCCTTTTTGGAAGTCGATTGAAAACTCGTGAACTGGGTTTAAGTTTGTATGAAAGGCAGTGTTGTATGCAATTTCTATGGCCTTATTTTGAATACTTGATGTAGATGTAATGTAGTCAGTCAGGCTACTCCAGAACTACCGCAGCATGGTCATGATGACAATATTGGGTGTAGTAGACAAAGCCAAACTTGTCGATCTGTATGTGTGATCTATCTGCTATGTATACAGGTGTAGTTACTGATCTTTTATAGTTATTTTAACACACACTGATCCATTGTTGGTAATTATATAAATCAAGGATTAAAAAATTTGTAAATATGTGAGTACATTGGGTGTAGGAGACAAAGCCAAACTTGTCGGTCTGTATGTGTGATCTATCTGCTATGTATACAGGTGTAGTTACTGATCTTTTATAGTTATTTTAACACACACGGATCCATTGTTGGTAATTATATAAATCAAGGATTAAAAAATTTGTAAATATGTGAGTACTATGTCCCTGACTAGCAAATTTATTAATTTTACCTCTGCTGTCGTTACTTTGTTCTACCTGTTAATAGTACAGTACTTAGTTTTATTCGGGTGCATCGTCCTCACATATAATCAATTGGTTAATGTATACAAAATATTGTAAAACTTATACATATTTGAAAAGAGTAACTATGGAGTTTCTTGTCCGTTCTTCTCCATAAGAATCTACTTTTTGCGAATGGTCAACTAGAGTCACTATAATATTTTTATTTTCAAATGTTTTAACGTTCAAAAGTGTCGTTTAATGGTCTAGTTGAAATAAATGAATTGACTTTGACTTTGGTCGGACGAGAGTGATATAAAGCCTAACCTGACCCTTCCTCCAGAGACTCCTTTTATTGAGGTCCGTATCCGTAGTGGGCGTATAGTCGCTGGGTTTGTTTTTTGTAATAATTCCTGCCTTTAATTCCAGCCAAGAATTAAAAAATAAAACAACCCTTGTTATATTTATTTTACAATCGGTTTAATTTTATATAGACAGCGTTTTATTAAGTTCAGACCCTTTTTTTTCAAACCTTTCCAATTAGTCACTTACCTTAACCCAAATTACCACTGAAGAGTGAAAAATAATAAAACTTACTACAAAAAAAAAACCGACTTCTAAACAAACCAAATATAAAATAATTTTAATTTCGGAAGTCGGTCTTCGAAAAACGAAGAAACAACCAAAAACACCCGAAATTAATTTAATACTTTTTTTGATTAGAAGTCCGTTGTTTTTGTATGACACATTTTTTATTTATTCTCGTGTTAGCAACTAACTCTGTGTAAAGTTTTTGGCGCATGTGTCTTAACTTCAGGATGTCAACACCCTTTTTGACACCAATATTTTGTTTTGTTTGAACTTCTGCCCAAACTCTACTGCACATTTTCTACTATGTGCCAAGAAACATTAACTTTCTTCAGATCCGTAGTCCGCAGTGTGACTCGGTAACGAAATAAAATCGTTTATTCTAAATGCATGACTAGTTCTAAACTATAAATCTGTTCACACATCACTGAACACAACATTATGGATAGCATTTGTTATTTTTTTTTTAGTTTTCACCTATTATTATTATAAAGCATATATTATGACGTTTGGCCGCACAGATCCTGCTTTTTTTTACCAAGTAAACCAAGTTGACCAAGAATCATGCAATTTGGCAACAAGCAAGTTCTTATATCACGAGTAACTTGATGTTTCATCATATAATACGATGACAAAGTTATATTAGCAGTTTGAAAGTCAAACTTTTCAGTTGAAAATGTACCTACTCTCGTATAAAAATGAAAAAATATATACGTCAATATTTTTTGTTTTTTATACGAGATTACATTTTCAACTGAAAAGTTGGACTTTCAAACGTACCTTTTTATCTTTTACTAGCTTCTGTCCGCGACTTCGTCCCCGTGGAATCCCCGATTTTAAAACATTCTTTATCGCTGCTCCGCTCCTATTGGCTTAAGCGTGATGATATATATCCTAAAGCCTTCCTCGATAAATGGTCTATTCAACCCAAAAAGAATTTTTCAATTCGAACCAGTAGTTCCTGAGATTAGCGCGTTCAAGCAAACAAACAAACAAACTCTTCAGCTTTATAATATTAGTATAGATCACAGCAATGAGAGTGCTTTCATTGTTTTTTCCAATTCAGAAAGTAAAGTATAGGGAACGTGCAGAAACTATAGGTGGCAGCACAGACGTGTCAATGTTAAGTATATTTTACTTATAAGTTACAAATTTGCAACGCTAGATGGCACAGTCTACTTCGTGCACGTTCCCCTAAACGGAGGGTGCAGGAAGTATAGGTGGCAGCACAGGTCAAATATTAACAATGTAAAAGTTTCAGATTTGCAACACTAGATGGCATAGTCTATGCTGTGCACCATAGATATGTGCACGTTCGCTATAGTATATATTGCCGCTTGACATTAGGTACCGCCAAACCCTTGCAGTTTTTTAAAGAAGAGTGAAAGAACACTATATTTCTTTCTCATCTTAGTTGCGTATTAGTATGTATTATTATGATAATTATGGATTGTATGTTATATTTAAGCTGTATTGTTTTCACTTTTCCTACTTAATACTTTTATGCACAATGTCTACATCTCTTTTTACTCGACTCTCCTTTCGCAGGTATGCTGGAAGAGATTTCTATAGAAATAAGCATCACCTTTGTACCTAAATTGTTAAATAAATATTACATACTAGGAAGAAATCGAGACTCAATGCCCGCAATAGACGAACTATTCACATACGAATTTGTACGGAGCCGTCAGTCGTGATTCAGACTCGCACTTGACCGGTTTTTCTTGTTCTATGCTTGTTTGTCTATGGCAGTATCAACTCTCTGTTTTCATTATTTTTACGACGTTCAGTCATCCGAAATAAATCACTAATTTCCGCCACATAACTAATTTAATCATTTTCCGCATCAGATAAATTTGCACGATTTATCAATTTTCGTTTATTCTTTGAAAAAATCATTCTTCATTAATCACGTGCAAATTAGTGGTCAATGACTTTGGTACATTTACTTCGTAGATTTATGTTGTACTAGCTGCTGCCCGCGGCTTCGCTCACGTGAATGTCGGAAATTATCCCAAGGGAACATAATTCCGGGATAAAAAGGAAGGAAGGAACATAGGATACCCTATGTGTTATTCCAGACTATGATATATAGCTGTGCCAAATTTCATCAAGATCCATTCATTAGTTTTTGCGTAAAAGAGTAACAAACATCCATACTTACAAACTTTCACGTTTATAATATTAAGTAAGAAGTATACTGCCTACGCAACTGATCTAATTTTCAGTTCCTGTATATACCATGTTGACCAGTCCTTGAGCAGAAATTGCGAATTCGCAAAATCGACCTTTAAAGAACATTTTATCTAGTGAAAGAGGAATGTAAATTCAATTTAGAGAGCCAATGTGACCTCCATATTGTTAGTAAAGTATTTGAATTATACAAGCACAGTCCGAGGAATCTTGGCACAAAAGAAAGGACTTTGCAGAAAGGTTAACATGACATAATATTCAATGATAATGAAAATAATTATGTACATATATTCTCAGAGCTACTTCTGCAAGACTACTTACAGTTTTTAAGGAACAACTTTAAATCAAATACACCTTTAAAGAATAAAAGCTTTGCAAACGAATGTTCCTATTTAGCGTATACCTACTGGATAGTATAAAATAACTAACGGTAAAACAGGGTGGATAAAAATGCAGGGGTGAATAGAAACGAAACTTTGGCTTGAAAATTCTAAAATAAGTTTCAATTCTTTTCACCCCTGCATTTCTATCCACCCCGTTTTACGGTACATAAGTAAGTAAAAATAAAAATACCTAAATGCAGCTTTTACTCTAGTCCACTTGGAAACTTTAGACTTCTCGACCTCTTTCATGAAAATGCCTTCGGACCTCCTTCTCAAAGGAGTTCCGGGGCCCACATCACTGTCGTCCCCTCCCGCTGACCTCGACCTTTGCTTCCTGAGCAGGGAACCTCCGAACCTCGCATGACCTTTCCACTTTGACCCTGATCTCTTCATACTCTTACCCATCATCACGGAATCAAAGAGTACTTGTCCATATTCACACTCAAACTCGGCATCCAAGGCCTCGTTTATGAGTTCCAACTCCTTAGTTTCCGACTTCAACCTTTCATTCTCACTGTCTATTTTCTTATGAGCGTTGTGCAGTCTCTTCAAATGATTCACGTCTTTTAGCCTCTTCAAAAGACGGGTGTTATGTTCTTTTAAGGTCACGAACTGGTCTAGCAGTTCCATCAATTTTTCTAACTGATCTAGAGCCTCAACTGTGTCTTTCGTTCTTTGAGCCACTTCTTTTCCTCTCTTGGAAATGGCGTCGTTCTGGTCTCGTAACCTTTGTAGCATAGTTTCACATAGTGTTTCAGCATCTGTAAGCTCTCCATCATTAAGAGACCAGTACTCTTCAGGAGGGGAGGGACCTGCAGTGCAGGGGGATGAACCTTCTGCATCAGAAGGGGTTTGGGGAGATTTAACGGAGAGAGTGACCGGGGGCTCTCCCCTGCGTCTCTTGTGTAGCGAGGTGCCGCTCGGTGGCAACTCGGCCAAGTCTTTCGGCTCTTTTCGTTCAGTTTTGCTATTCTTCTCATCTTCGTCGTGACCGGCGTCGGTGACGTCACTGTTCTCTTTGAGTGACGTCATGCTGCAGCCGCAGAGTGTCGGTTTGTGTCTGGACTATTTATAAATGAAAATAAAAACACGTGCATCGTCCGGTGGCGCGGCACGACAACTTATAACGGAATGCATTTTGATACAATCGTGATTTCTATTGATATATTCTTTTAATATGTCTACAATTATTTGGGCATATATGGGATTATCACATTACACTTTCCACACGTTCATATCACTGCACACTTTCACTTACACACTACAGTTAAACTATTTTAAAGCTTGTAACATACTCTATTATTTTTTTAATTTATTACACAAAATTAAGTACTTGTTTTACTCTATAAGAGGTTGGGATATATTATTGAATCAACTATTTATAAATATAATTAAAACTGTTAATATTTAATTGATGGTTAGCGCCGCCCAACGCGTATGCGCACGTACGGCGGGCGGGCGGCCGCGCACTGCCGAGCTTTGTCGAGCGCTGGCGGAAACGCACGAAACTTTCCGAACACGTATTTTTAACTTTAACATTCCATACATTGTAGGCGTGGAAAAACGTTCCTTATTGCTCGGCATTAAGGTTTAATTGTTATGTAAATTATAATTTTGTTGTAATAATACATTCTTAATGTTAACACGCTGCTTCCGAGCCGAAGCCCATTAACCCATTTATGTGAAAAGGACTAAAATCTCGTTTTCTTGTCTTGTACGCGATTTAGCAGCTGACTTTTAAATGCTTGACGTTTCAAGAACATTTTCTTGTGTAAATATGCAAACGTTGCAATGCTTTTACCTTTATAAAACAAACAAAATGTACTTAAATATTCCTTGATATTCTTTATTTTACTCTCTTGCTGATCTGGTTAGCTTATTGGGAATACCTACGTAATAGGGAATTTTAGAAAAAAAAACATTTTAGTCCGTCAGATAGATTTCCAAAAAAATATTGGACACGTATTTTTTTCTTTTTTCACGTGAACAGAAAACTAATACGATACAGTGCGTTGAAAACTTGCGTGACGTCACTACAATTTTTACCAGCGACGTGACGTCACCAACCCCCTCTCTTGAACATTGATGCGCTTTATTTTTATATTTTTTTTACAATTATGTTTATTTTAGAAAAAAATATATGTCCAATATTTTTTTTTTAATCCAACCGACGCGATCAACAAAATAGAATTATAATTTTTATAACTAGTAAAATACACAATTGCAGTATCATTATCATCTCAGAAAAGGTTGTCACTGAAGGCTTTAATGCGTTGTATTTTTTTTTTCTTCTTCTATAATCTGCAATCAGTCAGTTGACTATAATCAGATAGGTTGCAGTTGGTAGAAATTTTGATGGGTTAAAGCCACTGCCTTAACTCCCCTTAGTTATACAGCACATTTGCTCTTTTTAGACGATTGATTGGGTTTCGTATTAGAAGCATGCTTGTCAATGGGTTGGGATGAAATTAGAGAATTAATAAGATTAATGCGTTGTGACGTAAAAAATCGGCCTCGCGTCTCCTCAGGCTGCGTTGCAGTCCCAACACTAACACAGTGGACCTATCTGTGATCTGATAAATTAATAAATAATAATAGGGTAATTAACTAAAAGAAAATAATTATTCCGTCAGATAGAGTTGCAAAAAATATTGGACACTTTTTTTTTCTTTTTTCACGTAAACCTAAAGAGGATAGAGTATGTTGAAAACTAGCGTAACGTCACTACGTGCTGCAATTTTACTAGAAACGTGACGTCACAAGCCCCCTCTCCAAATCTTTGATGCGTTTTATCATCCTCAATTTTTGTGACTAAGCAAAAATTACGTGTCTAATACTTTTCGATAATCTAACTAACGGACTAAATGGAATCATATTTTTTAACTCAGGAAACATCCCTACTACGAGGCGTATGCAGTATCTCTCATATTGTTTGGAAGAAAATAAGGCCCATAGCCCTTACTCAGTATCTACTGATTTTGACCGAAAATAGAACACCTTTCTTTAGTCCCGAACAACCAAAAAATGTAACACGAAAAAGGTCACTCGTATTTCGACCATGCAGTTAAAATCACCAAAACAGAGGTTTCATTTCATACTGCCATAGAAGCTGGCACAAAATATTCTTATTTTTCTGTAGTCTCTGACAACTTTTCATAAACAGAAGAACTCAAATTCAGTCGAAACAAAGAAATTTCCTGTAATGTCAACACACGGTTTATAGTTTAGAGAAAATATTTTTTATTTTGGATTAATTTATTTGGACAAAATTTTGATTTAAAGTTCTGACAATAATGCTCTGGCGGCGTGCGACACATAAGGGGTAAAGTATTTAAAAAATACATACACACACACATGGTTTGATGCTGCATAGCTCTTCCGCCTGTTTCCGAATAGCATCTCAAACTCCTCAAATGGGAAGCCACGCATAGTTCAGGCTTTAAGGAGACGAGGCTCCTGTTACAGTGGAATCCTATTATGTACCTACATGTTTCGTAGTTTATTTATCAATAGCAGCGCCACGCGGTTTCACACGCGTAGTTCCCGTTCCCGTGGGAATATGGGGATAAAATATAGCCTATGTTACTCAGGGTGAATATAGCTTTCTAGTGGTGAAAGAATTTTTGAAATCGGTCCAATAGTTTTAAGTTGATACATACAAAAATACAAAAATCTTTCCTCTTTATAATATTAGTATAGATATAGATTTATTAAAACTTTATGCACTAGTAAAAAAACTGTACAGGACTTAATGACGCGCGTAGTTGTCGTCAAGTTGCAAGATTTTGTCAGGTCGTAAGCCAAGAAAGAATTGACATCCACTGCTAAAGATACTTCCAGTCTTCTTTCCGAGTTGCTATGAACCTTAAACAGTTTGTGGCCAGTAGCGAAAGTTTATAGCAGCATCAGTGGCAACATGTTTGACTCTCATTCGTTGTCTCATTTGTTGTCAAACGGATCTTTGATAGTGTCCGTTGCAAGCAGGATCTACCGAAAATTTACTATGATCAGTTTAACAAGAAGTAAACCCGATGGATCGTGGTGCTTCAAATGGGGGATCCTAAAAGGTCAGGTTTACCTTGATCTGTTTGGATCATCCTTGTGTTCAAAGATCTAACCCGCGCCTGTTCCACTGGATATTCACTTGTCGTATTTGTCAAACTATTCACGTTACTTGAATAAACGAAAATATACTCTCTAAACGCATCGGGGTAATGTTTTTAACACATAAGTAACTGGAATATTAGCGCAAATTAAATTTAAAAAATGGTGCAAGTACAAGACGTGTTCAAGCAACCTGATGGAAGTGACAAATACCTAAAGCTGCTGTAGTTTCTGCTCAAATTGATTAATGCACGATTTGTGTAACTAACCTCAAGATGAGAATTTTTTCTCATCTTGAAAAACTGTGTCAACTGTTAATGTAGACAGATAGAACATATTATATAAAAAAGTCACTTACCTGTCCATAATTAAACCTTGTTTTACATGCTTTGTTATTTTTTAAAAATTAGTAAGTGAATATTAAATAAATATTTTTGAAAAATAACGAAAACATAATCAATATGTTGAAAAAAAAAAATATATTTAGTACACTTTTTTGAAAATCGTATCTTAAACATCTGACTGACGTGTTCTTTGTCTCGCCAGGTGACCACAGAATTTGGGGTCGCGCGGCGCCATGGAGCCCGAAGACGAAAAGAAGAAGAAAATCAACGATGACGTGGTGGTGTTCATGCGCAAGCGCAGCGAGACCGAGGCGCCGCGGTACACCGCCCGGTTGAAGACCTACGTCGACTTCCAGCAGAAGTAAGTATTAGTAGCATGAAGCAAGAAGCGATAAAGGCGCTGAACAAGTGTCCTATATATGGACACTATTTCAGCGCTTCCATCACTTCTTTGTCTACAACATGAAAGGTAGGCACATTTCTGTGGGCTGCGGAATTTGTTCGAAAGAGTCACCGCAGCCCTGGAACGCAAAGGGCACAAGAAGGTTCACGTGTGGGTTTTAGTCAGTAAGAGTCTGACACTCCCTTTCGCTCCGCCCAGAGCGGGAGAAGTCATTTGATGATTTCCCATCCAGAAAAAAAAGGCACATTTCTGTCCGTCTTTCAAGTTTTTTCAGAACTTACATCGTGCATTTTTACAAAAAAAAGCTACTAATATTATCGAGAAAAAGATGAATATTGTAATGCTTTTTTTATCGTCCGCACTATAATACTACAAAAATAATATAAAAGCTTATCCAAAAATTAAACTGACAATAACGCCTACTGAAATTTTGAATGCAAATAATACCATTGCCTAAACTTTGTTATTACAATTGTCACAGGCGTCGCCGAGCAGCGGCCGCGCGCCGCCATTCCGGTGGTCACCATCATGACAAGAAAGCAAACTCCGCCTCGAGGAAGAAGATCGATGGCGACGTCAAGGATAAGGGTGCGGAAAACCAGTGAGTATTTGACATTCTTCATTACACGTCATGTTGACTGGGTGTGACAGTTCAGCACCTGGGCCTCAAGTCTGCTATTACAATAGGGTAGTTGCCTAAAAAAATCTAATTAGTCCCTAAGATAGACTTTCCAAAAATATTGGACACTTATTTTTTATTTTTTCACGTAAACAAAAAACGAAGACGACATAGTGCGTTGAAAACTCGTGTGACGTCACTCCGTGCGACGATTTTTACCACGCCCTGATGTCACAAGCCCCCACTCATGATCTTTGAAGCTTTTTATCTTCGTCAATTTTTAGAGATTTCATAAAGCAAAAAATACGGGTCCAATATTTTTCGATAATCTAACTGACGGACTAAATAGAATCATATTTTTATTCCTCAGGAAACAACCCTATTGTGTCAGAATGGTCCATCATTGATTTCATAATGGTTGATTTTGACAAGTTTGGTAATCTACTAATAATAAAAGCGTCATTATTACTTTCCATTGGTCAACCACTGACACTCCATTGAAAGAAATGGCATAGAATGGTAATCTCGTACATAATGAAAAATGAATGACGGACTTATACGATAATCTGTTACAATTTGACAGTTCCTTTGATCAGTGACCTATCATTAGAACGTTATTGTGCAGTCATTGCATTTAATAGCTCGGTCATCAAAAAGTGTTACGAGACTATTGACCGACCATTATGAATTTAGCAGATTACAAACTTTTAGCAAAATGACAATGGGATCGTGTTGCAATGACAGATTTGACCCTGGACCCTGGTTTTACTGGAAGTCTGCCCCTATTGGGAAGAGGCTCGATGAATGATGTCTTTGCCTGTCAATACTCCTTTCATTTTGACTTTCTTCTTGAGTGCTTCTCGCACCGATTTCTAGATTCAGATATGGTGAAAAGTAGAACTTGCTGTTCCACATTTCATTATACATATAATTCTAAACCAGTGAATGCAAATAAAACATGGAAGCATTCCTAACTCAAAAAAATGACCCAAAGCACATTGCGCCGCGGTCGACGGGGCTTACCGATTGCGCCGCTCACGTGTTTAGTTACACGGCCTATTCGTTACATGATAATTTAAACTCAAATACTTGGGAAATAAGGTCAATTTTTAACTGTGCATCGTATTAGCAATAATGTTGTTGGTGTGGTTCGGCGAATCAGCGACGAGGTTTCGATGTGTGAGTTTGTTTGGATCTTTGGCTCACAATTCGCGCTTAGTTCCCTTGAAGTAATGCTTCCATGTTTTATTTGCGTTCACTGATCTAAACATTTTTAAGTCAAGTAAAATAATTATTTGCAGATCTCTGAACTATGGAATTGACACAACTTCTTTTTCCAGAGAACACCCCGGTAATGAAGAAGATCGCATGAGCCGAAGGTAAGCAGCGTTGCAGGCGACTACTAGTGCAGTCGGTGACTCGAATAAGTCTTCCGCCTCACCAAATAAACGGTGGTACTGTTCGTTCGGGTATCGACCGTAGCTGGGTTTTACAAAAAAATATCCTCATATTCCAATCACAAGTCTGCAGTCATAATTGAGAAGACCAATAGGCTGCATTCACAGAAATGTTAAAGAAATCGCCATTTCCATGGCCTATGCGTTCACCGTTCTTGCTTAGATCAACAGTCCAAGGTGACTCTTTTTAACCGACTTCAAAAAAGGAGGTTATCAATTCGACCTGTATGTATGTAATATTTCCAGAACTGTCCAATTTTATCTATTGCCGATCCTAACAAACCATGCACATAGATTAACGTGTTTGCAATTAGTAATAGTGAATTTGACTGTTTGTTCCTAGTTTAAATACCGTAGAACGGGGTGGATAGAAATGCAGGGGTGAATAAAAACAAATCTTTAATTGGGATTTTCGCTTAGACACCATATTAACAAAATTGATTGAGTCAGGCGTTACTTTGCGGAAATCCATTTTAAATTTGAAAATGAAAACGATATATCTAGTTTTAATTTCCGCGAATATTAGTGGGTTGCAGGTATGCACCTCCCTCCCGCCCGCTATATTATGCACATACTGGGCAAATGCAAGGATTTTAAGCACATGCAGGAAGGCAATGCAAAACCCAACACCATTACCGACACGTGTTTCGCCTCTCCACGAGGCATCCTCAGGGGACGTGTTGACTCGCTGACCGTTGAGTTGCGACTCAACGGTCAGCGAGTCAACACGTCCCCTGCCTTCCTGCATGTGCTTAAAATCCTTGCATTTGCCCAGTAATCTTGCATGTGCATAATATAGCGGGCGGGAGGGAGGTGCATACCTGCAACCCACTAATATTCGCGGAAATTAAAACTAGATATATTGTTTTCATTTTCAAACCATATTAACAGTTTCTCATAAACCATCCACTAGAAAACCAAATAATTGATTAAACAATTGGAGTTTTTAATTTCTGCAAGCAATATTTAAATAACTAGAAAATTCGTCTAAAGTTTCGTTTTTATTCACCCTTGCATTTCTATTCACCCCATTTTGTCGATTTGTATGTACTGTGCCTAGGGTTCAAAATCCTTTCTAACTGGTACGTTCCCCCAGCAGACGCGGCGGCGACAAGTGCATGCACCGCACGCACTCGTTCTCGCGCTCCGGCACGGGCGACGAGCCCGAGGACCGCTGCGGCCGCCGCCGTCGCAGGAAGAAGTGTTGCCGCCGTCGCCGTCGTCGCCGCTCTTGCGTGAGTATACCTTCCAATACTAAGGCTCTTAACAGGCCCTCAAGTCTGCTATTACAATAATGTCAGAATGGTCTGTCATTGATTTCATAATGGTTGATTTTTACTTCCAATACTAAGGCTCTTAACCTGCTATTACAATAGTGCCAGAATGGTCTGTCATTGATTTCATAATGGTTGATTTTTACTTCCAATACTAAGGCTCTTAACAGGCCCTCAAGTCTGCTATTACAATAGTGTCAGAATGGTCTGTCATTGATTTCATAATGGTTGATTTTTACTTCCAATACTAAGGCTCTTAACAGGCCCTCAAGTCTGCTATTACAATAGTGCCAGAATGGTCTGTCATTGATTTCATAATGGTTGAGTTTTACTTCCAATACTAAGGCTCTTAACAGGCCCTCAAGTCTGCTATTACAATAGTGCCAGAATGGTCTGTCATTGATTTCATAATGGTTGATTTTTACTTCCAATACTAAGGCTCTTAACAGGCCCTCAAGTCTGCTATTACAATAGTGTCAGAATGGTCTGTCATTGATTTCATAATGGTTGATTTTTACTTCCAATACTAAGGCTCTTAACAGGCCCTCAATCCTGCTATTAAGTGTCAGAATGGTCTGTCATTGATTTCATAATGGTTGATTTTTACAAGTTTGGTAATCTACTAAAATAAAAGCGTCAATATGACTTTTCAATGGTCAACCACTGATACGTACGTGCAGAAACTTTAGGGTGGCAGCACAGACACGTCAATGTCAAGTACCTATATTTTACTTACAAAAAGTCTTTCTCTGTTGGGAAGCCACACTATCCCCTAGTGACATAGGCTATATTTTATCCCCATATTCCCACAGGAACGGGAACTACGCGGGTGAAACTGCGGGCACTGTAAATATTTTATATAAAACATCATTGCACCCTGTATTTACAAAATGAATTTGAATTAGAATCCTTTTGTTTGCAGCGTCGCAAAAGGCGCCGACGCAGTTGCCGCCGCAGACGGCGCCGTAGCTGCAGTCGCCGCCGCCGCCGACGCAGCTGCCGCCGCAAACGTCGCCGTGGTTGCCGCCGCAAACGCCGCCGTCGCTGTTGAACCCCCAACTTTGCTCGTTAGACCTGTGTCAGTTAAATTCGGCGTACTGTTCGTGTTCAGACTGTTTTCTAATAAAATGTTTATAAAAGTTTTGTATTTTTATTAAATAGCAATAAATTCCACACGCCACACACTCCATGAAAATCATGGCATAAAACCTCTGCTACTGGCTGCGTAAGTACAAGCAGGGAAACCTGATGAGCGGAACACAACCAGCGCAGAGTAATTAGCTGTCGTTTAAATGCTCTGTTTTTTTTGTGTATAGGCTGGTAGCTGATGATCGACAATCATTAACACTCATTATTTGATTATGAGATCAATGTCACCAAAGTTAACTAATGTAGTACTGCATCCCTATTTCGAATTTCCTGGCAACCAACAGGGCCGCTGCTAGCTGTTTGATCGCCCGCGTGCAATACCGATTATACCGCCCTTTTTTTTTTTGGATGGGAAATCATGAGTGGAAGGGAGTGTCAGACTCTTATTGACTAAAACCCACCCGTGATCCTTCTTGTGCCCGCCGCGTTCCAGGGCCGCGGTGACTCTTTCGAACAAATTCCGCAACCCTAGCAGGCACTGACCCTATGAGGCCCCGCCTGCGTTGCTGACTGCTCTTTGCGTTGCGCGTGGAACACTCGGCGCCGTCGACTCGGGCCTGGTTGCTATCGGACGGCGAGCCACCCATAGCTCGCCATCCGCAGGCCCGCGCAGCAGGGGGCCGACAATCGCCCTGCGTTTCCCCACGCCCGGGGCGTCTTCTTCTGCTGCGGCGGCTGGAGCGTGAGGTTTCCCTCTCTCGCACGCGTTCCGCCTCCTACTTCGCTAGCATTACTGCTTCGCAGAAGGAACCACCCTACGACTACATATGCTGAGTTTTGCTAAATAAAGGCTATTTCATGATTTTTTTCATTATGGTGGGGAAACCTTAACGCAAAAAAAAAAAACATTTATTTTGATTAGGAAACTTAGTTATTTTGGTTTACTAAAGTTTAAAACTGCTGAAGCATTGTTAATAAGTTTTTGATATTTTTTTTATTTTGAAAAGAATCTTTCGCCTGATGCAACTGAAACCGGCAGGAAAATATTCTTAGAGCTATCGCTGTGTTCGGAAATGTTGAAATTAAGTCATTGGTAAAAATATTTATACTGTAATAAGGATTGTGAAAAGGACATGCTTGATTACAACTGTATTTTGTTTCGTGTGACTTACATCTGGTGTGCAATATATTGGAAAAACATTTTGATTCTCTGACTTTGTTCAGTATCATCCACAGGTGCCCTACACCTACGGTGGCCAGGAATCGCTCTGCGACTCCCAACGCTCGAGGCGTCTTCTTCTGTAGCGGCGTAAGGTTTCCCTCTCCCTCACGCGGTCCGCGTCCTTCTTCGCTAGCATTACTGCTTCGCAGAAAGAGGTGACCGCTTCCCATGCCTCCTCGCTTTGGACCAAATATTGAAACTGAGCCGGAAGCGAGAGGTCGCCGATCGCCTTGACGAGGACACAGCGTTGCTCCGTCCAAGCAGGGCAGACCTCCGCCGTATGTTCCCTCATGTCCTCCCGTGTAGGTATATCAAAACAGGTACCTCCCGAAACACCCGCGTCCGGTGAGTACCGGTGCTAGGAACGCCGTGGCTCCTCTCCAACTACTCCTCAAAGAGGGAACTTATCGCCACAATGGTGGCATGCTCAACAAGTACCTACCTAACCTACTAACTGAGAAATAAGCTCAGAGTTTTCGTAGAACACGACTCCAATCGGTGATTTGAGTCCAATCGGTGGCAGGCGGTTCCTGCCGTACCTGCTGACGGATAAGATAGCACCTTCGGTTTTTTTTCAATGCGATGATATTTCTTATGCTGTAGGTGGGGTGGGATTATGACTATGACTTTCAATATTATGTAATGAGTCGCTCGATTTGTCGCCCCCTTGGACGTGCCGCCCGTGTGCAGTGGACGCCTTGCACGCCCGCTTACGGCGGGCCTGGCAACCAAGCTCGTTAAAAGCAAGGTATCTACGAGCCTTGGTACCACGTAGAGTGCGTTTCATGAAAGAATGCCCTTCGCCGTAATGTTGGCATTACGGAAAATCAGTGTTGCTATATTTTTAGCAATAAAACTACTTAATATTAGGGAGATTAACTAATATTCCGTTACTTTTACCAATTACCTTATAATTTTGTTTTTTGTTTTGGAAACTGTAAAACTATTTTTTAATAAAATATACAACTTACTGAACAGGAATTCAGAACAATTCATAGCTTTATTGGAGTAGGCACTCACAGAATGAAATCACAGATTGTCCTTTTATCGAGTGCTGGAGCAGTCGAGTCTTAGTACGTTTGTTGACTAGCTAATGTTTACGGCATAAACATACCATACAACACTGACGCGGGGAATCGAGAAATTTTTATTGGCAGCACTGATAGCCATCTCCATTCTTTGACGTTAAGTCAGACAGTGCAGCCAACAATACGACGAAGGGAATTCTTTCGTGAAACAGCGTGAAACGCATTATAAATGCTGATATTCCAAGTGTCAGTTTACCAACAGAACATAAGACCTTTATTTTGATACCAAATATGGCATGATTATTTCTATAAAAATTCTGTCTAGGTCAGACGTGTATATTCCCACAAATCATTTTATGAAAATGTATATAGCCTATGCCATCCACAAGATTTTAATGAATCTATTGGTACCTCATTCATCAAAAACAGCTCAGTAGTATAGGCGCTAGAGTGGAACATACATACATACATAGACAGCCAAAATCATTACCCTTCCTTTTGGCTTTGCCGTAGTAGGGTTAAAAGAAGAGGATTGTGGGAAGGAGTACTACTTCCATCTCATTGGTATATCTATGGTCTGTGCCAACTTCTGTGCTTTTATAAACTTCTTTGAAAGGGACCATTCTGATCGATTTTTTGCCGTAGCGCGAGAAACTCGATCAGGCGAATTTTATTTGCAATTATTGGATTTTTATAGGCAAGACAATAGAACACGTGACGCAATAGCAGATACTTAAGTCTTTATTTGAGGTAAAACTGGGGATCAGGAAATAAAGTTTATACCGTTATCTTGGCCTTTGAAACATTCTTGTTATATTCAAACATTAATTTACATTTTTATCAAGACAGCTCTACATGGTGGAAAAATTCGCCCAATTAGGTTATCTTCCGAATAATTTTGTTTTATAAAATGCTAAATAGTCACTGTATTGTTTATTCTTTTCTCTTTTAAAATTTTCTTCTCTTACGTTTAAAAAATTCGTCTGCTAGACGGATGGACCGTCTAGAAGACGAAAAATTCATCTGCTAGACGGTCCATCCTTATTCATAGTTCATAAAAATGAAGATAACAGTTTTATAAACAACTAGCAGCACCCTGCGGTTTTACCCGCGTAGTTCCCGTTCCCGTGGGAATATGGGGATAAATAATAGCCTATGTTACTCGTGGATAATTTAACTTTCGAATGGTGAAAGAATTTTTAAAATCGGTCCAGTAGTTTTTGAGCCTATTCATTACAACCAAACAAACAAACAAACAAAGTTTTCCTCTTTATAATTAGTGTAGATATATACAAAAATATCACAAATCAGCCTTCAGATCTTAACCATGATTTCTTCAAGACTCTTCCGCTGTAGGTCTGGTACCGTGGTTTCTTCATGTGGCCTTCCCACCGGCAGGAGCAGTTCCAGTCTTTCGTTGAGCGGCCTGGACAGTAGGTCTCGGAGACGAGCGTTGCAATTGAGGGGTGTCGAAGTCAGAGCTACTAGCCCGCAATACTGGAATTGAAGACACAAAAAATTTGAATCTTTATCAGTTTAATTAACTTCTTTTTTTTTCACCTGCTGGCTCCTGTGACTTCGTGAATGTTGAAAACAATAGGGTAGTTGACTAAAAAAATCTGATTTGTCCGTCTGATAGATTTCCAAAAAATATTGAACACGTATTTTTTCTTTTTTCACATAAACAAAAAATGAAGACGATACAGTGCGTAAAAAACTCGTGTGACGTCACTACTCGCTACAATTTTTACTGGGCCGTGACGTCACGCTCCCAGATCTTTGATGCTTTTTATCTTCGTCAGTTTTTATAGATTTGATAAAGGAAAAAATACGTGTCCAATATTTTTTTTATAATCTAACCGACGGACTAAACATAATCATTTATTTTTTACTCAGGCAACATCCCTATTCCAAGGGTACCTTCTCTGGGATGAAAAGTATTGTATGTCCTATTCCTAATCTCTTAAAAGTTAGAGTGGACAGGCTTCTTCTGGGTAAGCTCATTCCATCGTAGACTTTGTCTCTGTCACCTGTGACCTAGACTAGAGTCAAGAGCAAATCCATTTCACAATAAAAATAAAATCCAGGACTGGTCTGCTCATTTGCCAAGTTTCGTTCAAATCCGATCTGCTGCTAAGTCGGGAAGAGGTAACAAATAGACAGACAGAGTAACTGTCGTATTAATACTAAGATGGATATGGATGATTTTTCCCCAAACGTTTTAGATTTAAAGAAAAGACTGGAAGAAAAATGTTTACTTATTCCGGACTCACACAAGACAAACAAAGTAAAATAAATGAAAATCTAAGATTTATAAGTAATTAATGAATATAAGCCAACAACATGAACACTTCAAGTTGAAATTCTTTACACAGTAATAAACATAAAGAAGCATAGTTCGTCGCATCGGTTACACTCACGTAACGATCGTACATGAGGGCAACCAATGCTTTCTAATTAAGCAATAAACCCACTATAAAGAACGTCAAGCATCAGCAAAATTTGTATGAACATCAATAAAATACTATATGTATCAGCAATCTAAAATACCGACCTCGGTAAAGAAGATTAGAATTTAAAGTCAAAGCAATAAGCATATTTATTGACTTTTGAAGATATGTTGCAGACTTCAACATTTTTAAACAAAACTTATCACCTAAATAGCAAGCAAAATGCAAAGCTATATATTATTTTTCTAGGTTAAAATTTGATTTACATAGTCAAGGTCATTTGTGACGAACACTGGATAATCAAACGCACGAAATAAACTACAGATCAAAGCATTTATAGAAATAAACGCTTTGATATACAGTTTATTTCGTGTTTACGATGAACGAGCACAACAAAAACACACAAACTTTTATGGAGTGGTTCTGGATAACGTAAGAAATAGAAAGGTAACGATTAAGAAATGGCTAAGTTACATTTGTTTATTGTGTAATAAGCATTGTCCGGAAAAGCTCTTGATGGAAGAAAAACACGGTTAAGGCACAGCCAAGATCGTCAGACATAATAATTAGGTATATAGGCGGTTGCGGAATTTGTTCGAAAGAGTCACCGCGGCCCTGGAACGCAAGGGGCACAAGAAGAATCACGGGTGGGTTTTAGTCAGTAAGAGTCTGACACTCCTTTTCGCTCCGCCCAAAGCGGGAGAAGTCATTTGATGATTTCCCATCCAGAAAAAAAAAACGCTGTAGGAGTAAGCATGAAGTAACTTACTGCAAAGTACCACATAATGGTCGGTCCACACGATGCAGACTTCCATTAACGTCTATATTTTATCTGAGCAATAAAGCAATGCAGACAAATGTATGATAGTTTTTTTATTTTTTTATTTAGAGTTCAAGTCCGTACCGACAGAAGTTTGTATCGTGTAGACCGAGTATAACTCGGAGACATGTTGTATGTGAGTATGATCCTCAGAATGACAAATAAGAAGAGTATGTGTTATTTGTGGTTTATGCCTTAATCGGAGACAGAGAGTCAGTAAAATCCATGATACTTGTTTGCAAGCCTTTTTTTTTTTTTCTCTGGATGGGAAATCATCAAATGACCCCTCCCGCCCTGGGCGGAGCGGAAGGGAGTGTCAGACTCTTACTGACTAAAACCCACCCGTGATCCTTCTTGTGCCCTTTACGTTCCAGGGCCGCGGTGACTCTTTCGAACAAATTCCGCAACCCTAGCAGGCCCTGACCCTATGGGGCCCCGTCTACGTTGCTGACGGCTCTTTGAGAGAGAGACGGCTCGTCGACTTGGGCCTGGTTGCTATCGGACGGCGAGCCACCCATAGCTCGCCATCCGCAGGCCCGCGCCTACGGTGGCCCGGAATCGCCCTGCGTTTCCCGACGCCCGGGGCGTCTTCTTCTGTTGCGGCGGCTGGAGCGAGGGGCTTCCCTCTCTCGCACGCGCTCCGCTTCCTCCTTCGCTAGCATTACTGCTTCGCAGAAGGAGGCGACCGCTTCCCATGCCTCCTCGCTCCGGACCATGGCCCGAACCAGGGCCGGACGCGAGAGGTCGCCGCCGCCGATCGCCTCGACGAGGACACGGCGGTGCTCCGCCCAAGCAGGGCAGACCTCCACCGTATGCTTCACCGTGTCCTCCGGGCGATCCACACAGTGATGACACCTGGACGCGTCCTCCCGCTGGATCTGACACAGGTACCTCCCGAAACAGCCGTGTCCGGTGAGCACCTGCGTCAGGCGGAAGGTGAGAACGCCGTGACGTCTCTCCAGCCACGCCTCAAAGAGGGGACTTATCGCCACAATAGTGGCGTGCCCAAAACCGGCATGTCCTAGAACCAAAAATTTGAAGACATGTGACATTCACCAACCCGCACTGGGCCCGCGTGGTGGATTACGGCCCATTCCCTCTCCTAGAGAGGAGGCCTGTGTCCCAGCAGTGGGAACATTAAAAGGCTGATTATGCTTTATGCATTAGTCATGAATAATGAACATACTTTGAAAATAGAATTAAATATTATAACATTCCAAGCTTTTCTTCAATAATACGACAAAATATTAAAAAAATATATATAAAATTTTACTCACATGAATAGCGGCCAGCAACACTCCAGCAGCTATGGCCGTACTGATCTCACTGTAATAATGCATCCTCTTCTTCCCATCATCTCTCCAGGAATGCGTCTGCCTAAACACCAGCACAATAGCTGGAGCATCAGACAGGTAAGGCTTCACCGGCTTTGTAGCAAACGGCTTCAAGTCCGTCACCCACTGCCTCGACATCCTCTTGTTATAATTCAATTCTTCTTCTTCTTCTACAATTTCTCTTATAGCTGCTTTCATTTCTTGGTCTTGCACCACGACGAAAGTCCAAGGTTCCGTGTGTGCCCCTGATGGAGAAGTTCCTGGAATGATAACATGTTTGTTAACATCGTTTAAGGGTTCAGCTGGGTATTGGCCAGTTTAAATAGCCTTTACTTTTTACGGTTTGGTTTCATTATTTTGTACTAGATCAATGAGGTTGTATTCCGAAAGTCTCTGAGTTTTCTATCATTTGCATCAGTGTCAATGTTATAATCTACCATGTCTTATGCATGCCACCATGTTAATGTGTTTCAAAATAATAACCATTTAGATTTGCTTTTTTTTCTGCAGTGCAAGTATAAAGTATAAGTATTTGTGAATTAAGTGAGAAATTATTATTCAGTTCAATGAGTTCCAGACGCAAAACTATGAGATACATTTGGCATTCGCGTCATTATCTCTTAATTTTGCTGATCTTACTAACTGCTGCCACAATCATGTATATCTTGCATGTAAAGAAGGCTCGACGAGATTTCATCAAAAACTATTACAGCGAGGAGTTGTATCATGATAAAGGAAAATTGATAAAAACACGAATGTATACAAGAAATTTGAATAAAATTCGCCCTCAAATAAAAATATTCAACTTGAAACAAGAGATCCACAACTCACAATTAGGTCCTATCACTGATAAAACATTTGTGATCGTCATACAGTGCCAAGCCAATGTGTATCACTTAAAGCGGCTTTTGAATTCTTTGAAAAAATCCTTTTTCATCAATTCAGCGTTACTAATCTTCTCTCACGATTACTACAGTGAACAAATGAATAAACTCATTCAACATATTGACTATGCAATGTACATGCAAATATTTTATCCATATTCAACGCAATTACACCCGGAGGTATTTCCTGGAGTAGAACCTGTGACCTGCATCGATGGTGCTTCCTGCGTGAATTCCAGGGACGCTGCAGCTGCTCAGTCGAAGCACCACTGGTGGTGGCAAGCCAACCAAATCTTTGACCATTTAAGTGCCTTGAAGAAATTTACTAAACCGATACTATTTCTTGAAGCAAACAACTATGTGATTATTGATGTTTTATTTATATTCAGGTTGCTTGTATATGCAAGAAAAATACACTGCCCCTATTGTGAAATGATAAGTTTGGCAGCCCATGACCCTAAGTTATCACAATACAAAAAAAGAAGAAGTATTGTAACAATAGAACGCTGGAGAAACACTGTACCCAGAACAGCTATCGCATTCGACAGGACTGCTTGGCACACTATCAAATCCTCGAAGGAAGTTTTCTGTTTCTACAATGATTCCAAATGGGACAATACATTGAAACATGTTGGTGCTGTTAAAATGGGAGGAAGCATTTTTTTGACGGCCATTGATGGTACGAGAGTGTTTCGTATTGAAGAGTGTGAAGTAAATGACGTTGGTTGCAAAGAGCAGGAGAAAGAGAAAGCTGTGAAACGATTTTCAAAATCGGTTACTAAGCACATGTTCCCTTTAAGTATCAAAATTAGATTTTCGCATGATGAGGATGTTGTTATAACAGAGTCAGGTGGCTGGAGCGACATCCGAGACCACCAGCTTTGTATGCGCTTTGCTAATGAAAGCGTGTGGTATACAGATTAAATGTTTGAAAATTAAATCGCGTTTTCAGTATCATTTTCTGTTTATTTATTTTTTTATTTCTATCTTTCCTACAAGTGATCATGTCAAAAACTTTTCTTCATCGGCAAAGGCAAATATGATTTTTAAAAGTACTCGTAGAACTTATTTGTTTGTTTTCTCATTGGCAACACGTTCTTTGTGTGTAGAAAATTTAAATCAAGTTACTTTATCACAGTGGACCAACTACGCCCAAATGCAAAGTAATTTGGAAGAAGTAAAATGAATAAATCTTTGCTGTGTCCGTCTCCCAGCATGATATTCGCTAGTACGTTCCAGACATGCATGTTTATTTGTGATGCTTGGATGTTTCTCAAGTGCCATAATAATTAGTTTATACAACCGCAAACTCTGCTTAATATTTTCCGAAAACTATTTCTTACTTTTCTACAGCAATTTTCTTACTAGTTTCATTGCGGGATACAAGACAGTTGACTTGTTGTTCCGTGACTCGCGTGAAGCAGCGTTACCATTCATTTTTGGTAGTATCTTGATTCTAGCGTTCAGGAGGTCTGAAATAATGTTCCGAAAATTGAAATAAATCATATTGGACTATATGGATGGATCAAGTTCAGGATCTCAATTTATTTCCTTTACTGACTAGCTTTTTTACGATTTTCTTTGTCTTTTGTTTAAAATTAAAACAAAAAAAAAAACATCGACGGTCTGTATTTATTCGTTTTCATTAAATTTGTTAACAATGTGAAAAATTTCAAAAACACTAATATCAGGTGCTTTTTTTCGAAAAATGCATGCAAAGTTCATGGTCTCTGACGTCTCCCCACAAACCAGCGGGTTTCTCTTCGACGATCTCATCTTTGTAAATAACCATAATCATGCCCCACGGATATAAATTTCCGGAGATTTGTTTTATGAATGCCTCCACTTTAGACAGGTCGTGTTCTTTGCAAGTCATATTATTGATATTCTCAATGCTATCGCACTGCCCAAGACGAAACACTCGAGGGCCACCCACAGCAGTCATGTAAATATTCCCCTCCCATTTCTGCTCACCCACAAACCTTAGGGAGCTGTCCCAGTTGAAGTCATCGTGGTAACAGAACACGTCGCTGTTAGACTTTAGGGCATTCCAAATATGCCTGTTGAAAGCTATGCCAGCCCTAGGAACTTCTTTTGTCCAAACCTCCACTGATATAACTGACTTCTTTTTGTACTGCGATAATTTAGGTTTGTGAGCTCCTAAACTCAATACCTCACAAAATGGACAGTGCTGCTTTCTAGCATGTCTCAGCAATGTGCTGACGTATAGGAAGTCTTCGGTTACATAATCGCCTTCTTCGAGAAATAAGACTGTACCATTATAGCGTTGCGTGATTTTCATATTGTCGAAGACCTGGTTAGCTCCCCACCACCAGTGGTGCTTCGCCTGAGCTGCCTCAGGGTCCCTGAGATCTGATGTTTTGCAGATATACCCTTCAGTACAGAACTGATTATCTTGCCCGGGGAATACATTTGGGTGCAGTTGCATTGAGTACGGATAGAAGATTTGTATGTATTGGGCAAAATTTACTCTTTTGATGAGTTGGTTAACTTCATAGCTGAAGTAGTCATGAGAGAAGATAAGCAAGGCTTTGTCTATTCCATTAGCAGTACTAAGGGACATCAACAACTGGCGGAGATAGTAAACATTCGAATGGACTTGTATTACTACGATGAACGTTATATTGTCGGGGGGTCCCAAGTTTTTATTGTACACTGTCTGTTCGATGTTGAAGTTTTTAATTATATCCTTTATCTTGATTATTTGTTGAATGTGTTGTACTTTGGTTCTGAACTTTAAGTCTAAGAAATCCGTAGTTGTGGAGTTCTCAAAATCGTCTTGATAGTTCTGGAGAAGGTCTTTTCTCTGTTTCCTTACCAACACGACTTGTTGGTACACTCCGTAAAGAACTGTTGAAATAACAAGGATAAAAACCATAATGTACACGCGGGCTAAAATTTCTGGATTTAGATTCATGGCTTTAGATTACCGAAAATGAATTTAGAAACGAAATACTTTGTAAAATAAAAATGACTGAAGTAAAAATATTACATATTACGACGATTATGACATTCTTCCATTGAAACTTATATAATGAAAATGACTTAGAAGGAATAGACAATAAGCAGACATCTTACAAAATGTAAGTGCAACCTCCTTAACCAACCTATTTTTTGACCTTGTAGACCGAACCGTGCAGTTGTAATAACTACTGAATGGTTCGGTCACAGATAATATAATACTACAGTAGTTCGGTCTTCTTTATATCTTCTACTGGCTTCTGCCATCGACTTCGTTCGCGTGGAATAGTTAGTAATCCCCCAATTCTTTGTGATATTGATTCGTTGGTGGGAAGTGGTGGGAGGCGACCAACGTGACGGCATAGTGGTGGCATGCGCGTGAGCTGCGCGCGGTACTGGACATTACTTGGACAACGTTACTTTATTTTTTTCTAAAATAAAAGATTTTTTCTAAAATTCCAATAAATGTCCCATAAAAATGGGTCCAGCCATTTCAGAGATTAGCCGGAGCAAACGGACGGACAAAAATTGTAAAAAGGTTATTTTGGTGTATGTACCGTATATATTAATATATGCATGTAGTAAAAAGCGGTTATTTAAATATTGCAAACAGACGCTCCAACTTTATTTATATGTATAGATTTAGCTACGAACCCTTTAAAACATTAACTTTGGATTACATTGCGGAATTCGTTACGCTGTGATACCATTTATCAGAATTGATTAATATGATATAATCACTGTAAAAATTTGCTTGTTGCTGTTTCGAAACTTATAGTCTAACTAATAATAATCTCTAATCTGTCGAACGACTAATTAACAGATGTGAATTTGAAATGTTCAACAGTTTGAACTTATTGATGAAATAACTTTATCAAATACACTCATACACACAATTTAACCACTTCATAGTATTCATAAGAAATAAAACAAAAGTACTATAAACTACATTATTTAATCATAACAATATATCATAAGAAATAAAAGAATGCTAAAATATTAAACAGTGTTTGTAAAACATAGGATTATGAAAACAATATTTAATACCAAATGCTTTGTTTCGTGAACTGCAAGCAGAGCTTCCGATCCCGATAGTCAAGCCAGTCGTCACCAGCTGGCTCACTGAAATTCATCCCCTTTGCTTTTCTTAGTCCTATCAACAAATTCCGGGGAAAAAGATCTTTAGAAATGGCTTCTACAAAGTTTTGCACTTCAACCAGCGGTTTACAACCATCGACGTCACATTCATCCAAACTAAAAACTCTGGGTCCTTTAACAGCTATCACATACAGATCTTTGTTTCCTGAACTCAAACATTTTCTAAACCTCAGATTATGTACCAAAGATCGTTCCCAACGAGAGTCGTTGTAATAACAAAAATTCTTACTCCACGATTTAACAGCTTTCCAAATTTCTCTATCGAACGCTATCCCAGTTTTGGGCATAGCGTCAGTCCAGACTTCTACCAGTGCTGTATCCTGTAATTTGTGATATTGATAGGTACCTAGTCGTTTATGTGCAGCCAAACTGATCAGATCACAATACGGGCAGTGTAACAGTTTAGCAACTTCAAGTGTTTTGTACGTGAACAAGAAATCTTCAGTAACGTAGTCGCCTTCTTCAAGAAATAAAAAGTTATCGTAACAGTTACTTGTGATAGGCATGTTATCGAATATTTGGTTAGCAAGCCACCACCAGTGAAGCTTTGCTTGCGAGGCTTTAGGGTTCCTTAATGTTGAGTTTTTACACACCAAGTTATCAATGCAGAGTTGAGAGTCTTCGCCGGGAAAGACATTCGGATACAGCTGCAATGAATACGGATAAAAGATTTGTATATACTTCGCAAATTGTACACTTCTCACAAGCTTATTGATTTCTTCATCCCAATAATCGTGGGAGAAGATAAGCAGAGCATTGTAGATGCCATTGGCTTTCTTCATAGACTCCAAGAGTTGGCTGAGATGGAACACATTGGAATGGACTTGTATCACTATCACGTAGGTGTTGTAGGTCATAGGTCCTAAAACCAAATTATAAACTGTCTGGCTATGGTTTATACGTCTTATGCGTGCCCGTATGCTTTTATGAGTATGTTTGTTGATACTTCGTGCCTCTAGCTGATTCTCCACTTTAGTGATTTTGTGATTTTCTGTATTAGTTGTAGTTTCGGTACTTCCTTTATATGTATCAACTCGAATATTCCGTTTATGTTTGGAGAATTTTACTTGATTGTACACTGTGCTTAGTATTGCAGAAAATATTATGATCACTATTAAACGGTAGATGTGAATTAAATTATTTATTCGGATGAACTTCATGGCTTATCTGTAGCATATGTACATTAAAAAATTACAAATGCAGATAATTTTTCGTGTGTAAGTCTCGAAATAGTTTAAAACAAAGTCACTTTGTGCCTCTGTCGGTTTTTGTCTTCTAAACCATGCAAGAGATTTTGATAAACTTTTCACTACTAGAAAATATGGTAAGCGAATTAGGTTTGGGTATATAATTTGCTCCTATTCAAAATCATGGTGGGTCTCAAGTTATGTAACAATAGTATTTTTGTGAAATTCCACATATATGTAGTTCCGATTGACATGCACTTAACTATCCGTAATGACAGAATATTTTACAGATTGCTATCACTGACGGTCATAAAGCATAGATAGAGCAAATAACACCATAATATAACCTTTTTTATGATTGAAGCAACATTAATCAGTTTTTGAATTTTATTTTATTTGGAGATTACCTTCAAGTTAGTTTTCCTAGAGACGCGAGCCGGCTTTGCAAAAAAAGAACAGGTCGGATTTTCTAAAAAAAAATCACTAAAATACCTTTTGAATGGGTCACGCAGCCGTACAAATGAACTCTTTTAAATGCGGTAATTTATTAGATTATGCGACATCGTGCGTGAATATCAAAAATTATAATATCAAAAAAAAGGCTGACAGAGTTACTTTAGCATTTATAATAGTAAAGAGGCATCAATGCCGTCGAATGAAAAACTAACGCTGAGAAATTTGTACGGTAACAAAAACAGTCACAACGCCATCTAGCCTATCAGCAGGGAACTACTAACAAAATCCTGCATCGCGGTATCAGAGTTTTATATATGTTCGATCTGATCTCTTCAAAGTTAGAGTGAACAGGCTTCTTCTGGGTAACCTCATTCCATCGTCGACTTTGTCTCTGTCACCTGCGACCTAGACTAGAGTCAAGAGCATATCCATCTGACAGTAAAAAAAAATGTACAACAACGCCATTATCAACAACCGTCCGGTTGGAGGATCCTCCCTGTTCTATGGAGGTTTGCGGGATTTTACTTTCTGTTACCGCATCCCTCTTTAATCGTATAGTAGGAACTAGTATTTCGCTTGGGGGCGCGAGTTGCAAGCAACCCGCGGTGTCTTTTTAGTATTTTTTCTCATCCAAACACCCTCTATACAACCCCGAAAACCATTTTTCTATACAATGTCAGGTTTCTGAGATATGCCAAGGGGTTGAAAGTAGGGGGTTGAAAAGGATTGAATAGGGTTGAATTTTTTAGTGGCCATATACTCATCCAGACACCTTCTATACAACCCCGAAAACCATTTTTCTCTACAATGTCAGGTTTCCGAGATATGCCAAGGGGTTGAAACAAGGGGGTTGAAAAGGGTTGAATTTTTTATTGGCTTTATACTCATCCAGATACCCTCTATATAACCCCGAAAACCATTTTTCTCTACAATGTCAGGTTTCTGAGATACGCAAAGGGGTTGAAAGTAGGGGGTTGAAAAGGGTTGAATAGGGTTGAATTTTTTAGTGGCTATATACTCATGCAAATACGCTCTATACAACCCCGAAAACCATTTTGCTCTAAAATGTCAGATTTCTGAGATACGCAAAGGGGTTGTAAAAAGGGGGTTGAAAAGGGGTAATTTTTTTTTTCGTTTTATACTCATCCAGACACCCTCTATACAACCCCGAAAACCATTTTTCTCTTCGACGTCAGGTTTCTGAGATAAGCAATGGGGTTGAAAGATGGGGGTGGAAAAGGGGTAGTTTCAGATTTTTCCCATACTCACCCCGACACCTTCTATACAACCCCATAAAAAGTTTTCCCCTCATAGCACGGCAAGTGGGAGAACAATTATGTCAATCAGTCAATCAGTGAGTGGTTTTTTTAATTGTATATAACTAGTATTTCGCTTGGGGGCGCGAGTTGCAAGCAACCCGCGGTGTCTTTTTAGTATTTTTTCTCATCCAAACACCCTCTATACAACCCCGAAAAGCATTTTTCTCTACAATGTCAGGTTTCTGAGATATGCCAAGGGGTTGAAAGTAGGGGGTTGAAAAGGATTGAATAGGGTTGAATTTTTTAGTGGCCATATACTCATCCAGACACCTTCTATACAACCCCGAAAACCATTTTTCTCTACAATGTCAGGTTTCCGAGATATGCCAAGGGGTTGAAAGTAGGGGGTTGAAAAGGATTGAATAGGGTTGAATTTTTAGTGGCCATATACTCATCCAGACACCTTCTATACAACCCCGAAAACCATTTTTCTCTACAATGTCAGGTTTCCGAGATATGCCAAGGGGTTGAAACAAGGGGTTGAAAAGGGTTGAATAGGGTTGAATTTTTTATTGGCCATATACTCATGCAAATACGCTCTATACAGCCCCGAAAACCATTTTGCTCTAAAATGTCAGATTTCTGAGATACGCAAAGGGGTTGTAAAAAGGGGGTTGAAAAGGGGTAATTTTTTTTTTCGTTTTATACTCATCCAGGCACCCTCTATACAACCCCGAAAACCATTTTTCTCTTCGACGTCAGGTTTCTGAGATAAGCAATGGGGTTGAAAGATGGGGGTGGAAAAGGGGTAGTTTCAGATTTTTCCCATACTCACCCCGACACCTTCTATACAACCCCATAAAAAGTTTTCCCCTCCTACCACGGCAAGTGGGAGAACAATTATGTCAATCAATCAATCAGTCAATCAGTCAATCAGTGAGTGGTTTTTTAATTGTATATAATATACTAGTATTTCGCTTGGGGGCGCGAGTTGCAAGCAACCCGCGGTGTCTTTTTGGTATTTTTAGTAACAATTATTATCTCTACAATGTCAGATTTCTGAGTTACGCAAAAGGGTTGAAAGAAGGGGGTTGAAAAGGGTTGAATTTTTTTTGGCCATAAATTCATCCAGATGTCCTCTATACAACCCCGAAGACCATTTTTCTCTACAATGTCAGGTTTCTGAGTTACGCAAAGGGGTTGAAAGAAGGGGGTTGAAAAGGGTTGAATTTTTTTTGGCCATATTTTCATCCAGATGCCTTCTATATAACCCCGAAAACCATTTTTCTCTACAATGTCAGGTTTCTGAGATATGCCATGGGGTTGAAACAAGGGGGTTGAAAAGGGTTGATTTTTTATTGGCCATATACTCACCCAGATACCTTCTATACAATCCCGAAAACCATTTTTCTGTAGAATGTCAGGTTTCTGAGATACGCAAAGGGGTTGAAACAACGGGGTTGAAAAGGGTTGAATAGGGTTGATTTTTTTATTGGCCATATACTCACCCAGATACCCTCTATACAACCCCGAAAACCATTTTTCTCTAAAATGTCAGATTTCCGAGATACGCAAAGGGGTTGTAAAAAGGGGGTTGAAAAGGGGTAATTTTTTTTTCGTTTTATACTCACCCAGACACCCTCTATACAACCCCGAAAACCATTTTTCTCTTCGACGTCAGGTTTCCGAGATAAGCAATGGGGTTGAAAGAAGGGGGTTGAAAAGGGGTAGTTTCAGATTTTTCCCATACTCACCCCGACACCTTCTATACAACCCCATAAAAAGCTTTTCCCTCCTAGCACGGGAAGTGGGAGAACAATTATGTCAATCAATCAATCAGTCAATCAGTCAATCAGTGAGTGGTTTTTTAATTGTATATAATATAATAACTAGTATTTCGCTTGGGGGCGCGAGTTGCAAGCAACTCGCGGTGTCTTTTTATTATTTTTTGACTAACAATTATTATTTCTCTGTAAAAATACGCAAAGGGGTTGAAAGAAGGGGGTTGAAAATGGTTAAATATACTCACCCAGATACCCTCTATACAACCCCGAAGACCATTTTTCTCTAAATTGTCAGATTTCTGAGATACGCAAAGGGTTGAAACAAGGGGGTTGAAAAGGGTTGAATATTTCATTCATCATATACTCATCCAAACACTCTATACGACCTCGAAAACTATTTTTCTCTACTATGTCAGGTTTCTGAGATATGCAAAGGGGTTGAAAGAAGTGTGTTGAAAAGGGTTGATTTTTTTATTGGCCATATACTCACCCAGATACCCTCTATACAACCCCGAAGACCATTTTTCTCTACAATGTCAAGTTTCTGGGTTACGCAAAGGGGTTGAAAAGGGTTTAATAGGGTTGATTTTTTTATTGGCCATATACTCACCCAGATACCCTGCTGCCTGTTTCTGCTATAATGACGATATCGTCTGCAAATCGCAAGTGAGAGATGTACTCGCCATTGATGTTAATGCCACGTTCTTTCCAGTTCAGCGTCTTGAACATATCCTCCATTGCATTAGTGAACAATTTCGGGGAAATAACATCCCCTTGTCTCACTCCTCGATGCAACGGTATGGTACTTGTTTGCTGATTCTGTACTTGAACGGACATGGTGGCGGCCTCGTAGAGACATCACATCACTTGGATGTATCGCCAGTTTACTTGGCAGCGCTGCAGGGACTCCAGAACAGACCAGATTTCAACAGAGTCAAAGGCCTTTTCATAGTCCACAAATGCTAGACACAGGGGCTGATTGTACTCTTCGGTCTTCTGTATAATCTGCCGCACTGTGTGGATGTGGTCTATGGTGCCATATCCGCTCCGAAACCCAGCCTGCTCCGCTGGTTGGAATTCGTCGAGTCTTCGCGCAAGACGGTTCGTGATCACTCTTGAAAACAGCTTATAGACGTGGCTTAGAAGGGATGTGGGTCGATAGTTCTTCAACAGGGTCTTGTTTCCCTTTTTGAAGAACAAAACGACCACACTTCTACTCCACGCCTCTGGAGTTCTCCCTTCAAATAGGACAGCGTTAAAAAGCTTCTGGAGCTCCCTAAGTACGGAGTTACCTCCAGCTTTCAGCAGCTCTGTGGTAAGGCCGTCTTGTCCAGGGGCTTTTCCATTTTTAAGCTGCCCAAGAGCGATCTCGATTTCGCCAATACTGACTTCTGGCAGGTCTTCGGTGAAATGGCGTGTCAATGTGGCTCTAAGACCCTCATTTTCGGGATCAGGACGAGATGCATGCGATGCGTATAACCGGCTATAGAAGTCCTCCACTTCCGAAAGGACTGCTGGCTTCGAAGAAACGAATTCTCCACTTGCTGTGGTCAACTTCGTCAGGTGGCTTCTTCCGAGAGATTGTACGAACACCGTTGACCCCCGATTCTGCTCGATTGCTCTTTCAACCGAAAGAGCATTGAAGCGCCGGAGGTCGCGTCGTACGTGTTTGTTGATCTCTCGGTTTAGAAACCGCTTTGCCGACGAAGTGGTGGGTGGGTTTTCACGTCGTTCCTTCTGTAGCCCTAAAGTTCCTTCTGAAAGCTTGGACTTCTTGCCCTTACGCTGCATATCACAGAATCTCATACCTTCTTCCCTGAGGATCCGAGTCACATTTTCGAGGTTCTGGTTTACGTCTGTTGTGGTTTCCACGGCAGCGAATCGGTTTACCAGGTTTGCCTGGAACGTTTCAGATCCTGCCATGGTTTAGAGCAGAGTTGGTCGGAGTCTGGACTTCATCAGATAGACACGTTCGGCCTTGAAGTTAATATTCAGAAAGCCTCGTACAAGTCGGTGATCGCTACCGGTATTGAACCTATTGATCACGGAGACGTCTCTGAATATATGCCTCTTGTCCGTTATGATGAAGTCGATCTCAGTTTTGGTCATAGTGTCGGGGCTTTGCCACGTCCACTTCCTAACACACACTATACAACCTCGAAAACTATTTTTCTCTACTATGTCAGGTTTCTGAGATACGCAAAGGGGTTGAAAAGGGTTGTATTTTTTAATCGCCATATACTTGTCCAAATACCCTCCATACAAACCTGAAAACCGTTTTGCTCTACTATGTCAGGTTTCTGAGATACGCAAAGGGGTTGAAAAGGGTTGTATTTTTTAATCGCCATATACTTGTCCAAATACCCTCCATACAAACCTGAAAACCGTTTTGCTCTACTATGTCAGGTTTCTGAGATACGCAAAGGGGTTGAATAAAACAATCCATACATGCTCTGTGTGACACAGATGTTCACGGAACTGTATTTGTTCATAAACTGTATCTCAAAGTGTGTGTACCCTAGAAACTAAGATGTATTTTTGCATGCAAAATAAAATAAACTTATTATTATTATTATCAGTTATCTTTTTTTTCTCAGCTCTTTTTTGGCTGGATTTTACAAAAATTAAAATTTTAAATTTTCTGACAATTCTGCATGTATTTAGAATCGCAGCCTTTTGCAATGTTATGTAGAGGGTTTCTGTAAGATCTAATAATTTTAAACTATGGAGGAGATAATTTGGGATAACACCTGTGGTGGAAAGTACTATTGGAACTACATATACTTTTTCTTGACGCCAGATTCTCATAACTTCATCTTTGAGTTCTGCGTATTTACTTATTTTTTCAGTGATCGTCTTCTGAATGTTATGTGTATTGGGCATTGCAATGTCTATCAAATAAGTTATTTTATTTATTTTATCCTGTAATGTTATATTCGGTCTATTATAATGTATGGTTCTGTCGGTGAGAATGGCACGGTCGTAGTAGAGCTTATGTGTAGTACTTTCTAAAATGGTTTGTGGTGTATAGTTGTAGTAAGGGGTTTTAGTGTTTTGAATGAGTGCGTGTTTGAGAGCTAGTTTTTGATGGATGACGTTTGCTACTTGGTTATGCCTATGAGTGTAATCGGTCTGCGTGAATGTTGTGCAGGCGCCAGTAATATGCTGAATGGTTTCAGGTTGGGTGTGACACTTGCGACATTTATCGTTTGTGACTGTAGGATCTTTAATTATATATTTTCTGTATTTTTTTTTGTGTTAATGATCTGTTATTATTATTATTATTATTATTTCCTTTATTCATTACATAAATACATATAAATTACATTTTTAAATATTAAAATACAATTATCTATATATATAAAACAAAGTCGGGTTCGTTACAACACTTATAACTCGAGATCTGCTGGACCAATTTACTTGGTTTTTGATTCGTTGGATTTGTCTCCGCCCCGAATAGCAGAATACATCTTAAAAACAATGAAAACTCTATTAAAGTAAACGCAGTGGAAAATGGTTTTAGGTGAAATATATTTATTGCGTTGTAGATAATTCAAAATTAACAAGAGTGTAACCTAGCAACCAAAACAAAAGATTAATAAAATCTAGAAAGGTCGCCTTCATAGAATAAGGCTGGAAGTGCTTTCTTAACAAACTCAACGAATACATAATTATGAAAGATGAATCATTTTCCATAAATGTTCCTTTGTTTCGTAGTTGTCAAAAATTCCATGCGCTAAAGATTCACAAGTACTTGAAGACCAGAAAGAAAATTGTCGAAAACTTAAGAAGTAAGGATTCCCGCGTACCAGCAGACCATAAACATGTCCAAGCATTTCTGGGGCTGGAATTGTGAGTGAAGACTTACAAAGTACCAGGATACCAGAACCATAATTATTTAACATCAAGCTATTATCCTTAGCAGACGAAAGAAAGATCACTGAGCCAGAAAGAATAAATGGCGCAGGCAGGTGAAACCATGGGATACAGCTAAGACGTATTTTAGCTTTAAGTTTTCTATTTTAAAAATTATTTCACCAATAGAAAGCTACATTTCACCTGCGACTTTCTTTTATATTTATAGAACATCATTCATATCCCTAAATATTGTTTTTACTTTATATGGCAAAACAACGTTTGCTGGGTCAGCTAGTATAAAAATATTTAAAAATATTAAAAATATAAAAAATAGTAGCCCACCGGTATCGGGAACAGGGTCCAAGCTACCGGCGGTCAGGGCCCCAGAGAGAGGAACCTCCTAACAATGCGAGCCGTGTCCAGAAGTACCGCTTTCTGGATCAAGCCCTTGATCCAGCTGCCTAAAGAGAGCCTCTTAAGGTGTTGGTCGAGGCTCTTGGCTATTAAGCCATTGACGGAAACGACTATCGGTACAATGATTGCTGAATCCACATCCCACATGCCGACAACCTCGCGAGCCAAGTCAAGATATTTAATTTGCTTATCTTTCTCGGCTTTCACGAGGTTCTCGTCATGTGGAACAGTTATGTCTACAATCATTGCACGCCTCACGATTCGGTCCACCACCACTATATCAGGCTTATTGGCAACAATAGTCCTGTCAGTGATGATGGACCGATCCCAGTACAATGTGATATTGCCATTATCGAGAACTGGGTCGGGCACATACCTGTAGTACGGCACCTCCGATTCCACAAGTGAGTATTTTAGAGCAAGTTGCTGGTGGATAATCCTGGCTACGAGGTTGTGCCTATGCAAATACTCTCAATACTTATTATTGTTATTATGTAATCCCGAAGACCATTTTTCTCTACAATGTCAAGTTTCTGAGATACGCAAAGGGGTTGAAAGAAGGGGGTTTAAAAGGGTTGAATAGGGTTGAATTTTTTATTGGCCATATACTCATACAGACACCTTTTATACAACCCCGAATAACATTTTTCTCTAAAATGTCAGATTTCTGAGATACGCAAAGGGGTTGAAAGAAGGGGGTTGAAAAGGGTCGATTTGTTTATAGGCCATATACTCACCCAGATACCCTCTATACAACCCCGAAAACCATTTTTCTCTACGATGTCAGCTTTCTGAGATGGGTCTACCCTTTATAGCAGAACTTAATGTCATAATATTATTTTGCATAACAACGGATAGCATAATCTTCACTTCGCAGAAAATTGTTTGGTGTACCCTCATTTATCATACATTAAAAAGTCATAATTTTGTAAGTCAGAATCATCTTTAGGCATAAATTTCATATCCATAATGATTAAAAAGTAGAACCATCTTATCGCAGAAAGTTCACAGTCAGAATTGTCTTTTGGCAAACATTTCATATCGGTAGTCATTAAAAGGCAGAACTGGCATATTTCCGAAAGTTAACAGAATCATCTTTTGTCATACATTTTGACATCCATAAATAGAAAGACACATCTGTTATATTACAGAAAATTCAGTTACAATAATTTTGCATTTCTTACCAGAACAATAAAATTTGTACAAGCAAGCATGCAGCATGCAAGCAAGCACGCAGCATGCAAGCAAGCAAGCAGCATGCAAGCAATCATGCAGCATGCAAGCAAGCAAGCAACATGCAGCATGCATGGTTTCTGTCACGGCTACAGCGCTGCGGGGTTCCGGCGGTCCCACGCGAGTTTATCGTTGCAGATGGGTTTAACGCTCACCACCGCAGCTTCGGCTTGCTGCCCGGCTTCGCCGGCCAGCCTCAGCCGCGGCGGCGAGTGTTACAACCACCTGCTCCTCAACTCGCGGGCCACCTCACCCCTCCGCGCCTTCGCGGTTTTAAATTACACTCTAGGGGTAGGGCAGACAAGACTACGTGGAGTCGGTTTTGCAGCGATTTGTTTCTGTCACTAAATTTTTAGTAAAAAGCGTTTACTGTTAAGACAATGTTTAAATTTTAATATATGTACCTAAGATTAGATACAAATGCTTTTTTTATGGAAATGTTTAAAGAGATTCATCCCAGGTGAAATTCTGTCATCTTCATAGTATGCCATGTGAAATTATGCAAAATGATCGTTGTTCAAAGTAAACATTGTGCTAAACGAAATTATGCGATGTTTTAACAATGCTAAAGGTAATTATGCCAAATAAAATTCTGCCATCCTAATAGTATGCCATTGTAAATTCGGGCATATAAATATTCGGCCAAACAATAGTTATACTAAATATTTTTTATGCCTTACAAATACTCGTTTAAAAAAGATTATGCCAAGTGTGTTATGCCAAGTAAAATTCGGAGCAACAAGATTCTGGCAGATAGAGGGAACCCTTCTGAGATACGCAAAAGGGTTTTTTTTTTAATTTACAGTTCATTACCGCGGACTTGGTGGTCCGCGCCTTTTTTTACAGGTTAAACTTGTTTAGATTTTTTTTTACATTACATATAGTATGTGCTTCCACATAGGACACTTTTCCTTAATCTACGCACAAGTTATTCCTGTGAGCATACAATAAAAGCATTTCGTAGCTTATGGTCTATGTGAGTCCATCATTTTTTTTTCTTTTTTTTTTCTTTGTGTTTTTATTTTGTTTTTTTTTTTAATGTTTCTTTTTGTTTTTTTTTTTTTATATGTATAATCTTCAGACTTTTGTTCTAAATTACTTATTACTATATTAGTTAAAACACGGATGTTTTGACACACTTAAAACAAATGGATATACATAAAGGGGTGATGCATGGCAGTTTGAGCCGGCCAACCTCGACCTTGCGGGAACGTGAGTATGACAGACTCACTCTGCCATGCAGCTTTACATAATGGTATTTTATTTAACATTATGGAGAATACAGAGTTTGGGTGGAGTTTATTATTGGGGACAGGGATTAGTTTAGGTGGGCCTAATGACCAGGGACTTCGCTAGTTTCTTCTTTCTTCGCAGGGAAGGAGAAAAGCTGGGTATAAGCTTCTGCATAGGCTCAAGCCGACCTAGAGCCCGAATACCTATCTCACCTTGCCTTGCAGCTCTGATCAACGGAAGCACCAGCAAAACGACCATAAAAGGTAGCAAGTATGCTGCACTGCCCCAAATGGTAGTTGCCACTCACCGATGCCGTATAATGCGAACCAAAGGGAAGACGATCGCATTATTCGAGTGGAGAGAGGAGACTCCATTTGCCCAGGCGAGCTCACTGCTCCAACAAATCAGAGAGGCAGGAGAACACACGGTCACAGCTCGCACTATAAGTGTTGACGCGGTGGTGGTCGGAGGGGAAAGAGGAGACGTCGCAGACCGCTTCGGCTGTTTAAAAGCCTCAGAACAGCATGAGTTAGTCGTCTATGAGGACAGAGGAGAAAGTTTGAGCTTTCTCAGAGCCCCAAGAGACCCAACAGCCAGCGCGACGAGCTTCAGAACGAGTCCGACCACTCAAAGTGGATCCGAGAGGGCCCAGGAGAAGGCAGCCGCCGAAAAAGCTGCAAAGGAGCAGAGCAAAACTACCAGCCCAGAGGACCAAGCCCGGTCGAGGAGTCGCCTGAAAGCAATCGGCACTTTCCTCAGTTCTCTACTCCCTAGCACCAGCCGCAAATCTCAAGCTGATAAGGAGGGGGAAGCAGTGGAGAGGTTCTTCAGAATAACACCAAGAGAACCATCACCGAAGAAGCCCACACCAACAAGAGCCGACAAAGGGCATGTTATCCCACCGACCCTCGCAGCCAATTCAGGCACTACGGACCACGTGAAGAGCGCTTTCCTCGAGTACATAGCAATCGTGAGAGCGACCAGAGAGGTTAATCTCATGACATGCAAGAAGATCCTGCAGACCTTCCAGAGAAATACTGAAGGACTGCTAAGGGTACTGCTCGAGGAGGCCGAGGCGGCCGTATACGACAACGTCAAATCTCAAGTCATCATAGGAGAAATGACGGGGTCGTATATGGCAGCTTTCAGCGCGGAGAGTGGCTTTGTGACCCTGTACGAGGAGCAAACGGGGCGCTCAGGCAAAATAAAATTCAGAGCACCGAACACCGACCCGATACTGATTACCGCCAAGTGTACCAAAATCATGCTGGATGACAAGATCCTTGAAATGGCTCAGTCCATTCTGGGGACTTCAGACATCCAGGAGCATTGGGCGGTACCCAGTATCAGGTGGGTAAACGGCAGTGGCGTGCAGTGGTTCGAGTAAGGCTAGGCCAGAAAATAATGTCCAAAAAAAAACACCACATTATTCAGGGTTGAAATTTGGTGTTTTTTTTTTAAATAGGCAATAAAAAAAAAAAGAAACTCATTTCATTAAAAATCAACCCTAAATAATGTGGTTATTTTTTAAATATTATTTGGACATTTTCTCTGGCCTACCCTAACTCGAACCACTGCACGCCACTGGTAAACGGAGTTCCGGGTTGCGGCAAGACAACCTGGGTGGTGAAACACTTCGACGAGGAAAAGGACGTTGTGGCCACCACGACAACTGAAACTGCCAAAGATCTCAGGGAGAAGCTTGCGCACCGCTTAGGAGACCGAGTAAAGACAAAGGTGCGCACTATGGCCTCAATCTTAGTAAATGGGTTCAGGAAACAAGAGAAATGCTACCGCCTGACGGTAGACGAGGCAGAGTGAACCTATTCGAGTTAAGATATACCCGTCCATTTATGGTGGCTGGCATCACCCAGGAACTCCTCTGCACACATCGCAACCCGATGGATGGGCAGTAACGCGCGTTCTCGCTGATGTTGCTCGCGAACGGTGCTGAATTCCGGGATTCGCTAGGGGCCAGATTTTAGGGCTCTTTATGCCCTTTCAAACGACACCAATCTCGGTCTTCTAGCACCAGGGGTTACGAAGATAACTTGCGGGGGGTGAGGTACTCCCGAGGGGGTGGGGGGGGAAGGGGGAGGTTTCGTGGGGAGACGATAGGCGGTGAGGTCTTGGGGGGGTCTCGTGCGGAGGTAAGAGAGGGTGGGGTCTTGGTGGGGGCCTTGGGGGGTCTCGTGGGGAGGTGATGGGTGGTGGGGTCTTAGGAGTAGGGGTCTTGGGGGGCCTCGTGGGGAGGTGAGGTGTGGCGGGGTCTTGGGAGTGGGGGTCTTGGGAAATCGTCCTTCGTGTGGTAGTTTGGAGGTTTAAGTTGGGGTATACCCAGGTTGGGAGGGGGTGGTCGTGAAAAGTAAGGGGGTGGGGTAAAGCTCGCGAACGGTGCTAAATTCCGGGATTCGCTAGGGGCCAGATTTTAGGGCTCTTTATGCTCTTTCAAACGACACCAATCTCGGTTTTCTAGCACCAGGGGTTACGAAGATAACTTGCGGGGGGGTGAAGTAGTCCCGAAGGGGGAGGGGGGGAGGGGGAGGTTTCGTGGGGAGACGATAGGCGGTGGGGTCTTGGGGGTCTCGTGCGGAGGTAAGAGGGGGTGGGGTCTTGGTGGGGGGTCTTTGGGGGTCTCGTGGGGAGGTGATGGATGGTGGGGTCTTGGGAGTGGGGTCTTGGTGGGTCTCGTGGGGAGGTGAGGGGTGGTGGGGTCTTGGGGGGTCTCATGGAGAGGTGAGGGGTGGTGGGGTCTTGGGAGTGGGGGTCTTGGGGAATCGTCACTCGTGTGGTGGTTTGGAGGTTTAAGTTAGAGGGGGTATTCCCAGGTTGAGTGGGGGTGGTTGTGAAAAGTAAGGGGGGGCGGTAAAGCTCGCGAACGGTGCTGAATTCCGGGATTCGCTAGGTGCCAGATTTTAGGGCTCTTTATGCCCTTTCAAACGACACCAATCTCGGTCTTCTAGCACCAGGGGTTACGAAGATAATTAGCGGGGGGGTGAGGTAGTCCCGAAGGGGGAGCGGGGGGAGGGAAATGTTTCGTGGGGAGACGATAGGCGGTGGGGTCTTGGGTGGAGGTCTTGGGGGGTCTCGTGCGGAGGTAAGAGGGGGTGGGGTCATGGTGGGGGTCTTGGGGGGTCTCGTGGGGAGGTGATGGGTAGTGGGGTCTTGGGAGTGGGGGTCTTGAGGGATCGTCACTCGTGTGGTGGTTTGGAGGTTTAAGTAGGAGGGGGTATTCCCAGGTTGGAAGGGGGTGGTTGTGAAAAGTAAGGGGGGGGGTAAAGCTCGCGAACGGTGCTGAATTCCGGCATTCGCTAGGGGCCAGATTTTAGGGCTCTTAATGCCCTTTCAAACGACACCAATCTCGGTCTTCTAGCACCAGGGGTTGCGAAGATAACTTGCGGGGGGGTGAGGTAGTCCCGAGGGGGGAGGGGGGGGATTTCGTGGGGAGACGATAGGCGGTGGGGTTTTGGGGGGTCTCGTGCGGAGGTAAGAGTGGGTGGGTTCTAGGGGGTCTCGTGGGGTTGGGTGAAGGGTTCAGGAGTTCCCTCAGGACTTACGTATGCGCTGGTGCGGAGCTGGAGCGGATTCTTCACGTCGGTCCGCGTGATAGCTGGTGTGGTAGAATAATTCTTCGGCCGGCTTCGGAGTCTTCACACAAGGCTAATATATTAAAGAAAAGCACGTGGTGACAAAAAGTGTGGTTATACCACGCGGTTTGAGGTTGTTTTTTGGTAATAACCTCGTGCTATTTGGCAATCTTGGTACCTTTATGTCTTTATTGGTTTCCCTCCGATTTCCAAGATTCTTACGCCGTTGAATTTGCCTTCGCCTCCTCTCTCTGGGTAAATTTGGGAGAGGTAATCCGACTACGTAAAGGGGTTGAAAGAAGGGGGTCGATAAGGGTTGGATAGGGTTGAATTTTTTATTGGTCGTATACTCATCCAGATACCCTCTATACAACCCCGAAGACCATTTTTCTCTAAAATGTCAGGTTTCTGAGATACGCAAAGGGGTTGAAACAAGGGGGTTGAAAAGGATTGAATAGGGTTGAATTTTTTAGTGGTAATATAGTCATCCAGACACCTTCTATACAACCCCGAAAACCATTTTTCTCTACAATGTCAGGTTTCCGAGATATGCCAAGGGGTTGAAACAAGGGGGTTGAAAAGGATGGAATAGGGTTGAATTTTTTACTGGCTATATACTCATCCAGATACCCTCTATACAACCCCGAAAACCATTTTTCTCTAAAATGTCAGATTCCTGATATACGCAAAGGGGTTTAAAGTAGGGGGTTGAAAAGGGTTGAATGGGGTTGAATTTTTATTGGCCATATACTCATCTAAATACCCTTTATACAACCCCGAAAACCATTTTTCTCTACAATGTCAGGTTTCTGAGATACACAAGGGGGTTGAAAGAAGGGGGTTGAAAAGGGTTGAATTTTTTTTGGACATAAATTCATCCAGATGCCCTCTATACAACCCCGAAAACCATTTATCTCTACAATATCAGGTTTCTGACATATGCCAAGGGGTTGAAACAAGGGGGATGAAAAGGGTTGAATAGGGTTGAATATTTTATTCGTCATATACTCATCCAGATACCCTCTATACAACCCCGAAGTCCATTTTTTTCTACAATGTCAAGTTTCTGAGATACGCAAAGGCGTTGAAAGTAGGGGGTTGAAAAGGGTTGAATAGGGTTGATTTTTTTATTGGCCATATACTCACCCAGATACCCTCTATACAACCCCGAAAACCATTTTTCTCTACAATGTCAGGTTTCCGAGATATGCCAAGGGGTTGAAACAAGGGGGTTGAAAAGGGTTGAATAGGGTTGAATTTTTTACTGGCTATATACTCATCCAGATACCCTCTATACTACCCCGAAAACCATTTTTCTCTAGAATGTCAGGTTTCTGAGATACGCAAAGGGGTTGAAATTAGGGGGTTGAAAAGGGTTGAATAGGGTTGAATTTTTTAGTGGCCATATACTCATCCAGATACCCTCTATACTACCCCGAAAACCATTTTTCTCTAGAATGTCAGGTTTCTGAGATACGCAAAGGGGTTGAAATTAGGGGGTTGAAAAGGGTTGAATAGGGTTGAATTTTTTAGTGGCCATATACTCATCCAGATACCCTCTATACAACCCCGAAAACCATTTTTCTCCAAAATGTCATATTTCTGAGATACGCAAAGGGGTTGTAAAAAGGGGGTTGAAAAGGGGTAGTTTTTTTTTTGTTTTCTACTCATCCAAACACCCTCTATACAACCCCGAAAACCATTTTTCTCTTTGACGTCAGGTTTCTGAGATAAGCAATGGGGTTGAAAGATGGGGGTGGAAAAGGGGTAGTTTCGGATTTTTCCCATACTCACCCCGACACCTTCTATACAACCCCATAAAAAGTTTTCCCCTCCTAGCACGGCAAGTGGGAGAACAATTATGTCAATCAGTCAATCAATCAATCAGTGAGTGGTTTTTTAATTATATATAATATAATAATTATGAAGTACTACCTAATCAAATCTATGAGGAAACAAACTAATTAATACCTTATGCTTATAGGATGAAAAGCTGTATATGGAATAAATAAATATTTCCAGCTTTCTAAGCTAAACTTGAATTGGCAGGATTTCCTGCGCAATACTTAAGAGTGAAACTGGTATTTCTTCTATACTAAGGGCTCGAAGGTAATAACTTTAGATTACGTAGTACTCGTGCTAGTAAGTAGTCTTACCGTAAAGACTAAGTAACTTTCTATTCGAGTACTTTTCTTACAAGAAATTCATTAACTAACAAACTATGTTTAGAGCACTCCATGTCGGACTCGCGGTATGTAAGCGCGACAGCTGAGTGTTTAGTCTTGGTTTTGATTCATAGGCCTGTATAACGTTTTGTTAGTTTTCCAATAATAAATTCTCAAAAGCAGCCCGGAGCTAGGAAATTAGTCGTGTGACACTCCTTGACCTAACCACGTATCTATAAACTTGTAAGTCCAGAATATTATTTAGTGTGCTGTTTTTGACGCACTAATCTATACTAATATTATAAAGCTGAAGAGTTTGTTTGTTTGAACGCGCTAATCTCAGGAACTACTGGATCGAATAGAAAAATTATTTTTGGGTTGAATAGACCATTTATCGAGGAAGGCTTTAGCCTATATATCATCACGCTTAAGCCAATAGGAGCGGAGCAGCGATAAAGAATGTTTTAAAATCGGGGATTCCACGGGGACGAAGTCGCGGGCAGTAGCTAGTAAATTTCTGTTCAGAAACCAGCACGTTCGTAGTCATGCACTCGAGAGACTTTCCTGGCATAAGTTGCCAGTTTACACCAAATGTCACTGCATTAGGATGCACACCGTGGCTGCATAGTTTCCTTAGTTAGAATAGATGTGTTCGGCATGCTATAGGGAATATGTATGCACCTCAACGTATGCCCTTAGTAAGTGGACGAGCCATGACTATTCGTCTGCGGAATCCTTGCTAATGACCATGCGTCGGGCTGATCTGGGTCATGTCCATGACCTTAAATACCGGTTACGTAATATCATTTTGTGGTAAGGTGTTCTTCAAAGGATATTTTGTTTATAATGTATTTAATACCTTCGTACGGAGGAGCAACGCTTGCCAAGGTTGGTCTGTGGATGGGTGACCATCTTAACATACCGAGTTTCCTCCGTGCCTTGGAAAGCACGTTAAGCCGTTGGTCCCGGCTGTAATTTGTAGATCTTTGGCAGTCGTTAAGGATCATCAGAAGCCAGTAAATCTAACTCCAGTCTTGCCAAGATGTATCGTGTTACCCGGTTGACGGGTTGTGTAGGTCTGATAGGCAGCCGCTCCACGTAAAATATTGGTATTCAGCTGAATCCGGTTTGACTGGAAGCCAACCCCAATATAATTGGGTAAAGGCTAGGCAGATGATGATGACCTTCGTACGTGTGACCCTGCGGGGAACCAACTGAAAACCAGCGCTGGGTGTCAGACGCAATTCTGTGCCTACTATTATTTCTGGTACTTTGTATGTTTGTGTGCACAATAAGTCTTTCTATTCTATTCTCTTTGTTCCAGTAATCTTCACTGAAGATTGGAAGAGTAGCACACAGCATCTACCGGCTATATTGCTGAAATTAAAGTTTTTTGGCTCACTCTTTCTTTTCCAATATCAGTGTTTTTTTTTTTTTTTTTTTTTTTGTTATTTTTGCGTGTATGATGGACTGCCGTCGTGCTTTCTTTTTTAAATGTTTTACTCTGTTGTATCTATGTATATGCAAACAATTCGTGGCAAGGTGTTTCAAAATCTATGAAGTCTATCGATAGTTTGTAACCCTGTTCACGACCTTGCACCAAGTTATCATGTGGTTAGTAACGAAATTATTGAACTGTGTTTGAGCGATCTAGCGATCTAAGCGATGGAATATTAATCATCAGCGTGATCTCAAAAATGAAACCCCGTTGGTTCTAGTCTAAACGATTATCTTTGGTTTCGGGCCACAACTGAAAATGAAAATGAAAATGAAAATGTTTTTATTTTATCTCAGACATTGCTTTCATAACATAAAATTGAGGCGGCCCCAGTAAGTTACCGAAGTACTTGTGTTGGGGCTACCTCGCTTCTTCCCTTACATATCTAACATAACAAGTGTTGAGACCGTATTACAGGTGACAAATGAAAAATAAAATTAGAGATAAAACAAGCTAAAATAATTAAGAAGAAAGTAGTAAATGCATGTGTGTGTAAGTGTGTATGTGTTGTTTAGTGTTTGTGTGGGTGTATGTGCATGTGGTGTATGTTTGAATAAGTTTAGCTAATTCTAGTCAAAATTTCTTCAGTTTCGTCATAACTTATGGTGTTTAGCCATTTAACTGTACTTTTTTTTACACTCATACGACGGCAGGGGATATATATTTAGTTTGAGATTGATTTTATTATATATGTAGGCAGATTGAGTCTCATATTGACGTCTAGAAAAACGGTTCGAATACCTGGGGAGTGGGCAACAATGTCTTTCCGTCTTCTCTTTTGAATATCGGGGTCATAAGGGATTGATTTATGCAAAGTTAATGTCACATTTAATATATATAATTTTCGAACTGACAGAAGGTTACTGATTTTATAAAGGTTGGTTGTTGGAAATCTAGAAGTTTTGAAGTATATCACCTTAAGCAGCAACCGCTGGGCTCTTTCAAGATCAAGGAATTTCATTTTTGAAGCCCCACCCCATACTGGGATACAGTACGTTATTACTGATTGTGTCAGGGTAGTATAGATCTTATTAAGTAGTTGTGGGGACATCAGATAACGAAGAGTTTTGAAGATCCAAATGAACTTTCTGACTCTTTTCATGAGTATCTCAATGTGCGAGTGCCACGACAATCTTTGGTCAACGACAATACCCAGATATTTTGTGGAGCTTACTTGTTCGATGTGCTGACAGTCACAATTTAAAGAACAGCAGTTTTCCCTATCATGTATCCTGATCCTGAAATCTTTTCCAGGTTGAGACCTCTGATTTGGGGTAAAGCAAATGAAGTTACTTTTAGTAGTATTGAGAGTTAAGAGGTTACCTCTAAGCCAGCTAGCTATTTCTGTAAGGCCTAATTCAGCAGCGGTTTTAACCTCATTCCATGATAATCCTGAATAAACAACCGCGGTGTCATCGGCGTATGAAAAATTTTTGCCACCATTGCTTTTCAGATTGCATAGATTATTTATGTAAATTAAGAACATTGTCGGGCCATACACTTCCTTGAGGAATACCGTAAAAGACGTCATCTTCAGTACTATTTAAATTTTCTATTTTAACCGTTTGTTTTCTATCTTTCAGGTAGCTTTCAAATAGTGAAAGGGCTGGGCCCCTTATACCTATATTTTCCAGCCTGCGGAGAAGGATCGGGACGGAAACGCTGTCAAAAGCTTTTTTGAGGTCCAAGAACACTGTAAGACATTTGTGACCCTTATCTACCCTATGTACGATTTCCGATGTCAGTGCAGTAACAGCATCTTGTGTTGATAGACCTCGTCTAAATCCAAATTGTGACTTCGATAAAACGTTGTATTTCTCTAAGAAACTAATTAATCTTTTATTTATAATTTTTTCTAATATTTTTGAAATGGCGGGTAGTACAAATATGGGTCGGTAGTTGTTGACATCGTTTACGTCCCCACCCTTGTGCACAGGAGTAACCACGGAGCGTTTGAACACTTTAGGAAAAATTCCTGTTCTGAAACAGAGGTTAGCTAGCTGGCTAATGAGTGGAACCACAAAGTCTCTCGCTATCTTAAGGTATCTTGTGGGTATACCATCGTAACCAGGTGCGCTTTCAGAGTCAAGACTCATGAGAACACTGTCCACTTCTTCTGGATCAGTCTCTGTTAGTAAGAAAGAGGATGTCCAGGTGTTAGAATATGAAGTAGTGATTACTGGTAAACCATTTTGGGTTATAATATTTTCAGCTAGAGATTGACCTATTGTAATGAAAAATGAATTGACACGGTTTAAGGAGTCCAAAGGTTGAGGTGTAATCTTAAGGAGGTGAGTATTTGAGGTTTTGGGTGTTTTGAATTGGGTGATTTCATTTATAGTTGACCAAAGATGTCTGGGATTTTTACTTGAATTTAATATTTGTTTTTTATAGTACTGTCGTTTTAGTTTTTTGATTAAATTGGAGCAGAAATTGCGAAACCGTTTATATGTTATTATTAAAATTAAATTAAAAGGGTCGATTATTGTCTGGCGCTGCATTTTGTTTCTAAGTCCAATACATTTTATTGCACCCGGAGTAATCCACGGCTTTAGAGTTCTTTTACTACATGAAAAAGTCCTAATTTTCGAATTTGAATGAAGAGACTCCCTGATCACTTCTACTAATTTCGTAGCGAAGACTTCTGGAAGTGTGTAAGTGCTGAAAATTGCAGTATCTATAGTAATAAGGCATTTATGAGCCTTTTCAAAATCGACAGTAGTTATAGACTTTGACTTAGTTTTTTGTACGTTAAACTGGCTGCTAGTTATGTTGAGGATAACCATGGCATGATCAGTGATAGTAGTATTAAGTACCGCTACTGATGCCGCATACTTAGTCTTGTCAATTTTCAGTACTACATGGTCAAGGCAACTTTGCTCCCTAGTGGGCAGGCTGTGACCCGGGAGAAGTCCATGGGCTGATAGCATATTCAAATAATTAAGCCTGTTTGATCTCTGAATCGATGTTTCTCTTTGTTTTTCAATTAAATTTATGTTGATATCGCCTGTTATAATGATATTTTTCTGAGCACAAGCAGCCAGGTGGTTATCAATCGAACTTATAAAACTATCAGCACATACAGTCGACGGGGAGCGATATATACCTATAATGGTGAAGCAAGACATATCAATTTTAAGAGCAGACGCATGGAGTAATTTTATCTCAGTAACTGTAGGCAAGTGATTATTTCTAATATATGCTACCACACCACTTTTTGATTTAGGTGATTAGTGGTATAGTATGACGTGTAATTATTAAGTAGAGGTAACTGTTTGTTATTTGTTAATCTACATTCGGTGAGTATTAGCACATCTAAATCAAAGTCCAACTGTGACAAATTAATTTGCAGGTCATCGAAGTTACTATAGATGCTTCTAATATTTTGTGTAAGGACCGTTAAGTTAGAATTTCCTAGTCGTAACCAGGTGGAAATGTGTTCAATATTACAAGTCGTAGAAGTTGCAGTTTCAGCGCAGTCTAATTCATGTATTGTATTCAAGTTACTATTCATTATTTAGTATATGCGAGTTCTAATGGACATATCTCATAATTAACATTATTTCCACCTTTGTTTAACCATCGAGGAAAATGTGAAGTAGTCACTATTATAGAAAAGATGAACTGTACTATATGAGTGTGTATGAATAAACAGATGGTATGTGAGAAAGAGTGTTGAGGGCGAGTATGTTTAGTTATTTGAAAGTGTTGTGTGTGCTGGGTAAGCGAAATGTGGCTTTTTTGTTGTGTATGTGTGTAACTATATATTAGAACATAACTGTCCGTTTTAACTTTATAAATAAACAAATTGAGTGAGTAGTAAAGACAATATTCTAAAGTAGTAATTTGGGCCCCAATTAAGGCTGTAAAGAGATAAATAACAATAATATCAAAATATCAAACTGGCAAGAATGACAAATTTTAGGTACTATAATGTTTGGAAACTCACCAGCAGTCTTTATAAGGTTATCCAAAACTTCTTGAGGTATCGGCTCCGGGCTGAAAGACCTCACGGTCCTCCTCTCAGCCATCAGCTCGTAGTACTCACGAGACCTCTCCAGGACCTCATCATCCGACCTTCGTGGAGGTCTGTAAGGCACTTGAGGAGTATCTTCTGGTATAGCTGGCACCAGGAGATCGGGGTCATCGTCAGCATCGTCAGGAAAGTCTCGAGCTAGAAAGAGAGAGCATCCTTTTAGACTATAGATAGACTAAAAACTAGGGAAATCAGCCTTTTAATGTTCCCACTGCTGGGACACAGGCCTCCTCTCTAGGAGAGGGCATGGGCCGTAATCCACCACGCGGGCCCAGCGCGGGTTGCTGAATGTCACATGTCTTCGAATTTTTGGTTGTTTTCCTTCAACGTTTTGAGAGCAGTGGTGATGAAATTAATTACACAAAGTAATGCGCCTGGCTGTGTTTGAATCCGCGACCTACAAGTCGGGACCGTTACCACTCTACCACCACTGCTGCCGTGGCAGCATTACCACGCTGTATGATAATCCTTTATTCAAGGTAAAAGCCAGCCTTTGGGTCACGCGAAGTGTCAACTAAACGTCTTGACAAATCTTCAAACAAGTTATGAGCACTTGCACTCGCCCCGAGAGTTTCAACCCCAAACAGCTCGTAAATATATTCCAACAAGGTTATTATCTGGAAGCGCCAGTACAGCACGATCAGCTAGCAAGAAAATATTATATTATAAAATATTATATTATACTAGCTTCTGCCAGCGACTTCGTCCGCGTGGAATAGTTACTTTACCCCCGATTTTGAAACTCTCAGCCCGATCGGTTTAAAATTGACAAAAGATAGACATGCTGTTTCGGGATATTTTTTAGATAATTTTATGTAAAACATTTCCGTAATACATGATTTCTATGTAACTTTAACCATTAAGGCTACACACGCGACGGAAGCTTAAAAAATGGAGTAACTTCTCCCGTTTTCCCAACATTTTCCTTCACTGCTCTGCTCCTATTGATTGTAGCGTGATGAAAAGTATACTATAACCTGCCCAGGAGTATGAAGAATAATTGCACCAAGTTTCGTTAAAATCGGTCGAGTAGTTTTTGTTTCTATAAAGAACATACAGACAGACAGACAGACAGACAGACAGACAGACAAAAATTTTACTGATTGCGTTTTTGGCACCAGTATCGATCACTAATCACCCCCTGATAGTTATTTTGAAAATATATTCCTTGTACAGAATTGACCTCTCTACAGATTTATTATAAGTATAGAAGATTACGTATTTAAATACCTTAATGGCAGTTTTTGCAGATGAGAGGTCACAGAGTTCGGATTTCTGTTGCGCTAAGCAAATGATCAATGACGCATTTAGAATTAATTAATATCGGATATCAACATACTTAGGTAAGCAAAAACGTTCCTGTAGCTATTTTTGATATTGCGACAAGTTTACATATTATTATGTACATACTAAGGACATGCCTGAGGTTCCGGAACACACTGAAATTTAGAAATATAGGTACATATATATTGTTTTGGTCGGTAATGATATTTAGAGGTAATCGTGTGTGTGTATGCGTTTGTCATAGGTATAAATATCTGAACTTAGATAAAACGTTCCAAAACTAAACCACGTAGCATTAGAGTTGCATTGCCAAAAAATATGCAAGGTACTTCCGATAAATTTCTTTTGCAAAACTAAGGAACTTTAACTAATCCGATGTTTTAAATTAAACTCGATAAATTTATAGTCGCAGAATCCCGTCATGCCCATATTAATTTATACATTTGAGGTCATTGGTCCGTAATAGCTTTATTTACTCCGATCACTGATTATAAGTACCTAATGGAATGTTTTAGAGACTTAAAGTGAAAATGTTTTAGAATGATGGCTTATTTGTCACCAGAATCGTAGGTTACCTAAATTTTTGTTCATAATATGACCGTAATAATATAATAGAGATGTTTCCTGAATAAAAAAATATGATTATATTTTTAGTCCATCAGTTAGATTATCGAAAAATATTGGGTATTTTTTGCTTTATCAAATCTATAAAAAATGAAGAAGATAAAAAAACATCAAAGATCAGGAGTGGGGGTTTGTGACGTCACGCCGTGGTAAAAATTGTAGCACGTAGTGACGTCACACGAGTATTCAACGCACTGTATCGTCTTTGTTTTTCATTAACGTGAAAAAAGGAAAAATACGTGTTTTTATGGAAATCTATCTGATGGATTAATTAGATTTTTTTATTCTACAAGATATGAAGATATATTGGGGATTTCTAAGAATGAATAGGGATTCATTCTTAGAAATCCCCAGCACCATATATCGCTATTTTTTTTTAAATGTTTTATGGATCTGCTAATCAGACTTTTATTATCTTTTTTTTCTGTTGGATATTTTAATTCACAACACTAGCATTTAAATATAAATCATTATGTAAACTGTGGCAACACTCCCCCTTGCATCTTCAGCGCTGCAAACTTTCTGTAAGGTAAAAGTAAATAAAAAATTTGAAATTTTCGGTTGGCTCCGCGGTTGAGTTATTGACTGCTGCGCTGCGTGTCGCGGGTTCGATTCCTGCATGGAACAAATATTTGTATGGTCTACAGATCCGGGTCTGGCTGTTTGTGTAGGTGAGTTTGTATGTTTGTAAACGCACGCACAATACAGGAGAAATTCATAGTGTGGGGCAACGTTCTTAAAAAAAAATGTGTGCATAATTATTGAAAAAGAACAACATACATACAAAATGAAAAATTCCGGTTTACATCAACCCAAATTCACCATTATCATTAGGTACAAGAGGAATTGAAAAACGTGAGGTCATTAGCCTTTATTATGTAAACTTCTTATTTTGTTTTATACCTAAAAACAACTGTATTTAGGTACATAACACCTCATTAAAGTAATAACTATTTTAATTAAGAATAACCAGCCAGTTACATATAAATTGTGTTCGTGTGACTATCACGCTGCATTTGGGTACAAAGTTCCGTAGACATGCGCGACCTTTTTACATTGTTCAAGATAAGGATATTTTAATTATAATTGTTCATGTTTTAGGCACGTTTTACACGACTGCCCAAAAAAAGGAGTGTTATGTTTTCAGGGTTCATGTATGTATGTTTGTGGGATTCTTTATTCCACCATAACTTTTTTAAGGCTTATTTGTTTAGAGTATAGCAGTTTTATTTTTATAACTTAAAACAACAGCCGTAAAAATGCGATTATTTTCAAAAAAGCTTTAAACCTTCATATAATATGTACCCGGAGAATTACAGATTAGTTTCAGTAGGATTGTAATAAATTTTTAATTGATTATAATTTCACGATATATTATGAAAAAAAGAAGGTTTTGTTTGAAGTAACTACCCATCCAATTTAAATTGTTTCCAAAATATCCGTGCCTTATTTAGGAAACAAATAGTTTACAATTTCACGCGACATTTTACAATCTTACGAAGTTTGTAATTTTCCGGTGACATAAATCATTACATGCGACTCCCGGGCGTCGGGAGTCGTAGAGAGATTCCCGGCCACCGTAGGCACGGTCCGTCCGATAGCAATCAGGCCCGTGCTAGCGGCGAAGTTGTCAGCAAAGAAGACGAAGCCCCATAGGGTCACTGAAAAATTTTCTTACATCAAATTTAAGTTATGTGTGAACTAGCTTCTGCCCGCGACTTCGTCCGCGTGGAATAGTTACTTTACCCCCGATTTTGAAACTCTCAGCCCGATCGGTTTAAAATTGACAAAGATTCATACAAACTTTCATCCCCTATTTCATCCCCTTGGGGATAGTATTAATCAAAATCTTTTCTTAGCGGATGCCTACGTCATAAGATCTACCTGCATGTCAAATTGCAGCCCGATCCGTTCAGTGGTTTGGGCTGTGCGTTGATAGATCACTATGTCAGTCAGTCAGTCCCTTTTGAGTTATAATTTAGATAGGTTACTTCTAGGCAAATTGACTCAATCGTCGACCACATCACCGCTTACCATCAGCAGCGATAGTGTTTAAACACGAAGCACTCAATGATAAAAAAAAAACACTTTTTGCGACCTTAATAATGATCCCAAACGCGAATGGCAATGAAAGAAAAAGAAACGCACTCACACTAGCTGATATAATTAGTTTAATTGCACTTTAATCACAATGCAATAAGGTATGTATTGCTATATACATACATATTTAAACAGGTACAAGGTCATTTAGCAAAAAACACAAGTTATAATGTATTCAAAATAGCCTATCATCGTGTTTTTGTAATTGATACTACATATTTCCCGTCTGTCATTCATTTGAAACAGAATAATTTACAGTAATTTCCTTTGAAATATAATATGTATATTGTGTCAATGATAACAATATTAAACACAGCTACATTATTATAATTATGTTTAACATCTGTGTGTGTTATATTATAATATGTGCGATTACATACAATGTCTGCGTCGCTGACTGATATGCAATTTTTTGTAATGGAATGTTAACTTATCACTACATAGTATAAAACAAAGTCGCTTCCCGTTGTCTGTCTGTCCCTATGTATGTTTAGATCTTTAAAACTGAGGAACAGATTTTGATGCGGTTTTTTTTAATAGATAGAGTGATTAAAAAGGGAGGTTTGTATGTATAATACATGCATAATGTAAAGATTTAATATCAGAATTGCACCCGTGCGAAAGGGGGGGGGGGTCGCTAGTATAAAATAATATAAAATTTATGAATGCGAATGTGAGTTTGTTTGCTTGTCACGTTTTCACGTCCAAATCACTAAACAATTGCATAGTTCCATTTTGACCTTTATCCCAACTATTTATGTTCAAATTTAAGCCTCATAGTTTTAGTGTGTACACGATTAATAATAATAGGCCAAAGTCTACGTAAATCGATTCACCGAGCTACTTGACAATAACCTCGGTAAACCCATTCCTTCATAAATAATTTATGGCGATCGATTTTCCTAACACGCCATCGTCGTCACCGCAAAATTAAGATTTGTGAGTGGAAAGCGAAAGAATGAGTCTTACAAGTTTATATAAAAATCTTACTTATTTGGTAAATTTTTATTCATTTATTTTTTTTTACTCACAGAAAATCACTAAAATATATTTTACGCATTAATTATATTTATTAATTATATTTATTTTGCGCATTACTTTGTGTAATTAATTTCATCACCACTGCTCTCAAAACGGTGAAGGAAAACATCGTGAGGAAACCGGCATGGCCTAAAACCAAAAAAAAAAGAAGACATGTGACATTCACCAACCCGCACTGGGCCCGCGTGGTGGATTACGGCCCTTTCCCTCTCCTAGAGAGGTGGCCTGTGTCCCAGCAGTGGGAACGTTAAAAAGGCTGATTATGATGATGGTGATTTTAAGTACGTTGTAAATAATACTTTTATACGTCAACGTTTTTTTGGTCGTTTAAAACTAGATGAGGTCGGTGTTTCCTAGCTGACAACCCTGAGAAGAAACAGCGAAACAAACTCAGAGGTCAAAGTCTCTTTTGAAGTCATGAGAACTATGTACCTAGGTTGATGTCTGAGGTGGTATTTTGAGGAAAGTGCCACACAGATTTGAGTGGACCTGTTCAGACAGTGCAAGCATTTATTAGTTATCGTGTAGCTCACACTGAAAACTTTAAGGAGCTCAACGAATTGACGAACGATGCTTAAGTAAAACTCAAACCACATGAAATGAAACCCCTTTTTTTCTGGATGGTAAATCATCAAATGACTACTCCCGCTCTGCGTGGAGTGTCAGACTCTTACTGACTAAAACCCACTCGTGATCCATCTAGTGCCCTTTGCGTTCCAGGGCCGCGGTGACTCTTTCGAACAAATTCCGCAACCCTATGGGGCACTGACCCTATGGGGTCCAGTCTTCTATCTACATGGTCCTCACTTTCACAATACGATATATGAGGACCATAACATTAAAATGATGAATACAAAATAACTGCTCATTTCTAATGAAATTTCTTCCAGCAGGTCTGCGAAAGGAGAAATCTATACTTATAATAAATCTGTAGAGAGGTCAATTCTGTGCAAGGAATATATTTTCAAAATAACTATCAGGGGGTGATTAGTGATCGATACTGGTGCCAAAAATGCAATTAGTAAAATTTTTGTCTGTCTGTCTGTCTGTCTGTATGTTCTTTATAGAAACAAAAACTACTCGACCGATTTTAACGAAACTTGGTGCAATTATTCTTCATACTCCTGGGCAGGTTATAGTATACTTTTCATCACGCTACAATCAATAGGAGCAGAGCAGTGAAGGAAAATGTTGGGAAAACGGAAGAAGTTACTCCATTTTTTAAGCTTCCGTCGCGTGTGTAGCCTTAATGGTTAAAGTTACATAGAAATCATGTATTACGGAAATATTCTACATAAAATTATCTAAAAAATATCCCGAAACAGCATGTCTATCTTTTGTCAATTTTAAACCGATCGGGCTGAGAGTTTCAAAATCGGGGGTAAAGTAACTATTCCACGCGGACGAAGTCGCTGGCAGAAGCTAGTGTAAAATATATTATGAAAGACAAAATACTGAAAGAACAAGAGAAGAAGAGAATGTAAAGCATTAAACTAAAGTAACAATAATAATATACTCTTGACTTGACTCGCGAGATTGTCGACATGTGAGATGTGAACACAGCAGTCATTGTGCCGATAGTCGTTACGGCCAATGGCATAATTGCCAAGAGCCTCGACCAACATCTTAAGAGGCTCTCGTTGGGCCGCTAGATCAAGGGCTTGATCCAGAAAGCAGTAATCCTGGACACGGCTCGCATAGTTAGGAGGTTCCTTTCTCGGGAGCCCTGACCGCCGGTAGCCTGGACCCTGTTCCCGATACCGTTGGGCTACTATTTTTTATATTTTTAAATGTTTTTTTTTTTAGTATAGAAATATTTAAAAATGTAATAATTATGTACAGCAAAAAATAAATGGAATAATATACTTATAAAATAAAAATACCGAATACTATAGTTATATGTAAATACATATATATATATTAAAGTAAATATATATCTTATATGTATTTATTTACAGTTGAGAGAAAAAGTACCTAGTGCTCTTGAAGTAAATTTTTAAACTGAGAGTATTTTTGTTCGCATATCTTAACAACATGTAGAACATGTTTTATTCAACGTCGTTGTCCGCCTTGATCTAAATTTATTAAAGGCTGAATTTCCACCCTCCTTTCACCCTCACCTGCGTAGTAAAAGGAGCCTTGTGCAGAATTTCATGTTAATTGTCCTAGTCGTTTTGGTTGTTTATGATAAGTCAGTCAGGTGTGTAATTTGTGGTATAATTATTAAAGTAAATTAACACATTTTTTGCGTTTACATTGCAAACTCTGCTGGCTGATCTCTACGAGATTGATCAAAATAATGTACTACAGTACCTATTGTACACCTCAAAAAGTTCTACAAAAAAGGCCGGGATGGCATATGTCTATCTCTTAGGGATAACCCACAATAACCGTCTTTTATTCTTTACCTTTTACAGCATTGACAGAAGCTGGGGCGGGTCGCTAGTCTTAACTATTAACTTTATTATTAATAGCTGCTGCCCGCGACTTCGTCCCCGTGGAATCCCCGATTTTAAAACATTCTTTATCGCTCCTCCGCTCCTATTGGCTTAAGCGTGATGAGATATAGCCTAAAGTCTTCCTCGATAAATGGTCTATTCAACCCAAAAATATTTTTTCAATTCGAACCAGTAGTTCCTGAGATTAGCGCGTTCAAACAAACAAACAAACAAACTCTTCAGCTTTATAATATTAGTATAGATTGAAAATTATGCCAAATGTTGCTAGAAAAGAAAAAAGAGGGGAAATATAGCAAATATTTTTATACCTACTAAACTAGTGACAGACAAAAAATATCTTTATAATGTGAATATTTTATAGTAGACAGACACGAAGTCGTGAAGAGATAAGATTAAAATATAATTTCTCGTGATAGAAACTGATAACTTTTCCGAATAATTACACTCTATTAAAAATATTATATACTGTTAAAAATAATCTTTTGAAGACAGAACAACGCCGTGCCCTTGTCGAGGCGATCGGTGTCGGAGACCTCACGCGTCCGGCCCTGGTTCAATCCAAAGTCCGGTGTGAGGAGGCATGGGAAGCGGTCACCTCCTTTTGAGAAGCAGTAACGCTAGCGAAGGAGGAGGCAGACCGCATGCGGGAGAGGGGAACCTCACGCACCAGCCGCTGCAACAGAAGAAAATTCTCCGGTCGGCCCTGGAACGCAAAGGGCGCGATAAGGATCACGGGTGTCAGTAAGAGTCTGACACTCTCTTCCGGATCGCCCAAATCGGGAGAAGTCATTTGATGATTTCCCATCCAGAAAAACAAACGAAATTATGATTAACAGCAGAATGACAGGTTTTCTGGCAATTTCCTATTCAAGGTCACAATGCCAACCAAGATAGATAGTTATTATACTGACATATTTGATTTAAATGGGCATAATTTCAGTTGATTTTGCTATGCAGCCGAGAAAATTAAACTTACAGAGTCACATGAGGTTATTGGTACCTACTGGATATCATCCTATTAATATTATAAACGCGAAAGTTTGTAAGTATGGATGTATGGATGTTTGTTACTCTTTCACGCAAAAACTACTGAATGGATCTTGATGAAATTTGGCACAGATATAGATCATAGTCTGGAATAACACATAGGATACTTTATATCCCGGGATTATGTTCCCTTGGGACAATTTCCGACATCTACGCGGACGAAGTCGCTGGCAGAAGCTAGTAAGTAATAAAATTTAAAAAAAAACCTATTTGTGAAAATATTCTACGAAAATCTGCACTTAGGTACAAATAGGTTCCATGCAAGCCTCAAAGAGCCGTCAGCATCGAAGACGGGGCCCCATAGGGTCAGTGCCTGCTAGGATTGCGAAATTTGTTCGAAAGAGTCACCGCGGCCCTGGAACGCAAAGGCCACAAGAAGGATCACGGGTGGGTTTTAGTCAGTAAGAGTCTGTCACTCCCTTCCGGTCCGCCCAGATTGGGAGAAGTCATTTAATGATTTCCTATCCAGAAAAAAAAAACTTACAAATAGGTAAGGTCGAGGTCTTCGCTGCTATCAAAACAATTTGCTAGCTGCGAACCTAGAGCACACACCAGCGCCAATTTTTCTTATTCATGGTCAAATGAGCAATGAGTAGGTCTTAGCTCAGGCGGTGTGGAGCGAAACTCTCGGAAAGCAACCTCCAAAGCACTCCTCAATCGCCAATTGCATTGGGTACTCACGGATATAGCCCCGTCATCGTCAGTGCTAATGTCAGGAACTACTGGTCCGATTTGAAAAAATATTTCAGTGTTAGATAGCACATTTATCGAGGAAGTATATAAGATTATATACATATATCATCATAAGATAAATAGGAGCGGAGTAGTTATAAAAATATTGGAATAATGGAAAGTAGAACATAACTTTAACTAGTTGACCCGCGCAACTTCGTTTGCGTCACACAAGAGAAAGAGAGAGAGAAAATTAAATTTTTGCAAAATTCTTCATTGTTGCTCCGCTCCTATTGGTCTAAGTGTGATAATATACAAAAATACTATCGCCATAAATGAGTTATTTAACTCTCAATACATTTCAAGTCGGACCAGTAGTTCCTGAGATTAGCGCGTTCAAGCAAACAAACAAACTCTTAAGCTTTATAACACACACACAATAACGTAGCTTTCTATTGGTGAAATAATTTTGCAAATCGCTTCAGTAGATCCAGAGATTACTCCTTACAACGGCACAAACTCACAAACGTTACCTCTTTATAATATTAGTATAGATTAGTATACAGAGATCGGTGCAATGCCGTGCGCATGAGCATTCCATTTAGTCCCCACTCCGTTACAAACAAGAGTAATAATTAGATTCGCATTTGACTTGTTTTTATAATGAATAACTTAGCAACGTCATTAGTGGTTAGTTCCTTGATCTCGAATGACTATGTTCTTGTAAATGTTTCTGTAACTATTAAATCTGCTTTTTGTACAATTACGTTATTTGTGTGGTTTTTTAGGCTCGACTCAAGGAGATGTTATTTTTTTGTGTTTTAGTGTGAGAATCGGACTGCTTAAATAGTTTATTTTTTGTTTTCAGTTTGAATGGAAAGCGATTGAGTATTGCAATAGAACGAGCGTGTTACCACCTGCTTTGAAAGTTCAGACAGCCTTCGACATCCTATCGTTGTAATAAATCATCCCAACCTTGTTTTGGATTGGAAATCATCAAATGACATTTCCGCTCTGGGTGTAGCGGAAGGGAATGTCAGACTCTTGCTGGCTAAAACCCACCCGTGTTTCTTCTAATATCCTTTGCGTTCCAGGGCCGCGGTGACTCTTTCGAACAAATGCCGCAATCCTAACACGCTCCCGCCCTAATGTCACTCACGGTGGCCAATTTCACCGGATATATATAAGTGGGTGAGGTTAAAGTTGAGGAGATGTTCTTGTTCCTTTACTATCATGGTCAGGTGGGATGGTTATACGACACGACCAGAGAGAGACCAGGTGCAAAAACTTTTTACAAAAAAAATACAACCGACTTTTACACAAAAAAATCAAAAAAGTGCAAAATAACTTTAATTTCGGAACTCGGTGTTTGTGGTTGCTTTTTCGTTTTTTGAACACCGACTTCCGAAATTAAAGTTATTTTGCACTTTTTTGATTTTTTTTGTGTAAAAGTCGGTTGTATTTTTTTGTAAAAAGTTTTTTATTTATCACTTTTTAATGGTACCTACATCCCCTCCCCTCCCCCCACCTAAACAAACCAATCACATTGGTGTAAAAAAAACGTACTGCTCCTTTGCAGAGTAAACTAAGAGGTCGTCAATGTAGATAATGTAGATATTTTTTTTAGATTTTTCGAAAACCGCATGGGACCATTTGGGAAGTATACCCTTTCCAACAAAAAAAGATTTTTTCAAATCGGTTGACAAGCGACGGAGTTATGAGCGAACAAACATAAAAAAAAATAAAAAAAATACAAACATCCGAATTGAGAACCTCCTCCTTTTTTAGAAGTCGGTTAAAAATAAAGGTACTTTCCGAGGTTGAGTGACTTTCTGATACAGGAGGGTGACGCACCACCAACTACTAAGGTCTCGGCTACTATTGAGAAATTTCTGCCCAGACTCGGGGTCTTAAATTCATTTGAGGCCCTCACAGGATAACCCGGTTAAGCAGTAACCAGCCTTAGTGTGCTGAACTGTGAGTGGACAACATTATAGGTACCAAAAACAAAAAGAAATGAAAAGATATCAAGGAAACTCCGCACAAAAAAGCAAAAACTTAAAAGAAAATAACTTAGACCACTAAAAGCTGTGTGAAAACTGGACATCAACTACCACTCTCCGTCTGGAGAGGTCCACTCAAATCTGTGTGGCACTTTCCTCAAAAGGCCACCTCAGACATTAACCTACATGGTTCTCATATGACTTGACCAGTACGGATTGTATGGACTTTAAAAGAGACTTTGACCTCTGAGTTTGTTTAGGTGTTTCTTCTCAGGGTAGTCGGCTAGGAAACACCGGCTTCATCTAGCTTAAAATGACCAGAAATAGTTGACGTGTAAAAGTGTTATGTTTAACCTACTTACAAAATAAATATCATTTATCACTAAAAGCTGTGTCAAGACCGGACATCAACTGCCAATCTACACTATATATATATATATTTTTTTTTAACCGCAAAACAGTAGAAGCAATATTTGAAACAAGATATTATAAACATACGTACTGCGTCAGCTAAATAACTGCGACAGACAACAGGACGTACCTTGTTTAGTCATAAAAATAGATTATTACGTAAATGGTTCATGTTTATGATAAGCTAAATCCTAACAAATTATTATAAGGAGGTAGATTTTTTTTGTGTGGTAACGTCTGAAAGATCAATGTACCTAAATTATACAAATTAAAGTTATTTTTAACCGACTTCTAAAAAAGGAGGAGGTTCTCAATTCGGATGTTTGTATTTTTTTTTATGTTTGTTCGCGCATAACTCCGTCGCTTGTCAACCGATTTGAAAATTTCTTTTTTTGTTGGAAAGGGTATACTTCCCAAATCGTCCCATGAAAATTTTATCGAAATCAACCAAGCGGTTTTCGAAAAATCTAAAAAAAATATGTACTTTGTCTACTTTGACGACCTCTTAGTTTACTCTGCAAAGGAGCTGTACGTTTTTTTTACACCAATGTGATTGGTTCGTTTAGGTGGGGGAGGGGAGGGGGTGTAGGTACCACTAAAAAGTGAAAAATAAAAAACTTTTTACAAAAAAATACAACCGACTTTTACACAAAAAATCAAAAAAGTGCAAAATAACTTTAATTTCGGAAGTCGGTGTTCAAAAAACGAAAAAGCAACCACAAACACCGAGTTCCGAAATTAAAGTAATTTTGCACTTTTTTGATTTTTTGTGTAAAAGTCGGTTGTATTTTTATTTTATTTAGAAGTCGGTAGTATTTTTTAACCGACTTCCAAAAAAAGAGGACGTTCTCAATTCGTCCGAATTTCTTTTTTTTTTTCTTTGTGTTTGTTATCTCATTTTTTACTGTCTGCACCGATTTTGATGATCCTTTTTATATTCGAAAGCTGGTACTTATCATCATTTAAATTTGAGTGAAATGAAAAATTGGAATTAGTACCTACCTAGTTTTAATGAAACCTATAGAAATGCCTAGAAAAATAACAAAATATTGAAGGGTGAGCACCGCTCAATATTTAGAATTATTAGTAATTTTATTGGTTTGGCACAAACAAAAAAGGAAACACACCATTATACCTCTATCTATTAATAACTAGATGCCGCCCGCGGCTCCACTCGCGAGAATATCAAATATTATTCCAAGAGAACATACTCCCGGGATAAAAAGTATTCTATGTGTTATTCCAAAATATAATCTACCTCTGTGCCAAATTTCAACAAGATCCCTTCAGTAGTTTTTGCGTGAAAGAGTAAAGAACTTTTATTTTATTTTATTACGTTTTTTTTTACGTTTATAACATTAGTAAGGATAATATGTTTAAATTAAAATGCCCTTTAATTCCACCGCTACGAAAGTAGTGTGACGATCCGACCATGGCTTATGGAGAAAAGAGCTTGAAAGGAGCAAGGGGATAACTTCCTTTGCCTATGTTTTTGTACGTGTCATTTTCACAAACAAAACTTACAAAATTATGTAAGTAATAATTTGTATAATACCTTGTATGCATGATTTCCTTCGACACTTTTAACAATCAACGGCATATTTCAGTCAGTTTTCACAAAACCATAATTCATTTTACACTTTAACGTACATACCTCATCAATCAAACATCCGTTGGCAAAAACTGTACGAAATGAGACCCGGGAATTTCGTTTAGCGCGTATGTACAAAAGTGGCGGGGTGGGGGGGCTTGATAATGATTTTGTAAAGATAGTCAAAATAGTGCTGCACTATCAAACACACAACTTCCAACTAACGACCGCCTATCTTCAAACTGAGACATGCATGACTAATTACGGCAAAAAAAAACAATATTACTGATGGGTGCAGAACTGCAGTACAATGATTTACCGGAAGACATAAAGAAGTGTAGTAATATGTAAGTACCTACATATTTAAATAAACTCAAAAAACATAATTATGTATGTACCCCATAAAATCATCATCGCCCCAGAGACAAAAATTATATCAGATACTATCAATTTAATTTTATGTCAGATAACAATCATCCATAATGGTTAGTAACAATTGTAATTAAGAAATAACTTTGTATCTTATGCGAAATAAAATATATTTAAACCTATACTGACAACATCATTTATAAATAACCTAATTACAATTAAGTTAGTACTGTTTACAGTTAAACTTAATTAGTTTGTCGCAAGATCGAATAGAAGTTAAATACGAAAGCAATTAATGTCATTTGTTCATTTTAATTAGGCCAATTTACAATTAAATTGACCTAAATCAAATGGCCTCTTAACAATTCATCGAGTTTGATCGAGATATTTGAATACAATAGTTTTCATTTTTTTTTGTTTCTGCTGTAATCGTTAATTGCTGAAAACCAAGTAAAATAATGATTTCATGAAAATTACTGTTATCAACAATCTTCATGGTTCATTAACCTACATGGTTGTCATAATAATATAACCAATACATTAATTGTACAGACTTTAAAAAAAGACTGACCTTCGTGTTTGTTTTAATATTTACTAGCAGCGCCCCGCGATTTTACCCGCGTAGTTCCCGTTCCCGTGGGAATATGGGGATAAGATATAGCCTTTATTACTCAGGGTGAATGTAGCTTTCTAATGGTGAAAGAATTTTTGAAATCGGTCCAGTAGTTTTAGAGTTAATTCGTTACATACAAAAATACAAATCTTTATAATATTAGTATAGAAGACTAGCGACCCGCCCCGGCTTCTGTCAGTGCTGTAAAAGGCAAAAAATAAAAGACGGTTATTGTGGGTGGTAAAAAGGTCTACAAAAAAGTCCGCGATGGTATACCATCGCGGACTCTTTTGTAGACCTTTTTGAGTTGCACAATATAGGTACTGTAAGAACATTATTTTGATCTATTTCGTAGAGATCAGCCAGCATTTGCAATTTATGCACAAAAATGTGTTGAGTTTGTCCGTTACATACAAAAATACAAATCTTTCCTCTTTATAATATTAGTATAGATTCTCAGAGTTTCCACTAACTAAAAGCGACTGACCTTTTAAAGTGTTATTACTTAACAACTTATAAAACAAAAAGTAGTGGGGTGCTACAGGAACCCGGGTTGACGGTGCTTGCTGTTCCACGCGCGCCTCATAGAGAGGTCACAATAGGAGTCGGAGCCCGTTTGGGCCAGTGCCTGCCAGGGTTCCAGAATTTGTTCGAAAGAGTCACCGCAGCCCTGGAAAGCAAAGGGCATTGCGAAGAACACGGGTGGGTTTTAGTCAGTATCAGTAAGAGTCTGTCACTCGCTTCCACTCCGCCCAGAGCAAAAAAGTCTTTTGATGATTTTTGGCGAGATGACCTGAACGTTCATCACAAAGATTGGGCTGAGGTGGTGCATGAAAAAAATGTCTGGAAAGATATGAGGAGCCCTTTAGCCAGAAGCAGGACACCACAGGTTAAAAAAATACTCACCAAACCAACTGGTACCAATACTATTGTCTATTGTGTTGTATATTGTTCTATGTAATCTAACAAACTAATTTCCATTCAAATGAAATCGATTTGATATATGTATGTTATGTTAATAATATTGTGCCTATTAGTTACACCTATATAGGTAACTTTATGTACGTTTGTAAATAGGTAATCAGATGATTTAGAAATCGTGACTAACGTAGGAGTAAATACATAAGGCAGGAAAGATTTAGGCGCTAACCTAACTCAGAGCACTGAGAAATGCCAATTTTTCGTCGCAGAGATCTCCGTACTGGCAATTTATTTTCAATCGTCTTTAAAGTTAAGCATTATACAATGATATTCGATTAAGATGGTCTGTTACATCGAAAAAAGACGATACAAGAGTAATATTACACGATTAGACTAAACTTTTGCAATAACTTACAAAAAATACTGTGTTTCTCCCATAAAAAGGTGGCAACCATATTTTCAGGGCCACGGTGACTCTTTCGAACAAATTCTGCAACCTGCCATCACCCCCTGTAATTACTCTTTAGATTGACATTCTTGAAAATGCCCCATGATTAACCAACATGAATAACCAACGAAAAACTGCACGTGTATCTCAGGATATCTAAGTTGAGAGAATGTGATGTGTTATATTAGATCATACTTATACAGGATTGTAAATCACCGAAAAGTACTCTATCAAAGATTGATGGACGACAAGAAGTCTAAACGTAGATTGAAACGTAAAATTTCCCAAATATCTGATACAATACAAGAAATGCAATAAAGTTCGCATTACTTTGCATACATTTACTGCTTAATGTCCGAATAGGCTTGTTTCCACTAAGAATAAATCGGATGGCTTTGAGTTTCTAATGATTAACCATGATAATTAGTAAACAAAAAAACAACTTTTCTATTAATATAACAAAAGATTAAAAATATTTTTGTAAAATAAAATCGACAAAATGAGGCGTTTAATCACGTGACATTAAACACCAATCAGAGAAGAGCATGGAAGCGTGACGTCACACCTCGCGAAACGCTATGTTGTTGCTATCATTTTCGTATAAAGTGAACAGGTTATTTCGCAAGCTTTCAGCAATTGTTTTTAAATTAATACAGTTCGTTTTGAAAAACGGATAAACTTGGGGCACTACTTTCCTTTGGCTCATTCAAACAATCTGTGATTATTGACATCCTTCGTTTTTTCAACTATGGTAGGTAGTTCCTTATTGAATTGCAATGCATTGAATTATTACATTTTATAAAACGAAAATAATATTTTCACTTCAGTAGCTCAAACATGATTTTAGGTTTTGCTGCCTGAATTAGTGAGCAAAATCGCATTTTGCTATAATAATAACTTTTAAATTATTTTATTTTCAGAAAGCCGCGAATATCTCATTCAGCCTTGGGTTAATCATACCTACAATTCGAAACATTTACACTCTATCTCTTTCCCGCCATTAGAAAGAGAGAGAGACAAAGACCAGGCCTTTCGAAGTTCCGATTTTGAATTCGACCTCAGAGACAAACACGTTCGGAATTTTAGTACTAACTAAAAAAATTGCAAAAAGATAATTATGTCTTTTAATGCAATTTATTGAATTTTGAACTTATTGTTGTATTAAAACGAAAATAAGTATTTACTGCAAATAAAACTGATATTTAACCTCTAAATATTTATTTCTAGTTTCAATAATGTTACATAATATATTTTGAATAATAAAATATCATGGGTGCAATTTCCGAATACACCTCAATTTAAATAAAAGAGCTCCAGAATCGAACGTGGCTGGCGTAGAGTTGAAAAGTTAAAAAATATTTAAATAATCGTAAAATATGAGTGAAACTAGCTACGAGAACAGTATTTTAACACAGCATGAGTAAAAACAACAAGTTATTAATGCAGAATTAAGTATAAAGGTACTACTATTCCTGTTTATTATTTTAACTCGTAAAGTGTTCTCGCTGCTGAAGTGAAAAGTTATGTGCGTTACACTAGAGCAAAGTTTTTTTCATCTCGTGCCTTTGAATCCCTCGCCACACTCAGGATTCAAAATCAGCACTCGCAGCAAAAAACGACTTTACACAAATAACTATTTAACTCAAATAAATCATAAAACCCTATTCAAGCAAGTCATACAATTTTGTGTGGTATATTATGGTAGATTTTGCAAAATTCATTTCTTTTACTATACATTTATAAATAGATACATCGAGTTGTGTTTAATGCTTACATCAAAATGATCTTCACAGAAATAAATTGTGGAGTCAGTTGAGTAAGAGAATCTTCCCACCTTGCCATTTTTAACCACTTTCTTCGTATTTGTTTATTGTTTGGAACATACATATATGAATAATTTGTTTTGCGTTTTTACCGTTGTACTTGTACATTGGGGCACTATACAGTATTTATAATACGAGGAATTAATTATTTATTAAAAAAACACAGCTAACTGTTATAAACAAATACGACTGTTTCGCGAGATGTGACGTCATTACAGACGCCATGACAGTCTTGGCCTTTTTCACGATCAATTTCAAATTCATTTCAAAAGTCTCAAAATACTAATGTAAAAGACCTATTTTTCTTAAAATAATATATTTTTGGGGTGAAATAGATGCTAAGCTATAGTTTTAAACTAATTTCCAAATTTTGTCAACTAGCCTATTAAGAGACAAACAATTCTGCTAGTTTGGACATTCGTTACAAAAAGAAATCCTGTTATAGACTCGAGATGTGCAAAATCACTATTCGAAAAATTGTGAAAAAATAGAGGGCCACGCACAATTTTTACTGAGCGACACAACAGATTTAACATTCCTATGAAGTCACACTCTTCATGGGAATATTATATCTGCCTTTAACATTCGTAGACATATGTATATGGAAGAAAAACTCGTAGTTATTAGCGATTCAAATATTACATATTTATTGGTCTCAAAGGAAGCATGGGTCCCACGGTTGACGATATATTATGTAATTGGAGGCAGATGTCATTAGAGAAATAAAAATATATCTGGATATGTTTATTAAGTGTCCTCGATCCAAACTAGTTTTAATGTGCGTCACAAAATGTAGACAAATTAAAACGACTGGGCCTACTTCCATAAAAAAATTCAAACGCCTTTGTTGTGCTAATGTAGGTACTCTTAATAATCTCGATAAACAATAGCTGTCAGCAAGTCACGCAAATACATTATAATTATTAAGACTCATTATATGTATTTCTGTGACTTAATTTTTTTTATTTATTATTATTGTTTAAATACTCATTATGTATTGTGGTTTAATAAGTTTGACGTAAATTACATTGATATTTCAGTTTTATTTTTTCCTCAAATTAACTGACTTCATTGACTGGATTGGATTAGGGTATCCTAAACAAAATTATTAAAAGCAATCAGGTTTATCATTATAAAAGTAAGCGTAGTTTCACTCATCAACCGTTGGGATAAAATAGCCTGTGATAGTAAGCAATAGCACAGTTTTCTGTCGGGCAATATAATTTTTGTCATCGGATTTCCAGCGATCACCTCCTTCAAACAAAATCCTCGGTACTAAATTAGTTTAATAGAATAGTTCAGCATTGGGCCGTTCAGGTTGGAGCTGGCCAGAAGGGGCATTGAGACAGTGGCTGTTGGACCCGAACCCCTATGGGTTCGGGTCCATACGCAACTGGGTCGCAACTGGGTGAAAGGGAGTGGAACTATGTATTTCCACCCTTTCACCCAGTTGTACAAGAATATACCCACACACATGCAGGAGAATGGTGGTTCTCAGCACCAGGCTGCAGACAGTCCAAACAGTTTATGCCAACCCTGGACGGGAAACTAACCAGGCGCCTTTTGCGCTTGGATAGAGGCAGCCTACGAATGGTGGCGGGGACCATTACCGGGCACTGCTCACTGAACAAACACACACGGTAGGTATTACGGACAGCCCTCTATGCAGAGCATGCGTCGAGGAGGAGGAAACGCTATCGCATGTGGTCCTTGAGTGCACAGGTGTAGCCGAAATATGGAGGCAAACATTATGGACACCGAAGTCACTTACAGAAATGCTGAACACACTGAGTGGACTGATCTGCTTCTGGAGGGAGGTCGGCTGGTTGGAGTGACGGTCGCCATGGCTCATGCACAATAGTCCAACACTAGAACTAAGTGCGGAAACCAAACCCAAATAGAATAGATAGTTCAGCATTTTAATTCAGAATAGGAAACTGAAGTATTTTGAAATTGAAAACAATATATCTAGTTTTAATTTCCGCGAATATTAGTGGGTTGCAGGTATGCAGGTATTGCTTTGCCTTCCTGCATGTGCATAAAATCCTTGCATTTGCCTTGTAATCTTGCATGTGCATAATATAGCGGGCGGGAGGGAGGTGCATACCTGCAACCCACTAATATTCGCGGAAATTAAAACTAGATATATTGTTTTCAATTTCAAAATAAAATGGATTTCCGCAAAGTAACGCCTGACTCAATCAATTTTTTTTTTTTTTATTTTTTTTTTTTTTTTTTTTTTTTTTTTTTTTTTTTTTTTTAGGAAACTGAAGATTATTTAAACAGTTAAGGCCAAAGACCTCTTGAGAAAATGTACACTATAATAATATACATTTCGGTTCTCTTAAAGATCGATGATCAAAAATTGTATGACTTTTTTAGTTGGTAACAAATTGCTTGCGCTTTGGTAAAAACTATTAGCAATAGGGATGGTTCGTTAGTAAAAAATAAAAGATTATATTTAGTCCGTCAGTTAGGTTACGTTATCGAAAGATATTGGATACATATTTTTTGCTTTAACAAATCTATAACAATTGACGAAGATAAAAAGTGTCAAAGATCAGGATGTGACGTCACGTCGTGGTAGAAATTGTAGCACGTAGTGACGTCACACGAGTTTTCTTACACACTGTATCGTCATCGTTATTTGTTTAAGTGAATGAAGATAAAATACGTTTCCAATATTTTTTGGAAGTCTATCTGACTGACGGACTAATTAGATTTTCCTAGTCACCCTATTGATATAAAAAAAACAGGAAAGATTTGTATGTTTGTAACGAATAAACTAAATTTGTTCACCATTAGAATGCTACATTATCCCTGAGTAGCATAAGCTATATTAAAATAAATAAATATCACCCATTCGAAATCGGGACATACATAAAATTAGCAACGAAACATTATTTTTCATTTTCCTTAGTCACTTTTGTAAAGTAATTCTCGTTGATAATTATATTTTCCTTGTAACCGTTGGTAATATCTAGTCAAATATTTCTTTAAAATATTTACATTGTGCTACCTTGACTTGTTATGATAAAAACATAGTTGATTAGTAATACATATTTACTTTGGCATAAGCTGTGTGCTAAAATTGAAGAAACCTTTGAAATTACACTAGTTAAAGGTTTGCTCCCGTGAAAAAAATTAATTTAAGTTCATAGAAAACGTTAGGTCGCTGTTTTTAGACACAAAAACGTGACCTGAGTAATGAAGGCATAGTTTCCTTTGTTTGTGGTTGAACTCCACCCAAACGGCTCGACCGATTTTCTTGAATCTTAGCGTGCATATTGGTTGAAGTAGCGAATCGGACAACACCTATTTTCCATACCCCTAAATGATAAAGGAGACCCACCCCCAACAATTTTTTTTATTTTATATGGCAAAACAGCGTTAGCTGGGTCAGCTAGAAAGTAGCTAAGATTGAAATAAATTGTCATCCATGCACATAGTTACTATTCCTACATATATATATGTCTACTCATCTTCAGAGGATCTCTCGCCATGCTATCGTGCTTGGATATTTAGAAAAAAAAACAGAAGTCAGAAACCACTCTCAGACACTTCTTCTCACCCGTCATTTGTAGCTTTGAGAGTCGTTACGAGTTACCAGGAAATCTAATACCAGTTTTGCCAAGTAATATCATATTACCCAGTTACTGGATGGTGGAATCAGATAGGTAGATGTTTCATGTAAAATACTGGTTCCCAGTTGTGAGTTAGATTGACTAACTTTGGATTGGACATTTTGGCCTACCCAAATGTCCTTACTTTGGTATTGTTCGTCAAATTGTTGAGCTCCTTATAGTTTTAAGTTTGAGCTACACGATAACTGACAAATGCTTGCACTGTTTGGACAGGTCCACTCAAATCTGTGTGGTACTTTCCTCAAAATACCACTTCAGACACCAACCTATATGGTTCTCATATGATTTGACCAGTACAATTGTATGGACTTCAAAAGAGACCTTGACCTCTGAGTTTGTTTCGGTGTTTCTTCTCAGGGTAGTCAGCTAGGAAACACCGGCCTCGTCTAGTTTTTATAACGGTAACGGCCAAAAAAGATTGACATGTAAAAGTGTTTCTTTACAAACCTGCATACATAATGAAAATCATTTATCATTTACTGGAAGCCGACACAAATATAGTTGGGAAAAGATTAGGATGAAAAAGCAGGTAACTTTTTTACATGTCAATAATTTTCGTCATATTATTCTAAACTAGCAGCGCCCCGCGGTTTTATCCGCGTATTTCCCGTTCCCGTGGAAATATGGGGATAAAATATAGCCTATGTCACCCGGGGATAGCGTAGTTTCCAAACAGTGAAAGTATTTTTCAAATCGGTTCAGTAGTTTCGGAGTTTATTCAATACAAACAAACAAACAAATCTTTCCTCTTTATAATAATTATTAGTATAGATGAGGCCAGTGATTCATAACTAACTTCCCTGAGATGAAACACCGCAACAAACTCACGAGGTTTTCAAGATGATTGGCATGGCAAAAGGTCGAGGAATTTAAAATATAGGTACCTACTCAACTGCATCCGGATGGACTAGAATTGGACCCAAACAGTTGGGAAACGCTAGGCCGATTGCCATGGCAAAGGGTCGAGGATCTCTCAGCCTAGTATTGATAGGTCCCTCATTCCCCTTTGAGATAAGTGCTGCAGCCGACTAGGGTTGCCACCCGTACTATATTAATGGCAATTATTGTACTACATACATATATTGAAGAAAAAATTTATAATAGGCACGCAAAAGTATTCTATTTTGTCATCGCTAACTCAAATACAGGAAAAATTGTTGCTAAGTATGACATTTTTTTTTTATCGAACTCGATTATCCAGCTTCCTTTACAATTATTTTTCTGCAAATCCAAATGTCTTGACAAGCGTAGTCTGAAACATGGAATGCAATGTTTTGTATACTTGCGCCTCCCAAAAATATCAAAGAAATGAGAGGAGGTTTTATCATAGTCAATACTAATATTATAAAGGGCAAAGATTCTTTTTGTTTGTTTGTACCGTATAAGCTCCGTAACTACTGGATCAATTTTAACCATTTATCCACCATTAGAAAGCTATATTATCAGCGAGTAAAATAAGCTATATCCTTTTATTCCCACCGGAATGGGAACTACATGGATGAAATTTTTAATACTTAAGTAAATAACGCAAAAATAAAACTTAATTAGAAATCCAATCAATCTAAATTTTATTTTCCTGAATTTTTAGTAACAAAAGTACTAAATATTTACAAAATATAATACTATGTTTTTCCCATGAAAGGTGGCAACCCTAGCTGACAATGTGCAATATATAATAATAATGTTATGTTATTTTATCTTTGTTTATTTAGTTGTGCGTGTTATTTACTCTGAAGGATTTATGTGTTGGCTAATGAGGTTTTTAGGTCAATATTTTGCGATTGTAATGTTATACATATATGTATTTCTAAATAAAGGATTGTAGAAGGATGTAATTTTCCGGGGAAAACCGGGGTACGGGGATAGTGTAATATTATTAGAAAATAGAAAATTTTATTATTATGCAAACATAATACAAAATTAAATATTATAAAATCCTAGACCCCACACGAGGATTCCATGTCGTTGGATCTAGTCTCTTTCAAACCAGAAGACATAATAGACATAATAATACCAAGTTTTTACATAAAACGCGAAAAGAAAAAGTTAAATAAAAGTGAGTTTTTTTTTAAATATTTGCAACATGTGTGTGGGAGAGTGGAGTGTTTGTGTATATGATTTATGTAGGAGTAGAGTGAGTGTAAGTGTATAATATGTATGTGTGGTGTGAGTGTGTTTACCAAATTCTATTTAGATATTTGAAGTATTGATTCAGTTTGCGTTTAGTCTAGACTACGTAACCAGTTGTAAATAATTTTCTTGTATGTCTTTTTTGAACAGTGCAGGAGCAGTGGTGGCCGAGTGGTAACGGCCCCGACTTACGAATTGTAGGTCGCGGGTTCAAACCCAGCCAGGCACATTACTTTGTGTAATTAAATTCATTAGTACTGCTCTCAAAACGGTGAAGGAAAACATCGTGAGGAAACCGGCATGTCCTAGAACCGACAATTCGAAGACATGTGACATTCACCTAACCGCACTGGGCCCGCGTGGTGGATTACGGCCCATTCCATCTCGTAGAGAGGAGGCCTGTGTCCCAGCTGTGGGAACGTTAAAATACTGATTATGCTTATGTTATGTCTTTTTAGGAGAGTCGCAAGTTCTAGTTTACAATTAACGTATTCATAAATGTATAGTCCCATGAATTGAGTAGACTTTTGACCTATCTTTTTGCAGCATTTAATGGTATTCCACCTCAGGAATCTCTTAGAGCATCTGTTGTTACTATGTTCGAGATTCTTTTACTCTTAGCGTAAGGCTATTGTTATGATGTACAACTGACTTAATCTAAGCACTTGGGACTCCTGGTGTAGAAGGTCAATAGGGTAACGGTACGGATGACTGTCCGCACATTTCATTCAATAGCGCAAATATTCGCTGTACCAATTCAACTCTGAACTGGTAGATTCTTGCAGTCACTCCCCAAGACACAATACAGTGGCCGTACTACGAAGTGCCAATGCTATCATGATTAAGTGTGAGGGAAAGGGATAGTGCTATTCGTCTTGTGTAACTCCATCTCCCTCTGATACAGGAATCATGATGGATTTAAGACGTCATGGTAGGGCTGCTGCTGTGGCCATACTACGAAGTGCCAATGCTATCATGATTCAGTGTGAGGGAAAGGGATAGTGCTATTCGTCTTGTGTAACTCCGTCTCTCTCTGACACAGGAATCATGATGGATTAAAGACGTCATGGTAGGGCTGCTGTACTCCAAGATGGATTGACACAGCGCGAAATAAATAATTTTCTTTGATTTTTCATTTGCTATTTTTACCAACCGCCTAAATATGTATTTAAGTTTCCTCATCATTGTGCGTAATGCATGTATTTATGCTTGGACCATGTTAAACGACTGTCCAGGCTCTCAAGTCTGCTATAACAATAGTGTCAGAATGGTCTACCACTGATTATAAAATGGTTGATTTTGATATGTTTGGTAATCTACTCAAGCGTCATTATGACTTTCCAATGACCACTGATACTAAATTGAAAGAAATGGCATAGAATAGTTATCTCATACATAATGATAAATTAATGATCGACGTATGCAGTAATCTGATAAAATTTGATCTGGTGAAATTTGATTTGATAACAGTTCCTTTGATCAATGACCTACCATCGGAACTTCATTGTACAGCATTGCTTTTAATAGCTCGGTTATCAAAAAGTATTACGAGACCATTGACCGACCAATGTTCGACCATTATGAATTTAGCAGATTACAAACTTTTAGCAAAATAACAATGGGATCGTGTTGGAATGACAAATCTATAAACATAGCAGACTTGGGGCCCAGAAAAACACCCAAATATCTTATAATGGTTGTGTTTTCAATCGATGTAGTTTTTTTTTCAATAGTTTGTAATAATATTTCAGTTTCAATAGTTATTGTTTTTTGTTGTCGAATAAGGACTTTTAAACATATAATTTTTATTTTATAAGTTAAATCATCATCATCATCATCGTTAATTTACACATTTGTAAACTAATTTATTTGTATGTTTGGGTAAGTTTCTAAGTAAGTACCTCATATTTGTTTGGTGGTTTTTTTGTGGTCATCAATAGGCAAGGTTATTTTTTTATGATGTAAGCATTTTTAAGCAGTTAGTAAGCTTAGTCAGAAAAAGGCTTAATTTAATACGTCCTTAACCGCAGTTAGCGGACATAAACTTGTTTAAAACCCTTATTTGCACCTTTTAAGGTTTCATACTGTTTCACTCGTAATTTATTCCATTCTACCGGTTAAATTATACTGTTACAAGCAAATAATTTGTGCATAAATAAAGTATCCTGCAGGAAAACGAAGTAAACTGAAAAATGTAATATGGGTGAATTGCGCAAGCAAAAAAAATACACGGCAAACCTGAGAACGGTAGTGCAATGTGCTGGTTTCTTATTTTATATATTTTTTCTCAACAACGTAAGTACTTCTCTACCTTGGCAAAAAAAATCATTGATTTCTACCCTCTACTATACCAAAAAAAAAAATTACAAAGTGTTATTTTATCATCACGGTGGCCTGTCCTGAACCCAATTCCGCTCATAAAATACCTTCCCCTGCCAATAGATTCATAATATGGATTTAAATCGATTCTCTTATCATTAAATTATAATATATTCGATCAAATAAAACTATTTTTGTTTGTTTATCTTCTTTCTCATGGATTTGACAGGCAGTCAACTTTTGTCTGGAAAAAAGTTATCATTTCTGAGGACAGTAAGTTTTAGTAGATTATCCATGTCAACATTGCGTTGTTACGCCCCTCTCACCTTTCCTCACTTCGGATCAGCCCGGCTCAAGCTCTCGGCGCGAACGCAGCGGTCCCAAAGCTTGCGGTTTTTCCGCCAAAAAAGTAAGTTTATCATTTCAGTAACATGGGGACAAAAATAGTTTCATTTCGGTGACTGTAATAACTCGTGCTAGATTCGTTTAATTTGTTTCAAAATTATGTATTAAATTCGCCGTAAGTACTGTTTTGTTTGAGTAGCGTTCATATTTTTTAATAATTTTATTTCGGAGTTAAATGTAGAACTAACCTCTATTTTACCATCTCAGTGTTATCATTTCAGTGGATTCGGTGGACTGTTATACCAATTACAGTCCACCGGAATTAAATGTATCTCCGAAATGATAAAACCATAAAGTTTTAGAGATCCTTGTATCAAATACAAAGTCATAGTTTTGTAATGTAAGTGTAGATTAGATTATTCGGGTGTATTTGTTGTGTATTATTTGTGTTTAAGATATATAATATACACATATTTCTATGTAGCTAGTACATGTATATATTGGGTTGGTAGGAAAGTAATGAGCGTTGCAAATAAACAAAACAATTTTAAATTATATTTTTAATTTACAATTACTAGTCTTTATAGTAGGCACCGTTGTTATCTACAACCCATTTCCAGCGATTAGGTAAAGCATGGATACCCTCAGCGTAAAAACTTGGGAGCCGTGAGGCAAAAAAGCTTTCGAGGAAATCTGTTAACTGTGCTCTATCATCAAATTTTTTGTCCTGTATATGATTACTGAGAGAGCGTAACAAATGAAAATCCGTTGGCGCTAGATCGGGAGAGTAAGGTGGATGTGGCAGTAGCTCCCATTCAAAATCCAATAGCTCTGACGAACGACTTTGGCTATGTGCGGCCGAGCGTTGTCGTGAAGGAAGTATATCTTTGAGTGTTCACGGCGCTTTTTGTTGATTTCTGTACGGAGTCGGTCAAGCTGATGGCAGTATATTGTCGAGTCCACGGTGATATTATCGGGTAGTAGCTCCCAGTATAAAATATAAGAGTTGATTTAATTTTAGAAGTTTTACTTATATACCTGTAGAAACACTATTCTCGTTTCGTTACCAATTTAACTAAATTATACCTAGCATTTTTCTCTTAGTGCAACGGGTACACATTATGTATTACTATTAATGGCATAACTTACAAATGCAGCCATCTTATTAATCAGAAACTTTAAGCTTTCTTATCGCGCTTCGTTCACTCTTTTGAAAATATATCAAGTAAATTGGTATTAGTTCATAAACAAACAAAAATATTTATTTATGGTTACCAGCATTTACGATAAAGTTTTCCAACTTTTTCACACAACAACAACCAGAAAAATTACCAAAGGTTATTTAAGTGAAGAAACAATTCATTCATATCATAATAAATATTACAATAATATCATTCTTTGAGGTTATTGTAACCTCAAAGAATGATATATGAAATACTAACTGTAATATCTATATATTAATGATGATATTAAAATAACTGTCTACTGTCCTGTCTCAGTGTTTATCTAAAATTTGTGGAAATCAAACCTAACAAAGTACGGAACCCTGGCTGCCCGGCACGGTTGTTCTTAGCTGTATCATATCGGTGGATTTATTTCATTCCGGTGCACAGTTTATCATTTCGGTGGTCATTTTTATCATTTCGGTAGACACTTTTCATTTCAGTGGACTCTTAAAAATTCATCCTTAAATATTTATGTAAGTTTTGATGAAATTTGATGTCCACTCACGCACAATGTTATAAAATAGGCTAAAGTTTTATTTGTCACTAAAAATATGTAGATAGCATTGAAATTAAAAAATCCCACCGAAATGACATATAAAAATCACTTGTTGAAATTTACCCATATATAAATTTTAAGTTGTCTGCGATTTTTTTACTTTGAAGTCAAAGACCACGTACAAAAGGCACGTTTGCCTCAGGCGATAAAAAAATATAATAAAAAAGAATATTATCTGTCATTGTCACCTTTCCCGCCAGTTCCCGTTCGCGCCAACTTTTCCTTTTTCGCCGCCTCACCATAATACACCTCCAACTTATTCTTATGATACAAAGTAAATGCTATAAAACAAACTATCAGTCCACTATAAACTATAAAACAGTTCTTTTCTAAAGTCCATATAGCTAACGATATCACATTCATTTTATTAATTAAATAACAGAGCGGCCGTGCTTGTTCAGTCGCGTCGCGCGCACTACTAAAGTTTGTTGTCATGTTATAATTGTTAAAGTCGATCGATTTGCCGTTGATAATGTTATTACTATTCCAATTTGGACTTTATCTTGATGCGATTAGGTTCACGTGTGAGGCGGCTGTTGTGTTCGGTTTGTTTATATAAAGTTGGCATCCCGTAGCTTCTTTTTGCCAACATAATCGTCCTTGACTTTTTTCTCTGTAGACAGTAGATACGCGAGTGTTTGCACGCGAGAATAGTTCGGATTGTGTATCATATAGTTTTATTTTTACCTCATAAAAAAAATGTACAGGGGATCTGTTCCCAGAATTATGGACTAGATGTGTACGTTTTGTTTCATTACTCTTTTAGAATTAGGTCGTGGTCAGTGTTATTTACATTACGATTTAGGTCAACTCTTTCGTACTTTTTAGTAACAGGTTGAAATAGGCCCAAGTGATTTTAAATACCGAGAACAGTGGCGTAACTATAGGGTGGCAGGGCTGGCAAAATGCCACGTGCCCCCGACCCAAGAGGGCCCCGGGCCGAAAAAGAGCTCACCAAGATCCGGCGGAATTTCTCGGAAAGACTTCAAAAGATTATAGACTTTGATGTGTAAAAAAGTGTTCCAAATATTCAGCTGACAAATTATCGATACTTTAAAATCTCTTAAGATATTTTATAATCTTACCGAGGTTGCGATTTTCCGGTATAAACTTATGCTCTTTAAAATAAAACTGGGAAGCCCCCTCAAAAGAATTTGCCACGGGCCCCCGATGGTATAGTTACGCCACTGACCGAGAAAATGTTTTAGTTCGATCTACTTAATTGTTTTGTATGTTTTTTGTTAGTTTGATTCTTTGAACACAAGACACGGTCATACCATTTCTTTGACTAACGTAATAGCGAGCGATGGATGGCTTATAATCATAGCATAATCAACCTTTTAACGTTCCCACTGCTGGGACACAGGCCTCCTCTCTAGGAGAGGGAATGGGCCGTAATCCACCACGCGGGCCCAGTGCGGGTTGGTGAATGTCACATGACTCCGAATTCTTGATAGATAGATAGATAGATAAAACATTTATTCAGCGCAAGAACAGAGGACACACAAAAGCGCAATCACATACAACTAGAAATTATTAATATTAAGGTAGTACAGTAAATAAATTTAAAAGATTGTCTGTTTTTTTTTTTTGGCAATACATTATAGTACCAGACTAACTACCGACATAATAAAAAAAACAAAAATTACATTAATTCAACGAGTGTCATTCACGGAGCGATGTGTGTCTCCGAGCTGCACCAAATGGGAGTCCAGCTCAGCATGTGCCAGGCAAATATACCTGACGCTGATATTCTGCTGGATCCCGGTAGCGACATACGGACGTCGAGCTGATGCAGAACAGTTAAATTTTGGTTCTAGGACATGCCGGTTTCCTCACGATGTTTTCCTTCACCGTTTTGAAAGCAGTGGTGATGAAATTAAGTACACAAAGTAATGCGCCTGGCTGGGTTTGAACCCGCGACCTACAATTCGTAAGTCGGGGCCGTTACCACTCGGCCACCACTGCTCCATGGATGGATGGATGGCTTGCCGTCCGATAACAACCAGGTCCGGGTTGATGGCGTGTCGTGTTCCACGCGCGCCTCGAGCAGATGTCAGCAAAGAAAACAGGGCTTCATAGGGTCAGTGCCTGCTAGAGCTGCGGAATTAGTTCGAAAGAGTCACCGTGGCTTTGGAACGCAAAGGGATTAGGAGGAACACGGGTGGGTTTTAGTCAGTAAGAGTCTGACACTCCCTTCCGCTCCGCCCAGAGCAGGAGAAGTCATTTGATGATATCCATAAAAAAATAGTTTAAAAAACTAAAAAAAAAACACGCTTTTAGCACGCACTAAAAATTACAAAATAATTCGGACACTTAGTTTGATGACTAGTAGTCTTATTATTTTATACCTAAATCATAGGGCTGCATTTCAAATAGCCAATCTGCCACCTTGGGATAGCCGCCATGTTGGATTTAGGTCACGTGACCATTTTTTTCGTTTTCCTGTCAGCAACCCTTTCATTTGATACCCATAACATGGAGGTGGATTTCAAACAGCCAGTCCGCCATCTTGGGGAGGCCGCCATATTGGATTTGTAATGACGTTTCTTAGCTAGTCATGTATTGTCATCAGAACTGAGAGCGTGTGCAAAATTTCATCCTAATCGAAGCCCGGGAAGTGGGTCAAATTAAGATTCCAAGATTTTCTTACATACATAGTACATAGTTAGTTACAAGTGAAGCTAATAAAAGCGCGTTAAAAAAGGTACCCTTAATTCAGTACAAGTATCTTATCTGGATACTACTTGTATTTTATATTAATGGTAGGTAAATCCTATTACCTACATACTTAGTATGAAGTATCTGCTCGGGCTTCAGTAAATACGTACTTGAGTGGTCCTAGAGTAGGTAAATTATATGTAACAACATACGTCTTAACACGTATGTAAATTTTATGCGTATTAGGTACGTCCATCAATTCAATTAAATACTCGTGTAAGAATTAAATTGAACTATTTCAACACATAATTTGAATAAATGTATACTATAAGTACTGTACACTACTTCCAACTACGCTTGTAACATAAAAAGGAAATTCTATTAACTCGTTCCTGATCGCTGACCCTTTTTCGTGTCGAAATCATTCAAGTAAGATATCGTGGTTTCTGTTAGGGTCGTGGAATTCGTTCGAAAGAGTCACTGCGGCCCTGGAACGCAAAGGGCACAAGAAGGATCACGGGTGGGTTTTAGTCAGTAAGAGTCTGACACTCCCTTCCACTCCGCCCAGAGCAGAAGTCACTTGATGATTCCACATCCAAAAAAAGAATCCTGTTTCAAGGTATCATGGTTTAAATTATTGGGTGTGTTCACAAATGACTTTGGTCTAGGGAAACGCTTAAAATGTAAAGAAAAGGTAGCGTAGAGAAAATATGCAGTTGTAGAAGACTATTTTCTTGATAGCTACCTACCCCGTCGTCAACCACACCATGCTTTACCATCAGGAAAGAGATCAGTTTAAAGCCTATTAACTGAATATGATTCTACTCTTCCTTCATTCGTATTTTCATTGCGGTGCACCGAGATTTGCCTGTCTGAACTTCTTAACTATCTCCTGCTATTTGTATTTTTATTTTTTAACATGGACCAGTTCATAGTTCAGCACTCTGCTGCTGGTTACTGCTTAACCGGACTTTCCTGTGGTGGCCTCAAATGAGTTTAAGGCCCCCAGCCAGGGCTAAAATTAAGTTTACAAACTAAACGACCGCTTGCTAAGTAAGTGCATCCCTTGTGGGACACGGGTCTCGGGTTAGCGGGGTCATTGAGGGAGGGCAGCAAGGGACAGGCTGGGTCAGGTTGGTATTATTTTGGGGATTTAACGCTAACGGCTCAGCGGCGCGGGCTGGCTCGTTAGGCAAAAGTCAGAGAGGACCTGCTATTTGTAACGATGGTTTGGCCTGTTATAGTGCGTCGGAGATCTTAATGTCATGGTCTTCACTTACTCAGAAAATAAGACTAGGTATCCCCTTTTCTTGTGTGTCTAATGTTTTGACTAGTTTTTCCAGACTTACAGGCAATATAGCCGAAATAAATGCTGCAAAATACAAAAAAAACAGAAGCAAACGAAGAGTCAAAGATATGTATGTATACGTATGTACACTTGTAGGAAAGGTCAGAAAATTTTGTTCTTCGTTTGACCCACTGAGTTTTCTGTACATAAAATAATCCTGGGTCGTCCCAAACAATATGCTTCCTTCGTCCCGAAATATAGGTTTAAGTATTTTATTCCCACTTCATCCTATTTTATATTATTTCTACCGTCTAAATATTCTTGTGAATGTTGAACTTACTTGTTACACAATCAACTCAAATTGTTGTTTGTACAATCAGCAAAAAAGGGTTACGTTTTTACTAAATATTTACAATCAATCAACTATTTTCAAAATTATACCCCTTCGTATTTTAATTGCAGTGAGTTAGACGTTGATGTTTACTTATTGTTAGTTATTTTTTGTTTATCTCTCTCTGCGTGCACAGCAGTCCCATCCAATTTTTAGTAATTCGAAGACATGTGACATTCACCAACCCCCACTGGGCCCGCGTGGTGGATTACGGCCCATTCCCTCTCCTAGGGAGGAGGCCTGTGTCCCAGCAGTGGGAACATTAAAAGGCTGATTATGCTATGTAAAGCTCACGTCTATGTACATATATATTTAAGAGTAGGAGCGATAAGTCCAAAAAAAAAACTCAATACAAGTAAAACAAGAAATTCATCATCCATAAGAAAACAACACAACAATTTTATTAACTTTGCCTACTAATGACGTCTTTAACGTAACCCAGAAGGAGTCTTATCTCATTATATCAATAGTAGAAATATAAAAAAAAACATGAGTCAGTAGTTAATCATCTCTCGAGATCGTCACACATAGATGACCGCGGGAAACGCCGAGCACTGCTCATGTCTGGCTTTAAAAATATCTTCTTAGCACGCAACGTACCGGAAAGCAAATGCAATAGAGTGTACGCTGGCTAGACGTTGGGATAGACCGTACTTGTGAAGATAATTATCTAAGAAAGAAAAATATTTATTTACACTCACGGAATACATACCTATAAAAAGAAACATAAATACAAATAAAATAATAAATATCAACTAATGTTCATAATATTATCTGAAACAAATAAAAAGTAAAATATACACACATAAAACAAAATAATAATATTTACAAAATACAACTAAAGAAGATATAATATAGAATATATATATATATATATATATTCCGCGCACAAGCGGAGTAAAAAGGTGAAAAGACTCTTATGGCATCGAAAAATTGGGAAAAGTGCCCAGAACACTGGCTGCATTGCCACGTTGAATGGCAATGCTGATTCGTTGAGCAAAGAAAAGGCCAGCCCTCTGGTCACAAAATAATAAATTAACATCGACCAACTCAATGGCCCAGTGCTCCAGTATCATTTGTCGATGTCAAGTGTTATGGTCGGTTGTAAAAATATCTCTTTCATCGGAGGAAATTGAGTTGAATTGAATTGACTGCATCTCTGGGTATACGAACACGTAGTCCCGAACGTACTTAGAGACATTGACTATGTCTAAGAATGCAATAGGGTAGTTGAATAAAAAAATCTAATTAGTCCGTCAGATAGATTTGCAAAAAATATTGGACACGTATTTTATCTTTTTTCACATAAATAAAAAACGAAGACGATACAGTGCGTTGAAAACTCGTGTGACGTCACTACGTGCTACAATTTTTACCACGGCGTGACGTCACAAGCCCCCACTTCTGATCTTTGATGCTTTATATCTTCGTCAACTTATATAGATAACTAAACTAAAAGGTCAAAAATCAGTAAATTCGTAATTTATGGTTAGCCCCGAAGTCACCATATCTATACCTGATGTATCTTCGCCGAGCTGCTACTAGGTACTCAATATTGTCATGGTTTGATATAATCATCTTCCTGCCAAAACAAAAAATACTGCTAAGCAAAATGGAATCCTATAGACCTGTTTGAAACCTAACGTGCGTGCGGAGTGCCCAGGGGTCCAAAATATTGCTAACCTGTTGAGCTGCCCCATTTGTCCAAAACCTGCACCTTTGAAGACTTTATGAACGCCGCTGATACCGGTATAAACATGGCCACCTCCTGGACAAAACATTTTTCAAAGTCTCCATCGAATTGAAAAGAAGGTGAACTATGTAACCAATTATTTCATAACTAGCTGCTGCCCGCGACTTCGTACCCGTGGAATCCCCGATTTTAAAACATTCTTTATCGCTGCTCCGCTCCTATTGGCTTAAGCGTGATGATATATAGCCTAAAGCCTTCCTCGATAAATGGTCTATTCAACTCAAAAAGAATTTTTCAATTCGAATCAGTAGTTCCTGAGATTAGCGCGTTCAAACAAACAAACAAACAAACAAACAAACAAACAAACTCTTCAGCTTTATAATATTAGTACTAAGTGAGAACATAGGTGAAACGAACTTAACTTGACAGTCAGAATATCAAATACTTTTTACTTCAGGTGAGTTACCAAGTGTAATCGAAAATGAGATATGAATCGAATTCGCACGTGAGTTCTTACAGAATAGCACTGCAGATACAAAGCAACGAACTCCTATGCTTGTATTATTTTTGATTTAATGAATGATGACCGTAGTAATCTTTTGGGCACTAACTATATACTCGAAAATACAAAGACAGGTCGGCCTCTCCTTGCACCACGATATTTTAGGTTGGCCATATTTTATGTTCAATGTTAACATACCTACTTGCTAACAGAGCTTGTAGGTAAACAATAGCAGCCACGGGTCGATCTCCAAGGTTAAGCAACGCTAGCCAAGCTTGGCCTGTGGATGGGTGACTCGATCGACCGTGAAACCTTATAAGTAACTAGCTTCTGTCCGCGACTTCGTCCGCGTGGAATAGTTACTTTAACCCCGATTTTGAAACTCTCAGCCCGATCGGTTTAAAATTGACAAAGTTTAATACAAACTTTCATCCCTTTCGACCAAATTTGATTACCATAAAAACGGTTCTAGTGAGTTAATCTTAAAAGATAGATATATACTGTCGGACATTTTTTTAGATCATTTTAAGAGGAATAATTCTTTCCTACATATTTTTTTGGTATCTTGAACCGTTTTCGCAGCGCACGCAACGGAATCCCTCAAAGATGAATAATTTTCCCCGTTTTTCCACATTTTCCATTTTTTCTTCGCTCCTTCATTACTCGCAGCGTGATGTTATATAGCCTAAAGCCTTCCTCGATAACTGGTCTATTCAACCCAAAAAGAATTTTTCAATTCGAACCAGTAGTTCCTGAGATTAGCGCGTTCAAACAAACAAACAAACTCTTCAGCTTTATAATATTAGTATAGATAATATAACCTGTAGATTATTTCTTATTCACGTTAGTATAAATACGAATGTGGCTCCGCCAGTCTGTACCTTTGTATCTCTTTACGCCTTAAACGAGTGAACAGATTTGCATAATACTTGGCACGCGGGTAGTTCACGTAGGTACCAGATTAGGACATAAGACTTTTCATTCTTAGGTTACGAATATGTTCCATTGGGAAGATTTTCTACTTAGCTACAGTCGAATCTACTGGCAGATTTTAGTAGTTTGTAATGACGATCCGGAACTGAAGATAAATGTATTGCTCCTACACGTAAACGGATGACTTTATCAATGAAAATAGTCTAGTTGAATGTAATTTTCTTATCTGAGCGTTTACTTTATTGCGTGTCTGTGGAGGAGGTCATACCGGCCTAGTTATTAGGACCTCGGTTCTCAAATGTCTGGGGTACTCTAGATCTTTAAGGCCGCTAAAGAACAATACCGAAGTGGTCTTGATAATGGTTAAAGTAATCTGAGGGTCTGGCAATAATTATGGCAGATGTAATTCCTTCTAGGGTTGTGGAATTTATTTGGAAAAGTCACTGCGGGGTGCCAACTGAAAACCAGCGCTAGGTGTCTGACGCCCAGCAAATGCTGAGGTGGTAACCCTTTCGGTTCGGACACGCTCGGCGCATTCTGTACTTTTCTTCTCCTGTAATTTGTGTTTGTAACCGTTGTGCTGTGTCTGTTCTGAATAAAAGTTTTTCTATTCTATTCTATTCTATTCAAAGTGCACTGGGAGGAACACGGGTGGGTTTTAGTCAGTAAGAGTCTGACACTCCTTTCCGCTCCGCCCAGTGCGGCAGAAGTTATTTAATGATTTCCCATACAGGAAAAAAAGATAATTCATGGGATGTCCAAAAAAAAAAACATTCTATTTAATAGAAGTTTTTGAAGAGTATATGCATCGGAATTGAACAATTTTATCCCACCAAGCTCATTCCATCATCAGAATATAAGACGTACAGCAACGCGCCTCCAGTACCTTTCCAACTATATTGGTGTCGGCTCCCAGTCATACCGGATTCAGCTAAATACCAGTATTTAACGTGGAGCGGCTGCCTACCAGACCTCCACAACCCATTAACTGGGGAACACGGTACTCTTCTTGGCAAGACTGGTATCAGATTTTCTGGCTTCTGACAATCCGTAACGACTGCCAACGATCTCCAAATAACAGCCAGGAACAACGGCTTAACATGCTTTCCGAGGCACGGAGAAGTCTCGCTATGTTTAAGATGATCACCCATCCACAGACCAACCTTGGCAAGCGTTGCTTAACCACGAAGATCAACCCGTGTGACTGTTATATTTCAGCCACGAACTCCTCGGTGGATCTCTTGCAACTAATACACTCAAAACGTTTTGGGAATACTTTCAGCGTATGACCAGCTATGGAGTGGAATTCCCTACCGGTCACCGTGTTTTCTTTTTTTTTTTGGTGAGATTGTGGTCCCATTGATTTAATGTCATCTTAAAGAAAATGTTTATTTTTTGTTACTGAATGTCCCTGCAGTTCCAAGCGGTGATAAGAATTTTTAATCAGTAGTAGTATCGTTTTGAAATATGAAATATTTTTACGATTCTCAAGTGTGTCTTAGTTTCCATTGTTATCGAATATAAAACTGTTAACGGGTCTTACCTACTATCTTACTATATTATTATAAACGTGAAAGTTTGTAAGTATGGATGTTTGTTACTCTTTCACGTAAAAACTACTGAATGGATCTTGAAGAAATGTGACACAGATATAGATCATAGTCTGGAATAACACATTTCTATCCCGGAATTATGATCCCTTAGGATAATTTCTGACATTCATGCGGGTGAAGCAGTGGGAAGCAGCTAGTAAAAAATATACCTTTTTTTTCTGTATGGGAAATCATCAAATCACTTCTCCCGCTCTGGGCGGAGCGGAAGGGAGAGTCAGACTTTTACTGACTAAAACCCACCCGTGATCCTTCTTATGCCCTTTATGTTCCAGGGCCGCGGTGACTCTTTCGAACAAATTCCGCAACCCTAGGTAAAAATATACCTGCATCAGCGTTTGCAGTTTCCTAGACCCATCAGGAAATAGGTTCTGTCATCCATGAAATTGCCTATTTCTGGTTTTCTATACGTATGATAGGTAATTCCGGAAAGAAAGAAACCGGTAACCATGCTGATTGCATAAATGGTTATTTTAATCGGGTGATAGCATATATAAAAGAATAGAATTTCTCTTTAATCGAGTATCCATGGCTCATAAAAATGTTAGTAAAGATTACAACTATGCTAGTAAGCACTGACACTAAACAAAACAAAAATAAAACTAAAAACTCATTCATTTGTTATTATGTACGAGATTACCATTCTATGCTATTTCTTTTATTGGAGTGTCAATGGTCGACCATTGGAACGTCATAGTGACGCTTTTATAGTAGTAGATTACCAAACTTGTCAAAATCAGCCATTATGAAATCAATGATAGACAATTCTGACACTATAGTAATAGCAGACTTGAGACTTGCAATCATGCTTAGGACAATGTTGGGGACTTGGACTTGTTGAGACATCCCGCCGGCGGTGAAAAATTACCCATAGGATATACCCATGTCCCATACCATGGCTCTTGATGACCACACAGTCCACACACCGCGCATCATTCGGTTATATTAAATAGCGCCGTATTTAGAATGGATATTTATACATGTTTATTAATTTCTGATTGTTTGCGTTTGTGATGTTTTTGATGTATGGATTCTGGTCCCTGGGTGTTCTTCCCGAGATGGTAGAAAAATATTGAACACGTATTCTTTATTTCATCAAATCTTAAAAAATGACGGACATAAAAATCATCAAGGATCAGGAGTAGGGGCTTGTAATGTCATTTTGTGGTAAAAAGCGTAACGAGTAGTAACATCACACGAGTATTCAACGCACTGTAGGTATTGCCTTCATTTTATATGTAAGTAAAAAAGAAAAAAATATGACAAATATTTACCTTCCTTCCGCTTCACGCAAAGCGGGAGAAGTCATTTGATGATGTCCCATCCAGAAAAATAAAGGTATACAACAAGTTGGAGACGAGACGGGATCTAGTATTGGGCATTGTATGTCCTTGGAGTGTTTCGGGGTAACACAAACCATCTAGGTGTGTTGGTTTGTGCGTGCTCGACGGGTACGTGAGGCGTCGTAGACAGCCCGATTTGTTGGCACTGCCGCGCAGTCGCACCAAGATAGTGGCCAAGATCTCGCTCACGCAGACATTGCGGTTGACGATAACATTTCACCAATAGTAAGCTACGTTATTGTGGAGTGCCATAGGCTATATTTTGTCCCCGTATTGCCACGGGAACAGGAACAACGCGGGTGAAACCGCGGGGCGCTGTTATTAATAAATAAATAAATAACAAGATCAGCAGAATGTAAGGTTAATCCACTAAAGCACTACCATCGTGTCTAGGATATGCTAATCGGTGCCAGTGGGCCAAGGAACCTAGGACTCCTTTGCAAGTCAAGTCCCTACCACAGCATTTGCTAATGTTTTATTTAAATCTCGTATAGAGAAAGTAGTTCCATGTCCACAGGCAGCATGGGCACTGACCTTTCATGTACTATTTTATGACATTAAGAGCGTGTACGCCGTATGGCATTTCATACAAATTTTCAAGTCACTATTTTGCGAAATTACTGTACCGATTTTAATGAAATTTCATACATATAAGCAGGATACATAGGTCTAAAAAGTTGGTTAAAAACACTTTCGAAATGTATTATTTAATATAATATAATATAATATATTATAAAATATAACTGGAAATTTATGTTTGTATGGAAAATTTGAAATGGGTCTTATTTAACGGTGAGTCGAAAATGTTTTCAACTAACTTTTTAGACCTTTGTATCCTGCTTATGTGTGTAAAGTTTCATTAAAATCGGTTTAGTAATTTCGGAAAATAAGGACTTGAAATTATGAAATGACGTACGGTGTATACGCTCTTAATGTCTTTGTACTTGCTATTAGTGTAAACCGGTTTTCTTGAGGTTCTGGAGTGGTGAACGTGAACCAGAAAGAAAAGTTGGAAACTCTCCCAGACGTGGTTTGCCAATGATCTAGTGAGACCTGCAGGATTCTTCTGAATGCCACAAGCGCTGGATCAGTCGATATTGTAGTCCCTTGGGGGAAGGCCAGAATCCAGCAGTGGATGTCTTTCGGAGACGACGTGTCTGACAGTTTTAGGATTACAAAGGATGAAAGGATTGCGGTTGGTTTGTTACGCTTTCGTACCTAAATTGCTGGATTGAATTTCATAAATGATCAAATTTATTTATCTTGAAAACAGCACAAAAAATATTAACTGGGGCAGTGACGCTATTGCTGTAATTAAAGGTTAAATTCATCAACTCGTAATAATATAATTTTAACCTACATATGTCAACATATGTGGGTTAAAATTATATTATTACGAGTCAATTTTTAATTTAAAAATGATCTTTTAAATAGGTCCTATTTACTTCAGTCTCTAGTCTCTACGTATTGTAGCAGAATCTGCTACAAGACTTTCGTTTTAAACTTTTTAATATTTTTATAAGTTGTCAGTCTGGCCGGATAGATTTTTAAGACCTGAAAAAATGTTTTTTATTTTGACAGTGTTTGAAAAGAATAAGTTTTGGAATGATGGGTGATTATGTTTATAGTTTTACATTATAAATAGTTTTGTTCCTCGGCAATCACATCTGTTACGTTCGCATTTGGCTCAAAACGTTATATTTCCTGACTTACTGAAGTAAAACCCAATGATTTCGAATTGTCAATGGTAAAATCCGAATATATTAGCGTTTGCAGTTGTGACGATCAGGAATCATCCTACACAAAAATCACCAAACAGCAAAGTATAAACTGCAATTTATTTCGCTGCAGTATGTACCATAAATATATTAAACGGCCACATCTAGTTTATAACGACCAAAAAAGTTTGACGTGTGTAATATACAACCTGCTTACAAAAGAAACACAATTTATCATTTATAATGACAGAAAAAAAAAGTTACCTTTTCTCGTACAGAGTTTTGTTTTAGTACTTCCATTATAAATCAGTCCTTAACATTAATTAAGGCTGACTTCACAAAAATATGATGTTATTTTAACTTCAGATCAGTAATACTCGTAACTCTAGCATCTATTATATAAATCAAACAGTTTTCTCTGGATATATGTACGACGCTGCGTAACGAAACCATAGCGCGATTCAGCCGGCGACGTTTGTATGCACAACGCCATCTATCGAGCACTGTGAAAGAATCACGGGTGGGCACAAAACCTCGAAAATTCCCGGAGTTACTGTTATTTCGCCCATGGCATTATGTCCTAATAGTGTACACGTATTTATGTAGTCTAAATAGATATATCGTTGAAATTCTGGTGTATCGTGACCATTTAAAAAGGCAAGGGCACAAAATCTTATTTCATACAAAGAAAATGCAAATTACAAAAAAAATTTTTACCAAAAAATACTTTCGAATTCTACACAAAGAAAAAAAAAACTCAAAAACTATAAAATAACTTTAAATCCGTGTTATAAAAACGAAGAAAAACCGCAATGTCCCGAAATTAAAGAAGGTAAGTAAGTAGTAAGAAGCCGGTTGTATTTTTTTGTGAAAAACTTTTTACTTTTATTTTCACTTTTTAGTGGTGATACCCCACAGCTAAACGTACCCATCACAGCGTACTAAACTGATGTAAACAATAAACAGACATTTCAGAAATCCCGGAAGATTTGCTGAAAAGTTCCATTTCCTATTTTAAAAATTCTTCATCTAATCTGCACCAAACTAAAAAGGTTAAACCTATACCGTTTCTTTTTTCGTTTTATACATCGAAAAGTGAGAATGAGAACATCGTCAATGTAGTCAAGTCCACGCATTATTAGGGATACTAGTCGTCAGATCTCACCTTAATTTAAATGGAACCATAATTATGCCAAGCACCGGCTTCCGAACATAAAAAAAAAACATCAAAATACACAGTAAAAAGTTATGTTTAACACACACACAAAAAAAAAAAGAATACAGTCGACTTCAGAATCTCCTCCTTTTTGGGAACTCGTTAAAAAATAGACATGACAGATACTGAGGCTAAAATACATAGATACTATCTAATATTTTGTCTTTATATTGGCAAGATATTGCACTGTCTTGACTTTTTGTGATAATGTTAGGATAAGTGCCAGTAAGGTAGATACACCCAATTATCCAACTTTGAAAGACCCTCGAATTAAGAATTTCTTAATTTTCGGTCAATTAAAAAAAAACTCCGCAACGGTACGCACCGTTCCACGGAGAAAGTCAATCAGTACACTTTTAAAGTAGACAAAATTAGCTAAAATATTAACTTTGAAAGCTTTTGTAGAACTTTGGCAGTCATTACGGATTGTCAGAGCCAGAAAAATTTGACTCCAGGCTTGCAGAAGTACCGTGTTGCTCAGTTAATGGGTTGTGGAGGTCTGGTAGGCAGCCGCTCCTCATAAAACACTGGTATTACGCTGAATCCGGTTAGATTAGAAGCCGACCCCTATACAATAATTTGGAAAAGGCAGATGAAGGGTTTCGGCCAAAGCCCGAACGAAACCAGAAGTGTTATGATGTTTTGTCCTCGCTTCGCTGGTGCTTGCTTATAGTTTTTTTTTTTTTTTTTTGCATTTATCCTTCAAATTATTATACAGCGAATATTTTTCCTAAGTTTTAGTTGATTTTGGGGCAGCCATACCTTTTCTTCCAACCATGAATTAGGTACAACCAAATCCTCAGAAGTGATGTAGGAATTTTTTGGGAAAATACAAGAAAACCAGTGATGGCCAAGTGGTAACGGCCCCGATTTACGAATTGTAGGTCGCAGGTTCAAACCTAGCCAGGCGCATTACCTTGAGTACCTAATTAATTTCATCACCACTGCTCTCAAAACGGTGAAGGAAAACATCGTGAAATAAAAATCGAAACCGGCATGTCCTAGAACCAAAAATTCGAAGACATGTGACATTCACCAACCCGCACTAGGCCCGCGTGGTGGATTACGGCCCAATCCCTCTCCTAGAGAGGAGGCCTGTGTCCCAGCAGTGGGGACGTTAAAAGGCTGATTATGCTTAAGTAAAGCTTAATTAAACTACTGACAGATCAGTTACATCAAATTTAAGTTCAGTTTTTGGGATTCCGATCCAATGTCCATCTGTTTGTCAACGGGTTGTATCTCATGATTTAAGTAAGTAGACAGTTGAATTTTTGATTACAGCAACAACAAACAATAAAAATACGAAACGTGATTAATAGAATCACGTTTCGTATTTTTATTGTTTGTTTGTCATTAACAGAGTTTTGTTAATTAATAGAAAGTGTACCTGTATTAATCTCTAGCTACCAAATCGACAATATGACGACACGGTTGGCGTAGTGCTTGAGCGTTCGGCTGCTGCGCTACGTGTCATGGGTGCGATTCCCGCACGAAACAAATATTTGTGTGGCTTACATATAGTTGTTCCAGGTCTGGCTATTTGTGTATGAGAGACTGTATGTTTGTAAACGCACCCACGATACAGGAGAAATCCTCCCATCCTCCTAGCGAGGAGCAACGTTATTTATTAAAAAAAAAAAAGAACAAATGTCTTGTATTCAAATTAGGCTGAGAGCCAGCACTTTTTAAACGTCAATTTTCCCCCAAAATTGGCCCGTCACGACTTCAACAAACTCTCCATTACCGATATTTGAATTCAGAATTCGACACATGGGATTTAAAAAACGAATGAGTTGAAAAAAAGACAGCCAAAATTCGGGAAGCGGGGAATTTCGCGTATAACTAAACTAATCTTCCACCGACCCCAACTCAGATTACGGTCATGTGTACTCATCCTAGCTCCGCAGTCCGCAACTCCGCTCCGCATTACTCCCTCGCTCCGCTCCGCTGCCCCGCTGCGCGTCAATGTGCAGGCAACCTAAGCGAGCTACTCAGACTTACATATACATACCTATACCCCATTCACGATAAGATTAGACATGAAATACATCTTTTTTACAGTCCGTTCAACCGATTTTGACTTCTATTGCGTTGGCGGCATGACACATGGTAGCTGCAGTAAACAGTTGGTATTATAATCAGGTTTTTGCTTTTAATGCCATCCTTATGCCTACGGAATAGAAGTAAAAATCGGTTGAATGGACTGTAAACAATTTTGTTCCAATGTCTTATCTTATAGTGAATGGAGTATAGTTATCGTCTATGATGCAAGCTCTTACATTTGTTCCATTCAACATCTAAAACAAAACAAACATAAATAAGAATTTGTTTATAAACGGATGCAATTGTTTATAACACAATTTATTTGAGTCAGATGTTTATACATTATGTCCTTGAGATAAATATATAACGAAAATCTGTATAGAAAATGGAAAGCCAAAATGTGCGATGATTTTATAACCTTTATACGTGTTTTCATGAAGGACATGCTAAAGAGCTCGTTGATGATTTAGAAAGAGATCAAAGAGGAGAATTATTGACTTTTAAAAATATTAACATTATTTTGAGTCCGCCGCAGTTGGTTGAAAGGATTTGAATATTGCGAGAGAGACTATTCTCCAACCGGCACTGGGCCCGCGTGATGGATTACGGCCCATTCCCTCTCCTAGAGAAGAGGCCTATGTCCCAGCAGTGGGAACATTAAAAGGCTAATTATATTGCGAGAGATTTAGATTACAATAACGTTAATACGGTTAAGGATGAAAGATTTTTATGAATAATAATTTGATGTAGGAAACCCTACAAGTTGTATTGCATTTTATTTTGATTCTAATCTAAACACACGGGAGCGTGTCCAGCTAAGTTCGAAGAAAAAGGAACTGGAGAAAAAATGATAGACCCAGTAAAAAAAACATTGTCATGTAAAAATGTTGCCAAGACGAGTCTACGTAGCTTACCCTGTGAAAAAGTTATCAGATCTCGTATAAAGCCAAGCTCTAAAGGCTGCACGCTCTAAACCTACAAACTCTACACTACACCTTACTCAAAATATATGAAAAAGCGGTCAGATCTCATGTAGAGCCAAGATTTTTGATCTATGCGCCCTAACTTTACCAGGCCTACCTTCACAAATTCTACATTGTGCACGAATTTCCTCCCAGATCCATCTTTAGTGACTATGTTCACAATCCTGTTTAAAGTCAAAGTCAAACTCAGAGTCAAAACGTTTATTTCAATTGGGCCATTAGGCCGCTATCCCACTGGCGTTTTACGAGCGTTGACGTCAACGTCGCGTCTGTGCAGCGTCGACGTCGCGCAGACGCGACGTTGACGTCGCGTCGTCCTGTGGCAAGCATTAACGTCCGCTGAACGCGACGTTGACGTCGCGCATATGATACTATTTGAGGCGTACAATCAGAAACATAATGGATTCCAACGAAGAAGCACTGTTGTGGCTTTACTACTTCAATTCAAAGTCTGGAATAAATAGAGTACCTATCTACATACTTATCTCCTCTCATGCCTTTTTTTAGCCACACGATCACTGTATTCTCGTTTTGACGTATCCCATAATACAGGACGATTTTGAATTTCATTTATACATATATAGTTCAATATCCAAATCGTTTTCTGATAGTGACTGCATTCCGAATCGTACCAGTGCGTACGCTCGCAGCTACCACTACTATTAACTAACAATACTAACCATCAGCAACTGTGCAAATGGCCGCCGGCCATAGCCCCCGCCCGTACCCACACGGACAACGCAGGACGGCGTGATTGTACCTTGTTACCAACAAACGCGACGTTAACGTTGCGCAGACGCGACGTCAACGTCACGTTCAGCGGACGTTAATGCTTGCCACAGGACGACGCGACGTTGACGTCAACGCTCGTAAAACGCCAGTGGGATAGCGGCCTTAAGAGCCTATATAACCTCAGCTCAAATTCTAGTTTCGCCCCCACTTCCCCGCGCCGCCGCACTCTTTATCTCGCTCGCACACTACTTCTCGCGGTCACGCGGGCACAAGAGGTCGAAGCGATTTTGTTAAACTACACTATTATCGGACGAGTACTAATAAAAGTATCAATAATAATAATTTAATATTAACTTGTATAATATGTGATTATAAATATCACAATTTTAATTTCAATGTACATTTAAATTAGTACCTACTAACAGCTACTCATCGACCTATATTTTCCAGTATAAGCTGACCTCTCATTATAAGGAAAGCCTATAACAATGTGAGCTCAGCTTATACTGGAAAGTAAGTTAGCTTGATGTGTAGCCGTCCGCACTATTTTACCAACTGCTACAAAATACTAGTGAAGTGCGAGCTAACTTTGCGCTGAGGGTTCCGCCCATTGGCTTGGTGGTAAGTTTGCGATATAATTTGACTGCCGTTTGCGTAGTAGGTCTATACAAGTATGTACCTACATATACATACCCATAAGAAATTTTGCCAACCGATTCAGAACTACTGCATATAAATTCTACTGCTACAAAAACTAGTCAAGTGCGAGTGACAATTGCACTGAGGGTTCTGTTGGTACTTACAGTGGCTTAGTAGTAAAATATAGTTTTCGCTTACTTAGTTATTATACATACATGTATGTATATAAAAATGAATCGCCGAAATGTATGTACCTACGCGCATAACTTCCGAAGGACTACACCAAATTGGATAATTCGTTGTTGTGTTCGTGATTCTCAGGACAAGGTTTGTATAATTATAAGATAAGTAGGATAGGTAGGTAGGGAGGTAAGTATGCAGGTAGGTAGGATAGGTAGGTGAGATAGGTAGGTAGGGAGGTAAGTATGCAGGTAGGTAGGATAGGTAGGTAGGGAGGTAAGTAGGTGGGTAGGATAGGTAGGTAGGGTGGGTAGGTAGTATACCATAAGTTTTTCGAAAAAAAATATACATCGTCCAAATTACACAACATTTATTTTGATTCACTTAAATCTCTAATTGGCATATTTCGAACATTTCTGGGATCGCATAGCTCAGGCAACATCCATGTTTTTTATAAAAATGTTCTAATTTCGCTTCCATTTCTTCCCAATATTGGTCATCAACAGCCTGTTGCAGTCCACTGCTGGACATAGGCCTCTCCAATTGCACGCCACTTAGATCTATTTTCGGCTTCTCGCATCCAGTTTCTGCCAGCCGTCCTGCGCAAATCGTCACTCCACCGTGCCTGAGGACGTCCTACACTACGTTTGCCGAGACGCGGTCTCCACTCTAGAACTCGTTTACCCCAACGGTTGTCGGTTCTACGACTAATATGGCCAGCCCACTGCCACTTCAGCTTACTAATCCGGTGGGCTATATCAATAACCTTGCTTCTCTGACGGATCACCTCATTTCTGATGCGATTCCTCATGACTGAACATGACCTTGGTTTTATCCAAGTTCATCCGTAGGCCGATGCGTACAGAAGAGTCAGCTAGGTCATTCAGCATCTCTTGTAAGTCCTGCAGCGTCTCTGCCATGATGACGATATCGTCTGCAAATCGCAAGTGAGATATGCCATTGATGTTAATGCCACGTTCTTTCCAGTTCAGCGTCTTGAACATACACACTAATGCAATGGAGGATCCATTGCATTAGTGAACAATTTCGGGGAAAAAACATCCCCTTGTCTCACTCCTCGATGCAACGTTATGAGATTTGTTTGTTGATTCTGTACTTGAACGGACATGGTGGCGGCTTCGTTGAGACATCTCATCACTTGGATGTATCGCCAGTCTACTTGGCAGCGCTGCAGGGACTCCAGAACAGACCAGATTTCAACCGAGTCAAAGGCCTTTTCATAGTCCACAAATGTTAGACACAGGGGCTGATTATACTCTTCGGTCTTCTGTATAATCTGCCGCACTGTGTGGATGTGGTCTATGGTGCCATATCCACTCCGAAACTCAGCCTGCTCCGGTGGTTGGAATTCGTCGAGTCTTCGCGCAAGACGGTTCGTGATCACTCTTGAGAACAGCTTATAGATGTGGCTTAGAAGGGATATGGGTCGATAGTTCTTCAACAGGGTCTTGTCTCCTTTTTTGAAGAACAAGACGACCACACTTCTACTCCACGCCTCTGGAGTTCTCCCTTCAAAAAGGCCACCCACAGCGTTGAACAGCTTCTGGAGCTCCCTCAGTACGGGGTTACCTCCAGCTTTCAGCAGCTCTGTGGTAACGCCCTCTTCTCCGGGGGCTTTTCCATTTTAAGCGCCCAATAGCGATCTCGATTTCACCAGTACTGACTTATGGCAGGTCTTCGGTGAAATGGCGTGTCAATGTGGCTCTAGGATCCTCATTTTCGGGATCAGGACGAGATGCATGCGATGCGTATAACCGGCTATAATAATAATAATAATAATAATAAATTCTTTATTTGTCGGACATCAAGATCCACTGTGTTAGTAATGTCTTATATCTAATGTTAGTAGTACAAATATTTATTTTAAACTAATATTGTTATTATTTATTTATTTATTTGAATTCGCTTCGTGTGGATGAACGTGAACGCACAAGCGAACAAGCCTCACTCGTGCATCACCCCCACAAACCGTCTCAGAATAGGCGAGTAGATGTTGTCCGCCACTGTCTTCAGAATACTGTTGTCACTGTCCCGCAGTCGTGTTATTAAGGACGACATCTTTTTTCTGATGACTGCATAAAAGTCGTCAGTACGATTCAATGCAAACATTTCAGATGCGCTACAATAACGGGGCAGTCCCAACAGCATTCTGAAAACATTATTATATTGGATGCGCAAGACCTCCAGCGATCTTTTGGTAAAGCTGACCCACAGGCTTCCCGTGTACATACCCTGGCAGTAAGCTTTGAAAAGGGTTATTTTTACCTGATCAGTACAACGGTAAAACCTGCGTGCCAACATATTACCTCTGACCGCCAGTGCCCTGCGCTCTCTCTCTATGTCTACATTGTCTTTAAGGTCGTCGGTAAGTATGTGCCCCAGGTACTTAAATTTAAACACTCTCCTAATACTCAAGCCACTCAGAGTAAAACTTGGTACATAGTCGGGAGTCTTACCAGCGGCCTTAAAAACCATGTATTCACTCTTTTTTACATTATAGACGAGTCCGTGAGTAGCTGCATAGTTCTCGCACACTTTCAACATCTCTCCGATCGATCCCGCAGTCGGACCCAGCAGCACCATGTCGTCCGCGTAGCTGATATTATTAATGGTAATACCACCCACGCGGCATCCGACACGCATGCTACTGAGCCCGGCCAGGAGATCATTCACATATAGGTTGAAGAGCCTAGGAGACGTCAGACCCCCCTGTCTCACACCGCACTCCAACCCATACGGATCAGAGAGTGTTGTCGACCACTTCACAATATTCGTTTGGTTTGCATACCAGTACTGCAAAATTCCGAGAAGTCCAACCGGTATATTCCTGTCCGCCAGCTTTCTCCAAAGCACATCGTACGACACGAGGTCGAAGGCTCTGGAGAGATCCAGAAAACAGGCATACACCGTGGTTCTGCGGTCAGTATAGTATTGGACAGTATTCTTGAGACTTAAAATAGCACTTTCTGTCGATAATTTGGATTGAAAACCAAACTGTGCATCGTGCATATGCAGATATTCCTTTAAGCATGAATCAAGAATACTGTCCAATATTTTGCCAATTGTAGTTGCGAGAGAGATAGGACGATAGTTGGTTTTATCAGAGATGTCACCCGTGCGGTTTTTAACTATAGGCACTACTAATGTCTTCATAAGATCAACTGGCAGATAGGCATGACTAATACACATTGTGTACAATAGAGACAGGACCCTCGGTAGATGGACACCCGCATATTTGAAATGCTCGATGCTGAGTCCGTCATGCCCGGGAGATTTACCTCTATTCATATTTCTAATTACGTTTCTAACTTGTTCAGCTGAAAAATAAACTGATTGTTGCACTCCCGGACTGGTGGACTCAGCACCGGACATTGCACTTGAGGGACCAAGGGGAGACTGCACCTGAAACAATTCCCTAAACATATTTGCAATACCCACTGGATCTCCTTTCCCACCAACGCTTACCGGTAGGCCAGGCCGAGTATTTAGATTATTTGTGGCTTTCCAGAATTTACCAAAGTTATTCGTCGCCCTTTGTTTAGCTATCATGTCCATTTTGATCTGATCCTGATTTTTTTGACACCATTTAAGGCGCCCCTTAAATATTTTACGCGCCTCATTCATTGCTTCATAAATTATTCCAGAGGTTGGACGGTTATTCAATACCCATTTATCAAATTTAAGCCTGGCCTCTCGGTATGAGTCGTGCACATGTTTATTCCAGCCGCATAACACTTTCCCTCTCTTTGGCCTATGCCTGCCCATTTGACTTGTTTGTTCTGCAGCGGTGGTTAATATGTTAACAACTTTGCTATATAAACCATCTAAAACAATTCTGTGCTCTATTAAATTACATGTCCCATATGCACACCTGGAGAACTCTTGAGGAAAGTCAATGTCCCGCAGCATATCAGTACACAGCCTGCGGTATTCAACAACTTGAGATTCATCCCTCTCCCCCCAGATTACTCCAGAACGTGGACTGTTGTGTGATGCTAATTTTGGCCTTACCATGTTAAGATCACACTCAACGTATAGCGGTAGATGATCAGACGTGTATACGTCCTCTTTTATACCTACACCAACAATTGTTTGCCACGCCGATAGTGACACAACACAGTGATCAAGCCATCTTTTACACCCATGGGCTTCGCTCATAAAAGTGTAATTATTTGCTACACAGCCCAACTTTTCTATATCGGCGCAAATCCACGATTGGTCAGCGCAAAAATTCATTAATTCCTTAAAAAACAGTTCTTGAGGGTGCGCATTAAAATCACCCAGGATATATAGACTTTCAACATCTCCACTCGCGGCAATCGCACCGATCTCCCCTAAGACCTCTGTAAAAACAGGTAAATTGTCAAGTGAATCTGTTGGCATATATACTGAGATAACAACAATCGAGCGTCCGCCGATGGTGGCTCTGATGGCAGCCAAACGAGAACTTGCACACTCCACCACGGAAACGTCTTCAAAAATACCCCTCCTCCAGAGAATGGCCACTCCCCCATACGGTCTGCCTACAAGTAGACCCACGGATGTATCTACTGACGATTTACCGGTATACTCAAAATCGTCGCTTATAGTTCCTAATAAAGTTATGTCATGCGGGAGAAGCCATGTCTCCTGGAGAGCGACTATATCCGACATCTTACAAATATCTCTTACATTATCAATTGAACGCTTAAGACATTTACAATTAAAACTAAAAAATTTTGAATACTTGTTTTGATGTTTGTTCATAACAATAATGTTTCAAAACTATAACTAAATTTCAATCTTTCACCGCTATTATTCTATAACAGCTGATTCCTGTTTATTATACATTAACCGCACGAAGCGTCTAAATGTTATACCTCTATAATGTGTATAAATGTTATAATGCTATAGAAGTCCTCCACTTCCGAAAGGACTGCTGGCTTCGAAGAAACGACTTCTCCACTTGCTGTGGTCAACTTCGTCAGGTGGTTTCTTCCAAGAGATTGTACGAACACCTTTGACCTCCGGTTCTGCTCGATTGCTCTTTCAACCGAAAGAGCATTGAAGTGCCGGAGGTCGCGTCGTACGTGCTTGTTGATCTCTCGGTTTAGAAACCGCTTTGTCGACGAAGTGACGGGTGGGTTTTCACGTCGTTCCTTCATTAGCCCTAAAGTCCCTTCTGAAAGCTTAGACTTCTTGCCCTAACGCTGCATATCAAGAATCTTGTACCTTCTTCCCTGAGGATCCGAGTCACATTTTCAAGGTTCTGGTTTAGTTCTGTTGTGGTTTCCACGGCAGCGAATCGGTTTTCCAGGTTTGCCTGGAACGTTTCAGATCCAGCCATGGTTTGGAGCAGAGTTGGTCGTAGTCTGGACTTCATCAGACGGACACGTTCGGCCTTGAAATTAATATTCAGAGAGCCTCGGACAAGTCGGTGATCGCTACCGGTATTGAACCTGTTGATCACGGAGACGTCTCTGAATATATGCCTCTTGTCCGTCATGATGAAGTCAATCTCATTTTTGGTCACAGTGTCGGGGCTTTGCCACGTCCACTTCTTTTGGGGCTGTTTCTTGAAGAAGGAGTTCCTCAAGAACAACCCATCCCGTTCGAGGAAGTTGACGAGCATTTGCCCCCGATGATTTCTGCTTCCAAATCCATGGTGTCCTACTACCGATTCGCAGCAATTCTGTACTCCCACTTTGGCGTTAAAGTCCCCCATGACAACGGTGTACTGTGTCTTGTAGTGAAGTGGAGGGCTCTCGATATGTCATCGAACATGTCCTCCACTACGTCGTCCGAGTGTGTCGAGGTCGGTGCGTACACTTGCACTACCTTGAGGCTATACCTCTCGGTGAGCTTCACAATAAGGTACGCTACCCTGTTCGACACACTTGACATTTCCACAACATTGTCAGATAGGGACTTGTTTACCAGAAACCCAACGCCGCCTTGAGATTGCTGGTCTCCCTCTCGGAAGTACATTAGGTGACCCGATTCCAGGGTTATGGTGTCCTCCCCCTTTCTTCGGACTTCACTTAACCCTAGTATGTGCCACCTAATTTTTCCAAGTTACACCTCGAGTTGCGCCAGATGCGAGTCAAGCCGTAGCGTGCGTCCGTTGTACGTCGCCAGGGTCAGTTTATTATTGTGGTGGCCTCCCGTAGCCCGGAGATTCTTGGCACCCCCCGCCCCGCCGTTACCGTGGTCGCCACCATGACCAGGAATAGCGAGACCACCGGGAATTGGGGGCCGTGGCTTTTTGTTCTTCTGCATTTGGAGGTATTTGCCCATAATCGCCACGCTGGGCAGGCGGGTTGGCGATCGCAGGGCGTAGCTTCTCGCACCGGTGACGCTGCTGCCCATCACCGGCCTGTTACATTTAGCTACGCCTATTTGATGGATATACCGCCATCGGTCGGTCGCCAGAGCCTCGTTCGTCATTCAGCAGGATGCTCCACGTGCAGGTGAGGTTGGCTTGGGACGAAGGATGGTAGTTCGCCCCTTACATCCCAATATTGGTCATCTCTCTCTATAACTTCAACTTTGATATCTTTGTCGCATCCAGACCATACTCCGAAAATACATTTTCGCGTACCAGTGATATGTAATTGCCCCTGCACTTGTATATACCAAGGATGTTTTTTATTTATGACAAGTCCGTTTTTAGTTTTCCTCCAAAAAAACATTTTTTCTTATCTATAGCTTCAAAATAGCTTACGCATCCAATATTCTTTCGTCATTATGTGTATTCTGTGAACAACTTATGTCCTCAGGTAGTAATTGTGGTCTGCAAGAAAACGCAACACTCATTATAAAAGTGCACCAGGAAGCATAATTTTGTCAACATGAATAAAAAATACGGAACCCTAAAAAGTTCAACATTATGAAACATTGTGTCGTGAACTCGCCAATTTCGTGATAGTACCTACCGTTACTCGTTAGTACCAAGCGGTAGTGCCATGGGGAAACAGCTACCTAATTTCGTGATGATCAAACACGTATGATACTTACAATAATATGTTTTGTAATTTTTGAAGATTTTTTTCGTCTGAATTGATTTCTACATCTTTCGAAAGTATGTGGGTCCTGTAACAATCACACGTGGCAAGTTAATAATACCTAGGTACCTAGACTTTTCATTTTTTATTTTATTTATATGGATCCCTGAAAATATACAAAAGAAGCCGAAATCGTCCATAAAAGCATAAATAGCATGATAACTACCTACGTTTATTATGGAAATACCAATTTGGTGCAGGTACGCATGGGTACCTACATATCAAGTTATACTTTTCAAGTATAAGCTGTTCTAAGCGCTTGGCTGCTGCTTTTGTTGTATAAAAAAACGAACCTATTTAGGTAACTTTTTTCATTTTTTTATAAAAGTTTCCCCACACTGGATTTCTACTGAATCGTGGACGGTGCAAACACAAATCTGCACATATAGAAACACCTCGTAGCGCAGCAGTTGGCTCCTGTGCGCTACGAGGTGTTTCGGCTTCGCCACTGCACCAAACGTATCGTATGCTTCCAACCCTACATTTTTATAATCACTAATACTGTAAGTAGGTAGATAGGTCGGTAGATACTTACTTCATTACGTTTATCATATTTTTGCCTGTTTCTTTACGCCTCGCTTTTTCTTTTTTAACCGACTTCTAAAAAAGGAGGAGGTTCTCAATTCGGTTGTTTGTATGTTATTTTTTTTTGTTTGTTTGTTCGCGCATAACTCCGTCGCTTGCCAACCGATTTGAAAAATTCTTTTTTTGTTGAAAAGGGTATACTTCCCAAATGGTCCCATGAAAAGTTTATCGAAATCGAACAAGCGGTTTTTTGTTAATTTCAATAAATGATAGCAAATCTGTCGGGATAGCTGAAATCGCATGTTTGTTTATTGTTTACACCAATTTATACCACGTACGCTGTGATGGGTATGTTTAGCTGGGAGTGAACCACTAAAAAGGGAAAAATAAAGTAAAACTTTTTACAAAAAATAACTACTAAACAAAAAAAAAACCAAAAAGTACAAAATAACTTTAATTTCGGAAGTCGGTGTGTTCAAAAACATGAAGCAACCAAAAACACCGAGTTCCGAAATTAAAGTTATTTTGTACTTTTTGGTTTTTATTTTGTTTAGAAGTCGGTTTTATTTTTTGTAAAAAGTTTTTTTTTATTACGGTTATTTCCCATTTCAATATTTTAATTTTACGCCGTCCTATTGCGTAATGTGTGTTCTGAGCGCATGCGACACAACCCTCCCGTTCGAAAGCCGAAGCGAGACTGAGCGGGGGTGTCGGGCGGTAGGGAACAAACTTCAAGACGCCGATAATTTAGGTAATTTCTTTTTACGGTGAAAATAATGATAATTTAAAAAAACTAAAAAACATAAGACCTGCTTTATAGTTAGTTCAGTTAGTATACAAAGTTTCATGATCTAATTTGAAGTATCTTTTTAATAACAGCGGTTTATTGTTCGTTTTGGAGGTAACTTTGGATTTTTTTTCTATCGAGAAAATTTTATGGAATCGTGTTTTCGGCAAACATAGTACTTAGCATTAATCCTCAACTTTATCATATATTTATTTCAAAATTAATGCTGCAGTATTTTCGGCATGACGGAGGATCATGCTAAGCTATTTGAGGTAGTATAGGCCCTTAAACGGCACTTTTGAACGTCATCATTAAAAGTTATCACAATTAAGAGAACCATTTTACAACAGCAAATCGACTTTCCTACTTATCAAATCATCAGTAAAGAGACATAGATAAGTCATTGTTATGTAATTAAATTAGTTTATATTGAGAATGTCTGCCATTGTTATGTATTTCGTAACAGGGTCTAGGGTCATCAAATTAGAACACTGATTTAATTCAACAACCGTGTTTTGTAAACAGAATCGGTATTAGTAAATAATGACTGAATGTTTTGTATTTGGGTCGTGAGATAGATTTGGAATGATGTAACAAATACAAAAGAATGAAAAGGAAATACATTTATTTACCACAGAAGACACACAACATATTTACAAGACAAACTAACCCGAGCCAACAAGTCGCAAGCATTCTCCGTCGTCGAACCTAATATCGTCATAATCATAATCATTTATTTACATAAAATGTGGTAGGTACAGATCTTACAAACTAAAATTTGTGCTAAAACACATTCCGCCATACAGTGATGACGTGCAAATATTTAGTCAGTAAGTAACATTAAAAAATAGTTACACACAATTAAAGCAAAGAATTAGTATAGAAACTAATTTGTGAGTTGTATAGACTCGTAAAATAACAATCCCACCAAAAACATTTTGTAAAAAACTAGCCAAGTCTCCATGGAGCTGCTTGTTTATCTCTAAAAAGTAATGAAATCTAGATAAATTCGTGCCAAGTCTAAGGTTCCTTACTGCGATTTCTTTATTATTATAGTTAATGTTGTGTGACTTCGTGGCTTAAAATATAAAGCCGTAAGTATCGCTCGATCTTCAAGGTTAAGCAATGCATGCAGAGGTCGGTCTGAAGATGGGTCTTAACATACTGAGACTCTTCCGGGCCTCGAAAAGCACGCTAAGCCGTTGGTATCGGCTGTCACTTGTAGATCTTTGGCAATCGTTACGGATTGTCAGAAGAAAGAAAAAGAAAGAAAAAGAAAGAAAAATGTTTATTTGGGTCTCGCAAAAAACAAACAAAAAATCAAAAAAAAAAAAAAAAAACCAAAATCCAAAATCTGACTCCAATCTTGCGAAGAAATACCATATTACCACGTACCTACTACGCCTCGTGAAATTCTGATATTCAGCTGAATATAGTTTGACTGGAAGCCGACCAGAATTTAGTTGTGAAAAAAGCTAGGCAGATAACCAAGGTTAAAACCATATTTTCTATGATCAATGGAGCGTTTATCTTTCGAAGTTTGAGGAATATCTATCTCGTATTTTCGAGTAGTGGTAGCCGAGTGGTAACGGCTCCGACTTACGAATTGTAGGTCGCGGGTTCAAACCCAGCCAGGCGCATTCCTTTTTGTAATTAATTTCTTCACCACTGCTCTCAAAACGGTGAAGGAAAACATCGTGAGGAAACCGGCATGTTCTAGAACCAAAAATTCGAAGACATGTGACATTCACCAACCCGCACTGGGCCCGCGTGGTGGATTACGGCCCATTCCCTCTCCTGGAGAGGAGGCCTGTGTCCCAGCAGTGGGAACGTTAAAAGGCTGATTATGTATGTTATGTATTTACGACCAGTATAGCAAAGTGGGAACGGCCCGGACTTAAGTGCGTGTTATAGGTTCGAAGCTATAGTTCCTTAATGTTTTTCTGTGCCTCTGCTTTCAGAAAAAGAAAATTAGAGGATGTCTGTGTCGCACCAGAGGCAACGTTATAATGCTGTAACTAACGCCTAACGCTTTTATTTGAGCAACGATTCTTCAAGCTTCAAAATGTTCATTGCGCCGGATACTATTTTCATAGCTGTAACGAATTTGTGCAACAAAGAGCTATTAGAAAATTAACTTATTAACGTTGAAAACCAGTGCTCATTTAATTAATGTTTATAGCTTTATCCCGCTAGCTTCTGCCCGCGACTTCGTCCGCGTGGAATAGTTACTAACCCCCCGATTCTTTGTGATATTGATTCGTTGGTGGGAGAAGTGGTGGGAGGCGCCCGACGTGACGGCATAGTGCTGGCATACGCGTGAGCTGCGCGCGGTACTGGACAGTACGCGGATATTGCAACATTACTTTATTTTTCGAAAATAAAAGTAGCCTAAGTTACTCCTTATTACATCAACTATCTGCCAATAAGTCCCGTCAAAATCGGTCCAGCCATTTCAGAGATTAACCGGAACTAACAGACAGTCAAAATTTAAAAAAAATATTATTTTGGTGTATGTACCGTACATATGCATGTAGTAAAAAGCGGTTATTTCAATAGGTACTACAAACACACGCTCCAATTTTATTTATATGTATAGCTATAGATGTATAGATTATCTTCTAATTTATGTATTTATTATAAAGTTATTCATTTTTATAAGACAATCTATGTTAAGTATCTCGCGCCATCTTTTGTATGAACCGTCCGGTAAGGTAACATAGATCATCAAACATTTGCCGGTGTCCTCGTGTGTCATACATAAGCATCACATCCTTCCAAAATACATAAATAATGAGATTTCTTAGAAACTGATGTTTTAAATCTAGTATTTTAGGGTACCGTAGTTATGGAATCGTATAAAATGGGGGTCACTTAGATCGGATAAGCCCAGTACGATTAGAAAAAACAAAAACAAACCGCGTTCCGTATTCCGGCCCCGCCGACGAGGCCCATCGCGACGCCCCCGTAACATCCCTCCCCGACTTTTGCATAACGAGCCAGCCCGCGCTGCTGAGCCATTAGCGTTAAATTCCCTAAATAATAATAACTAGACCCAGCCTGTCCCTTACTGCCCCTCTCAATGACCCCGTTAAGCCGAGGCCCGTATCCCACAGGGGATGCCCTTAGCGAAGCGGTCATTTAGTTTTTAGTAGTTTTAGCCCTGGCTGGGGGCCTTAAATTAATTTGAGGCCACCACAGGATTGTGCGGTTAAGCAGTAACCAGCCTTAGTGTGCTGAACTGCGAGTGGTTCATTCCAAAAACAAAAAAAAAGTCGGATAAGCCAAACCTTATCGTTTTAATTATCACCATTTCAGGCACCCGAAACACGTGCACTGCTGAACATACATTGTGTCGCCTCATCCACCCTTTCCTCATCCTCACCCTTTGTAAACAAGCATATTTACAAATTAGAAGATTACATTCAGGATAAGAATGCTTGGAAACATGCTGGTCTTGCTCCATAGGGCAATCAAGGGTGTAGACAAAATCCAACTAGTGGATTGGATTGAATTTAAGAATGCATTTTTTTATGTCTTGTACTTTATTTTTCTGTTCGCCTATCGCCTACTATTGCAATATTTGTAAATATGTGAGTACCATGAGCTTATTTAGAAGTTTACCTCTGCTGGTAATACTTTGTTCTATAACTAGTATACTTGGTGCATCGTCCTCACATAATTATATGAAGTATTTTTTGTATACCAAATATTGTAAAACATTTATTTGAAAAGAGTAACTATGGAGTTTCTTGTCCGTTCTTCTCCATAAGAATCTACCTTTGCGAATGGACGCTAGAGTCACTTAATTATGATAAATGTTTAATAATGACGTTCAAAAGTGCCGTTTAATGACCTAATTGAAATAAACGTTTTGACTTTGACTTTGACTTACCGACCTGCTGCCTGCTCTGTGGGTATCGTATCCAGCGGATCCCGGCGACCTTTGCCAGGTCATCGCTCCACTTTTTGGCAGCCAACAGTCCAACTGTGAACCTTCCAGTACGCCGACGTCACTCCAGAAATTTTCGGTCCTAACGACCATGCGTTTTGCGAACAATGTGCCCTGCTCACAGCTATCTAAGTTTTGCAATTCTTCAGGCTATATCAGTAACATATTTTCAGCGAAAGTGAGTTTGTTTGTTTCGTTTTTACGCACAAAACACTGAACCGATTTTGATGAATTTAGGTACAGAGATAGATGGAGTGGGATTTTATGCTAGCGAAGAAAAAGAAAGCTTGTTCATTAGAAAGTTCTAGGACATACCAGTTTCCTCACGATGTATTCGTGAAACGTTTAGAGAATATTGGTGATAAATTGTATTAGACAGACAAAGTAAAGTGCTTGCCTGGGTTCAAATCCACGACTTGCAACTCGTAAGCCGAGAAGTATACCCAACCACTGAGCCACTACTGGTCTTAATAATATTATAATGGTTCGTCTATGTAAAAAGCCATTACATACATACTTATTTTATTGAATAACACGATGATTTTCAAATATTCCTAGCTGTAGGTAAGTACTTAAATAAAAAATGGTAGTACCTAGCTACTTATTTACTCATTACAGACTAAAAGGTAGGTGTCAAGTTATTTCTTGATTGACGTCTTTAAGGCTTGTACAAAAAACTCTAAATGTGAGAGGCACCTTTGTTTCACATGCGTCGTGAATGTCATAAACACTCGCTTAATTGCGAGCTACTAATGTGCCCCTAGGGCATAGGATCTTCCACTGTAAGCGCAGGCCTCTTGACGGTGAGCGTTTGGTGGCTCAACGTCTGATAACAAGCAGGCGACCTATTATGACGTCTTAAATCCATCATGAGTTCTGTGTCAGAGAGAGACGGAGTTACACAAGACGAATAGCACTATCTCTTTCCCTCACACGAATCATGATAGCATTGGCACTTCGTAATACGGCCACAAGTCCAGCTCGATGAACGGTGCGTTGTGTTCCACGTATGCCTCAAATAGATGTCAGAATAGAAGATGGGGCCCACTAGGGTCAGTGCCTGCCAGGGTACAGGAATTTGTTGAGTCACCGTGGCTCTGGAACGCAAAGGGCATTAGGAGGAACACGAGTGGGTTTTAGTCAGTAAGAGTCTGACACTCCCTTATGTTTTCCCATCTATAAAAAGGACATACTCATAGGATCTTAAGTAAGTCATCTTCTTTTTTCTTTCCTTGAGAAAAGTGGAAAGTCTACAAAAACAAAGTAATATTACTAAGTTCGTTGGGGTGCGAATCGTAACTACATTCAATATGGTAACACATGCGAGAGGACTATTTCCGCAATGTACATCTTCCGGCTGAACTGAATGAATAAATCATTGATGCCAAAATAATTGAGTCGAGAAAATAATGTAGGTACGGAACACATCGCACGTTAATTTAAATCGTACTTGACCTTCTCGTGATATTATCAGTCATTCATACAAGCACAAGTTTAGTAAATTAAAAAAAAAATACGAATAGAGTCATTTGGTTGTACAATAATTTATTTTAATTTCCATAATGGTGTATTTACACTCGGAGGAGCTCGTAGCTAAAGAATAACAGCCGCACAGGTCGATATTCAAGGTTAAGCAACGCTTGCCAAGGTTGGTCTGTGGATGGGTGACCATCTTAACCTACCGACTTTCCTCCGTGCCTCGGAAAGCACGTTAAGCCGTTGGTCCCGGCTGTCATTTGTAGAATAGAATACTCTTTATTATGTACACCATACAAGATCTAGATGTAAATCTTTGGCAGTCGTTACGGATTGTCAGAAGCCAGTAAATCTGACACCAGTCTTGCAAAGAAGTACCGTGTTCCCCAGTTATTGGGTTGTGGAGGTCTGGTAGGCAGCCGCTCCACGTTAAATCAGCTGAATCCGGTATGACTGGAAGCCGACCCCAATATAGTTGGGGAAAAGGCTAGGCAGATGAATGACACTTTTACCTTTAAAGCAACTGCTAACCAGTAGTTAATTTGATAACTGTGCCATCACGCCGGTAAAATATCCGTTACCAAAATAACCGTCTCATGCAAGTCTGCAGGCCTCCTAACCACATAAAAACCGGCTCAACACGAATATACCTACTATCAGTTTACCAATGACGTCATGCCCTCTGCCTCTACTTAACCGAAAATCTGTTGACGTAGAGAAGGAGAAAACATTATACAGCCGGCCGTTATCGTGACGCGTTTACGATATCAGATTTTTGTTCGCCAATAAATACATAGGTGTGTCTTTAATGGTTTTTATTATTCGCAACATTGTGTTAATTGCTTTTAATTCTGGAAGTTGTTATGTTTTGTATATTAAAACGTAGTTTATATATTATAATTAATTAATTTGTTTTTCGCACTAATAACAAACGTGCGCTTCATTAAATTAACCTTATGTTGTAAAACTTGAAAGGACTTGTCCAAATAGGTACATAAGTAGGTAATTAATGAAGAATTCTCAAGAATATTATAAACGCGAAAGTTTGTAAGTATGGATGGATGTTTGTTACTCTTTCACGCAAAAACTACTGAACGGATTTAGATGAAGTTTGGCAAACAGATGGTTTATAACCAGGATTAACATATAGGATAATTTTTACCCCGATATTCCCACGGGTTCGTAACTTATGAGGGTGAAACCGCAGGACGCTGCTAGTATGTTAATATTTCTACCGCCAAATGTCATAATATTGTGTCTCAGTTTGTATGGTTTCTAATAGTAGGTAAATACATTTAGAAGAAGAAGAAGAAATTTCGAACGCCGTTAAATCGTAAAAACAATTTTTCTTAATAAGACATTGATATATTGGAATTTAGATGGGATTAATTTTTCATAATGCCTCGAGAAATTATAATATAAAGTATTTTTACAATGAAGCGGAGCATGGCTAAACAATAACAGCCGCGGTATTTCTTCAAGGTTAAGCAACGCTTGCCAAGGTGGGTCTGTGAATGGGTGACCATCTCAACATACCGAGTTTCCTCCGGCCGTTGGTCCCGGCCACAGATATAATTTCTATGGTCCCGGCTGTCATTTGGAGATCTTTCGCAGTTGTTACGGATTGATCAGACGCCTTTAAATCTGACTCCAGACTTGCAAAGAACTAGCATCTTACATAGTTAATGGGTTGTGGAGGTCTGGTAGGCAGCTGCTCCACGTAAAATACTAGTATTACGCTGAATCCAATTTGACTGGGAGCCTACAGTATGTATGTAGTTAGGAAAAGGCTAGGCTGGTGGTGAAAGAGTTATTACAATCTTGAGGAGTCAAGAAATTTTCCGTTGAGTTATACATATGCATATATATCTATACTAATATTATGAAGAGGAAATATTTGATTATTTGTTTGTATTGAATAGGCTCCGAAACTACTGAACCGATATGAAAAATTCTTTCACTGTTGGGAAGCTACACTATCCCCGGGTAACATAGGCTAGGTATATTCTGTGCGGGTGAAACCGCGGGCCGCTGCTAGTGTCTAATATGTTGAACAGGAAGGGAAAGGAACAAACCTTTTTGCTCGAACACTACTGAAATTTTTCTTTAAAAAATGCATAAAGCGTTCTGTTTGTTTTAAGAGTAGGTATGAAAAACAACAGAATTTTCTTTAAGTTTAGGAAGAAATGCAAAATAAACACCAAAAAAAAATTGTTTACCTACATTTTTATTACTTATGGAACCACCTGGAACCCATACCAACTGGAACGGTAATACCATAGATATAATAAACAAGGAGATATGCCCTGTAGCCGAAAATGTATCGGAACCTGTGTCTCCTGTTTTGCCCTACCACCCGGCAACTACTACGAATGCAGTTCAGTAAAAGCAATAGATACGCAGTCGCGCACACACCCGCATTTTTGAAATCGGACTGTACTACACAATCAATTATAAACCTTATCCTAATAAACACAGCGTATATTTACAGTACACCGTGCAACTTACTCACACAAAAACAACGCTGGGTATCGTTGTGCTGTGCAAAAGCAATTTATTTTACATATACGCTAGTGATTGACTTATCGATTCTGGCATTTATTACACACGCCATGCTGCCCATGTATAACAAATAAATAGCATGAATATGTTGACTATTTTAAGCAAAGGTCACTAATATATTATCTTAAACATGCCGATTACTATAATGCATTCGAAACTTTATCGAAAGTAAAATACAATTACCATAAAAAGTAAGGAAGTAGCACGAGGATAAGGCATACATACGATAATTCAAAGCCAAAAACACTTGAACGATTATTTACCAAAAATTTATTGCAATCTAAGAAAGTTTGGTACACTTTTGTAATATTTCATTCAACAATCGACATTGTTGTCGACAGTGTATCTGCACAATTACATCACTAACTCGCGGCAAGAAGCAGCGGCCGTACTATGCGATACATCGGCTTGCTAAAGTATCGTTTTGTGATTTTTACATTGCTCATCCAGTCACTTAGCGACAAACTTAGGTAGTGGTTAAGAAGCAGTGTATTCATTGTAATATGTTATTGTCGCTGTGACATTTGAAAACAAAAATAACATAGTATAAGCAAGAAATATTTTACGCTATGTTGTTTTTCATGATTTTAAAGACAAATATAGTAAAATACTTGTATTTTGATATGGTAAGTGATTCCATAATTAACAAAGTTTTGGTTTATGCTTCGGTTTTTACAAGAAAACACTGAACAACACGGCATTCTTATATTTTATCACGCTCACGGTCGTAAGCGCACTAGTTCGCGGATTCGACCATTGCGTAAGACATGCTCGCCCTGAGCATGTCGCGAGGACACCGACACGCCCCCTTGCCACTTCTCCTGTATTTTATATTTCTATGGGTAATACTAATATGTTAATACCTTACTCCGTTGACCGCCCATTGTGACACCATATGTGATGTTTTCTTAATCTGTATTTTCTGGTACTTACATATATGGTGTACAATAAGAGTATTCTATTCCATTCTATTCTATTCTACTCATCAAAACTAGGGTCAGTAGTTTTAGCGCTAGAGTAGAACATACACACACGCACACATTAATGTATGTTCTTGTATGTTATTGCTTTTGGTTTTGTCGTAGTCTGATAAAAACTACGTACGTAATAGGGATGTTTCCTGAGTAAAAACACAAATGTTTCTATGTAGTCCGTCAGTTAGATTATCGAATAATATTGGACACGTATTTTTTACTTTGTCAAATCTATAAACATTGATAAATTGACAAATAAATTATCTTTTATCTTTTTAAAGATATAAAGCATCAAAGATCAGGAGAGAGGGCTTGTGACGTCACATCGTGGTAAGAATTGCAGCACGTAGTGACGTCACACGAGTTATCAACGCACTGTATCGTCTGCGTTTTTTATTTACGTGAAAAAAGAAAAAAATACTTGACCAGTATTTTTATTTTTATAGTCAACTATCCTATTATAATAATTATGCTAATATGCTACACTACGCTATTTTAAATGCTATACAAATATGGAGCACCTACTCCATATTTGTTTTGGCAAAATATAAACTCAGGGGACTTCCCATGGACTATTTATCATCTAATTTATGTATTTAGCTGATCATCAATTAGTTTGTTTAACCATGATTTGACCCCTTTGATTAGACCTTGTATTCACTCCGGAAGAACGAAAGGAGGGCTAAAAAAATTTGGCCATTAATTTCAATGATTAATGACTAAATATTAATTATACTATCGGAGAAAATCTTGCAAGTCGTTTTTTTAAGATGGGTTGATAACACTTCATTAATCAACGACAAGTGACATTTTTATGCTAAAATTATGATAATTTATTTTAATTTTACAAAAATGTATTTCGGGTAAAATTATTTATTAAATATTCGTGCAACACACAGGTACAAAGGCGGACTTATTATGACTTAGGGTCAATCCACATAAAGGAAGTAGAGGGTAAGATGGAAGGCTTCACTTTATTATGTTAAAACATAAAACAATATAATCTTTTACAAAAAAGGTGAAATTAAAATAAAATAATAATAAAAAGTAAATCCTCACTCATAAAACTAAATCGTAAAAAAACCATCTTGCCCCAACCCTAAAGGACAGAATGGAAAGCTTGTTCTAGAATCTTTTCTTCAGTCCAGGAACCTTTTTTTTTTTTTTTTTTGGAATGGACCACTCGCAGTTCAGCACACTAAGGCTGGTTACTGCTCAACCGGACAATCCTGTGGTGGCCTCAAATGAATTTAAGGCCCCCAGCCAGGGAACTGTTGCTCTTCCTTATATATTTGTTCATCATCTAAAAACAACAAAAAAAAATCAATTTGCAACAGAAAATAATAGAAATCAAAATAATGGCGCGTGGGAAACACGGAAACTACTACCCTACATTGCCTTTAATTTAACGTTTCCCATCTTGCCCATATGCCCCTTGTTAGTACACTATACACCTTTTTTTTCCTATTTCCATATCAGTTCATATAATCTATCCTTTATAAGCTTTGTATTTAAAAATTATTATTGTAAAAATAAGAATGACACTACACGAGTCCAATACTTGCTTAGCATTCCGCTGAGAAAAAAAGAAACTCGTGTGAAAAAAAGAAGATGGGTGGCGTGAACCAGACAAAGTTGCCGTTTGTAAATACTAGATAGTTGATCTCTCGAAATCTCATACAAAGATGTGGACATGTTGAAGATTTCCATCTTGCCCAACATATCCATCTTACTCCCCCTTATACCAGATACGGGAAGTGGACGGACAGTGGTTCATCCGGACTTAAATATAATATCGGTGCTTCTATTTAGAGATAGTGGTGGCCGAATGGTAACGGCCCCGACTTACGAATTGTAGGTCGCGGGTTCAAACCTAGCCAGGCGAATTACTTTGTGTAATTAATTTCATCACCACTGCTCTCAAAACGTTGAAGGAAAACATCTTGAGGAAACCGGCATGTCCTAGAACCAAAAACTGGTGATTGTATAAGATTAGTACCTAAACTATTATAGAGTTGTTCGATCGTATCATTTTGTCAGTCATTTGTCAAAAAAAGGTGCACCTTCCGACGGAAATCCGTCAAACCTTTAAATTAGTGATGCATTAGCAGGATAAGCCTCATTAAGTCAGTTAGTTTTCCAGCCAACACAGGCTGATGCTGAAAACCAGTGCCGGCTTTGTTTAGCTCACGATTCAAGCATTATGCTGAGCGATAGCCTTTTTACGGAGATATGACTCAGGGGACATTAGAGTAACATCTCCGCAAAAAGGCTGTCGCGGTATATGTAGGTGAGTCACTCATTTTATTTCTTTTTTTATGTGTCTATACTTCTCCCGCTCTGGGTGAAGCGGAAGGGAGTGTCAGACTCTTACTAACTAAAACCCACCCGTGATCGGTGATCCTTTTGTGCTCTTTACGTTCCAGAGCCGCGGTGACTCTTTCGAACATATTCCGCAACCCTAGCAGACACTGATCCTATGGGGCCCCGACTTCATTGCTGACAGCTCTTTGAGGCGCGCGTGGAATACTACGCGCCGTCGACCTGGGCCTGGTTGCTATCGGATGGCGAGCCACCCATAGCTCGCCATCCGCAGGCCCGCGCCTAGGGTGGCCGGGAGTCGCCCTGCGTTTGCCGATGCCCGGGGCGCCTTCTGTTGCGGCAGCTGGAGCTTGAGGTTTCCCTCTCTCGCACGCAGTCCGGCTACTCCTATTGTTCATGCCTGAGGCAAATAAAAACTTTTTGCTTTCAAAAATGACGCAAAGTTTCCAGAGATCAGTGTGGAAAGTTCTGCAACCTCCTCCGAGGCCCCTCCGACCAGACAAGAGTTGTGTCTGGTACTGCCCGATGATGGATGTTGCATCACGAAGGTTTTTTTTTTACTCAAACTTTGCCCCACACTAAGAATTTCTCCTGTGTCGAGGGTGCGTTTACAAACAAACAATCTGACATACACAAACAGCCCGAGCCGGAACAGCTATCTGTAGGCCAAACAAATATTTGTTCAGCGCGAGAATCGAACCCACGGCACGTAGCGCCGCAGCTAATCGCTCAACCACTGCGCCAACCGTGTAACGTGAGGTCTAGTTTATAGTAGTAGTTCGTCTGGGCACAGATACCAGACACTCCATTAAAACTTATAACAATTGGGCATTTTAGAAACAAATAATCAAATCTTTCGTCTTTATAATATTAGTATAGATATAGATAACATTCCAAACTAACGAGCTGTATCTAATATTTCAAACGAAGACAAGACCTTGACCGCATCACGCGTAAACCAGGACTATCAGACGGCTAAGTGCAATAGACTAATGATTGTGGACACAGTATGGTCAAGTAAGTAGCTTATAGCGATACGGCGCCAAATTCTGTGTTGAGCCATCGATCGTCAACAAAATTATATTCCTTTGGGATCTGAGCTAGTATATCTATACTAATACTAGCTGACCCAGCAAACGTTGTTTTGCCATATATAAAAAAATGAAAAAATATTTTCCCGCTTTTCTGTTGAAATTTTTCCTGAATTTTCTTTGCTATAAACCTCACGGAGCCCGAGACCTTTCCAACGAATGCAAAACCGTGGAAATCGGTTCGTGCGTTCTGGAGTTATAGCGTCAGGAAGGAAAACCCGTCTTTTTTTATATAATAGATTATAAAGAGGAATGATTTGATTGTTTGTTTGTATTGAATAGGTTCGGAAACTACTGGATCGATTTTAAAAATTCATTGACTGTTGGGAAGCTACACTATCCCCGAGTGACATAGGCTATATTTTATCCCCGTGTTCCCACGGGAACGGTAAACACGCGGGTGAAAACGCGGGGTGCTGCTAGTTAGATATAATTTGATCAACGCGCCTTGCATGAGAAGTTCGTGGCTAAACAATAACAGCTGCACGGGTCGATCTCAAAGGTTAAAAACTCTTGCCAAGGTCGGTCTGTGGATGGGTGACCATCTTAACATGCCGAGACTCCTCCCTGCCTCCGAAAGCACGTCGAGCCGTTTGGTACCGGCCGCCATTTGTAGATCTTAGGCAGTCGTAACAGATTGTCAGAAGACAGAAAATCTGAACCCCGGTCTTGCCATGAAAATCAAAAATCAAGAAGGTCAAATTTGTGTGGCACTTTTCTCAAAAGGCCACCTCAGACATTAACCTACATGGTTCTCATATGATTTGACCAGTACGGATTGTATGGACTTTAAAATAGACTTTGACCTCTGAATTTGTTTCGGCGTTTCTTCTCAGGGTAGTCGGCTAGGAAACACCGGCTTCATCTAGCTTAAAATGACAAGAAATATTGGACGTGTAAAAATGTTATGTTTAACCTCCTTACAAAATAAATATCATTTATCATTTTAACGACATCCCATCAAAAAAAAAAAAGAAAGATTTACATACTTGGCAGTAGGTCTTCCCCAGTCATAAACCGTTGCAGTGCGACCTCTGACCCTGTTTACCCCCCACAACACAACGCCGTAGTCATAAGTTTACGTCTTACATCCAATTAACACCTAGGCGATTATTTTCCGAATGTTTACTTATTTAACAACTATTTATAGAACCTTTAAACTTCATTTACATATTGAAGAACATATAATAACTGTTGTGCATAGTTTTGTCTGCTACTTGTGTATGACTGTCCTTTGATAGGCATCGGCCTTTAACTGAGCCAAAGTATTTTTTTTTGGACCACTCGCAGTTCAGCACGCTAAGGCTGGTCACTGCTTAACCGATTATTCCCGTGGTGGCCTCAAATGAATTTAAGGCCCCCAGCCAGGGCTTAAAGCTACTTAAAAACTAAATGACCGCTCGCTAAGGGCTTTCCCTGTGGGACACGGGCCTCGGCTTAGTGAGGTCATTGAGGGAGGGCAGCAAGGGACAGGCTGGGTCAGGTTGATATTATTTTGGGGATTTAACGCTAATGGCTCAGCGGCGCGGGCTGGTCGTTAGGCAAAAGTCGGGAAGGGCCAAAGTGGGGAAGGCCACTTCGAATGCATTTATATTTGGAACATTTTCATGGCCGTATCTACGCACAGTTACTGTACATTAAAGTAACAAATTAACATCACATTATAATTATATATATTAAGCGTTAAGCAAAGTGGCATTCTATTACGGAATGTGAATGTCGAAATACCAGAGGGCCAATTCTGCTTTTAAATACTTCTTTTTTTTTTCTTGTAAACCGCCTCGTGCACGCATGGTTCCGTACCAGTCTCTATAAAAACGGCAAAAAATCATGTCCGTTGCATGGGAATCCCAACCCTTAAATATTTGATTTGTTTTAATTTAATTATTAACCGACTTCTAAAAAAGGAGGAGGTTCTCAATTCGGATGTTTGTATGTTTTTTATTTTAAAGTAAATATATCTATACTTAATATTATAAAGCTGAAGAGTTTGTTTGTTTGTTTGTTTGTTTGTTTGTTTGTTTGAACGCGCTAATCTCGGGAACTACTGGTCCGATTTGAAAAAATCTTTCAGTGTTAGATAGCCCATTTATCGAGGAAGGTTATAGGCTATATATCATCACGCTAAGACCAAAAGGAGCGGAGCAGCGATAAAGAATGTTTTAAAATCAGGGATTCCACGGGGACGAAGTCGCGGGCAGCAGCTAGTAACTAAATATTCTGTGAATATTTAAAGCGTCTACCGTTTGCCGTTAGCAATATCGAGGAAAACGAGCAAAACATTCACGTTTATTGTATGGGAGCTCCCTTAAATATTTATTTTATTCTGTTTTGTGTGTTTATTGCTATAGCGGCAACAGATCTACATCATCGGTGAAAAAATCTTATTACAAAAAATACAACCCTCGGTGTTTTTGGTTGCTTTTTTGTTTTTGAACACACCGACTTCCGAAATTAAAGTTATTTTGTATTTTTTTTTTTTTTTTTGTTTAGAAGTCGGTTGTATTTTTTATAAAAAGATTTTTATTTTTCACTTTATAGTGGTTCACTCCCAGCTAAACATACCCATCACAGCGTACGTGGTATAAATTGGTGTTTATGTAAACAATAAACAAACATGCTATTTCAGCTATCCCGACAGATTTGCTATCATTTATTGAAATTAACAAAAAACCGCTTGTTCGATTTCGATAAAATTTTCATGGGACTATTTGGGAAGTATACCCTTTCTAACAATAAAAGAATTTTTCAAATCGGTTGGCAAGCGACGGAGTTATACGCGAACAAACATAAAAAAAAAATACAAACATCCGAATTGAGAACCTCCTCCTTTTTTAGAAGTCGGTTAAAAATTGCAACTGTCTAACTATCGCGGTTCATGAGATACAGCCTAGTGACGAACGGACAGACAGACCAACAAACGGACAGCGGAGTCTTCGTAATAGGGTCCCGTTTTACCCTATGGGGTACGGATCCCTTAAAACGTTCGCATTCGCATCTCAGTCGTAAACCGTCAAAAAATATTCAGTTTCTACACATTTTTGACAGATCACGACCGACACGTAAATGTGATCCTTGTTTAAAAATGAGTAGGTTTTGCACTCAGATTGCAAGATATCGATTATCGTAACATTTCGACAGCGTTAGTCAATCCCATATATTATGTATGTTTTGACTATCACTTGAATGTCATTTGGCCAGAGCTTTTTATCACAGGCGATGGTAGCAGTGAGCAGGCTAGTTCACCCTACTAGGGTTGCGGAATTTGTTCAAAAGCCGCCGCGGTCCTGGAACGCAAAGGGCGTTAGGAGGATCACGGATGAGTTTTAGTCAGTAAGAGTCTGACACTTGCTTCCGCTCCGCCCAGAGCGGAAGAAGTCATTTGATGATTTCCCATCCAGAAAAAAAAGCCCTGGTACCTAAAAGAAATTTGGAAGAACGCGGATGGTTTTTAGTCAGTAAGAGTCTGACACTCCCTTCCGCCCCGCCCAGAGCGGGAGGAGACAGATTATCAGATGATTTCCCATCCACAAAAAAAAAACCAGTATCAACAATATGTTAATAAGAGTGATTATATGTGATAGGAAAACTTCATTTGGTCCATTTGTATCATCATCATCTGCCTAGCCTTTTCCCAAGTACATTGGGGTCAGCTCTCAGTTAAGCCGGATTCAGCTGAATACCAGTATTTTACGTGAAGCGGCTGCCTACCAGACCTCCACAACCCATTAACTGGGGAACACGGTACTTCTTGGCAAGACTGGTCTCAGATTTCATTCGTATATAAGGCGAATTTTCACGGTAGCCCACAACATCACACGCATGTAAATATTTAACAAACACACGATGTTGTTGTTTTAAAATTAAATTTCCTTTTATATTTTGTGACCCACCTATGGTGGCCAATTTTTCAGATTTCATGTCAATTATAGCATTAAGCCACCATTTTTAGCTCTCTAACGCCGACGATGATGCATCCCTCGTATATTAACTTGAACTTGTTTACAAGCTAGTGGTTGTTACTTTTGAGAATTTCAATGTATCATTCAACGGTTCATTAGGAAAATACCCAATTCAGAAAAAAAAAACAGCGTCATCTACTTGACACCTTGTCATTATATTGCTTGAATAGCACGCAAACAGTAGTTTCTGGTGTAAGCGTTTAAAAATGGAATCTCTAAAGATTTAATAATGACCTTATATTTTTCTAGAAATCCATCCTTTTTCAGAATTTCATTTTCTTAGCCAATTACCTAAATAATAATATATATTCCACCAATTCGCACCAAGCGTTTTCATTCGTCTTTTGTAATGCGCACAGCAAAGTGGTGGAACTCTCTGCCTGCGTCTGTGTTTCCGAACGCATTCAACCCTAATCTCTTCAAAGTAAACAGACTTCTACTGGGTAAGCTCATTCCATCGTCGACTTTGTCTCTGTCTCTGTGACTAGAGTCAAGAGCAAATTTCACAATTAAAAAAAAAAGTTAATTTTTTTAAAAGCAAATCAAATATCTTGACTCGCTCGCAAGGTTGTCGACATGTGGGATGTGGATTCGGCAGTCATTTTATAGATAGTCGTGTCAGCTAATGGCTTAATAGCCAAGATCCTTGATCAAAACCTTAGAAGGCTCACGTTAGGCGGCTGGATCAACCTGCTAGGGTTGCGGAATTTGCTCGAAAGAGTCACCGCGGCCCTGGAACGCAAAGGGCACAACAGTCTGACACTCGGACCGGAAAATGTCATTTGAGATTTTCCCACCAAAAAAAAAAAAAAAAGTCAAGGATCAAGGGATACCGAAAGCGGTACTTCGCATAGTTGGAGTTTCCTCTCTCAGCAGCTCTGAACACCGGCAGCTTGGAGCCTATTCCCGATAACAGTGGGCTACTGGTTTTTTTTTTAACCACCTTCCAAAAAAGGAGGAGGTTGTCAAGTCGACTGTACTTTTTTTTCTTTTGTGTGCTACCTCATAACTTTGTACTGGGTGTCCCGATTTTGATGATTCTTGTTGAATTCAAAAGCTGGTGATTGTCGTGTGGTCCCATTTAAATTCAATTTTCACTAAAAAGTGTAAAATAAAAAAAAAATAAACCGACTGCTAAACAAAAAACAGCCAAAAACACCGAGTTCCGAAATTAAATAAATTAAATATCTTTATTTCAGACCATGACTAGTCCATATATTGTTATTGCGTTAGTAACAGATTTTTCTTAAATGTTATGTTATTAAAGTTATTATACGTTTTTTGTTTAGAAGACGTTGCTTTTTTTTTTGGAAAAGTTTTTTTTAATATTTTTATAAACAATTTACAATGAAATATTTAAAAAAATATTTTATTTTATGTATGTTCTGATGAATGAATGATAAATATATCTTTATATTCCTAACCCCCTTTTTTTTTTTTTTTTTTTTTTTTTCTGGATGGGAAATCATCAAATGACCCCTCCCGCCCTGGGTGGAGCGGTAGGGAGTGTCAGACTTTTACTGACTAAAACCCACCCGTGATCCTTCTTGTGCCCTATGCGTTCCAGGGCCGCGGTAACTCTTTCGAACAAATTCCGCAACCCTAGCAGGCACCGACCCTATGGGGCCCCGTCCTCGGTGCTGACGGCTCCTTGAGGCGCGCGTGGAACACAACGCGTCGTCGACTCAACCTGGTATCGGACGGCGAGCCACCCACGCTCACCGTCCCCAGGCATCAGCCACTGCGCGATAGCACAGCGGCCGACTTGCCTCTGGAGGGGGCCGAAATGGGACCATTACTGGCACTCCATCTCAGCACCCTCCCGAGCGTTGGGAGCCGCAGCACCCGCAGCAGAAGCGGCAGCGGCGGCGACAGAAGCCGCGGCGGCGGCAGAGGCGGCGGTGGCGGCGGACCTCTTGCCCCTGGTCGGGGCGGATGGCGCGCAGGCCCTTCCCCCAGCCCAGTGCTCGGCCGGCTTGCCAGCAGCCGCACATGCACTGCAGTGCGGCGTGGCCTCGCACGAGCCGGCCTTATGACCGGGCTGACCACAGCGGAAACAGAGTCCGCTGCGGTCGACCTCCGAGGGGCACATAGCTCCCGTGTGGTTACCCACATGGCAGCGGTAGCACCTCAGAGGTCTGGGTTCCCGCAGTTTTACCCGCGCAGACACCCATCCCACCAAGAGCCTTCGGCCCTCCGACACAGTTCTGGCCGCCGTCACGGGGCAGCTCACCACAAGGGTTTGCATGCCCGTGTTGTCAGGCCGGAGGGTGCCCGCCTTGACGAGCTCGGCGGAGCACCCCCCAGTCCTGGCGACGGCGGCCACAACTTCCTCCTCCGTCACGGAGTCATCCAGGCCCACTATGCGCATGTCGATGCGCTTAGTCGGCCTGGACACCCGGACCTCGTCCGCGGGTAAGACCGCCCTCAGCCTTTCGGCCAGGGCGTCCACGAACGGGCCACTCTCCGCTCCGGCGAGCTCGAGCTTGCGGGCACCGGTTAAGGTCCTCCTGACCCCGATGCCCCCGCTGATGCCCAGCTCTTGGAGGCTCACCGCCTCCTTCGCCCGCTTCAGTACGGCGAGATACGTCACGCCCCTCTGTTCCGCTTCCGGCTGCAGTGTGAGCACTACAGCCGCGGATTTCGGGGCGCGAAGCCTCGCCGCAATGGCGTTGGCCTTCCGCTGCTGCCTCCTCGCCTTGTTTTTGGCCCGCCGTTTCTGGCCAGCAACCTGCCACTCGGCCTCGGCCGCAGGAGGGTCCGAGGGTGGGGGTGGGGGCGGCTGCGGCACCACTGGCGCCGCAGCCTTAGCCGCTCCTCCAGCCTTCCTCCTACCCCTCTTCGCCGACTTGGTCGTCGCCGGCGTCGTAGTCGCCGGCGTTACAGGCGCTGTCGCTGGCGCCGGCATATTCCTAACCCCTATGTTAGTGTTCCTATTCTAGGATCGCGAGAGTTCACTGGATGCAAAGATCATTGAACCGGTTGGTGTGGTGACACCTTGCTATGTCCAGTAGGACGTCTTGTAGCTATAATGATCAAATCAAATCAAAATCATTTATTTGTCAAACATAGGTAATAATAATGACATAAGATCTTACAAATTAGGTAGTGCGCTAAATCATCATCATCTGCCTAGTCTTTTCCCAACTACATTGGGGTCGGCTCCCAGTCAAGCCGGATTCAGCTGAATACCAGTATTTTACGTGAAGCGGCTGCCTACCAGACCTCCACAACGCGCGCGCAGCGCTAAATGATAAATGATTTTTATTTTGTAAGTAGGTTGTAAAAAACACTTTTACACGTCAATCTTTTTGGTCGTTATAAACTAGATGAGGCCGGTGTTTCCTAGCTGACTAACTACCCTGAGAAGAAATACCGAAACAAATTCAGAGGTCAAGGTCTCTTTTGAAGTCCATACAATTGTACTGGTCAAATCATATAATATAGCTATGAAGATGATGGTATGCAGAATGGTGATTGAAGTAAATTCTTCAAATTAATCGTTATAAAATCACTTCGATCTAATTGACATTTGACACTTTATTGACATGTAGTTTTTTCTTCGAAGAAAAATAAAATTATATACAAAATGCATCGTCACGATGACAGAGCGTTTATAAAAACGTGCATGTCCAATCTGACCGGGCTGTAAGGTTTATACAACTCCGGTGATGTAGGTTCTCGTAGGTAATATGCGCGGTGTGCTTATACATATTATGAAGAACACAACATTTTCAATTTTTTTAATTGTCATATATCAGAAACGGTGAAACAATTTAGGATAAGTAGTGGTGAGACATTGAAATTTTTATCTGACCTATTTTTATGACAGAACTAATTAATGGTTTGGCTGAATAACGCAAAAAAGTGAAATTTGACGTTCTATTTTTAAGGTTTCGTACCCAAAGGGTAAAACGGGACCCTATTACTAAGACTGCTGTTCGTCCGTAAGTTTGTCTATCCGTCTGTCCCACCAGGCTGTATCTCATGACCCGTAATAGTTCGACAGTTGAAATTTTCTCAGATGATGTATTTTTGTTGCCGCTATAAAAACAAATACAAAAACATAATGTTTAAGGGGGGTTCCCATACAATAGACATAATATTTTGCTCGTTTTTACTTGTCATTGATAACGGCAACAGGTAGACGCTTGGAACATTCACAGAATATTTAGTTATAATATAAATTTAATTATTTATTTTTAAACTGAATATATTATATTCAGTTTAAAAATAAATAATTAAATTATTATTTATTAAATAAATTTAATTATTTATTTTTAAACTGAATATATTATATTCATTTTAAAAATAAATAATTAAATTTAAATAAAACAAATATTTAAGGGGATGCTTGCCTTCCCGTGCTGCGGAATTCTTTCGAAAGAGTAACCGCGGCCCTGGAACGTAAAGGGCACAAGAAGGATCACGGATGGGTTTTAGTCAGTAAGAGTCTGACACTCCCTTCCGCTCCGCCCAGAGTTAAGAAGTCATTTGATGATTTCCCAACCAGAAAAAAAGGGGGCTCCCATATAACAGACATGTTTTTTTTGGCGTTTTTTATAGATGGCGTGCACTTTTCCGAATCGGACTCGCACAAATTTTCAGCTCTATCAGAATAAGGAAGTTGACTAAAAAAGGTAAGTAATTAGGCCGTCAGATAGATTTCCAAAAAATATTGGACACGTATTTTTTTCTTTTTTCACGTTAACGAACAACAAAGACGATACAGCGCGATGAATACTCGTGTGACGTCACTACGTGCTGCAATTTAACCACGGCATGACGTCACAAGCCCCCACTCCTGATCTTTGATTCTTTATTATCTTCGTAATTTTTCATATATTTGCTAAAGCAAAAAATACGTGTCTAATATTTTTCGATAATCTAGTTGACGGACTAATTAGAGTCATATTTTTTTTAGACTACCTACAGTACTATTTTCCTTTTCTCTTTAAAATCCATCCAAAGGTCGTCTTCAAAAGATCGCGTTTAGCTATATAGCCGCTCATTGTGTCACCCTATGTAATGTTTTCTTCGTCTATATTTTCTGTAACTTATATGGTGTACATAATAAAGAGTATTCTATTCTATTCTATTTTTGGAATCATCCCTATCGTTATACCTAACTTTACCCATTAAAAGAACCACCTTAACTGGACTTTTGTTTCAGTCCAAATTTCATATTTGACGTATACATAATATCTAGAACTTTATAAGTACCTAACTATAAAAATGACATGCAATTTATTATGGATGAGAAAAACTTGAGCGTAGTTTTTTTGGGAAGGCTTTGACGTAAGTTGTAGGTGGTCCATATATTAAGGTTTCTTAGGCTTATTTTCCAGAACGAATATTATTGTAAATATCATTATAATGAATTGGCAAACACGCGTCAACTTGATGATTTGGTTCATTATACGTTACGTTTGTTTCTCATGAATAATCAAAAGCCTCTCTTACACATACAAATTATTATAAAGCATCATATTTATTAGTTTATTTTAATGTTCCCACTGCTGGGACACAGGCCTTCTCTCTAGGAGAGGGAATAGGCCGTAATCCAACACGCGGGCCCAGTGCGGGTTGCTGAATGTCACATGTCTTCGAATTTTTGGTTCTAGAACATGCCGTTTTCCTCACGATGTTTTACTTCACCGTTTTGAGAGCAGTGGTGATGAAATTAATTACACAAAATAATGCGCCTGGCTGGGTTTGAACCCGCGACCTACAATTCGTAAGTATAAATGAAGAGCTGTTAACACTCGGCCACCACTGCTCAAAATTAGTTTATTATTTTAGCATATACTAGCTTCTGCCAGCGACTTCGTCCGCGTGGAATAGTTACTTTACCCCCGATTTTGAAACTCTCAGCCCGATCGGTTTAAAATTGACAAAGTTTCATACAAACGTTCATCTTAGACGTTCATTATTTTATCCCCTTGGGGGTAGAATTAAATCCTTTCTTAGCGGATGCCTACTTCATAACATCTACCTGCATGCCAAATTTCAGCTCGATCCGTTCAGTGGTTTGGGCTGTGCATTGATAGATCACTATGTGATCCCGTTTTCCCAACATTTTCCTTCGCTGCTCTGCTCCTATTGATTGTAGCGTGATGAAAAGTATACTATAACCTGCCCAGGAGTATAATAATAATAATAATAATAATAATAATAATAATCTTTATTTTATCCAAAAACATACAGAGTTTGAATACAGTGTCATATTAGGTTTAAAATATATTTAAAGTTTATGTTGCAAATTCTGTACAATAATCATACTCTACCTCTTAAGCTAGGATATACCTGTATTTTAAGAGGTAGTTTCTGGTCGATATTTACACTGATCAACAAAAACTTATTTCGAGTGGACTGTGTCATTCCACTGTATGGTATAACAAAAAACAAAATAAATTTAAAAGTAAAATTTGTATGTTGAAGTGTTTGTGTGAGTAGGTGTGTGTGTGGGTGTGTGTGTGCGTGGATGGGTGTGGGAGTGTGTCTGTGTGCGCGAGTGTTATACAAGATAGGTTAGTAAAGACTCCGTGTAAGAGTAATCCTTAAGGAGCAGCCACTCTGTAACTTTTGATTTTAGAGCATGTGAGTTTAGGTTTATAATATTGAGATGTTTGTTAATGTTTTTGTAAATATGAGTGCTTAGTATATAATACTGATGTTTAGCGAAGGAGGTTTTGTGTTGGATACTCGGCGGAAGGTACGTGCGTTTATTTGTAATAGGAAGTGGAAGACCTACGTGCTTTCTGAGGGTTGATTTTAGGACATAGAGCTGACGAGCCGTAAGTACTTTACAGTCAGAGAAAAGTTGAGTTGTTGAATACCTATAGGGCTTTTTCGTCATGACTTTAAGTATAGCTCTCTGAGCTCTCTCCACCCTCAGAAAGCTGGTTTTTGTGGCACCACCCCATGCAACTATGCAATAGCCAATCACTGATTCGCATAGTGCGTGGTACACCATCTTAAGAGTTTTTAGGTTGGCGGATACTCTGAGAGACTTAAATATATGTATAAGGCGTAGTGTTCTGGCGGTGATAGCGTCAATTTGTTTATCCCATCTCAGTCCGTCGTCTATCTGTACTCCGAGGTATCTGACACTTTCAGATCTTACAAGCTGGGGACAGGTGCAGTGAGTGGGGTTTTTTTTGCAGGAATGGGCAGTTATACTAAACGAAGGACATGGATTAGCGTTACGCCGTATAGCAAAAGGAACATATGTCGTTTTCTGTAGGTTTAATGTTAGAAGGTTCGAATTCAACCACGTCATAACCTTAGCCATAGCCATCTCCGCATTTGTTTTCACAATATCCCACGTGATTCCGTCTATAAGAATCGCGGTGTCGTCTGCGTAAGCATAAATTCTACCGCTTTGAAGACTCAGTCTACAGAGGTCATTCACGTAGATCTGAAAAAGGGTCGGGGAGAGGATCCCCCCCTGGGGGACACCATAGGACACGAGAAACTCATCGCTTGAGTAAGTATCAATTTTAATACATTGCTTACGATTTTGTAGGTAATCTTTAAAGATTTCTAGAGGCATTCCCCGCACACCGATATTTTCCAGCTTCGTGATGAGTTTGGGAACAGAGACTGTGTCAAAAGCCTTCGAAAGGTCTAGGAATATACCTAGGCATTTCGTTTTCCTATCTAGATTTGATGCAACTTGTTGCGTGAAATCCAGAACCGCATCTTCTGTAGATAAACTTTGCCGAAAACCGTATTGGTTGTTTGCAATGAGCTGGTGTTTATCAAGAAATTTTCGTAAGGAGTTATTGAGAATTTTTTCAAGAACTTTAGAGAGTGCAGGTAAGACGGATATCGGTCTGTAGTTATTAACACAGTCTCTGCTCCCTCCTTTGTGTATTGGATGTACCACAGCTTTTTTAAAAGCTTCCGGAAAAACACCCTCCTGTAGGCAACGATTAAAAAGGTATGTAATTGGAGGGACCAATACATGTCGACAATTTTTCAAAACTAGCGAAGATATGCCGTCCCAGCCGACTGCACAGTCCGAGCGTAGCTGTAGGATTAGGGACTCAACCTCAGCTTCATCTACTTCCAGGATGGTAAGAGAGTTTACAGGTGAGTTTCTGGTGTCCATAGGTGAAGGTGGGCAATGGCTAACGGCCGGTGATGACGCAGTATCATTCGTTATTTTCGTAGCCAAATTTTTGCCAGTGTTGGCAAAAAATCGGCCTACTTCATTAATAGCAGATTGTGGGCTGTCTCGTATTGTGAGTAGCTCCATTGGGCTAAGTTTTGTTTTATGGGTATTAGTTATTTGTTTAATTGATTTCCATAGGGCCTTGGGATTATTTTTGGCTTTTTCAAGTTTACTGGCTTCATAAGACTTTTTTAGTTTTTTTAGTAGGTTATTGCAAAAATTGCGATAACGTGAATAAGTAGTTTTCAAAATAATATTATCTGGTGATTTTTTAGATTTTGTGTGCATTTTATCCCTATTTTTTATGCATTTTAAAAGACCTGGAGTAATCCAGGGTTTAATGATTCTCTTTTTGCTAGGGATTTTAACTTGTATTGAATGATTAGATATTACTGATTTTATTATACTTATGAGTTTGTTCACTGCTGCATTTATATTTTCGAGTTCATATATTACTGCGAAATCTAACTTTTCTAAATCCTCCACAATAGCTTTATGATTTAAGGTGTTTATAGGTAGGTATAATTTATGTGAAGGATTTGCGTTTTTCATACTTAACAGTAGTGGTTTGTGGTCCGTTAAGTGTGCCTCTAAAACAAGTGTAGTAGTTATTAGATTAGATTTTAAAAATATATGATCCAAACAGTTTTCATCTCGGGTGGGGAATAAGTGTGTTGGCATAAGACCATGAGATGCATTTAGTGCGAGATAGTCAAAGGCTCGTTCATTCATATTATTTTGTTTTATGTCAATGTTTAGGTCACCTACAAGAGCGATATTAGGGCATTTAGATTTAATACCATTGTAAACATTAGTCAGACTTGTTAAAAAGTTGTCATAATTCTCCCTCGAGTTCAACGAGGGCGACCGATAGATCGCTACCACAGATAACCTTTGGTCCAAGTGACACACGAGACAATTTCCACCCGTAAAATTTGGCTCCCATATTGTACTTTGCAAACATGTTTTTGTATAAATAATGATTCCATCATTTTGATTGCAGTTTGTATTCGTGTAGTGTGACTCAAAACCGTCTAATAATGGTATATTGGTGACTTTACTGAGCCAACACTCGGTTAGGACAATAATATCGATATCTACATTTAGCAATTTCAGCAGTACTTGGAGGTGCGGAAAATTTTTGTTTACACTACGGATGTTTATATGCAATAGATTTATATTATTTTTAGATATATCTATATAATTCAAACATACTTCTGGGTCACAAATAAAGGATTTTCCCAGGGTTATTTGGTCAAGATCGTTATTAACGTTAATTAAATTAGCCATTTATAGAAGGAAAAATAAGGACAGTTAAGATAATTTCCATAAACCGGTAAGAGTACAGGGGGTGGGTGAACCGGAGTTACGTTGGGTTTAAAATTAAAATTTAATAATGGGATTGGAGCCTTTAAGTGGTTGCATTTGTATGTGTCAATAATTATGTGAGTATTTGAATTGTTATTTTGGACAGTGTTTTGGTGTGTGTTGTGTTTTGATAATAGGTAGACGTATGTGTGTGTAATTAAGTAGAAAAGTAATATAAAAAATTTAAAAAATTTCGAAGAACATTTTGGTTTATATGAAATAAATATCATGCATTTTCCTAGTCAGATATTCAGATTAGGTATATTGGTATTGAGGTCTTGGAGACATTTTTCTGAGTGGATCAGGATTTGCTTGTCACCTACTTGTTTGCGGAGGAAAATATTTCCATTACTGATCCAGCAGAAGCTATATTGGTTATTCTTTGCAAATTGCCGCGTCAAGTAGAACAGCTTCCTCGAACTGGCAGACAGTCGCTCCTCGACATAGACGGCCTGGCGTTTGCCAGGGACACCAATCAATTCCGTGTTAAGTTTATCTTCTTTTGTAGTTTTAGTTTTGTTATATGATCGGATAGCTATCAGTAGATTTTGTTTGATATTTACCGTTGCGAACTCTGCCACGACAGGACGCGATGTTTGGCTAGGTTTTCCGGGCTGACGATACACATCACGGATTTCGGATTGAGATATGGGTGTTCCAACAAGCTGGCTGATACTGCAGATGGTATTTGATAATGTAACTGAAGTTTCATTTTCTAATTGAGGAATATTCCTTATTTCGACACATGATGAGCGTGTCTGATACTGCAGATCTCTTATTTTATTCTCAAGTGTTTCTATGTAGCTTCTCTGTTCTTTCCTCTCCTTCTTTAAGTCTTCCACTTCTTTTTTCATTTATGTTTTCATGTATGAAGAATAATTGCACCAAGATTCGTTAAAATCGGTCGAGTAGTTTTTGTTTCTATAAAGAACATACAGACAGACAGACAGACAGACAGACAGACAAAAATTTTACTGATTGCATTTTTGGCACCAGTATCGATCACTAATCACCCCCTGATAGTTATTTTGAAAATATATTCCTTGTACAGAATTGACCTCTCTACAGATTTATTATAAGTATAGATGATCAATAAAAGTTATAATAATTAAGTAACTCTAGCGTCCATTCGCAAAGGTAGATTCTTATGGAGAAGAACAGACAAGACACTCCACAGTTACTCTTTTAAAATAAATGTTTTAGGCCCGGCGCCCACTATCGGCATCGGCACGGCTGAGGATTTTAGTTGATAAAAAGCATTATACATTAACTTCATGGCAATAAAGTAGAAGTAGCCTCAAGCATACCGAAGCGGTATTTTTGTTACTACGATCATATATCATGGAAATTTCTACTTTATTGCCATGAAGTTGATGTATAATGCTTTTTATCACCTAAAATCCTCAGCCGTGCCGATGCCGATAGTGGGCGCCGGGCCTTACAATACATATATGGTATCCAAAAAATACTTCATATATGTGACGACGATGCTCCAAGTATACAAGTTATAGAACAAAGTATTACCAGCAGAGGACAAATATTGAAACAGTAGGCAAACAGAAAAAAAGTACAAGACAAAAAAAGCATTCATAAATTTAATCCATACATAAATCAACCAGTTTGATTAAAATTTTGTCTATACCCTTGATTACCCTATGGAGCAAGACCAGCATGTTTCCAAGCATTCTTATCCTGAATATAATCTTCTAATTTGTAATATGCTTGTTTACAAAGAGTGCTTTTAATAAAAGTTTTAAATTTTCTTTCATTTAACTCAAATATGTTACAAGGTGCTTTGTTGTAGCATTTGATTTGTGATGAAGCTCGTGGCTAAATTATAACAGCCGCACGGGTCGATCTTCTTGGTTAAGCAACGCTTGCCGAGGTTGGTATGTGGATGGGTGACCATCTTAATATAACGAGACTTCTCCGTGCCTCGGAAAGCACGTTAAGCCTTTGGTCCCGGCTGTCATTTGGAGATCTTTGGCAGTCGTTACGGATTGTCAGAAGCCAGAAAATCTGACACCAGTCTTGCCAAGAAATACCGTATTCCCCAGTTAATGGGTTGTGGAGGTTTGGTAGGCAGCCGCTTCACGTAAAATACTGGTATTCAGCTGAATCCGGCTTGACTGGGAGCCGACCCCAATATAGTTTGGAAAAGGCTAGGCAGATGATGATTTGATGCGTGATGGACAGAACACATTGTTGCCATAGAGGGTGGGCCAGCGAGGAGGCTGATCAGGGCCTTATCACCAGGGACCAGGGATTATCATGAGAAAAGAGATAGCACAGATAATATTGTACGGGGCGGACGTGATCGACTGGACTGTAGGGTGGCCAGGGTAGGTTATCCTATTCTTCGAAAGTGGACTGTATGGTGACAACCCACCTAGGTATAAATGATCCAGACGCGTTGACGCTCCGTCTATAAGCTACGGGCCATGAGGATGCAACCCTTAGCTGAATACTTGCTATACTTGCTGTTATCAACACAATATATAGGGGTAGGTATTGAGGGCTTACCAATAAACTCACAATAAAACACTATTTAACTTGTTCACTATGCACTTAGCGATTTGAAGGGTGAAATTCGCGACTATATGATTCTACATTTAGGTATAAATTCGAAATATCTTGCAAATGACTACAAATTTCTTTAAGTTTCTAAGTTACTATTGTACGGCGCAACTATACCGTATCGACACCCAAAAAATCACCGTGTGTGATGAAGTTTATTAACTAAAATTTTCACTATGCTAATTCTAGATTTTAGGCTATATCTAGGCTTAGGTCTATGTGAGTAGGGGTTGTCGTACCTTTATGGATAGCCCTCGGTAAGCTCCATACAGCGGAGACGAATTCACCCCTTCATCCCCCTCCATGTAGGGGTGGGATGCCAAAAACTATACAAAACTATTGTAGGCACGAAGCTATTACCTACTTGGGGTGAATTTACCGTAAAACTATGCTAGGAGGGCTATACAGCTATATGTATCTCTATAGATACGACAACCCTCTACAAAACTACATATGTTTCAACCCTGTCACTTAAGGGGTTGCAACTCTATAAGCGTATATGTTTCAGGGGGATAAAAATAAACAGTTTTATTTAAACCTTAATTACGGCTTTATGCCTGCATACACTATAAACATCTATATATCCCCTGAAAGGATTTTTCAAGGCGGTTCTGTTTCAGACATTTAGAAGTCTAGAATCTAGACTTGTATTTTCGGGAAAGGAAGAGGGTAGATGCAAAGTGTTTTATTTTTATGCATACCTTCACCAGGGCTATTTATCAAAAACCATTGACCAATCACGTACCAGCACCCTCCTGCTCTGTGATTGGTCAGTGTCGCTTTTAGCTATGCGACTACCTTTGACCTAAATATTTCAGGTCTCAAATTACCAAGCCCTTTCTATTTACCTATGTATGTCTGTCTGTGTGTGTATATACCTCGATTACCTTATATACCACCGATCACCTTTATATACCTTTATATACCTTGATTACCTTTATATACCTTCGATTACCAGGGTTACCATGTGTTTACTGTTATGTGTAAGGGATAGGATTCCCTACCTAACTATATTCTATTTACTTGGAAGAAATAAAGGCTCCAAGGGCTTATATACTGCCTCTTGAGAGCAAACGACTGTAACGAATGTGTTTTATTTCAATAACAAACTATGTATCAACTATAGCTACCTATTACTATCTATACTATGCAGCTTTATTTGTTACAGCATTCTATGTACTAACTAACTACCTATAACTACCTATACTATGTAGTCGCGGTTTTATTTATTTGCAACATTCTATGTACTACTATAGCTACCTATAACTATCTATACTATGTAGCTAAGACGCATCGTCGCGAACAAATATAATAGTAGCGTACAGATGCCTCATCCCATACACTCAAATGGTAGGGTTTGAATTTTTGTTTTTCGACGAGCAAACAGCAAAATCTTGTCGGGCCTGTTTACTTACCAACTCATTAATAGACATATAATATTATAATTATCTATAATAATATAATAAAGAGGACAGATTTGTATTTTTGTATGTAACGAATAAATTCAAAAACTACTGGACCGATTTCAAAAATTCTTTCACCATTAGAAAGCTACATTCACCCTGAGTAACATAGGCTATATTTGATCCCCATATTCCCACGGGAACTATGCGGGTAAATCCGCGGGGCGCTGCGAGTATGTAATATTTACTTAACTAGAACTCTACGACATTATTTCAAGGTCGCGCGCTTACTTGCCTACTTTTTACAATGGCGCACGTAGCGTCTATGGTCCTAGTATTAACCCGTTAAGTAAACATAACATACATACATAATAGGTACTTACTATTTTTTTTAATAATTCATTGGATCCACAATAGGAACTTCTCCTGTATCGTGGGTGCGTTTACAAACTCACATACACACACAACTAGACCCAGAACAATTATCCATATGCCATACAAATATTTGATCCAAACGGAACCGAACCCGCGGTACGATGTGCAGCTCAACCACTGCATCAACTGTGTTGTCAAATCAATGAGTTGTCACAATGTTTTAGATGCAAAAAAATGGTTCAGTTTTATAATTCATGCATTATAATGTTCAATTTATTAGAATATAATGTTTCTAGCCACATTCAAGAAGCTTTTAACACAGTAAAAGAGATCTTGACGACAAAAAGGCTCGGGTTTGAGCTGCTTCAATAAAGCTTCAGCGTAAAAATAAAACATTATATTTTTACACATTGATATTTTCATATTTTTATTTTATTACAATACCTTATTTTGACACGAATACTTCATTTGTAAAGTTTTTTTTTTTTAATTCATTATTGTGATTATGAGGACTTCTTTTTTCATTTTTTTTTCTTTTCAATTATTTTTTAACGATATCTCGCAATTTGGGTATTTTTGTGGCCTCCCATTGCCATTGTTCGTCGAGTCATTGAGCTCCTTATTAGTTCTAAGTTGAGCTACTTGACTTGTACTGACTGCACAGGTCCACTCAAATCTGTGTGATTATTTTCTCAGAAGACCATTCCAGACACTGATCTTCATGATCCTTATACAAGGTATTGTGAATATGAGGACCATCTAGATCGCTGTCAGGGGTTCATTTCAGCCTATCCAGATGTCCCTACTTTAGTATTATTCATCAAATCGTTGAGTTCCTTAAAGTTCTAAGTTTGAGCTACACAATAACTGACAAAATGCTTGCACTGTCTCGACAAGTCCACATAAATTTGTGTAGTACTTTCCTCAAAAGACCACCTCAGACACCAACCTACATGGTTCACATATGATTTGACCAGTATAATTGTATGCATTACAAAAGACACTTTGACTTCTGAGTTTGTTTCGGTGTTTCTTCTCTGGGTAGTCAGCAATATATAAAATTACTCTGTGGTAGTCAGCTAAGAAACACCGGCCTCATCTAGTTTAAATCAACCAAAAGATTGACGTGTATAAGTTTAGTATTATACAACCCTAGTTTTTAATTAGTACAAAAAAACGTAGGGCTCTATCCATACCCGTTACTGATCATATTTGTGTAGACAAAAGTAAAAAATAAAATCTTAAAATTGTCAACGGAGTTTTTTTCATAACTGGTAAATTCATAATAGAATCAACATTCATAACAATTGCTACTAGAAAATACTACGCGCAGTGTTTTTCCATTTTAATCGTCATTTATTCATTCATAAGTCAATAGCCTGTACAATATTTTCATAAGTTAAGTGACATTTTGGGATATAAAAAAACGCTATTAACTTTGCTGTTTATGAACATGATTTTTTTAGACTTTTCTTAAATAATAACAAGACCTTTTTTAATAACCCCTTAAAGTTTTTGTACTAATTAAAAACTAGGGGTGTATATGTACAACCTACTTACAAAATAAATATCATTTAAATTATGAGTTTATGATTTCAGAATTCATGGTCATACTTATTGCGACTTGGATTGACGAAACAATGTTTCACAGAACGTTCCAGAGCCAATCAATACAAATTATGTCGGTAACTACTAGCTAGATTATGTAGCTAACTAAATATTTGTTTTTTCATATAAAATGATATAAAGATTAGTAATTTCATCCTACTTTTGTTTTTTTTTTTGCCAAGACAGTCCGTTTAACGGTTGTAAAATATACATAATTAGTCTTTAGGTAGATATCGCAGAAGTTGTAAATTAAGGATTATGTTTTATAATTTATCGTCGAATTCATTGCACTTTTATTAGATTATTCCTTAAGATTATTTCTTTTGTTTGAAAAATAAGAAATCATACGAAATATGAAAGCTTGATAGAATTAATCAGGAAATTTAGAAAAACGCCATCATTTGGTGTGGATTTCATATTATCCTGTTCACGAATCTTCGAAATTTAAGTAAGGAACCCATTAGTCCATAATTTTGTGCGTAGGGGAGTTTATTAACTAAGAACATATCACGATGGTGATCAATTAGCAGTGCCTCGCGCTTTCATTCGCATTAGTTTCGATCCCGTGAGAATAACGGGGTAAAAAAAGGCGCAACTCATAATTATTGGGGGGGGGGGGAATAAATAGGTACCAAGTAACCCCCCCCCTGCATTTCTATCCACGGCGCATAGAAATGCAGGGGTAAATAAAACCTAAAGTTTGATTGGAATTTTCCCTCTTAGGATTTATTTTTAGGTTATTTAAATATTGATTGCAGCAGTGAAGAGCTCCAATTTTTTTTTTATCAGTATTTCCTTTTTTTTTTGTTTTTTTGTGAGATGCCATTATTATATTATTTAAGCGGAACTCCCAATAAAAGTTTAGTTTTTATTCACCCCGTTAATAAAATACCGGTATAAGGTATTTAATTATTCTTATTTTTTTCCGGAAATTGGGTATTAAGAGGTCATCATCTAAATACGCAAACTTGTGCAGTAGTGACCACAACCAGAATAACTTGTTTTAAAACATAAATTGAATTAAAAGGTTAATAACCAAACATTTTATTGTTAGGTACCTGATTCGAAGATGATTTTTAAGAACACTTGAGAAAATGTCTTCATTAAAATATACTGTTCTTTATTAATGAATTAAAATAAATAAGATCATTCATTTGTTTTTTGTTTATTTAGGACAAGAACCTACTACAGTTTTAATATTTTAATTTATTGTACTTGATTGCTACTTATAAACATTTGAGTGAGCTTGGGTAAGCAGATAAGGACTTTACTTTTTTTTCTGCAGAACCTATTTTACAGTGTATTTTTAACCGACTTCTAAAAAAGGAGGAGGTTCTCAATTCGGATGTTTGTATTTTTTTTTTAATGTTTGTTCGCGCATAACACCGTCGCTTGCCAACCGATTTGAAAAATTCTTTTTTTGTTGGAAAGGGTATACTTCCCAAATGGTCCCATGAAAATTTTATCAAAATTAATTTCAATAAATGATAGCAAATCTGTCAGGATCGCTGTTGTTGCGGGTTGTTTACTCCAATTTATACCACATACGCTGTGATGGGTATGTTTAGCTGGGAGTGAACAACTAAAAAGTGAAAATAAAAAAACAAAAAACTTTCCACAAAAAACTTTTTACAAAAAATACAACCGACTTCTAAACAAAAACACCAAAAAGTACAAAATAACTTTAATTTCGGAAGTCGGTGTGCTCATAATCAAAAAAGCAACCATAAACACCGAGTTTTTTTTTAGAAGTCGGTTGTATTTTTTGTAAAAAGTTTTTTGTGGAATATTTTTTTTTAATTGGGAGCCTCTTCACTATTTTCAGGTACTTACCTACTTGAACTACTGAAAAGCACCGCAACAATCTTGCAGGTGATATTTTTACAGCGACACTAGTTATTATCTACATACATATTTATACTATTAATATTTTTAACCGACTTCTAAAAAAGGAGGAGGTTCTCAATTCGGATGTTTGTATGTTTTTTTTTAAAGGTGAAGAAATTGTTTGTTTGGTTGAATGCGAAGAATTTTTTCAATTCAAACAAATAGTTCCTGAGATTATTCAGTACCTAACTGTAGAGGCATCAATCCTTAAATACACAAGAAAAACGAACGAAGCAAATTCGTACGGCAACAGAAATAATCGTTACACCATCTATCTCGCCAGTGACAAATTAACTGAACGAAGTCCTGCATCGCGGTATCAGAGTTTACCGTGCGATTAGAATATGTCAAATAACCTGAATATAATTTATTGCTGATATTATTATAGTATTAGTAATCGGGCCGGTTTCCGCAACTCCACGACTAAGCGCGTATTTTGCGTGCAGGTGGGACAAATGTGTCATTCGATCCACCCCAGCTCCCCGAGGAAGGCCAGCAACGCCTTCGTGTTACTAATGATCTCACAGAGGGTACCTGGGTTTCCGAAGTACTTAGACTACGGGGCAGCTTTAAAAACAGATATGCTGCTGTCTCATCCTCCTCCATGCAGGCTCTACAGAGCGGGCTGTCAGTGACTCCTATGACATAGAGGTGTTTGTTAAAAGACCCGTGGCCAGTTGTGACGGCTGTGACTGTACGTAACTGCTGTTTGGACAGTCTAAGGACTTGTTTTGTGAAACGGCCATCAATTATTATTAGTATTTTTTTTTTGTGTGTGTGTTACCTCATAACTTTGTACTGTGCGTCCCCATTTTAATGATTTTTTTAATTCGAAAGCTGGTGCTTGTCACGTAGTCTCATTTAAATTTTATTGAGATCTGACGAATAGTATATGAGTATAATATTATAATAACAAATCTTTTATTTTAGGGCAAATTCCATAGGCTAGTAACAATTTACTTTAAAAACTAGCGTTAGTAGTTACAGATATATAAAACTAAAACATACTGCTAACACAGCTGCATTTAAGTGTGGAGCTGCATCCACCTCTGCATCATCGGAGAAACCCACGGAACTGTGATCAAATTGAGAATAGTTTTGGTGTTACCAGCCGCGATAAACATTAAGATACAACGTAGTAATGCCATCAGCCTTTTGGGAATATTACCAGTGGAATTATGCGGTGGAATTTTTTCGACGCCATATTTTAGATTAGTTACGAGTCTCTTATAGTTAGTTTCAAACTTTAAGTTTGTTGTATGGAAATAAAATTTACTAAAACCAAATAAAAAAGTAGGTTAGATGGTTTGGTCATGTTGAGAAGATGAATTAAAGGCGACTAACAAAAAGTAAAAAAAAGGACAATGATGAAGTATTGTTTTGGTGGGAAGAAACTGATTTCTGAAACACAACATATATATATAACAATAGCAGAACCACCCAAGACAAGCATTACTACATGCTTACTGGGTGGTTCAGGCTACTGAATAATATTGTAACGAAATGTTATAGAAATAAACTATTTTATTTTATTTTAAACGTCACCCTTTTTTTTTAATGGATGGGAAGTCACCATATGACTTCAGGAGGAAGTGTCAGACTCTTACTGACTAAAACCCATCCGTGTTCCTTCTAATGCGCTTTGCGTTCCAGGGCCGTATTGAACTTTCCGAAAAAAATCCGCAGCGATGGAAGATTCCGCAACACTGGAAGATTCCTGGCAGACTCTTATAATGATAATGCACTTCACCGAATACAAAAAAAAAATGTTTTAAAAGAAACCCTTTTCTCTGACCACAAATTGTGATGACGCAGGTTTAAACAATGTATAAACCTTATATGAATTAGTTTTATGTTATATATGTAGCTGTACATGGACTTTTTTTTTGTAAAAACATATCGTGCGTCACAAACCAGAGTAAATTTTTTGTACAGAGGCCAGACCACCAACATAGCTTCATTTATGGGGCGCCAAGTTTTGGGAATAGGTAGGTTTTTTTTAGGATTGGATTTGTGGAGCATCATTTCTGAATAACAGCATAAAGCATAACATTATCAGCCTTTTCATGTTCCCACTGCTGGGACACAGGCCTCCTCTCTAGGAGTGGGATTGGGCCGTAATCCACCACGCGGGCCCAGTGCGGGTTGGTGAATATCACGTCTTCGAATTTTTGGTCTCTAGGACATGCCGGTTTCCTCACGCTGTTTTTCTTTGCCGTTTTGAGAGCACTGGAATACCTATTGCTTCTATTTATTTTTATTTTAACTAGAAAAATGTCTATTTATGACTCGCACAAAACAAACACAAGAAAAATGTTCCCTATCTCAGCATATGCTGCGATATTTAAAAAACTTTTTAACAAAAAAATACAACCGTCTTTTACACAAAAAATCAAAAAAGTGCAAAATAACTTTAATTTCGGAACTCGGTGTTTGTGGTTGCTTTTTCGTTTTTTGAACACCGACTTCCGAAATTAAAGTTATTTTGCATTTTTTTGATTTTTTGTGTAAAAGTCGGTTGTATTTTTTTGTTAAAAAGTTTTTTATTTTTCACTTTTTAGTGGTACTTACACCCCCTCCCCTCCCCCACCTAAACGAACCAATCACATTGGTGTAAAAAAAAGCACTGCTCCTTTGCAGAGTACACTAAGAGGTCGTCAATGTAGACAATGTAGATATTTTTTTAGATTTTTCGAAAACTGCTTGGTTGATTTCGATAAAATTTTCATGGGACCATTTGGGAAGTATACCCTTTCCAACATTTTTTGACGAATTTTTCAAATCGGTTCACAAGCGACGGAGTTATGCGGGAACAAACAATAAAAAAAAATAAAAAAAACATACAAACATCCGAATTGAGAACCTCCTCCTTTTTTAGAAGTCGGTTAAAAAAATACCATAGCGCTGGTGTTGTGATAAGGCCTGTGATGCCATGGATACACTCACGAAACACATAGCTACAAAAATGAAGTGTATAAATATAATTGATATAAACTGACGTATATATATATAATTATGAAACAAAAAATAAAATAAAAACATGCAACAGAATAATAACAATATGTTCAGTAGTGAGGCATCGGCAAATTTAATTAAAAAAGGCATTCGCTACAAGCGAACCTTTGGGTCAGAAAGACCATGTGGTCCGTGTAAAAGAAATAAATAGTAAATCTAAATTAGTTAACTTAACATTTCCTGTACTTAAAAACGACATATAATATACTGGCATCGCCCCGCGGTTTCACCCGCGTAGTACCCGTTCCCGTAGGAATATGGGGAAATAATATAGCCTATGTTCACCGGAGATAGTGTAGCTTCTCAACAGTGAAAGAATTTTTCAAACCGCTCAAGTAGTTTCGGAGCCTATTCAATGCAAACAAAAAAAATCAAATCTTTCCTCTTTGTAATATTAGTGTAGACTAGCTTCTGCAATCGACTTCGTCCGCGAAGAATAGTTACTAACCCCCCGATTTTGAAACATTCTTCATTGGTGGCTCCGCTTCTTTCAGTTTCAGCGTGATGATATATAGCCTATAACCTTCCTCAATAAATGGAATATCTAACACTGAAATAATTGGACCAGTAGTTTCTGAGATTAGTGCGTTCAAGCAAGCAAACAAACTCTTCAGCTTTATATGTTACTAGCAGCGCCCCGCGGTTTTGCCCGCGTAGTCCCCGTTCCCGTGGGAATATAGGGATAAAATATATGTTACTCAGGGGTGAATGTAGCTTTCTAATAGTGAAAGAATTTTTGAAATCGGTCCAGTAGTTTTTGAGTTTATTCGTTACATACAAAAATACAAATCTTTCCTCTTTATAATATTAGTATAGATATAGAAGTATAGTCGCTACAAACTGACCGACCAGCACCTGTATGAACACCTGTATCACATAAATCTGCAACATTACTACCTAAATAATTTGTGTCTGTTTTACAAACACTTTTATCTCCATACATGTGGAGATTAAAGCACTATAAATTACCTAATTAAGAACCTACGTAGGATAATTGCCAATAGATCATTTAAGTCGTCATATTTTGTCATAAAAACCTATATGACGTTTTTGTAAGTGAATACTGCGACATAATATTTCTTCCATTGTAAAGGGTGACCTCTGTGAACTATGCCCATGTTAAACGCATTGCTAACGTAAATATGTTGGCTAACTATAATTATGATGTTTTTGTCAAGCGGTGAAGATATTTATGTACATAAGCGTTAGCTGGCGATGGAAAATTATTAATGTCACGCACTTTGAGTGACTTTTTCTAGAAACTGAAGAGCATTGGTGGCCGAGTAGTAACGGCCCCGACTTACGAATCGTAGGTCGCGGGATCAAACCCAGCCGCATTACTTTGTGTAATTCATTTCTTCACCACTGCTCTCAAAACGATGAAGGAAAACATCGTGAAGAAACCGGCATGTCCTAGAACCAAAAATTCGAAGACATGTGACATTCACCAACCCACACTGAGCTCGCGTGGTGGATTACGGCCCATTCCCTCTCCTAGAGAGGAGGCCAGTGTCCCAGCAGTGGGAACGTTAAAAGGCTGATTATTATGATTCTAGAAACTTATAAAGAATGACACAAATACTACTACTACACTACTACAACAATACTAGTGACAGTTCTGACCATGAATGTGGAGCAGTGAAAGACAGAAGAACTGATGGGAAAAAGCTGGCTACAGAGATGTCGACTAATAAAAGAAGTAGGTATGAAAGAAGAATTAAGGTCGAACAGACGAGAGCGGAAAGCTAAGGACTTTTTCTGAAACAGGAATTGGTTGGTTTTGTAAACTAGCGCCCATCTTAACTAGATAGGCCCGGTGTTTCCCAGCTGACTATTGTGCGGATTGTGGAGGATATTGCACAAACTTTTAACAACACGGGTAAGAAGGATAGCTAAGGGTATACGGATAACGTCCGTCGCCCCCTATTTATACATCCGGACCCGAGGTGGCGGCGCGTGGTGTTTCCATGCGCCCCTCTTTGACGTCGCGGTGGGAGTCAAACACCTCACTCCCTCCGCTGACTCGAGGAGGCCCACAGAGGCGTACTGGCACCAGCCGGGGATTACGGATGTCGCATACGTTCCCGCGATCCCCGGCGTAGGTGAGAGATGGAACACCGGGCTGGTTTTAGTCAGTAAGAGTCTGACAGACCCCTCCGCCCGCCCCAGGGTGGAGGACATCCATGAGGATTTCCCCCCGTTAAAAAAAAGATTATACGGATAGGTGCTGCGGAATTTGTTCGAAAGAGTTACCGCGGCCCTGGAACGCAAAGGGCACTAGAAGGATCACGGGTGAGTTTTAGTCAGTAAGAGTCTTCTGCTCCGCCCAGAGCGGGAGAAATCGTTTGATGATTTCCCATCCAGAAAAGAATAACAAAAAAGGGTATACGGATAGCCTAGGTACCTACCACTACTTACGCATCAACAAATACTCGTACCTAAGCGTCATAATGTGTGCGCTTTTTGTGAGAAGTTTCTGCTGCAACATTGTCATGGCAAGGTGGTGCACTAAACACGTGCAATAAAAACACGTGATCACTTATGTATTTAGCTTTGGAAAATAATAACAATACATTAACGTTACATTATGCTTTTGTTCCCTGAAAGGTTAGGCAGAGATGAAACTATTTATGTATAATAGGTACATACAACCACATTTTACCGGATGTTACAGCGCCACCTGTAATATAAAATCAGCCTTTAAATGTCCCCACTGCTGGGACACAGGTCCTCTCTAGGAGAGGGAATGGGCCGTAATCCACCACGCGGGTTGGTGAATGTCAAATGTCTTCGAATTTTTGGTTCTAGGACATGCCGGTTTCCTCACGATGATTTCCTTAAACGTTTTGAGAGCAGTGGTGATGAAATTAATTACACAAAGTAATGCACCTGGCTGGGTTTGAACCCGCGACCTACAATTTGTAAATCGGGGCCGTTACCACTCGGCCATCACTGCTTTCCACTCTGCTATACCACTGCCACACTGCTATCCACTCCACCTGTAATATCTGGCAAAATTTGCCAGATGACAAAAGCTTGCCCTGCTTGGGTGGAGTAATGCCGTGTCCTCGTCAAGGTAATTGGCGGCTGAGACCTCTCGCTTTCAGCCCTGATTCAACCAGCATCATCATCTCTTTCTGCGACGCAGTTATACTGAGGTGGAGGCGAAACGCGAGAGGGAGAGGCAAAAAAAAGGCGCCCCCGCCGCCGCCGCAACAGAAGAAGACGCCCCTGGTTTCGGAAGTCGCAGGTAGGGTTGCCAACTTTTTTGAAAAAAAAAACAAAACGTATTAATTATTTCGCCAAGAAAAAATAAAGTATTGGGAAGAAAATAAAAGTATTTTTCAGCACATTTTTTTGTTTTTTTTTCTGCCTTCTCTTTTTTCAAAAAGTTCAGTTCGTACGTATCTTATTAATTGATAATCAATTTTACGTTTTATTACCATGCAGATTTTGATAAATAGTTCATCATTATCCATATGCCTGTTTCGTTTTACGCATCACAGTACAGATTAGAAATAAAGTATTTTCCCAGGGTTCCCTCTATCTGGCAGAATCTTGTTGCTCCGAATTTTACTTGGCATAACACACTTGGCATAATCTTTTTTAAACGAATATTTGTAAGGCATAAAAAATATTTAGTATAACTATTGTTTGGCAGAATGTTTATATGTCCGAATTTCCAATGGCATACTATTCAGATGGCAGAATTTTATTTGCCATAATTACCTTTAGCATAGTTAACATGTTGCATATTTTCGTTTAGCACAATGTTTACTTGGAACAACAATCATTTTGTATAATTTCACTTGGCATACTATGAAGATGGCAGAATTTCATCTGGGATGAATCTATTTAACCATTTCCATAAAAAGCATTTATCTAATCTTAGGAATATTAAAATTTAAACATTGCTTTAACAGTAAACAAATTTACTGACAGAAACGAATCGCTGCAAAACCGACTCCACGTAGTCTTGTCTGCCCTACCCCTAGAGTGTAATTTAAAACCGCGAAGGCGTGGAGGGGCGAGGCGGCCCGCGAGTTGAGGAGCAGGTGGTTGTAACACTCGCCGCCGCGGCTGAGGCTGGCCGGCGAAGCCGGGCAGCAAGCCGAAGCTGCGGTGGTGAGCGTTAAACCCATCTGCGACGATAAACTCGCGTGGGACCGCCGGAGCCCCGCAGCGCCGTAGCCGTGACAGAAACCATGCATGCTGCATGCTTGCTTGCTTGCTTGCTTGCATGCTGCATGCTGCATGCTTGCTTGCTTGCTTGCTTGCATGCTGCATGCTTGCTTGCTTGCTTGCTTGCTTGCTTGCTTGCTTGCTTGCTTGCATGCTGCATGCTTGCTTGCACAAATTTTATTATTCTGGTAAGAAATGCAAAATTATTGTAACTATGAATTTTTCGTAATATAACAGATGTGTCTTTCAATTTATGGATGTCAAATTTATGCCAAAAGATGATTCTAACTGTTAACTTTCTGAAATATGACAGTTCTGCCTTTTAATGACTACCGATATGAAATGGTACTCCCTTACTTCTCATAAAATTGTTTGTCCGAAAATCATTATCCATAACACGTTTGCTATAAACTACAATAACCATAATGTTCAAAACCCCGAAATTTTGGTTAGCATAATTATCTTTAGTTCTAAAAGTATTCTGTCATAATATCGAGTACTATAATAATTCAATCTCCTAATTTTAGATGCCCTAAAGTCATATGTCCTAAGTATTGTGTTGAATAATGTGTATTATTCCGAATGTTCATTTATAATAAATATTTTAATCTTAAAACGTTTGCTAAAAATAGGTTTTAGTGACAGAAACGAATCGCTGTAAATCCGACTCCACGTAGTCTTGTCTGCCCTACCCCTAGAGTGTAATTTAAAATCGCGTAGGCGCGGAGGGGCGAGGCGGCCCGCGAGTTGAGGAGCAGGTGGTTGTAACACTCGCCGCCGCGGCTGAGGTTGGCCGGCGAAGCCGGCCAGCAAGCCGAAGCTGCGGTGGTGAGCGTTAAACCCATCTGCGACGATAAACTCGCGTGGGACCGCCGGAGCCCCGCAGCGCCGGAGCCGTGACAGAAACCATGCCTGCTGCATGTTGCGTGCTTGCTTGCATGCTGCTTGCTTGCATGCTGCTTGCTTGTTTGCATGCTGAATGCTTGCTTGCATGCTGTATGCTTGCTTGCATGCTGTATGCTTGCTTGCATGCTGCATGACTCCTTGCATGCTGCATGCTTGTTTGCATGCTGTATGCTTGCTTGCATGCTGTATGCTTGCTTGCATGCTGTATGCTTGCTTGCATGCTGTATGCTTGCTTGCACGCTGCATGCTTGCTTGCATGCTACTTGCTTTCATGCTGCTTGCTTGCATGCTGCTTGCTTGTTTGCATGCTGTATGCTTGCTTGCATGCTGTATGCTTGCATGCTGCATGCTTGCTTGCATGCTGCATGACTCCTTGCATGCTGCATGCTTGCTTGCTTACAAAAACCACAAATGTTCACAATCAACTGCTTTATTAAGTACGGGTCTACCCTTTATAGCAGAACTTTTAATGTCATAATATTATTTTGCATAACAACGGATGGCATAATCTTCATTTCGCAGAAAATTGTTTGGTATACCCTCATTTATCATACATTAAAAAGTCATAATTTTATAAGTCAGAATCATCTTTAGGCATAAATTTCATATCCATAATAATTAAAAAGTAGAACCATCGTATCGCAGAAAGTTCACAGTCAGAATCGTCTTTTGGCATACATTTCATATCGGTACTCATTAAAAGGCAGAACTGTCATATTTCAGAAAGTTAATAGTTAAAATCATCTTTTGGCATACATCCATAAATTGAAAGACACATCTGTTATATTACAGAAAATTCATAGTTACAATAATTTTTTAAAATGCTGCATGCAGCCTGCAAGCAAGCCTGCAGCATGCAAGCAAGCATGCAGCATGCAAGCAAGCATGCAGCATGCAAGCAAGCATGCAGCATGAAAGCAAGCATGCAGCATGTATGCAAGCAAGCAACATGCAGCATGCATGGTTTCTGTCACGGCTACGGCGCTGCAGGGCTCCGGCGGTCCCACGCGAGTTTATCGTCGCAGATAGGTTTAACGCTCACCACCGCAGCTTCGGCTTGCTGCCCGGCTTCGCCGGCCAGCCTCAGCCTCGGCGGCGAGTGTTACAACCACCTGCTCCTCAACTCGCGGGCCGCCTCGCCCCTCCGCGCCTTCGCGGTTTTAAATTACACTCTAGGGGTAGGGCAGACAAGACTGCGTGGAGTCGGTTTTGCAGCGATTCGTTTCTGTCAGTAAATTTGTAGTAAAAAGTAGCGTTTACTGTTAAGACAATGTTTAAATTTTATATACCTAAGATTAGATAAAATTAATCCCAGATGAAATTCTGCCATCTTCATAGTATGCCAAGTGAAATTAAACAAAATGATCGTTATTCCAAGCAAACATTGTGCTAAACGAAATTATGCGAAATTTTAACTATGCTAAAGGTAGTTATGCCAAATAAAATTCTGCCATCTTAATAGTATGTCATTGTAAATTCGGACATATAAACACTCGGCCAAACAATAGTTATACTAAATATTTTTTATACCATACAAATATTCGTTTAAAAAAGATTATGCCAAGTGTGTTATGCCAAGTAAAATTCGGAGCAACAAGATTCTGCCAGATAGAGGGAACCCATTAAGTACATGTATAATATATTTATTTACGTAATATATAATAAAAAAATATAATGCATCATCAAATATTTTTAATTATAACAAATTAGAGAAGCTCATAGCAATTGCTTTGTTATAAGTTCTAAGAATATTATTTGTTTATTTGTAATTTGAATTTAGGACTTATAACTTTTATTGAAAACGGTTTTATATATTTTGTATATTATTGATTGTAATATTTATGACAAACGGGTTTAGGACATATTATATTTAGAGATTTTAATTTTATGGCATGAGATATTAGGTGATATTAAGTTCGGGTAAGTTATCATTCGGACAAATGATGATTAGGACAAAAAAAGTTATGGCTCTTTAAATTATGGATAAAAAGTTAGGTAATACAATAGAGAACCATATGAAATGTATGCCAAAAGTCGATTCTGACTGTGAACTTTCTGCGATATGATGGTTCTACTTTTTAATTATTATGGATATGAAATTTATGCGTAAAGATGATTCTGACTTACAAAATTATGACTTTTTAATGTATGATAAATGAGGGTATACCAAACAATTTTCTGCGAAGTGAAGATTATGCTATCCGTTGTTATGCAAAATAATATTATGACATTAAAAGTTCTGCTATAAAGGGTAGACCCATTTTCCCATGCTTTATGCAAAATTATAAAGTACTAAATATTTATTCAAAATATAGTTGGATACGTTTTTATAAAGTATGGTTGGCAACCCTAGTCGCAGGGCCTGCAGACGGTGAGAGGATTGACAGCGCGTTGTTTTCCACGCGTGCCTCAAAGAGAATATGTCAGCATAGAAGACGGGGGCCCCATAGGGTCAGTGCCTGCTAGGATTGTGGAATTTGTTCGAAATAGTCACCGCGGACCCTGGAACGCAAAAGGTATTTGGAGAAATAAGTAAGTGCCCTGAGCAGAAGAAGTCCTTTGATGATTTCCCATCCATAAAAAGGAACTATATTTCATCATCTATATTTTCTGTAACTTATATTATTATGGTGTACTTACCTTACATAATAAAGAGTATTCTATTGTATTCTATTTTAACTGTAAAGAAAACTACTATATTTTTTTTTATTCTATCAACGGCAACAAATTAATCAAAAATGTATGGTATATTCACAAACGTTACCGAAATGTCACGTGGTTTTTTCTTCTGTTTTGACTATTCGATAAACGATATCGTCTCAGTCGACTACTGAGAAATGCCCGACGGAGAACAAATTTAAGACTCGAGAATATAACCCAGGACCTAATAAAAAAAAGTAAACCAGTAGCAGAATTTTCTAGCACGAGACCAACGCGGCAGTAAGGTAAATAAAAAACAAATCCTTCCCATCTTATTTCATACTAATTAATAAGCTGGAAATGTTTACTTTTATTATATTTGTGACGTCCGAAAGCTGTCAAAAAAGTCATTGCAAAAACAGGTTTGTTAGCAGTTTGGTAGTGCCAATTAATATTATAAGGTTTGTCATTCACCAGGAGTAGTCGCGATATTGAACAATTCAAGGTTTGAGCTGGCTGACTAACGCTTAGCAAACGCTGGGATAGTAATCCGTTCGGAATAGGTACACTTTAACGTAGCTTTCTAGTGGTGAATTAATTTAGAAAATCGGTTCAGTATATCCAGAGATTACCCCTTATAACGTCACAAACTCACAAACCTTACCTCTCTATAATATTAGTATAGATTGTTACAAGGTCTGGTTCAATGGTGTAACGTTCGAATCTCTGCTCGCTGTACATTACACACTCATTAATGAGTCTAGTGAATGACAGCCCTCACAGAGGATGTAAGACATATTAAATGAAGTGTAAAGACCAAACTGTAACTGGTTTACTTTGCTTACGCACAAGATTTAATTTTCAAGTAAAAAAACTCGTCCAAATACGTTAGATTAAGATCCCAGGACAAATAATTTTCTTTTATTATTTTTCTGTTTGGGTACATAATTTGTGTTGATGTTATAGAAATCCACTCATCCGGAAGGTTTTTTTTTCGTCGCTCTATGACGGTAAAATTACAAATTCCGTAAGATTGTAAAATATCGCGTGAAATTGTAATTTACATTTCCTTAATATAACACGGTTTATTGGAATTAATTTACAATAAATCGCATCCGAGTTTTTTGTTTTTTTATTTGGTTGGGATTTATTTATTGATTCTACCATATAAAACGACTTTTTCATAAAATATCGAGAAATTATAATCTGAAAGAGATTTATGATAGTGACATATTATGTATATAATCGGTGTACAACTTTCCTTAAAACGCCCGTAGCTAAACATAAAAAATAGGATAAAATAATTGCAAAATCAATGTTACGAAAATATTGTCAAACACACGTCGTCTACAGTTGCGTTTTGTTAAACATTCATCAAGAGCCAATCGCCTTTAAATTTTGTCGATTATAATTTTAATTTATTCTGATATTAAATTAAATTGATTTGATTAAATATTATTTAAATTAAAAGTACTTAAATTTGTTAAACTAAATTGAATTTATTTTAATTTATTCAAGAACCGAACCGCACTGGGCCCGCGTGGTGGATTACGGCCCATTCCCTCTCCTAGAGAGGAGGCCGGTGTCCCAGCAGTGGGAACGTTAAAAGGCTGATGTTTTTGTATGTAAGAACCGAGGTGGCTTTCCTCCTAGAAAGATAGGAATCCATCACTATGGTCTGTTTTTACGCCACTTGAAGATCTTCACACCAACTAGTGGTTTTGACAGGCAAGCCTCGTGTTCTTGGGCAAAAATTCATAAGAAACAAAAACATATCAGCACGCCTGTAATTCATAAGAAACAAAAACATATCAGCACGCCTGTAATTCATAAGAAACAAAAACATATCAGCACGCCTGTAATTCATAAGAAACAAAAACATATCAGCACGCCTGTAATTCCCGATGGGTGAGGCAGAAGTGCAATTATAGTACTCCAACGTTTTGTATGTTATATCTTCAAGTACTACGTAATATGTTGCAAACTTGCGACTATGATTACAAAATGCAAAAATAAATAAAAAATATAATTGAAATCCCTATAAAAATAAAAAAGCGAACACAAGTTGCATGTTGTTATTTTTTAATTAGTAATAATTAGAACTTAAATTTTAAAAAATATATGTTATAAGAAATAGAAAAGTAATTAACAAAAATTAAACCGAGGTCAAAACTGTAATTTATTTAAACACTAGCAGCGCCCTGCGGTTTCACCTACATAAGTTTAGATCCCATGGAAATATCGGGGTACAAATAATCCTATATGTTAGTCCTGGTTATAAACCATCTGTGTGCCAGATGTCATCCAAATCCGTTTAGTAGTTTTTACGTGAAAGAGTAACAAACATCCATCCATCCATCCATACTTACGAACTTTCGCGTTTATAATATTAGTAGGATTACTAAAAACGAAGAAATTAAAGTAATATCTTAAAAATCTGTAGGAAGTATAATAATAAAACTCTCCATCTCAAAAACTATTAAACTGATTTTAATGAAAATTACACTGTTCCCTTCGATTTTAGAATTTGTGCAATACGATTAGTGGGGTTTTGAGATATGTGCGGACAAACATACAAAACCTTACAAAAAAAAATGGCACACATGTTTAGAAGCTGTTATAGCCTAACATATACAAAAGCTGTGCCTTTTCTGTCAATATTACACACATACGGGTCGAATTGATAACCTCCTTTTTTGAAGTGGGTTAAAACTGAAATCCCTTTAAAAATAGTACCTAAATTGCAACGCCTAGTTTGAAAAAGACTAGGCACACATTCAAAGAAAACATTCAAAAGTTAATTTAGCGTAAAATTTTATTTCATGACTAAAGTGCTCTTCTTATTCTTAGAACGATAACATATAGTTTACTGGAACGCTGTTGTCAAAAAACTACCGCAAAGCGACTTATAAAAGCAAAGCAAGAAGAGATTTTGACAAAATGGCAAAAGCTATCGGCGATGAAAAACATATACACACTTACGATTTTTTGTTGTTGTATACCAACGTTTGACTTTGACTATGATGGCGACTGACAGTGCCTAGATAGCCGTTACATATATAGCATAAGCATAATCAGCCTTTTAACGTTCCTACTGCTGGGAGACAGGCCTCCTCTCTAGGAGAGGGAATGGGCCGTAATCCAACACGCGGGCCCAGTGCGGGTTGGTGAATGTCACACTTCTTCGAATTTTTGGTTTTAGGTCATGCCGGTTTCCTCACGATTTTTTCCTTCACCGTTTTGAGAGCAGTGGTGATGAAATTAATTACACAAAGTAATGCGCCTGGCTGGATTTCAGCCGTTACAGATTGCTAGAAATGAGAAAATCACATCTCACTACTGCCAATCTGTAAGGAATTTAACAAATTCTCAAATAACAATCGGGACCAAGGGTTCAATGTGCTTGCCGTTGCCAGTTGGTATGAAATCGGTGGTCATCCATCCATAGAGCGATCTCGGCAAGCATTGCTTAACCTATTATTATTGAGCTACGAGCTTCAACAGTGACTGTCATAAGTTCTAAATATTAGAGACTAGTAGCGCCAATGTCATATTTATCATGTTCTTTCTCTATAAGTTAGCTTATGACAGGTTAAATTAGTTCATGTAATTGTTTTTTTTTTTTTTAATTTTTGATGACTATGGTCAAGGTCAATCTGTTTTTACTTTATTTACTCAATCTACTCTTTACAATGTTTTATAGTGAATTAATTTATGGTTTCCATATTGGATCATTATTTTTTTTCCCACCTTTGTCATGTACGACTTTGCATACTGTTCTATAAATTCAAGTTCTTAAAACGCAACAGAAAGATGTGTTGCTGGGGAGTTTATTGCGCCACTTCATCTTCCCAGCTAAAACACTAGGTGGTGACGGGTGGGCGTTTTGGGGGACTGTCTTTATGTAAAATTTTTCGTTCAAAATGCTGGCCCTCAGCCTAGTTTGAATAAATGATTTTGTCCTGCGGTTTCACCCACGTAGTTCCCGTTCCCGTGGGAATACGGGGATAAAATATAGCCTTTGTCACCCGGTACACTATCCCCGGGTGACATAGGCTATATTATATCCCCGTATACCCACGGGAATTGCACCTACGCGGATGAAACCGCGAGGCGCTGCTAGTTGTTTATATTTACATTTATAAAAATTCTACTATGAACACTGTACGTATAATGTACTGTTTATATTTAAGTACTTAGACAAGGTTATTTTTAAAACACCAAAAACCTCTTAAGAGGTCATTATACTCATCATCGACCCCTTAACCCTCTATTGCATGAATTATTAAATTAAAAAGAAAAAAAAAAATTTTATGTTTTAATGTGTTTTAATAGGGCTTGTAAGACAAAATAAAAAGTGAAAAAAAAATTAGTACCTTTTTTTTTGAAAAAAAAAACAGAAGCCAAAATTGGCTTCCCATGCAATAACGTCTGTGTATGAGACTGCCATTTTTGGCTTCCTATGCACAACAAGCAAAGAAAAACGTCACATTTCTCACATTTTATATGAGAACGCAAAGAACAATCATTCTGACATAATTGACGATTCTTTTGGTGTATTGGCAAATGGTCAATTTTGTCTGTACTGAATTTAGAGGTAGGTCTTGCACTTTTGCTGTGGTTTTCCGTGCCCTTTTTCGAGGTGCGAGAGATTCATTTCTACTGGTAGGGGTACCCGTTCTAGTTGACGTATTTCCTCTTGACAAGGTAGGTGTACCGGGATTACTGATACTAGGACGGCCTTTTTTTCTTGAGATGCTTTTGCCAGCCTTGCAATAATGTTCAGAAATAGCTAGCTTGAAGTCAAATAGTGACATGTATTGGTCAGTCTTGCGGCGCCACAGTAACCAAGCATTAACTGCACACATAACAACCAAGTGCGTAAATAAAAGCGTGAAGGAAGCATTAAAAAAGCAGATAAAAAAAAACTCTGAATGCATGCGAAGCCATTTTAGGCGCAAACATACTTCATCGTAAATGCATACGAAGCCAAAATTGGCTCCCGTAGAAAATATTGAAAATGATGTATAAGGAGCAAATATTTTGAATAAACTGTGAGAGGGATCAAAAACAGAGGTTTTGAAGAACATTATTTACATTTTTTAACACCATTTTTCTTACTTTTTCTATTTATTTTCCACCAACAAAGCTGCAATAAATTTCACTAAGAACGACTTTGCGTACGCACCGGAGAAAAGTGGGATTATAACAACACATGACGTTGGCCCTAGACAATAAAAATTACGTTTCGTTTCAGTTTGAATTCCTTAATATTACTATAGTGAAATTTTATAAATTTTGTTTAAAATTGGGTAGAAATAAATTACTAAAGTTGAGCAGCCAAAATTGGCTTTGTATGCAATAGAGGGTTAAAATGTTGTTGGTGTTTTACAAATAACCCTTTATAGCTTAACGCGTTTCGGCCTTCATATACTAATTTTTCTCAGTCAGTGAAAGCAGCACCCATGACCAAAGATGAGATGATGCTACTAAATAATAAAGCCTTGAATGCCACAAATAAAAACGACCTTGTCTCACGTCTGTGCGATTGCATGGGAAGGCAAACTGCTATCAAAATTTTGACGTATGCCACATTGGGCACCCGTTTTAACGGCACCTGATGTATTCCACATACGGCACCTATCGATATTTTTCGCAGGTGCCATTAGTGGAATAGTTTTTCGAATTCCGACCTCGCCGACGCGGTCCATCGCGACGCCCCCGTCAAAACCCTCCCCGACTTTTGCCTAACGAGCCAGCCCGCGCTGCTGAGCCATTAGCGTTAAATCCCCTAAATAATATCAATCTGACCCAGCCTGTCCCTTGCTGCCCCCCCTCAATGACCCCGCTAAGCCGAGGCCCGTGTCCCACAGGGGATGCCCTTAGCGAGCGGCCATTTAGTTTTTAAGTAGTTTTAAGCCCTGGCTGGGGGCCTTAGAATCTAAGGCAACCACAGGATTGCCCGGTTAAGCAGTAACCAGCCTTAATATGCTGAACTGCGAGTAGTCCTTTCAAAAAAAAAAAAGTGGAATAGTTTATTATATAAAATTTTATTCCACAAACGGCACCTACGAACCAGTAGGTACTAGTGTTGGGACGTTAACTTTATATAAGATATCAAAATAAAAAAATCGATTAAAATCAGTCGATTTTAGTAACATGATAATGAGTAACATGATGTCTTTAATAATTTTAATATCACAATCAGTTTCCTTAATCACATGTATTTCAAAATCAGCCTTGAGTTACAATAGAATTTAGAACCAAATATTTTGTATGTTTAAATATAAATACGATTCTTTCTCTTCTTGGTTAACTTTGCAATCTTAAAGTTTTTTTTTTTTAATATGACACAATCAATAATTGGCACCTATATTGTAAAATCAGTCTTGAGTTATTATTTATGTACTACAAACATTAAAAACTTTTTACAAAAAAAATACAACCGACTTCTAAACAAAAAAAAAAAAACAAAAAGTACAAAATAACTTTAATTTGGGGGCTCAGTGTTTTTGGTTGCTTTTTTGTTTTTTGAACACACTGACTTCCGAAACTAAAGATTTTTTTGTTTAAACTTTTTTTTATTTTTCACTTTTTGTAGTGGTTCACTCCCAGCTAAACATACCCATCACAGCGTACGTGGTATAAATTGGTGTAAACAATAAACAAACATACGATTTCAGCTATCCCGACAGATTTTATATCATTTATTGAAATTAACAAAAATGCTTATAAAATAAAAAATATTCGAGGATACTGAACTAAATCCTTATGGGACCAAATGGAAACTATTTTTCATCGAATAAAAAAACAACCATGTAAATTGTATCAGAAATCTCGGCGTAATCGCTGTACATACATAGAAAAATCTCCTTTTTGAATTCGGTTAAAAATAAGATTCCTAACGCATAACGTATTTGTGGCTAAATATTGTCAATGGAGGCGCTTAGCTAATCATACTATAAAACTGGTGGCGCTTAGTTAATAATATATATTTATTATCAGGTTATTAAACTCGACTGATTTTAATCGATTTTTTTATTTTGACGTCTTGTAAAAGTAAACGTCCCAACACTAGTACCTACTGGTTCGTAGGTGCCGTTTGTGGAATAAAATTTTAAATAATAAACTATTCCACTAATGGCACCTGCGAAAAGTATCGATAGGTGCCGTATGTGGAATACCTCAGGTGCCATTACCTCAGGTGCCGTTAAAATGGGTGCCCAATGTGGAATACGTCAAAATTTTTCGGGATAGATGCGCTATCTTTCAGCGGTCCGTATATCCTAAGCGTAATTTATATGGACTAGGCAACTATCCCTTTATAAATATGGGATAGATTATGAAAGAACTTTAATTTCGTAACTCGGTGTTTTCGGTTTTTTGGTCTTTGAACACCGACTTCTGAAATTAAAGTTATTTCATAGTCTCTGTGTTTTTTTTTTTGTTTAGAATTCAGTTGTCCTTTTTAGAAAAATCGTATTTTTTTTTTCTCCACCTAAACGTACCCATCACAGCGTACGCAGTATAAATTGGTGTAATCAATAAACAAAATGCGATTTCAGCAATCCCGAAAGATTTGCTATCATTTATTGAAGAGTTCGTTTTATAGCTCTAATCTTCATCAGATCTTCACCAAACTAGAAAGGGACCACTCTACTCTACTTCTACTCCTTTTTTCATTTTGCATCGACAAGAGTGAATGAAAACATCATCAATGTAATCGAAGCCCCGCATTATTAGGGATAACTCAAATACTAGTCGCCAGATCTCAATCAAATTTTAATGGGACAACCACCAGCTTTCGAAATACAAAAAGAATCATCAAAGTCGGGACACTCAGTACAAAGTTATGAGGTAACACACACAAAAATAAATACAGTCGACTTGAGAACCTCCTCCTTTTCTGGAAGTTGGTTAAAAACCAAAGCACTTGACAGTTTTTTTTTTCTTTTTTTGTACTGGAAGATACAAAATCATTTAAAAAAGTGTGGCATCTATCCCGGTTTTACCCTACTACGTAACATTTAGTCTTTTACCTAATTGATGACGGAGAGGTCGTTATAATGTTTCAACACACCCATCTAAACGATCCTTGCTTAACCTCATCGGTCAATGTAATACCCATCGGCATTTAGCCACAAGACAGTAGATGAAGAACACGCTGCTTGAAACGCGACATTTAAATCTGTGATTCAAAATAGTTTAATCAAATTATCTTATCGAATTTGCATACTTTATCAAGACTTGAATATAAATTGGGAGATCTGAAACGTATAAAAAAATGTGTATGATGGGCCAGGTGTTTTAAATTTAATAATAAAAAAAAAAATTCAAGTAAAAATTATGTAACTTAATAATGTTGTTGTTTTGCGTCAGTAGATTAGTCAGAAAGTTGTCTAGTTGACTATATAGGCATGGTGGCGTGCCATAAATCGCTCAGTCGAATTTATGCGTGCGCGCAGGTCGTACTAATCGCATCGTAGTCGCTGTTAGTGTTTTTTTTTATTGTGGATTTTTCTATCGTATGGCTGGAAGTGATTTTATGTGATTGTTTTAATAGGTAGGTGTATTTTATTTTTTAGTTTTTTTTTTTAGGTAAAAAAATACTAATTAAATAAATTATTTATAAAATATTTTTTTTTATATGTTACTTAATTTATAATTTGGGATAATTATAATAAATATGACAAATATTACCACACAAAAATAATATTATGACATTCAATTCAATCTGGGATGTAGTCGTATATCTAATTAAGTAAACTATTTATATTAAATAAATAGCTGCTACCCACGGCTCTCCCGTGATAAAAATCAAAAAATATCCCAAGGGAACATTCCCACTCTAAAACATTTGTACTCCCGAGATAAAAATATCTAAAAATTAATATCTACAAGTTATCATGAAAAATATTTTGAATAAAGCACACAGTTCAATACACTAATTCAAAAAAGTTTCTCCAATAATATTTACGTTCGTCTTTATTAAAAAAAAGATAATAATATAATAAAAAAAAGGTTATTTCGGAACAATAACAAAAGACTAAGTAAGTACCAACAACATTGTTAAAAAAAAAAACAAATTAGAACTAAACAAAGATTTCCCATTCATGAATTATCATCATGAATCATTTCATGAATTTCCAAAAAGAAGATTTTATCTTTGGCACTGGAGCTCTTGCAGCTTTGTATATTTACAGCTTCCTGAAATCTGAAAATACAAATTTCCGATAACTCTTATTTGCGTTTGCTTCAAATTATTGAGATTTATAAAACAAATCAAAAGAATCTGTTAATTGTAAGTTAGAATAACTAACATTGCTGATTGTGAGTACATTTACACGCCAGATTATGACAGGATAATATGATGAAACAAAATTATGTATATACAATATTCTAGCAAAAATATTTTTTGATTTTGATATAGGACATTATCAGGGCAAAAAGAAATCTCGAAAATCTTGGCATTTATACATATAAAAGCGAATCACCACTCACTGATTAATTACCTCTGACTTTTGCCTAACGAGCCAGCCCGCGCCGCTGAGCCATTAGCGTTAAATCCCCCAAATAATATCAACCTGTCCTAGCCTTTCCCTTGCTGCCTTCCCTCAATGACCCCGCTAAGCCGAGGCCCGTGTCCTACAGGGGATGCCCTTAACGAGCGGTCATTTAGCTTTTAAGTAGTTTTTAGCCCTGGCCCTGGCAGTCCATATAAAAAAAAGAAAAATGATAAACAAAAGAATCTCAGAAACTATAACACCTACAAACTTAAGATTTAGGCAGCTAGGTTCCTTATAGGGTGTAGACATCCGCTAAGAACGGATTTTACGAAACTCCACACCTAAGGGGGAAAACGGGGGTGGAAATAGTTTGTACTAAATCTGCGCAGACGAAGTCGTGGGCGACGTGCTAGTATTCTATAAAAAAGGGGGAATGGCGGATTTAATGGTTGATGGTATTCCCTACCACTCAGCCAAAGTTGGTGAAGAGTTAACATTACAAGCCAGATGCATTGATTAAGGGAGAAATTAAAAAAATAATAACAATATTAGAAAACAAACGAAAGAAAAGTATTAGCACAATAGTGCATTAATTTTACAACACTTATTTACTGCTTAGCAGTTTAGCACTTATTAAACAAATTTATAATAATATTATAAAGAGGAAAGATTTTTTTTTGTTTAAACAATTTTTCATTATTACTAAAGTCAATTATCAACGACTAACAAAAGTTATATTTTAACCTCCTATTCCCACGGGAATGGGAACTACGGGGGTGAAACTTATAAAGAACTCCTAGAATCCTAGAAAAACTTCTAGGAAAATCGTCCTGTTTTGTTATGATTAAGTCGAACCGTCCGCAAATTTGACCGCAAGCTATTTATAAATAAAATATTCCGAATCAGTTTACGTTTAATTTCGTCTATAAAGAAGCATTATAAGACATTCTGATCTATAAAATTTTAATTCAAGGTTTAGTAAATACCACGCGGACGAATTCGCTGGCATCAGCTACTTTATAAATTAACTATGTATGTGAGAATCAGATGTCTAATTATAATTAAACTTGCTTTCATAATAAATCATCGGATTCATATATCGGCAGGTCATATCAATTCAGAATCGATTTTTACAGTAACTATCAAGAGTTACGGTGATATAATTATTCTTTTCATGGTAGCGCAGTTTGTTACTAATGTTTCATGCACAAACATAATGTCTAGGCAATAATATATCAGTACCTGCTAGGGTTGCGGAATTTGTTCGAAAGAGTCACCGCGGCCCTGGAAAGCAAAGGGCACAAGAAGGATCACGGGTGGGTTTTAGTCAGTAAGAGTCTGACACTCCTTTCCGCTCCGCCCAGAGCGGGAGAAGACATTCGGTGATTTCCCATCCAAAAAAGGCAATAATAATAATATATATACTTTTTAGAACATAATATTCTAATATTTGATGTTTGCTGGGCAAAACCCATCCAAACAAGGTACCACGTTAATATCATATTTTCGTGTTTTTTTTTGTTAATTTTTATAATACGTTTGAGGCATAATTTATTGCTTAGAATATTTTATGCTAATTGTTTCTAAGAATATTATCGATTAAACAAGTCTAAATTGAAATAGTAAAACTTTAAGAACCCATATTGACTAAGTTTTAGTAAAATTATCGATTTTGTCATGTATTGAACTTGATCATTGTGCGGAAAATAATTGCATGCAAATACCAGTTTACTAACTTATTGACCCACGCTTGGCCGGTGCGCTAATCAAGTCATCATCAGATGTACTATAATTTACAACATAATAATAAAACCGGTTAATGGGTTCAGCACCATAAATCGAAAAAAAAAACACGCGTCTTATGTGTCTCCTGTAATTTTTAATATAGTTTAACACTTTTTTTTGTGGCTATTACGGCCTTAGAAAAAAAACAGACAGTATTTTTTTCTGCTTTCTACCTGTTATGGTTCGCGAGGTACAGCCGGCTGACAGACAGACGGACGGATAGCGGAGACTTAGTAAAAGGGTTTCGTTTGTTACCCCAACGGCTACACCATCCCTAAAGTAATATTTTAAACTAGGAAATACACTTATATCTAGAATTCCTAAGCAGTGGCATATGACCACGCAATTCTGACACACATTGGTTTTAAATCATCAGATGACTTCTCCCGCTCTGGGTGGAGCGGAAGGGAGTGTCAGACTCTTACTGACTAAAACTCATCCGTGTTCCTCCTAATGCTTTTCCAGGGCTATGGTGACTCTTTTGAAAAATTCTGGCAGCCTGTGTAGGTACTTACGAGGAAAACAGGTGTGGTGATATGTTTAGATATCACTATAGTAATATTTCCAAATTTAAAATTATTTGAACAACGGAACTGAGCTCTTAAAACTATATTGTTTCTTTGCTTACTTGTGACCTTAGACACGAGAACTTAGATACATTATTTCTATGTATAAATAACCTCAATAAGCTGATTCATTCTCGATTATTTAAAACAAATATTGAGTTTGTTGGAAGTAGGTGCCTAGATTTTTTGTTTTGACTGCCCAGTGACCCCGCAACTTACATAGAAAGTTGTTATCAGTACCTACATATTGTTTTAGATAATAAACATAGAATATAAAAATAGATTAACAATACCTATTACTTTTTACACGTCTGCCCAAAAAAAGGAGTGTTATGTTTTCTGAGCTCATGTATGTATGTATGTATGTGAATTTATTTATTCCACCATAATTTCTTAACGGCTTAACTGATATCAATGTGTGTGGTATCGTTAGAAGCGTTGAGCTATCCCGGATAACATAAGCTAGTGATTTTTTTATTATATAAAAAGGGCAGACATGGTTCATAAAAAAGATATTTTGTTTTCATGAAAATTAGTCTACATATTATACTGTTATCGTTTAAAGATTGCTTAGTACATAGCAAAAAAGACTTAAGCCGTTTAAAAGTTATGGTGGAAAAAAGCAACTCCCAAACATACATACATACATACATGAACTCTGAAAACATAACACTCCTTTTTTTGAGTAGTCGTGTAATTAGTACTTTGAAACACGCCACATATTATTATAGAAAGAAAGAAAACTCGTTTGATCCGCCAGAAAAGACGCATAAAAAAAAAATATAACCCAACTATTCCTCTAAAACAAACCAGAACCTAATTATCTATGTCAAATAACATGACCAATGCCAATACAATAATTAATAATAGGGATCCAATCTTAATTACCAACAAATACTTAGTTAACGATCAAATTGTTTACACAGACGTTATTATTAAATAAACATTTCAGACAAAATAGTTACAAGGCCTGCAAACCTAAATACAATTAAAGTTTTAGAGATAAAACTGTTTATTTTTAGGTTTTAGATGAAGTAGAAAAAACTGTCTTATCTATTGTTATTTTGGGTTTTGTGTTGGAGTTATCGAATTTCGGGTCGATTACTCTCTTTGGAAAGTTCGAGGTACATTTAGAGGGTACATAAGTAGGTCAAAAATTGACAAAAATTATCAGAGGAATACCTACGTAAATATACTACAGTATTCCCAAATTAATAATGCGCATGCAGATCTTCGCTAATTGTCGTATTTCCCGGAAACACCCGAATCAAAACACATAATTCTACTAAATTATGCATGAAGAAAATACACTTAACCACTCTATATACATATCGTCTTCCGACGCTCGGGGAATAGGACCGTTGCCGAACAATGACGAAGATTTCTATGTGCAATATCACTTTCAGAGACCTGTACACCCATATGTCGACGAATAAATTTAATTATCATGTTATATGAGATGAGCTTTTTTTCTGGATGGGAAATCTCTGGGCCTGTTACTGACTAAAACCTATCCTTGTTCATCCCAGTCCCCGCCGCGTTCGAGGGCCGCGGAGGCTCTTTCGAACAAATCCCGCAACCCTAGCAGGCACTAGCCCAAGCGGGCCCCGTATGAGCCTATTACAATCATCTGGACACTTAAATCCAGTCTCCGATCTTGATTGAGCCTGGCAGAATTTTATGCTTGATAGAAGCACTTTCGTTCCCTAGACCAACAAGGCAATCTTTTCAATGGTTCAAAAACGTTGCTGTCTACTCTGCCTAGCTATATTTGTCATTGTTATTTCCTATTATAACTAAAACTACTAAACATATTATTTACAATTTTATAAACATTTCAATAAGTAGTCTAAATAAATATTGTCAAAAATAAGTAGGTAAGACAAAGGACATTGCGCAAAAATGTATGGGGTTCGATCAAGTGGTTTACTACTAACACTAAAGACAAAAAAATACAACTGAAATGAGAATCTCTTCCTATTTTAAGTCGGCAAAAATGGCGGCAAATATGGTCAAAATATCATTAAGACCATTTTCCCAGTGTTTTTTGAATGAAGTATGTACCTAGAATCCTAATGACCTCTTTACCGAGGAATAACACTTGACCAAATTATTCACAAACGGCCCACATTTTGGCAACAGTTTGCAATGCAAATAACACATATTTATAATAACAGTTCCTCATTACAATTCGTCAATGTTACAATAACTGTTCTGTTTCAAGAGTGCACTTAACCAACATCTTTGAAACGATTATCATTTTAATAACGGTTTGTTAATTATTCGTAAACGGAGCTTTGTTTACTTACTAATCGTTCATACCTGGTCGCCTTTAGAATCAGCTAGACTAGAAATATTGGTGCAATATTTAAATATTTCTATTACTAATTAATTTACTAAAGTATTGTATATAAAATCGAAAACCTGTATTCAAGCGGAACGAATAAAATTTAAATTTTATTATATATAATCAAATTAGCAATTTTTTTTTTTATGCTGCTTGGACCAAATTGTAATAGAAATCGGAAATCTTTTGAATCTATAGTGTGAAAAATTAAAATATAGCGAAAACATTGACCAAATTGTAATAGAAATCGGAAATCATTTGAATCTATAGTGTGAAGAATTAAAATATAGCGAAAACATTGTGAAACCGAAAATAAAGCCTGGATGATACTACTTATATTATAAACGTGAAAGTTGGTATGTATGGATGGAAGGATGAATGGGTGAATAGATGTTTGTTACTCTTTCACGCAAAAACTACTGAACGGGTTCGGATGAAATTTGACACACAGATGGTATATAACTAGGATTAACATGTAAGATCATTTTACACCGATATTCCCACGGGATCGAAACTTATACGGGTGAAACCGCGGGGTACTGCTAGTAATTTAATAAATTCATATCGATTACGATAAATAAGATTCCTAAAGCCTTGAGGTAAAATGTAAGAGCAAGATTGGGTGCCTAGATAAACTACCTATAAATCATAGGTAATATCCTTCTCTAAAGTATCTCTGGTGGGAAAAAATAGGTATTCATTAATTTCAATTTTATAGGATAGTTAGCTAAGCAACTGACTGCATTTCAATTAGCAGTTAAGTTTGCTTAACTCGTAATAAGCGCAAATAATGATAAGTACATAGTATTTATCTACTATCCTGTGTTTTATGTCTGTTCTTGTATAACTCTGAGAGGAGTCTTCACAAATATCTTTTTGTTATAACAATTATATGGAGCGCACTATAGTTTTTAGCGCTAGAAACGGTATACTGCGCTCTAAAACACAGATCGTTTACAAAGCGTTTGACGACACTGTCGGCGCAGCGGTTGAGCGTTTGGCTGCTGTTCTACGTGTCGCGGGTTCGATCCCCGCACGGAACAATTGTTTGTATGGCCTACAGATAATTGTTCCAGGTCTGGGTGTCTTGTATGTGAGTATTCATGTTTGTGAACGCACCCACGATACAGGAGTACATCCTAGAGTGGGGCAACGAAGCTTACCAGGCTAGATGACCAGGTTAAATGGTACTGGGCCGAACATGTCTACTGCCTGCCCATCGAATGGTGGGCCTATCAAAATACAGTGTTTGTGCCCTTTAATCGTAAGGCGCCGCTGCGATGGACCACGAAGGAGATGGCGGAACGACTTGGATGTCTGCCTTAGGCATTGGTTAGACGTAACACAGAATCGTGACCGGTGGAAAGAATAGAGGGTGACCTTTACCCAGAAGTGGAAAAAAATGGGCTATTTATAATAACTAACAGCGCACCGCGGTTTTACCCGCGTAGTTCCCGTTCCCGTAGGAATATAGGGATAAAATATGGCCTATGTTACTCAAGGTGAATGTAGCTTTGTAAAGGTGAAAGAATTTTTGAAATCGGTCCAACAGTTTTTGAGTTTATTCGTTACATACAAAAATGCAAATCTTTCCTCTTTATAATATTAGTTAAGAAGTATAGATAGTATAGATCATAATAAAAATAGCACACGAGGTTGTCGACATGTGGAATGTGGACTCGGCTGTCATTGTGCCGATTGTCGTTACGGTCAATGGTTTGATGGTCAAAAGCTTCGACGACTACCTGTCCAAGCTGGCGTTACGCAGTTGGGTAATGCCAGCTTGGACCTGATACAGAAGGCAGGAGAGAGGCGAGGAGGTTCCTTTCTCTGGAGCGCTAACCACTGGTAGCTTGGACCCTGCTCCCGATACCGGCGGACTACTATTTTTAAAGGTTTTTTTTTTTTTTATGTGGTATTAAACATATAAATCTAATTCACCGAATTTAATTTAATCTAGTTTTATTAAACGTACATCGTCTTAATTCTTATATACATTATTTAAACACGGGGATAAATAAAGTAGTAGATAGTTACAGAAACCTAAGAATCTTTTAACAGATATATATACTACGCAACAGTGCACCACCAATGCGATTACCATTTTAATAGAGTTATGCTATCAATAATACAACCCAATAAGTTAATTACCAGAACGTATTATAAATACGTCGATAATTGTGTGCGTTGTCGCGCCGCATCTGTCTGTTGGCACCTGAATGAGATTTGTGTCTTTAAAAGACGCAAATCTCATTCATGTGTATAAACACGTGTGTTGTACTAGGTAAGCACACTATAACTATGGCCATAATTTATTAACAGTGACAGCTAATCAGACATTCGTCTGTAAACAACCTGTATTGCTAGATCCGAATATATAATACCCCAAAAGTTGAAGAAAAAATTCCGCGCAAATATCATACAAAAAACAGTGAATCTTTATAATAAATCAAAAAGTGTTGTCATTAATAAATTATATACATATTTTTTGTTTATTCAAAAATATAAATCCCTTATAAATATTAAAGGTTGCAAATTAATAAAAGCATTTCATAAAGTATGTTGTAATTAATTTCATCACCACTGCTCGTAAACATCGTGAGGAAACCGGCATGTCCTAGAACCAAAAATTCGAAGACATGTGACATTCACCAACCCGCACTGGGCCCGCGTGGTGGATTACGGCCCATTCCCTCTCCTAGAGAGGAGGCCTGTGGCCCAGCAGTCGGAACATTAAAAGGCTGACTATGTATATAATATATTCTTCATTAAATATATGTTGTAAACTATAATAAATCATGTTTATTTACTGTCATTAAATAGTCAAAGGTTTTGCAAAAAAACGTGCAATTCGAATTAAGTTTTTGCAGTCGAGCACGAGACATTTATTTTTATTAATTCGTTAAAGCATTACAATTTTGAGCACGAACCTTTAAGAATTAATTACCAAATCATTAGTTATAATAGTAATTTCGATTAAATTAATTGGGTTTATATTATAGGCTAGTTATGGCATAAATATAGTGAAGTAAAAGGACAAGTTTTTATAGCTAACCTACTTTAACAAAAAATGCTTTTATTCGTCTTCTTCTCTAACTTTTTCTGGGTGAGATATCATCAAATGACTTCTCCCGATCTGGGTGGAGCGGAAGGGAGAGTCGGACTCTGTATTGACTAAAACCAATCCGAGTTCGTTCTCCGTCAACCGCGGTGTTCTTTCGGAAAAAATCCACAATCTTTTCTTAACCTTTCTATTTAATTAACCCTTTCAATTATTCATGATTTTGTGTTACACAATACAATCCTGGATTGTCTTTTATATCTATAAAATTTCCCCAAAAGAAAAAAAAAAAAGAAAAAAACACTCACACTTTCTGCCAATCATCCTCAGTTTTTGGGAAGATGAGCATTTATTACAACACTTACCGGGTCACAACTGAATTTGAAATACAATTTAGTGAATCCGAACCTCATAAAACTACCTACTTATTATTCACACAAGGTACTCACGTTAGAGACGAAATAAAATCCTTAACATAGCACTTAAACAAATTTTATGTAAAATCCGACTTTTGTTAGTAAGTCTTTACTATTTTTAACCGACTTCCAAAAAAGGAGGAGGTTCTCAATTCGACTGTATTTTTTTGTTGTTTTGTTTGTGTTACCTCATAACTTTGTACTGGGTGTCCCGATTTGATTATTGTTTTTGTATTCGAAAGATGGTGTTTGTCGTGTGGTCCCACTTAAATTTTGAAAAAAAAAAGAATCATTGAGATCTGACGACTAGTTTTCGAGTTATCCCTAACTAGCTGTCCGCACAACTTCGTTTGTGTCACATTTTTCATGACTGCTCCGCTCCTATTGGTCTTAGCGTGATGATATATAGCCTATAGCCTTTCTCGATAAATGGGCTATCTAACACTGAAAGATTTTTTCAAATCGGACCAGAATTTCCTGAGATTAGCGCGTTCAAACAAACAAACTCTTCAGCTTTATAATATTACTAGCTGCTGCCCGCGACTTCGTCCCCGTGGAATTCCCGATATTAAAACATTCTTGATCGCTGCTTCGCTCCTATTGGTTTAAGCGTGATGATATATAGCCTAAAGCCTTCCTCGATAAATGGTCTATTCAACCCAAAAAGAATTTTTCAATTCGAACCAGTAGATCCTGAGATTAGCGCGTTCAAACAAACAAACAAACAAACAAACAAACAAACAAACAACCAAACAAACAAACTCTTCAGCTTTATAATATTAGTATAGATAGTATAGTATAGATAATGCGTGGCTTCGACTACATAGATGATGTTCTCATTCACTCTTGTCGATATGAAATGAAAAAAGAATAAAAAATAACTTGTCTTTAATTTCGGAAGTCCGAGTTCCGAAATTAAACTTATTATATTACTAGCTTCTGTCCGCGACTTCGTCCGCGTGGAATAGTTACTTTAACCCCGATTTTGAAACTCTCAGCCCGATCGGTTTAAATTTGACAAAGTTTAATACAAACTTTCATGCCTTTCGACCAAATATGATTACCATAAAAACGGTTCTAGTGAGTTAGTCTTAAAAGATAGACATATACTGTCGCGGACATTTTTTTAGATCATTTTAAGAGGAATAATTCTATCCTACATACTTTTTTGGTATCTTGAACCATTTTCGCAGCGCACGCAACGGAAGCCCTCAAAGATGAATAATTTTCCCCGTTTTTTCCACATTTTCCATTTTTCTTCGCTCCTATTACTCGCAGCGTGATGTTATATAGCCTAAAGCCTTCCTCGATAAATGGTCTATTCAACCCAAAAAGAATTTTTCAATTCGAACCAGTAGTTCCTGAGATTAGCGCGTTCAAACAAACAAACAAACAAACTCTTCAGCTTTATAATATTAGTATAGATTACATTTATTTTTTTGTAAAACGTTTTTTGGCGCATAAAATTGGCATTTTTTGAATGGTTATAGCTAATTTAGTTGTATATAATAATAATTAAGTAGTAGCCCCACTTGTAATTGTGAGTCACAGAATTCATAATTTTTATGAAACCCAAATAAATCATCATAAATACATAAACTTGTTCTAATTGCATGTCGGTTATTATTATTTTTAAATACTAACTCAACAATGCTTTTGAATATTCGCTTCAATATTTTAATTTTTTAAAGTTATTAGGCGTCTAAATCACTGAGTACAATTACTCTTAAAACATTGTTTTGCTTTTTTTATTTACTAAATACAAATGTCTGCAAAAAATAGTGTTACATCCCCAAGACATTATGAACTCTTCCAAACACGGAAGGAAACAGTTCCGGTGATCACAAGTTTTTTATTTTTAACACAAAACAAACCTTGACTTTGATAATATTTGCGAACGGAAATTTCCTTCAACGGATATTCCAAAGAAGACGAAAAATGGATAAGTAATATATTCATAGTTTCGATTTGAATATTTTGCCGTCATTTGCTTGACAATGACCCGAGTTAATGACGTTCTAAACTTATAATCGGTAGGTAGAGATTTCGAATATCTTCCAAACTTGCATAATTCTGATTATTTTGTTATTTTTTTATGGTGTGCGTCATGCTCGGCGCAAACAAACTCTTTTTCTTTCTTTCTTTGCGGTTTCTAAATATGTATTTCCTTTGTCAGTTATTTATTATAATTTGGGTTGAAAAAATAACATTTGATGAAGAAGAATGATTATGTTTTGATCAGTCCGCTTACGTTTAATGTTATTACCTATTAGGTTCAATAAAAGTGCTTCTAAGTGAACCCTTTTTTGTTCAAAATATTACTTGTTTTATTAGGATGTCAGAAGTTGTAAAAAGTCAATCAAATCGCATATCATGTTCTGATCAATTTAAGCATTTAAACATAATTATATCCTTAAGATATAATCTAGGTGCACTTAAGATTATTTATTATTTTTGACTAACACTTAACCCGCGATTTAATCCGCGTGGATTTTCGTACTTTTTTTTTACAAACAACACTACACACACTCTCATTCCTCCGGGGTAGATAGTAAAGGTAGTAATGTATGTATGTGTATATATTTTAAATGCGAAAGTAACTGTCTGTCTATTACGCTTTCCCTCCTAAACCCTTGATCTGACTTGGTAAGCGAGTAGATAAAAAATATGGAGATGTCCATTTTGTTTTATAGAATTTGTCTAAAATGTTCAAATCTGAATTTTCTGAAGTCTCAATCTCAAACCTATAACTTTCCATAGATACAGGAACTACTCTTAAACATTAGCAATGGCGTGACTAAATCAAAATCAATCAAATACCACGAAAAATTAACGCTGTTCTAATGGAGATGACAAAAAAATATGACAAAAAAAAAATAAAGATCTTCGTCACCATTTTATTTCCATCTCAAATATGGAAATTCATGATAAGGAAACACCGTGCATGTTGTCTTGTCAAACATGGAAAAACATCGGAAATATCAATTATTTATATGAATAATCTAAATGTTTAGTTATGATAATGTAAGCATCGAAGTGTTACTTAGTGAACAGTGTATGATTCATTTTGGTAGCACTTTGCACGCGAGTTTCTCTGTATGGGATCATTGGTTTTTCTAGACAAACTTGACTGGGGAAGTTTTTTTTATTAAAGGGCTTTTTAAAATTTCGCCAGTATATCAATGTATTACATTAAGCTAACACATTTAATTCAAATTAAGGTTATGTCGTGAAAACTGAATGGAGTGTAGCGCTCTCTATGACCGACTGTGTTTCCTAATACTTTTTTAAATCGACAGTTTTTGAAGCAATAATGAACTATTGATCGATTCTTTAAAAACTTTGGTGAACAAAGTGACAGGAGGTCAAATTTGATGTTAGAGCTTCACAGACAAATACAAGACACAGACATATAGATAGATGGGTTGCGGAATTTGTGGGTTGCGGAATTTGTTCGAAAGAGTTACCGCGGCCCTGGAACGCAAAGGGCACATGGAGGAGCACGGGTGGGTTTTAGTCAGTAAAAGTCTGACACTCTCTACCGCTCCACCCAGGGCGGGAGGGGTCATTTGATGATATCCCATCCAAAAAAAAAAGAGTTAATTAAAACGAGAATAGATAGATAACAGAATAACACTATATCCATTTTCTGGGCTGTTCAGTTCCATGGCAGACCTCATTCATCGCGCCCCATCGGGCCAAATCAAGGCCAAGAGACGGAACCTCGTGACATAAAAAAAAAATTCGGACAAACAGACACACACTTATATTATGGATGTCTCTGTTTCTCTTCCGTTACTTTAAGATCTAAGTAAATAAAGGAGATTTATTTACACTGTATTGTGTTTGCGAATTAGTGGTGTTAATGTTTTTTTTCTTAGTTTTTATTTGTGTGTACATAAATTTAGCGGAACGACTTGAGGTGTATTGGGGACTTTTTAAGAAGTTTGCTTTGTTATTTTTGTTATAACAGTATTGTTTTAGATTTAAGTGTGGGCTCACAAAAAATGTCCCCTTTGTTTCTTCCGGTGGGTATCTTGAAAGACGTCACTTCATCAATTTCCGTTTGGTGTATAATAAAAGGTGTAATAATAACTTTAATATCACCTCACATTGAAATCGTCTAATAGAACCTCTACAATTCGGCCACTCGCACGCCTTTAAAATATCTGGGAACCCGTACATTTTTGCCCAATGTCCTTTGTCTTACTTATTTTGACAATATTTATTTGGGTTTACTGAAATGTTCATAAAAGGAACTCAGGGACTTATCGAGGTTTAGAAAAAAAGAGCTTTACAACATAAGAAAAAACAAACTTTCAAATCACAGCGCAGTGTTAAGAAAGAAAAATCTAAAAGAGTATATTAGAGTCAAATTAATTTAAAAATATATAATTATATATAATTTCCTGTAATTGTAACAAGGTACTACCTACCACATATTAACCACAAAAGACCTGACGTAGCACAAATCCTAGATTGCGCCACAATAATGTTCTTCGAACGATTTGAACATAATGTATGTAGACAACCACCCGACAATAACCACAGGACGATAAATTGCCCACAGAACTCAAACATCCGTCATGACGGAGGATCCTTCAAATGGAGATCTGGAAATCTGGAGATTTGGATCTTTTACATAGAGATTTACGGGACTTTACCCCCTATTCCTTTATAATGCCTATTCTTCTAAAATGCAAACTTTTTTTTTTCTGTATGGGTAGGTAATCATCTAATTACTTCTCCCGCTCTGGGCGGAGCGGAAGGGAGTGTCAGACTCTTACTGACTAAAACCCACCCGTGATCTCTCTTGTGCCCTTTGCGTTCCAGGGCCGCGGTGACTCTTTCCAACAAATTCCGCAACTAGCAGGCACTGACCGGTTCCCTATCCATTAGCATAAAATTTTAAGACCTAATATAACTTAGCATAATGTTGTTTGGCATAATTATTTTTTCGCATAATATGATTACGCATAACAGCTCATGCATAATTTTTTTAAGCATTATGTCTGTAACCATAATAATGATTAGGCATAATATTTTAAAGCATAAACTTATTAAGCATAAAGTTCTAAAGCATAACTTTTTTAAGCATAAAGTTCTAAAGCATAACTTTTTTAATTTGTGAGTATTTTTTCGCTGTAGGAAGCAAGCATTGCAAGCATACAGCATGCAAGCAAGCATGCAGCATGCAGGCAAGCATGCAGCATGCAAGCAAGCATGCAGCATGCAAGCAAGCAAGCAAGCAGCATGCAGCAGGCAGGGTTTCTGTGACGGCTCCGGCGCTGCGGCCCTCCGGCGGCCCCACGCGTGCTATTCGTCGCAGACGGCTTTCGCTCACCACCGCAGCTTCGGCTTGTTGGCCGGCTTCGCCGGCCAGCCTCAGCCGCGGCGGCTCGCTCGCTACCGCCTGCTCCTCAGCCCGCGGGCCGCCTCGCCCCTACGCGCCTACGCGATTTTAAATAACACTCTAGGGGTAGGACAAACAAGACTACGTGAAGTCGGTTTTGCAGCAATTCGGTTCTGTGACTAACTTTTGTTGCACAGAACGTTATGCTAAAAGTCTTTAGGCCTACTAACGTTATGCTAATAGTCATTAGGCCTACTAACGTTATGCGAATCAAATTTATGCCAAAACAAATTAGTCTTTAACATGATTATGCCAACATAAAATGTATGCCTAAAAAAATTATGCCAAAGTATTATTATGCCAAAACAAATTGTGCCAAAATCGTTATGCCGAAGTATATTAGGACAAAAAACATTATGCGAAAAGAAGGGATCCCGCACTGACCCTATGGAGGCCCGTTCTTTGCTGATATCTTTGTGGCGCGCGTGGAACACGACGCGCTGTCGACCCGAGCCTAGTTATTATCTGATAGCGAGCCACCCACAGCTCACCATCCGCAGACCCGCGCCTACGATGGCCAAGAATCGCCCTGCGTTTCCTGAAAACCCAGAGCGTCTTCTTCTGTTGCGGCGGTTGGGGTGTGAGGATTCCTTCTTCCGCGCGCGTTCTGCCTCCTCCTTCCCTAGCTTTACTGCTTCGCAGAAGGCGGTGACCGCTTCCCATGCCTCCTACCTCCGGACCATATATTGAACTAGGGCCTCTATAATGCAACCTCTTGCATTATAGTACTAAGCCATAGCTATAAGGACATTAACGTTATTTGAATACTGGTTTCCTTATTATCTTAGATATAGACAACTTATTAAAATACAATATCAGCTTATGAAATAACGATGTAAAAAGACGACTTTAACGAGCCATTTAATGTAAACTAATATTTTAAAGAGGATTTTTTTTGCATAAGCTTGTGCTTGGTTGTAAAAACGAATAAGCGCCGAAACTCCTGAACCGATTTCAATAAAATTTTCGACAGTGGATTGCTAAATTATCAGCGAGAAAAATAGGCTATATTTTATTCCCGTATCTCTACGAGCTAGTCTTAAATATATTTTGACATACCAGATATTTAAAAATGATAGAACTAATCTCAAAATATAAAAGTAAACGGTATTCTTTGCTTTTGTTATGACTGCATATTTACCCAGTATTCATTTAACTAATATTATAAATGCAAATGTGAGTTATTTTGTTTGTTTATAAAGCTTTCATGCTAAAACGGCTTAACAGATTTGGATGAAATTAAGCACATGAGTGGACCATGGCCTGGAACCCAGCGTACTTAACATAGAACATAGGATACTTTTTAATCATGTAGCAATATCCAGTATTTACATAATTCTAAAACATAGTCAATGGAAAAAAATCGTTCTGTGTAGTATTCTAATTCGGGATACTAATAATATGTGTTTCTTTTGGTACATAAAAATACCAATTAATCTATTATTGAAGAAAGTTTCACGAAAATCACAGCAAAGGAGTGGAACTCTCTGCCTGCGTCTGTGTTTCCGAACGCATTCAACCCTAATCTCTTCCAAGTTAGAGTGAACAGGCTTCTTCTGGGTAAGCTCATTCCATCGTCGACTTTGTCTCTGTCACCTGCGACCTAGAAAGTCAAGAGCAAATTCATTTCACAATAAAAAAATACTTCATTTAAACTTTCTACAAAAATCTCATCGAAGCACTTAGTAGTAAAGCAATGGTCACAATTATTTTATTTTCCCAGAACAGTTTAACTTAATTTTGATCATAGTACTTATCACTATTTTGTAGGTATGCCTTACGCCGGAACATAGTTTGGACCAAACATTAACAAACAACAACACACAACATTAACATTTTACATTGTGTTCAAAAAAATTATAAATGAATTTGAATACTGACAAATTTTCGTGAAACTTTCTTCAATGTGTGTGAGCAGTGGTGGCCGAGTGGTAAAGGCCCCGACTTACGAATCGTAGGTCGCGGGTTCAAACCCAGCCAGGCGCATTACTTTGTGTAATTCATTTCTTCACCACTGCTCTCAAAACGGTGAAGGAAAACATCGTGCGGAAACCGGCATGTCCTAGAACCAAAAATTCGAAGACATGTGACATTCACCAACCCGCACTGGGCCTGGTGGATTACGGCCCGTTCCCTCTCCTAGAGAGGAGGCCTGTGTCCCAGCAGTCGGAACGTTAAAAGGCTGATTATGTTATGATTATGTTCTTCAATAAATGAAACATTGAAAACAACCACGGAATTGGAAAGACACATCTTCACGACACAAAGCTACTTGTTTACCATTGGCACGATCTCACCTCACGTGTCCACCAATCCACTTTTTAGCTGTTCAGCTTGAACAAGATTGTAATAAATAATTGCCTGTCTCTACAATAAATTGTTACAAAAAGTCGGCAACTATGATTGAATTCTCAAATAGGTGCGATTATGTTTTTGCTTTATAAGTGTGTATGTATTCGTGGATATTTATTTTTTATACATATATCGTTGTATGAATTCGACACTAAGATTGATTTTTAAAGCATTAACTTCGGGTTTAAAACAATTTATAATAATAGAGAGGTCCGTAACACGGCATTATTATGCAACTCGAGTCCAATAGAGTTAGCACTATTGAAATAAATAGTAGGCTAGTAAGTTTACCCCGATTTTAATTACTCTAGTTTCGTGCATGAATGTTTTTTTATTCGTAAATCTTCTAAATCTTCTAAATATTTATAACTCAAAAGTGACTGACTGACTTATATAGTGATCTATCAATGCACAGCCCAAACTTCTGATCGGATCGGGCTAAAATTTGGCATGAAGGTAGATGTTATAACGTAGGCATCCGCTAAGAAAGGATTTTGATTAATTCTACCCCCAAGGGGATAAAATAGGGGATGAAAGTTTGTACGAAACTTCGGGCTGACAGTTTCAAAATCGGGAGAAAAGTAACTATTCCACGCGGACAGAAGCTAGTCTAACTTGAGTCCAATAGAGTTAGCACTATTGAAATAAATAGTAGGCTAGTAAGGTAACCCCGATTTTAATTACTCTAGTTTCGTGGATGAATGTTATTTTATTCGTCAATCGAGATATACAATAATCACTTAGTTCACCGTGTTTCTTGTGTCATGTGCGATTGCATGAGAAGACAAGATGCGATCAAAGTTTCTGGGGGGTTAAAGTCCTGGGGGGTTAAAGTCCTTTTTCTCGGAAGGGCAACTATCCTAAGCGTAATTTAGAGCTCCGCAAAAATAGCTAATATTCTGGTAACATCAAAGATAATGTTTTTAGGGTTCTGTAGCCAAATGGTAAAAAAACGGAACATTTATGGATTCATCATAGACACGACGAATCCATAAAGGTTCCGTTTTTACAGACATACAGACGGACAGACACTAAATATAACCTATCATTTATACGGAGTATCTTTCAAGTTAACATGAAAAATAATGTTTTCACAGTGACTCACCAAGATCATCATCATTATGCAAATATATAGGTATTTAACACTGTTTGTTTTACTGACCCTTAGAAGATCATTAATAATATCCAGTATTTAGATTTTTCCATACTGACGATAGTGATAAATTATAATAATGGCACAATACTTGTTTAACCAATGAATAATAAAAACCATTCTGATAAAAAAAATTAATGATGGCATCATTTCTAATGTTAACTTAGGGTTTCAGAAAATGACGTTAATGAATTTCATTAATACATTCACGTGTTATTTTTAGATCGTTAAGGACACACGCTTATCTAAATTATTCAATAACGTGTTGTATATGGATTTTAGGAAAAAATAATAAATGTTTGACTTGAACGTCGATAATATTAATAGGTACAGGTTTGAAGTAATACTGACGAAACAGCTCTTTAGATAATATTTTGGGAATAGCCCACATGTATCATGCGCCTTCATTGAGTAGAGTCGTTTGCGAAAATTGCATTGTTTTAAAAACTTTTGCACTATCAAAATGCCATTTCTCATTATTAAAAATGTTATTTTTCAAGTCGTAATTACGACTTGAAAATCTATGTCAAACAAGGAAATTAGAAGAGATTTCGACAGATTTACATCGAAACGATCCTTCCTTATGGCGCATCCACACTTCCACACATGCTGAGCGACACGGCCTGCGGCAAACTCGGCGGCCTGGCCGCCGGCACGCCCATCTTTAATATCAAGGCAGCCTGAAATCTGGCGGCAAACCCGGTGGCATGTGTGGATGCGCCATTATAGCGTTTGTAAAAATTAGAGAGCAAAGGATTTTTTTTTCCGGATGGGAAATCATCAAATGACTTCTTCCACAATGGCCGGAGTGGAAGGGAGTGTCAGACTCTTACTGACTAAAACCCACTGGTGATCCTCCTAGTGCACTTTGCGTTCCAGGGCCGCGGTGACTCTTTCGAACAAAATCCGCAACAGCATCCGCAGATTTTATCCAGAAATGCAGTTATTTGTCAAACTCTTCATCACAAATTCATTTATCCGTGTACAAAAATACGTCAATACGACAAAAAATCTCACGGATCATGCTTTTAGCACTGTAATAATTTAGTCTAAATTAATCGCTAATTTTCTTGGACAACATAAACCTGTGCCTATATTAGACTCGACGTCATATTTGTTCTAAGAATAAAGACAATAAAGGTAGTTGTTTTTCTTTAGCTAAGTAAGGATAATAATTACGATCAGAGGGTGTACTTAATCACCGATCTCCATACAATGGTGATCTTTTAACCCTGATCATAATTATTTGCACGTGAGTTAAGAGTTGGACCTTACCTAACTGATACCTAGTAGCGTGATTGATTAGGTATGTTATAGTATGCCTAGTATAAATTTCTTACGTTCCGGTCGGGAGTTGCAGAGCTGTTCCCAGTCAATGGAATCGCTGACCTTGGGGCGAGCGTTAGTTGGCTCGGCGTCCGAAAACAACCAGGGCCCCAAGTCTGCTATTATAATAGTGTCAGAATGGTCTACCATTGATTTCATAATGGTTGATTTTGACAAGTTTGGTAATCATAAAAGCGTCACTATGACTTTCCAATCGTCAACCACGGACACGCCATTTTAAGAAATGGCATAGAATGGTAATCTCGTACATAATGACAAATGAATGACAGACGTAAGCAGTAGTCAGCTAAAATTTTGACAGTTCCTTTGATCAGTGATCTACCATTAGAACGTCATTTTGCAGTCATTGCAATAGCTCGGCTATCAAAAAGTATTACGAGACCATTGACCGACTAATAGCAAAATGACAATGGGATCGTTTTGGAATGGCAAATTTATAAAAATAGTAGACTAGGGGCCCTGGACCGGGTCAACGCGACGGCGCGTTATTTTCCACGCGAGCCTCAAAGAGATGTCAGTAAAGTAGCCGGGGGCCGCCAGGACCGGGCCTTACCAGGGTTGCGGAATTTGTTAGAAAGAGTCACCGCGGCCCTGGAATGCGGCATTAAGAGGAAAACGGATAGGTTATAGTCAGTCAGAGTCTGACAATCCCATCCGCTCCGCCCAGAGCGGGAGAAGTCATTTGATGATTTCCCATCATTAAAACAAAAGTACATGCTTCTTTAGGGATCAATACCGGAAGGGTTACCATGGGAACCCTATTGCAAAACCCCTGCAATCTGTCCATTTGTAAGTAACACAGAGAAGTACTAGTTAGACAGAGTGTGTACTTCTATTGTTGTTATAATAACAAATTAAAAATAAAAGGGACAAACATACAAGAAACGTTATTTTTTCGGTTTATAGTTCGGGAACCTTCGTCGAGGAGCTCGTGGCTAAAGACTAACAGCCGCATGGGTCGATCTTCAAGTTTAAGCAACGCTTGCCAAGGTTGCTCTGTGGATAGGTGACCATCTTATCATACCGATTTTCCTCCGTGCCTCGGAAAGCACGCTAAGCCGTTGGTCCCGACTGTCATTTGGAGAGCAGTCGTTACAGATTGTCAGAAGCCAGTAAACTGACTCCAATCTTACCAAGAAGTACCGTGTTTCCCAATTAATATGGAGGTCTGGTAGGCAGCCGCTCCACATAAATTATTATTATTCAGCTGAATCCGGCTTGACTGGGGGCCGACTCCAATATAGTTGGGAAAAGGCAAGGCAAATGATGAGTTCGGGAACCATCGTGTATACGTCCAACTCGCTCTTGACTTCTTCTATAGGTATCTGTTTAAGCCACTATCAATTTATATCTCCTTGACTCATCGATCAAAAATTTAAACCTCATGTCCAGATTTTGTACACATGCGGACAATTTCAGAAGACATTCTCCACAAGTCAATCTTAAGGTTACAATTCTTGGCATTGTAGTTCCCGAGAACAAGCATGGGGAGGGGGTGATACCGACGACGACGATACGCAACTCCCTGAGGGAATTGTGGGGGGAGAAGCAGGCTCCCACCACTACAATCTCCCCTTCAATCTCTCCTCGATATCCAGACTAAAAAAAAGGTTACAATTCTTTACAAAAACAAAATTATGATAGATGTAATAAACCTACATTTAACTATTTTCAGTGAGATTTCGGGGGGATAAGACCTTTTTTTTCATTTTCGGTATTCTTTAAAGCTCCGTTCGGGGATGTCCCAAAGTTTGTAATGCAATAGAAAATATTTTACTAAAAGTGACGAATATAATCAAATGTTTACATAAGAGCTCTTTGACCTTCTTCAGTCAGTAAACACAAATTTTAAAACGCGTCTGTTACTAACTAATTACTTAGTCGACACGATCAAATACGCGAGTTTGTCTTATAAAAACCACCAATTTGAACAGAACTGAAAATTATCCGGCAATTAATAAAGATTTTAGCAACATAATTAAACTATCTGGGTATTTAAAATCGTTTAGCCACTTAAAAGAGCTATTCTACGATATTCTATGAGATTTATGAAATAATCATGGCAAAAAAGCTACAGATTTTGCGACAAAAAAAGTAATTACATGCCTCAAGATGTCATTAAAATAAAGTCAAAACAACCTATCAACTCAGTGCGGAAAATTTGATAAGTAGGTACCTAAGCCAGCAGATACAAACAAAGTAAAAAACTAGCCAAGTGTGAGACGGACCCGTACACGAAGGGTTCCGTACCATTATTTTTAAAAAACGACATAAAAAAAATCATTCAACCAGTCTGTTTTATGGAAGCCCCCTTAAATATTTGTTTTATTTCAATTTGACTATTTATTTTAAAGTCAATATATAACTAAATATCCTGTGAATATTTCTAGCGTTATCAATAACGATCAAAAAAGGGCAAAAAAATCCTTGTATGGGAGCCACCTTAAACATTTATCTTATTAGCTTATATTGCGGCAACAAAAATACATAACTCGTGAAAATTTCAACCAACTGTCTAGCTTCCAACTGTCTAGTTATTGAGATACAGCCTGGTGACAGACTGACGGACGGAAAGACAGCGAAGTCTTAGCAATAAGGTCCCGCTTTTACCCTTTGGGTATATAACCCTAAAAATCATCACATCATATCATAAATGTAACTCCAACTCAAACATGAGCACGTCACTTCCAATTCACAGTTGTCAAAGTCATATCAACCCGAATGGAAACGTCAAAGTTGACATTAGCGTGTCAAGTTTTGATTGACTATGTGTAATTATGTGCCATATATTTCGTCACATCGTATACAAAAAGCTGCCCTGGCTGGGGGCCTTAAATTCATTTCAGGCCACCACAGAATTGTTCGGTTGAGCAGTAACCAGCCTTAGTGTGCTGAACTGCGAGTGGTCACATCAAAAAAAAAATACAGAAAGCTCAGACCCGATACAAGTTAAAAACGACGAGCAGTTCCGAGGAAGATTTTTTTTTCACTTTCTTTTCTTGACCTGCCTTTAAACTCATTTAAAGCTAAACGTAAATCTAACCTTTGTTCGAAGGCATACAATTTTATTAATGACTACTAACGGCCGAAACCAATAACCGATCTATCTTATACTGGAGATAGAAAAACAAATGAAACAACAGAAAACCTATATCATTTTTCTTGATTTTTCTGTTGTTTCATTTGTTTTTCTATCTCCAGTATGTGATAGATCGGTTATTGGGTTTGGCCGTTAGACGATAAGAAAAGTTGGTCGCTGTGTTGAACGCAAGACAATGTCATATTTATCATGTTCTTTCTCTATAAGTTATCGTATGACAGGTTATATGAGTTCTTATAATATTGTTTGTTATAACTTTTTAAAGGCTTAACCGATATCAATGTATATGGTATCGTTAAAAGCGTTGAGTTATCCCGGGTAACATAGGCTAGCATGAAATTTTTAAAAGATAAAAAGGGAGTACTGTTTTTCACAAATAAAATAACCAAAATATTTTGTTTTCGTGAAAATTAGACTACATATATTGTCATTGTCTAAAGCTTGCAAAAAAGTATGAAATCAAAAATATATAATTAAAAAACACGCCTGCCATTTAAAAATGTGAACTAAAAAGTTAAAAACAAGGTAGATAACAACCTTTTCATTGCATTCGAGGGACCTTGTAAAGAATTGCTCAAAGGAACCATCCCCCGACTGCAATGAAAAGATTATTATCTATTTTGTTTTTAATTTTTATATTTTAAACGAATTTTCAAAATTAATTAAGAAACGTAATGCTTGTATAAGGAAAAATGGTTAAAATTACACGTTGTAACGCTTACGTTGAAATCGGTGCCAAAAAACTTTTTGTTTTAATATTAACAACTTAGGTAAGCCATTTATTAAAATAATACGCCAAAACAGGTTTTCCTACAACTTCCATCAAATAAACAAAACATGACGTGCTTTTCTGTTTAAAATAAAGAATATTGTGATTGGCTAGTAAAAAAAAAAATATAAAAAGTGACATCGTGATGAAAACCAATCGGAGACCTTTTTGTGGATAGAAAATCATCAGATGACTTCTGATAATTTTCAATCAGCTCTGGGCGGAGCGGAAGGAAGTGTCAGACTCCTGACTAAAACTAAAACCCACCCGTGATCCTTCTTGTGCCCTTTGCGTCCCAGTGCCGCGGTGACTCCTTCGCCTTTTTTTTTCTTGAACCTATCTGTGTACCTATCATGGTGGTATTTGGCGATGCTCCTTATTCAATCTCTACTAATATTATAAAGAGGAAATATTTGATTGTTTGTTTGTATTGAATAGGCTCCGAAACTACTGAACCGATTTGAAAACGTCTTTCACTGTTGGTAAGCTACACTATCCCTGGGTGACATAGGCTATATTTTATCCCCATATTCCTACGGGAACGGGAACTATGGAGCTGAAACAGTAGCGCGGGGCACTGCCAGTACTTAATATATTTAGGAAAGGGCTAGGCAAATCGTTTGTTGATCACCGATCACCAGAGACGTGGAGATTAAACTTAAAAATAAATGTTCTTAAATAGTTTTCCTTTTATTTCAGACGACTGAAAGATGGTTGTAGGCACCCTGCAACATGTCCCCAGCAAGGGGCGGATATCAATTATGAAAATACAAAACTTCACAGTCCAGAAAAGACGTAAGTATCTAAATATTATATTTAAGTTAAAAATAAAAAGTGGCCAACCGACCAAATTACTGAAGAATCAAATTTTCACATTTTTTCATGGCTATTTTCCAATTTTTACCTAAAAACATAATCCAAATGGGTCCAGACGTTCTCAAGTAATCCGCTAACTAACTAACTAACAGAAGGAAAGTTCTCGTAATTAATAAGCGTTCATAATCGTGCAATTTCGGTGCCAATGCCAATAATTTAAGCAACGTTTGCATTCGCATGTCATATTTTGCAATCTGTCAAAAATGTATAGAAATTGAGGCTGTTTTTACAGATTGAGATTGAGCAGTGGTGGCCAAGTGGTAACGGCCCCGACTTACGAATAGTAGGTCGCGGGTTCTCAAACCCAGCCAGGCGCATTACTTTGTGAAATTAATTTCATCACCACTGCTCTCAAAACGGTGAAGGAAAACATCGTGAGGAAACCGGCATGTCTCTGACCCAACATTTCGAAGACATGTGACATTCACCAACCCGCACTGGGCCTGCGTGGTGGCCATTCCCTCTCCTAGAGAGGAGGCCTGTGTTTCAGCAGTGAGAATGTTAAAAGGCTGATTATGCTTATGCTTATTATAGATTGCGACTGCAAGTCAAATACAAAAGTTTTGCTTAAAAGTTGAATTGGCACTCTTAACAAAAATAAATGTAAAGTAGCTGATGTAAATATGTTTGTACATAATTATATTAAAAATAGTTGTGACTTGAAATGTTCTATTCAGAATTCGTGTTCTACGTGCAACACGTGAACTTAAAAATGCACGTGCATATTTATAAAAAATGGACGAATAAATCAAAATGTGAATATTAACTGAAGGTCAACTGCTTAGGCTTTAATTTAGACTATAACGGGCTAAGAATAAGACAGAATTTTGTGTTGCTTAAACTTTCGACGTATAGAGATTTACAGATTTTCGATCGCCCGATAAGAATATTTAGTATTCGGTCAGTGAACCAAAATAGAATAACCAAAACTTACGCTTCCTTTTTCAAATCTATAATTGGTTTTTTTTTTATGAAATCCGATGCAATGAATAAAATTAGTTTCAATCATGTGAAACAAAAAATGTGTACCACTTAGGTGCGACAAAATTAAAGATTGCTGTTTTTTTGTTTCTAGATTCCGTAATCAAGTTGTCGTATGGAATTCTACTGATGCTCATAAGTATTATTATGGCTTCCATCAATCCCATAGACATCGCTACTAACTGGGTAAGTCGCTTATTATGTACTAGCTGTCCGCACAACTTCGTTTGTGTCACATTTTTCATGACTGCTCCGCTCCTATTAGTCTTAGCGTGATGATATATAGCCTATAGCCTTCCTCGATAAATGGGCTATCTAACACTGAAAGATTTTTTCAAATCGGACCAGTAGTTCCTGAGATTAGCGCGTTCAAACTCTTCAGCTTTATAATATTAGTATAGATTTCTTGAATAATTATAAAGATAAAGATATATTTATTTGTAAACATGTGTAACATTGTACATATAAATGCAAATCATGTAAAAGTGAAAATCTGCGAGTTTCAACATGTTTTGCCACCATTGGCGTACAAAATTAATTGTTATAATTGACTTGAAATATAACACAATTAGGAATGAGAAAAAAAAAGCATAACAAAATTAAAATATACCACAAATAGATTAGAAACTATCATTTAAAAATCTTTAACACAATAGTAACATTTTTCAGTAAGTAACTTCTTAAGTTTTCTCTTGAATAAAATTGGCTGGTTTATATTTTTAATAACCTATGGAATTTTATTATATATAATAATAATATCATCATCATTCATCATTTTCAGCCGAAATTCGTCCACCATTGGTTATAGTACCCAGGGCTGCCCCAAGTCCCCATTAACTGGTTATGTGCTCTTTTGTTATGCGAGCAATTTGCTTTACCTTGTTTTTCAACAAAATTAGTGCTCAATGAATCCTGCACTATTTTAACGCTGAATGGAAAACAACAAAACAATTTAATGCATCTAATAATTTAACCTTCATCGGACTCAAAGACTACTATTATATACTAAAAATAAAAGATTAACCTGGCAAAAACAAAGTACTTAAACACCTAACCTATCTTTAAATGATTAAAACAAAAACAGATAAAAATATACCTACTATCTAGCTTTTGAAGAATATTAGACCATAGGCAAGAATTAAAATAATTGATTAACTCAAGACGAAGTTAATCTTACTAATATTATAAACGCGAAAGTTTGTAATTATGGATGTTTGTTACTCTTTCACGCAAAAACTACTGAATGGATCTTGATGAAATTTGGCACAGATCATAGAAATACTTGTTTATTATATCTATGGCACAGATATAGATCATAGTCTGGAATAACACATAGGATACTTTTTTATCCTGGGATTATGTTCCCTTGGAATAATTTCCGACATTCACGCGGGCGAATCCGTGGACAGCAGCTAATACTGAATAATTCAATCAAAATAAATAAAACAAACAAATCAAATTCATTAACCGAATCCACTTACAAATAAAAAAATAACACGAGCGCGTTCTTTAGGGTTCTTCCACAAAAATAAAACAATCTACCACGCCAATCGACTCCCGCGACGCCCCGATGGTACTGGCCACGTCACACCCGTTCTCGGTAGCTTTCCTACGTGTCAAAAAAACTTTTCCTTGATATTCCATCTTTATCATGAATGTATACAAAATATTATAAAACTTATATTAAATTTGAAAAGAGTACCTATGGAGTTTCTTCAAGTTTCTTGTCCGTTCTTCTCCATAAGAATCTACTTTTTGTGAATGAACAACTAGTCACTATAATATTTTTATTTTCGAACTGTTTTGACGTTCAAAAGTCCCTTTTAATGGTCTAGTTTAAATAAATTAATTGACTTTAATTTTGGGTTTCATTTTGACTTTGAGTTTGACTTTGAGTTCGACTTTGATTTTGACTTTGACTTTGACTTAATCTTACTCATATCAAAGATCTGACATTTTTTTCTTGGAAAACCAAAGTGAAAATTATATCACAACATTTTGTATTATGCAGGTAAAAACTGGATTCATTAGTCCTAACTACGTCAGAACAATAAAATAAAAAACCTTCAAAATTAAAAGATCCTGCCAATTTTCATTGTTAGATAATCTTAGCTGTAACTAATATTTACGACCTGTTACATTTGTTTTTATTGACATAAAAAAATAAACGAGTAGTTACGACGTTTTAGTATAGTTCCAGTTATAATAAAAAAACAGCATACCGCCTCAACGTGAATGCTTGAGTAAAAAAGTTCAGCGGGTTTTTTGAGTACATTGCAAACGTTTGCAAAACGTGACTTTTGGGAAGTTAATACTTAAACTCGTACGTACATACGTTAGTTGCCTTATAATTAAGCGAATTGGATTTTTTATTGCAGTGTTTTGGTGTTAGTTCAACTGTCAAGTTAGAGTTGCAGTTTGGCGGTCCTGGGTTTTTTACAATAAAATCTTTTCTTTTGTTATGAAGGTGAAATGTTTAATAGCTCTAAAACATCCCAAGATTCATGGTTCCTTTTTCAAATCTGTTGGGTTTTTAATAGAATCCGATGCAATGAATAAATTAAGATCAATCTCTTAGGTATGACAAAATGAAAGGTAGCTGTTTTTTTTTAGATGCCATCATCAAGTTGTCGTATGGAATTCTTCTGATGATTTTATTTCTACCAAATAAAATGTATCATGGTCGTAATCAAGGTTTTTCTGCTTTTTTATTCAATTCAATTCAGTTTTATTCAGGAACAACTCACATTGTATTTGAAATCATTAAAATTAAAAAAAAAAAACCTGCCAAGTGCGTGTCGGACCAGGCATAGTGTTCCTTAGTTCACTGTTAAAATCTCATATCTCTAAGAGTACATAAGCTGTGATTTTCAAACCAATTTTCATTGGAAGTGTTTGTGATATTCTGTTTGCTCAATTTTTTTTAGAATTTTGGACTTCATAGTTAGAAGGTTTTACACATTTTTTACGAAATTGGAAGCACATATCTCAAAAACTATAGCTAAAGCTATAGTTTTTGAGATTTTTATTTCTTAAAAATAAAAATAATTTTAAGAAATCTCCATTTTATTTTGAAAGAGCTATCCACTGATACCCCACATGATTATGTTTGTTGGAATTTATTTTTTCATCACTCAGTTCCCTGTATGGAGTGCCACCCTTAAAATCATATTTTTCCATAATGTTACAGCATTATTTAATAGCGGTTAGCAGGTTGCACCTACCTACCAATTTTCATTTATTTAGCTTTAATAGTCTCCGAGTAAAACAAACGGACAGACTGACAGACAGATATGACGAATCTATAAGGGTTCCGTTTTTTCCCATTTGGCTACGGAACTCTAAAAACGAACACATTATAATACAATAAATCATAAAAATAACAAAAAAAAATACAATAACTATAAAATTCACTAACATTACAAGGTATACATACTAATATCATTCAGTCTCTCATTAACTAATTAAATAATCAAATTTCTACGGGCCTCGGCTTAACGGGGTCATTGGGGGGCAGCAAGGTATAGGCTGGGTCAGGTTATTCAATAGGAACGCTGTAAGTGTTGACTTAAATAAGCTCTTGTAAATTATAGTTTTTAATTCCAATGGCAACCTATTTTAAAATCCGCACTGCTTGATTAGGGCACAGTATTGTAATACTGTGATTAGGGCTATGTTGAACAATATTAAGTTGTTTTAAGTTTATTAAGCTTAGGTACCTATTTAGTTTTTCAAAACACACTATGGTTAATATGTGGAAGTTAGTTGCGTGTCGCTGGTTCGATTCCCGGTCCGAACAAATATTTGTATGGCCTAAAGATAATTATTCCGGGTCTGGCTTTTTGTGTGAGTATATAATATATGTTTGTAAACGCACTCAGGATACCGGAGAAATTCCCATTCAACATTTAAAAAAGAAAGAAAAAAAAGGTCGGCTCTGTTACTGAGATGTATATTGACTTGCCTCGCGACGTTGTCGACAAATGGAATATGGGCTCAGATATTAAATTATTATCAGTTTCAGCAATTTCAAACGGATTTTCTAACAAATCCCGTTTGAAATGACGGTTAAACTTCGAAGCTAACCCGTGGTTTTTATTATGAAAAAACTTGTCAAGTTTTATTCGAATCCGGAGTTTGATAAATTCTCAGGCGTAAAGTTTGACTAAGTACTCCAATGCACTAAGCATTACTCTTGAGATATATGGGTAGGTAAATATGGTTTAAGTCATTATCTTCTATGGCACACGGAACCCTGATTAGCCATAAATCAAAAATTGATCAGACAAACCCAGGTTAACAAAAAATAAAATAAAAAACAGAAAAAAAACTAGAAGTTGACATTTACTTAACTAGTTGGCTATATCGCTACTGCTAAAATATTAGTAAAAAAATTAATAACTTCAATAACACTAAATCTTAGTTCAGGAAATATGTATTCCTTTTAAAGAAAAAACGCATCCTTTGGTTATAATATAATTTATTATCCTAGAACTGGCCGTGATGATTTTTATTATAAGGTATATTATTATTATAAGCACGAACTTAAACCTAATCCAAGTATGTTTCAATCTACAATTTTATTCTACTATTTTTTTTATTGCTGGATCTATAGCTAAATTAAAAAAAAAATAGGTTGGTGTCTGTCCATATTACTCTATGGTTCTGTCACTGAAATTGTAACGGAAGGATTTAAGTTTCATAAGGGACCGTTTGAGTGAGCAAGTCAGGGCCCTGTTATTTTAAAGCCGTGTATTTGACAATGTTCAGACTTGTCAAATAGTACAATAGTACACGGTAATTAGCCCATTAAACCTCCCAAACTAGTCCCCATATTTGCCATAATCAGGCACCAAACGAAGGTTGTCTACTTGTTTTTCTACTTATCGGGCTCTCGTAAGCCTTCCAATGGGCCAGCAGCCCTACCATGACGTCTTAAATCCATCATGATGTGTGTGAGGGAAAGGGATAGTGCTATTCGTCTTGTGTAACTCCGTCTCTCTCTGATTCAGGTATCATGATGGATTTAAGACGTCATGGTAGGGCTGCAGGACTGCGTACTCCACAGAAATCTATTTCTGTGGCGTACTCCGAGTCAAAATGTTCAAGATTTTTTCATGCAATATTAAATAAAATGTTCAAGATTTTTTCATGCAATATTTTGTTGCCTAAAGACGTTAGATTCGCATCCCAAAGCTTTGAAATCAACCTAATTCCCTACTTCATTTTTATGTATTTATTTCGCATATTGATTACCAAATATCTATACTCTGCGACAATGATCTACAATCAAGTTTTTTTTTTATCGTACCTACGTCACTCAAACTTAAGTTACCGGTCATGTCAGTCAACTAATACTTATGACGTCAGTAGGCTTTCCGTTTTTTTATTGATTACATTAATTAAAACGTAAAACTTGCTCCGAAGAGGTTAATACCACTTTTCCAGCGTTCTTCTTGGTTTAGGTTGAATGATAATAAGATTATAAATATGTATATCTTATCACTAGCTGCTGCCCGCGACTTCGTCCCCGTGGAATCCCCGATTTTAAAACATTCTTTATCACTGCTCCGCTCCTATTGGCTTAAGCGTGATGATATATAACCTAAAGCCTTCCTCGATAAATGGTCTATTCAACCCAAAAAGAATTTTTCAATTCGAACCAGTAGTTCCTGAGATTAGCGCGTTCAAACAAACAAACAAACAAACAAACTCTTCAGCTTTATAATATTAGTATAGATAAAACGTAAATATCTTATCATAAAACGTAAATCGGCAATAATACAAAAAAAAAAGGTTAACTTCTCAAGTTGTTTTTTTTTTTTTTGCTCAGTCAAGACTACTTTTCATCAATAATCATAATCTTTTGGAAAAATCAGCAGTGGATCAATATTTATCTCTTACAACTTAACAGATAGGTACAAGTAGACAAAGATAAAGCAGATCATTTTACTATTTAAACACAGTTTAAAAAAACATACCGCTTTTAGTCTCTTGACCTCTTTCTAACCGACTTGCAAAAAAGGAGAAGGTTCTCAAATCGGTTGTATTTTTTTTCTTGTATGTTACCTCATAACTTTGTACTGGGTGTCCCGATTTTGATGATTCTTTTTGTATTCAAAAGATGGTGCTTGTCGTGTTGTCCTATTTAATATATATTTGATTGAGATCTGACGACCAGTTTTTGAGTTTTCCCTAATAATGCGTGGGTTCGACTACCTACATTGATGATGTTCTCATTCAGTCTGGTCGATGTAAAAAAATACAAACATCCGAATTGAGAACCTCCTCCTTTTTTAAAAGTCGGTTAATAAAATTGTGTACGATGGTTTGGAAGAGCATCTTAGTATTTCAACGTGGTCCCTTTCTAGTTTGGTGAAGATCTGATGAAGAGCAGAGATAGGAAACGGAACTTTTCAATAAATAATAGCAAATCTATTTTTATTAATAACTTTTTATAAAAAAAACAACCGACTTCTAAACAAAAAAGAATAAAATAACTTTAATTTTGGAAGTCGGTCGGGAAAAACAACCCACAACACCGAGTTCCGAAATTAAAGTTATTTTATAGTTACTTTTTTGTTTAGAAGTAGGTTGTTTTTTTTAGAAGTCGGTTAATTTTTTTGTTGTAAAAAGTATTTTTTTAATTTTTGTTTTTTCTTGAGCTTTTTACCAATTAATTTTATGACTGTCCCCTTTTACGAGTATACGCGCAGGTATAATTTAGTATTATCATCAATTTTCCTGTCTTACTTAGACATAAAATTCAAGGCTAAGTTTTCGACATATTGCAATTGAGCTAACTACTTAGTGACTAGACCTGCAAGTAAAATATGAAATAACTAGACAAAACAGATTATATTCTCGTTAGTACGAGTTGTTATATTAAAAACGAAAAATAAATTGTCTTTATCGTGGCGGTATCACGAATATTATATTTTCGATAATTATTTTCAAACAATCATCTATAATTATTTTAAAATTAACATTAGTTTTCTAAACTCAAAACCTGACATATATTTTCTAGAAATAAAGAGTATTTGAACACGTAAAAAAGACTTAAAACTTTTTACAAAAAATACAACCTACGTAACACAAAAAAAAACACATAGAGTATGAAATAACTTTAATATCGGAAAACGGTATTCAAAAAACGAAGAAACAACCAAAAATACCGAGTTCCAAAATTAAAGTTAAGTATTTCATATTTTTGTATTTTTTTTTTGTTTAGAAATCGGTTGTATATTTTTGTAAAAGGTTTTAATTTAATTATAACGACAGATAACACATAATGAGTAAGAATTAATTAGATATACATATCTTAACAATAACAAAATCATCCGAGACGAGTCCAGACTTCCGGCGTCAGTACATCCTTATCAGTTTTGTAACAAAACATTTTATAATTATTTATGAAACAGTCATTGTTTTGTAACAATAATTATGTGTAAATCGTTGACCTCTTCATTTCACAATTCTTATCAACCGTGTGACACTTTCTCAGAGTTGTGTAAATTCATTGATAAAATAAATCTTAGTAACTACTTTATAGAGCTTTTTAAATAAATAAATAATTTATGAATGCAATCTTATATATAAAATTCTCGTGTCACAATGTTAGTTACCATACTCCTCCGAAATGGCTAGACCGATTTTATGAAATTTTATATGCATAATCAGTAGGTCTGAGAATCGGCCATGAACATCTAATTTTCAATCCCCTAAATGTTAAGGGTGGTTCACCCCTAATTTTTTAAAAATTGCATGTGGCAAAACGACGTTTGCCGGGTCAGCTAGTTAATATACATATATATAAAACCCTTCCGTTACTGACTGACTGACAGACAACGGACAGCCGAAACTACGGGTCGTAGAAAGCTGGAGTTTGGCGTGTAGGTTAGTTATTAGGGTTGCGAATTTTTTTCGAAAGAGTCACCGCGACAATGGAACGCAAAGGGCACTAGGAGAAAATGGGTGGGTTTTAGTCAGTAAGCGTCTGACACTTCCAGCCACTCCACCCAGAACGTGAGAAAACATATTATGATTTCTCATCCAGATAAATAGGTACCTCATTGGGGATTGTAGGGGAGCAGTAAGAGGAGATTTTCCGAAATTCTTAGGAACGGGGAAAACCGGTATTTACGCGTACGAAATCGCGGGCAAAAGCATAAGTAAATTTAGGTATTACAAAATAAAACGAGAAATTTAATCTATACATATAACAATATTAGACTTGAGATCAATTAAAACAAAGTAAAAGATACCATTTGATTGTTTACCTTTATAACTATCATTAGGTCATTATAACGTGTGAATTTGAGTAGATTAGTTTATCGAAATGATTAAATTGAGACATGCGTTTTTTATTATTGATATGCAAGCGTTTGACCACTACATCACCTGATGGTAAGCGATGATATGGTCGAAGATGAAGCACGCTTGTCTAGAAGTAAACTATTCACTCTTGACTTAAAGACTCGCAGGTTGTAGTTATCAGGAAACACAGACTGTGGCAGGGAATTCCACTCCTTAGCTGTACGCACAATGACTGTTTTCCCAAAACGCTTTGTGCGTGTGGGTGGGATGTCCACCGCGTAACGGTGACGCATTGCCACACGTCTTGTGCTCCGATGATGGAACGGGCTTGGTGGAATGAAACTATGCAATTCCGTCGCACACTCCCCAAAATGCAACCGTTCTGTTCGATATATCGGATACCGACAGACTAGCAGTTCGGCGTTTTGATCCACACGTATCAGATACTAGCTTCTGTCCGCGACTTCGTCCCCGTGGAATCCCCGATTTTTTATCGCTGCTCCGCTCCTATTGGCTTATGCGTGATGATATATAGCCTAAAGCCTTCCTCGATAAATGGTCTATTCAACCCAAAAAGATTTTTTCAATTCGAACCAGTAGTTCCTGAGATTAGCGCGTTCAAACAAACAAACTCTTCAGCTTTATAATATTACTACTACATGGTCCGAAATTTCCCGGGCACGGTCTGAACACGGACGTGTGTAAACAAGTTGTCATGAAATACATACAACTCTCTCGACCGTCCACATCCCGGGCACGGCCTGGCATCCGCATCACTGAGATGCGAATACCAGGCCGTGCCCGTCCAATCTGTCAGACTTTTTGTCAGCTTGCGATTCAGATACAAATACGAACGACACTAAATTTATGAGTTTGACCCTCAGTTTTTCTTGAGATTCGGTTAGTCTTGACTTTTTAATTGGCTCAAAATACCATGATTGATTGTTTCTAGTTTTTTCTCAATGATTTGCTAATTATATAGATACTCGTATATACCTTAAACCATAGTTCACAATAATTCACATTATGAGTGATATTCACATTTTTTGTTTTCATACAAAACAAATTAGTCTTACGATTATATCTTGGCGTCATAAAGTATGAGAAACAAAAAGTTTACAATAGTTTTTTTATGAGGACAATCACCTTATTTTCTTTTATTGTTTACTGTTGTTTTAACCGACTTCAAAAAAAGGAGGTTCTCAAGTCGAATTCACCTCATAACTTTTTACTGGATCTACAGATTTTGATGATTCTTTTTATTTTCGAAAGCTGGTGCTTGTCATGCAAAATGCAAATCTTCCGGGATTGCTGAGATCGCATGTCTGTTTATTGTTTACACTAGTTTATAGCACTCCGTGTTTACACTATGATGGGTACGTTTAGCTGTGGGGTATCCTCCTTTAAAAAGTGCAAAATGAAAAACTTAAATAACACCGACTTCTAAAAAAACAATATACAATATCTTTAATTTCGGTGTTCAAAAATGAAGAAACAATTAAAAACAGCCTTCCTTTCACGGGCCTTCCAAGGGCATTACGAGAAACAGGGGTTTCAGCCAATAAAAGTCACACTCCCTTCCGCTAGCTTTGCTCGTTCACTCTAAGTCCGCTCACTTTGCTCGCTTACTCTAGCTTCCTTTATGCTTACTCGGATCTTATCTATCCAGTTCGGGCGTTTCCTACGTTCCCGAACTAGCCCTGCGCGTTCTTTATTCAAATAAAATGTTAGTTCCTAAAATGTAAATTACATCAAAATAACTTTATAATAATTGATCATTAGAGAAGTTCTTGCTATGATTATGATGTAATATCGTTAAAAAAAATCCTAATCCTGGTATTTTTTCGCTGGCTAAAAGCCCAATAGTTAAAGTTAAAAATTTAATTCGAATTCTATCCTGAGTTCGTGACAACTCTCTCACTTCTGAAGTCGTAAAATCTGTCAGCAGTCGTATTGTTTTCATATAGACAGCTCCATATAAAATACTGGTACTTACCGGCTTAGTCAACCCGAACCAATTGGAAAACGCTAAACAGGTTGGGTCTCTTCTTTCGTCAAAAACATAACTACTAGCAACTGTAATGTTATGTACTTTTCAATTCAGCTTACTTTAATGCATGATTATATTACCACCATACAAATTGCCATAGCGAATTATTGCCCTGACCGATTGACATAATGATAGGCATGGATGGCAGTGACTTTGCTAATTTCAAAGAAAAAACACTTTTTTTGCAGCTCCATACATTATCTTGGTAGTAGTTACTGGACTATAAAAAATATCATAAAATATTTTTTAACGGCGCGTTTTATGATAGCAAATGTATTATTACTACTGGCTATTGTTTACGTCAAGATTTTAGGGTTCCAAACGTTCAAAGGAACCCCTATAAAATCACTCGTGTCTTTGTTTGCCCATTTGTTACAGTAAATGTTCTCCGAATCCACTTAGTGGACCGATGCAGTTTAGTAGGTACGTATATTACGATATTTGTACTCTTTAATAGGTAATTAAATAAACGTTATTGTCTTTCAATGTTAAAAACAAAAGAAACTACATTTAAAGCCTGTACTTCAGATACCATCTTATAATTGATCAAATAGAAAAAAATATCTCTAACGAAAGTTTAATTCACATTACATTATTTGGCATCCATGATATCCTTAAATATCACTAACGTCAACACCGTCAGTTTTGACATCTAGTAGGCTTTGTCATTAACGCGACAAACTAAAGAAAATCGCTCATCTATTAATTATGTACGAGTGAAGTGGTTTACTTTACACACACATAAAACTCTGTGTCACAAACACAAACGCTGTCTGTTTAAATGCCGATAGTTCTTTACTTAAAGAATAAATACAGGAAAATATAACATAATCTTTATATTTTCCTGTACTAATTCTTTAAGATTTTAGTTTCAAAATAACATGTTGGAAAAAAAAACTTTTTACAAAAAAAAAAAACAACTGACTTCTAAACAAAAAAAGTATAAAATAACTTTAATTTCGATTTTTAAAAAAATATTTTTTCATTTTACATCGACAAGATCGAATTAAATGAAACATCATCAATGTACCCTAAGCCAGATCTCAATCAAATTTAAATGGGACCACACGACAAGCACCAGCTTCGAATACAAAAATAATCATCAAACTCCGCGAGGACGCCCAGTACAAAGGTATGAGATAACACCCACAAAAAAAAAATACAGTAGATTTGAGAACCTCCTCCTTTTTTGGAAATCGGCTAAAAATATGATTCCTTCGGAACCCTTAGCGCGGATCCGACTCGTGCTTAACCCGTTTTTTTTCCGAGACAGCATTATTTTTCAGTCTATGAGAAAATACTGGTCATGGGTATTGTTTTTGAATCTTGCTAATTTGTACTAAGTTTCGGGTTATTAATTTCTGTGAGATGTTGGTACGATTGCAAGATTTTAACTATTTTGCTCAGATACTTACCTCGATTTTCTTAATATTTTTTTACGTATCATCTGCATGCATTATTCCCCACTTGGAATGAATACCTAAAAGTACTGATAACTCTATAAACGGAAAGTAATCTTGTTTTTTTTAAAGCAACTTTTGAAAATAATCCACTTGGTTAGCAAAAAACAAAAGTCCAAGAAAAGCTTACCTGCTGTAGTTTTGTTCGCTCTTACTTTTTCAGGATCACATTCAGAATGATTTTCGTAACTCGACATAAAATATAAATCGTGACACATAAACTACTCACAATTAACACATAATTATCTAAATTTAACGTCAATTTAATAAAAAAGAGTATAAAATAATGTTAACGTCAATTTTATTAATGTCGGAAAACAAATGCTTTTTTAACCGACTTCAAAAAAGGAGAAGTTTCTCAATATGGTTGTATCTGTTTTTTCATGTTTGTTACTTCGTCATTTATGGTTTTGTAGTTTAGTTTTACATAAAAAAAGCTGGAAAACATATGTCATCCAAGTAAACGAAATTATGTATTTTGCTTTCTTGTGGCATTCCCGAGGTATTTATGAATTACGAATAATAAAACAATAACGAATAACTATAAATTATTAAAAAGCGTAAAATAAAACTTGTTTAAAAAAAACGACTTCAAAATAAATAACCGACTTCCAAATAAAGAAAAAACACTCTAAAGTATAAAATAAAATAAATATTTACTTTCAGTTTGAAGTCGGTATTTTTGTTTATTTTTATTTGGAAGTTGGTTATTTATTTTTTTGACAGATGCCCAGCCCTGATGCTTCAGTGTTGCAGTCTGGTGTAGCTTCTTTAAAAAAACGTTCACTGCTTAAAACACAGTCAATAGCAACGCCAGTTTTGACAATTGAACAATATCCATTCCGTTGTTCACTTTGTTGAGCAGAAAACTTTTTCCAACATATGAAGCAATGGATTAGGAATGTCCTTTAATTTCGAAATGTGATAGAAAATTTGTAACGCAATACTGATGTCCACTGTTACCATAGCAAACTTCTCAAAGCACAACAATTTTGCTAAGAAACCCTTAATATTCGACGTACATATGTACTATTACATATCATTATGAATATAGCATCACTAGTACAATAAAAACTTTAATAATAGTGAGTTTGTCACTAGTCATGGCTAATTTAATTTTAACTGACTGTCCGAGGTGGGGTCAGGGCACAGGTTATGTGGCGATAGGTCGCGTGTCGTTGCACGTGAGTATGCATCAAGGAAGCTGTAATGAAGACCCCATTATTAAGAAAACTGGGCCCCAAGTCTGCTATTTTTATAAATTAGTCATTCCAACATTTTCATTTTGCTAAAAGTTCGTAATCTGCTAAATTCATAATGGTCGATCATTGGTCGGTTAACGGTCTCGTAATACCTTTTGATTACGAGTTATTAAAAGCATTTACTGCAAAATGACGTTCTAATGATAGGTCACTGATCAAAGGAAGTGTCAAAATTTTAGCAGATTACTGTATAGGTACATCTGTCATTCATTTGTCATTATGTACGAGATTACCATTCTTTGACATTTCTTTCAATGAAGTATCAGTGGTTGACCATTGGAAAGTCATAATGACGCTTTTCTATTAGTAGATTACCAAACTTGTAAAAATCAACCATTATGAAATCAATGATAGACCATTCTGACACTATTGTAATAGCAGACTTGAGGCCCTGACATTAACATTATCAAATCATTTTAGCGGCGTCTGATACAGCCACAAAACTAAAACAGCGCCATCTATACCGCACGATGCGAATTAAAAACCTGACGTCATACAAATCCTGCATCGCGGTATTAAAGTTTTCCGTGTGATTTGAATATATACAACAACCCAAATATCAACCATTGGGGCAGTTAGTTCAATGGAGTTCTGGTGGACGTTTTAAACCCTGTTCTGCATACTTCTATATGATCAGCCTACTGCTGCTGGCTGCAGGGCAAGGTCTTCTCTCATCCAATGCTACCAATGGAATACCTAAATGGTTGATAAACCCCTGATAATCATTGGCCTCTTTGTCTCATCAGGTGTCCGTAGAGTTTCTTGCACGTTCTTCTCCATAGTGATCTACGCTTTCGAACGTGCAAATAGCCTTACGATTTTGACTGTTCTTGAAAATTCAAAAATGCTTGTAAGTGGTTTATTTAAAGTAAATGCTTTGTATGTTGAATCTTCCCTATTTCCTGTGGGGTTCAAGTGGTAACGCCTCAAATTACGTATTTTTGTGAGTTGTAGATACCCAGGCTCTCAGAGCTTCCCACTTAAGGGAAATCATCGTAAGAAAACCGGCAGAAGAAAGAATAGATTTAGAATTTTGAATATGCGGATGACATTACCAGATCCCAAAACGTAAACTGTTACTCAACTCGAACTCCACCTCCATCAGAGCAGCAAACTGTCAATGAAGCTTTTCATAAACTGAAGTTTTCGTGCTCGAAAGTAGAGCAAGAAAATGCGTAAACGCACTTATAAGCATAAGCATAGCATAATCAGCCTTTTAATGTTCCCACTGCTGGGACACAGGCCTCCTCTCTACGAGAGGGAATCGGCAGTAATCCACCACGCGGGCCCAGTGCGGGTTGGTGAATGTCACATGTCTTCGAATTTTTGGTTCTAGGACATGTCGGTTTCCTCACGATGTTTTCCTTCACCGTTTTGAGAGCAGTGGTGATGGAATAAATTACACAAAGTAATGCGCCTGGCTGGGTTTGAACCCGCGACCAACACTTCGTAAGTCGGGGCCGTTACCACTTGGCCACCACTGCTCTCACTTGGCCACCACTGCTCTCACTTGGCAAACACTACTTTCACTTGGCCACCACTGCTCTCACTTGGCCACCACTGCTCTCACTTGGCAAACACTACTTTCACTTGGCCAACACTGCTCTCGCACTTGAGCACGAGAACTTCGATTTATAAAGTCAGTTAGACAAGCTTTCATCGACGTTGAGATGGTTTTAGAGTGGACGAGGGATTTGAGCGGACTTATCCAGACAGTCCATGTGGATGCGTTTAACAGTTATCATAATTAGCTCAACTTATAACTATTATAACTATTAGCAGCGCCCCGCGGTTTCACCCGCGTTGTTCCCGTTCCCGTGGCAAAACGGGGATAAAATATAGCCTATGTTACCTACTTAGGGTGAATGTAGCTTTCTAATGGCGAAAGAATTTTTGAAATCGGCACATGAGTATTTGAGTTTATTGATAAATTATATTCATTTTGTAAGAAGGTTAAACATAACACTTTTACACGTCAAATATTTCTGGTCATTTTAAGCTAGATGAAGCCGGTGTTTCCTAGCCGACTACCCTGAGAAGAAACACCGAAACAAACTCAGCGGTCAAAGTCTCTTTTAAAGTCCATACAATCCGTACTGGTTTAGCCATGTAGGTTAATGTCTGAGGTAGCCTTTTGAGGAGTGCCACACATATTTGAGTGGACCTGTCCAGACAGTGCTTGCAAGCATTTGTCAGATACCGTGTAGCTCAAACTTAGAACTTCAAGGAGCTCAACGATTTGACAAACAATACCAAAGTAAGGACATTTGGGTAGGCCGCAAGAATTACTCAAACTGCCAGACAAACTGAAATAAGACCCTAATATGGCGATCTACATAGTCCTCACATTCACAATCTATACTAATATTATAAAGCTGAAGAGTTTGTTTGTTTGAACACGCTAATCTCAGGAACTACTGTTTCGAATTGAAAAATTCTTTTTGGGTTGAATAGACCATTTATCGAGGAAGGCTTTAGGCTATATATCATCACGCTTAAGCCAATAGGAGCGGAGCAGCGATCAAGAATGTTTTAAAATCGGGGATTCCACGGGGACGAAGTCGCGGGCAGCAGCTAGTATGTTATATGAGAACCATGCAGATTCATTACAAACATACACATACACAAAAATACAAATCTTTCCTGTTTATAATATTAGTGTAGATATGGAATTATATTAATTACTTGTTGACAAATTCATCGGCATCACATAAGAGAGAGAAAAATAAAACCCCGTTTTTGCAACATTTTTTATTGATGCTCTGCTCATATTACTCGTAGCGTGATATTATTATATCTGCCTCGATAAATGGGCAATGTAACGTCGGCCAGTAGTTTTCGAGATTATCGCGTTCAACCAAACAAACTTAAAGCTTTGTAATATTAAGAAGTATGGATTACATTTTTTTACGCCATATATTAGCCAGCCAACGATTAAACCGGTCTATTAAAAAAAAAGATTGATCGATTGTCTAAATTATATATAAGAAGACCTTTTTATGGATGGTAAATCATCAAATGACGTCTACAGCTCTGCCCCCCTAGTCAAGTTAATAATTAATCTGCGATCGTTAACGCTAGTCGAAAACGAGTCAAATATATGGGAATGAAATCATCGCAACGTTAAGTCACGTGGTTAGAACAAACGAATAGAAAATTCGTAGCCAAGTTCACATCGTTCAAAATGATAGAATGAATTGTTATCGTTTCTAAAATTTTTAACGCTACATCCTTTGTTGAAATGTTTAAACTTAATGGTTAAAGCATTTAAACAGAGTCTACCTGTTTGATGTTTGTAGGAACGCTCGCCGTAGACTAAAGAAAAGGTGGTTTTTCTAAAGACATTGTAGAACGAGCGGCCGACTCAGGCGCGTCAACATGGCTACCAACTTATCGTTTTCTACAGTTGCTGACACCGAGGCGTTACCGATTGGAGAACGGAATTCGACACGAAACTGTTGTAACTTGGCTGGGTGGAGCGAAAGGGAGTGTCAGACTCTTACTGACTAAAACCCACCCGTGATCCTCCTAGTGCCCTTTACGTTCCAGGGCCGCGGTGACTCTTTCGGACAAATTCCGCAACCCTTGGTACATGAAGAATTAGGATTATGATTTATGTATGAAAAGGAAATAATAACTAATGTCTCTATTCCTTTATAATTTGAGGCTTATGTTTAATACTATATGAATATTAATTTGCATAAATTGTGTTTTTTTGCTTAAATTATTTCCACGTCACAAATTTGACATATAACTTTGTTTTTTGTTTCCACATGATTGAACAAAAACTTGTATTTAATGTGGCAAAAAAATCATAGGAATGTTGTTGTACCTTTGTACGTTGAGTTACTTTGTGAGATAAGAACGATAGATATACAATATCGAAAGATCAATCAAAGTTCTTATTAACAAAACAAAAAATTTAAAAATGGTAAAACCAAATTATCAATTAATTCTCTGCTAAGACCGAGGCGGTCGGAACCACTTTTGAAGTTTTCTAGGATTTTTCAAATGTTTCACCCTATGAAAAACTAAGGGCGGCATAGCCAGGGTGTGTCTCCCTCAACATCTAAGCTCTGAGTTGCTAATACTTAATGGAAATACCTAGGTAATAACACTTTTTCCCGACATGGGAACCAAACCTAGGACCCCACGGTAAATGCGCCACCGCCACCCAACTCCACCACCCTTAAGACCACCCTGTTGGTAGTTAATAATAATACGGATAAAAAATACGTAATTATTTGCTAATACACCTAAAGATTAACTTATTTTAGACCACCTAGAGACAATTTAAAGCATAATGTGTCGCGTAAGACGCGTAAGTCAACTTCATGAATGCGCAAGCATGCCTTACGTGCGCAAGCGCATAAGTCTAAACTCCATCATGCTATGTAACTCGTATGTGTGTCGTAGTTTTCAAAAGTGAAGGTCAATGGTCACAAGTATCACTGGTCTTGCAATGTCGTAAATTTTAGGATTCCGAACGTGCATATGAAAAACGGAACCGTTCGTGTGTTGACACACGGTTGCTTGTCTGTCTGTTCGTCTGTCATCGTGAATTTGCTCCGAATCTACTGGATTGATTCAGTTCGAAAGTACACATAATATGAACGTCTGCTATCCAAACAAAAACGTGTAATCTCAATTAAGAAACTTTAAATATAGGGTCACTTGAAGCGGATTAATTAGTGAATTAAAAAATAAATAAAAAATAAAAGACTTTCCTGTGTAAATATCAAAATCAGACGGGAAAGTCTTTTATTTTTTATTTAAATGTAAAGAATTTATAGTCAGGTTCTCAAATATTTTATAAAGCAGCATATGCTGAGATAGGAACCTTTTTGGCCTCGCACACTTACATTTAGGTACAAATTGATAGAAAATTCTATAATTCTATCTACAGCATTTGTTAATTTATTTTTCTAGTAGTTTTTTTTTTATTTTTGTTTTGTTTTGTGTGAGACCCAAATAAACATTTTTCTTTCTTTCTTTAGTTTTTTTTTTTAAATAATTCTACAATAAATGATTTATTTTTACTAACGAAAATATAATTAACGCGGAACCCTTTACGTGCTGGTCCATCTCGCACTCGTTCTTCATCTATTACTATTGAATAGCCATCTGCAAATTGTAAATATCAACTATTACAACAATAGTTCCAGACGTATGCCACATTGGGCACCCGTTTTAACGGCACCTGAGGTAATGGCACCTAAGGTATTCCACATACGGCATCTATCGATATTTTTCGCAAGTGCCATTAGTGGAATAGTTTATTATTTAAAATTTTATTCCACAAACGGCAGCTACGAACCAGTAGGTACTAGTGTTGGGACGTTTACTTTTTATAAGACGTCAAATTAACAAAATCGATTAAAACAGTCGATTTTAATATCATGATAAAAATATAACTTCTTTATGTCTTTAACAATTTTAATCTCACAATCAGTTTCGTTAATCACATGTATTTCAAAATCAGCCTTGAGTTACAATAGAATTTAGAAACAAATATTTTGTATGTTTATATACGATTCTTTCTCTTCTTGGTTAACTTTGTAATCTTATTTTTTTTTTAATGTATAATAATCACAATCAATAATTGGCACCTGTATTGTAAAATCAGTCTTGCGTTATTACTTATGTACTACAAACATTAAAAACTTTTTACAAAACAATACAACCGACTTCTAAACAAAAAAAAAAGTACAAAATAACTTTAATTTCAGAACTTGGTGTCTTTGTTTTTTGAACATACAGACTTTTTGAACATACAGAAATTAAAGATTTTTTTTGAAATTTTTGGTGTTTTTGTTTAAATTTTCTTTTTCACTTTTTAGTGGTTAACTCCCAGCTAAACATACCCATCACAGCGTACGTGGTATACATTGGTGTAAACAATAAACAAACATGCGATTTCAGCTATCCCGACAGACTTTCTATCATTTTTTGAAATTAACAAAAACGCTCAAAAAATAAAAACCAACTACTTTTCATAGAATAAAAAAACAACCACGTAAATCGGATCAGAAATCTCGGCGTAATCGCTGTACATAAATGGGTAAGGACCAAATTTTTGACGTAATCGCACAACGGAAATCACAACGGAATGTGTCACAATGGAAAATAAATGTAGCACAATAGAATTATTAGGGTGTGTGTAAATAGTCGTAAATTTTTAGGTAGGTAAGTGGAATAAATAAAAAACATTATACTTCGAGAAATATTTAATAAGTACTTAGTAAAATCCATAAAAATTAAATTACAAAACCAAAACTTAGAATCCAAAACAGTTTGGTAAAACAATAACAACCTTGCAGGTCTGTATTACTTACTAACATCATATTTTATTCTTTGACTTTTAAAAATTCAATAGATTATGTCGAATTTTAAAATTTAAATGATCTATGTAGCATCAAGAAGGTAAAATACCGTGTTCTCGTTATAAACGGCACAGGATGACACGGTTTTTTAATGGGTTGGAGTCCCAAATATCTGCACTATCTCCTTGTGGTGGTGCAGTATGCATAACCCATTTCTCCACACTAAAAAAAAGGAAAAAAAGCAAGTAATATACAATTGTTGTTTTGCATCCTTGTCAAATTTCAGGAGGTTGTCCTAAAAGACATAAATAATCAATTTTACTAGAATGCAAAACAACATCTTGTAGAGACAGGCATACCAAACAAACCTACTAAAACACGCTCTAAGGCTTTGGCTTAAACAGTTAAAACAATTTACAAATATTTAAACAATAATCTAAATATTTAAGAATCGTTTAATAACTAGGTAACTATTGAGATTAGAATGAATGTAAACACAGCTTTATAAATTTCTCTTGTGACACGTCGCACAATTTCGTGTCACAAATCGCACAACGGAATGAAAATTATTCACGACCTAACCATAAAGATGCAACAGTTCACAAATATAACCATTAATCGAACATTTCTGCATTCCTTTTAACAATAAAGTTATAGGGGATTCATAAACATATCATCATTTTGTGGAAAAATGTAAAAATATTACAATTTTACTCACCTAAAGTCAGGAAATCTTAACGACACGCGCTGACGACACAAACACAATCTCAAATGACAGTAAAAAAGCATGGCGGCTTGTATCCGAAATTTTGGTGCCAGCTTGAAGCCAATGTTGCCGTACTAAATAATCAAGAAACATCCACACACGTTTATTGGTTTCGAAATTATAGTGTCGCACAACAGGAGTATTACAACGGAAACAATTTTGGGATGTATGTAAAATAATTTGTAAAAATTAAAACAACAATGGTTATTGTGGTATTATTTATAAAAACGGTTACTGGTGTTTATAAGGCTTTAATAATATTAAACTATAAATGCTAGCTTACGTTGAAAAAAAATAGCGGCAAAATATTCTTAGGTAGTCAAGCAAGGACATGCGTATTTTACATAGCGCAAAAGTCACCAAGCTTGGTAATATATATTATTTTGAAGAAATTAAGCTTCTAGTATAATTACTTAATGAATGAAACTGTTTATAACATATTAAAATATTATTAGAAAATGTCCAAAATTATTTTAAGGCATGTATTGTACGCAATATTTTGTCACTTATGAGTCGGACACCACAGCGTGTCTGTATCCGTCAAAAATTTGGTCCTGACCCAAATAGAAGAAAAAAAACACCTGCCGAATTACCTCGTCCTTTTTGTAGTCTCAAAATAGGTTAAAAATATAAAATAAGTTTCCTAAGATATAGGTTAGCGCATTTTCAGCAAGTAACATAGGTTATATTTTATACAGGAACGGAAATCTATACTAATATATAAAGCTGAAGAGTTTGTTTGTTTGCGTGAACGCGCTAATCACAGAAACTACTGTTCCGATTTGAAAAATCTCACGCTAAGATCAATAGGAGCGGAGCAGTCATGAAAAATGTGACACAAACGAAGTTGCGCGGGCCAGCCAGTTAGTCATAAAAAACCTCTTTAGTTCAGTTCCCAAAAGTATTATTCAACAGACTAACAACTTTACAGTCTACCAAACAATTAAAATTTAGATTTATGATGAATGAATCCTGTTTTTGCCCCTCCTAAAGTTCATCCGGTCAAATAGTTGGATTTTCTGAGTTGGAAGTAAAAAATAAACGAATAAAATTGAAGGTCTTTACTATAGGGTCAAGAGGTAATATGATATATCTGCAAAAAATAACGGCAGTCTAACAAAAAGATTCTCACATAGTATTTTTGACAAACAATTTGTAGAATGTGTAGGTGTGAATTTTAGTATGGCGAGTTCCGTATACGTGCAGTTTTGTGGTCACTGTTGACACAGCTAATCTAGCTTTGACAAGCCTTTTTCTGTACAAATATCATGTGTTTTCCCGCGGAAAGCCGCGGGAAAAGACATGATATTAGTGTAGTGACTTAGTGACTTATCCTACAGAAACAGTGCAATTAATTTAGGTATTTGATTAGCGTATGGCAGTTAGAAAAAACTTTTTATAAAAAAATACAACCGACTTCTACACAAAAAATCAAAAAAGTGCAAAATAACTTTAATTTCGGAACTCGGTGTTTGTGGTTGCTTTTTCGTTTTTTGAACACCGACTTCCGAAATTAAAGTTATTTTGCACTTTTTTGATTTTTTGTGTAGAAGTCGGTTGTATTTTTTTATAAAAAGTTTTTTATTTTTCACTTTTTAGTGGTACCTACACCCCCTCCCCTCCCCCACCTAAACGAACCAATCACATTGGAGTAAAAAAAACGTACAGCTCCTTTGCAGAGTAGACTAAGAGGTCGTCAAAGTAGACAAAGTACATATTTTTTTTAGATTTTTCGAAAACCGCTTGGTTGATTTCGATAAAATTTTCATGGGACCATTTGGGAAGTATACCCTTTCCAACAAAAAAAGAATTTTTCAAATCGGTGGACAAGCGACGGAGTTATGCGCGAACAAACATAAAAAAAAAAAAAATACAAACATCCGAATTGAGAACCTCCTCCTTTTTTAGAAGTCGGTTAAAAAGAGCTCGTGGCTAAATTATAACAGCTGCACGGGTGTTCAAGGTTCAGCAACGCTTGCCGAGGTTAGTCTGTAGATGGGTGACCATATCTTACTATGTTGAAACTCGTCTGTACCTCGGAAAGCACGTTACACCATTGGTCTGCCCGGCTGTCATTTTGAGATTTTTGGCAGTCGTTACGAATTGTCAGATGTCAAATCGGTCACTAGTTTTGCCAAGAAGTACCGTGTTACCCAGTTAATGGTTTCCTATGTAAGACACAGGAACCATGGGACCAAAGACACGGGAAAATAATTTCCCATTTTTTATTTATACACCCCTAGTTTTTAATTAGTACAAATACTTTAAGGGCTAATTAGAAAAGGTCTCGTTATTATTTAAGAAAAGTCTCAAAAAATTATGTTCATAAACAGCAAAGTTATTAGCGTTTTTTATATCCTAAAATGCCACTCAACTTATAAAAATACTGTACAGGCTATTGATTTATGAATGAATAAATGACGATTAAAATGGAAAAACACTGTGCGTAGTATTTTCTAGTAGCAATTGTTATGAATGTTGATTCTATTATGAATTTACCAATTATTAAAAAAATCCGTGAACAATTTTAGGTTTTTATTTTTTTACTTTTGACTACACTAATATGATCAGTAACGGGTACGGACAGAGCCCTGTTATTTTTTGTACTAATTAAAAACTAGGGGTGTATATATATTTTTTTAATAATATTTATACGTTTTTTCCATGACGATGTAGATCTCTAAATGAATCAATATCTATTATTATTACGAATTATAAGAATGAATAAGAATGGTAAGACGTACTTAAGCAGTGGTTGCAAGTACAAAAAAAACCCAAGTACTCACTCAACATGAATGACAGTATGAATAGAAGAATTTAAGCAAAAAGCTTATTTATCTATTGTTTGTTTAAATATCAATGATACCTATATTTTTTTCATGATATTGAATGGAATAAAAAATTCGGAAATCGTAAAAAATACGGAAGTTTGCAACCGATAGCTTTATTTTATTTCCGATGAAGCTTTTTTATTATCATATCGATCGTTCCATTGTCAGTTTAAATAGCGTGTCGAACATGTTATTAATGAGAAATATGAAACATATATTCCTAATGAAGATATTCATGTATTTTAGGTTTTGTTTGAAGCCTTAAGTTCTTCCGGATGAAAATCACGAATTAACTCAAAACCAAAAAGTCAGTTTAAGTACGTCATTTACACAAGGATAGTGACCAGTGGGCGTTTCGGGAGGCACAGACGGCTTAGTGCGAGTTTTTAAACGTACTCGATCGCGTTAACGTAAATGTTCGCTTATGTCAAATTGTATAGAAAAGAAGAGATTTTCCGTTGTTGTCATCAGAAGGCGTTTATTCCGTTTCAATACAAATCGCCGTTTATGCTAACGGGATTAAGAACATCAAATAAGGCCACTGAACGCCCGCTCGTCACCAATTCCTAGTGAGCTTATTATAACTGTTCATTTATGGCCATAGCCCTTTCGATTCGATGCTGACGTAACAAAAGCAACTTAACTTTCTCATACATAAATCATCGCCTTAAATATGTTTGAACAGTTTTCTAATATTCAAATCGATATTTATGGAAAATCATAAATTTCTCTGTCTGTAGTGACGTCAGACAAATTCGTAATGACACCCCAATTGCTGACGGCTAATAAACCAACATATGAAAACCAATTAAAAATAAAACGTAGACAAACGCAAAATGTTCATGTGATTAATTTGTATGGATAACTACGAGCATAAGCAATCAGTATATAAGTAATTTACTAGCATTTCGGCACGATGTTTCGTTAAAAAAACCTCATTTGACGAATGTGCGTAGTCGGTTTTGTTTTTCTAGTGGTGCGTGACGGCTTAAGCGAGCTTAAAAAATACGAGCAAAGTCCTTTACGAACATGGACATTGATATATACGGCCGCACGAAATCCAACAGTCCATGTTCGTAATGAACTTTTTTGATCAACGTCAACGCTTGCACTGTCTGGACAGGTCCACTCAAATCTGTGTGGCACTTTTAAAAAAAAGCAACCTCAGACATTATAACCTACATGGTTCTCATATGATTTGACCAGTACGGATTGTATGGACTTTAAAAGAGACTTTGATCTCTGAGTTTGTTTCGGTGTTTCTTCTCAGGGTAGTCGGCCAGGAAACACCGGCTTCATCTAGCTTAAAATGACAAGAAATATTGGACGTGTAAAAGTGTTATGTTTAACCTACTTACAAAATAAATATAATTTAATGCTCATATTTTTAAGGAGGGTGCGCATCGCAGTCACACGTTGTTAAAAATGACTTTTGACAAACCAAAGTCAAAGTCAAAACGTTTATTTCAATAAGGGCATTAAACGGCACTTTTGAACGTCATCATTAAAATTTATCATAATTAAGTGACTCTAGCGTGCCCCGACAGCTCTCTTTTGTAAAATAAATATGGATTTAATGTCAGCAGCCCGACCCCACAACAAAATACCGTATGACCATCGGTGACTGATGATTTTCTTAGCACGATTTTATAAATAATTTCTTAAAATTTTAATTAAAATAACATAGATAATGAACTTGTAAAGCCGTACCTACGTTTTTTTGGAGATCTTTTTTCTAAATGACGTTCGTCATTCCCATATACAGATGTGCGAATTAATTAAACCTATGTTTTACGACCGTATGACCATTTATGGTACAACTTTTTGCAATGGGTCTATTAAAACCACGAACAAGTAGGTACTGGTTATATTTTTTGTTATAAAGCTTATATATTGGCACTAATTAAGTTATTAGACAAAAGTTTCTTACGTTAAAATATAAATCGCTAATTGCATTGTTTGTCTACCGATGACGCATTTTAAATTATTTTAAAGTTCTACGTATGTAAAAGAAGATAATATTTTAGTGTCGAACAGCATAAAGGAAAAAACAGTTAACCAACGGTAATGGTTGACTTAAGCATAGTTAACCAACAAATTAATTTATTTATCAGCGTTTAAGCGATATTTTTTAGACAATGGAAGAATTATATGTAGGAATACATCATCTGCCTAGCCTTTTCCCAACTATATTGGGGTCGGCTTCCAGTCAAACCGGATTCAGCTGAATACCAGTATTTAACGTATCGTGGCTGCTTACCGGACATCCACAACCCATTAACTGGGTAACAAGGTACTTCTTCACGGACTATCTGTGATGACTGCCAAAGATCTACAAAGGACAGCCGCGACCAGCGGCGTACAACAACGTGTCAAAGTGTTATGTTTAACCTACTTACAAAATAAATATCATTTATCATTTAACGGCTTAATGTAAAGAAAACATTACGTGAATGAATCTGAACAAACTTGCTTGATCAATTTCGCCTGTCAATACATAAACAACGAACTTATGTTTCTATGTTCAGTTTACCAGGGTTACGGAATTTGTTCGAAAAAGTTAGTTAAAAACATTTTCGAAATGTCTTATTTAAAAAAGATAAGTGGAAATTTATGTTCGTATGGAAAATTTAAAATGGGTCTAATTTAACTGTAACACTATTTATCGAAAATGTTTTCAACTAACTTTTTAGACCTACATATGTATGTATCCTGCTTATATTATGTGTGAAGTTTCATTAAAATCAGTTCAGTCATTTCGGAAAATAACGACTTGAAAATTTGTATGAAATGCTAGTAGGCGTATACGCTCTTAATGCAAGAAGGCAACTCTCTAAGACACAACCTTTGCGCTAAAAAATCTTGCATGTTTAACCAAACCTTGCTTTGTCCACAGTACATGGATATGCGAGAAGGTTCGTACCTGTACAACATGTGGGAAAATCCCACGTACGAGATGCTGTCAGAAATGTGGGTGTACAACTACACCAACGTGCAGGAGTACCTCAGTGATGCTGAGAAGGTGCTGAGGGTGCAGCAGGTCGGACCTTTTGTGTTTCAGTAAGTAACTATTTTTTTTATTTTGGCTTTGGTATTCAGAAATTTTTATTTTGAGCTGAAGGCCGTCCACTTGATGTCAAGTCGACCGGTCTTGTGTTTCTGGCAACCAGCAAATTCTTGCGACCTTCACTGGTTCATCGGTTTATATTTTCGTAAGACTTCCAGCGCTAAGTCATCCGGGACGCGATCCATGCATTCGTTTTGCAAGCAATATCCACTGGCCTACTACCATTTGATTTCAAGATTCTTCGAGCTCTACCGGTATACTTGGTTCTTCTCCTGTGGATATCTTCCTAAAGGCTTTAGCCATCTGATAACAAGCGATGAAGAGATACTTACTGTACGGTTTTTGTTTTGTGATTGATAAGTCATCAAAGCAATAGTTGATTTATAGATGATTGAGTGTTGATTTATTGTGTTCTATCTATCTGGGTTTTTGGTTTTTTTTGTTTCCGCACTTAATCCTAGTATTGGGCCATTGTGCGTAAGCCATGGCGGCCGTCACTCCAACCAGCCAACCTCCCTCCAGAAGCAGATCAGTCCACTCAGTGTGTTCAGGATTTCTGAAAGTGAATTCGCTGTTCTAATTGTTTGCCTTCGTATTTCGGCTACACCTGTGCATATGCGATACCGTTTCCTCCTCCTCTATTACTTATTATTTCCATGATTTATCATGTTATAAGATCATTCGATATGAGGTGCTGTTGTAAATTGCTATATTTCTCTCATCTTACATATTTGAAAGAATGTATCAAAGTGGCTTTTCAGTCTCTTTTAAGATGGTTTTAAGTTACGTATGAGAACAAGGGGCTTCTACCAGGAATATCGTTGAAACGTATGATGCAGCTTCAAAAGCTGCGTATTTACCGACAAAGAGGACGTGTCCTTCATTGGGTTTTAGTGTCAAATTCCCCGGCCCCTATTCAGCATATAAGAGACTAGCAGCGCCCCGCGGTTTCATCCGCGGCGTTCCCGATCCCGTGAGACTACGGGGATAAAATATAGCCTATATTACTCAGGGTGAACGTAGCTTTCTAATGGTGAAAGAATTTTTGAAATCGGTCCAGTAGTTTTTGAGTTTATTCGTTACATACAAAAATACAAATCTTTCCTCTTTATAATATTAGTATATAGATGTAAATCTTTGCACATAAATAATTAGCTTTTAATATTTTTTGTTATTTGTCTTGTGGGAGTCCCAAATAAACATTTTTCTTTGTATTTAAAAAAATACAATCTAAAACACTCGCCCTTTGCCTCGACGTTATCTTCCTAGTTACACAGATACATTCTGTTTGACCGATTACACCGGCATTTCCTAGTTGATACAAGTCATTAATATTAGTTAAATACTCTGTGAAAACAACACGTACTTTGTTAAGTTTGTGGATTGAGTTAGTACATTTTCCTGGTCGGTTTACTTTTCACATTGTACTTAATTGTTACTTTGTCAAATGTAAACGGTAGCGTGAAATGAAGTACAAACTTGCCGATTTTTGCAGTTCTACGAAAATTGTAAAAACTCCTTGACCTCGTTTCTTCGACTTGCAGACACTTCTTGCTGCAGAGGATTGTCCAAGGAATCTAAGATCTTAGCGATGTTTTTTGATCTGCTGGTAACCTATCTTCGACTAACAATATATGCGTTTACAAACATACACAGACAAATCCGGAACAATGGTCACACAAATATTTGTTCCGTGCGAGAATCGAACCCGCGACACGCAACGCAGCAGGCAATTGGTCAAACACTGCGCCAACCGTGCCACTTATCATTTAGACAAAAGAAATCCTCTGCTAGAAATAGGCCTAGCCTTAGCATCTCCACAATGACCAATCTTGTACTCCCAGCATCCTACAATCCAGTAGATTTTTCTCATGTGGTGCGTTCTGACATTGATGGAACCATTTTCTCAGTACTCATATGTTAGTTTCTTTGCTTTTATAATTTACTTGTCCGTGTGATGTTTCTTCTCAGGGTAGTCGGCTAGGAAACACCGGCTTTATCTAGCTTAAAATGACCAGAAATATTTGACGTGTAAAAGTGTTATGTTTAACCTACTTACAAAATAAATATTATTAATCATTACAGAGGTTCCCAATTATGGGTTTGTCTTCTGAGTTAAGGTTTGATTTGAACCGTTGTTTGCTGTAAATTGAAGAGCTCTGTTAACGGTCTTCGGGAACACCCGTAGACATTCAACTTCCAACATTATAATATATAGCATAATCAGCCTTTTAATGTTCCCACTGCTGGGACTCAGGCCTCCTCTCTAGGAGACTGAATGGGCCGTAATCCACCACTCGGGCCCAGTGCGGGTTGGTGAATGTCACATGTCCTCCGATTTTTTTGTTCTAGGACATGCCGGTTTTCTCACGATGTTTTCTTTCACCGTTTTGAGAGCAGTGGTGATGACATTAATTACATAAAGTAATGCGCTTGGCCGGGCTTGAACCCGTGACCTACAATTCGTAAGTCGGGGCCGTTACCACTCGGCCACCACTGCCTCTTACACTGCCATCACTGCCTCAAACATTGCTGCTAAACATATACCTACAAGGTTGCGATTCAAATTATGATGCAATTTTTTGCCGATTCACAAATTCAACAGCCTTATTATTTCTCGTGCGGTAAGCAGTATTGTCAAGATTAGCTCATCGCAGACATTTGTTTATTAGCCCAACGTGTTTCAAATATCACGATTTGCACAAACTTTGCTACTTTGCTTTGGTTGAGTCATTATCCTCGTTTGACTGAAACTTGGACGGAATTACAAGCAGTTGATACGTTTTGAGTAATATGTTCCTGATCGTGACTATGAGGTTTTGATGAGGATTTTTTGAGAGATGTGATTGACCGGCTCTTACCTATGGGTAGATTTTGTGTTGGTCAGTTAGAGTAGAATAGAATACTTATTATTATGTACACCTTATAAGTTACAGAAGATATAGATGAAGAAAACATTACATATGGTGACACAATGTCCGGCTTTATTGCTGAAAGCGAACTTTTCAAGACGAGATATATTTTAAACAAAAAAGGAAATGCAGTACTGTAGTTAGTCTTTGGTTTACTATTCATTACAATGAATACGTAATAGATACATACAAGAATTATGAAAAAGCATAGAACCAAAGTAGAAACAATTAAAGGGAGAAGTAAAGTTAATTTTTACCATTGTTTTAAAAGTAGGCAAAGATTAAGAATGCCATACCGACACGGGCAAGGTATAGGGAACGTGCAGAAACTATAGGTGGCAGCACAGCTGTGTCAATGCCTATCACTTATACGTTTCAAATTTGCAACGCTAGATGGCACAGTCTACTTCGTGCACGTTCCCCTAAACGGAGGGCGCAGGAAGTATAGGTGGCAGCACACGTCAAATACCTATTTACAACGTAAAAGTTTTAGATTTGCAACACTAGATGGCATAGTCTTCGCCGTGCACGTTCCCTATTCCACAACACACCGCTTGAACCGTAGTAAAAGATTTATCGTAAAAGCTGGTGGAATGCATCGGCATCTCGATTTTCCAGTTTTCCGTAGTAAAAGACACATTGGAAACGAAAAAAAAAGCTACAAATTTCTAGAAGAAAGTTATGGACCTTACGGAATAACAAACATACATAGGTCTATTGGTCCAAAGTGTTAAAACGGTTATTCAGTGGACTATAATCAATTCTAGCCACATATTAAATAGACTTGATACATTTAGATGAATTATATTAAGTACTAGTTACTTGCACTGCACTGCTGCAAAGACCAAAATATTGTTTTATTTGTGAATCAACTAGGCAATTTTTTACTCTACGCTGCTTAACACTATCAACTTTTTGTTTCCAGAGAAATGCGAACGAACGAAAACATACGGATAGACAAGGAGCGCGGCGTCATGACGATGAACCCCAAGTTGAAACTTAGGTTCCTGCCAGAACAGTCTCTTGATGATCTAGAGAATGTGACTGTCAAGATTCCTAATATAGCGCTTATTGTGAGTATTTAAAAATCTTACCTAAATCTTATCTTCTCTTGTGCTCACAGCCTTTTCAAATAAATTATCGAAACGACTGGTTCAGACTTCTCGTGACCCAAGAGCTAGTTTTTACTTTGGCCGAACTAAGCATTGCCATTCAACGTGGCAATGCCGCCAGTCTCTTGGGCACATTACAGGCTGACAGCGTTGCTCTGAGGACGAATTTTTTGATGTTATATTTTAGTTTGTTTTAGGTTTCGTTTTTTTTGTTAAGGCGATACCCCGACCAAAACCTTGGGTTAGTGCGTTTTTCTTCGTTATTCAGAAACTATTAACTCATTAGTTATGAGAAATAATCTACATGAAAAAGCACATTATTAATTTTCGATGCCTTGTACCTATTCCACGTTCTAATTTGTTTTTATGTGTTATAAATAAATTTAAAATCTACTTTTTAAAAATGACTAAAATGGTTGATTTTATGCATCTGTTGCTAAATGCAACGCTCTAATCATTTGAGGATTACACTAATGGATAGATAATTTAAAAATCTATATTATACACGTTTTATTTCATTTCAAAAGATCGCTTATATTTTTTAATCAAAATATTTCCAAAAATTGTGTGAATTCTATGATAAAAGATCGTGCGCAGAATGCGGGCGGCAAAGAGGGAACGAATGCTCAAGGTTATTTGGTCAGGGAAGCGCCTTAATATTAATTGTTTATTATCTGCAGTAAACCGTTAATTTACTGTAGATTCTGTAAATATGAAGATTATCAAACGATATGCCTTGGTCTGTGGAGCACTCGACTCCTCGAATACCATGATGATTCCATCCTTAATTAGGTTCATACATTATATCAATTGTATCCGTAATGGTTTTTATTTGCAATAAAATGACTAAACCGTTTCTTATTTATCACAGTCCATCCTTAATCGTGAGCTAAGAATGGTCCTTTGAACCTAATTAATAAGAATAAAAAGATACCGGTTATTTGTCAGTTGATGAATTTTTATTCTTTTTTTTTTTTGGCTGCAAAATCATCAAATGACTTCTTCTGCTCTGGGTGGAACGGAAGGGAGTGTCAGACTCTGTATAAAACCCATCCGTGTTCCTCCTAATGCCCTTTGCATTCCAGGGCCGCGGTGACTCTTTCAAACAAATTCCGCACCTTGAAGTATTTATATTTGCTTATCTAACATCGTGAAGCTGCGAGAAAATCCTACTTATTGTTTATCAATTTATTTATTACTTCCGCGTTCTAATAGTCTCGTTCTTTATCAATTATATTTTGTTATAGTTTAGCCTATTTGTCCATTATTTTCGTAGATAAGAGACCTTGTATTTAGACCGTTGACTTCTTTGGCGCCGTTCTATAAGTTATCCCTTAGATTTTTTTTATTGCGGACATGTCAACGGATTATTATAAATATTTATTACCTTGTAAATACTCGATACATAGTCATTCATAATACTTATAAAAAATTCCATGTAAATTCGACAGTTTACAATATGTATTTTCGAGAATAATAGGTTTACAATCTTATGCTAAGTATTTATAATAGGTAAACTAACAGTATCTACAGTAATATTATAAAGAGGAAATATTTGATTGTTTTTTTTTTGCATTGAACAACTTGACCAATATGAAACATTCTTTCAATGTTGGGAAGCTACACTATCCCCGGGTGTCATGGGCTATATTTCATACATATATTCCCACGGGAACGGGAACTACGCGGGTGAAACCGCGTGGCGCTGCTAGTTTTCAATAATCCGGTAACAGAGACACGTACTAAATACCCAGTTATTTATATTAGAAACAATTCCATTTTTAGGCATACATAGATACCTATAATTCGCTTTTATAAACTGGAAACTTTAGAATAAAAAACTGTATAAAAATAAATAATTGAGCACTACAAACTTCTTATAGGTTTTCCTGTACCTTTTAGTTATAGAACTTATTATCTGCATTTTTTCCAAAATTTTTGGCGCATTCTCTCGAAAATAAGGGGGGAATAAATTTTCGTCCAGTTTCTCGTATAACTTCAAAACTAATATATTTAAAACCTTCACTAGAAGTGACCCTCATGTTTAAAATTTATTTATTTTTGTTACGCATCCGTGTTTGGATAGTAGAAGTTCATAATTATGTGTGGACAAAATTGGCTGTGATAAACGGACAGATTCTATAGGGATCCTAAGGGATCCTGGGGTTTCCTGAGTCACGCTATAAGGGTTCTTAATTCCTAATTCTTTATTGTACACCAAAATAACTAATAATATATTATACATAATAAATTGCATGTACAAGGGCGAGCTTAACTCAAAGTTGAGTTTTCTTCCAGCAAACCTTTGAGTGATAGAGAGAGATCAGCATAGAGGGTAGGATCCAGTGTACTAGATAATATAGATCTATATATTTACATACATAAATACAAATATATATACATACATAAATATCTACTAATATTATGTCATTGTGAAAGGAAATGCTCTTTAAGGGTTCCGTTTCTTACAGATGTTAAGAACCCTAAAAATACCTAAAGAAACAAAGAAAAGAAAGAACAATATTTATTCAACACATACCTACATGAAACACGCACGGAAAATGGGAAAAAAATATAAAAGGCTCAATATGTATGCATTCATTTATGTTTAACAATCTAAATTATTAGCCCCTTTGCGGCCCTAACTTGTTAAACTGGACACCATTACACGGTTGAAGGTCAAAATAGACTAGAATATTGGCAAAAAAAAATAATATAATAATGACATAGCAACAGTATCTCTGAATATAATTTCAATCCATATTGACGAGCAGAAAAAAAAATTGATATTATAAAAGTTCTTTATGAACATGCTAATTTTGCATATAGCTGAAATTCAATGGGCTTTGGACCTATGACATTTCATCATTCATTATTCAAAGGCAGGCCGAATTTTCTCTTACAGATTTACTTAAGTCAACCAATGATTTTTATCGGTTAATTGTTAGTTATTAAATAATAGTTTTTTTTATGATATTACTAACTTTTGCTCGCGACTTTGTACTCGAACATCCCAGTTTTTTCGTGGGAATTTCAGGAAATCCTATCTCAGTGCACCCCTTCACTCCCCAAGGAAGCTATACGCCAAATTTCAACTTTCTACGACCAGAAGTTGTGCGTTGTCTGTCAGTCACTAACTCATCACTGATGGAAGAGTTTTATAACTATACATAACTAGCAGCGCCCCGCGGTTTCACTCGCGTAGCTCCCGTTCCCGTGGGAATACGGGGATAAAATATAGCCTATGATTTCAGGGTTAGTGTAGCTTTCTAGTGGTGAAAGAATTTTTGAAATCGGACCAGTATTTTTTGAGTTTATTCGTTACATACAAAGATACAAATTTTTCCTCTGTATAATATTAGCACAGTATTACAATAAGTTATGCTGATTAATAAGTCAAGCAAACAATTGATCGAAAAGCCACAATTGTAACCATTGGTTGAGTTTAGGAGTACAGATCAATGAACTCGCCCTTAGCCCACTGCACTCGCACTTACACCCCTTTCATTTGTGTACCAATCCCCATCTTCTAGCGCATAGAACACTGATTCATTAAATTCTGTTTTTCCATTAGGTATATAATGGTTAACTGTTTTTCGACACACTTGCTCGTAAAGTGAGCCTTATACATCGTTCTTAGGGCCATTAACCGAACCGACTGAACTTTGTACAAAAGAAACTAAACTATGTAGGTTTCACAGAAATATAATAACCTCGTTGGTAGTTATATTCTCAAGCCGTTTGGGGTTGAATCTCATCGTCTTTGGGTATTATTTAAAGATTTGTCAAGACGCTTAGTTGACACTTCGCGTGAACCAAGGGCTGGCTTTTACCTTGGACAAAGGATACGCATTGCCATACAGTGTGGCAATGTTGCCAGCCTTTTGGGTACATTACCAGTGGCCAGCGATGCGGAGGAATTTTTCTACGACACCTTTTGATTGTTTTTTTTTTCTTTGTTTGTTAAGAGTTTTTTATTTAAGTGTACCTATCTATAGTAATAGTTGCTTATAACAATAATTAATTAAACAAATATTTTATTATTAAGTAATATCTCACTGAATAAATATCACAATTTCTGGTTTATGTTAACCAGAAGTTGTTTATTCGATACATATTATCACATTTTTTATTCATCAAAACATAACAGTTTTAAGTGGTAATCATATATCTAAAAAGGCTAAAATTACAAAAATCTAGGCAAACTATAATTACCAGAAGTTGTGATATATACATACATAGTTCAAGAAACCAGATTTAAAGCCATGACCTCTCAATCCATTGTCAATGTCTCAGCTAATGTGTTTAGAATGGAAGTTTTAAAGTTAAATAATTTAACACTTGTTTTGCCCTTTGATAACTTACTGTCTGTCACTTTTTATTGATATTCAAATTTAATGTTATGGTGTTACCAAAACAACTGCATGCATAATTTTATGATATAGGAAGATTTCCTATAAATATTTTCAATCTTGAACAAACTATTTAAAACTACAGACATTAGGATTTAGAAGAAGGAATTTGGAAACAGTCTGAATTCTGGATCTTAAAGTCACTAACCGCTAAATCAATAAAGCAATAACGCAATAAATCAATAAATCAATAATCAATAGATCAATGTTTATTTCCATTTCCCCAGCGGGGTCTTTCACCTATGGACATTTCGCCGACAGAACCTTTCATATGCGTCACTTTCAACGACCTTTCCAGCTAGGAAAACAAAACTCATCTAAATTTATCAACTGAACTCCATTTTTCTTTTCCAGGCTATGAGCACGTTAGCAGCTGACAAGTTGGGATACTTCGCGAACGCAGGAGCCTACTATTCCATGTCTGTTTTAGGCTCCAAACTCTTCAAGGACTTGACCGTGAAAGAAATGTTCTGGGGTTATAACGACCCTATAGTGTCAGTAGCCAATACTTTGCTACCTGGCTGGATAGATTTCAAGAAGATTGGACTGCTTGATCGGGTTGGTATTTGTTTTTATTGTTACTTTTTGTAATGGAGGAGCTCGTGGCTAGATAATAACAGCGGCACCGATTTCCAACGCTTGTCAAGCTCAGCCATGGGTGACCATCTTAGCATACCGAGACTCCTCTATGCCTCGGAAAACATTAAACCGTTGGTCCCGGCTGTCATTTGTAGATCTTTGGCAGTCGTTTTGTCAAAAGCTAGAAAATCTGATAGCAGTCTTGCTAAGAACCGTGTTACCCAGTTAATGGGTTGTGGAAGTGTGGTAAGCTGCCGCTTCACTTAAAATACTGGTTTGACTGAAAACTGATCCCAATATAGTTGAGAAAAGGCAGGTAGATGATGATGATGAATCACGTTTTGAAATTATTGAAATAACGTTCTAGACTCTAAAGTACTGACATACTCAATGCGATCCTCTAACATTTCAGTTTGAAAACTTTAATGAGCATGTAACATGAAGTGTGCTTTCAATTCATTCAGTCAAGCTGTAATAATAGTTCACTTAAGTTCTACTCCACCCAATTTTCCAATTTTCCACAAACGTTTCCTTGGAAACGTTTGTGTCTATGTTTCCTATATAGCCAAGAGATTTGCACAAGCCTTTTCATGCTGATTAGATAATTCATTTCGAACAACATGGTAATGAAAGTTTGACTTTAAGAATTATATTTTGGTGGTATGATTTTGGGGCTAATGACATTATCCTTTAAAATACCTAAAACATTTTATTTATAAACCAAGAACACAATTCAACCACGCCATAAGTGTCTACCAGCTATTTATGACCAAACTTTTTGTTAAGAAGTCATTACCGCGTCGTTATTTTAAGATAATGCTAAGCATTAGCAGAATCTCGAAACACTGCAAAAAAATCTACAAACAGCATAATAAGTATTAAAATACTCCAGTCTAATGAGAGGTTTTTCCGTACAGTTCTATTCACAAAAGCTGGAGTGGTCTGAGGTGGAACTGAGGGACCGAAGCAGGAGATACTCCTTGAATGCATGGGATAACACCACTGGACTTTTGGAGCAAGGCTTCACTGACTTGGAAACTAGGTAAGAACAGAAAATGATAAAAATACATATTTTTTCCGTCATCTATAAATTATTTTAAGAATCCAAAGAAGAAAAAACAACAAGAGGTGAAGAACCTACCAAGAGACAGGTGTACAACTGCGATTACCAAGCTTGCTTTCAAACTTTGTGGGTACCTACGATGATATAGTTTTTCTTGATGATCATCAGATCACCAGCAACGGTGATGAAATTACTCACAATCAAATAATCCAGGATTCAAAATACCAAGGCTCCTAACTAAAAAGTGCCAGATCAAAATAGGTTCTAACCACATCCTGCTGAGCTCAGCAAAACATCCTGCTGAGCTCAGCAAAACATCCTGCTGAGCTTGAAGTCTGCTATTACAATGGTCTATCATTGATTTCATAATGGTTGATTTTGACAAGTTTGGTAATCTACTAATATAAAAGCGTCATTATGACTTTCCAAAGGTCAACACTGTCACTTCATTGAAAGAAATGGCATAGAATGGTGATCTCGTACAAAATGACAAATGAATGACAGACGTATGTATGCGGTAACTTAAGATTGCATAGAACATTAATAAATAATTTTGCAAAAATATACATAAAAGAAATCTGGCATAACTTTACGTTCAAATGTAGTAGTAGTTTTTCGAAAATAATTTCTTATAACGGGTTTTTAATAATGACAATACGACAATTTCATTCTGCCACGATTCTATTACGAGACCATTGACCGACTAATGATCGACCATTATGAATTTAGAAGATTACGAAATTTTAGCAAAATGACAATGGGATCATCGACTTTGGGTCCTGTTCTATGGTTCTAACTTCTGGCAATTATGAAACAGTTTAGTATTATGTAGGCTTTACAGAGCTCTTAGTGAATCAAATCAACGGTGACATTGGTCAATCTTACTTGCTGACACTTGCTGAGCTCGATCTGAGTATCACTATCATCCATCAACCGGAGACTCCTCTGTGCCTAGGCATCTTAGCCGTTAGTCACAGACGTCGTTTGAATCTTTGACAGTCGTTACAGATAGTCAAATTCTGACACTAGTCTTGCCAAGGGGTGTTGTGATACCAAGTTATTAGTTGGTGGAGGTCAAATAAACAGTTCTTCCATGTAAAATACTGATACTCGGCTCCATCGGGATAGGCTGGAAGCAGAGCCCGCTGTTATACATAGTTGTGAAAGGTCTAGGCAAATTGATAGGGAAGATTTACTGGATAATCCAGCTATATGCCTGCCAGGGTTGCGGAAGTCGTCCAAAACCTGCGGCCCTGGAACACAAAGGGCATTAGGAGGAACATTGATGAGTTTTGGTCAATAAGACTCCCTACTCCGCCCAGACTAAAAGTCATATAATGATTTCCCTCCTTCAAAAAAGGTACAGTTGGATCCGTTTATAATGACATCGAAGTGAAGTGAAAAATACGTCTACTAAGCGGACGTCATAAAAAGCGTAATCGTAGGAACTAAACGAATTCCCATCTTTGTTAGGTATTTTGTGTAATAAGGAGATAAACAAGAAATTGTGTGTTATAGTCGTAGATCAATCAAAACAAAGAAACAAATTTGGTATCATGTCCCCAATTATGTTTGGTTATAGTGATCACCAAACCTAATTTCTGAAAACTAGGTCATAATAAGCGATATGTCAATAAACGAAGTCATTATATCCGCAATTTTTTTTTAAGAATTTAATCTGAAAACCAAAATGAGCTCTGTTTTACTTCGTATTAAGCGGTTGGTCAATATAAGTGGCGTCATAATAAACGGATTTCACTGTATAGATATTGGATCTCAAAATCTTGTAAATTGACCGAACAATATTTTTTCTTCTCTTACAGCACACCGTGCAATAGAATCAAAGGTTCCTACGAGGGTCTTATGCTGCCATCCTACTACGAGAAAGGCCGAAACATCACGATCTTCAGGAAGCAGGCCTGCAGGAACTACCCCTTCAGCTATGTTGGCGAGAATACGAGTGAACAAGGGCTGAATTCTTATTTGTAAGCTTTTTTTGTTTTACCGGCTTTGTTCCGCTGCTTCGCTTGTGGTATTATAGATTTTTTTTAAAAGGTTGCCATATATATTATTATCTGTGCCAAAATTCATCAATTTAAGCTCATTATCTAGTACTATGTTTTAGTTCGATGCAAAGTGAAAAAATAAAATTGTATACGATGGTTTGGAAGAGCATCTTAGTATTTCAAGGAGGTCTTTCTAGTTTGGTGAAGATCTGATGAAGAACAGAGATAGGAAACGGAACTCGTAAATGATTTATTTATTTTATTATTTATGTACAATACACACATACAATAAGTAAGAGATAACATTACAATTTTTGTACAAAGGACCTGCTTATTTCAAACGAAATTAGCGAAATAGCATTTTCAGGTTTTTTTTCTTTCGGGATTGCTGAAATCACGTATTTGTTGCATCTCGCATGCACGCTGTGAGGGGTACGTTTAGGTGAGGGAGGAAAAACAAAAATAATATAAAATAACTTTAATTTCGGAACTCGGTGTTTCTGGTTGTTTCTTCATTTTTTGAACAACGACTTCCGAAATTAAAGTTATTTTATACTTTTGTGCTTTTTGGTTAGAAGTCGATTGTTTTTTTTTTTTTTGTAAATCGGTAGTATTTTTGATGGAATTTTCAGAGATGGCATTCAACTCCGGTTTTAATTGTATTTACAACTAATACTTACTTTTGGTTCTCTTCCAGGTATACGATGGACACCACGGCCTTCAGTAGCACCTCTCCCTTTTCCTGCAACTGCAGTAGCGAATGTCCTCCTGAAGGATTCGTTGATGTCAGCAACTGTTACTATGGTTAGTATAACTGAATCTTCTTCATCAGAATCATAATATTTCAGCCTTAAGATGTCCATTACTAAGTAGCCTTCCTTTTGTATCACCATAAGAGTTGCTAGCCATATGCTTCTCGCGTCCGATGGTTTTCTTATCAGACGACTGCCCAAAAATGAGTGTTATTTTTCAGAATTAGTTCTTGTGACTTTGTTTAAATGATATTTATTTTGTAAGTAGGTTAAACACGTCCAATATTAATCTTGTCATTTTAAACTAGATGAGCCCGGTTTTTCCTAGCCGACTACCCTGAGAAGAAACACTGAAACAAACTCAGAGATCAAAGTCTCTTTTAAAGTCCATACAATGCGTACTGGTCAAATCATATGATAACCATGTAGATTAATGTCTGAGGTGGCCTTTTGAGGAAAGTGCCACACAGATTTGAGTGGACCTGTCCAGACAGTGCAAGCATTTGTCAGTTACCTTGTAGCTCAAACTTAGAACATTAAGGAGCTCAACGATTTGACGAGCAATACCAATGAAAGGACATATTGGGTAACCGCAAAAGTGCTCAAACTGCTAGACATCGTTAAATATACTTTAAAGAAGGAAAGAATACAGAAATTAATATCCATATAGTCCTCATATTCACAAAAATAATTAAGTTTATTCCACCATATCGTATCGTATGTATCTTTGCATTATTCTGGTAACATAGGCCATTAAATAAACACATCAAAAGTATCTAGGGATCAACATATATTTTTGCAATAACTTTTCTCCTGATTGATATTAATTAAAATTTTCTTTAAGGATTCATCAAATAAAGTGTTTTCGTTTGTCACAGTAACGATAAACCAAGTCACCTTTGCATTAATAAAGAAATTTGCCATTTTCCTAATAAAGGGATTTTTGACATTTGAACCACTAACATTAAAGTTCGAAAAAAAGACTGAAATAACAGTTTTCTTTAAAATTTTATTGGGTAACTTAAACAATTAATAATCCGTGTTTCTACCGCGAACACTAACAACACAAGAACATCGGTTTGGCATACTCAAAATGAGTTCATCCAAATCACGCTGTGGAATGGCCGCCCATGTTCGTTGCAACAACAAAAAAAGGTCTTCTTGCGACTGGATACCCTCCATATTCGGCAGAGCTCTTCGCTTACCTTGGCTGAGCGCCATGGAGGACGGTATCGCTGCACCACACGGAGACAAGACCGATACATTCAAATCTTAACTCGAAGAGCTCCAACAATAACCGCCATGATGTTAGCCGTGAGGCTTCATCACTCTTCAGGGAACTTAATTAGCGACCAAACAGTCAGAAACCGCTTGCATGAAGTGAACCTTCATTCCCGAAGACCGCTACGGGTACCACCTATAGCAATGCACAATCGTAGGATTCGATATCAATGGGCTCTTGAACACAGAAATTGGGCAGAAGAACAATGGCGTTTCGTGTGCTTTTCTGATGAGTCTCGTTTTGGTATGAGACCGGATACAAGACGTATACGACACTGGAGAACCCCTGGACGCCAACAGCGATTAAAATCCTGCCAGGAAGTCCATCCTTATAGTGGTGGAACCATCATAGTATGGGCGGGTATTTGGATCGGCGGAAGAACTGAGTTGATTTGGATCAGAGGCAACCTCAACGCTCAAATTTATGCTGAGACGATTGTATCAGACGTCATCGTTCCTCTACAAGTGCAAATCGGTCCCTTATTTCAGTTAATGCATGATAATGCACGACCGCACACCGCAAGAGTTGTAAGACAGACTCTCGCCGCAGCTAACATCAATGTCCTGCCCTGGCCTGCTCAGTCGCCAGACTTGAACCCGATTGAGCATGCATGGGATATGCTACAGAGAAGAGCTCTGCCGAATATGGAGGGTATCCAGTCGCAAGAAGACCTTTTTTTGTTGTTGCAACGAACATGGGCGGCCATTCCACAGCGTGATTTGGATGAACTCATTTTGAGTATGCCAAACCGATGTTCTTGTGTTGTTAGTGTTCGCGGTAGAAACACGGATTATTAATTGTTTAAGTTACCCAATAAAATTTTAAAGAAAACTGTTATTTCAGTCTTTTTTTCGAACTTTAATGTTAGTGGTTCAAATGTCAAAAATCCCTTTATTAGGAAAATGGCAAATTTCTTTATTAATGCAAAGGTGACTTGGTTTATCGTTACTGTGACAAACGAAAACACTTTATTTGATGAATCCTTAAAGAAAATTTTAATTAATATCAATCAGGAGAAAAGTTATTGCAAAAATATATGTTGATCCCTAGATACTTTTGATGTGTTTAGTAATTAACTTCCAATATTAACCACTGTTATATGTTCATCTAGGTTTCCCGATATCCCTATCAAAGCCACATATGATGGACTCCGATCCTGTGCAGCAGGCGTACTTTGAGGGTCAGAAACCTGATCCAAAGATACATTCATCACATTTTGAATTGGAACCTGTAAGTACTCATAGTTTTTACCCTCATCATGGACAATTATTGTGATCTCTAGATAACAATTGATTGATTGATTGATACAACTTGATCGAATCAATAGATAGTTTGCTCTCGATTTTAATACTTGCGTATCATATCTTCAATATTTCCGTAGTTGATCTTTACAATTATAATGATAATATTATTGTTTACAGGTAATCGGAGCACCTCTTAGTTTTTCGATAAAGATTCAGATCAACCTCGCAGTGAGGATGTCTACAGGAAATCCCATCACGCAACCCCTGAAGGATAAAGTTTTGCCACTCATGTGGTTTTCACTGGTGAGTCCATATTTTGAAGTGAAAGAGATAGATTTGAATTTTATTGCCATTTTTAGACATGCTAAATAACTCTGTAAAACCGTCCTTATTAACCGACTTCTAAAAAAGGAGGAGGTTCTCAATTAGGATGTTTGTATGTTTTTTTTTTTTTTTTTTTATTGTTTGTTCGCGCATAACTCCGTCGCTTGCCAACCGATTTGAAAAATTCTTTTTTTGTTGGAAAGGGTATACTTCCCAAATGGTCCCATGAAAATTTTATCGAAATCGAACAAGCGGTTTTCGAAAAATCTAAAAAAAATATCTACATTGTCTACATTGACGACCTCTTAGTGTACTCTGCAAAGGAGCAGTGCTTTTTTTTACACCAATGTGATTGGTTCGTTTAGGTAGGGGGAGGGGAGGGGGTGTAAGTACCACTAAAAAGTGAAAAATAAAAAACTTTTTAACAAAAAAATACAACCGACTTTTACACAAAAAATCAAAAAAGTGCAAAATAACTTTAATTTCGGAAGTCGGTGTTCAAAAAACGAAAAAGCAACCACAAACACCGAGTTCCAAAATTAAAGTTATTTTGCACTTTTTTGATTTTTTGTGTAAAAGTCGGTTGTATTTTTTAATATATCGATATTGTTAGAAATCTTCGAAGAAATTATGATGTCATCTGATAAACTGATGAGCTTTATCTGTAATGCTGTCAACAATCTGCTGGTCAAGTTTGGTGCTAATGTTTTCATTACACCTGACCTTTTAAATCTGGTCTAGGATTGACATAGAGACTGCATGGCTCGTAGCCTTAGACCAAAATACTAAACAAACCCTTTTCTTCCAGTTCTGCAAAGCACCACCTTCAGATGTGGTAACCCTGCTTCGTCTCCGCCTGATCTACGCTCCTCCGATAGTCATCACCCTGAATGTCATACTATTCATCATAGGGTTGGTCCTTGCTGCCCAGGGCCTCCGCAGGGTATGGAAACCGAAGTACAAGATCCTCCCACCAAAAGAATTACCCCTTCCTATCATTCGGAGGAAAAGTGCAGAAAGACGGAGAAGCAGCGTGATCCTCAATATGGCAGAAAATGCAGGATTTAATTTCAAAGATGATGAGGATCTGGCTAAAGAAGCAGTCTCACTCTTGGCTATTAACGAAGAGGATAGCGAGTTTGTAGATTTGCTAATCAGTTCTGAAAACGATGACTGAGGAAGTAAAATCGTGGATTATTGCTCAATTAAATTTAGTGGGAGTGATGTCAGTTCGATTAGGCTGGAGTGCTATAAATTATTTTGAAATGTCTTGCCTCGTTTATGAAGTGAAAAAACGTGAATATTTGAATCTAATAAGTTTTAAGGATACCTATTTATGTACTCTCTACTAACGATAACAAAACTATTCCTGGATTTCCACCTATATTTTATTGATCGAGATTTTTGTGACAATTATTTGATAGTATTTTTGTCAGAAAAGATCATGATAATATGTTACGGGTAGTGCACAGAACGCGTTTGACAAATTGCCCGGGCGATATCAGTATTGGCGGCTATGTTATAGTATTTTTGGTAACGACCGGGTAATATGATATCTATTAAGCTCCGAGAGCCTAGTACAAAAAATGTTTCGACATATTGTATAGTAACGTTATAGTTTCGTGAACATAATTGTGAATTTGTGTGTAAAAACTACAATCCCATAGTATTTTGGTTATTTCGCAACATGTACAAAATAAATATTATGTGCAAAACGAGATATAGCTGAAATTTTACCTTACGTGAAAAATATTCGTGCTAGGCTCCCGTTTCAAACTGAGGCGAATCCCACGATGCCGACATGATGATAACAGGTGAGTTTATCCTCACCGCAGCCCTGGATCGCAAAGGACATTAGGAGGAACACGGGTGGGTTTTAGTCAGTAAGAGTCTGACACTCCCTTCTGCTCCGCTCAGAGCGGGAGAAGTCAGTAGATCATTTCCCATCAAGAAAAAAAAATGAGAGTTCTCCACCACGTAATCAGATCTGGACTGAGTTTAAGATTTTTCAGCGTCATGATTTCTGTGACACCTGACAGCTGTTTCGATGTAGTCAGAAATAATGTGACTATTCCAACAGTTTGGTGACAACACCCATAAAATATAATTTGGAATAATCGCCGCGACATCCCGCGCGGGATTCGCTTCAGTTTGACCAGTCCTTTATTTATGATTTGCCATTAATATTGTAAGTACTTTGCTCCGCTGGCGGTCTAGCTGCTAAAGTAGATAAGTAGATCATAATAAATTGCTCAATATTAATTAGTTGAACTTAGAAAGGTGTGAGGTTATATTATACAGACTATGTCTACTGCGACAACTTTTGCCTTCTATAGATGTAATTATCATAATACATTAATTAATAATCCACTTGTTGCCTATTGGAGCTATAATTATTATGTTATATTTCATTATTATCAAATTATTGTGTCACTTTGATATCAAGTGGGCATTCGAATGACGAATTAATTATAATTTAAACTTTTTTTTACAAGGTGAATTTCAATTATTTGCTATATAATTAAAATTCAGCCTTAGTATGATATAAAGTTAAACATTTCTTGATTGTACAACGATTTAAAAATTTCCATGGAAACAGTGTCCAGTCTTCAGAAACCCAGTGTTATTTTTCACTGAATGTTTTGAGATTTACGTAATTCATCGAACAATCTATTGAACCAGTTTGACGGCACCATAATATTTTTAGCAATTGTGATATTAATTTAAGTTTTATTTTTGTAAGTTATTTGTACATAAACGTGTAAATATTTAATTTAATAGACTGATGGTGAAATGTTTTTGTAGTTAAATAAAATATTTTTAATAACGTTTTTTTATTTATTTAGAAACCTATTTACAATAAAATAAATTATAGTCTTAATTATAATTAAATATTGTACAGAAACTTGGTATCGCAGTAAATAAACATTACCCGGGTAATATCAATACTGCTTACAATTACTTATAATAAGGTTACAATTTACAAAAAATATAAAAGTAGTTATGATACAAAAACAAATCGAATATTCAGTAAAAAAAATCTTATTAGTCCGTCAGATAGATTTCCAAAAAAATATTGGACGCGTGTTTTTTTTTTCACGTAAACAAAAGAACGAAGACGATACAATGCGTTAAAAACTCATGTGACGTCACTTCGTGCTACTATTTTTAACACGAAGTGACGTCACAAGCCCCCACTCTTGATCTTTGATGCTTTTTATCTGTCGTCATTTTTTATAGATTTGATAAAGCTAATCTAACTGACGGACTAAATAGAATATTTTTGTTTTACTCAGAAAACATTCCTACTACTGCAATTCAATTCTAAAATCTGCAGTCCTCTCTGTAAAAATCAGATTGACAGACGCAGCCACCCCGCACTTGGCGGACAGAGAGGGGGCATTGATATACTTTTGCGGCCTGCATACATACTAATTCTAAATAAATATTTTATTGAATTTTTTTAAGAATTTATTATTAATACTTATAAAATCACAGTTATTTTGAGTGGTAATGGAATGAAATACGTACTTATCTACGAAACTATAACACTTATCATAAAAGTTATGTAAAAATTCATAGACACATTTGGGAAATAGGTACTTTCATTGTGCGTACAACGAGGATGTGGAGAAAAAAAAAACAGAATCAAAACTCATTCAAACTAAAGTCGACACCAAATAAATGTGCAATAACGGTCATTGACCCACCTACATTTATTGACAACCTTAATTATTAAAACAGAAATAATGAATTAATGCTATATTGAATCGACATCCATCGTGATCCTTTATATTTACTAGTAATGGAAAACGATTCATTTTTTTTTGTCCATGTACCTACGAAGAGATTTCAAGGAAAGGGCAATGGCCTTTATTGCACATTTATCTGGCGTTTTGGAATACATTTAGATGATCACCAGTTTCAATCACAAATAAAAAAATGATTATGATTATGAATCTGAGAGTCTAAAAGTTGGAGTCACGCCACAAGATTCAACTTCAAATCTTTTGTGGTGCGGGTACCGACTCACCATCTAAAGACTTTTATGAAGGAGGAATTTTAACCGACTGGTGTCAAGTATCGGGGTTTTTGAGGAAGGCTACATGACACCACGACTCGACGCAATACTTCGCAGACCCAACGTATTCAGATAACCTAGCTGTTATGTTTTTTTAATATACAGTATGTTAAGTAACAGAGGGCGTTCCCGTTAACCCGCAATAGTATAGCATCCATATATGATTTTTTTTTTAAATTACCATTCGAAAACAAAATGTTTTTATTTATTTTTTTAATATTAAAATATTCACTAAAAATGTTAAATTGATTCGTTAAAGAAACAATCTGTACACGCGTACTTGCCGGCTTGGGCATTGCTACTACGATTACTATTAATTAATTATTTATTTGAATTCGGATTATTTTATGCTTATTTTTCTATGCTGATATTTTTATTTTAATCTATTAATAATATAGATTAACGAGTTTAAGGGAACGCCCTCTGTTATTTAACATAATAGTATGTTAAATAACAGAGAGCGTTCCATTATTATTAGCAACTAAAACCAAACTTCGTGACACTGCGCGGCGCGGGTGCTGGCGTGTGAGACGAGCTCACTAGCGGCGGCGCTAGCGGAGTCAGGCGCCGCGGCATCGTTGGGTGGCGCTTGACCTCTCTACAGATTTATTATAAGTATAGATTAAGAAATCTTTAATAAACTAATACATAGGTATTAGCTTATTATTTGGTTTTAGTTGCCTAAAAATAAAGTATTATTATTATAAAGGCAGTCCCTCAAAACGCCCACACATTCACCGTCGGAATCTGCCTCATGATACCTGAGCTGGGGTTCTTTGAGTCGAGAATAAAGAGATTACCTTTAGGTAAAGGAACTTACTATCAAGCGAGATAGTGCAATAAAAAGCCAATACTAAATATATAATATACTAGCTGCTGCCCGCGACTTCGTCCCCGTGGAATCCCCGATTTTAAAACATTATTTATCGCTGCTCCGCTCTTATTGGCTTAAGCGTGATGATATATAGCCTAAAGCCTTCCTCGATAAATGGTCTATTCAACCCAAAAAGATTTTTTCAATTCAAACCAGTAGTTCCTGAGATTAGCGCGGTCAAACAAACAAACAAACTCTTCAGCTTTATAATATTAGTATAGATGTACATATGTATTTGATTGGCTGTGCTCGTATTAAAGTAGCGCAAAGATAAATAGCTTATCTATTTTAATTATACTACGAGAACTAATTGAAGGGTCCACTGCAATAACGATAAATGTCCTTGTTCCCTCGTTTTGAGATAATTGCGTTTCAATTGTGTTAATGGGAACAGGAAAGTCGTGTTTAAAGGTATGAACTTAATGGATTATTTGTTACAGCACATTTTTATTATTGGATGTTAAGTAAAATATATTATTTAAAATTATAAAAAAAAAAAAACAAATAATATTGCTAAATTTGCTAAACGAGAATACCAACTACAGATATCCAGTGGCTGAATGACGTGCTTACTTAGAATTTTTACAAAAATGGACTTTCATCATTATTGCAATGGACGATTTAATTGTAAACACATCGGTAACTACATACGAAATAGTGCAACTTAGTATATAATGCGAACATAATAAATAACATTAGATAAAATTTACAATAATTATAAACAATTTATTTGAACAAATCTAAAACGGAGACTAGATGATATATTTACAAATTGGTAATGATGATAATAAATTAATAATACGAATTAGGTTAATTTGATCGCTGATAAAAGTTAGCTTATGTGTGACACCAATAATAACTTTGTAGGGATGTTCTAAATCAGCGAGATTGATCATTCTAGATAAACCGATGACCTCTGTAACTAGATCAATATTATACAGGGTGATCGGTAATTGAGTGCGTTCTAGCGTTGAAAAAAGCAGAAATAAATCCCGTTTCTTTCCAATTCCGTGGTTTTTTTTTTAAATTCGAAAGTTTCAAGAAATTTCGCCGAATATATATTTCAAGTGTTTAATCAATAAAATCTAAAATATGAATATTATGGTACTATGCATTAACTCGTTCCATATTACAAAAAAAATGTACCCTACTAATAAAATGGATGGTAGAATGAAAAAAAATAATTGTTTTTTTTTCGCTTGATTTTACCTACTAAAATATATTTCAATTTCAATAAAACTATTTTTTTAACCCTTCAAAATATAAACCGACACATTCGAAAGAATCCTGTTTCCAAAGGATACCTTCTGTTAATTTTTCTATGTAACACCCACGAAAAAAAACACAATTTGATTCTTTCGTGAAAAAAAAAAAAAACAAATTATTAGGTATCTTCGGCATTTACAACGCTAGTGCGGTCCTTCAAATGGAACGCTCAATGGATAATGGTTGCTCATATGCAGCGGTTTTCAACTTGGTTAATTGAGAGTCAAATAGGTCGTTTTCGATTGAAATATATACACCGTACATTTTGAGCTGTTATCGGGAACACTCACGACAGCTCTTGCAATACCTAGATATTGCATTAAGCATTTCAACATTTAATTGGGAGTGTCGTACTAATTTAGCAACATGACCGTTGCTAAATATGTATGATGATTAGATTTGTAACCTGTTAAAAATTAAAATGAGATTTGAATGATTTCTTAATGAGTTTTGTCTTCTCGTTGAATAAGACTAAGGCCCACTTGCCAATACCTGAATAGCTTTCAACTCTGAGTTAACCCCTAACCCGGGGCCATTATGTATGAAATATGTATTTGTTACGCGAAAAAATGTCGAAATATTGCAAGGGAACGTACTCCCGAGATATCCTACATAATTCCAGACTATAATCTACCTCTGTGCCAAATTTTATGAATATCCTTTCAGTCAACATCCATACAAAACATTCTAACTTTCGCATTTAAAATATTACTATCGATTTAACTTCATATAAGCAACTCAGCCCTTACCTTTTTCTATTGAGTTTCATCTTTATTCATTCACAGAATTATTCATAAGCGTATTACCTACTAATTGGGTACTACCATTACTCATCAACATGGCCAATAGCCACTTAAATTTTCATCCTCTTTAATTTTACACGTCCATTGTCTGGCCTCACACAATCCAGTCCCGGTCCTCATAAAGTGAAATCCAAACATAGTCTAGCCATAGCCATGCTCGGGACGTCGACCACCGTGGTCCGTAAGTGGTCATATAAATATTGATGCGTTTCATATAAACTCATTCACATACGTCAGCACTTGGGTCACGCCCGGGAAATATCGAACCGCGATCCGTCAAAATCCCATGCACAGTCCAGATCCTTAAGCCAGGACCTTATACCAGGCAGGTAATAAAAAACTTAACATTAACACAAATACACCACAATACCAGCTACTAGCTAGCGTAAACATGCGCATATATCCAGGAGACGTAGTGGGCCACATTTGTATAGACGTCAGGGACACCACGCCGGGCACAACCTGACCCGAATGACGTCAGGCCCCGAAGCTCCCAGCGACCACCTGATCGGCACTGGAGCGGTCCACCGCTGTCACCCTGGAAGAAAAGGTGGTATTATTAGACGACAAATTCGTTAAAAATTCTTCTTCAGTCTTGAGTAGAAAAACAGCGATCCGTTTTTGTACAAAGGACACCTTATAATTTTCGTGGAATTTGCTTGAAGTGAACTGTCATATACACTAATATTATAAAGATTGTATTTTTATGTCTGTGTATGTTTGTATTATATTTTTGTGTGTGTATGTTTGTAATGAATAAACTAAAAAGTACTCCGATTTCAAAAAATAGTTCACCTTTAGAAAGCTACATTCACCCTGAGTAACATAGGCTATATTTTATTCCCGTATTACCACGGGAACGGGAACAAAGCGGGTGAAACCGCGGGGCCCTGCTAGTTCCATATAAAGCCATAGATTGATAGCTCACTTCACGGTGAGATGTGTGCAGAATAACATTGTCACCCGTTATTATATTAGTGTTGAATTTAATTTATTAAACGTTACAAGCTAGTGCATCATCGTCGGCCTAGCTTTTTCCCAACTATATTGGGGTCGGCTCCCAGTCAAGCCGGATTCAGCTGAATACCAGTACTTTACGTGAAGCGGCTGCCTACCAGACCTCCACTACCCATTAACTGGGGAACACGATACTTCTTGGCAAGACTGGTGTCAGATTTTCTGACTTTTGACAACCTGTAACGACTGCCAAAAATCTTCAAATGATAGCCGGGACCAACGGGTTAACGTGCTTTCCGAGGCACCGACAAGCTAGTGCATGGCCCAAATTACTTTTAACAATGAATTTGCTGATGTTTGGGTCACTGATTCTTGAGATTTAAAGTTACTATAATGACTCATGCGCATCATGGAAAATTAATCAACTCATTTTCACGAAAAAATAACAACGGAGCGTAAACTAGCAAACAAGTTATTGATAAAGAAATTAAAGATGAAGTTATAATCGAAAGACGAGGACAAGACATCGCAAAAGTACAAAGTGATACATAGGTTGAACAGAATGATACCAATAAATAAGATAGATACAAAAAGTATATACGAATATACCACATTCTATTCTTATATACATATATGCTGTTCTGTCTAGGCGCACTATAAGGACCGGATAGGCTGCTCCAGCAGACGTCATTTTGTCGGTGCCGGCTGTCGCTGAAAATCAGCGCTTCGACTCTGTCTCGTGCAAGAGTCCTAGCATTATGCTGAGCGACAGCCGTTTTGCGCAAATGTGACGCATACCTTCCTAACTTTGAACGATTATTTTTGTTTTAGTTATAAACTTTATTTTTAAATTATTTGGTGTGCGTCATGCTTGGCGCAAATAAACAGTTTTTCTTTCTTTCTTTCTTTCTATTCTAACTTATGTTCGGACACAAAATTGAAATACCTACGCAGGAGGAAACCACAAGACGCTAGATAGATGTTTAGAATTATTTTGAATTAAAATGGCTGAAAAAAGATGTTCCTAATAAAACTGGTAGGTAGATACCAAAATAACATTCACTTATGTTTTATTTTACAAGCCAAAAGAAACTAGTTCGTATTTATCGAATAACATACGAACTGTAACGTTCTTGTAAGAAGCTGTTTTAGTCCTTTTTGTAAAAATAATGTTTAAAAGTTTCTAATTTTAATAACTTACGTGTGTATTACTGAAATCTGGGCGGAAACGCTGTGTAAGCTGTATTTATGTTCGTTAGTAACGTTTGTCATAATCAAACATCTGTCATCGTTGATATTACTAATAACTACGATTAAGATTAGATACGAGAAATGAAGAAGCCCTACTTCCTTGCACTGGAAGATAAAGATCTGATTTTAAACTTTAAAATGGTGTATATGGTATTAGCATTTCCCATAACTCATCTTCAATAACATTGACAGAAACAGTTGACATCGGAATTCCCTCCTCCAATATCGAACTCACGACCTTGCAATCAGTCACAACCAAGCCATTATTGCCTGATATAATATTCTCTGATGGGTGAAAGTCAAGAATTTTGATTGAACTTTCCAATGTGAAGTTGATGTCACGAAAATTAATAAGAACACTATTAAATTGTAACAAGTCAACATCAGTCTTATCTGGTCAAATGATCAGTTGTTACTGACAGTTTGGTATGGCATGTCAAGTTGATCTATAAGTTCTTGAACGGAACAGTTACTGTTCTTAAGATATTTGAATTAGATTTTGAGTTCTGGAAAATGTAGGTTCAAATAAATTTTGTCAAGGAATTCACGGAAACCAACCCTGTCTTCTATAAAGAGATTAAAAAGGTTTGTATGTTGCCCAAAGAAAATATGAATGAATTTCGCGAGGCACACACAGTTATAGTGGATGGTTTGGGGCAGAATGAAAAGATAAAACATATTGCACTGACACCAAGTAATCTAGTATAAGGGCAGGAAAATGACGGAGCATACGGTGGAGGCCTGCCCTGCTTGGGCGGAGCAACGCCGTGTCCTCGTGGAGGTGATCGGCGGCGGCGACCTCTCGCGGCCGGCCCTGGTTCAAGCCATGGTCCGGAGCGAGGAGGCATGGGAAGCGGTCGCCTCCTTCTGCGAAGCAGTAATGCTAGCGAAGGAGGAGGCGGAGCGCGTGCGAGAGAGGGAAGCCGCTCGCTCCAGCCGCCGCAACAGGAGAAGACGCCCCGGGCGTCGGGAAACGCAGGGCGATTCCCGGCCACCGTAGGCGCGGGACTGCGGATGGCGAGCTATGGGTGGCTCGCCGTCCGATAGCAACCAGGCCCGAGTCGACGGCGCGTCGTGTTCCACGCGCGCCTCAAAGAGCCGTCAGCAAAGAAGACGGGGCCCCATAGGGTCAGTGCCTGCTAGGGTTGCGGAATTTGTTCGAAAGAGTCACCGCGGCCCTGGAACGCAAAGGGCACAAGCAGGAACACGGGTGGGTTTTAGTCAGTAAGAGTCTGACACTCCCTTCCGCTCCGCCCAGAGCGGGAGAAGTCATTTGATGATTTCCCATCCAAAAAAAAAAAAAAAAAAAGGGCAGGAAAATGACGACTATGCTTTTATGGAGTTTTTTTCATTTGACCACCAAAACATTGAATTTTTATATTATGCTTTGATTCTCAGCTCGTGACTATAAATCTTATGTCATCTGTCGTTCATATTTTTTCCCAAATGGAGAACTATCGTTTCTTGAATCTCTGAGATAAGATTAGATACAAGATTCAATGTAGTAATTTAAAAATGTTTGTTTCTGATGGCTGATAACATTAGCAGATGTTAAGTTCCGATCTTCACTTACAAATATTGTACCAGCTAAAACTTTATCTTACACGACTTCAAATGTAACCCTGATAATTTCTTTGATAAGGACTAATAGTGAAATACTGGGACATCCATCGTCTTCTTTAAAGCTAATTGGATTCTGGGTAGCAAGTTTTAGTATGTTGATTGATTGAGATTTTGGAAAATATCTTTCAAAATTTCAAATACCAATCAAATATTTTTTAACGATCTAAAACAAAAGTATGCCGTTACTTTTAAAAACTTGAGATAAAAATCAAAAATTCTTCATTTAGATTACAATCTCGAGACATAATTGAATCAATTAAAATTCTTGGTACACTAACAAACGCAGAATTCACTGTTAAGGTCACGCCAGCTTTTACTCTCTCGGGTGAGCAGAATTCCAAACAAACAACCAAATTATTTACTGGAATTAATCCAAACATATAGCGTTGTTCGCTTTTTAATTGGCTTATACCATCACTAAGTCGCTTTCCGCTGTCTATCTGTCCCTATGTATGCTTAGATCTTAATGGATTTTGATGCGATTTTTTGAATAGTGATTCAAGAGAAGGTTTCAAATTAACACTGATAATTTTAGAGGTTTCTAATGTGATGTCGTAAATTAACACTTTTTGCGCTCACGTTCCATCGCTGGCTTAACCCCACGAGATAGATCAAAATAATGTACCACAGTATTATTCAACTTAAAAAGGATATGTTTATCTCTTAGGAATAACCCACAATAACCATTTTTAATCACCCGTGCGAAGCCAGGGCGCGTCTCCAGCACTTATTATAAAGAAAAACTACTTATTTAAGTATCCTTTGTTTCATTGCATTTGGACTTAGGCACTCAATGAATGTTGAATCAATAAAAACAAAAGAAGGTTACACTCACCACACAAGCTCCTGTACTGCCATCTGTGCTTCCAGCACATAGATGACCATCATTCAACGGAAGAGTCAGTGCGTACCTATCCCTGCACACATTCAGCGGCAGAACAGGCACTTCAGCTTCTAACAGCACATCAGTCAACGTCCCATTGGTTTGTTCTCTGCCCCATCCAGTAGTATAACATTCATCTTTGAAATCTAGCCTATTATTATCATCAATGAATGGATCTATTTCTTCGCCAAACATTAGTTTTTTGTCACTCCTGTTTATATTAACTTTGTAATCATTTTTCAGAAGACTGTTCTGGATAAGTTTGACTACACTGTCCAGAGTAGCACTGTCATAGATTAGGTCATTGTGTCCTCTCTCACTGTCAGATTTTCTTAATTCTTCGTCATTCTTTCTTTCTGTTTGTCTGTTTGATTCGTTTGAGACTCTGACGTTGTATCTCATATTTTTATGCTTCTTATTGACAAGCCCTGAGAAGATATTCTTCGTTAAGTTATTCAGCTTTTCTAAGTATTTCACTGCGGTATCGGGTTTTGGTTTTGGTGGTTTCGGCTTCCGCCTTGGTGGCTCCGTATTGGATTCTGGACGGAGGTAGAATGATGAGCTCTTGTCTGCTTCGAAGGCATCAATAGGTGGTGGCTCGAAGGGAGGTAGGCAGATTGTACGGATTCGACTGCCTGTGCTGACGTCTGCTGGTCTGGTCAGCTTCATTAAGGCTGGAAAGTGACAATTTATAACTGATGAATACACATACTAATGCTATGCGAAATTATAATGATGAGGCAAGGTAGCATTAAAGCAGGGTATCCCATAGATATTTGCTCTAATTAAGATTTGTGCATGTTAAGAGCGTCTTATTCTATTTTACAGAATTAGAAAAACATTGCGGATCGAGCTGTACAACGACCAGTTAGTAGTTTACATCAATCCTGGATCGAAAGAGCTGGAAGTAGCTGGGAAAATTCAGAGATGAATTTGCCTAACAGTCGGAATGCATGCTGTATGTTATTTGAAATACTTTATGGAGTCATTTTACTGGTGTCAATTCACACTTGTGATTCAGTTTGATTAAATGAAATTGATTGCTTGGGTGGAAATCTCTTGATCTCTGAATAAAAGAATTTTGGGACGTAAATGAACTAAGAATCTGGCTAAAAATTCTATTTTTTGGCAGTACAATGAAAGTATTCCAAATAAGTTTTGTGCAGGACAGAATAATTTGCTTTTTACAATCTGTTTTTTTTTTCTTCAAATTCAAAAGTCGTAAGTATAACCGTTGCCATATATTTTCTCACCTATATCATGCTGGTAGTTATGGAACCGGTGATGCAGTACAATCTTCTCGATGGGCACGTAGGCTCCCTTCTGCTCAGCACGGTCCCATTCACCCAGCACTGCTGTCCAGAGGGCTGGTACCGGCAGATTGAAGAGTTCACTGGAACATTTCGCATAAAGCATTTATTACAATCGAATGACTACATAAATAAATCGAGTTCGAGTTGTCAAAGCGTTATTCAGGCAGAAATATGAAGCCAGTTGCACGTTCCAAAAAGTACTGATATTTGTGACGAAGATAACATAACATAATCAGTCTTTCAACGTTCCCACTGCTGGGGCACAGGCCTCCTCTCTAGGAGAGGGGATGGGCCGTAATCCACCACGCGGGCCCAGTGTGGGTTGCTGAATGTCACATGTTTCCGAATTTTTGGTTCTAGGACATGCCGGTTTCCTCACGATGTTTTCCTTCACCGTTGTGAGAGCAAAGGTGATGAAATTAATTACACAAAGTAATGCGCCTAGCGGGGTTTCAACCCGAGACCTACATTTCATAAGTCAGGCCCTTACCTCTCGGCCACCACTGCTCTCTTTGGAATATACATAACATTGGTCTATGTAATATTTAAGAGAGTCTGCTATGACTATGAACGTGGTGTCTTAAAGAAAACTCCTTATACATTCATATATGTTAAGGGTTGAACTGAAGTCAAACAGATATACTTATGGATGCAGTGCGCGGTTGTGAGCAGCCACATGGGATGGACCAGCACGCCGCCGCACCAGTGCCCAATCAGGCCGTAGTTTGGATGCAGCAGCTGGAGAGACACCTGGAAAATAGTTGTACAAATAGTTAGCTGGTGTTTAATTATTACTTTAGATCTTGCTATAATTTTCTTGAGTATAAACTAGAGTTACTTTTTAATAGGGTAGTTGACTAAAATAATCTAATAAGTCCGTCAGATAGATTTTCAAAAAATATCGTGCACTTATTTTTCTTTTTGCACGTAAATAAAAAACGAAGAAGATACAGTGCGCTGAATACCCGTGTGACGTCACTACTCGCTACACTTTTTCCACGGCGTAACGTCACATAAGCCCCCACTTGGTGGTCTGTGAAAACCCGTAGCCCTTTGAAAGGCCGACTTTTGATAGGTACTGACCTGCCACGGCCATGCTCCCCTCTTGGACTCCCTGCCCTTGATGATGCGTAGCTGTCCAGGTGTCCTGTCTCGAGGCTGACGCGTGTGCCGACGCAATGGCACCCCACATTCTGCGGAGGAAGAAGATATTCGTATTATTGTGGGATGGTCTTACATAACATACATAATCAGCCTTTCAATGTTCCCACTGCTGGGACACAGGCCTCCTCCCTAGGAGAGAGAATGGGCCGTAATCCACCACGCGGGCCCAGTGCGGGTTGGTGAATGTCACATGTCTTCGAATTTTTGCCGTTGTGAGAGCAGTGGTGATGAAATTAATCACACAAAGTAATGAGCCTGGCTGGGTTTGAACCCGTGACCTACAATTCGTAAGTCGGGGCCGTTACCATTCGGCCACCACTGCTCCCTGGGATGCTGACTGGGATTGTCTTATTGGCGTTAAAAGAAATTGTCACGTTCAAATACGTTTATTGTTTGTTACGTGTAGAAAAGGATCTTATGTTCTATTACGTTATTATTATAAACATTCTCACAGTTGGTCTGGTCACTCTTTGCATTAATCTTAAATCAAAATATTTTTACATTTCAATTAAACAAAAAGTCTCCTTTTATAACTGAATGGAGTAACCGTGAATATCTAATGCTGGGCTTAAAAAAGAGGCTCATAAATAAGTGATTTTTGAAGAAAAATTAAAAATGTAAAGACCCAGTTTCTGAATGTAACAGTAGACAAAAAATGCCATCAGTGCGTTACAACCTATGTGAGTTTCGAGAATCCGAGATTATAACGTATTCTACAAACCTTTTTGATTGTTTTTACAACAACTAAGTACATAAAACAATAATTTACAACATAAATCAACAGTTTTTGCTTACATATTTAGTATGTAGTAACAAATTGGTTCGCATTGTTTGTTTAATAAATTAATTCGTTGAAGTAGATAAAAACAAATTAAAAGCATATAAATGTCGGTTTAGTAATCATTATGTGAATTGTATCGTGATGAGTATGAGGAACTAATTATGTGACATGCTATTTGTTCACGGTCCGCCAATTAGCTAGGTCATACGGCTAGCGAGAAGCTTACGCGGAAGCGGGCGAGACAAAAGTACTTGACAGCTGCATCATTTGTAGACATTTCAGCACTGAGACATCAAGTATTGGACGACAGTGATTTTTGGCCCTTTCCCAAAAATCGCTACAACGGCCAGTAGTGTGGTTCAAGTGGACGGCATGTGAAAAAAAAGTTAAATTTTAAAACTAGAGTAGTGATTTAAGTTGCTTTTTTTTTGTAAATATGGTAGATTAGATATACATACATATGTTATAGTATCTGTACTTTAAATACTGCAGATACTATCATATTGTACTCTTAAACACTTACGTTTTAGGTATTTAATGCCTTTTATCCATTGTAACATCTCATTATGTTCACATGATTTATCTTTGACTTTTAGATTATCTTCACAGTTACATATACTGAAATGAATGAAGTGCTTGTATTAGTAGTGGAATTCGTTATTGAATGCTTTAAGCGTTGATTCTAAACGATTTCACTGAATATAAAATCACCTTTTTTAACCGACTTCTAAAAAAGGAGGAGGTTCTCAATTCGGATGTTTGTATGTTTTTTTTTTTTTTTTTTTTTTTTTTTATTGTTTGTTCGCGCATAACTCCGTCGCTTGTCAACCGATTTGAAAAATTCTTTTTTTGTTGGAAAGGGTATACTTCCCAAATGGTCCCATGAAAATTTTATCGAAATCAACCAAGCGGTTTTCGAAAAATCTAAAAAAAATATCTACATTGCCTACATTGACGACCTCTTAGTTTACTCCGCAAAGGAGCAGTACGTTTTTTTTACACCAATGTGATTGGTTCGTTTAGGTGGGGGAGGGGAGGGGGTGTAGGTAACACTAAAAAGTGAAAAATAAAAAAACTTTTTACAAAAAATAAAACCGACTTCTAAACAAAAAAACCAAAAAGTATAAAATAACTTTAATTTCGGAAGTCGGTGTGTTCAACAACAAAAAAGCAACCAAAAACACCGAGTTATTTATTTTCTTATATTTATTTTCCTCGAGTTATTTATTATATTTATTTTCTTGTTGTGACATTTTATGTCAGAGTTGTCAAACTGTAATATTTTTCTTTATGTAATTGCTCTATAGCTTTACTAAAAAGGTTTAACTGATTTAAATACTAAAATTCACTTTATATTTGTGTTTAATAGATTAATATAAGATGTTAAGCTATATTCTGTTTTCCTTCTGTATAGCTATGTTATAAACTGTATTTCTAAAATTCTTATGAACGCTCTCAGACTTAGATTATTTGTAAACGGAATACTGGCTATAAACCTCACTGGCACTCTAACTGAATTGAATTTTGAATTGTTCCGGAAGAAAACATACGTTTTGAATTGTGAATTATAGAACGTGAGTCTTGGCTATATAAAGGGCTGAGGAGCCAGGATTCAACTGAGAACCATCTACAAGTATTACGCCGGAGTTCCATGGTGAACCATCTCCGAGCATAACGACGGGGTTCAACTGAGAATCGTCTCCGAAGTTCTCTCCGCGGGAGCGCTGGAGCCCGCGTGCAGGCCTTACTGGGGGGCCTCGCGCTGTGCGACAACCGAGGTTGCGAGCCGGCGCTGCACTAGCATCAGCTTCGGACCTACTGCCTGGCTTCTCTGGCCAGAGGCCTAACCAAGTAACTTTTCAGTGTTCCGACCCTTACTGAGAGCGTTAGGTAGGTGGTGGCTAGGTGAACGAGTGTCAGTATTAAGTTTTTAGTTTTTGTACGTCATATTTCCTCTTTTATTTATCTGTGAGGGAAAAACGTTACAATGTATACGTAGGTTTTTGCCGTGAACTATGACTAAAATTGTTCGGGAAAATGCCGAGCCGCTGGCGATCGCTGTCCGCTTACAGTGTCACCCCAGACTGCACACTTTATTGCAAATTAAATTAACCTTTTTGTGCTACTAATGTTCATATCTTGCCGAAATTAGTCGCGTGAACTCGCTTGTTTCGAAAAGTGTGTAATATGATAACAATCCATGAATAATGTATTAATTTAAACGTAATTTGCGATTGCAATTAAAGAACTTAAAGAATAAAGAAAACTGTGTTTTATTTACGAATTGTTTTTCAGTCATCCATAAAATCTAACGCCGGTTTTTCCCAAGGATATCATGTTACCAGGGCCGGCCCGCCCATACGGCGAACGGAGCAGTCGCTCCAGGCGCCAAATTCTAGGGGGCGCCTAAATGGTAAAAAAAGGAAATTTCTTTTTTTTTTTCGATTGTCTATATGTATTTTAAGCGAAGAGATGAACGAGACGCGTGCGAATAGTGTGCGCGGGTGGCGCGGGGCACCACATCACCCCACTAACCTCACCCCGCGCTAACCTCGCAATTTAGTTAGCTGTGCTAGGACTTTTGATATGCCATTGGCGAGGCGGAGACGCGAGCTAGGGAGACGTTGGAGACTCTAAAACGGGGATCCGTGGGGCGTCCTTATCGCTCGGTCCGCGGAAAACTCGGACCATGGGCGCCACCGCTTACGGAGAGTCTCCAACCAGAGCTGCTGGAGGACGAGGTCGCAGCCCTCTTCTTAGCACGAGCGGAGCACATTCCACCGCCGATGGCTTTGCCCACAGCCGCAGAGCCCGAAGAGAACGCCAGCGTCCCAGAGGTGACACAAGCAGAGCTGAGGGCGGCCGTGATGTGGCTCCGGGCAAAAAGCACTGCCCGGGGGCCCGATGGGATTCACGGCTGCGTGTTGGCCCTCGCTTTGAAGAAGCTGGAGCCCCAACTGAGAGGACTCTACTTAGCGTGCCTGGAGAAGGGCCAGTTTGCCACTCAGTGGAAATCTGGTCGTCTGGGGCGCCCCGCCTTCCTGAGCAGGAGCTCAGGAAGGCGGCGAGCCCTGCGGACTCGCCGTCCGCGTACCAGCCCATAGTGCTGCTGGACGAGGTGGGAAAGCTGTTTGAGCGTATAGTCGCAGCTCGCCTCGTCAGCCACTTGTGCGGAGAGGGGCCGGACCTGGCGGAATGCCAGTTCGGGTTTCGGCACGGGCGCTCCAATATCACGGCGATATCGCGATTGAGAGTCCTGGCGGAGGAAGCGGTATCCCGGGGTGGGGTGCATGATGTTGGCGTTGTCCTTGGACATATCCAACGCCTTCAACACTCTGCCCTGCATGGAGTTGTATTCGGGAGGCACTGCGCTATCATCGAGTGCCTCCCTACCTTCGCCTCGTCGTTGGGGCTTACTTAGCGGAGAGGAGTTCACTATCTGGGAGGTAATGGTAGACACCAGTGCCCCATGTCGTGCGGCGTTCCACAGGGTTCGGTCTTGGGCCCGCCCCTGTGGAACATCAGGTACGACTGGGTGCTGAGGGGTGAGCTCCAGCCGGGAGTGGACCTAACGTGTTACGCTGACGACACGCTGGTCACTGCCCGGGGGAATTCATACAGGGAGGCAGCGTCCCCGTGCGCCCCTCTTTGACGTCGCGGAGGGAGTCAAACACGTCACTCCCTCCGTTGACTCGAGGTGGCCCGCAAAGGCAGGTTGGCACCAGCCGGGGATTACGGATGCCGCATACGTTTCCGCGATTCCCGGCGTAGGTGAGAGATGGAACACCGGGGTGATTTTAGTCAGTAAGAGTCTGACAGACCCCTCCGCCCGCCCCAAGGTGGAGGACATCCTTAAGTATTGAAATATAATAATTGTGTGAATTTCGACCTAGTCGACCGTACTCGGTATTGCGCCTAATTTTCAATTGGTCGCACTCAACACCAGAGTATAGTTGAGATCTTCGCGTTCCATACTTAGGTACGTAAAGTAAGTATGTACGTTCTATACTTACTTTACACTCACAATTGGTATAGGTAAGGTATATATTATTGGGAGCAAACGGGAGAGGCGCCATAATTGGATCTCGCTCCATTCTAAAATTTACTTCGGGCCCGGCTGCATGTTACCCGGTTGATGGGGTGTAGTGGTCTGGTAGGCAGCCGCTCTACGTAAAATACTGGTATTCAGGTGAATCCGGTTTGACTGGGAGCCGGCCCCAATGTAGTTGAGAAAAGATGGATGATAATTAAGAAAAAGAAGGCATTTCTCTTTTAATTTCGAGTCCTCTTAATCTGCTAATCATTAACTATGCTCTCCTATTAACACTTACAATTTAAAATACTAAAGGAGGTGACGAAAGTGGTAATTGTTATATAATGATTATGCAGTGCGAGATATAATTTTTTTAAGTACCAATTTTTTTAGTCATCCTATAACGAAAATTATTATCACTGTCAGTAAGATGTCACTGTCTCTGAGTAGCCTATGATTCCTTTTATTAATGTTTTTTTTTTTTTAATCCCAGGGAATTATCAGTGTTTCTCTACTATATTTTAAATGTATATTTATACACATAAACCTTCCTCTTGAATCACTCTATCTATTAAAAATAAACCGCATCAAAATCCGTTATACATAGGAACAGACAGACAGCGGGAAGCGACTTTGTTTTCTATACTAATATTATAAAGAGGAAAGATTTGTGTTTTTTATGTAACGAATAAACTCAAAAACTACAGTACCGATTTCAAAAATTCTTTCACCATTAGAAAGCTACATTCACCTTGAGTAACATAGGCTATAGTTTATCCCCGTATTCCCACGGGAACGGGAACTACGCGGGTGAAACCGCGGGGCGCTGCTAGTATACTATGTAGTGATGTGGATAAGTATAACCCATGCCTACGGAAGGACAGTTTTCTATACGGAAACACGGAACTAAGCCATCCATCAAGTCCACGCCCGCGGTTACCCAACCGCGCGGTAAAAAGGTGTAATGTTGTTACACATACATAGTTGATGAGCTCACAGCTGCTCATTATACTTGGTATTTACATGCGAGCATGTAACTGTTGTGTATTCAGGAGGTGCGACTTTTTGTCGCATAGTCGCACGTCGTTATTTGGATTTGATATTTGGGTTAGGCTATTGCATAATTTGTGAGGACAAAACGGTCTGAAATACGTTAACAAGATTTACGATGGGACCAAAACTGAAATCGCGAAAAAAAATCAGCTGATCCCTACATTCTGATTAGATATACGAACATAAATGTAAGGAACAGCTGAATTGTTTTTCGCTATTTCAGGTTTGGTCCCATAGTAAAAGTTGTTCATAATGATGAGTATAATGACCTCTTAAGAGGTTGTTGGTGTTTTACAAATAATCCTGTATAGCCTTCCTCGATAAATGGGCTAACTTAAATATTTTTTCAAATCGGACTTTTTTCCTGAGATTAGCGCGTTCAAGCAAGCAAACAAACTCTTATATATTAGTATAGATAAAGATATATAGAAGATGGAAAACAACTTGCATTCGCAGCTTTCTTCAAACATTTTACGGTTTTATGAACCAGTTGATTGAACGTTTCTGTGCCAAATATTTGATTGATAAATAGTCGCGTTCAAAAATAAAACCCTTCCTTTTAAACCACTTTATTTAATTTGATAAATTCGATACGCAAGATTATTACGTAACGGTAAATCTGAAACAAGACCATCCAAATGAAAAGGTTGAGAATTCTGACCTAGTAGATATAATTAATTTGAGCTAGCTATAGCAATTGAAAGATGAAGAGGCGAGTTGTTATTGGAAGTATTTTTAGGGTTCAGTACCCAAAGGGTAAAACGGGACCCTATTACTAAGACTCCGCTGCCCGTCCGTCTGTCTGTCTGTCCAGTTATCACAAGGCTGTATCTCATTATCGTTATACTAGCAGCGCCCCGCGGTTTTACTCACGTTGTTCCCGTTCCTGTGGGAATATGGGGATAAAATATAGCCTATGTCACCCGGAGATAGCGTAGCTTCCAAACAATGAAAGAATTTTTCAAATCGGTTCAGTAGTTTCGGAGCCTATTCATTACAAACAAATCTTTCCTCTTTATAATAGTAGTATAGATAAATAGTTAGACAGTTGACATTCTCAGAGTAGATTTATGTCTGCACGACACGGTTGGCACAGTGGTTGAGCGGTTGGCTGCTGCGTTACGTGTCGCGGGTTCGTGTCCCCGCACGAAACTAATATTTGTATGGCCTACAGATAGTTGTTCCGGGTCTGGGTGTCTTGTGTATGTGAGTTTAAATGTTTGTGAACGCACCCACGTTACAGGGGTAAATCCTAGAATGGGCAATGTTTATATATAAAAAAATCTGTTGCCGCTATAACAAAAAATACTAAAAAACAGAAGGAAAAAATATATAACACCTAACTAACTATGGAATTTCTTGTCCGTTCTTCTGCATAAGAATCTACGTTTAAAAATGGACACTAGTGTCACTTTATTATGTTAACTGTTAACGATGACGTTCAAAAGTGCCGTTTAAAATGGCCTAATTGAAATAAACTTTTGACTTTGACTATGAACTGGGAAAGGAACATAATACTAGATAAGATAGGTGAGTAAAACCCATAGATATAATAAACAAGGAGATATGCCCTGTAGCCGAAAATGTATCGGAACCTGTGTCTCCTGTTTTGCCCTACCACCCGGCAACTACTACGAATGCAGTTCAGTAAAAGCAATAGATACGCAGTCGCGCACACACCCGCATTTTTAAAATCGGACTGTACTACACAATCAATTATAAACCTTATCCTAATAAACACAGCGTATATTTACAGTACACCGTGCAACTTACTCACACAAAAACAACGCTGGGTATCGTTGTGCTGTGCAAAAGCAATTTATTTTACATATACGCTAGTGATTGACTTATCGATTCTGGCATTTATTACACACGCCATGCTGCCCATGTATAACAAATAAATAGCATGAGTATGTTGACTATTTTAAGCAAAGGTCACTAATATATTATCTTAAACATGCCGATTACTATAATGCATTCGAAACTTTATCGAAAGTAAAATACAATTACCATAAAAAGTAAGGAAGTAGCACGAGGATAAGGCATACATACGATAATTCAAAGCCAAAAACACTTGAACGATTATTTACCAAAAATTTATTGCAATCTAAGAAAGTTTGGTAAACTTTTGTAATATTTCATTCAACAATCGACATTGTTGTCGACAGTGTATCTGCACAATTACATCACTAACTCGCGGCAAGAAGCAGCGGCCGTACTATGCGATACATCGGCTTGCTAAAGTATCGTTTTGTGATTTTTACATTGCTCATCCAGTCACTTAGCAACAAACTTAGGTAGTGGTTAAGGAGCAGTGTATTCATTGTAATATGTTATTGTCGCTGTGACATTTGAAAACAAAAATAACATAGTATAAGCAAGAAATATTTTACGATTTGTTGTTTTTCATGATTTTAAAGACAAATATAGTAAAATACTTGTATTTTGATATGGTAAGTGATTCCATAATTAACAAAGTTTTGGTTTATGCTTCGGTTTTTACAAGAAAACACTGAACAACACGGCATTCTTATATCTTATCACGCTCACGGTCGTAAGCGCACTAGTTCGCGGATTCGACCATTGCGTAAGACATGCTCGCCCAGAGCATGTCGCGAGGACACCGACACGCCCCCTTGCCACTTCTCCTGTATTTTATATTTCTATGGTAAAACCTGATTACAGAGGTAACTGCACCCGCAATGTCGGCTGCTTAAGAGCGTGTACGCCGTATGGCATTTCATACAAATTTTGAAGTCACTATTTTGCGAAATGACTGAACCCATTTTAATGAAACTTCACACATATTATTATAAGCAGGATACACAGGTCTAAAAAGTTAGTTAAAACATCACACATTTTCGAAATGTCTTATTTAAAAAAAAAAAGATAACTGGAAGTTTATGTTTGTATGGAAAATTTAAAATGGGTCTAATTAACTGTAACACTATTTATCGAAAGTGTTTTCAACTAACTTTTTAGACCTTATGTATCCTGCTTATGTGTGTCAAGTTTAATTAAACTCGGTTTAGTCATTTCGGAAAATAAGTACTTGAAAATTTGTATGAAATGCTATTCGGCGTATACTTAAGGCTCTTTCAGAAATCGCTCGCTTTTATCTATAAACAATTTTGTTGTCGCATAGTCTCTTCGCACTTGTCAGCGAGAGCCTTAACATACTGAAGTTACGACTCTTCAAGAAGATACACAAATTACGATTGCTACACATTCTATTCCTAAATTATGGAAAGTAAATGCCCAAATCATTATGGAAATGCTTTGTCACTGCACAAACGAGTTATGAAAGTGAAATTATGACAGTTGCTAATATATTAGTTCACGTTTGTTTGTTAAACACTAGACGATGTTTTAATTTTGCATAATAATAGTGTAGGCGGTACGGAACCACTCTTCAAAGCGACTTGTAAATAAAACTCCAGTTTATGTAACCAAATGTTACCCTTTTAAAAATGTTAAGTGTTTATATTTTTACGACTTTGCCTCATAAGGATATTTGGAGATATTTTGCGTGTGTTAAAATGGTCAGTAAAAAATTGCACAACTCAGAAACTGCTGTATCGGTGTTCCTTTGAAGGATATCGTTGATCATTTAAAAGTACCGACAATTTATAGTTAAAATAACGAGTTCGACTATATTCAAGTTGTCACACCTTAGGTAGCAATGAAATATTAACAGTGATTTGCTATAACTTTTCTTTTCAAAGCAGAAATATTGGGCAAGTTTTATACGACTGAATAGTTACATACAGAACTTCTTAGGAATGAAGATACTCAAGCCCTTAAACAAAGAATTTACCGTGGTTGATGCTTCAAATAAAGTGTTAAAAGATATATATATTTTTTTTTACTTGATATAAACTAGTGCTTGACTGCGATCCCACCTGATGGTAAGCAGCGATGCAATCTCTGATGGTAAGGCGCACTAGTTTATGAGCCTATTCACTCTTGCCTTGAAGACATTCAGATTATAATCGGACGGGAAGACCGCCGCAGGCAATTTTCAGACTAGCTTCTGCAATGTACTGGTGAAATAACAATGCCAATGCAATTTCCCACGTTGCACCTAGTGTGATCAATGCAGCATCCACATGTATAGCGTCCTAAGTCATGCGGTTACTGTCAGTGACCTCATCAACAAGCCATCAGCGTAATGATAGCACTTTCACTGACAACCAATCTCCAGATTACCGATAACATATTATAATATCGAATGGATTGTGTGCAGAAGGTGTAAAGTGCAAATACGATAGTTAACTCCAAGGTGGACGCGTCTAGGAAGACTTTGCGAGATTAAAATGCGTTTTTTTCTAGAAATCTCAAGTAGCAATTGATGGTTGCACATTGTAGACCTACCTCCGAAGTAAAGCTTCTGTACTTTTCGCCACTGTTTGTCGCTTTGCATAGAATACCTCATAGGTGAAACTTATGGTGGGCACGCCACAATAGGGTAGTTGACTAAAAACATCTGATCGGTCCGTCTAATAGATTTCCAAAAAAATATTGGACATGTATTTTTTCTTTTTTCACATACACAAAAAATGAAAACGATGCAGTGCGTAAAAAACTCGTGTGACGTCACTACTCGCTACAATTTTTACCGGGCCGTGACGTCACACGCTCCCACTCCTGATCTTTGATGCTTTTCATCTTCGTCAGTTTTTATAGATTTGATAAAGGAAAAAATACGTGTCCAATATTTTTCTATAATCTAACTGACGGACTAAACATAATCATATATTTTTTACTCAGGCAACATCCCTATTGTGGTGATAAGCCCCTTCTTTCAGGAGTGGTTGGAGAGTTGCCACGGCGTGCTGTTCCGCCTGATGCAGGTACCCACCGTACACGTGTATTTCGGGAGTTAACTACTACAGATTCAGCAGGAGGACGCGTCCGGGTGTCAGCACTATATCGATCGCCCAGACACGAGAGAGCATATGGTGGAGCTCTTCTCTGCTGGATGGAGACGGAGCAACGCCGTGTCCTCGTCATATGGACCGCCAGTTTGTGATATACTCTTACTGACTAAAATACTTTTGGCAATCTTTAGCACAGCAGATAAGGATCAGTGCGGTGGCTCGCACACAAGTCCCAGCATTATACTGAGCAGTGGTCGTGTTGTGATGCATATTTTCCCAACCTAATCTCTTCAAAGTTAGAGTGAACAGGCTTCTTCTGGGTAAGCTCATTCCATCGTAGACTTCGTCTCTGTCTCCTGTGACCTAGACTAGAGTCGAGAGCAAATCCATTTCACAATAAAAAAAGATCTGTTTAAGTCAAGTTCTTTCTATAGGAAGGAAGCTCGGTATAACTAATTGAACCCGCCAGGTTTCAAGACGCATACAGTTTTGTGATATATTCATTTTTCTTCTATGTACAACAACAGATGCTGATATATACATGTAGTTGTTAAGAAGCACCGCACCACCGGACTCATACTTTCGTCTCGATAGTTCAGTTTGCCTTTAAAGCTTCTTTAACTATCATTATAGTTACATAACCTCCAGTTATCATAGGAAATTGATTGGTTAGAGAATAAAGGGCTTTGGTGAAGTTATGTCATTTGTTAAGGGACCGATTATTTCGTGATGATTTGTCAGTGTGACGCAATTTAGTACAAATTGATTGTAGCGTTTAAATAATGATTTGTGATGTAACTTGGAAGTTATGTTTATCTTTTATGGTGAGAAATTATCTGGGGTTTTCAACTTCGCTGACTCTTAGTGTAGTGAATATTAGTGGGTTGCAGGTGGGTGGGTGGTTGGGTTTAGTGGGTGGGGTTTTTTTTTTGTTTCTGATGATGTTTGTAAAGCCAGAAATTGGAGGCAATTTGAGATTTATATTGATCTATTTTGTGAAAGGAGTTTAAAACATCCCCTGTATTTATAGAAACAGTGAGTAAAGATGGCATATGGGACAAACTAGACTTAAAACAAGCTAGACTAATAATCATACATGGAAAGACCCTTTTTGCTGGATGGGAAATCATAAAATAACTTCTCCCACTTTGGGCGGAGCTGAAGGGAGTATCAGACTCTTACTGACTAAAACCCACCCTTGTCCTCGTAGTGCCCGTCGCGTTCCAGGGCCGCGGTGACTCTTTCAAACAAATTCCACACACATGGAAAGACCCTCGTTCAGTAGTGAACTTACTATGAAACAACCCTCTGATGCCGTCGCAAATGTCTTTCTAACGTGTTTCTGTCTGGAAGATTGTTATAATACCTTCAAAATCAATTTAATATCGCTGTTGTCTTCTATTAAAACGCTCTATGCTTACATCTGAAAGATATAGAGTACCAGAATTAAGATACCTCTAGTTTTAGTGTTCAGCGTTAAACGAGTAGCGATTACATCGTGTTACACTTGTAATCTTAGTTAAAGATCCCACTGTCAGACTGCCTAACTCTTATCTCAATAGCTACTGCGCCCGCGGAGGCTGATTGAAGTGATTGATCTAAATTCTAAGAATTAAATATATTTGCTGCGGTGAGTTTTGGATCTCTTTATCATTTTGTAAAAGTATTTGATATTTTAGTGTCGTTATTTTTTGCTTTGGTTTGTAGTAGGTATTATAGTTTAAGACTTATTCTATGTAGTTCTATGGGAGACCAAAATTTGAAGACGCCTTAATGGCTTCCTCTCCAAAATGTATTTATTTATATACTTAAAGTCTTAAACTATCATTACAGGTTTAGAAACCTAATGCGATAAGACTACTTATTAACTATTTTAAATAACACTATAACTAACAATTACAAATAACTACACAATACATTAACACAAAATTAGCTTAAGTAGTATGTTTTACAGTCAAAAATGAAAAAAATAAAACAATAAAAGATACAATAAACATAAAATGACACTAGTTGTTGCTTTGGTAACATATTATAATATAATTATACTACTCAAAACAAAATAAGGGCCACGAGGTATTTTTTCATTTTGGTGTAATTTATTAAACATTTACATATTGAAAGTAGTAAAATATTGACTGTACACAGTCTTTGATATCTAAACTTTTTAAAATTGTAGTATTCATCTAATGCTGGCAACAATTTTAAATAAAATTTGATTTAAAATCCTTTTTGAAAATTTTGATTCCATTTTCTTTGACGTTTTGCTTTCCTTAGCTTCTTGGTTTATTAGAAATTATCAGAGTTCATTGATATCTCGAGTCAGAAACATCTTTTGCAATATGCCACAAGCACGCAGGCGTCATATGGACTCGCTGACAGCAACCAGAGCCGTTACGATGATTGAAGAAGGTCATTCGCAGCGATCTGTGGGTTTACAATTGGGATTTTCACGAAGAGCTATTCAAAATCTATGCAATCGTTTCCAAGAGACCGGTAGTGTTAGAAGAAGACCTGGTTCGGGCAGAGTTCGCATTACAACTGCTCAAGAGGATCGTTACATTCGATTAAGTGCGCGCCGAGATCGCAAGACGACGGCCCGCAAGCTGCAAAATCGTTTACTGCTGACAACGGGTACTCGTGTCAGTGACCAAACTATTCGTAATCGATTGCATGACGACCAGCAGGCATCAAGAAGGCGAGTTGTCCATGTTCCATTAACCAGGAATCATCGTGCAAATCGTTTAAGATTTTCCCGTCAACATTTGGACTGGGACATAAACCAATGGGGCATGGTGCTCTTCACAGACGAATGCAAAGTTAAATTTTTTAACGACGATCGGCGTATTAGAGTATGGAGAAGACGCTGCGAGAGATTTTCAGAAGCCTGCATCCATGAAGTCAATCGTTTTGGTGGTCCAAATGTAATGATTTGGGGTGGGATAAGCTTACACGGCAAAACTGAGCTCGCTATTTTAAATGAGGGTACTGTTACTACTCAGCGGTATATTGAGGAAGTTGTCAGACCACATGTGATCCCATTTGCACAGCGAGCGGGTCCTGAATTCATCTTGATGCAAGACAATGCTCGTGCAGACACGACTCAAGCGACTCGGTTTGTACTGGAAGACTCTCAAATTCAAGTCTTGCCGTGGCCGGCGAACAGTCCGGACTTAAATCCAATAGAGCACATGTGGGATCAGTTGAAACGAAGAGTTAGAGATGGTAATCAGGAAATCCACAACCAACAGCAACTCATCAACGCTGTGAATAGGGCCTGGGAAGAGATTCCAATGGAAAATGTCAGGCATTTGCTTGAGAGCATGCACTCCAGGCTTACCTTTTAATAATACCCATTATTAAAGCTGGGCATGGAGTATTTTATTTTGTTTTCAGTAACTTAACATTGTTTTTATTTTTAACCTAAAATGTGTTTTTTCTTTCAAAAGCAAATAAACTTTTTAATAATTATTATTTGAATTAATTTTTTAGTCTACATGGTAAAAACAACATTAGTTTTCGTTATGGAGACAAAAAATGTATATTGGTTTTATTGTTTTCATGGTACAGACAAAATACCTTGTGGCCCTTATTTTGTTTTGAGTAGTATATAAACTTACTTTTGCAAGTTCACTAAAGTAACACGAAAAAATGTCCAACCTATTCTGAATTTCGTTGCAAATTGCAATACGTAAAATTTAATTCTTTCAAAAGCAGAATGTCATCTACAGCTAGCAAAAAAGGCCTCGCCCAATAGTCGCCTCATTGACCGGTCCTCTGCGTTTTGCATCCAGCGGATTCCCGCCGTCATTCATCGGTCTACTTCGTGGATTGCCTACCTACTCTACTTCATCCGATACGCATTCGCCACTCCAGAACCTTTCAGATTCTGCCACCTAGCAATGTTAAGTTCTACACCTTAGGGAAGGGGTTGAAACTCTCGGGTCGTGGGGTCCAAGTGCTCACAACTTATATGTATAAAGATTTGTCAAAACGTTTAGTTGACACTTCGCGTAACCCAAGGGCTGCGCTTTTACCTTGGACAAAGAATAAGCATTGCCATACAGCGTGGTAATGCTGCCAGCCTTTTGGGTACATTACCAGTGGCCAGCGATGCGGAGGAATTTTTCGACGCCATCTTTTAACTATTTTTAGTTTTAGTTAGTTTAGTGTTTTTTTTTTAATTTAAATGTATGTATAGTAGTGATTAATCTTATTAAATAAACACAGCTACAACATAAGTAGTGCAATCACCTTAGGGAACCCTAAAAATGACAAAATGAGATGACCACAGATGAACGGTCGGCAAATGAAATAAAAACGTCAACCGTCAAGATGATCAGTGTAACGTTATCAAAAACATCTGAGCTATTAGTCGGGCCGCCTCTGTTGCTATCTGTACTGATGACCCGGTTGATAAGGATTTTTTATTTTGTTATTTCAAAGAATTTTCGGGTCAAAGCCCGGTTAGGTAGTAAAATAACAAGTGATGGATTTATAAGTGATGGTTTCTGGAGTTATTAAATTATGCTATGCTATGGTATGCAAGGTTTTTTATTTTATTCTGGAACTAGCAGCGCCCCGCGGTTTTACCCGCATAGTTCCCTTTCCCGTGGGAATATGGGGATAAAATATAGCCTGTGTTACTCAAGGTGAATGTAGCTTTCTAATGGTGATAGAATTTTTGGAATCCGTCCAGTAGTTTTTGAGTTTATTCGTTACATACAAAAATACAAATCTTTCCTCTTTATAATATTAGTAAAGATAGATATCTTAATCATTATCATTCAAAATTCTTTTTTACAAAAAAATACAACCGAATTCCAAAATAAAAAACATTAAAAACGTATAAAACAATTTTTATTTCGAAAGTCGGTGTTTTTGATGGTTTCTGTTGTATTTTTTTGTAAAAATATGTTATATTTTTTACTTTTTTGTGGTGAGGGCGGTTGCTGGACACCGTAGCCTTTGTACAATAACAACCAGGCCTGCGTCGCCGGCGCGTTGTATTCCATGCGCACCCCAAAGAGATATCAGTATAGAGTCGGGGCCCACTAGGGTCTGACTCGGGTAGAGCCTGCTGGGGTTGCAGACTTTTGGTGAAAGAGTTACCGCGGCCCTAGAACGCAAATGGCATTAGGAGGAACACGGATGGGTTTTAGTCAGTAAGAGTCTGACACTCCCTTAAACTCCGCTTGGAGCAGAAGTCATTTGAATCAGCCTTTTAATGTTCCCACTGCTGGGACTCAGTTCTCCTCTCTAGGAGAGGGAATGGACCGTAATCCACCACGCGGGCCCAGTGCAGGTTGGTGAATGTCACTTCGAATTTTTGGCTCAACGTTGTGAGAGCAGTGGTGAAGAATTTAAATACACAAAGTAATGCGCTGTCTGTCTGTAAGACGGGGCCATTATCACTCGGCCACCACTGCTCTCGTGAAACTGCTCGAGTGAAAATTAAAATTCCACTACTAAAACAATAATATCTACACATTCTACTACAATCCAACTCACAATACATCGGAATTTGCCTGAAGACTAACTTCCACAGTCACTTCACCGCTTATGATCTTAACCATTAACATCATTCATTCAACCGCTAAATGCGTTTGCGCAGCTTCAATGGTTTTGAATACAAAACAAATTCTCTTTTCAACTGTTTAGTAGTTAGTTAGGAGACGGAAGTTCAAGGGTCAGGAGGTGATCATCAATCATGGCTGGTCACTGGATAATAAACACTTTCACTATCATATGAATGGCAGTAAATGGATGGCTAAATGGTAGGTATGCAAACAGCTTAATACTGTTGCGCGCCACAATCAAGTACGGAAGATAGCGGCATTCGGTACCACTAGCGCCATCTAGTATCGAGTAGCAGAACTGGTGAAGTCAAGGACCTTCGAGATTTTTCTATGCTAGAACTCTCGGACCTTAGTCGGTCGCGACCGATATGTACGCGAACTTTCTGGAGTTCTACTCGGCGCTCTATATAAGGCCGGCGCATGTACCGACCGAGTCAGTATTGGATTTGCGATACAAGTGATAACTTCGAGAGCGATCTTCGACTGCGAACTCAAGTGATTAATAGTGCGATTGTGTTTTGTGATTAGTGAGTTTATAGTGTAATTAGTGTGGTGTAAATTAAAGTGTCATCCTTGTTTATTTAATCGGCAGTTTTTATTGTCACGAACCCGAAGCTCGTAACAATTGGTGTCAGAAGAGTGGAATTAAAAGATGCCGATTCTACCGAAGGACGACACTGAGGGTATCCGTACCCGTAGTCAACGCCAGCAAGAGACGGACCAGAGGCGTTTTGGAGGTGCAACGCCGCAGATGACGGAGAGACAGTTGCCGACCTTGGAGGCCGGCTCGTCCGCAGTAGCTCCAGCATCATCATCAGCACCAGACTTTGCTGCTCTGATGATGATGCTGCAGGAACAGGCTCGTCGTCAGGAGGAACAGGCCCGTCGTCAGGAGGAACAGGCCCGTCGTCAGGAGGAACAGGCTCTTCGATTGGAAGAACGGCTGCAGCGTGACAAGGAGGAACAGGCCCGTCGTCAGGAGGAACAGGATCTTCGATTGGAAGAACGGCTGCAGCGTGACAATTAGGAACAGGCTCGCCGTCAGGAAGAACAGGCCCGTCGATTGGAAGAACAGCTGCAGCGTGACAAAGAGGAGCAGGCGCGTCGCCAGGAAGAACAGATGTTCCTCATGAAGGATCTGCATGCTACTTTCGGCAAAGAAATAAAGGTTGTAAAAGATAAGGTGGTTCAACACGAAAACCGCCTGATAGAAGCTGAAACCCAGATTGTGGAAATAAAGAAAGCAATGGACAACCTTAAAGTAGGAGATGGAATTGCAACCTCCGTAGCAACTACTCCTTCGCCACGGGGATTCAAAGTGCCGCCGTTCGATGGAACATCTTCCTGGTCGGCCTACAAAATACAATTTGAGGCCGTTATGCAGGCGAACGGGTGGAATAAAAATCAGGCCATAACTGCCCTCACACTAGGTCTGCGGGACCAGGCCTTAACTGTTCTGGAAGCTCTCGGCAAGGAAGTGACTTACGAGCAGCTCCTTGAGGCGTTGGAATCTAGGTATGGCGACGCTCATCTGGAACACGTGTTTCGTGCGCAGCTAAAGGATCGCGCGCAACGCAGCGGTGAAAACCTGCAGCAGTGGGCCCTTGAGGTGGAGAAGCTGGTCCGAAAAGCATACCAGTCTGTACCTGCGCTCATTCAAGGGAACCTGGTGCAGGCATTCATTGACGGCATTCGCGACCTTGAGGTCAGAGCTGCTGTGAGGCTCGGTCATCACGGGACGCTCAAGGACGCCTTGGCTCATGCTCTGGAAGTGGAAGCTGTGCGGCAGGATCATCGTTCCCATCGCGTCAGGGAGGTTGCAGCGGCTACTGTTCGCGACCGGTCTAAAGGATACAGCCCTAGATGCTATGGCTGTGGGGAAAGGGGCCACCTACGGTCCAGTTGCCCTAAGCGAACTGTAGATAGAGAAGATAGTCGATCTCCAGAGGGTAGGGCGGTTAACAGCACCGCCCAGCAACTGCAGGGAAACGAGTAAAAGCCAGGACTGCGGGGCGGGTGCTGGCTGATGTTCAGAGAGCCCCAAGGATTTCGATCTCACAAACCCATGACGGGAACAGCCTAATCATCAAGGGCGAGATCAACGGAACGCCATGTAAGCTGACAATAGACACTGGAGCCTCTCGCACGGTTGTCAGTTCCCAACTAGTAAGTCGGTTCCTTGGGGACTCCGCATACAACCGAGACCGCATAAATTTGGTGACGGCCACCGGTCAGCGCATACCCGTCCGCGGAGAGAAAGAGATGGAGTTGAAGCTAGGAAACAGGATCTATCTTCACAATGTCATCGTGGCTGATATAATGGACGATTTCATCCTGGGCCTAGACTTTATGAGGAAGAATTGTTGTGAGATCGACGTTAAGCAAGGAGTTTTGAAATGTGGACAAGAGGAACTTTTCATGGAAGGGGCATTACCAGGAAATGTGTACAGCCTAAAGAAGATTGTTCTTCCGCCGAGATCCGAAACGATTGTGCCGGTTAGTCTTCCTCGGAATTCTGGGCAGACTCATCGTTGTGTGCTTGTGGAAAGGGTAGACAATGACCTTCCTTGGAAAGTGGCCCGAACTTTAGTTAGAGCCACTGACATTTCGGGGGTACGTGTGCTGAACGTTTGTGATAAGGAACAGATGATAGAAAAAGGCACGCTGATTGGTACTTGCGAGGAAGTGGATTGGTTGCGTCGGTGCCAAAATCTATCGACTGGGAACCTCAGCAAGGACGCCCAAACGAAAGTGACCACACTTTTAGATGACTGTCGCAGCGTTCTGTCTCAAAATGAAATGGTCAAGGCGAAGAGAATGTTATTGAAGTATGCCAATGTTTTCTCTTCAAACGATGCTGACATCGGGAAGACTGATTTAGTCCAACACAAAATAAACACAGGAGAAGAGTTGCCTATCCGGCAACGACCAAGGAGATTGCCGGTAGCGCGTGAAAAGGAAGTGGAAAGCATGATTGAGGGAATGGTTAAGGATGGTGTCATAGAACCTTCATCAAGTCCATGGTGTTCACCTGTCGTACTGGTAAGAAAGAAAGACGGCACCATGCGGTTTTGTGTTGACTATCGTCGTCTGAATGACGTTACGAAGAAGGACAGCTATCCTCTGCCAAGAATTGATGACACGCTGGACATGCTTACTGGAGTAAAATGGTTCAGCACGCTGGACCTAAAAAGTGGCTACTGGCAGGTTCAAATTGATCCTAAGGATAAGGAGAAAACTGCATTCTCGACGGGAAAGGGTCTGTGGCAATTTAAAGTCATGCCGTTTGGTTTGTGCAACGCTCCGGCAACGTTTGAAAGGTTGATGGAACTAGTCCTAACCGGGTTAATTGGCGAGGCTTGTCTGGTCTACTTGGATGACATCATCATCGTAGGCCGTACGTTTGATGACCATCTGCAAAACCTGGAACGCGTGTTCAAGAAGATCCAGAGTGCAAACCTCAAGTTAAGTCCGAAGAAGTGTTCATTCTTCAAACGGCAAGTTAGCTTTTTGGGATACGTAGTGTCGGAAGAAGGTATCCGCACGGATCCAGAGAAAATCGCCGCAGTCAGGGACTGGCCAATTCCAAAAGACAAGACGCAGGTCAGAGCATTTTTGGGTTTGTGCTCCTACTATCGGCGATTCGTCAAGAACTTTGCAGACATAGCCAAACCCCTGCACAAGCTAACCGAAGAGAAGCGACATTTCTGTTGGGATGAAAGTTGCGACATTGCATTCCAGGAGCTCAAGGAACGTCTGTGCAGAACACCTATTTTGGGGTATCCTGATACCGGCAAGGAATTTATAGTTGACACAGATGCAAGCGACATAGGACTTGGCGGTGTGTTATCTCAACGGAATGGCGATCAAGAGGTTGTGATAGCGTACTTCAGCAAATCTCTGTCGAAGCCAGAAAGGAATTATTGTGTCACGCGACGGGAATTACTTGCTGTGGTCAAGTCGTTGCAGCATTTTAGCAAATATCTGCTGGGGCGGAAATTCCACTTACGAACTGACCATGCTGCGCTGAAATGGCTATTGCAATTCAAAAATCCAGAAGGACAAGTTGCGAGATGGATTGAACTACTTCAGGAATACGACTTTGTGATTGAACATCGCAGTGGGAAAACTCATGGCAACGCAGATGCATTATCAAGAAGACCTTGCTCTGAAGACTGCAAGCATTGTACTCGGCAAGAGGGTAAAGAAGTCGTACCTGTGAGGATGATCAAGACAGATCTTAGTAACGAGTGGAAGGAAAACTTGGAACGTGCACAGCAGGATGATTTGGACATCAAGCCGATCTTGGAGTGGATGAAGGCCAGTGTTCCGAAGCCTACGTGGAGCGATGTCTCAGCGATGAGTTCCGTCACAAAAAGCTATTGGGCACAATGGGACAGTTTAGTGATTCAGGATGGAGTCCTGTGCCGTAAATGGGAAAATGCTCGGGGAGACAGCTGTCATTTGCAAATGGTTGTCCCTAAAGCTAAAGTACCGGATGTTCTACAGCTGTACCATAATGGTTGTTCAGGAGGCCATATGGGAGTTAAACGGACTCTACTGAAGATACGGGAACGATTTTACTGGGTACACTGTCGTGACGACGTCGAGGATTGGTGTCGCAAGTGTACAAGTTGTGCGGCTGTAAAAGGACCTCAGACTCGTAGCAGAGGTGCATTGAAATTGTACAATGTTGGTGCACCATGGGAAAGGATAGCCCTAGACGTTGCGGGACCGTTTCCGGAAAGTGAATGTGGTAACAAGTATTTCATGGTGGTAATGGATTACTTCACTAAGTGGCCGGAAGTCTTTGCCATTCCAAACCAAGAAGCTTCAACAGTCGCGGATAAACTGGTTCATGAAGTCTTCTGTCGTTTTGGAGTACCCTTGGAGATTCACAGCGATCAAGGAAGGAATTTTGAGTCCCAAATATTCCAGGAAACTTGCCGAGTTATGGGTACTCATAAAACGAGGACAACTTCTTACCACCCACAGTCGGATGGAATGGTAGAGCGATTTAATCAGACATTGGAGAGATATTTGGCCAAAGTTGTGGAAAACCGGCAACGAGATTGGGACAAGCACATACAACCGTTTTTGCTGTCATACCGAAGTGCTGTTCATGAAAGCACGTCAGTGACACCAGCTTTCGCAAACTTTGGAAGAGAATTGCGGCTACCTGCAGACCTGATCACCGGAATACCACCTGATGCCCCACGCAGTATAACCGATTATGCGAATGACTTGCGGAACAAAATGAACGACATTCATGAGCACGTCAGACAATCGGGCCAGCAAATGTCTAAAAAGATGAAAACCCGCTATGACCGCAAAATGAACAATAAAGGGTTCGAGGAAGGTTCACTAGTGTGGTTGCACAATCCAGTTCGCAGTAAAGGGAAATCTCCTAAGCTCCAAGCTAAATGGGACGGACCGTACCGGATTGTGACGAAGATCAATGACGTGACCTACCGTATACAGAAAGGTACAAGAAGCGCTCCTAAGATCGTCCATGTTGATCGACTGGCGCGTTATTATGGGGCTGATAATGCTCGGGACGAGCATGTCTTAGGAGGGGGCAGTGTTGCGCGCCACAATCAAGTACGGAAGATAGCGGCATTCGGTACCACTAGCGCCATCTAGTATCGAGTAGCAGAACTGGTGAAGTCAAGGACCTTCGAGATTTTTCTATGCTAGAACTCTCGGACCTTAGTCGGTCGCGACCGATATGTACGCGAACTTTCTGGAGTTCTACTCGGCGCTCTATATAAGGCCGGCGCATGTACCGACCGAGTCAGTATTGGATTTGCGATACAAGTGATAACTTCGAGAGCGATCTTCGACTGCGAACTCAAGTGATTAATAGTGCGATTGTGTTTTGTGATTAGTGAGTTTATAGTGTAATTAGTGTGGTGTAAATTAAAGTGTCATCCTTGTTTATTTAATCGGCAGTTTTTATTGTCACGAACCCGAAGCTCGTAACAATACCTTTGCAAAAAAGGAACAACCTGCTGGGTTTCTAGATTTTTTTTGCAACTACCTTTCATCTATAGGTCAAAATTTCCAGGAAGTGGATTAAATTAAACCCTTAAAATTAATTTAAGTTTAAGTTGTGATGCCAACTAGGTACAGGTTAAAGTTCAATATTCTCAATCTCCACATACTTATTGAATTTAAAATAAATCCAAGATTTGCCTCTTTAAGTCTCTGTCTGGTCCAAAGGATCTAGAAAAGCGTATGAGAAGCATGAGACTCAGAACTCGACAGAACGTCTTAGAATAGAATAGAATACTCTTTATTATGTACACCATACAAGTTACAGAAAATATAGATGAAGAAAACATTGCATAGGGTGACACAATGGGCGGCCTTATCGCTAAAAGCGATCTTTTCAAGACAACCTTTGCCAAGCTGCTATATGTAACACTACCTTCTGCCCGCGACTTCACCCGCGTGGAATAGTTACTTTACCCCCGATTTTGAAACTCTCAGTCCGATCGGTTTAAAATTGACAAAGTTTCATACAAACTTTCATCCCCTATTTTATCCCCTTGGGGGTAGAATTAATCAAAATCCTTTTTTAGCGGATGCCTACGTCATAACATCTACCTGCATGCCAAATTTCAGCCCGATCCGTTCAGTGTTTGGGGCTGTGCGTTGATAGATCACTATGTCAGTCAGTCAGTCACTTTTGAGTTATATATATTTAGATGTTTAGAGTTTTATAACGGTCTTTTCACAAACGGAAAATCTTTACCCATACCAAACCCCATACCTTCCTGCTCAACACACAATGGAAAACCGCACAAAACCGCAAACACATCAACTTTCCACTTCAACACAAAACAGCAACCCCAGACCACTATTCTTCACCAAACCCATCAGCAACTGCCAACCAAGACTTTACAAAAGCCGACCCTGTCAATATTTAGACAATCAACGAAAACTATTTGAGTCAAAAGAATATAATTAGCCATGAATGCTCAGTGAAATCTGACAAAAAGAGAAATGGACTGACTTGAATGGACAAAAGTCAGCCATGTTTTGTAAAAAGTAATTACTGGGATTACAGCGGTGGCGTAACGTTCTTAAGTTATGTTACGTGACAGATTTGAACCGGATCTTGAACTGCGGTTAAAGTTTGAACTGGTGTAATTTGAACTTGATTGAGTTATTAGGATTTGATTGAAGAGAGGCTGGTGCTAACTGGTAAAGGCAAACTTGTTGCTAATGAAATTACAATGATAGCTGTTTCTTCTTAACTTTTTAATAAAGTATGAAGCTCATTGACAACGAAAAACTGATGAATAGAATAGAATAGAATACTCTTTATTATGTACACCATATAAGTTACAGAAAATATAGATGAAGAAAACATTACATAGGGTGACACAATGGGCGGCCTTATCGCTAAAAGCGATCTTTTCAAGACAACCTTTGGATGAATTCGTTTTTTTTTCTTTGAATGCCAAGCTTTACAGCCTGGCTCTTCGCCGCAAGGTCGCCTGCTTGTCGGACTTCTACAGATTGTACTTCGGAGACTGTGCCCATAAAATCCACATCCTCATCCCGCCAACCCCCTTTTACTATCGGATATAGAATAGAATAGAATAGAAATACTTTTATTCAGAACAGACACAGCACAACGGTTACAAACACAAATTAAAGGAGAAGAAAAATACAGAATGCGCCGAGCGTGCCTGAACCGAAAGGGTTACCACCTCAGCATTTGCTACATATCTAGACGCACTGTAAGTTACCATCCCTTTAAGTTACCATCCATTTTGCTATTCCACCAATTCGCACCAAGCGTTTACAATCGTCTTTTACTATGCGAACAGCAAAGGAGTGGAACTCTCTGCCTGCGTCTGCGTTTCAGAACGCATTCAATCCTAATCTCTTCAAAGTTAGAGTGATCAGGCTTTTTCTGAGTAAGCTCATTCCATCGTCAACTTTGTCTCTATCATCTCTGACCTAGACTAGAGTAGAGAGCAAACCCATCTCAATTAAAGTAAAAAAAAAACTTTGTCCGGTCTTGTATTCAGGGACCATTGTCAGAAGACAAGGTGACTGATTTTTTGTTGGTTGATTCACCATTTCGTCCTACCTAAGGTACCGGCATGTCCTAAAACCAAAAATTCGAAGACATGTGGCATCCACCAACCCGCACTGGACCCGCGTGGTGGATTACGGCCCATTCCCTCTCCTGGAGAGGAGGCCTGTGTCCCAGCAGTGGGAACGTAAAAAGGCTGATTATGTATGTTATGTAAGGTACTATGAAATCCATCCAAAGGTTGTTTTTAGCGATAAGGCCGCCCAAAGTGACACAATATCACTTTATGTAATGTTTTCTTCATCTATAAGTATTGTCTGTAACTTGTATGGCGTACATAATAAAGAGTATTCTATACTAAGAGAGACGCATTTTGCGAAAATTAACTTTTAATATTATAAATGCAAATGTGAGTTAGTTTGTAACGTTTTCACGTCTAAACCACTAAACTGATTTTAAAATTACTTCCCCAATGGTAAGCTACATTATCAGCGGGTAAAATAGGCTATATAGACGACACGGTTGGCGCAGTGGTTGAGCGTTCGGCTGTTGCGCTACGTGCCGCGGGTTCGATTCCCGCACGGAAAATATATTTGTATGACCTACAGATAGTTGTTCCGGGTCTGGGTGTCTTGTGTATGTGAGTTTACATGTTTGTGAACGCACCCACGATACAGGAGTAAATCCTAGTTTGGGGCACGTTTAAAAAAAAACTATATTTTATCCCCGTATTCCCACAGGACCTGCGCAGGGCGTTGATAGTTATAACATTATACGTTATTCAGTATCAACTGACAACTTTCTCCTCCTGTTCAAACATAGATTGACAATCATCGTCCCTTTTGTCCTTCGCTTGTCATAGAACTGTACCTTCTTGGTATTCTATGGGTGTCCATGATCCCTGCTTACTTCCGAAAGCCTTATTGCTTATACTTCTCACGTATGTGGTAGCAAGTAGCCTAGTACCTACCTTCGAGGTACCAGCATGTGTGTAAGGCCCCATGTTTTTTTAGACTCTTGTTTGATTGCTAAACTGATAATATTGAAAATTGCTTGACATAATATTTAAGAATATTTGACATTATGTATATTTAAATGTTCCACTTATTTTTAAAACTGTTTTTAGCTGTTTACCTGAATTTTCTTGAAATCTTAATTAATAATTTATAGTTCTGTATTTATGTGTTAATTGCACGTGTGTATATTCAACACAATGCAAATTGTTTTTGTGAATAAATGAACTGAACTGAACTGATGGACTTAAGTATGCGATGATGTGGACGATGACATAAGCATAATCATAATCAGCCTTTTAACGTTCCTACTGCTGGGACACGGCCTCCTCTCTAGGAGAGGGAATGGGCCGTGATCCACCACGCGGGCCCAGTGCGGGTTGGTGAATGTCACATGTCGTCGAATATTTGGTTCTAGGACATGCCGGTTTCCTTACGATGTGTTCCTTTGTTTGTTTGAGAGCAGCAGTGATGAAATTAATTACACAAAGTAATGCGCCTGGCGGGTTTGAGCTTGCGACCTAAAATTCGTAAGTCGGGGCCGTTACCACTCGACCACCACTGCTCCTTGAACACGCTTGTCTAGCAGTAATTTATTCACTCTTGGCATTTTTATGGACGGAAAATCATCAAATGGCTCTGGTTCATCCGTGTTCCTCCTAAAGCCCTTTACGTTTCAGGGTCGTGGTGACTGTTTCGAATAAATTCCGCAATTGTGGCCCTAGTGGGCCCCGATAACTAAGCTGGCATATCTTTGGCCCGGGCGCGGAATACAACGCGCCATCGACCCGGTCCTGGTTGTTACCGGTTCGCGAGCCACCCAACGTTCGCCCTCCGCAGGATAGGACCTATCCTACAACTAAATACTACCACCAAAATTCAATGCAAGAATTTACTACGAAACCAATGACATAACAGTCATAACACCAAGTTACATAAAATACACGCCCACAACAACACAAACAAAATAAAACAATAATTTAGGTATAATCATTCCAACGTAACCGGATACAAGTAAATCACTTGTAAGTAACGTAACTCAAAACTTTGCGGTTACGTTGTCATTTACGTTAACGTTACGTTTAAGTTACGTTTACGTTTAGTATTGCGCAATATGACGCGTCGTTACTACAAATTATATTGTTGTTGGACACTTTCTTTGGTGACCACTTTTTTGTACAATTTAGTTTTTTTTTTTTTTGTTTTTATGATTATTCTGTAATTGAAATATTATTGAACAGTGGTGCGACCATTCATCTGATTGATTTTTAGGATTTGAATTAAGACACCTGAGTGATTAGGTAGGTACATAATTGATTTTGAACTTTTTTTTGAGCTGTGTATCTAAACTAGTAACAACGTGCTTGTTATTGCGACCAGAAACACCGTTCTTAACGAGTCCGTATTTATTGACATCTTTGTATTGGAACACAGCTATTTCGTTCGTTGTTCGTCGGTCCGTCTGTCTATCCGTCTATCAACAGGTTGTATCTTATGAACCATGATATTTAGACAGTTGAATTCTCACAGATGATGTTTTGCGCCTAGCTGAATTTGAACTCGCGACCTAAAATTCGTAAGTCGGGGCCGTTAGGTACCACTCGGCCACCACTGCTCCTCCGCCACTTTATTGCAAACAAAACCTATCAACGATTCCCCGAACCACACAAGAAGTTTGTACGCACGAGCAACCAGCGGCGCGTGATCGGAAAACATCGTTGTGCACGCTTTCCATGGCTCGCTTCCGTATCAAGGTGGTGGTACCTTTTACTTTCCTTCGTATGTTAGTGAAAATGGATCGCGCAGATCAGATTGCAAGGTTGTTGGTCGAGAGTTATCGCTGAGGCGATGACCGACGTGGGAACGAATTAGTTGTCAGGGTAAGATTTAAGATGGGTTTGCAGGTGACTGGTGAAGTATTTTCTATAGTCAACCCTTTTTAAACATGGTTAGTTAATTCACTCTGCTGCTGATTTTGAATGAATATTTTTGTATCAGCTTCCTCGGTTAAGTGGGCCCGTGGATTAGATGGGTTACCATTGGCATTATATATTCAGAGGTGTCCGTACCCAGAATGAAAATTAAGCCGTTGGTCCAGGCTGTCAGTTCAAAATCTTTGACAGTCGTTACAGATTGTTCGAAGCCAGGAATTCTGACACCAGTCTTGACAAAGTGTATCGTCATAACCAGTTACTGGGGTCAGATAGGTAGTGGTTTATTTAGACTACAACAGCGTATCTAGCGTATAGCTGCATCCGATTTACTGGAAGCCGACCCCAATATACAAAGTTGGGAAAAGCCTATGCAGATTGATTATCGACAAAAACTGATGGAAACGCTCTACTGTAGTGCTCAATGTTTTGGGAAATTTGTTCGAATGAGTCACCGCGGCCCTGAAACGCAAAGGGCTTCAGGAGGAAGACGGGTGGATTTTAGTCAGTAAGAGACTGACACTGCCTTCCACTCCACCGAGAGCTGAAGAAGTCATTTGATGACTTCCCATCCTTAAAAAAAAGTACTCTACGGGTCACATCGGTCACTTTATGCTAACCCGTGGAATGCCTTGCCCGTGTCGGTAAGGCGTGCTCAATCTTTGTCCATTTTTAAAACAATGGTCAAAAATCACTACCTCTCTCTTTAATCGTCTTTATTTGTGTTCTATGTTTTATAATTATTATTGTAAGTATATATTTATCTATCATGTATTTATTGTATGTATAATTAGTACACCTAAGACTACCTACAGTACTGTATTTCCTTTTCTCTATAAAATCCATCCAAAGGTTGTCTTGAAAAGATCGCTTTTAGCGATAAGGCCGCCCATTGTGTCACCCTATGTAATGTTTTTCTGTCTACATTTTCTGTAACTTGTATGGTGTACATCAACATCATCTTCCTTCCCATGTTACTTGGGGTCGCCGCAACACGTTTATATGTATGGTGTACATAATAAAGAGTGTTTTTTAATGATTGCAACAGCGGTCACCTGCAAACTGGTAGCTTGCTCACACAGAATCAACACATGTACAGAAATACCACGTTCATTAAAGTAATACCCTTTGCCTTTTTAATAAATAATTTAGCGCATTAAAATGTCACAATAAATTACAGAACTTGACTCTAACACTCCCACCAATCATAATTCCGACGTCGTATTAATAAAGTTCATCTAACTCCCAGCTGTGATGGTGACCATAATGTGACGTAACAGCAGCGTGCACCATCATGTCTGTTCCATGAACACGTGTTGTGTGTGACGCAAGTCTATGGTGTAAATTATGAGCGGAGCGGAATGGGTCTTGTTATAGAGTATGTACATGAGTTGAAATTAAATCAACGAGTTGACGAACAGTCTCTTGTAGTCTGGATATTGGTAACTCGTTTTTCTTTTTTTCGATTTTTTGAAGGTAAGAGTGAATATGTTACTTCCAGACATGCGAGCTTCCTCGTTGACAAAATCATCGCTTCCCAAATCAGGGGATTTAATATACAAGCCTACCAATAATAACAAAAAAACCTTCATGGGTATACCCTACAATTTAATTACTTACGAACGACGTAGTCGTGTCTTACTGGTATATATGTATGTATATGTAATGAAATTGGCAGCTGATACTCCAACATGGTCGGAAAACGCTAGGCAGTTTTGTTTGATTGACGAAGAAGTGTCCTCATTCAGTAATCATCAGCGACAATACAACGATGGAATACACAAGAAACCTACGATCGCAGGTCTAATCAGCCACGAGCTTAAAACTACTCTTACAGACTGACTTTATAATGTTTATATCATTCGTAATCCGCGACCTACAACTCGTAAGTCGCGGCTGTTGTGGCCACCCTTGCTCTATTTGAAATATATAAATATTAATAATTATATAAATATTGTAAATTCAATCATCTAGATTGAATTTATTATTGAATCATAATTATTATACATATAAATATTGTAAATTCAATCATCTAGGTTGAATTTACAATATTTATACATATGTATAATAATTATGATTAAATAATATAAATTAAGTTTTTTACTCAAAACCAAAAAAATCGTAAGATTGATTTCTGAGATGTATTTTTTAAAACCTACTAAATTGTAAACAATTTATCTCCTACTGACTTCATTTATGGAACTAGAAATTAACATCTAAAATAAAGTTTTCTTCAGAGAAACGTTACCTAAAACTATTATCATCACATTCCGCTATCTCTCATCCCTCAAACCCTAAACCAATAACCACGCAAGTCACGTCTCTAAAATGAAAACTCATTCCATTGCGTATTCCCTGGGCGCCACACATAACATTACCGGTATTTACCCGGTAATGGTTGCGTAATGCTAGGAAGTAAACGTATGGCCAGTTGAATGAGCATCAAGTTGTTACGACATGCTTTGACAAGTAGTGATTACTTGGTTTTAGTACCTATTTGTGTAGGCTTCATTGGTTTGTCGAATATATAAGCTGTTTTTGTATTAAGTTTTATTGGAAGCCGGCTGTAATCTGAGGAATATTTATCTTGCAAAAGCGTGCTGTCAGAGCCATTTATAATCCTTGTCGCCGCGATTCTCTCAGGGAACTTTTTAAAAAGATTAATATTATGACAGTCGCTTGTCAATTCATATATGAAAATATTATGTATGTGAGGAAAAATCAACACCTCTTAGCTTAGCTTAGCAAAATTAGTGATACATATACATAATTTTAATACTAGAAACAGAAATAAATTAGATCAACTATTTTATAGATAGATAGAGCCAAAGTATGAACATCTTTCATGGGGTACTGTGTTAAATGTTACAACAAAATACCTAGTGATATATTAGATGAAAGGAAATTTATAACCTATGTTAAAAGCACACTTTTAAACAAGCATACTACAAGCTAGATGGTTATATTCAAGATATTATGAAGAATGCTTGGAAACATGCTGGTCCTGCTCCATAGGACAATATTGGGTGTAGTAGACAAAGCCAAACTTGTCGGTCTGTATGTGTTGATTTATTTACTATGTATACAGGTGTAGTTACTGATCTTTTATATTTAATTTAACACACACTGTCCATTGAAAAATTTGTAAATATGTGAGTACTATGTCCCTGGCTAACAAATTTATTAATTTTACCTTTGCTGTCCTTACTTTGTTGTACCTGTTAGTATATAAAAAACGAAATATTGTAAAACTTATACTTAAAAAGAGTAACTATGAACTTTCTTGTCTATTCTTCTTCGTAAGAATCTACTTTTTGCGAATGGGAAACTAGAGTCACTGTGATATTTTTATTTTCAAGCTGTTTTGACGTTCAAAAGTGCCTTTTAATGGTGTAGTTTAAATAAATGAATTGACTTTGATTTTGACTTTGGAATTATGGTTAAAGGATTTAACTCAGCGAGCCCACAGTTGGGTCTACGCGAGATTTTGAATAGCGTGTATTTTCTTGAAATAATTATTGAATTTGTCTGATTTACGATTCCACAAATCTTTTGAAGACACAAACAGTCCCTCTCTCTCATATAAATACTCCCCAAAAAGGTGGTAGAATTGTACGCTGACATTTTGCCAGTTTGATTAAATCCCAGTCAGACTATTCAGATAACTAACCAAGATGGGAAAAATTGAACTATAAAATTGGCTATATTTTGATTAAAATACCAGTAAATAATCCAAGCCACAAATAGTGTAACAGAATAAGCTACACATAAAACTCAAACCTTTTTATTAGCTCTAAAAAGACGAGTTCATCAAGAGAAAAGTAACGAAGACCATCACCTTTAGAAGAGGCAACAACAGGGTACAGGCGTCGTTGTTGACAGGTCATCATGGGGTCGTGAATCACAAGGTCAAATCGTGCCCTGAACTAATGAGCTGAACTTAGTCTTAGTACTATAACATTTACTTGTTGGAGGAGGGGTAAAGATGACCTTTTAGAGATTTGGATGCAATATTGATATCAATATCTGTCTTTTTTCTGGACGAGTAATCATCAAATGAATTCTCCCGCTCTGAGTCGAGTGCAAGGGAATGTCAGACTCTTACTGACCAAAACCCATCCGTGTTCCTCCCAATGCCACTTTTGAACAAATTACGCAACCGTAAATCATCATCTGCCTAGCCTTTTCCCAACTTTATTGGGGTCGACCCCCAGTCAATCCTGATTCAGACCTCCACAACCCATTAATTGAGTAACACGATACTTCTTGGCAAGACTGGTGTCAGATTTTCTAGCGTCTGACTATCCGTAACGACTGTCAAAGATCTACAAATGACAGCCGGAACCCACGGTTTAACGTGCTTTCCGAGGTATGGAGAAAACTCGGTATGTTAAGATGGTCACCCATCCGCAGACCAACCTTTACAAGCGTTCTTTAACCTCGAAGATCGATCCGTGCGGCTGTTATAATTTAGCCACGAGCTCCAAGAATTCAAATAGGTTACCAAATACAAATGTTTTGCACCCTTTCGCTAGGTTACATTGAAGCACATACATACATATAAACTAAACTAAAGAAAAATATCTTGAATGATGAAAGACTCATTCTATTTAACTACAACTGAACTCTTGCGAGTTCAGTTGTAGTTTCACAAACGCTCATAAATAAATCTTATGTCATAATTCGTTCCCATATTATGACGTCCATCAGCCTATTACTCCACAAGACATTAACACCTCATAAACATTAACTTCTACTATATTATTTCAACCATAGATAATGTATAATTTGTTCTCAGAAATGAGTGGCGTCGTGTCATCGGGGCAGGCATCGAACCCGCGACCTTCGCGGGAGAAAGTTAAGAAACTGACATCTAGAGTTACTGAGGGCTTCTTGCTGAGATTATGTTATTATGCTTGTTTTAGTAGACTAGTTTTGGATTGATTGCTTTAAGTTCGTCCATTTGCTATCCAATTTAATTTACCGCTTGGTGCTTTATGGTTTTAAGTAGATTTTATTGTTTATCTATATTATTACTGCTTTATTCAGGCATGTCTCACATTGTTAGCTTTAAATACTGCTTCCTTGTTTTAGTCGCTACGATCGTGATAACGTTCCATCCGGAAATTTACATTAGCAGTCCAGAATCAGGCTATGAATTCGTTTCTGGGCAAGTGACAAAGTTATGTAATACAAAACATAATTTAAAAGAGTGTCCGTGGAGTTTCTTGCACGTTCTTCTCCGTAGAGATCTACGCTTTGGAACGAGCAGATAGCTTCACCTCTTTCGACCTTGACAATTCAAAAGTGCATGTAAAGTGTTTAATTGAAATAAATGGTTTGAGCTTGAGTTTGATTTTAATGTGGATGGGGTGGCACTAGCTGCCTACCCTTCTAGGGCATTAAGGTGTGATGTTATTTGTATTTGTAACGTCAACTAGTTGACCAGCTTTATTTTAGCACATGCCATGTTAACACTTTTTTATTTATCTTATCGTCTTTACTGAACCGACGATAACGTAATGGCTAGGTTTAGTATTGATCATTTAGTCCTAAAAATACACCTAACAGGCTGTGCAATTATTTTCTAACAATACTTCAGTAAATATAAAGATCGTAGATAATTACCCAAATCGAGAAATTAACAACATTATTTAAAGAAAAAGTTATGGAGTACGAGTACCTACCTAAGAAAATACCTAAAATGTCTCAGTTACCGAAATCATGAATTTACGCCGTCAAGACTACTTTTCAAGATACATGTACCTATAGGAAAACAAAAGGCGAATGTGCATATTAACAATACCCAAATATAGAATACCCATTGTTCCTTAATACACAAATCTGTTAAAACGAGAGAGTTTCAAGTGAGAGTAATAGAGTTTATGCTACCATTTAGTTGTTGGTTGAATGGGTGCTAAATTCCCCCGTAAGTAAGAGTTCTTGTTTATGAGTCACTAATTGTTGGGTATCTGAACACCCTATAAGCAATAAGTTAGGTAATGTTTTTGAACTGACGATAACGGAATTTGAGCAAAGCTCGCCTTTGCGTTATTTCCATGACTGGGTGCTGCTTGAGGCGACAGGTCATCTTGCTGGGCATCGTTTTTTATTTTATTGTTCTAGCGATTAAATCTTTATTGATTTTACTTTGACGACCTTTTTTGATGGGAAATCATCAAATGATTTTCCCACTCTGGGTGGAGCGGAAGGGAGGGTCAGACTCTTACTGACTAAAACCCACTCGTGATCCTTCCTGTGCTAGCGATTAAATCTTTATTAGTTTTACTTCGACGACCCCCGTTTATCACTTTTGGTCCGAGTCACAGTTCTGTCGATAAATTCTACCATTGCACGTGTAAACCAAACCATTCGTGCCCGAAGGCTCAGTTAGTTTGGTTACTTATTAATGCTCATGTTTTTTTTATGGCTAGTGTGCAAACAGGTAGTAAATAATAGTTTAATTTTATGATTTCCATATTGGACACAAACTATTCTGTGTCATGTATTAAATACTTTGCATGTTATTGTACAAATTTAAGTTCTTAAAACTTAACAGACAGAATGTGTCGCTGGGGAGTTTGTTGCTCTTTTTCCTAGTGTTTTACACTATGAAGTAGAGATGAGCATGGCGTTTCGGGGGACTATCTTTTTGTAAAATTGAACGTATAAAAAGAATAAAATAAAAAATTGTATGAATTTTGATATATGAAATTTTTATATCATGTCATGCCATGTCATTTTATTCTTTATTAGTCAGCAGACGAGTTGCATCACAGTTATTAAGTTATTTTTAAAATTTGTGTAGATCAAAATCGCTATATGATTTGGGCGAGAAATATGTAATGGCGTGAATTTCATGGAAGTATTGTACCATGAACATAAGCAGATCTGTTTTGATTCAAATCAAATGACAATCAACAAATCTCAAACTAGGAATACTTCCAACAATAGTATTTCACATCCAATCTCACATGTTTTGCAAACGCATCAGTCATTATCACCAAGCAAGAAATACCGGGGGAAAAGTCTAGTCTTTTTCTAATGACAGATTGTCTCGATTGATATCGAATCGATATTCTAACTATCGATTGTTTTCATACTGTTTTTTGGCATCGGACTCAAGTGTTGAGAGGATTCGCGTGAGATTTTTGAGGGCATGTGAAAATGAAACCTCTTTTATGGTTGCTAGTACCAGTAGCCAATGTTGGCCATTAATATTTATGAGCCATTCACACAATGGCTCATGTTTAGCGTTAATGGGATGTTATTAATATGGTTATTATGTTTTAACATGTTACAGTCTTGTATGGTTACCAAAACAATATCAGTGTACAATGCAATAATATCAGCTACTTATTATACTTATTTTTAAGGTTTCGTACACGTTTAAAGGGTAAAACGGGACCCTTTTTTTTTTTCTCTTGTGCCCTTTGCGTTCCAGGGCCGCGGTAACTCTCTCGAACAAATTCCGCAACCCTAGCAGGCACCGACCCTATGGGGCCCCGTCCCTGCCGCGGCGGCGGCAGAGGCGGCGGCGGCGGCGGACCTCTTGCCCTTGGTCGGGGCGGATGGCGCGCAGGCCCTTCCCCCAGCCCAGTGCTCGGCCGGCTTGCCAACAGCCGCACATGCACTGCAGTGCGGCGTGGCCTCGCACGAGCCGGCCCGATGACCGGGCTGACCGCAGCGGAAACAAAGACCGCTGCGGTCCACCTCCGAGGGGCACATAGCTCCCGTGTGGTTGCCCACATGGCAAAGCGTCAATTAAAAAATAAATCATTACATAAAAATAAAAATATATATTTAAGGGGGGCTCCATACAACAGACATGACTTTATTGCCGTTTTTATAGATAAAGGTACGGAACACTTCATTCGTGATTCCAACTCGCACTTGGCCAGTTTTTTTTAATCTTTTAGGTACTTCAGTTTTGCGGCAAACAAAGCTAGTCAATACAATTATTTTATGTTTTCAGTCGTAAAAATTACGTAACCAATGTAATTGCTTCCGTTTCGAATCGAATTAGGTTTATTTATTTCCAATGACTACTTACGGCTTTTACTTACTTTCCTTTGTAGTTTCGACAAATAAGGTATAATAATAAAATAAAGTTGTTAGATAAGATGAAAACAAAAGTTAAATGAGGAAATTTAACTTTTGTTTTCATCTATAAACAAACTGAGACTATGGGCTAAACTTTTAGAGTTTCAGGATGCCTAGGCAACGTACTGAAGAAAATCCAAGTAATAAGAAACACAACTTTATTTCTTTCTCTGACCATCTCGTCCAACAGTTCAAGTCAGCCTGTGCAACCGACCTTTTTTCCGCCTCCCACGTTTTTACAATTTGCGCGGTAAAATTGAGTTCTGTGATTGGTTAACGAATTAATGTCGTCGACCAATCACAGATGACAATGTGTTGGCCTCTGATTGGTTAGCCAATCAGAAGCATTCAACAACCAACTAATAAACTAAATGTTGTCAGTACAAAATATTCAAAACAAATAATTACTGGTCCGGAAACTAGTCTTTTTGCGTTTCAATTTAGTTAAAATACAAATGCAAATTACTAAACCCTAACACATCTTATCTAACAACTTTGGCACTTAAACTTTTTAACCAATCTTCTATTATTTACCAGTTCCAAACATTATCTCTTTTGTTTTCAATTAATCAAGTGTAATTTCAGTTGTCGTCAAAATAACTGTTCTTTTTTTATAATTTTCTTCTTTTCAAAATTACTTGTATAATATTGTAATAATGATGCAAGTATTTTGGCATAGTGCTAATATGGATGCTATTAGTATAGCTACTTTAAGTATTCAAAATTCTAATTTTTTGCATTACGATTTTAATAAGAAGCACCAGATAGATACATTACAAAATAAATATTAATATATGATTAATTTTCAGTTTTATTTATTTAAACTTTATGTACAATAGTGGTACATGGGCGGACTAAATGCAACAAGGCATTCTATATCAGTCAACATTTGGTTTATAAAGACAACACTGTGGTAGGTGTACAACAAATATAATAAGATCCATAATATATGATAAAATAATAAACTGATAAATATGATGTTTTATAGTAATCTTTAAGTACTTATGTAAAAGAACTTAATATAATAATTGTGACGAAAATTAAGAATGACAATGGCTTTTAAGTAGTGTATTCAAATTTTCCTCAAGTAGATCTTGATCAAGGGGTAGGATATTTCAGAGTTTAATGATAGAAATAGCGTAGGAATTAGACGTAAGCCCGGTGCGGTGAGATGCAATATGAAGAAGTAATTTTTTGGATCCTCGAAGTTTAGGAATTTTCAACATGATTTTTTCTCAGCCATTGTAGGTTAACGTGCTGCGGCAGTTCCTTTCCTTTGCCAAGTTTTCACTATAAATGAAGCCTTAACTACAAGAGAAATAGCAAAGTTGTTAGCTAGCCAACTATTTGTCAACGACAGTACCACCATGTTTTCCGTGTACAACGCTATAACGCTAGAAAGTGAATCTAATTCTATAGAGAATTCAACCATTTCAGAGCTGATACCATCGAATCAGGGCCCCAAGTCTGCTATTTTTATAAATTAGTCATTCCAACACGATCCCACTGTCATTGTGCTAAAAGTTCGTAATCTGCTAAATTCATAATGGTAAAGAGTCACCATGGCTCTGGAACGCAAAGGGCATTAGCGGGAACATGGGTGGGTTTTAGTTAGCAAGAGTCTGACACTCCCTTCCGCTCCGCCCAGAGCGGAAAAAGTTATTTGATGATTACCCGTCCAGAAAAAGGCAGATGATGAAGATATCAATATTGCATCATCATCATCCATCAGATGATGATGATGAATTGAGTGCGACATCTACCAACTGCACTGGGTTCGCGAGGTAGATTACAACCCACTCACTCTCCTAGAGAGGAGGTGTGTGTCCCAGCTGTGTGAACATGTAACAAATAGTTTTGTTACATGTTGCAAAACTATTCAAAGGTACCCTATTAACTCCAGCCATAGTAAATATGCAGCATATTTGTACTTTCTATGTGTCGTAAGCAGTGACTAAGAAATTATATGAGTGCTAACTTTGACTAGAATATTAAGTATGTTACGAAGCATAATATACATACAATGATGGCAACGTTATGATAATACCCATGGGGCTACTTCGGAAGTTCGCTATCCAACCCACTTGAATTGATTCCATCCGTGTGAATAAGGCATATAAAGTAAGGAATACGTTTTAATGTTACAGATATAGCAAGTTTAATAGGGATGTTGATTGAGTAAAAAAATATGATTATGTTTAGTCCGTCAGTTAGATTATAGAAAAATATTGGACACGTATTTTTTCCTTTATCAAATCTATAAAAACTGACGAAGATAAAAAGCATCAAAGATCAGGAGTGGGAGCGTGTGATGTCTCGGCCCGGTAAAGATTGTAGCGAGTAGTGACGTCACACGAGTTTTCAACGCACTGTATCGTCTTCATTTTTGTTTATGTGAAAAAAGAAAAAATGCGTCTCCAATATTTTTTTGAAATCTATCTGATGGACTAATCAGATTTTTATAGTTAACTACCTTATTATGATAATTTAAATTTAGAAACTTTTGAAACGATTTATCAAAGTAGGAACTATCAAAGTAGGTAATTGGCAATGGCATCGAAAGGTACTGCTCATACCGCAAGCCAGAAGAAGCATAAACATAAAAATAATCGAGTCCCAAATAGCGATGGTGTTAAAACTCTTAATTGTAGCAACCGCGCATTTCCGTAATGTCAGTAGTTTCTAAAATCAAATCAAAACTATAAAATAATTTGTATAGAACACGAAACGGCTCGAGTCAATCGGCTAGAAGTGGAACGATACTAATCGAGAAATTGATCGCTCGTGACGTCACAGACCCCAATGTGCAGGCGCTCGCAGGTCCAATGTTTTTGCTCGATCGCTTTCCTCGCAAACATCTGATGTTTCGTAACAAATGTAACAGTGACAATGAATTTTGTAATTCCGCTACAACACTACCAATCACAATCATGGTTTTTTTATTTAATTTTTTGTCCATATTATTTCCAACTTTTTATCGATCGTTGATCTATTGTAAGCGGAGGCTGAATTGTCAATGTTCGACAAGTAGTTCACGTTTTTAAATTCAATTTTATTGGTATTGATAATGTTGTTATTTTCGGGTTTATAGTTATTGCGTTATTGTTATTATCATAAACTGCTTTAAATGACGTAACTGTTGTTGGAATAGATAATGGTTCTAAACGGGCAGATAACATAGAAAATACTGCTAAATGTGAGCTTGTATCACAAGACACAGCAACGACCTGCCTCGGAGAAGAAAGGCATCAACACATTCCGAAGCTTTTTACACATACCGATGAATACAATTTGAGGTTTTATCACAATAGCAGTTTATATTGGCAACAGTAAACTGATGTACAACAAAGGAAACACATGAAAGTCTAAAATAGAACCTCATTGGAAATTGATGTCTTTCAATCAGTAGGAAATTGGTTTTGTATCAGTGAAGGTAGTTTGTTCTATCAATTCTAACTATCTACAATAAAATATAGTTTCCGGATTTGGGGTATTTCGTAGCTAGAACAAGGCATGGCTTTTTAGCAGATTCCTTTAAAACGTTTACTTACATTGATGATGTGATTAGAGGTTATTATTATAATATATATTATAATTGGTTTTGTAGTGGTTCACTCTTATCTCTCAGCTCTTAGCTCTCAAAAGGATGAATGCTCTGATTATCTGCTGAAATATTGCTCTAGTTCTCAATTCTGCTTTTGAAATAATTTGTTGGTCCTGCTTTGTTAGTAGATTCAGGTTTGATATTCACATTACATTCGTATAGCATCGGTATTACTCGTTGTAAAGTAATAATTCATTCAACTTCATCGTGTAAAGCATTTTAATTACCAACTTAACCGAGTTTCGTCACTAACATATATCAATTTCTTGATTCAAATCCACCAATTTTTTTTTTCATGCAGCACTGACAAAAGCTTTTTAGCTAACAGATCACGGCGTTTATTACAAGACAAGATATTGTGTGCTAGTATTAAAGGGAAACCCGGTCGTTTGCGTTGGAAACTACCCGATATAAATATTAAGATGGAAAAGTGAAACCTAGGGTTTTGTGTAATAAAGCAGTTTCCTATTGCGATGTTGGATTGATTATTATTATTATGAGTTTTATTATGGTTGCATGCAATAGTAAGCATGTCATAACTTTGGATTATGTTGTTAAGGAATTTATCAGCTTTAAATGCCGATGTTTAAGGTGTTTGTTGATCTTTATTGAAGCATTATGTGTGAAAATAGTTTTGTAGAAAATTTTATATCATTTTGTTTTGAATAGACGCAAAAGTATGTCTCAGGTCTGTGCTTTTATCTCTTTATAATACACCTTAAATAAATATGATTGGGTCAACGTTACCATTTATTATATCTTGGTCTCTGGCTCTAGCTATGACTTTATAATTAAAACATTTATAAAGTAACTTTGTGATCATTGGAACAAACTCATGATGTCTGAAATGAATTTTTGACATATTCATAACTTAATTTTTCTAACAGTGCAATCATATAATGAAGAAGACCATATTTACCTTTGTGGGATTATGAAATTGTTTTCGGAGTCAAAGGAAGAAAGGAAGCGTAAGATTCTTCCTGAAACCTATGACCAAAATAACATACTACTAAGAAAGGTAAGAAATATGTATAGAAACAGACTTTCGGCCTACAACAACCTTGTAAAACTCAACAAGCTATTAGAAGCTCTTGCGTTTATCACTCCACATTCTGAATGATGTCTTGCTTTACTATCAAAGCTAATTCCGATTTATCTGCGTTCTTGTCACTAACTAATGTAATTTCCAGTAGGTTGGCAGTAAAGCATTGTTGCACAAAGGCAGGCAACCTTTCATTCGCTAGGTTGGTTGTCATGTACCTAAGTCAAGTTTTAATACTAAATGCGGTTTGAGTTGTGGCAACCACTGCTGGCGGCAGAGAAAATGAGAGTGAATATGTAAATTGGTTGATATTATAATCTAAACTTATGTATATCTGAGAAATATTTTAGATTGGATTTGTTGTAAATTGTAGGCTTAGAGAAGTAACAGTACTTGTTGTACTTTTCTAAGCTTACAAAATAGCTCAGTAGAATTAAGTAAGAAATTTGATAAAATGTAATAATTGTTCTAAAAAACAAAGTGGAATTCTATCAGTAATGACGATTTCCAAAAGGTTCTAATAGTATTAGATTGACTAGCGCTAACCTGCAAAATCCCAAACATTTTGGAATCATGATAATCTTTACTGGAAAAATGTCACTTGAACTAGGGCCAAAGGTGGAGGAAATGGTTGTGATGTTATTTAGGGGTAGCCCTAATATTAAGTAGACGATTTTCGATTAAATGATGAAGTCAAAGAAGTTTGTAACAAAGATAAAACATAAGAAGGAAAGCTGTTAAATAATGAAAGTGAAATCACAAAGCCAATTTCAGGGCTGAACAAACTTAAGGCTACATAAAATGCAGATACAGATAATGATGGTAATTTATCAAAGGAAACTATCGATCAATACTTAATTGCTACTAAATAACTCCAACTTTGATATACAGAGATAAGATCCACATCAAGTCATAGATTATTTATCTTCAATTACTGTAAGTGCTGATGGCAGTTGTTACAAAATCTGAAATGTTTTATTTCCTTTCACGAGGAACCGCTAAGTCATGGCAATTAATTGAATCTGTTAGGTACCTAGTATTTCAGTCCTAATTGATTAAATTGGAGAATTTGACAATAATAATAACGTATTAATTTATTTTTGTGATAGAGACACTTTCGGTTTCGGAAATAGTTTTGGTTTTGTTTAAGAAAAAAGCCAACGACAGTATAAAACTTTGTCATAAAGTTGCTCAGTAACAATAAAAATTAGTTTCTTACCTCTAGGGCTGTAGCCATCACAAATGTCCATGAAAATCGCCAATAAAACTACAATTAAAACACAGCAGGTAACACGCGTCATAGTCATTAGTTTGCACGACAAAAATCAATTCATTCTTCCAGCACGCACAATTTGCGCTGATGTTACGCGTAAATTACGCGACGATACGTATCGATATTTAACGATTCATAAACATCACTATTAATCATTGTAACTGCCAATAAAAACGCGGTAAAAGTCAGCCGTTCGACGTTTGAAATAATTGAAATAAAAAAAGAATCTTTTGAATTTGACACGTGCGCTTGGGACGGTGTCGAAATTAGAAATGGTTGGAAAAAAGTGCGCGGTGCGCTTGCGACTATATTAATGACTAACGATAGTGTTTTTACTTTTTTCCGTGGTGTTGCCGGCGCCTAGACCCCCACTATCAAGGGAGGGAGTTGACAACATTTTGCAGGAGCACCTAATTATATAGGAAGGAAATGAAAAGTGACACCCGCTGATTTATTGGTTGTTTGAAAAAGTATGTAAATAGCACATTTGCGTGGAAATTATGGAAATTGGGTTTTCTTTGGTGAAAGGCGGTAAAGAAATTATACTTGTCATTTGTATTTTGTGCAATTGAAACCAGTTTGCAGACTGTGATTATGGTGCTGGAGCACCACCACACAGGCGAAAAATATTTATTTGATTTGTTATCAAAATGTTTGAATTTTTTAATATTTTCTTCATAGACATCGTTTCTGAAATATACATATATGGTGTATATAACAAAGAGTATTCTATTCTTTTCTATTATCTTAAGATGTTTTCATATTTGTAAAAGCACGCTCCAGATCGCAGTAGAAAAATAACTAGGATTAAAAAAAAAAAAAACTTCCTTTAAACTAACTTATACTACTTTTCATGAACATTATTATATAAAAACAAAAAGTGCTTTAAATCATCATATTAACACAAAAGAAATGTTGTTGATCACTGTCTATAGAGAGTGAAATGATTTGCGCGTGCGCCGCGAACTGTTGCAGTCGATAGATACTACTGCACTGTTCCGTTGACAAGTTTGTTGTCTATGTTTGTTCATTCTGATCCCTATTTCCTTCCGTCTTGTTGTCCAGCGGTTGAGATCTTGATTATTTCCGTCTTGTAGTGCAACGGTTGCAGTTGATAGACACTTATTGACAAGTTTATAATGCATGTGTTTTCTTTAAACAGTGGTTGGAGAAGTGCCACGGCGAGTTCACCTTCCGCCTGATGCTGCTACTCCAGACACGGATGTTCGGCAGCTACCAGGGCCCCAAGTCTGCTATTTTTATAAATTTGTCATTCCAACACGACCCCATTGTCATTTTGCTAAAAGTTCGTAATCTGCTAAATTCATAATGGTCGATCATTGGTCGGTCAATGGTCTCGTAATACTTTTTGATAACCGAGCTATTAAAAGTAATGACTGCACAATGATGTTCTAATGGTAGGTCACTGATCAAAGGAACTGTCAAAATCTTATCAGATTACTTCATACGTCTGTCATTCATTTGTCATTATGTACGAGATTACCATTCTATGCCATTTCTTTCAATGGAGTGTCAGTGGTTGACCATTGGAAAGACATAGTGACGCTTTTATATTAGTTAATTACCAAACTTGTCAAAATCAACAATTATGAAATCAATGATAGACCATTCTGACACTATTGTAATAGCAGACTTGAGGCCCTGTTTCGGATTCAGAGGGAGGACACGTCCGGGTGTCAACACTGTGTGGATCGCCCGGAGGACATGGTGGATCATTCGGTTTAGGTTGCCCTGGTTGGGCGGAGCAACGCCGTGTCCTCATAACAGACGGGGTCCCGCTAAGGTCAGTCCCTACCAAGGTTGCGGAAATTGTTCGAAAGAATCACATCGGCCTTGGAACGCGGCGGGCACTAGGAGGAACACGGGTGGGTTTTAGTCAGTAACAGACACTCCCGTCCTTTTCAAATGACTTCCTCCGCCAAGAGCGGAAGAAGTCAATTTGAAAAAAATAATAATATTCAGTCTGATCTTTATTTCCTTCCTTGGTTGCTTTTTACTGACTGGATATACATAGAGAGATCGAGAGTCTGATGTTCAAGTTTTTACTTGATATCATCACTATTTTAGCTTCTGAATATGCTCAAGAAACTACTTTTACGAGTAGATATTTTAAGGCATAAAGGCAGAGAGACGCAGGGCAACAACGCGGTAACTATGACACAATCAGTTATCATAGAAATGACTCTAAAATTATACAGAACAATTTATACAAGACCGGCCAAGTGCTAGTCGAACACGACGATTTCCTTAACAAATACAAAAACAATCATGTTTCTTGTAAGTAGGATAGGGAAGTAGGAGGACCTTCTCTAAATTAATTGCTATCATTTATTGTTACAGCTGCAGTAGAAATATACATCTACCTATTACGATTAAGAGCGTGTACGCCGTATGGCATTTCATACAAATTTTCAAGTCGCTATTTTGCGAAATGACTGAACCGATTTTAGTGAAATTTCACACATATAAGCAGGATACATAGGTCTAAACAGTTAGTTAAAAATAATTGGAAAAGATAACTCGAAATTTATGTTTGTATGGAAAATTTAAAATGGGTCTAATTTAACTGTAACACTTTTTATCGAAAATGTTTTCAACTAACTTTTTACCCTAAGTATCCTGCTTATATGTGTAATGTTTCATTAAAAGCGTTTTAGTAATTTTGGAAAATAAGGACTTGAAAATTTGTATGAAATGCCGTACGGCGTATACACTAATTATAAGATATAGTCCGTATCTTCTGTATCATATAGATTCGCTGACAGACAGACGGACAACGGAACTTAGTATTTCTGCTGTTTATTCTTCGAGTACGGAATCTAAATATATTACATTACTAGCTTCTGCCAGCGACTTCGTCCGCGTGGAATAGTTACTTTATCCCCGATTTTGAAACTCTCAGCCCGATCGGTTTAAAATTGACAAAGTTTCATACAAACGTTCATCCCCTATTTTATCCCCTTGGGGGTAGAATTAATCAAAATCCTTTCTTAGCGGATGCCTACGTCATAACATCTACCTGCATGCCAAATTTCAGCCCAATCCGACGATAAACGTAAGATTACTGCTAAGCTATCGGGAGTTACACGTGTTATTGTGAGTCAATCATAAAAGATAGACATATGCTGTAGTGGGATATTTTTTAGATAATTTTATGTAAAACATTTCCGTAATACATGATTTCTATGTAACTTTAACCATTAAGGCTACACACGCGATGGAAGCTTAAAAAATGGAGTAACTTCTCCCGTTTTCCCAACATTTTCCTTCACTGCTCTTCTCCTATTGATTGTAGCGTGATGATAAGTATACTATAACCTGCCCAGGAGTATGAAGAATAATTGTACCAAGTTTCGTTAAAATCGGTCGAGTAGTTTTTGTTTCTATAAAGAACATACAGACAGACAGACAGACAGACAGACAGACAGACAGACAGACAGACAGACAGACAGACAGACAGACAAAAATTTTACTGATTGCATTTTTGGCACCAGTATCGATCACTAATCACCCGCTGATAGTTATTTTGAAAATAAACACATCAAAAGTATCTAGGGATCAACATATATTTTTGCAATAACTTTTCTCCTGATTGATATTAATTAAAATTTTCTTTAAGGATTCATCAAATAAAGTGTTTTCGTTTGTCACAGTAACGATAAACCAAGTCACCTTTGCATTAATAAAGAAATTTGCCATTTTCCTAATAAAGGGATTTTTGACATTTGAACCACTAACATTAAAGTTCGAAAAAAAGACTGAAATAACAGTTTTCTTTAAAATTTTATTGGGTAACTTAAACAATTAATAATCCGTGTTTCTACCGCGAACACTAACAACACAAGAACATCGGTTTGGCATACTCAAAATGAGTTCATCCAAATCACGCTGTGGAATGGCCGCCCATGTTCGTTGCAACAACAAAAAAAGGTCTTCTTGCGACTGGATACCCTCCATATTCGGCAGAGCTCTTCGCTTACCTTGGCTGAGCGCCATGGAGGACGGTATCGCTGCACCACACGGAGACAAGACCGATACATTCAAATCTTAACTCGAAGAGCTCCAACAATAACCGCCATGATGTTAGCCGTGAGGCTTCATCACTCTTCAGGGAACTTAATTAGCGACCAAACAGTCAGAAACCGCTTGCATGAAGTGAACCTTCATTCTCGAAGACCGCTACGGGTACCACCTATAGCAATGCACAATCGTAGGATTCGATATCAATGGGCTCTTGAACACAGAAATTGGGCAGAAGAACAATGGCGTTTCGTGTGCTTTTCTGATGAGTCTCGTTTTGGTATGAGACCGGATACAAGACGTATACGACACTGGAGAACCCCTGGACGCCAACAGCGATTAAAATCCTGCCAGGAAGTCCATCCTTATAGTGGTGGAACCATCATAGTATGGGCGGGTATTTGGATCGGCGGAAGAACTGAGTTGATTTGGATCAGAGGCAACCTCAACGCTCAAATTTATGCTGAGACGATTGTATCAGACGTCATCGTTCCTCTACAAGTGCAAATCGGTCCCTTATTTCAGTTAATGCATGATAATGCACGACCGCACACCGCAAGAGTTGTAAGACAGACTCTCGCCGCAGCTAACATCAATGTCCTGCCCTGGCCTGCTCAGTCGCCAGACTTGAACCCGATTGAGCATGCATGGGATATGCTACAGAGAAGAGCTCTGCCGAATATGGAGGGTATCCAGTCGCAAGAAGACCTTTTTTTGTTGTTGCAACGAACATGGGCGGCCATTCCACAGCGTGATTTGGATGAACTCATTTTGAGTATGCCAAACCGATGTTCTTGTGTTGTTAGTGTTCGCGGTAGAAACACGGATTATTAATTGTTTAAGTTACCCAATAAAATTTTAAAGAAAACTGTTATTTCAGTCTTTTTTTCGAACTTTAATGTTAGTGGTTCAAATGTCAAAAATCCCTTTATTAGGAAAATGGCAAATTTCTTTATTAATGCAAAGGTGACTTGGTTTATCGTTACTGTGACAAACGAAAACACTTTATTTGATGAATCCTTAAAGAAAATTTTAATTAATATCAATCAGGAGAAAAGTTATTGCAAAAATATATGTTGATCCCTAGATACTTTTGATGTGTTTATATTCCTTGTACAGAATTGACCTCTCTACAGATTTATTATAAGTATAGATATAGAAGATATATAATTAAATAACCACTCACTCACTCACTCACTGATTGACATAATCTAAATATCGCTGGCCCCGGGCAATAAAGCGGTAATATCAAAAATCTAATTTTACAGGAGAAATAAAAGAAGCTAATTTTTTTTATAGTGCAGCGTACAGTGATCCAAAACGGGCGTTCAAAATGTCAAATGAAAGCTAATTTTTTTACCAATATAACCTTTTAAAAATATTTGTCATAGTATAAATATTTAATGAAATAATTGAAAAAATGTATAATACAAATTATAGACGATCCTCTTTCAATTGTAACATCATTAATGTCTTTATAAACACATCGACCACTGAGATTCAAGAATGTAAGAAAATAATACGACGTAATTTCTACTTTAAATCTCGAGTGTACTAGACGATTATCACCTTCTTCAGGGAAATTTTATAGCCAAATCTTAGATGTATCATTCACTAATCGCCATTTTAGAATCTTATCAATAAAACATATTTTTATGTAACCATTGTAACAGACCGATCTAATAATGTGATTTATTTTTATTTTTAACCATTTTAGACAGTATTTTACAAAATTAATATGTTACTACTACCTTATTTTTGTTTAATTAAATTTTAAATGAATACTTTCGTCTGTGAACCCCGACTGAATCGGTCTGACGCCATAGTTTAACTACAATATTTTGTCTACTTCGCTAACAGTAGAAGGTTTCATATTTTGTACTTATAAAAAAAAAACCTTACAAATCACAAAAAAAAGTTTAAGAAACAATCACACAAAACCCCTTAAAAAAGAAAAATACTAAGTTACCATTATTTTTATTAATTAATAAACTTTGGAAACAAACACAAAAACCACTTAAAAAAGAAAAAAATATTGATTTAACCTTAATTTAAATAAAATCACATAATTTATATTAGCTGTTATACTTTGGAAACAAAAATAAAATGGTCAAAACCTTTACATATCAACTTCTTTTCCTCATTTGAAAAACTCCTAGAAATCTTGATTCCTTCTTACAGTCACAGTATAATCATGGGTGACTTAATACTTGCCTCCTCAAAAAGGCCCATCGCTCTTCGTCTCTAACTAATATTACTGCTTGTAATAATCTTTCAATTCTTCCACTAAGTGCCAAGAAGTGAAGAAGTAGAGTTTTGAAAATGGTAAGCCATTTTCAAAACTCTATCTTCACTTCTTGAATTGATTCTTGTTTTGATCACATCGCTAACCATGGTCAATGCTCAGCTGAAGCCTTTTCCTACCATTACCTAATTTTCCTTTCATATAAAATTCGGCCACAAAAGCTTAAATTTGTATGCAACGTAATTTTGGTGGGATTTACATTGACAGTCTTTGCGAGGATGTGAGAAATATAGATTGGTCTCCCCTGTTTGCATCCACGTCAGTCGACGAGTAAGTAAAATTTTCACAACTAGTGCAGCTATAATGACCTCCACGCACCTGTTTGAGTGGTAAAAGCATTTGCCGGCGCCGTGGCTGACAGATGACATTAAAAAGTTGATGATCAAGAAGGTTACGGCAAAGTCAAAATTTAAACGTCTGCACTGATGTAAATAGGGACCAATAAGCCGCAATCCTCAATCGCTGTAATAAAGTATGTAGGAATGCAAAGCGCCAACACATTCAAAACTCTGTCCAAAATGGGGACCCATCCAAAGTTTGGAATTTTCTAAGATCATGGGGGGTTGGTAAAACACAACAAGAGTCAATATAATGAATTGTATCGGCATACAATCGATTACCTCGAATGCAGTAGGAAGTGACTGTATCAGTCACAAAATATTACTGTCCGTGCTGGACTTAATCCTTCCCGTCATTTGCCACATCCTCAACTTTTCTGTATCTACCGGTGTCTTTTCTAGTTCGTAGAAAGACGCTCAAATTATTCCATGGCCAAAAAGTCCAACCCCACATCCTTCTCTGAATTACGTCCAATATCCGTGTTACCATTCCTATCCAAAGTCCTAGAACACTTAATCCACAATCAAATTAGTCTTTTACTTTCCAAAAATAATCTCCTCAACCCCTTTCAGTCCAGTTTTCGTCCTGGTCACAGCACTAATACAGCGCTTCTGAATGTTACTGAAGATATTAGGTCAGCCATGGAAAGCGGTAATGTAACGGTCTTGGCATTACTTGATTTCAACAACGCTTTTGATTTCGATGTTTTTCTTAGCATCCTATGCTCTCTTAATGTATCTCTATCGGTGATTGACTGGTTTCGTAGTTACCTGTTTGGTCGCCGGCAACGTATATGCATCGGAGATACATCACCTTCGTGGTAGTAATTCTGCCAGGGTACCACAGAGTGGCATTTTATTCCCTTTACTTTTCGTAATATTACAATAAATTTCCGGGAAGAAAGGCGTAATAGCTTGTACAGAATAAAATCTCTTATGATTAGTTCGTATTAAATGTTTACGGTTTTTTGTGTAATGTTTCTTAGAGTAATGCAATAATACATAATTTAGTCATAAGAGAATTTTCCATTCAATAAAGCTGTTATTGTCATTTATTCCATTGAAATATTGTATTAAAAATATGAAAAAAAATAGAGTGATAGACTGATACTCAGAGAAGCCAAAAATCAAATAACATTAAAAAGGGCGTAACCGGTGTTTACCGCTTTATTGCCCGGGGCCAGCGATATATATAACTCAAAAGTGACTGACTGACTGATATAGTGATCTATCAACGCACAGCCCAAACCACTGAACGGATCGGGCTGAAATTTGGCATGCAGGTAGATGTTATGACGTAGGCATCCGCTCAGAAAGGATTTTGATTAATTTTACCCCCAAGGGGATACAATAAGGGATTAAAGTTTGTCAATTTTAAACCGATCGGGGGCAAAATAACTATTCCACGCGGACGAAGTCGCGGGCAGAAGTTAGTCCTATATAAATGTTCGAAATCGCATCCTAGGAAAGCCAGCTCTATGAAAAATAAAATGTGACGTCACAAGCCATCTAGGTACCTGTATTGCTATCTATCTGTGTCCATTGAAAGTGAAATGATACATTTACGCAATCGACTGTAACCGTTCTTGGTGGTAATACATGCAGCTGATGGATTATGGTCATCCCGTATTGCAGTTTCGCTATGATCGCACTGTTATAACCCTTACTACAATAAAGCATAAATCAACTTTTACATAAAAACAGTGTACTTTTCCTATACCAAATTACTGATGTTGCATTTTTATCCAATGCACAGAAATAATATGATTAGGTAATTAGTTTGAATTTGGACGTTGTCGTATGAACCAGTTTGCCCAAATTAAGGGAGCAATTAAGAGGGACATTGCCAAATTATATGTTCCTAAGAACTTGTGTGTCTGTTTTGTGCTATAGTGGATTAAAGTGGTTCTGTAGAATTATTGTTCTTTTATTTAAAAAGACAACGGGGTCGGCTTGGTAACAGCACGTTAACTGCATTATAGAATGTTCAGGGGCATAGATTTGATTCCGTCGTTTTGCCAAATCTACTTACGTAAGGGTCTATCAACCAAATCTTTAGTAATATCAACGGAGATCGATTAAAGAATGTATTAAATTATATATATGTCTAGTCTACCTATTTACTTTACAAAAAGGTAACAAATAACTTTTTTTGTAAAAAAAATTAAATAAAATCAAAATGGGTTCATCCGTTCGGGAGCTACGATGCACACAAACGTCAAACTTAGCGTTTTTACGTCGGGATTTAAAAAAATAACTAGATAAGGCGGTGTTTCTTAGCTGACTCTAAAAGAAAGAAACACCGAAATCAACTCAGAGGCCTCTTGAACCATCAACGTCGTTTCCGAACGCATTCAACCCTGATCTCTTCATAGTTAGAGTGAACAGGCTTCTTCTGGGTAAGCTCATTCCATCGTCTACTTTGTCTCTGTCACCTGCGACCTAGACTAGGGTCAAGAGCAGTTGATGTTAACGACACTTCCTAAGTACATATAACTCATTGATCGACAGATGTCGATCAATATCATCAATCAACTATCGATCGATCGGTTTGATGACATCGTGACATCCTATTAGGGTAGGAGTACCTGTCTATCCAATGTCGCTTAGCCAAACTCGATTCTCAAGTGCTTGGAACTCGCTTTTCAGGCATCTTGAAGTCAAGAATGACCTAGCACCGACAAAGCCTCAAAACCGGTAGATACAATAAATCTGCAAGACAGACAACGTTTCTCAGCACTTATAAGACAGTATAAAGGTAGCCAAACTTAAATACCATATTCCGGACAGCTACTGCGAATTTATTTCTCGATCGAAAACCCACTATATCACAAATCCGTTCTTTCCGCCCATATTTCAGTAGTGGAATTTGATGTCAGCAAGTGTCACTGTTTGACAAGTTAATTGATAGAATTAGTCACGCAATAACATTCTGATAATGAAGATATCATTGAAGCCATTAATGTTGAAAATTATGAATGACTTGGGAAGTTTCTGTCGACCATGAAGTTCGAAAAAAAGAACCGTCCACCTTTGTACAGTTTTTTTACTAGCGCATAAAGTTTTAATAAATAACAATATTACCTACAAAAAGATAGTTTTTTTTTTATTGTGTGTCCACAAGTTTCGATTGAGCACGGAATCATGGCTGAGCGCTTATCTTTTAAATACTCGCGATAGCAAGCTTTGATAATAATTGTTGTTTCTATGAGGATAGGTCAAATAAATGTTCACCCTTAGTTCAAGCGTCTACTTCATTGTGTTTTAATGCACTAAGCTGAAACTTTTAATTTTTAGTTTAATAGTGTTACTTGAGTGTTGTGTATCCTTTAAGTTTCTGATGAATGAATAACTTAAGATGATACTAAGCCAGTAAATATGCCATCAAGTCCAGTCCACAGGCTGCGGCATTAATTGACCAGGGGCTGACGCTTCATAAAGTAGCTATAGTGTTTGATGCATCACGTTCTTCAACGCATTACGCCCTGGGCCCCAAGTCTGCTATTTTTATAAATTTGTCATTCCAACACGATCCCATTGTCATTTTGCTAAAAGTTCATAATCTGCTAAATTCATAATGGTCGATCATTGGTCGGTCAATGGTCTCGTAATACTTTTTGATGACTGAGCTAATAAAAGCAATTACTACACAATGACGTTCTAATGTGTTAAAATTTTAGCAGATTATCGCATACGTCAGTCATTCATTTGTACAAGATTACCATTCTGTACCATTTCTTTCAATGGAGTGTCAGTGGTTGACCACTGGAAAGTCATAGTGACGCTTTTATATTAGTAGATTACCAAACTTGTAAAAATCAACAATTATGAAATCAATGGTAGACTTGAGGCCCTGAGAAGAAACCGGGAGACCGGGCCACTACTCCCGCAAAACAGGCAGTAGAGAAGTCAGATGCGCTTCGGCATGGGACAGCTTTATGGCACTCCAAATTTAAGACACCGCTACCTGGCAGCTATTGAGGTATGTAAGCGTGAATTTTAGTGAGCATAAGATGACAAGACGAATGGAGGAAGTAAGTTTAAAAGCCGCAAGACTAGCAGCCTTCCGTCCAGGACATCTTAGACGATATCAACTGCAATTCTCAAGTGATCACGCCAGCTGGACCTGCGAGCAATGGGTTCGTGTTCTGTTCACAAATGAGTGTCGAAATGCTTTACGGGCTTCAGACTGTCACGAGCGAATGTGGAAGAGAAGAGTGGCTTTTACCTATAACCAAAACACAAACTACGATTTTCCACGGAGGTTCTACAATGATTTGGGAAAGTATAAGTTCCGATAGTCGTACGGAGTTGTTACCAGATATGTTGTACCTATCGAAAAGGTCTTTCAGGAACATGTTTACAGGGATATATTGGGCTCGGCTAATTTATTCAAATGGACGATAATGCACACACGTTGCACACTGCACTGAAGAATATCTTCAAAAAGTTGTTGTGCAAAAATTCGCTTTGTGCAAATATTCGACCTTCGGTTCCTGAGCAATCAGGACGTTCGACAAACTAATCGCTTGGGCCCTTGGGGCATACCGAGCCTTAAGGGAACGTAACAGTGGAGCAGCAAACAGGCACCGCGAGGAACCAGCGCGTGCCCACAGTCGGTCCGGAGCGAACAGTGAAAAGAGACTTGGCGTGGTCGCGTAGCCGATCCTATTGTTCAGTATTAGTAGTAGTAGTTCTAGCGTGTTGATTTCCACCATTCCCGCGACAAACTGGTATCAGACTGCAATGGCATTCTTGCCTGCATCCTAGGATAAACGAAGAGGCAGATTTGCATTGCCTATATCTTATACAATACTCCAATCTTATGATTCGATAGATTTGACTTCTTCCGCTCTGGACGAAGCGGAAGTAAAGAAAGAAAGAAAAATGTTTGGAAGGGAGTGTCAGTCCCTTACTGAGTAAAACCCACCCGTGTTCCGCCAAATGTTCTTTGCGTTTCAGGGCCGCGATGACTCGTTCGAACGAATTCCACAATCCTAGCAGGCACTGACCCAATGGAGCCCCGTCTTCTATGCCAACATCTCTTTGAGGTGCGCATGGAGCACGACGCGCCGTCGACCCGGGCCTGGTTGTTATTGGACGGCGACTCCAGATCTACGACTCCAGACACCCGGGGCGTCTTCTTCTGTTGCAGCGACTGGGGCGTGAGGTTTCGTTTACCTGCGCGCAGTTTGTCCTTCTTTGCTAGCATTAGGTACTGCTTCGCAGAAGGAGGTGACCGTTTCCCATACCTCCTCGCTCCGGACCATGGATTGAATCAGGGCCGGGAGCGAGATGTCGCCGCCTATCGCCTCGACGAGGACACGGCGTTGATCCGCCTAAGCAGGGGAGACTTCCTTTTTATTCTTACTATACTCGAAGGGGGAGACCTCCACCGTACAATACGTCACCTTTTAGCACCATCTAGTAACAATACAGTGTAACTAAATTGTCGATAAATAACGTCATCTATCGGCCGCATAATGTATCAAGCAGACAATCAGTAAACTTGCAGCCTTCGCCCTTAATAGTACCATTTCCAGCCACTAATAGCGCTACAGTCGCACACAATAGTAGCATTACGGTTAACATTCCTCATCTCTTTCATTCATTCAACGACCTTTGACGATAGAAAGGGACAGCTAGAATCGTGTCAATGGAACGTAACGTAAACACAAGTTGTCAGTGTGTTGTCAGTTGCCGAACTAAATTCCACGGTGGCGGGTTACACAAAGAGTTTAACTTAAGTTAAATTTATTGACATCGAGTGTATAAATTTATACAATATTACTAAAACAGTAATTATGTAGGTCCGTGTTACTTCCTGAAGTGTTGTTTAGTGTGTTTCTGTGGTACCTTTAACCGTTTTATGTGATGTTAAGCTGTTGAAATAACGGTATTGTTGTGCTGTGACTGTGAACCACTGGTTTTGTATCAAATCGAACACACCTAGTACGGAGCCCGTTTTTGAGAATAAAAGTACAGGATGCAACGCGTGTGATTTTTGACTGACCTTATTTTTACGGTAAGAGAACTGTTTTACTTTGAAAATAACACGCGGTACAATTTTTGTTATTGCAAAATGTTCTGGCGTCACTATTACGACATTTCTTGATCTTATAATCAAATTGCTCTGTTTCTTTATTATGCGGTAATGTCAACTTTTATCACATTTCGAAATTCAAACTCGGAACCACAAATAACGTGTCTCGTTTCTCTTTTTGTGCAAATTGGGCACAGTCAATTAGATTATTCTTCTTATTCAAAAAAGTTTTGCATACTTTTGACCAGGATATTAAGGTCAATATTTTGCACCTATGATTCATAAACATGAATAGCAGACTTCGAGAGTTAAGCAAGCGGCGACCTTGTTGCAAAGGTCCCCATTTGCCATTCTCCACAGGTTTGTCACGCACGTTTATCCATCTGTGAGAGAAAACACCTAAATTATTACCTAATTTATTCATGTCAGTATGGTAAAGTACTGTTCAGGCTTTCCGTGAAATTATCGGCACTGTTATTATGCTAATGAGTTGTCGGTCAAGAAAATCTTAGAAAATAGAGCTAGAACTCAAATCAAAGTTACATTAGGAAATAATAAACGATACTAGGTCAAACAAAACGTTTAAATTCTTCAAATTTTCATCTCGTAAACCTGCGGTAATCGTATCACCGGTTTCCGAAAATTTGAATTTAAGAACGTGTCACGTTCTCTATAAAATTCTTATTTCATAAACCGAAAGTAAAAAGGCTTCTTGTGCTGACTATACTTCAAGTTCTAGCAATCAAGGTTTTGGACACAACTCTACATGCTCTCTTTAAAAGTCAGATTCAATTGCAAAACAGGGCAGTATTTTTCTGGTAGCAAACCTACCTACCTTTACTCTATAGAATACTGTTGTCACCATCACCATTTCAACTGAAAGACATGTTACACCAAGGGCTCCTTCAGGCCTCAAAATGTTACACCAAGGCCTCCTCCAGGCCTCAACATGTTACACCAAGGCCTCCTCCAGGCCTCAACATGTTACACCAAGGCCTCCTCCAGGCCTCAACATGTTACACCAAGACCTCCTTCAGGCCTCAACATGTTACACCAAGGCCTCCTTCTGGCCTCAACATGTTACACCAAGGCCTCGTTCTGGCCTCAACATGTTACACCAAGACCTCCTTCAGGCCTCAACATGTTACACCAAGGCCTCCTCCAGGCCTCAACATGTTACACCAAGGCCTCCTCCAGGCCTCAACATGTTACACCAAGGCCTCCTTCTGGCCTCAACATGTTACACCAAGGCCTCCTTCAGGCCTCAAGTGTCGCCACCCCGACCGGTATTGCATCCGTCAGCAGCCTTCACAGGTCATCCTAACTAATAGGTATATTAATATTTAAATGCGAATGTGAGTATCTTTGCTTGTTTATTACGCGTAAACCACACAACGATTTTAAAAATTCTAGCACCAATGCAGCAATGGAAAGCTATATTATCAGCGAGCAACATATATATGCTACTTACCTATATTTTATCCACGTATTCCTACTGGAACGGAAATTACGCGGTTGAAACCGCGGGGCGCTGCTAGTAATAATATAAAGCCTATAAAAAAATAAGAGGATGGTTGTGTATCTGTATGTGCCAATTAAATTTATCTTATAGAGTACTAGCGACCCGCCCCGGCTTCGCACGGGTGCAATGCCGATACTAAATCTCTACTATATTATGCATGTATTATATGTATACAATACAATACATAGGTACAAACCTTCCTCTTCGATCACTCTATCTATTAAAAAAACCACATCAAAATCCGTTGTGTAGTTTTAAAGATCTAAGCATACATAGGGACAGACAGAGGGAAGGGACTTTGTTTTATACTATGTAGGGAAGGTAAACCTAGGTACTTACCTCCCTAAAATAATTTTGAAATCAATATATCACTCCAATGTAAGTCCATATATTTTAAACGAAATTGGATTCAGAAGGTCAATCAACAACGCTTACCAACTTATCCCCCACATACAAAGTTATAAACAAGCAGAACAGGTTTAAAATTATTCTCATTGGCTAAAATGCTAAACCTTGTTAGCTACCACCTACTTAGTAAGGGCTTGACTTTCAGCAGACGGTGCTAGAACATCGTAAACATCTGGGCTAGTGATTTGATCTTAATAGGGTTGTCGGGACCTAAAACTGGATGGCCGAAAAGCTTCGGCCAGTTTAGCCGGACGAGTAAAAAGACTCCATCTTTTGCTTGCGGATTTTTCCGCAAAAAAAGTGTTTAACATCCCAAGAAAACTTACTACAGGAAAGAAAGATCAAAATTAGAAATTTTCTAATGCAAGTCACAGTCTACCCGTTTTCTATGTTTCATCAAAATACGTTATGCGATTTATAACTAACTACTTGAAAACGTTACAGACATTTTCGCATTTATAATATTTGCATGAATTAGCTAAGATATTCCTTTGTTTCAAAATCAGGGTAAAATAACATACAATGTCAGACAAGCGGAACATCGCACCGTCAAATTTGGCCGGACAATCATCTGAAAACCATAGCTTTGTGCGGTTTTACAAGGCCGGCCGGCAACCCTAGCTCTAAATATGCAATATGACTATTTTCGTTCTCTGTTTGTGGTTTTTGACTGTACTTAGCTATAGTGTCGTCCAATGGAATATCTATTTTGATGATGTAATAAATGTTAGTCATGCGGACGCTATGAACTCTTGCAAGATGCGGGAATGCGGGTCTTACCTATTTATTGCATGGCTATACGGAAATCTGAGATACAGTGCAATTAATTTTTACAGTGGGTAAGGGAGATTGGGGTTTGCACGGAACTCCAGTGAAGGAATTATCACATAAAATAGGTACACTAAGGCATCTTCAACACGTTAAAAATGTATCGGAATGATGAACGCTGTCGATGACCAATCCCTTACACTTAGGCATTTCGCAAACCGCATTTTTTATTGTCAGATGGATATGCTCTTGACCCTAGTCTAGGTCGCAGTTGACAGAGACAAAGTCGACGATGGAATGAGCTTACCCAGAAGAAGCCTGTTCACTCTCACGAAAAGATTAGGGTTGATTGCTTTCGGAAACACAGACGCAGGCAGAGAGTTCTACTCCTTTGCTGTGAGCATTACAAAAGACGATTGGAAACGCTTGGGGCGAAATGGTAGAATAGCAACAAGGTAGGGATGGTTACTTACAGTGCGTCTAGATGTCTGATAGTAGAAGGGGGCGGTGGGATGAGGACGTGGAGTTCATGGGCACACTCGCCGAAGTACAATCTGTAGAAGACTGACAAGCAGGCGAGCTTGCGTCGATGACCCAGGCTGTGCCGCATTCGCTGATAGAAACATAGGGCAACTTTTATAGAACTCTACGTATAATACTCTTGAATTGGAATAGTTCCTACAACACCTATTAGACAGTGACATTCGTACTGAAAGTCTCCTCCAGTCCAATAAGGTACATTATAAGAGCCATCAGGAAGGTTGTTACATTGTGTAGGTAGGTACTTAGATAAGAAAAACTACCACCAACCTCAAGTAACAGCATGTCTGGGCATATCAACACCTGTCATGTATTTGATCGAATGTGTCACCGTGGCCCTGGATTGCAAAGGACTTTTGGAGGAACACGGATGGGTGTAAGCCAGTAAGAGTCTGACACTCATTCCGCTCCGCCCAAAGCGGAAGAAGTAATAAGTATAGCATAATCAGCCTTTTAATGTTACCACTGTTGGGACACGGGCCTTCTCTCTAGTAGAGGGAATGGGCCATAATCCACCACGCGGACCCAGCGCGGGTTGGTGAATGTCACATGTCTTCGAATTTTTGGTTCTAGGACATGCCGGTTTCCTCGAGATGTTTTCCTTCACCGTTATGAGAGCAGTGGTAATGAAATTAATTACACAAAATAATGCGCCTAACAGGCTGTGAACCCGCCAACTGTTACTACAATTCGTAAGTAGAAGCCGTTACCACTCGACCACCACTGCTCGCCGGAAGAAGTAATTTGATGATTTCCCATCCTTAAAAAAAGGTATATCAAGACACAATCTCTACCAAAACTGGTCCAAATAAGAAACTGACTCAACATCTAAAAAGCTGATTGAAATTCAGCTCACTAAGCCAAGTGATATCATAAATAAAGCACTTTCTTCGGCTGAGACAAGGAGACTCAGCGAAATTCGCACTGGTCGCACGTGGCCCTATTGGAAAGTCGGTAACAATGGCGATTTGACGTGCCTGATACTGATAAACAGGTTCTAGTATACCCAGAGACTGTTTTGCATAGTAATTGTCAGATAAATATGATGGGAAAAGGCGAGATTTTAATCAATGGTGGAATATGTTATTGTGAAAGATGTCATTATCATCACATAGAACTCTCAAGACAATGTACCAGTTTACTAAAACAGTCGAAAACGCTGAAATAGGTAGTTAACTAAGAAATCTACAAGTCCATCAGTTAGATTTCCAAAAAATATTGGACGCATATTATTTTTTTCACATAAATAAAAAACAAAACACAAACGCACACACAAACTCCCACACACCCCCACGCATCCCCCCCCCACAAACTCCCACACACTCACACACCCTCACACTCCCTTCCGCTCCGCCCAGAGCGGAAAAAGTCATCTGATGATTTCCCATCCATAAAAAAGCTACCTAGAATCTACTAGCACCATGCGTGTTTACCTAGTTGTATTTGGAAACCATTGAAAACTCTGAGGATCGCTTTCGATGTTGCCAGCCTAACAGGCTCTGTTGCCACCAAAATTCTTGAAATTCAGCCAACAGTCGACCGTGAACTGGGTGCACTTTCTAGGTGACCTGTTGGTTTAGCACGTGGCCTCCATCCGAGTACTTTTTAGTAACCACGAAGCGACACAGTCTGCACACAAAAGACTTCTAAACGAGTTCCAAACAAATAAATCTCGGGGATAAAGAGAATTCAATTCAAACTGTTGTTTTGTTTGGTCTCTAACGTTTGGAATGTGACGTGCTAGAAATTGTGGAGGTTTAAATGATTTTGGTTGAAAACAAACATTTTAGCCTCGTGAGAGTAAGAAAGCCTTAGGCACGCAGATTTGATTACTTTCTAGAATGATAAGGATTGCTAGCCGCTAGATTGGATCAACAAGTTCAAATGGTTCACTTGAAAACCAGCGTCAGGCAGCTCCTAGTTGTCTGACATTTTACTGATCAGTGGTGGCCGAGTGGTAACGGCCCCAACTTACGAAATGTACGAGTAGGTCGCGGGTTCAAACCCAGCCGGGCTCATTACTTTGTGTAATTAATTTCATCACCACTGCTCTCAAAACTGTGAAGGAAAACATCGTGAGGAAACCGGCATGTCCTGGAACCAAAAATTCGAAGACATGTGACATTCACCAACCCGCACTGGGCCCGCGTGGTGGATTACGGCACATTCCCACTCCTAGAGAGGAGGCCTATGTCCCAGCAGTGGCAACATCAAAAGGCTGATTATGTATATTATGCTATATGCTAATCTATTTGGCGCAGCCGCGGGGCACACAATGTTTTAAGTTTAAGTTTATTTTTATTTGCTAGATCATGCAAAATGCTTTGTGCCAAATAAACTTATGTGTTTTGTTTCTTATTTCATAAAAACCACCGTTGTAAAAACTCTACTGTTTGATGGGCAGTCTTCAATCAGACTGTCCAGTGCTGGCCCGCACTAGACAGTCAGACTGATGATGATTCTCTCTCCCTTTTCACGTGCCAAATTGCCAAGGTATTAAAATCAACATTTTTGAGGTTTTTATGTTATCTGCTTCCTGTTTTTGCAGTCCCTAGACCCCCCAATATAGAATCCAGGAATGTAACCCATTCTGAAGCAATTACATACCATTATTAACCGCTTCCTGTAAAACCACTTAGGTCTCAGTAGGACTAATTAACAGAATGTTTGAGAATGTTTTTCTTTATTGCGTAGCAGTATATGCCGCTATGGACAGTCAAAGTTGTAGTAAAACGAGATTATTTGTACCGATTTTGACTTCTATTGCGTTGGTGGCATGACACTTGGTAGCTGCAGTGTTTACTGCAGCTATTATAATCACGTTTTTGCTTTTAATGCCATCCTTATGCCTACGGAATAGAAGTAAAAATCGGTTGAACGGACTGTAAACAGTTTTGTTTGAATGTCTAATCTTATTGTGAATGGAGTATAGGTATCCATTCAAGCACATTCTACACTCGTAAATATAAACCTGAACTTAACTATGAAATATGAAAGTACCTATTTACGGAATAAAATAACCATTTCCAATGATGACAAAATCGCGCCAATATAAATGAGCTATAGAATGATTTTTAAGAAAAAAATTCGGATACAGAAAGTAGAAGAAGTAAAAATCGGAACGGACTGTAACCAATTTTGTTCCAATGTCTAATCTTATTGTGAATGGAGTATAGTTAAGCTAAATCACTTCAAACCTCATTGGTTTATTATCTCCAGGCTCTAGGTTACTCCAGTAAACTTAAGTGGCAAGTAATTTCATTTAATACTGGGACAAATTTGTTTCAAGGTTCTGAATATTTACGAAACGACTTATGGCCATTATACCTATCATATATTTTTTTAAAGGATGGGAAACCATATGACATCTTCCGCTCTGAGTGGAGCGGAAGGGAAGCCGTCACGATGCTCGTCATTTTAACCGATTTCCAAAAAAGGAGGAGGTTCTCAAGTCGACTGTTTTTTTTTGTGTGTTGCCTCATAACTTTGTACTGCGTGTCGCAATAATGATGATTCTTCACGCGATTTCAGCAATCCCGGAAGATTTGCTATCATTTATTGAAGAGTTCCGCTTCCTTAATATTAGGTATAGTAAATATGAATGGATGAATTTTTTAAATATCGTTATTAACGTCGAAGTAATAAAGCCTTAAGGTTGGTAATTAGAGGGAAAATTCCGAAATGGCCTCCGATTTAAAAAGCATTGACACCAAATGAAAATAATAAAGCCTTAGAAAACAGGACAGATATTTTACGTATTCGTTTTCACTGCTAGTGTTATATTTATCGATAAACTGGTTTGACAATAAATAGATTTTATCGTGCACATTCCCTATTTGCATGTTAGTCATGACCTGAAAGGCACATAAATCATTAACTGTGGTAACAACCTCCAAGTTTATTGCGTTTTAAATGGTTTTCTTAATTCTTTAAAGACTTCTTGTCTAACGACGTAGTCAGTCAAATCTGTTCTGTCTTTGTGTCTACACTAACACCGATACTAAAATCGGTTAACAATTGGCTAAGATATCGCTGAAGAACACAAAACAAAAAACACTAAAAACATTTCTTTCTTTCTGAAGAAACATACAAATAAGAAACATTCAGTCGCAAATTGGAAATCTCCTCTTTTGACTGATGTCGGTTAACATGGAAAGAACATTGATTACTAGCTAAATTATACACGATGGCCATTCTGAATTGCCAAATTGAATGTCTTTTTTTTTTTTCAAAATAAAAAAAAAGACATGATTTGGCCTCCTTGGGCACAGACCACCTCGCCATTAGGGTACCAAATGTCTTCTTCGTCGCTTCACTCTTGACGACACGGTTGGCGCAGTGGTTGAGCGCTCGGCTGCTGCGCTATATGTCGCGGGTTCGATCCCCGCACGGAACAAATGTTTGTATGGCCTACAGATAATTGTTCCGGGTCTGGGTGTCTTGTGTATGTGAGTTTTCATGTTTGTGAACGCACCCACGATACAGGAGTAAATCCTAGTGTGGGGCAAAGTTAAAAAAAAAACAAACAATACTCTTGACAGAGCGGTTATAGTCACAGCAAATTTTGTTCAATCGTCTTTGAAACTCGCTTTGCGATATCTCTAAGCTCCATCTAGTTCTCTTAGATGATAGTCGTTCTGGCGCATTCATTAACAGGACCTACAACCATGTTTTTAATATGATCAATCCACCTCATCGGTGACCTCTCGCATGGTCTACTACCCTCCACTGTGCCCTCCAAAAACTGCTATCAATACCAAGAATCAAATGACATGAAAGCTCTCAGTTACAGTCGAAAAGATAACCATCTTTTGGGCACAAAAAAAAAACAAAACAACACACATTAAAGTTTTGCCAAATCACTACCGTAGAGAATTCGTGATACCAACATAACGGCATTTTGGGGACAGACAGAGATACTGGTGTCAAACGATATTGCAATGACCGAGTTTTGAGATGCCTGTATAATTAGCGTGCTACGGAATCCGGTTCCGTATTTGAAGTATGCATGTGGAAGGGCGAGGAATTATTATGGCTGGCAAGAATTTGCTGTTAAAAAAGGATGATGTTTTGACCTATTATCTCAACAGGTCAAAAAGGATATAAGTACTAGAAGACCTTATTATAAAAGGACCAGTACATATTCTGATCTTTATTACAGACACAGAGATTTACAACTGAACCATTAATTAAGGAGGAGGATGGATGTAGGTCATATATTATCATTCACTACACATTTACATGTACGTATGTAACTATTTACCTGTATATTTAACACGCTTACAAACTGATTTACATCCGTACACTTCAACGTTAGGTTTAGTTGAAAACCAGCGTCAGGCAGCTCTTAGTTGTCTGATATTTTGCTGAACTGGACCTATTTGGGCAGCCGCGGGTCTCATTGTTTTAAATTTAAATTTCCTTTTATTTGTATCTACATTACCTACATCTATCTACATCTGTATTTGCCAGTTTTTTTTTTGCCAAAAAAATTAATTCAGCTGTATCAACAAGAAACTGACCCCAATATGTTAGATGTCAAAGTGGTTTGATTGCACGTTTAAATGCACGAAGTCTGATACCTTGCAGACTACTTTACCAATGAATGGACAAAATATCCAAGGATAGCGAAAATAATCTGTGGATCAATTTTGAATGTAAAGAATCTCATGCTCATTCAGTTTATAATGACATAGCTGTATTCGGAAGTGTTATTATAGTAATAAAACCAGATATTAGATCATCAATGATGAACACTTCCATTCATACCACACACTAGCAATAAAATAATAAAGTAGGTAGGCATATAATTATAATTGAAACTTTTTCTCTGCATGGGTAATCATTAAATGAATTCTCCCGCTCCGGGTGGAGCGGAAGGGAGTGTCAGACTCTTACTGACTAAAACACACCCGTGTTCCTTCTAGGGCCCGCCGCGTTCCTTGGCCGCGGTGACTCTTTCGAACAAATTCCGCAACTCTATATATATCTTCTATTATTACAGAACCTCAAATTTTTATTGCAATCCATAATGTACAGACTGATACAGTTGGTGATTAGAGAAACCATTACGGGTACTGTCGAGCACAGCAATTTAAAAAAAATGAGGTTCTCAATTCGGTTGTATTTTTTATGTTTGATACCTCATAACCCATTTTTTTATATTATAAAACAAAGTCGCTTCCCGCTGTCTGTATGCTTGCTACTTGCTTGCTTGCTGCTTGTATGTATGCTTAGATCTTTAAGACTATGCGACGGATTTTGATGTGGTTATTTTTTAATATATATAGTGATTCAAGAAGAAGGAAATATGTATAAAACGTGCATATTGTAGTAGAGAACACTGATAATGTTAGAGTTTTCTAATGTGATGTCGTAAATAAACACATTTTTTGCGCTTAAGATATTACGATATTCTCGCATGGGTGCAAAAGGCAACCGTGAGAGAATATAGTACTATCTTGTTTTAGATATTAAAAGTTTAGTTACTACCTAACAATCTCCTGCCAAATGATGATCACCCTGTTTATTATGCCAGTTTCGCAAATATTTTCGATAAAGGCACGAATCCTCAATAAGCCAAGGCGTGAGTACCACTAAATTGTCGGAGACTCATAAAATTATACACGTAACATTTTTTAAGAAAACCGACATTTCTAACCGGTTTTCAAACGCTGACTCTAAGTATTAAAACATCTACTGATACATCAAAGTGAGTCAGAAATCAGAAGAACGAATAATTCTGCGAGTTCTTTTTTGTTGTTGTTTTTCGTTTGGTTTGGATAAAATGCACCTTTTCCTGATACCTATTGAAATCAGTGAATAATATTTCGTGTACTTTATTGTTTAATGAATGGAAACCACAATTAAGTACATTTATATGTAAAATCCTGCCCACTACTATTAATTATTCAGACTCACGAGGGCTGGCTTTTTTTTAGTCAACGAATCAGCATTGCCATTCAACGTGGCAATGCGGCCAGTGGGCACGTTTCCCGTTGACGAATTTTTCAATGCCCTGTGAGTTCATCTCCCTTCCCCCCTTTTTACTATATATATTGTCTATTAGCTTGTATATACTATCATTCAATCAGAAATTAAGTCAACAGAAATAATTAAAATACTGAAATTCACAATAAATGAGAAATATTGTACCACACTATGGTCCCAAGATAAAAACATTAACGTCAGAATTACGTTCATCACCTGCGTAGCATTTTCCAAACCATATTGGGGTCGGCTTCCAGTCAAACCGGATTTAACTGAATACCATCTTTTACGTGGAGCGGCTGCCTAGCAGACCTCCACAACCCATTGACTGGGTAACACAATACTTCTTGGCAAGACTGGAGTCAGATTTACTGGCTTCAAACAATCCGTAACGACTGCCAAAGATCTACTAATGGCAGCCGGACCCAACTGCTTAGCGTGCTTTCCGAGGTACGGAGGAAACTCGGTATGTTAGGGTCACCCCATCCACAGACTAACCTTGACAAGCGTTTCTTAACTTAACAAGAACTTGACTGTACTAGTTCTGCTACTCGACACTAGAAGGCGCTAGTGGTAACGAATGCCGCTATGCAACAGGTTTTAACTAAGGCGCTCAACACTACATAGGTACTTAAGAGCGTATTCTCCGTACGGCATTTCATACAAACGTTCAAGTCCTTATTATCCGAAACGACAAAATCGATTTTAATGAAACTTTACACACATAAGCAGGATACATAGGTCTAAAAAGTTAGTTGAAAACATTTTCGTTAAATATTGTAACAACAGTTAAATTAGACCCGTTTTAAATTTTCCATACAAACATAAAATTCCAGTTATCTTTTTTTAAATAAGACTCGAAAATGTTTTAACTAACTTTTTAAACCTATATATCCTGCTTATGTATGTGAAGTTTCATTGAAATCGGTTCAGCCGTTTCGCAAAATAGTGACTTGAAAATTTGTATGAAATGCCATACGGCGTACATGCTCTTAATGCACAAAAGCACAAAGGCGGACGTAAGGCATAAGCCTTAGGTCTTCTCTACCAGTCAACTAAGGTTGGTGAAGACATAACATGGCAGGCGCTCTGAAGGAAGCTAACAAAGAAAATAAAGTCCCCGAACCCCAAGATTTTTCTTGGCAAGACCAGCGGTCTTCTAGCAATCCGTAACGACTGTCAAAGATCCACAAACGTCTGCTAGAATCAACGGCCTAATATGCCTTCCGATGCACTAATATTAATATAATATTATTATATGATAGACGAGAGCAGTGGTGACCGAGTGGTATGGGCCCCGACTTACGAATTGTAGGTCGCGGGTTCAAACCCAGCCAGGCGCGCATTACTTTGTGTGTAATTAGTTTCATCACCACTGCTCTCAAAACGGTGAAGGAAAACATCGTGAGGAAACCGGCATGTCCTAGAACCAAAAATTCGAAGACATGCTACATTCACCAACCCGCACTGGGCCCGCGTGCTGGATTACGGCCCATTCCCTCTCCTAGAGAGGAGGCCTGTGTCCCAGCAGTGGGAACATTAAGGGGCTGATTATGCTATTATGAATATATTATATAATAACACTAATGTTGTTAGTACTCACGCACTAATATTGCCGGTAGTTAATTATTAAGTAAACCTCGCTTAGAAAACAAGCTACCTTTACGTAAACGTTACTAAGCTTCCGCAGTTCATAGATGTCAACGTCTTGTAGAAATGTCACTTTTATTGAAATACTTACAATGTTAGATTTCGTCGCAATTGAGCGGAAAGCATAAGTTTATTTTGTGTCTTGTGTCCCAAATTAATTTAATATTCTGTGTTGTGTATTTAATATTGCAAAAATATGCTTGAAATTTGATTGTGTTGAAAGTTTTTGGCTATCATTTTATTTTTTAATATGACATTCAAAGTGTAAGCCAGTACGGGTCCTTGCAAAAGTATTGAATAAAAGTGGGACTAGGATTGTAAGATCTAAGTACTCCAAATTTTACATATTGGCTTACCTGCAGAAATACCTTTTTTTGAAGATGGGAAATCAACAAATTACTTCTCCCGCTCTGGGCGGAGCGGAAGGGAGTATGAGACTCTTACTTATTAAAACCCATCCGTGTTCCTCCTGATGCCCTTTGCGTTCCAGGGCCACGGTGACTCTTTCGAATAAATTCTGCAATCCTGGCACCTATACAAAGACCACAAACGAAGTTCTGTAGGCCGATATTTTAGAAACAAAAAATAAAAGCTCTATCTTCGTACTTACCAATGTTGAAATTGATTTTTGTTTGAATTTAGAATTCCCAAAATTTAACATTTCATACAGCTAGCCCTTCATTACATGTTGGCTGATTTAGGCCGCTCATTACCTAAGCGGCGCCGTACAACGAAAAGGCTAGGCATCTAATTAATCGGCTGATTAAGGCAGTTGACTGCAACACATAATGCAATATTGCAGGTTGATGAATATGTATCATACGTGTTATTTTACTGCATCGTCAACATTTTACAAGGTTGCATGTCTCGACATTTTAAGCAAAGTGTAACATGACATTTTCTTTAGTTACAAAATAATATCGATTACTGAACAGATTTGACACTTTCTATTTGATTTGAAATTCTATAGGAAACGTGCACGGCGTAGACTATGCCATCTAGTGTTGGAAATCGGAAACTTTTACGTATTTGACCTGTGCTACCACCTATACTTTCTTCACGCTTCGTTTAGGGGAACGAAGTAGACTGTGCCATCTAGCGTTGCAAATTTGAAACTTATAAGTAAAATATACTTGACATTGACGTGTCTGCTGCCACCTATAGTTTCTGCACGTTCCCTAATAACGTACCTATTTCCCGATGGCTTAAGCAGAACCACCTGTATTTCGACTTGATATAAAGTGAAGCTTAATTCGATTTATTTGTCTATTAAGGTGCCTTACACCATTTTCTTTTAAATACTTAATTATAAAAAAAAAACCTTAAAATAATGGGCAACCCTATTAACAGGATTCGGGCAGAAAAACCGTGCTGATGGATGTGAGAGGCACAGGACCGGTTGTTATGGCGACACTTGGCGGAGCCCTATGTCCAGCAATGGACGTCTTTTGGCTGATAATATGTAGATTTTCACAAAGCAATTGTAGCCTATAAATCAGGAACTCCCATTCAGTAATCCAATGAGGCAGTTTCAAAAACAAAGGCTTTGCAATCAAAGATTAAACAGGTACTAAAAAGTTACTGGCTGCAATACTGTGGTGACATCTTAATCCCAACGCGACTGTTCGTTTCAAAACAATAGAGTTTTCACACCATTCCCAGATCGAATGAAATCAATGTAAAGAAAATTAAAAGTGACATGGTTACGCATGTATGCCTTTCTCTATTGATTAATTAGCCTTGCAACCAATTTGGGTCTGTAGTTGAAAGCTAGACCTGTATAGCGTCTGACCTTGAATTCGATGGCTGGGTCGGGCAGTGCAATATTTCCTCGATGACATTTGGAAAGAGGAGGGTTGTTCACCTTCCGCCTGACGCAGGTGTTCACTGGACAGGGCTGTTTCGGGAGGTACCTGTTTCGGATTCAGCGGGAGGACACGTCCGGGTGTCAACACTATGTGGATCGCTCGGAGGTTACGGTGGAGGTCTGCCCTGCTTGTCCTCGTCGAGGCGATTGCCGGTGGCAACCTCTCGCGTCCAGCCCTGGTTCAATCCATGGTCTGGAGCGAGGAGGCATGGGATGCGGTCACCTCCTTCTGCGAAGCAGTAATGCTGGCAAAGGAGGAGGCAGATCGCATACGGGAAAGGGAAACCTCGTGCCCCAGCCGCCGCAACAGAAGAAATAAAAATATGGGTATTTCATTATAAAGATTAACAGAGTCTAAGCAGTCATTTTAGTAAAAACAAAAAACTCATTAACCAGTTACTTGGTTTGTGATATTTTGCACACTGTTTAACGGATTCTAAATTCTTGTTTTAGAATCTGCTAAATCAGTACTTATTGTAAACTGAACGTGAATTTGTGATGAATCAGCCTGGGAGTCTTAATTTATGAGAAAATCTCCACAGTCCCTGGGGAAACGAAGTAGACATATACAACTTAATAATCCTTGCATGACGTCACGCCATAATGACGTCACAAGTCGGGCTCTTGTCGACGCGAGGTGGTAACTATATTGGAACCGAAATCCTTGGCGCGAGACGATGGGAAGAGGCCTGATAGGATGACCATAATGCCTTGAAAGGTTGGTAGGCCTTTGGTGTGCGATGCAACGTGTATCGACACCCTTGCGGCTATCCCATATTAGCGTGGCGGCTTGTGCTTTGACGGCGGTGGGTGCAGTAAATCTGAAATGTCAGAACTAAAATAACCTTATTGGGAATTATATATTTAAGCCGTTTGGGGTTGAAACACTAGGCCATTGTTCATCGATTTTTTCGTTAAATTAGCAAGCAGTCGACTCTTCACGTGACCCGGCAATGCGACCAGGGCCCCAAGTCTGCTATTTTTATACATTTGTCATTCCAACACGATCCTATTGTCATTTTGCTAAAAGTTCGTAATCTGCTAAATTCATAATGGTCGATCATTGGTCGGTCTATGGTCTCGTAATACTTTTCGATAATCGAGCTATTAAAATTAATGACTGCATAATTACGTTCTAATGGTAGGTCACTGATGAAAGGAACAGACAAAATTTTAGCAGATTATCGCATACGTCAGTCATTCATTTGTACGAGATTACCATTCTATGCCATTTCCTTCAATGGAGTGTCAGTGGTTGACCATTGGAAAGTAATAGTGACGCTTTTGTATTAGTAGATTGCCAAACTTGTAAAAATCAACCATTATGAAATCAATGATAGAACATTCTGACACTATTGTAATAGCAGACTTGAGGCCCAGTCTAAACGATCTAAAAACTTTTTATGTTTATGTAAATACTCCTTTCTATTTAAATGTATAATAATATAAATAACTAGCTTCTGTCCGCGACTTCGCCCGCGTGGAATAGTTACGTTAACCCCGATTTTGAAACTCTCAGCCCGATCGGTTTAAAATTGACAAAGTTTAATACAAACTTTCATCCCTTTCGACCAAATTTGATTACCATAAAAACGGTTCTAGTGAGTTAATCTTAAAAGATAGACATATACTGTCGCGGACATTTTTTTAGATCATTTTAAGAGGAATAATTCTTTCCTACATATATTTTTGGTATCTTGAACCGTTTTCGCAGCGAACGCAACGGAAGCCCTCAAAGATGAATAATTTTCCCCGTTTTTTCCACATTTTCCATTTTTTCTTCGCTCCTATTACTCGCAGCGTGATGTTATATAGCTTAAAGCCTTCCTCGATAAATGGTCTATTCAACCCAAAAAGAATTTTTCAATTCGAACCAGTAGTTCCTGAGATTAGCACGTTCAAACAAACAAACAAACAAACAAACAAACTCTTCAGCTTTATAATATTAGTATAGATTTGTGCAAGTAATACGTACAGACAGACTAAACGCTCTAACCGATCACCACTAGCTGTTCTCACGAAGGTCAACAAGATTCTCGGGCGGACGCCTCAAGGAATATTGATAGGTAAATAACTATACATTCAGCTTTGATTGGAGGAATTATGTTTGTAAATACCTAAAGTACCTACAGTGTGTTTACTTATTTAGATAACATTGCATCGTTTAAAATAAGTGAAATAGCAAGCTAACTATTGCGTGATTTTATCAGTTTTATAATTCGCAATATATTTACAACATTGGGGTGTTTTTCAATTTGAGGGATCGTGTATTCCAGGGGCCCTTTGTGTTCAAGGGCCGCGGTGACTCTTTCGAACGTATTCCGCAACCCTAGCAGGCACTGGCCCTATGGGGCCCCGTCTTCTTTGCTGACAGCTCTTTGAGGCGCGCGTGGAACACAACGCGCCGTGTTCCCAGGCACTGATTACTATAGGATGGCGAGCCAAACCTGACTTCCCTGAGACAAACGTCGAAACTTACTCTTGAACTGCTCTTTTCAAAACCATACAGAATTACTCAGGTACTTTCGCGTTTATGATATAAGTAGGTATGTAAGTCTGAATGAGTTACCTATCAATAGGTTTGGTCCAGTTTCAAACAGCCTAATTGTTTCTAAGAACAAGGCATTGTCCGAAAACTTTCTTTTTATTCCTTTGCCCATTACAAAACGGAGTGAACAATCAAGTCGTGACGTACCAAAATGAAGCGTTAATTCTTCGTTGCACAATTCCAGCGAAATGGCTACCTGTGAGCAATTCTTGGACAAAAACAAAACTATTACAAATAGAAAAGAAAGTCGGGAAGATGGTGCTTAAAATAAAGTAACTGTTAAGAGGAAAATCTATACCAATGTATAAAGCTAAATAGTTTGTTAGTTTCAACGCGCTAATCTTAGGAGCGACTGGTCCGATTTTAAAAATGCTTTCAGTGTTAGATAGCCCATTTATCGAGGAAGGTTATAGGCTATATATCATCACGCTAAGACCAATAGAAGCGGAGTATCAATACGAAATAAATCTATTACAAAATATGTATAGTATACAGATATTAGTGTTAATAAGTGTTTTTGTTTGTTTGTTTGTATCGAATAAACTCCGAAATCACTGGACCGATTTTAACCACTTTTTCACCAGTAAAAGCTACATTATCAGCGAGTAACATAGTCTATAATTTATGGACGTATTCCCACGGGAATGGGGACTACACGGGTGAAACCGCGGGGTGCTGCTAGTATTGGTATAAAAACTTAAACCTGAATACAGACATTATTGTCTCACGAGTACGACATGCAATTATCCGGTCCATTTTACTATGCGGATCCGGATAATCCGGATACTACCAAAAAACTATACGGATATTTCGGACAAGTACTTATCCTTATCTATGATTTCGGATATCATGATAAAAAGTAAATTACATACAATTTATCAATTTTTATAGGTATCTTTAACCAATCAATATAATTTTAATTTCAGAGTTGGGTGGTACGATTAAATTCATTACTTAATTGTCCCATTGATTTCAAAATATTTTATGAAATCATATCATGGATATATACAAAGAATTATGATTTATTGGGTTTTAAAACGTAAAGAAATATAAGATGTTCGAACATTTTGTAGTTATAGCAACTGATTTAGTCCGTTTTGGTGGATTGTGGTCTGGCTATACATAAGATATACAATTATTTAACAGGTTGCTTTTAGACATAAAAAGTGCTGTTTACAGTAACTCTTTTAAAAAAAACCTACAAAAAACTATAGAAGAACTAGGTATAATTTATTGAATTGTAATTTTATTGAGATAATTATGAGTTGTTAAACTTAACTGGATTTTGTTCAATTTTATTGGAAAAGGCCTAGACCAGTGGTTCCTAATATATGGGGCGCGCCCCACATGGGGGGCATGAGTAACACAAGAGAGGATGCGGGTCCTCCAAAATGACATGATGTTACCAAATCAAATTACGTGACGTCACTACGTTCCCATTCGGCTCGCGTTACCCGATTCTTATAGTTTTCGCATCGTAAAATGTTGAGAAACATCGTGAGGAAACCGGCATGTTCTAGAACCAAAAAATTCCAAGACATGTGACATTCACTACGCACTGGGCCCGCGTGCTGGATTAAGGACCCATTCCCTCTACTAGAGAGGAGGCCTGTGTCCCAGCAGTGGAAACATTAAAAGGCTGACTATTCTAAAATGTTGGGAACCCCTGCACTAGACGATGTAACGACCCTATAAGTATAGTAACGACATAACATACAGTATTACATAACAATGGTGGATTCTCACTCAAGTATGGGCGACCCTTTTCTCACTCATGTCATAACAAAGCCTGTTAGGCTGGTAACATCGACAGAGCTTTCGATAGTTTCCAAATACTACATGTATGTAGCGTATGCGGTGGAGTGACGATTTGCACAGGACGGCTGGCAGGAACTGGATGCGAGAAGCCGAAAATAGATCTAAGTGGCGTGCAATTGGAGAGGCCTATGTCCAGCAGTGGACTGCAACAGGCTGTTGATCATGATGATGTTGACATGCATGTAGTACAAGTAGATTCTAGGTACTTTTTTATGGCTGGGAAATCATCAGATGACTTCTTCCGCTCTGGGCGGAGCGGAAGGGAGTGTCAGATTCTTACTGACTAAAACCCACCCGTGTTCCTCCCAATGCCCTTTACGTTTCATGGCCGCGGTGACTCTTGAACAAATTTCACAAACCTAGTACAAAACATTCGAAGATGTGATATTGTTTTGCACATTGAGGATGCCTCTGTTCCATTCGAACATGTGATATTGTTTTGCACATTGAGGATGCCTCTGTTCCATTCCAGCACTAGGAACATTATAGGCTGATAGTTTAAACATGAGAATGAGTATTCGGTGGCAAGTTACCTACTTCTGTTTGCTCATAACCGTCAGTAATCGTCTGCTAAGCCAGCTGCAGCCAATTCCTTGTCATCGGTCATTGGGAATTCCATGATTGGCATAAGTTTTATGGGCTGATTCTGGCTGATGATAATGACATCTAAAAAATAATTACAATCGGATAATCCGTTTATTGATCCGTTTACACGAGGCTATACTTGAGTTGCATCCGGCGTTCCTTGGTACTCGGCACCGTTATAGCCGATACCGTCTTCCTGACAGGATATTAGTTCTACTTTGGTAATACGTATTATATATATGATACCACGCTTATATTTCTCGATTAGGTAGAGGTGTACCTACCAATTTTGCTAGCTGTATTTTAGATGCATATATGTATCATTTTCCATGTTTACGGACGGATGTGTTACTGGGAAGCTTGTTGTTCCACTTCCCCTTAACAACATTAGGAACTTGTGATGGGCTTTCCGGGGCGGTCTTTATTTCAAACTGTAAAACTCTTATCAATTTTGGACTAGGGAAAAAGCATATTGCTGTCAATCCACTCCAATGCCTAACTAAAATCTTCCATGTAGAAAAACCCAATAGCATAACAGCTGCAGCTCCTGAGATAACTACACACAAGACTATTTAATTCCACATAAATTACCTGAACAAGTAATTTAGCCACATTGTTAACAACCACTTGCCTATGTTAAAACAAATAATGTTTTAACTCGGATTCTCACGATGCCCACAAACGGGTCACCTGATTCTCATCATTGTGCTAGTATTGTGGTGATATGTTGATCGATAGTGTTATAGTACTTATAGTATGGTTAAATATGGCTTGTTTGGCGTTGTTTTCATAATATTGTGTGAATACCTTGGGGTAGATTACTGTGGGAGCCTGGAACGTAAACATTTCTACGTCAGTACCACGAGTAGCGAAATCTCCTTGACTGTCAATTATTAATTCTGCATCTACTTCATTGGTTGTGATTTGTTTGTGTTTTTTCCTCTCTTTCTTTCTTGTTTTCAATTGGTATCAAACCAATGCTGTGTGTAGATCTCTCCAGTCTATCTAATCCTGGGTGTACCATGTATGTATAAACTTTGCCGTCTACTTTGAAAGGTTTTAGAGTGGGCGAAGAACTGGCCATAGGAGCATATGCAAACCACGATGAGTTGATTATTCGACCTCTGGTAAAATTATTTAATCTGACTGTCTGTAAATATTTTTGAAGATTATACTGTCCACAGTTTTTCTTTGAGTGTGGTCAATTTTCGTTCTGGTCAGCTTTAGAGAAAACCGTTTCAAATATTCATTGTTTAGTTTTGTTTTTGCTCGTGTTCCTTCTATGAATGATAATTTCAATCTTGACTTTTGTTTTTATAAGGTCTGCATAAGTAACATGACGGACCGTTCCCAAAAAAAAATCCTCACGTGATTTCAATCCTCATTATTTTGAATTCACAGAATCCTGTATGATATAAAGTGTTCAAGTTTCCCCATATTGCAGGTTTTCCGTTGTCGTGGTCTGGTAGATACAGACCGGACTTGAAACAAAAAGTGACTAAGCTTGTAACGGTTCCTGTTAGCCGGATTTGGATGTCTGTTGACCCTTTGTATAGGACGTTATAATTATTAATTATGTCAAGACGTTAATATATTATTTTCGTTCTATTTTTGCGGTCACAATCTAGGTACATCATAACTAACTCTTTAAAAAAAACCGTTTTTAAGGATCGAAAAAACTAGGCAGCCAATCAAACTGTTGAATAAGCCAGTTGGCTGCGAGCTGCGACAGGTAGGTATACTTTGGAATTGGCAAAGTTTTTTTTCATTGAACGGCGCCGTTTGGCCACCTGCGTAACACGGTACGTCTCGGCAAGACTAGTTAGATTTTCTGTCTTCTGACAATCTGTAACGACTGCTAAAGATCTACAATGACGAACGGGAACCAACAGCTTAGCGCGCTTTTTGGGACACGGAGGAGTCTTGATATATGATAGATGAATGGGTGACCATCTTAAGATAGTCACCCATCCACAGGTCAACCTCGGCAAGTGTTGCTTAGCCTTGAAGATCGACTCATGCGGTGTTATTATTTCAGCACGAGCTCCTCATTACATTGTCTAGATGCTGTTTGGCAAATCTGCTTCCTTTAATACCGTATCTGTCAGAGATATGTTGCTATGGAGCTTGTTTGACCGGTTCTACACTAGAGCGATACAGAGTCTGCCAGGGTTCCGGAATTTTCCTGGAACGCAAAGGGCATTAGGAGGAACACGGATGGGTTTTAGTCAGTAAGAGTCTGACACTCCCTTTCGCTCCGCCCAAAGCGGAAGAAGTCATTTGATGATTTCCTATCCTTAAAAAAAGAGAGGTATAGAGTGAAATTATCTCAGCTCAAATAAGTTCGATAAGGAAGCACTCATGTTCACATATTTACTGTAAATAACTGCGAGTTCGCTCATTCATTTCCTAGTGCTAGTGCGAGCAGTAATGTTAGCACGTTCCTACTAGTAACTTACATTACGCAAGTTTATACATACCGCACCAGCCAGATGAAGTTTTTGTGTGCGACAGAGGAATGATGTTTGTGCTACTTTTGCATGGGTAGGGAGAAAAGCATACTACAAAATGTGCCTAAAAGTGATGAAAAATTAAATTAAAAATTTTAAAAACCCCCGACACAAAAAAAATACTTCTGAGTAGGGGGACCGCTCCAAACCTAACAATTTAATTACAAATAGTCTATTACCTAACTAAGCAGCGCGGTCCCCAAACGCGATGTATTTTTTTTAATATCCTCTTAATAGTTAACTTAGGTACTTTTTTTTTTACTTTTTAAAGGGAACTTATGTTTTTGTGTCTAGGGTTTTTTTCAATTTATAATTTAATTTTTTATTTTATGCTTTTTATGGGTACATATTTATAAGAACACTCTCGATTAAGTCATTATCAATATTATTTTTCAGTGCGCTTTCATTTGAGATCCCACTCGAGTATATTTGCAGACTATGACTTTTAAACGACTCAACCGATTTTCATCAAACATGTCTAAGAACACTCGCCCGTAACTCACCTTTCATACAAAAAAATAAATGAATTGAAATCGCTTTTTCCGATTGTGAGCTACGAAGCCACAGACAGACAGACAGATAGACGTGACAAACTTATAACAGCCCTCTTTTTACGCCGGGGGTTAAAAATACTTTGCTTATGGCCGCACCCAATAACCTATCTATCACATACCTACTGGACATAGAAAAAAAAATCTGTTGTTTCATTTGTTTTTCTATGTCCCCCCTAGTCTTGTGGTCACAACCAGGGTCAGAAGTGACCAGACAAATAAAGAAAATATTAAAAAAAAAATATTTTTTGATGCAGACTTGTCTGCACAGACCATTAACTCTGAATGCGACGACACGGTTGGCGCAGTGGTTGAGCGATTGGCTGCTGCGCTACGTGTCGTGGGTTCGATTCCCGCACGGAACAAATGTTTGTATGGCCTACAGATAGTTGTTCCGGGTTTGGCTGTTTGTGTATGTGAAATTGTATGTTAGTAAAAGCACCCACGACACAGGAGAAGTTCTTAGTGTCGGGCAACTTTTTTCTATATCTATACTTCTATACTAATATTATAAAGAGAAGTGGAAAAATTTATAATTTTGTATTTTTATGTTTTTGCATGTAACGAATATACTCAAAAACTACTGGACCGATTTTAAAAATTCTTTCACCACTAGAAAGCTACATTCACCCTGAGTAATATAAGCTATATACTTATTTACTATTTATCCCCGTATTCCTACGGGAACGGGAACTATGCGGGTGAAACCGCGGAGCGCTGCTAGTATTAAAAAAAGAAGAAAGAAAAGAATGCAAAAATTCTATTGTATATACCGACATTTTTCTGCACTGCTTTGTTTAAAAGACAGTTCCATCAAAAGTTTACGGAAGTCCATATATTTTTGGCCTACTATTACTCCTGTGTCTACCACATGGTCCAAACAAGTTCACAGAATTCATTGAATAAGTCTTACAAGTCTATTAAGTATGTGCTTATGCTTAACACTTTTTTTTTTTTTTTTTTTTTTTTGAGTGGACTACTCGCAGTTCAGCACATTAAGGCTGGTTACTGCTCAACCGGGCAATCCCGTGGTTGCCTTAGATTCTAAGGCCCCCAGCCGGGGCTTAAAACTACTTAAAACTAAATGGCCGCTCGCTAAGGGCATCCCCTGTGGGACACGGGCCTCGGCTTAGCGGGGTCATTGAGGAGGGGCAGCAAGGGACAGGCTGGGTCTGATTGATATTATTTAGGGGATTTAACGCTAATGGCTCAGCAGCGCGGGCTGGCTCGTTAGGCAAAAGTCGGGGAGGGTTTTGACGGGGGCGTCGCGATGGACCTCGTCGGCGAGGTCGGAATACGGAACGCGTTCTGGGTTTGTTTTTCCTAAGAGTGCTGGTTTCCCTACTACTCTCTTGGGTCAGGGTGATGGGGTCATCGGGCTCGACAAGGGTATGCCGCGGTCGGCGGATCTTGCTGATCTGGGAGGGGGTGTATCGGGTGGCCGATGCGATAAGGGGGTTTTGGTGCTTTTCAGCGGACTCTATGAAACGCTTGGAAATACGTTTCATGAATTGTTTGATGGTGGGGATACGGAGGTCGACATGGAGACGCTCATTTCTAACGTACCACGGGGCTCCCGTAGCCTTTCGGAGAAAACGGTTTTGGATGACCTGCAACCTATGGATTTGGCGGGGCTTAGCGTGTGCGAAGGCTACACACGCGTAAGTCATTATTGGACGTATGCACGTGGTGAAAATGCGTAGTTTGCCTTTCAGGGATAACTTGCTGCGTGCGTTCAGCATGTAATGAAGCCTACTGAGAGCGAATGCGGCACGATTGCGCACCGTCTTAATGTGCTCTCTGAAGGTAAGCTTTCGATCGAGGATCACGCCTAGATATTTAGCTTTCTCAACCCAGGGGATCGGCTTGCCAAATAACGTGATCGGACTGGGACGGGGGGGGAAGAGACGAGTCTTGGGCTTGTAAAACAAGATCGCCTGACTCTTCTCTGGGTTGACTTCCACTCTCCATTTCCGGAACCAAGCGCCTAGTGCGTTTGCGGATCTCTGGAGGTGGCCGGCTATTGCCTTCTCGCTATTGCCGGAGCAATATATCGCCGTGTCGTCAGCGAACAGAGCTAGCTGTGTCTTAGAGCTAGTGGGGATATCGCTAGTAAATAGCGAGAACACTAGGGGGGAGAGAACACCGCCTTGGGGTACTCCGGCGCGAATGGGATGTGGGGACGAAAGTGCACCTTCGATTCGGTACTGAAAGGTGCGGTTCGACAGATAATCTCGTAAGATGAGCACGAGACGATCCGGCACACCGAGCTGGTATAGCTTGTATATCAGCCCGTTGTGCCAGACCTTGTCGAAAGCTTTCGCTATATCGAAGAACAGGGCTCCCGTAACGAGACCGCGCTGGTATTTGGCGCTGATATGTTCAACGATACGGTAGACCTGTTGGACGCAAGAGTGGTTTGATCTAAAACCAAACTGCTCATTGGGGAGGAGGCTCTTGGCTTCGACAAAATCCTTGAGACGCTTATGAATAAGCCTCTCGTAGATCTTACCTAGGACTTTGAGCAGACTGATGGGACGATAGCTGGACGGGGAGGACTTGGGTTTTCCAGGTTTGGGGATACCGATAACGGTAGCCTCTTTCCACGTCTGTGGGAACATGTTGTTGGACAGAGCGCCATTGAAGATGGCGGTCATTAACATGATCAGAGTAGCCGGGAAGAGACGAACCACTTTGTTGGTGATTCCATCGGAGCCCGGGGCTTTCCTGGGTTTGAGACGGCCGATGATCTCCTTCACCTCATCAGGTGTGACGGGGGGGAGGGGATCATCGGGGTCCTCTACTGGTGGGAGGGAGGCTCTACGTTCGACTTCGGCATTCACCATATCGAGATGAGCCTTGTCTACTGGTTGGGAGCTGGGGGAGCATTGGGACTCTAGACTGTCGGCCAGGCATTCGGCTTTGTCCTCGTCATCGAAGGCGACGGTGTTGTCGGGACGCGTGAGCGGAGGCATTGAGGCAACCTCTGAGGCGCGTAGTTTCCTCTGAAGTTCCCAGAATGCCTGATGGGTAGGTTCGAGGTCGCCCAGCAACTTATCCCAGCGACTTTCACGCAGTTCAGCGATGCTGTTACTTACTTTACGCTGTAAGTAGCGCATGTGAACCTTGTTGGCTTCGCAGGGAAAGGCGCTGTAGGCACGGACAGCCGCGTTCTTTTCAGTCACGAGCTCACGTACCTCGTCCGGGAGTTTCCAGTGGTGATCGCTCACCACCGGAGACTCCTTAGAACATTCGTTCAGGACAGATTGCACGTGATCCGTGAGTGAATTGATCGCGGCTGTCGTGTCTGCGACAGACTCGATTAGGTCGGGGATCTGGTCGAGATGGGGGGACGTGGTAGCCTTCAGCTTTTCGCTTACTTGGCGCCAGTCAGTGGTCATTCGGGTGGGAGGAGGCTGGGTAGGGTCCATCGGCCCTGATCTAGGAGCAAGCTCCAGAATCACGGGTCTATGGTCCGAGTTTAACTCGTCATGCGTCTCCACAGAATGTAACCGAAGGTTGACATTTTTGAGGAGGGCGATGTCGAGTACATCGGGGGAGTGGGAAGGTGAGTGCGGGTAGTGGGTGGGATGCATTGGAGCGATGACATCGAAATTCAGGACGCTGCACAGTTCGAACACTACCTTGCCTCTCGGGTTGGTCGTGTGACTGTTCCAGGAAGGATGTTTGGCGTTGAGGTCCCCCGCCAGTATGACGGAGTCGCTCAGGCCAAGAAGTTTGGTCAGGTCATCTCTCATAGCAGGAGTGTCCACGGAGTTGTTGGGTGGGACATAGGCTGAGATGATCGTGACGGGTTGGTGTCCTGTCATACCTAGCCGACAGACTGAGACCTCAAACTTTTCAAGGGAGGGAGGGTCCATAGGAATGCAGTATAGGGACGATTTATAGTAAATTAGGGTACCTCCTAAGTGGCAGCGGGTCCTATCATTGCGAACCATGCGATAGTTGGCAATTTTGGGGTCCCGATGGGTAGGCTTTAGGAAGGTCTCTTGTATTAATAAGATGTCTAGGTGATGGTCGCGGAGGAATAAGGCGATCTCATCACGTTGGGCTCTAAGGCCATTGGCATTGAAAAACCCTATCCGGAGGGCTGTCGGTTTGAACCTACACGTTACTCGGGACTTATCCATTATGGGTGGGTAAGGGTTGTGTAGATTTGGACGTGGTGAACTACGTCACCGAACTCGCGGAAAACTGCTGAGTGGTCACCTCTGCAGTTTTGAAGCGCCTCGGCCATGGCTAGGGCGCGGGGGGAGTAAAAAGCTTGGTATGTGACCAAGATGATGTTTTTGGACACATCACCAGCTGGAATAGTGGCGGCTTGCGCTGAGGCAGGGGCAGGGGCTGGGGCTGTGGCCCGGGTTGCCTCTGTCAAGGGGGGGCGTGGGAGCGCTACGTCCATGAGGGCCGGGATGGTTTTGGTGGGCTGGGTGGTAGGGGTGGCCTTAGGGGCCTCTGTGGTTTTGGGGGCAGGAGCGCTGGTCCTCAAGGCCGGAAAGTGGGCCTGGTGATTAAGAGCGCTCCATGGGCTGGGGCGTTGTGGACTGAGGGCTATGGTAGTTTTTCCTACCAGTTGAGGACATTCCCTCTGCTGGCGATCGCTTGCGCGCTTGGCTAGCTTGGGGGCGGTGGGTTTGGGCGCTTTTGGGCAGCCACGGTAGTTGGCCGTGTGGCCAGACTTGCCGCATAAGACGCAGCTGGGCGGCTCAGCGCATTGGGACGGGTCTTTGGGGCGAGTGCAGTCTGAGGTGCCGTGGTCACCCAGGCATTTCACACATCGTGCCTTCGCAAAGCAATTCCGCTGGGAGTGGCCGTACAATTGGCAGTTGTGACACTGGCCAATGATGCCACTCCTGCGGGGCTTTTCGATGGATAGGCCCGAGAGGCCACAGATGTGGGAGATGTTAAATATGGGGTGATGACCGTCTGTCGGATCGCAGACGACCAGAATCATGTTGTAAGATTCTCCACCTCGGCGGTGCATTCGGTGCACCTCAGCTACGGGAATACTCTGCGACTGAAGGTCGCTGAGAATTTCAGCCGTGGGGATTTCGCGTGGGACGTTTTTGACCACCACGCGTGTCTGACGGTCCTCGGGGAGAGTAAAAGAGTGGAAGGGGATTTTCCTGCCCGAGAGGAGTTTGTGCAACTCTCGGTAGTCCTTTGCGGTCGGGACAGTGACTTTGATGCCCAGCTGAACAGCTCGGGCATTGGTATAATTAATTTGCCTGGCCTTGCAGGCAGTGGACACCTCAGTCCATTTGGCCTTGTCGTGAATGAACACGGGTGGCGGAGATTGGACCTTTGGGGCTGAGGTTTTGGGGACTGAGGCCTCAACCGCCATCGGGCTGGCGGATCGGCTTGCCTGCTGGGAGGACCCAGCTGCCGAGGAGGGGCGGGATTGGGGGGCTGAAGACGGGGGGGAGGGGTGGGTGGGGGCGGCCTTTTTCAGGGCCTGCTCAGAGGGTGGGGACTTCTTCTTCTTCCTCTTCCCTCCGGCTACGACCTGGAAGTCGTCTTCGGAGGAAGAGGAATCAGATGGCTCAGAGGGCGCGGCAATGTCCATTTCCTCTGGGGAGGGTGAACGGGAATCGGCGGGGCTCTGGTTCCCGGTAGCGGGTTGGGTGGTGGCGGCGCCGACTGTTGTTTTGAGGACAACAGCCGGTTTCGCGGAAGTCGTGGGGGCTGGGGCAGGGTTTTTGGTGATGGGTACCTGTTTGGGTACCCAGTTCTTGGATGCCTGCTTTTCAGTAGGCGGCGGGGAGAGAGGGCTCTCAGGGACCTGACCTTCTTGCTGCATGCGGGCAAGTTCGCTGCCAAATTTGGCAACCAGGTCCCGATCCCTGCAGAGCGCCTCTGCTATCAGATCGCCATATTTGGCAGTGAGCTCGGCGTCCTTGAGGACGGTGTCCTTGACGAACTCTAATAAATCAGCGTCCGTCATGGTGGGGGGGGGGGATTTAGTTCCTATCTAGCATCCGGGAGCAACGTTTCCGCGACTCCCAGCGCTTCCTACTTCCTAACTCCCCGGGTGGGATATCCCGGGGATGTGTACCCTCCCTGTCGGGTGTAGACAGGGAGGTGAGTGCCTAGTTTTGTGTGCCCTAAGCTTGTAAACCCACTGCCGATCTTATTGTGCAGTGGGGCCCTAGGGTCAGAAGACCGGTCCGGTGTGAAGGGGTTGAGACACCCAACCACACCGGGTGATTGCTGGAAGAGAACGGGGTTAGACAGATGGCAGCGACTAGGGAAGCCCCCAAGGCCGCGTACCAAAGCCCTTCCGATTTGACTTAGCCCTGAAGGGGCTTGGGCCGGTGTATCGGGTCAACACCCCTTGGCTTCGTTGGCACCGTGAGGTATCCCACCAAGGACCACGAAACTGTGGATTTTCCCTGAAGGGGCACTACGTTTCAACGACCTCCAAAACAGAAACAAGAAGTCGTCCACTGCCTTGAAAAAGGCGGCTTCGGATCAAAGTTGTAGTCGGCGACCACAGGTGACGTCACGACTGGAGCGTGACGAAACGAACACACACGACACTGAGCACGATAACGGGAGAGCAGCGGGGAGCGGCACGTCCGTCGCGGGCGGGCGTCGGGAGCGGAGCAGACTTAACACTTGCCAGAAAGATTGTTAAGTACCAATTACAATAAAAATCATCACGTCCATTAATAGATACTAAACGAAGCTTGTAGATAGTTTAATAATGCGCCTATTCTATTATAGTAATTAATTACATAATTACTGATTAATGTTGTTAAAGCACGTTTAGACGTTATGACGAGTGTAAATTATTATTCAAAGCATTGTAATAATTTGTTATTGTAAGATTCGTCACGTATTATTGTGAAACAAAGCCATACCTCGTACCTTTTATTCCTTTGTTATGAATTATTTTATTAATTTACTAGCTGTCCGCACAACTTCGTTTGTGTCACATTTTTCATGATTGCTCCGCTACTGTTGGTCTTAGCGTGATGATATATAGCCTATAGCCTTCCTCGATAAATGGGCTATCTAACACTGAAAGATTTTTTCAAATCGGACCAGTAGTTCCTGAGATTAGCGCGTTCAAACAAACAAACAAACTCTTCAGCTTTATAATATTAGTATAGATAGTATAGATGTTGGAATAGTTATTATCACTGTCGATGAGGGCAAACGACATTGTTGCCATCGCGAATAGAACCTGGATGAGACTGACTAGCACTGGAACGTGGAAGATGGAAGAAGATTATGTGAGGGAACACTAAAAAAAAACAGTCGACTGGAGTAACTCCTCCTTTTTTGGAAGTCGGTTCAAAAGAGAGGCCTATGCTGCGGGCATCAGGAGTTACAGGGCAATTCCCGGCCAAAGTAAGCGCGGGCCTGCGGACGGCGAGCGTTGGATGACTCGCCGTCCGATTATAGCCAGAGCCCCAAGTCTACTATTTTTTATAAATTTGTCATTCCATAGCAAAATGACATGATCGTCATTGTCATTTTGCTAAAAGTTCGTAATCTGCTAAGTTCTGAACAAGTTGATAACAGAGCTATTAAAAGAAATGACTGTACACGACGCGCGACGACGTTCTAACAATAGGACACTGATCATAGGAACTGTCAACATTTTAGCGGATTACCGCATACGTCTTTCATTCATTTTTCATTATGTACGAGATTACCATTCTATGCCATTTATTTCAATGGAGCGTCAGTGGAATTTCATAATGACGCTTTTGTATTAGTAGATTACCTAACTTGTCAAAATTTACCATTATGAGATCAATAATAGACCATTCTAACACTATTGTAATAGTAGACTTGGGGCCCAGGCCCGGGTCGACGCGCGGGCCTATGGATGGCGAGCTATGGGTGGCTCGCCGTCCGATAGCAACCAGGCCCACCCAAGTCGACAGCGCGTCGTGTTCCACGCGCGCCTCAAAGAGCCGTCAGCAACGTAGACGGGGCCTCATAGGGTCAGTGCCTGCTAGGGTTGCGGAATTTGTTCGAAAGAGTCACCGCAGCCCTGGAACGTAAAGGGCACAAGAAGGATCACGGGTGGGTTTTAGTCAGTAAAAGTCTGACACTCCCTACCGCTCCACACAGGGCGGGAGGGGTCATTTGATGATATCCCATCAAAAAAAAAAAGGCCCGGGTCGACAGCACGTTGTGTTCCACGCGCGCCTCATAAAGATGCCAGCATAGCAGAGGGAACCCGATGGGGCCAGTGACTGCTAGGGTTGCGGAATTTGATTGATGATGATAATTTCAGGTATTTATTCTTCTTGTTTCTTGAGGTCACCATACATGGTCAGTTCTAACTTCGTATTTGCTTGACTTAAATCATATTCAGTAAGACCGATGTGCAGGTTCACGTTTTCCGTTTGGTAGATATTTTCATCGTAGATATTATTTTCATGAGTCGGTAGATATCACCTCCATTGTCTGCGATACTTTGTTAAATTATAGCCACGATATTATTTGACGAACAGAAATAAATAAAACATCAATCTTTTTACAATTAAGAATCATCCTGCACTGAGTTTTTTACTAACTCAGAATAGGTACTAAATTTAGTAGGTATGCAAATTAATAAAAATGCTTTAACTGAAATATCCTCTCTGATGTATATAAATATATTATTTTGGTATAATGCAAAAAATTAACATGCAGTCGAATTGTGAACCTCCTTTATTTGAAGTAGGCTACAAAAAACTCATCACAAAGCCATCATCTGCGCATTTAGAACATCTTTATAACAGCCTCAGGTACATAGTTATCAGAATGCCAAGTCTACTTAAAAACCTACCTAAGTACTCAAAAAGCGTTCAATTTCGAGTCGCAATATCATTTCATTGAAATGATATTGATTTGGGGTTGAAACACTAGGGCCGGCCGTGGGGTCCGAGTGCTCATCGACTTTTTCGTGAAATCAGTAAGCAGTTAGTCGACTCTTCATGTGACCAGAGGACTGGCCTTTTCTTTGGTCAACGAATCAGCATTGCCATTCAACGTGGCAATGCGGCCAGTATCCTGGACACTTTTACCGTTGACAGCGATGTGGACGAATTTTTCGATGCCCTATGAGTCTTTTCTCCTTTTTACTCCGCTTGTTCATATTATACTTATATTCTATATTATATCTTGTTTAGTTGTATTTTGTAAATATTAAGATTATGTTTTTAAAAGTGCCATACCTTAGTTGAAAGAAAGAAAGAAATCATTTAATTGCTGATAATGTAGGTAGGCTGGGGTGTTGGAATATTTTACATTTAACCTTACGGCATGCAACATATTAGGTTTGAATTAGATAGTACTATGGATGATTATAAAAAAACAAAATCAACAAAAAAATAACTAATTCAATGACAATAATGTACTTAGTCATAAAGCAGAGTCACTTAGACGTGTTTTTGACAGTTCCCTACTGCAAAATGCTCCATAAAAATACAAGAATAGCCTCTGTGAGCAAAATATCGTTCTACAAAAACAATTGGACATACACCATTACAGCCAACTGCCACGCAGTCCAGCTTATGCTGGACTGCGTGGCAGTCCAAAACCCGTGCATTATTGCGGTTGACCCGACCACCGTTACACCATTAACCATTATCTTACAGTTATCTGTTTGTCTGTATGTTGTAAGTACTACTGCATACAAAAGTACTACACGGAAATGATTCGCTCGTTTGTAATTCAGGTTTATTGTTGATCGAAGATTGTGTCGGTTTTACTGTGAAATCATAGCTCGTTTATGATGTTCTACAGGTCATCATGACTGCAGACTATCCATAAGATAATAAAAACTTTACAATCTACACTAATATTATAAAGAGGAAAGATTTGATTGTTTGTTTGCATTGAATAGGCTCTGAAACTACTTGACCAATTTGAATTCTTTCACTGTTGGGAAGCTACACTATCTTCGGTGAACATAGGCCATATTATATCCCCATATTCCCACGGGAACGGGAACTAGTATGCGGCGATGCTAGTATTGTATAAAAACTATCATCCATTACGAAACTGTCGGCCCGACAAAACGGAACATGTTTAAGTACGCGAAATATGGAAACCAATTTCGAGAGCTCTGTAACAAATCCATTTGTACTACACTAACAGCTCGCCGCGGTATCAACCGCGTATTTCCCGTTCCCGTGGGAATACGGGGATAAAATAGCCTGTATTACTCGCTGGTGAAAAAGTGGTTAAAATCGGTACAGACAAACATAAAAATCATTCCTCTTTATAATATTACCTTAGTATAGATACAGTACCTATATTCCGTAAAAAGAACTCTTGGGTAAAATGAACTGCCAATCCGCGCAATGAAGATGAATTGAAGTTCACAACACTACACAAAGTATGCGCTACAGGGAGTAAAGTTCCTCAAACCATCATAAAAAAGGATCCTCTGATGGAACGGTTGTTCTGTCCGGTGGGCGAATGCCCGATAGTTGATATTCCGACTGTTGATACGTTCAAATCGCGTGGAAAACTCTGATACCGCGATGCAGGATTTCGTTTGTAGTTCACTGTTGGCAGGATAGATGGCGTAGTGGTTCTTTTTATTGCTGCTTGATACAGCTACAGATGTTTACACCCGCTGACCACTCTTTCTTCCACTCCACCTTCCTTCGCTCTTCTTTGTTCTCTCTCTCTTTTCCACTCTGTTATTGCCCGTATTACCTTCTTAGGCTTATGTTTTCTTCGCAGTTTTCAAACGCTTGTCAGATACTTCAACGATCTTCTCGTTCCGGTCGCTCTGGATACCGTGTGATACTGTGTGGTAAAAATTATAAGGTCTTTTTTAAGGAATATTTTAGAGATTAAAACACGTTCATCTGTTTTTATACCCAATTCGCGATAAGATTAGACATTTGCTTTGGTGGCATGACACATGGTTGCTGCAGTAAACAGTTGGTATTAAAATCAGGTTTTTGCTTTTAATGCCATCCTTATGCGTACGGAATAGAAGTAAAAATCGGTTGATCAGACTGTAAACAATTTTGTTCCAATGTCTAATCTTATTGTGAATGGAGTATAGGTAGGTATGAATCATTCGCAGAGGGGAAATTGAAATAGTTTTCAGCTATTGTACCAAAAGCTCCTTCAACCATGGTAGGTTGAATTTCTGGTTGTGGCGGAACAAATGGCTGTCGAGTGACCTGCGAAACCCTGTAGGCACCTAGATTTATGATATTGCTGTTTAGGCTGAATGTTAAGACATTCACGGAAAAGGGACATAAAGTAGAGATGTTATCTTGAAGATTTGTGTTACAAATACCTGAGTAGTTATGCGCAATTTATTGTTATCCATAATGTACTTGAGACTTTCCTTTATTGCGCTATCAGCTGTAGTAATTCCATTTCGATATTATTTAAATACTAGGTGAACCGCCCAACTTCGCCTGCGTCACATAAGAGAGAGAGAAAAAAGCGTTTTGCTACATTTTTCATTGATGCTTCGCTCCTCCATTGGTGGTAAAAAGCTTTACACTATATAAGGTTTCTTACTTAGAAACTCAATATCTTTTGATTTTGTGGGTCGATTTTGATTAAATGAACGTTAAATATAACTCGGGATTACACCTAATAGTTTTAAGAACCTAGATTTCAAATCCAATTAGTGGTTTTTGCGTAATGCTTCCACAAACATACAGACAAAAAATTAAAAAATTGCATTTTTTTTTATTCTATTTCTTTTTCCTATCGTTTATCTTTTATTTTGATGCAAAACTACAGCCTGTAGTACACAAAGCCATACGTCTACGTACGAACTCGTTCTCTTTAGCGTCGGGATATCTCGCTGTGCAGTTAATGCCTTGTAACAAGTTGCTGTCATCGGGTACTGCATTATGTAACCCGTTTACCTCATCTTCGCTCAAATGGACTGGACCTGCGGCATTTATAATTGACTTCTAGATAACTAGACCACTTAGGTGCTCTAGTATAGATTTTGCTGAGTAGAGGGATTCTCTGTCCGACTCTGTGTTTTCTGTGAGGTGAAACCTGGGATTTGAATGAATATTAAAATGTTCCCAATCTTTTTTATATATGTATATAAAAATGATTCCCTATTTCCCTTGGTCCATCCCGGTCATTCTTTTTGTTGTGTTTTTACTGTCAGAAGAAGGTAAAGGTTTTGTCACATGAAGGTTGAACGAAAATATGAAAAAAAAGTATGGTAAAATTGTTCTGCAGTTAGGAAGATGGAGCAACTGCAATCCTATTCATATTTTTATAGGTATTATTTATAGTGATATTTTAAAGCAGAAGAGTTTGTTTGGTTGAACGTGCTAATCTCAGGAACTAGTGGTTCTGGTTTAGCGTTGGATGGCCTATTTATCGACGCTATAGGCTATAATTATGAATATAATCAAAGTCAAAGTCAATTCATTTATTTCAATTAGGCCTTTAAACGGCACTTTTGAACGTCATCATTAAAAGTTATCATAATTAAGTGACTCTAGCGTCCATTCTCAAAGGTAGATTCTTATGGAGAAGAACGGACAAGAAACTCCATAGTTACTCTTTTCAAATATGTACATATAAGTTTTTTTAATATCACGCTACGACCAAAAGGAGCGGACATCAATGAAAAATATTGTTAAAACGGTTTTTGAGATGAAGTTGCGCGATTCAGCTAGTTATTATTTAACATACTAGCAACGCCCCGCGATTTCACCCGCATAATTCCCATTCCCGTGGGAACACGTGAATAAAACTCTAATGTGGAACAACATTCCACCACCCATTAGAGACCTAAAAAACATTAGTTCATTTAAATCTAGACTTAAGAAATTCATTTTGAGGTCACAAATCGAATTTAATGACATCGACATTGATAAATCTTTTATATAATCCTTTTATTAAATCCAATAATTATTTACACACAATTATATATATAATGTACCTACGTTCGATCAATCACTAATTTAAATTGATATTTTTCCTTCGTTTAACAAAAAAAAAAAAAAAAAGAACCTTAGTATATGTATAAACTAACCTTATGTTGGACTGGTTGTGATGCGGTATGTGGTCACAGTGTGGTCCAGGAACAAGCCTTCGATCACTTATCTTCTCTTTCCGATTACAATATACATAGAAATATTTTAAATGAAAGGCACATTTGTATTTTCTTTCACTTCGTTTTTGCTTTGGATGATGCGACCCTGCGTCGAGCGACCTGCGTTATTTTATATCGCATATTTGTAGGTAGTATGGAAACAAAAATATCTGGACAATGTAGCAAACATAAAAAGGACACATTCTTTTACAATATTTATTTACATATTCCGAAGCTTTATTTATTATTATTTATCAAGTTAAGTATGTATGTATTTATATATTTTATTTACCCACGTCCGTGTGTCACTGCGGGGTGCCAACTGAAAACCAGCGCTGGGTGTTTGACGCGCAGCAAATGCTGAGATGGTAACCCTTTCGGTATGGGCACGCTCAGCACAATTTTAATTCATTTCATTGTTTTTTTTTTTACTTTGTGTTTTGTTGCTGTTGTGTTGTGTCTGTGTCGAATAAATGTTTTCTATTCTATTCTATTCTATTCTAAAATATGGCCTGTGCCACCTGGGGACAGTGTAACTTCCCCGAAGAATTTTTCAAATCGGTTCAGTAGTTTCGGAGACTATTCAATGCAAACAAACTATCAAATCTTTCCTTTCTTTATTATATTAGTATAGGTAGATTGGTATTAATCGAGTTCTACCTAATAATATTCCGAATAAATAAGGCTGAAGAACCCAGTAATATTTTTACCGCCGGCACCAAAAATACATAATTATGTACCTGACGATACCTCATTAGTAGCGCTTCGGTCAGTAGAACAAAGACGTATTAATTAACAGAACCCAGAACAATAAAATTACGTTCCAAAGCTTAGATAATAATCCTTGTTCCAAACAATTACTTAATAAGTCACACAAAAACCAGTAGAATCACCCTTGAAAAATAAAAAGACAAAACTTTAATTACTTTGCCTACTGCCGGCAGTTCACGTGGCGAATTCGGGAAAATATTAGCGTCACTTGTTCAATCTATATATGTCAACGGCAAATTGCAAACGCCGTAAAATTGTAAAATATCACGTAAAAAAAAAATGATATGTGCGGACAAAGTCGCGGGCAAAGGCTAGTACAAAATATACATTTTAAAATTCGAAGTAAGTTTTAATTTTGTATTACAAAAGTGACGCGTTTGGGAGAAGAGAGCATCATTACATCAGGTTAAGCAACGCTAGTCGAGGTTGGTCTGTAGATGGGTGACCATCTTAACATCCTAAGATTCCGAAAACCTCCGTGCTTCGGAAAACACGTTAAGCCGCCCGGTCCCGATGGCTGTCTTTGGCAGTTGTTAAGAATTGTCCGAAGCCAGAAATTCTGACACCCTTTTTGCCAAGCAGTACCTTGTCACCGAGTTCTGGGTTGATGAGGTGAGATTCAGCTGAATCGAGTTTGACTGGAAGCCGACCCTAATATACAGGGTTATTTGTAAAGCACAAACAATCTCTTATCTATGGGACAAACCTGAAATAGCGAAAAAAAAACAGTTGTTCCTTACATTTATGTTCGTATAACTCATCAAAATGTAGGCTTAAAAAGTTGCTCATAATCATGAGTACAATGACCTCTTAAGAGGTTGTAGGTGTTTTACAAATAACCCTGTAGATTTTCAAAGACGAGGCAGATCATGCTGACAAATAACACGGATATTTGGACAGATACCAACGCAAATTGAAGTGCTTGCTTCAAACAAAAACCGTGTATCTACATTTAGTATTTACGAACTTCACACGGGATCGCTTGGAATTGCAATCGCGAACTGTGTCGTTTTACGTGACGTAATTGTGCGAAACATTTCGTTGTGCAACGCATTGTTCTCAGATCTGGTTCGGTTTTTGTCAGTTACCGTGTGCTTGTTATTAGGAAAGCTTTTTTTTAACTTTAACCGAGTAGTAGATAATTGGATATTTGAAACTGTTAATTGTAATTGCAGTACATTTTGCACACTCATAATGTAAAGGTATTAACTCAAAATTCCTGTCACATAACTTTGCTACTTTTAACTTTTCTTACGTTCAGTTTACTGAACGACATACTCTAAAACCCAGTGATGAAAAAAGATTCTCAAATATAAATTTGAAAGGGACATCTCGGGAGATATTTCTTTTTTACCCAGAATACTTAATCCATTGGTCCCGGCTGCCATTTGGAGATCTTTGGCAGTAGTTACGGATTGTCAGAAGCCCGAAAATCTGACACCAGTCTTGCCAAGAAGTACAGTGTTCGCCAGTTGGTTGTGGAGGTCTGGTAGGCAGCCGCTCCACGTTAAATACTGGTGTTCGGCTGAATCCGGCTTGTTTGGGAGGTGACCCCAACATAGTTGGGAAAAGGCTAGGCAGATGATGATGAATTCTTGCTCAATGCCAATAATTGAAATGTTTCCCCAGTTAATGGGCTTTGGAGATCTGGTAGGCAGCCGCTTCACGTAAAATACTGGTTTTCCCAATATAGTTGGGAAAAGGCTAGGCAGATGATGATTTCTCTTTAAACCTTATCATGACTACTTATATAAAAAACAAGATTCTAGCCTTTTCACGGCTTGTACAATATCTGCAGGAAGACTATTCATACCACACAATAAAAACCAGTTATTGTAATTAAGAAAGAACCGTCGTAAAGACAACATAAGTACTGCATTGCAATAACCTCAAAATATTCCTAAGATATAAATCAATTCACTGTGGTAACTGTAGCATTGACATTAGAAACTTTTATTACTTTGTTCAATTGGTTTACAAAATTGCTAAATGTGCTAACAGCTAAACCATTCATTGGCAATGGTCGAATAGGATAAATTCAATTGTAACGTCTTCTAGAATAGTCTCAAGGATATGTTTATGATTTCTTGTTGTCATTGTGAAGATGGTATATGATAGTAATAGCCTTGCGGAATGGTATTTGGCCTTGGTGCGAGTTTTTAAACGTTCTCAATCTCGTCGATTTTTATTGAAACGGAATAAGCGCCGTCCGGTGACAATAGCGGAAAAACATCTTTCCATGTAATTTGATATTTAAGCAAACGTTAACGTTAGCGAGATGTATGTAGTACGTTGAAATACTCGCACTAAGCCCTCAGTCGCCTTAGAGCGAGTTTTTAAACGGTCTCGATCGAGTTGGCGTAAGCGTCAATTTGTATTGAAATTGAATAAGTACCGTGTGGTAACGATAACGGAAAACATCTTTTTCCATATAATTTGATATACGCAAACGTTACGGTAACGGGATGTAGAGCGCTATTAAACTCGCCATAAGCCCACAGTGGTCTTAGTGCGAGTTTTTTAACGCGCTCGATTCTGATAGCGTAAACTTCCATTTTGTATTTAAACGGAATAAACGCCGTCTGGTGACAATATCGGATTTTTTTTTCCATACAATTTCACATAAGCAAACGTTAACATTAACGGGATTTGGTACGTAAAAAAAACTCGCACTAAGCCGCCAGGTCACAATCAGTCACACACAAATCAGAAGTCTTATTTCCCCAACGAATACCAAAAACAAGAAAAAAAATAGTGCGTGTATGTGACCTAGGCGATTATTAAGCTATGATCTAGGTTTATTTCATCTGAACTTTAATCTGTCAATGTAAATTAACCTCGTGATTTAAAACGCAATTTATCACCATAAAATTAACCTGAACAAAAGCCCTGACAAACCGAAATTAATTAATAAACCTTCGACCTACAAATCAACTAAAATAAGAACGGCCTTGGCTATACTTTGTACTGTTTTCTGCTTGAAAACGCACTGGCATTATGGAGATATCTGCGACGATAAATAGGCATTTTTAGAAGCTCTGCGTCCCACAGCGCCTTAATGACCTACACTGCGAACACAGATAAACTTGTGAAGAATCAAATCGATAAGAATAGGTTACGAAATAGCAAGATCTTAATTCTCACGGCACACTTGACTAATTACCGTGAACATACCTACCCATTAAGATTAAAGTATGTATGGTAATGTACACAATTGTTTAAAAGTTGCGCTGGAATTTTCAGAAATTGCTACATTCTTAACTCATACGGCGCCACAGGATATAAGCATTCATAGTGTTAGAATGATGTATCAAAATATTAAAAAACCCTGACGGTAGAAACATAATTGAAAAAGTATATATTATAATAAAAACCCCCGACTTACAGATGTAACCCAAGAATATCTGTCAGGGCTGCCAATAAATGAGATAGTTTTGCAGATAGTGATGGTAGCCCCAGACGGACATTCTTAAAGCATTTTGCAACCACCAGCAAAATCGAAACATTATATCTACGAACAACAACAAATGACAACTCGGTTGCAACATATTATCCAATAACAGTCCATTCAATTAGTTAATGAGAACGATTTTAATTTTTGCGTTGCCCTACTGAGGTGGAACGATCATGGCTACTGACCTGCCAATTAACCTAGTAGGTAGCTAGGGCTATAAGGTGCTTTGACGTAGGTGACTACGTTTATTTTCAAGGATATGATGCGCTAATGGATCCAATCAATCAAAAAAAATTGATTGAAAATCAAAAACTCATTTGCTCAAACTAGGCTGAGAGCCAGCACTTTTTGAACGTTAAATCTATACAGGGTTATTTGAAAAACACTAACAAACTCTTAATATGTCATTGTACTCATAATAGGGTAGTTGCCTAAAAAAATCTGATTAGTCCGTAAGATAGACTTCCCAAAAATATTGGACACGTATTTTTTATTTTTTCACGTAAACAAAAAACGAAGACGATACAGTGCGTTGAAAACTCGTCTGACGTCACTTCGTGCGACGATTTTTACCACGCCGTGATGTCACGAGCCCCCACTCATGATCTTTGAACCTTTTTATCTTCGTCAATTTTTAGAGATTTCATAAAGCAAAAAATACGTGTCGAATATTTTTCGATAATCTAACTGACGGACTAAATAGGATCATATTTTTATTCCTCAGGAAACATCCCTATTATGATCAATTTTTACTATGGGACCAAACCTGAAACCGTGAAAAAAATTCAGCTGTTCTCTACATCTATGTTCGTATGACTCATCAAAATGTTGAGAACAGATTTATCCGTTTGATAAAATGGCTATCGATAGACAGAAAGAAGTAAGTAAATGACTGCTGAATCATTCTAGCGTTAAAGAAAAAGAAAAATACAATAAAAATGAAGGCTTACATTATGACTTAACCAATTATTTAAAGAAGGAACCATTACAATACTAAGTAGAACCAAAACAGTCGTAACAAAGGAGTTGTATAACTTTACTCAATGATTGTTGAATCTTATAAATGAAAACGAATGACGGTGAAAGTAATAAGTACTTTACTGTTAGTACAAGCCCCCAAGATGGAGTAGTACTAGAAGAATAAATGGCATTGCTTTAAGTAACTCTAGTCATTAAATACAGTGGCCTTAGTGTCAGATTACCCTCCAGCGCGTTGGCTTGAACGTCATTTTGTATTGAAACGGAAAAACGGTCTTCATCTGGTGACAGTTACGGATTTTTTTATACAATTTGACATAAGCGTTTGTTTTTTTTTTTTCAATTTTCTCTTTAGTTGTGGTATAGTATAAGGAATTGTCAATATACTTTAATAACTTTAGAAAAGTTTTTAAAACAATATAAATTATGTATGTACATATAGTTAAAATGTCTATGAGACTTGAGACCCTTACGTTTGATTAGCCCTTTCATTTGATTATGTCACTAAGACTCGTTTTTTTTTTTTTCATTTTTTTGCTACGTAATACTGAACCATAATTCAATTACGTTACGCGTCCGTATTTGGGTCACATAAGTTCATTATTTGTAGCAAATTTCAAATGAATCGGTACAGTAAATTCGGAGAAAATTGACCGTGACAGACGGACAGCAAACAGACATACGAGTAATCCAATAAAGATCATCTGAGCCATACGGAGGGTCGGAACCCTTTTTTTTTTCTTCTTCCTCCTCCCGCTCTGGGTGGAGCGGAAGGGAGTGTACTCTTACTGACTAAAACCCACCCGTGATCCTTCTAATGCCCTTTGCGTTCCAGGGCCGCGGTGACTCTTTCAAATCCGCAACCCTAGCAGGCACTGACTCTATGGGGCCCGCCTTCGTTGCTGACAGTCTTTGAGGCGCGCGTGGAATACGACGCGCCGTCGACCCGGGCCTTGTTGCTATCGGACGGCGAGCCACCCATAGCTCGCCATCCGCAGGCCCGCGAAGTTCGAAACCCTTAATACAAAGTTTGGCATGACAAGGAAGGTATACAAAGCGAACAACGTGTATGAAGAATTAGTGTCTCCCTAGGCACTTTATTTGAAGAGGTCTCGGTAACTGATAAAGTCTGCCTTTGTCTTTATTTATTTTTTGATTGAAAGACAAGTGTTTCATCACTATCTCACCTGATAGTAAGCGATGATGTGGTCGAAGATGAAGCACGCTTGTCTAGAAGTAACCTATTCACTCTTGACTTAAAGACTCCCAGGTTGTAGTTATCAGGAAACAGACTCTGGCAGGGAATTCCACTCCTTAGTTGTAATTCAATCAAGGTCATTTACACAGTGGAAAAACAGTTCGATTATACTCTTGTAGGTACTGGAAAGATCTCTAGTGATGTGATAAGAGGTACATAGCGTTCTGCTTTTAAACTATTCTTAATTAGTTTACCTGCACAGCAGAATCTTGTATGCCCGTGTTTCTTTTGTGATACAAATAGAACCTAGGTTTTCTAAGCTGTTGTTAGTTTCGTCTATTGTCATAGAATACCTGCAGTCCTATCATGAAGTCTTAAATCCATCATGATTCCTGTGTCAGAGAGAGACGGAGTTACACAAGACGAATAGCACTATCCCTTTCCCTCACACTGAATCATGATAGCATTGGCACTTCGTAGTATAGCCACTGGACTGGCAAAAACAATAATCCCAAACTAAAGAATACTTTCTTCAGTTTAGGATTTGTTGGCGGTCTTCATTTACTAGATTTACAAGTAACTATCTGTATTCTGCTAGAGCTACAAACTATTCGTCTTCAATTCTTTATCGAACAACCCAAAGGCTGCCTTAAGCTTTTTGAGGAATGTAACATTCTGGGTAAACTTACAAATTGGCACTGTTGGTGTGTTGTGTGTTAATAAAGCGTTAATTAATTATCAGTCTTTTTAAACATTGAAGAGAATCTGAGAAAATGGACGCGGACACAATAGATTGGAACCTTGAATACCTTAACAATGCACAAACAATTGGATAATTCGTAATTATTACAACCTTTATTAAGTATACACATGCCTATTGCGGTATCAAACTCAAACTCAAAGCATTTTTTCAATATTAATCCTTTTACTTGAGGTTTGAGGTGAAGCTATCTGCACGTTCCAAAGCGTAGATCTCTATGGAGAAGAATGTGCAAGAAACTCCACGGACACTCTTTTAAATCATGTTCTGTATTATTAACCTTAGTTACATCCTTGGTGCTTCTATATGTCAGGACAATGCAAAAAAAGGAAACTATACAACAAAATTAAAATATAATGATTAAAACAAGTCAGTGGCAGTTAAGAGATGACCAGTTTCAACGGACGGCGCCCGTTCACGAACATGACGCGTGTATTGGCCATCTCAGCTCAACCATTTTGAAGGGAACCGAATGACCCACATGGCACTACCATCAGCGAGACATTTGAGCGAGCATGACATGTTCTCAACTGCCATTTTAGTTCAAGTCACAAAGTAAACTACTAACGAATGATGTTACGGTCTTTTATATTCGCTGTATGGATGTATATTGAGATGATGGGCATAAGAATATGGAAGTCATCAAGGACCCAGGTCACATCGTGAGAAATGTTTTGAATGTGATTGTAGATGGTTAATATTTTATAAGAGACTAGCAACGCACCGCGGTTTCACCCGCGTAGTTCCCGTTCCCGTGGGAATACGGAGATAAAATATAGTATATAACACTGACAAATAATGTGGCTGTCTGTTGGTACGGAATTTTCAAAATCGGTTTTGTAGATTCAGAGATTATTACCTCACAAATTTTACCACTTTCTGATATTTTTATAGAAGAGGAAGACCAAATTATATCTGTGTTGTTGCGGAATTTGTTCAAAACACGACAAACAGATGGGTTCTAGTCAGTAAGAGTCTGACACTCCCCGCCGGTCCCCTCACAGCAGAAGAAGTGATTTGATGATTTCCCATTCCTTCTCTGTTTTGATGTTTAAAACATGGCATAGGCGTCAAATTGGCCTTTTAGCCGATTTCAGAAAGACCTCAAGTCTACTGTATTGTGTTACCCCATATGTTTTTACTGGATGTACCGATTTTGTTGATCATTTTTATATTCGATACCTGGTGATTGTCATGTGGTTCCATTTCATTTGAGTGAGATCTGACGGATCGTATTTGAGTTATCCCTAAAAATGCGTATTTAATTGACTTCGACTACATTGATGATGATCTCATTTTCACTTATTGATGTAGAAAGAAAAAAAGAAAGAAAAATTGTTTATTTAGGACTCGCACAAAACAAATTAAAAAAGGTCCCTATCTCAGCATCTGCTGCGATATTTAATCAAATGATGTAGGTACGTACATATGTAGGTACATATTTATGCGATAAAGCCGTCAATTGTGTCACCCTATGTAATGTTTTCTTCATCTATATTTTCTGTAACTTATTTGGTGTACATAATGTTGTGGAGGTCTGGTAGGCAGTCGCTCCATGTAAAATACTGGTATTCAGCAGAATCCAATTTGACTGGAAGTCGACACCAATATAGTTGAGAAAAGGCTAGACAGATGATGACATAGCATAAATCTTTATTACAGGAGGATATCTATCTATCTCTTTATTAGGGGGCAGTGGTGGCCGAGTGGTAATGGCCCCGACTTAGAAATCGTAGGTCTCGGGTTCAAACACGGCCAGGTGTATTACTTTGTGTAATTTTATTGATCACCACTGCTCTCAAAACGGTGAAGGAAAACATCGTGAGGAAACCGGCATGTCCTAGAACCAAAAATTCGAAGACATGTGACATTCACCAACACGCACTAGGCCCGCGTGGTGGATTACGGCCCATTCCCTCTCCTAGAGAGGAGGCCTGTCCCAGCAGTGGGAACGTTAAAAGGCTGATCATGTATAAGAATTATGATTTGTGTATTGCGCCAGTGAGTCATCCACTTAAATGCATCCCATTCATATGTTATCTCAATACCTATCGTCTTTAATGACATCTGTTATCTAACGGACATTACTCGTATTCATTAGTAATATGTGCAAAATTAAATGAGAATCCATTGAGTTTAAATCTTTTAAGTTCTAATTAAATGGCACAGATTAAAAGCTTATGTCGTTAGCATAGATATATAGTATTTTATATTTCTATGGTCGTTAGTGAAATGGCTCAATTAACTAAAAGGGTCCGTATAAAATGATTTGAATGACAGAAAGGATATTAGTTTTGTGCAAAGAGTTAAAAGTGAAGGTCGAAAGACAAGGTGATATAAAATTTATTCCACTTTAGAATTATTTCAAGATGGCTTTGTTATAGTGTTGATTTTGCTGCGTACGTGTTGCTGAAACGCTTCTTTAATAAAGGTAACTGTGTTGACTTTCATAATAGGGTATTTGACTTAAAATATCGAACAAGTCCGTCTTATAGATTTCCAAAAAATATTGGACACGTATTTTTTTCTTTTTTCACGTAAATAAAAAACGAAGACGATACAGTGCGTTGAATACTCGTGTGACGTCACTACTCGCTATAATTTTTACCACGACGTGACGTCACAAGCCCCCACTCCTGATCTTTGATGCTTTGTATCTTCGTCGTCGGTCCCCCCCCCACCCCTTGTTTGCTTACTACAACGTGCCTTTTTCTAAGGAGTATACATGATGTCTGCTGTCAAAATCAGAGAATCTAAGGTCATTCATTCACTTAAGGCTGATTTCAAGCACTCTTTGAACATCAAAGTTTACATAGAGACAGTCCCCTAAAACGCCCACCCATCACTACTTCCTATTTTTTTAGCTGGGAATAAAGTAATTTCCTTTATATTAGTCTATACTGAGTAATATTATAAAGAGGAAAGAGTTTTTTGTTTATTTGTTTGTCTATAATTATAAAGAGGAAATATTTGATTGTTTGTTTGTATTGAATAGGCTCCGAAACTACTGAAGCGATTTGAAAAATTCTTTCACTGTTGGGAAGCTACGCTATTCCCGGGTGACATAGGATATATTTTATCCCCATATTAGTGGTAATATGGGGATAAAATATATCCTACGTCACGGGAACGGGAACTATGTACCAAATAAGCTCCGAAATAACTGAACCGATTTAGTAACATAGGCTATATTTGTTCCGGGAATGACGCGGGACACTGCTAGCACCTACATTTAGTTATAAATTCCCAATGATTCAGATCTGTGCAAACATCTTTCATGGATTAGGTTATCCCAAATATTCTCTGTATTGTTCCAGAACGAAAGCTTATAAACAATTTCTTTGTTCCAGATAACCAAAGATGGAGACGCGATGGAACTTCGTCATCGTTTGGACGGCACTTTGCTTTGCCTCAGGTATGTACGTAATGTCACTGACGCCAGTCTCCGGTCAGAGAGATGTAACTATTTGCTATGTTATTGCATCTGCCAGTTATGTAATATTTGAGAGGAGCATACGATTAGATATTCTAAGACATGTGACATTTACCAACCCGCACTGGGCTCGCGTGGTGGATTACGGCCCATTCCCTCTCCTAGAGAGGAGGCCTGTGTCCCAGCAGTGGGAACATTAAAAGGCTGATTATGTTATGTTATACGATTAGATACAGTCGACTCTCGTTAATTCAAACCCGCGATAATTCGAACCTCTCTATAATTCAAAGTTATCACGAGTTCCCTACAGAATCTCTTCATATTTCGAAGAAAATCAATACATTTTTATGCACTTGGTAATTCGAACGAAAAAATCATTGCTACATAACAAAACCACGCGTTAATTCGAACTCATCGGCGTCAAACACTCAATAATTCAAAGTTGTAGAGAGAAAGAGACGGAAAGGCTCTTTCCATTCAAAGTAGTGTTACCTGAATTGCTATAATCTGGCCACACCTACCGGGTTTGCTGATAAAGTTATCTTTTACCGAGAAAATTGGCATGTGTTCACAGATCGTTCTGACAAGCAACAAGAAGAAATAGATTAGCTTTGGACAAAGTGACATTCTACTATCGAGTATTAATGTCAAAAGGTCAAAATTTAAGGGATTGGCCACATGATCACATAACGCACTTGTCAATCTTATATATTTTTAACTTTTTAAACAGTCATTAACAGTATCTGCCCGCGACTTCGTCCGCGTGAAATAGTTAAGTACTAACACCCCGATTTTTAAACATTTTTCATTGATGCTCCGCTACTACTGGCCTTAGCGTGATGATATATAAGCCTATAGCCTTCCTCGATAAATGAGCTATCTAAAACAGAACGATTTTTTTAAATTGGACCCGTAGTTCCTGATATTAGCGCGTTCAAGCAAACAAACAAACTCTTCAGCTATATATTATACCTACACTAATATTATAAAGAGGAAAGATTTGTATTTTTGTATGTAACGAATACACTCAAAAATTACTGTGCTGATTTCAAAAATTCTTTCACCAGTAGAAAGCTACATTCACCCTGAGTAACATAGGCTATATTTAATCCCCATATTCCCACGAGAACGGGTACTACGCGGGTAAAACCGCGGGACGCTGCTAGTATTAGTATATAGGTATGTTGATAAATAAGTAGAATGCCAGTTCTCGAGCCCCTGCCGATCTATTCTCTCAACATTTCACCGTGTGAACTTAGGTTAAGTGAGCGTGAAGTGAACTAGCATTCCATCTTGTTTATATGGTTTGACATCTCACTTCACTTAAGATCACACGGTCTTGATCGATTACAGAATCGCACTGTATTCAATTCATAATCTGCAGAGATACCGCCCGGCAACGCTGCCTTCTCATTGTTGGTCGTTTACAGAATCGCGCTGTATTCAATTCACAATCTGCAGAGATACCGCCCGGGACAACGCTGCTTTCACTTACATCGATTTTAACAGTATCTTTGTTTTATCAAACCACAGATTACAACTAAAACTGATAAAGCGAACAGTGTACTGGTAACAATAACACTGTTATTGGAACCGGAACAGTGATTAACACAATCATCAAGAAGCGGCTCTTTCTCTGCGTATAGATTTTAACTGCTAATGTGTGTAATTGAAGTTGAATATTGAAGTTGAACAATATAGGTTTTTGGGGCGAAAGTTTCCGTTTTCTTGGCGGCCATCTTGAATTTAAAGAAATATTTGGTGCAGATGTAATTTTCTGTATCCGATTTTTTTTCTTAAAAATCATTCTGTAGCTCATTTATATTGGCGTGATGTTATCATCATTGGAAATGGTTATTTTATTCCGTAAATAGGTACTTTCATATTTATTATCTACATATAAGTTAAGTTCAGGTTTATATTTACGAGTGTAGAATGCTTTATGAATGCTTGAATGGATACCTATACTCCATTCACAATAAAATTAGACATTCAAACAAAACTGTTTACAGTCCGTTCAACCGATTTTTACTTCTATTCCGTAGGCATAAGGATGGAATTAAAAGCAAAAACGTGATTATAATACCAACTGTTTACTGCAGCTGTCAGTTGTCATGCCATTAACGCAATAGAAGTCAAAATCGTTTGAACGGACTGTAAAAAAGATTTATTTCAATGTCTAATCTTATTGTGAATGGCGTATAGATAGTTTTAAATGATCAATTTTGCGAACGTTATGAAATAATCAAAAGCTGTAATTATAATAAAAATACACTTCATTGAATACGTGATAGTTTTTGCTGGCCATACCGAACACATCAGTATCTACAAAAAAAAACCTATGGTTGCCTTTCAAAGCAGTTAATATTCTTGAAAAGATCGCCAGAGCTATGAAGAAATATTAGCTAGCTCACTGATTGGCTTGTGATAATCCTGATCAGCCCTTAACATCTTTATCCTATACTAGCTTCTGCCCGCGACCTCGTCCGCGTGGAATAGTTACTTAACCCCCGATTTTGAAACTCTCAGCCCGATCGGTTTAAAATTGACCAAGTTTCATACAAATTTTCATCCCCTATTTTATACCCTTGGAGGTAGAATTAATCAAAATCCTTTCTTAGCGGATGCCTACGTCATAACATCTACCTGCATGCCAAATTTTAGCCCGATCCGTTCAGTGGTTTGGGCTGTGCGTTGATAGATCACTATGTCAGTCAGTCACTTTTGAGTTATATATATTTAGACTTACAAAAGTATTTGTTTCCAGGGTCGACAAACATGTTACCAGTATTCACCAAGGATATGAATAACTTAGCGCTATCAGAGAGCACAGCAGTCGGCACGAAAGTGTACAGGCTACAGGGAACAGATCCTGAAGAATTACCGGTAAGAGATTTAGTTGGGAATTTCATACTGAGGTATTCTCGATGCAATTTTCTGATGCCTGTTTGAAGAACCCAGCATAAACAAATTCACTGGTCAACAAGATTTTGTCACAAGGAATGTGCTTACTAATTTTGAATTACCTACCTACCCGTACTGAAAAATCATATTAATTTTGTTTTAGTCATCTCCTCCTTTTTTTGGAAGTAGGTTAAAAAAAATGGTTTGATTTCAGATAAAATACAGCTTAGTGGGCACAGACAAGTTTTCAGTGAACCCAGAAACCGGCGACGTGACGTTAGATCGACCACTGGACAGAGAGGTAAAATACTTTAATTAATTCTTCACTACTAGGTCTGTCCGACTCTTTCTTTTTTATTGTCAGATGGATATGCTCTTGACCAATGACCCTAGTCTAGGTCGCAGGTGACAGAGACAAAGTCGACGATGGAATGAGCTTACCCAGAAGAAGCCCCAACAAACATTTTAGAGCTAACGGCAGCCTTTTTTTATAGCTCTTAGTATTATATATGGTATATAAGAACTCCGATAGCAACATTCGCCTCTACAGTAGGGTTAGTTACAAATAATTAAACCTTCTAGAGGAATAACGGTAATAAATACAAAAAATATAAATTAAGACGGTAGCATGGAGTTTATCGAAACCATTGTATAACTTATTCTTATAGCTTTAAGATGCACAAACCTATTAAAGCAATTGTAAGGTGTCTACCAACGGCTGAAATTCGACTACTGAGGTAGTAAAAGGTCTTGTAACACCTTAAGGCTTACTCTAATAGCTTCAAGAAGTATTAAGCGCTGTGAGTGATGCTCAGGTGTGTACTAACACTTACTATCAACTGGTATTCTTAAAAAGAGTTAGACAAATACTTTGTACCACCTAACAAGTTTTGTCGAGCCTTAAGAGTTAGTAAGAAAGCTATAAGGATCTAAGAAGTGTTGATTATAAGTCCTATAGAGCTAGATTCTGCAAGAGTTAGAATCCACCTTTAAATCATTGCAGGCTACATAATGCAGTTTATCGGTCAACCATAAGTAATATTGTGGTTTTTATAAAAACTTGTATACAGCAGCAAACATTATGTGCAAATTTTATAACTCTTCGTTATCGCTTTAAGTTGAATAAAATAGGATTTAATTCACTTAACCTAACCTAACCTCAAAAACTATAGTTACGTTTTGCAATGCAGCGTTTATTTGGAAATATTTAATTGTTTCAAAATGAAACCATGACTAATTAAAAAACAAATGGGTAGAGTCAAAAGTCGCAAATCCAATGCGACGAGCCTAAATCAGTTGGGGGAAAAAAATACTTTGATTAGAGAGGCATTGCATATATTAGAAAAACAGTGTTTCCTGAATCAAAATCCAGAAAATGATTTTGATGTTATCCCAGGCAATAGTTCTAATATCAATAGAAGTACAAAATAGAAATCCAGTGAACTCGACAATGATTCATATAAAGAGCGATTAGCTAAAATACAACAGGGTTCCGTGCAACAGCAAATTATCTCCGATGTTGAATATCTTCTAATTTGTGACGATCTGACCTCTCAGTAGTTCAAACAACTCGAATGACGAACAAAAAGGTCTTCTGCAAGAACCGACGAAAACTTTAGAAGAAAGATGTATGGAAGCCATCATAAAACGGAGTCACCTTATTAAAACTACCTATCGACATTGTGGAACAGTTTCCCATTTCTGATTCGTTGCACTTGATTCATTTGGGAATTATTAAAAGGTTACTAATAGGATGGAGGGACGTAAATTTTGGGAGACTTAAGACTAAGTGGTGTGCACAAAATATCGAAAATGTAAATGCAAACTTCCATCTGGAATTCACAGATCAGTAAGAGGTCTAGATTGTGTTGCTCACTGGAAAGCAAGTGAATTTGAAAGTTTCTTAAATTACTTAAGTATAATTATATTGCCAGATGTCCTTGAACCGAAAGCTTGTAATCACACAAATTAGTTTGTATTAAAAAAGTCGTTTTCTGTACTTCTTACCTCTTTTACACACAGTTTGAAAATAAAAGATTTTTATTTCAAGGAATCGTGTTTTATTTAAGATATGTTTTAGTAATTTGACTTATGATCTACTAGTAATATATCAGTCAAAGAGTTATTTAATCAGTCGGTGTGTTGTGTCATGCTGAGTAAGTGTGTGTATATGTGTGTAAGTGAGCATGACACAAAACTAAAAACTTACAATCAGAGCCTTTTCAAATATTCATACTATGGCTGACACTTTAGCCACTAACATTGTTATGTGAAATTTAAAAATAAATTAAAATTAAATAAAATATATTAAAAAGACTTGTAATCCGATGCGACGCCGTTATCGAAGCTCCTCTCTGTCATGACTGACCGCGTGCCTACGCGTGACTGACGCAAGTGCCTCGCAGACTCTAGGTACCGCGCCGGGCGGGCCGTAGAGCGCAGGCTTTTTTATGCGACTTATTTACTGAAATAACAGAGGAAGTTTTGTTAATAATTAAAGAAATCGTAAAATTAATTAACAATACGTACTATTATTCATACATTAAAAAGAAACTACTTTTTTATGTCATTCTTCGTATGTGCAATTTGATTTTCAACTTTTTTGTATTTAGAAAATATATTGTCAGCTAATATTATTATTACAAAATAACATCATAATTCTTGGATTTTATTGTCATGCAGTCAGGCGTGTGATATATAAAGGGTTTTCTTCAAACGATAACAGAACCCCAAAAATTATCAGCTTATAGCTCCGCGGAGAACTATTAAACAAGTTAAACCTATTAACTCTATGTTTTTTCACTTTTATAAACATGTTTTAGAACTTCTAGTGCCATGAAAGTGCTTAGTTTCAGTATTTAATCACTACGGGAGGAATAACAGAGTTATCAGGATCTTTAAGTAATTAGAACTAAGACGCCATTTAAGTAAAGAATTGTTTTGAATTATTCTATAAAAAATTGAGAAAGAAAAAACTTATTGAAATGTTCCTAGTCCAATTATTTACTTACATTGTTTATAATTTTCAATTATAATGTCTTGAGGAGGTACAAGGAATAGATAAATTAAAGAAAAAAAAATCAGGCAGTATTTTTTACATCATTTTATCATCAAAAGTAGTTTATTTTTAAAGCGCTTCAAAAATGAGATTAAAACTAGTATATATTGTTACGGTAAACTTAACTCCGCATGTGATTTAATTCCTATAACACCCAGTAATCTTAAACACTTTACTTACCTTAATTATTTTATTAAACACCAAGACATGAATGCGTACTAGAAAATATTATCACTATTGACTTTAACAAGAACGTAAAACTGTATGAAAACAGTTCAAATATTTAACGCTTTCGGTGGTATGTATTGCTACTAAATAAGTCCGGTATATTCTTAAGATATATATTGGTTACAAGAAGTAACCATGTGTAACCAAAAAAGTCATTGAAGTGGTTTCCATAGCTTGTTTACTACTTTGGCTTGCAGTTATACCCTGTGTATAGCTTATAAAACACTTGTAATGGTAATCACTGCTACAATAGCACTGTTCTAACTCTTAATAATCACTCATTTATCACTCTCTATAACCATTAAGTCGCTCTAAGCTCTAACATGAACAGGCCCAAACCAGGGTTATAAGAGAGATACAGAACGCTTTATCACCCAATTGTTAGTGCCTTTACAGAACCTTGGGTTCTTAAAATTCTCTTAAGCAGCTCATATAGCACTTATTCTTATAACCAAAATGTTAGTTGGGGCCTGTTCACTCTAACTTTGAAGAGATCAGGGTTGAATGCGTTCGGAAACACAGACGCAGGCAGAGAGTTCCATTCCTTCGCTGTGTGCATTACAAAATATGATTGGAACTTACTTACAGACGTGGTGTTATGATATACATACGTATACATAATGTATGTCCCTCTAATCGATGTGACGTGACCCTTCACTTGATGGGTTTTCACGAATTTTAGCCCTATTTATGTGTTGAAAAAGGAAGTATATGTTGATGATTTTACGGTATATATTGTATTATCCAAGCATAGGAACCATTTTGACAAAAAACGCCTGCCATGTCAAAAAGTGAACTAAAAAATTAAAAACAAGATAGATAATAACCTTTTCATTGCAGTCAGAGAACCTGGATAACTCAAGGCTTCCAAAGATACCACTTACATTGATATCAGTTAAGCCGTTTAGAAGTAGTGTTGGAATAAAGAAACTCACAAACATACATAACACTCCTTTTTTGGGCAGTCGTGTAATAAGCTGATTCGGGCCCAGTTTTGTAAGTTTCTTGAACTGTAAACATTTTCTTGATATCAATCGAGAAGTGGTTCACTCTACAATTATACATACATATGTATGTAGCTATTTATACGGTCAGTTCCGTAATTAATTACACTTTTTCTAGCACACTACATGAATAAAATTAATACAAAAAAGCAAAGTGAATCTGTGTAGAACGGTTAAAATATGACGTTTTTTTTTGTTGATGTACGTGTAGCATTATTCTCTGACGCATTAAAACAAATAAAGTTTTATTTTGTTTTTAATAGCGACAAAGACCCGAAACTTCAAGGCTGTTTAACGTTCTCAGACTTAAATTTTACATAATAACAAAGCAATTACTAAAACAATTAAAATTATTTAATAGTATCATGAGCATTTCAAGTTTATAATAAAAAAAAATATGAAAAATAATAACGTGGTATGGAGGTATTTAATTCCGCCTTTACCACTCAGGGAAGTATTTTATAAAGGTAACCTCATACTTGCTTTTTTAGATGGTTTTGACCCCCTCGCCCCCTGTATAATATTTATTACGTAAGAATCTAAAGGAGAAAATTTATGTAACACGTTTGGTTTGTTTTTATTTTTATTTTTAAAGTAGATACCTAACAATTTTAGAAATGTTAATTTGTACTAACAAAGGTTCCAATAATTTTTGTTTTTGGTAGTATTAAACTTTGGTTTTAATAATTTCAAAGCAGAACTTTAACTTTGCGCATTTTTGTTATCTTACGTGGGAACTATCGAGACTCCCTACCACCCCCTTGTAAGAAAAATAAGACATAGTCGACCCCCCCCCCCCCTAGACCGTCTTACATAATAAAATAATGGCCCCTTAACTAGAAACGAGATATTTTTGCCGTTTTTATAGATAATGGAACCCTTCGGGGGCGCGACGGACTCGCACTTGACCGATTTTTCAAAGTATTACCTCAAATAAATAGTGTGAGGAAATCATTCCTTCCTTCTTTAGGTAAAAATCTAAAACCAGTTGATAACTTCACACCACTTCTTCAGTCAGACGCGGCTAATCATCATTATATCCGATCGATATATACGATCGCTTTTTTTAGTATTTCCAGAAAGGCTAAAAAAAGCGATCGTACTCCCAATTCACAAGAGTGGGGACAGAGACTGTGTTAACAACTATCGCCCTATAGCGGTACTCTCCTGCATCTCGAAAATTCTTGAGAAAATACTAAACCGGGCAATCAAAGATTTTTTAGATAAATATAATATCCTAGCTGATAACCAGTACGGTTTCCGCTCAGGTTATTCTACTGAAGATGCCATACTAGACTTGACAACAACAATTGTAAAAAATTTGGACAGTAAAAACAAATGCTTATGTATATTTCTGGATCTCTCTAAAGCATTCGACACGGTCTCTGTTCCCATTCTCCTGGCAAAATTGGAAAGGCTAGGCATACGAGGAAACGCATACAAAATAGTTAAAGACTTCCTAACGAACAGGAAACAACAAGTCAGAATAGGAAATATCCATAGCGAGGAGGTTACAGTGTCCTACGGTGTTCCGCAAGGGAGTATTTTAAGTCCAACCCTATTTCAGCTCTATATAAATGCACTCTGCCAAATCTCTCTCCGTAACACTAAAATCTTCACGTATGCAGATGACACGGCAATTTTCGTCTGGGGACCAGATTGGAACTCCGTAAAGGAAACAGCCGAATACTCTTTGTCAAAAATTATGAATTGGCTTACAGACAACTTGCTGACGTTAAACCTGGATAAAACGTACTATGTTGCCTTCTCAATAAAAAAGAATAACGCCCCACCCCAACATTTTTCTATTACAGCCCATACTTGTCTTTCTCTGGACGACTGCACATGTCAACAAATCGATCAAGCCGAGTATGTTAAGTACCTAGGAGTATACATTGATAGCGGACTGAGGTGGGACAAGCAGATCGACACAGTCACCTCCAGAGTGAGGAGACTAATACACATATTTAAATCACTTAGAGACTGTGCCCCACTGGAGAAATTAAAACTCATTTACTTAGCCCTATGTCAGTCCATTATCCAGTACTGCATTCCAGTTTGGGGCGGCGCGGGCAAGACACTTCTACTACGTCTGGAAAGAGCACAAAGAGCTGTGTTGAAAGTAATGACTAAAAAGCCTTATAGATACTCCACCGAAAACCTATACGTCGACTGCAAAGTGCTAACAGTTCGTCAGCTCTTTGTGCTCAAGTCCATCTTGAGAAAACACCGAAGTGCTCCACGACCCGACCCAGGTAGACGTAACAGGATATATCTATACCCTCATACTCGCTGCAAAACATCATTCGCCAGAAAACAATTCAATAATATGAGCATAAAACTATACAACGTAATTCACAAGGAACTTAACATCGCAGGGCTAAACACACACAAGCTTAAAACTACCCTTACAGACTGGCTTCAAAATTTAGACTACAAAAAAACCGAAGAATTACTGACATACATCGCATAAACTACAAACACAAACATAAAATACACTAACATATCACAACCACCCACAACACAAATAATAAATCACAATATTACAAACATTCCTATACACACATACACTCACACAACCTACAATACATGATCCACTTATGTAATAACAAGTTATAACAACATATCTCTTTTACCCAGCGACTATTTCTTTTACTCGCACGCACAAAAAGTGTAAAATGTATCTTAGAGCACTACAAACGACTGAACACTGCCTCCCAAAATACAAGCTTCCGCTTAGTTTGGGGACAGTATAAGTACCTATAGCACAATACTTTTACTAATATCTAGCTGTAAGTCACTTTATGAACTGTATATTTTGAGACAATAAAGATTATTATTATTATTATTATTATTATTATACTATTTCAGGTGGAAGACACGATAAAGTTCCTGGTTTCCATTGAAGATGAAGACCCTGCCAAGGTTCAGAACCTGGTGCAGTGGCAGCCGGTCACCGTCATCGTGCTCGACGAGAACGATAACCCACCGATGTTTAAAAATGTAAGGCACTTAAGAGCGTATACGCCAAACGGCATTTCATACAAATTTTCAAGACGTTATTTTCCGAAATGTCTCAACCGATTTTAATGAAACTTCACACATATAAGCAGGATACATAGGTCTAAAAAGTTAGTTGAAAACATTTTCGATAAATAGTGTTACAGTTAGTTAGCGACAAAGTCGACGATGGAGTGAGCTTACCCGGAAGAAACTTGTTGACTCTAAGTTTGAAAGGATTGGAGTTTAATGCTGTGTGGGTGTTTGTAGAAGTGACAAAGTTTTTGGGAAAAATAGTCTACACTTTGCCCAATCTCACCGTCATTCTCTATTAGCATGCAATTAATTTTTCTACCTTCAATAACATGAAAACATTTAAGTATTTAATTCTTCGTGGCCTTTGAGCTGTAACGTTGACTTTTTTCGAGATGTGTTTACTCTTGAATCCAGTCTAGGTCAGAGGTGACAAAGTCGATGATGGAATGAGCTTACCCAGAAGAAGCCAGTTCACTCTAACTTTGAAGAGATCAGGGTTGAATGCTGTGTAGGTTTCTGCCTAATTTGCTTTGTGGAAGTGACAAAGTTTTTGGTCAATATACCACCCTGCCTGGAACCTCACCTTCATCTCTATAAGCATACAATTCGTCTTTCGACCTTCAATAACAAGGAAACATTGATTCAATTCTTCGTTTCTAATTTTCAGAGCCCTTACGAAGTGGACGTGCCTGAAGACGAGGAAGTTGGGAAGACTCTGCTGGAGAATATCCTCGTGGAAGACCGGGACTCCGTGGGAGATAGTCTTGAAGTAGGATGTGTACCCAATGAACAGGTGAGTTGAAAAAAGATATTTTGTTTAGCCCAGTCAACACATTATTTTTTTTTAGGTTATGATTGACTAAAACAGGATTTTAGATTTGGACAAGAGATATATATAGATAAGATCTTAAGTAATTGTTGGCTTCAAACGAATACTAAGTTATAAGATTTTTTTTCTCTCTGTGTCATTAATGACTTTGCATAAAAGGAAATACAGTACTGTATTTCCTTTTTCTCTTTCAAATCCATCCAAAGGTTGTCTTGAAAAGATTGCTTTTAGCGATAAGGCCGCCCGTTGTGTCACCCTATGTAATGTTTTGTTTGTATATATTTTCTGTAACTTGTATGGTGTACATAATAAAGAGTATTCTATTCTATTCTATTCTATACTACTGTATAAATTGAAGTTCTTAAAACGCAACAGACAGATGTGTTGCTGGAGTTTGTTGCGCCACTTCTTATTCCCAAATAAAACACTAGGAAGTGGTGACGGGTGGGTGTTTTGGGAGAAATTTTACGTTCAAAAAGTACTGGCTCTCAGCCTAGTTAGAATAAATGACTTTTGATTTTGATAAATAGCCCTTTAAAAGTTCTACGATTCAACTTTCACGGTCTAGTTCAAGTTTAACAGTTTAATCAACTGGACTGGAACTAGAGAAGATCGTTGTTTTAATTTTTTACAACCTTTTATACTTGATTATCAATCTTAACTTTGCTACATTCGTATAGCAAAAAGATTCGATTCATATAAAACAAATACCTTTACCTACAATTTTATTATATTCACAATTATATTTTTTTTATTATATTATATATATTTTTTTTATTATTATTATTCAGTGGCCCGAAGCATGCGAGACTTTCGAAGTGGTGGCCCTCAACTCTTCAGCTCATCAGTACACGGGTGCTTTGGTGCTGAGGAAACCTCTGAACTACAACGAGAGACAGTTCTACCAGTACCAGCTGTATGCCACCGTGAGTATTGTTCACGAATATTTTTTTTAATTTGAATTAAGTGAGGCACAGTATAGATTTCCAATTTCAAATTTGACCAAAAAACGTCTAAACCTTGATAAATAAGTCTTTAAGTTTGATGTTACTGAACTGCATGGGAATGTAACAGGGAATTATGACGATTTTTAAAGATATTTTGTTCCTATGCTATACTTTTCGATGACGAATTTACACCCTGTCGTTAGTCCTCAAAATTGATGCATTTTATATGATAACGAAAAACACATTAAAATAATAAGATAAATAAGATCATATTTTATTCAAAAAAAAAAAAAATAAACAAAACAATACTAATTCGAAACAAAAACGACAAAGACATTGTTTAAATATAAAGTTATTTTTTTTTCTATTAAATTTAATTTCGTAAATTCTAAATTCAAAGTACAAACGAACCTATGTAACTGCGGCCTGATAAAAAAAAAAAAACAATTTCAAGGGAACCAATAATAACCCAATATTATTCACAACGTCGGTTTCCCCAGGACGGCTCCCTGAACTCGACAGCGCACGTGGAGATCAAAGTGGTGGACGTGCAGAACTCCCCTCCCGCCTTCAGCGGCGCGCTCAGCGGCGCGCTGGCCGAGGACGCGCCCGTGGGCACGCTCGTGCTCACCGTGCGCGCGCGGGACGCTGACCGCGCGCAGCCCAGGCCTGTGCTGCTGGAGCTGGTTACTAGTAAGTCTTCTGTACTCATCATCATCTGCCTAGCCTTTTTCCGACACGGTTGGCGCAGTGGTTGAGCGATTGGTTGCTGCGCTACGTGTCGTGGGTTCGATTCCCGCTCGGAACAAATATTTGTATGGCCTACAGATAGTTGTTCCGGGTCTGGCTGTTTGTGTGGGTGAGATTGTATGTTTGTAAACGCACCCACGACACAGGAGAAATTCATGGTGTGGGGCAAAGGTTCTAAAAAAAAATATTGGGGTCGGCTCCCAGTCAAGCCGGATTCAGTTGAATACCATTATTTTATGTGGAGCGGCTGCCTACCAGACCTCCACAACCCATCTACTGGGGAACACGGTACTTCTTGGCAAGACTGGGTGTCAGATTTTCTGGCTTCTGACAATCCGTAACGACTGCTAAAGATCTACAAATGACAGCCGGGACCAAAGGTGGAAACTCGGTATGTTAAGATGGTCACCCATCCACAGACCAACCCCGGCAAGCGTTGCTTAACCTCGAAGATGGACCCGTACGGCTGTTATAATTTAGCCACGAGCTCCTCCTAAAGTCTTCTGTACTCATTTCTAGGTATAACAGTCGTCTATACTAATATAATAAAGATGAAAGATTTGTATTTTTGTATGTAACGAATAAACTCAAAAACTACTGGACTGATTTCAAAAATTCTTTCACCATTAAAAAGCTACATTCACCCTGAGTAACATAGGCTATATTTTATCCCCGTATTCCCACGGGAACGGGAACTATGCGGGTGAAACCGCGGGGCGCTGCTAGTTAGATATACATGCAGAGGCGTAAACAAGCGTTTGAAATTTCCGCCTTTGTAGCAAACAAAGAATCATCAGGGTTGAAGGCCAAAATATCAAACGAATTATGAACATGTTACAGCTGGTTCCAATAATCCATGTCCAGCTTGTTAGACGAAAAAAAAATACAAACAAATTATGTAACCATATCCAGCATTTTTCCGATTATGGTCATTTCTTCACATAAGTACTTAATTATTAGTTAGTAGGTAGTACTTAGTATTCTTTATTTTCCAGATCCCTTGGATTTCTTCCTCCTGGACAGCCAAACCGGTGAACTAAGAACAGCTAAACCACTGGACAGAGAAGCTTTAGCTGACCCGTCATCGCCACTCAACCTTACCGTTAGAGTAAGTAAATTGTTTACTCGTATAATTGAGAATCTATAGATATAATAAAATCGTAGCCTTGCCATGTCTGTACATTGAATATTTCTGCATCAAAATAGAAGAAAAATATTAGGAAAAAGACCTACAAAAATGCAATTATTGAAATTGTTGTCTGTATGTTTGTGGAAGTATTACTCAATAACCACTGATTGTATATGAAATCTAGGTACTTACATAAAAATATTAAGTGTTACCCCGAATTTCGAGGTGGCGCCGTGCTGCAGCTGCACCTTTAGACACGTTTCTGATTGAAACATTTTTGACAATCGTTACTGGTAGTTAGAAACTAGAAAATCTGACACCAGTCTAACGAAGGGGAATCGTACTAACCATTTACTGGATTTTGGAGGTCAGATAAGTCGCTCCATATAAAATACTGGTATCCATCTGCATCCAGTTAGACTGGCCACTAACTTAAGACTAAAAAATACTCCCGACTGTTGCTTTGACGCTTCTGACAGCCCTTGTTATCCCACTTCTGACAGCCCTTCTTATCCCACTTCTGATTCCACAGGCTACAGAAGTAGTAAACGGCGCCCCGCTGGTGTCGGACGTAACGTCGTCGCTGGCGACAGTGACTATCACTATAAAGGACGTGAACGACGAGCCGCCGCGCTTCAACCGGCGCGAGTACAGCGTGGAAATACCCGAGAGCCTGCCCATTGGCACACCGCTGCCCAACCTGGATATGGTCGTTACCGATACTGATGTGGTAAGTCACCTCGATACTACTTCCTTTAAAGTACCTAGCTCATAACTTGTGATAACAAAAAATCGCTAGAACATTGACGTCGAGTTTCCAGCCTGTCGATTTTCTATCGGTAACACTTCGGTAAGGTGTTGCACAATTTAGTTCTGCCTAGATCAATCCTTCAACAACTTGGGGCTCTTTGAGACAAGAGTGAACAGAGACGCTAGGAATAATGCAATTCTAATAACGATTGTAATTCCAAAATCTAAGGGATTCATCATCAATTGGGATCTCTTGTTCAAGATATGCTTGTTCTGCCAGTGAATTGTAGATATTCATATACCTAGTAGGATTCACAGCGTTAGCACAGCGAGACACTAACACGATTGTTTCTTTATTTAGACATTAGGACTCTTTTTTCAGCATCAAGAATAAAATGTATACTTTATAATATGAAGCTGAAGCTGAAGAGGCGCTAATCTCAAGAAGTACTGGTTCTAATTGAAAAAATATTTTAGTATTGGACAGCCCATTTATCGAGGAAGGCTATAGGGTATATAAAACCACGCTACGACTGATAGGACCGGAGCATCAAAGAAAAATCCTTACTAATTTTATAAATGTGAAAGCGTGGATGTTTGTTACGCTTTCACGGGAAAACTACTCAACCGATCATCATGAAACTTTGTACACATATTCTTGGAGGTATTAGAAGTAACATAGGATACTTATTATCCCGGGATTATGTTCCCTTGGGATAATTTCCGACATTCACGCGGGCGAAGCCGCGGGCAGCAGCTAGTGATGTATAAACGTAAACGCCTGGTATAAATCAAAATCTCTGCAACTTTTCCTTTTTATACTTATTAGTGTTCCCATTCTTCTAGGGTCTGAACTCAGTATTTACTCTCCGCCTTTCCGACGAGATGGGTGCCTTCATCGTGGAGCCGTCGACAGCCACCGGCAGTGCCTCCGTGACCCTCAGGCTCAACTCCACTCTGGACTATGAGGATCCTAACCAGAGGAAATTTATTTTGGAGGTGCGTTCTGCGTTTTGTACTTTCTGAGAACTTCGCAAGCAAATTGGTGAAGGGTGGTTTTCTAATCGTATGGGTATTAGACTTAAAAATCGAATGAGTCCGTCTCATAGATTTCTAAAACATATTGGACACGTATTTTTTTCCTTTTACACGTAAATAAAAACGGAAAACAATACAGTGCGTTAAATATTCATGTGACATCACTAATCGCTACAATTTTGCCACGACGTGACGTCACAAGCCCCACTTCTGATCTTTGATGCTTTTTACTTTCGTCAATTTTTATAAATTTTGCTAAGGCAAAAAATACGTGTCCAATATTTATGGAAATCTTTCTGACGGACTGATGAGATTTTTAAAGTCGTCTACCCGATTAAAATTTACGCAAGATTTGAATGTGCCGCCATTTGTGCGATGAAAGTGTTAGCAGCCCCGGTAATATAACAGTTTAATGATAGCTGATAATTAAGTTTGGTGTTGAGCAGTGGCGTGCAGTGGTTCGAGTTAGGGTAGGCCAGAGAAAATGTCCAAATAAACTTTAAAAAATAATCACATTATTCAGGGTTGATTTTTAATTAAATGAGATTTTTTTTAAATGGCCTATTAAAAAAAGAAACAAAAAAAAAGGTCCACATTTCAACCCTGAATAATGTGGTGTGTTTTTTTTTGTACATTTTCTCTGGCCTACCCTAACTCGAACCTCTGCACGCCACTGGTCTTGAGGGCTTGTCTTCAAAGTGTGACCTTGTTGGCAGGTGATAGCGGAGGAGCTGCACACGTCCCCGCGGCTGTCGTCGAAGGCCAGCGTGACGGTGTCGCTGACGGACGTGAACGACAACGCGCCGCAGTTCGCGGACGAGCCCTACTCCGCCAGCGTGCCCGAGAGCGCCGCTGCAGGCACCAGGGTCGCCAGCCTCAGGGCTACTGACAGGGACACTGGCAGGTCTATATTCTACACTACCCCAAGCATTCCTTTTTTTTTTGGATGGGAAATCATCAAATGACCCCTTCCGCCCTGGGTGGAGCGGTAGGGAGTGTCAGACTTTTACTGACTAAAACCCACCCGTGCTCCTTCTTGTGCCCATTGCGTTCCAGGACCGCGGTAACTCTTTCGAACAAGTTCCGCAACCAACAAATTCCGCAACCCCCCCAAGCATTCCTGATGATTGCTTTTGCGTACCAACCCACCTCTGTGCTATCAGCAAAGCAATTCCAGAAATTACTCATGTTTCTAACTCGTTTAAAAATAAAAGCTGTTATGCTCCAGCCTCGGCCATTTGGTTTTCTCGTTTTTATTTTATCTTGTGTAATGGGATGTTTCCTGAGTAAAAAAATGTAATTCTATTTAGTCCATCAGTTAGATTATCGAAAAATATTGGAAACATAAAAATTGACGAAAATAAAAATCATCAAACATCAGAAGTGGGGCCTTGCAACGTTACGTATCCTGCTTATATGTGTGATGTTTCATTAAAATCGGTTCAGTCATTTTGGAAAATAACGTCTTGAAAATTTGTATGAAATGCAGTTTTGCGTATACGCTCTTAATTATGGCGCGCAACACTACTGTACTAATCAGAAGCGACATCACCAATATATGAATACTATCGGCAGGTTCGGCACGGAGGGCATCGTGTACCAGCTGTCGGGCAACGGCGCCGAGCTGTTCCGCGTGGACAACCGCAGCGGCGTCATCAGCGTGGCGCCCTGCCGCACGCCCGGCCTGGCGCCCTGTCTCGACTACGAGACCAGGAAGGACTACTTCTTGCAGTATAAGGTGTGTAGTCATTACTTGTACCTAATTTACACCAGTTAAGTTTCAGAATTGATATGATCTATCTTCTTTAACTGTTGAAAGCGTTTGACGACACGGTTGGCGCAGTGGTTGAGCGTTCGGCTGTGTTACGTGTCGCGGGTTCGATCCCCGCACGGAACAAAATCAAATCAAAATCAAAAGTCATTTATTCAAACTAGGCTGAGCGACAGCACTTTTTGAACGTCAAATTTTTCATAAAAACAGTCCCCCAAAATGCCCACCCGTCACCACTTCCTAGTGTTTTACGTTTTACGAACAAATGTTTGTATGGCCTACAGATAATTGTTCCGCGTCTGGGTCTTGCATATGTAAGTATTCATGTTTGTGAACGCACCCACGATACAGGAGTACATCCTAGTGTGGGGCAACGTTTATAAAAAAATATAACTGACTTTTCAATGCCCAGCCAAAAATGCAGTTTAGGAAGCTCAGGAATATACATAGGTTTATTTTATAAGTTAATTAACAGCGCCCCGCGGTTTCGCTCGCATAGTTTCAGCTGAAAAATTTACCTGCTAATATCTGTCACCTTTCCACATGTTCTCAGGCAACAGACGACGACGGCGCCGGTCAGATGACAGTGGTCTCCCTGCAGATATCTCTGACTGACTCCAACGACAACCCGCCGGTGTTCCACACGCCCGTCTACAAGGCTTCCATCGATGAAGACGCTGTTAAGTTCGAACCAGAACTGCAGGTAAGAACATAAAGGGCCTGCGGATGGCGAGCTATGGGTGGCTCGCCGTCCGATAGCAACCAGACCCGAGTCGACGGCGCCGAGTGTTCCACGCGCGCCTCAAAGAGCCGTCAGCAACGAAGACGGGGCCCCATAGGGTCAGTGCCTGCTAGGGTTGCGGAATTTGTTCGAAAGAGTCACCGCGGCCCTGGAACGCAAAGGGCACTAGGAGGAACACGGGTGGGTTTGAGTTGAAAAGGTAGAATATAAAATATATATAGGGCGATTAAACCTATGATAATGGCTCAGAATTATTTTACGACTAGCTGCTGCCCGCGACTTCGTCCCCGTGGAATCCCCGATTTTAAAACATTCTTTATTACTGCTCCGCTCCTATTGGCTTAAGCGTGATGATATATAGTCTAAAGCCTTCCTCGATAAATTGTCTATTCAACCCAAAAAGAATTTTTCAATTCGAACCAGTAGTTCCTGAGATTAGCGCGTTCAAACAAACAAACTCTTCAGCTTTATAATATTAGTATAGATATGGGTAAAACTTGCTACATAAAATGAGACCAAAAATCTGTCATTCAGGATTTATCAACTTTTATAGATCTTGGCTCAGGCTCCATGCAAAATATTATTATTCTGCTGCATCTGGATGGAAGGCGACTCCAAAATAATTGGGAAGCGGCTAGACAAAGGCTGAAAATCTTTCATTTCAATGTGTGCCCGTGTTTTTGAAGGGCACGATGTGAAATTCATGATGTGGTCACTAGACAGGAGCCGTGACGCTTTTTCAGCTACTTTTATTGGTCACTAGCTGCTGCCCGCGACTTCGTCCGCGTGGAATCCCCGATTTTAAAACATTCTTTATCGCTGCTCCGCTCCTATTGGCTTAAGCGTGATGATATATAGCCTATAGCCTTCCTCGATAAATGGTCTATTCAACCCAAAAATAATTTTTCAATTCGAACCAGTAGTTCCTGAGATTAGCGCGTTCAAACCAACAAACAAACTCTTCAGCTTTATAATATTAGTATAGATTTAGCGATTTCCGTTTTTTCATCTGTAGCGGTATCAATGCTGCCACAAGAAGAATGAACGCGAAATTTGTACGGCAACAAAAAATAATTGCAACGCCATCTAGTCCGCCAGCAGCGAACTACGAACGATATGCTGCATCGCGGTATCAGAGTTTACCGTGCGATGTGAACATTTACAACAACCAGACAACCGTCCGGTCGGAGAGTCTTTCCTTTTCAGTGGTGGTTTGCGTGTCTTAATAATGTTCCGCATATAAATAACAAAAAAATAAACATCAAAATTCTCACATTCTTCTTATTTCGTTTGATTGTAATTTCAGTTGTTAGTCATACAAATCAGGACAGTAGAGCTTTATTTATTTCCTCAGAAGAAAACATAGATTTTAAACAAACCTATATTCCACAGGTCCAAGCCCGCGACGTGGACGCTACATCAGACATCCGCTACTCCATCATAGCTCCTCCATCGCACCCGTTCTGGATCGACCCCATCAACGGCAAGATAGCCGTGCGCGCTGAGGCCGGGGGCGTCACCCCGCCTGAGGATACCAACAAGATATACCTCACTGTGCTGGTAAGTAAACATTGCGACGTGGACGCTACATCAGACATCCGCTACTCCATCATAGCTCCTCCATCGCACCCGTTCTGGATCGACCCCATCAACGGCAAGATAGCCGTGCGCGCTGAGGCCGGGGGCGTCACCCCGCCTGAGGATACCAACAAGATATACCTCACTGTGCTGGTAAGTAAACATTGCGACGTGGACGCTACATCAGACATCCGCTACTCCATCATAGCTCCTCCATCGCACCCGTTCTGGATCGACCCCATCAACGGCAAGATAGCCGTGCGCGCTGAGGCCGGGGGCGTCACCCCGCCTGAGGATACCAACAAGATATACCTCACTGTGCTGGTAAGTAAACATTGCGACGTGGACGCTACATCAGACATCCGCTACTCCATCATAGCTCCTCCATCGCACCCGTTCTGGATCGACCCCATCAACGGCAAGATAGCCGTGCGCGCTGAGGCCGGGGGCGTCACCCCGCCTGAGGATACCAACAAGATATACCTCACTGTGCTGGTAAGTAAACATTGCGACGTGGACGCTACATCAGACATCCGCTACTCCATCATAGCTCCTCCATCGCACCCGTTCTGGATCGACCCCATCAACGGCAAGATAGCCGTGCGCGCTGAGGCCGGGGGCGTCACCCCGCCTGAGGATACCAACAAGATATACCTCACTGTGCTGGTAAGTAAACATTGCGACGTGGACGCTACATCAGACATCCGCTACTCCATCATAGCTCCTCCATCGCACCCGTTCTGGATCGACCCCATCAACGGCAAGATAGCCGTGCGCGCTGAGGCCGGGGGCGTCACCCCGCCTGAGGATACCAACAAGATATACCTCACTGTGCTGGTAAGTAAACATTGCGACGTGGACGCTACATCAGACATCCGCTACTCCATCATAGCTCCTCCATCGCACCCGTTCTGGATCGACCCCATCAACGGCAAGATAGCCGTGCGCGCTGAGGCCGGGGGCGTCACCCCGCCTGAGGATACCAACAAGATATACCTCACTGTGCTGGTAAGTAAACATTGCGACGTGGACGCTACATCAGACATCCGCTACTCCATCATAGCTCCTCCATCGCACCCGTTCTGGATCGACCCCATCAACGGCAAGATAGCCGTGCGCGCTGAGGCCGGGGGCGTCACCCCGCCTGAGGATACCAACAAGATATACCACACTGTGCTGGTAAGTAAACATTGCGACGTGGACGCTACATCAGACATCCGCTACTCCATCATAGCTCCTCCATCGCACCCGTTCTGGATCGACCCCATCAACGGCAAGATAGCCGTGCGCGCTGAGGCCGGGGGCGTCACCCCGCCTGAGGATACCAACAAGATATACCTCACTGTGCTGGTAAGACAATTTCTGTTACAAACATGAATAAACCAACACTACAGGCTATAGAACACCATCAGATAGATATGTATCACTAACTATCGTCAAGTAAGACCAGGGGCCGTATTATGACCTCTTAAAACCATCATGTTTTCGGTGTGAAAAAGAGACGGAGCTATACAGGACGAATAGCACTATGCTTTTCTCACACAGAAAACATGATGGTTTTAAGAGGTCATAATACGGCCCCTGGACGCAATATAAAGACATTAAACCAGTTGTTTTACTTATAGAAACACTAGGTTTGTTTCGCGTCTTCGCTGCCATACCCGTCGAAAGCCGTGCATTTTTTCAGGACCAAAAGCTCTCAGCGATACCTGAACTCTATATCAGTGAATGAATTTTCGTAATTGGATCAGTGGCCTTAGTGCGATTTTTAATGTTCTCGATCACGTTAGTGTAAACGGCAATTTGTATTAAAACGGAATAAGCGACGTCTGGTGACAATAACGGAAAACTTATATTTTCATACATTTTGACATAAGCGAACGGTGCAGAAAGGGCGCCGTCAGTTGAGACTGGTCAACTCATAACTGTCACTTACCTGTTTTAATCTTTACATTTTGAATTGTTTCTTAGTTTCCTTTTTTTCGACTTGATTACATTATCCTTGTTGCTTCAATATGTGAGGACAATACATATAGCAGCAACAAGTATAATGTAACCAAGGTTTTTGTAATACAGAACATGATTTAAAAGAGGGTTCGTAGAGTATCTTAGACGTTGTTCTCCATAGAGATCTACGCTTTGGAATGTGCAAATAGCTTCATGTTTTTGACTGACCGACCTTGACAATTCAAAAGTGAATCTTAAATCTATAAATATATTAAGATACAAACAGATAAAATTTCCTCTTTATAATTTGCATTTGTTCCATTACGTTTGTTTGGCAATACAGTCTAACTTCCCGTGTTATTCAGGCGACAGATGGCGTCCACAACGCGACGTGTAGGGTGGAAATAGCAGTTCGCGACGTGAACAATCACGCTCCTGTCTTTGACACTGACAAATATGACGCTGACATCTCTGAAGATGCACCTATAGGTAAGTCTGCTTGTATGACTATGTATATGTATGTATAGGGAACGTGCACGGCGTAGACTATGCCATCTAGTGTTGCAAATCTGAAACTTTTACGTTGTAAATATTTGACCTGTGCTGCCACCTATACTTCCTGTACGCTCCGTTTAGGGGAATGTGCACGAAGTAGATTGTGCCATCTAGCGTTGCAAATTTGAAACTTATAAGTATAATATACTTGACATTGACACGTCTGTGCTGCCATCTATAGCTTCTGCACGTTCCCTATACTGTAGTATTATATTATCTGTGACATGCATTAGAAACTAGTTAGGTTTTTACTGTAGGTAGGTACTCTCTAAAAGTTTCAAATGCAATAAAAATCCAACAGCGCACATAAATTCTAAACTAGGGACGCATCCGATACCGATACCGATATATCGGCGATACTTCGGGTTTGCCGATATATCGGCATCGGCGATATTTTTATGGCAGATTCAACGATACTTTTCAAATTTCGCGCTTTAAAAATGTAATGTAAATACGCGTGTTGTTTAGAAATCTTTAATTTAAGTACAAACTACATGTTGAATAAATTTTATTTATTATATTTCCATTTATTTATTTTCTGACATAGAAATTGCATTTTTAAATATTTCTATAAAAAAACATTTATAAGCATAAAAATATTATTATTTATTATAAGTTAGACACAGATTTTGGGATTACATATTTAAAATGATTTGTCATGAAACATATCTTAACAATAAAAACCAAAAAAACTATGTTTGAGTTTATTTAAGTGTTTCTTCTCAGGGCTAGGAAACACTAGCTTCATCTAGATAAATTTGACAAAAAATATTGTCGTATCAAAGAGTTACTTATAACCAGTGATCGGAATAGGTAGATTGATTTTATGTAGGTACTTGTATCACGAACTGACATAGAAATCATAATACGGATAAGACTTTTTCTCGGGATTTCATTTCATTATTTACGGGATTTAATAAATATTTTTGACTGTATGGATTTTTAAACCACTACATACTCGTATGAAATAAATTTCTTTTTAATAATAATAATAATAAAACTAATAAAACATTTTATTAATATGGGAATAACTATAACTTTACTTTTTCGAAATGCACGCGGGTGTAGCCACGTGAAATAGCGAGTGTTGATATGTCATCAATCATCATCCTACATATTCTACATGTTCTTAACAATTTTCATATTTCGGAGAACTAAGATTCCAGAATCTCGGAGGCATATGTCCATATTAACATCTACGTTTCAGGTTATTGACCCCAAATCAATCTACCTATTCCGACCACTACTTATAACCTACTATTTTCCACCTTTCCATTATTTTACTAATTTCCACCAGGTACGGAAGTAGCAGCAGTCCGTGCCACAGACCTGGACAGCGGCATCAACTCGGAGCTGAAGTACTGGATCCAGAAGGGCGCGCTGGACTCCTTCGCCATACACAACGACACCGGCGTCGTGACTGTCTCCTCCAAGCTGGACTACGACAAGAGGAACACCTATAGGATACAGATTGTGGCTACTGATTTAGGTATTATTATATTAACTAGCTTCTGCCCGCGACTTCGCGTGGAATAGTTACTTTACCCCCGATTTTGAAACTCTCAGCCCGATCGGTTTAAAATTGACAAAGTTTCATACAAACTTTCATCCCCTATTTTATCCCCTTGGGGGTAGAATTAATCACAATCCATTCTTAGCGGATGCCTAAGTCATAATATCTACCTGCATGCCAAATTTCAGCCTGATCCGTTCAGTGGTTTGGGCTGTGCGTTGATAGATCACTATATCAGTCAGTCAGTCACTTTTGAGTTTATATATTTAGATTATTTTATTGATTCATTTGACGAATTGAAGGAACTGCTGGATGGCTTTTTATCTATACTAATATTATTAAGAGGAAAGATTTGATTGCTTGTTTGCATTGTCTAGGCTCCGAAACTACTGAACCGATTTGAAAAATTCTTTGACTGTTGAGAAGCTTAAAAATAAAATAATTTAGTGACTTTATTTGTCCATTTGCAAAGTAGGTTCTTATGGAGAGGAACAGACAAGAAACTCCATAAATTTAACTAAGCAACACAATGGTATCAGGTTACCTAGCTTCTGATTTTATACGTAACTAGCATCGCCCCGCGGTTTCACCCGCGTAGTTCCCGTTTCCTGTGAGAATATGTAGATATAATATAGCCTACGTTCACCGGAGAAAGTGTAGCTTCCCAACAGTGAAAGAATTTTTCAAATCGGTCAAGTAGTTTAAAACAAACAAAAAAGCAATCAAAATTTTTCTCTTTATGATATTAGTGTAGATGATTGGCAAAACCACCATTTGAAATAACGAAATTGTTGTTTCGCCAGGTATCCCCAGCCTGACGGGCACCACCGAGCTGACAGTCCACGTGGTGAACGTGAACGACAAGAAGCCGTTCTTCACGCCGGCCATCCAGCGCGCCGAGGTGTCGGCCGACGCGGAGCGCGGCGCCGCCGTGCACAGCCTCGTCGCCGTGGATCCTGATATCACGGACAACGGCGAGCTGCTCTATGAGATGGCTGATAAGGTGATTAGGGCCGTCGATAAGAATGGGAAAGAGGTAAGCAAGATTATTACTAGATTTTGTTTTTAAATATCACAGCATATATTATGCTGAGGTAGGGACCTTTTTTGGCCTCAGGCCTCACACAGATTAAAATTATTAATAAGTTTTTTTTTTGTTTTGTGTTGTGCGAGTCCTAAATAAATATTTTTTCTTTCTTTCTTATTTTCCTATCTCAAATAGTATTATATATTTACTTCAAATCACAATCTAGTGCTCAATTTATTTTGAAAAGCCTTTGATTTAGTATTAGGTAGGGTACCCGAGTTAGTGTATATAAACTTCGAAAGACGAAATATAAGAAGATGACTGTGATTGCTACAGTTTTATAACGCAGCGTCATAACTACATATACATCGATTCAAACTTAATGACATCTGTAAAGTTACTTTATCGTTCAGCAATACCTCGTCCCTCATCCCCGCTGTCACATGAATTTGCTCCAGCGCAATGACTCGCGGAGACCAGCGGGCGTACCATGACGTCTTAAAACGTGAGTCTTCCGAGCGAGAAAAAGGGATGGAGCTATATAGGGTGTATAACTCTATCCCTCTTTCTCGCTCGGAAGACTCACGTTTTAACACCTCATGATACGCCCGCAGGTTGCCAATAGGTTTGATTCTATCTTTACCATTTGCTTGCTGCTCTCAAACGAGGAAAACGCATGCCTACTGTCTGGAGAATTGCCCGTTGATATTTAATTATGACACTTTCTAAAGGCAAGGCTTTCCTAAAACCGGTGGAATCGAACCCAAATAAGTTCAGTGGAGATCGAATCTCTTCTTCCATTATTGTTTGATTACCCACAGGTGTCAGACGAAGGTATCTTCGGCTCTTGGTTTGCAGTACAGCCGAACGGCACAGTGGTAGTATCTCAGAAGTTGGACAGAAGCAGGGCAGCAGTGCTCACGCTACCGGTCAGGGTTACTGACGCTTCCGCACCTACACTGCAACAGGCCGATGGTAAGCAACACATATAATAAAATGTCCGCGACTTCGTCCGCGTGGAATAGTTACTTTAACCCCGATTTTGAAACTCTCAGCCCGATCGGTTTAAAATTGACATAGTTTAATACAAACTTTCATCCCTTTCGACCAAATTTGATTACCATAAAAACGGTTCTAGTGAGTTAATCTTAAAAGATAGACATATACTGTCGCGGACATTTTTTTAGATCATTTTAAGAGGAATAATTCTTTCCTACATACTTTTTTGGTATCTTGAACCTTGAGCGGAAAGGAGTGTCAGACTCTTACTGACTAAAACCCATCCGTGATCCTCCTAGTACCCGCCCCGTCCCAGGTCAAAACCACGTGACAATTCGCAGCTCATGTCAATTCCATTTAGTACTATTCGATAACTGCTATCGCTCATAAGGAACGTGCAGGGCGAAGGCTGTGTACTCTAGTATTGCAAATTTAGAACTTTATCTTTTTGCTTCTGTGCTGCCACCTATACGCTACACGCCCCACAGTGTCACTTTTTTATACTTACATTATGAATTCAAATATGCTATAGGGAAGTCTCCTGAATAATAAAATATTATTGTATTTAATCCGTGAGTTAGGTTATCGAAAAATATTCGACATCTCTTCTGCTTTATGACTTTTATGCTTTATCAAATCTAAAATTTGACGAAGATCAGTAATGCTTCAGATTCAGGGGGGCTTGTGACGTCACGTCGTAGTACAAATTGTAGAAGTAGTGACGTCACACGAGTATTCACCGCACATTGCGTTGTCGTCGATTTTTATTAACGTGAAAAAAGAAAAAATACGTGTCCAATATTTATTGGAAATCTATCTGATGGACTTGTTAGATTTTTTTTAGTCGACTACCCTATTAAAAAGTTAAACATATGTATGTATTTATAATAAGCTTGAAATCCACAAAATATTAAAACAACAGCCAGATATCCTCGTTACATTGATATTTCGTGTCACAAAATGTCTAATTAATCAAAACTCAAGACACAAAAAAAAAGCTGCACAATTTAACAAGACCCTCGGATCTTAGAGGTAGACTTACACCTTACCTACACTAGCACTACAATCCAACACATTCTCTTGCAGGCGAGCTCATAATCACCATCGTGGACGTGAACCGGCACGCACCAGTCTTCTCCCAACCCTCCTACCTGGAGACTATGGTGGAGGAGCAGCCCATCGGCACCGTGCTCAACACTTATACAGCCACTGACAAGGAGACGCCGATACAAGCCATCGTGATATATCCGCCCAGCCCCTACTTTACCATTGATAATGTTACTGGTGAGTTCTGTTGTAACCCTCGTGCTTGATGGAGACTATGGTGGAGGTGCAGACCAGGGGCCTAAGTCTGCTATTTTTATAAATTTGTCATTCCAACACGATTCCATTGTCATTTTGCTAAAAGTTCGTAATCTGCTAAATTCATAATGGTCAATCATTGGTCGGTCAATGGTCTCGTTATATTTTTTGATTACCGAGCTATTAAAAGCAATGACTGCACAATGACGGTCTAATGGTAGGTCACTGATTAAAGGAACTGTCAAAATTTTAGCAGCCTACCGCATACGTCTGTCATTCATTATTTTGTCATAATGTACGAGGTTACCATTATATGCCATTTTTGCAATGGAGTGTCAGTGGTTGACAACTGGAAAGTCATAGTGACGCTTTTTAATTAGTACATTACCAAACTTGTAAAAATGAACCATTATGAGATCAATGATAGACCATTCTGACACTATTGTAATAGCAGACTCAGGGCCCAGGCTAGGCAGCATCCATACTTCTCATACTTAATTTGAGTACAAATGATTGAAGGATACCGACATTCAGCATGCAAATAACAAAAGTATAAAATCACTGTTTTCAAGACAAAGACATGTATAATCATAATAGCATAATCAGCTTTTTAATGTTCCCACTGCTGGGACACAGGCCTCCTCTCTAGGAGAGGGAATGGGACGTAATCCATCACGCGGGCCCAGTGCGGGTTGGTGAATGTCACATGTCTTCGAATTTTTTGTTCTAGGACATGCCGGTTTTTTCCTCACGACGTTTTCCTTCACCGTTTTGAGAGCAGTGGTGATGAAATTAATTACACAAAGTAATGCGCCTGGCTAGGTTTGAACCCGCGACCTACAATTCGTAAGTCGGGGCCGTTACCACTCGGTTCCCGCTGCTGCATGACAAAGACATGTGTTATAATTTTTTTTTTAATTACCATAGTTTAAGTTAAGGGATCCGCCGTCTGTGTTACAGTTTTTTATTATTTATCATTCTATACAGGCAAAATATTAATATTTCAATAAAAATAAAAAAAATATTAAAAATATAAAATAATAATATAAAAATAATATTACTGAATATTATCACTAATCTGCAACTGATGGAGTTACTGAATGTAACTGAAACTTTCAGTAACGCCATCAGGATGGAGTTTGGTGTGGACAAATGTGCAGTCATGCATGTAAAGCGTGGAGAGATTATGGAATCCGTGGGAACGCAACTCTCGGATTCCATAAACCTGAGATCTCTCTCTTCAACTGAAACTTACAAATATTTGGGTATGTCGGAAGCGTTAGGTATCAATGCTACTGACATGAAGCAATCGTTGAAGGAGCGCTTCTTTGGCCGCCTGAAGAAGGTATTCAATAGCCTTCTATCGGGCGGAAACAAGGTGCGCGCCTTCAACGGTTGGGTCATGCCGGTATTGATGTACTCTTTCGGCGTAGGTACTCAAATGGACTCAAACGGAACTTGACGCCCTGGATAGGCGGGTCCGTACACTGCTTACTGCATATCGAATGCATCACCCACGATCGTCGGTAATGAGACTGTATATCCCGCGAAAATGTGGAGGTCGAGGCTTTTTAAATGCTAAGACTCTCCACAATCGCGAGATATGCAGCCTCAGGGAATATTTCCTAGCTGTCGACGCGGGTATGCATCGAGATGTAGTGGCGGTGGACAAGGGACTAACACCGCTCTCCTTGGCAAATGAGAACTGGCGCAAACCTGCGGTGCTTGACACTAACGACCGCAGGGCAGTATGGCAGAGTAAGGAACTACACGGACGCTTTTTCCGGGCTCTATATGGGCCCGACGTAGATCAATTGGCGTCCGTAGCCTGGCTACGTTTCGGTGATCTCTTTGGAGAAACCGAAGGTTTTGTCTGTGCAATTATGGACGAAGTTATCACGACGAATAGCTACCGGAGATTTATTGTGAAGGACGGCACGGTTGACATATGTCGGGCATGTCATCGTCCGGGAGAATCAATTCGCCACATTATCTCCGGTTGTTCTCGCCTAGCTAACGGAGAATACTTTCATAGGCATAACCTTGTAGCCAGGATTATCCATCAGCAACTTGCTCTGAAATACTCTCTTGTGGAATCGGAAGTGCCGTACTACAAGTATGTGCCCGACCCAGTTCTCGATAATGGCAATATCACATTGTACTGGGATCGGTCCATCATCACTGACAGGACTATTCTCGCGAATAAGCCTGATATAGTGATAGTGGACCGAATCGAAAGGCGTGCAATGATTGTAGACATAACCGTTCCGCATGACGAGAACCTCGTGAAAGCCGAGAAAGATAAGCAAATCAAATATCTTGACTTGGCTCGCGAGGTTGTCGACATGTGGGAAGTGGACGCAGCAATCAATGTACCGATAGTCGTATCAGCCAACGGCTTAATAGCCAAGAGCCTCGACCAACACCTTAGGAGGCTCACGTTAGGCGGCTGGATCAAGGGCTTGATTCAGAAAGCGGTACTTCTGGACACGGCTCGCATTGTCAGGAGGTTCCTCTCTCTGGAGCCCTGACCGCCGGTACCTTGGACCCTGTTCCCGATACCGGTGGGCTACTATTTTTTATATTTTTAAATGTTTTTTTTTTTAATCTTTTATAGAAATATTTAGAAATATAACAAATATGTATGTAAGATAAATAAAAGAAATATTAATAATAACAATAATGTAATAACATAATAACATTAATGTGTGTGTGTGTGTGTTATGTTAATAATAATATATAATAATAATAATATCTTCCTCCAGGTGTAGTAAAAACCGCCGCCCGCTTAGACTACGAGAAGATCCACAGCATCCAGTTCACTCTGGTGGCGTACGACGCGGGCGTGCCGCAGCTGAGCGCGGCGGCCGGCGTCACGGTGACGCTGCGCAACGCCAACGACGAGGAGCCCGTGTTCGCCGCGCCCGCCTACGACGCCGCCGTGCGCGAGCATGCGCCCGCCGGCACCGCGGTCCTCACGGTGTCCGCCGTCGATAAGGATGAAGGTAGCAATGGCAATAGGGTAGTTAACTAAAAAAATCTGATTAGTCCGTCTGATAGATTTCACATAAACAAAAAATAAAGACGATACAGTGCGTAAAAACTCGTGTGACGTCACCACCCGCTACAATTTTTACCGGGCAGTGACGTTACACGCTCCTACTCCTGATTTGATGTTTTTTATCTTCGTCAGTTTTTATAAATTTGATAAAGGAAAAAATACGTGTCCAATATTTTTCTTTAATCTAACTGACGGACTGAACATAATCATATATTTTTTACTCAGGCGACATCCCTATTAGTTGCCTTATTCTTTTAATCTTACGTCAGATATAGACAGATTGTTATTAATAAGGTGCTCTTGAAAATGGTGCTAATATTTCGAGAAAGATGATTGAAAACTTCGTTTTATAAGTGGGTATTCCTCGTTACAGTCTCTCGGCTCCATAACGGCCTCGACTTGCTCAGAAGTCTATCCACCTTGGCAGTAAAACCAAGTTTTTCTACTTATAAAACAATAAACTTTTTTTTTGTACATGCAAAATTTGAATCACAGTCTCTTGTTTATACACCAATTATTTAAGTCTAGCCTATTATAAAATTTGGTTTAAACCGGCGAAAGAGCCACAGAGAACAACTGCAAATTCGCCTGCTACCAACTTTGCACCTTTTCCACTTAACCTGTGATTTTCCAGACGAATTCGGCGAAGTCACGTACAGCCTATCAGGCGAGTCTGCCGGACAGTTCAGCATCGATCCTCAGTCCGGGGTCATCAGCGTGGCAGAGGGCGCCGAGCTGGATAGGGAGGTGGCCGGCGACGTGTGGCTCAGAGCTATCGCGAGCGACAATGCGCCTGCGCATATAAGGCGGACTACCAGTGTTCCCGTGAGTACCTACTACAGATTTTTCGAGTAAGAATCAACTGGATTCGAGTTACCAGAAAATATCAGGGCTGCAGCCCTTGATTTCTGTGTCAGAGAGAGACGAAGATACACAAGACGAATAGCACTATCCCTTTCCCTCACACTGAATCATGATAGCATTGGCACTTCGTAGTACGGCCACTGGTTGGCATATTAAACGGAATCATTTTATTTTCTTGTTTCTTAGAGGGGTCAGATAATGCAGGATATTTACTCTACGTACATGTAAGTGCAATATTTTTTTCGTCATCCACGCGAACGAAGTCGCGGGCACAGCTAGTATAAAATATTATTATTTCGTTAGATTTATTCGTAGTTTTGGGCCTGATCACTCCACGTTCGGATTGGGTTATTACCACCCATTGAACTAAAAGAGTCGGGCGAAACTCAGATGGAGTACACAGCCCACACTCCTTTTGCACTATACCTCATAATAGGGTTGTTTCCTGGGGAATAAAAATATGATTCTATTTAGTCCGTCAGTTAGATTATAGAAAAATATTGGACACGTATTTTTTCCTTTATCAAATCTATAAAAACTGACGAAGATACAAAGCATCAAAGATCAGGAGTGGGAGCTTGTGACGTTACGGCTCGGTAAAAATTGTAGCGAGTAGTGACGTCACACGAGTTTTCAACGCTCTGTATCGTCTTCATTTTTTGTTTACGTGAAAAAAGAAAAAATACGTGTCCAATATTTTTTGGAAATCTATCTGACGGACTAATTAGATTTTTTTAGTCAACTACCCTCGTGTTTGGTTATGACAAATGCTGTGACGGAAACTGGATATCAGTATTCTTAATTTCTTCTGTCTATCATTTACTCGCGTTATCTACATCTACACTAATATTTAAAGAAGAAAGATTTTTATTTTTGTGTGTGTGTATGTTTGTAATGAATACACTCAAAAACGACTGTGTCGATTTCAAAAATTCTATCACCATTAGAAAGCTACATTCACCCTGAGTAACATAGGCTATATTTTATCCCCATATTCCCACGGGAACGGGAACTAAGCGGGTAAAACCGCGGGGCGCTGCTAGTATAATATAGATTCCTACTAATTTCTGACGCTAACTATTATCCATTGTTACCAGGTCCACATAAAAATCCTGGACATAAACGACCACCCGCCGGTGTTCAGCCAGAAGGTGTACAAGAGCACCATCGCAGAGAATCTGCAGCTGAACCCTCCGGCAGCCATCTTGCAGGTGCTGGCGGAAGATAAGGATGAGGGTCTGAATGGGAAGATCGAGTACAGGATCCTGGAACAGAGTGAGCCTGGTAAGGAATTTAGTAATACGCGTTACCGGTGTTACAATATATTTTGGCCTTTTTATTTTCTCTTTCTTGACTTTGAAAGCAAGTACTTCTACGTAATATTGATAGTAAGGAGCCATTCTGTTGCGGAATTAGTTCGAAAAAGTCAAAAAGGGTGGGTTTTAGCCAGTAACAGTCTGACACTCCCTTCTGCTCCGCCCAGAGCGGGAGAAGCACAGAACAGAAAAAACAGGGGAGAAGTCATTTTGATGATTTTCAATCCTTAAAAAAGGGGCCATTCTACTCGGCAGTCGGCTGACAGTCGAGATTTCTATTTGTTAAAGTTACACGTTGTAGATAATATAAGATCCAATGTGCAATAAGAGCTTGAGATTCATACGAACCGGATATCATCTAGAACCTTCTGAAGCTGCCATTTTTAAATTCATTGTCGCATCTTCGTATTTTAAGATAACCCTTAAAATTATACACTCACAAGACAAGTCTCAACGCTGACCCTATATTGGTGCCATTACACGACTGCCAAAGTACATATTCAATCAATCGAACACATATAAATAAATCGAGAAAAGTTTCCATAAAGAAGATTCCATTAGAATTTCTTCTGTGACAGTACAGAGTTTGGAAGTTTGTGTACGATGTTGCCGGTGCTCCCGCACCAGCTCTCTCTAGAGTCGAGTCGGATTGCTGACCCTAACGATCATGAGTATGACATTCTTGACATCTAGTATCCCATAATGCACTATGGGAGCCATACATTTAAATAAGACGAATTTCTGTTTCGTTATCCATTTTACTTGATACGGCCATCCACACACAACCACTGGCGAACCAATACCAGGGGTAGGACATTTCCATATAATTATAAATTTGGGTTTGTGATGGAAGAGAGTTCATCCGTATTTGTGCATACTCTTGTGCTCTCTGATATTTCTCACGCCGATTGGTAGTCTCCGTTAAGATTAGCCGCTATGGTAGATCGGTTAGAAGGACTTCTGATGACCAGCTCTTGTAAGTACATCCCATCTGTTGCAGGCGTGTTCACGGTAGACCCCACCAGCGGCATCATCTACCCCGCCAAGCCCGTGAGGGGCAACACGACGTACCAGCTCACGGTGTCGGCGCAGGACGAGGCCGGGCAGGGCCCGCACAGTGACGTCACGCGCGTGGACATCAGCGTGCTCAGCGTCAACAGGCACAGCCCCGTGTTCACGCAGCCGCCGCCCGACCAGAGGCAGCTGGAGATCCCTGAGGTGAGGGCAGTCTGGCGTGTTTCTTAGTTCCACCAGCCATCGTCGAACAGCGAAGCCTGTGGCGACAACACACCAGAACAGCTGGAGATCCCTGAATTGAGGACAGTCTGGCGTGTTTTTAGTTCCACAGCCATCGTGTACCTACCAGCCAAACCTGTGACGGCAACACATCAGAAGCAGAAAAAATACGTGTCCAATATTTTTCTATAATCTAACTGACGGACTAAACATAATCATATATTTTTTACTCAGGAAACAACCCTATTCTGCCCAAACCTCTGGAAATGGCCGCTCTAGTGCTACTTATCAAGTCATCATCTTCCACAGAACGCCGCCCAATCAGATTTCCTGATCACCACGATAAAAGCGATCGATGAAGACAGCGGCGAGAACGGCCGCGTGTCCTACTTCCTCAAGGTGGACAACCAGAATGTGGGCGAGACGCAGGAGTTCAGCCTCGATAAGGATACAGGGGAACTGAGGACCAAGACCTTCCTGGATAGGGAGCATAAGGCTGAGTATCAGGTTAGTTCCAAAGCTTTTATTTTTCAGCCCCCGAACTCCTCCCAGATATTTTGTTCCAAGCCACCTCGAGCCAACCCTGGAAGTAGGTGGCTAGTTCGTCTCGCCACCTCTTCCTTTTTTTTTAACGGGGGGAAATCCTCATAGATGTCCTCCACCCTGGGGCGGGCGGAGGGGCCTGTCAGACTCTTACTGACTAAAACCACCCCGGTGTTCCGTCTCTCACCTACGCCGGGGATCGCGGGAACGTATGCGACATCCGTAATCCCCGACTTAGACGACACCGTCTATTAATTCGTCGATTTATTGTATAATTATAATTGATTGATAGATTGAAATCGAAAGAAATAGAGACATCAACATAAAAAAGGCACGCCTTAAAACATTAAAGCTTGCCTAAAAAGTTAAACATTAGAGAATGTGTGCCTAAGAGCTACGCAAAAATGGACGTTTAAGTGAATGTCAGAGAGTACGCACTCTCAGAATGAAAGGAGCTTAACTCAAAAATCCTATACGAAAGAACGTTAAAAACATACTCTAAAACCTAGTGATGAAAAGGATTTCGAGATATAATTGGCAAAGGGACAGCTTATGCATAGGTCTCGGAAGATATTTTCTTTTATATCCAACACTTTTTAAAGATTTTAATTTTTGCACATTTGCCAAAAACTGCAATTGTTTAGTTATGTCCCTTTCATTCTAAGGATGCGAATTATGATGTCTGACGCTGTTTTTCTAACTAGCCATTATGAAGGAACGAATGACAAATAGGGTAGTTGACTAAAAAAATCTAATTAGTCCGTCGGATAGATTTCCAAAAAATATTGGACACGTATTTTTTCTCTTTTCACGTAAACAAAAAATGAAAAACATACAGTGCGTTGAAAACTCGTGTGACGTCACTACTCGCTACAATTTTTACCAAGCCGTGACGTCACAAGCCCCCACTCCTAATCTTTGATGCTTTGTATCTTCGTCAGTTTTTATAGATTTGATAAAGGAAAAAATACGTGTCCAATATTTTTCTATAATCTAACTGACGGACTAAACATAATCATATATTTTTTACTCAGGAAACATCCCTATTGTGTATAGGTTGATCTCATGTAATCTTACTTGTTCGCTTGTCACAGCTAGTAATAGCCGCGGTGGACAACGGCACTCCGGCGCAGTTCGAGAGCCTGCGCCTGCTGGCGGTGGTGCTGGTGGACGACAACGACAACGCGCCGCGCTTCGCCTCGCCGCTGCACCAGTTCAGCATCAAGGAGAACTTGCCGCCCGGAGTTATTGTTGGTAAGTGCTGATGCTAGAAGTAAGAAGTACCTTTTGCTTCTGCTTTTCGAGTCGATATGTTTAACTTCTTAAATTCAAACAGCCACATGGGTCAATCTTGGATGTTATGCGAAGTCTCCTCTTTCCTTGGATATGCCATCATCAATTACATAGTCATCTGTGCCTTTGATAGCTCGTGAAGCTGTTGCTACCGACGGTCATTTATATATCAAAGATCTTCATCTTTGATATATCGAATATCAAAGATCTTCAAATTACCGTCGTTGGATAAATCCTACGACGCCGTAAGATCAAATTTGCGTGTCGATATTGTTATTGTATTTGTTCATCGAGTCCTCGTGCACTTGTCTAATAAGCTCATATAAAGTGAATAAACTTTAATATTACAGACAGAGAGTCCAAATTCGTTTGTTTTTAAGGTGGGTCAGATAATGTTGACAACAGTCTGTACCAGTCTTTCCGAGTGGCACGCAGATAAACTGATACGCAGCTGCTTCCAGCTACATTCGAAGCCGATCCCGATATCGTCATCTGCGTAGCCTTTTCACAAGTAGAGATATCTTGGGGTCTGAATCCGGTTTAACTGGAAAGTTAAACCGGATTCAGCTGAATACCAGTATTTTACGTGGAGCGGCTGCCTACCAGACCTCCACAACCCATTAACTGAGTAACACGGTACTTCTTGGCAAAACTGGATTCAGATTTACTGGCTTCTGACAGTCCGACCCCAACAAAGTTGGGAAAATATTCCACCTATTCGCACCAAGCGTTTCCAATCGTCTTTTGTAATACGCACAGCAAAGAAGTGGAACTCTCTGCCTGCGTCTGTGTTTCTGAACGCATTCAACCCTAATCTATTCAAGTCAGAGTGAACAGGCTTCTTCTGGGTAAGCTCACTCCATCGTCGACTTTGTCTCTGTCACCTGCGACCTAGACTAGAGACAAGATCAAATTCATAACAGATTTTAAAAAAGAAAGGTTTCGGTGGACTGCCATATCGTATGTCATTGAATATTTAACTTACTTGATTATAAATATATCGGCGAACTATAAAGATCACAGTTCAACAACTGCGTTTTCACGTTCTAGGTACCGTAAAAGCAACAGACAAGGATTCTGGAGAAAATGGAAAAGTATACTATCATGTGTTGGAGGGTAACCAGGAAGGGGCATTTACTGTGGACAGAACTCAAGGCATCATCAGGGCTAATATTAGTTTTGACAGGTACTTATGAAATTTATAAATATCGTTTTGTATTTTAATTCTAAACTGGTGGGTTTTGTATTCTATTCGTATTTTATCGAATCTCTAAAATAATTACTACTACTCTAGTAAGTAAATGTAATGTTTTAAAATCGTATAATACTTTGTTCTGTGCATTGCAGAAACAGAACATGCTTACTGATAAATACGATACATTATATTTATTTTGAAAATACGTTACAATGATATGATATTTTTGTCCATTAATTATGTCAAAATAATAGTTTCGAATTTCATCAGCCCACTATAAAGTATTTAATAATAAGTTGAACAATATCTCGTATAACAAAAAAAGAATTACTTAAATCGGACTTGTAGTTCCGAAGATATGCGAACATAAAAACATGCATACACTTTTGAAATTTGGCACATTTGTTCAGACGCTAATATAGACTAACACATACGAAAACTGGGCAGTTCTAGAAATATTAAATACATACGGGTCGAATTGATAACCTCCTTTTTTGAAGTCGGTTAAAAATTAGCAAAATGTTGTGTTCTTTCCAGAGAGAAGCAGTCAGAATACTCGTTCACAGTGTACGCCAGCAACAACCCTATCTTAGAAGACGCGGGCGGCGTGCTGCGCGCTGCGGACAACGCGTCCGACGCGCTGGCGAGCCGCACCAGCGTGCGCGTGCGCGTGCTGGACGAGAACGACAACGAGCCCAAGTTCCAGCACAAGGTTTATTACGCAGGTCAGTTTTATCATAAAAGCCGTCGACTGATGTACCTTCACCACGCGTCGCTACGTCGACAGTTCCTGTGCTTCTCATATTTAGCGGATTTTCGAAGCTTTCTTTAAGGTTCTCTGTCCACCTTAGACCAGAAAGAATGTGGAACGAAAAGTGCTAACAGCAGTATTTCGAGTCCCCTGTGATTTCTGAACGAATTTAAAGTTGCTATTCCAATTCGAAAGCATTTTTGCTATCGTTACTACTGTATTATATTACTAGCAGCGCCCCGCGCTTTTACTCGCGTAGTTCCCGTTCCCGTGGGAATATGGGGATAAAACATAGCCTATGTTACTCAGGGTGAAAGTAGCTTCCAAACAGTGAAAGAATTTTTCAAATCGGTTCAGTAGTTTCGGAGCCTATTCAATACAAACGAACAAATCTTTCCTCTTTAATAGTAGTATAGATAAATCAGCTACAATATTTTCTTAACCAGCAGTGATCGTCTTCCAACAAAATAAACCTTCTTTCCATTAACTTAACGTCCATTTCCCCACAGGAATCAAGCACACAGCGCGCGTCAACGAGCCCGTGATCTCGGTGCTGGCGGAGGACCCGGACCTGGACGAGAACGGCACCCTCGTGTACATGGTGGCCGCCTCCAACCTGTACAAGTTCCAGGCCTCGCAGTCCAGTGGCAGCGTCGTGCCGTCGCCTTTTAACATCAGTCAGGACGGTAGGAAAACTTTATGCACTAGTAAAAAAAATACATGTGGCACTCGGGGACTGCTGCGGTAAAGCTATTGCATAGCATTTTTTATCAACTTATGCAATTATATATTTAGTACTCTGCGTCATTGTGATATGGTCTCGATTCGTTCACCTGGGTTACTGTACTAATGTAAATCACATACGTTTCACTTAACTTTGTCCCACCGATTGTTTCCGAACGCAGACGTTCGGGTCGGCTCGGTGACGGCGACATAATAGCTCAGTAACGAAGCGACCATTTTAAAAAGGCGGGGCCTAATCGAATGACGTAGCGGTGTTAGGTTATTTTCGTTACGGAATTTCTGGATTCGGTTGCCACGCTCAAGGCCCGCGATAGAAGCTATGCAATAGCTTAAAAAAAACTGTACAAAGGCGGACTTAATGCCATAGGCATTTTCTACCAGTCGACCTTAGGGTAGTGCAGAGACAACATGGCAGGTGCAACATAAAATAATGACAAACAGAGAGGGAAAAATACTAGTTAATAGTGACAGTGCAGATGATGAGTTGGCAGGTGGTGCTAAATTTTGCAGGAGTCACATAAATGTGTTGCAAACGTGAGTAACCCTTAGGTGGAGATTATACACAGATAATCTATTGAAATTAATTTACTTTTGAATGTATTTCTGCTTAAAATATAAAATTAATTTCGGAGATATGTCTATCGATTTTTTACACCTACCCGAAGCCCGAAGCGGTTATCTATATGTAACTAATACTACTTAGTACATTAACAAAGGAATCTGGATTTTCGGCGGTGACCTCTCGCTTCCGGCCTTGTTTCAATCCATGGTAGAGAGCAGTGGTGGCCCCGTCTTACGAATTGTAGGTCGTGGGATCAAACCCAGCCCGGCGCGCTAGTTAATTTCATCACCACTGCTCTCAAAACGGTGAAGGAAAACATCGTGAGGAAACCGGCATGTCCTAGAACCAAAAATTCGAAGACATGTGACATTCACCAACCCGCACTGGGCCCGTGTGGTGGATTACGGCCCATTCCCTCTCCTAGAGAGGAGGCCTGTGTCCCAGCAGTGGGAACATTAAAAGGCTGATTACGCTAGGTAGCCAGGAGGCATGGGGCCGCTTCCCTTGGGAGGTGGCAGATCGCATGTGGGAGACGGAAACCTCACGCCCCAGCCGCCGCAACAGAAAAAGACGCCCCGGACGTCGAGAAACGTAGGTGATTCTTACCACTGCGGATGGTGAGCTATGGGTGGCTCGCCGTCCGATAGCAACCCGGAAGACGGGACCCCATAGGGTCAGTGCCTGCTAGTGCTGGGGTAGTGGAATTTGTTCATCATCATGTTTAATTTACAGGTATACTGATGACAGCCAACTACATGGCAGAATACAACCAGGACCGGTTTGTGTTGGACATCATCGCACAGGAGCTCGCGCCGCCACATCGTCAAGCAAAGGCCCAAGTTTACGTAAGTCTGCCTAGAATCTTACCACTTACAAAGTAAAAGCCACTTGGAAAATAATTAACAATGAAACGGGCAAGTCGGTTAAGGGAGAAAATCAATTATAGATCATAGTCGACAACAAATTAGTAAGTAAACCTGCTGCCGTAGCTCAGGTATTTAATGAGATTTTTTCCAATATACCTATTACTATAACTTGCTTTTTGAATTCGTACCTTTCTAACGCTGAAAACCTTTTACATAATAGTGTGCCTAAGTGTAATCCATTATTTAGTTTTGAGTACGTAACACCACTTGATGAAACTAACGTTTTCAATATACTTAAATCTAAAAACACAGGTTCTTATTGGGGCATTTCCATGAAACTTGAGTAATATAATAGACATAGTAGCGCCCTATCTTGCTTTTACTTTTAATAAATGCGTAGATTTAGGAACTTTTCCTGATCTCATGAAGAGTAGTAAAAAGCTTACATTTCGGAACTCGGTGTTTGTGGTTGCTTTTTCGTTTTTTGAACACCGACTTCCGAAATTAAGGTTATTTTGTACTTTTTGTTTTTTTTTTTTTATTTTGTGTAGAAGTTGGTTGTATTTTTTTAAAAGCTTTTTATATTTCACTTTTTAGTGGTACACGTGAGAACGTCGTCAAGGTAAACTATGTCACGCATTATTAGGGATAACTCAAATATTAGTCGTCAGATCTCACGCAAATCAGTACAAAGTTATGAGGTAATACACAAAAAAAATACAGTCGAATTAAGAACCTCCTCCTTTTTTAGAAGTCGATTAAATGACATTGGCAACTTCCGGCCTATCGCCATCTTCCCTTCTTTTAGCAAAATATTTGAAAAGTTAATACTTAAGCAATTATTTAAAAAAATAATTTAAATGGACTACTTCATAACGAACAGTACGGCTTTACAAAAGGGCATTCGACTACAGATGCGGGTGTTGCTTTCCTGAAACACACATGTATTTAATGCATGGGAGAACTCGCAATATGCAATTGTAGTTTTTTGTGATCTCTCCAAAGCCTTTAATTGCGTACACCATGACACGCTTTTGGGTAAACTACGTCATTACGGTCTCCAAAGCGAAGCTCTTAACGTAATTGGTTCATATTTACATAATAGGTTCCAATTTGTGGATATCAATGGCGTGAAGTCTTCCGGACTACTAATGCATTTAGGGGTGCCTCAAGGCTCAATACTGGGTTCATTATTGTTTCTAGTGTAGAAATAGAAATCCTTTATTTGCCAATAATGTAGACAACAGATAAGGTGTTCATTTATGGAGAATCCCAATACATTTTGCCTTACGGCTTAAATGATTTACCATTATTCTTAAAGGGTATCTATGGCCTGTCCATAGCCGATGTTACAAAGCTGTTATATGGTTGTCATGTGTGGTGGTCGTTGCTTCTGTCCTCAGATATGGATAATCGACCGGTCGTCGTTGATCCGCATGGTGGTGTCGCGCAGCTGCAGCGCGGCCGTGGCGGGCGTGCAGCGCCGCCTGGCCGCCGCCGCCGCCGCGCTGCTGGTGCCGGGCCGCCGCCTGCCGCTCGTGCAGGCCGACACGCGCTACGACGACTGGTCAGTACATTATCAGCTTTTTAACGTTCCCACTGCTGGGACACTGGCCTCCTCTCTAGGAGAGGGAATGGGCCGTAATCCAGTACGCGGGCCCAGTGCGGGTTGGTGAATGTCACGTGTCTCCGAATTTTTGGTTCTAGGACATGGCCGATTTTTTCCTCACGATGTTTTCCTTCACCGTTTTTTTGAGAACAGTGGTTATGAAATTAATTACACAAAGTAATGCGCCTGGCTGGGTTTGAACCCGCGACCTACAATTCGTAAGTCGGGGCCGTTACCACTTGGCCAACAGTGCTCTAGTAAAAGAAGAAATTCCCTAAATCTAGCTTCGCAAAATAGAAGTTAATAAAAACAAGAACCTCTTTTTCCCCAGGTGTGAGATCCACCTCCACGCAGTAGACCCGACCACGTACCAGGTGTTAAAAGTGGAGAATGTGCTGGAAACCATCGACTCCAAGTACGACGAGCTGAAGGATGTATACCAGGAGTACGGAGTGGAGACCCTCATCGCTGCCAGTGCCACTTCTAAAGGTATGATCTTAAAACTGACTCGTACTAAGGGAACATCATCCCGAATATAAAAAAAGTATTTCATGTCCTAAGGACACGTCCTTTACCTTTGCCAATTTTCATTTAACACATAGATAGACATATATACGTATAGAGTTACTTTAGTATTTTTGACACTCAAAGCATTTACAAACGCTTTAGAATTGTCAAGTTCGGTCAGTAGAAAGAGGTGAAGCTATCTGCACGTTCCAAAGCGTAGATCTCTACGGAGCAGAACGTGCAAGAAACTCCACGGACACTATTTTACATCAATAAATCATTATAAAGTTGTCGATTATTAAAATTTTATTGTTATTAAGATTGTTGAAATTATTCCTATATGTGAGAACGATGTAGAAAGACGTGTATGATACCGGAGTAAAAGGAACAATTCAAAGTACATATAATTAAATTATCGTTTATCATATTAGTCTGGATTATTTGACTTTGGGATCGCTTAGATACTTGACATACAAATATTCGTAATGCAATATTCGTCTTCTTGTTACTCGAGATGTACTCAATACGTAATTTTGTCTTCCATTATTCCTATCGGCCATATACTTATATATATTTTTATATTCCAGCACCGGACAGCTTCGACCCAGCTTTGGCGGCGCTGATAGCATTGCTCATCGTACTTTTCACAGGAATCGTCACCTTTATAGTCGTATGCGCATGTCTGAAACACTGGTATGTATTACTTTGTAACAAACACTAATCCTTAATAATAAACTAAAGCATTCGCTGCTCAAAAATTTAAGAATAGAAAATTTTGAGTCATAATGATTTCCTGTTCCATGGACTTGTAAATGTCACCAAGAGGCTATAGACTCTCAAATTATGATGCGTAAAAAAGTGTTTCAAATATTCAGTTGACAATTTATCGAAAGTTCTTTCAAGATATTTTATAATCTTATGAAGTTTGCCGTTTTGATTTTTAAAATTCTTTTCTGTGGCCGTACTACGAAGTGTCAATGCTATCACGATTCAGTGTGAGGTAAAGCGATAGTGCTATTCGTCTTGTTTAACTCCGTCTCTCTCTGACATAATGGATATAAGACGTCATGGTACGGCAGCTACTCTAATGGAAAGATAAATGCTAAGATAGAGAGTTTTTGGCATTCATACCGATATAGCGACAAATTAGCAGTATTAGTCTTGTCTGACATAAGACGAAGCTACACGATGCATTGACAACACTGCGTTGCGGCATCGCAACGCAACGCGGCGTGTAGCGTCGTGCCGCAACGTGAATAGCTCAGTGTATTTTGGATGCATTCAGTTTTTTACGTTCGATTCTCTAACAGTACTGTGGAGCCGCATGTTGTAACTACTGTCCTCGCCTCGTCTATCAAGTTGCAAGTGCGGCACCGAACCTCGTAGCGCCGCGCTGCATAGTGTGTCTAAACCCTTACCGCTGAATTTAACCTTTTTAGTGCTACCGTGAGACCCACACTTTGTTTTTGGCATATCAATTCTTTTTGGATGTCATGTATCGTATTTCAAACTGCCATCTTTATTCCAGGGTGATCCCACCTCCGTCCCTCCAATCTAGCAAAGGTGACAGCCTGGCGCGGCGCCGCATCCTGGAGGAGCTGTCGACGACGGAGAACCCGCTGTGGCTGGAGACCAAGCTGCGGCCCTACGAGGAGCAGGAGCTCACCATGAACGTGTTCGGCGACCAGCCCGACCAGCCCGCCCCGGAGCCTGCACCGGTATGTGACCGATCTACTTATAGTTCTAGAAGTACCCTAGCCAGCCAGCCTACCAGTCAAAAAAAAAATGTTTCTCCAGTGCTCCGCTTGGTGGCGCCGTGTGTGCTCCGCTCACATAGTTTTTTCTGTCGAGTCATGTTAACTTACTTTTATATTTTTCTGTGAAAAAAACCGTGTTGTGATAAACTAAATAGTTATAATTTCTACATGGAGCGATTCTAACTTGGTGACAAGTTGCCTTGTAGTATCAGAAATGAAGAATCGTGACGTCAGGTCTTTTTTGCAGGTCGTATTTGACGGTCTGCAAAAAAGACCTGACGTCAAACAAATCCTACATCGCGCTATCAAAGTTCTATGCGCGGTTTGATCATAAATAAACCCGAGAACAACCATTGGACAGTTGCCCACCAGAAACAACCCCTGAATCCTTAAACCAGCTGGTCGAAGGTCGTCCTTTACCAATAAAAGTTTATGGGACTTCAACACTTTCTCTAAAACCTGCACACTTTGTTATGTCATTTTATCAAAGCCTCTTGACATAAATCCCTTCTTTTATTTTATAACCCGAAATTAGTGCGAACAGGCTTCAGGGTAACCTCATTCCATCATCGACTGTATCTCTGTCACCTGTGACCTAGACAAGAGCAAACCCATCACAAAACACATCAAAATGACACTATAACTTAATAATTAGCATATGCATAATCAGACTTTTAACGTTCCCACACAGGACACAGGCCTCCTCTCTAGGAGAGGGAATGGGCCGTAATCCACCACGCGGGCCCAGTGCGGGTTGCTGAATGTCACATGTCTTCGAATTTTTGGTTCTAGGACATGCCGGTTTCCTCACGATGTTTTCCTTCACCGTTTTGAGAGCAGTGGTGATGAAATTAATTACACAAAGTAATGCGCCTGGCTGGGTTTGAACCCGCGACTTACAATTCGTAAGTCGGGGCCGTTACCACTCGGTTACCATTGCCCGCTAACTACTAAATGATTAAATACCGTCATTTCTATTGCAGACTGACAACACGTACGCAACGATACAAGGCAGTCGAACGACCGAGAGGTTCGGTGACTACGCCACGTTGGGTGGAGAGTCGCCCACGCCGTTAGAAGCTGCCCTGGGCTTCCAGGTAAGACCATCAACTTTAACTGGTTCACATTCCACCATTCCATCAGCATCATAGGAAACAATTTCCTGCCTGGTCATCCTTTGTTTTTAATAATAAGAATATAATACACATATTATAACTCGATTACTAACAATAGGATATAAGTTATTTGTAGTACTAACAAAATATTGATCATTGTTGTCCGAATTAAATGAATTTTAATTTAATTTTAATTTAATTCCATCAACCACATGAGAACTTCCCGGAGTGTTAACTATTGTGTGCGGTCTGTAAACCTGTAAAGAGAATTGAATACTAACTTAATGGTCTGAACACTATCCATCGGCAAAGTTTGCATTTCTCATGAAGAAAGTGAGTTCTCCCAACTGCAACACATGCAATGTACTTGAGGATGTACACCATTTGCTGATGGATTGCGTCAAGAACCAAAAGGAAAGGAGAATTTTAATCAATGAGCTTAATTTAAATATATAACAGGTAGGTTTAATTTAATCAATTTTAGCACAACCGAAGACAGATGTGGCGAAAAAATTTTGCGAGTTGGTGTACTATATTGATTATTATTCTCCTTTAATAATTTAGGGTTGGCGTATCCATTGGGATAAAAATCCCAATTAAAACAATAAAGATTAAAAAAAAAAACATCATATATGTCCTTACTTTGGTATTGCTCGTCAAATCGTTGAGTTCCTTAAAGTTCTCTCTAACTGAAAACTGCTTTCACTGTCTGAACCGGTCCACTCAAATCTGTGTGGCACTTTCCTCAAAAGGTCACGTCAGACATTAACCTACATGGTTCTCATATGATTTGACCAGTACGGATTGTATGGACTTTAAAAGAAAATTTGACCTCTAAGTTTTTTCGGTGTTTCTTCTCAGGGTAGTCGGCTAGGAAACACCGGCCTCATCTAGCTTAAATTGACGAAAAAATATTGGATGTGTCAAAGTGTTTCGTTAAACCTACTTATAAAATAAATATCATTTATCATCTATCTATACTTATAATAAATCTGTAGAGAGGTCAATTCTGTACAAGGAATATATTTTCAAAATAACTATCAGGGGGTGATTAGTGCGAAGGAGGAGGCGGAGCGCGTGCGAGAGAGGGAAGCCCCTCGCTCCAGCCGCCGCAACAGAAGAAGACGCCCCGGGCGTCGGGAAACGCAGGGCGATTCCCGGCCACCGTAGGCGCGGGCCTGCGGATGGCGAGCTATGGGTGGCTCGCCGTCCGATAGCAACCAGGCCCGAGTCGATGGCGCGTCGTGTTCCACGCGCGCCTCAAAGAGCCGTCAGCAAAGAAGACGGGGCCCCATAGGGTCAGTGCCTGCTAGGGTTGCGGAATTTGTTCGAAAGAGTCACCGCGGCCCTGGAACGCAAAGGGCACAAGAAGGATCACGGGTGGGTTTTAGTCAGTAAGAGTCTGACACTCCCTTCCGCTCCGCCCAGAGCGGGAGAAGTCATTTGATGATTTCCCATCCAGAAAAAAAAAAAAAAAAAAAAAAAAAAAAAAAAAAAAAAAAAAAAAAGGGGGTGATTAGTGATCGATACTGGTGCCAAAAATGCAATCAGTAAAATTTTTGTCTGTCTGTCTGTCTGTCTGTCTGTCTGTCTGTATGTTCTTTATAGAAACAAAAACTACTCGACCGATTTTAACGAAACTTGGTGCAATTATTCTTTATACTCCTGGGCAGGTTATAGTATACTTTTCATCACGCTACAATCAATAGGAGCAGAGCAGTGAAGGAAAATGTTGGCAAAACGGAAGAAGTTACTCCATTTTTTAAGCTTCCGTCGCGTGTGTAGCCTTAGTGGTTAAAGTTACATAGAAATCATGTATTACGGAAATGTTCTACATAAAATTATCTAAAAAATATCCCGAAACAGCATGTCTATCTTTTGTCAATTTTAAACCGATCGGGCTGAGTTTCAAAATCGGGGGTAAAGTAACTATTCCACGCGGACGAAGTCGCTGGCAGAAGCTAGTTATCAAATAAATATCGTTTATCATTTTTAAATAAATATCATTTATCATTATCAATTAAACTACACGTTTATCTCATTTTTTTTTTGTGGAACTAGTTTATAACATTCATAGATGAGTTGGTAATTTTGCCTCCAGTGACTTATTCCAGTCACAGCCGCACAGGTCGATCTTCAAGGTTAAGCAACGCTTACCAAGGTTGGTCTGTGGATGGGTGACCATCTTAACATAACGAGTTTCCTCCGTGCCTCGGAAAGCACGTTAAGCTGTTGGTCCCGGATGTCAATTTTAGATCTTTGGCAGTCGTTACGTATTGTCAGAAGTCAGTAAATCTGACTCCAATCTTGCCAAGAAGTACAGTGTTACCCAGTTAGGGTTGTGGAGGTCTGGTAGGCAGCCGCTCCACGTTAAATACTGGTATTCAGCTGAATCAGGTATGACTGGAAGCCAACCCCAATATAGTTGGGAAAAGGCTACGCAGATGATGATGGCAGTGAGCACTTCCACTGGCTGGAATTAAGGCACTGGTATTTAATAATATGTCATGCAATAGTTCCACGAACAATAAAATTTATCAGTAAAGCTATACTGTTCTTAGCTAGATCCTAAATGTAGGTTAGTAAAGTAAGGTCTTCTATAGTAATGGGGCTTGGTTCGATTCCAGATCAGATTAATTTTTAGCAGCGAAAACATTATGAGCTTGGCCACCAATTCACCTGAAATGTTTTTGAAGGGATTAAGCATTATTTTCTTGAAGAAAATTTAAAAAGTTCAAAAAGTTTTCCATTATTATATTATTAATCTGGTATCTCACCCATAAACATCAGAATCACTATAATACTAAGGCTTGTTGTTGTCAATGTATATTTTTAGGTAATGTGTTAATATACCTACCAATTAAATGTGTTTTATTTTTGTCTCCAGGGTAGTACGTTTAAGCCGCCATCACCAGACACGCCAGAACCTCCACCTAGACCCTCAGGGTTGGGAGTACTCTGATGGTGAGTGCAATTAACATATTAACTCATCTCTTTCTCATCAGAGTGGATTTTATCCTTTTAAAGTTACTATCTTCCGACCAAAAAACAAGTTGTAGTTCATCATGCTATCATTCAAAATTAAAATTCACTAAATCAAATTAGACTGCGACACAGCACTTTTTGGACCGTCAAGTTTAACATAAAGACCCCAATCACGCATTTTTATTTAATTTTATCATTCCATTTTAGAACAAATTCAAATAATTTAAAAAAAGTAATGATTTATCGCCATTTTTTTTTTGTCCTTGCAGATACGTGAATACAAAATGGTGGAAGATTTATAAATATAAGGCTAAATGTAAATATGCTGTAGTTAGGTAGTGCATGTTGCCAATGTATCACAATATGTAATTTAGAACGAAATTGCTATTTTTGTAACTGTTGCTATTAATGTATCATACAATGTTACAATATGAATAAAATGTATGTTACAAAAAAAGTAAATATCGTTATTCAAAATAAGACTGTCTGAAGATATAACTAATATTTTTGTTACCATTTTATAAAAAAAAAAATCTTTTGTAATACATTGACAACGTCCAATTATTATTTTTATTTTAGGAACAAATTCCTTATACTTAATTTCTTTGTAATAATTTCAAGATTTTTCTTTTTGGTGTTAATAGAATTATGTCATCTCCATTTTGAATCGTAGTACAAAAACTTAGTAACAGAGGTGTTAATACATTTATTTATCTATAGATTCTGACATAGATTAAAAAATAGAAGATTTATGTCTGGAAAAAATATCTCCAAAAAAGAAAATCTTGAAAGTACCCCAGTAGACTGTAAAAAGACCATCCTTATACTATATTTTTCTAAATATTGTGACTAGAATCTTGTCTTGAATCTCATTTAATCTTAGCCAATCTTTAGTCTAACCTTAGATTAATAAATCTAAATTATTATTTCTGTTCTTGAGTTAACTGCCATATAAATATATGTAAATTACAAATATTGTACAAAATACAATATTAATTAAGACATTATGTTAATGAATTTAGTATTTTAAGGGACCAATTTCAGAGTTTTATATTTTTATAAATTGTGTATTAAATAAACCCTACATTGTTGTAGGAGTGACATTTATAAGCGCTGGCGCAATTAAAGTATTTTTCTATAAAGATTTTTAGACAGCATAATAAACTTTTGATTGTTGAATTTTAGAGACATTTAAGCGTGAAAAAACTGTTCTAACTCTAGTACGTACCTACATAATAATCATTGAGAAATATATTTATAGACGATGTTCAAATCAAAGCGATCATTGCACGAATACGCGATCGACGCGATCATTTGTATTTGTTCGGCAAAACCGAAAGACGCCCTCTGTCGGCGCGACCGCAGTCGTATATGCTGAACATACAAAGTCCTAGATCATCCAATTCATGCGTTGATCGCCTTGTATTGAGGCGACGCAGTAGACTTTATTTTTAATTTCTATTTGTTTTGCTACAAGTCATCCCGTTGAAAGAATTATCAAAACTCTAACCAAAATAACATAGGTTAGCCAGGTTTTAGGTTATTCCCAAACTGACTGAGCTTAGTAACCGTCTAGGACGCTTCTTAAACTAATAACGTAAAATACATTACCTAAGGTAGAATCAATCTTAATGGCAACTCGAAACTCGCCGCGCGACGCTGCGCAGTACCTAGTTTAACTTTTAATAAGCTGACAAAAGTCCCTTAATTATAAATGAACTCAATTATACAAATATTAAAACAAATAAATAGTCAGTAAGTTAAGTACCAAGATGTAAATATATATTTTTATACCTTAAAGTATTATTTAACAACGAAAGAGCAATAAAGAGATTTTATATCGAATACTTTATTTTCTTAATCGCGTCTCACTCAGTACGAAGATTAAGTTACCTCATATAACACAGTGGTACCCACTGCTTTTGAGACAACCTCATCAGACTATTCCTAACCATTGCAGTTCCCGAATGCCAGTATCAAAGACTTAGAAAAAAAAAACATTTAAAATCAAAAAACAAAAACATTTAAAAAGTATAAAATCATCATCATCAACAGCCTGTTGCAGTCCACAGCTGGACATAGGCCTCTACAATTGCACGTCACTTAGATCTATTTTCGGCTTCTCGCATCCAGTTTCTGCCAGCCGTCCTGCGCAAGTCGTCACTCCACCGAGCCTGAGGACGTCCTACACTACGTTTGCCGAGCCGCGGTCTCCACTCTAGAACTCGTTTACCCCAACGGTTGTCGGTTCTACGACTAATATGGCCAGCCCACTGCCACTTCAGCTTACTAATCCGGTGGGCTATATCAATTACCTTGCTTCTCTGACGGATCACCGCATTTCTGATGCGATCCCTCAGAGACACACTAAGCATAAAGCAAAAAGTATAAAATACATATCTTTAGTTTCGAAAGTCGCGGGTGTCAAAAACATCGTCTTCCGAAATTAAAGTTATTTTATACGTTTTTAGTGTTTTTCTGTGTCGGTTGAATTTTATTTTTCATTTTTTAATGGTGATACTCCATAACTATATTGACATTGTTATCATAATGAGTGGTTACGCTATTTACCGCGTAAACAGAAAGTAACTACTTTGTGTGCCTTCGTAGTTCAAGTCCAGACCTGTGGCCGTACTACGAAGTGCCAATGCTATCATGATTCGTGTGAGGGAAAGAGATAGTGCTATTCGTGCTTGTGTAACTTCGTCTCTCTCTGACACAGAAATCATGATGGATTTAAGACGTCATAATAGGTCGCCAGCTCATAATTAAATATCTAATTTCCTTTGGCATTGACATAAACCTAACAATATATCTACTAGATTTTATTGGTTTTAAGTTGAGGAGGTATAAGTTGTGACCTCCAGAACCTCGCCGAGGCAATGAAGATCGACAAGTCTGCTGATACGAAGCAAATGTATTGTCTATTTCACAGAGAGTGGGAAACTTTCCACTCTATTAACTTTAGAATGGGGTTCTTTTTTAATGGACCACTCGCAGTTCAGCACACTAAGGCTGGTTACTGCTCAACCGGACTTTAGAATGGGTGCAAATGAGGTACCTATATACAAAAAATTCTCACGATTATCGCTTTTTCCATAAGTGAACAAGTACCGAAATTGTTTGGGTGGTCTAGAAATGTAGTGTTTATACTATTACTACCTACTAAAGATAACTAAAATAAACAACACCGCGTGGTCATGTTTCCATGTTATAACATTTACTTAAGACCTCCATGATAGCTCGAATGCTGTCCAAGTATCTGGACAGTAGGGACCTCAGGCATTCCTCCAGGTCTATCAGTGTGGAGTTGAAGTAGGATTGCAGATCGGTCATGGCTCCTTGTTTGAGGAGCATCAGCCTTTGGACCACTTCGTTGAACCTGTCGTTTTGCATCTGGAACACAATATTGTAACTATAGTCGACACCAAATAAATGTGCAATAACGGTCATTGACCCACCTACATTTATTGACAACCTTAATTCTTAAAACAGAAATAATGAATTAATGCTATATTGAATCGACATCATCATCATCATCATCATCAGCAGCCTGTTGCAGTCCACTGCTGGACATAGGCCTCTCCAATTGCACGCCACTTAGATCTATTTTCGGCTTCTCGCATCCAGTTTCTGCCAGCCGTCCTGCGCAAATCGTCACTCCACCGTGCCTGAGGACGTCCTACACTACGTTTGCCGAGACGCGGTCTCCACTCTAGAACTCGTTTACCCCAACGGTTGTCGGTTCTACGACTAATATGGCCAGCCCACTGCCACTTCAGCTTACTAATCCGGTGGGCTATATCAATTACCTTGCTTCTCTGACGGATCACCTCATTTCTGATGCGATCCCTCAGAGACACACCGAGCATAGCCCTTTCCATAGCCCGCTGAGCGAATCGACATCATCCATCGTGATCCTTTATATTTACTAGTAATTGAAAAAGAAGAAAGAAAGAAAAACTGTTTATTTGCGCCAAGCATGACGCACACCAAATAATTTAAAAATAAAGCTTATAACTAAAACAAAAATAATTGTTAAAAGTAAGGAAGGTATGCGTCACATTTGCGCAAAACGGCTGTCGCTCAGCATAATGCTAGAACTCTTGTATGAGACAGAGTCGAAGCGCTGATTTTCAGCGACAGCCGGCACCGACAAAATGACGTCTGCTGGAGCAGCCTATTCGGTCCTTATAGTGCGCCTAGACAGAACAGCAGTGGCAGAGTGCAAAATTAAATACAGTAAATGGATAGAAAAAAAAACATAAATAAAACATATAGATAATGGCAACAGACTGTTGCGTAGGCGACGGAACTTAGCCGACAAAAAGTGGCGCACCGAACTCTAAACAAAGTTTTGTTATCTGTGCACACCATAATTCAAAGCCGTTCCATGCGCACGCAACGATTAATTAATAATTAATCGTTAATCAAATAATTGAAAACGATTCATTTTTTTGTCCATGTACCTACGAAGAGATATCAAAGAAAGGGCAATGACCTTTATTGCACATTTATCTGGTGTCAACCATAGTTGGTTTTGCTTTGGTTACAAAGGTAAGTTGGGTAAGACGGACCCTTTTTTATGGATAGGAAATCATCAAATGACTTCTTCCGCTCTGGGCGGAGTGAAATTTAGTGTCAGACTCTTACTGACTAAGACCCATCCGTGTCCTCCTAATGTCTTTTTCCTTCCAGGGCCGGTAAATCTTAACAACAATTCCGCAACCAAAGTCAAAGTCAAAACGTTTATTTCAATTAGGCCTTTAAACGGCACTTTTGAACGTCATCATTAAAAGTTATCATAATTAATTGACTCTAGCGTCCATTCGCAAAGGTAGATTCTTATGGAGAAGAACGGACAAGAAACTTGTAAAACAAGTTTCTGTTATCATAAGAATTTTCAGTTTTGAAACTGATTAATTTTTAGGTTGTTTTTTTTTCCACGATGGTTTTTGATGGTCTTCTGTAGGCCAAGAATTTTTATATAACTCACCACTCAATATATAAAACTTGCTAGTATCTCAAAGAGTGTTTACAGCAAAAATATTTTGGTACTCACATATGTAACCAAGCATTCCGCCCTCTTCTTATTCCCAGAATTTTCATCATTGCATAGATTTTTCAAATATCGGTAGCCCTTCCGCCATTGCGCTATCTGCAAAAAAAAAACATTCATTGGTACCCTTCTTATCTACTTACAATATACTCTAAGGTCTTCTTCTTTTCGAGTCGATGGTTAACTCCTTAGATTTTTTGGCCCCAAAAGGTGGCTCTAGGTTACTTGCAGTTTCCGTGGCATTAATTAAATCTCCAGTAGGTACAGGTGCATGGACACTTGGGGCACTCCCGACTGACACAAACCTTTAAATTACAGCCAGAGACAAGAAAATCATGCACCAATCATGCCAAGGGGTATCTTGTTACTCAATTAGTCGACATTCGGTTAGACAAATTAACATGAATATAAATGTGAATGGATGCAAAGGGAGAGGTAGGCCAAAGAAAAGATGGATGGATTGTGTGAGGAGTGATATGAAAGAAAAGGGAGTCAGTGATAGCGTGACGACTGACAAGACAGAATGGAAGAAAAAAACGTGTTGCGCCGACCCCAAGTAACATGGGATAAGGGCAGGAAGATGATGATTCGGTTAGACAAATTAATTGATATTCGAATTCAGATTGGAGAAAAGTATAATCGGCAATAATAGGCTCGTCGAACCGAGGCTCTTGAGCATGGACGCTGAGTTGCTGGCCTATCGGTTTTCTATCGGTTGCATTTTGGGGAGTGTGCGACAGAATCGCATAGTTTCATTCTGCCAAGCCCGTTCCATCATCGGACCACAAGATTAGACGTAAGGCAATGTGCCACCGTTACGTGGTGACATCCCACCCACACGCACAAAGCGTTTAGGGAACTCCTTTATTGTGCGTACAGCTAAGAAGTGGAATTCCCTGCCAGAGTCTGTGTTTTCTGATAACTACAACCTGGGAGTCTTTAAATCAAGAGTGAATAGGTTACTTCTAGGCGAGCGTGCTTCATCTTCGACCACATCATCGCTTACCATCAGATGAGATAGTGGTCAAACGCGTGCCTATCAATAGTAAAAAAAAATTATCAAAATCATATGCTACAATTTAGATTACCTGCTTTTCCAATTGCTCCACATATTCTTTCGTCTCAGCATCTTTAGAGGAGGCAATTCTCAAGCATTCGTGTTCGTTGTCACGGTAGAACCGTACGGACCATCTGATCTCTTTTCTGTGGGCGAAGAGGCAGTTATTCCACTGTAATGTGAAAAAAATATAAACAATAAGACTACTTTGATTTAATCAATCATAATTCATAACCCTTGTGCAGAATAATCTGTACTTAGTAGATATAACAGACCAAGGAGACGTTGACGCAGATGTACAGTGCCCAGAGTGAAAGTACAATGGATTAAGTGGCGATTCCAAACCGTGGTTATATGCGATGTTTGTATGTCTATCGGAACCAAACTTACGATCTCAGATCAGTTTGAGTCTGGGTAATATAGCAGAATGTTACCTACCCAGTGAAAAAGACAGTACTAAAGCCTTAACCGCGTTGACATATTCTCTGTGGTGGTCTGGATATGTGACGAGACCATAGAAAGTACGAATCGAGCTTATCTGTAGTAGCGTCACAGTGGGTGACTTTGACACTACCACAAATATGGTATCAAAGAAGCTATAGTGATGTGAAAAGATCAAGACAGTCGTGAAAAATCATTGCAACTGTCCAGAACAGAAGAGAAGAGCTAGAGGATGATCTCCTGCTGCTGAACCAGTCTGAGAAAAATTCTACGACTTCTGAAAAAAAATCCGGATTCTCGTTCTTTCTCATGAAAGAGAATTCGAAAGCGATAGCTTAGATAAGAGAAGACATTTTTGCGCCATCGGTGCTTGCGTGTACACGACATTGTACGCTGCAACTTTGATAAAAAATTAAAATGGCGATGGGCTGGAACAATTTGGATCAAAGCCCTATCATAGGGCATTTCCTACCTCTCACCTTAACGTTACCATTACTCTTCAAGCTGTGCTCCTGATGCTTCACCATCTGCAGCCTATACTTCATGGTGACATCCAGCCGCTTGAGCTGGTACTCATCAGTCCAGTTCAGCATCTGCTTCTTGTCATCTTTCTGCAGCACTTTAGATGCGTTTAGATCCAGCTCGTATTGTTGGATCAGGGCTTTTGTGTCGACTGGCTGGAAAAATGAAGAGAGGTCCTTTTTTAGTTTATTAAAAACTAGCAGCGACCCGCGGTTTAAAACGCGTAGTTCCCGTTCCCGTGGGAATATGGGGATAAAATATAGCCTATGTTACTCAGGGTGAATGTAGCTTTCTAATGGTGAAAGAATTTTTGAAATCGGTCCAGTAGTTTTTGTGTTTATTCGCTACATACAAAAGTATAAAAATACTAAGCTTTCCTCTTTTTAATATTAGTATAGATAAGAAAAAAAAAACTATTGGGGTTATAAAAATACTTCTGGGTTCTGCGGAGATTCCTTCAGACTGTACAACAGTCTGAGGGAATCTCCGCAGAACCCAGAAGTATTTTTGCTAAAGTAAAACTGGTAAGTACGCCGCGAAATGAGCATCAACCCCATATAAGCCAATCCCTCCACTCAACTCATTATTGACCCAGCCCCAAAATCAAAATGGCATTAATATGTAACTGGTTTTATTTATTTATAGAAATGATAGACGAGACGAGTACGATATACTCGTAAGTATTTCCGTTGTCATATCGACGGATTAATAGAAGTGCAGGAAGATGCTTGCTAAAGCACTTTCAGGATGTATGATTGTCTAGGGTTGCGGAATTTGATCGAAAGAGTCACCGCGGCCCTGGAACGCAAGGGGCACAAGAAGGATCACAGGTGGGTTTTAGTCAGTAAGAGTCTGACACTCCGTTCCGCTCCGCCCAGAGCGGGAGAAGTCCTTTGATGATTTACTATCCAAAAAAATAAATAAAAAGGGTGTTACATGATTGTCAGCCGTACAGTTCAGAAATAAGATTCAATCTTTCCGTCGTCGATGTAGTTCAAAAGTACACCAACCTTAACCTATTAACTTACCAATCTACTAACCTTATTGCTGTCAACTGTTGCTATGAGACATGGGCACTCTGGCTGAACATTTCGATGGTCCTCTTCTGGTATGGCGCCAAAAATCAGGACGTTGTCTTTTATTTCCTAAAAATCAAACAGTAGAGGGTAGATATCGTACATTATCATAGCAGAACAATCCTGGTTATTTCAACTATACCGAACGCCAGATAAATGTGCAATAAAGGTCATTGCCCTTTCCTTGATATCTCTTCGTAGGTACATGGACAAAAAAAAAGAATCGTTTTTCATTACTAGTAAATATAAAGGATCACGATGGATGTCGATTCAATATAGCATTAATTCATAATTTCTGTTTTAAGAATTAAGGTTGTCAATAAATGTAGGTGGGTGAATGACCGTTATTGCACATTTGTCTGGCGTTCGGTATAGACACTGTGACTGTAGGGCCTCTTTGAGGAGTGGTTAAAGAGACGCCACGGCGTCCTCACCTTCCGCCTGACGCAGGTGCTCACTGGACACGGCTGTTTCGGGAGGTCTCTGTGTCGGATCCAGCGGGAGGACACGTCCGGGTGTCATCACTGTGTGGATCGCCCGGAGGACACGGTTGGAGCACACGGTGGAGGTCTGCCCTGCCTGGGTGGAGCACCACCGTGTCCTCGTCGAGGCGATCGGCGGCGGCGACCTCTCGCGTCCGGCCCTGGTTCAAGCCATGGTCGGGAGTGAGGAGGCATGGGAGGCGGTCGCCTCCTTCTGCAAAGCAGTAATGCTAGCGAAGGAGGAGGTGGAGCGCGTGCGAGAGAGGGAAGTCCCTCGCTCCAGCCGCCGCAACAGGAGAAGACGCCCCGGGCGTCGGGAAACGCAGGGCGATTCCCGGCCACCGTAGGCGCGGGCCTGCGGATGGCGAGCTATGGGTGGCTCGCCGTCCGATAGCAACCAGGCCCGAGTCGACGGCGCGTCGTGTTCCACGCGCGCCTCAAAGAGCCGTCAGCAATGAAGACGGGGCCCCATAGGGTCAGTGCCTGCTAGGTTTGCGGAATTTGTTCGAAAGAGTCACCGCGGCCCTGGAACGCAAAGGGCACAAGCAGGAACACGGGTGGGTATTAGTCAGTAAGAGTCTGACACTCCCTTCCGCTCCGCCCAGAGCGGGAGAAGTCATTTGATGATTTCCCATCCAAAAAAAGGGCCTCATCAGGGAAACATCCTTCTTCACAAAATATGTATCATCTCCTTAATTTCCCGTCATACACAAACACCTGCACACCGTCCAAGAGCCGAACGGGGCTAATGATAGATGGAGCTGTAGGTACAGGGCCTCAAGTATGATATTACAATAGTCTCAGAACGGTCTATCATTGATCTCATAATGGTTCAGTTTTACAAGTTTGATCATTTACTAACTAAAAAAGCGTCATTATGACTTTCCAATGGTCAACCACTGACACTCTATTGAAAGAAATGGCATAGAATGGTAATCTCGTGCATAATGACAAATGAATGACAGACGTATGCGGTAGTCTACTAAAATTTTTCTTTTCTTTTCTATTCTTTATTTGATCAGTAACCTACCATTAGAACGTCATCGTGCAGTCACTGCTATTAATAGCTCGGTTATCAAAAAGTATTACATGACCATTGACCGACCAATAATCGACCATTATGAATTTAGCAGATTACGAACTTTTAGCAAAATGACAGTGGGATCGTGTTAGAATGACGAATTCATAAAAATAGCAGACTTAGGCCCCAGGTTAAGCAACCTTATACTGGTCGGACAAAATGTTAAAACTTTTTGTATAAGGTTTCAACTGACACGAAAATAAAAAAACCTCAATAAATTTTCCTAAGTTTACAAAGAAAACTATAGGTATTTACAAAACTCCAAGTTCCTGAAAATTGTTTTTAATGAGGTACTCATTGCCTATTGCTTTATGCATCCTATTCTAAGGCTAGGCCCACATCCGTGGATACCGCACGGTCTCTGGCGAGGCGGCGAATCTCCTTGCCGGATTACTGCCGTGGGATCTGGAGGCGAGAGCCCTCGCGCACGTTTACGCGTTGCGCGTGGAGGCGCTAAGCCGGGGTGAAACGCTGCTGCCGCGGCAAATTGCTGCGCAGCGGACGGAGCTCCGGCGGGATCTCACGGAGGTTTGGAGACAGCGACTATCGCAACCCAGTGCTGGGCACGCCACTATTGTGGCGATAAGTCCCCTCTTTGAGGCGTGGCTGGAGAGACGTCACGGCGTTCTCACCTTCCGCCTGACGCAGGTGCTCACCGGACACGGCTGTTTCGGGAGGTACCTGTGTCGGATCCAGCGGGAGGACACGTCCGGGTGTCATCACTGTGTGGATCGTCCGGAGGACACGGTGGAGCATACGGTGGAGGTCTGCCCTGCTTGGGCGGAGCACCGCCGTGTCCTCGTCGAGGCGATCGGCGGCGGCGACCTCTCGCGTCCGGCCCTGGTTCGGGCCATGGTCCGGAGCGAGGAGGCATGGGAAGCGGTCGCCTCCTTCTGCGAAGCAGTAATGCTAGCGAAGGAGGAGGCGGAGCGCGTGCGAGAGAGGGATGCCCCTCGCTCCAGCCGCCGCAACAGAAGAAGACGCCCCGGGCGTCGGGAAACGCAGGGCGATTCCCGGCCACCGTAGGCGCGGGCCTGCGGATGGCGAGCTATGGGTGGCTCGCCGTCCGATAGCAACCAGGCCCGAGTCGACGGCGCGTCGTGTTCCACGCGCGCCTCAAAGAGCCGTCAGCAAATTAGGCGGGGCCCCATAGGGTCAGTGCCTGCTAGGGTTGCGGAATTTGTTCGAAAGAGTCACCGCGGCCCTGGAACGCAAAGGGCACAAGAAGGATCACGGGTGGGTTTTAGTCAGTAAGAGTCTGACACTCCCTTCCGCTCCGCCCAGAGCGGGAGAAGTCATTTGATGATTTCCCATCCAGAAAAAAAAAAAAAAAAAAAGGCTAGGCCCACAGAAATCTTAATAATAAGGCAAGATTTCTGTGGCTAGGCCACACTGTCGACAATAACAACAAATAACTTATTCTAATCGAAATGTCAATAAGTCAAGAAGGAAGTAGACTCACCTCCCACGAAGCACTCCTAAGTACAGGCAACAGAAAAACTAATAATTTCAACGAAAACATTTTAAAAATTAATTGGGAATAATTATTTTCTGACACTACAACGATCTAGTCGAGAGCGCGACGCGAATTGCTTTATCTCTGACAGATCATGTTGTACAAGTAAAGTTAGCAATTGATTTTATGTAAATAAATAATTAATATTATTAAAATATTATTATTTACAACCTGGAAATGAGATATTACGCAGTTACGCAGGTCAAATGTCGTTTTACAACTTATGTAAAGATAATAGAGGTAAACATGGGATATCATTGCTAATTCGATTTTTCTGAAAAAGCGCCGCACATTTATCAGTAAAACAAACCAAGAATATACATAATCCGTCGTCGCCGAGATTTTTGGAAGTAGGCAAAACGTCACTTTAGACACAATATCTTGGACATTTTTGTTTGTTTAAGTGTACTCTAAAATGACGATATTCATTTAAGCAAAAATCCTTAAAAAATCCCGAGCCGATATGAATGAAAAAAAAACCAGGAAAATAAAAAGAATCTAAAAATATTTACGCAACAAAATGGCAAGTGTACCGCATCGAGCCAAAAAATAACCATAGAAGTCGATTCAGAAATCTCGGAGTATTACGGTGTGAATCTTTTTCAAGTCGGTTGTTGGTTTCATGGGTTGTCACAGCGGTGACCCACGGTTATACCTATGTCTGCTTTTTATTAGTTTTTTTTTTTTTTGTTTAGTTTCAGTGTTTACTAACATAGTTGTAAGTTTTACTAACATTTTTATGAGTCATGTCCATACTCGATTAAAGAGAAATTCTATTCTATTCTAAAAACAAGGATTCAATTCTTCTTTCTTTCTTACTGATTTCATGTCCATTCAAAAATGATTGCTAATTGAATCCAAACAGTAATTATTTGCACGATATGGCTTTTCCGCCCTTTTCTAATCGGTAAAACACTATCATGTCTGTCTGACTGTACGTATGCACCCACTTGATAACCTAAGGTTATCTGACGACAGATTGATTTAATATTTATTTGCATGCAGTCACTGCACACCAAGGTCGGATCGGATAACTTATTATGATTGTGTATCGAACTCGTTTCCCTTCCTTAAATAATATAATTCCTAAACTAGTATTTTATAAAAAAAAAGTACATTTAACTCTAACAAGTGTAGCTAAAGTCTCTATAAAATCTTTTATTCATTTATTCAAAAAAAAAAAAGTCAAAACGATTATTTCAATTAGGCCATTAACGGCACTTTGAACGTCATCAATAAAAATGATCATAAATTAAGTGACTCTAGCGTCCATTCGCAAAGGTAGATTCATATGGAGAAGAACGGACAAGAAACTCCATAGTTACTCTTTTCAAATCAATGTTTTACAATATTTGGTAATACAAAAAATACTTCATATATGTGAGGACGATGCACCAAGTATACTTATTTTTTGTTTTTTTTTTACTGTTTATTTCTAACGAAACTGCTTCCAGCAGACTCGTGGCATGGAATGACGTGAAAAAAAGGAAAGTCAAAGAGAAATTAAAAATAAAAGTAGATAATAGGGCGTAAGAACAAGAAAAGAAGAGTATTTGAAGCCTTGTAAAAGAAGAATATTTATATATAAATTTTGCAGACGATCAAGCTTGTTTAGAAATGGACCAATCGACTAACCTCATTGACCTGCGCACGACAGGAAAGTTGGAGTATAATAACACCAATGTGTGGCAGTTTCGGTGTCGTTCAATATGAACACCATTGATATAATTACAAAGACGATAAAGTTGAAAAAACAGCCGCAGCAAGAACGTATCTGCTATGATCATGGCCTGAAATTTATCGTTGTTGGTCTGCAAAACAAAATATGATTAAGCCCAAGTGTTGATACAAGCGAGATCATGATTCACAGCAGCAATAGCAGAATCCACCTCGGCTATGGTAAAATGCCAGTAAAGCTGCAAGTCATCTGCGGAAAGATGGAAACTGGAAGATACTACTCTTGTGACAAAGTTGGAAAAAAAAGAGGACAGAGTGTTAAAGCAATTTTACCTTTCCATAGATGTCAGAGGGGTCCAGTCGAAATCGCCCACATCACGCTGCAACGCCTCCTGTCCTTTCTAGTTACACAGATATTAGAACTGGAACTTATACTTGAGAATCCGGTTGAGATACAAAATAAATATAAATTCGTGGTAAGAAAAGGAAGCAGTAAGTTGCCCATTGGTGAGATACATTATTGGGCGAGTCTTGGAACTTGACTTAGACTTGAAAGCTCTCTTTTTTGGTTACAATTCCACCAAGAACTCTCTGGCAGTTCATTTTAAATATACAGTTTAAAATAGTTTGAATTTATCAGTTGTGTCGGGCACTACTATAATAATAAAAACTGTGTTTTTATGAATTTTATTTTTTGGTTTTGTTGTGTTCCATTGAATAAATGTTTTATCTAGGTATCTATCTCTTTTCGCATGCAAATAAAGCATAAAATCGATAAAACAAGAACATTCTGTTAGAAGAAAGTTCAAAGACCGGGTGTCTTTGAACTTTCGAGATCAATAAAAAAAAACAGAAAAATAAAACCAAGATTAATCCTTTTTCAAATATAAATAACTTAGTTTATTATATTCTGGTAATATTGGGAAGTAGGTAAGAAAAAACGCAAAATAATAATGTTAAAATATTTATTATAAAAATAAATTGTCAAATACATTTGTACAATAACATTAACAACAAAGATGGTATTAGTTCATATTTTTATTAATTATAAAATAAAATAAAAAAACAAACAATTGTACTTCTTACGTATTTCGTTTTATTATAACACATGTCATCTTGGGTTCATTATGCGCTTAATTATTTATACATTAAACAATGGTATCTGTAACGTTTATTTAAATTTATTGGAAAGAGACACTTGGATACATAGTAGCAAGTGAAACGTAGAAAATTATTAAAAAAATATATTTTCCTTGATCTGGATCTTAAAAAATCTTCGTAACACCCAAAAATTATACTCAACAAACCCAAAATACAGATGCTTTCACAAAAATAGATAATACATTCAGTTAAACATACAACAAACAATTAAAGTACAAGTTATATAGTCCAGTCAAATTACGCCGAAAATTAGGATGAAAAAAGGCAAGCATCTATATTTCACTCTGTAATTTTTGTTGTTGTTAATTAAAATTAAACTAGATTTAATTAAGTTACCTTTTTGGCTGAAAAATTATTAAACAAGTATGTAATAATCAATTTTTCAAAATATTGTTTTTTTACGACATTCCTTAGAGCAAAATGTTTAGGTAGTTTTATTTACATATTGTAAAAAAATATTATATAACTTCAGTTTCCTAGCTTTTATTGAAATATACGCATTTTTGTTTTCAGAATGACCCGGTTATGGATACTGTTTATTTTTTATATTATTATAAAAGCTAGGATAAAATATATGATTCAAGAAAAAAACACAGAGATGGAATTTTTTGTAAGGCTAATTTGACCGGCTCTAAACTTTATTCTCAATTTAAATAATATTTATTTATAAACTATCACAGTGAGTCTGTATACCAAATTTAACTATTCAAATACTGTGATAACCCGTTTTTCGCGAAAGAAAAAGAAAAATAATGGATGCATGCGGCAATTTTTTATAATAATATTTTTAATTTACTAAAAGTAAACAAAAATCCTGTAAAATTACAAAATACGGCCATTTTTATTTAAAAACGGGTTACTACAACATTTTTTAAAACACATTAAAAATAAACTCAATAATTTTCTAATTACATATCCCAATTTCACTCGTTAACTAAAATAATTTAGTTTTATTTTTACAACAGTTTTTAAATCTAAGTAATTTTGAGTCTTATATTTATAATTAACATAGTATATTTTTTGGATAAAGCAGTTTTTAACATACAATATTGCAAATATACATCGTAATGAATAGGTTTTCAATTTTAAGTGGTTCTGCGTACCAGAAAAAAATATTACAATTTTATTTGGAGCTGTAAAATATCAATATTTATCTGCATAGGTAGTTAATTTTTCGTTATAGGTATTGCTAATCTATGTACTTTACGGATCGATTTCTGTATTCACTCATTTAGGATTTGGATCGAAAGAGAATATTATATTGACTAATTACTTTATAACTGACTAATAAGTTCCACAACGGTGGCCTAATCTTTGCCAGAGTGACAATACTAGGTACTCAATTTTAAGCAAACTCAGTCGCAATCCGTCATAAAATGAATACAGACAAACATGTTTGTACCTTTTTTAAATTTAACACTATGGAATACCATGTTTAACATTAATAAATGATTTATTATTATTTGAAATGTAAGAAATTTAGAGATGAGATATGCAAACGCGAACGTCGCATACAAAATTGTCGTGTTGTCCCTTATTTTGGGACAAATTGGCCAGTATCTTTTACTGACTGACTAAAAATCATAACTATAGTCAATAAAAGTAACTAGATAGTTAATACTATAGTCATCGAACTAATTTAATATCAATCTCATTAATTTCACTGATGATCAATCTATTGATCACTAACGAATAATTTTTCTACATTAAATTAACTAATATGACACATAATTTCAATTATGGATCTTGTCAGTCCTTGATTAGAGTCGAAAGTATAAGAATCAATCATTTTAGATTTAAAAATTACTAGCTTCTGCCAGCGACTTCGTCCGCGTGGAATAGTTACTTTACCCCCGATTTTGAAACTCTCAGTCCGATCGGTTTAAAATTGACAAAGTTTCATACAAACGTTCATCCCTTATTTTATCCCCTTGGGGGTAGAATTAATCAAAATCCTTTCTTAGCGGATGCCTACGTCATAACATCTACCTGCATGCCAAACATTTCCGTAATACATGATTTCTATGTAACTTTAACCATTAAGGCTACACACGCGACGGAAGCTTAAAAAATGGAGTAACTTCTCCCGTTTTCCCAATATTTCCGTTCACTGCTCTGCTCCTATTGATTGTAGCGTGATGAAAAGTATACTATAACCTGCCCAGGAGTATGAAGAATAATTGCACCAAGTTTCGTTAAAATAGGTCGAGTAGTTTTTGTTTCTATAAAGAACATACAGACAGACAGACAGACAGACAAAAATTTTACTGATTGCATTTTTGGCACCAGTATCGATCACTAATCACCCCTTGATAGTTATTTTGAAAATATATTCACTGTACAGAATTGACTTCTCTACAGATTTATTATAAGTATAGATAATTTAAACTTTCTCCAACTCAACGAATCCAGTTTTATCAAAAAGTTCGCTTAGATCGTACCTAGTATAATTTAAACCTGACCTGCCAGTCTAATATGCATGTATACATGTATATGTACATAAGTAAATATCTTAACTGTGTTAACTTAGGTTAAGTGTGCTTGAAGTGAACTGTTATTCCATTTTGTTTGCATGCATGAGCAGCTCATCTGGAACTTAATTTTTCTCGGTGAGATTTTTAGATAACACTACTGATCTAGATGTATGATTAGCTGGGTACTCACTTAGCAGTGTAGCACGAAACGTATCAGATACGGTAAAAACCCGCAAGTGGGTACGGCTCGTCCACTGTCCACCGCGTATCTAGCTACGAGCTGCCGGATCCGCAGTGCTCGCAACGATGTCACGCCGACAACATGTCTCTAATGGTGGCTAGTGCTGCGTTCATATTCATGTATAATATTTTAGATAATTATAAAAGCCCACGTCGATTTTGGCAAAGTGAAATTTTCAAAGATAGAAATCGTTCTAACAATTTAGTAATGGATATGAAGTCTCAAGAGATTAGTGGACATTTCAAGAATTAGATTAAACACTTTTTCTTCAGTCCACTTCATAATGAATAATTGAATACGTAAGTTCGTTTAAAGCTCGCGCGTACCTACGTAGGTACTCACTACCAAGCGGTCATGACGCCGTCCACGAGCCGCCTTTGTGTTCGCAGTGAAACCGCCACTCGGCGGGTCACTGCGAGCTTGCAGCGCTCCACGCGCCAGCGGCTCGCAGCGGGCTCGTGCCTACGTACTCACTTGATACCGTATCTGATACGTTACGTGCTACACTGCTAAGTGAGTACCCAGCTATAGAGATTAAAGCCTCTATTTCTGATATGCGGTAAATTACGCTACAAAAGTTAAAGTCCAAACCTCCATTGAAAAGGGATTCGGCTGTGGTACCTACATGTTCAAATCGCACGGAAAAATTATTCTGATGATCGACAACATCTGCTTTGTCAGGGACTTTTACAAACCAAGGAGCATTCTAGCAGGCCTAAAAGGAAAAATCATTCCATATACTCAAAAACACTGAGATACTTGCAACTTTCGACTCCACCAAAACCAACAAGACCTGCTCCTCTTATCCTTGGTTTATACAGTACCTATAGTCTTCCACCGCGTCACAGGACTTGGTGATGGCTTGCTTCTTCAGGTGGTTGAGTTTCCGACGGGCGTGGGAGACCAGGTCACGGTAGGATCTCCTGGTGAACGGCATGTCTTCCCGTACCCTATGGATCTCGGAGAGCGCGAGGCGTTGCCAGCGTCTTACTTTTGGAGAGTACTGTCGAGGAAGATTCGGATGAGTTTGATGTTATTAATTAGGATCTATACTTCATAAAATATAGCTTGATCTCTGCGACAGCTGTCAGTAAAATCACGCCTATGAAGTCCTGAATTTCATAATAGTACAGACAGTACAGTACTTGTAAATGTCATACTTTATAAGCATGCTGACCTAATTAGTGAGAGGCGATGAATCATCGTGACCACAGACTATAAACTAACGATATTTTAAATAAAACTTAATTTAAAATTAATTTATATTCTAATTTTTATTGTAGCTATATTTTAAATATCATAACATAATTGCAGAAATCATAAATGCAGAAAACTAATGGAAGAAGATTGGGAGCGGGACATACGATTTGATAATATTTGCGAAGAGTATATAATAAACTTACAAGATTGTTCTAGCAAGCTTTAAGACAATAAATGTATTTTATGTTAAATATTCGTGTAATTTAGTAACGTTTTTAATTAAGTTAAAAACCCAATTATATGTTACACTAGCTGCTGCCCGCGACTTCGTCCCCGTGGAAACCCCGATTTTAAAACATTCTTTATCGCTGCTCCGCTCCTATTGGCTTAAGCGTGATGATATATGTATAGCCTAAAGCCTTCCTCGATAAATGGTCTATTCAACCCAAAAAGAATTTTTCAATTCGAACCAGTAGTTCCTGAGATTAGCGCGTTCAAACAAACAAACAAACAAACAAACAACCAAACAAACAAACTCTTCAGCTTTATAATATTAAGTATAGATTAGCATCGATAATAGTAAGAAACGTGGATAATTTCTATCGACATTTTTTTATATCCTGACAACCCTTGGAATGTTAGTTTGGCATATATGTATGTCGCAGAGATCAAGCTATGTTTTGTATAGTATAGACAAAGTGATAATATTCTATCAGCGATAAAAAATGTGGTTAAAAAGTCAGAATGTAAGGTTTTGACGTATATGACGTGGCCTTTGGCAGCCCTTGCAAATCCCATACATTTTGGACTTTGTTTCGATAATCACTAAGTAATTAAGAGAGCAGTGGTGGCCGAGTGGTAACGGCCCCGACTTAAGAATTTTAAGTCGAGGTTTCAAACCTAGCCAGGCGCATTATTTTGTGTAATTAATTTCATCACCACTGCCCCCCTAGCCAAGTTACAAACGTTTCGTGTCGAATTCTATTCTCCAATCGGTAACGCCTCGGTTTTAGCAACTGTAGAAAACGATAAGTTGGTAGCCATGTTGTCGCGCCTGAGTCGGCCGCTCGTTCTACAATGTATTTAGAAAAACGACCTATTCTTTAGTCTCTGGCGATTGATCCTACAAACATCAAACAGGTTAAAATTTTAACTCTGTTTAAATGCTTTAAACATTAACTTTAAACATTTTAACAAAGGATGTAGCGTTGAACATTGTAGAAACGATAACAATTCATTCTATCATTTTGAACGATGTGAACTTGGCTACGAATTTTCTATTCGTTTGCTCTAACCACGTGACTTATCGTTGAGACGATTTCATTCTCATACATTTGATTCGTTTTCGACTAGCGTTAACGATTGTAGATTATCAACTTGGCTAGGGGGGCTGCTCTCAAAACGGTGAAGGAAAACACCGTGAGGAAACCGGCATGTCCTAGAACCAAAAAATTCAAAGACATATGACATTCACCAACCCGCACTGGGCCCGTGTGGTGGATAACAGTGTCCCAGCAGTGGGAACATTGAAAGGGATTTGCAATAACAACTCGTCGCTGATAAATAATCTGTTCGTCTAATACCTCATGATTACGTTTGCAAAATGTTGAACATACACTTTTTAATCGTTAGCAGCTACTTTAATGGTCGTTTCCAATCTCTTCTACAGAAGAAAAATATTAGGCTAGTTTCAGAAATGTCAGAAATGACAATTTTGAAATACAGAGGGCATAGTACCTTACACAGTTATTTATATACCTAATTACCTACTCAAGATCTGGGATTAATCGACATCATTACAATTCCATACAGTGCCCACTCAGAACAGAACCAGCATGACAATAAGTCGCTACACTTTCTCTTTTAATCCCAGACCTGCTGCGTAGGAATTATTAATTAATCCTACGATTATACAATAGAAAGAAGAAACAGATTTCTTTCTGACATACCTCGCACGGTCGATTGCAGCCTCTGGTGACTTTGTCGCATCGCTTCAAGTAATCTTCGCTCTGAAAACAGATAAGGAAATTTATTTTACAACGGGTACAACAAGGAACTGAATTTTATAAATAAATTAGGCCGTGATAAACGATCTTAGATACTATGATCTTTGAAAGAAGTACTTTCAAGAGGCATTGGCTTTTTGTACAAATATCACTGAAGTCCAAATAATGTTCGATTTTGAAAGTTAATGACGTTAAACTTAGTCGCCATTTTGATTTTTCTTGAAAGTTGCGATGCACCACCATGTGTGTGAAAAAAATCGAACAATTTTACTGAACCCAGGCATTTTACTAAACAAAATATGAAGACGATACTGAGCATGAAAATTTCGTAGGGCGTCATGCGTTAGTTCAGCTTTTAGTGATAAGTCACGTCATCAGCTCACTTCTCAAATTTTATGCTCTTAGCTTTGTCAATTGACATCTATGCTAATATTATAAAGAGGTAACGTTTGTGAGTTTGTGAGGTTGTGACGTTGTAAGGGATCTACTGAACCGATTTTCAAAATGATTTCACCAATAGAAAGCTACGTTATTGTGGAATGTCATAGGCATGTATATTTTATCTATTGCCACGGGAACGGAAACAACGCGGGTGAAACCTCGGCGCTGCTAGTTCATTTATAAACTTAAAAATAATGTGTCAATTTATTTTCGTAATTTTTTTTCGAGGGCCAAACAGTTTTTTTTTATCCAGCATTAAACAGGTTAAATAGGCTAGAGAAGTCCTAGATCCACGAGGTAGTCCAGTATTATAATCTTCTGGTGGATTGATTTGTATGCAGTGTAGTTTTTGGTGAGACAAGTACCAATGTACGAGTTTGTACTTATTTCTATTGGTATAATAGGGTAGTTAACTAAAAAAATCTAATTAGTCCGTCTGATAGATTTCCAAAAAATATTGGACACGTATTTTTTCTTTTTTCACGTAAACAAAAAACGAAGACGATACAGTGCGTTGAAAACTCGTGTGACGTCACTACTCGCTACAATTTTTACCGAGCCGTGTCGTCACAAGCCCCCACTCCTCCTGATCTTTGAAGCTTTGTATCTTCGTCAGTTTTTAAAGACTTGATAAAGGAAAAAATACGTGTCCAATATTTTTCTATGATCTAACTGACGGACTAAACATAATCATATATTTTTTTTCTCAGGAAACATCCCTATTGGTTACCTTATTGAGATGCATGCGGGACACGATCATGTGTCCTAGCAGGAACTTATGGTGACAGTCGCCATTGTAAACGGCTGCCCGCCGCGCGTCATGCTCAATTTTCTTCACCCGGAACTCGAACTTCTTCCAACACTCGTTAATCTGAGAATGGACGGAGATATCCTTTATAAGTTTCCAAGCTTTGAAGTGGGCTGGTTATTTATGTCATATAACATAATCAGCCTTTTAATGTTCCCACTCCTGGGACACAGGCCTCCTCTCTCGGAGAGGGAATGGGCCGTAATCCACCACGCGGGCCCAGTGCGGGTTGGTTAATGTCACGTTTTCGAATTTTTGGTTTTAGGACGTGCCGGTTTCCTCACGATGTTTTCCTTCAGAGAGTGGTGAGAGCAGTGGTGATGAAATAAATTGCACAAAGTAATGCGCCCGGCTGGGTTTGATCCCGCGACTTACAATTCGTAAGTCGGGGCCGTAACCACTCGGCCACCAATTATTCTGGTTATTTCTGTGAGAGGATAATATGGCTGTTGGATCAGGTGAGTCTTTGGGTGGAGACCAAAAGAAGACAGTGTAGCGTGGATTTCCCATTGCAAGATGGATCGATGAGCTTACAGTGGCGAAGGTAAAGAGATACGTAGGGATTATATCCAGTATCTGATTGCAACTGGGTAATTTGAAGTTGAAGACTATAAAAAGAGCTATGAGGCGCGGACTACGTTTACGAGGAGGTACGTTTGCAAGCCAGTAGACCCTTATAAACATATTTCGTGACCCGCGCTAAAGCGCAGGGTGTGCGTGAATGCGGAATTTGATCGAAAGAGTCACTGCGGCCCTGGAACGCAAAGGACATTTAGAGGAACATGGATGGGATTTAGTTAGTATGAGTCAGATACTCCCTTCTCCTCCACCCAGAGCGGCAGAAGTATTTTGATGATTTCTCATCGTTAAAAAAGGGTGTGCGTGTAACAATATGATAGTTTGTAGTAAATAGGGAAACCGAAATTCTTCTTCTTCTTCAATATCGTGTTCGTGGCGTCAAAATAGATGTAGGAAGTCAGGCTCTGATATAATATAAGGCAGTATAATGATGCTGATAACTGCAAATGAAACTGCTTAATATCCTTATAATTATAAATCTACCTAGACAAAAAAATATTGGCTTAATCTTGTGTGCCTATTATTTGACTTAGAGCGAGTGGTAATGGCCCGGACTTATGAATTGTAGGCCGCGGGTTCAAACCCAACCAGGCGCATTACTTTGTGTAATTTCTTTCATCACCACTGCTCTCCAAACGGTGAAGGAAAACATCGTGAGGAAACCGGCATGTCCTAGAACCAAAAATTCGAAGACGTGACATTCACCAACCCGCACTGGGCCCATAACCTAAACGGTCCATTCCCTCTCCTAGAGAGGAGGCCTAAGTCCCAGCAATGGGAACATTAAAAGGCTGATTATATTATGCTATGCTATGACGTGTTAATTCCAAAAATTCCAGTAAAGTTCCGAATGGCATTATATTAATCCAGTTTATGGTCTAACCTTCGTTTAAACAAAGTTATTTCAACACCGGCACCGGTAGACATGGCGGTATTCTAAATATACAGACGACAAGGTTTACTGAGCAATATGGAGCTGACGCAGTTCACGCAGGTTGATAGGGACTAAATTAAATAGTTAATAGACAGTTCGTAAAGACAGACGGTTGGAAGCTGTGACGTGGAGATCTCATTACTGAGGCCGTAAGATAAGCGGGGATTTGTCGAATTACTAATTTATTGTAGGTACTAACATAATAGTGATGTTTCCTCAGGAAAAAGTTTATGATTCTACTTATTCCGTCAGTTTGATTATCGAAAAATATTGGACACGTATTTTTTCCTTTATCAAATCTATAAAAATTGACGAAGATAAAACGCATCAAAGATCAGTAGTGGCATGTGACGTCATATCGTGGTAAAAATTGTAGCACGTAGTGACATCACACGAGTTTTCAACGCACTGTATCGTCTTCGTTTTTAGTTTACGTGAAAACAGAAAAAGTACAGGACCAATATTTTTTGGAAATCTATCTGACGAACTAATTAGATTTTTAGTCAACTACCCTATTGTTATGATCCAACAAGCGTTTTGTCAATTATGTTGAGATCGGCTTTCATTCTAAACGGAAGCATCCGGGAAGCAGCTTACGAATATGTACTTATAACATTATTGGGAGCGACGGCATATGTGATCCTAGTACAACTCAGTTACTGGGTAGGAACCACGATACGGTTTAATAAGACTGGTTAGACTGGACTAACTTGAAAAATCAGTTGTAGCAGCTAAGTTAGCTATGAATATTCAGTTAGTCTAGTAGGTACTGCTGAACGTTCTGTGTTCGATTCCCTAGTTATAAAAAATGTATTGAGATTTAAATAGCAGCCTCGTTCCACTTAATCCCGCTGCTGGAACATAGGGTCCTCTGGGATTATTTAAGCATCTGTAGAATACTTATATCCTACTCTGATAACGTCAAGTCAACATGACCTTTCTTATCTATACTAATATTATAAAGCTGAAGAGTTTGTTTGTTTGTTTGTTTGAACGCGCTAATCTCAGGAACTACTGGTTCGAATTGAAAAAATCTTTTTGGGTTGAATAGACCATTTATCGAGGAAGGCTTTCGGCTATATATCATCACGCTTAAGCCAATAAGAGCGGAGCAGCGATAAAGAATGTTTTAAAATCAGGGATTTCACGGGGACGAAGTCGCGGGCAGCAGCTAGTATAGTTATAAAATTATTTGTCCCGAAACAGGAACAGAAGAGGTACCTAATGTCATAATAATCATGGTATTCATTAATACAGCGGTTCTACTCTATGCTGTTTATGCAATTTGTACACTGACAAATAAATCGCCAATTGTAAGGCCACACCGCGCTCGCTTCATTGCCAAGGTTTTAACGCTGACGGGCGCGGGAACACCGACCTACAGTACATTATTACTACGTATTAAATTATTTATATTCTTCCGATACGGATTATTTTTAAATACTGTGTTGGTCGGCTTGCGGATAAATTGTTTGGACGTTGCTCCAAAATAAATAGAGTTAGAAATTGTTGCATGTTATCATGCCAATGTGAAAAGGGGGATCGTAATTGCAAAAAAAAAAACATTATAATAGGTATGTCACCTCTGCAATATTTTGAAAACGAACTAAATCATACTAGTATATAAAGTTGAAGAGTTTGTTTCTTTGTTTGCTTGAACGCGCTAATCTCAGGAACTACTGATCCGATTAGAAAAATTCGTTCAGTGTTAGATAGCCCATTTATCGACAAAGGCTATATCGGTATATAAACATGTGTTGGCTGGACGCCTACATTACATTGACAACATACAAGCATACACATAGGGCCAGTTTCTAAATTGAGTATTTGAAGTTAGGAGTATGTTTATGAGATATTTCAGATTGAAGAATTCACTTGAATAGCGAAAAGCGAAGCCAGGGCTTTTTTATGGTTACGCCACCGATTCTGATTCAGCGGAAGGACACGTAACTGTTTGGATCGCCCATATATTATTATCACGCTAAGACCAATAGGAGCGGAGAATTAATGAAAAATATAACGCAGACGAGGTCGCGCGGGTCAGCTAGTATCACATAAGAGAGCTGAAGTACTTCTGCACTTGATGCAATGATGTCACTGATATATTTCAACGGGAAGGAGTCAGTTGTAAGGGTGTTTATGATGACATGACACCCGTCATGAGCAACACCAAATCTTTAAAAGCTTCTCTTGAAAAACTGCATTTTTTTTAAGTGATAATGTGGCATCGGTGGCGGTGGTGCAATATGTATATGTACTTAATAGTCTATTCCTCTTTTTAGAGATAAGGAAAGAAATATAATGTACTTATGAAGGGACCTTTTTTTTGGATGGGAAATCATCAAATGACTTCTCCCGCTCTGGGCGGAGTGGAAGGGAGTGACAGACTCTTACGGACTAAAACCCACCCGTGATCTTTCTTGTGCCCTTTGCGTTCCAGGGCCGCGGTGACTCTTTCGAACAAATTCCGCAATCCTAGCAGGCACTGACCCTATGGGGTCCCGTCTTCACTTATGAAGAGACCTGTTATTATATTCCCCAGCTACTTTATTCGGTATGGAAATAAGTCAAAGTCTAAACTACTCTAAAGTTTGCACGCTAAATTAGTGTTCGACAAATACTCTTCTTGAACTTCTTATTTTTTTGTTATTTTCTACAGGCTAGCGTTTGTGTGTGTGTCCACAATATCACCTAAATGATAAGGATGGTGTGGTCGAAAATCACGATGGCCTATTCACTCTTGGCTTCGAGACCCCAGCACAGCCATCAGAACACACAGAAGAGCGAGAAAAAGACGGAATTTAACTCCTTAGCTGTGCACACAGAGTAATGATTTGGATGTTTCCTTAAGGTGACAGCCTAAAATGATTTATGATATCTGTCATCTCAGGCTGTTACCTAAAAAAAACTTTTTATTTAGTTTTTTTTTTCACTTTTTAGTGATTCATACACAGCGTACGTGGTATAAATTGGTGTAAACAATAAACAAACATGTGATTTCAGCTATCCCGACGGTTTTGCTATCATTTATTGAAGAGTTCCGTTTCCTATCTCTGTTCTTCATCAGATCTTTACCAAACTAGAAAGGGACCACGTTGAAATACTAAGATGCTCTTCCAAACCATCGTTCACAATTTTTTTTCATTTTAAATCGACAAGAGGGAATGAGATCAACATCAATGTAGACTAAGCCACGCATTATTAGGGATAACTCAAATACTAGTCGTCAGATCTCAATCACCACACGACAAGCACCAGCTTTCGAATATAAAAAGAATCATCAAAATCGCACAAACCCAGTACAAAGTTATGAGTTTTTTGTACACATAAAAAAACAATGAATTAGGAATCTCCTTTTGACTTCCAAAGTCGGTTAAAAATATGTTCAAAACTAGTACGTAACGTTCTCCAGTAACACTTTGTTTTGAATGACCTCTCGACTTCTATATTTTATCCGGTAAATAGACGAGTAATTATTTATTTTAGGTTGTCAGTTTGATCTTGAACTACATAGGAACATAGCACACTGATGCAACACTGATCTCATATGGCTGATGAATTGCAGGTGTTGCCACATAAAATATCAGATAACTGGCCAGTTGGTACGTAAAGCTGTTGCTGCCAACGACTGAAAATGTAAAGGTTGCATGTTATCATGTAAATAATTTACTATAATAGAAATTTATTTTGTAAAACATTACTATGGTAGGTTACCAGCTGATTCGACAGACGTTGCTGTTATAAAACATAACTCAGTTCACAGAAAATTCCAATCCTTTTAAACCAGACAAACAATACCTACTACGATACTAGTGATGGCAAGAATGTTCTTAAAATTTTAGTACAAAAAAAATCTGTTCCACACCAACACTGGTCGAGCAGACGAATTATTAAACATACGGAACAATGGGTCTGAAGTCCAAGAATTCGATTGTGAAAGAATTTGCGATTTAATGAGTTACACAATTGGGGTGCAAGTTTGCATACGGCAGACGGCGAGCGTTGCGTCGCTCATAATCAGCCTTTTAATGTTCCCACTGCTGGGACACAGGCCTCCTCTCTAGGAGTGGGAATGAGCCGTAATCCACCATGCGGTCCAGTGCGGGTTGGTAAATGTCACATGTCTTCGAATTTTTCGTTCTAGGACATGCCGGTTTCCTCACGATGTTTTCCTTCACCGTTTTGGGAGCAGTGGTGATGAAATTAATTACACAAAGTAATGCGCCTGGCTGGGTTTGAACCCGCGACCTACAATTCGTAAGTCGGGGCCGTTACCACTCGGCCACCACTGCTCCTCCTCCTCCTCTTTGGATGGCTCGTCGTCCGTTAGCGACCAGGCCCGGGTCGACGGCGCATTGTGTGTTCCACGCGCGCTTCAAAGAAAAGTCAGAATATTAGGCTGGGATCGCTAGCGCCAGTACCTGCTAGGGCTACGGACATTGTTCGAGAGAGTCAACGCGGCCCTGGAACGCAAATTGCATTGGCAAGAACACGGATGGGTTTTAGCATAGAAATATAAAATACTTCTTTATTATATCTATGGGTTTTAGTCAGTAAGAGTCTGATACTCCCTTCTGCTTCGCCAAAAGCGGGAGTAGTCATTTTATGATTTCCCATATTAAAAACAAAATGTTTATTTAATAAAATGAAGCTTCACTACTGAAATAATCTTGCAGATGACTAAATCGAAATTCATAAATATTCACTACGGAGGAGGAAATTAAAAGTACCAACAAAGTATCTGTAGCTGAGGGAACTTACGATAATATCAGACATACATATTAATATCAAAAAGAATGATAAGCATTATTAATAGCAATTAAATTTTATTGAGTAAAACGTGGTGTTTTTATGAAACGAGCAGTGGTTTTAATTGAAGAATGCAGCTTGTCAAGTATCCTTGGAATAACTTCGTGAAGGCACGTGGATTGTTGCACATAGTTGCTCGTGGTTACCAGTTCGATATTATCACGGGTTGATTGACAACTGAAGTTTATAAACCACCAGGTGACCCGGGAAACGTCGTTTTGCCACATAAAATAAAAATATAAAATAGGGTTGGATCACCCTTAACATTTAGGGGGATGAAAAATAGATGTTGTCCGATTCGCCACCCAAGCCGATATGCACGCTAAGATTCACGAAAATCGGTCGAGCCGTTTCGGAGGAGTTCAAACACCATGATACGAGAATTTTATTTATAAGATTACGCGGTGTAACAACGAAATTATGATGTAGGTACTAGCAGCGCCCCGCGGTTTCACCAGCATAAGTTTCGATTCTCCGGCCGAACGTGCTTAATTCTTAATTCTTTATTGTACACAAAAACAACTTATAATATACAAGGCATAATAAAGAGCATGTACAAAGGCGAGCTTTACTCAAAGTTGAGTTTTCTCCCAGCAAACCTTTGAGTGATAGAGAGAGATCAGCATGTATGATAGGATCCAGTGTATTAAATAATAAAGATCAATGTACATACATATTAACATACATTAATACAAATATACATAAGTACATATCCGTCCGTTCTCAGGCGACATAGATGGCGCTGCGTTACTTTTCCCTTCGTTGGTTTTTTTTTATGTGGAACTTTCAGTAACGCTATCAGTAACGTAGTAAGCACAGGTGTATCGAGTTCAAAACGCCTAAATCCGTAGACGTACGAAGGTCACTGGCAGGAGTCAGGACACTTGACATTGTAGCGTCCATGGACGGTTAGAAGGAATAAAGTGAGATGGACAAACTTCATTGTTGCCATCGAGACTAGTACCTGGATGAGGCTGACACTTGAAATCAAAATAAAATTTCATTTATTCAAACTAGCCTGAGAGTCTGCACTTTTTGCACGTCAAATCTGTAGATAATCTATATATATAAAACAAAGTCGGGTTTGTTACAACACTTATAACTCGAGATCTGCTGGACCAATTTTCTTGGTTTTTGATTCGTTGGATTTGTCTCCACCCCGAATAGCAGAATACATCTTAAAAACAATGAAAACTCTATTAAAATAAACGCAGTGGAAAATGGTTTTAGGTGAAATATATTTAGTGCGTTGTAGATAATTCAAAATTAACAAGAGTGTAACCTAGCAACCAAAACAAAAGATTAATAAAATCTAGAAAGGTCGCCTTCATAGAATAAGGCTGGAAGTTCTTTCTTAACAAACTCAACGAATACATAATTATGAAAGATGAATCATTTTCCATAAATGTTCCATTGTTTCGTAGCTGTCAAAAATTCCATGCGCTAAAAATTCGAAGTACTAGAAGACCAGAAATGAAACATGTCGAAAACTTAAGAAGTAAGGATTCACGCGTACCAGCAGACCATAAACATGTCGAAGCATTTCTGGGGCTGGAATTGTGAGTGAAGACTTACAAAGTACCAGGATACCAGAACCATAATTATTTAACATCAAGCTATTATCATTATCAGACGAAAGAAAGATCACTAAGCCAGAAAGAATAAATGGCGCAGGCAGGTGAAACCATGGGATACAGCTTAGAAGTACTTTAGCTTTAAGTTTTCTATTTTAAAAATTATTTCACCAATAGAAAGCTACATTTCACCTGCGACTTTCTTTTATATTTATAGAACATCATTCATACCCCTAAATATTGTTTTTACTTTATATGGCAAAACAACGTTTGCTGGGTCAGCTAGTAATATTATAAAGAGAAAAGATTTGATTGTTTGTTTTTATTAAATAGGATCCGAAACCACTGAACCGGTTTGAAAAAATCCCTCACTGTTGGGAATCTACACTATCCCCGGGTGACATAGGCTATATTTTATCCCCATATTCCCACGGGAATGGGAACTATGCGGGTTAAACCGCGGGGCGCTGCTAATTATACAAAAAGACCGTCCCCCAAAACGCCCACCCGTCACCACTTCCTAGTGTTTTAGTTGGGAAGAAGAAGTGGCGCAACGAACTCCCCAGCATTTATCATTTATCACATCTGTCTGTTGTGTTGTAAGAACTTGAATTTATACAATAGTATGCAAACTCGTTAATACCTACATGACACAGAGGAAATACAGGATTGGCACAGGAAAAGAGATGCCTATTTGTGAACTCAGGTTGTTGATGACAAATGATAAATGATAAATTATATTTATTTTGTAAGTAGGTTAAACATAACACTTTTACACGTCAAATACTTCTGGTCATTTTAAGCTAGATGAAACCGATGTTTCCTAGCCGACTAGCCTGAGAAGAAACACCGAAACAAACTCAGTCTGACGATGGAAGAAAATAGGAATAAGAGTGTCAAAAATTATAATATCTAATTTTAAAATCAAATAATAAGATTATATCAGATCCATCAGATATTGTGAATATCTTTGCCCAGGAGTTCGAACTCAATTCATCAACTACTACATGCACAGGAGCTGCCATGGATATGCTGCGTAAAAGTGCAAAAAGAGTAAACACTGACCTTGTCCTAGACCCTGTCACTCCCCTTGAGATAGTGAAAATAGTGAAAAATATGGACAATAAAAAGTCTTGTGGCTATGATGACATAAATATATCTGTAGTAAACGACAATATAGACGTACTAGCGGAACCTTTAAGTATTTTTTACAATAAGTGTTTTGATGAAGGAATTTTTCCAGATCAACTGAAGATAGCCAAAATAATACCTGTACACAAAAAAGGTTCAAAAACAGACCCGAAGATGTACAGACCGATCTCATTACTACCTATTCACTCAAAATTTCTTGAAAAGCTAATTAAAACTAGATTACTCAGACATTTAAACCTAAATAGAGTGTTAAGTAGAAGACAATTTGATTATCAGAAAAACGTTGGGACACAGGACGCAATATCGACTCTGATTAAGGACGTAGTTAGATTGAACGACAAACAGAAAGTAGCTGGGCTTTTCCTAGATTTAAGTTCAGCATTTGACACGGTGGATCATAAACTACTGCTAGAAAAACTTGAGCATTACGGTGTCAGGGGTAATGCATTGGCACTTCACAAGTCATATTTTAAAAACAGGAAAATGTTCGTTGAGATCAAAGCAGTGGTGTCACGGACAAACTCCTCAGGTAATAATTGTCCAAGTGAAGAAACATTCAGGTCCAAATTGTCTCCTGTGTACAAGGGCGTACCACAGGGCTCGATACTGGGTCCGATATTTTTTATCATTTTTGTTAATGACCTTATACAACACATGAGGGAAAAAGCTGCAGGATCTATCCAGCTTGTAGTGTTTGCCGATGATACCAATGCCGTTGTCTCGGCTGATAATATACACGTTCTTAATACCATAGTTAATCAAACCTTAGATATCTTTCACTGCTGGTTTGCTGTTAACGGTCTTAAAGTTAATGCCAGCAAAACCAATGTCATGCTTTTTCGTTCCACTTCTAATAATAAAGACAACATTAAATGCGTCATAAATGGAGAAACAGTTAACGTGGTCCAGGTGGTTAAGTTTCTGGGAGTTCATATCGATAGCCAGTTAAAGTGGAAACAAGAGCTAGCATACCTGGAAAAAGCAATCAGCTCTGCCTGTTATGTACTAAGGAGTCTAAGAAACGAGGTAACCGTAAAGCATTTAAAAATGGTCTATTACGCATTAGTAGAGTCAAAACTGAGATACAGCATACTTTTCTGGGGAGGAAGCTATGATTATACAACCCATAAAGCTTTTGTGATACAGAAAAGAGCAGTCAGAACCATAGCTAGAATTCAACAGCAAGAATCATGTAAGCCTTATTTTAACGATTTAAATATATTGACAGAACCAAGCTTGTACATTTTGGTTCTACTTAGTCACTTATCTAAATATATCTTTGAATATGAGACTGAAGATGAAAGACAAAAAAGGGAGAGTACAAGAAGAAAAGATCTTCAGGTGAAGCAAGTGCCTCACCTAAACGTTGTAAAGCATAGCGCCTACCACAAGTCAGTAAAAATGTTTAATAAACTGCCTATTGACATAAAAAGTCTACTATATAAAAGTGGCTTTCAAAATAAACTTAAACGGTTCTTGTTAAACAAATTAATGTCTTTATTCTATTGATGAATTATAAATTGTATTGACTTTTAATGGAAATATTATTGTATTTTACTTGACATTAATTTTTTTTTTTAAATTATTATTATTGTAGGTATTATTCTTATTATTATTTTGATTTTAATTTAACTTGGATTTGTAACTGTTTAATATGGATTGCATGAGTAGTGATTATTAAAATAATATGTATTGTATAGCTGTAGGAATTCAGACATGATGTAAAAATCGTTATTGAATAAATTAATTGAATTGAATTGATGTTGATTGGTACTTACCTACCCACTATTACTAATACTACTCCAATAACAAAAAATACTTAAACTGATAGAAAGGTACACTATCGTTGAATATTATGGATCATCATCTGCCTAGTATTTTCCCAAATATATTGGGGTCGGCTTCCAGTCAAACCCTATTCAGCTGAATATCAGTTTTTTACATGGAGCGGCTGCCTACCAGACCTGGTGACAACTGGGTATAAATATGTTAATAATAAGATATGTACTTCTTGGGAAGACTGGAGTCAGATTTACTGGCTTGTGAAAATCCGTACCTACTAGCAAAGGTCCACAAATGACAGCCGGGACCAGCGACTTATGTGCTTTCCGAAGCACGGAAGAAAATATTATTTACGGTATTTTAAGATGGTCACCCATCTACAGGCCAACCTTGGCAAGCGTTGCTTAACCTTGGAGATCAGCCCGTGCGATTGTTACTGTTTGTTTTCGAATACATGAAATATTATGTTATGAGTGACACATAAAGATATAGTGAATATTGTTAGCTACCGGTACATACACACACACATTTTACAAGTAGGTTATATTGAAAACTCAATTATGCCAAGAAATCACGAGTATGCGGGAGCATAGAGAATCGCCATGAAAATGTAAGTTGAGCGTACCGCGGCATTGGCAAGAGATCGAGGTTATGTCAAAATAATTTTAACTAACTTTCGCCCGCGACTTTGTTCGCGCTTATTCCGTTTCTTCCTCGTGAATATGGCTATCATTACAAAAAATAATTATACAAATCTAACTGGTAATTCCAAAGATTAGGGCGGTGTAAACAACAAACAAAATCTTCAATAATTATATAATATAACTATTTTATTCCTTTTTATATACATACTTACCGACTACATATTTAAATATTTCTTTAAAAACTATATTTAAAGAATAGTAGTCGCCGGTGTCGGGAGCAGGCTCCAAGCTACCAGTGGTTAAGGCTCCAGAGAGAGGAACCTCCTCACAATACGAGCCGCATCTAGAAGTACTGCCTTCTGTATCAGGCCCTTTATTCAACCGCGTAACGCCAGTTTCGACAGATGGTCGTCGAAGCTATTGGCCATCAGGCCACTGGTCGTAACGACAATCTACTGCTTTCTTAGCTTTCACGAGGTTCTCGTCATGTGGTATGGTAACATCAATATCATGGCTCGCGCTAATCGTTTTATCACCACTATGTCCGGCTTATTGGCAAGAATAGTCCTATCAGTGATGAATGATGATAGACCGATACCAGTACAACGTGACATAGTCATTTTCGAGAACTGTATCGGGCAAATACCTCAGAATCCACAAGTTTGTATTTTAAAGCAAGTTGCTGTTGAATAATCCTAGCCACTTGGTTATGCCTGTGCAAGTACTCGCCGTTAGCCAGACGAGAAAAACTAGAGATAATATGTCTGATGGACTCACCCGGACGGTGGCATGCCCGACACACGTCAACCGTCCCGTCCTTCATAATATGCCTCCGGTAGTTGTTCGTTTAGGTAACTTCTTCCATAATTGGGTAGTTAACTTAAAAAATCTAATTAGTCCGTCGGATAGATTTCCAAAAGATATTGGACACGTATTTTTTCTTTTTTCACGTAAACAAAAAATGAAGACGATACAGTGCGTTGAAAACTCGTGTGACGTTACGACTTGCTACAACTTTTACCGAGCCGTAACGTCACAAGCCCCCACTCCTGATCTTTGATGCTTTGTATCTTCGTCAGTTTTTATAGATTCGATAAAGGAAAAAATACGTGTCCAATATTTTTCTATAATCTAACGGACGGACTAAACACAATCATATACCTATTTTTTACTCAGGAAACATCCCTATTTGATTACATATTATTATTGTATTCGTTTTTGTTCGCTTTAGACTGCGTTCTTCGAAAACAGCTGTGCAGGTTTTTGTTTTATTCATGGCGATTTTTGGGATTTTTAATAGTTCTACCGCGTGCATTTGCGAAAACCCGAACCGAGTCAGCTGTTTGAAGTCTCACGAAAAAATGCGATACCTAATGTTTGTTTAATTTTTCCAATTACCTACGCATGCAAGTAATGCATCTAAAGATATTTTGGGTTTCTGTTTCTTTGATCTTTATTTACGATATCAACAAATAATACAAACACTTGGCAAAGAATTCCATCGCCATCAGAATAATATTAATAAACAACGAGCCTATTCTGTCGCCGTTAATCAGAATACTAAAATTAATTGTTTCCTAAAATGTTTCTTGGTAGTAAGTCGTTGGCAGCATGCAGGTGATGGTGTTATGCAATGTTGCACAATTAGTCAGTCATCCTTGAACGCGGCGCAGAGTCAAGGTGTGCGCTTATACTGCAGAAACTCACATCCGAGTAGGATGACCATAAAGTTGACTTTCGTGGGGATAAAAGAACGTTTTTTTGAGATGTTAGGAGGCATTTTAGGAATGGTTTTCTTTATTGATAAATAGGTATTGATTTTGACGATAATTGGCACGCGTTTAGCTACTGTGAGTTGGATTCGGCCATAGAATACTTTTTACTTCAGCACTTTGGTAACATTGGTAACTTAACAACTATTTCGCGTTTGTCGCAACTGACAAAAACAACGCATGACAGGTACATGCTTACTTGGAGTACGATAATGAGTAGCAATATCTATATCTACCTATACTAATATATAGAGCTGAAGAGTTTGTTTGCTTGAACGCGCTAATCTCAGGAACTATTGGTCGGATTTGAAACAATATTTTAGTGTTAGGTATCCCATTTATCGAGAAAGGCTATATGCTATATATCACCACGCTAAGATCAATAGGAGTGGGGTGGTCATGAAAAATGTGACACAAACGAAATTGCGCGGGTCAGCTAATAATATATACCTAAAAATTAGGTTTTGAGTATTCGATAATATGTATACTTATGATTTTTGCTAAAGACAAATCGACGCTTTAAATGTCGTTATTGACATACTATGTACTGTTGAATTTTCAACTGTCGGCACTGGACGGAGCGCTGAAAATCCAATAGTGAACTGTTTACGTGTTACGGTATTTGAAATTTTGACTGTCGAAATCGTAAATTATAAATACGTCATGATGTAATTACGATTAAACGTATATTTAGCTTTTATTATTATACCTAGGTACTTCAAAAAACAAAGTGCACTCGAAACGCGCAGTCTTAATAAATCCATTGATTGATGATGCCACTGATAACCTTCAACTACTGACAACAGGAACTCAGCGGTATCATGTCGCCTTATAATCTAACAAGTAATTAAATTAAATTGTTCAAATGTAAACTGCGGCGTCTTTGAACTAGTAAAATACTTAGATACATGGATCTTAAGCTTTTACAAAAGAATTTAGAAGTACAGCGATGTACGTATTATACTTTTAGAAGATTCCGAAAACCCGAAAGGGTTTGTCAAAATTCTGGTCACCCCAAAGGTTCAGACAACATTTTATTTGTTATTTATGTAAACTAAGAAACGAGTCCCGCACTTATTAATGATGGCCGGACCGGTTCACACCTATTGCTATGTTAAACAGATCCCGCCAATTACTGGATTACGAACTATTGCCGGATGAACGAGAATGCTAAGATAATTAAATTGCATTCCAACTGTTTCCATTTCAAAAGATATTAATTTAAAACTAGTCTGAGAGTCCGAGTGTGAAGAAGCTAAAGCCAGTTGCATCTTTCCTGTGTTAATGACTAAATACAGTGTTACCGTAGGCCAACGACCATGTATCCTCTGATCTGATATGTATAAGTTTTACAAAATATTTTAAAACTTATACATATTTGAAAAGAGTAACTATGGAGTTTCTTGTCCGTTCTTCTCCATAAGAATCTACTTTTTGCGAATGGACAACTAGAGTCACTATAATATTTTTATTTTCAAATGTTTTGACGTTCAAAAGTGCCGTTAATGGTCTAGTTGAAATAAATGAATTGACTTTGACTTTGACTTTGATCCTCAAGTCTGCCATTACAATAGTGTCAGAATGGTCTATCATTGATTTCATTATGGTTGATTTTGACAATTTTGGTAATGTACTAATAGAAAGCGTCACTATGACTTTCTAATGGTCAACCACTGACACTCCATTGAAAGAAATGTAATACAATGGTAATCTCGTTCATAATGGCAGTAAATGAATTACAGATGTATGCGGTAATCTGCTAAAACTTTGACATTGTGCAGTGATTGCTTTTATTAGATTTTTAGGGTAAATGTTCCGCTGATTATCGAAAGTTTACAATCTCTGTAGATATTTCATATACCTACTTATGGAGTTTGCCATTGTCCGGTAAAAATAACATTCTCAAGGATTATTTACATAATTATTTTAGTAAAAAAAAAAAACAAATACTTTAGTAAAAGAACTGATAGCAACAATTACTTTAATATTAGTACAGTTTCTACTTGGTAACAGGTATTTAGTACTTAAAGACGTTTCCTAAAGTTGACGCAGTAGGATTAGTTGTATCAAGTGCCTTCTCAGAGGCTTTTATTTTAAGTGTTTGGGTACGGAACCAACTTGTAAGTGAGCACTGCATAGTTGCGATAAGCCTCAATTAATTCTGTAGTATTAGTTCTAAAGGAGCAAACATTATTACCAGAGAACTAACGCACAAACATGATGCCTTGAAATAACAAGTCTAATATTATCTAAGTAGCTGACCCGCGCAACTGCGCTTGAGTCACATTTTTGACATGACTGCTGTACTCCTATATTGGTCTTAGCGTAATTATATATAGCCTATATCCTTCCTCGATAAATGGGTTATCTAACACTGAAAGAATGTTTCAAATCGTACCCTTCCCTGAGATTAGCGCGTATATATTAGTGTAGATTTTAAACATTAACTACTACTACTAGAACTTAAAGGTTCCTTACATCTTAAAATACGCTTTCTGAGATCCTTCCACGGATGGGTGACAATACGTTAATTACCGAGTTTCTTCCGTGCATCGGAAAGCTCATTAAACCGTTGGTCCCGCCTGTCCTTCAAACATCTTTGAAAAGCGTTACAGTCAGTCAAAATCTGGCATCACCCCTATTAGTCTTGTTAAGGGATATCGTTTTACCAGTTACTGGGTTATGAAGATCAGATATGCAGGCGTTCCTCGTAAAATACTGAATTTCATCTAAATTTGGTTAGACTGGATGACGACCCCAATATATTTAGGAAAGGGCTAGGCTGATTTAACTTGACAGCTTGGGTTCGAACTCACGATCTACAAACTAATAGGTCACGATAATTGCCACTGTGATAAAACCTTGATTACAGAAAAATACCACTGTGTTAAAATTTGCTCATCACTATAATCCGTACTAATTCCTTAGCAAAGCAGAAGCACGATCGTAAATAAATAGCCAAACATTATTTTCAAAACTAAACACTATGTTTCAATAAAAATAAACACAGACACGTGTGGTCACCCTCCACTGACGTAGTGCACTTTGGCAGTAGATCAACTGGCAAGCCAGTGACGTTGATCTGTGACGAGCCCACTGCATACATTGATAGACTGCTAATGTATATTTGTATTGGGTTAATCTTTGATGGTATTACCGTCGCTGACTATGTTGACTTATCTGTTCTGAAAGCTTCAGGTTGGTGTGTGCAGTGGTATTAATGTCGTTGAATTGCTGGTCAAGATTTTTAGATAAAGACTGGTTGGCAGGGAGACTTTAATGGTTGCGAAATTTGTTCCAAAGAGTCACCGCGGTCCTGGAACGCAAAGAGCTCTAGGAGGAACACGGGTGGGTGTTAGTCAGTAAGAGTCTGACACTCCCTTCCGCTCAACACAGAGCGGGACAAGGCATTTGATGATTTCCCATCCTTAAAAAAAAACACCAATACATGTTATCATTAGGTTTTAGTCAGTACGAGTTTGACACTCCCTTGATAGCGGGAGAAGTTTGATGATTATCCATCCAGAAAAAAAAGGGAGGCTCTAATGGACGCTTCATCATCATCATCCGCAGCCCCATTTTGCCTACTGCTGAGCATATGCCTCTCTTTTCTTGTGCCAATCCTCAAGTTGCCATGCCAGCCTCATCCAAGCTCTACTCGCAATAGCAACGCCATCGTCTGGCCATCTCACTGCTGGACAACTCACACTTCACCTCCTTATTCCACCTATTACCACACCTCGTGTCCTGCCCAGCTCCATTTCAGTTCCGTTGTACGTTTTCCGATGTCGGAAACTTTCGTACATCTTCGTATCTCGACGTTTGGAACTCAGTCTATAAGCCTATGTTAAGCATGGAACGCTCCATGGCTCTTTGTGCAACTGTCAGCCTGTACACAGTCTCTTAGTGAGCGTCCATTTCTCGGCACCGCAGGTCATGATGGGCAAAACACACTGGTTATAGAGCCGAGACTTCAGACATTGTTCTCTTCTGGTTGACTTAGGTACAATTTCGTCTAATTCGTTGAAGGAAGGACTCGGCATTTTGCCGAAAAACACATAATTCTTGCCGATACTTTGCAAAATAATAAATCAACGTAGGTACCATTTATTGTATTTGGTGTGAAATTCCGCACCCGAATGTAATAAATCATTTGGTGGTAAATAAACTGTGTACAATAAAATAAACATCGTTTAACAAATGTTCAAGCTTAACCCTTAATGAAGTAACTAAGTAATTAAATGTCTTAGTCGGAGTTATTCATTTGTAAAGACCAATGTGATAATTGAATATTTCGTTCCCTTCACAGATATCCTTGGCGTACACTGATATTTACCCACCGAGACCCCAGGCAAAGGGCACGATAATTTAACAATCGTCAAATAACCGAAACCATGATTATTGAGTTCATCTTTCCATAGTTATAGAGAAACCTGCATTTGCTCGCGACTTCGGTCCAAATATAGAAAGTATCCTTGAACCGTCTTTAGTTTCCCATCTATCTCTGTAATAAAATTCAACAAAACCGGTTCAGCAATTTAGGCGTACCAAACCCACTTTCGCATTACAATGTGCCAGCCTCCTCTGCATTGCAGGTAACCCCTAAACGGTACTCATCAACATGTAAACTAATATATAATTAACCATACAAAATACATTATATAAGATTAAACCTTTACATTAATATTTATTTATGTAGTAAATATATATAGTATAAATATGTATATAAATAACAATAAACCACCTAATGCATGGTTTATTGTTAATTAAAAGAGCGGTTTTCGCCTTTAAACGTAAAAGTTGGCGAGTGCAAAATTAAGTAACACCTCCCTATAATCTAATTAATTAAATAAAATCAGGAATGAAATTGTTTGTTTACGAAAATTGTATACAGGAAGCTATCTTTGCCTGCACCTGTATCTTATTATGTTGCTTGACTGATTTTATCCCAGAAAAATGTTCCACAGTTCCTGTATGTCGGGCAATGCGAGCAAAACCCTTGGAAATGACTAGTACCATAAACAACTGGCATTATATTCCACGTCTGAATCTATTTTCTTATCAAAAGGCAACTTGGAATTATACGTCAACACATGACCAGATCGTTTACCTGTTGCCAAGTTTCTAAGCTAAATATAGTGGTATCAGACTATCAGAAATGTTAGTCACTATACTTCCGATCTCCATGCCGACCATGGGCATTGAAATGTTTAAACTTGGTGATTATCAAACAGAAGCCACAGGGGTAGAAATACCCTGCTAGGGTTGCGGAATTTGTTCGAAAGAGTTACCGCGGCCCTGGAACGCAAAGGGCACAAGAGGAACACGGGTGGGTTTTAGTCAGTAAGAGTCTGACACTCCCTACCGCTCCACCCAGGGCGGGAGGGGTCATTTGATGATTTCCCATCCAAAAAAAAAAGGGGTAGAAATATTGGTTGCGCAATTTGTTCGAAAGAGTCACCGCAGCCCTGGAACGCAAAGGGCACAAGAAGGATCACAGGTGGGTTTTAATCAGTAAGAGCCTGACACTCCCTTCCGCTCCGCCCAGAGCGGGAGAAGTCATTTGATGATTTCCCATCTAAAAAAGGGGGTAGAAATACTGAACCACCTCTGCAACTAGTGTTACTTATTATTGTAACGAATAAAACACGGATTTGGATTTATCTTCGTACTTATTTACGGCATTTACCCTATAAGAGCGTTACTACATGACTCTCATATAAAAAGCATACTTATTTTCCGTATTCATGATTCAAAATACTCTTTATTCTTTTGCCAGACACTTTCAAAGTTCTATCAACAAACTTGTCTACCAGTGACCTGCAGCCATGGAGGCTACCATCATCACAATATCCATAACTCAATCCGGACCACGATTTAGCCATGCTACAAATTTTATCCATCCTCTATAAATCTAGTAGTTGAGGCATCATTTAACAAAAATCATTGTTTATAAGATTTAAGACTAACAGCACCCCGCAATTTGACTCGCGCTGTTTCCGTTTCCGTGAGAATACGAAGATAAAAATATAGCCTACGTTACTGGCTGATGCTAGCTTTCCATTGATGAAGAAATGGTTAATATCGGTCCAGTAGTTTCGGAGCTTATTTGGTACAAAAAAAAAACGAAATAAAATCCTCTTTAGAATATTAGTATTGACGTTTACATAGGACGGCGTCTGACCACTTTCTCTTCCGGAGGTATTCCTCAAAGCGCTACCATTTTGAGGCGCACTTAATGTGGCGCTCCTTTTTTATCCCTCGGAGCGCACCTTTTAGTAGCGCTCCCGATAGCAATTATAAATTTTATAATTTTATTCCTTGAAGCGCACCCACGTTTTAAAATCTGGAAGAGCATAAAGTAAAGGTAATAAATAAATTATATCGATAATTGTTTAAAACTCATTTGTGCATCATCATCATCGACTTACCAAAGTGTGTTTTATTTATTAATAACATCCTCTTTGAATACACAATAACATTGGTCTTTCAATACACATTATAGTGCCGAAAGCAAAACATATTTTTCTGTCTATTTCGTAATTTTGGTTAAGCAACTTCGATGATGATGATGCATAAATGAGTTTTTAAAAATCATTGATACAATTAAGTACGTTAACTTCATGCTCTTCCCTATTTTAAACGTGGGAGCGCTCCGAGGAATAGAAAGGAGCGCCTCATTAGGTGCGCCTCAAAATGGTAGCGCTTCAAGTATATCTGTTTATTCTATTACATAATTTACTGTATTTCGATGATAAATACCTGTTTATATATATTTTCTTTTATAAGGATTCAAATGAACCGCCACTCGTCCTTTGAAAGGTTCATTAGAAAACCAGCGTCAGACAGCATCAGTCTGTCTGGCATATCGCTGAAATGGACCTATTAACGGCCGAACCCAATAACCGATCTATCACATACTGGAGATAGCAAAACAAATGAAACAACAGAAAAATTATATAGGTTTTCTGTTGTTTCATTTGTTTTTCTATCTCCAGTAAGTGATAGATCGGTTATTGGGTTCGGCCGTTAGTGCAGCCGTGGGACACACACTTAGTTCTTGTCATAACTATCTTTTGTTTTACCATGTACCGTGCGTGTTTCATGTATGTGCTGAATAAATATTATTCTTTCTTTCTTTCTAATACCTCCTCTTCCGAAGCTAAGCTGATAGAGTAGATAGAGAGAACAAGGAGCATCCATGACCCTCAGATTGCAGCATGCACCTGGTCTCACTTACACAAATGGACGATTATCTCATATCTAGACTTACTTTGGCACTCTGGAACTCCACGTGAAACTCATTAACGATCATAATGAACTGGTTTTATTAGTGGCAAGGTTATGTCACGAGTTTAAAGACAGCCTGTAGTAATCTACTAATGCATTAATATGACAATATGACGGTCATTATTTAGAGTTACGGTTATTTTATTAGTTGGACTTTTGATGGTTTCTGCTCTGGGAGAATGGCGGTGTTTCTTCTTAAGTCTTTATGACCGCTTGGCAAACTGCAATGTGGTCAAGGAGATTTGTCGTTGAATCGTTTTCAGGGAACTGTGAATGATTCATTCATGATTATTTTGGCGTCTAATGAAGAACGATTAGGGAATTCTCAATGGTTGGTTTTATTTAGGAACTAGTGACGCGCCCTGGCTTCGCACGGGTGCTATGCTGATGCTAAATATCTACTGTATTATGCATGTATTATACATATAAACCTTCCTCTTGGATCACTCTGTCTATGAAAAAACCCGCATCAAAATCCGTTGCGTATTTATGAAGAACTAAGCATACTTAGGGACAGACAGACAGCGGAAAGTGACTTTATTTTATACTATGTAGTGATTATGAATAATACATGACTTTTAGACTGAAAATAAGAGGTCAATGGCCAATGTCAAGCCAAGACAGGTAATTACCATCGGCGAGAACTCATATTGTGACACTACAACTTGGTACACTGACTAGAAAAATGGCAATTGATTAGTAAGAACGCATCTCTTGGAAGCCAGAATCTACAGTCACTTCACACCAGAAAGCGCTGACACGATGAGTCTCAGTTTTATTCCAACGAATGGAACCATCAACTAAACAACACTAAAGGTGTAAAAAGTCAACATGTGCATTACGTTGCTTTTTTTATCGTACGTTTTTTTCTGCGGCTTTTATCTCGAGAGGAGCCTGCATTTCCCATAAATCTCTACAAACAAACATTGTATTCCAGTTCCTCAATCAATAGAAGTCGGCATTATTGCCAAACTCTGCACCAGCCCGTGAACATACATCTAGGCTATCGCATACCGACGTGAAGGCATTCGTTTTGCATTATTTGCATCGATAGCGCTTCCATCTGTTGTGAATAGGGCTGCAAAGAGCTTTTATTGTTTAGTTTTTATTCAAAATGTGTAGCTGTTGTTGAATCATAACACTGAATATTTTAATGGGAATACTTTATTATTAAGAGCGTGTAAGCCGTATGGCAATTCATACAAATTTTCAAGTCACTATTTTGCGAAATCAGTCATTTCGCAAAATAGTGACTTGAAAATTTGTGAAAAAACATGAAAAAAGACTTTAATGAAACTTCACACATATGTGTGAAGTTTAGCCATCCATAGCTCGCCGTTCGCAGGCCCGCGCCTACAGTGGCCGGGAATCGGCTTGCGTTTCCCGACGCCCGGGACGTCTTCTTCTGTAGCGGCGGCTGGAGCGTGAGGTTTCCCTCTCCCGCACGCGGTTCGCGGAACAGGACACCTTTGATTAATGTATAGGCTGTTTCAATAACCAATCATCTTTGGGCTATGAAAATTCTACCTAAACTGGTAAGCTATCGAGATCGAGCGATCGAGCGTCTCTCAAGCAAAGCCTGAGAAGTGGAGAGCGGTAACTAAGCCACGCAAATAAAAAAAAAAAAAACTTTAATGCTACCAACAGTTTGAGACCTCACTTGTGTTTAAGATATGCCTTGATAGTTTACCTAAAAGTTCTATCTTGAAAACAAATGCCACGCCATTACAATACTACATCTATATTTTAGATATAGGTAGCTAAGCACTTGGTAAACCTTGCATTTTAACAGACACATGTAAGGAAAAGGAATCCTTATCGATTGACGTTACTTGATGCTCCTTGCTAGCGGAATACCAAACAGAAACAACAAACAATACAAACTGATGTCGATTTAAACACAGCCCTAGCGCTCTGCATTGCAACTATGTAGGTACCTGAAATATTTTGCCATTATGTTATGATAAACATACATTTCTCCATACACTGCTTACGAACAAACATTATTTTGATCACGTCAAGGTTATTTTTGGAAAGTTTTCTCGTATTTCTGGCAGTTTATTATTGTAAACTATGACAGAAATAGTATGCTTAAAGAACGTTGTTAATCATCAACATTTTCGGACGTGATATGAATTGGAATGGGTTCAGCAAATATTGTTAGTTATGGTTTGGCTACACGTGGTCGTTTGTGTGGACTTTTAAGGTGGTGATAGCATTCTGCCAATAATATCACGGTTATGAATGTTGTGGGTGTCGAAAGAGGCAACAATACACCTATACCCAGTGAACAGCCAAATATGTATGTTGACTGTGTATTTAAGAGAGTGAGTATTAACTGAGTATACGGCCTGGTGTAAATAATAAAGCTTTATGTTCAGACCAGAGATCCATAACACACAATTAAATAATTTGGTACTCACTAACTAAAACACGTTTATAAAACTTATTACTACACACATCTGAATTACGGACTCAATCCTCATCCAATGACACAAAATTAGGCCTTCCACCCTACCAACTGCAGTAGCCACGTGGCTATTGAAGCTCACGCATCCGAAGTATCAGTGATGCGATTCGCCGACGCAACCGCGAGCCGAAATCCGAAACGCGGGCGAATATCGCCGACGATGGGCTACAGAAGCGCGGCAGCTCCAGCAGTAACCGGAACACGTTGTTATATTGGACTCGTAGAGCATTGTACGAGCACTGTGTATAACTGGACCCACAAGACGGACGTGTACAGCGACTGGCAGTAGGCCCTGGGGCCGTATTATGACATCTTAAAACCATCATGTTTTCTGTGTGAGAAAAGGATAGTGCTATTCGTTCTGTATAGCTCCGTCTCTTTTTCACACCGAAAACATGATGGTTTTAAGAGGTCATAATACGGCCCCTGAACAGTGTTATTTTAACCTCTGAAACGCAAACGTGCGGGCCTGTATCTTACACCTGACAGCCAAAGCTCTACGTTCCCTTTCTAAATCAGCGTCATCTGATAGCCTATCGGTAACCCAGTGTCCTCTTTTCAGCAGAACTCTGCACAAGGTAACCGGTGGAACAATGTCATATATGTATATACTTTATTCTGCGCCATAAATACTAAGAGCTAGCTTTTCAACCGACTTCCAAAAACGGATGAGGTTTTCAATTAGACTGTATTTTTTTTGTGTGTGTGTTACCTCATGACTTTGTACTGGGTGTACCGATTTTGATGATTCATTTTATATTCGAAAGCTGGTGCTTTTTGGTCCCTTTTCCGACCTTCACGGTCGGATGAAGAACAAAGATGATAGAAAACGGCACTCGTCAATAAATGATAGCAAATCTTTCGAGATTGCTGAAATCGCATGTTTGTTTATTGTTTACACCAGTGTGATTGGTACGTTTAGGTGGGGGGAGGGGGGAGGGTGTACCACTAAAAAGTGAAAAATTAAAAATCTTTTACAAAAAAATACAACACAATACAAAGTTTTTTGTATGAGTTATATCTGAGACCATGAGTCACCGCATAGCACTCATAGATTCGGAGGAGCTTTTTGAACGCACTGATCGATGGGCTCAGCAACACTATATAATTGATACATTTTCCGTGAATGGAGTACTAGAGTAACTGATTTGGGTAAAGACTCGAAGCTGCTACATAGGCATTCAAAGATCATCATCTGCCTAGCCTTTTCCCAACTATATTGAGGTCGGCTCCCAGTCAAACCGGATTCAGCTGAATACCAGTATTTTACGTGAAGCGGCTGCCTACCAAGCCTCCACAACCCATTAACTGAGGAACACGGTACTTGTTCGCGACGATGCGTCTTAGCTACATAGTATAGGTAGTTATAGGTAGCTATAGTAGTACATAGAATGTTGCAAATAAATAAAACCGCGACTACATAGTATAGGTAGTTATAGGTAGTTAGTTAGCACATAGAATGCTGTAACAGATAAAGCTGCGTAGTATAGATAGTTATAGGTAGCTATAGTTGATACATAGTTTGTTATTGAAATAAAACACATTCGTTACAGTTGTTTGCTCTCAAGAGGCAGTATATAAGCCCTTGGAGCCTTTATTTCTTCCAAATAGATAGAATATAGTTAGGTAGGGTATCCTATCCCTTACACATAACAGTAAACACATGGTAACCCTGGTAATCGAAGGTATATGAAGGTAATCAAGGTATATAAAGGTATATAAAGGTATATCGGTGGTATATAAGGTAATCGAGGTATATACACACACAGACAGACATACATAGGTAAATAGAAAGGGCTTGGTAATTTGAGACTTGAAATATCAGGTCAAAGGTAGTCGCATAGCTAAACGCGACACTGACCAATCACAGAGCAGGAGGGTGCTGGTACGTGATTGGTCAACAGTTTTTGATAAATAGCCCTAGTGAAGGTATGCACAAAATAAAACACTTTGCATCTACCCTCTTCCTTTTCCGAAAAAACAAGTCTAGATTCTAGACTTCTAAATGTCTGAAATAGAACCGCCTTGAAAAATCCTTTCAGGGGATATATAGATGTCTATAGTGTATGCAGGCATAAAGCCGTAATTTAGGTTTGAATAAAACTGTTTATTTTTATCCCCCTGAAACATATACGCTTATAGAGTTGCAACCCCTTAAGTGACAGGGTTGAAACATATGTAGTTTTGTAGAGGGTTGTCGTATCTATAGAGATACATATAGCTGTATAGCCCTCCTAGCATAGTTTTACGGTAAGTTCACCCCAAGTAGGTAATAGCTTCGCGCCTACTATAGTTTTGTATAGTTTTCGGCATCCCACCCCTACATGGAGGGGGATGAAGGGGTGAATTCGTCTCCGCTGTATGGAGCCTACCGAGGGCTATCCATGAAGGTACGACAACCCCTACTCACATAGACCTAAGCCTAGATATAGCCTAAAATCTAGAATTAGCATAGTGAAAATTTAAGTTAATAAACTTCATCACACACGGTGATTTTTTGGGTGTCGATACGGTATAGTTGCGCCGTACAATAGTAACATTGAAAATTTATAGAATTTGTAGTCATTGTCAAGATAATTTGGATTTATACCTAAATGTAGAATCATATAGTCGCGAATTTCACCCTTCAAATCGCTAAGTGAATAGTGAACAAGTTAAATAGTGTTTTATTGTGACTTTATTGGTAAGCCCTCTATACCTACCCCTATATACTGTGTCAATAACAGCAAGTATAGCAACTATTCAGCTAAGGGTTGCATCCTCATGGCCCGTAGCTCATAGACGGAGCGTCAACGCGTCTGGATCATTTATACCTAGGTGGGTTGTCACCATACAGTCCACTTTCGAAGAATAGGATAACCTACCCTGGCCACCCTACAGTCCAGTCGATCACGTCCGCCCCGTACAGTACTTCTTGGCAAGACTGGTGCCAGATTTTCTGGCTTCTGACTATCCGTAACGACCGCCAAAGATCTCCAAATGGCAGCCGAGACCAACGGCTTAACGTGTTTTCCGAGGCACGGAGGAAACTCGGTATGTTAAGACGGTCACCCATCCACAGACCAACCTCGGCAAGCGTTGTTTAACCTAGAAGATCGACCCGTGCAGCTGTTTTAATTTAACCACGAACTCCTCAGGCATTCAAAGATGCCCCATGCTTATTCTTGTATTGTTTGGAATGAGACTATTCTGGTATTATGTACTACATCTATTATATCCAACCATCGCGATTGGCTTTAAGCTTAGCAGTAAAATGTACAGTCAGCGATTATAAGGACTGATGGAGCTGCTCGTATTGCCTTTTCCTTTTAAATATGTGAACAATGACCTCTTAACTGCGAAGATTAAAAACTGCAGCATCTACATAAAGTAGGAACAAGTTATGGCTGGTTACTGATTGCGACAGTAACACTACACTTTACTGTCGGTCAAAGTCGTGCAGATTATAACTCAAATTGTCGGAACAATGCTTGTCTTTAGTTTTGTAGTTTAGAACTTCATTGTTATGTTGTAAAATGTGATGTTTTGTATACAGTTGTAGTTAATCGAGAGAATGAATGGCGTGCATGAATACAGGGTTATTTTTTTAAAACACCAACAACCTCTTAAGAGGTCATTGTTTCACAACTTTTACTATGGGAACTAACCTGAAATCGCGAAAAAAATCAGCTCTTCCCTACATTTTGATGAGTTATACGAACATAAATGTAAGGAACAGCTGATTTTTTTTTCGTGATTTCAGGTTTGGTCCCATAGTAATAGATGTTCATAATGATGAGTACAATGACCTCTTAAGAGGTTGTTGGTGTTTTACAAATAACCATGTATATTTGACTGGTTTGTTTACATGATTCTGTATTCACTAGGTAGGTAGGTTTTGAATGTATTATATGAAAGTGAGTTTTGTATTGTATCATTACATTTACCCAAAGTCTAGTTACGCCACGTTTCCTACCCTACGTTCAAGTTATTCGCATGCAAGTTCAATCAAAGATTGAAACGTTATTTTTTTGGAAATTTATAACACCAAATTTCAGTTTTATAATTGAAACAGAATCTGGGTTTTTTTTCGTTACTCATCTCTCGGGTATAAAATAGAAGGTTTGATAAACACATCTTTTTCTTTCTGGATGTGAAATCATCATTTGACTTCTCCCGCTCTGGGCGGAGCGGAAGGGAGTGTCAAACTCTTACTGACTAAAACACACCCGTGTTCCTTCTTGTGCCCTTTGCGTTCCAGGGCCGCGGTGACTCTTTCGAACAAATTCCGGAACCCTAGAAGAGTCCACATCTGCAAGAGATTTGGAGAATTGTCGACTCTTCACACTATTTGCGGGTCAAGGTCACCTCAAGGTCTCCCCTTTCAGTCACAAAATGTAAGAACTATCACGCCCTAATCGCTGATATCCCTTATCATCATCTGCCTAGCCTTTTCCCAAACAGTTGGCTTCCACTCAAATCGACTGAATACCAGTATTTTACGTAGACCGGCTACCTACCAGACCTTTTTATTAAATGGGTATAACGGTAGTTCTTGGCAATGCTGGGGTCAGATTTACTGGCGGCTGACAATCCGTAACGATAGCCAAAGATCCACCAATGTCAGCCGGGACTAATGGCTTAACGTGCTTTCCGAGGCATGGAGGAAATGGTATGTTAAGATAGTCACTCATCCCCAAACCAACCTTGGCAAGCATTTCTTAACTAATTGAGGTGCGGCTGGTATTGTTTTAGCCACAAACTCCACACATCCTTGATCGCGCTGATATCCCTTATCAAGAGATCGAAAAACAAGAGTTTATTTTTGAGAATTCAACTTGCAACGAAACGCGATACTGCGCTCAAAAACACAGATCATTGACGTGTCCCAGAAGGCTGGCCAACTTAAATGGGACTGGTCTGGACATGTCTGCCGTATGTCCATCGAGCGGTGGGCCTCAAAACACAAAATTGGTGCCCTGAAAACGCGAGACGGGGGCCGCGGCAGACCACGAATGAGATAGCGGGAAGACTGAGATGTCTTCCTTGGGAATTGGCAGGATGTGGCACAGGATCGGGAACAATAGGAGGTGGACAAGAAGACCTTTGCCCAGCTGTGGGACATTTCAGGCTAGCTATAATACTATAACATAATAACTAAGGCTCGATGTGTGGTGAGAGGTTAACAGAATAGCACTAATGACCCGTTCAATTGTGGGAGCCCTCATTTGTGGGAGGCCTGTATCCACGATTGTACTTTTCTTCGTCTTTCAGCTGTAAAAATTATTACATATCTACTTACATCATCATAAGGCGGCCTCGTATTCAAATTCCGGATAACTCCATCAGCAAACCCAGTGATATTGGTGAGGAATGTCTTCAAGTCGTTGCCGGCTCTGGATGCGTAGTCAGTGTACAGCAGCAGGGCTTCTGACTTGGCTGCATGGAGCTCGGCTATGATGCTGGCGTACTGGTTCTCGTCGAAGACCACCTGGCGGGAGTGGTCGGGCGTCGGTCGGGTTCGATTGTTCACGTCCACTATGATTACTGCGTCCTGGAAAAGTGAAGAGGCTTTAGAAGATAGAAAAACAAAAGAGAATTGGATTGGTTATGTCAAGAATGTGCAAATATCGTGTAGTCCATCAGAAACGATGATAGGTAACTTTTTAGATATCATCATCATCATCAACCACAGCCTGTTGCAGTCCACTGCTGGATATAGGCCTCTCCAATTGAACGCCACTTAGATCAATTTTCGGCTTCTCGCATCCAGTTTCTGCCAGCCGTCCTGCGCAAATCGTCACTCCACCGTGCCTGAGGACGTCCTACACTACGTTTGCCGAGACGCGGTCTCCACTCTACACTTTTTAGATATATGTTGAATAGTAATTAATTCTTAAATTGGTCGAATGTTTTTAAATGGTTACTAAAAGCAAGATCTTAGTCTTTCCTTAATTAAAAAAATATACTGGCCAGGGCCCCAAGTCTGCTATTTTTATAAATTTGTCATTCCAACACGATCCCATTGTCATTTGACTATAAGTTCGTAATCTGCGAAATTCATAACTGTCGATCATTGGTCTATCAATGGTCTCGTAATACTTTTTGATAACCGAGCTTTTAAAAGCAATGACTGCACAATGACTTTTAATGGTAGGTCACTGATCAAGGGAACTGTCAAAATTTTAGTAGATTACCGCATACGTCTTTCATTCATTTGTCATTATGTAGGAGATTACCATTCTATGCCATTTCATTCAATGAAGTGTCAGTGGTTGACGATTGGAAAGTTATAATGACGCTTTTATATTAGTAGATCACCAAACTTGTCAAAATCAACCATTATGAAATAAATGATAGACCACTCTGACACTATTGTAATAGTAGACTTGAGGCACTGATGAGATGAAAAGCAAACACTTTTAACGAGGTAGGGCTTTACTATTTTTAGGGTTCTGTATCAGAATGGTTACCTACGGAATCCTATTACTAAACCTCTCGTCCGTTGAACTGTCACAATGAAAACATGTGATACAAACATATGTATACAGCGGGCTGAATGTATTAAATGTTTCTTTTTAGGTAAACTGATGATATTTTTATAGAGTGTTTATTGTTATTGTCGCTATACAAATACACTATACAAACGTGAATTGTTTCGGTTTGTAGTAAACCTTTCTTTCAAGAGTCAATCCGACTCTCACGCGAACAGTTTTCGACCAGCGTATTTAGAAAGGCAACAGCAACGGCAAAAGTTTGGCTTTTATTAATTTTTTTAAGGATGGGATATCATCAAATAACTTATACCGCTCGGGCGGAGCGGAATGGAGTATAAGACCCTTACTAACAAAACCCCATCCGTGTTTCTCCTAACGCCCTTTGCGTTCCAGGGCCGCCGGTATCTCTTTCGAACAAATTCCGCAATTGACCATGCCCTTTTCGTTCCAGTAGGGCCGCGGTGACTCTTTCGAGCAAATTCCGCAACTGCAGACCAGTTGGCTAGCCACGGACTAAATAAGCAACAGATCTTGTTCCGGGTCGGACTGTTCGTGCTTTACAGATCGAGAGATTCGTATCTCTGAATGCACGAAGCATTCAAGTTATTTTGTATTTAAATACTTTGGAACTGTTCTTCATGTTTTTTTTTTTTTAAAGTAATTATGATTTCTTTGTCATCATCATGACATCATTACATCTTAGCCAACTGCTGGGCATAGACCTCCTTTATGGATATCCTTTATGGATGCCTAATTCCTATTGATTAAAACCGCCTACGGAGTCCCCAATTGGTGGGGGCTCGTATATGCGGGCTTCTTGTCAAGTTGGGGAAGAGTGAGTGTTTAATTCGCCCCGCGACGTCAGAGAGCCGCGCGTGGAATATTACTCACCCCCACCTCTGGTACTGTATGATGAAGGCAAGAATCCAAGGCCTCTCTTTTCCTGTGCCACATGATCCTATCCCACCTTATTCAGGTTCTACTCATACCCATTTTGGCATCAGTGTCGTCTGCCCCTCTGGCTGCTAAACGACCAATATATCTACTACTAGTTCTTGGACAGCACTCAGTCACTGACTGATATTATCGCGTCTTGCCATGTGTCAAATTGGTGAGATGGTAACCCCGTAAGGGTTACTATCTCACCAATTATGTATGGGTACGCTTAACACAATTCTGTAGCTACTATTATGTATCTTACTTTGTCTGTTTGTGTCTGTGCCGAATAAATGTTTTCTAAATTATATCTTAACTATACCTGTTCATTATAGTGACCTTACTACATATACATATATTCAATCTCAATCTCGCTCGCCTGACTCCCAACTATATTGGGGCCAGCATAAAGCTGAGTACCAGTATTTTACTGAAAGTGACTGACTAGCTAGTTTCTGGAGGAAGGTCGGCTGGTTGGAGTGACGGCCGCCATGGCTCACGCACAACGGTCCAATACTAGGACTGAGTGCGGAAACCAAACCCTAATAGATAGATACACTGCCTAGCTAACCTCCTCAACTTTTTTTTTCTTTTTTTTTCTGAATAGGTAATCATCAAATGACTTCGCCCGCTCTGGGCGGAGCGGAAGGGAGTGTCAGACTCTTACTGACTAAAACCCACCCGTGTTCCTTCTAGTGCCCTTTCCTGCAATTCAATTCAATTCTGAATTCTTTATTGCGTACCAGAATATATAATTGGTAGGGAAGTAAATAGTAGTCATAATTATGTACCTTGTCGGGCACGGCAAATATTAAGTAGGAGAGAGGATGAAGACACTGTTTGTTTTACTTATTACTTAGTTAAAAAGTAACTAAATAATACTGGTATAACAGCAACTGTTATTGTTGTTGTAAGTACATACATTAATTTATGAATTTTAATTATTGTTTTATAAATGATTTTTTTTTTTTTGGTAACATTGTAAATATTTATGTTATTTATGATTAATTATTTTTATTTTTTTATCTAGGATTTTACATATTTTACCTACTATGTTTGTTATCTTATGGTAAAATTTTTATTTGACTATAATAGTATGAAGTTATTTATAATTTATCATTTAGGTATTCATTTATGCTATAATAACATTAGTTTACAAGAAAAAGTTTCAATTTATTGATAAAGATGCCGCAGTGATTCTTTCGAACAAATTCCACAACCCTGGCAGAACTGTGGCCGTACTACGAAGGCCAATGCTATCATGATTCATTGTGAGGGAAAGGGATAGTGCTATTCGTCTTGTGTAACTCCGTCTCTCTCTGACACAGGAATCATGATGGATTTAAGACGTCATGGTAGGGCTGCTGCTGTGGCCGTACTGCGAAGTGCCAATGCTATCATGATTCAGTGTGAGGGAAAGGGATAGTGCTATTCGTCTTGTGTAACTCCGTCTCTCTCTGACACAGGAATCATGATGGATTTAAGACGTCATGGTAGGGCTGCTGGACCCCTTGGCACGACTGTCAGCTTGTCTGGCTTCTGTCTACCCATAACGACTGACAAAGATCTACAAATGACAGCCAGACGTTACATTACTTACGTGACGTTACATTACAGACGTTACATTACTGACTCACGATAAGCTGTTGTTCTCAGCTTATCGTGAGTCAGTAATGTAACGTTAATTTCTCAGTCTAAAAATAAAAACAATCATTGCAAAAATGTTAGTATCAGCCTTGAAAATGTATATTTTTTAACTACGTTATGATCTAAATTATGATTGTTCTTAGGTAATTAAATTATTAAAAGCGAACATTAAGTGTTTTTTACAAGGTCGGAATTTAAGTCTAGGTGTCTGAAATACATTGTTAGAGTAAAATAAATGTGGATTATAATAACAATATGTGTTTATATGCCTTTGTTTTCTAGTGTCGTGATATGCCTAGGCGATCGCGGTAACCTAAATGCTAATAAAAAAGTGATTGTCACCAGATGGCGCTTATTTAACTAAAGTAAAAATTGACGTTTATATAAACGCGTTCTAGAACGTTAGAAAACTCGCACGAATGCCGCTGGTCTGAAACCACTTTATCGAGTATCTCTAAATTTCTTTCTGCGTATAGTTTGTATACGTAGGTAAGTTCACTTCTTAGATAGGTAATTTTACAGCATAATGTATAGTGTAACCTATCTAGTTAAAGATCTATAATTTGACAGTAAACGACTACAATAGTCTTACTGACTTTATGGGAGTTACTGACAAATCATTGCGCCATAATGTTTGCTTCTCGACAGAGCTGACACTAAAAAGATATTGTAGGTACCTACATGCTATAAATATTCAGCATCAATTAGACTTGTGTGAAATAGAAGTTAGAATAGAATATAATACATTTATTCAAGGCAACAGCAACAAAGATATTAACAAGAAGAATAGTATCACAGAATACACAAAAAACAATACTGCGGAAAGCTGCTGAGCGATAACAGACAGCCCTCTATGCAGAGCATGCATGGAGGAGGAGGAAATGGTATCGCATGTGCTCCTTGAGTGCACAGGTGTAGCCGAAATACGAAGGCAAACAATAGGGACACCGAATTTGAACACAGATATCCTGAACACACTGAGTGGACTGATCTGCTTCTGGCTGGTTGGCTGGTTGGAGTAACAGTCGCCATGGCTCACGCAAAATAAGTCCAACATCAGGACTAAGTCCGGAAATAAAACACCAGGGAAAGAAGATGCAGCTGAGCGTGCTCATACCGAAGGGGTCAGGTGAGATAGTGGTCAAATGCTTGCCTATCAATAATAATTTTAAAAAGAAGGGGTTAGCGACTCAGCGTTTGTTGGGTGTCAAACACCCAGCGCTGGATTTCAGTTGGCACCCCGCATTGGCACAAAGGTTATACTAGTATAGGAATAGGTACTGTTACTCTTCTTTCTTCCAAATTTCATCTTAGATACTAATATTATAAAGAGGAAAAATTTGTATTTTTGTATGTAACGAATAAACTCAAACCCTACTGGACCGATTTCAAAAAATGTTTCACCATTAGAAAACTACACTCACCCTGAGTAACATAGGCTATATTGTATCCTCGTATTCCCACGGAAACGGAAACTATGCGGGTGAAACCGCGGGGCGCTGCTTATTTCGAATATGGAACATGTGATTAACGTAATATTAGTTACGAACCTAGATATACCTAGATTATAAGCTATTGTTAACCATGTGCAGTGTATAATTGTTTGTTTTCTAAACTAATATTATAAAGAGGAAAGATCTGATCGTATGTTTGTATTGAATATGCTCCGAAATTGCTGAACCGATTTGAAAAATTCTTTCACTGTTTGGAAGCTACACTATCCCTGGGTTACATAGGATATATTTTATCCCCGTATTCCCACGGGAACGGGAAGTACGCGGGTGAAACCACGGACGCTTCCTTAATAAACAAAAAAAAAACTACATATTTCTTTGCAATAATGTTGTAACGAACAATAATGTTTATAACACAAGCATTATTATTTTCTTATAGCCAACATTAAAAGCATAATAGCCGGCTTGCACATTGTCATACAAAGTGACACCTGTCACAGTGCCCTTTGAGTCATGTCACCTCCTGGGTTACGCGGTAACCGGTTTAGGGTTACCGTGATAAGGTTATCAGCGGATTTGTCATACATTGTTGTTTTGTAATTTAAAGTGCGCGTTTCGGCAAACGTAGTGTAGGACGTCTTCAGGCACGGTGGAGTGACGATTTGCGCAGGACGGCTGGCAGAAACTGGTTGCGAGAAGCCGAAAATATTCTAAGTGGCGCGCAATTGGAGAGGCCTATGTCCAGCAGTGGACTGCAACAGGCTGTTGATGATGATGATGATGATGATGATGAATTTAAAGTGTAAGTTGTTGTGATTGTGTTGTCAGTGAACTGAGTGTTGAAGTGAATGATTGATGTCATGTAATGACATGAATCATAATGATAACATGTATTGGTGACACTATTTTAACAGAAGTTTGGTTAATCAAAAAATCAGCCAGTTTTACCGTTGTTACGTGATATGGTCGGGGAATTTGTTCAAAAGAGTTACCGCGGCCCTGGAACGCGGCGGGCACTAGGAGGAACACGGGTGGGTTTTAGTCAGTAAGAGTCTGACACTCCTTTCCGCTCTGTCCAGAGCGGGAGAAGTCATTCTTTCAAACAAATTGCACAACACACGTTGTATTTAACCGTTCACTGCTGTTTACTCGACTGCCCCAGTACGAAGATAATGTTTTTAAGAACACTTTCGAAGTATTGGAATATAAATATGTAGGTAGGTAACCTGTAAGGTGATTTGTATGTACCTTAATAGATATTATACTAAAATTATTGACGTGAAAATGAAATCGAGAGCAAACTCGTAAAAACAGCACTGCACTCAATTCTGACATCAAACCAAACGTACACAATAATGATAACTGGGTAGAGTAAGGCCGGCTTTCCATCGTTGCTGTGCGATAAATTAAAGTTAAATTATTAGCTTAACTTTGGAAAATGTATTGGATCAAGAGAAAGTGGTAAAGATGCAGCGTTAAGGCTTTCACGGACAGGCGCGACGTGAAAATGCGACTACGACGACAAAAGCATTGGTTCACGGTTTACCAAAAGCATTGGTTCACTTTTTACCAAAAGCATTGGTTCACTGTTTACCAAAAGCATTGGTTCACTGTTTACCAAAAGTATTGGTTCACTCTTTCCCAAAAGCATTGGTTCACTGTTTCCCAAAAGCATTGGTTCACTCTTTCCCAAAAGCATTGGTTCACTGTCTCCCAAAAGCATTGGTTCACTCTTTCCCAAAAGCATTAGTTCACTGTTTCCCAAAAGCATTGGTTTACTATTTACCAAAAGCATTCGTTCACTGTTTACCAAAAGCATTGGTTCACTGTTTACCAAAAGCATTGTTTCACAGCTAACCAAAAATATTGGTTCACTCTTTCCCAAAAGCATTGGTTTACAGCTAACCAAAAGCATTAGTTCACTGTTTCCCAAAAGCATTGGTTCACTGTATACTAAAATCATTGGTTCACTCTTTCCCAAAAGCATTGGTTCACTCTTTCCCAAAAGCATTGGTTCACTCTTTCCCAAAAGTAACAGTTAACTGTTTACCAAAAGCATTGGTTTACTATTTACCAAAAGCATTGGTTAACTGTTTACCAAAAGCATTGGTTCACTCTTTCCCAAAAGCATTGGTTCACTGTTTCCCAAAAGCATTGGTTTACTATGTACCAAAAGCATTGGTTCACTGTTTACCAAAAGCATTGGTTCACTGTTTACCAAAAGCATTGTTTCACAGCTAACCAAAAATATTGGTTCACTCTTTCCCAAAAGCATTGGTTTACAGCTAACCAAAAGCATTAGTTCACTGTTTCCCAAAAGTATTGGTTCACTCTTTCCCAAAAGTAATAGTTAACTGTTTACCAAAAGCATTGGTTCACTCTTTACCAAAAGCATTGGTTCACTCTTTACCAAAAGCATCTTTTAATGTTGATAGCATTCTTACTTTGCTTAATCTATACTAATATTATAAAGAGGAAAGATTTGTTTGTTTGCGTTGAATAGACTCCGAAACTACTGAACCGATTTGAAAAATTCTTTCGCTGTTGGGAAGCTACGCTATTCCCGGGTGACATGGGTTATATTTTGTCCCCGTATTGCTACGGGAACGGGAACAACGCGGTTAAAACCGCGGGGCGGTACTAGTACTTTATAAAGTTGCAGAATGCCTAAGATTGGAAAATAACCAAAATTTTTACCATGGTTCCACACATTAGTCAAAAACCAGGCTAACTCGGCCTCCCAGTGCAAAACTAAGGTCGCCATAAAAATCTTATGGCGAAATTATTATCATGATGTCACAAAGGAAACCATAAACCATCACTGCTGCTAGTATTTACAGTGGAATTTAGTACCATGACGTCTTTCTTTTAGTTTTTCATGCCAATTTTAATAAACGATTTTATTTGAGAAGCTTAATTTATGTTGGTAGTTAATCCTATGTGGTATATTTTTTGCCGTTATTGAGAAATTATTGTGAACACGATTGAGAATTTTGTGCGATTTCAAATTCTATCTACGATTTTAAACTGTAAACCATTACAAGAATGCTTTCTTATGTTTGAAATTTTTTATATCTTGAGTAGGGATGTTTCCTGAGTAAAAAATATATGACTATGTTTAGTCCGTCAGTTAGATTATGGAAAAATATTGGACACGTATTTTTTCCTTTATCAAATCTATAAAAACTGACGAAGATACAAAGCATCAAAGATCAGGAGTGGGGGCTTGTGACGTTACGGCTCGGTAAAAATTGTAGCGAGTAGTGACGTCACACGAGTTTTCAACGCTCTGTATCGTCTTCATTTTTTGTTTACGTGAAAAAAGAAAAAATACGTGTCCAATATTTTTTGGAAATCTATCTGACGGACTAATTAGATTTTTTTAGTCAACTACCCTATTATATTTCCGACCCTAATCTCACGTAGGTACGCATCCAACCAATTTCAATTTTATCATAATCCTTTAAGAACCTAATAAATTCCTCTACGTCAGGGATGGGCGATCCACTGCGGCTATTAATCCAATCGATTGCGACAAGCCAAAAAATGGAAATTTACCCATAACAGACTGTGCAACTATACAAAATAGGTAAGGTATATAAAATAAAAAATACTGAACTGTACTGTTCCATTGTGATTTCTAAGAAGTATATAAAGGGTAGATCGCACAAGGCTTCCCACCATCAATGGGTAAGCCACCCCTTTTTTTTTGGATGGGAAATCATCAAATGACTTCTCCCGCTCTGGGCGGAGCGGAAGAGAGTGACAGACTCTTACTGACTAAAACCCACCCGTGTTTCTTCTTGTGCCCTTTGCGTTCCAGGGCAGCGGTGACTCTTTCGAACAAATTCCGCAAGGGTAAGCCACCCCTGCGCTAGATTATGAAATAATGCACAATAATGACATCATTCATGCAGGCCCAAGCCGCAATAATCTTTGACCCAGCACTTCAGCTTGGATTAGCGCCAATACCATAATACTGAAGCATCCGTATTGCGTCTTGGCAATACACTTGAAGCACTGCTTACCCATTTATAGACAAGAGGATTATCGAATCAAATATTAAGGGATCATTACGTAAGTACTGAAATCTAGACTGCTTTTAGTAATAACTGGGGGCTTAGGTTTAGCACCAATAATATCATAAATACTATACCTACCACTGTTCAATTTATTTCAATATTTAATATATTTATGTATTTGTTGAACACCTATGACAGAATTGTCTCTTTAATCCAAGCGTTGAGAATGTCTTGTTGCAAAAAGTCCGCGTATGTGACCCAGGCGCGGTTGCAGCCATGAACTTTGGGGGGGTCATCTCACATGAACAGTCCCTAATTAAAACTTCTGCTTTTTTTTACAAAATAAATAAAGAAAAACAAATTATTCATAATACAGAAAGAAGGCGACTGTGACAAGTCAGTCGGGGGGTCATGAACCCCACGACCGGAGACCTAAAAACGACTCGCATCACGCCAATCTGTTGGGAGCCCTTTAGTAAATGAAAGAAACAAAACAAGTTTCTTTCTTATTATAGTTTATCCTCACTATTCAGCATTATTATACAGCCAAACTTACATAACTGTTTACTCATCGTTCAAGGTATTAGCCAGATGTAATGGCGTCTTTAAACCTTTGAGTCTCCATGCCAATTTACACTAATAACCGTTCGACACCGCGATGAAATAATATTTGTTTTACTGTCTGTTCCAGCAGTTGCAGCCACTTGAAAATCACTGAATGCGTTTGGTTTGTATTTCCATGTTGTGGCGTTATTTTTAGAACATTTGCAAGTCTAAAATATTACAGTAGTATTTATTTATTTATTATACAGTATGTTAAATAACAGGGAGCGTTCCCTTAAACTCGTTAATCTATATAATTAATAGATTAAAATGAAAATATCAGCATAGAAAAATAAGCATAAAATAATCAGAATTCAAAAAAATAATTAATCTATACTTATAATAAATCTGTAGAGAGGTCAATTCTGTACAAGGAATATATTTTCAAAATAACTATCAGAGGGTGATTAGTGATCGATACTGGTGCCAAAAATACAATCAGTAAAATTTTTGTCTGTCTGTCTGTCTGTCTGTCTGTCTGTCTGTCTGTCTGTCTGTCTGTCTGTCTGTCTGTCTGTCTGTCTGTCTGTCTGTCTGTATCTTCTTTATAGAAACAAAAACTACTCGACCGATTTTAACGAAACTTGGTGAAATTATTCTTCATACTCCTGGGCAGGTTATAGTATACTTTTCATTACGCTACAATCAATAGGAGCAGAGCAGTGAAGGAAAATGTTGGGAAAACGGGAGAAGTTACTCCATTTTTAAGCTTCCGTCGCGTGTGTAGCTGTAATGGTTAAAGTTACATAGGTAAAAGCGTAGATACTTTTATTAATTAGTAGTTATTTTATTAATTAGTTATAGGTATTTATTTTTAAGTGAAGTAGGTATAGGTTATTATAATATAATTTTGTACAGGCATTTCAGCTTTAATTTCTTTTTTTGTTGTAAGTTGCATATTTCACACACACATAGTGATCTATCAATGCATAGCCCAAACCACTGAACGGATCGGGCTGAAATTTGGCATGCAGGTAGATGTTATGACGTAGGCATCCACTAAGAAAGGATTTTGATTAATTCTATCCCCAAGGGGATAAAATAGGGGATGAACGTTTGTATGACACTTTGTCAATTTTAAACCGATCGGGCTGAGAGTTTCAAAATCGGGGGTAAAGTAACTATTCCACGCGGACGAAGTCGCTGGCAGAAGCTAGTTGACAATAAATGCGAAACATCGTCTTTAAAATCAAAATAGTAGCGCGGAATAGTAGGTACTCGTAGTAGCAATGCCCAAACCGGCAAGTACGCGTGTACAGAGTGTTTCTTTAACGTATCAATTTAACATGTCTAGTGAATATTTTAATATTTAAAAAAAATGTTTTCGAGTGGTATTTTATTATCATATATTGATGATATACTATTGCGGGTTAACGGGAACGCCCTCTGTTAGTTAACATACCTACTGTATAGAGGAAGGGGTGGTAATTTGGAACCCGCTGTTAATTTGGAACCCCTTAATATCTCAGAAACAGACAGCGACATCTGTTAAAAAACTATGCAATTACGTTGAACTGGTATCATAGAATGTATTCACTGCCACTAGCGCCAGTTTTGCATCAAGTTTGAACCTGTCATTCAAAGTTGAAATTTTATGTCACCGGCAAATGTTTTTTTCTTTTATTCGTTTATATTGTCAAAAGTTTTTATTTTAGTCTAAAACTAATACAGTGGGTGTTAAGGGAAGTACTTTACGCATAAGTTCAAATTGTCACAGGTAAGTTTTAAGGTTTGTTTTAACGAGTTTTAGTTTTCTTAATTATTTGATAACATAGTAAGGTTTTGAATTTGGAACCCCATAGGTGCGGGTAATATGGAACCGGGTTCCAAATTACCCGCAGTGCATTAACATCACTTTTTTCCTGATTCCAGTCATGCCTCGAACTCAATTGTCACCAAAGCCGAAGTCGAAAAGAAAAACTTGGGACAGGAATAATATGATTGAAGCTGTAAAAGCAGTAAGAGAAAAGAAAATGGGTTTGAAAAAAGCGGTCAAGCTTTATAATGTTCCAAAAACTACTCTGCAAAGGTTTGTGCACAGTGACCAGCCTCCCGATGAGGTTGTAAATACTACTATAGGAAGAAGACCTGTCCTGCCATCTCACCTTGAAGAAAGCCTTGTGTCATACCTTCTCGTTATGGAAAGTAAATTCTATGGCTTGACCCGTCAGGATGTTCGTAAAATGGCCTATCAGTTGGCTGTGAAAAATAATGTCGAACATTCGTTTAGAAATAACATAGCCGGTCGAGCTTGGCTTGATCATTTCTTATTACGCCACAAAGATAAGCTTTCTATTCGATCACCAACAGGAACTTCCAATGCTCGGGCTCAAGGTTTCAATAAAGAAGCAGTGGATAAGTTCTTTGACATCCTTGAAGAACAATTCCAAAAACATAATTATCCACCAGAGAGAATCTTTAATGTCGACGAAACCGGGCTATCTATCGTGCAGAGTAAAATGGTTAAAGTGATTGGTCTGCGAGGGAAAAGACAAGTAGGTAGCATTACTGCGGCTGAACGTGGATCATTGGTGACAGTGGTATCAGCGATGAGCGCAAGTGGCATATTTATTCCACCGCTGCTGATATTCCCACGCAAAAACATGACGCAAACGTTGATGAAAGGAGCTCCGCCAGGTTCTATCGGAAGATGCCATCCATCAGGATGGATTCAGGCAAATCTGTTTACGGACTGGTTCCATCATTTTGTTGAAAAGACCCACCCAACAGAAGCATCACCTGTTCTGTTAATTCTTGATGGGCATTATTCACACACACGCAATTTGGATATTTTGATGGCAGCTAGAGCTAATAATGTCACAATTATTAGTTTACCTCCACATTCAACACACAAGATGCAACCTCTTGACCGGTCTTTTATGGGTCCCTTGAAAACTTATTACAGCGAAGAAATTAGACAGTGGTTACTCAATTCTAACCGGATGTTGACTCCATACGAAATAGCTGAATTGCTGGGACGTGCTTATCTCAGGTGCCAAACTGGAGCTATTGCTGTGAATGGGTTCAGAGTAACTGGTATTTACCCGATGAACAGAAACGTATTTACTGAAGCCGACTACTTAGCAAGCTCAAGTGAAACCACTCCTCAAGCTACTGATGATGACCCTCATCTACCGTCTACCAGTACGCCTGTTGCTGTTCAAATGCCACAGGCACAACCTCGACCAGGCGCTAGTGGACAGGCAAATCGAGCTTCCCAGCAAGTGATCAGCAACCCTGTTGTTTTCCCTGAAGATATCTTACCGGTACCGACACCAAAGAATAAAAAATCTAACAGAGGCCGCAAGTCATCTGCCGCTACTTTATTAACCGGATCTCCCTATAAACAGCAACTCGAGGAGTCAATCAAGTCTATAGCGCAGAGAGGAAGAGGCCGGGGAAGAGCTCGTGGACGTAGTGGTAGGCAGAGAACAGCAAACTCTTCTAGAACTCCTCCGAGCAGACAGGAATCTACATCATCGGATTCTCAATCATCAGTTTCTTCAGGAGACACTGTAGTGTCAGAAAATGCTACCGCACATGCCCAGCCCACAGACGAAGATGACGCTTGTTGCATTTTTTGCTCTGAAAATTACTCCAACGATCGACGTGGTGAAACTTGGATTCAGTGCCAATCATGTGGGTTGTGGGCACATATTGAATGCTCAGGATGCGACGCAGAATATTATATTTGTGATTTTTGTAAATAAATTTATTCCATACTTGTAATTTGGAACCCGGGTTCCATAATACCAGCCAGCACCAGAGCTCCGAACACATTTTTTTCAATTTTTCAATAAAGCAAATTATTTCCCTTAATGAGTGGTTTTATTTCGTTAATTCGTTCCTAATATAAAAGTTAATAAGTTTTTTAGTATATAAAGTAATTTTTCGAAATGATTAGTTAAATAGTTTTGCTAAAATACTTAAGAAACAAAGTAGGGTTCCAAATTACCACCCCTTCCACAATGGGCGGCCTTATCGCATTCCGCGATCTGTTCCAGACAACCTGGAATGGACATTAATTGCCTGGACATAAATAAGGTTGCTATTGGTGCAACATTACTATATACATAGATAAATAAATAATCTTAACAATAGATACATATAATTATACTAAATACATAGGCAATAGATAAATGGCGAACACCGATATCACAGCGACAAGTAATGTTCCTAAAGAACCATATACATATGTATGTATATTTGTTTACTAGCTGCTGCCCGCGACTTCGTCCCCGTGGAATCCCCGATTTTAAAACATTCTTTATCGCTGCTCCGCTCCTATTGGCTTAAGCGTAATGATATATAGCCTAAAGCCTTCCTCAATAAATGGTCTATTCAACCCAAAAAGAATTTTTCAATTCGAACCAGTAGTTCCCGAGATTACCGCGTTCAAACAAACAAACAAACTCTTCAGCTTTATAATATTAGTATAGATAATTATGTAGTGTGTGTAATCTCTACTAGGATTACGGAATTTATTCGAAAGAATCACCGTAGCCCCGGAACGCAAAGGGCATTAGAAGGAATACGGATGGGTTTTAGTTAGTAAGAATCTGACACTCCCTTCTGCTCCGCCCATAGCGGAAGAAGTAATTTGATGATTTCCCATCCAGATAAAAAGGGGGGAAATCCCTACCAGATTCTATGTTTTCTGACAGGTACCTGGGGGTCTGTAAATGAAGTAACCTATTTAGTTTACTTCTAGGCAAGCCTGTTCCATCGTCGACCATTCATCCATCATTGCTTTCTATCAGATGAGATAGTGGCCCAATACGAACTTATCCATCCTAATTTTATAAAGAGGAAATATTTTTTCTGGTTGGTTTGTACCAAATAAGCTCCGAAACTACTGGACCGATTTTAACAATTGTTTTCACTAATAGGAAGTTATATTACCCGCATATCATAGGCTATTATTTTATCTCCATATATTCATGGGAACGGGAACTACGCGGGTCGAACAGTGGGGCATAAAAAGCCTTTTAATGTTTCCACTGCTGGGACACAGGTCTCTGGGAGAGGGAATGGGCCGTAATCCATCACGCGGGCCCAGTGCGGGATGGTGAATGTCACATGTCTTCGAATTTTTAGTTCTAGGACATGCCGGTTTCCTGACGATGTTTTCCTTCACCGTTTTGAGAGCAGTGGTGATGAAATTAATTACACAAAGTAATGCGCCTGGTTGAGTTTGAACCCGCACCTACAAATCGTAAGTCGGGGCCGTTACCACTCGGCCACCACTGCTCTACAGCGGCGGGTTGTTGCTAGTCACAATAATTTAAAAAAAACCTCTAGTTCTGCCCCTTAATTCACTAGCTCTAGTTATTTTAATCCCCATGCAAATCACTAATAGAGCGTTGTGATAAGAGGAGTCATTTCTATAGCCGTGTATACAAGCAGAGGAATGTACTGAACTTACATTGTAGGTACTGAAATTCTTATCATTCCAAGTTTGAGGTGTGATTCAACTGAATAGCTATCGTTATGCAAATCATTGTTGTGTGTAACTCGCAAGTGATTAAGAACTATAACTGCATTTTTTTACGACGACGTCAGAGGAAAATATAGAATTATTATGAAACGGATAGATTTGAGCAGTGGTGGCCGAGTGGTAACGGCCCCGACTTACGAATTGTAGGTCGCGGGTTCAAAACCAGCCAGGCGCATTACTTTGTGTAATTAACTTCATCACCACTGCTCACAAAACGGTGAAGGAAAACCTCGTGAGGAAACCGGCATGTCCTAGAACCAAAAATTCGAAGACATGTGACATTCACCAACTCACACTGGGCCCGCGTGGTGGATTACGGCCCATTCCCTCTCCTAGAGAGGAGGTCTTTGTCCTAGCAGTGGGAATGTTAAAAGGCTGATTATGCTTATGTATGGATAGATTTACCAGATTCGGATTATGTCTAGCAAAGAAGCTCTCAATACAGCTCGTATATTTGCTGCAGTTGCATTGGACTGGCCATGGCTATAGAAATACCATTGGTCGCTGTAGCAAAATGGTCTTGGTATAGAAAGCATCTACAAATGGGCAGGCGTAGCGAGAGATGCCTGTAGACGTCTGGTCACCACGGCTCTGGAACGCAAAGGTCATTAGGAGGATCACGGATGGGTTTTAGTCAGTGAGCCTCTGACACTCCTTTCCGCTCCGCCCAGAGTGGAAGAAGTCATGTTATGATTTCACATACTTAAAGAAGGTAAAATAAGCAACTAAAATATCCGACTTTTTCTATAACATAAGACTGAAACCGTTAATTTGTCAGTCGTCAGCAAGCGCATTTACAATAGGGTAGTTAACTAAAAAATCTGATTAGTACGTCAGATAGATTTCCAAAAAATATTGGACACGTATTTTTTCTTTTTTCACATAAAAAATGAAGACAATACAGTGCGTTGAAAACTCGTGTGACGTTCCTACTCGCTACAATTTTTACCGGGCCGTCACGTCACAAGCTCCCACTCCTGATCTTTGTTGCTTTTTATCCTTGTCAGTTTTTTAACCGACTTCTAAAAAAGGAGGAGGTTCTCAATTCGGATGTTTGTATTTTTTATTTTTATGTTTGTTCGCGCATAATTCCGTCGCTTTTCAATCGATTTGAAAAATTCTTTTTTTGTTCGAAAGGGTATACTTCCCAAATGGTCCTATGAAAATTTTATCGAAATCGACCAAGCGGTTTTCGAAAAATCTAAAAAAAATATCTACATTATCTACATTGACGACCTCTTAGTTTACTCTGCAAAGGAGCAGTACGTTTTTTTTACACCAATGTGATTGGTTCGTTTAGGTGGGGGGAGGGGAGGGGATGTAGGTACCACTAAATAACTTTAATTTCGGAAGTCGGTGTTCAAAAAACGAAAAAGCAACCACAAACACCGAGTTCCCAATTTAAGTTATTTTGCACTTTTTTGATTTTTTTGTGTAAAAGTCGGTTGTATTTTTTTGTAAAAAGTTTTTTATAGATTTGATAAAGGAAAAAATACGTGTCAAATATTTTTCTATAATCTAACTGACGGACTAAACATAATCATATATTTTTTATTCAGGCAACATTCCTATAGTCGTGTCTCCTTTTTATGACAAGAGGATTTTTCGTGCAGTTGAACAGTTAAAGTCTGATATTGACCTTTACAGTTTCCCAATAAATTTGTTACTGCCTACCCCACTTTATATCTTCCACATAAACAGGTGTCACATGTGCAGCTAGTATCTACAGCGATCGCTGTATGCTCTGTTTGTTTGTTCATCGCCAAGGATTTGTTAAGTAATATTATACTTTACATACATTCTTTATCTATTGTGCAAACTGTACTATTGTGTCGTGTTACGCGGGTTTGCTTTTCAGGCTACTGAAGGATATGTATAGAATTGTTTTAATTGAAAACTACACTGGACACACAATCGGAAAGAAACTAGATAATTACATATTCACTCAACATGTAGATAAATAGATAATACCCTGGATACTTATGTAGATATATTTTCTTCCATACGAGAACAAAACGTAAATTCCTAGGTTAAATATTAATTGCGGAATTTGTTCGAAAGAGTCACCGCGGCTCTGGATCACGGGTGAGTTTCAGTCAGTAAGAGTCTGACACTCCCTTCCGCTCCACCCAGAGCGAGAGAAGTCATTTGATAATTTCACATCAATAAAAAAGTTAAATATTCAACTTAATGAAAGAAAGCACTTTGCAATTTCAAGAAACTTTCCGGAATAACAAAACAAAGTTGTATTTAATCATCTTCATGAGTACCTATCGTTAGTAATTTCATCTTTTAAACACACAATGAAACATTGACAATAGTAATAAATGAATCCCTACCTACATATCTATTAAATTTTAAGGTCAAAGGCATATAAAATGTCCCTACCTACTCATCTATTTAGAAATTACAGTATCCTAGGTTCGTCCATGCATAACTACAAACCTGAATACTGAAACCAGCCAATGAAAGTTGAAAGAAAATTTCCCAAACCTTCGTTGAAAACTCACATAACCTATCTCAACAAAATCCAATCTAAATTTATAGCTGCACTAAATCCAGATTAATCCCCACCTGCATCCCATCATACCGATCTAGCCATTCAGCCATGACCTAAATAACTGAAATTCCTGAAATGTTTTCAGTGGGGTCGCTTATCTTGTGTACACTGAAGATAAACAGCGACCTTGGAGTTATGTACTACTAGCTGCTGCCCGCAGCTTCGCCCGCGTGAATGTCGGAAATTATCCCAAGGGAACATTATCACGGGATAAAAAGGATCCTTTGTTACTTCTAGTACCTCCCAGAATATGTGAACAGAGTTTCATGATGATTCGTCAAGTAGTTTTTGCGTGAAAGCGTAACAAACATCGACGCTTTCACATTTATAATATTAGTAAGGATTTTGTTTTAGGGCTATAACTTGTACCTAGTTAATTAGGTGTTGTTTTTTTTCTGTATTAAGCTTGTTGAGTTTTGGGGTGAGTAGAATTTGCGGTCAGTGAATAAAAATTATAAAACTACTGCTAGGTTAATAGATACGCTTTTGACGTAAGTAAAGAAATGGACTTCTTAAAACTGAGATGTTTTAAATATAAAGTCAGCAAGGTTTTGACAAAATACTTGTCTTCTCTAAATCAGATGAAGTTTTTTGTTTTTTTTAACCGACTTCTAAAAAAGGAGGTGGTTCTCAATTCGGATGTTTGAATTTTTTTTTTATGTTTGTTCGCGCATAACTCCGTCGCTTGTCAACCGATTTGAAAAATTCTTTTTTTGTTGGAAAGGGTATACTTCCCAAATGGTCCCATGAAAATTTTATCGAAATCGACCAAGTGGTTTTAGAAAAATCTAAAAAAAATATCTACATTGTCTACATTAACGACCTCTTAGTTTACTCTGCAAAGGAACAGTACGTTTTTTTTTACACCTATGTGATTGGTTCGTTTAGGTGGGGGGAGGGGAGGGGATGTAGGTACCACTAAAAAGTGAAAAATAAAAAACTTTTTACAAAAAAATACAACCGACTTTTACACAAAAAATCAAAAAAGTGCAAAATAACTTTAATTTCGGAAGTCGGTGTTCAAAAAACGAAAAAGCAACCACCAACACCGAGTTCCGAAATTAAAGTTATTTTGCACTTTTTTGATTTTTTGTGTAAAAGTCGGTTGTATTTTTTTGTAAAAAGTTTTTTTTATATACTTATAGGTATTAGCATCTCAGTTTCAATAAGTCCATTTAATTCGAATGTTGAACACGTATCTATAAAGCTTTTTTTACTAACTCTTTGCTTTAGATTCTCATTTCAGAAACAGAGATAAGATGGAGTTTGTAAAGATGACTTATAACGCAATTAGTATAAGGATCGATACGCGCTCAAATTGTTACAATTTGTGCGGTTTCGGCAGAATTTTCTATGGCAAAGGTTTTAAATTGTATCATATTTTCAAGTGCGTATCATAACATCCTTATCATTCTAGGAAAATATGTTTCAAATAGCATATCAAATATTATAAAGCTGAAGAGTTTGTTTGTTTGAACACGCTAATCTCAGGAACTACTGGTTCGAATTGAAAAAATCTTTTTGGGTTGAATAGACCATTTATCGAGGAAGGCTTTAGGCTATATGTCATCACCCTTAAGCCAATAGGAGCGGAGCAGCGATAAAGAATGTTTTAAAATCGGGGATTCCACGGGGACGAAGTCGCGGACAGAAGCTAGTAGCATATAATAAGCATAATCAGCCTTTTAATGTTCCCACTGCTGGGACACAGGCCTCCTCTCTAGGAGAGAGAATGGGCCGTAATCCACCACGCAGGTCCAGTGCGGGTTGGTGAATGTCACACGTTTTCGAATTTTAAGTTCTAGGACATGCCGGTTTCCTCACGATGTTTTCCTTCACCGTTTTGAGAGCAGTGGTGATGAAATCAATTACACAAAGTAATGCGCCTGGCTGGGTTTGAACCCGCGACCTACAATTCGTAAGACGGAGCCGCTACCACTCGGCCACCACTGCTCTTATCTATGCATGATTAAGTGTTAAGTAATTAAATGAAGTATTTCCGTAATTAATCATTTACCAAGGGCTCTCCGTCTATGGTGACGTGATAATACGCCCATCGATCACTACTTCAAATAACAATGTAGCCATTTACTAAGAGATAATGATAAAAATAAATACTGGCTGTAATCGGAAGCGATATACTAACAAACTTTTTTTTTCAGAATATGAAACCATCAAATGACTTCATACGCTCTGGGCGGAGCAGAAGGGAGTGTCAGGCAAAACCACCCGTGTTCTTCCTAATGCCCTTTGCGTTCCAGGGCTGCGGTGACTTTCGAACAAATTCCGCAATATTTACAAACACCTTTTTTTTAATGGGACGTCATCAAATAACTTCTCCCGCTCTGGGCGGAGCGGAAGGGAGTGTCAGACTCTTACTGACTAAAACCCACCCGTGATCCTTCTTGTGCCCTTTGCGTTCCAGGGCCGCGGTGACTCTTTCCGACTTCTTTTTAACAAATTCCGCAACCTACCTACGAGCACTGTTTTCGAAAATGAAGTAACATTGTAGAGCTCATGGATGAGTAACAAAAGCTACACGTGTTAATCTCCAAAGCAACATTTGCCAAGGCAGCTCCGTGGGTGGGTAATCGAACAATCATTACTTACCTCCGAGACTCCTCCATGGCTCGTAAAGAACGCTAAGCCATTGGGCAAACAAATGACAGGCAAGACGAATATCTTAGCTGTCATTTGTAGATCTATAGCAATCGTTACGACACCAATCTCAGGCCCGGCCAGGCCAGGCCAGGCCAGGAGTATAGTGTTACTGGGTTGTAGAGTTCAGATCCAGTAGCATCTTTTTTAATCAGATTACGGTGAAGCAAGGGGTGACTCATCATAATTGTGGGCTATCTTTCTAAATCGTGATAGTCTGAGTCTCAAAATCAGTTCCTCAGACCATCATGAAACCTACAGAAGTTCAGATGATTGCTAAATAACATCGGGACATTAGCATTGAAACCTCAAAGACATTGACATGGACATAAATCGGAACGTTCCAGTGCAGTTTATTGCGATTGTGAGCAAACAGACACAAGGTTTGTCTCACAATGGGAGCACGCTGTGTCGTGATGTGATGTGGTGTGGTAGCGATGCCATGATGAAAATTAGGTAGGTACCTATTGTAATATTTTAAGGAGGTAACGTTTGTGAGTTGAGAGTGTGACGTTGTAAGGGAACTGAACCGATTTTCAAAATTATTTCACTAATAGAAAGCTACGTTATTGTGGAGTGTCATAGGCTATATTTTATACTCGTCTTGCAACGGGAACGGGAACAACGAAGGTGAAACCGTGGATCGCTGCTAGTTAATTATAAATGCGATACTGAGTTGGTTTTTTTTTTTAAATCGGTTCGGCCATTTAGGGGTAACAGCGTACTGTTACCCCTAAATGGCCGAACCGATTTTTGATGAATTTTGGAACAGAGATAGAGGGGAACTCTGGAGACGGTTACGTGCTACTTTATCGTGAGCGAAGAAATAAATGTATGCTAAAATATTTTTGAAATACATAGCTGTAAAAACGAGTAGCTCGTGGCTATAGAATAACAGCCGCACGGGTCGATTAAGCAACGCTTGCCAAGGTTGTTCTGTGGATGGGTGACCATCTTAACATACCGTTTTCCGTGCCTCGGAAAGCACGTTAAGCCGTTGGTCCCGGCTGTCATTTGTATATCTTTGGCAGTCGTTACGGAATGTCAGAAGCCAGTAAATCTGACTCCAGTCATGCCAAGAAGTACCGTGTTACCCAGTTAATGGGTTATCGAGTTCCACGTTAAATACTAGTATTCAGCTGAATCCGGTATGACTGGGAGCCGACCCCAATATATTTGGGAAAAGGCTAGGCAGATGATGACATAGTTGCAAAAATGTTTTAACTCTAAACCCAATGATTAAAACTTCAGAGGTATTAGAAAAATACTAAATTCTTTCTTTTTAATAAGAATTGGATCACAGCAAATGCAATAGCATCGTTTAAGTAGTACCTTTGTGTGGGAAAAATTATCTAGTAGACAATATTTTTCTGCAGCTTCGATTCCACATTAAATATACATTATGATTTCGAGATGAAAATTAGACTTACGCTCGAAAAATAGCGTAGCTTTACATTACTGAAATAATTTTCGTAGACGAATCACTCAAATAAAAAAATACATCCTATCTATGATAGCTAGCAGGTCTGACTGTGAGTTTATAAACCACTGCTGCAGGGTTTCGGCTGGGCCTGTCACCTGGCAGCAGTGATGTCACGATCTGATTGTCTTTTATTTATGTCCTTGTGTTTTACTAATATAGCTTTTTAAGTACATTGATACTAACACCTATGAGTCTTGTTGCTCGAAATATATAAATAAATAAAATTACACTAGGGACTTCCACAAAGTACTTCTAACAAACAATATGCTGATGCAATAGCCGAGCAACAAAGCCACCATTTTATTGCAAGTACATCCATGATTACAACCAATCAAGACGAAGCTGAGATGAAATCATTAGATCGGTATCACTCATGCAAATGATAAAAGATTACATCGAGATGATTAATTTAAATAGGTAAAACAATAATCCCGCGGGATGATGTCAATTAAAAAGTCGTAACATAATCCTAGCAGTGGAATGCGATAAGCTATAAATAACTTGTTTTTATCAATGTTTGTAATGTATTCAATCGTAATGCAAGGACTGGGATACAATGGGAGCGTCATGGTGTATGATGACATGATGTTGTTAGTTGTTATCATCACAATAAAATAGAGGGTGCTGTGTTATTTTAAATGTGTTTCTCGAAGAATATTTGTTGTTCCTAGTAACTGTAAATCTTACTAATATTATAAACGCGATAGTTTGTATGTTTGGATGTTTGTTACCTACTCTTTCATGCAAAAATTACTGATTGGATCTTGATGAAATTTGGCACAGATATAGATCATAGTCTGGAATAACACATAGGATACTTTTTATCCTGGGATTATGTTCCTTTGGGATAATTTTCGACATTCACGCGGGCGAAGCTAGTTATATCCTATTAATGACATTTAAACTTGATAATAAGCAAGTTTTCAGTCTAATTCAGTTTTACATTAGTACATTTTATTTTGGTTCAATCACAGATTTGATGCCATCAAGTCAGTTTTTGCATAATTATCCTATACATGATTCACGGAATACAAACATTATACTTATTACTTGACCGCCTTGATTTACTTTTCGCATAGAGAATGTAACCACTAGAGAGCGTATAGGCTGATTTCTTCTAAGCACACGACTCACTACTGCGGGCCGGGGAACGAGGAAGAATGCGCGGCTGCAATTGGTCAGTTCAAGGTCAAGTTGCGTAGGTATGCCTATCGTTAGGGTTGCACTACTTCATTAGGGGAAAATAATCGATATCGATAAAATGGATTTTAACATTATGAAAATTACTGAATTAAAATCATAGAAACAATATTTCATCAAAATAAATCAATTACAAAAATAAACAGACGTATCCTGTTATTATTGATTTTTAAAATGAATTATTTTGGTATATGTTTTTTGAATCAAAGTTTTAGGGTCCTTGTTCTTTGTAAAAAAGATAAACGAGCGTCTATATATTTCTGAATTATGCATCTTGCTTATTATACATTATATATATAATTATATTATTAAATTATATCCAATCAGAGATTTTAAAACCGATCTAAGAAAATAATAAAATAACCGATCGGTCCCGGTCGGGGACAGAGAGATACAAATAAATCGAAAAACAAAGAAACTTGCATAAAAAATACTGACGAACTGAAACTCCTCCTTTTTTGAAATCGGTTAAAAGTACAGGTATTTTATCACAGTACTAGCTGCTGTCCGCGTCTTCGTCCCCGTGGAATCTCCGATTTTAAAACATTCTTTATCGCTGCTCCGCTCCTATTTATCATCTTTAGGCTTTAGGCTATATATCATCACGCTTAAGCCAGCGTGATGATATATAGCCTAAAGCCTTCCTCGATAAATGGTCTATTCAACCCAAAAAGAATTTTTCAATTCGAACCAGTAGTTCCTGAGATTAGCGCGTTCAAACAAACAAACAAACTCTTCAGCTTTATAATATTAAGTATAGATGTGAATAGAATAAAAACAAATAGTGTTTTCGATATCGACTTTCAGCTAGCTATTATTGACACCACTATTTTTCTCGATAAAAATACAAAGAGAAAAAAAGGGATAGAAGCATTAGAATTGTCTAATGAAAGAACGAGACGTTTCCAAAAGACATCAACGCGGAACTCAACAGTGTACTCGTTTACCCCAAACACCATTTTAAATAGACCCCTGCGGTGACTCATATTCTGATTAAATCAAACATAATTTTCGTTCGCTTTAATTATATTATCGATGAAAAGTTATGTCATCCTTTTTGTATCTAGATGTCTTGGAATGCTTCCCGCACCATTTCACCGCGCATGAAGGCATTTGGATACGATAAAATTGCATAAAAAGTTATCAAAATTTGTATTAATCTAGCGTGCACACAGGTCTGACACTTGGGCACAACTAAAATGGTTACTCTTACCGTAGCCTATTTATAGGCGACAAAATACTAATCGTTTTCGAGCGTCGGGGCACTGTATGCGCAGTCAAGTGGTTATATTGTCTTTGACTTTTCGCCTATTGTTCAGTACGAGCGTTTGTTCTAGAACCGTCATTGTTCAGTTCAGCGAGATTAATGTGACAATATTTTCAGTACTGGTATTCAGAAGTGAAAATGGCTGACATATGTACTTTATCTAGTGTGAAATGGGTTGTTCGTATAAATAAATCGCTGCGGACGGATTGTTTAGTATAATTTGATTTAAATGGCTTTGGGTAGGCATTCAAACTCAAACTCAAAGCATTTATTTCAATTAAACCCTTAACAGGCACTTTTGAATTGTCAAGGTCGAAAGAAATGAAGCTGCACGTTCCAAAGCGTAGATCTCTATGGAGAAGAACGTGCAAGAAACTCCACGGACACTCTTTTAAATAAAAAAATTGTTACAAAGTTGTGGATACATAGTTCTTCATGGTGTTATTCTTATATGTGAGAACGATGTAGAAATACGTGTATGATACAGGTATCCAGAGTGAAAGGAACAATTTAAAGTACAAATAATTAAAATAAACCGTGGTAGCTGAGAGATGGCCCATCCCAGCTGACGGAGCCAAATGATTTATGAAACACACGCATGGCATGGCATGCCCCGCTGAACATAAATTCCATGGGCTCGAAAGGTTTCGGAGTGAGACCGAGTGGATCGATCACCTGGTGAGGTTCGCGGAAACCCGCTAGAGTATGAGATGCACAGGATCAGGGCTCCAAGTCTACTATTTTTTTAAATTTGTCATTCCAACACGATCCTGTGAATTGTCATTTTGCTAAAAGTTCGTAATCTGCTAAATTCATAATGGTCGATCATTGGTCGGTCAATGGTCTCGTAATACTTTTTTGTTAACCAAGCTATTAAAAGCAATGACTGCACAATGACGTTCTAATGGTAGGTCACTGATCAAAGGAACTGTCAAAATTTTAGCAGATTACCGCATATGTCTTTCATTCATTTGTATTATTCACACATAATACAAGATTACCATTCTATGTCATTTCTTTCAATGGAGTGTCAGTGGTTGACCATTGGAAAGTCATAATGACGCTTTTATATTAGTAGATTACCAAACTTGTCAAAATCAACCATTATGAAATCAGTGATAGACCATTCTGACACTATAGTAATAGCAGACTTGAGGCCCTGTCGATGTGGCGACTATTGGGGAAGCCCCATGTCCATTCATGGTGTCTTTTGATGGAACTGATGATCCATGATTGGACCGAAATATATTATTATAAGTTTTACTCTTTGGTACTATCCCAGCTGAAGGATTTAGGTTTCAGGTGAAAAGTCTACTTAAATATCGTATTTGAATATTTTGTGAATAAGTTCGATAATGTGGAGTCATTTTAAAACACAAGCAATTATGGTGCTGAAAAATAGGTGTTTACAAATACTTTACTATTGTCAACTGCTGTAACTAAGCGTAACTATTTGGATGAACAACATAATTTATGATTTGTAGTTTTATTTTTCCTGTCGTTTTTATAATTATTTTGGTAAAAACCTACAATACAGTGACAAATATTGTACAGTGTTAGTTCTGAAATCACGCTTGTTATAATTAATGGTGCATATAATCACCATTGTGTACACCGTTCATTTTCATAGACTGTGAAGGAATCAATTCAAGGATGATGATAAAACAGATTTAGTAATAAAAGAAAATACAGGCTGTGTTGATGTTGGAAAAAGTCGTGCTATTCTAGCTCAAGATAAATAAGGATTTATAAAATGGGTCTGGGCCAGTACGACACTCCTGCAGTAGGTCGAACGGGTCATGGGCTATGAACTAAAGTGGGTCCCGAAAATGTCCAGAGACAAGTGGTGGGACAAGCTTGATGCCCATTGATCAAATACAACACCATTAACTATTGAGTACAATAATGCAATACTTCATTCATTATGATTAATTATAAGAATAAAACGTATGAAGAATGAAAATTAATAAAAAGTAATTTAAATTTCAGAACTGCAATATTAAGTCTATATAAGTTTCTATTTTTTATGAGGAGCTCGTGGCTAAAGAATAACAGCCGCACAGGTCGATCTTCAAGGTTAAGCAACGCTTGCTAAGGTTGGTCTGTGGATGGGTGACCATCTTAACATACCGAGCTTCCTCCGTGCCTCGGAAAGCACTATAAGCCGTTGGTCCCGGCTGTCATTTGTAGATCTTTGATAGTCGTTACGGATTGTCAGAAGCCAGAAAATCTGACACCAGTCTTGCCAAGAAGCACTATGATCCTCAGTTATTGGGTTGTGGAGGTCTGGTAGGCAGCCGCTCCACGTTAAAATACTGGTATTCAGTTGAATCCGGTATGACTGGAAGCCGACCCCAATACAGTTGGGAAAAGGCGAAACTGGGAGGAATGGAAAAAGAAGGGAGGGAGAGAGTCTTTGTCCAGCTGTGGAACACAACAGGCTAAATTAAATAAATAAAAAAATACGTAATAGCTGTCATAGGCTGTCAGTCATTAAAATCATCCTACTAAACTCTTATTTAATGACCACTAGGTAAATACTGCGTTAGGTAGTCAGTATTTAACTAGTGATACCTACGTATATTATACATATTTGGACAAACATGACTAATCGTTACAAAAATATTTCACTGAAAACCAATAGTTTATCCAATTGTTAGTCAATGCGAACAAGGTCGGGGACACAATGAGCGCGTCACTCGCTGATGACAAATGCATATAAGTAGTGCATATGCATATTGTGCATACAAGTGCATATGACGTCACTCACAGGACATTATAATAGATGATCTTCTTTATATTCAGGTTAATTGTGGGACTATTTAGATTAGCTTTAGTGATGACGTAATTTACAGGCTTGTTAGCGTGGCCTTGCACTTGGGAATGAGCTAGGTCGACGGTAATTATTTTAAAATAGATTTTATGGTGTTTAGTGGAACTATCCTTGCAATACTTACGACTACGTACAACTGCCTAGTTTCTGATGTTTCATTTATTTTTTGTTATGCGACAAGTTAAATGTTAATCTTAATATTTTTGTCTTAACTCATATAATTTAGTTGCGGAATTTGCTCGAAAGAGCGCCGTTGAACCGATGGGGTTTAGTCAGTAATAGTCAACAACACTAAGAGAGCGGAAGAAGTCATTTGATGATTTCTTATCCTTAAAACAACTAAAAAACTGATATATTTGTAACTAGCTTCTGCCAGCGACTTCGTTCGCGTGGAATAGTTACTTTACCCCCGATTTTGAAACTTTCAGCCCAGAATATTATAAACGTAAGAGTAAACAAATATAATCAGCAAGCTCCGAACTGCTAAGCTATCGGGAGTTACACGTGCTATTGTGAGTCAAACATAAAAGATAGACATACATATGCTGTTTAGGGATATTTTTTAGGTAATTTTATGTAGAACATTTCCGTCATACATGATTTCTATGTAACTTTAACCATTAAGGCTACACACGCGACAAAAGCTTAAAAAATGGAGTAACTTATCCCGTTTTCCCAACATTTCCCTTCACTGCTCTGCTCCTATTGATTGTAGCGTGATGAAAAGTATACTATAACCTGCCCAGGAGTATGAAGAATAATTGCACCAAGTTTCGTTAAAATCCGTCGAGTAGTTTTTGTTTCTATAAAGAACATACAGACAGACAGACAGACAGACAGACAGACAGACAAAAATTTTACTGATTGCATTTTTGGCACCAGTATCGATCACTAATCACCCCCTGATAGTTATTTTGAAAATATATTCCTTGTACAGAATTGACCTCTCTACAGATTTATTATAAGTATAGATATGTGTCAATTCTCTTCGACAATACACATTTAATTTCATTCAATCATTCAGCAAAGCGCTAAGACTGGAGATTTTCCGGGACAATACATACGTTTTCTCTCATGCAAGCGCTCGGAATGGAGATTTTTCTGGACGGACTATAGAAAATCTTAGTGAATTGCAGTACAATTTTCCAGAACGAATTTTGTTTTTGACATGAATGGGTTTAACAGAACTAAACTTAAGGCCAATTTCCGAATTGAGTACTTCGTTTTCACATACTACTTTCGTGTCAAATGTCTACAACTTTCCACGCGAAACTAAATCCTGACAAAAACTCAACGTTAAATTGTTAAATCTTATGTCTCCTCTATTATTTTAAGCTTTTGTTAGTAAGAAAGGCTAACGACTCGAAATCTTACTAGAAGTATAAATTAAATGAATTAACTAGTTTAAATTTCAGTAAACTGAAATATTCGGTCCATGATATATGTATTATAGAAAAACAGCTGATAGTTATGATGTGATACATTTTCCTCAAAATCATTTACTAAGTTAACATTCTTATGTATACAAGTGTTCTATACTGTTACTCAATACTAATAATTACGTATTGTACTCTACTTATTCTTATAATTTGCTCTCCTCTTTATGTATTAAATTCTTTCATTTATATCTATTAAACTAAGTTTTTTTTTAAGTATAAGTCATCCTCAAATAACTTCTTCAGCTCTGGGCGAAGCGGAAGGGAGTATCAGACTCTTACTGACTAAAACCCACCCGTGATCCTCCTAGTGCCCGCCGCCTTCCAAGGCCGCGGTGACTCTTTCGAACGAATTCAACAATGACGTAAATACCACTTAGCTAGGTCAGATAATTTTGTTGTAAAATTCAAAATGGCAATTTGACAGCTGTCGTATTGAATAGATATAATCTATCTCAAACCGCCATGTTTGTTCCTTAGTAAAAGTAATCTGGCCATTGAAAAGTCCGCCCTTTGTTGAATAAATTTCAAATAGGTTTTACTTCACAGTACTTTTTCCGGAACAGTAGCATCTAAAACAATCTTTTTTTTTTAATTGTTGATGTTGTTTGGAAAACATGGATACATAGATACTAATATCATCTCTACGAAATTACAGATCCAGAAAACTACTATAAATACAGGTTATGCCCAAAAGAACCGCTTTCTTTCTGCATAAAGCCCTTGACCCTGACGTGACCATAACGAGAGGCTCTTCAGATAACGGTCAAGTTCAAATTCCACACGTCAAAATATTATTTTAAACTATTCGTATTACTATGTGTGAGGAGCTGGTGGGTAAGTAAAACAAGGGCCGATATACAAAGTTAAGCAACCCTAGCCGTGGTCGGTTTGTGGATGGGTGACCATCTGACCTCTCCGTGTCTCAGAAAGCATGTTAAGCTATTGGGTCCGGCTGTCATTTATAGATGTTTGGCAGTCGTTACAGATAATCAGGGCCCCAAGTCTGCTATTACCTACAATAGTGTCAGAATAGTCTATCATTGATTTCATAAAGGTTGAATTTGATAAGTTTGGTAATCTACTAATACAAAAGCGTCATTATGATTTTCCAGTGGTCAACCACTGATACTCCATTAAAAGAAATGGCATAGAATGGTAATCTCGTACATAATGACAAATAAATGACAGACGTATGCGGTAGTCTGCTATTTTGACAGTTCTTTTGATCAGTGACCTACCATTAGAACGTCATTGTGCAGTCATTGCTTTTAATAGCTCGGTTATCAAAATTACGAGACCATTGACCGACTTATGATCGACCATTATGGATTTAGCAGATTACGAGCTTTTAGCGAAAATGACAATGGGATCGTATTGGAATGACAAATTCATAAAAATAGCAGACTTGGGGCTCTGAAGCTTCAAAATCTGATACCAGTTTTGGCGAGGAGTATCGTGTTAATTAGTTACTGGGATGTGGAGACTAGAGACTTAGAGAGTTAGTCGCTTCATGTTAAAACCTGATATTCTGTTACATCCGATTATATTGGAAGCTGACTCCGACAAAATTAGAAAAACCAAGACATGTTTTGGCCCCGCAGCAGCCAATCGCTAAACCACTGCGCCAATGGTGTCGTCTAATGATATAGTTAACTTGTTCCTTTTTTACCACTGGGCTGTTTGGTACTATAACTTTATTATATTTTTAACCAACTTTAAAAAGGAGGAGGTTCTCAATTCGGCAGGTATGTTTTTTTATTCGATGAGGAAAGTTGCCATTTGGTCCCATAAGAATTTAGTTTCATCAAGTAGTTTTTATTTTATGAGCATTTTTGTTAATTTCAATAAAAGATAGCAAATCTGTCGGGATAGCTGAAATCGCATGTTTGTTTATTGTTTACACCAATTTATACCACCTTCGCGTACATACGCTGTGATGTTTAGCTGAGAGTGAACCACTAAAAAGTAAAAAATAAAAAATAAACTTAAAGTTACCGAAATTAAAGTTATTTTGAATTTTTTGAATTTTCTTGTAAAATGCTTTTTTTTTTAGATAAGTACACCAATTTCAAATTCATTTGACGATCTTTCCTATTGACCCCACAAAAACATATCTCCCACATTAATGTCGCAAGTTTGCTCTTCAGAGTAACGGATCTTGTATCAAAGACTCACTTATCATAACTCTACACCTCACGTTGCCGGCGCTTTGTAAGTAAACAAAGAGGGAATGTGTGGGAAAATATCTGAGGGTATCATTGCCAGGAAAGAGGCTGGCCGTACGTAATTATATGTTCACGATTTTTGTTTGGTAAAGGGTGGGTAGGATTGACTTGGGAAAGTCTTTCAAGTAGTGATTTGAAGAGTCTGGAAAGATGTGTAACAACTTTTTTTTTGGATGGGAAATCATCAAATGACTTCTCCCGCTCTGAACGGAGCGGAAGGGAGTGTCAGACTCTTACTGACTAAAACCCACCCGTGATCCTTCTTGTGCCCTTTGCGTTCAAGGGCCGCGGTGACTCTTTCGAACAAATTCCGCAACAGAATTATGTGTACCAGACAAATAAATGAAAAATATATACTTATAGAAAAAAAACCACACAGTGTTCCGTGCATTTAATAAATAACCTAAACAAATAAACTGGAATAGCACGATAGGTACCTATGTATGCTTTGGATAGAAAGAAAGAAAGAAAAATGTTTATTTAGGACTCCAAACACCAAAAAATAAAAACCTTATTAAAAGCTTCATATTAATTAAGACTAGACTAGACAGACTAGTATGCGTTTTTTGGGTTTTAATAACACTACCGACTGTCAAAGATGTCAAATCATAGCTGGGACCAAACGATTTCACGTGCTTTCCCAGAAACATATTTTTTGTTAAAAAAAAATACCTACAGATTTTACACGAATTCATTCAAACTTATCCAATTCCGAGGCTAACGTAAGAAATGTAGTGACTGTGGTCAATGAACATTTAAAATTGCTCCTTTAATCAATACTACATTTATCTTGACTAGATATTAGTTTATCGGCAATTATTTGCTATAATTATTCAGCTATAAAATTATGATATTCTAACACTGATTGGAACACCTGCATTGCAATAAAAACACTCCTTATTCCATTATAACTTTGTGAGACATTGAAAATTAATTTCGTAAATAATACTTGCTTTATTTGCACACGTAAAAATGAACCAACAAATATCTATTTACTTTCATATGAATCATTATTTAAATACTCACTGAAGACGTTACGAATTTCATGAACTGTATTATAATATATTTTTGAACACAATACTTACATATAAGACACAAATAATCAAGTAGGTAGGTAATGAATAACTTGGTTGTTTCTAAAAGACGTCAAAAAAACCGTGTTTACGTATCCCAAAATATTTTCTTACCACTTAGGAACCATGAAATTTACCTACCAAGTTTAAAAAACGTACCATTACCAACCAAAAATAAATAATAACCAAAAAACATTGTACCACCCAAAAAAAAAACTGTTTTGAATGAACGTCAATATTTAAAAATTGAATTCAAAAATCCACTATATTAAAACTTAAATAAAACAAAAATATTAATAAACCGACCTGCGCAAACGCATTTCCCGCGAAAACCGCGAGCAGCGCGAAACACGCGACGTGCGTACGCGCAGCCATAGTGCACTGCAACACTGCGCGCGATGCACTGCGATAGTGTTGTGAACAGCGCGGGCTGCACTACGATAGTGATGTGACTGCAGTCTTAGCGCACCTGTGTTGATGTACTGTCGGTGCACGCGTTTGCATATCAGTATGTTTATGGCAATTGCATAGAAATACAACAAACAACAAAGTGTGGTCTGGGAATACCACTGCTTATTGTGGTCTGGGAATTTTAGCCACAGTAAATGGCTAAAAATGGGATGGCCACAGTGAATATGGTAGTTTGTTAGAATACTTCTAATATTACTTTTTAAATAAAGCACTATAATAAATACATAAGAAAATATAAAACATATTCCATACATTTAATCCATCTGTTATTTTGTAAAAGGCTACCTACTGTCATGTGGTTTATGTTAGAGATAAATTAAAAACCAAATACAATTAATGTTTTTACAACATTTATCTGGTATAGTATGTTGGAATCTTTAGGTCGTAATTAATGTTCTTCAATTATGGATTTGATTTGATAACTTATTGTACTAATAAATTTGCATTAAAATATTACTTATTCTTATATTTTAAAATGGTCGATTAATTACAAATAAAATATTCTTATTCTTATTCTTATTCTTATTAGTACGCAACCCAAACCAAACAATCGAAAAAGTGTGACCACTTGAAGAGCTTACAGATCCAAAATCAATTAAAAAACGTCACCGTAATTATATTTTGGGCACCTCTTTCTTACCTAAAAGCACCTTTCTTGTCTGTCTTTCTTTGATATCTTACCATATGCATATATCACAACAAAAAAAAATCTATGTAATAAATACTAGAGTACTTTTTTACGTCAAATAATTACAGAAAGACAGTCCCCCAAAACGCGCACCCGTCACCACTTTCTACGTAGTATTTTAGCTGGGGAAGAGGAAATGGCGCAACAGACTTCCCAGAAAAAATAGGATATAACTTTGGAAATACTGTGTACCTATTAAAATTTGCTGCCGACTGTACTTTTTCAGTCTGACATGTGTGTTTATTATAAAGCATTACAACATCTTGCACTTCCCTTTAAAACAAGGTGACTATGAAGCAGTGATAAATATACTTCGGTTAATTATTCAAGGGCATCTGAAATTGGAATACCATAAGAAAATAAATATTACCTACGTAAATAGTTTGCAACTGGTCAGTAAGAAAAGTCTTGAGAAGATATAATGCTTTTCGCGACAATTAGATACAGAAATGTAAGTATGTTGCTCAATCGACAGACCTTTTTTAAATTGAAATCATCAAATGACTTCTCCCGCTGCTCTGGGCGGAGCGGAAAAGAGTGTCAGACTCTCCTTCTAGTGCCCTTAACGTCCCAGGGCCGCAGTGACTCTTTCGAACAAATTCCGCAACGACAGGATGTACCTGAAACTAACAGTTCTTCGGCGAAAGTATGAAGTAGTTGAGCCATTTTATCATTTTTGGTTGCCTTTTCGAGTCCTCAATATCTCTTATTCATGAGTGATAAAGAGGATGCTAATTAAGACAAACTTTTCCTAAAACTCGGACTGCGAAAATCAATCTTTAAATCTATCTCAAGCTTCACCCTTAACAGAATTAGATTAGCTCCGCTCCTATTGGTCTTAGCGTGATGATATATTAGCGCGTTCAACCGACCAACCAAACAAACAAACTCTTCAGCTTTATGATATTAAATATAAATACGTCATCAGAAAATGGCAAACTCCGTAAGATTATAAAATATCTTGACAAATTGTAAATTCTCGATAACTTGTCAACTGAACATTTGGAACACTTTTTACGCATCATTTGGTAGTCTAAAATCTCTCGAAGTCGTTCCCTGAAATTGTGAACCGATATAAATATATAATATAGCTTGAACCAACTTATAGATGAGATGCCATCAACTTTGACGACATGGTTGGCGTAGTGGTTGAGCGATTGGCTGCTGCGCTACGTGTCGTGGGTTCGCTTCCGCACGGAACAAATATTTGTATGGCCTACAGATAGTTGTTCCGGGTCTGGCTGTTTGTATATGAGAGATTGTATGTTTGTAAACGCACCCACGACACAGGAGAATATACTAATGTGGGGCAACGTTAAAAAAAAAACTACGTCGGGGTGGTGTTCAGTGTGATGGTGGCGGTCTGTGGTGGCGGTGATCCCTATTTTGTGTGGTCAATCAAACAATTGACCACACTAAAACTACTAAAGCTACAGTCAAAATAGTTCCCAACTCCGCACTATACACACACCATCCATATTTATCATTGAGTTAGTTTACAACACATTACATAATATATTCAATACATTTATTTATATTTGTCATTCAGTTTAGAAGCAAACAACCACGTCATAGAAATCCGTCAAATATGATAACTAAACAAGAAAACTGGCTCAACTGATAAACATGACTTTGGAAATACAACTCTATGGACGTGAAAGTAAATAATTTTGTAGAAATAATTGCGTGCGAGTTTTAGTCAAGATGTTTTGATTTTAGAGTTTTATGTAGGTGCCTATTGGTATATCAGGGACTGTACCACAAAGAGTGCCAATGCTATCATGATTCAGTGTGAAAAAGGGATACAGTTGGATCCGTTTATAATGACATCGAAGGGAAGTGAAAAATACTTCATACTAAGCGGACGTCATAAAAAGCGTAATCTTAGGAACTACACGAATTCCCATCTTTGTTAGGTATTTTGTGTAATAAGGAGATAAACAAGAAATTGTGTGTTTATAGTCGTAGATCAATCAAAACAAAGAAACAAATTTGGTATCATGTCCCCAATTATGTTTGGTTATAGTGATCACCAAACATAATTTCTGAAAAATAGGTCATAATAAGCGATATGTCAATAAACGAAGTCATTATATGCGCAATTTTTTTAAAGAATTTAATATGAAAACCAAAATGAGCTCTGTTTTACTTCATATTAAGCGGTTGGGCAATATAAGCGGCGTCATAATAAACGGATTTCACTGTAGTTCTATTCGTCTTGTATAACTCTGCTCTCTCTGACACAGGAATCATGATGGATTTAAGACTCATAATCATGATCATGGACTGCAAGTTGCATATTTTTTCCAGTTCTTTGTGTTGTATGGTGAGATAATTTATTGTATCCACGATGTATAAAGTGTAAATTCTCACAAAATATAGTGTTTACTTCTTGATAATAGGGATCTTTCCTGAGTAAAAACATATGATTATATATTTAATCCGTTCAGTTAGATAATCGAAAAATATTGGACACGTACTTTTTGCTTGACGAAATCTATAAAAAATGACGAAGATAAAAAGCATCAAAGATCAGGAGTGGGGGCTTGTGACGTCACGTCGTGATAAAAATTGTAGCGGATGACGTCACACGAGTATTCAACGCAACTGTATCGTCTTCGTTTTACATTTACGTGAAAAAAGAAAAAAAAAGGTTCAATATACAGTATGGTACATATAACAGAGGGCGTTCCCTTAAACTCGTTAATCTATATCATTAATAGATTACAATAAAAATATAAGCATAGAAAAATAAGGATAAAATAATCCAAATTCAAAAAAATAATTAATTGACAAAAATAAAACAACAAACTGTTTAAAATCAAAATAGTAGCGTGGAATAGTATCAATTTAACATTTTTAGTGAATATTTTTAAAAAAACCATGTTTTCGAACGGTAATTTTTTTTAAATATAATTATGTGGATTGAATGATGAGTGAAACAGAGCGTATGCATAGGTGTGAGTGAAAGGGTATTAGAGTGAAAGGGAGAGGAATGGAAAAAGGAATATGGCGGGTCGGTGTAAAAAGTAGGAAGGAAGACAGACGTGTTTGAGCTACGATTTAAGAAATATATTTCAATTTCGGTTAGGTATAATAAACAGTTTAGTGAAGAAGTGATTCTTTTATTTCACCACACGATCCCACATATATGGATGCTATACTATTGCGGGTTAACGGGAACGCCCTCTGTTAGTTAACATACTGTATATGGTAATCTATCTGACGGACTAATTAGATTTTTTTTAGTGAACTTTCCTACTAGCAGTCTGTTTTTTCATGGAAGAGTAGGTTCAGGCAAGAATGTAGGAATTTGACATCAGTTACAGCAATTGTATCTAAGTACTACAAATTGAGATCTTCCGATCAGTTTCCCACTGTAACCGTTGTAGTTGTGTTGTCAAAATGTGTTGTTAATTAGTTGAAATCTATACTAATATTATAAAGCTGAAGAGTTTGTTTGTTCGTTTGTTTGAACGCGCTAATCTCAGGAACTACTGGTCCGATTTGATAAAATCTTTCAGTGTTAGATAGCCCATTTATCGAGGAAGGCTATAGGCTATATATCATCACGCTAAGACCAAAAGGAGCGGAGCAGTCATGAAAAATGTGACACAAATGAAGTTGTGCGGACAGCTAGTACCTAATGTTGTAGTTTGATCCAAACATTGAGACCTCGATTTAATCAAATAAGATTTTTCTTACAATTACTTTCTCGACAAGAAAAAGTTTCCCCTCATCATTTTCCTGCTCTTAACCCATGTTACTTATGGTCGACGCAACACATTTTTTTCTTCCATTCTGTCCTATCAGCCATCACGCTATCACTAACTCCCTTTTCTTTCATATCACTCTTCACACAATCAATTTAACTTTTCTTTTGCCTCCCTCTCCCTCTTCATTCATTCACATTTATACTCATAACTCTTTTATTGACATGCATTTCATCCATCCTCTTTACACGACCATATCAAAACAAGCTTCTATTTCAACATTTCCGTCACTGGCGCCACTTTTAAACTACCTCTAATATACTCATTTCGGATCTTATCCATTTTTGTCATTCCACACACCCATCTCAACATTCTCACCTCCACTACAGCAATCTATTTTTTTCACAGCTCAACATTTTGATCCATACAGTACGTCAGGTCTTATTACGGACTTATAGATTTCCCCCTTTAAATTGTCGGGGCATCCGTGGTTTACAAGTTGTTCCAGTAACCTGTCGCCATTTCATCATCCCTGAAGTTGATACGGTGCGTTACGTCTCAATCTATTTCGCCATCCCCCTGGAGAAGCTGCCCAAGGTACCGAAAGTCGGAGGAAATTGGTATAGGGGGACTGGAGAGACTGCCGATATGAAGTTTCGATTCTGCTCAGTTTCAGACCAAAAGTCTCCAGTCTTTTCCACCACGTCTCTAATCTGCTCAGGATCTCTAGGCCGCTTTCCACAACCACCACAATGTCATCAGCAAATAGCATACACCAGAGAGCCGCCTCTTTCTGGATGTTCGATGTCAGACCATCCATTACGATCAGAAACAGATAAGGGCTGAAAGCTAAACCTTGGTGCAAACCGACCGCCACATTGAAGTTGTCAATGGTTCCTACTCCAGACCGGACTTGGATTCTGCATCAAGAGTGGAGCTGGAATCAACTGCACATACTTCGACCTTTCTACTTAAGGGCCCACCACAAAACCTCATGAGGCCCTACCCGATACACGCACTCCCAGATCAGCAAGATCCGCCGACCGCGGCATACCCTTGTTGAGCCCGATGACCCCATCACCCAGACCCAAGAGAGTAGTAGGGAAACCAGCACTCTTAGGAAAAACAAACACAGACCGCGTTCTGTATACCGGCCTTGCCGACGAGGTCCATCGCGACGCCCCCATCAAAACCCTCCCCGACTTTTGCCTAACGAGCCAGCCCGCGCTGCTGAGCCATTAGCGTTAAATCCCCAAAATAATATCAACCTGACCCAGCCTGTCTCTTGCTGCCCTCCCTCAATGACCCCGCTAAGCCGAGGCCCGTGTCCCACAGGGGATGCCATTAGCGAGCGCTCATTTAGTTTTTAAGTAGTTTTAAGCCCTGGCTGGGGACCTTAAATTCATTTGAGGCCACCACAGGAATTATCGGTTAAGCAGTAACCAGCCTTAGTGTGCTGAACTGCGAGTGGTCCATTCAAAGAAAAAAAAACCTCACGAGGTACCCGGCCAAATGCCTTTTCGAGGTCAACGAATACTTTGTACAAAATTATCGCACAGCTGACGGATAGCGAAACTGCAGCAGCATCTGTTGTTACCAGCCAAACTGGATTTGTGAGATTTTACTCTCTTCTCTCAGTCGTCTTTCAATAACTTTTTTCCTTAAACTTTATTCCTCTATATATTATGTTTGAAAAAGTTTTTCTACTCGGGTTTGCTCCCGGTGAATTTTCCTTGCTCCCGCCCTGAGACCCTCAGGGAAAAGGAGGTTCGGATCTCCTGCTAACTGTTTACAAATACTGTGTCCCCCAGTACTTTGCTTAAAATTCCATCACCACCACCACCATCATCACCATCACCATCATCACCATCACCATATATTATCATCTATGTTCTTAAAGGTGGGCACGCACGTACAGCAACGATGTGTTAAAGTTGCACCATTCATCAGGTATGGCTTCTTCCAGCAATAACTTATTATCAAGCTAACCACGTCCATCCCGTAGGTAATGTCTTCTACACTTGAATTAAGTATTTTACTACATACAAAAATCATAATGCTTTTAGTCCATCCGTTGGATTTTCAAAAAATATTCGACATGTATTTTTTTAAATTTCAAATTGTAAAACATTATAAAGATAAAAGCGCATAAAAGTTCAAGAGCGAGGGCTGGTGACGTCACGTCGCTGGTAAAAATTGTAGCATTTAGTGATGTCACGCGTGTTTTTAAATCAACACACTGTATCGCCTTAATTTTTTGTTCAGGTACGTGGGTTCAAATCCAGCCAGGCGCACTACTTTGTGTAATTAATTTCATCACCACTGCTCTCAAAACGGTGAAGGAAAACGTCGAGAGGAAACCGGCATGTCCTAGAACCAAAAATTCGAAGACATGTGACATTCACAACCCGCACTGGGCCCGCGTGGTGGATTACGGCCCATTCCCTCTCCTAGAGAGGAGGCCTGTGTCCCAGCAGTGGAAACATTAAAAAGGCTGATTATGCTTTATGCTAATCATTCTTTAAAAATAGAAGAATGCCAGCTTCATATCTCTCTGGTTCTAGCCACCTGGGTACAGATCTTTTTGGCCAGCTGGTCTGTCCAGAGTGTTGTACAATTTGTCCTGAGCTTTTGTTCTACGCTATACTACTATACGAATATGCCACAAATGTTATTATTCAGTACTAGCAGCGCCCCGCGGTTTTACCCGCGTAGTTCCCATTCCCGTGGGAATATGGGGATAAAATATAGCCTATTTTACTCGTGGATAATTTAGCTTTTGAATGGTGTCTATTCATTACAACTAAACAATCAAACAAAGTTTTCCTCTTTATAATATTAGTATAGATAATAACTCTGAAGTCTCTGAGATCTTTGACTAAGTACTACTAAGATTTATTTCTGACAGAAAATCCTATATACGATATCTAAAACAATAGAAAAAAATAACATCAACTCTAAAACTCGCGTACATCGTGTAAATTATCTCCTATTCGCTTTTACCTTAATTAATTCTAAAATAGCCATATAAGAAAAGTTTATTAGTTTGATAATAGTTTATTTTATCAATGCTAAAACAATAATGTTGAAGACGTACTGTAATTATTTAATCATTACTAGAAGGTTTTAATTTTCTTGCTCGCTGCAAAGACCTCGTAAGCTTAATAGGAAACCTTTTTTAATAGAATATCTTATTACTATAAATAGGAGCTAGTGGCTTATTGATAACAGCCGCACGGTTCAATCTACAAGGTTAAGCAACACTTGCCGAGATAGATCCATAGACGGGTGACCATTTTAATATATAAAGATTCTTCAGTGCCTTGGAAAATATGTACGTTAAACCGTTGGGTTTGGCTGCAACAGGTAGTTAGAAGCCAAACAATAGGACTCCAGTCTAGCCAAGAGTTTTCGTGTTTGATCGACTCTTCCTCCATATTATTTACTAGTAGCGCCCTGCGGTTTCACCTGCATAGTTCCCGTTTCCGTGGGAATATGGGGCTAAATATAGCCAATATCACCCGGGGATAGTGTAGCTTCCCAAAAATGAAATTATTTTTCAAATCTGTTCAGTAGTTTCGGAGCCTATTCAATACAAACAAACAATCAAATCTTTACTCTTTGAATATGTAGGACCTATTGAGGTACCTACATATTCAACTGCATCCGCGTTAGACTGAAAGCCGACCTCAACATATCTATACTAATATTATAAAGCTGAAGAGTTTGTTTGTTTGTTTGAACGCGCTAATCTCAGGAACTACTGGTCCGATTTGAAAAAATCTTTCAGAGTTAGGTAGCCCATTTATTGAGGAAGGCTATAGGCTATATATCATCACGCTAAGACCAATAGGAGCGGAGCAGTCATGAAAAATGTGACACAAACGAAGTTGTGCGGACAGCTAGTATTTTGTACTAGCTTCTGTCCGCGACTTCGTCCCCGTGGAATCCCCGATTTTAAAACATTCTTTATCGCTGCTCCGCTCCTATTGGCTTAAGCGTGATGATATATATAAAGCCTTCCTCGATAAATGGTCTATTCAACCCAAAAAGAATTTTTAAATTCGAACCAGTAGTTCCTGAGATTAGCGCGTTCAAACAAACAAACAAACTCTTCAGCTTTATAATATTAGTATAGATAACTGATATTTGGGAAAAGGAAATAGGTGGATTAATTGAGTATCTAAAGCTAGATACTGACTGCTTCTACTAATCCTTTTGACGAGCTATCTTCGTCGAATATACTCATCGAATATAATACGGCCTACCATCATCATCTGTCTAGCTTTTTCCCAAATATGTGAGAAAACAAGATCCGGCTATATACCCGTACTAGCAATGCCCCGCGGTTTGCTCTGCGTAGTACCCGTTCCGATGGGAATCTGGGGATAAAATAATAGCCTATCATACTCGCTGATAATGGAGCTTTCCATTGGTAAAAAGAGGTTAAAATCGGTCCAGGAGTTTCTGAACATATTCGGGACAAACAAACAAACAAAGAATATTTGAAAGAAAGAAAGAAAGAAAGAAAAATGTTTATTTAGGACTCGCACAAAACAGATTTGAATACGTACATAGTATTACAGTTCAGATTTGACATAAAATAACCATTTGTTATTCAGCCCTGTGCCATCTACACTATGGGCCATGTCTTGGTTAAAATATTACACATAGCTAGACTAACAATTCATACGGTGTACCGGATGTATTTATCTATACTTATAATAAATCTGTAGAGAGGTCAATTCTGTACAAGGAATATATTTTCAAAATAACTATCAGGGGGTGATTAGTGATCGATACTGGTGCCAAAAATGCAATCAGTAAAATTTTTGTCTGTCTGTCTGTCTTTCTGTCTGTCTGTCTGTCTGTCTGTCTGTCTGTCTGTCTGTCTGTCTGTATGTTCTTTATAGAAACAAAAACTACTCGACCGATTTTAACGAAACTTGGTGCAATTATTCTTCATACTCCTGGGCAGGTTATAGTATACTTTTCATCACGCTACAATCAATAGGAGCAGAGCAGTGAAGGAAAATGTTGGGAAAACGGAAGAAGTTACTCCATTTTTTAAGCTTCCGTCGCGTGTGTAGCCTTAATGGTTAAAGTTACATAGAAATCATGTATTACGAAAATGTTCTACATAAAATTATCTAAAAAATATCCCGAAACAGCAAGTCTATCTTTTGTCAATTTTAAACCGATCGGGCTGAGAGTTTCAAAATCGGGGGTAAAGTAACTATTCCACGCGGACGAAGTCGCTGGCAGAAGCTAGTATTAACATAAAATATCAAGCCTAATATAGCCTATTTTATACATGAAAGTATTTTTATGGCAAATAAGTATAATTTGATAGTTTAAGCTAACCGTTCACAGCTATTATGGTATTCACATCCACTGACATCCAGTATTATGTCTGACATCCAGTGGAACGAATACCATATCAGGAAATGTAGAAATAAGGTTTTAACTAAAGATGAAAATAAACTAAAATTATGTCATAGTGTGACGAATCTTCTTCAATAACAAAGTATGACATATACAGCTATGTATGGTATAAAATGGAAATATAACTCATAGAATGGAACGTCGTAATCATTGTGGTGGATGTAGAACAATTGTTCAAATATAAATCGACTTGAAGTAGGGCTGACACAACTGGGTATGTCTACTTCGCTATGAAGTTTGATACAGTTCTGAATATAAATTAAAACAGTAAACACAGCATCGTATAAATTTCGTCTCCAAAGAGTTAGGAGACCCAAAACAGCTAATCAAGACAATCAAAGTTAAATAAGAACTATCATGAGCAGTGATCGGAATAGGTAAAGCTATTTAGGTTCACTGACCGCAAACATTGATGTTAATATGGATATTCCATGGGATTCCATATCCATATCTGATACTACGGGATTTTATTGAATTTCTCTATTTTTGTCAATATCTATAAAAAAAAAGTTTTATGTAAACCAATAAGCGTATGAGCGACGTTGTAAATTTTTACACATTAAGTTCATTATGCTATGTACAATTTCGTTATAAAAAAGTCGCTTCCATTCCATTGCACTATGCTGTAAATTGAACCTTAAAGATCGATACATCATGCAGCTGTGTTATCTCGCGAGACGACCTTCATTCTTTTTTTTAATAATTGGTTGGCTTGCGCTTTACCTCACCCTCACATGATGGAAAACGATGATGTGGTCGACGATGGCTCTGCTTGCCAGAGGTAACCCACTCACTCTTGATTTAGAGAGCGCCACGTTGTGTATCAGGAAACAAGATTTCGACAAGAAATTCCACTCCGTAGCTGTATCCAAACGTATCCCCACACATATTGTTGTTGTGTGTGTTGTTGTTGTGGTGTTGTTTGTATTGTTGTCGTTGTTGTTTATTGTTGTTGTTAAACTTGAAAATGAAAATAATATATCTAGTTTTGTGTTTATAATGTGTTTGTGTTTGTGCATAAAATCCTTGCATTTGCCTTGTAATCTTGCATGTGCATAATATAGCGGGTGGGAGGGAGGTGCATACCTGCAATCCACTAATATTCGCGGAAATTAAAACTAGATATTTATTATTTTCATTTTCAAGTTCAAAATGGATTTCCGCAAAGTATAACGCCTGACTCAATCAATTTTATTGTTGTTGTTGTTTGTTTGTTTGTTCATATTGTTTTCTTTCTTTTCTTTTCTATATTGACTTTCTGCGTATGGATGGGGTGGCCACAGGCACTTCTGAAAGAAGCAGTTCATCATGACTAAAAAATCATGAAACTTGATCCCAGCAGCCCTGACTAGAACCTTCAGGCTACGTGATTGTCACAATGTTTGCTAAATGACGTGTCGCGTTAGTAATGCTGAAAACATTCCGCATGCACATCATCAGAAGAATCCAGCACGTTACGAGTTGCTTTCCTCAAGATATGACCCAATTTCACGTAACTATTCTAGCATAAATAGAATAGAAAACTCTTTATTATGTACATCATATACATTACGGAAAACATATGTGAAGAAGAAATCATTACATACAAAATTATCTTAAGTACTCAGTTACTTAGTATCGATATGTTTGTTCTTTCGCAGAAATGCAGTGCATAAAAACTCTGGTTATCCTAATAGTTCATGAATCATTAAAAATCCGCAAGATCTAAAAGGTAGGTTTTGGGATAAGCTGTAAAACTGTGGATTTTAGTTTGAAAAGTGTTTGAATTGGAATATACCATCAAATTTATAATTAAAACTTTAAAAGTTATAGCAATCTTATCTTACTTTCATTCGAACACTTGCATGAGTCTTATTGTTAGTTACCCTTCACAATATTCACCCTTGCTTTATTATGATTCCAACATGCTAGGTGTAAGTCCTGTTGTAATTAACCCCTCAGAATATTCACCCTCGCCCCTAAGATCTGACGTCACAGTTTAGTTCCAACTTTGTAACTAGATGGCGTTGTACCGATCAGCCCATTTTCTGAATCGCGGTGTTAAGATTCTCCGGCGTTGAATGACCCTCGCGCGGAACTGTAGAGAACTCATACTTACCTGGCGTAGGGGATACCGTGATCAAGAAGGCGGTTCCCCCAGGGCGAGGCCTGCCATTGCACTGCGGTAAAGGTTGACCTCTGCGAATATCCCTAATGTGGATATCTCGGACGCGTAATTTTTGGTAGTGAGGGACTGCGTTCGCGCTGTCCCTCTCAGAAAACTAATAATGAAGACTCAAGATTTGAAGAAAGTGAAGCGAATTGGTTTTACTTTAGAATGAAACTTCAGTTCATTTTATAAGCACCGAACTTAATATATTATCATTTATCTTATAATAAAATTAAAATAAAAACGAATCCTGTGATCTAGGGATGAGATATACTTGCAAAATTCAATACCAGGGTTTCCAAGTACGAGTATATAAAAATACCAGGTATAAAAGTACAGTATTTGGTAGTATGTATTTGGCCCCGTTCCTATATTTCCCAGTGTTATTCCCCCCCCCCTCCGTATGTGTTCTCTGCTACACAAAAATTGAAAAATAGTAAAACAAAAATGGAAAATACCTGCAAAGGAAATCGGCCCAAGTCATTATAAAAATAAGAATCAGAAAAACTGAACTTTCTGATTATGCTTCTTATAGATAAGGTACAAGAATCAATTTCCTATGCAAGTATTGTAAACTCTTACGTCGCTAAAGACGCGGCCGCTGGCAGCGAAAGGCTCGCGGCATTGACGGCGCCCCCAAGATATTTGCATAGGAAATTGATTCATATTGTCTTTTAAATAAGGAGCATAATCGTAACAGCGAAAAAAGTACTTGGAAGTTCAAAGTATTTTTTTTGCAAATACGATTGTACTCCTTAATCATATAAGGTAGCAAGAATCAATTTCTCATGTAAGTATTTTGCAGCTGTGCTAGCGCCTGATACCATAGCAAATACTTTTACACTTGCAAGTTTTTCCTGCCTACTGTACTTCGAAGCAAAGCCCTTTTTTTTTTGAATGGGAAATCATCAAATGACTTCTCCCGCTCTGGGCGGAGTGGAAGGGAGTGTCAGACTCTTACTGATTAAAACCCACCCGTGATCCTTCTTGTGCCCTTTGCGTTCCAGGGCCGCGGTGACTCTTTCGAAAAAAATCCGCAACACTAGTAGCTCGCCATCCGCAAGCCGCGCCAACGGTGGCCGGGAATCGCCATGCGTTTCCCGACGCCCGGGGCGTCTTCTTCTGTTACGGCGGCTGGAGCGTGAGGTTTCCGTCTCTCGCACGCGTTCCGCCTCCTCCTTCGCTAGTATTACTGCTTCGCAGAAGGAGGTGACCGCTTCCCATGCCTCCTCGCTCCGGACCATGGTTTGAACCAGGGCCGGACGCGAGAGGTCGCCGCCGAAGCAAAGCCCTGGTTTACTAACCTGGTATGGTAAATACGTCTCATCTCTACTTTGATCAGTTTCAATGCTGATTAGCGGTATTTGACTTCCAATTCCCTGCATGATAAAGAATTAACTAATTAATGATTTAACTAAGCATGTGGTTAGTTTTATGTATTAGCCTGTTTTTCGTTTGTATCGTAAAAAGTACTAATCCATTTTAATATATTCCAATTGTGGACCTATTATGTAGGTAAGGAATTCAGTAGACTGTTTGTTTTTATTAGTCGTCAAAACAATATTGTAGGTAAACAGTAAAAACTAACTTAACCACGGCCTCGTATGTGCATATTTAGTTTTTCCCGTACCCGTACATAGCATTTAGCCTTTCTCTTGAATGTGGCTATCATAATACTAAAAGAATTTTCCAAATACGACTGGTATTTCCAGAGATTAGCGCGTTCAAACAAACATACTCCTCAGCTGTATTATATTAGTATAAATATGTTAAAAAAAAGGTATCTAAAATGTCAATAATAAAATAATTATAATTTATAACATCATGTTATCAGCTATTAACATTCAATGAAGAATCAAAACAGACTTGTTTTAATATGATTCTAACATTCTAGGTGTAAGTCCTGTTGTAATTAACCCCTCAGAATAGAATATTCACCCTCGCCCCTAATATCTAACGTCATAGTTTAGTTCCGACTTTGTAACTAGATGGCGTTGTACCGATCAGCCCATTTTCTGAATCGCGGTGTTAAGATTCTCCGGCATTGAATGACCCTCGCGCGGAACTGTAGAGAACTCATACTTACCTGGCGTAGGGGATACCGTGATCAAGAAGGCGGTTCCCCCAGGGCGAGGCCTGCCATTGCACTGCGGTAAAGGTTGACCTCTGCGAATATCCCTAATGTGGATATCTCGGACGCGCAATTTTTGGTAGTGAGGGACTGCGTTCGCGCTGTCCCTCTCAGAAAACTAATAATGAAGAAACAATATATGAAGAACGTGAATGAAGCGATTGTATTACTTCAGAGTGATTGATGGCTTTTATATTTTATAGCTAACTTTGTATTATAAATATAAAAGATCGAACTCTGTGATCAGTTTAAATACTGATTAGTGGCTTTTGACTTGAAATACTCTACATAGCAAAACATTTACAAATTACTGTTTTAATTAGCCTAACTTAATAGGTCCACTATTCAAAATATTAAAAAAAGAAACTTTGAAAATGCTATTGTACTTCTAACGATATATAAAACTAACCACATGCTTAGTTAAAACAGTCAGTTAATTCTTTATCATGCAGAGAATTGGAAGTCAAAAACCGCTAATCAGTATTTAATCTAATCAAAGGATTGGTATTTTTTTTAAACCAATAAAAAACGTTTCCCTCTTAAGTAAAACCAGTTTTCGCTTCACTTTCTTCAAATCTTGAGTCTTCATTATTAGTTTTCTGAGAGGGACAGCGCGAACGCAGTCCCTCACTACCAAAAATTACGCGTCCGAGATATCCACATTAGGGATATTCGCAGAGGTCAACCTTTACCGCAGTGCAATGGCAGGCCTCGCCCTGGGGGAACCGCCTTCTTGATCACGGTATCCCCTACGCCAGGTAAGTATGAGTTCTCTACAGTTCCGCGCGAGGGTCATTCAACGCCGGAGAATCTTAACACCGCGATTCAGAAAATGGGCTGATCGGTACAACGCCATCTACTTACAAAGTCTTAAAGCAAGGGTGAATATTATGAAGGGTAAGTAACAATAATACTCATGCAAATGTTCGAGTGATAGTAAGACATGTTCTTATAACTTTTAAAGCTTTCATTATTAATTCGATGGGATATCCTAGTTCAAACACAGTTAAAACTAACACCCACAACTTCACAGCTTATCCCAGAACTGATTAAACATCTTCGATCTTACTGCTTTTTAATGATTCATGAATTATTAGGTTTTCTAGAGTCATCAAAGGATTGCATTTCTGCGAAAGAATGAAATCGATACTAAGTACCTGAGTACTTGAGCTTCTTCAAGCTCGGAATTTCATGGTATTATCTATTGTAACTAGCTTCTGTCCGCGACTTCGTTCCCGTGGAATCCCCGATTTTAAAACATTCTTTATCGCTTCTCCACTACTATTGGCTTAAGCGTGATGATATATAGCCTAAAGCCTTCCTCGATAAATGGTCTATTCAACCCAAAAAGATTTTTTCAATTCGAACTAGTAGTTCCTGAGATTAGCTCGTTCAAACAAACAAACAAACAAACTCTTCAGCTTTATCATATTAGTATAGATTAAAACAAAAAATACTAACGCCCAGGTCCTGGATATCGTGACAACTTGTCAAAAGCTCATTTGCTGTTGTTTTGAATCAATCGTATCGTATCGCAGAACTTGACATGCGTAAAATTTGAAAAGCATCGATGTTTGCGTAATGTTTGAAAAGCGTCGATTTCTTTTCACGCTGCTGATGCGAATTTAAATTAAATAAATTATCTTCCCAGTGGCTCCCTCTAGAAATTCTTATCCAAGATTCTGATCTAGCGGTGGTTTTTAGTCTTTACCACTTATGTTTGCATACAGCTCCCGAAATACTTTTTCATGATTCCTGCAGTGCTATTCTGTAAGAACTCACGTGCGAATACGATTCATATCTCATTTTCGATTACACTTCGTACCACACCTGAAGTGAAAAGTATTTGATATTCTGACTGTCAAGTTAAATAACTTTTCACTTAAAAGTAGTTCGCTTCACCTATGTTCTCACTTAGTGGCGCTAGCGTAGTTTCCATCAAGTTACAGAATACCAAATACAGTTTTCACCGCAGAATCAGAAGTGAGCACTGGAGTGAGTTCTTACAGAATAGCATTGCTGGTCTCCCGGTAGTTTGTGAGTCTTTTCCGCTCTAGTTTTCTACCCGTCTCCGAATATCCTACTTCTACCAGTCTTCGTAAGCCGCTGTACTTGGAACATGAGATTGTAAAAGGGCATGGTCAAAATTTGTGTTCACACCAGATGTATAATATCTCTGTTTCGTTTGAATTTAATTTAAAAATGAACTTAATAATGCGTCACGACACAAAACCGATAGTAATTTTTCAGAATTTAAACTGTATTTTCCAGTTGAAAATTCTGCGACATTTTGAGAATAGGTCATTTTGATAGGGAAGCAAACTTTCAAAGTTTCCATAGATTTCAAGGGATTAATATTATTACTAACGTACCTAATTTAAATTCTCAAGAAAAACTACTACTCTCTAGTCCATTTTCATACTTATTACAAATGACCACCAAGCTGTTTTCAACTGATAATATTAATTATTAAGGATTATGTTTATAAGTATATAAGGAAAACTTTTGTTTGTTTTCCTTAAAAACAAAAGGATAGGTAAACATTTATGTACATGTATAAATAAAAAAAGTAATTTAAATAGCCAATTGTAAAATAATATAATGATAATTCATGACATCATTAAATCGGCTATTAAGGACTCGATGAAGTGTCATTTGAACATAATTGTTTATATGCTCATCTGCGGTAACAATTTTCCATTGCTCATAATTATACAGAACCCCTCATTATGATATGCCATAATAGGTAAGTACTTAATACAGTGCTGTTCTTTAGCTATTCCAAAACTATACTAAAACAAGAAGTACTTGTACAATAGCCTATTTATTTTTACAAAAAAAAAAAAAAATATTTTGTTCGTCTGATAGATTTCCAAAAAAAATTTAATACCTACGATTTTTTTCCTTTTTCACGTAAACAAAAAATGAAAAATTAAGATGATGCAGTGCGTTGAAAACTCGCGTGACGTCACTGTGTCACGACAATATTTACCAGCGACGTGACGTCACCATCCCCCACTCTTTAACTTTGATGCGCTTTATCTTTGTATTTTTTTACGGAATACGGAAATGACAAAAAATACGTGTCCAATATTTTTTGAAAATCCAAAGGAGGGACCAAATAGAATTATGATGGTTATAACAACATAGTAAAATACCCAATTGCGGGTGGGAACGCTAATGAGCTCGCCCTTCCAAAAAGACATTTCTACTTCTGATGGCTCCATCATCATCATGAAAAACGAAAGACGTCCACTGCTGGACATAGGCCTTTCCCCAAATGTGGCCACAACAACCGTTCCTGTGAGTCTCGCATCCATCAGCTATCCGCGACGCTCACCAGGTTATCGGTCCACCTTCACGGAGGCCTTCCAATGCTCCATCTTCCAGTTCTGGGAGCCCTACCAACGCTCCGCCTTCTGGCTTCTACGAACGCGGGCCTGCGCATGGCGAGCTATGGGTGGCTCGCCGTCAGGCCCGCGTCGACGACGAGTAGTGTTCCACGCGCGCCTCAAAGACCCGTCAGCAACGAAGACAGAGCCCCATAGGGTCAGTGCCTGCTAGGGTTGCGGAATTTGTTCGAAAGAGTCACCGCGGCCCTGGAACGCAAAGGGCACAAGAAGGATCATGGGTGGGTTTTAGTCAGTAAGAGTCTGACACTCCCTTCCGCTCCGCCCAGAGCGGGAGAAGTCATTTGATGATTTCCCATCGAGAAAAAAGGGTTCTACGAACAATGTGCACTGCCCACTGGCACTTCAGTCTGGCGTCTCTTCGGGCTATGTCAGTAACCTGATATTGGTATCATTCCTGATCCGAACGAGTGCTATGTCAATGGCCATGGCACGCGATATGTCCTGGGGCAGCCACTAAAAGTAGGTGCAGTCTGATAAAAAATCTCAATTATAATATCTCCTTCTTCTTCGTTGTTCCGTCACTGCTGAGAATAGCGACCACATACGACGCGTTTCCAAGCCATGCGGTCTTCTGAAGCGTGGACCGCTCTGTACATGCTGCCACCAACTGCCCTCTTTATGGTATCGGACCATCTTGCCGGTGTTCTACCCTGAGCGCGCTTTCCTTCGACCCGGCCCAATATCATGAGCCTTTACAGAATATGCTTGGATGAACGCATGATATGCTCTAAAAGGCAGAAAGCACTTTACTGGCATATAGCGAACGTCCAGAAACTATATAATAGGTGGCAGCACAGACTCGACAATGTCAAGTATATTTTACCTATTAGTTTCAAATTTGCAACGCTAGATGGCACAGTCTACATCGTGCACGCACTACTTCCTAAACGGAGGGTGCACGAAGTATAGGTGGCAGCACAGGTCAAATATTTACAATATAAAAGTTTCTGATTAGCAACACTAGATGTCATAGTCTACGCCGTGCACGTTCCCTATTGCAATTATAATAAGTATAGGATTCCATAAATAAAAATCACCATTTTGCACCCAATATTTACTAGGGGAGAAACTAAAACTGAGAATAATTTCAACAACACACTTTTGCTTCTGACTTCACTGTTTCAAAAATGGATCTTCAAGCGAAGATGGACGCCTGGTACAAGGAGAGGAACAGGAAACCGATGGCGTAGACCACGAGCACGATGTCCATGGCCATGGCGAACAGGTCCCGCGCGATCTGGTCGTGGGCCAGCTGTCGGAGGTAGGTGCGGATCTGTCCGATAAGACCGGACAGTTGGACAAGGCATATTTCTGTGGCGTGTAATATGGCACTGTGGAAGATATAATATCGACATATCAGATTTTTTTAGGTCAGATCGTCCTCGGCTATTTTGTCATACACACTACACAAAGACCTACATGAAACATTAGGTATAAGTACAGGGTTATTTGTAAAACACCAACAACCTATTAAGGGGTTATTGTACTTATCACTTTTACTTATTTATTTATGAAATCACGAAAAAAAAACAGCTGTTCCTTACATTTATGTTCGTATAACTAATCAAAATGTAGGGAACAGCTGATTCCTTTTTTCGCGATTTCAGGTTTGGTTCCCTAATAAAAGTTGTTCATTATGACTTCAAGTATGACTATATGATGAGTATAATGACCTCTTAAGAGGTTATTGGTGTTTTACAAATAACCCTGTATGTATGTATGTGGCACTGGCGAAGCGTGGTCATAAGCCGATTCCCACCGGCTTCCCTTCAGAAGTTTGGAACACAACTACTCTATCGTAATTGAAAAATCGCACAATCATTACTATTAAAAGTAGAGAAACATCACAAAACGCATACACAGATGAATGTTCAATTCCGACATTTGCTCTTCAACAACATTATTTAACTCGCAGGCGCTATCGGCTTATTGACAGTTCAATTCATAAGGCAAAATAGTCGTCATGACGTCACGTGTCCAGCCCGCGATTATATGCCGCGAAGTAAGCCGGTACCCGCCGAGTTACTATAGAGACAGTAATACAAAATGCGTGCGCGTGAGCGAGATAGAGGATTATCCTTATTGTATTTCGTGCATTCGTTCGTTCGGACATCGTTCAATTTTGATTGACATTTGACATTGACGTAATTGCATTTTGACCATTGCAATTTGCATAGTATTATTTATTTGATGTTGAATATTTATTGTAATAGTTTCACCTATTAGAATCTATTTCTTGGTGCAAAAAAGTGATTGGTTGTGTAGTGAAAGTAATTTACGCTGACCGTGTACGTTGTAGTAGTTTGTAGGTTTTTGCGGTAAGTCTATATTTATTGAAATTAGTAACTAAGAATAAGTAGATTTGCAAAGTAATTAGTAGAATCAATGAGATGGCGGCATTAAATAGGGTTAGATTGTTGTTTGACAGATTATTTACTCTCTGAGGAAACATGCTTTTCAAGGTTATGTTTTGAAAATAAAAAAAACATGTAATTCAGTTAGGCCGTGCTCGTCCAGATATGATTATAAATTACAAAAGACGTGATGGTTTTTTTCAAACATTTTAGTGTTTCACTTTATTATAAATATCAATGGTTAACGGGCTTTGAAATTTGCTGGCCATGACTACTATTCTCAGATGGGAATAGTTTATCGAATAAAGGGGGTTACACCGACATTAATAATCTTACACATTACGACATTAATAAGCATATAATATACGTAGTTGTTTAGCATTACATTGAGTTTGGGACTAGTAGGAGTAGTAAGTTTGAATTATTTTTCGAAAATTCGCATGACGCCCATAACAGAAAAAAGTAAATCGTAATAGGGAATTGCCGCGCCCGGCCTGGAAGTAAGCATATAATAACGTTTTTTTTTTTTTTTTGCTACGGCTTTCCTTTCTCAACATATCACCCTTCGCCACTGGTATGTGGTAGTGTAGTGTGTGGGGCAATTAGCCGCAATGATCTTGCTTTAAACAGTAGTAATAAATTTAAAAAGTTAATAAATTTAAAAAATAGTAATCTTTGTCCGGGAGGCAGCTGCCCGACCCTGCCCCAAAGGTTACCTCTATGGTAGTTTTTGCTGTGTTATCCGAACCTTCGGTAAAAGGGGCGAGAATTGCACGCACATAGGCTATTAGTACCTACATCTATCACTTACAACAACTACAACAAACAATCAATAAAATTTACTAGCATTAAGTACCTACGAGACTAAAGACGATACAACAATAATTTGCAACAATGTCGCGTTGAACGCCATCTATCAATTCTATGCAGAACAACGCAGCGTAGCAACATTACTAAAAGTAAAAGAGCTACAAAGTTACCTTCGGCGTTGCTCTGCTTGTTAAATGATTCCACAAAGAGATAATAGATGGCGGTACAAGTGATTTGCAAACTGGGATCGCTTGTTCTACAATGGATGTTTCAAAAGAGATTTTGATAATTTTACATTTGTCTTGTAATTTTGTGGGGAAACCGCATTTCACTTTGGCAACGGCGATGATTGATGTTTTCAAGAAGATAGATAATGTAGGTACCTACCTAAGAATTTTAAATTGATAGTTCATTTTCATTCTAAGGGTAGATACATAGGTACGAACCTATGTATCTACCCTTAGAATGAAAATGAACTAACTCAAAATTTTTGTTTTTGTCTGATACTTATTGTACTATTTTTTCAAAAATGTATGGAAATGAAGGCTATTATGACAGGATGCGACTGAGACGCGAATACGAAAGTTCCTTAAAAATGAGTGGAATTGACCCTCTGATTTTGTTAGGACCTACAAAAAGCCCACTTTTATACCTCGTGGTGAAAAAGAGCCCAAAGTATTAATAGAAATAATCGGACACGTTAGAGATTTAAAAACTCAACACTACTTTTTGAAGAAATTGTTACTCATTTCCCACAAATTACAATTTTTGAGTCAGGTCATTTCCATTTTAAGGGTGCGATTATTGCGATTTGTCAAACTCAAACTCTTGATGTTTTTTTATTTGCAGCTTGTGACTTGTCTGGATAGAAACCGGCCTTACTTCCCAATTTAAAAATTTATAGTTGAGCATTTGTGACCTACCTACGAGAAAAACTGAACTGTAAACTTTTTTTTTATTTGCTATTTTTTAAGTAAGTATTTTTTTTTTAATTTAGAATTTGGTATTAAGAATGTGTCAAACTCTATTTGAATGCAAAAACGAATGAAAACGGGACTTAATGTTTTTACTGTAGAACTCAACTTACCTCGGCGTGCACCTCCACTGGATATCGAAGCTGTTGACGCTGACGAGTGGCATCAGCAGCGCCATGATGTACATGATGCCACTGCGGTCCAGGGAGCTGGTGGGAGCCATGGTGGCGCGCTGGACCAGTGCTACTCTGAAAAGGAAACAATTATTCCGTAATTTCGACCTTATTTCACTCAATTGTGAACGGAAAATAAAATATAGGTATTGAAACTAGCTTATGCCCGCGACTTCGTTCGCGTGGAGTTCCATACAAAATGTAGGTAAACCCCTTTTTCACCCCCTTAGGGGACGAATTATCAAAAATCCTTTCTTAGCGTATGCCTACGTCATAATATCTACCTGCATGCCAACTTTCAGCCCGATCCGTTCAGTGGTTTGGGCTGTGCGTTGATAGACCACTATGTCAGTCAGTCAGTCCCTTTTGAGTTATATATATGTATTTAGATTTGCCTAGCCTTTCCCCAACCATGTTGAACTTGGCTGAACTTTATATGGAGTGGTTCGCTTTCTGGGCCCCAATTCTGCTATTTTTATAAATTTGACATTCCAACACGGTCCCATTCTCATTTTGCTTATAGTTTGTAATCTGCTAAATGCAAATGGTCGATCATTGGTCGGTCAAATAATGTTCTCGTAATACTTTTTGATAACCGAGCTATTAAAAGCAATGACTGTACCTACATGATGAATCTAATAGCAAGGCACTGATCAAAGGAAGTGTCTAAAATATTAACAGATTACTGCATACGTCTGTCATTAATTTGTCATTATGTACGGGATTACCATTCTATGCCGTTTCTTTCAATGGAGTGTCAGTGTTTGACCATTGGAAAGTCATAATGACGCTTTTATATTAGTACATTACCAAACATGTCAAAATCAACCATTATGAAATCAATGATAGACCATTCTGACACTATTGTAATAGTAGACTTGAGGCCCTGATCTCCACAATCCAGTAACTGGGTTGTAGTACCTATACCTTGGCAGGACTAGTTTCAGATTTTGTGGTTCTTCTTCTGATTACACTAACGACTGATAAAGATGTTCAAATGACAGCCGGGACCAACGATTTAACGTGCTTTCCGGAACAGGGAACTCTCGGTCTGTTCACGGAACCTTCGCCTAATCACGGACCACGGACTGGGGCTACTACAGTAAAACTTGGATAACTGGGATCTTAAGGAACCTGAAAGTCTCACTTAAAGAGGTGTTCCACTTACCCAGTGTCTCAGATATCCAGGTATAAATAGATATCTGTCTCATTTACGGAGAGTTCCATCCACATAATGTAGGTACACAAAATATAGTCCCAATAAAAGAGGTAAATTAGGTTATTGAGGTGCTTGTGACGAATAAAATCGAAAGAACTAATCCCTAAAATATAGTCTCAGTAAAATAGGTAAAATATACTCACTGTTTCAATAATAGAGGTAAATATGACGATAAAATGGAAAGACCCAATCCCAGATATACCTAGAGGTTTGTGTTGTCCCACTAACAGAGGTAATTCATTGCTAAAGTGTCGGGACCTAAGCATGAGTTCCAGCTATGGGGGTTTCTCACTTATCCAGGTCCCACTTAACCAAGTTTTAGCCACGAGCTCTTCAGTCGGATGGCACGCTGCTGTGATCAAATTGGTCATTGTAGCGATGCGTATTGGGTTAATTAACTTGGATGCTGCAGCCAATTACCGTGGAGCTTTTGGCTAAAAATAAATACCGTACAAGTCCAGGTTAGAAAGCGCATGCTAAGGTCCCGGTCGGTCCAATGACGGGAAGGAGGACTATCACAACATACTTAGACTTCTTCAGATACGTAATCGCCCCGTGGAAAGTCCTGCTACCCAGCGGCACCAGGGTAGACTGGAACATAGTTGGCAAAGGGCAAGGCAGATTCTTGGCCAAGAAACGCGTGAGACAGTGGCGTGCAGTGGTTCGAGTTAGGGTAGGCCAGAGAAAATGTCCAAAAAAAAAAAACTCATTTCATTAAAAATCAACCCTGAATAATGTGGTTATATTTTTAAATTTATTTGGACATTTTCTCTGGCCTACCCTAACTCGAGCCACTGCACGCCACTGGTGAGATCCCTTATTGAGTATACCTGCTGTTCTGAACCCCAGTATCCTCAGTTCCACTGCTGTCTCTCGCTGTCTCATAGTTGTACCGGCTGTCATCACTGGCCAGGGTGTAACACGAGCTTGAAGCTGCTCCATCATTCTATTGGGGAAAAGGTCTGGTTGATAAGTCTTTAATAGGGATGTTTCCTGAGTAAAAAATATATGATTATGTTTAGTCCGTCAGTTAGATTATAGAAAAATATTGGACACGTATTTTTTCCTTTATCAAATCTATAAAAACTGACGAAGATACAAAGCATCAAAGATCAGGAGTGGGAGCTTGTGACGTCACGCACGGCTCGGTAAAAATTGTAGCGAGTAGTGACGTCACATGAGTTTTCAATGCACTGTATCGTCTTCATTTTTTGTTTACGTGAAAAAAGAAAAAATTCGTGTCCAATATTTTTTGGAAATCTATCCGACGGACTAATTCGATTTTTTAGTTAACTACCCTATTCTCATTTGTTCAAATTTCATGCAGCACACAGGTAAAACGGCTGACTTAATTCCTTAGGCATTTTTTGAGAGATAACATGGTGGGTGCATCAAAATTAATCTATACTAATATTATATAGCTGAAGAGTTTGTTTGTTTGAACGCGCTAATCTCAGGAACTACTGGTCCGATTTGAAAATATCTTTCAGTGTTAGATAGCCCATTTATCGAGGAAGGCTATAGGCTATATATCATCACGCTAAGACCGATAGGAGCGGAGCAGTCATGAAAAATGTGACACAAACGAAGTTGTGCGGACAGCTAGTAAATAATATTAGCGAAATAAGAATGAGCTCACAGTTTATTGCGGCTTGCTGCGCTGATCTATACTTCTATACTAATATTATAAAGAGGTAACGTTTATGAGGTTGTGAGTTTGTGACGTTGTAAGGGGTAATCTCTGGATCTACTGAACCGATTTTCAAAATTATTACACACCAATAGAAAGCTACGGTATTGTGAAGTGTCATAAGCTATAATCATTTCCAAAATTAATTATGCATCTTTACTTAAACTTGAATAATGTAATCTAAGTTGCAAAAAAAAAATGCTTTCATCGCGTGCGCTGCGGAAACTATTGAGGATAGAACAAAACAATGTACTAGAATATTAAAGAACGTATCAAAATCTGTAAAAAAGTCAACTATAGTATATGCCTATCTGTTATGGATAACTCACAATAACTGCTATTAACCTGAAGTATAACGCGGGACAAACGGGCCGGGACAAAAATATTTCTATACCGAACGCCAGACAAATGTGCAATATCGGTCATTGACCCACCTACATTAATGGACAACCTTAATTCTTAAAACAGAAATAATTAATTAATGCTATATTGAATCGACATCCATCGTGATCCTAAAATTTACTAGTAATGGAAAACGATTCTTTTTTTTGTCCATGTACCTACGAAGAGATATCAAGAAAAGGGCAATGACCTTTATTGCACATTTATTTGGCGTTCGGTATAACGCGGAGTTCGCGGGCAATGCTAGTACATAATATAGTGGCGTTGGAAGAAGAAAATGATGATAATATTAATAGTTTAGGCATTCTAACATTGGATTCCGTGGAAGAATTGGCGAAGGCTTCCGAGGAGAGAGGCAGCAATCCGGGGGCCTGGTCGTACAGGACTCGGCCGAGCTGGCCGTCGTTGATTGTTTGCCCGTTGGAGCCAACCGCTAGGTCAGACGCCATCTACTGAAACGTAAATAATCATCATTTTAGGGTTAGTATCTTTCACTGTGTGGATCGCCCGGAGGACACGGTGGAGCATACGGTGGAGGTCTGCCCTGCTTGGGCGGAGCACCGCCGTGTCCTCGTCGAGGCGATCGGCGGCGGCGACCTCTCGCGTCCGGCCCTGGTTTAAGCCATGGTCCGGAGCGAGGAGACATGGGAAGCGGTCGCCTCCTTCTGCGAAGCAGTAATGCTAGCGAAGGAGGAGGCGGAACGCGTGCGTGAGAGGGAAACCTCACGCCCCAGCCGCCGCAACAGAAGAAGACGCCCCGGGCGTCGGGAAACGCAGGGCGATTCCCGGCCACCGTAGGCGCGGGCCTGCGGATGGCAACCAGGCCCGAGTCGACGGCGCGTCGTGTTCCACGCGCGCCTCCAAGAGCCGTCAGCAAAGAAGACGAGGTCCCATAGGGTCAGTGCCTGCTAGGGTACAGGAATTTGTTCGAAAGAGTCACCGCGACCCTGGAACGCAAAGGGCACAAGAAGGATCACGGTGGGTTTTAGTCAGTGAGAGTCTGACACTCCCTTCCGCTCCGCCCAGAGCGGGAGAAGTCAATTGATGATTTCCCATCCAGAAAAAAAGGGTTAGTATCTTTACACTAGAGCATTTAGGTACTTGTAACAGAACATCGACCATACGCTGTTTTTTAATTTTTATCAAACTGCACTTCGAATAGGAATACGACTCGATATTTTCTTAAAATCAGATTTTAGCTTTAGCATTTTAAAACTTACTTCTTTATATTCCTTCTCACCGCACCGGGTTTATGTCTAATTCCAACGCTATTTCTACCATTAACTATACTGTGGAATATGTACCATATTCTAGAGTTTAATGGTAGAAATAGCGCCCTTGATATCAAGAAGGCAGAGTCTAAATTTTCCTTTAAGCGTAAAATCCGTAAACACTACTTAAAAGCCTGTCATTCTTAGTTTGGTCTTCGTCATAATTATTATAAGTTCTCTTATACATCAAAATTATACGCAACTAAACCAAGTATCATAAGCAGACTCTCAGACTACTTGGAGAAAACGTAGTCTGAGAGTCTCTGGTCTCTCTGACTAGTAAGAGAACAAAACGTTTGTCACCAACACAAGCCTGAATAAGATCCCCAACACGTTGAACGCGTGGTTATAAACCCGTCTTCCGAAGGATCTTGTTATCCTGGATTGTAGAGTTCAGGTAGGGATACGCTGCTTGTAAAATACTTACAATAAAGCCTCATCTGGCTAGACAAGAATTGTACCCCAACATATGAGTAATTCCCAGAAGCCTAGACAGATATAATGCGGCCACGTTTCCACCTACAACCCGCTAGCGTGCAAGTTGCATTTGCATTGGTACATTGCGGGCTACCCAGGTATAACGTGATCAATCGCTTGATCGCTTGATCCCGCAATGTAATTGAACTTTTTTTTTCTGGATTTCAAGTCATCAAATAACTTCTATCGTTCTGAGCGGAGCGGAAGGGAGTGTCAGACTCTTACTTACTAAAACCCACCCGTGATCCTCCTAGTGCCCTTTGTGTTCTTAGGCCGCGGTGACTCTTTCCAACAAATTCCGCAACCCTAGCAGGCACTGATCTTATGGGGCCCGTCTTAAATGTAATAGAACATGCATGCAAGATACTAGCTAGTGGTAATGCAACCCGAGATCTTAGGTAGGAAAACTAACAGTTTTTCAAAGAATGAGATCTGAATTATATCTGTTCTGAATTGTTATATATGCATACGGATGCTAATAAGATCCGCTAATTGCGTAATACAGAAATGAATGGAATTGGGTCGCATATTATGTACATAGATACTAATTTTGTCATTGCAACCTTATATGTATATTGCGTGTTTTATATAAGTGCTGCAGCGCCCCGCGGTTTCACCCGAATAAGTTTCGATCCTGTGGGACTATCGGGGTAAAAATTATCCTATATGTTAATGCTGGTTAGAAATCATCTGTCTGCCAAATTTCATTCAAATCCGTTCAGTAGTTTTTGCGTGAAAGAGTAACAAACATCCATCCATACTTACAAGCTTTCGCGTTTATAATATTAGTAGGATATTTTGAAGCAATGTCTCAAAAATCTTAAGTGTCTTTTGAATGTGAAGAATAGAATACTCTTTATTATGTACACCATATAAATTACAGAAAATATGGATGAAGAAAACATTACATAGGGTGACACAATGGGCGGCCTTATCGATAAAAGCGATCTTTTCAAGACAACCTTTGGATGGATTTTAAAGAGAAAAGGAAATATAGTACTGTAGTCTTAGGTGTACTTATTATATTACAATAAATACATAATACTTAGATAAATATATACAATAATAATTATGAAACAAAAGCATATAATCCACATAAAATCGATTAAAGAGAGAAGTTGGAAGGAAATAAGGAAGGAAGGGTCATTTTATGAATTAGGTACGCAGTTAAAGTGCCGGTTATTACTTACTGTAATTCTTGATATTTCCCCTAACACGCGTCGACATCGGCACGGTCAAGGTTTCTTCGTGAATCCTTCGTTACATTATTATTTTGATATTATTGTTTTTTGATAGTTTTGGGTGCCTTTTCCATTTCGTCAATTTTCTGTTCCCCGTTGAAATGTCACTCATTTCTGACGTCCTATCAAAGTTTTCTTTTTTTTACTTACTTATAAGTTTTTATGAAAAAGTATTTTTCGTATTTAAGGAGATGTGCAGAGTTTAGAAATTAAGATATTATCTAATAGTACAGTAAGCTTATGTGGCGTAGTTATGGCGGCCTATCGGTGATCAAAATTATGGATCCAATTTCGCAGTGATTTTGATAAGTTAGCTGTACTAAACCCATTTTTTTTAAGCTTTTAAAAGAAAGCAATTAATTTAGGTACCTACAAATAAATCGAACCTCCGAAACTGACACCACTGTCCATTAATTTAATTAAAATACTATAAGTAATTAACCTGTAAATTCGGTAGCCCGTGTCAGAGCTGGCATAAGTATAAAAGCATATTTTTTTTCTAATTTATCTATTTTTCTTTAAATGTCATTCTTTGGGCGCGAACTACAGGACGCCATTGTTCGAAATTCAAAAAGAACGCGGACTGCCCGCGGTGTCATTATTCGCGGTTGCCAAAGTAAAAAAAGGTTTTTTATTCAATTGATTGGGGAGGTTTTTTATTAATTGACTTGTTTTTGTGTAAGAATTTGCCGTAATTGAGGCTCGATCAAAGCCACCTAGTCATTTACGTTGTAGGTGGTATGGGGTACTATGTCTTAAGGTGGGACAGAGAGCGAAAGTGCCACTTCACTTTAAAAAAATATCTGTAACTATCCATATTTTTTTAAAGTAAAGTGACACTTTAGGTATGTTAAGCGTGTTGCGGAATTTGTCACCGTGGCCCAGGAACACAAAGGGCACTAGAAGGAACACGGATGCATTTTAGTCAGTAAGAGTCTGACACTCCCTTCCGCTCTGCCCAAAGCGTAAGAAGTCATTTGATGATTTCCCAACCAGAAAAAAAAGGTAAGTTCAGCGTAATTTTGGATGGATGGATGATTTTCTACTCAATCACAGCACATGCCTATGAGCTACTGTTTAGAGAGTATATTCCCTTGAAACAATTTCCGTCATTCACGTGACCGAATCCGCTAGCTGAAGCTAATAAGTACCTCATTTTAAGTGTCAAAAAATGTTCATTATCCTTTTCGTGCAAATGACTTGTTTGTCACAATAAAACGAAATCATGGAGATTTAACAATGCCGCGTTGATTGTCACACATCAGCCGCACCAGTAATAATGACTTAATCAGGATTTCCTGTGATTTCACCGCGGCTCCGTGAGAGTTTATATCAAAATGCAAATTATCCTTATTGCTCGTCATTTGTATTTGTAAAGCAACTGCCGCTTATTAGTTTTGTGCAGGTCTTAAGTGGTGTCGAGGTGAATAAAATAATATAGGTATTTTGTTAATTGACTACATCATTTTAAAAGAAGAGCTTGCGATGGGTGACGTGGTTTTAGCATATCGAGATTCCTCAGGACCTCGGAAACGGCACGTTAAGCCGTTGGTCCCGGCTGTCATTCGTAGATCTTTAGCAGTCGTTACAGATTGTCAGAAGTCAGAAAATTTGACACCAGTCTTGACAAGAAGTACCGTGTTATCCAATTAATGCGTTTTGGAGGTCTGGTAGGCAGCCGCTCCAGGTAAAATACTGGTATTCAGCGTTAATCAGATGAGGATTATATAATGGTACAGTGACTGCGGGAGACTAGAAATGTTGAGATAATAAAACGAACATTTGTATATTTAAAAAATATATAATAAAATAATATATTTTTGAAGTGAAAACTTCGCGGCGTTGTGCACTTTTTTGGGATGGGAAAAAAATTTTAAACTCGCGTGAAGAGTGTCAGGACACATGACCAGCAATGCTATTCTGTAAGAACTCACTCCAGTTCTCACTTCTGATTCTGCGGTGAAAACTGTATTTGGTATTCTGTAACTTGATGAAAACTGCACTATCGCCACTAAGTGAGAACATAGGTGAAGCGAACTTGACAGTCAGAATACCAAATACTTTTTACTTCAGGTGAGTTACGAAGTGTAATCGAAAATGAGATATGAATCGAATTCGCACGTGATTTCTTACAGAATAGCACTGCTGATCGAAAATTCGTGAGACGGAGGTAGAGTAGACCGCGCCGGCGCGGCGTAGGAGAGGAAGTAACATCCAATCTCTGCTGTTTCATCTAACCGGTGCAGGGCGCTTGCGCGAAAAATCACTAGAGATAAACTTTTTAATGTAAAATCATTGTAATAGTTCTGAAGTGTAATTTTTTTAATGTAATATAATTTGTCACGCTTGTGTACGATAGCTCAATAAATGAATATTGAATTTTACCTCATGAATGATAATACTTTTATACTCATAAATAAAGCAATTCGTGCGAAATTATTCCCTAACCATTCCAAAATATTCAAAAATGTACTACGATAATGTTCAAGTTTTCACTCCTGCCGGCACTCCCGGAGTGCAAACTGTTGTTTTTTTTTTTAACCGACTTCTAAAAAAGGAGGAGGTTCTCAATTCGGATGTTTGTATTTTTTTTTCTTTTTTTATGTTTGTTCGCGCATAACTCCGTCGCTTGTAAACCGATTTGAAAAATTCTTTTTTTGTTGGAAAGGGTATACTTCCCAAATGGTCCCATGAATTTTATCGAAATCGAACAAGCGGTTTTTGAAAAATCAACAAAAATCTAAAAAAAATATCTACATTGTCTACATTGACGACCTTTTAGTTTACTCTGCATTGGAGCAGTGCATTTTTTTTACACCAATGTAATTGGTTCGTTTAGGTGGGGGAGAGGAGGGGGTGTAGGTACCACTAAAAAGTGAAAAATAAAAAAACTTTTTACAAAAAAATACAACCGACTTCCACAAAAAATCAAAAAAGTACAAAATAACTTTAATTCGGAAGTCGGTGTTCAAAAAACGAAAAAGGAACCACAAACACCGAGTTCCGAATTAAAGTTATTTTATCCAGGATGAATATATCCAGGATGAACTGTTGTATAAAAGTTGTCCCGGTGTACCTATATATACATACATAGATACTTTATTTAAGGAGTGATTTTCATTGTTTATTAAACGGACAATCTGGGTTGTGGGATGACTTTTGATGAGATGTGTATTCGGGTGCATCGTCCTCACATATAATCAATTGTTTAATGTATACAAAATATTGTAAAACTTAATACTTATTTTAAAAGAGTAACTATGGAGTTTCTTGTGCGTTCTTCTCCATAATAATCTACTTTTTGCGAATGGACAACTAGAGTCACTTTAATACCTATTTTTATTTTCAAATGTTTTGACGTTCAAAAGTGCCGTTTAATGGTCTAGTTGAAATAAATGAATTGACTTTGACTTTGATCATTTCAGATGTTATAGTATCTTTGGTTATACAAGCCCGTGCAAAACAAAATTACGCCAGAGCGTGCAAAAAAACTTGCCAAGGATATCAAAATCACGGTGCGTCCGCTGAGTGGGCGTGCAAAATTAAAAGCTACGAAAGTGAAAAGGTCCGCCATTTTTTTTTGCAATCAATCGTTTTTTTTTTTACCGTAGCCACCCCGCGGTAGCCGACACTGGCCACACCGCGGGATGTCGCGCTACCGTGTCCAGAAAATTGATGGATTTTGGCATTTTTTGAGTTATGCCACTTTTGATTTCAACGCTGACATATCTGTGGTGAGTGATTGGCGGTGAAGATATTCACGTAGGTATATTTGTTTATAAGGTTTTTTTTTAACTTCACTTTATGATTATAACAAAACTAGCAGCGCCCCGCGGTTCCCGTTCCCGTGGGAATACGGGAATAATGACGAGAAGAGAAGAAGCTATCTAATGGTGAAAGAATTTTTGGAATCGATCCAGTAGTGTTGAGTTTATTCTTTACTTACAAAAATACAAATCTTTCCTGTTTATAATATTAGTATAGGAAACAGTTGAAAAAAGCATTTTTAAAAATTTATATTTCATTTTAAGGCGGTACCCTGACCAAATAACCTTGAGCATTCGTTCCCTCTTCGCCGCACCCGCAAGATTCGTAGTGATTACGCTCAGATTTTGTAGTAAAATCTTTATAAAATCAAATTTTCGAGTTAAATAAAAAATAAAACTAGCAAAATGTTTATTATTAAATTACCTATCCATTACTTTAAGTAGCAAACCAAAATAATGGTTATTTTACGAGGAGATGCATTTTAAAAATAATTCTTTCTCATTTCTGTCGTTTCGTTGCGGCTCTATAATTAAACATTGCGATTTAAAAATAAAACTACCATTTTGGAGTCAAGATTATGTAGAAATTTAATGTATTTTTTATTTGTTGATATTTCTAATGGATAATGAGAAGATGGCTCCTAAAAACTACACAAAAAACGGCTACCGCTGCGTTTTGCTCGGGGACGCACCTTAATTAGTTCTATCTCAAAGGCGAGTGTCGCTGAACACCAGCGCTGTGGCTTTGTCTTGCACACGAGACCCAGCATTATGCTGAGCGATGGCCGTTTTGAGCGAATGTGATGCATATCTTCCCAATTTATTGTGTTTATTAAAAGATTTCAATATATTTTTCTTTCTTTCTTAGTATTTTTATATGTTCTCTTTTTCGACACGAACTCACAGTTAACCAATAGCTTTTTTCCAAAAAACCTTATTAACTAATAAAATAGCAGTAAAACCATTTTTTTTTCAACCCAATCTCTTCGCTGTATTTATTTACACATCAAAAATGTAATAGCCAAATGTTTGTCGAAAAAACGTCCAAATGTTGACTTAATAAATTCGGCGTCAACCCTTTATTTACCATCGGCGGGTCGTTTAGGCCCCTATTATAATATTTAATGCTAAACAAACACGAAATTTTTGCTTCTAAATGACTTCATCCACTTTTAATTCGGGGCAATGATTTAACAGGGTTAACTTTGATTTTGGGGTTTGCGTTTACGTTAAGATTTAGTTCGAAGAAGATTTTTGAAGAACGAGAAAAATTCTAAGTAACAGTGAATGCTAGGTTTTCTTATTTTTGTTATCGGTCAGTTAGAGAGCTAAACAATATTTATATTTACTCAAATACCGATATACGACTCAAGATATGATAAGTAGATAAAATTTTCACCTACCTACGTTAATAGCATAAAGCATAATCAGCCTTTTGATGTTCCCACTGCTGGGACACAGGCCTCCTCTCTAGAAGAGGGAATGGGCTGTAATCCACCACGCGGGCCCAGTGCGGGTTGGTGAATGTCACATGTCTTCGAATTTTTGATTCTAGTACATGCCGGTTTCCTCACGATGTCTACCTACGTTAATAATAAGTTGCAAAGTCAAAGTCAAAACGTTTATTGCGAACTAAGTGTATGTACTTACCTACAATATGTAAGGTAGGGTAGGGTAATAATAACAATAGTGATACCTAAGTACTGTCTGCTCTACGTGTTTTGTATCTAGATATTTTACAAAAAAACCATTTGTCTTACCGTATAAGTACAAGGCTGAAAGTTCTATGTGATGTTGAACCAACTTATAACGCAAACCGTATCAAACTTCGTTCTTACAGACTCGAAACAGGACAAAGGGTTAAACGGCCATTTAGTAAACTATACTTAGTTCGCGCTTCGCTCTAAAACGATCCACTATTTAGCCACATCGGGACCTTTGATCCAGTTGATCACCTTTTTTTGTTAACCTTGATGATAGCATTTTTTTTTCGTAAAATTAAACTATTTTGTTTAAATTCTACGAAATTATAGACTGTTTTAACTTTCTACTAAAGTTTATGTGTAGTTTAAAAGACGTTAAAGTTACCCTTTTCATTGTGATTGCTGAATAAATATTTAACTAAAAGGTAAACTTTGAAGTTGATACAAAAAACGTGAAGAAATGCCGATGAGGAAATTTTGTTCACTACTAAACTAGCGAACGAGACTTGGCCGATGTAATATGATTGTTTTTTTCTAGCATTACATCGTTCCTTTTTAAATGGTTGTATTTGATATTTTGAATTATTTTTATTTTATAATGCTGTACTTTTTCAGAATGTTCTGCAGTCGCTTTTAGGCTCTTAAAACCATTATGATCGTTATTGATGTATGCATCAATTACTAGCAAAAAGTTTAGATAATAATATTCAAATTCAAAGTTAATTCATTTATTTCAACTAGACTCTAGTAAGGCACTTTTGAAAAAAAAATATCGTGACTCTAGTTGTCCATTCGCAGAAAGTAGATTCTTATGAATAAGAAAAGACAAGAAACTACATAGTTACCCTTTTCAAATATAAAGTTTAAAAACATTTTGTATACATGAATCAATTGATTATATGTGAGGAAAATGCACCCAAAATAGAACTAAGTAATGATAGGTACAACAAAGTAATATTATTACTATTAGCTATTACGTTTACCGAAAATATAGCAAGCAAGAAAAAAGCAAGCAACAAAAAATCTAACTTGCCAATCAAGTCCCAAAAACAAACAAAAGTAATCAATTATAATAATCGAGCTTATTTTTAACAAAAAAAAAGAAAACTTTTTTCTATTTTTTACCAATAACTGTGCATTGACACGAGCGGGTAATTTTCAATTCGATCTGAACCATTCAAGGGTTAATAATTGTACGGTGGCGTCATTACGTCTGATTGGTTACGGATCAAATGATAGAATAAATTAGAAATTGGGTTTTGAAGAATTCTGTTGATTTTAATGAGTCCTACATTTGTTATTATTTTTTTAAATTCCGCATTGCTTTTAAACTGTAAACGTTTGTTTCATTCAGGGATTTTTCAGTTCTTTCCACTCACAGATACTGCAAATTGGACACTGAAATCAATCGGCCTAGACTTATTTATTTACTAGCAGCGCCCCACGGTTTCACCTGCATAAGTTTCAATCCCGTGGGAATATCGAGGTAAAAATTCTTATATGTTAATCCTGGTTATAAACCATATGTGTGCCAAATTTAATCCAAATCCGTTCAGTAGTTTTTGCGTGAAAGAGTAACAAACATCCATCCATACTTACAAACTTTCGCGTTTATAATATAAGTAGGATTTAATTTACGGATCACCAACGATTGCTACAAAATAATAAACAACATACAGAAGAAAGAAAAAATTGGTACACTTAACGTTATCCTAAAATGCAAAAAAACAATTATAGGCAACCACAGCTTAAACACTCAATTATAGGCAACCACAGCTTGTGTATAAACCGAGCGCACACGGATGTAAAAAAATCAAAGGAAAAGTCAAATAATAATAAAAGTAATGTCAAAATTAATTTAAAATGAATAAAGATATGTAAATATGACAACCCTGGGCTTTGTCTGGCTGGCTTTTCCCTATTACTGTGTGGGGCCGGCCTCCACTTCAGCCGGATGCGCTGAGTACCAGTATTTTATATGTTGCAACGGCCTATCTGACCTCAACAATCCAGGGCCCCAAGTCTGCTATTTTTATAAATTCGTAATTTGTTAATTCATAATGGTCGATCACTGGTCAGTCAATGGTCTCGTCATACTTTTTGAAAACCGAACTATTCAAAGCAAAGACTGCACAATGACGTTCTAATAGTAGGTCACTGATCAAAGGAACTGTCTGTTATCTTTATAATCCAAAAACTTTTTGCTCTTTTGAATCGCGATTCACAACAAAACCAGTTTATGTAGGTTCTCATTTCGAGAAATTGTGAACCTACATAAACTGACGACATTTTGGCAACAAAACAAAATAATTTGAAAGTCTCGCTGTGTCATAAAAAAAGGATTTTAATGTTCTGTGTCAACATTTCCCAAAGAAAGATCATCAAGCATGTAAGATTTAAGAACTGTGTCCGGTTAAGCAGTAAACAGCCGTAGATTGCTAGTGGTCCACGACAAAAAAAAGTACTGCCTATAATTACTTGGCACTTTATAACATAAATTCTTTCACTACACAACAATTTCTCGAAACCCTCACAATTTTACAAGGTCCGTCATCTCGATTAAGTATCTCGTGTCATACAAACCGTAATGAATAGACAAAACTGACGGATGTAAATATCGCCATTTTGAAAATGAACTCAGGGTAATTTTCGAAACCTCAAGCAACATATGGCCACGGCAGACGCCATACGCAGCCAACTGTCATATCTTCTGACTCTTTCGTGCTTACAAGATGTAGAGTAGGAACGAAAGAGAGAGCAAGTATTCGTTAGTCGGTAGTACTATCATTTGAATGTCGTATCGCAAAAAAGTGTATTGTTTGGTGAAGACACGTGCGCGGGCGCCGGAAGTAGGGTAGGCTTTGGCGCGAATTTGAGCATTATTCGAAATTCAAAATTCGAATGACTGTATAAACAGGATATTGGAACGATAATCGGTTTCCGAAACAACATATGGATTATGGGTATAACTTAACCATTTTGGGGTTAACATCAGATTGTTGCCATGATTATTTTAGAGAAGTACCAACTGAAAAAAGGTTGAAACAAATAGCTTCCTTTAAACATTATTTGAGTCTGTGCTTTAATATTTCAAGGTTTATAAGTTGTGCAGGATGTTCATATCTAGTACCCACTTACGATTTACATTTTATTAAAGTTTAACTAGAGCAATTGCAATGATAAAATTAACCAGATAATAACAAAGGAAATGTTTTACAATTTTTCCTGAATTTACTGCTGACGCAGTTTGCTTGACGTGAAGTAAAATATTGAAAAGTGATGTTTTTTTTTATATTTTACACAAAAAAAAAATATCTATTTCACCAAATAATTCCAAACGCCGCAAGATCATAAAATGTCACGTGAAATTGTAAACTATTTTTTCATGGAGGACATGGATATACTTTGAATTTGGATCGGATTTATTCTATACAAAACGTTTTTTGCAAAATATATCGAGAATTTTTAATCTCATTAAGATTTATTACGATCTTACGAATTCTTTAATATTTCGGTGATATATACTTGATGTTATTGTACCTATTTAGCACATCATTTTGCAAAAATACAGCGCAACTTCTAGTCCATTTCAACCTCAAAGCTCACACATCTAATCTAAATTACATTCCACCCCTTATGTCGTATAGCTACCAAGAAAAATAGTAGCGAAAAAAAAAACCCGTTCTTTTTTCAAACACCCCCCTAACGAGGGCACGCGACATATGGACTCGTGCGCATCCCTTTGTGAAGCCGAGCCACGAGTTAAGGGTGGCTCTATTTATTTTTACTTGTTTTTAAATGTAAGCTGTGGCCGTATTACGAAGTGCCAATGCTATCATGATTCGTGTGAGGGAAAGAGATAGTGCTATTCTTCTTGTGTAACTCCGTCTCTCTCTGACACAGAAATTATGATGGATTTAAGACGTCATGGTAGGTCGCCTGGTCTTGTGGTCGATGGAGGGTTTTCTAGTGTGTTAGCTCTTATGTTCGTGATTGTTGTATCTAGAGCGGTGGTGGTGGTGAATTGTAGGTCGCGGGTTCAAACCCAGCCAGGCGCATTACTTTGTTTAATTAACTTCATCACCACTGCTCTCAAAACGGTGAAGGAAAACATCGTGAGGAAACTGGCATGTCCTAGAACCAAAAGTTCGAAGACATTTGACATTCACCAACCCGCACTGGGCCGCGTGATGGATTACGGCCCATTCCCTCTCCTAGAGAGGAGACCTAGACTAAGATTAAACTAGCCCAGAAGTCGCGGGCATAGACTAGCTTCTACCCGCGACTTCGTCCGCGTGGAATAGTTACTAACCGCCCGATTTTGAAACATACATACTTCATTGGTGCCCCGCTCCTATTGGTCTTAGCATGATGATACCCTTCATCAATAAATAGGCTATCTAACACTGAAATAACTTTTGAAATCGGAATAGCAGTTCCTAAGATTAGCGCGTTCAAGCAAACAAACAAACTCTTCAGCTTTAAATGTATACTAGCGACCCGCCTCGGCTTCGCACGGGTGCAATGTAGATACTAATGTTTCCTCTAGTATAATATGCATGTATTATAGATATAAAACTTCCTCTTCAATCACTCTATCTATTAAAAAAAACCGCATCAAAATCCGCTGCGGAGTTTTGAAGATTTAAGCATACAAAGGGATATAGGGACAGAGAAAGCGACTTTGTTTTATACTATGTAGTGATTAGTATAGATAAAACAATCGACACTATTTTCTTTATCGAACTTTAAGAATTCAAACTTGAAGGTTCTGTATTACCTACTAAGTAGATCAATTTCAATATAACCCACAAGAAGCATCATAAAGTAGCACCAAAAGTGCCGCACGTGTATATCATTTGTATTGGCGCGAGGGGCAGAGCCCTGGCGCTCCGCCCCCAAACAGAATGTTTTATGACTTCACTTGTGTGGCCGCAAACAATATTTAATTTGACCATGATGTTGGGAAAATATCGGCTGAATATTGCTTTTATTTACTAAAGTTTATACACTTATAGAAATGCTGTACAAAGGCTGACTTTATGCCTTAGGCATTTTCTACCAGTCGACCTTAGGGTGGTGAAAAGACAACATGGCAGGTGCAACTTAAAATAAAGAGAAACGGAAAGGGAGGAAATTATAAATACATATACATATAGTACATACATACAAATAAAATTAACAACGTTATTTAAAAAAAAAACTTTTTACAAAAAAATACAACCGACTTCTACACAAAAACAAAAAGTACAAAATAAACTTTAATTTCGGAACTCGGTGTTTGTGGTTGCTTTTCGTTTTTTTTAACAAATAATTCACTGGGATAACTCAAATAGTCATCAGATCTCAATCAAATTTAAATGGGACCCCACGACAAGCACCAGCTTTCGAATATACAAAGAATCATCAAAATCGGTACACCCAGTACAAAGTTACATACAAAAAAATAGTCGAATTGAGAACCTCCTCCTTTTTTGGAATTCGGTTTGAAAAAAATAATTAACGCTGTGATGCTTCTACCAACTTCTTGCGAATGTGCTCACGTGCCTTCACCTTAAAGGACAACCGACTGGTTGCCGTCCTGATACTCAGAGGGAGCGCATTTCAAAGGAAGATCGCCAGGACAAAGAAAGCGGAGCGGATAAACTCAGAACGGTGTGAAGGACATCGTAGAAGATGATTATTGGCAGAACGAAGATATACTGTGGGCAGAACAAAGGAATTGAATTTGTGAAGTTATATCAGAGGGAGACAAAGGATAATTAAGAAAATAAAATAGCCAAGGCCCTCAAAGCTCTATTTTGACGAATGGGCAACAATTTTAAACGTGAAAGATGAGAACGAGATCCATCTGAAGTTGAAGACACATCAAATGCAATTATTTAGAAGGTAGTCATGTTTATTGAAGAGATCTGCATCAGGTCGTAGTAACACATCGCCATAGTCAATTATAAGGAAAATTCATACCGCAACTTCAAGAAAAGGTTTCTTACAAAAATATGAGGGCAAAGTGAGAACTCTATGGGTACATTTATCACTTGTATCGCTAACTAGCATCGCCTCGCGGTTTCACCCGGGTAGTTCCCGTTTCCGTGGGAATATGGGGATATAATATAGCCTATGTTCACCGGAGATAGTGTAGCTTCCCAACAGTGAAAGAATTTTTCAAATCTGTCAAGTAATTTCGGAGCCTATTCAATGCAAACAAACAAAAAAAAAACATCAAATCTTTCATAGTGACATTATATCGTTATGGTTATCGATACGATTTTTTTTTATGCAATACAGTCAAATCAATTTTGTTTTGCAAAAGAAAGTCAAAAGATCAATTGCACTTTTTTTCTGTGCCTCCTAGATTATCTTAACGACGCATCCAAACGGTAGTAACTAGTCAGTATTTCACGGCCGCCATTTAGATTTAACGATAATAACTAATTTTATTGTTTAGGAAACTAATAAATTTCTCCGTTTTTTTCTTCACTAAACTGTGCGACGTTAATTTGTTTTAATAACCCATAAAAATTTGGCGAAAAAACAGTTTGGTTCCGCTTTTTTTTTACTGTCGCTAAAAAGGTTTATTACTTTTTAGCTTCGGGGAATTTAGAGCAGCATCTACCTAATTGCTTTTGTTTTTAAAAATGGAGGGATTCTGGTTTTTTTTTTTGCAAGCTGCTTTAAAGATTACGTGTAGTGGTAAAATATTTGTATTCTGTCACTGTTTTAGATTTGCTAGGATTTCAAAATCTGGGAAAGGTAAGAAAGCATAGAAAGGCGGAGTATTGTAAAGCTAAAACGTGCAAATAACAGTGAGGGTTTTTTAAATCTTTATTTATTTAGAGGCTTTTGGTTATCAGGTTGTCAAACCGCGCAAAACTTGCTGAGTGGAATGTGTCCGGTCCGTAATCTATACGCTATTGCAGATGAGGTTGCGCGGGCTAACTAATCACAAATAACTTCTGAAATAACATAGCAAGCGCCTTTAAGCAATGCGATGCTGTGAATATCTCAGCGTGTAAGCGGACGGAGTGAGCGTGAAGCGAACTGTCACTCCATCTTGTTTGTGTGGTTTGACAGCTGACAGACCATCAGAAAAATATCTTCTTCTTCAAAATTCAAAGCATTAATTTCAATTAAACCCTTTACAGGCACTTTTGAATTGTCAAGTCGAAAGAGGTGAAGCTATCTGCACGTTCCAAAGCGTAGATCTCTATGGAGAAGAACGTGCAAGAAACTCCATGGACACTCTTTTAAATCATGTTCTATATTACATAACCTTGGTTACATTTTTGGTCGCTTCTATATGTGAGGACAATGCAAAGAAAAAAAAAGGAGTGTATAAAAACAATTCAAAGTATAAATATTAAAACAAGTCAGTGGCAGTTAAGAGGTGACCAGTCTCAACCGACGGCGCCCGTTCACGAACATGTCGCGTGTATTGGCACCATTTAGCTCAACCATTTTGAAGGGAACCGAATGATCCAACACACACGCCACCATCAGCGAAATATTTGAGCGAGCATGACATGCTCTCAACTACCATTTTAGTTCAAGTCACAAAGTAAACTATAACTTGTCACATGTAAATGGCTCCTAGCGTCGTTCCCTCACTGCTGCTCGCTACCACATACGACGCGTTTCCAAGCCATGCGGTCTTCTGAAGCGTGGACTCTGTACATGCTGCCACCAACAGCCTTCTTTATGGCTACCCTTTTTTTTTTTGGATGGGACATCATCAAATGACCCCTCCCGCCCTGGGTGGAGCGGTAGGGAGTGTCAGACTCTTACTGACTAAAACCCACTCGTGTTCCTCTTGTGCCCTTTGCGTTCCAGGGCCGCGGTAACTCTTTCGAACAAATTCCGCAACCCTAGCAGGCACCGACCCTATGGGGCCCCGTCCCTGGTGCTGACGGCTCCTTGAGACGCGCGTGGAACACAACGCGTTGTCGACTCAGCCTGGTATCGGACGGCGAGCCGCCGGTATTCTACCCTGAGTGTGCTTTCCTTCGACCCGGCCTAATATGAGCCTTTCCAGATTATTCTTGGATGAACGCATAATATGCCCAAAAAGGCTGAGTGTACGTTCCTGGCATATTGCAGAAAGCCGTTTGGTGATATTGAGTTCTACCAGTATGGACTCATTCGTTCTCTTGGTAGTCCATGGTATACGAAGAAGTCTTCGCCAAACCCACGTTTCGAAAGCGTCGATCTGAAATATATTCAATCTTTTCCAATAAAGTCTGGCGACACGCGTCCCGACAAAAAAGGCGTAACATTTAACACCTTTTAAGAAGTCGGTCAAGTCACTATATAAAATCAGTGACAAACTGACTGAAGTCAATAAAGATGTCTGCTATCACTTTACAAAGCTTTTGAAGACTTTTAAAATCATTAATAGATAAGTAGGCAGTTTTTTCAACCTTTAATAGACAAACAGAAACAATGTAAATTAAATTTTGGGACTTTGAGATAAAGTTAGTTTTCAAATGCTCTATTGTCGTCTATTGTCACACAAAGTGAGAATCAGTGAATTGTCAAGGCAGTTAATTTGTATGGACACAATAAATTTGGTTTTATTGGTACTTTTGGACACAAAAAGTGAGAATGGTCAGTCTTTTTAGTGAAGCGACACTTTTTTACTGGCTAACCGTTTAATTGCGACGGACTTTCGATTTTGTTTCGATACTTATGTGTTGTTCTTTTTAAATTAAGTTGTTTAGTTACCGAAGATAAGTGAAATGGGCAAAAGATATGATATTTCTTTTATGAAATGGGGCTCAAGAACATTCGTTGGTTATTTTTTCGCTAATTGCTTAAACTGTAGTAAATTCCATTTATAAAATAATGTAAAAAGATATTGTAGGTATAAAAACTGTTTGAGATCTACAAAAGCGGCGGCATGTTTTATGATATTAGATTTTTTGGTCATTTATAAAATTATAATTACAGCTTTGTAAGAAAAATTTTCGTAGCAAATCACAAGCACTTTTTAAAACAGATTGATTGACAGCCAAACATCAAAACACCGCAAAATCTCCCACGACATTGTAGGTGGTAAAATACTTACCACAATACAATGCAAAACAGAAGAAAAAAAACACAAAGGAATCAGAAACATCGATTTATCGCTCTATTGAGCTTTTGCACTAAATATACTTTTAATTATAACCTTAAAAATGCATCTAGTAATTATGTGGTGGGCTTTTGCTAAACATCAAAATAAATGTATTTTTTTCATTCCACTTCTGATGCGTAGGCGGGAAGATACCTCCCCTAGATCTATGGATTTATTTCAATTTCTACCTAATGGTAGCATTTTGTTTAATTATAGGTATTAAATCTTTTGTAATTAAGTTGAGCAAAATTTTGACGTTTGCGCATTCCGCAGGAGTACTGATAAATGCTTGTTTTTAATTGATTGAACTTCAAACGGCGATCTCTCGTAGAAACATAATGATATCTTGCTGTGTGCCGTCCATAAGCATAATCAGTCTTTTGACATTCCCACTGCTGGGACACAGGCCACCTCTCTAGAAGAGGGAATGGGCCGTAATCCACCACGCGGGCCCAGTGCGGGTTGGTGAATGTCACATGTCTTCGAATATTTGGCTCTAGGATATGCCGGTTTCCTCACGATGTTCTCCTTCACCGTTTTGAGAGCAGTGGTGATGATATAAATTACACAAAGTAATGCGCCTGGCTGGGTTTTAACCCGTGACCTACAATTCGTAAGTCGGGGCCGTTACCACTCGGCTACCACTGCTCTGCCATAGCTTAGTTCTACTGTAAAATTTCACCATATTCGGCATTTTTCCCACAAAGGCATTCCAATAACCACCACTGGTTAAAAAATCCGTCAACCCTTAGCCGCCTTAAGGGGTCCACTTGACCCATCGATTAAGTTTTTGCCTCGCGCTTCCAAATAAAATCATAAATTGTAACATGGCGGCCACGGTGGCAAAAAATCACACTATATCATATTATTCTGCTGCAGGCGTGGTGTGGTCAATTTATGACTAAATTTTAAGGGTCTTTTTGACCCCGATGTGGCTACATTGTTATTTTGATGTAGTACTGGGTAAATGGAGCAAGGGCAGTTGTATTGAGTTGATAAACGGTCAAAAGAAAATAGTCTATTAAACTTCGTTTATTTGCATATGAATGCTTTAGAAGAGAAAAAAAAAATATATAGGTACTTACTTATTAATGTGTTTAAGTTTTTCTAGCATTACACTCCACTATTTTCGTTCACTGTAAATATCAGTCGGTACTATAAGACAATCTTAGCCTTTTCCCAAATATGTTGATTGATTGAGTGCAACTGCTGACTACCAGTGTTTAACGCGGAGCAACTGCTTGCTTGACATCTTTTTTATGGATGGGAAATCATCACACGACTTCTCCCGCTCTGGGCGGAGCGAAAGGATTGTCAGACTCTTACCGACTGAAACCCACCCGTGTTCCTCTTAATGCCTTTTGGGCTACAGGGCCGCGGTGACTCTTTCGTACAAAATTTCGTAACCTTAGCGGGTGATCTCTACAACCCTAACTTAGTCAACATGACATCCATTGGTAAGACTAGTTCTTAGAATTTCAGCCTGATGACTATCTGCAACGAAAGTGAATCTAGTTAGTATAAGGTAACAATTCTTTATTCCACGCAAAAACTAACCTAACATATAATCATCCTAATCCCGAATATTTTTTCTGTCCTATGAAATACAGGAAGTTCTAATGAATAAACCGAATGTCACAAATAGCGTATAATCGCGCAGAATTGCATTAAATTAAATTCTATTAGTGAATTAGAGATGTTCGCAAAAAAGAAGCGAAGCTTGTCATCAAATCGCGATCAACTAGTCAACGTGCCCAACAGGGTGCTTCTCGAAAATCGCCGCCGATCTTTTATAAAAAGTTCGACAGACGCGAGACGTACGTCACTGGATGTCCTTCTGAGATTTTACGTATTGAGAGATCACTAGCTTCGTCAATGATACAGGAACTATTAGTACAAAATAACAAAAAAGTTTAATACGTAATTGAGTTTCTATCAAGTAACATTTTCCCTTTAATTTCTTAAAAATCTTGGCAAAGTTTTGTTGTGATTTATAAATGCAGTAAGTAACAGTTATTAAATAGTATAGATAAAAGCAATATAAAATATCATAACTTTCTCGTTTATATATAAAATATCATAACTTTCTAGTTCATGTCATGATCTACTTACATACTTAGAAGCTATCTACTGAAACCACAATATATTAGGTAATTACTATCAAATTTTTGAGAACTTCCTCACTCGACAACTAGAGAAATATGTTTCATACATATTTCTCAATCGACATAAATCTCGAATGTCGAAAACCACAACACCCTATCCACCCAAAACGTCTAATTGAATTAGAGTTTCGCAAGCATTAGTCCGAAACCGTTAAGTCGAAAATTATAGCTTTACGGCTACAAAGTATAGCCGGCCGGCTAAGTATAGCCGATGCGGCTAATTTGACAAAAACTTAGATGTCGCCGCTTACTTTGGGCTTGTTAGGACTAACTGGTCAAAGTGACGACGGCGAGGATGGAACTAGCAATTTTGTGGGAAGAAAAAACATGGTCACGCTTTTTAAGGTAACACTGACAAGAGCCTATTGGTAGGTAAGAGTGGAGAGAGGGAAACCTCACGCCCTAGCCGCCGCAACAGAAGAAGACGCCCCGGGCGTCGGGAAAAGCAGGGCGATTTCCGGCCACCGCAGGCGCGGGCCTGTGGATGGCGAGCTATGGGTGGCTCGCCGTCCGATAGCAACCAGGCCCGATTCAACGGCGCGTAGTGTTCCACGCGCGCCTCAAAGAGCCGTCAGCAACGAAGACGGGGCCCCATAGGGTTAGTGCCTTCTAGGGTTGCGGAATTTGTTCGAAAGAGTCACCGCGGCCCTGGAACGCAAAGGGCACACGAAGGATCATGGGTGGGTTTTAGTCAGTAGAGTCTGACACTCTCTTCCGCTCCGCCCAGAGCGGGAGAGGTCATTTGATGATTTCCCATCCAAAAAAAAAAAGGTAAGTGTGGAGAATCAGCAGCGGCGACCTCTTGCTTCCAGCCCTGGTTCAATCTATGGTCCGGAGCCAGGAGACATGGGAAACGGTCACCTCCTTCTGCGAAGCAGCAATGCTAGCTAAGGATGAGGCAGACCAGTCGCTACCTTACGCCCCAACCATCGTAACAGAAGTAGATTCCTAACGCGGTTCTGCGGATGGCGATCTATGGGTGGCTCGCCGTCCGATAACAACCAGGCCCGGTTCGACGGCGCGTCGTGTTCCACGAGAATGAGATGTCAGCAGACGGGGCCCCGTGTCCGTTCAGTCGTTAAGACTTTAAGAGATAACAAAGAGAGTTAAAAGATAAATATTATATACTTAGGCTCTACTTATAATGACGCATAATAATCATGAGAAGAGTGAATAGGTTACTTTTAGGCAAGTTTGCTCAATCTTCGACCACATCTTCGCTTGCTACCAGGTAATAATTAAGCACGTGCCTTTCAATAATAAAAAACGCATTTTCGTAGATGACTCCTATCCAAATAGCTGCTAAAATCTAACATCTAGCGTTCCTTGCAGCCTCTACAAAATGTCGACAACAATAATAAGTGCATATTAAAATATAGTAATAATATTGCTGTAGGCATTTTTTTGCGAGGTACGGTTCAGTGGGGCATGCAAACTGCGCGTAGCTGGACTTCCGCTGTTGAGATGTCTCGGACGGTCGCATAGCTTCCGATCGACACGTCTTGATAGTTTGGTCAGGTGGTTATGAGTTGAAAGATAGTATTTAAAAAAAAATTAAAACGAAAGAATAAAAAATACCACATAAATGAATGATGCACAATAGATAGCAATAATAAGTTAATAAAAAAATATATATGCCATAAACTAAGTGTGTTTCTCCAGCCGTTTTTTTCCATGGGAAATCATCAATGAATGACTTCTACCACTCTAGGTGGAGCGGTAGAAGAGTGGAGTGGTGGAGTAGTCAGACTCTTACTGACTAAAACCCACCCGTGAGCCTTCTTATGCCCTTTGCGTTACAAGGCCGCGGTGACTCTTTCGAACTAATTCCGCAACTCTAGTCCCGATAGTCTCAAGTCTACTAAAAAGGTGACTATCGTTTTTGTCAAGAGATTTGTAACGGTCAATAGGCTTGAATATACCTACTTTTAAAAATAATAGTATTCATATCGTATAATCATTTCAATAACACTTACAAACTACGTTAATATTGTGTCAAAAGTGCAGGTAAACTTTATTTAAGTAGATGAATTTGACAGATTAGGAATAGGAAAATCGAACTACATGGTTAAAATTGAGCAGAATTAGTTTTAGGTACAATTTATTAGCCCTAAATGTTTTGTCAAAATGATTATTGTTAAAAGTTAGAAAATATGTTGGTCTTCATTTTATGTATTTTGTTTATAAAGTTAATGTAAGCCTTAACCCAACTCTGCTTACCATTATCAGATCTGTTTGTTCCATTGGTACTGGTCAGTCGGAATCTATCTAAATATATATTACTCAAAAGTGACTGACTGACATAGTGATCTATCAACACACAGCCCAAACCACTGAACGGATCGGGCTGAAATTTGGCATGCAGGTAGATGTTATGACGTAGGCATCCGCTAAGAAAGGATTTTAATTAATTCTACCCCCAAGGGGATAAAATAGGGGATGAAAGATTGTATGAAACTTTGTCAATTTTAAATCGATCGGGCTGAGAGTTTCAAAATCGGAGGTAAAGTAACTGTTCCACGCGGACGAAGTCGCGGGCAGGAGCTAGTCTACTTATAATGAACTATATCGTCATTTGGAGGACGAAAAAGCGTTTGCCCAAATGGGTGTTTAACAAAATTAAAAAGTGTCAAATATCAAGACTATCCCAGCATTGTATATTATGCGACAATATTATGAAGTTAAACGGAAGCGCGATATCTTACAAATTCTGCTAACTTCCGTCCATGAAACCTTGTTTAGGAAATTATGGGAAGTCTCCATTCGATCCGCCCTTTTGTAACGTATACCTTTGTTAACGCTACGTTTGCTTTCAATTAAAATATATTTTTGGAACCACCACGTCATCATCATTAGCCTTGAATCGAGAATATTGTGACAAAGAATGATATTCTTAGGAAATTAGTAATTATGGGTTCAATTGGAGACTGCACGTGTACATACATCGTTTTTTTAAGAAGGTAGCTAAGCATTAATTTGTCGCATGGCAATGGACTGCGTTGACGAAGAATTGAAGATGCAGCATTGGCGTGGCCTGCCGCACGGTGGGCTGATGATCTGGTGAGGGTCGAAGGTAGCCGATGGGTGTGAAACGCACATTGCAGGACCGGTTGTTGTGGACACTTGTTGGAGCCCTATGTCCAGTAGTGGACGTATTTTGTCTTTCATAATGATGATGATGGTGAATACACTGCGGAGGTGAAGAACAAGGCTGGGTTTTAGTCAGTAAAAGTCTGACACACATCAAGAAAAAAAAGGGTAATGTTTGATGAGGAATGATTTGTATTTTTCTATGTAACGTAAACTTAAAAACTACTGGACCAATTTCAAAAAATCTTTCACCATTAGAAAGCTACATTCACCCTGAGTAACATAAGCTATATTTTATCCCCATATTCCCACGAGAACAGGAAATATGCGGGTAAAACGGCGGGACGCTCTTAGTGTTATGATATTTTAGAATTGCAAACACGAGAATCACTACAGAAAGGCAAAATTTTCCAGTTCAGGCCTTTCTTTCGTCATTAAATTGCGGGCCTTTTTTATTAAAAAATGCTTAATTAAAGCCCGCATTTAGGTCGATACTCTTTTTTTGCTGGTGTATCAAAAAAGAGTATTAAGAGAACTTTAATCATAAGTAATTCTTGCGATAAATCTTATTCGTATAAATCTTATTCTTGAATCACACTGTATTTAAAAAAAAACCGTATCGAAATACATTGCGTAATTTTAAAGATCTAAGCATGCATAGGGACAGACAGTCAGCGGGATTCGACTTTGTTTTTATACTATGTAGTGAAGTACCAAAACTAGTCAGTTGAATGTCACTTTGCAATGTCTCTGTTCTATGAGTACCTACAAACATCCATAAATGTGAAGCTAGAATTTAAATATAATTCGCGAATCCACATTCAAGTTTGGACCAATTGCAGGCCACCTGTCCGCGCATGCGCGAGAAGCCTCCCAACTGCTGCCATTGCGGTCGACTCGCAACTGTCACTTTTCCCGCCCTTTTATTATTTTTCATTCAAGATGTCCTCCAGAGTCCAGATGCGAGTGTGTTTTTGCAAAATCTTAGTTGAGCGGTTAATTAAGTGTTTAATTTACTGTGTAATTGGTGTAAGTTAAGAATCATTAGGATTTTTCGTGTGAATTTTGTGGCAGGTCCAAATAAATGTCCTATTTGATTTGTTTCATAGATCATTGATTCATTAGGGATCTATTTTGTCTATTGACACTCAATAGGGTAGTTAACTAAAAAAATCTGCTTAGTCCGTCTGATAGATTTCCAAAAAATATTAGACACGTATTTTTTCTTATTTTACATAAACAAAAAATGAAGACGATACAGTGCGTAAAAAACTCGTGTGACGTCACTACTCGCTACAAGTTTTACCGGGCAGTGACGTCACACGCTCCCACTCCTGATCTTTGATGCTTTTTATCTTCGTCAGTTTTTATAGATTTGATAAAGGAAAAAATACGTGTCCAATATTTTTCTATCATCTAACTGACGGATTAAACATAATCATATATTTTTTACTCAGGCAACATCCCTATAATTACAGTCAGAACATCAATGAACAACAACATCAAGGAAACTTTCTTGTTTCACGTAAAGCTCACTCAGTGAAAGAAGTACCTATGTTCCACACCAGAAAAATATGGGAAAATATAAATGATTCTAAATAATAAAAATATTATTAAGTTTATATATTTTTTGTCCCTTCCACATATATCAACTGTTAGTTCCTTGTGACAGTCCTTAAATCATTTTCTCACGAAATAGCTGCCATATGGAGCATTTTTACGCAAAATCTCAGCAGATTAATGAGTTCAGTAAGCAGTGTAATGAGTGAACTTGGTACTTATCGTGAGAACTCGGCGACAGATGTAGGTCAGATAGCTGACATCGTTTTTTTTCCTATCTAGCTTCATAGAACAGCGAAAATCATTTTTTAATCGCCTGAATAATCTATACTAATATTATAAAGAAGAAAGATTTGTATTTTTGTATGTAACGAATAAACTCAAAAACTTCTGGACCTATTTAAAGAAAATCTTTCACCATTAGAAAGCTAGATTCACCCTGAGTAACATAGGGTATATTTTATCCCCATATTCCCACGGGAACGGGAACTAAGCGGGTAAAACCGCAGGGCGCTGCTAGTTAAAAATTAAATGTGAAAAGTTTGCAACTTTCCGCGTTCGAGTAAAAAAGTACCTACTGAACCAAAAACAGGAGATCATGACTATACTTTCTTGATTTATTTTCACTAAATTATAGTTATTACCTATTCAGACAGTCTAGCAATGTTTGACCCCTATCTGACCCAAAAGCAAAATAAACCCCTAAATAGAGTATTGTTCTTAGTCAAATCGATCGGCGGCGGCGACCTCTCGCTTCCAGCCCTGGTTTAATCCATGGTACGGAGTGAGGAGGCATGGGAAGTGGTCACCGTCTTTTAAGCAGTAATGCTAGCAGGAGCAGTGGTGGCCGAGTGGTAACGGCCCCGACTTACGAATTGTAAGCCGCGGGTTCAAACCCAGCCAGGCGCATTACTTTGTGTATTTAATTTCATCACCACTGCTCTCAAAACGGTGAAGGAGACCAGCATGTCCTAGAACCAAAAATTCGAAGACATGTCGACATGTCATGTTGTGTGTCTGTGTGTGTGTCATTCACCAACCCACACTGGGCCCGCGTGGTGGATTACGGCCCATTCCCTCTCCTAGAGAGAGGGCCTGTGTCCCAGCCCAGTCCCCAGGTTCTGTTGCGTCATAAAAAATATAGCGATGTAGCTATAAAAAGTGACATTAATCTACGTATCTTTTTCCCAGTGACATCGAATTAGTGACAACGATCTAAAAAAAAATATAGTATGCATGGCATACGTCAAAATCACAGGTTTCGGATTTTTAACAATATTGATTGCCAATACTTAGTATATCACCCATTCTAAGTCCTCAGAACTGATTTCTATAATTGCAGACGCATATTTGTAGCAAAAGAAAACCCTCAAAGAAGAAAAATCATTATTCCAGCTCCACCTGCCCCAAACAACACAGCACAACAAGCCATAAGGTCACCACCTTCTAAAACCACACAGGTTAAACATCTTAGGAGCCGTCAGCACCAAGGACGGGACCCCATAGGGTCGGTGCCTGCTAGGGTTGCGGAATTTGTTCGAAAGAGTTGCCGCGGCCCTGGAACGCATAGGGCACAAGAAGGATCACGGGTGGGTTTTAGTCAGTAAAAGTCTGACACTCCCTACCGCTCCACCCAGGGCGGGAGGGGTCATTTGATGATTTCCCATCCAAAAAAAAAAAAAAAAAAAAAAAAAGGTTAAACATCTTGTTAAACAAAAAGGTGTCTGCCTAATGAGGCGTGATGCGCCTGCGCCGACGTAATGACGCTGTGTGGCCGAAGCCCTGCGGTCACCCACAGGGGCCTAAGTCTGCTATTTTTATAAATTTATCATTCCAACACGATTACATTGCCATTTTGCTAAAAGTTCGTAATCTGCTAAATTCATAATGGTCGATCACTGGTCGGTCAATGACTCAATGGTCTCGTAATAATTTTTGATAACCGAGGTATTAAAAGCAATGACTGCACAATGACGTTCTAATGGTAGGTCACTGATTAAAGGAACTGTCAAAATTTTAGCAGATTACCGCATACGTCTGTCATTCATTTGTCACTATGTACGAGATTACCATTCTATGCCATTTCTTTCAATGGAGTGTCAGTGGTTGACCACTGGAAAGTCATAGTGACGCTTTTTTATTAGTAGATTACCAAACTTGTAAAAATGAACCATTATGAGATCAATGTTAGACCATTCTAACACTATTGTAATAGCAGACTCAGGGCCCTGGCCTACTGTTTGTGCACTAGTTAGGATCTGGTGTTACTTCATGTATTTTATTAGTTCATACAAGAAGAAAGAAAAAAAACTCCAGGAAAATGCGTCATTTAAGAAAAAAAAAAAAACAGTGTGATTTGTTTCGTTTCACTGTTATTTTTTGTTTGGTACTTAAAAATTATATCTCAAAATGAATTAAGGGCTATTTTTCAGTCGTCAAATAACTTTTAGCTGGAGAATAAATGTGAAGGTTTGAACTGTTTCCTATCATTACTAAAGGTAGAGCAAAAGAGATAAGAAATCGTAAATTGTTCCTAATTTCTTTTTTTTATCATTTCCTACTCATTTTTATTTGAAACAGATCTCATAGATGTGTATGTATATTTTATTCATGTTTAAGCTGTGTACTTCTATAAGTGTCAAATTCACCATGATACTCGATGTACAAGTTATTAATGTAATATGTTTTAGTGAATAAGTCGTTAGAGTACCTTTACAATAAAATAAAAGTAAGGTAAGTTCGGTCGTTAATAAACTGATTTTTTTGAACAGTAATCCTGCTTAGTTAAAACTTAGCATTCAAATTGGATACTTTTAATACGACAAAAAGTTTTACATTGATTCTATTTTTGAATTGTAGAACACGTTAAAACAATTGCAGCTTATATACCGAGAAGGCTTGGAAACCCGAAAAAATTTCGAACCGGTTAACGCCTTAGTACATAGGGAACTTATTCTTTCGGTTTTGTTCTACCCTTAACCCCAATTAAACGGTTTTAAGCAAAAAAAGTTCTTAAATAGGTTTTGTTGAATTAACCGGTTTTGAACGGTTTTTGTCGCCTACTTCAGAAGTATTTAAAGAACGATTCAGTCGTAAACAAACACACATTGGAAACCGTACCATCTGTCATACAGCAATACAAGCATCACTGTTCGCTGCAGAAATAGGTAGGAACAGTAAGTACCTAACGTACTTTGGTCATATTATTTTACTAATTCATTTACGTGTCTACCCGACAGTCAACCGCTTTTCCCAAAAAGGGAGCAGTGTTATAGTAATAGGAATAAAGAATTACGTGAGTAACATAAAACCATACTGTTGCGCGCCAGGATTAAACAACGAAGATAGTTGCATTCGGTACTACTAGCGCCATCTAGTATCGAGTAGCGGAGCTAGTGGGGCCACGAGCCTTCGAGATTTTTCTATGCTAGAACATTCTAGGATTCTCGGACCTTAGTCGGTCGCGACCCATATGTACGCGAACTTTCTGGAACTACTCGGCGTCCTATATAAGGCCGGCACATGTGCCGACCAAGTCAGTATTGGATTTGCGATACAAGTGATAACTACGAGAGCGATCTACGACTGCGAACTCAAGTGATTAATAGTGCGATTGTGTTTTGTAATAAGTGAGTTTATAGTGTAATTAGTGTTGTGTTAATAAAGTGTTATTTTTTTGGTTATTTAATCGGCTGATTTTATTGTAACGAACCCGAAGCTCGTAACAATTGGTGTCAGAAGAGTGGATTTAAAAGATGCCGATTTTACCGAAGGATGACACTGAGGGTATCCGTATTCCGTACCCGTAGTCAACGCCAGCAAGAGACGGAGCAGAGGCGTTTTGGAGGTGCAACGCCGCAGACTACGGAGAGAAAGTTGCCGACCTTGGAGGCCGGCTCGTCCGCAGTAGCTCCAGCATCATCATCAGCACCAGACTTTGCTGCTCTGATGATGATGCTGCAGGAGCAGACTCGCCGCCAGGAAGAGCAGGCCCGCCACCAGGAGGAAGAGGCCCGTCGTTTAGAAGAGTAGCTGCAGCGTGATAAGGAGGAACAGGCCCTCCGACAGGACGAACAGGCCCGCCGCCAGGAGGAACAGGCCCGTCGGTTGGAAGAACAGCTCCAACGTGACAAGGAGGAGCAGGCGCGCCGCCAAGAAGAACAGATGTTCTTCATGAAAGATCTTCAGGCCACTTTCGGCAAAGAAATAAAGGTTGTTAAAGATAAGGTGGTTCAGTACGAGAACCGCCTGACGGAAGCTGAAACAAGAATCGACCAAATTAATCATCGGGTTGAAAACGTGATTGTTGACGTAAGGAAAACGCTGGACAACCTTAAAGTAGGAGATGGAATTGCAACCTCTGTAGCTACTACACCTCTACGTGGATTCAAAGTGCCGCCGTTCTATGGAACATCTTCCTGGTCGGCATACAAAATGCAATTTGACGCTGTTATGAAGGCGAACGGGTGGAGTAAGGACCAGGCCATGACTGCTCTCACCTTAGGCCTCCGCGACCAGGCCCTTACTATCCTGGAAGCTCTAGGTAACGAGGTGACTTACGAGCAGCTGGTTGAGGCGTTGGAAGCTAGGTATGGCGACGCTCATCTGGAACACGTGTTTCGTGCGCAGCTAAAGGATCGCGTGCAACGCAGCGGTGAAAACCTGCAGCAGTGGGCCCTTGAAGTGGAGAAGCTTGTTAGAAAAGCATACCAGTCTTTACCTGCGCTCATTCAAGGGAACCTGGTGCATGCTTTCATTGACGGCATCCGCGACCTTGAAGTTAGAGCTGCCGTGAGGCTCGGGCACCACGAGAAGCTTAAAGACGCCTTGGCACATGCACTGGAGGTGGAAGCTGTGCGGCAGGATAATCGTTCCCATCGCGTCAGGGAGGTTGCAGCGGCTACTGTTCGCGACCGGTCTAAAGGATACAGCCCTAAGATGCTATGGCTGTGGGAAAAGGGGCCACCTACGGTCCAGTTGCCCTAAGCGAACTGCAGATAGGGAAGATAGTCGATCTCCAGAGGGTAGGGCGGTTAACAGCACCAACCAGCAACTGCAGGGAAACGAGTAAAAGCCAGGACTGCGAGGCGGGTGCTGGCTGATGTTCAGAGAGCCCCAAGGATTTCGATCTCACAAACCCATGACGGGAACAGCCTAATCATCAAGGGCGAGGTCAACGGAACACCATGTAAGCTGACAATAGACACTGGAGCCTCTCGCACGGTTGTCAGTTCCCAACTAGTAAGTCGGTTCCTTGGGGACTCCGCATACAACCGAGACCGCATAAATTTGGTGACAGCCACCGGTCAGCGCATACCTGTCCGCGGAGAGAAAGAGATGGAGTTGAAGCTAGGAAACATGATCTATCTTCACAATGTAATCGTGACTGATATAATGGATGATTGCATCCTGGGCCTAGACTTTATGAGGAAGAATCGTTGTGAGATCGACATTAAGCAAGGAGTTTTGAAATGTGGACAAGAGGAACTTTTCATGGAAGGGGTATTACCAGGAAATGTGTACAGCCTAAATAAGATTGTTCTTCCGCCAAGATCCGAAACGAATGTGCCGGTTAGTCTTCCTCGGAATTCTGGGCAGACTCAGCGTTGTGTGCTTGTGGAAAGGGTAGACCTTCCTTGGAAAGTGGCACGAACTTTGGTTAGAGCCACTAACATTTCAGGGGTACGTGTGCTGAACGTTTGTGATAAGGAACAGATGATAGAAAAAGGCACGCTGATTGATACTTGCGAGGAAGTGTATTGGTTGCGTCGGTGCCAAAATCTATCGACTGGGAACCTCAGCAAGGACGCCCAAACGAAAGTGACCACACTTTTAGATGACTGTCGCAGCGTTCTGTCTCAAAATGAAATGGTCAAGGCGAAGAGAATGTTACTGAGGTACGCCAATGTTTTCTCTTCAAACGATGCTGACATCGGGAAGACTGATTTAGTTCAACACAAAATAAATACAGGAGATGAATTGCCTATCCGTCAGCGGCCAAGGAGATTGCCGGTAGCACGTGAAAAGGAAGTGGAAACCATGATTGAGGGAATGGTTAAGGATGGTGTCATAGAACCTTCATCAAGTCCATGGTGTTCACCTGTTGTACTGGTAAGAAAGAAGGACGGCACCATGCGGTTTTGTGTTGACTATCGTCGTCTGAACGACGTTACAAAGAAGGACAGCTATCCGTTGCCAAGAATTGATGACACGCTGGATATGCTTACTGGAGTAAAGTGGTTTAGCACGCTGGACCTAAAAAGTGGCTACTGGCAGGTCCAAATTGATCCTAAGGACAAGGAGAAAACTGCGTTCTCGACAGGAAAGGGTCTGTGGCAATTTAAAGTCATGCCGTTTGGTTTGTGCAACGCTCCGGCAACGTTTGAAAGGTTGATGGAACTAGTACTTACCTTACCGCTTACCTTACCGCCAATTAACCCTAGGGTTAATTGGCGATGCTTGTCGGGTCTACTTGGATGACATCATCATCGTAGGCCGTACGTTTGATGCACATCTGCAAAACCTGGAACGCGTGCTCAAGAAGATCCAGAGTGCAAACCTCAAGTTAAGTCCGAAGAAGTGTTCATTCTTCAAACGGCAAGTTAGCTTTTGGGACATGAAGTGTCGGAAGAAGGTATCCGCACTGATCTAGGGAAAATCGCCGCTGTCAAGGATTGGCCAATTCCTAAAGATAAGACGCAGGTCTGAGCACTTTTGGGTTTGTGCTCCTATTATCGACGATTTGTCAAGAACTTTGCAGATATAGCTAAACCCTTGCACAAGCTAACTGAGGAGAAGCGACAATTCTGCTGGGATGAGAGTTGCGACATTGCATTCCAGGAACTCAAGGAACTTTTGTGTAAAACACCTATTTTGGGGTATCCTGATACGGGCAAGGAATTTATAGTTGACACAGATGCAAGTGATATAGGACTTGGCGGTGTGTTATCTCAACGGAATGGCGATCAAGAGGTTGTGATAGCGTACTTCAGCATGTCTCTGTCAAAACCGGAAAGGAATTATTGTGTCACGAGACGGGAATTGCTTGCTGTGGTCAAGTCATTACAGCATTTCAGCAAATATCTGTTGGGGCGGAAATTCCACTTACGAACTGACCATGCTGCACTGAAATGGCTATTACAGTTCAAAAATCCAGAAGGACAAGTTGCGAGATGGATTGAACTACTTCAGGAATACGACTTTGTGATTGAACATCGCAGCGGGAAATCTCATGGCAACGCAGATGCATTATCAAGAAGACCTTGCCCTGAAGACTGCAAACATTGTACTAGGCAAGAGGGTAAAGAAGTCGTACCAGTGAGAATGCTCAAGACAGACCTCAGCAACGAGTGGAAAGAAAGCTTACAATGTGCACAACGGGAAGATTCGGACATCAAGCCGATTCTGGAGTGGATGAAGGCCAGTGCTCCGAAGCCCACGTGGAGCGATGTCTCAGCGATGAGTTCCGCCACAAAAAGCTATTGGGCCAAATGGGACAGCTTAGTGATTCAGGATGGAGTCCTGTGCCGTAAATGGAAAAATGCTCGAGGAGACAGCTGTCATTTGCAAATGGTTGTCCCTAAAGCTAAAATACCGGTTGTTCTACAGCTGTACCATAATGGTTGTTCAGGAGGCCATATGGGAGTTAAACGGACTCTACTGAAGATACGGGAACGGTTTTACTGGGTTCACTGTCGTGACGATGTTGAGGACTGGTGTCGCAAATGTACCAGTTGTGCTGCTGTAAAAGGACCTCAGACTCGTAGCAGAGGTGCATTGAAATTGTACAATGTTGGTGCACCATGGGAAAGGATAGCGCTAGACGTCGCGGGACCGTTTCCGGAAAGTGAAAGTGGTAACAAGTATTTCATGGTGGTTATGGATTACTTCACTAAGTGGCCGGAAGTCTTCGCCATTCCAAACCAAGAAGCTTCAACAGTCGCGGATAAACTGGTTCATGAGGTCTTCTGTCGTTTTGGAGTACCCTTGGAGATTCACAGCGATCAAGGAAGGAATTTTGAGTCCCAAATATTCCAGGAAACTTGCCGAGTTATGGGTACTCATAAAACGAGGACAACTTCTTACCACCCACAATCGGATGGAATGGTAGAACGATTTAATCAGACATTGGAGAGATATCTGGCCAAAGTTGTGGAAAACCGGCAACGTGATTGGGACAAGCACATACAACCGTTTTGTGCTGTCATACCGAAGTGCTGTTCATGAAAGCACGTCAGTGACACCAGCTTTCGCAAACTTTGGAAGAGAATTGCGGCTGCCTGCAGACCTGATCACCGGAATACCACCTGATGCTCCACGCAGTATAACCGATTATGCGAATGACTTGCGGAACAAAATGAACGACATTCATGAGCACGTCAGACAATCGGGCCAGCAAATGTCTGAAAAGATGAAAAACCGCTATGACCTCAAAATGAACAATAAAGGGTTCGAGGAAGGTTCACTAGTGTGGTTGCACAATATATTTAATTTTCGGGAACAAAGACAATTGTTATTTATTCAACTTGATATTACTAATCGATTCTATAAAACTAAACCTATATTTAAAACTATATTTAACTAAAACTATATTTTTCGTTTTCAGAACGACAAAAAAAAAGTATCATGCAAACAGCTCCACCCGGACAAGATAAGCGGGTTTAAATAGGTTTTTAGACTATAATAAATAAAATACTCGTAATAAATACTTTTATTTCAGACCTTGCTGTCAAATGTAAAAACTACTAGGTACTACTCAGTACTCACCCGTAATACTTGTCCACAATTTTCCAGGCGGCACTTAGAAGTTTTGGTAACTTCGTCATAATCAAAGTAATGGTACACATTGTTTACTTTCTTTCGTCCCATCGCTTTCCTTAAATCGAATATTTACGACGACGACGACTTGTGACGTATTCAATGTAAGTTTCTGGCGCGCAAGCAAGTCGGTGCGTGTCTATTTGGCGTAGGTAGTGACGCGTGATCGCTGTGATGACAGCGCTGCACTACCCCACGCCGCCAAAAACAGACGCCGCGTGTCGATCGTCTCTTGCGGAATAAACCGGTTAATAAAGGTTCATAATAAAGCTCTTTTTACGTTTCGACTCGGAACGAAATAAACGTAAAAACCGATTATAACATGTAATAACCGGTTATTTTTAAACCGGTTCCAAGCCCTGTGTGTAAATGAAGTCGGTAATTATTACCGACTTCATTTACACATCACTAAAAACTTGATCAGATAAAGAAATCACTGACTAAATTATTGAATAAAGCCGATTCAAGCCTCATACTTCCTTTTCTAGTAGCCTTCTCCAATTTCTATTAACATTTAATTTCTAGGTATTTGAACGTCATTCCAGAAAACAGAACTAAATACCTTAATAGAGTCTCAAAAATATTTAGTTTACACTAGCCTTAAATAAGGATATTAAATGGACCTTCACTACATAGTATAAAACAAAGTCGCTTTCTCTGTCCCTATATCCCTAGATATGCCTAAATCTTTAAAACTACGCAACGGATTTTGATGCGGTTTTTTAAATAGATAGAGTGATTGAAGATGAAGGTTTATATGTATAACTAGCTTCTGCCAGCGACTTCGTCCGCGTGGAATAGTTACTTTACCCCCGATTTTGAAACTCTCAGCCCAACCGGTTTAAAATTGACAAAGTTTCATACAAATAATCAGAAAGCGCCGAACTGCTAAGCTATCGGTCATCACAGTTACACGTGTTATTGTGAGTCAACCATAAAATATAGACATATGCTGGTTAGGACATTTTTTAGATAATTTTATGTAAAACATTTCCGTAATACATGATTTCTATGTAACTTTAACCATTAAGGCTACACACGCGACGAAAGCTTAAAAAATGGAGTAACTTCTGCCGTTTTCCCAACATTTTCCTTCACTGCTCTGCTCCTATTGATTGTAGCGTGATGAAAAGTATACTATAACCTGCCCAGGAGTATGAAGAATAATTGCACCAAGTTTCGTTAAAATCGGTCGAGTAGTTTTTGTTTCTATAAAGAACATACAGACAGACAGACAGACAGACAGACAGACAGACAGACAGACAGACAGACAGACAGACAGAAAGACAGACAGACAGACAAAAATTTTACTGATTGCGTTTTTGGCACCAGTATCGATCACTAATCACCCCCTGATAGTTATTTTGAAAATATATTCCTTGTACAGAATTGACCTCTCTACAGATTTATTATAAGTATAGATAAATGCATATTATAGTAGAGGAAACATTAGTATCTACATTGCACCCGTGCGAAGCCGGGGCGGGTCACTAGTTTACCAATAAATAAGAAAGTGGCCTTGCACTCTGGGATCCACAAAATTTTCGTCTCCCACACAACAGTGGCTGTGGGAAAGTATTTTTTCTGGTAATATTTTTTACTGCAACTCAAAAACTCTTGTAATCATTAACATATAAAGGGCAAGGAAGAGTTCCGAGTACATCCGGTCTTTAAGTCAGTGGTACATTGGGCTGGATGCGTAGATTTTGTGAGAAATTAAATGGTGTATGTATGTTGTTTATTTATAGATGTTGCGATAGTTGTTTTAATCATTGCAATGCAACTGAAACACAAATTAACCTTACAAATTGTCTATGTAAAAAAAGAGCAGTTTGGCAAAGATCTACAAAAGTGACGAAAAATCCTAAAGGACCTGAAACCATTAACGTTTCAATTCACATTTTGTGAGTACTTTTTTGGCTTGTACATATTTACCTAATCGCAACCATGAATTCTAGCCTAATATTAAAATAGGATTAATATAAACAAAATTTTGCCGTGCAAACTCAAAACACTTTTTTTTTTTCATGGGAAGTCATCAAATGACTTCTCCCGCTCTGGGCGGAGCGGAAGGGAGTGTCAGACTCTTACTGACTAAAACCCACCCGTGATACTTCTTGTGCCCTTTGCGTTCCAGGGCCGCGGTGACTCTTTCGAACATATTCTGCAACCACACTTAAACACTGTGGTTTTATCAACAGTGTTATGCCAAGCCATGTAATATTTTCTCGTATCTCACAGTGTTCATATATCAGTAGGTATGTCCCACACCCCAGTACCTCGACGTACCTGCACATAATGACATCATAACCAATATCTCGTGTCTCCACTCATAAGAAATAATTACTTTATCTGATTCACGAACTTAAGCATATTAATTATCTTGCTGTATTAATAACTTTTAGAAAAAAAAAACTGTTAGTAAAAGATATCTTAAGAACTTAATTGATTTTCAATGCCTCTAATGAATTTAAATATTGAAGATTTCTTATAAAGTTGTCTTTAGTTTGTTCAATATTCCTCTAAAACAATTCGAAACCTTTTAATTCGCTTTGCAGCATAACATATAATTACAAGATGAAGTCACTGACCTTGAAATGAATAATGTCTCATGTGAAACTTCTGTGCCAAAATCGATACTCCTTATGAGTGTCAAATGCAATGCCATTATCTCGTATCCCAAAGTCTCATCGTGTGTCATCTCAGTGTGTTCCAACCCTAGCATCTCGATGTACCTGTACATAATGACATCCTGTTCAAACTCTCCAGCTCCACTCATAAGAAACTATTACTCTTTCTGATTCATTAATTTTATTGTATTCGCTCTCTATGATATTATGTTATCTTGCTTCTTCAGTAAAATAATTCTATTTATTAACTTGATTTATTTCATGTTATGCCTTTATTTATAGAAGAAGATTTCGGGCTTGGAATGGAACCTTTAGGTTTCCGCATAAATTACAGTATTCCAATAAAATATCATGTGAATTGCTTATTTCTCTCACAGACCTAAAAATCAGAGGATTTCTCCTGTAAACTGTCTGTTCCAAAATGAATGCTCTTGCTATAGTTTATAACTACTACCGTTATTAAATGAAAGCTTAATAAAACATTGGGAATGACCTCTGAAATTTACACAAAAAACCGGCCACCCTGAACTACGCCAAAAAATCTAAAAATTGTATAAACCTAACTCATAATAAAGGGCTATAACTTGCCAAAAATGGCTCCCAAAAAACCATAATGTCCAATTTTAGGCGCCAAACCCGCCACCCTTTTCGTCACACTCAATAAAAACGATAAAAAGTTAGAAACTATCTGGTAGAAATAATTAAAGTAAATTAAGTTATATCTTGGGGCAAAATATTGGTCACAGACGATGATAAGTTCTTTTTTTTTAATGTGGTACCTACGATGTTTTGGTAAAAAAGTAGCCACTTCACATGGTCAAGTTTAAGTTGCAGAATATTAAAAAAAATAGAGGCTTCTAGTTATGAGGAATGAATCGAATATTACTGAAGTATCATTACAACATCTTAGGACTAAGAAAGTATACAATTTACTGAAACACAATTGGCGAAATGTCGATGTATTATAGGTAGTAGGCCCCGTCTTCTTTGTTGACAGCTCTTTGAGGCGCGCGTACAACGTGATGCACCGTCGACTCGGGCCTGGTTGCTATCGGACGACAAGCCACCCATAGCTTGCCGTCCGCAGCCCCGCGCCTACAGTGGCCGGGAATCGCTCTACATTTCCTGACGCCCGGGACGTCTTCTTCTGTTGCGGCGGCTGGGGCGTGAGGTTTCGATCTCCCGCACGCGGTCTGCCTCCTCCTTCGCTAGCATTACTGCTTCGCAGAAGGAGGTGACCGCTTCCCATGCCTCCTCGCTCCGGACCATGGATTGAACCAGGGCCGGACGCAAGAGGTCGCCGTTGCCGATCGCCTAGACGAGGACACGGCGTTGCTCCGCCCAAACAGGGCAGACTCCACCGCATAGATATGTACACCTCTACTTAATAATTTGCGGATTACTGGCGTTATATTTATGTTGTTATAGTACGGTAAGTTGGAATCGGAGTGACCTATGAATGTCCAGTAGGTACCCAGTGTCCACGAGTGTCTGTATGTGTCTTTGTATTTTTTATTGAAGGACAAACTGAAATCTGGTGTTGGAAAAATGTTCTCCCATACATCAATGTATAGATGTTGACTCCCTTGCGAGCGTCAAAACATGCGCCATAAACGGAGCATAAACGCCCTTATAATATTTGGATTGCGATTTTGAGTTTTTGCACTTATCCAAAGAACAGCAGGCCTGAGTATTTGATATTAATTTCAGCATGATTTCTCTACGCGTTCCTAAGAAAAAGGATCTTGATAGACGGACAGACAAACGGACAATAAAATAACCCCATGCGGGTTCCGTTGTTGCAGACCTCAGTTCTTATTCTGTACCTCAATACAAAACCCTAAAAATAACCTAGTTAGAACCAAAATGATACGTAAACAAACTTAACATCTTCATCACGATCAATATTTTATCTAAATATGATGAATTCAACACTCAATCGTTTTACAACTTCAATACGGTATCCAAAAAAAACTTTATAGGAAGGAAGCTTCTTTAACCTTTGCCGACACTGACTTGCAGTTTCTGAAGTGAAATAAAAACTCCCATGGAGTGTCTATGGTTGGGGATGGTAAAAAACCCACCCAGGCACCATGACTGTCGGGAATCGTGCTAAAAAGTGTGAGCTTAACGAGTGACGCCTGATGAATTAATTTGTATCTGACAGGTTTATTTTATAAGGGAGTTTGGTGGTCTAAATTGGGAAAGTTAACCTTAATTCCTACACTACAAGGTATTTGGAAAATACCTTGTAGTGTAAGAATTAAGTCGCACGGTCGCATATCACAGCACAATGTATTCGATTGCTGAAAAGAATTGACTTCACTGAAAGGTGGCCTTGACTCTTTGAAAGATCTGAGAACATATGAGTTCGTTTGCATTTGCTAAGAAACGCTGGCATGATGACTTGGAAGAGCTTCAAATGTAAATTCTTCAAAAATAAATACATACACTGTCCAATTCATATGAAAATATAGAATTTTGTAAAAAGCAGTAGATATAAGAAGAAAAACATGGATTTCAGTTTCAGCTACTTACTTCTAATTTAAAATATTGAACTCCAAATTTATATTTTTTGTTGTCACCGCGGCCCTGGAACGCAAAGGGCACTAGGATGAACACGGGTGGGTTTTCTATACAAAAATTAGAAAGAGGAAATATTTGATTGTTTGTTTGTATTGACTAGGCTCCGAAACTACTGAACCGATTTGAAAAATTCTTTCACTGTTGTGGAGCTACACTATCCCCGGGTGACATAGGCTATATTCTAACCCCATATTCCTACGGGAACGGGAACTTTGCGGGTGAAACCGTGAGACGCTGTTAGTAGTCCATAAGAGTCTGACACTCCCTTCCACTCCGCCGAGAACGGGAGAAGTCATTTGATGATATCCCTCCCAGAAAAAAAATAGGTTCTCTAACTAAATCAAAAAATGCCTTCTTGACATGAATAATAATAAAAAAACTTCAAGGGTGCATAGTGTGGGGGTGGCAAAAAGTCCGGTAGCCAAACTAAACAGGGGTCCACTTGACACTGTCAAGTGTTATGTTAACAAAACTACAAATATTTGAAGTTGTTTAGAAGTATCTAACGTGTTAACAGTTGGGGAGAAAAATGGGAATCAATTAATGAAATATTTTTTAGAAGTTCTTATGAAATAGTTTGTAGCAGATTTATTGAGTAACTAGAAGTGCCCCGCGGTTTTACTCGCGTAGTTCCCGTTCCCGTGGGAATATGGGAATAAAATATAGCCTATGTTACTCGTGGATAATGTAGCTTTCGAAAGGTGAAAAAATTTATTAAATCGGTCCAGTTGTTTTTGAGCCTATTCATTACAACCAAAAAACAAACAAAGTTTTCCTCTTTATAATATTAGTGTAGATATACTTTATCGAGATACATCCCATAATTATGCTTTAATTTTGTAATTATGTAATTTATTGCTTGTTGCACGTTGTCAAGCAAATAAAACTTACTCTCAGAATGAAATAGGCTTAACTCAAATTTCCTGTTACGTATAATTTTGCTATAAACTGAACGTAATAAAACATACTCTAAAACCCAGGTTATGAAGATTGCCAAATATAATTGTCTCCGGAGATAGTAAGTATTTGTTTTTTTACCCAATACTTTTAAAGATTTTAAATTCTTGTTCATTTGCCGAAAAGTTCTGAGTTAGGTTCCTTTCATTCTAATGTTGAAACATATGATCGTCAGTTAGATTATCGAAAAATATTGGACATGTATTTTTTGCTTTATCAAATCTAATACGACGAATATAATAAGCATAAAAAATCAGGAGTGGGGGCTTGTGACTTTATGTTGTGGTAAAAATTGTAGCACGTAGTGACGTCACACGAGTTTTCAATGCACTGTAACCCATGAACGCAAATGAATTTTCTACTAACACTTTTGTTGTCTATTCGACACAACATAACACTAACACTCTTGTTCTCTTGTCTGTTTGTTCATGGGTTCAAAATTATTTGATTCAGCCAACAGCAGTTGCTCAACAAAGACTGTAACATTTTGAATAGCGAAAACATAAATTTATCAATCCCGCGCGAGCTTTTTTAATCTTAATATAACCTTTATCAAACTTCACAAATGTATCAAATAAACATTGCTAATTATAAACTTTTGTTACAATAAAAGCGTTAAAAATCATCCTTTTTCACAGACAAAATCCTTTACAAAGAAATTAATTCGCTTAAACTATAATAGGTCAGTAATATTCACTATTGTAACCATACAAAAGACAGTTTTGCCGCCAAAAACCTTTATTGACAGGACATATACTAAAACCAAAAATATTTCACAGTCAAGAAAATTAAAATTAAACCTTAATGCAACGGCAATAAAGAAGATAGAACAGTTTTTGAGCCGCATAGGTAAGGTTGTCAGGAAAATGTCCCGCAGAGCGAAAGAGTGCGGATGAAAAAGTTTGTCTATTGTTTTCGTTCAGTCGCTGATAGGTGGTATTTTTGTAAAAACATGATTTATTATTGCCAATTGATAAAAAGGATGCGCTGTTTGGTTCTTCCGGTGTAAAAAATATCAAAGAAAATAATTAATTAATTTGTGAAATAAAAATTAAGAGGAGAGACGAAATTAATATTATTGTATAGTTTGTAAAGGGTGGTTCTTTTCAATGCTTTGTCCATATCTGAGCCAAAATCAAGAATTTGAAGACATGAAACGTCCACAAAACCGCACTGAGCCCTCGTGATGGTTTAAGGGTCGTCGCGGCCCTGAACCGCAAAAGGCACTAGGAGGATCACGGGTGGGTTTCAGTTAGTAAGAGTCTGACACTCCTATCCGCTCCGCCCAGAGCGGGAGAAGTCATTTGATGTTTTCCCATCCAGAAAAAAAAGGTCTCACACTGAGAAGAGGCCTGTATAGTCTTAGTAACTTATTATCTAGTTGTTTTAGTAAAAAATAATCTCCGCACAAGCTGCTGTACAATCACAGAACTGAAGCTCTCCACTATAGCGTTCAGGATGCTGTCCCTTACTCTCTTCAGTAGCGACGCAGATTTCAAACAATCAATCGGCGCGGGCTTGCGCCAACATTTCCGACGCGCTACAGTGCCGAGGCAACCTCGACAACAAACATTCCGAAAATATTGTTCTTAATTCTTTCATCATCATCAACAGCCTGTTGCAGCCCACTGCTGGACATAGGCCTTTCCAATTGCACGCCACTTAGATCTATTTTCGGCTTCTCGCATCCAGTTTCTGCCAGCCGTCCTGCGCAAATCGTCACTCCACCGTGCCTGAGGACGTCCTACACTACGTTTGCCGAGACGCGGTCTTAATTCTTTATTGTACACCAAAAAAAAACAGCTTATATTATATTCGCCATAATAAAGTGAATGTACAAAGGCGAGCTTGACTCAAAGTTGAGTTTTCTCCTAGCAAACCTTTGAGTGATAGAGAGAGATCAGCATAGAGGGTAGGATCCAGTGCACACATTTTACAGTACAATATATTTTTTCATACATACATAGACATACCTACATAAATTTATAAATACATAAAAAAAAACAGCTGTTCCTTAAATTTATTTATGTTCGTATCGTAACTATATCGTAACTCATCAAAATGTAGGGAACAGCTGATATTTTTTCGCGATTTCAGGTTTGGACCCATAGTAAAAGTTGTTCATAATGATGAGTACAATTACCTCTTAAGAGGTTGTTGGTATTTTTCAAATTACACTTTATATATTGTTATATTGGACGCGCAGAACATCCAGCGATCTCTTAGTATAATTGACTCATAGATTCCCCGTGTGCAAACTTTGTCAATAAGCCTTGTAAAGTGTTACTTTTACTTGGTCTATACACCGCGCAAATCTGTGAGAGAACATACTGATCCGGACGCTAAAGCCCAGCGCTTCCTCGGCCAGACAATACCCTAGGTATTTAAAAGTTGACACCTAATTTGGTGACCTGTTCATCAGCAACTCGGGTCCTTTTCTACGGCGTTTGATGGTTTGTACACCGCGCAAATCTGTAAGAGAACATATTGGACTGGACCGCTTAAGCCGGCGTTTCCTCGGCCTTATAATGCCCTAGGTATTTAAAAGTTGACACCTAATTTGATGACTGATATTCATCAGCAACTTGGGTTCTTCTCCACGGCGTTTGCCACTGACCTATAGGTTTGCTGATTGAATAATTATTTTGTCGTCAATGCTGTAACAATAGTAACTCAGTGCCGGATCGGACAAGTAATCTTCCATAGTATAATTGGTCTAAGTCTAGACATAAACAACAATATATATAATAATGGCCTCGGCCTGCAAGATCCCAACCAGCAGACGAGGAAAGGGCCGTGTAGGTGGCAAGGGGCGGGGACACGTCTCCGGGGAGGCTGCCCAGCGAACTGCGAAGCTCGCTGAGGAGGCGCACCTCCCTGGAGACGAGTCTGACCAGCTGGCATCCCCTGCGGCGTCTTCCGCGGATGAGCTGGCCACCGCTGGAGACGCGGAAAGCAAGGCCAGGTTCCTCAAGGCTGTGGAGGCCGCGGTCCGCGACGTGGCCCTGAAGAGGACGCATGCGTCCAAAACCAGGGCCATAAGCGCGGCGGCGACCTCCATCTTGGCAGCAGCGGAGGCCAATTACCGCGCACCGCAGTCGGACGCAACGTCCAAACTGCGGGCGGAGGTCGCCCGCTTGGCTGCCGCCACGGAGCTTCTCCGAAAGGAAAACGGGAAGCTCCGAGCGGACCTGGCCGAGCTCCGAGGAGCCAGCTCTCAGGGGCCGCCTCAAGGAGGGCGCAAGAAGGGGCAAAGCCAGCCTATGCCGGCCGAGAACCAGGTGCTGGAACTGGTGCGGCAGGAGCTGGCCGCCTTCCGGGAACGGTTTTCCGTCCTGGAGGGCATCGTCTTGCGCCCTCCGCTAGCGGCGAACCCGAAGGCCTCCGGCCAGAAGGCGGGCTCATACGCGGCTGCCGTGGCTGCCAAGCCGAATTTGCCCGGTCAAACCAAGGGAGGGGCCGGGCCGGCAAAGTCGGCACCTGCTAAGCCGGCACCGGGAAAACCGGTTCCGGCCAAGCAGAAGAAGGGTGGAGCGGCTGCGCAGGCGGCGCAAGCTCCAGCGCGGGTGGTGCAGCAGCCCACACCTTCGAACCCGCCTTCTAACCCCCCTGCCGAAGCCGGATGGCAAGTGGCCGGGGAGAAAAAGAAGGCGGGCAAGGCAGCCAGGGCGGCCAAAAGGAGGGAGAGAAGACGGCGACAGAAGGAGCGACGCGTCGCGAATATGCTCCGCGCCCCGAAGACCGCAGCTGTAGTGCTCACACTACAGCCGGACGCGGTCAAGAGGGGCGTGACGTATAGCGACGTGCTTGCGAAGGCGAAGGAGACGGTTAGCCTCCAGGAGCTCGGCATCGTCGGGGGCCTCCGGCTAAGGGTCACCATGACTGGTGCCCGGATGTTGGAGGTCCCTGGGGCAGCCAGCGGCCCGACCGCCGACGCTCTGGCCGAAAGGCTCAGGGCGTCCTTGAATGCGGAAGATGCCCGAGTGTCCAGGCCCACAAAGTGTGTGGATATGCGCATTTTGGGCCTGGACGACTCCGTCACGGAGGAGGAGGTTGTGGCCGCCGTGGTCAGGACGGGAGAGTGCTCTGCCGAGCAAGTCAAGGCAGGCACCATACGTCCTGACTTCACGGGCATGCGAACCGTAGTGGTAAGCTGCCCGGTGACGGCGGCCAAGAAGATCTCGGAGGGCCGAAGGCTTCTGGTGGGATGGGTATCCGCGCAGGTCAAACTGCTGGAACCCAGACCTCTGAGGTGCTTCCGTTGCCAAGTCGGCAACCATACGGGAGCTCTCTGCACCTCAGAGGTTGACCGCAGCGAACTGTGCTTCCGCTGTGGTCAACCAGGTCACAAGGCCGGCTCGTGTAGCGCCACGCCGCACTGCGTTGCATGTGCGGCAGCTGGCAAGCCGGCCGAACACTGGGCTGGGGGCAAAGCCTGCGCTCCACCCGCCAATTCCGGGGGCAAGAAGCCCTCCACCGCCGTCTCCGTCGCCGCATCTGTCGCCGCCGCTGCGAATGCCGCGGCCCCACAGGAGGCCCGGGAGGAGGCCGTAATGGAATGCCAATAACGGCTCCATTACGCCTCCTCCAGGCGAACATCAACCACTGCGCCGCTGCTCAGGACCTATTGCTCCAGAGCATGGCGCAGTGGTTGATTAATGTCGCCGTAGTCGCTGAGCCGTACTACGTCCCGCCCAGGGAGGACTGGGTGAAGGACCTAGACGGCTCAGTGGCCCTAATTTCGTCGGCCGCTGCCGGTACCCCGTCCCTCGAGGGTGTTAGGAGAGGACAGGGGTGCGTAGCAGCACGGTTCGGGGAGATTGTAGTGGTAGGAGTCTACTTCTCCCCGAATCGAACTCTCGCCGAGTTCCACAACTCCCTTGGAGAGTTGCGTAACGTCGTCGTCGGGTATCGTCCCCTCCCCGTGTTTGTTCTCGGGGACTTCAATGCCAAGAACTTGGCTTGGGGTTCCCGTTATACGAACGTACGGGGAAGGATGGTGGAGGACTGGGCCTTGGAGACAGGCCTGGTCGTCCTTAATCGGGGTTCTGTCCCCACGTGTGTGCGGATGCGGGGTGACTCCGTGGTGGACATCTCGTTCGCCAGCCCCGCTCTGTCGCCACGTGTCGTCGACTGGCGTGTTGTGGAGGAGGTGGAGACCTATTCCGACCACCGGTATATCCGGTTCGACGTCTCCGCCCAGACCTCAAGCGCGCCAGTCCGACAGACCCCGAGTGGTCCGCGGTGGGCGCTGAAGCAGCTGGACCGGGAGCTTCTCCTGGAAGCCTCGATCGTGCAGGCCTGGGTGTCACCACCGGACAGGCCTGCGGACATCAACGATGAGGCGGAGTGGTTCCGGGAGACCATGTCGGGTATATGCGACGTGGCAATGCCCCGGGTCCGGCCAGGACGCGCCCGCCGTCAGGTGTACTGGTGGTCGCGCGAGCTGACGACGCTGAGAGAAGCGTGCGTTGCTGCGCGTCGCCCGTACACCAGGCATCGCCGGCTTCGCATTCGCCCTCCGAATGCGCAGGCCAGGGAGGCGGAGCTGTACGAGGAGTACAGAGCGGCGAAGACCGCCCTCCAAGCGGGGATCTTGCGGGCCAGGGATCTGGCTCGCAGAGAGCTGCTGGAGTCTCTGGACGGGGACCCGTGGGGAAGGCCCTACAAAATGGTGCGGAACAAACTCCGCACCTGGGCCCCCCCGTTGACGCAGAGTCTCCGGCCCCAGCTAGTAGAGGACGTGGTGAGCGCTCTGTTCCCGTTGCGAGGGGACCATGCTCCCCCGCCCATGGCTCCGCCACCCGCGGTGCCCGATGCGGACCACACCGACGACGACGATACTCCGGAGGTGACCGAGGTAGACCTGAGAGCGGCGGTGAATAGGCTCAAGGCCAGAAACACCGCCCCAGGACCCGATGGCTTACCTGGGAAAGCCTGGGTCCTGGCCTCGGAGGCTCTCGGGCCTCGACTACGTGGGCTCCTAAGCGCGTGCATGGAGAGGGGCCAGTTCCCACGTCGCTGGAAGACGGGGAAACTGGTCCTCATTGCGAAGCCAGGGCGCCCTGCGGACTCTCCGTCCGCATACCGGCCCATCGTGCTGCTTGACGAGGTGGGCAAGCTCTTTGAAAGAGTAATTGCAAACCGCCTCGTCAAGCACTTGGTGAGAGCTGGGCCGGATCTGGCGGAGAATCAGTTTGGTTTCCGCACGGGGCGCTCGACGGTGGACGCCATCATGCGCGTGAGAGCCCTCACGACGGGGGAGGCGATTTCCCGGGGTGGGGTGGTCGTGGCGGTGTCCCTTGACATCGCCAACGCCTTTAATTCCCTGCCCTGGAGTTGCATCAGGGAGGCACTCCGGTATCACCGGGTGCCAACCTACCTCCGTCGCGTGGTCGAGGACTACCTGACGGATAGAGCCGTCATCTACCCCGGTCACCGGGGAGAGTGGAACCGGCGAGAGATGTCGTGCGGTGTTCCACAGGGTTCGGTTCTGGGGCCGCCCCTGTGGAACATCGGCTACGACTGGGTGCTGCGCGCCGACCTCCCTCGCGGCGTCAGCGTTGTCTGCTACGCTGACTGGTTTTAGCGCAAGGGGGGTCGCACCAGGCGGCGGCTGAGTTAATGACACGCGGGGTTGCGATAGTCGTTGACAGAATCCGGCAACTGGGTCTCGAGGTGGCCCTACACAAGTCCGAGGCCATGTGTTTTCATGGCCCTCGGAACCGGCCACCACCGGGAACCCAGGTAACGGTAGGAGGGGTTCACATCGGCGTCGGGTCAACGATGAGGTACCTGGGCCTCGTCCTCGATAGCCGGTGGAACTTCGCGGAGCATTTCCGACGTTTGGCACCCAAACTGGGGCGGGCTGGGGCTGCCTTCAAGCGGCTCTTGCCCAATCTGGGGGGACCAAACGCCTCCTGCCGGAGGCTGTACGCGGGGATCGTGCGGTCCATGGCCCTTTACGGGGCCCCAGTGTGGGCGCTGTCGCTAAGACGACTGCCAGCGCGCCACCTGGTCTCGGCCCAGAGGGTCATGGCCATTCGGCTAGTCCGTGGATACCGCACGGTCTCTGGCGAGGCGGCGAATCTCCTTGCCGGATTGCTGCCGTGGGATCTGGAGGCGAGAGCCCTCGCGCACGTTTACGTGCTGCGCGTGGAGGCGCTAAGCCGGGGTGAAACACTGCTGCCGCGGCAAATTGCTGCGCAGCGGACGGAGCTCCGGCGGGATCTCACGGAGGTTTGGAGACAGCGACTATCGCAACCCAGTGCTGGGCACGCCACTATTGTGGCGATAAGTCCCCTCTTTGAGGCGTGGCTGGAGAGACGTCACGGCGTCCTCACCTTCCACCTGACGCAGGTGCTCACCGGACACGGCTGTTTCGGGAGGTACCTGTGTCGGATCCAGCGGGAGGACACGTCCGGGTGTCATCACTGTGTGGATCGTCCGGAGGACACGGTGGAGCATACGGTGGAGGTCTGCCCTGCTTGGGCGGAGCACCGCCGTGTCCTCGTCGAGGCGATCGGCGGCGGCGACCTCTCGCGTCCGGCCCTGGTTCGGGCCATGGTCCGGAGCGAGGAGGCATGGGAAGCGGTCGCCTCCTTCTGCGAAGCAGTAATGCTAGCGAAGGAGGAGGCGGAGCGCGTGCGAGAGAGGGAAGCCCCTCGTTCCAGCCGCCGCAACAGAAGAAGACGCCCCGGGCGTCGGGAAACGCAGGGCGATTCCCGGCCACCGTAGGCGCGGGCCTGCGGATGGCGAGCTATGGGTAGCTCGCCGTCCGATAGCAACCAGGCCCGAGTCGACGGCGCGTCGTGTTCCACGCGCGCCTCAAAGAGCCGTCAGCAAAGAAGACGGGGCCCCATAGGGTCAGTGCCTGCTAGGGTTGCGGAATTTGTTCGAAAGAGTCACCGCAGCCCTGGAACGCAAAGGGCACAAGAAGGATCATGGGTGGGTTTTAGTCAGTAAGAGTCTGACACTCCCTTCCGCTCCGCCCAGAGCGGGAGAAGTCATTTGATGATTTCCCATCCGGAAAAAAAAAAAAAAAAGGATGTATTTAAAATAGTCAATAAAAAAACACGTTGATTCCAGTTTTATACCCAAAAATTACATCTATAAACCCTTAAATTCCAACCAAAACAAAAACTATTATTAATTTGCCAACATCAACCCTTAAATAAATATGAATTACTATCAAATATGACAAACAGTGGACTATTAAAACTGACATAAGCGAACATTTTTCTTATGTAAAAGAAACAAAATCCATTGCTTATTTTGACTAGAAATATGAAAATTAAAACGTAAGCAACTCAGCAGTCGACTATAAAGTTCTTTAATCTTGATCAATGCAATACTGAAGAAGTTCTAGCTTCAAAAATGCCAGTTCTAAAATTCAATAATAAATTGAATACCTTTCGACGCCCCGTTGCGCAAGCGCAGTTATAGAAACATTTTACCAGATTTAACGCCCCGAAAGGCGGCGTTATAGGGTTTGCATAAATTTTATATGAAATACGAAATTATTATGTCATGGGAAACGTTATGGGCGGTCGGGGTTATTGTTTTTTTTAGTAATATTTATGAGTTTTATGACGTCATTATTGTGATTGTAACGAAATTGGGTTGGAAGCATAAAATGTAAAATATGTGAGATATCTTCTATCTTCTAGCGCCATATTATACCGTACCCGTAGTGACGGTTCTCTCGATTAAAGAATTAAAAACAAAAAACAATGTTATCTCATTCTCAATTTATCGAGATACAGCTTTATAGGGCCCAGAAAAGACGTCTCCGATCATTGTTAAAACTTAAATCGACAGACATACATAAAATATTAACACTTCCGTGTATCAATATTTTCGAAGCTATGTTTTTCGAGCAAAATCCATCTCGTTTTGAGCGTCTGGCTGTTGTATTCCCAAGGAATAGGCGTGACAACAGCAAATTATGTCAGGTATCATGTCGAACTACTTTGATGCGTAAGAGCGTTTCTTGCATGGCCCCCATTATTTACAATAAATTACCGAGTAGTTGGAAAGTTTTAAATACAGCACAATTTAAGAGTGTTGGTAATGACATGTTAATTGATTTAATGATAATCTATACTAATATTATAAAGCTGAAGAGTTTGTTTGTTTGGTTGTTTGTTTGTTTGTTTGTTTGTTTGTTTGAACGCGCTAATCTCAGGAACTACTGGTCCGATTTGAAAAAAACTTTCACTGTTAGATAGCCCATTTATCGAGGAAGGCTATAGGCTATATTTTATCCCCATATTCCCACGGGAACTGGAACTACGCGGGTGAAACCGCGAGGCGCTGCTAGTGGTATGATATTTGTCTCTATATTTTCCTTTTAATACAAATATATATTTTTAATAGCTGATGATTTAAGATTTTTTAATAGTAATTTATAAATTGATCTAAATTAAAATAAATAAAAGTGTAATAATAGTGATACAAATAATTTTAAATGTTTGCATGTCGATTGGTAAAATGTGGCTGGGCTAAATGTAATCTTAAAAACTATTATCTAGGTACCCATGTTTGCAAAATAAAATTCTATTCTATTCTATTTTCATTCGAAGGAACATTGGTCCAGGATCTCAGACAGTTTTCTTTTTCAAAGGTCCAAAAAACTCCTAAAAAGGCCACAATATTAAAAAAAACTAAGTTACTTACCCATTGTTATCTCGTAAGAAGCATATAAAACGGAAGTCCAAACAACCGGATACACCACCATAAACAAAAACAACCAATCAAAACAAATTCGAAATTAAACTGGAGTTAACCCAAACACATGTTTATCAAAAGGGTTAACAATTACATAAATTAATACATCCTTTTTATATAAAAAAAGTATATGTTTTTATATTATTGTACGCGTAAAATCACTTCCTCTATCATTTGAGTGTTTTTTCCCGCCATCTGACGCCATTTTTTCTTTCAAGATGGCGGACACATATGTCGTTGGTAGCACGTGTTTAAAAAGTTTTTGGAGCGAGCGGCTTATTAGACTACATTTTAATGTGGAAATATGTTAACCAAATTGCAAACGACATGCTTTGGGCTGACACCTCATGGCAAATTGATGTATGTAATGCAATATTTTGGCGATTATGTGACAGATGGGTCTCCATTACTGAGACCAGTGAAATCTGTACTGGAGACAAGGCTGACTTTGGGTTCCTAAAATAATTTTCGATATTAAGATCTTACGTCACAACCAGATTCGTAGATTTTAATACTATATCAGTGATCGTAACCCTCAATTTATCTATACTTCTATTATAAAGAGAAAAGATTTGTATTTTTGTATGTAACGAATAAACTCAAAAACTATTGGACCAATTTCAAAAATTCTTTCACCATTAGAAAACTACATTCACCCTGAGTAATATAGGCTATATTTTATCCCTGTATTCCCACGGGGACGGGAACTATGCGAAATCCTCATGGATGTCCTCCGCCCTGGGGCGGGCGACCTGGGGAGGGGTCTGTCAGACTCTTACTGACTAAAACCACCCCGGTGTTCCATCTCTCACCTACGCCGGGGATCGCGGGCACTTATACGACATCCGTAATACCGTAACTAAAACTAAGCCAACCAAACTAAACTAAACTTACCTCGAGTAATTGGCATGTAGGCTTTTAGTAATTGGCCCTCTGTCTGAGGTTAAAGCCAATGGCCAGTCAAATGTTGGCGCTGTTACCATCAAAATCCACGTCCCTACTTCGCACCACTGCTGAGCAATAAGCATAGATCTCGTTTTTCTTATGCCAATCCCCATGTACCTGCCAATAATCTTTACATTACTCCAAATTATATCGCACGCATACGATCACTTTTGCAGTGCAGTTAAATAACGTCGGTCGTGACAAATCATCGCCAGCAATTCCGCCCATCCAATTAACGGGGAATGTTAAAGAGTCACGTTTGCGAGGTGTGAGGAATGTCCTTAAACATTTGACAACTAACTGAAGGCTATATCCAGTTAAGGGGGATGCGCCAGAGCAGCCTTAAAAGTACGCTTACGTTTATTGCGGTCGCTCAATATTCAAGTATGTGTATTCTGGCCGCTATTTCATCTTGGTGGGCTTAAGTGGTCGGGATAAGAAATATTAATCTAGGAAATTAACTATTTGTGTTTCAAATTATGTTGTGTTGTTGTTGTTGTTAACTATGTTGTTGTTGTTTGTCTGAAATTTACACATATGCAAATTAGTAGGACAGTAGATTGGTACCTACTTACCTAGGGTAGGATAAGATAGGATATTAGTACCATTATTTCACGAATTAAATGAATACCTATTGAATAAACTCCAGATAGTAAAATCTATACTAGAAGAGAATCTAAGTAATCCTACTAATATTATAAACGCTGAAAGGATGTTTGTTACTCTTTCACGCAAAAATTACTGAACAGATTTGGATGAAATTTGGCACACAGGTGGGTTATAACCAGGATTTTTACCCCGAAATTCCCACGGGATCGAAACTTATGCGGGTGATACGGCGGGGCGCTGCTAGTATCTATATAAATGATTTCAACTAATAAATGTTGTTCGTTATATTATGTCGAATCACTTTTTAATAACACACAACCTAGGTCAGATTTTTTTTCCCGGAATTTTCTTCAAGCGTCACCGCGGCAATGGAACACGAAGGCATTAGGAGGAACACGGATAGGTTTTAGTCAGTATCGGCCGAACCCAATAACCGATCTATCACATACTGAAGATAGAAAAACAAATGAAACAACAGAAAAATTATAAAGGTTTTCTGTTGTTTCATTTGTTTTGCTACCTCCAGTATGACAATGTGATAGATCGGTTATTGGGTTCGGCCGTAAGAGTGTGACACTCGTTTCGACTCTACCCAGAGCGGAAGAATTAATTTCATGATTTCCCATCGAAAAAGAGGCCAGAAAAAAATTAATTTCACGACCTATCCTGTTGTACATACCCTTTAACATTTGACGACTAACTTACGGCTATATCCACTTAAAGATCTTTAAAAGCTTCTGTCTCTTATATAATAATTTCATTTAAGGAGTTAAGACAAAGGTGCCGAAGCCCTGGGCTTTCGTGTGGGTATGCTAAATTGAAGGTCTGTGCCCGGCCTTCGTGTGAATCTGGATTTATAGTTTCACAAAATAAGACTCCTTTTATAAAATATATCATATCATTCTGACAGTTAAAATAAATAAAAAATATGGACTCGTTCACATACGACCAAGTTGTGATGGACCTATGGATACATCTTGACATGTGTGGATCAATTTTAGGCTTTGTGTCATTTGTATGGGTTTGACAGTCGTAACGGGTAGTTAGAAGCCAGAAAGTTCTGAGACCTGTCTTGCCAAGATTTAAGAGGTAAGATAGGCAGCCGCTTCATGCAGAATACTGGTATTTAGCCGCATCCAACAAGATCGGAAGCCGACCCCAGCTTAGTTAGGAAAAAGTTGAGCAGATTGATCGTGGAGCAATAACTATACTCTCTGTGGAGCAATAAGTACTCTATGTCAGCCAGACTAGTGTCACCACACTAGTCTGGCTGACATAGAGTACTTGCATAGGTACAACCTTGTAGCCCGGTTTATCCATCAGCAACTTGCTCGGAAATACTCTCTTGTGGAATGTGAGGTGCCGTACTATGTGCCCGACTCGGTTGTCGATAACGGCAATTTTACATTGTACTGGGATCGGTCCATCATCACTGACAGGATTATTTTTGCCAATAAGCCTGATACAGTGGTAGTGGAACGAATCGAGAGGCCTGCAATGATTGTAGACATAGCGGTTCCGCATGGCAAGAACCTCTTGACAGCCGAGAAGGATAAGTAAATCAAATATCTTGACTTGACTCACGAGGTTGTCAACATGTGGGATGTGGACTCCACAATCCTTGTACCTACTGATAGTCGTGTCTGTCAATGGCTTAATTCCTCGCTAAGAGTCTTGAACAATACCTCGGAGGCTCTCGTTAGGCAGCTGGATAAAGGGCTTTATTAAGAAAGCGATACTTCTGGACACGGCTCGCATTGTAAGGAGGTTTCTCTCTCTGACCGTCGGTAGCTTGGACCCTGTTCCCGATACCGGTGGTCTACTATTTTTTATATAAAATGTTTTTTACTGAAATATTTAAAAATGTAATCAATATGTGTTTAAAAGGAATAAACGAGATAACACAGCTTGACATATTTTCACATCATAATTTTAAGTTATACGTAAAAAAAACAGCCACATTGAGAACTTCCTCCTTGTTTTTGGAGTCGGTTAAAAATAAACAATTCCATAAAAAAAATAACGAGTTTCACACTTTTGGCACTTTTCAAATTAGTCATAACCAAGCTGTCGGAGGTAGTCAGTTGGGTGATTTTCAACACTTTTGGCTAATTTCTTGACGCGGCAATCGAACTTGGTACCTTATATTTATGAGTAAGCACGCGACTTCCGTACTGGTAAACAATTATTGACATTAAGATTCTCTTATTATATTTTAACGCGTGAAAATATTTTTTATTTTGTCTCTTTGAAAAATTAAAGATGATTTGCTAAGTTGGATAGAGGGTGGTGTTCTTTTTGTGACTCAATTTGCGTGGCTGTGTAGTTGACATATAATTTAGACAAACGGTTTTACAAATCTCGGCTACGCTCTCTGTATTCTTTACGTCAAGTAAAAACAAAAATGTATCGCCACATCAACGACATAACTTGTTTTTTTCTTCGCTCTAAAAGGTAATTTTCTTTTGTCTCTGCTTTTTCGGAAGTTTGCTTAGTTTTGACTTCATTTGCTGCACTTTTTAAAACTTTATTCATGCTATCAGATTTGAATGGTTTGATGTTTTAATCTTCTGTAAATATGCTCGATCGATCATTGGTCGGTAAATGGTCTCGTACTACTTTTTGATAACCGAGCTATTAAAAGCAATGACTGCACAATGACATTCTAATGGTAGGTCACTGATCAATGGAACTGTCAAAATTTTAGCAGATTATCGCATACGTCATTTGTCATTATGTACGAGATTATCATTCTATGCCATTTCCTTCAATGGAGAGTCAGTGGTTGACCACTGGAAAGTCATAGTGACGCTTTTATAATAGTAGATTACTAAACTTGTAAAAATCAAACATTATGAAATCAATAATAGACCATTCTGACACTATTATAATAGCAGACTTGAGGCCTCGAGCCATAGCTCACCAATCTTTTTAACCTTCAAAAAATCTCTTATGCCCTTCGATCTCTCGAAAAGCCACACACCCTTTCCACGTCGGGGTCTCGTTAGCGTGTTGATTTAATATCGAGTGGCGTTATTATTGCCTTATTGCCGCCGGGGCTTAAATTACAACGTACGGACCCAGGTTCGACGCGCGGTCAAGCCACTTGTGCCAGCTACGTATTTAAATGTTTTTAAATGGTAGTAATCGGGGTGGGGGTGCGTTGTAGTGGGTGAAAAACTTGAGGAACTTGTTTTAAGATTTTTTATTAGAGATAAAAGGACTAGAAATACATCTATTGAAAAGACTTCATACATTTCGGCATTAGCAGCAGTGGTGGCCAAGTGGTAACGGTCTCGACTTACGAATTGGAGGTCGTGGGTTCAAACCCAGCCAGGCGCATTACTTTGTGTAATTCATTTCATCGCTACGGCTCTCAAAACGGTGAGTGATGTGGAAACATCGTGAGTAAACCGGTGTGTTCTAGAACCAAAAATTTCGAAGACATGTGACACTCACCAACCCGCACTGGACCCGCGTGGTGGATTACGGCCCGTTCCCTCTCCTAGAGAGGAGGCCTGTGTCTCAGCAGTGGGAACATTAAAAGACTGATTATGCTATATGCTTATACATACATCTCGTCGAGTCTACGGAATCATATACATTTATGTTATAGACTGAGTTTCTATCTGCAAGCAACTCGCATGCAAGTCTAGTTGTCTAGTTAGACTTTGGCTTTCTATCCAGCGATTGGTCACATTATACTTCTGTTGTCCACAAATGCTCGTAATTTAATGGCACTTGCATCTGACCTACTTTCAGGTGAAAACTTGACCTTTGCCATACCTAGAAATTCATCAATATCCCATCAAGCTTGTTTAGAAAGTTCCGATAATTCCGTATCTAGCAGTTGCGGGCGAAGCGTCCACGTGATCCTTGGTACACGAAACTTGGCAATAGAAATAGTAACAGAATCTTCAGCTCTATCTCGCATACCATATGCTTTAACACGCGTCTTATATTATAAGTTTATAAGGTTCAATATTCAAAAACAAAGTATATAGTTACCACTTTGAAATAGGTAGGTAGTGACATTTAAGTGACTGTCCAGTTTACTGGCCACTTTATACGAAGCGTCTTAGATTTTTCTATTACCTACATTAAAAACCAAGCATACAAGACTATTGAAAGAGTACTCCTTACACTATTTGGACAATTTAGAAAGTTTCAGAATAATGTTATACCTTTCTGACGAAATAACACTTTATTTATTCAAAGATTTACATCTATACAAATAGTGTATAGAGGAACGGAGGATTTGTATTTTTGTATGGTAACGAATAAACTCAAAAACTACTGGACCTATTTCAAAAATTCTTTCACCATTAGAAAGCTACATTTACCCTGAGTAACATAGGCTATATTTTATCCCCATATTCCCACGGGAACGGGAACTACCCAGGTAAAACCGCGGGGCGCTGCTAGTACATATATAATTCCCGTACTACCCCGTTTGGCACCAACCCAACTTTCTGTGCCAAAAATCCGATAAAACGTGCAAAATAAAAGAAAAGTTGTGAGCCTACCGCACGGCACTCGGGCAGTTATCCAACAGAGAACAATGCGGCTGTTGATACAACTGATGACGTCAGAGAGGACAATGTGAACGTGGACACTGTTTGTACAATGTTCGCTTTGTTGGTTAAAGGGAAGCGTGTTCAATGTTATAGAGGTTCAGATAGTAAAGTTGTACGGAGCAGTGGTAGGCCCCGACTTACGAATTGTAGGACGATGGTTCAAACCCAGCCAGGCGCATTACTTTGTGTAGTTCATTTCATCAACGCTACTCTCAAAACGGTGAAGGAAAACATCGTGAGGAAACCGGCATATCCTAGAACTACATATTCATTCGAAGACATGTGACATTCACCAAACCGCACTGTGCAAGCGTGGTGGATTACGGCCCATTTCCTCTCCTAGAGAGGAGGCCTGAGTCCCAGCAATGGGAGCATTAAAAGGCTTATTGTGCTTATGCTTATGAGTAAAGTCCCGCATACATCTATTGGAGAGGATCAAAAGGGAGAATCCTTCGACCGAGCAGTTGTTGCGTCCGGTGTGCAACTGCCCGAGGTTTTTTTTTTGACGTGGACCACTCGCCGTTCAGCACAATAAGGCTGGTTACTGTTTAGCCGGACTTTCCTATGGTGTCCTCAAATGAGTTTAAGACCCCCAGCCAGGGGCTAAAAACTAAGCTTACAAGCTAAATGACCGTTCGCTAAGGGCATCCCCTGTGGGACACGGGCCTCAGCATAGCGGCGTCATTGAGGGGAGGGCAGCAACGGACAGGCTGGGTCAGGTTGCCCGATGGTTGATATTCGAGCTGTTATATATGTTCAAATCGCACTTTAAACTCTAATACCGCGATGCAAGATTTTAGTTCGTCACTGGCACGATAGATAGCATAGCGGCTCTTCATCTTGTCGAACAGATTTGCTTCTTTAGTTTATTCTTGTGGTGGCATTGTTGCCGCTACAGTGTTTTCTAATTGAGATATTTCGCAGTCAACCATCCAATATAGCGCTCCAATGCTGGATTACAGAAAGATTCCCGCAGATCCTGTAGCAATGTCCAGACCGTTAGCGAGGTTCGAGACGTTCAGACCCGGCAGGTACAGGCACAGGAGTATCGTATACAAGACCTTAAAAAAGTATTAAATTTTTCGTATTTTAAGAAATACGAAAAATTGAATACTTTTTCTCCAGTTCAAAGCTACCCCCCTTAACACATCTGTTTATATTTTCAGAGGCCGCCGCCGCGCCGGTCAGTGTTTGACGAGTACTGCTTATCGCGACCCCGTATTGCCAGAGGCACTCAACATTTTGTCGATATTACATAATTATAACATAAGTCTTTCATATAGACTCAAGCTATTTCATCATCTGCCTAACCTTTTCCCAAGTATATTGGTGTCGGCTTCTAGTCAAGCCGGATTCAGCTGAATACCAGTATTTTACGTGAAGCGGCTGCCTACCAGACCTCCACAACCCATTAACTGGGGAACACGGTACTCGTACTTCTTGGCAAGACTGGTGTCAGATTTTCTGGCTTCTGACAATCCGTAACGAATGCTGAAGATCCAAATGACAGCCGGGACCAACGCCCACGCCGCCGCGATAAACTCAAGCTATTTAGCATTGTATAATTTCATGCGTTAAGAGCACATGTGTGAGTATTAAGTAGCTTAAAATGAAATTTTCCTTTTTGTGTACATATGTCTGACTTGAATACCTGGCGGTTGGGATTGTCATGCTCGCTTAAAAGTCTCTCTGATGATGGCGTATGTGTTTCATTTATCATTTGGCTCCGTCTGCTGGGACTGGTCTCTTTGTAGTTTGAATTGTTCCTTTTACTCTGTTCTTTATACAAGTTTTTCTACATCGTTCTCACATATAGGAATAACTTCAACAAGAACAATGTAACCACTTTGTAACAATATATTGATTTAAAAGAGTGTCCGTGGAGTTTCTTGCACGTTCTTCTCCATAGAGATCTAGGTACGCTTTGGAACGTGCAAATAGCTTCACCTCTTTTGACTGACCGACCTTGCCAATTCAAAAGCACCTGTAAATGGTTTAATTGAAATAAATGCTTTGAGTTTGAGTTTATTGTATACACTTTGAACGAGTGGACAACACTGAATCGAGCAAGGTTACTACACAAAACTTTACAAAAACCCGTGACTGGTTGAATTGTTAAGGCTGATTATGTAAGGCTAATTCATGTTTTTACTGTACACAAAAAGTTACAATGCAAAAGGAAAATTTTAAGCGTAAAATTAAGACAGCTAATATTCACAGGCAAATGTAATTCAAAACTCAGTATTCTTTTTCGTTCTTCCTAAAAAAGAGATGGTTTATCATGATGGTTTGTCTGTTGCTATATAAGTGCTGTTACATAAAGGTTTTAAAATATACTTACATAGCGCAAAAAAAAAACAGCATCAGAAAATCTTTGCCTTCAAAAGCACGATTATAAAATCACGACAATTTCTCAAATCAGCAACGCAAAATTAATCATAGTCTTCCAAATGTGTGTGACCCCTGCTGATAGCCACAATATTTGCGCGGTTATTGTGGCGCTAATTGGTAGGAACATGAAACATTGTTGTCACAATGTTTTTGTTTGATTGTAAACAACATTTGTTGTTTATTTGGATGTTTTAATCCAAACGCGGATTATACGATTTAACATTCAAAATGTACACATATGTATTTTGTCGATGTGAGCACTAGCAGCACCAAATCGTCGGCTTAGGTACTGCAAGAACTCATTAACCGATCTCAATCTGGTGTCAAAAACAAATGAAACAACAGAAAAATTATATAGGTTTTCTGTTGTTTCATTTGTTTTTCTATCTCCAGTATGTGATAGATCGGTTATTGGGTTCGGCCGTAAGTGGCAATACAAATCTTTGAGAAATCATCTTATTACCTACTTATTTATTATTATCATTTATTTATCAGATAACAAAGATCCTTATGATTCCATTAGATGCCTTATAAAATCATAATTGTGGTAGTTTTAAAACGCGCAATCTAAAGTTGTTAAATTATTTCTCAAAGTTTTGTGTAGTCACTTAATGAGTTCTTGCAGTAAGCCGACGATATGAGAGTAGGTACAGTCGGTGATAGCAATTACCTGACCCCCTAAAAATTAAACGAATTTGAACCTTTTGCTTGTTAGCAGTAAGACAACTGGTTCAACGTCTACGATCAATAAAATAGTTATTCGAATTTGATCTTTAACACGCAGTGTTAAGGTAGGTATGATCTTGAATATTATTTTAACTTGTAATATAATACTTAATTTCGCTCACGGTAAACGTGTTTCGAGTGGTCTAGTGGTAACTGTAATGAGCTGACAAATCGAGGTTGTGAGTTCGTAACCAGCGTGATTGACGCGTTTGTTTCTGTTTTGTAAATTATTTTAAGTTATAAATAATAAATTATAACTTTAGCAACAAAAAGAAAAACAAAAAACGAACAGAAATAAAAAACCAAAATGATGGTAAAAACGATTATATTTTATAAAAAAAATATTATAAGAATAACATAAATGATATTGATGACGACACGAAGATGATAATATTTACCTACTTACTATTTTACTAATAACGTTGTTAAATGCACTGAGTTTAATGTAGTGAATCAGCATGTTATAATATTTAGAAATATAGGTATGTATTTCTATTTCATAACAATAACATCACCACATTAAATATCATTTAACGAAAACGGCATTATACGTTGAAGTTCTACCTACTATATATCAATTTGTTTTGTGAGTAGTTATTTTAGTTATAAGGTTTTGACAAAAAACTAGGTATTCGAAATATTTCGTTAGAAATTATAACAATAGTTAATTTAACACACACACTGACATATGTTAGTATTGTTTGTGACCAACACTGGTTACTCAAGTCATTTATAATATGCTTTTAATAGCGAAGTGGAGCACCATTTTTTTCTATTACTTGTTGCAAGCGGTCCCGCATACCGCGCACCATATCCAACAACAATCACTTCCTCTCACGAATGGTTTTGGTCCAGGACGATCTTTTTGAATAAGTATTAAAACCACACGTCAAACGTTTTAGCCACAATCTGACTGTATTTCTCTGAAACAACACAATAAGCATAATTTTAGTAACGAATTAGAAACTTTTGCAAACATAATTTATCGATTAAGTTTGCAAAAATACGTTTATCAATTTAGACCTAAAAATGATCTCAAATTAGACTTGTATTGAAACATAGTTAATTGTCTATTATTCTACATTCACCGGCTTTTAAGCCAACTAACGAATTAAGGAATAACTATAATTATAAATGAAGCATAAAAAAGAATACACTTACCGCTATATTAAGTTTCGTAGAAATCGCTTTAATACCAACATTCTCCTCATGCAAATAGATTATTTTGTATTTTAAATAATCACTCAACTCAACTTGGACATGACGATTAAACTATCAAAACTGATAACAATTAATAAAAAGGAAAAAAGCGTGGATTTTTACAATATAGTAAGGCAAGGTAAAAATGTTCGCGCGTATTCACTGCTATTTGTGCATAGAATATCTTGTTCAATTTATTATTCTACCCCATATTCCTAATGTCATATCTATAGCAGTTTTGGTTGAATACGCATATTGACGTCTAACTACCCACTTAGTAAAATAGGTGAACAGTTATAAATAAATGACCTAATACCAACCTCTTAAAGCTCAAGTTTGCGTATCAAAATTATTTATTGTTTCTGTTCAACGAGTAGTGTTAGTCTGATAGACTCATACATATTGAATAACGTTTAATGTTAGGAGCATAGGGTGTAAAATCGAGTAATTTTTAGGGGGGTCAGCTAATTGCTATCACCGACTGTACATGTTAGTTACTTACTATAGTAAAAACGCATGCGTGATCTCACGGAGGTAGTAAACTTATAAAATAAATTCAAACCATGCTAACCTTATTTGCCATATAATCTAATACAAATAATACTGCAAAAACGGGACGTATTTACACAAAACGTAAGTAACTATATATCCGATCAATCGTTTAAGGTTGAAAATCCTTCTCACAGCGGCAGAATAATCTATAATATATTTTACTAGCTTTTGCTCGGGTATATCCAGTTTTTCCCGTCCCCGTAGGAATTTCGGGCAATCCTCTCTCAGTGCTCCCCTACACTCCCCGGATGTTTTTTCTTATTTTGTAACACTCGTTGGTAATCCTTATATTAAATAAATAAATAGACTTACCCCCGATTTTTGACATATTTGAAATCTGAAATCTAAGGCCGATTCTTGTATTTGAAAAGCATTTCAAGTCGTAATATCATACCATCGGTGATAAGTGTCAAAAATTTGTCAGTCTGAAGCGAAATTAGATTTATTTTCACAGTTTTTCAAATCCTCGATTGTGTTACGTGTTAACTAATCGATACTTATGCAATCAAACGTATGTCAGCATACCCACACATAAACGGTGTCCATAGCCAAAAACATTACTTATTTCATGTTTTAATAGGCCAATCCTCTCCCCAAGCTAATCAAGCTCAATATTGACATTGCAGTCATGATAGATGACATCATCTCATCAATTTTGAGCCCTCCCTTCAAAAAGTTCATCATTTTTGAGGTCTCCCTTCAAAATGCTCTTCATTGGACGCTCGCGTGACCGGATCTGACTGCACGTGCCTCATATACTGATTAAAATTATGTTGGGTAATGTCAGGGGTTCAGATGACAATTTATGTATTTCATTTCGAAAAAAGCAACGCTAATTGATGATGTGTTGTTTGGACAAAATATAGTGATCAATAATTTATATGATTTGCTAAGTATTTAGAGATGTGAGGAATGAGATGGCTGGAAGTATCTCCCATCAATAAAGTGAATTCACTGTTCCTTTTTCATATAAGCTATTTCCTTGTGGAATGCGCTACCTTCAAAGTTATGGTTCGCGAGCACATTCGTAAGAAGTTGGCAGTTGTATTGCACAGCGTTAATTTTTTTACTCATTATTTGTTTGCATCAACTGTAGTATTTTCGTGTATAAGTTTATTAATTTGAGTATATATTATAACATTGTATTGTATGTATAGTTTACCTTTGTAGTAATTTAATATTAATCGCGTTTCTGTGTTTTTTTTTCGTACTGCACCTATCACAATTATTCTCTGCATCACCCAAAGGTTGACTGGTAGAAAATGCCTAAGGCATTAAGTCCGCCTCTGTACATCTGTGTGCGTAAAGTGTTAAATAAATAAATAAGCGTCTTGCATAATTAGTAGTAGTCGGTAGAGAATAACTTGTTGCAATGTCCGCTTATGTACCACTTCTGTGCACAAAGCACCTTTTTTATGGATGAGAAATCATCAAATATCTTCTTCCACTCCGGTTGGAGGGAGAGGGAGCATCAGATGCTTACTGACTAAAACCCACCCGTGTTCCTTCTAGTGCCCCTTCCGTTCCAGGGTCGCGGTCTCTCTTTCTCTTTCTCTTTCTCTATGGGGTCTTCTTTACTGACATCTTTTTGAGGCGCGAGTGGAACAAGAAGCGCCGTCAACTCGAGCCTGGTTATCGGACGGCGAACCACCTATAGCTCAACATCCGCAGGCCTACGGTGGGCGGGAATCGCCCTTCGTACCCCGGCGCCCGGGGCGTCTTCTTCTGTTGTGGCGGCTGGAGCGTGAGGTTTCGATGACCTTCACGCGGTCTGCCTCCTTCTTCTCTAGTATTACTGCTTCGCAGTAGGAGGTGGCCGCTTCCCATGCCTCCTCGCTCTGGTTCATGGATGGAACCAGGGCCGAACGCGAGAGGTCACCGCCGCCGATCGCCTCAACGAGAGAGTGGGATTCCTTGCCGAAGCATTTGTTTCCTGATAAATCTGTGTTACTAGGCAGATACATACGTACAACTTTTGATTTGTTCTGTGTTGACATTATCTTAATCTTTGACATATTTTTGACATATATTCTAACTTACAAAATATTGAATTTATTACAATTTTGCATGCCTAATTTGTTAAAACACAATTAACTCAGCATTCACGTGACATCTAAAAATGTATATTTATTGTACTTATTGTGTTTCTGCTATAAAGATTTGACTTTGACTTTGAATTTGCAAATTTGACGAAAAAGCCTAAAATTGCATAATTTAAATGTTCCCACTGCTGGGACACAGGCCGCCTCTCTAGGAGGGGGAATGGGCCGTAATCCACCACGCGGTGAATGTCACATGTCTTCGAATTTTTGGTTCTAGGACATGCCGGTTTCCTCACGATATTTTCCTTCACCGTTTTTTGAGAGCAGTGGTGATGAAATAAATTACGCAAAATAATTAGTCTGTTTGGGTTTGAACCCGCGATCTACAATTCGTAAGTCGGGGCCGTTACCACTCGGCCACCACTGCTCTCCTACAACTGACTGTGTCATTCGAAATTCTACCCCTTTGGCAAATTCAATACCCAACTACATAAATTCAATACCTATGTACATAAACTCCCATATTTCACGACGTCACAGTTATTAGCCACTAAGGGTGTGTCCACATTATTTCCGGCTCATTGGCTCAACAAGATGGGGTGGCAACCCTTATATTGGCTATAAATTATCGAGGATGTTTGAAACTCATCAGTTGATGGTGCGTATTGAATTAATTTGATCGTGGATGGTAAATAGATGGTACATTTGTTTGTTTTTTTAGTGCTACGGTTACCATGTGTTTTACTGAACTATGTTTGGTCTGACTAGTCCGAGCTCGTGGCTAAATTGTAACAGCCGCACGGGTCGATCTTCGTGGTTAAGCAACGCTTGCCAGGTTGATTTGTGGATGGGTGACCATCTTAACATAGCGAGACTTCTCCATGCCTCGGAAAGCACGTTAAGCCGTTGGTCCCGGCTGTCATTTGGAGATCTTTAGCAGTCGTTACGGATTGTTAGAAGCCGGAAAAATCTGACACCAGTCTTGCCAAGAAGTACCGTGTTCCCCAGTTAAGGGTTCTGGAGGTCTGGTAGGCAGCCGCTTCACGTAAAATACTGGTATTCAGCTGAATCCAGCTTGACTGGGAGCCGACCCCAATATAGTTGGGAAAAGGCTAGGCAGATGATGTTTGGTCGACTTACGGCCGAACCCAATACCCGATCTATCACATACTGGAGATAGAAAAACAAATGAAACAACAGAAAACCTATATCATTTTTCTGTTGTTTCATTTGTTTTTCTGTCTCCAGTAAGTATGTGATAGATCGGTTATTGGTTTCGGCCGTTAGTCTAGCCGGATAGCCGGTAGGTACGTTTATTTTGTTACATATGTACGTAGTTTTCAGGATACTAAAAAAACTGTTACATCAGTATTAATAAACATACATGAAGAAGATGTTTACCTCATGATTGCACCAAAATAGGTCAGCAACTAGGGCGCATGTCGCTGGTTGTCAAATTAACTTCAGGTTGTGACTTTGCAGCTATTTTTTTTTCTGGATGGGAAATCATCAAATGACTTCTCCCGCTCTGAGCGGAGCGGGAGGGAGCGTTAATCTTACTGACTAAAACCCATCCGAATCCTAATGGCCTTTGCGTTCCAGGGCCGCGGTAACATTTGAAATGGAACGACAAATTATTTGTCCCACGCAACACGTGTCTCGGCAAATCGTACCTATTATGTACAACCTAAATACATAGGTCTTTTTATTGTTCTTTTTAAACTTTGCAATTTCCTTTTTTATTTCGCTTTATTGGCATTAAATAGCAGGGATTTTCATTTGCAATTATTGGCAATTTCAATTGAGTTTCATACTGAAGCCCTGAATGGCTACAGCCTTCAGATTTCAGCTACTAGTTCGTAAACCAACTTTAAGCAATAGATAAAGCTATTTCTTCATACATTTTAATACATCAGCGTCAGTTTAATCAAAATTTCGTCACTGCGAGGAAAAAAGCGTAAAAATATTCTAAAACCTTTAAAAATTCAAACGTTCTAATTTCAATATTCAAAGACAATGGGATTCCATCGGTGCCATGAATTAGTTCTAAATAATTAACTCCGTAACGGCGCGTGCGATGCACCCTCTTCAAAATAAAACCCTTCGTATTCAAATTAACAAAACATTACTGTGTATTCCTGCTACAATTATTTTATTCGCGTTTGCGTTGAAAAAATCACCCTACTTTTTTAGGTTGATCAAAATGTCACTTCTGGGACCAAGATATAAAGTTGAATTTTCGACAGCAATAGTTTACCCACTATCTCCAAAGGGAAATAGACTTTGATACAAGTGTCACAGGTTTGGTTTTTGTATGAGGTTAGTGGGGTAGTGTCGGTTGTAAAGTGATGCAAGTCAATATGAGGCAAAAAGGTGGCACGCGCCCTGCGTACGCGCAAGTACGGGGTATCTTCCCTAACCATCGGAGGGTTGGGTAGGGATGTCCCTGTACTTGTATCGATATTTAATAAAGCAGGTTTTAAAACTTTATCTATAGGTACTTATATTATAAAGCTGAAGAGTTTGTTTGTTTGTTTGTTTGAACGCGCTAATCTCAAGAACTACGGGTCCGATTTGATAAATTCTTTCAGGATTATATAGCCCATTTATTGAGGAAGGCTATAGGCTAATATCATCATGCTAAGACTAATAGGAGCGGAGCAGACATGAAAAATGTGATACAAATGAAGTAGCGCGGGTCAGCTAGTCTAATCTAAAATAGTTTCTTAATATATTTTCAGAAGTAACACCTTTTAGTACACATTCGAATGCAAAAATATTTCACTTGTAGAAAATGGAAATACTGGTTAGGCTCCTTTTTATCCAATCATAATTCACGGTTCCCCTAATATAAACCAAGTTAGTGATCCCCAGGATTTTAAATCAATTTAAATTGCTCATTTTATTGAATTGCTATTGGACATTGTATTATTGTATCTGAGTTGAAAACTGAACCGGAACAAAATATAATTAAAAACGAAATCGTTCACAGTCACCGTTTCGTCGTACAAAGCCGTCTTCAACGTATTTTTTTTTTCAAAACAAGTCCATATATGAGATCATATCGACTATCGACAAAAAATATAGAAGTCTAATCCCCCACCTCTACGATGGCTCGTGTCACAGGGCGCGACGCAAGCGCAGGTGCTGTTCCGCTCGCCCGTCCATGCCCAGTTGCCCACTGTTGCCCACACCTGGGCAGATCCAGCGATTAGGATTTACGTACTTATCTACTGCACCTACAATCTTTTTAACGTACTTTTTTGTCTTTTGTTTTGTTATTTTAAGAAGTGAAAGTTTCATGTAGGGGAGTTAATGAAAGTGTTTTTTACATTGTTAGTCATATAAATGACATTATTCTATAGTGATTAAGAACTTACTTGGTTCAGTTATTAAGAAAAAACACAGTTTACTTTACTTACTAAAATTCGGCAAATTAGGGCCAATTTTTCAGATGACAAGGCAGAAAATAATAATAATGGCGGTATCGGAGCTTTCATGAAGAAAATACGTCAAATAAAAAAAATTAAAAAAACGGAAGAATAAATCTAACGGTTAAAATCGGCCAATACCAAATCGGTCAAAGAAACGAATTTGTTAAATAGTTTTACAATTTATACGAGAAACATTACATTCTTTTAGAACGGTCGGGCAAAACAAGCATCCAGCCTCTTTATTTTCGGAAATGTTTAACCAGTCTACCATTGTACTCTCCCACTCGAAATTAACCATTAAGTATAATTTAACCTTCACAATTAACATCTCTGTAACTTCACAACGTTGGTAGGTAACACTGAACATACCATTCAGGCTTAGGCACTTGTCTCACCGCTGACGAGGAAGCGATAAAAGATATAGATCCCGTGGGAGTAAAAGAGACATATATGTTTACTGTCGATGGCTGGCTGTTCACACTGAATCGAGAACTCTCTTACTAGCGACACGAGCTATGAAAAATAATACTAGCTCAGCGGTGCTCGCTTGATGGTCAGAAGTCAGGACTATTATTTTATATTAGATCGAGCTGATTTCCGCAATTCCCCGACTAAGCACGTATTTTGCGAGCAGGTGGGACAAATGTGTCATTTAATCCACCCCAGCTCCCCAAGGAAGGCCAGCAACGCCTTTGTGTTAATAACTATCTCACAGAGGGTACCTGGGTTTCCGAAGTACTAAGCCCTGTAATCCGCGACTACCGGGCAGCTTAGAAGCAGATGTGCTGCTGTTTCATCCTCCTCCATGCAGGCTCTGCAAAGCGGGCTGTCAGTGACTTCCATGACATAGAGGTGTTTATGAAAGGACCCGTGGCCAGTTGTGACGACTGTGACTGTACTTAACTGTTGTTTAGACAGTCTTAGGACTTGTTTATACGGCCATTAACAGAGGGAAGTGCCTCTTTGGCCTGTCTACACTCACCATGTTTAGCCCATAGATTGTGATGTTTGTCTCTGGAGGGTCTCCTTACCAGATTGCGTAAGTAACCAAAAGGGACTGTCACGATGGTTTCGGGACCCATCGCTGCCATACTTAAACCCTTCTGGCGAGTTCGTCCACTGCGTCGTTCCCTCGGGATTCGCTGTGACCAACCTGGTTCAAACGTTGATGACACTCGAGTCAGTTAAGACTGACGCTGAGAAATCAATCAGCAGTCATGTTTACCTATAGTGCGGGCTGGAGCGAGTGGTGCGAGTTATCGTCTGTCGCACAAGAGCACTCACTTATAGCCGGGCGACTAAACTACCAGAGCTATACACTCGCTTCTCATCGTCATCAACATCATCAACAGCCTGTTGCAGTCCACAGCTGGACATAGGCCTCTCCAATTGCACGCCACTTAGATCTATTTTCGGCTTCTCGCATCCAGTTTCTGCCAGCCGTCCTGCGCAAATCGTCACTCCATCGTGCCTGAGGACGTCCTACACTACGTTTGCCGAGACGCGGTCTCCACTCTAGAACTCGTTTACCCCAACGGTTGTCGGTTCTACGACTAACATGGCCAGCCCACTACCACTTCAGCTTACTAATCCGGTGGGCTATATCGATGACCTTGCTTCTCTGACGGATCACCTCATTCCTGATGCGATCCCTCAGAGACACACCGAGCATAGCCCTTAGCATAGCTGCTCGCCAACTCGTATCTAGTTTTTAGCTTTTACTCGCTTCTCGCTGATCGTTGGCGGTGGAACAAGTGCCTTAGCCCGTGTTTAGTCAGACAATGGAGTACCAACCAAACCACGAACACAGCTTGCTGTTCACAAATCGATTGTGGTTGCACAGATTGAAAAGAAACTTGTATTTGAACGCCAATTTAATCTTGAAGCTTATTGGGCATCTAATTTGTGGTCATTAGTGTGTTTTAAAAAGGGGTAAAGTACTGCAAGGTTTGAAAGAATAATATAATGCGCCGTCTTTATGGTTACAACAATACTCGCTCCTTTTGAGTTTACTTCCGTGTTATTGTGAACTTTGAGCTATGTTTTATTTTTGCTGAGCGTCTTGGGTTCAATTCTCGGGTCGGGTAGAAGTGTTATTGGATTTTTCTATTAGGAATTTCTCAGTGACAGACCAAATTTTGGAAAGTAGAAGTCTCTGGGGATCGTTTTTATGTTAAATAAATGGATGGAAAGACTTAGAATAAACTTCATATGTTACTTAATTATGTACTTTAACAAAACGTTAGGCTAATAATAGGGTAGTTGACTAAAAAAATCTAATTAGTCCGTCAGATAAATTTACAAAAAATATTGGACACGTATTTTTTCTTTTATCACGTAAACAAAAAATGAGGACGATACAGTGCGTTGAAAACTCGTGTGACGTCACTACTCGCTACAATATTTCACGAACCGTGACATCACAAGCCACCACTCCTGATCTTTGATGCTTTGTATCTTCGTCAGTTTTTATAGATTTGATAAAGGAAAAAATACGTGTCCAATATTTTTCTATAATCTAACTGACGGACTAAACATAATCATTTATTTTTTACTCAGGAAACATTCCTATTAGGTACAGCGGTCCCCGATGCGACAAGATTTAATAAAAGTGTAAAATCATACGTATGTACTTTACGTAGGATCATCATTTCAAGGTTATTTTTTTCTTTTTATAGGTTTTTAAGTTTATACCTTTTTTGCTCTATTTGAGGCAATATTTTCTTAGGTTTCGTTATTCTAGGATTTTTTCGTTCATACCATTTTTATTATTTTGTGTTGGATGTGTTGTATCGGGGGTTTTTTAATTTTTTGTTGCAAGCCTATTATTATATAATATACCTTCCCCAAGCTAAATACTATTATTTTATGTACTGTTATGTATTAATAAAAATACCTTCTTACATTGTATTTCTTTAGCGATAGCGATAGGCATCGCAGTCGCTTACATAAAAACGCTTTTTTCAAGGCCACACAAACAGCTCCGTTTGTTCGACCGCAGGAACTTTCTCGACAGTGTTGGTCCCTAATGTATGTAATATTATGTATCATGAGGTATAATTCCGTCTCCCATTGTACTGAGGCTTCCTCAGTGAAAAGTCCTTTCTCTTCCTGAATGTGGACGACAAAGAAATAAAATATAACGAGATATTTTATTAATATATAATTTACTAGCTGCTGCCCGCAGCTTCGCCCGCGTGAATGTCAAAATTATCTTAAAAAAAGTATCCTATGTTACTTCTAGTACCTCCCAAGATATGTGTACAAAGTTTCATGATGATTCGTCAAGTAGTTTTTGCGTGAAAGCGTAACAAACATCCACGCTTTCACATTTATAATATTAGTAAGGATATATCATATTGTATCCTGAAACTTCGGGTATTGGAGATATTACATCAGTAACAATGTACCTTGCCTGTTCTCACCGTTATGTGTTGTGGTTGATTTTAGCTGAGCACCAGTATCTGACTGCTGATTTGACCACAACATCCCGGGGCTCAAATCTGCTATTACAATAGTGTCAAAATGGTCTATCATTGCTTCCATAATTATTGATTTTTACAAGTTTGGTAATCTACTAATATAAAAGCGTCACTATGACTTTCCAATGGTCAACCACTGACACTCCATTGAAAGAAATGGCATAGAACGGTAATCTCGTACATAATGACTAATGAATGACAGACGTATTCGATAATGTGCTAAAATTTTGACACTTCCTTTGATCAGTGACCTACCATTAGAACGTCATTGTGCATTCATTGCTTTTAATAACTCGGTTATCAAAAAGTATTACGAAACCATTGACCGACCAATGATCGACCATTATGAATTTATCAGATTACGAACTTTTAGCAAAATGACAATGGGATCGTGTTGGAATGACACATTTATAAAAATAGCAGACTCGGGCCCCAGGAACTGTTTGATACGATTCGCAATATGACAAACACATAATCTAAAGCGTCCATTCCTTTCCCAAGGCGCACGTCACGATTCTTCAGGACAGGTAAATGAGACAGGAAGCCAAATGAGGTTCGTATCAGAAGAGCGGATTGGTAGCAATGACGCGTGTCTGTATATTCTTAGTGGGCGGTTAGCAGTCAAAGCAGGCGGCGCCGCGGGCGACGGCTATAGCACGCACTTGAGAACGCGTGCCGATTTACTATTTAGTAGTCACAGAGTAGTTTTGACAGAGGCCACACGATTTTAAACAAGAAATGAATTAAATACTTAATAACTTATTGAATATTGAACACATAATTAATTCAAATTCTGATTAAAAGTTAATTCAATTTTTTTGTAGGTCGCGGGTGCAAACCCAGCCAGGCGCATTACTTTGTGTAATTAATTTCATCACCACTGCTCTCAAAACGGTGAAAAAAGAAGGAAAAGATCGTGAGGAAACCGGCATGTCCTAAAACCAAAAATTCGAAGACATGTGACATTCACCAACCCGCACTGGGCCCGCGTGGTGGATTACGGTCCATTCCCTCTCCTAGAGAGGAGGCCTGCGTCCCAGCAGTGGGAACATTAATAGGCTGATTATGCTTATGCTTTTATGCAATTTTTTGTAGAGATTATGAATCTGTACAGACTTAAACTTATCATATAAATTTTGCTACATCTACAAGTATATAATTCTCTCAATTCTGTCTTTATTGTATGTTGTCAGCGAAGTTGAAAAGCCAGTGTACCAGTGGCCAAAAGACCCAAAGTCAAACCACTAGGTACTACGGTTTTGTGGGGCTTAGTTTAAAAAAGTCGTACCATAATTTGAACTCATAACAAATAAAATAAATATTTCGATATATAATGAAACTTCATCAAGCAACTTCTTATAATAGTTTTTATAGCAGATTTTATTATTATCTAAGCCCTAATATTCCGGTATTAAAAGTTCTCTACATAAACATCATAATCTACCTTTCTTCTCAGCGACACGCGCGGTTGATCTGCTTCAGATCGGCGCACAGACGGACAGACAGACCACCCAATCTGTAATAAAATCAAAATCGTGCAGAGTTTATTCAAAACAATTGGACAATGGGATACACTGGCTGTGCGATGCGGATTCACCTGCGATTATTTTAATGAATTATTTTTCTTTATTTTTACAAGCGTTTTAGATTTGGTTTAGAAGCTACCAATATTGTTGAGCATTATCTATTAACTTGGTGGTCGGTGTTAATTCGTAAAAAAAAGATCATTACGATCAATTGTTTAAGCAATTAAATAATCATGTTAAAGTGTAAAAAACAGAAATCATAGATACATATATGTACTCTTTTTTGTTGGATATGATATTTCTGGCGGAGCTCTGAGTGGAACGGAAGAGAGCAACAAACTGTTTCTGAGTAAATCTTATTTTTTACGTGACCACTCGCAGTTCAGCACCCTAAGGTTACTGCTCAACCGGACAATCCTGTGGTGGCGTCAAAAAAATTTAAGGCCCCCAGCCAGGACTACTAAAACACTAAAACAGGAATACTAAAACTAAATGACCGCTTCGCTAAGGGCATCCCCTGTGGGATACGGGCCTCGGCTTAACGGGGTCATTGAGAGGGGCAGCAAGGGACAGGCTGGGTCTAGTTATTTTCTGAGTAAAATCCATCCGTGTTTCTTTATATACCCTTTGTGGTATAGCGCTGCGATAGCTCTTTCAAATACATATTCCCGCAACCCTAACAGAACAACACTCTTCACAATATGAACAAAAATACTTACCTACACTACAAGTGAAAAAATCATTCTTAAAAGTGTCGTATTGCAAATTACTCATACAAACATCCCCACATTTTCGCTATAGACTTTATTGGTAGCTGCGCGTGAGTGCCCCCACTTAATTCAACTTTAATATCAAATTACTTAATGACTGCCCAATGAGGATTATTAGGATTGCTAACAAGTCAAATTTCCTACAAATTACAACAGGATAAACTTATAAAATTATATTATTTTTGCAAGAGAACAATGTGAGGCATCAGCTGTTATTTAGCCAGCCCTCTGGACAGTTGTGAGAAATGGTAATCAAGGGATGGACCGTTACAAGCACCTGTGGATTTGGCGTGTGTCAATCTTTTAGAGTAAAAGATTTTACAAGATCGCGCCGTGAAAAAAAAACGGATAGTCCTTGAAGAGATGAAGAGCCATCTTTACTAATTAATACTTTAATGGTGAAGAAGAAAACGGCGCCACTATTAGAAAGAGCACGGTCAAGTCCGAATGCCATTCTGAAGATGTTAATGGACAAAGATACACCGTATGGTCACCGTGGTGAGGTCGCAATCACTAGATTATTATTAAAAAAAAAAATAGGTACACAAAATAAACGCCATTAAAAATATCTTCTCCATACGTAACACTTATGACAAAAAGTTCATCTGGCTTGGACTAATAGCTGCTTAAGCAGAGCCATGAGTTTTAACTATGTAAATTAGTTCTCAAGGTACTATACAAGAGAAGTGCTTATAATGTCAACAAATCTCGCAAAGCTCCGTTGAGCTGCTTGCCTGTATTAACTTCGAGATCAAAGACAAAGCGCAGCAGCCCTACCATGATGTCTTAAATCCATCACGATTCCTGTGTCAGAGAGAGACGGAGTTACACAAGACGAATAGCACTATCCCTTTCCCTCACACTGAATCATGATAGCATTGGCACTTCGTAGTACGGCCACAAATCAATTCTCTCCTCCGATCATCTTGATCGAAGATTCTCTATCATAAACCTGTCTTACTAAACACTCTATAAATCAAATTAACAAACTCTTAGATAAGAAATCACAATAACACTTTAAATTTGCCTCATAACAACACCGGATACCTTCACGACGAGCTGACATGGTGTAAGCAGTTTTATTTTCAGCGGCGCAAGCGCATCCACCGGAAGTCGTCTCGATGCGCAAGCTTCGACAAATTGCGCCACTTCCGGATAAAGATGGACGCTCGTTTCAATGTTATTTATGTCGTGAGAAGTTTTTAAGCATCTGATTTAAGTCTTGTTTGATTTTGCATAATTTTTTTCTTTATTTTCTGGAGGATGGACGATAAATTTGTTTTTGAAGAGGGGGAGGTTTACTTTTTTTTCGTTTGATGAACTGTGAGCGAGTATTCTACAAGTTTTGTTTATTTTGGCAGCATTTTTTTTAGTTTTAACTCGTTCTTACCTGAAGTTAGTAATGAAACAGTCGACTGAGACTAGTTTTTTTTTTTTGTTATATGTGGCTTCTCGCAGTTCTATGTAGGAGATTGTCGACAGCTGAGTCGGACAATTTTAAACCGATCGGGCAGTTGAGTGTTTGTGAGAAACCATGAGAGTTTCAAAATCGGGCGTAAAGTAACTATTCCACGCGGACGAAGTCGCGAGCCGAAGCTAGTATAAATATAAAAGTAAAGTAAATATTAAAGCCTCCGTTATTGCTGATTGCTCTGTTGAATTTGCTAAACGTTTAGTTGACACTTCGCGTGACCCAAGGGCTGGCTTTTACTTCGGACAGAGGATTAGCACTGTCATACAACGTGGCAATGCCGCCAGGCTTTTGGGCTCACTACCAGTCGATAGCAATGGGGACGAATTTTTGGATGCCATATTGTAGTTAGGTATTGAAATATAAAATGACTGAATTCGAAATTTAAAACCTGCATGGTTACTGGGTACGAGCTTGGCTTAGGGCGTCGCTGGAACAGCTAGGGACGGGCTGGATCAAACAAGGATTATTATTTAGGGGCAAATTTAGGACTACAGGCTCAGTGGCGCGAGCAGACTCGAGCAAGGGTCGGGGTTTGACTTAGGCTAAGCTAGCCTGGCTGAAAAGGTTATATGTGAATAATTAGCTTCTACAAATGATTTCGCTTGCGTTTAAGTTGGATATAATTCTAAGGCATCATACCCCTTAAATGTATCTAAATTAAATTTAGGTACTATATCCTCTATCAGGATATAGTACCTACACCAAAATGCGCAGTTTCATTCAATTTTGTTCAGCCGTCAAGACGTGAAGAGGTTATAAAGATACAGACATTTATTACATTAATTATAACGATTAAAACCAGTACCTACGAAAATGCTTCCCGAAAAAAAACTTACACAATAATCACATGCTCCTTAAAAGGTCGTATTCTAGCTCATTCACATCGTTATTCTAAAAGTCTCAGACAAATATTAAAAACATTATTATTGTAATAAATAATCTTAAACTAATAACACCCCAATCATCCAAAATTCAAATCAGCTACTTTATACTTTTTTTCTCAAAAACTCGTGGGACATTTCTCTTCCTAAAAAAAACTATCCAATAAAAGGGTTGCATTTTATGTCATTTTAAGTGGTTTTAATTTGTCACCCGTAACGAAATTAATATAAACGATAGAAATATGTTAATTCTCTATTAAATAATACGTTTTTAATACATTTTCTATCATCGGCGTATGAAATATGCTTATATTTGTTTTTTTAAGAAGCTCGTTCACTCTGCGGGATACGTCTTGACTACCTACGATTAAAATGTCGTTTAGAATAAAATAAAGATAGAAATGATAGATATACAGGTGATAAATTTTATTGGAATTGATATAAATGCTCAGAGAATATTTGAAGATGATAACAAAGACTTAGAAGAAGGACCTTGTGTCGAAGGTAAGACAGACTGAATGATAGTCACCGCGGCCCTGAAGCGTTAAAGGCGTTTGGAGGAACATGTATGGGTTTTAGTCAGTAAGAGTCTGAGACTCCCTCCCGCTACGTCCAGAGCGGGAGAAGTCATTTGATGATTTCCCATCCTTAAAAAAAGACAGACTGAATAAAGGAAGGTTGGACAATTGTATGTGTGCACAATCACAAAGCACATTAGTATTTTGAGAGATCTCGTTACAAGGAGCTAGCTGAAGACCTCGTTGTAAAGATAAATAAAGATAAATCCAAGTTTGTAAGTCCTCTCAAATCTGTGTGGCCCTTTCTTTAAAGTTTACCTCAAACATATGTTTCCTATTATTATGATATATTACATATTATTATTGTGATTTGACTACAACCTGTTATCTATTGAAGGAACTTTGAATTTGTTTCGGCGTTTCTTCTCGGTATCATCAGCAACGGAACCTAGGAAACACCGGCCTCATTATGTGTAAAATGAACAAAAAAGATTGACGCGTGAAAGTGTTATTTTTATTCAATTTACAAAATCAATACTAGTACAAGACTAGTACCCAAGTCAGTTTATGATGACCGAATTACTGGGACTGTTCAAGAAGAAATATCTTTTCAAACACGCCTACGCTTACCCGAGATTTTGTTCTACAGAGTCGGCGCAGCCCTGGAACATAAAGGGCACTAGGAGGAACACGGATGGGTTTTAGTCAGTAAGAGTCTGAAACTCCCTTCGCTCTGCCCAAAACGAAAGAAATCATCTGATGATTTCTCATCCTCAAAAAAGGCTACTGTTACCGAAAAACTATCAAGACAACGCATAAATCACCTTTCTTATATTACTAGATGACACTCTCTATCAAAACGCGTTGTATCTTTTTTTGTACAATTTTTACACAAATCTGTCAAAACCGCAAAACAAAGGTGAAACGTCTTTCTTCAACAAAAACTTTAATAATCTCATAACTGAATCAGAGTTTAGATTTATGCTTTTCCAGTGAGACTGAAAGTACGTCCCACGATAACTCAGATTTGATTTATTTACTGACTAGAGAATATTTTGTTGGGAAAGATGTGATTCTGATTTGAATTTTTAGTAACAAGAATCATCTTCATGCCCTTATCCCATGTTACTTGGGGTCAGCAATACGTTTTTAACCGACTTCAAAAAAGGAGGTTATCAATTCGACCCGTACCTATGTATGTAATATTTTCAGAACTGCCCAGTTTTCGTATATGTTTTAGTAGTAAGAATACCTAGCATTAAGGAATAACAATAAACTTATCGTAAATTATGTCAAAATTAAATTTAAAAAAAAGTGTTCAGATGGCTGGTATGAAAAGTGCTTATTCTTTTTCTAAGAAAGAAATAATCTATACTAATATTATCTATACTAATATTATAAAGCTGAAGAGTTTGTTTGTTTGTTTGAACGCGCTAATCTCAGGAACTACTGGTTCGAATTGAAAAGTTCTTTTTGGGTTGAATAGACCATTTATCGAGGAAGGCTTTAGGCTATATCATCACGCTTAAGCCAATAGGAGCGGAGCAGCGATAAAGAATGTTTTAAAATCGGGGACTCTGGGGGACGAAGTCGCGGGCAGCAGCTAGTTAAACATAATTTCTAAACGTACAACTCTGACGTCACAAAACGGCCCTGCATCATATCTGCCTAATCAGATTCTGTGGCCTCACTCGCACTCAGAACCACCATTATTTTTCCATAAATCAAATCCCTTTTTATAACCTCGACGACAAATATAAAAATGTCAAGCGTCGCCGCCGAATAAAGGATGTCCATATTTAAAAAGCCGTTTGGATCCCATATAATATATATTTCGGTTTTCAAATTCGGAATAAATTTTGTGTCACCTGCGCCGGCGCAACCGGAAGAAGATGTACGTTTTTCTCTTTTCCGTGTATGGCGCTGTCTCGTTCTCACCTGTTCTTTTATTATTTTGTTTTACTATTGAGATTCGTATCCAGATAATCTTTATACTAGTTTTATATGCGATAAATTACTGTAAGCAAAACTTTGGTGATCATTTCGTAGATAAATGTTGTCGTAATTTGTAGGGACACCGTTGACAGGTGAAGAAAGTCAAAATAAAAATTGTATGCATTTTTAATTGCAAAGCAAAACGAGAGTGATGGCCACCTGCGAATAATATAAAATGATTTTGATTAATTAAAACATGAAAGTATGATTTATGATCTGCGTCACAGAGCATATTATTCAACTCTGCACCTATGTTATTTTAATCTTATAATAGCCCAGTTTTTTCACTCTTGGTTTTGCTGCAAAAGCCTATTCTATAAGAAACGGGCATTTATCTTGATAATGTCCTATGTCACCCAGAGTAATGTGTTATTTATTAGTCAACGAATTTTAGGGGTCACTACGTCCAGAGTAGATATAAAGTGACCATTTTTATCCGTAGCAACTAAAATCTCTAGTTATCTGTAGTAATAGCTATAAATTTACCTAAATCTTAAACATAGAAAAAATAACTAATTAATTTCTAACAGTATAAAAGGAAATAACTCATCGTTAAATAAGAGATCCACCATTTCAATCTTCTTAATTTAGTTTTCTCAATTTTTTACTAATTCACTTTAGGAAATATTATCTTTTTGTACAAAAACTCGTTTTGTTTTTTTAATTCTTACAATATTGATGTAGCTGGGCCCGCCTTTCTTCCGTTTCGTGAATTAATTCTAACAACTTCATCATAACTCATTTTTGCTACCGAATGGGTGTTGCTTATAAAACCATTATTTCTTTTTAATCATTTGTAGAGGTTTTTGGAAGAGCAGAACAGCTTCTTGCAAACATGTTGTATTTGTGTGCACGTTCTGTTAAATCAGGATTTCATGAAATGCCAGTATCTATTCTAGTTGACCCATTTGATCTACATTATTTCTAGGCTCTATCGCTTTTTCTGTGTTTGTGTTTATTATAGATTGCTGATATTATACTACTTTTTAGGGTTTCCTACCCAAAAGATAAAACTGAACCCTATTACTAAGACTTAGCCGTTCGTTTGTCTGTCCGTCTATCACCAGTATACGACTGTATCTCATGATAAATAGACAGTTGAAATTTTCACAGATGATGTATTTCTATTGCCAGTATAACAAAACAAAAACAGAATAAAATAAATCTATAAGTCAAATATATACATATATTGATTTTTTTTATCATTTTTGCACAATATTGATAACGGCAACACCAGACGCCTGAAATATTCACAGAATAATTAGTTATTTCACTTTAAAAATAAATATTTAGTGGAACTACCATACAACAGACATATTTTTTTTTTTGCCGTTTTTATAGATAATGGTACGGAACCCATCATGCGCGAGTCCAACTCGAACTTCGCCAGTTTTTTCTCATCCATTGCGATTTCTATAACTCCCATTCCTCTCAGCCCTTCCACCACACTCTTTAAACCCTCGTCCACCAGACAATTCCCAACAAATTCACAGCAACATTAGCGGCTCGTCTAATTGTGAAGTTCCACTTGCATTTAAGCACTCGGACAAGGTAATTGCAGCGTATCCTGTCTGTCTGTCTGTGTGTCTGTAACTCGGGATTAACTTCAATTTTCTTATCGTTGCCGTAATTGTTCCGATCGTGTTCTTTATTCCCATTTATTTTGGCGCTAATTCTTTAAATACGTAGATGTAGAGTGTAAGTGTTTGTGTTTGCACTTGTTTAATGCGTTTAAGTGAACGCGATGCAGAGAAGCATGTATTTGCTTTATTAAAAGCTAGCTGACGCATTTTATCGAGAACCGTTCAGCCGTTCTGACGTTTCAAACTTTCGCATTTATAATATTATAATCAGCCTTTTAATGTTCCCACTGCTGGGACATAGGCCTTCTCTCGAGGAGAGGGAATGGGCCGTAATCCACCACGCGGGCCCAGTGCGGGTTGGTGAATGTCACATGTCTTCGAACTTTTGGTTCTAGGACATCCGATTTCCTCACGATGTTTTCCTTCACCGTTTTGAGAGCAGTGGTGATGAAGTTAATTACACAAAGTAATGCGCCTGGCTGGATTTGAACCCGCGACCTACAATTCGTATGTCGGGGTTGTTACCACTCGGCCACCACTGCTCTGTACTGCGCTTTATAATATTTTTTTTAATGTTTTATAATTACGGAGGAGCTCGTGGCTAAAGAAAAACAGCTGCACCGGTCGTTCTTCATGGTTAAGCAATGCTTGCCGAGCTTGGTCTGTGGATTTCCTCCGCGCCTCGGAAAGCAAGTTAAGCCGTTGGTCCCGGCCGTCATTTGTAGATCTTTGGCAGTCGTTACGAATTGTCAGAAGCCAGTAAATCCGACTCCAGTCATGCCAAGAAGTGCCGTGTTACCCAGGTAATGGTTTGTGTAGGTCTGATAGGCAGCCGCTCCACGTAAAATACTGGTAGCCGACCCCAATATAGTTGGGAAAAGGCTAGGCAGATGATAATATTTTATTATTAGGTACAAATGAACTTCCTAGATTTAGGAAGGTGTACCTACTCAATCCTGACTAAATCATCGCTTCCGTGAAATAGTGGCCAAATATGAGCGTATCACAAAAAAAAAAAAACTTCGTTTATGCTTCTATTTTTAATACATCTATCTACACGTACATATTTCTTGCTAAGTTTCGTTCTGAAGTTTTTTTGCTTGAATAAAACTTTTGAACTGATTGTGATGAAATGAGATGTAGGTAATTATCAAAGAATCCAAAGTGCCAGCAATTATAAAATAAAAGTTATAATTTAGCAATAATTAACACATTTTGATGTCAAAAGCAGTTGAAAGGGATGTATGTTATTAGAACAAGGGATGAAATAATTAAATAATTTATCAGAATGGTTGTTTTTTTTTTGGATTTGGGAAACTTTTAAATATTCGTTGTAGTATGTAAAATGTGTGAGTGTATGTAGGTATATATTTAAGCTCAGGAAATGGTCGAATTTCGTGGTTCAGCTTTGCATTATGTAAAGCTGAAGAGTTTATTTGTTTGCTTGAACGCAGTAATCTCAGAAACTGCTGGTCCGATTTAAAAAAATCTTTCAGTGTTAGATAGCTCATTTATCGAGGAAAGCTATAGGTAGGATATTTATCATCACGGTAAGATCAATAAGAGTAGAGCAGACATGAAAAATGTGACACAAACGAAGTTGCGCGGGCCAGCTAGAAGGTAAAATGAAATAAATAATGATATTGTCGAGATCTATATTTTCTGTAACTTATATGGTGTACATAATAAAGAGTATTCTATTATATTCTATTCTACAACAAAAAACAACCATTCCCACCATTGCCAACAAAAAAGAAAATAACATAAAAGCTACTTGACATTATTTATACCAACAACAAAAAGAACTTACTATAGAACTCCATAATCTATGTAATTCGACAATTGAATTCAAAACGTGCTCTATGAGACGGCCGCTGATTGGTCGACGGTTGACCAATCAGATCTTTAGCATTCATAGAGCCCACGCGCATGCGCTGGAAATGTCAAATAGGGGAGTGAACTTTACTTTTTTTGAGCAACGATCAATGAAGTTTTATTCCTTTTGCATTGAAGAAGTCTTTTAAAGTTGAATGCGTAATCTTTGTTAGTTTCTTAAGAGCTTTGTACCTTCATGATATAAATGCTTTCAGCAACTAAAGTTTGTTTAGTGTTGTTTATTTTTATTATTTATTAGCTTTTACTTTTCATGGGGTACAGCAACCAAAATGTGGGTCCCAGAAAATGTCCGGCGGTATTGCGGTAGACCCAGACGAAAATGGCGGGACGAGCTTGATGCTATCAATAAGATTGGTGTACACTATCCCGGGAACAATGGAAGTAAGATAAAAAACGCCTTTGACCTGCAGTGGGATGGAATAGGCTAAACATACATGAATAGCTTTTTTAACCCGTTCCCGTAGGAATTTCGGGAAATTCTCTCTGAATCCTCTCCTAAACTCATAAAGGAACCTACATGCCAAATTCAGCTTTCTTTTCGGTTGTGCTTTCTCTTTCAGTCACTCAGTCAATAACGTAAATTTTATATAATATACATATTGATTGATGTACAGAGAAATATTAAATACACCTATAATATTGTAAATATTGTTGGTAGTTTTATTTTCGAGCCGTTTGGGGTTGAAACTTTTGGGTCGTGGGGTCCAAGTGCTCATAACTTATTTAAAGATTTGTCAAGACGTTACAGTTGACACCTCGGGTGACCCAAGGGCTGGCTTTTACCTTGGACAAAGGATAAGCATTGCCATACAGCGTGGTAATGCTGCCAGCCTTTTGGGTACATTACCAGTGGAGAGCGATGCGGAGGAATTTTTCGACGATCAAGAGAAGAATCAAGAGTTTTTAACTTAAGTGTATGAAATAGATAAATTAAAACGATTGTAAAAAGTTATCTATTAAAACCATTGTAAATATAAATAGGCCTCAATTTAATTGTACTAATATAAAGAAAATAATTAGTAACACTAATTGTTAGTGCATGCTAATTTAGGCAGGCGAATTATAATATTGCAATGCAATTGCAAAATATGTGAAGCTTTAAACCATGAAGACGGGACCCCATAGGGTCAGTGCCTGCTAGGGTTGCGGAATTTGTTCGAAAGAGTCACCGCGGCCCTGGAACGTAAAGGGCACAAGAAGGATCACGGGTGGGTTTTAGTCAGTAAGAGTTTGACACTCCCTTCCGCTCGCTCCGCCCAGAGCGGAAGAAGGCATTTCATGATTTCCCATCCAGAAAACAAAAAAAAAAAGATTTAAACCATAGTCATGTTATTTTCAGCCCCAGCGCAAAACTAAAAAAAAATGTAGTATTTGCATAATAAATTCATTCAAACACAACCATAGCCTGCCAGGGTTGCGGAATTCATTCGAAAGAATCACCGCGGCCCAAGAACGCAGAGGGCACTAGGAGGAACACGGGTGGGTTTTAGTCAGTAAGAGTCTGACACTCCCTTCCGCTCCGCCCAGAGCGGTAGAAGACATTTGACGATGTCTGATCCATAAGAAAAATGATATTGAGAGTTTGTTAGAGCCTACTTTAATTTTTCTAACAAAAATGTTACTACAAAGCATTTTTAAAACAGAGTTCATGAAACCACCTTTAATTTCGCACCCCATCAAATTATTAACAGACGTTAACTAGGTATTAATACCGAAATTCATCTCTTTAAAAACTACATTCTCATGCAAAAAATCACGTCGGCATCAAATTAACAATATAAGTGACATTTATAATGATAGCTTATCATTCAACCAACGATCTTGCGCAGGCGCAATCCAAAGAATCGCGCATGACACTGCAGTATCGCATGACACCCACTTGTCAAATTTTGACATTTGACATGTGAAATTAAGACGTTATATTGAACTGTTAAAAAGTGGACGGAACCCGTTATTATATTCACACGTTTCGTTCCTTTTAATTATACACCGGTGTGTTTTAGTAAAATAGTTTCGAATTTTTACGATTGGGGAAAGTATTTTTGGAAAACATAGTTTTTTATATGTTTTAGCTGGTCATTACTGTTTTAGTTCGATGTTTAATGATTCTTAAACTAGCTCAGTGCCAGCGACTTCGTCCGCGTGAAACTATTCCAATGGAACGTACTCTTATGTTTTAATCCAGGACATGCTCAGCCAGAAAAGGTAACAAAAAACAGACAGTTACATTTAAATGTATATTTTTAACTAGCTAATCTGCACAACATTTTATGCTTAAAAGAGAGAAAATACGAAAAAAAAAAACATTTCTGCAACATTTTGCATTGTTGCTCCGCTCCTATTAGTCGTAGCGTGATGTTGTACGCCTATAACCTTCTTGAATAAATGGGCTATCCAATACTAAAATAATTTTTCAATTCGAACCAGTAGTTCTTGAGATTAGCGCGTTCAACCAACCAAACAAACAAACTGTTCAGCTTTATAATATTAGTAGAGACAGTAAGGATCGATTTCACCTTCAATAAGTTCTAGTCCTTTCAGATCTTATTTCGACTGTAACAATAAAAAAATAGAAACATTTCACAACTGCCAAGAGCATAGCTATTGTGTCTGCAATCTTCTCAAAATTTAAGGATGTTAAACTTTGAGCTCTCAAAACGGTGAAGGTAAACATCGTTTGGAAACCGGCATGTCCTACAACCAAAAATTCGAAGACATGTGATATTCACCAACCCGCACTGGGCCCGCGTAGTGGATTACGGGCTACGGCCCATTCCCTATCCTAGAGAGGAGGCCTGTGTCCCAGCAGTGGAAATGTTAAAAGGCTGATTATGGTATGTAAACTTTGAGTAGGTACCTTAAAAAAAAAAACTTTTTTTACAGTCCAGTGAATCGACATTTAAAATTCGTAGATTTTTATCGACGGTGGAAAAGAATTAGCAACACACCTTCTTACTATTAAGTATAGAAAAGCATTACCCTATTTCTGTTAAAAAACAATGTCACCCACCGGACACTGTTTCATCGGACCCCTCGAAACCCATCGTCCACCTTACACCTCCCTATCACAAAGACATAGAGTTGAAAATTGCATAACTTTAGCCGTTTCAAAGACCAGGTCAGGGTGGTTACCAAAACATCTGCTTAATTTGCATACCCTGGATGTTGACGGATTGTCCTGTCACTCCAGGGTTGTGTCAGCGATGAACTGGTTACGACTGTGATGGGGAGCAAAAAGTGGTATCATTACTTTGTGCTTAGGGATTAAAGTGAATTCAGGGGATAAGTGGCGGTCGAGTAATTGTATTAGGTTGGTCTTTTTTAACTGACTTTAAAAAGGAGGAGGTTCTCAATTCCGTTTGTTTTTTTTTTTTTCAATATGTTTGTTGTTATCTCTGAAACAAATATTTTTTTATGTGAAACTGTGAAAGGATAGGTAGGTATAGAAACTTCAGCAAAATCAGTTCTGTAGTTTGGTTATTAAGTCAAAATATGTAGCCAGAATATATGTATTTTGCTTTCCTGTGAGTTTCCAGTGGTGTTCATGAATTAAGAAAAATGATAAAGTACTAAAAAGTGTAAAATAAAAACTTAAAAAGGAATAAATCCAAATAAACTAAAAGGTATAAAATAAATTTAATTTCGGAAGTTGGTGTCAAAAAAACGCAGAAATAACCAATAACAGCGACTTCTGAATTTTATTTTACTTGCTAGTGTTTTTTATTTGGAAAAAGGTTAAAAAAGTATTTTGTCTATTAAAATAATCACAACTACATATAGACACAGACAATACGAAAAAAACACGGAAGAAAATGTCTTATACAACCTATACAATACAATTTGTATACAATTAGTATATCTGGGCAGGCATACTCATATCAGAACTTTTCGTATTATATTTTCTGAATCAAAGTTTTAATAGTACCTACTTTTGTCTTTGAGTTGGCCGCTAAGCTATATTATTTTAGCATTATCCAGAATACTCATATGAATGAGTAGATTTTTAGATGTTGTTGATAAGTAGGTAACAAAGCATTCCAATAATATGAACTTCTTTTTATTTTCTAAGAAATAGTCTTGGAAAATACAACTCAGCTTCGTCTGACGTCCACTTAAATCACTTCCATTCGTTTTTTAAGCGTATTCTACTGTAGACAATAATTGTTTTGATCTGAATAATAATTATTATCATTATGAAAATTAAAATATTCATAAATACAAACTTGGTCTTGTAACTTGGTAATTGAAGCATATTTCTCAATTCACTGTTTGAATTATATCGAAGTGGAAAAATAGAACCTTTTTGTGTAATGTCGTCCATTTCATCATGGTGGTAAATATATTTTTAAGATGGAAGTAACATTATTTATCACTATTCTGTAGGCTTTTCATATTTACAGTAAAGACTCTCTATTTTGGTTGCGGATTTTTGTGTGGGTTTTAGTCAGTAAGAGTCTGACACTTCCTCTCCACCCAGAGTTGAAGAAGTCATTTGATGATATATCCCAACAAAAAAAAAAACTATTTCATTTGGAAAATCCGGCTTTTATTATCTTTATCTGATTTTCATATCCTGAAAGTTATTCTTGTATGTGTATGTAAATTTGTGTAGGTTTTATGAAAATTAGGTTCTTAGGTGTGTATAAAATGTAGAGTAAAGGACAACAACAAAGTTTTTAAACATAATTTGTATATTTACACATGAAAAAACATTTCGAAGCTACTTAGAACTACGTAAACAATCTAAAATCTAGTTATTAACATTTTATAATACTGTTTCAAGCTCTCGTATCGACGCTTGTACTTAAAAAAGTGACAAACAAAAAACAAATATTAATTCAGAACAGATTGAAAGAAAAATCACTTAATTACACAAAAATCTTCCATACAAAATAAACTGGTAACCAAATTACTATAAAATCGTTAACATTCTTTGTATTGTTTTTAATATTTGACAGTAGTAGGTTTGCACCAAAATTGTACAACTTGAATCATCTTAACAGAGACTAAATACTTATCGAAAGTACATTATCTTTTCATTGATAAAAATCTTGGGTAACATTTGCCTGACCACAACTTAAACCTAGTTAATTAAAAAATAATACACATCTATTTACAAAGCCTTCGTTTTGTCACTTCAATAAGTAAGCATGAAAATTTACACTCTTTGTGGGTCTAAATACGAGGGAAGTTTGTAATACTTTCGCAGGTAAAGATGAAAATCTAGGACACTAACTTAAAACCTAAATGCTAAGTCGGTAGGACGGATTACACTGGTGAGATGTGCTTAGTAATATAATCTAAACTCGTTTACATTGTTTTATTTAAAACCTAGGTGGGCTAAACTAACAGGGCTCTAAGAATTTTAGAGATTCTATTACAATAAATATTCCAAAACTGTCCACATAATACAAAAATGGTTCAAACATTACTTTTTAAAACAACATCAAAGGTACTGAAAATTACTTTCACTAACTGCTAATTTAATTCAATGTAAAGCGTGAGAAAGCATGAGAGCAGTGGTGGCCGAGTGGTAAAGTGCCCGACTTACGAATCGTAGGTCGCGGGTTCAAACCCAGCCAGGCGCATTACTTTGTGTAATTAATTTCTTCACCACTGCTCTCAAAACGGTGAAGGAAAACATCGTGAGGAAACCGGCATGTCCTAGAACCAAAAATTCGAAGACATGTGACATTCACCAACCCGCACTGGGCCCGCGTGGTGAATTACGGCCCATTCCCTCTCCTAGAGAGGAGGCCTGTGTCCCAGCAGTGGGAACGTTAAAAGGCTGATTATGATACAGTCTTAATCTTTAAGTAAAAGGAAAAAAAACTTACACAATATAGATATAAAAAAATAAGCGTAAGATTTAAACGTAACACGACACTGAAACGCGTCACTTTTAAAGTTAATTTCGAACTCTGGCAACTTGAAGCAGATTATTCTATGTGGTAACGAACATTACGGTACTTATACTTAAAATAAATATCCCTGTACTTCAATCTAATTTGGCAAATAGCGGCGGAATGTGGTACAACTTACTGGAGCAGCTCGTAAAGTGCTGATATGTAGGTTTGAGCCATCTGCAGGGTCTCGTACTTCGAGAGCTGACGATCAGCGCCCAAAGATGGTAAGTGGCCTCGAAGTCTGTCAAATGCCTTGTTTAGATTTTGCATCCTCCTCCTTTCCCTTGCATTTGCTGCTAAACGTCTCCTCCTCAACACTGCAGCACTGGTCGCCCGTCCACGTCGCTTCCCTGACTCCAGAACCTCGCTGTCTTCAGCACTGTCTTCTAAAACGTCTCGCGACAATCCTCTGTACGCGATGTGTGTCGAATCTTGATTGATGCTGCCATCGATAGACGGCGTCGGTTCAAGGCTGGATCTGCCCGAGTCAGGAGATCTCGGCCAGGACAAGTAGCATTCCTCAGTCGAATACTCCAGCATCACGTCTGACGCGAACATGTCCTTCTCGTAGACAAGTCGGTGTCCGTAAGTTTCGGCGGTCATTTTCGATCACGGTTAGTACAGGTGCGAACGATTCCGCGTCCCACGGGGGTCTACCATCGCAGCCTACCTGTCGGCTTTATATAGTTTCCCTGTTTGTGCGAAAAGGTTCGTCGGGATAGGCTGCGGGGGTGCGAGCAGGACGCAAGAGGTCCCGAGAGGGTAATTTAAGGCCAATCATCATTAATTATTTCCTCCCTCGGGCTCCGCGTGTATTGTTGGTAGCGTTTGACTCCGCGACTCTATTTTTATGGCACAATGCTTGTTGTTAACCTTGTAACTATTAAATGTTTTGTATGTTACAATGTTGTACAAGTCAATTAATTTAGTATTATTCTTGAATAGCTTAATTGAAATAAACGTTTTGATTTCGACTTTATTGTATCTATACCTAATTGTATGTTTTCAGTTACGATAGGGTTGGCGTATTCATTTGGATAAAAACCCCGTATTCATTAGATAGAATTAAAAAAAAATCAGTTGATAAAATATGATACGGATTTAAATTGATTACAGGTTTTCCTTCAGGCATACATAAAGTAAAGCTGCTCGATTTTTGTACCTACTTTGATGGTTTATTGAGATATTTTTGCGACTGTATGGTGCATCATTAAACTCCTATGATTACATATTTCTTTTTGTAGACAAACAAATGGCCAGTAACTAGCAAGGCCTCAATTTAATAAGTTTAAAAAGAATTTGATTTATTTTAGGGGAAAAACACACTGTTTCTAAGCAAATAAAAAAAAATCGAATAACTTAATAATATGCAGGATTCTCAAATATAATTATACATTTTTTTTTAACTTTAATTTGTAATCTTGAGCTGGATGCTCATCATATTTATACGCTTTCTGGCATAACATAGCGCTCTCTTTGTGAAATATAAAATCTGTATTTGAAGGGTCCACTGCAATAACGATAAATGTCCTTTGTACATAGTTTTGAGATAATTGCGTTGCGTAAGGTATTAATGGGAACAGGAAAGTCGTGTTTAAAGTTATAAACATAATACATTATTTGTTACAGCACATTTTTATTATTTATATTATATTGACCTTACTCAAGCTTTATATAAGAACTAAGTGAAAATATATTATTTAGAGTTATTTTTAAAAACCAGGACTATATTATAGTACCTTTTATCTAATACAAGCGTGCACTGTCTAAAATAACGGCATTTTAAGTAATATTGCTAAGTTTGTTAACGAGAATACCAACTATAATCCAGTGGCTGAATGACGTGCTTACTTAGAATTTTTACAAAAATGGACTTTCATCATTATTGCAGTGGACCCTGCATTTCTGTACTGTGTTAACAAATAAAAGTGATTTGATTTGATTTGTCCTCATTGATCTCCACTTTAAAAAACGTATCCCAAGTCGAATGTCGTCCATACAGTCCATCAACTTTCGAAATATTATATTCGTTTACGTGGATCGAAATTGTAGTAGATTTGCCTGAAGGATCTGATAATGACGAAATTAGTGAATACACTGGTGCGAGATGCTCAGCTACTTTGAGCTGTGGTGGCCGAGTGGTAACAGCCCTGACTTACGAATTGTAGGTCGCGGGTTCAAACCCAGCCAGGCGCATTACTTGTGTAGTTAAATTCATCACCACTGCTCTCAAAACGGCGAAGGAAAACATCGTGAGGAAACCGGCATGTCTTAGAACCAAAAGTTCGAAAACATGTGACATTCACCAACCCGCTTGGGCCCGCGTGGTGGATTACAGCACATTCCCTCTCCTAGAGAGGAGGCCTGTGTCCCAGCAGTGGGAACGTTAAATGGCTGATTATGCTCATCATGCTCATGCAACTTTTTCATTTTGGCTTTGTTCATTACATCCGATGCTTTCATATTAACGTCACCCACCCACTGCATTTTCCCAGCAATTCAGGACCCCCTCACACTCCCAAGTTCTTTACCTTCAATGTGTTCCCAGATCATAAATTTTAATGCAAACCCATCCTGTGTAGAAGACCAGGGCACAGTGAACCAGTCACCACTCGACACCGTCTCGAGTCGGGAACCGAACCCGCGATACTTTTCACGAGATGCACCCACTCCGAGTGAAATTCAAGACAGTCGTGTTGGTGGGCCGGGAGGGCTGCGAAGTGTGAAGGTTTGGATGCGGTATTTTGCGTTAAACAGTTTTTTTTTTTTAAATTATGATATAAATAGCTGCTATACCGAATTATTCTCCTGGTAAGTCTATGCAGCCTACTAATAACCTTTTTTTATTTAGAGTTTCTGGGCCGATTTTTCAACTGTCGCATATTTTTTGTCGACCGGAAGTGAGCTCAAAAGACTGGTGGCTTTAAAGTTCTCTATTTAATAATCAGCAAAAAAAGGATTGAAAATGAGGCTTTGGATATTTAATATATTTATTTAATTAAACTTTATATACAATAGTGGTACATGGGCGGGCTTAATGCAACAAGGCATTCTCTACCAGTCAACCTTTGGGTTAATAATAAAAATACAACACTGGAAAAGATACAACAAATATTTAAATAAAACAGAAAATATATATTTATACTTTTTTATATAGATTCGATTATTTTCTAAACGACTTTGATTGTTTTAACTAACAATTTTATCTGTTTCGCAATTAGGAGTCACTTTATGATTGTTATTTTACCTAAATTGAATGATATTTGTGTAAACTTCGGATGTAAGCCAGTTTACCACATCCAAACCGAAATCATCTTGCATTCTTGTCGCTCCATCCGCGTCCCCCCGGTGTGGTCCAATCATTTTCACGAGTCGCCTCCCGTACGCTAATCTCAGCTCCCAGGTGAACTCATTCACTGACCTAGCTACTGGGCACTTGTTAAACGTCCTGGATGTTTACTTTTTTTCTGGATGGGAAATCATGAAATGACTTCTCCCGCTCTGGGTGGAGCGGAAAGGTGTGTCAATCTCTTTCTGACTAAAACCCACCCGTGTTTCTCCAAGTACCCTTTGCGTACCATGGCCGCGGTGACTGTTTCGAACAAATTCCGCAACCCTAGCAGGCACTGACCCCCATAGCAATTGCCACGAATTGCCATGCTTACTGCATGCACTCAGATAAGTAATTCCATAGCCTTACATTTTAATAACCTACCAGTAATTATGTCAAAACCAATTAAAACTAACATATCTAGATCTATCTATCCCATAAAAACAAACTTGAACATAACTTAAATAAGTTTCGAAACCCTCATGAGGTCAAGAACATTGCTTTTTTCAACGATCATTTTACACGTCATTAACCCTTCAGTGCGGCTCGGATTTCGCAACCCATAAAAAAATGTTAAGGGTCTACTGTACCCTTGTCTTTTTGTCTTGCTTTAGCGAAATAACTTAATCTAGATAGTTTAGTTTGATGAACGTAGTTTGTTAGAATTAAGATGTAATGCAAATTTTGGCATACTATAATACCTATAGTATGCCAAATTTTGCATGCTTTTGCTTTGAATAATGTTTTTTTTTTGCGAGGTATTTTTGGGAGTGGAGTTTTAACTTGTTTTCTAATTTGTTTACATTGCGATTTTGTTAGTTGGGTAACATGTTGGTAATTTTCTAAAATGAGCCACTACTCATTAAGGTCTGTCTTAATCAGATATTCTGGTTTGTTCATCAGTGTTAAATTAAGTGTCAACCATTTTATATTGCTTAAATTTAACGTCATTTTACGACTTTTTACGGCTGCAAATCAATCAAACACTGTACATTCTATACTTACCCTATGTATGTGCAAATAATAATAATGAATACAGAAATGACTTGGAAACTAAGTAGGATATTCCCTCAAAAACTTTGATTTCTTCCTTATTTTCCCTTCATATCCTATTTCAATGTTTACCGGTATACAATAACATAACGACCTAACAAACGTAACGGAACACCGAAACAAGTTGACTGTAAAATATTTAATCAACAAAAAAAGTAAAAAAAAAAAACAAAAAGTAACAGAACAGATCCCATTGGTAACGGGATCGCGGTGCAAGGGTTGGTCCCGTTACAGGAGATATGCCTTCGTTCCGTAGTTCACTTCCGATTGGATTGTTGTAATTACCGATTAACTTTCAAACGGTACTTTTACACCGTTCTAAGTTAAAAACATCAAAATTGAATACAATATTCTGCATTTACAAATTAAAGATATTAGGACATCTTAAGTACAGCATACATATCATAAGGCAATACCCCCGTTTTCTAGTCGGCACTGTGTTAAAGTGGGGTATTATACCTCATTGCTGGGACCAGTAAATGAAGAAGCACGTTAAAAACTTAAGACTTGGAGAGACTTAAACCTTTTCAGAATAAACCTCTGTCGTACAAAAAAAAAGCATTTCGCAAAAAGTATCGGAGATATCCTATATAAAAGAACACACATAAATTGATAACCTCTTCCTTCATAAAGTCAGTTAAAAATAAATAAACAATCTCACGTTTTTTTCCGTAATTCACATTCTACAACAACTTAATTCCACAAAACAGTTCCCTGTACTCAGTGTGTGGCCAAACTTAACAATCGCTGATTGATAACATTTGCATAATTTTATAACAATAACATTTATATCAGAACATAAATAAATAAATGGGCCAAATCTGCCCCCTACGCGTTTTAGGGTTATGAATATTAATACAGATATATTTATGGGAACCAATCAATTGTTTTGGATCAAGACATTATGATATTTATCAAATTAGGCGAAGCGTTTGTCTTTAATTTGTAATTCATATTTTATGTTGGCTTCTAGAAAAGAAGAAAGGGGTAAGAAAATATGTATAATACTACTAATATTATAAAGGCGAAAGTTTTTAAGTATGGATGGATGTTTGTTACTCCGTCACGCAAAAACTACTGAACGGATTTGGATGAAATTTGGCACACAGATGGTTTATAACCATGATTAACACATACGATAATTTTACCCCAATATTCCCACGGGATCAAAACTTATATTTTTGAAAACGCGGGGCACTGCTAGTACGTACATTAATGTACCTACTGATGCTGATTCCCAAACTAGACCAGGAGCCTGCATCTTGAGGAAAAATATTCTGGTCCAATTCTAAATTTATTTTATTCAGTAACGTCGCGAAACAGACCCTTTTATTTTTTAACACATAACAAACTTTAGCCTTACAAACGGGTTGTTTTGCGTCATATTAAATCTACCCCACACGGCGACACCCAATGACAGAATCCAACGCATCATTTATCAAATCAAGCATAAACCACACAGGGTGACATTAGAACAGGAAATCAAAATCCATAGACAAACGGAAGCACCGTCATCTTGCCGCCATTTACAGTTAAACACAAAATGATAGAGTTTAGCGAAATTACAGAGCGGCGCGTTATAAAACTGTTAGATTTGACGGTTTTTGTGCGGTTTTATTTTTTAAAGTATCATTTAGTAAAACCGTGTATTTTTGTTATTCTTTTGATAATGGTAGCAACTGTTTAAATTGCACATGATTGCTATATCTGGTATTTGTTTGAAAGAAAAATATGAGATTTTATAATGTTGCGATATTTATTTTTGCAAATGAGTTCTGCCTACCTAGCCTTTTCCCAACTATATTGGGTTCGGCTTCCAGTCAAACCGGATTCAGCTGAATACCAGTATTTAACGTGGAACTGGGTAAAACTGTACTTCTTGGCAAGACTGGAGTCAGATCTTCTGGCTTCTGACAATCCGTAACAACTGTCAATGATCTACAAATGACAGCCGGGACGGCTTAGCGTGCTTTCCGAGGCATGAAGAAGTCTTGGTATGTTAAAATGGTTACCCATCCACAGACCAACCTCGCCAATCGTTGCTTTTCTTTGAAGATCGACCTGTGTGGCTGTTATATTTTACTAGCTGACCTGCGCAACTAATATAATTTATTTGTTCTAAAACATACAAACATTTACATTACATGGATGATACGGAGTATACAGACTACGATACATTTAATTCTATATTCAGATATAAGACATCTGTGTTTGAACTAGATATAAAATATCTGTATTTCAGACATCAGCGCTCTTTCCTTATTTAGGCGACATTTGGAAATAAATTTAAGTAGACCTTTATACACTGTTTTAAAATATTATTTGATTAAAATTTACATATATTGTGATAACTTCACATGTTTCATGGCTGCTCCACTCGTATTGGTCTTAGCGTAATAATATATAGCCTATAGCCTTTCTCGATAAATGAACTATCTAACACTGAAAGAATTTTTCAAATTGGACCAGTCGTTCCTGATATTAGCGCGTTCATGCAAACAAATAAACAAACTCTTCAGCTTTTGTATATTAGTATAGATTTAGTCACGAGCTCCTAAGGTTAATAAAATACGTTACAATACATACATATAATATACATAATAATTGTCATATTTCTCAATGAGACCGATGTTTTCCAGCAGACTAGAAGAGGAGCAACCCCAAAAGAAGCTCAGACGTCTTGTCGTGCTCGAGCCCGTGTCTTTAAATGTCCGTACGAGTGATGTAAAGGTAAAAACATAAATATCAGAACTATGGAGGACCTCCAGACAGTGCAAGGCATTTGTCAGTTTTCGTGGTTATAAGCATACCTAAGCATAATCAGCCTTTCAACGTTCCCACTGCTGGGACACAGACCTCTTCTCTAGGAGAGAGAATGGGCCGTAATCCACCACGCGGACCCAGTGCAGGTTGGTGAATGTCACATGTCTTCGAATTTTTGGTTCTAGGACATGTCGGTTTCCTCACGATGTTTTCCTTCACCGTTTTGAGAGCAGTGGTGATGAAATAAATTAGACAAAGTAATGCGCATGGCTGTACACAATTTCTAAGTCGGGGCCGTTACCACTCGGCCACCATGACTGCTCATCATCATTTTTGTTTTAACTGTTGGTAAATATTTGATTTTGAAATGAAGTTGAGAAAACTTGCCAAGGACACCAATAGATCTCAATTTTTCATGGGCGAAGTCAAAGGGCATTAGGAGGAACACGGGTGGGTTTTAGTCAGTAAGAGTCTGACACTCCCCTCCACTCCCCAGAGCGGAAACGTCATTTGATGATGTCCCATCCTTAAAAAATACACATTAAGTGCATTAACGTCACGGTGGCCGGTTATTGCAGTGATTGTGCACAACGACTGGTCATTTCTCAAGAATGCTATTGTGGACTAGATATACGACAAATTGCTGATAACGGGAGCAAATAGCAAGAAATATCATGATTTGTAGCTACGTGCGTGTTTTTATAACGGCTGCTCGACAAGCTGAAAAATCTATTTAATTTTGTTACAGTTTACAGAAGACAAAGTAAAACTTGTTGGTAATCTATACTAATATTATAAAGCTGAAGAGTTTGTTTGTTTGAACGCGATAATCTCAGGAACTACTGGGTCGAATTGAAAAAATATTTTTGGGTTGAATAGACCATTTATCGAGGAAGGCTTTAGGCTATATATCATCACGATTAAGCCAATAGGAGCGGAGCAGCAATAAAGAATGTTTTAAAATCGGGGACTCCACGGGGACGAAGTCGCGGGCAGCAGCTAGTGTATAATATATTGACTATGTATACAGATGTTGTTACTGATATTTTAAATTTAATTTAACGCACATACTGATCCTTTGTTGTTAATTATATAATCAGTGGTTGCAAGATTCTACAATTTACATAAGTACATTTTAAACACAAGTCTTTATATTAAACTTTAATCGCACAGAGCATTTTGCATGTGGTGTTTGCCTGTAATTGATTGTGCTGTTAGATTTAAGACTACGCTATTACTTATACATAATATGTTCCTATCTATAAAAACTGTTGGTGAAACTTTTTTTTTCTGGGTTTGAAATCATCAAATGATTCTCCCGCTCTAGACGGAGCGGAAGAGAGTGTCAGACTCTTACTGACTTAAACCCACCCGTGATCCTTCTTGTGCCCTTTACGTTCCAAGGCCGCGGTGACCTGCGGTGAACCTTAATTAAATATTAAATAAATAAATAAAAATGTAAATATTTGAGTACTATGTCACTACACACTTTAATCTCTGCTGGTATTACTTTGTTGTATCTATTAGTACAGTCGATGATAGCAATTAACTGACCCCCCTAAAAATTAAACGAATTTGAACCTTTTGCTTATTAGCAGTAAGCTTGTCGAACTAGAACCACTGGTTCAACGTCTGCGATCAATAAAATAGTTATCCGAATTTGATCTTTAATACGCAGTGTTAAGGTAGGTATGATCTTGAATATTATTTCATTTTGTAATATAATACGTAATTTCGAGAACGTTAAGTGTGTTTTGAGTGGTCTAGTGGTGACTGTAGTGAGCTGACAAATCGTAGTTGTAAGTTTGTAACCATCGTAATTGACGCGTGTTTTTCTGTTTTGTATATTTATTTTAAGTTATAAATAATAAATTATAACTTTAGCAACAACAAAAAAGAAAAACAAACAGAAATAAAAAACCAAAATGATGTTAAAAACGATTTTATTTTATAAAAAAAGATATTATAAGAATAACATAAATGATAGGTATTGATGACGACACGAAGATGATAATATTTACCTGCTTACTAATAACGTTGTTAACTGCACTGAGTTTAATGTAGTGAATCAGCATGTTATAATATTTAGAAATATAGGAATGTATTTCTATTTCATAACAATAACATCACCACATTAAATATTATTTAACTAAATAAAACGGCATTATACGTTGAAGTTCTACCTACTATATATAAATTTGTTTTGTGAATAGTTATTTTAGTTATAAAATAAGTTTTTGACAAAAAACTAGGTATTCGAAATACTTCGTTAGAAATGATAACAATCGTTAATTTAACACACACACTGACACAAGTCATTCATTCAGAACACTGGTTACTCAAGTCATTCATGCTTTTAATAGCGAAGTGGAGCACCATTTTTTCTATTACTTATTGCAAGCGGTCCCGCATACCGCGCACCATATTCCAACAACAATCACTTCCACTTGCAGTTGAATGAGTAGGCAAAATGGGTGTTCAGTATGCCTTCTAACAATTGCTTGATGACGTTCTGACACAGAAGTATACATAGTAGGTTTTGGTCCAGGACGATCTTTTTGAATATTCCCTGTCTCTTCAAAACCTCTCAGCCACAATCTGACTGTATTTCTCTGAAACAACACAATAAGCATAATTTTAGTAACGAATAGGTTAACATAATTTTTTCGATTAAGTTTGAAAAAATACGTTTATCAAATTAGATTATATAAATCAAATTAGACCTATAAATTATCTCAAATTAGACTCATAATGAAACACAGTTAATGGTCTATTATTCTACACTCACCGCCTTTTAAGCAAACTAACGAATTAAGGAATAACTATAATTATTATAAATTAAGCATAATAAAGAATACACTTACCGCTATATTAAGTATCCTAGCAATCGCTTTAATACCAACATTCTCCTCATGCAAATAGATTATTTTGCATTTTAAATAATCACTCAACTGAGACATGATGATTAAACTATCAAAACTGATAACAATTAATAAAAAGGAAAAAAAGCGCGGATTTTCGCAATTTAGTAAGGCAAGGTAAAAATGTTCGCGCGTATTCACTGCTATTTGTGCATAGAATATCTTGTTCAATTTATTCTTCTACCCCATATTCCTAATGTCATATCTATAGCAGTTTTTGTTGAATACGCATATTGACGTCTAACTACCCACTTATTAAAAAAGGTGAAAAGTTATAAATAAATGACCTAACACCAACCACTTAAAGCTCAAGTTTGCGTATCAAAATTATTTATTGTTTCTGTTCATCGAGTAGTGTTAGTCTGATTAACTCATACATATTGAATAACGTTTAATGTTATGAGCATAGGGTGTAAAATCGAGTAATTTTTAGGGGGGTCAGTTAATTGCTATCACCGACTGTACTATACCTAATGTTATTTTGGGTGCATCGTCCTCACATACAATCAATTGATGTATATAAAATATTGTAAAACTTATATTTGAAAAGAGAGTAACTATGGAGTATCTTGTCCGTTCTTCTTCATAAGAATCTACTTTTTGCGAATGGACAACTAGAATCACTATAATATTTTTATTTTCAAACTGTTTTGACGATCAAAAGTATCTTTTAATGGTCTAGTTGAAATAGATGAATTGACTTTGACTTGACTTTTAAATTTAGGTTTTAATATGTCACATGGTATTTTTTGTTGTAACATTTAACACAGTACCCCATGAAAGATGTTCGTACTTTGAGTAATCTGTAAAATTGTTGATCTAATTTATTTCTATTTTTAGTATTAAAATGATGTCAATCACCAATTTTTCTGAAGAGATGCCGACTTTTCCTCACATACATAATATCTTCATAAATGATTTGACAAGGGAGTGTCACAATATTAATCTTTTAACAAAGTTCCCTAAGAGAATCGCGGTGACGAAGATTATAAATGGCAAGCTGACGCTTAAAGAACGGGAATCTCAAGGTGACCCATTTTTGACTGAAGAAATTATTTTTCAAGGCAACACATGAAAGAACTCCTCACCATATCCTTCATCTTAAGCCACTGTTTAAAGACCCACAGCCTCTGGCACTTGTGTTAAACGTTTTTTCTTTCAAAGAAACTTTAACTAAAAGACAGAACAATACTGCAAGAGAGCAATTGATTATATTATGTTATTGTGGGCACCACGACACGCGACCATGGAACTGGAGTACTCGTAAGGTCTTTAAAACACATCTTTTATGTAATATTTAGGTCTCTGGACGAAGCTTACAATGTTTGCAGATTTCAAACCAGTGGTTCCCAAACTTATGCACTGCGTACCCCCTATCTTCTGGATGGGAAATCATCAAATGACTTCTTTTGTTCTGGGTGGAGCAAAAGGGACTGTCAAACTCTTACTGACTCCCGCGACCCTGGAACGCAAAGGGCACAAGAAGGATTACGGATGGGTTTTAGTCAGTAAGAGTCTGACACTCTTCCGCTCCGCCCAGAGCGGGAGAAGTCATTTGATGATTTCCCATCCAAAAAAAACGGGCCGCGGTGACACTTTCGAACAAATTCCGCAAAAACTGCGGTCACCCCTCAACTTTCTTATAAAATCACTACGACCCTGAAACAATAAAAATCTGATAACACGAGCCTAATGGACGAGCATAATCACGTCAAGTAACTTGATTTGGTTACATTCAAGTCTGAATTGATAGCATGAATTCATTTTTAAAAACGGGACTTTAAAAAATGACTCCATATTGTCAATTCATACCTCGAGTCGAGTTGATCTTCAAGGTTAAGCAACACTTGCCAAGGTTGGTCTGTGGATGGGTGACCATCTCATCTTAACATACCGAGTTTCTTCCGTGCCTCGGAAAGCACGTTAAGCCGTTGGGCTGTCGTTTGTAGATCTTTGGCAGTCGTTACGGATTGTCAGAAGCCAGAAAATCTGACACCAGTCTTGCCAAGAAGTACCGTGTTCCCCAGCTATTGGGTTGTGGAGGTCTGGTAGGCAGCCGCTCCACGTTAAATATTGATATTCAGCTGAATCCGGTATGATTGGAAGACGACCCCAATTTAGTTGGGAAAAAGGCTAGGCAGATGATGCTATCAATTCAGACCTGAATGTAACCAGTTCCATCGTGTGCAGCGTCCGAGCGACCCGTCGGTTGAGAACACATTTTTGAAACCTTCCATCTTTCTGTAACAACGTTACTGTACGGAAATAATTTCGCATAATCATCGAAAATTAAGATTTGTGCTGTTAAGTTGGAGTGTAGGTCTTATATGTGGGGGTGAAGGTTATAAATTGCTTGCGACGAGTAAAGTCAGAGTTGTTCTGTTTTTGAAGGCTGTGAGACCAAGGCAAGGCTATAAACGTAGCGGTACAGTAAGATACTAGCTGCCCTATTACGGGCAATGATCATCAAAACGTACCATAAACAAATAATTGCAAAAAGAAATAAAACAAGTTGTCAAGCGCGCTGAAGCTACTGGATTGATTGGATGAATATTTGTGAGGCAATTAAATCATTCAGCGTTTTTCATCGAGCACCTCTACCAACTTATTTACTGGCTCATTATACACACGAAATGATAATTTTCTGATACGAAACCCCTATTAAACTTTGCCTATTTGGCAAAGACTCATACGTAATAAGTTCGTTAAGGCTCTTAACATCATCATCTTCTTAAAATTATGGTTACAATCTACTACAGGACTGGTTTCAAATTTTCAAGCTTTAGACTACCCTTAGGCTCTTCTATTTGTTGTTGGCTTTTTGATGATTAGGTATCGATGACAAATATTAAGTTAAGTATTTATGAGGAAAATTCAAAAGTGGTCTTCAGTCAGTCTAAGTCTTCGTTGTTCGGAATGGAACGTCCTGGAACGCGGCTGGCATTAGGAGGAACGCGGATGCGTTGCGTAGTCAGTAAAAGTCTGAGACTCCCTTCCGCTCCGCCCAGAGCGGAAGAAGTCATTTGATGATTAAGTACTGTCAAAGGCACAGAGGAAACTCGTCATGTAATGAATTGTCACTCATCTACGGACTTACTTTATCAAGCATAGCTTTACCTTGAAGTTCGGCTCGTGTAGCTGCTATTATTAAAACATGAAACTTAGAAAAAAAATTGATTGAGTCAGGCGTTACTTTGCGGAAATCCATTTTAATTTCCACTCAACGGTCAGCGAGTCAACACGTCCCCTGAGGATGCCTCGTGGAGAGGCGAAACACGTGTCGGTAATGGTGTTGGGTATTGCTTTGCCTTCCTGCATGTGCATAAAATCCTTGCATTTGCCTTGTAATCTTGCATGTGAATAATAATATAGCGGGCGGGAGGGAGGTGCATACCTGCAACCTACTAATATTCGCGGAAATTAAAACTAGATATATTGTTTTCAATTTCAAATGAAACTTAGATACAAAATCAAAGGTATAAAAATGTCTACTGAAATCGTTGGAGTATTATTCGCTACCGCTATCACCCAGTCCACACCCTAACTTTACAAGGTTGCAGTAACACAACTGCGGGCTTTTCACAGATCCTTTGTATGGGATTACATGAACCAGTGCGGACCGGGAGCACGCTTTGTAAGCCACAATGGTGTGGTCAAACACTGTTCCAATATGAGGTCATCATACGCGTGGCTTGATTTTTTTGCTTGGTATGTTTTTGAGGTCGACTTTTGCCAAAAAATGGGAAACGGTCTCGTTTTTGTGAAAAGAAGGAAAAACACAGTACGTGCGGCATGAGCAGTTGTGAACCAGTCTTAATGCGACACAATGCAACGATCGTTTTTTCGTAAAAATAGGTATATCGTACAGAATAATTAGGAAAAATCATTTCTAGATGATAATCGCGTTGCTCATATCGTGGGGAGCCTCGATACACGTTTATTTATTTATTTATATAATTATGGTACTTCTTCTACATATCCTTATTAAAATTGGTAATTGCGTCAAGACCAATATTTTCAATATGGATGTTTCGTAAGTGGAACAATTTGATTCTATTTAGTCAGGTTAGGTTATCAAAAATATTGAACACATATTTTAATCATCATCTGCCTAGCCTTTTCCCAACTACATTGGGGTCGGCTCCCAGTCAAGCTGAATACCAGTATTTGAACACATATTTTAATAAATCTATAAAAATTTACGAAGGTAAAAAGTATCATAGACCAGGAGCGGGGGTTTGCAACTTCACGTCACTTTTGATTTTAATTTTCATAGTCTCATTTGTCTACCGATTCAGGGGAGGAGCGAGACAACCCCGACACAAGTGTTATTAACCACTTACTGGGGTTGTTTCATCCACATTTGTTATGTAAAACTTAAAGACTCAATAAACTAATTTAATTTAAAATTTAATTTACGTCACCGTCATCTTAAAAAATGTAGCGAGTAGTTTCGTCACACGAGTTTTTAACGCACTGTATCTACATTTATGTATATTCGTATCGTCTTCGTTTTTCATTTACGTGAAAAAATAGATTTTTTTAATAAAGTACGCTATTTTTTGTATAGATATTTTCTTTTTTATTAAATACTACCTGCTGTCCGCGACTTCGTCCCCGTGGAATCCCCAAATTTAAAACATTCTTTATCACTGCTCCGCTCCTATTGGCTTAAGCGTGATAATATATAGCCTAAAGCCTTCCTCGATAAATGGTCTATTCAACCCAAAAATAATTTTTCAATTCGAACCAGTAGTTCCTGAGATTAGCGCGTTCAAACAAACAAACAAACAAACAAACAAACAAAAAAAACAAACAAACTCTTCAGCTTTATAATATTAGTATAGATTAGGAAACTGGAATACATGTCATACTCAAGACACTTATAATGCGCGTAATGAATGATTCAATCATGCTTTATTTATTTTTTTCAAGTCAGTTATAATTTTAGGTAGGTAGCCATTTTTTATTCAATTACTTTAAATATCTACCCATTTCGATTCACGCCCTTACACCCTGCAGCATTTCACAAGAACCACACAACCAGAAGATTAGATAAACATTTGGTTATCGATTATTTTAATAACACAAAATCACTTTGATCCATCACTATTATGTTTTTATAACAAACGAAAGTGTTGATTTCACCCTGAGGGGACATCTCACACCGCTGTCTCACCAAACTTAAAACAAACGCGATGCGTTTGCGTTACCCATTCCCTGAATGTTAGATAGAATGTGTTAGAAAACGTTTATTGGCTTTAAAGACTATGAGGTTTCGGCAGTTGCTGAAAAGTAAATAGGGCTAATTTTAAGTTAATTTAAATATATCTAATTTTGAACACGGGAGCTGGATTAAATAAACTAAAATTTACAAACAATCTGAACAGTTTGCTATATTTATTTAGTATATTTGCATAAACACATATTCCAAAGTAAAATAAATAAGTTGCCAAAAAATAAATGGAGTGAGGATCACGCAAAGGGTTTCGAGTTTTTCGTAGTCAAAACATAGGCCTCCGTCATTAGGCAAGTCCCCTCTTTGAGGAGTGGTTGGAGAGACATCAAGGCCTCCTCACCTTCCGCCTGACGCAGGTACTCACCGGCGATGTGGCTGTTTCGGAAGCTACATGTTTCAGATTCGGTAACAATTATATTAGGCACTAGCTTCTGTCCGCGACTTCGTCCGCGTGGAATAGTTACTTTAACCCCGATTTTGAAACTCTCAGCCCGATCGGTTTAAAATTGACAAAGTTTAATACAAACTTTCATCCCTTTCGACCAAATTTGATTACCATAAAAACGGTTATAATGAGTTAATCTTAAAAGATAGACATATACTGTCGCAGACATTTTTTTAGATCATTTTAAGAGAAATAATTCTTTCCTACATATTTTTTTGGTATCTTGAACCGTTTTCGCAGCGCACGCAACGGAAGCCCTCAAAGATGAATAATTTTCCCCGTTTTTCCCACATTATCCATTTTTTCTTCGCTCCTGTTACTCGCAGCGTGATGTTATATAGCCTAAAGCCTTCCTCGATAAAAGGTCTATTCAACCCAAAAATAATTTTTCAATTCGAACCAGTAGTTCCTGAGATTAGCGCGTTCAAACAAACAAACAAACTCTTCAGCTTTAAAATATTAAGTATAGATAAGCCCGGGTACTGTCACCACGATGGAGCATACGGAAGTCTGCCCTGCTTCGGCGATCTCTTGCTTCCGGCCTTAGATTCTATCCATGAATAAGAGCGAGGAGGCATGGGAAGCTAGTGAAGAATGGTGGGCCATGTGAGGGAGAAGCTAACCTCACGCCCCAGCCGCCGCAACAGAAGAAGACGCCCCGGGCGTTGGGAGACACAGGGCGATTCCCGACCAGCTTGCGCACCCGGGCTTGCGGACGGCGAGCTTTGGGTGGTTCCCCGTCAGATACCAACCAGTAATGCTATTCTGTAAGAACTCACTCCAGTTCTCACTTCTGATTCTGCGGTGAAAACTGTATTTGGTATTCTGTAACTTGATGAAAACTACACTAGCGCCACTAAGTGAGAACATAGGTGAAGCGAACTTAACTTGACAGTCAGAATATCAAATACTTTTCACTTCAGGTGAGTTACGAAGTGTAATCGAAAATGAGATATGAATCGAATTCGCACGTGAGTTCTTACCATGTACGCCTCAAAGAAATGTCAGCATAGTAGCTTTCTAACCTAGTTTTTACCAAAAAGAGAAGAGAACAGAAGAATTTCTAAACTGTTGGTAAGCTTATTTATCTTCTATATTCTCAGTCATTTTGTGAAAATAACGATCAATTAGTATGCGATATAATTATCTGTTATTGGATGTTCTCTGCAAAACCTGCTTCCTAAATTGGTTTATTGAATGTAAGAACAATACATATGGCTGCAAGTGGCAACACCAAAACATAATCAGCCACTATTTTCGATTTCTATTACACACACAATCACATTTTCAGCTTTACAGCAATTGAACTAAAAAACCTCTAAGTTACTTACAAAAGATGACGATCACGAAGAAAATTACAAAAAATAAAAAAAAATAAACATAATGAGAGAACTGCATCATCCTCGCATCTCAACTCCACATTCTGACCTTACCATAAACATTATAAAACGGTACAGTTGCCCTTGCCACAGGTAAAAGTATATCAATGAATAGTACCACTTACATTTCAAGGATGTAGCAATCACGCGATGCCACAAAAGCTTTTGAATTCAAAAAACTTGGCGGTTTTTGTGTGCCTTTATTTAGCCGCTGCCTGTATAATGAAAGACTTCGAACGGACTTTGTGTGATAAAATTGGAGCAAGTGTTTTGGCCGGTGGTAGGTATGAATACAAGAGCAAACGGGATACATACTTGTATGTAAAGTGTACTTCGAAGTACGTATGTGTTGTGTAATGTGACTATTATTTTGTACTGATTTAAAAGAGTGTCCGTGGAGTTTCTTGCACGTTCTTCTCTATACGATTTGGAACGTGCGAATAGATTCATATTTTTGACTGACCGAACTTGATCATTAAAAAGTAGCTGTACACGTTTCGCACCTTTCGTGCAACAAAATCAGAATTCGGGACACATTTATTGTTATGTCTTTTATTAGGATTTTTTCGTTAGTAAAATATAAAACGTAAAACTATAGCAAACTAAATATTTTTTTTTAATAAAGATTTCAAAACTACTATAAATAGTAATCCAGAAATGAGGAAATACACCAACCCGCACTGGGCCTGCGTGGTGGTTTACGGCACATTCCCTCTTTTAGAGAGGAGGCCTGTGTCCCAGCAGTGGGAACGTTAAAACGATTATGAGGCAATAAATGCGAGAAGAAAAATAAGTCTTCTCCTATAAAATTAAAAAACGAGAAAATTAGAAATCTTACACGATCACTGTTATAGTCTTTGTCTATCTATCTGGCGGTCTGTTGGGCTGTTTGTCAAGACTCTCTATCTCGGGAACGCATATTAAGAGGATGGAGTTTCATACCTATGTATGTAAAGTTCCGAAGACTAGCTAGGTACTAATTTTCTGTTAAACCAATCCATCTTCCGTCAGATTTACGGCTTTCAGAAGCTCGACGGTAAACATACTAAAACTGCCTGTCATTCCATTGGCGACGGACCCACCCGGACCGACCCTCCCATAATTATTATCTCCAATGCGGAAACGGAGGTATCTATGCAAAAATCATAACTGCAATAATTATTACAAACAAAAAACGAGACAAAAGGTACCGCAATACTAATATGACAAATAGATCAAACACTGGACGAGCCGCAAGTCACTGCGCCTGCGCAGCCTACCGCAAAGATTTACAAAAAACATGTCTTTGTCGCAAACCGCAAAAAGGTATATTGCAAACACGATTTTTTTGGTATTGTTTTAAGGTACCCATTCAAAATCAAACCCTATGCCCGACATAGATGGGGTTCAAATTCGCGGAAACTGTGAAGTTGCAAAAATTTTGTGCGAAATCAGCTCACAATTTTAGAAGAAGCTCAGTTTGTACCATATTAGACCTTACGTTGTATTAGTTAGGAGTAAGGTTACTGTAAATTAAACTTTGCAAATAACAGATAATTATAACGCTTCATAAAACAAACAGCAATTTGTCATAGAGTAGAAAAAAAAAACAAATTAGAATTTTGTTTTTACAGTTATTAGAAAAATTATGGTTTTAATAACAGATATTATGATAATATTTGTTTTGCTAAAGTTTGGGTAATATTATAGATAATTATGTATGTACGGACTGTAGAACTTTAGAAGATTAGTGTCTTTTTTTATGGAGGATTTGTATTTCGGCTTGTGCTTATTTTGATCATCTTAAAACAGCGGGAAATAGTTTAAAATATATTTGTTTTACAAATAGGTTATAAATAACAAGTACGTGTCATTTTAATCCAAGTAGATGAAGCTGCTTTACCTTTTTTTCTGGATGGGAAATCACCAAACGACTTCTCCCGCTCTAGACGGAGCGGAAGGGAGTGTCAGACTCTTACTGACTAAAACACACCCGTGAGCCTTCTAGAGCCCTTTGCATTTCGAGCAAATTCAGTAACCCTAGCAAGGCTGTTTTAACTAGTACTATATTTATGATTCTAAAGTATGCCCTATAAGATAATTCAGTTAGAATCAGTAACTTAATTGGCGCTACCCTTGAACTTTGGGCCCACTGCACAAATCAATCACATCAAAATCAAAACTGTTTATTTCCAAGAAAATACATACAAATTACAAGGAAAGATCTTATAGCCTAAATATGATTGTATTCTGCCTGCTAGAAACCGTGCTAATTATATATTAATAGCACTTTGCCCGTGACTTCGTCTGCGCAGATTAAGTACAAACAATAGGGATGTTTCCTGAGTAAAAAATATATGATTATGTTTAGTCCGTCAGTTAGACTATAGAAAAATATTGAACACGTATTTTTTCCTTTATCAAATCTATAAAAACTGACGGAGATACAAAGCATCAAAGATCAGGAGTGGGGGCTTGTGACGCTACGGCTCGCTAAAAATTGTAGCGAGTAGTGACGTCACACGAGTTTTCAACGCTCTGTATCGGCTTCATTTTTTGTTTACGTGAAAAAAGAAAAAATACGTGTCCAATATTTTTTGGAAATCTATCTGACGGACTAATTAGATTTTTTTAGTCAACTACCCTATTTCCACCCCCGTTTTATCCCCTTACGAAACTCCACCCCAGTTTCGTAAAATCCGCGGATTTCGTAAAATTTCATAGTGGATGTCTACACCCTATGAGGAACATACCTACTAAAGTTTAAGCATGTAAGTAGGTGTTATAGTTTCTGAGATTTCGTGATTAATCAGTGCTTACAAATGTATATAAAAGATAAGATTATTATCATGCAATTAAAATTCTCTTTATTTATTTAACTAAACATAAAATTTTATATTTTTAAATATTTCTTAGCATAATCAGCCTTTTACCCAGGGTTTGAACCCGCGACCTACAATTCGTAAGTCGGGGCCGTTACCACTCGGCCACCACTGCTCTATAATCGATATACCTATACATAAATATCGATTATATAAAAAAAACATAAACTATTTTGTGCTTAACACGATTTGAGCAAACGTCTCGTCGGTGATTAAGCCTGATTACTGGGTGCGGGTTCTGTTCCCGATTATAGATATTTTTCGGTTAGAATTTGGCGGTTAGCAATATAGTTTTGGCGTGTAATAATGAATTATAGTTTGTCGGTTTGTTTGTTTTGCTTCAAATTTGTTTTTTTAGTTAGAAAAAAAATGGGAGCCTGTACTTTGGTCTTATTAAACTTAATCGGTAGGACTAGTGGTTGGCGAGCTATTGGTGGCTCTCCGTCCGATAGCAGCCAGGTCGCAAAGAAGACGTGGCCCCATAGGGTCAGTGCCTGCTAGGGTGCAGTAATTTATTCGATAGTCACCGCGGCCCTGGAACGCAGCGGGCATTAGGATGAACACTGATGGTTTTTAGTTAGTAATAGTCTGAGACTCCATTCTACTCCGCCCAGAGCAGAAAAATGTTATTTGATGATTTACCGTCCAGAAAAAAAAGGGCACTATTGGACTGTTGGTACTAATTGGTAATTAAAAAATAATATACATACGGAAGTATAAGTCTTTGCTATCTATAAAAGCCTAATAAACAGACAGGCCTGTTTATTAGGCTTTCACACTTATACCACTAAGCTAATTTTGATGTATTTTAGTATCGAGATAGATTGCACTTCGGAAGAATTTTTATCTCGGGAGTACGTTTATTTATTTAACAATTTATGTACACACATTTAGTAAAAAGATTAGAAAGAGGAAACAGAAAAATAGGTATAAAAGTGATGCTTTTTTCTATAGAAATCTCTTCCAGCAAACCTGCGAAAGGAGAGTCAAGTAAAAAGAGATGTAAACATTGTGTGTTACGTTTATAATAAAAATGTTATAATATTACGATGGCAGTCACGATAATCATGTTTGCTAAAATATTTGGGTTTATTCATTAGCCAGTTTGTTTAAACATTCTTCTCAACACTGTCTCACACCATCTCACCAAACATTATCAAAAACTAATTTTCCCAAAATTTCATCGGAACTGACCTGACCTAACAGCCTATAATGACTTAATGCTAACCTTATGAGGCGCCAAACACGGTTTTTTTCTCAAAAAACAAAACATTTTACGCCCACTGTTGGTTTTACAATATTACTTAATCTCCTCGTTATAGAAATAAAAGAAAAAATGGCGCCAAATAACGCTTCGGCGCGCTTTTACGGCCGCCATCTTGAAAAAAATCTATTTTATTGGTTATTTTTATTGCTTGTTTTCGGTCAATTTCGACTGCTGTTTTCTATAATCATAGGTTTTCTGTGAAATAGCTAGGTTGTAAATAATTTTGGTGAAATAATGGGCAAATGCTACTAAATAGGAGGCGGCAAGTTGGTGTTATGTTTAGCGGCAACAGATGTAATATTCTGCTTCTTGTAAAAATATTGTTTAAGAAGTGAACGAAGGATAAAACTTCAATATGGAAAACGCAAAACCCTACGAAGTTCTGATAAACTTAGAGTTTATGTCATGAAATAGTAAATACCTACTATACAGGGTTATTTGTAAAACACCAACAACCACTTAAAGGGTTATTGTACTGTTGCGGAATTTGTTCGAAAGAGTTACCGCGGCCCTGGAACGCAAAGGGCACATGGAGGAGCACGGGTGGGTTTTAGTCAGTAAGAGTCTGACACTCCCTACCGCTCCACCCAGGGCGGGACCCTCATTTGATGATTTCCCATCAAAAAAAAAAAGGGGGTTATTGTACTTATCATTATGAACAACTTTTGCTATGGAACCAAACCTGAAATCGCGGAAAAAAAATTAGCTGTTCTCTACATTTTGATTAGTTATACGAACATAAATGTAAGGAATAAGTATCTACCTGATTTTTTTTTTCGTGATTTCAGATTATTTCTCGTTACTAATGAGTTAATAGTCTCTGAATAGCGAAGAAAAACGCACTATCGCAAGGTTTTGGTCGGGTTTCTTCAATCTTGCAACAACAACAACAATCAACCAACAACAATACCAACAACAATCTTGCAGTTGGTACTTGGATAGATCGCGACTTAGTTTCAGTTGATAGGCCAAAGAGGTGTGAAATCTTTGTGCATTACTAATTATATATTTTTTATCACCCTTCAAAATTCCCCGATAACTTCAACATTATAAATAAAACGAAAGAAATATTGATTTTCCTAAGTTAAATGAGGAGGTTATAAAGCTGCAACACTGGGCTGATACGATATAGCACCGATCGTGGGGACCGTTTAATTGGGTTGGCGAAACTGAGAGCGGCGCGCGCGCACGACCGCATAGATCAAGTTTTTAGGAGAGGGTTCAATTCAAGTTCAAGACTTTTTGTATTTTTATTGTCATATGGATATGCTCTTGACTCTAATGGTCTCGCAGGTGATAGAGACAAAGTTGACGATGGAATGAGCTTACCCAGAAGAAGCCTGTTCACTCTAACTTTGAAGAGATCAGGGTTGAATGCGTTCGGAAACACAGACGCAGGCAGAGAGTTCCACTCCTTTGCTGTGCGCATTATAAAAGACGATTGGAAACGCTTGGTGCGAATTGATGGAATAGCAACAAGGTAGGGATGGTAACTTACAGTGCCAGATCATAAATACCGCAATATCTAAATTCTTAAGATGCATGTTCTCCTGGGAAATTTGACTGTTTAATTAACAGCTTTATTTTACTTAACTAACAGCTCTATTTATAGCTAACTTTATGTTGAATCTCTTTTCTGCCTGGTGAACTCTTGGAATCCGACTGGATGCAAGATGGACTGGACCAGTCTTATGTGGCAACGCTTAGCGGACGCCTTCATGTAGCGGGGCAAGTCTTCCAGATCAAAATATGCAATTGCTAATATTAGTGTTCTCTACACTAATATTATAAAGAGGAAAACTTTGTTTTTTTTGGTTGTAATGAATAGGCTCAAAAACTACTGGACCGATTTTAAAAATTCTTTCACCATTCGAAAGCTACATTATCCACGAGTAACATAGGCTATATTTTATTCCCGTATTCCCACGGGAACGGGAACTACGCGAGTGAAACTGCGAGGCGCTGCTAGTTAATTATATTTAAGTCGTAATCAAGGACATTTTTCTTCACAGAGGCTACAATATTTTAGGCACAAACATCACTATCCACCACACTCATACTCTCTGCCCAGCACATCCAATCAATGGATGATTTATGGCACAAAGCCGAGCGGATGTTTGTTTAATCGATTACCTTTATGATCAGGTCGGTAGCGCCTCGACTCCTCGAAGCCTGATTGCGCCTTTTTGCCGAGGAAAAGGTTTTTTTTTTTAGTTTTTGGGTACCCGTAAATGGGTCAATTGGGACTTGGGAGTTGTGATGGGATTTATCCTGTTGACTTTTATGGAGGGTATTATGTAAGTGCTAGCTGCTGCCCGCGTGAATGTCGGAAATTATCCCAACGGAACATAATCCCGGGAAAAAAAGTATTCTATGTGTTATTCCAGACTATGATCTATATCTGTGCCAAATTTTATCAAGATCCATTCAATAGTTTTTGCGAGAAAGAGTAAAAAACATCCATACTTACAAACTTTCGCGTTTATAATATTAGTAAGATTTTGTGCTGTTCAATTGGTCTTTCAGGAAATGCCACCATGATGGGTTAAGGAAAGACTTTGTCACAGTACTTGAGAGGCAAAAGTCATCTTGAAATTAGTATAACAAAAGTGCTAGGCTACTGTTAATCTGTCTGTCTGTTCTTATAGCTTCTTATAGCCTTCCACGATAAATGGGCTCTATACTATCTAACACTAAAATGTTTTTTTAGAACAGTAGTTGCTGAAGAGTTTGTATGTTTGCTTGAACGCGCTAATCTCAGGAACTACAGGTCTGATTTGAAAAATTATGTCTGTGTTAGATAGCAAATTTACCGAGGAATGCTATAGGCTATATATCATCACGCTAAGACCAATAGGAGCGGAACACCAATGAAGAATGTTTCATAATCGGGGGGTTAGTAACTATTCCACGCGGACGAAGTCGCGGGATAAGAAGCTAATATTTATATAATTACTGGTCTTCGCTTAATCACTAAATATACCTAATGCAACAATACTCATGATATCTGCGTCATTTAATTTGTATTGAATACTAGCATCGCCCTGCGGTTTCACCCGCGTAGTTCCCGTTCCCGTAGGAATATGGGGATATAATATAGCCTATGTTTACCGGAGATAGTGTAGCTTGATTGATTGAGTCAGGCGTTACTTTGCGGAAATCCATTTTAAATTTGAAAATGAAAACAATATATCTAGTTTTAATTTCCGCGAATATTAGTGGGTTGCAGGTATGCACCTCCCTCCCGCCCGCTATATTATGCACATGCAAGATTACTGGGCAAATGCAAGGATTTTAAGCACATGCAGGAAGGCAATGCAAAACCCAACACCATTACCGACACGTGTTTCGCCTCTCCACGAGGCATCCTCAGGGGACGTGTTGACTCGCTGACCGTTGAGTTGCGACTGAGCATTTAGTACAAGGCACCCCCCTTTTATACACTGCCACCGTTGGTTATTTGTGTACAACTACCCACAAACATTCGCAGTAAAGGGGAAGAAACCAAATTCGTCTGGTCATTCAACAGTGCAAAATTATTATTATTACTATGTTTAAAAATCTCTAATTGTTCTAAAACACACAGCCGGAAACCCTTATCACAAATATGTAGTATATTAAAACTATTGTTGTCGCGCAAAGAATGGCCGGTATCAATTAGATGTTTCGCGAAATTCGATTTGTCCGAATGGCCATTTCTATACGCGGCAACATGTTCCCCATACCTTATGTCAAAGTTCCCCCCCCCCCCTTTACTACGAATGTTTGTGGGTAGTTGTACACAAATAACCAACGGTGGCAGTGTATAAAAGGGGGGTGCCTTGTACTAAATGCTCATTGGATTCGCCAGTGGTCGCCGCAAGCAGTCGTCTCCTGAAGCTCTCGCGACACCAGCGCCGCCACTCGGACCGCACTCCGCAACAGCTCCCGCCGGGCCTGCGCAGGTGAACTTTTAGTTTGCTCGTGCATCCACGGGGGGAGCCACTTGCACCATCGTCCACTGTGTAAACAGTTCGCGGTCGTGGCCGACCACTAACAGTGTAACATGCCGAAGCCCGGCGCCCGCGGCTCCTTGGGCCGCGAGGACGCCGAGCCGCCGCCAAGAAGATTCGAAGAAGCCGAGTTCCATCCGCTGTTAGACCGGGCGTCGTCGCTCCCAAACATTGGGATCGCGTCGTCCGGTTTGACGACGGATGGAACAAGAAGAGTTGGAGGGTCAAGTGGAGCTCCGAACGCTCCGTCAGCGTCTTCAATGAAGACGCAGGACGCGAAGAGTCCGAGCCCACGCCCACGCAACACCACTAGCAAGCCGAGCGTTGTCAAGACCGCCGCCCCGCCGCCGTCAACGGCGCCTGCGCGCGTTGCGCCCATGCCGGCGCCGAGCCAGCGATCCGTCGCGCCTGCACGCCCCGCGGCGTCCCGCCCGGTACCTAAAAAGGCCACGGGGCCTGTCGCCGCGAAACCAAGCAGCGCGCCGCCGCCGGCGCGCGCCCCCGCCCCACGTGCACCTGCGTCCGCACGCAGTGCTGCGCCGTCGGAGCGGGCTCCCGTGCCGGCCGCGCGCTCCTCGCCGCCACATACAGGTGGCCCCCCCGCGCCCCCCGCGCACACCCCCGCGTACACCCGCGCCCAAATGACCGCCCCCGCGCCCCCCGCGCACCCCCCCGTGTACACCTACGCGCACGTGGCTGCTACCGAGACGGTAATCGCGACCCGAGCGCCCCTACCGACAACATCGCGCGCGCCAGCGCACGCGCTGAATACCGCAGCACAGACCCAGCAACGCAGCACCGCGTCAGCCGCTCCCCGCCCACCGCTGGCGGGTTCAGTTTCGCAAACTGAAAGAGCGATGTCTCGCGATCCGCGTGTGAATCGTGCCGCGACAGTGACGACGCCACCAACCCCAGCATCACCCGCACCGCCCCGCGCCTCCGCCCGAGACTCACCGGCCATGATGTCGACCTGCTCATCTAGGGCGGGCTCCAACATGTCGCTGGCGTCCGAGGAGCAGGAAGAGCGCTCACTGGCCTCGCCGTCGCCGGTACTCGACCTCGAGTACCAGCTGGATGGCAGGCCACTAAGAAGAAGGAGGTCGACCGACAGCGAAGAGGAGGAAGAGGCAGCGAAGCGCTACTGCCTCGAGTCGTCGTCGTCCCCCCCCCAGCAGGATCAGGAGCTGCATGCCGCTGCCCAATCGCCGACGCCCATGGAGGCGCAGGATGGCCCAACACCAGCAGCCAGAAACCGAGTGAGTGGCGCCACCGCAGCCAGTGGCAAAACTCAAGCGAGAAACACCACCGAAGAAACGGCGGCCAAACAACCGCCAAGCAAAAATAGACGCCCCCGTTACCCGCCACTGATTGTGGAACGGTTGCCTAATTGGGCCCGACATTTTAAGGCGTTGGCAGCCAAGTTGGGCCGGCCACCCAATGCTCGCCCATACAGAACCGGCGTTCGCTTCTCGCCGGAGACTGAGAGCGAGTACAGGGTGGTCCAGAGCTACTTGTCCAACTTAGAAAAGGAGGAGAACGTCAGCTGGTTTGCTTACTCGCTGCCAGCTGACAAGAAGATGAAGGTAGCGATACGAGGACTGCCAGCAGACACCGACCCTGCAGACATAGAGGAGGAGCTCCACACGCTCGGGTACCAGCCGGAGTACGTGCGCCACATCAAGGCGCGCCACGGACGACCCGGCTGCGTATTCCACGCCGTGCTGCAGCGCACGGCGGACGCGCGCGCCATCTATGACACCGCCGTGTTCATGAACATGCGCGGTGTCAAGATTGAGGCATGGCGTGCGAAACGAGGGCCCGCGCAGTGTCACAGGTGCCAGAAGTTCCGGCACTCATCACATCAGTGCCACCGCCCGGTCGCCTGTGTGCGATGCGGAGAGGGGCACTTCGCAAAGGACTGCCCGCGCCCAAGAGACGCTCTCCCCACATGTGCAAACTGTGGCGGGGAACACCCAGCGTGCAGCGTTACGTGCCCCGTCTTCGAGAGGGAGACGCGGCAGAAGCGGGCGGGCACCGTCGCCATCACGACAACAATAACCCACCCGCAAAACAAAGATGGAGGCCTACTGCAGGAGCGGGCCCAGAGCGCGTCGTTGATGGCGGCGGCGAACGGGCCCTCTGTACATGGAGCTACCTCCTCTGGGCGGAGGAGGCGTAAGCCGAGGGGGAAAAGGAGGAAGAAGAAGAAGGAGGAATCTGCCCCCCCGGCCACCGCGACCGTGACCACCAATAAGGAGGACGCCCAGGTGAAGGATCTACAGGCCGCCCCTGTCCAAGCATTGGCGCAGGCTGTCGAAAACGAAGCACCTGAAGAGGGAGAACAGAGGGAGAAGAGGAAGCCCAGCCTCCGCGCCGGCACAGCGCAGAGGCGCGACACAAACATAGAGGCCACCAGCGCCGCCACAGTTGCCGGCGCAAAACAACAAAACCCGAATTTCACAGCCTGCGCGATCAAGCTGCTCATGGCCCTGATTAGGGCCATCAGACAGGGGCAAGACGCAGAGCGGGTGATCCTCGACGGCCTGGCCGAGCTACTAACGCTTCTTCATGGATAAGCCGCCGAGGATCACTCAATGGAATGCCTGCGGCCTAGTCAAGACGGTCACACTCCTCCGCCGCCTCACCGGCACGTGCGCCCGCAATATGCGAGGCGACTGCCCCGCGCCCCGGTGGCGGACGACGACGACGACGACGACGGCACCATCGCACCGTACAAGACGCCAGGGTGAGTCGTATCACGCAACACGCGGCTTACCCACACAAAAACACTCTGCAACCTACACACACCTCGGCGCGCGACTTGTCTTACAGGCAAGCTGCGCTCCGATCATACATGCATCACTGCACATACGCGTGAACTCACGCACCGGATACGGCAGCGCGGGCTCGCTATTCGGTGCAATACAATGGAGGGCAGGACTCACACTTCATGGCCCCCACACACACATGATACGGCCTCGCAGTCCAAACCGTAACCGGCTCGATCTGGAAACGGGGAGGGCGGGGGCCACTCACTTGCTGCAGGTGAGTCAACAAAGCCGGCGCCTCTGTCGCAGGTCGTTCTCGCTGGGCCTCCCTCGGGTAACCGGGGGTCTCACCTGGCGGGGACTGACCGCCGGGGTGTCGTGAAGAGGCGACGCTGTGGGACAGCGTCGCGGCCCACCTGCAGCACACAAATAACAGCTACACCTAGGCGTGCGCAGCTGCGTAACACTCGCAGGCGCACGCCATCAGCTACGCCCATGATGGCTATCCAACAACGGGTGTGTGGTTACATGCCCCGGAGTGCACCCGCGGCCAGGGGACGAAAGTTCCGGGACCGCTCGCCGCGCCCCCCTACGGGGGTGTAGCGACTGCCACAGTCGGAAAATGCTCATTCCGCTCCCGACGCCCGCCCGCGACGGACGTGCCGCTCCCCGCTGCTCTCCCGTTATCGTGCTCAGTGTCGTGTGTGTTCGTTTCGTCACGCTCCAGTCGTGACGTCACCTGTGGTCGCCGACTACAACTTTGATCCGAAGCCGCCTTTTTCAAGGCAGTGGACGACTTCTTGTTTCTGTTTTGGAGGTCGTTGGAACGTAGTGCCCCTTCAGGGAAAATCCACAGTTTCGTGGTCCTTGGTGGGATACCTCACGGTGCCAACGAAGCCAAGGGGTGTTGACCCGATACACCGGCCCAAGCCCCTTCAGGGCTAAGTCAAATCGGAAGGGCTTTGGTACGCGGCCTTGGGGGCTTCCCTAGTCGCTGCCATCTGTCTAACCCCGTTCTCTTCCAGCAATCACCCGGTGTGGTTGGGTGTCTCAACCCCTTCACACCGGACCGGTCTTCTGACCCTAGGGCCCCACTGCACAATAAGATCGGCAGTGGGTTTACAAGCTTAGGGCACACAAAACTAGGCACTCACCTCCCTGTCTACACCCGACAGGGAGGGTACACATCCCCGGGATATCCCACCCGGGGAGTTAGGAAGTAGGAAGCGCTGGGAGTCGCGGAAACGTTGCTCCCGGATGCTAGATAGGAACTAAACCCCCCCCCCCCCCCCACCATGACGGACGCTGATTTATTAGAGTTCGTCAAGGACACCGTCCTCAAGGACACCGAACTCACTGCCAAATATGGCAATCTGATAGCAGAGGCGCTCTGCAGGGATCAGGACCTGGTTGCCAAATTTGGCAGCGAACTTGCCCGCATGCAGCAAGAAGGTCAGGTCCCTGAGAGCCCTCTCTCCCCGCCGCCTACTGAAAAGCAGGCATCTAAGAACTGGGTACCCAAACAGGTACCCATCACCAAAAACCCTGCCCCAGCCCCCACGACTTCCGCGAAACCGGCTGTTGTCCTCAAAACAACAGTCGGCGCCGCCACCACCCAACCCGCTACCGGGAACCAGAGCCCCACCGATTCCCGTTCACCCTCCCCAGAGGAAATGGACATTGCCGCGCCCTCTGAGCCATCTGATTCCTCTTCCTCCGAAGACGACTTCCAGGTCGTAGCCGGAGGGAAGAGGAAGAAGAAGAAGTCCCCACCCTCTGAGCAGGCCCTCAAAAAGGCCGCCCCCACCCACCCCTCCCCCCCGTCTTCAGCCCCCCAATCCCGCCCCTCCTCGGCAGCTGGGTCCTCCCAGCAGGCAAGCCGATCCGCCAGCCCGATGACGGTTGAGGCCTCAGTCCCCAAAACCACAGCCCCAAAGGTCCAACCTCCGCCACCCGTGTTCATTCACGACAAGGCCAAATGGACTGAGGTGTCCACTGCCTGCAAGGCCAGGCAAATTAATTATACCAATGCCCGAGCTGTTCAGCTGGGCATCAAAGTCACTGTCCCGACCGCAAAGGACTACCGAGAGTTGCACAAACTCCTCTCGGGCAGGAAAATCCCCTTCCACTCTTTTACTCTCCCCGAGGACCGTCAGACACGCGTGGTGGTCAAAAACGTCCCACGCGAAATCCCCACGGCTGAAATTCTCAGCGACCTTCAGTCGCAGAGTATCCCCGTAGCAGAGGTGCACCGAATGCACCGCCGAGGTGGAGAATCATACAATATGATTCTGGTCGTCTGCGATCCGACAGACGGTCATCACCCCATATTTAACATCTCCCACATCTGTGGCCTCTCGGGCCTATCCATCGAAAAGCCCCGCAGGAGTGGCATCATTGGCCAGTGTCACAACTGCCAATTGTACGGCCACTCCCAGCGGAATTGCTTTGCGAAGGCACGATGTGTGAAATGCCTGGGTGACCACGGCACCTCAGACTGCACTCGCCCCAAAGACCCGTCCCAGTGCGCTGAGCCGCCCAGCTGCGTCTTATGCGGCAAGTCTGGCCACACGGCCAACTACCGTGGCTGCCCAAAAGCGCCCAAACCCACCGCCCCCAAGCTAGCCAAGCGCGCAAGCGATCGCCAGCAGAGGGAATGTCCTCAACTGGTAGGAAAAACTACCATAGCCCTCAGTCCACAACGCCCCAGCCCATGGAGCGCTCTTAATCACCAGGCCCACTTTCCGGCCTTGAGGACCAGCGCTCCTGCCCCCAAAACCACAGAGGCCCCTAAGGCCACCCCTACCACCCAGCCCACCAAAACCATCCCGGCCCTCATGGACGTAGCGCTCCCACGCCCCCCCTTGACAGAGGCAACCCGGGCCACAGCCCCAGCCCCTGCCCCTGCCTCAGCGCAAGCCGCCACTATTCCAGCTGGTGATGTGTCCAAAAACATCATTTTGGTCATATACCAAGCTTTTTACTCCCCCCGCGCCCTAGCCATGGCCGAGGCGCTTCAAAACTGCAGAGGTGACCACTCAGCAGTTTTCCGCGAGTTCGGTGACGTAGTTCACCACGTCCAAATCTACACAACCCTTACCCACCCATAATGGATAAGTCCCGAGTAACGTGTAGGTTCAAACCGACAGCCCTCCGGATAGGGTTTTTCAATGCCAATGGCCTTAGAGCCCAACGTGATGAGATCGCCTTATTCCTCCGCGACCATCACCTAGACATCTTATTAATACAAGAGACCTTCCTAAAGCCTACCCATCGGGACCCCAAAATTGCCAACTATCGCATGGTTCGCAATGATAGGACCCGCTGCCACTTAGGAGGTACCCTAATTTACTATAAATCGTCCCTATACTGCATTCCTATGGACCCTCCCTCCCTTGAAAAGTTTGAGGTCTCAGTCTGTCGGCTAGGTATGACAGGACACCAACCCGTCACGATCATCTCAGCCTATGTCCCACCCAACAACTCCGTGGACACTCCCGCTATGAGAGATGACCTGACCAAACTTCTTGGCCTGAGCGACTCCGTCATACTGGCGGGGGACCTCAACGCCAAACATCCTTCCTGGAACAGTCACACGACCAACCCGAGAGGCAAGGTAGTGTTCGAACTGTGCAGCGTCCTGAATTTCGATGTCATCGCTCCAATGCATCCCACCCACTACCCGCACTCACCTTCCCACTCCCCCGATGTACTCGACATCGCCCTCCTCAAAAATGTCAACCTTCGGTTACATTCTGTGGAGACGCATGACGAGTTAAACTCGGACCATAGACCCGTGATTCTGGAGCTTGCTCCTAGATCAGGGCCGATGGACCCTACCCAGCCTCCTCCCACCCGAATGACCACTGACTGGCGCCAAGTAAGCGAAAAGCTGAAGGCTACCACGTCCCCCCATCTCGACCAGATCCCCGACCTAATCGAGTCTGTCGCAGACACGACAGCCGCGATCAATTCACTCACGGATCACGTGCAATCTGTCCTGAACGAATGTTCTAAGGAGTCTCCGGTGGTGAGCGATCACCACTGGAAACTCCCGGACGAGGTACGTGAGCTCGTGACTGAAAAGAACGCGGCTGTCCGTGCCTACAGCGCCTTTCCCTGCGAAGCCAACAAGGTTCACATGCGCTACTTACAGCGTAAAGTAAGTAACAGCATCGCTGAACTGCGTGAAAGTCGCTGGGATAAGTTGCTGGGCGACCTCGAACCTACCCATCAGGCATTCTGGGAACTTCAGAGGAAACTACGCGCCTCAGAGGTTGCCTCAATGCCTCCGCTCACGCGTCCCGACAACACCGTCGCCTTCGATGACGAGGACAAAGCCGAATGCCTGGCCGACAGTCTAGAGTCCCAATGCTCCCCCAGCTCCCAACCAGTAGACAAGGCTCATCTCGATATGGTGAATGCCGAAGTCGAACGTAGAGCCTCCCTCCCACCAGTAGAGGACCCCGATGATCCCCTCCCCCCCGTCACACCTGATGAGGTGAAGGAGATCATCGGCCGTCTCAAACCCAGGAAAGCCCCGGGCTCCGATGGAATCACCAACAAAGTGGTTCGTCTCTTCCCGGCTACTCTGATCATGTTAATGACCGCCATCTTCAATGGCGCTCTGTCCAACAACATGTTCCCACAGACGTGGAAAGAGGCTACCGTCATCGGTATCCCCAAACCTGGAAAACCCAAGTCCTCCCCGTCCAGCTATCGTCCCATCAGTCTGCTCAAAGTCCTAGGTAAGATCTACGAGAGGCTTATTCATAAGCGTCTCAAGGATTTTGTCGAAGCCAAGAGCCTCCTCCCCAATGAGCAGTTTGGTTTTAGATCAAACCACTCTTGCGTCCAACAGGTCTACCGTATCGTTGAACATATCAGCGCCAAATACCAGCGCGGTCTCGTTACGGGAGCCCTGTTCTTCGATATAGCGAAAGCTTTCGACAAGGTCTGGCACAACGGGCTGATATACAAGCTATACCAGCTCGGTGTGCCGGATCGTCTCGTGCTCATCTTACGAGATTATCTGTCGAACCGCACCTTTCAGTACCGAATCGAAGGTGCACTTTCGTCCCCACATCCCATTCGCGCCGGAGTACCCCAAGGCGGTGTTCTCTCCCCCCTAGTGTTCTCGCTATTTACTAGCGATATCCCCACTAGCTCTAAGACACAGCTAGCTCTGTTCGCTGACGACACGGCGATATATTGCTCCGGCAATAGCGAGAAGGCAATAGCCGGCCACCTCCAGAGATCCGCAAACGCACTAGGCGCTTGGTTCCGGAAATGGAGAGTGGAAGTCAACCCAGAGAAGAGTCAGGCGATCTTGTTTTACAAGCCCAAGACTCGTCTCTTCCCCCCCCGTCCCAGTCCGATCACGTTATTTGGCAAGCCGATCCCCTGGGTTGAGAAAGCTAAATATCTAGGCGTGATCCTCGATCGAAAGCTTACCTTCAGAGAGCACATTAAGACGGTGCGCAATCGTGCCGCATTCGCTCTCAGTAGGCTTCATTACATGCTGAACGCACGCAGCAAGTTATCCCTGAAAGGCAAACTACGCATTTTCACCACGTGCATACGTCCAATAATGACTTACGCGTGTGTAGCCTTCGCACACGCTAAGCCCCGCCAAATCCATAGGTTGCAGGTCATCCAAAACCGTTTTCTCCGAAAGGCTACGGGAGCCCCGTGGTACGTTAGAAATGAGCGTCTCCATGTCGACCTCCGTATCCCCACCATCAAACAATTCATGAAACGTATTTCCAAGCGTTTCATAGAGTCCGCTGAAAAGCACCAAAACCCCCTTATCGCATCGGCCACCCGATACACCCCCTCCCAGATCAGCAAGATCCGCCGACCGCGGCATACCCTTGTCGAGCCCGATGACCCCATCACCCTGACCCAAGAGAGTAGTAGGGAAACCAGCACTCTTAGAAAAAACAAACCCAGAACGCGTTCCGTATTCCGACCTCGCCGACGAGGTCCATCGCGACGCCCCCGTCAAAACCCTCCCCGACTTTTGCCTAACGAGCCAGCCCGCGCTGCTGAGCCATTAGCGTTAAATCCCCTAAATAATATCAATCAGACCCAGCCTGTCCCTTGCTGCCCCTCCTCAATGACCCCGCTAAGCCGAGGCCCGTGTCCCACAGGGGATGCCCTTAGCGAGCGGCCATTTAGTTTTAAGTAGTTTAAGCCCCGGCTGGGGGCCTTAGAATCTAAGGCAACCACGGGATTGCCCGGTTGAGCAGTAACCAGCCTTAATGTGCTGAACTGCGAGTAGTCCATTCAAAAAAAAAAAAAAAAAAAAAACTAAATGCTCAGTCGCAACTCAACGGTCAGCGAGTCAACACGTCCCCTGAGGATGCCTCGTGGAGAGGCGAAACACGTGTCGGTAATGGTGTTGGGTTTTGCATTGCCTTCCTGCATGTGCTTAAAATCCTTGCATTTGCCCAGTAATCTTGCATGTGCATAATATAGCGGGCGGGAGGGAGGTGCATACCTGCAACCCACTAATATTCGCGGAAATTAAAACTAGATATATTGTTTTCATTTTCAAATTTATAGTGTAGCTTCCCAACAGTGAAAGAATTTTTCAAATCGGTCAAGTAGTTTCGGAGCCTATTCAATGCAAACAAACAAACAAAAAAAAAACAATCAAATCTTTCCTCTTTATAATATTAGTGTGAATATAAAAATGAATTATTTGTTGAGTTTTAACACACAGATATGTCGTTCCTGTGCCATTTTATCGCCAGAATACCTTCTTAAACTTTACCCACAAAAATCTGAAAACTTCACAAAAAAAAAACACAAAATTCCAGCGACGCAAGCCGCTTAATTTTATCACGGGTACTTTAAGGTAACCTACATTCTCACCTTATGACCAGCTGATACCATAACAGGCTGTTATTAGCATAAGGGTGTTTCACGGTGGGTGAGCGTGCCTTATGGGAAAGTGCCTGAAGATGGCAGCAGGTGATGGGGTTCCCACGGGTGCTAGCGTGTTGTCTGTACTTGACTTTATGATGTAAGTAATTTGGGTTTAAGGGAATGGACAGGGGTCTAAACCAATGTATAGAAAATTACTCGTACTTGACACCCGGTCGCAAAAAACGACTAAAAAGTAGCAGCGTACCTACTTATTTTAGTACAATCATATATTTAATTCTTTTAAATTCGGAAAACGTAGTGTATGACGTTCTCAGGCACGGTGGAGTGACGATTTGCGCAGGACGGCTGGCAGAAACTGGATGCGAGAAGCCGAAAATAGATCTAAGTGGCGTGCAATTGGAGAGGCCTATGTCCAGCAGTGGACTGCAACTGGCTGTTGATGATGATGATGATGATGATGATATATTCAATTTGATTTTTATCTATCTATACTCCTTCAGACTTATTACTAAAAACGAGAGACAAGTACGTTACTTCTCGAATGAGAACAATCGAACAAAAATGGGCTTTTGTATTTAGTACGTATTCAGTTTTCATTTACAAAGTAAACAAGTAAACATTGTGCTCAATGAAAAGTGTGTATTTTCTTTGTGAGATAAGTATCTATATAATATTTCATTTAATTCCAAAATGGTGCTCGGACCTGGTCGCTCACCGAATCACAGAAGTTCCGCCTTGGAGTTTGCCAAAGAGCGATAGAACTCAGTATTCTGGGCGTAGAAATACGATGGGATTGGACGGATCACGTTAGCCGCATGCACGGTGACCGTTGGGCAAAAGTCTCCACACAATGGGTGCCCGAAGATGGGCAGCGCCACTGAGGACGATCAAGAAAGTGGTCAAGACGACCTGGATGCGTATCATGAGGGTCTTGGAAGAACTTGGGGAGGCCTTTGTCCAGCAGTGAGAGAGTAAGAGCTAATTATAAAAAAAAAAAAAACAACAAAGTCATTTGATTCGAAAGAGATTTCTGGATCATTAAGGGAATAGGGTTGTTTCCTGAGGAATAAAAATATGATCCTATTTACATTTAGTCCGTCAGTTAGATTATCGAAAAACATTGGACCCGTATTTTTTGCTTTATGAAATCTCTAAAAATTGACGAAGATAAAAAGCTTCAAAGATCATGAGTGACTGGGGGCTTGTGACATCAGGGCGCGGTATAAATCGTCGCACGGAGTGACGTCACACGAGTTTTCAACGCACTATATCGTCTTTGTTTTTTGTTTACGTGAAAAAATAAAAAATACGTGTCCAATATTTTTGGGAAGTTTATCTTACGGACTAATTCGATTTTTTTAGGCAACTACCCTATTCCTTCATTTATTTCCTGATTTTTTCTCATCGTCTTATTTCCTCCACCTGAACACAATGCAAGGAAAATCGAGAAACGTTTCCGTTCCGTAACAAATTTTGCTAGTCGCGTTGATTGAGTTCTAGATTATAGCCTCTATGCTAAAACGTCGCAGTGGTGGCCGAGTCGTATCGGCCCCGACTTAAGTCGCGGGTCAAACCCAGGCAGGCGCATTACTTTATGTAATTTCTCATCTTTTCTTTTTCTTTCATTACCTCTCAAAACGGAAGGAAAACATCGTGAGGAAACCGGCTTGTCCTAGAATCAAAAATTCGAAGACATGTGACATTCACCAACCCGCACTGGGCCCGCGTGGTGGATTACGACCCATTCCCTCTCCTAGAGAGGAGGCCTGTCTCCCAACAGTGGGAACATTAAAAGGCTGATTATGCTAAAACGTCCATATTGGGTATATGGCCCCGCCAGAACCTAATTCCGTTGATATGGTAATGTGAGCAAGCGTCACGGTCGGGTGACGTCATACGATGAACATTACTGGTCGTGATAGCATCGGTAATTCACGAACAGATGCGTTATGACCATTTAAATATCGAAGCGGTGATAGTCAACTGTTATACATACTTTAAATTAGTATTGAATTTGACTCATCCTTTTTTGTGTTGGTAACACTTAAATTATCCTCATGATCTAAGTACTCATTTGTTTTTAGCTTGGCTGAAAGGTCATACCAAGAGTCGACACGGTTGGCGCAGTGGTTGAGTGTTCAGCTGCTGCGCTACGTGTCGCGGGTTCGATCCCCGCACGGAACAAATGTTTGTATGGCCTACAGATGATTGTTCCGGGTCTGGGTGTCTTGTGTATGTGAGTTTACATGTTTGTGAACGCACCCACGATACAGGAGTAAATCCTATTCTGGGGCAACGTTTTATATAAAAAAAAGAGTATGGAAATGCGTGCTAAAGAATAGATGACGCTGTCGAGGAAGGCCCAGAAACCAATAGCGCGATGACCTGGAAACGCACCACAAAAGCTGGTTAAAAGTGCAGCAGAAAAGAGTGTACAGAAAGATATGGAGGAGGTCTTAGAGGAACTTAGGTTGATAAAGACATCTCAGGACAAAACGCGTAACAATTTTTTCTTTTTTTTTGTAAAATCTAACGGAACAGTCGACATTTGGGATGGTATGTAATAAGTTTCTTAAAATGACTGTATTATTCAATTGATTCTTGTCTAGCTGAAGCGGCTCGACTAATTATGATGAAGACTTCATGCTGACTAAAATGTATTTACTCTACAGAAGACACAAATCAAATCTTAAGTGAATAGAATCCATAAGTACTTTGTACAATTCGTACAGTTAATAAAATATAATATAGTAGGTGTAATACTCTTAATTATGTAAGTACACCATATAAGTTCCAGAATAAGATGGATGAAGAAAACATTACATGGGATGACACAATGGCGTACTACTTAATAGCTTATTTGGATTTATGGATCTCAAAAAACAAAAAATCATGAATCTGACATCTAAAGTATGCCCATTAGTAGTCAGCTTGCCGAATTGATTGACAGACACGTCTAGCAATGAACATGTATCCTAACTTTCACCCAATCCACAAACAGAACAAATTTTTCCAGAAACCCGTAAACTGACCGCCTGGGAGTCGAACCGGTGACATATGGCGCGTCGGTTACCACGTGGCGGCGCACCTGAGCGTGCACGTGCTATCCGAAGGTTTTTGTAAACAATATCAACCATCAAATGATTCGAGGGAGTCGGCAGATTGGTTGCTGTTTACCGGCTGTGGTAAGGAGTCTGGATACAGAGTTTAGGTGGATCAAGTTTGAGTCTTTAAAGAGATGGAAAACTTAAGGATTGTTGCAAGATTATGAATCTTTCTCATCTTGTCTGTAAAATCAATAGGGTAGTTGACTAAAAAAAATCTGATTAGTCCGATTTTTTCCAAAAAATATTGGACACGTATTTTTTCTTTTTTCACATAAACAAAAAATGAAGACGATACAGTGCGTAAAAAACTCGTGTGACGTCACTACTCGCTACAATTTTTACCGGGCCGTGACGTCACACGCTCCCACTCCTGGTCTTTGATGCTTTTTATCTTCGTCAGTTTTTACAGATTTGATAAAGGAAAAAATATGTGTCCAATATTTTTCTATAATCTAACTGACGGACTAAACATAATCATATATTTTTTACTCAGGCAACATCTCTATTCTGCAGTAAAGTGCAGTAGACTTTGATTTTCTTACCTATAATTGGCCCTTTGTAGAAATCTAGGTTGTGTGTACAATCTATATTTATATTAAGGGACAACTCGTACTCGTAATCGTAATCTGTCAAAATTTAGGGAAACAAGAAGTATTAACTTGAGGTTGAATAGACTAAGTGAAAATGGCGAAAGTAGGCGCACAGGCGAAGTTTTTAGTGGGTGCAAGCCCCACATAACCATGTCGTCTCCCCGGATGACATGGCATGCGTTAGACATTTTCTTCGCCCAAAAAAAAAAAAATTAAGGCACATTTCATAAAATCTTGGCTCAACCAAATTGCAATGATGCGAAGAGTCTGTTTAGGTTCGTGACCCAGATAATTATGGCCAATGTCTATTTGTCGTCCTTTGAAAGGTTCATGAGAAAACCAGCGTCAGACAGCATCTGTCAGTCTGTGTGACATATCGCTGACATGGACCTATTTAGTGTAGCCGTGGGACACACACTTAGTTCTTGTCATAACTATTTCTTCTTTTGTTTTTATCAAGTCCCGTGCTTGTTGTATGTGCTGAATAAATATTATTCTTTCTTTCTTTAATTAGGGTACGATGGGACTGACATACGCTTTGCCTTATATAAATATCTTTAAATAAAAAAGTAATTAAAAAAGGAGGTGTTAACAATTCTGTTGAGGTGCTAATGTAAACAGTCTGTTATAAAAACGGGATTCCCCCCTTGAAACAAGTTTTTACGGGCGATTAGAATATTATCTGCTGACCCCGTCAAGATATAAAAGTAAAGGTCAAGGTCAAATACACACACACACACACAGATATTCATTTGAATAATTTATATGGCACAGATGTAATTGCCTTTCTTCATACACCACAAGAGAATGAATGACCCGTGATGGCTACGACAATAATTGATATATTATAATTTAATTATGCGATACGTACACCAAAATAACACTGTCCGTCTGCCTGTCTGTCTATCTGTTTGTTCCGGATAATCTCTATAATGACTGGACCGATTTTGATGGGACTTTTATTGGCAGGTGGCTGATGTAATAAGGAGTAACTTTGGATACTTATTTTAGAAAAATAAAGCAAGAATGGGGTGTCAGTAACTATTCCACGCTGACGAAGTCGCGGGCAGAAGCTAGTATAAAGTAATTCTTTCAAGTTGAAAGCTATATAATTGTAAATATATCAGAAATTTGCATGTCATTAAATTATGATTGAATATATTAAGCTACTATTATACTGCCATTGTAAGAACTTTTGTAACCATATTTATCTGCAAACTAGCAGCGGCCCGCGGTTTCGCCCACATAGTTCCCGTTCCCGTGGGAATAAAATATAGCCTATGTCACCAGGGGATAGTGTAGCTTCCAAACAGTGAAAGAATTTTTCAAATCGGTTCATTAGTTTCGGAGCCTATTCAATACAAACAAACAAACAAATCTTTCCTCTTTATAATAGTAGTATAGATAAATCTTTGACTTTGACTTTGAGCATTCATGGCTATAGCATAATGCTCAAAGATACACGAACTTTCAACCAAGGTTAAAGTTACTAACAAAAGTCAAACACATAGTAATTGAACAAAGAGGGGTAAGTTCAGGGTCAATTGTAAGTCACAGGGGTGGTACATCACCCCCGGGTGTGTGTTCAACAATTTTAATTAGCGACCGCGGACAACCGTTAGTAACATATGCGTGGTTTATGGAACGTTTTTGGGGTGAAAACAGCTATGGGAAGGGCGAATGAAATTATTGTTTTACTGTTTCGTTATTGATATTGGTATTTTTATTGGGTAGTTTGATACTGTGGGTTTAAAAAATCTTATCAGAAAATTATATGACGTACGTAGTTAGGTAATAAATAGTTTTAATTTTACAAAAACTCAAACCTTCTTGTTAAGCAAATTAGAACATCACATCGTCCGCAAGATGTTACTCCAGACGGCGGCCGCGGGGGCGTGCCTCGCGCACTGCCCGCCGCACGTGCTCTAGAGCGATCTGTGCGACCTGCGTGGTGTTTGCGCCGGCAAACGTCAGCTCGGGCCACCAGCCCGTTAGTGTGAGCACGTGCAGAGGTGGTAGCGTGTCCATCTGCACGCGCACTCGCAGCGACTCCGCCACCACGCCCAGCGCGCTAGCGGGCGATAGCGTACGACCCCGTTCTAACGCCGAGAGCTAATATAAGTTCTAATGTGGCATATTCTTTCACAAACTAAAAGGAACTCCTGATCCATAGCTTCAAGTGTTTAAAAAATCGTCTGATCGACAACCTAAACACGCACCCTTTTTTTTCTGGATGAGAAATCGTTAAATGACTTCACCCACTATGGGCGGAGCGGAAGGGAGTATCAGACTCTTACTGACTAAAACCCACCCGTCTTCCTCCTAGTGCTCTGTGCATTCCAGGGCCGCGGTGACTCTTTTGAACAAATTCCATAACCCTAGTAAACACGCACACTAGAAGCATTAGAAGATATAGTCACCTTCATTGGATAAGTATAAGCATATAAGCATAATCAGACTTTTAATGTTCCCACTGCTGGGACACAGGCCTCCTCTCTAGGAGAGGGAATGGGCCGTAATCCACCACGCGGGCCCGGTGCGGGTTGGTGAATGTCATATGTCTTCGAATGATTAGTTCTAGGACATGCCGGTTTCCTCACGATGTTTTCCTTCACCGTTTTGAGAGCAGTGGTGATGATATTAATTACACAAAGTAATGCGCCTGGCAGGGTTCGCACCCGCGACCTACAATTCGTAAGTCGGGGCCGTTGCCGCTCGGCCACCACTACTCTCTTCGTTGGATTAACAACAGTTAAAACACGATTATAGCAAAACATTTTTAGCGGAAACCTAACTACCCGAGTACCAAACCCCAATCCTCATCAACGTTCGGGGTGGAATTCCGATCCCCGTATAAAACATTACAAAGATTTCAACACACTACCTGAGATCCGAACTTTTTCGACCGGTAATATTCGTCCATTTTTTTTTTCTCACAGTGATACTTTGGCTATTATTTTGTCATAAAATACTCTATCAAAACATTTTTTGGGTACGAGACGGATTCAGATGGTTGGAGTCTCTTTTTTTTTGTGGAAATAGCAAGCCGACACGGTTCGTTGTGGGAACATTAAGCTGTGGGTAGATTATTTGCATTCGACGTAGTTTTATTTGTAGATTGAAACAATTGCGGAAATCTGTTTTTAAAGAAAGGTAGGTCAAGGTAGATCAATAATTTTCAAGGCGGTCTAGGAGTGGGAAATTATATACTAGCTAACGCTTTGGACAAGATTCAGATTTCTTTTATTTTATTATTTTCTATGTATATACTATATAGACTATGTATTTAGACATTGAACGCTGTTCACAGTAATAATTGGACTTCAGATTTATGTACTGTATATTGTCATAGTTGTGCTTAAATTGTCTTAGTCTGTAGTCTGTCACTGTAGGTACTTATTAAAATAAAATAAAAATATACACATTGTGGCAAACGCGCCACGCTCTTCCAAGTCACTGCAACTCCGGAAAGCATTTTTTAAAGATGGGAAATCATCAAATGACTTCTTCCTTTCTGGGTGGAGCGAAAGGGAGTGTCAGTTTCTTACTAACTAAAATTCATCTGTGTTCCGCTTAAGTTTAATTAAAAACGGTTTAGTCATTTCGTAAAATAAGCACTTGAATTTGTATGAAATGCCGTTCGGTGTATACGCTCGTAAAGGAACAGACAGTGCACCTAGGTTTTTTTGCGCTGCAGCATTAGTTCGAAAGAGTCACCGTGGCCCTGGACGCAAAGGGTATTAAGTTCTGTTGATTTTTATAGCTCGTTAAAGGCGAAAGTCTTGCTACCAGAGACAAGCATCTCGACTCCTTCGAAGCGGAACAGCACTGCCAGCGGGCTCTCGTCCGTCACCATGAGGAAACTGCGCAGAGGAGCACGGGTGGGTTTTAGTCAGAGTCTGACAAACCTTTCGACTTTGCCTAGACCGGAAGATGTCATTTGATGTCTTCCCTTAATTAAAAAGGTATGTTTGCGCACACACTTGTGCTCTTAGTCTTTTAGCATAAGAATAGCATAATCAGCACTGCTAGGACACAGGCCTCCTCTCTAGGAGAGGGAATAGGCCGTTATCCACCACGTGGGCCCAGTGCGGGTTAGTGAATGTCACATTCGAACACATGTGACACACAAAATTCGAAGACATGTGACATTCACCAACCGGTGAATGTCACATGTCTTCGAATTTTTGGTTCTAGGACGATGTTTTGTGTTGACTATAACATTAGATAATTTAGATGATAAAGTAGGATAGAGTTAAGTAATTATAATTTAAGATTAATGTTTTTAGGTAGATTAAACCTAATATTTGTACGCTTTACTAGCTGTAGGACATAGTGATACATTTGTTATTAAGCACCATCTTTGTTAACCTATGACCACAAATAAAAGACTTTGACTTTGTTTTCCTTCACGGTTTTGGGAGCAGTGGTGATGAAGTTAATGCTCACGAAGAATTTTCACGAATGAAATCCCACGAGTGTGAGAAGTTCAGTCCAGTCGTATTATTAACGGACACGCTTATTTCGCAGCCTTTGGCGCCGGGAAAGAATATATCTTTTACCCGCTCCACTTTATTTTTTGTGTGACCCCTAACTAGGTGTGACAAAAACGTGTCAACGGGTTGCGCAGGCGCCGATTGTGATGAACGACTAACGGATAAACATTATCTAAATCGATAAATAATGAGGCTGCATTTGTCACCTCACCCTTTTGGTCGCCCTTTGATTTTGATGGGCATAATACTATGGTGGTAATTATTTTGGAACAAAAGCCGCCAAGTTCTTAAGCCACTAAAAAAGTTGGGGCTCGTCAAATTGACTTGATTTAGATTGAATTGTCTAGAATGTTTCATATTTTACTATCCTAGTAGTACTAGTACCTAGGAGTGATACTTACAGACCTACCTAATGTAATCATAGAATTGACAATTTCATGATTTTGCCGACAAATTCATGAAATGAGTTGTATTTTATTTAATAGAACATACCCGCTGCCCACATCATGATATGTTCTGGCCAGATAAATGAATTCTCGGAATGAATTATCATTTGACGATATGAAACTCTAGCGCTGAGGTGGTGTGTAAATAAAAGACGAGGAATATACCTAGAGTAGATAACGATATTAACAAATCTGGTATACAAAGGTATGCGCACGTCTTATGAATGAACTCGGTACAAATCGGCTCTTGTAGGTTATAACTCCAATAGGAATCTTGAGTTCCTAGAGAAATCCGTGCGGGGCGCGCAGGTCGCCGTCACCTTATTGGCCGATCGAATTTGCACCGCATGCAGTATTACGAGCCGCCGTTTGCAGTTACACTTACAAAACGATATGAATGGAATGATACAAAAAAAAAGATTTAAGTAGGTACCTACATCAGACGTTGACGTTTATACGATATCTATACCTAGAAAGGCAGTAAAAGCTGGTCATTGGTTCCTGTTCAGAACATGAGCCACACTTTGTAGTACCCAGGCAGGCAGGTACCTACTTTGGGGGGTTTAATGTAGGCCACTGACGCTGCAATTAACGTAAAGCTACCTTTAATACAACCAAAAAAATCTGAGGCACAGCTTCTTCATATTTTTGAGTCGATGGTTGACACCATAGAAATGGTTGACACCATCGACTCAAAAATATGAAGAAGCTGTTCATTTCTTGAAATAAAGTCACTGTAAAGTATAACATGAAATGGTCGGCTACATCATGAAATGGCCAATTTTATGATATGGCCACGACAGATACGTAGAATTTCAATTTTGTGTTATCAGCTCTCGGCAGTGAGACACTTTTTGTCGAAATCTAAACAGCACGAAGTTTTTTAAAATCATCAAATGTCATCAAATGGATGGAAGGCAAAAACGTGCATCACAAAATCACAATCAAGCATTGTTGATAAAAAAAAATCAGATCAGCTGACATTTATGTAGGTATAAACTTATACAAAATACATTTTTCTTAGAGCGGTCCAAGTGTTGACATCTATTGTATATTTTGGGAACTACAGTCAGCAACAGTAGCATAATTTGTTGTTCTTAGTTCATCAACATTTCATCAGATGGCGCTGTCTTTAATTTAAGCTCAAATGAAACAAAGGTTTTAAACTAACAAGTTTTTAATTAATTAATTAAATACAATTAGAAAATAGTATTCTAAATGCCTCATAAAATATGACAAATGCATAAACTGTCTTCTATCAGTCTCTTTTTGGAACAAATTGTGAGTGTTTTCTATGACAACATAGAATTTAATAGGTGAAGCCTTTTTCTTCTAATTCTTCACGTACATTCTGAGGATTTGGCCAGAAAGCCATCAAGATGGTTGATCCTGAAACGAGAAAAAAATATTATTATTAAGTACCTATGCTAAGGCTTTTAAGGAAGCTAGTAAGTAGAGAGTCTATAGAGAGTTTACTTGAATGCGTTTCATTAAACGGTCGCAGAGTCGTTTCCGCACTAGTATAAAAATTATAACCGCGAAAAATACATGTCATTCTCACCAGCAGTAAAAACTCCAAAAACAGTGAAAGCCTCGTGGCAGTGCAGATCCAGGGTGGCTCCGAGGAAGTTCGACCCCACGGCAGCACCAGTTCGCCCCACCATGTACATCACACACATCGCCATGGCCCTGAAATTATGGTATTATTTGATTTAGTGTTTTTTTTAACCTGTCTATGCTTCAGAAGTGGGATTTCCAACCAAGCTATAAAAGAGTATCTAATGGGCTTGACACTGGACAAAGTTGTTTGATTCGCATACTTCGATCAATAATAGTTCGCATACGTAATTTCTAAAGAATAACAATTATCATTACTGCACGCCTTGTGCTAACGTACTGATTGATAATTTCAATACAGCATTTGCCAACGTCCATACTACGTTGAATACACCGGTTCTCGTCCGATCACCGAAGTTAAGCAACATCGGGCGCGGTCAGTACTTGGATGGGTGACCGCCTGGGAACACCGCGTGACGTTGGCTTTTTGTTATTCTAAATTATTTTTTAACTTTCTTTATTTACATTATCTTACCTTCTGACTACATTTATTATTATTTTTGATCGGACCTTTGGCTCTAGACTAGAGAATGCATTTTTTCTGGACAAATTGTAATTTTATAAGCGGATAAGTTTGTCGAAAAAGCCAAAATATTAGCATAAATTGTTAATCCCATTCATTTTTGACATTCGCCTACGTCATGCCACCGCTGACGGACCTCTGTCAGTGGTGGTCTCTCTCTCTCGATCTCGCTTGCGTAAACTCGATAAATAAAAGGGAATATAATTCCATTGTCACCAGACGACGCTAATTCAGTTTCAATAGTCAAGTCAAGTCAAGTCAAGTCAATTAATTTATTTCAACTAGACCATTAACGGCACTTTTGAACGTCAAAACATTTGAAAATAAAAATATTATAGTGACTCTACTGTCCATTCGCAAAAAGTAGATTCTTATGGAGAAGAACGGACAAGAAACTCCATAGTTACTCTTTTCAAATATGTATAAGTTTTACAATATTTTGTATACATTAGCCAATTGGTTGACAGCTGCTGCTGCTGCAACAACAGCTGAGGTAAAATTAATTTTGCTAGTCAGGGACATAGTACTCACATATTTACAATTTTTTAATCCTTGATTTATATAATAGGGTAGTTGACTAAAAAAATCTAATTAGTCCGTCAGATAGATTTCCAAAAAATATTGGACACGTATTTTTTCTTTTTTCACGTAAACAAAAAATGAAGCCGATAAGTACAGAGCGTTGAAAACTCGTGTGACGTCACTACTCGCTACAATTTTTAACGAGCCGTAACGTCACAAGCCCCCACTCCTGATCTTTGATGCTTTGTATCTTCGTCAGTTTTTATAGATTTGATAAAGGAAAAAATACGTGTCCAATATTTTTCTATAATCTAACTGACGGACTAAATATAATCATATATTTTTTACTCAGGAAACACCCCTATTACCAACAATGAATCAGTATGTGTTAAATTAACTCTAAAAGATCAGTAACTACACCAATACAAATTGAAGTTTGCGCTAACGCCATCGAGAACGTGAAAAAACTTGCATTAAGCACACGGAACGTGACTTATTGTGTAGTGTTTACTTGTCCTGTGACCCAATTGCTTTCCACTCACCTCAACTGCGTAGGGAACACATCGACGGCTATGGCCGCCAGTATAGAGGCAGCACAGCCCGAGCATAAGGAGATGATGAGCAACACCGTCGCCGCGATACCCTCGGGGACGAAGGCGGCTCCCACCGTCGCGATGCCACAGATAAACATTATACCACCTGAAGAAGAAAACGAAAACGTTTGCAAGGTTGGATAAAAGAATAGGTTCCAGGAATTCTTTATAAAATTCACCAAATTGATACATTATTCACTGAAGGTTGGCAACATCGAAAACAGGGAACATGCAATATTTTCATCTTGCTTTCATATAAAAGATGTGTATTGCCAAAATTGCGATTATAAACTGACTGTTTTTCTTTTCCCGCGAAAACGGACGATGAAGTCACTCCTGTCTGCTCAGATATCATGAACTCCCTAGTATACATAGTCTTTGCATGAACTGTCATGTATTAAAATTTAAGTTCGTCTTTTCGTTGTCATAACACCAGTGACGTCACTAGACGCTGATTGTTTACGTTCCGTTTCACGTTATATTATTTCGTAATAAGTAGTTGTTAAAAATCAATATTAACTACAGTAAAAACATTGCAGTGGCCCTTCTTTTATACTAAGTATTTTATCATTTCAATATCAAAATGTTCATGAATTCTGTAACTGCATCTTCCCTATTCTACATCGTGTGAAGTTATAAGGTCTCAAATTTACATACCTAGGTACCTATTTAAACTTTATGTATCTACAGTAGAGGTGCGTGGGCCCATTTTGTGACCTATCAAATGTTGCTTGGCGGCAGAAATAAGTCTGCTATGGTAGATATCTAATTATAAGAAACTGGACGAGACAGAAGGCTACAAAGTAAGTAGGGAGGATTGGACTATGCACAAAACAAATAAATTATCTGTTCTGTGGGACTATGCCAGTATCTGGCTGACAAAATTGATCACACTAACCTCACAGTCAAAAGAAAAGCCATAACTAAACTATTTACAGATTATTATGCTTTTTTTCTAGATGGGAAATCATCAAATGACGTCTCTTGCTCTATGCGGAGCGAAAGGGAGTGTCAGACTCTTACTGACTAAAACCCACCCGTGATCCTTCTAGTGCCCTTTGCGTTTCAGGGCCGCGGTGACTCTTTCGAACAAATTCCGCAGCAAGATTTTTATGCCGTAACCAATGAAAGGAATATACAAAAAAAAAACTGCTTTTACTTGCTTAAAAATTAATTCAGACGGGAATCGAGAGAACTCATTACTCACTGTATAACGTCTTCTTGCCAATCTTGTTGATGAGAAAGCCTATGGCTAAGTACGTGAGCGCAAACACAGCCCCCATAGACATTGAAATGGGGAACACCGCCACTGATACCTCTGACTCACACACTGCTTCATCAGAAGACAACATCTGGAAAAGAGAACAAGTTTAGTTGGGCTATGTTATACGCTATATCTGCGATCTGGTGAGTAATCTTTAGACCAAAATTCCAAAACGCAACTCCAACTCAGAACTTCATCTAAGCATCAAACTGACAAAAACGCTTCTCATAAATTGAAGTTTTTATGCTCGAGAGATGAGCAAGCAAAATGCGTAAACGCATTTACTCAGCTAGCTAAAACTCATATATCATCATCATCATCAACAGCCTGTTGCAGTCCACTGCTGGACATAGGCCTCTCCAATTGCAAACTCATATATTACGAGCACGAAAACGTCAATTTATAAACGTCAATTAGAAAAACTATCATTGACGTTGTCGTGCTCATGATTTCATGATGCAGTTGGAGTTCGATTTGAGTTGAAGTGCACGTTTTGAAATATGGATCCAAAAGTTTGATTTACAGTTATTGCACGTATTATTCTTATGGTTAGACACTAACCCCAGAGACGCCAAAATAAATAACCATAGTAATGCAGTTTACAAAAAGGGATGTTTCCTGAATAAACAATTTTATTATGTTCCTATTTATTCCTTCTGTTCAATCGAAAAATACTGGACACATATTTTATGCTTTATCAAATCTATAAAATTTGACGAAGATAAAAAGCATTAAAGATCAGGAGTCAGGACTTGTGATGTCACTTCGTGGTAAAAATTCTAGGACGTATAGTGACGTCACAAGAATTTTCAACGCACTGCAGGTATCGTCTTTGGTTATTGTTTACGTGAAAAAAAAACGTGTCCAATATTTTTTGGAAATCTATCTGACGGACTAATTGGTTTTTTTAGTCAACTATGTAACCTGCTAATGAATATATAAACGAATCATCGTTTTTAATTTATAAATATTGCTGAAATGGTTAAATAGCTGTAATTAAGTACTAATAAATACATTTGAATAAACTAAACTAACAACAAACTAAAACATAGTCCTCAATGCTGTCAGCTGGTAATTTGCCCAAGAGACTCGTGGCATTGCCACGTTGAATGGCAATGCCTCCAAAATTTTATTTAGATGAAAAAAAGCATTTTTTTAATTTGAAAAATGCTGGATTATGTGATGAATATATGAATAGTTCCGTGATGTACAAGAATTACATGTATTCTGGTAATTCAAGAAGGTACTTACGCTTGTATTGACGAATTTATCACGTATGATCTGACAAATAGTAACGCTTCTATTTGTATTACTTCTTAAAATACTGTTCAGTATATCTGGAACCCAAACGTAGAGACCACTCGACCTGGAAAACAAAACACAATCATTTATTTAATCCCATAGAAGTGAGAAAAGGCCCCAAGTCTGCTATTATAATAGTCTTAGAATGGTCTGTCATTGATTTCATAATGGTTGATTTTTACAAGTTTGGTAATCTACAAATATAAAAGCGTCACTATGACTTTCCAATGGTCAACCACTGACACTCCATTGAAAGAAATGTCATAGAATGGTAATCTCGTACACAATTACAAATGAATGACAGACGTATACGGTAATCAGATAAAATTTTGACAGTTCCTTTGATCAGTGACCTACCATTAGAACGTCATTGTGCAGTCATTGCTTATAATAGCTCGGTTATCAATAAGTATTACGAGACCATTGTCCAACCAATGATCGACCATTATGAATTTAGCAGATTACGAGCTTTTAGCAAAATGACAATGGGATCGTGTTGGAATGACAAAGTTATAAAAATAGCAGATTTGGGGCCCTGGTCTTGTGCGTCTCGTATCCATCGGCTACCTGCGACCCCCACCAGGTCATCGGTCCACCTTGTGAGAGGCCTTCCAACGCTGGTCTTCCGGTAAGCGGCCGTTACTCCAGAACTTCTCGGCCCCATCAACCATCTGTTCTGCGAGCAATCTCCACTGCCACTTCAGTTTGGAGATCCTTCGGTAAATGTCGGTAACGTTGGTTCTCTTGCGGATATCATCATGCCTGGTTCGAACACGCATGTAAACATTGAGCATTGCCCTCTACATTGCTCTTTGGGTGACATTAAGCCTCCTGATAAGGCCCATTTATTTAATATCAGGTAAGAATTACCTGCAAGAAAAACTTGGTAGAAGCCAAGGGTACCTAAGGCCTAGTAATACGAGAAAAGCCTGACTTTAGATAAACCCAGTCTGCAGGGCTGTAATTTACTTTACAAGCCGCCGCAACAGAAGAAGACACCCCAGGTCCGGAGGCCTTTTTTTTTAACGTGGGGAAATCCTCATGGACTGTCCCCCGTCTGGGGAAGACGGGGGGGTGTGCTGGACTCTTACTGGCTAAAACCACCACGGTGTTCCGTCACTTGACCGTAGGCCAGGGCCGCAGGATTCGCAAAAGCATGCACCGCAACCCCGGCAGGTCTCGGTCCGCCAGCCCCTGGCAGACCTCTCTTTTGTGGGGCCTAGCCCCACGTCCTGCTGAGAGGCGCGCGTGGAACACGTCGCGCCGCCTAGTCGGGCCTTTTACTGATCGGGCGGTGGGTCCCCTACTCCAGCGCCCGCAGGCCACACACTAGGGCGGCTGGAGGTCGTCGCGCGGCCTCCGGCGCCCAGTGCATCTGGCGCGGGAAGGGAGAGTGGCAGCTGCCTCTCTCTCCCTCTCCGCTCCCTCTTTAGTCGCCATTCATCATTCATTTGATGATTTCCCATCCAGAAAAAAAAAGCTGTAATTTACTGCCTGAAGACATACATTAATTTGAATCAGGACTAGTTTAGTGACGATATAATATCCTTCTTAGATAGAAACACCGTGCCAGAATCTGGTCTGAATTATACGGTAAATTTTTAAGTTTTTTTTGTTTGGCAGCATTTCAACTCTTACATTAGGATACTAAACTTAAGTCTGCAGAAACGGATGATACTTACACCATAAATACTGCGAACATCGATATGTGTGATATGAACACACATCTGAGGAGTGGAACCTTGAACATTAGTCCCACGTTCTTGACAGCGCCCGCGAAGCCCCCAACCTTGATCTCTTCACTTCCCGTTATTAGTTTCTGAACCTGGAAGAGTCAGTTGGAACATTAAACATTGTAAACCGAGCGTCAAACGAGCATTAGGTTTGAAACAGCTAGGCCCAGCTACAGGCACAAGTGACAGGGATGGCTTCGTGAAAGTGGAGAGGAAGAAGCCTCCTAGTCGGAACCAGTGCGGGACCGCGCTGGTAGGACCCAATGTGCTTCGTCCAGCAATACCTACCACGCAGCTCTATGTGTCTCGGTTACATCACACCACGAAGTTGAAGACATCGTGGAGTACCTATGTTCGAGCGAAGACCAGCTGGACCTTAAGGGTAAAGAAGTTGGAGCCGCACCATAACACGAATTTCAAGTCGTTCGTAGTGCGAGTTCCAACTCATCATGTTGAGACCTTCCTCAAAGAGGTATTTTGGCAGAAGGGCGTCGTGTATCGGCCATTCCGCAGAAGTTTACGCAATACGACGCAAAACCACAAAAATATTAATTATAGTCTGTAAGGTATACAGGGTTATTTGTAAAACAACAAAAACTTCTTAAAAGGTCATTGTACTTATCATTATGAACAACTTTTACTATGGGATCCAAACTGAAATCGCGAAAAAAAATCAGCTATTCCTTACATTTATGTTCGTATAACTCATCAAAAGGTTTGGTCCCATAGTAAAAGTTATTCATAATGATGAGTACAATGACCTCTTAGAAAGGAAAGAAAGAAAGAAAAAGCGTTTATTTACCATAAAATAAACGACAGCAATTATTGTTCTAAACTAAACCGTAAACTATAGTGAGTAAGAGTTTGTTGGTATTTTACAAATAACCCTGTATATGTTATGGGTCTTTGTTACCCGAAATAAATTATATATTATTAATAGTTGAACAACCAGCGAACCGGTTCACAATCTTATGTTTGTACACTGGTTCATGGGATTGCTAACCGGTTGAACAAAATGCTGCCTACATAACTTGAGAAATGGAGGATTATCAGTCCATTCTACAAACAGTGCGAGAGCGATGCTACTAAGCAAACTATGCCCTATCTTGTGAAGTATCCTTAGATATCCACACACTTTCAACCACGATGATCTGAAAAATGCCTGCTGTAATGTCGATATAGCTGTGGCCACTTACTGAGTCCAAATAATACATTTATGTATATTAAGTATAGGAATGTGAATTTACAATAGACAGTAAATGAAGAAGACCACAAGGATTGGCAAATTAGCCAGTCGATAATGAACTAGTCGGTCCTGCTTCACAGTCTCAACCACTTGGATAAACACTTATTACTTGCTTGGTTATTGTAAACCATAGTTTTGTATAAAGAAGAATCATTTTATTTTCAAATATTGTAAATGTGAATACCATGCTACCATGGAGTCATTTACATATATGTACATGATAAGTTATAGTTTACTTTGTGACTTGAACTAAAATGGCAGTTGAGAGCATGTCACAGGTGGCGTGTGTGTTGGATCATTCGGTTCCCTTCAAAATGGTTGAGCTAATTGGTGCCGATACACGCGTCATGTTCGTGAACGGGTGCCGTCGCTTGAGACTGGTCACCTCTTAGCTGCCACTGACTTGTTTTAATCTTTATACTTTGATTTTTTTTTATAGTTTCCTTTTTTTTCTTTGCATTGTCCTCACATATAGAAGTGACCAAGGATGTAACCAAGGTTATGTAATACAGAACAGGATTTAAAAGAGTGTCCGTGGAGTTTCTTGCACGTTCTTCTTCATAGAGATCTACGCTTTGGAACGTGCAGATAGCTTCACCTCTTTCGACTTGACAATTCAAAAGTGCCTGTAAAGGGTTTAATTGGAATAAATACTTCGAGTTAAGTTGAGTTGAGAACTAGCAAGTCAGAACTTGCTAGTTCATCATCGACTGGCTAAATCGCGTCTGTGTTAGACTGGAACCGTAGAAATCTGTTTCTACGGTTCCAGTCTAACACAGACGTGATTTTTTTAACGTACTCGTACTCGATCGAGTTTACGTTAGCGTTCGCTTACGTCAGATTGTGCAGACGGAGCTTTTTCAGTTTCAATACAAATTGACGTGATCGGTAACGTTAAAACGCACTATGCCCACAGGATGCAGTTGAATACCAGTAAATTACTACTTTATAATAGAGAACGTGCAGAAACTACCGGTGGCAGCACAGACGCGTCAATGTCAAGTATATTTAACGTATAAGTTTCAAATTTGCAACGCTAGATGGCACAGTCTACTTCGTGCACGTTCCCCTAAACGGATGGTGCTGGAAGTATAGGTGACAGCACAGGTCAAATATTTACAACGTAAAAGATTCAGATTTGCAACACTAGATGGCATAGTCTACGCCGTGCACGTTCTCTATATATTATCAAAACCTACAATTTTATGAATGATAAAAGAGATTAATGAGAATGTCAAAACTACTGAACAGATAAATACGCTGTCCTACCCATGCCAAGCCAGGGAGAGTTGCCAGTATGTACCTAGTACAGTAACCAGACCATTCATGTATATTTTGCGTGAACATAAATCATCAAGACTATACGCATTAATTTGTATCTCATATCATACGATAACGTCATGTGCTAGCGTATCACATCGTATTATAGTACATTACTGCACTATTCATTATAAGTATCTAGCTACCTAGAGTCGGAACGACTCATGTAAGTAAACATTGATTACTATCACTAATGAGTGGTAAAATCTGACCTTACGCCGCCAAGTTAGATTTAATCTATCGTTAATTATAAACATGATAGTTAATGAGTTTAATCTACTGGCTGTCTTCGATAAGTTTCCACACAATTTCAGTATGCCCATGGGCGTACCCAGCTTCTGGCCTAGGGGGACGAAAGTCACACTTTTTAAGCTAGATCTTCCGCGGCTGTTTCATCCATACTACACAAAGACACCTAGGTACATGAAACAGGTAGGTTAGGTATCTATATGTAGTGTGACACCCTACATATAGATGATGTGGCTGTTTACACTTTTTGTACTACATACTAAGTGTGTAGTACAAACAGCCACAAAATTAAATGATCCTGCTTCATAGGTAGTTAAATCAATAAAAGTAAAATTGAATATGCATTTTTATTTCATTAAAATTATTTAATTCGTTTTTTTTTATGACAATTGCACCGTGCATTTTGCCAATGTTTACTGCGCGGTTTATTCAAAAGTTAGCACACATTAGAGCCCCATTTAAACTTCGATTTGTGATTAGGCGAGTTCATACATTTTTTGCAAGATTTCCAGCTGCCCCCCCCCCCCCCTCCGGGTTCACCCGTGAGTATGACTGTCTTTTCCATCAATGTTGAGGTGGCTTTCATTATAACCAAATGTAGCTACGTACAGTATTTGACAAGGAGTGGCTGCTTATCTGACAGTCGCTGCCCAGTAACTGGGTTACCTACCCCTACTTCTTTGCAAGTCTGGTGTCAGATTGCTTCTGAACACCCGTAAGCTCCCCTTAACATGGCCCGTACTACTTAGGTATGTATGTTGTACGGTCCGAAAAGTGGTGGTCGTGAGCTCTTCAATGCTGAGTTTATTCATATAGCAAAATACTGCAGCCCGAGAACGCAAAGGGTATTAGGAGGAACACGGGTGGTTTTAGCCCTGGCTTAAATTCATTTGAGGTCACTACAGGATTCAGTATTGTCTGGTTAAGAGCAACAGCCTTAGTGTGCTGAACTGCGAGTGGTCCATAAAAAAAAAATCTACACTCCGCATTGGTTGAACACGGGTTGCAGAACAAAAGAAAAAGGTTACCTCACGGAACTGTCCTTAGACATTTGTTACTTGAAGAAATCTGTAATTTGCTAATCAATGAGAAACACATCGTTATCCAAAAATTAAAACTACAACCAATAGATACTTACAGGAAAATCTTCAGGACTCCGCTTATTATTCCAGGCATACATCATGGCCAGGACCGGTAGGGCTGCCTCTGGGCCCTTAGCAGCCAGCAAGTACCGCGGGCTTTCCGGCAGGAACAGCAGAATGGCTGCGGCTGCCAACCCTGGGGCGCACCAGAGCCAGACGAAGGCCCTCCAGGGTACGATCTCTATGGAAGCGAACGTGAAGGACCATTTCCCTGGGATTATCAGCCAGGCCAGACCTGAAATAGTAAAAGGAGGTTTCAGTGTTTTGGTGGTCTTGGTTACTGGGTTGTGGAAGCCAGCTTCTTCTTCTCTTCGAGTCGCAGATTAATTAGGGTTCCGAGCATCCATGGAGGAAAAAGGAACCGTATAGGTTCACTCGAGTGTCTGTCAGTATGCCTGTCAGTCAGAGCCTCAAGTCTACTATTACAATAGTGTCAGAATGGTCTATCATTGATCTCATAATGGTCGATTTTGACAAGTTTCGTAATCTACTAATTTAAAAGCGTCATTATGACTTTCCAATGGTCAAACACTGACACTCTATTGAAGGAATCGTAATCTCGTACATAATGACAAATGAATGACAGGCGTATGCGGTAATCTGTTAATATTTTGAGAGTTCCTTTGATCAGTGACCTACCATTAGAACGTCGTTTTGCAGTCATTTCTTTTAATAGCTCGGTTATCAAAAAGTTTCATGATTATGAATTTAGCAGATTACGAACAACAAAAAAAATGACAATGGGATCGTGTTGGAATGACAAATTTATAAAAATAGCAGACTTAGGCCCCTGTTCGTCTTTCACAGCCAATTTTCTCCAACACTACTGCGCAACTTCTGATAAACTACTATGATCCAGACGCTCACGCGTTACGCATACCTATAAATCGATATTGAGTAGGGGGTCACTGAAAGATCGATATGGAAATTTAAAAAAAAGTTATTTGAACGTATCGTGTGATATTGTATCAAATAAAAGGGGCGAGTCCGACCTGCTCTTGATCAGATTTTTTTTTAAGTTATTTGAAGCCAGTAACTGTCCACGTTAATTGGAGCATCGGTGGCATCCATTAAGTACCCCAAGGAGCGAGTACATCTAGCATACAATTTATTGAAAAAGGAACTATAAACAGCTAAGTACAATATTTCAATACTAATATAATAAAGAGGAAAGATTTTTGTTTGCTTTTTTTTGTACTGAATACGCTCCAAAACTACCATTTATACCCGTATTCCCCCGGAAACGGGTACTACGCAGGTGAAACCATGGGGCGCTGCTAGTAATATGTTTTGTTGATTGGACGCGCTTATCTCAGGAACTACTAGTTCCACATGGACACTGGACAGTTCTGACTGAACCTAACACAGGACATTACTTAAATCGATGCAGCCCTCATGGGTAGTCGTCTCCTCGGCTGCATACATATATACTGAAGGCAGATCCCAGGAATTTTTAGTTGGGATGATAAATACAAGGCAGATTTTTACGAGTTCAGAAAGGTTCAGTTGAAAACCAGCGTCAGGCAATAAGTTGTCTGGCATTATGCTGAACTGAACCTATTTGGCGCAGCCGCAGGACACGCATTTCTTTTCTTGTTTTAGAATTAAGTTTTTATGGTGTGTATTTTGTGTGTCTCGATTGTGCCAAATAAACTCGTTTTCTTTCTTTCTTTCTATGTTTTTTTTTTCTATTTGTTTTCGTATTGCGGCGTAAGACGTCACAACTAAGTAGTTTTAGAATTAAGTATTTGTAGATCTTTATCTTGAAAACGGGCGCTGATGTTTATTTAACTTTTTTAATTAAACAATGCGCTATACAATTATGTACTTGACTTCTGAGAGATTTAATAAGGACCTATTCTTAAAATATTTACCAACTCTTCATAACAAAATAAAATATGCAAATAAAATATATCTTAACAAAGTGGTAGGTTTTCTAGTTATGATGAAGTATAAAATAAAAGTATAACTGATCACTCGCGGTTTACATGGAAGAATTTATTCTGTCTTCTGGAGTCTGTCTTATGGAGATTGAGTAAAACTATTATTAGGAGGTATTTACTGACGCAATAGAAACCCAACACATTGTTTTTTTTGAGGAAACCGGCATGTCCTGGAACCAAAAACTGAAGACATGTGACATTCACCAACCCGCACTGGGCCCGCGTGGTGGATTACGGCCCATTCCCTCTCCTAGAGAGGAGGCCTGTGTCCCAGCAGTGGGAACATTAAAAGGCTGATTATGCTTACATTGTTTTTTAGAATTTCTGTCTGCAAGTTTGTGCGCGCTCTCAAAAACGGATTTACTGACTTTGCCGATTGACTAATGTAATGTGGTAAGTTTTATTTAACACTAGCTGCTGACCGCGACTTCGTCCCCGTGGAATCCCCGATTTTAAAACATTCTTTATCGCTGCTCCGCTCCTATTGGCTTAAGCGTGATGTTATATAGCCTAAAGCCTTCCTCGATAAATGGTCTATTCAACCCAAAAAGATTTTTTCAATTCGAACCAGTAGTTCCTGAGATTAGCGCGTTCAAACAAACAAACAAACAAACTCTTCAGCTTTATAATTATACTAGCAGCGCCTCGCGGTTTCACCTGCATAGTTTCCGTTCCCGTGGGAATATGGGGATAAAATATAGCCTATAGCCTTCCTCGATAAATGGGCTATCTAACACTGAAAGATTTTTTCAAATCGGACCAGTAGTTCCTGAGATTAGCGCGTTCAAACAAACAAACAAACTCTTCAGCTTTATAATATTAGTATAGATTTAGTGAAATCCATTTGATAGAAATACAGGGTTGATTTTTAGATTTACATTGACTAGGTATACGAGTACCGACAACTATGATATTACGGTATCAGAAATATTTATTGATGTAAGGGAAATTTATCCAAAATGCTAACACGTCCCTTGTGACAGGTAACATAAGGGATATTTATCCAATATGCCAAAATGTCCCATACGTAAAATACTTCCAGTACCGATTATTACAACTACGTATGTTTAGTTGGAAATTACGTATGTTTTCCACTCTCCAAGTCGCGTTAAAAAAATATTTATAATTGCATCACACAGCTGTTGACGATTGTATTTCCATCGACTAACGTATTTATAAATTGACGAGAAAAAGTATTAGCAAGATAAGTAAGCCTATTTAATATAATAATAGGCAATGTGTCGTTCAGTGACTGATAGATAACTGTTAGTTCAAAATAACTTCGTAGTAAAATGAGTTAGATAAGGTTTGCTAATTATGTATACATGTAATTAGTTTTAATATTTACTAGGGTTTGCACGTGTAGTACATAGAATTTATTATTTCTAAATGGTAAAATGTAGCTTATATGTTAAGTGTGAGCATCTAGCAGTAGAGCGGTGAAAATTGCATTCAAATCCATGCAGTCGTTTTTACGTGATGTGCGTACAAACTTACAGACACAAAGTCAGACAGACAGACATTTTTAAAACTGTTGTTTTGGCTTCTGTTGCCCCCCAAAAGACACCCACCCAATAGGTTTTTTTTCTTTCAATATATTCAATGTACAGACATCAGACGGTTTCAATTTTATTATATACATATGTATAGATGTTTGCTTTTTTGCAAGAAAACAGGGCGATTTTGTTTAGTTTTCTTATGATGTGCTGATTTTATGCCTGGATTTAATAATTACCGATATCTGTGTAATTCTTTCTAAACGGCTTTTTCTGAAGAAAAGTGATAGCCGAATAATTGAGCCTGCTGCCCCAGTAAGCAAGACACTGAAAAATAGGTTTTCGGTAGGTTTAGTTATAACTCTAATTAGAACGTCCTTTTTCATAGAAAGAATACAATGTTTTTTTAGCATGGGAAATCTTCAAATGTCTTCTCCCGCTCTGGGCGGATCGAAAGGGAGTGCCGGACTCTTACTGACTAAAACTCACCCGTGTTCCTAATAATGTTCTTTGCATTCCAGGGCTGCTGTTTTGTTTTGCTTTGCTAGGGTTGAGAAAATTGTTCCGAGCCCTAGCAGACACTGTCCCTAGCGGACCCCATATACTGACGCAACCTGGATACCACGTTTCCTACCAACTGTGCTGAGAGTATTTTTCTCCGAGAGGAAAAGAGTAGGTACTTCGACTCGTTAAATTATCTTATCTTACGCTCATAGAACTTCCATGTGAGTTTTAAAGTTGGTGGCCCAGGGCCCGTGCCTCGAAAAGCATTGAGTCGGTCCTATGACAGATCTCTCTCCAGTGGTTGTTCGCCGTCCAATCGCGCTATGCGAGTGCCTTTGGGAGTGCATCTGTCCAGAGACAAATGAATATTTCCCGCGCAAAAGGCTTATAGTCTGAGTCTGTCACTATGTCCGAAATCGGTCAGGAACACTATGTTATTTATTAAACAGATACATCCTTACTAATAGTATAAATGTGAAAGCGTGGATGTTTGTTACGCTTTCACGCAAAAACTACTTGACGAATCATCATGAAACTTTGTACACATATTCTGGGAGGTACTAGAAGTAAAGGTGTGTCCAAATACAACGCGGCATTCGAGCGCGGCTGCCGCGCGCGGCTTGCCGCGTTATGATTGGACGACTGCAGCGCGCGGCAGCCGCGAGCTACCTGCCGCGAGCGGCGAACGCCGCGAACGGTGTTAGTGTTCGTTCGCCGGTGGTTATGTGTGGAAATACATAAATATATTGTATTTTACATGGATATATCTTTATCAACTTCCCGTATTCAAAAATTACTCTTTAAACTATATTTTATAAAAAAAAAAAATTTGAAATCGGTTTATAAATACAGAAGATATATAGATTAAATAAAACTTCTTAATCTCAACTCGCCAGTATGGCTATACGGTTGATTTTTATTTAACGCGCGAAACGGCCATCCGCTGCATCTATAAAAAGGCGAAGGCGCTCACGCGCCGCCTTCCCCTGGATTGCCCGGTTGAGTTTTAAAATTATTTTAGTGTTGGATAGCTCTTTGTTGATGAAGGCTGTGATAGGCTATATAACATCACGCTACGATATATAGGAGCGGAGCATCAATGAAAAATGTTACAAAACGGTTTCTTTTTCTCCCTTATGTGACGCAGACGAAGTTGCGTGGGTCAGCTAGTCTTAATCTATATAGATAGATAGAATAATTGATGTATCAAAAAGACGTAGATACGGGACTTAGTCACAGTGCCTTAATAATCTTAAAAGCTGTGGCGTTCGGTAGTTGATTTCGTAATAGATCACTTCCAGATTCTTTATCCTCTGTTGATAGAGTGGTCGCATCCAACACTGCCTTTTTTTAATACACATTCTTCTATTCCTTCTTCTACGTAATTTACGAATAATAAGCAAAGCTATAACACACACGGCTGCTTTCATTGTGGTTTAAATACGAATTGAAGAGCGCGACGTGTCTCGGATATGCCGCGCAGCACTGCCGCGCAGAAGGTCTAAACTAGTCGCGCGGCAAATGTGTGTCCCGCGAATGCCGCGCGTAGCTGCCGCGCACTTTGTTCGTTGTGTTTGGACACACCTTTACATATTATTAGGATACTTTTTATCCCGGGATTATGTTATCTTGGGAGAATTTCCAACATTCACGCGGGTGAAGCCACCGGCAGCAGCTAGTAAACAGTAGTAGTAGCAGTAGTAGTTGTATATATACATACATAATTATGTATAGAGTCATGTTCGTCACTGATTAATTTATAAGAAGGAACTAGCTTATGCCCGCGACATCGTTCGCGTGGAGTTCCATACAAAATGTTAACCCCTTTTTCACTCCCTTAGGGGACGAATTTTCAAAAATCCTTTCTTAGCGTATGCCTACGTCATAATATCTACCTGCATGCCAAATTTCAGCCCGATCCGTTCAGTGGTTTGGGCTGTGCGTTGATAGATCACTATGTCAGTCAGTCAGTCCCTTTTGAGTTATATATATGATATCAGTACAAACCTGGCAATATAATAAATGAGAAGGAGATAAAAGCAGAACTCCAGGCGATGGCTGCAGCTCGTTTGGAGTTGGCGTGCATCTCCCCCAGGTACGCGTAGACGGTGGCGCTGGATGCTGATATCCTGGAGAAGAAGAAGTTCTTTTGTACATCTTTTATTTTATACTAGCGGTCGCCCGCGGCTCCGCCCGCGTGGATGTCGGTTACCGCTGCAGAAAGCCTACTAGATTAATAGCATGAGTAAAATAAATGCGGTTAAATGTAGTCCAAAAAAAAAAATAACAACAATGTTTGTTGTGCCTCACTTGACATAGATATATCACTATATATCTATGTATAAATATCTATAATTAAGTAGAACATTTTGTGGTTCTATCTTTTATACGCAAAATAAGTAACTTTTCTGGTTGATTTTTTACACCTTGTGTCCAGCACCCCTCACCCCCAGTCATATGAATCGCAATCGCAAGCCCAGCAACTCGTCTCGTGTACTAAGCCACCATTAAGTTTGAATCGAACTATAAAATCTGCCTGGTTGCGGAATTTGTTCGAAAGAGTCACCGCGGCCCTCAAACGCAAAGGGCACAAGAAGGAACACGGGTGGGTTTTAGTAAGAGTCCGACACTCCCTTCCGCTCCGCCCAGAGCGGGAGAAGTCATTTGATGATTTCCCATCCAGAAAAAAAAAGCTACCATATGTATGTACCTATATTATGTACGCCTACATATTGTATTGTCAGTGTTTCATTAAACTGCCTACAATCTTAGAATAACTACTTAATAAAAGTCTTCATTCGCTTATCATTTTATTACAATATTAATATTTAATGGATTATTAAATTAATTTAGTTCGGCCGTTAAACCTGGGTCAGCGACCCAGTCAATAACAAACTAATGCATATTATAATAATAAATTATAAATTTTTAACAGCCGCACGGGCTAACCGCCAAGGTTAAGCAACGATTAACGAGGTTGGTCTGTGGATGGGTGACCATCTTAACATAACGAGACTCCTCCGTGCCTCGGAAAGCACGTTAAGCCGTTGGTCCCGGCTGTCATTTAATTTTGTAGAATTTAGGCAGTGACATTACGGATTGTCAGCAGCCAGTAAATCTGACTCCAATCTTGCCAAAAAGTACCGCGTTACCCAGGGTTTGATAGGCAGTCGCTCCACGTAAAATACTGGGCCTCAAGTCTGCTATTATAATAGTGTCAGAATGGTCTATCATTGATTTCATAATGGTTGATTTTGACAAGTTTGGTAATCTGCTAATATAAAAAGCGTCATTATGACTTAATTAATGACAGACGTATGCGGTAATCTGCTAAAATTTTGACAGTTCCTTTAATCAGTGACCTACCATTAAAACATCATTGTGCAGTCATTTCTTTTAATGGCTCTGTTATCAAAAAGTATTACGAGGCCATTGACCGACCATGATCGACTATTGTGAATTTAGCAGATTACGAACTTTTAGCAAAATAGCAATGGGATCGTGCTGGAATGATAAATTTATAAAAATAGAAGACTTGGGGCCCTGGTATTCATCTGAATGACTGGTAGATGTCCCCAATATAGTTTGGTAAAGGCTAGGCAGATGATATTAATTTAATTAGTACCTATCTCGTTTGTAATTCATTAGATTAAGGCCTTGGGCGACAAATATGAATCCAATCAGCAATAAATTGTTTTTTATTCATTTCCGTCTTTTGAAGTTATAAGTATATTATTTTCATTGGACGATGACATCATTAATTTGTCGAACAAATCTAAGGTCTGTCCACACCTTACTAAATAAGGATATAAAACACGCGTTTATTTTGAACACTGTATTAAATTAATTAATGTACTACAAATTCAGTTTTGAGGACAGTGGTGGCCGAGTGGTAACTGCCCTGACTTACGAATTATAGGTCGCGGGTTCAAACCCAGTCAGGCGCATTACTTTATGTAATTAGTTTCATCACTCCTGCCCTCAAAACGGTGAAGGAAAACATTGTAAGGAAACCGGCATGTCCTAGAAGATATTCGAAGACATGTGACATTGACCAACCTGCACTGGGCCCGCATGGTGGATCACAGCCTATTATTCCCTTTCCCAGAGAGGAGGTCTGTGTCCTAGCAGTGGGAACATTAAAAGGCTGATTATGGTACAAATTAAAACACAATGCAAATTATTACATGAATAAATAAATAAACTCAAACGCGTGTTGCGTGACCTTGACCCGAAAGTTGTGTGAAGAGTCGACTGTCGACTCTTTTCCTTGAATAAATTAATGACATCTTAACGGAATCAATTATAAGCTCTTAAAGAAGTTTATAGCAGAATGTGATCGAGAACGGCTGCACTTGATGATGGGCCGCGAATCAACCAAAGTTTTGTTCAAAGGATCGTGTTGCGGAATTTGTTCGAAAGAGTCACCGCGGCCCTGGACCGCAAAGGGCACAAGAAGGATCACGGGTGGGTTTTAGTTAGTAAGAGTCTGACACTCCCATCCGCTCCGCCCAGAGCGGGAGAAGTCATTTGATGATTTCCGATCCAAAAAAAAAGGTGTCATCAAATGTTGTTGGCTTTTTCTATTTGGATTTCTTCCTATGTAATGTTTTCTTTATCTCTATATTTTCTGTAACTTATATAGTGCACATAATAAAGATTATTCTATTCTATTCTTTTATATTATTTCTATTCTATTCTAGGTCTCCTGGAGTCTAGAATTGCACCCGGATAACGGCAATATCCTCGCCTGTTTTGTCATGAGATTTATCTAAATTCATACTGATATTATAAATTCCAAAGAGAGAGAGTTTGTTTGTTCACACTTGAATCGATAACCCTATTTTAATGAATATTGGTACAAAGATATTAGGGGCAGATTATAGTCTACTGTACCGCGAAAAAACCGCGAAAAAAAGCTAGTATATAATCTAAATCTACATATACTAATATTATAAACAGCAAAGATTTATATTTTTGTATGTAACGAAAAAACTCAAAAACTACTGGACCGATTTCAAAAATTCTTTTACCATTAGAAAGCTACATTCACCTTGAGTAACACAGGCTATATTTTATCCCCATATTCCCACGGGAACGGGAACTACGCGAGTAAAGTCGCGGGGCGCTGCTAATCTTAGATAAGTTTCGAAGCATGCATGCATGCGTAATGTGGTACGTGAACAAGATACTTACAAGCAGCCAGTAAAAAACCTGAACACCAGCAGCATCCACACGTTGGTTGAGAAGGAGGAAACGACGGAGAAAATGGCAGACAGTAGGATGGCGGGCAGCATCACCGCGCGCCTGCCGATGCGGTCGCCCAGGTAACCCCATAGGAAGGACGTGCTTATTATACCTGGTGGAAATATGTAAGGTTATGTTAGGATGCGGACCATAGGTAATAACGCGGCGCGGCGGATAATTATTATTGTATATATTTATCTATTATGTATTTATTGTATATACTAATATTATAAAAAGGAAAACTTTGTTTGTTTGGTTGTCATTACAACCAAACAAACAAATTTTTGTATGTAATGAATAAACTCAAAAACTACTGGACCGATTTTAAAAATTCTTTCACCATTCGAAAGCTACGTTATCCACGAGTAACATAGGCTATATTTTATCTCCATATTCCCACTTGAACGGGAACTACGTGGGTAAAACCGCGGGGCGCTGCTAGTTGTATATATAATTAGTACACCTAAGACTACCTACAGTACTATTTTCCTTTTCTTTTTAAAATCCATCCAAAGGTTGTCTTGAAAAGATCGCTTTTAGCGATAAGGCCGCCCATTGTGTCACCCTATGTAATGTTTTCTTCATATTTTCTGTAACTTATATGGTGCACATAATAAAGAGTATTCTATTCTATTCTGTTCATAGATATAAGAAAGACGGCCTGTTATTTATATTTAAACTAGCGACTTGCTCCAGCTTTACACGGGTGCAATGCTAAAAAAATGTTTACGACATCGACATCGCATTAGAAACCTCTAAAATTATCAGTGTTGCTCTACTATATTATGCATGTATTATATATATAAACCTTCCTATTGAATCACTCTATTCTATTAAAAACCGCATCAAAATCTGTTGCGTAGTTTTAAAGATCTAAGCATACATAGGGACAGACAGACAGAGGGAAGCGATTTATTCAAATCCATAGAATTTAATGGTCAAATCACATGACAAATTTGAAGATAATTCATTTCTGAGCTGATCTTTTATCAACACCCCCACACATGTCCTCTAACTTTTAAACTATGAAGTTGAAAATTTTAAAAAAAGAATTGTGTAAGTAAATAGAATTTCACAGACACTACCACCGAAAATAGGTTTGAACATTACAGCTTATATGCTTTTAGAGATATGAGATTTTAACAGTGAACTACAGAACCCTTCGGTATGCGTGGTCCAACACGCACTTGGCCGGTTTTTTATGTATTGGCTTTAATATCCAAACCAGTTCAGCAATATAACTGAGGATAGATTAATATAATAGTTTTTGTACCAGACGTCATTTCAATAACTCATTTATCGCAGACAGTTACCTACTTATCTATTTAATAAAAATATGTTTTAATATTTGTGATTCATGTTTATTTTATAATACATATATTATATGCATCAGACCGATGTCTGATGTCTAGAGGCCAGAGTGCTTTCTGGCCTTTGAAACAAAAAGCATAGAGTAGAGTTGAAAACTGTTTTACAGGAAATCTTTGGTTTAAGGGTACAATGGCAGTCTTACGATATAACCTTTGCATGTACTGAAAAATCTTAAAATAAAAGGGGATAGTCTCTATGAGAGTACGATACTAGTAGACAAAGAAATCTGAGATCCACGTTCTACGACTAGTATTTATTAAGGTCTCATTTGTTCGAAAGAGTCACCGCGGCCCTGGAACGCAAAGGGCACTAGAAGGATCAAGGGTGGGTTTTAGTCAGTACGAGTCTGACACTCCCTTCCGCTCAGCCTAGAGCGGGAGAAGTAATTTAATGATTTCCCATACAGAAAAAAATAAGAAAAAAGATCGTGTAGCTTGAAAAACCAATACAGAATTTAAAAATGTCTTCTTACCTATAAAAGCAGCAGCATTAACAAGTCCCTTGTCTTTGCTGGTCAGCTTCAGCTCGCACTCAGCCGCTGTGATGGCGTAGCTCATGCCAACTGACTCCATAGACACGTTCAGCATGATCAGTCCGCTAGTGAACAGCACCAGGTGGTTCAGTCTGCCATGACCTGAAGTAATAAAGGTGGACTTTATTACTTACTAGCAGCGCCCAGCGGTTTCACCCGCATAAGTTTCGATCAACTGGGAATATCGGGGTAAAAATCTTATATGTTAATCCTGGTTATAAACCATCTGTGTGCCAAATTTCATCCAAATCCGTTCAGTAGTTTTTGCGTGAAAGAGTTACAAACATCCATCCATACATCCATACTTACAAACTTTCGCGTTTATAATATTAGTACTTAGGACTAGCTCTGGCCAGTCATCAATTTTATCAAGAGAACATGTTCCCAGGATAAAAAGATTTATGTCTTACGGCATGCGGCAGTACATTGTCTAACCGTGAACAAACCGAGTTCTAGTTTAATAAGTATTAGTATCGATAACAAACAATGAATAATAACCACCATGCAGTCATATTAATTAGATCACTGGAAGGACTTAAATTCTGATACAGTTTTAAATTAATTCACACGTGAAGATGCTCGTATTAATCTGCCTCATATTTTTAACGCAATACCTAGGTATCTTACGAATTTCTGTCCGGATTTGGAACGTCTGAAGATTTTTTCAGACAGCAAAATACTGTGTAAAACCTATATAATAAGATTAAGATAAGAAAATTCTTTTGTAAAACATGAGTAGGAGTACAGTATTGAAATGAGGTCGCTACATGTTTTGCCATTTATGGCGTACAAAATTAGTCACACTAGACAGATTATGCAAAAATTAAAATTAAAAAATTAAATTAATTAGGTACAATTTCAAAAACTGGATGAAATTTAAATAAAATGTCGAAATTTAATTCAAAATTACTATGTCAAAATATGATGACCTACTAAACGATTTGACACACATTTAATTTTTTGCACTTCCATTTAAATGCAAATAATTCAGTTCGTCATAAATAAATTCGAGAAAAACTGCGTGACAATTTTATGATTATATTAAACTCGTCTAAATCGCGCATATGTGGACCAACCCTAACAATAGTAACTGGACATGTTGAAACGAAATAAAAACTCTTTTACAAATAAACAACTGACTTCTAAACGAAAAGAATAAAATAAATTTTCTTTTCAAAATTTAATTTCGGAAGTCGGTGGACCAAAAACACCGAGTTCCGAAATTAAAGTGATTTTATACTTTTTGTGTTTTTTTGTTTAGAAGTCGGTTGTTTATTTTTTGTATATATTTTTTCTCTCTTTTTAGTGGTGACATTTTTGTAAACAAGTTTTATTTTTTATTTTTAGTGGTGACACCTAGCTATACGTACCCATCACAGCGTACGTGTTATAAACACATGTAAACATTAAACATACACGCGATTTCAGAGGAATCCCGGAAGATTTGCTATCATTAATTGAAGAGTTCCGTTTCCTATCTCGGTTCTTCGTTAGATCTTCACCAAACTAGAAAAAACCTCATCGAAATACCAAGATGCTCTTCCAAATGTTTCTGTTCTGATTCTGATCTCACTCAAATTTAAATGGGACCACACGACAAGCACCAGTTATCGAATATAAAAATAATCATCAAAATCGGTACACCAATAAAAAATACAGTCGACTTGAGAATCTCCTCCTGTTTTGGAAGTACAATTGACAATATACCAAATTTAAATGTAGAAGCCGTTATTTATATTTTACCTGTTTGTTCGAACGCATCTTCAAAACTGTGTTCGTGTGTTGGATTCAGCTTTTCTGCGCTCTCCGCATCACCTTCCCCATTGTATTTGCTTTTATCTGTCATTGTTCTTGACGTTTCTCTGTACGTATACCTTTCTGTCTTTAATTTGTCATCACTCTTCTTTCTTGTAGATTTCTTGACTAGCGAAATGTGATGTTTTCAGTTAAATTTTAGATATTGTGATGATTCTGGAAAAGTAAAAATGTTTGCTTATAAAACTGAGATTACTGGTAGCAGCGTTTGTTTATCAAAAAGAGGTGCTGGTGCTGCGCCCACGACACCCCTCGTGGTTCACCCGTCTACTCACTAAGTCAGGGTGAGCAGGGCAACCGCCCGGGGCCTCGCTCTGTCAGGGGCCTCGCGCAACCCAATTTTAAAATACTAGGTAAATACTAATAAAACGATTTAGATTTGATGTGAGTGAGCAGAGAGAGAAGTGACACAAGATAGGCTTTCTGCTTCGAAGAAAAACTACTCAGGCTACTGTGATTTTTAAAACAAAAATTTACTAAGAGAAGTCCCTAAACTTCAGAAATACCTATTAAAAAAAGGACAAGGGCCTCACAAAGGTCTTTCGCCCGGGGCCTCGCAAATATCTACCGACCGTGGCCTTGCGACGGTAAGGCCGCCGCGCGTCGCGCCGCTACTAAGTCTCACTCAAACCCGTTCAGGTAATATATTTTTATTTCTTTAGGTTGGAGTTGGTTCCAAAAGATATAATAAGTATTTCAATTATATCAGTGTTACCAACATAGCCAACAGATTCGTAGATCTTTAACAGTCGTTATGGATTGTCAGAAGCCAGAAAATCTGACACCATTCTTGCCTAGAAGTACCGTGTTCCCCAGTTAATGGGTTGTGGAGGTCTGGTAGGCAGCCGCTCCACGTTAAATACTGGTATTCAGCTGAATCCGGTATGACTGGAAGCCGACCCCAATATAGTTGGGAAAAGGCTAGGCAGATGATGACCAACATAGCCAACAGCTAACATAGCTGTTTGATTGCAAAAATAGTCAATTCCGATACTCTCTTTGTATTGGCGATCCTTTGCGTTCCAGGACCGCGGTAACATTCTAAATCTCTCTCTCCCTCTCTCTCTTTCACTACTTAAAGGAACACAACATCTTCGACAGCTGTTGAAGATTGACTTCTATGTCTTACAATATAGCAACTCCAAAAAGAAGTTCCATCGATGTTGTTTTCTTCTACGTAGACGTCAAATGAGCTGTGGGCTAAAATAAGGACTAATTGGATCCCGTTCAATTATAGTTGCCATCGCGGTAGACTAAGGTGAAGTTGAAAAGACGAACTTGACACTGAAAGGATTGGCCTACAAGGGCAGAGGACAGACGTGCGAGAAAAAGGAGAGGAAGGCCTATCCAGGTCCTGCTAGGGTTGCGGAATTTGTTCGAAAGAGTCACCCGGCCCTGGAACGTAAAGGGCACAAGAAGGATCACGGGTGGATTTTAGTCAGTAAGAGTCTGACACTCCCTTCCGCTCCGCCCAGAGCGGGAGAAGTCATTTGATGATTTCCCATCCAGAAAAAAAAGACCTTTGCCCAACGGTGGGGCATAATGGGCTAATTAAGATAAGATTAGATTAGACAATTTTGTTTTTTACTAAAGTAAATTTTCGATTAAGTCTTATCCTATGACTGTAATAACAATTTAGGTAGGTAATCCAAAAACATCTCAGATTACTTTGATAAAAAAATGTTTGCTTTTCTACGTAGACAAGGAAAGAATGCAGTTTCATTGCGGCTAGAACTAACCTTGGCACTATTTAGAATGACTTTACTTGTCCGTAACTTTAATAATTATAACCATCGTTCGCCTTTATCCCCATTGATATAGGACTGATGGAACATGCCTTGTTCTTCATCATTTTAGTACTCATCTCCTTTCTAGAAAACTTTACTATACATAGAACCTCGGGCTTTGCTAGACCATCTTCAGTCTCCACTATTCCTTTTCTACGGTCTGTAGTATTTTAGTATTCTATAAGTCTAACAGATTGTCCAGCAGCCCTACCATGACGTCTTAAATATGTACATCATAATTCCTGTGTCAGAGAGAGAGAGTTATACAAGACGAATAGCACTATCCCTTTCCTTCACTCTGAATCATGATAGCATTGGCACTTCGTAGTACGGTCACAGAAATGGCTTATTACAGTTCCGTTAAAGGGCCCAAAAGACTTGAAAACGGTGTTTTCTTGGTATTTCCGTGGTTTTGGTTTTTGAAGTACGTTTCGTAAGTTATGATATTCTGCAGCAGCTGTTTAGACTTTAGGCTAGCTTGTTGACCTAGTAATTTGGAAGAAGGTTAGAAAGATGACCAAGAACTTGAAGTAAGCTGTCCAAGCTGTCACTGCCAACTTCTACTGACAACGTCCACTGACAACGTCCACTGACAACTCGGACCATCCGAGACTGACAACGTCCACTGACAACGTCTACTGACAACGTCCACTGACAACGTCCGACAACGTCCACTGACAACGTCTACTGACAACGTCCACTGACAACGTCCACTGACAACGTCCACTGACAACGTCCACTGCTTGACACATCGCCAAGCGCCAAACTCATTTACCGCTTCTTGCTTCTAGAGCTAGACGATTTCCGCAGCTTTCAATAGATCTCCGATTTACGTCGAAGGAAGCCTTCACAACACTGCATTTTCTACCGATTGAATTACTTTTTGTATTTTGTTGTTGCTCTGTATTATTTCAAACAATACGTATCAATCAGCCAGCTTATCTTCGATCGCGTGGAGTTGTTACAAGGTATCCATGACATTGCATAAATATTGATAAAGCTTGAAGTGGCAATTTCTTCGTATTTTTATTGCTTGCCTTTTTGTGTTATTTTCCTATTCATAATATATTGGAGGAATGTTTTTGTGATCGGATGGGCCCTTCATTAGTAAGCTAATTTGTTTATGAGTTAAAAACTTGTTAAAAATTGAGGGCATTTGAAGTGAGTATCGTTTAACACTAATCTTATACGCTGATTAGGTAAACTTGTTCATTTGATTTTACTTTTGTTAATGTTTTTAAAGGGCTATAATGTAAATAGTTTCTGGTTTGATTACGACAATGATTTCGCTGGAATACGGCTAGACTATCGTTAAGTAGAATCGGCCGCTTTTTATGCCGTAAAAAGTAATGATTCCTATAGGTTTGGCGTGTAGTATTATGTTATCAGTGCATCAGTGGGAAAACTCGAAACTCAATATGCAATAAAAATAGTTGAATTGTACTGTATTTTTACACACCGTTTAGCTTAAGAGCGTGTACGAAAGGTCTTATTTAAAAAAATATAACTGGAAATTTATGTTTGTATGGAAAATTTAAAATGGGTCTAATTTAACTGTAACACTATTTATCAAAAATGTTTTCAACTAAATTTTTAGACCTATGTACCCTGCTTATGTGAGTAAAGTAATTTCGGAAAATAAGGACTTGAAAATGTTTATGAAATGCCGTACGGCGCATGCGCTCTTAAAGTACACCTAATGTACTGTTTTATTCCTCTATCTTTTATGTAACTTATGTAGTGTACATTTCAAAAAGTCTTTCAAATATTCTGCTAAGCATGCCTTTTAGTTTATTTCAACTAGCCAACCTTACAACCTTGGCCTATGCAAAACCTTCGTTTCTCTTCAACCGCTCGACCACTCTAAGCTGTATTATGTATATATTACGTATCTAAACGTGACGTCATATACCACTAACTACATAATGTATTCTAGGTCATTGACCCCACGTATCTATAACGTAGTAACCCACATCCTTCAGTCATATTAGTCATATTTCATGGCTGTAGATAAGCAGTATTGTCATATTGACACGACAAGGGCGTTTGTTTAGAAGATAAGGTCCAAATTCGCGTAGCATAGATAACATAAACATTGTATTGGATTGCCGTATTGTATATGTTAAGTTTATGATCGAAATGTATTTGATAATGACACTTACGGCCCAAACCAATAACCGATCTATCACTTACTGGAGATAGAAAAACAAATGAAACAACAGAAAAATTATATAGGTTTTCTGTTGTTTCATTTGTTTTTATATCTCCAGTATGTGATAGATCGGTTATTGGGTTCGGCCATAAGACAATTGAAATAAATGTGAAGTTTATTAAAAGTTTGTGTAGCATAGTTGGAAATGAGTTTCTGCCTGATCGTTATCCGAAAATTTCGGATACTTAATAATAAGAAACGCTAGAGTGGATATTCAAGGTTAAGCTTCTCTTGCCGAGGTCAGCTTGTGGATGGATCATCATCCACAAAAAAAAGTGGAACTGTTGGTCCCGGCTACGTTAGAACGTCAGGGATAGATGGAAGCCAGAATATCTGACACCATTCTTGGCAAAGGAAACCCTTTTTTTCTTTGGATTGGAAATCATTAAGTGACTTCTCCCGCTCTGGGTGGAGCGAAAGGGAGTGTCAGACTCTTACTGACTAAAACCCACCCGTGATCGCTCAACCCTAGACGCGGAATTTGTTCGAAAAAGTCACCGCGGCTCTGGAACGCAAAGGGCATTTGAAGGAACACCGGTGTACCACTGGATAGTCCCGTTAAGCAGTAACCAGCCTTAGTGTGCTGAACTGCGAATGATCCCAAAAAAAAAAAAATATTTTTTATCAAGAACATATATCTGATTTATTTTATTATCATACGGCTACACGATAAGAAAATAGTACCTATGTAAGGTACCTACATTGCTCGAAGATTAATTACAGATTTTTATCCCCTAAAATAAAGCTTTTAAGACATTTTTTGAAAGCGTACATGACGACGTATGTAAAATTTTGACAGTTCCTTCGATCAGTGATCTACCATTAGAACGTCATTGTCGGTTATCAAAAAATATTACTAGACCATTGACCGACCAATGATCGACCATTATGAACTTAGCAGATTACGACTTTTTAGCAAAATGACAATGGGATCGTGTTGGAATGACGAAGTTAGAAAAATAGCAGACTTGGAGCCCTGGCTAGATGCAGCGACTATATCAACAAGGTGGTTAGAACAGAACAGGAATCTCAAAGGATCTAGACCAAAGAGTGCGATTGCTAAGGCTGATGTCCACCAGTAGACTGCTGTTGGCTGATAAAGACTCAGAATTTAGAAAAATAATCTGAGTCCACCATTTCATTAACGGGAGCACGCTACGGCCACTGCCTGCCACGGTTGTGGAATGTATTCGAAAGGATCACCGCTACCCTGGAACGCAAAGGGCATTTGAACATTTGAAATCTCTGGGAGTTACATATTCCACGGTTGTGGAATTTGTTCGAAAGAGTCACCGTGGAACGCAAAGGGCATTTGAACATTTGAAATCTCTGGGAGTTACATATTCCACGGTTGTGGAATTTGTTCGAAAGAGTCACCGTGGAACGCAAAGGGCATTTGAACATTTGAAATCTCTGGGAGTTACATATTCCACGGTTGTGGAATTTGTTCGAAAGAGTCACCGTGGAACGCAAAGGGCATTTGAACATTTGAAATCTCTGGGAGTTACATATTCCACGGTTGTGGAATTTGTTCGAAAGAGTCACCGTGGAACGCAAAGGGCATTTGAACATTTGAAATCTCTGGGAGTTACATATTCCACGGTTGTGGAATTTGTTCGAAAGAGTCACCGTGGAACGCAAAGGGCATTTGAACATTTGAAATCTCTGGGAGTTACATATTCCACGGTTGTGGAATTTGTTCGAAAGAGTCACCGTGGAACGCAAAGGGCATTTGAACATTTGAAATCTCTGGGAGTTACAAATTCCACGGTTGTGGAATTTGTTCGAAAGAGTCACCGTGGAACGCAAAGGGCATTTGGAGGAACATGAATGAATTTTAGTCAGTAAGAGTGTGACACTCTCTTCCGCTCCGTCCCAGAATGGAAGAAGTCATTTGATGATTTTCCATCATTTACAAAAGCATCACACTAAAAAAACCCACGAGTATCATCACGGTTTTTTTTAGTGTGACTACCTAAAACGTGATTAATCTAATTTCTGTATCGATAAGAAGCTACCTAAATACCTACTAGCAGACTCATTTACAAAAAAAAAAAACTTGGTAATCATCAACATAATGTAGGTATAGGTAATAGGTATATCCAAAAAGGTTTCTATGAATGTACGAATTCTCTTCTTTTTTCAGAAGAAGACGAAGAATCGAGAATTCGTACATTCAATGAATGTAGAAGCAAAAACCCTTTTTTTTGGATGGGAAATCATCAAATGACTTCTCCCGCTCTGGGCGGAGCAGAAGAGAGTGTCAGACTCTTACTGACTAAAACCCACTCGTGTTCCTGCTTGTGCCCTTTGCGTTCCAGGGCCGCGGTGACTCTTTCGAACAAATTCCGCAACCCTAGCAGGCACTGACACTATGGGGCCCCGTCTTCTTTGCTGACGGCTCTTTGAGGCGCGCGTGGAACACGACGCGCCGTCGACTCGGGCCTGGTTGCTATCGGACGGCGAGCCAGAAAACCCTAACGCTGATTTGCAAAAAGTAGGTAGATACCTACTTAGGCATATTTTTGTTCTTAATTCAGGAACTAACAAATTAGAGTGCAATCTTAAAATTAGGTTGCTGGTTGCTTAAAAATTTGGATTACTAGCACTGATTTTAACCTAACAAAACAAGTAAGGAAACCATTATTGGACTGATAGAAGACAACTCCCAAATTAACTTGGTAGGGCAAGAAGTGTTATTTTCATCACACTATTTTATTAAACTGCAGATAAATTACTGCTTGCTTATAAAAAACTTGCGAATATTTAAACCAAACAATATTTCAAGTAAAAGGAAATGTATTCGTACAAAAACATGTGGTATTTTTATTTTTTTTAATGTAGGTAGGTCGGTTAAAATGATAGGTAATACTTTTTGTTACAATTCACGTATGAATTACATCAGCGCAATCCATAAATTCTTATCAATCAATGAAGAATTCGAGGTATATATATTTTTTTTAATTTTTTAGTAAGTGCAATATCGTCTAGATTCGGTTAAATCAACATACCACTAAAACAGCTGATGCTAAATCAATTGAAACAAACAAATAAAAAGCAACGGTAAAATAACTAAGTACTAAAAACCAGTGAAGATAAAAATGAAAGTTTACTCACACAACACGCGGTTCAAACTTAAACGAATTCACTGAACTTATCAATGAACATGTGATTACAATGATAAACTACTAAAACACCACTGTTCACTACGAAATAAACTAAACAAAACACTAAAACTAAACTATAATAATATAGTTAACACATTTTAATTCAAGGAACTACGTTTGAAGGAATTAAACGGTTTATTTTAAGAGGGTAAAATCAACACGACCGTACTCGGTCGCGGTGCGTTATGTACTGATTGAACCACTGACTAAAATTAGGCACGGGATCTGCGCAAACGCAGTGTGATATTTATATAGAGCTGCCAGGTCATACCGAAATGTTTGTTTTCTAATTAGTAAGACTCGTTAATAGGTCGATAATTGTGTCTTTGTTTTGAGATTATAAAAATATTTAGCGATTTTTAAATCAACAAAATAAAGTTATTATCGAATTGTAACAACAACATTAGTAAGACGTATATGTTATTTTTGTTTTATAGAAAAGATAAAGAAATAACTTTCTTATCGGATAGCATTTCATTCATAGAAAACATTAGTAGGTATTGATTGCAAATACCTAATCCTTGGTTGTACTACACACCTAAATGCGTAAATATGTACATACATACATATTAGTGTAGTTAAAAAGCAGTACGTAACCGCAGATTTTATGCAGAACAACAGCTTGTTTTCCTCGTTTTGTCCTTCAATGGAATTTGCAATGGATAAAAATTGTTTTTAAAAATAGCTTAGATACTTTTACATTAAACCATTGAGTTCCTACTTTTTCATAAACAAAACCTGTCAGATTTAAATAATTTGGAGATATTGCAAAGATCCTCTTCTCTTTGGTTACTAAATTTGCTGTAAATCCATTGTTTTAGACCAACAGAGAGGAAATAACGGAACTTATATTTTTGTTACTGAATAAAAGTCCCGTTAACACGAGACAATGGGTCACTGTATGTAACTCCTATTGTTTTATTCTAAGGAAACGATTCAATAAATAATCCAGCATACTAAAGCATTCCTAAAGCCTGCGGAAACTAGAAATCTACCTATCAAAGCTTGAATAGGATTATAGGTAGTTGAATAAAAAATTACGCCATTAGATAGATTTCCAATAAATACTGGACACACATATTTTTCTTTTTCGCGTAAACAAAAAAAACGGAGACAATACAGTGCGTTGAAAACTCGTGTGACGTCACTAAGTGCTACAATTTTTACCACAACGTGACATCACAAGCCCCTACTCCTGATCTTTGATGCTTTTTATCTTTGTCATTTTTTGTAGATTTGACAAAGCAAAAAATCCAATGTCTTTCGATAATCTAGCTGACGGACTAAAAGGGAATCATATTTTTTTTAATCAGTAAACATCCCTATTAGCCTCCTTCGAGCAATAAGCCCGCTATGGTTCTCCTAAGCTGCTGATATTCTCACTACTGGCTGAGCTGAACTATCCTGTCATTCTTCATAGAAATACGTGTAGAACAAAACCGTCAATTGGAATTCACGAGACAAATCTATCTATGTATGTTATGTTGGCTAATTTATCGTCTAACTGCTTATCAAAGACCTCCTTCTTCCCTTTGTTCACAAAAGTATTTGTACGTTATTCGGGCTAGTATTTTTGATGAGAAACTAATTTTAAATATGGATTTTAAATTCCAAATACAAGTCGTGATTTTTCGCTCAGCAAAGGGGTTATCAATCCAGGTCATAATGATATGGAGATGTTATTACCACATTTTTGCAACAAAATAATTCGCGATAGTCAGTTCTGCAACGTCATCGTATTAATAAATAAGATAAAAATCCCTCTATTTCCTACTTATTACTTGACAATATATCGAGTTACATAACTAAATTTAGTTAATTTTATACACTTATCTAGTTTTCGTATGATTTCTTTACTTATTACTACTTTAATACCTATTTTATTTCCTTTAAACTGCCGCCAACTTCATCGTATCTCCGCTCATTATTATGCATGTGATCATGAAATCATAATATGTGATATAACGCGGCTTTTAATCAACCGTCCTTGAGGCCAGATTATTTGATTGCAGTGCAGCTGTGCGAATGTGTCTTTATTTCTTGTAAACTGTCCTGTTTTACAATTGACGTGGTTTTGAAGGTCTTCGAAATACCCAAAGAATCTAAATCGAAGAAAGATCCAGGCAAGAAAGTAAATAAAACTGCAACCGTGTGTTTTTTTTTCCAATGGTACTGAATAATAAGGAAAGATTTTCCTTAAGGGACAGGATTACTTCGCAAATCACCACACTATTCCCAAAAGTGGTGACTACCAGATAAACGTCGAGTCAATGAGTTCAATGGGTCCCTGAGAAACAATTTAATTGTCTTTGGTCCCACAGCCAAATTACCTCGACAGAAAAGAATCGCGGTGGAGTAAGAAAAACAAAACATCCAATTAATGTTGCATAAATAAAAATTGGCACCACTTCGAGAAGTTCATAAACTCCCGTTTTTTAACTTCAACTGTTCTAATACCCGGTCCTGCGGGCGTACCATGAGGTGTTAAAACGTGAGTCTTCCGAGCGAGTAAGATGGATAGAGTTATACACCCTATATAGCTCCATCTCTTTTTCTCGCTCGGAAGACTCACGTTTTAAGACGTCATGGTACGCCCGCTGGTCTCGGTTTATCACCAGGCCCAATGCGCACACAGGAAGCGCCCTTGCAAACTCTCAACCAACAAATACCAACTTGCCGCACTTGACTCGGTGGAACGCAGAGCTAAAAGGCTCATTGGTGACGAAAACTGGTGAATGCCAAGCTTCACAGCCTGGGTCATCGCCGTAAGGTCGCCTGCTTGTCAGTCTTCTACAGATTGTACTTCGGCGAGTGTGCCCATGAACTCCACGTCCTCATCCCACCGGCCCCCTTCTACCATAGGACATCTAGACGCACTGTAGGTTACCTAACCTACCTTGTAGCTATTCCACCAATTCGCACCAAGCGTTTTCAATCATCTTTTATAGTGCGCACAGCAAAGGAGTGGAACTCTCTGCCTGCGTCTGTGTTTCCGAACGCATTCTACCCTAATCTCTTCAAAGTTATAATGAACAGGCTTCTTCTGGGTAAGCTCCAACGTAGACTTTGTCTCTGTCACCTGTGACCTAGACTAGAGTCAAGAGCAAATCCATTTCACAATATAAAAAATAAAATCATCCCGACACAACGTCTAAACTAGAACTACTTTTTACAAACCCTGTACCAGGACAACACGACCTCATAGCTCTAAAATAACTTTAGATGCGAAAAAACGTGAAAGGCTAATAATAAATCTAGATGCAAAACCAGCTGACGGAAACTGACTAGAATAGTTTCGTGATAAGCATATTTTATTAAGTAAGGGGCCATCCATAAATTATGTCACACGTTAAGGGGGAGAGAGGGGGTCGATGAAGTGTGACGTTGTGAGACAAGGGGGTGGGAGGGGTTCTAAATGTCGTGACGTCACATTTCAAAATCTATTTTAATCAAATATTATATATACAATATAATAAAGTGTTTAGTAAAACACAAATAAATACATGAATAAAATTTTAATATATGTGACGTCAACCTAGGGATTTATAAAAACCTCTCGCCATAAACGGTCACATTTGTGAGACCCCCCCTCACAAATGTGACCGTTTATGTCGAGAGGTTTTTATAAATTTTGAACAAAAATTCCATGCGAAATATATAGGTAATCGCAGCTCTGAGCAAATAACAAAGATAAAACTTAGTTCTCACATGTGTGGCGAGTCGCGCCCCCAGCGGCATCATTTCTTGATTATTAAGTGTCACGCATCCACAAAGCAGATCTAGAGAGCAGTGGTGGCCGAGTCGTAACGGCCCCGACTTACGAATTGTAAGGTTGCGGGATCAAACCCAGCCAGGCGCATTACTTTGTGTTATTTATTTCATCACCACTGCTCTCAAAACGGTGAAGGAAAACATAAAAACAAAAATTCGAAGATATGTGACATTCACCAACTCGCACTGGGCCCGCGTGGTGGATTACGGCCCATTCCCTCTCCTAGAGAGGAGGCCTTTGTTGCAGCAGTGCGAACATTGAAAGGTTGATTATGCTTACGCATCCACAAGGACAAAGACAATACGATCTATGTAACTACAGATTTTCCTTCAAAATTTTAACTATCATCTTATAGCCTAATTATACACAATTTATATGATCACTAGCAGCGCCCCGCGCCCCACGTAGTTCCCGTTCCCGTGGGAATACGGGGATAAAATATAGCCTTTATTACTCAGGGTGAATGTAGCTTTCTAATGCTGAAATAATTTTTGAAATCGGTCCAGTAGTTTTTGAGTATATTCGTTACCTACAAATATTTCCTCTTTATAATATTAGTATAGATAAAAGCGTTTAATTTTTGTTTTAAAATATCAGTTTAGTTAAATACTTCTAGGTACTTACGCAAACCTCGCGATAAGCTCGCCTCCCAAGTGTGGTACCCAGTGGATTCCCAAGGTCTGCACCGGGTCATTAGACCCTTGCCTTGTGGGATACAATTGTACGTTAGCCATGGCGGCCGCCATTCTATCTAGCCGACCTCCTTCCAGAAGCAGATCAGCGGGCGTACCATGACGTCTTAAAACGTGAGTCTTCCGAGCAAGAAAAAGGGATGGATCTATATAGGGTGTATAACTCTATCCCTCTTTCTCGCTCGGAAGACTCACGTTTTAAGACGTCATGGTACGCCCGCTGGTCTCCCAGTTTATTCAGGATATTTATGTGTCTTCTGGGTTATTTACTACCTGACTGATCATGACTTAACTTCGGTAAAGCCACAGATAATATAATACGCAGAGCTATTCACCTCGAAGGTCAGCTCCAATGCACTGGCTCACAACTCAAAGGCGACCGTACTTGTTTGGTTAAAATTAGTACATAGACATAGTATCTCTTCAGAGCCTTTGTACATCTTTTTATACCTGCAGCCTGTGGGCAGTCTATACTCAAAGGGCGTACAGTGCCCTGCGGGTACAATACAATAATGCGCTTAGAACGATGTTGCGGCTGCCCCGCCACTGTAGTGCATCACGTATGTTTGCGGAGGCGCGCATCGATTGCTTCTACGCTACTCTGCGCAAGCGGTGCGCGTCAATGCTGAGCAGAGTACGGGCTAGTCGCAACAGCGTTTTAAGTATGATAGCCAATAGACTTGACTGTCTGTACGTGAGTCGATGTATTAATGCTCACATGAGTATTGATACCTCGATTCGTGGGTCAGGCAGGGGACGAGTAGGTTAAGGTTGTATTACTAACACTAGTTATAAGTGATTTTACTACTAACAAATTGGATCTTAGTTATCTTAAATAAACGTCTATTATTATTATTATAGTTGATTCAGAACTCGACCCAGATTGAGTTCGAGGTGATGCAGTGCATGTTGCGAAATTTGTTCCAAAGAGCCCTAGAACGCAAAGGGCACTAGAAGGATCACTGGTGGGTTTTAATCTGTTTGTGTCTGACACTCCCTCCCGAGCAAACGGTCTCAGTTATCTAATAATGTGTAACGTGAATTTTTTAAAACTAAACACATCAAAAGTATCTAGGGATCAACATATATTTTTGCAATAACTTTCCTCCTGATTGATATTAATTAAAATTTTCTTTAAGGATTCATCAAATAAAGTGTTTTCGTTTGTCACAGTAACGATAAACCAAGTCACCTTTGCATTAATAAAGAAATTTGCCATTTTCCTAATAAAGGGATTTTTGACATTTGAACCACTAACATTAAAGTTCGAAAAAAAGACTGAAATAACAGTTTTCTTTAAAATTTTATTGGGTAACTTAAACAATTAATAATCCGTGTTTCTACCGCGAACACTAACAACACAAGAACATCGGTTTGGCATACTCAAAATGAGTCCATCCAAATCACGCTGTGGAATGGCCGCCCATGTTCGTTGCAACAACAAAAAAAGGTCTTCTTGCGACTGGATACCCTCCATATTCGGCAGAGCTCTTCTCTGTAGCATATCCCATGCATGCTCAATCGGGTTCAAGTCTGGCGACTGAGCAGGCCAGGGCAGGACATTGATGTTAGCTGCGGCGAGAGTCTGTCTTACAACTCTTGCGGTGTGCGGTCGTGCATTATCATGCATTAACTGAAATAAGGGACCGATTTGCACTTGTAGAGGAACGATGACGTCTGATACAATCGTCTCAGCATAAATTTGAGCGTTGAGGTTGCCTCTGATCCAAATCAACTCAGTTCTTCCGCCGATCCAAATACCCGCCCATACTATGATGGTTCCACCACTATAAGGATGGACTTCCTGGCAGGATTTTAATCGCTGTTGGCGTCCAGGGGTTCTCCAGTGTCGTATACGTCTTGTATCCGGTCTCATACCAAAACGAGACTCATCAGAAAAGCACACGAAACGCCATTGTTCTTCTGCCCAATTTCTGTGTTCAAGAGCCCATTGATATCGAATCCTACGATTGTGCATTGCTATAGGTGGTACCCGTAGCGGTCTTCGGGAATGAAGGTTCACTTCATGCAAGCGGTTTCTGACTGTTTGGTCGCTAATTAAGTTCCCTGAAGAGTGATGAAGCCTCACGGCTAACATCATGGCGGTTATTGTTGGAGCTCTTCGAGTTAAGATTTGAATGTATCGGTCTTGTCTCCGTGTGGTGCAGCGATACCGTCCTCCATGGCGCTCAGCCAAGGTAAGCGAAGAGCTCTGCCGAATATGGAGGGTATCCAGTCGCAAGAAGACCTTTTTTTGTTGTTGCAACGAACATGGGCGGCCATTCCACAGCGTGATTTGGATGAACTCATTTTGAGTATGCCAAACCGATGTTCTTGTGTTGTTAGTGTTCGCGGTAGAAACACGGATTATTAATTGTTTAAGTTACCCAATAAAATTTTAAAGAAAACTGTTATTTCAGTCTTTTTTTCGAACTTTAATGTTAGTGGTTCAAATGTCAAAAATCCCTTTATTAGGAAAATGGCAAATTTCTTTATTAATGCAAAGGTGACTTGGTTTATCGTTACTGTGACAAACGAAAACACTTTATTTGATGAATCCTTAAAGAAAATTTTAATTAATATCAATCAGGAGAAAAGTTATTGCAAAAATATATGTTGATCCCTAGATACTTTGATGTGTTTAGTTCATAATATGCTAACGAAAAACCGTGTCAATATCCTCCTGGCATTGAAATAAAATTATCATTTTAAAACTTAATACTACTTACTTAGATTTAAATTGATGGTAGGTACCTAAGATAAAGACAGACTAGAACGCAATTTATCAACTGACTAGCTTCCGCCCGCGACTTCGTCCGCGAGGAATAGTTACGAAACATTCTTCATTAGTGCTCCACTCCTTTTGGTCTTAGCGTGGTGATATATAAGCCTTCCTCGGTAAATAAACTATCTAACACTGAATTAATTTTTCAAATCGGGCCAGTAGTTCCTGAGATTAGCGCGTTCAAACAAACAACCTTTTAAGCATTATATATTAGTGTAGATAAATTTAATGGTTTTTAATTACCTACATACGAATCTAAGTTTGTTTTTTGCATGTCTTGTTTAGTAATTGAAATGCAGAATATAAATGACTGGGATTTTTTCCAGTTGCATATTTAATGTTTTTTTAATGAAACAGATTAATAAGCAAGACACTTATATAAATTCATGGCACGTGTATGGCCCATTTTACATTTTCGCAGTCTTCTACTACTACTGGTCCGATTTGAAAAAATCTTTCAGTGTTAGATAGCCCATTTATCGAGGAAGGCTATAGGTTATATATCATCACGCTAAGACCAATAGGAGCGGAGCAGCGATAAATAATGTTTTAAAATCGGGGATTCCACGGGGACGAAGTCGCGGACAGAAGCTAGTAAATAAATAAAAAATCAAAATTGTTCATTTCTTTACCAAGATTACAACAATTAGTTTTTGATTGGAATTGGAACCTTCTTTTAAGCAAACAATGCCTGTATTAGAAGACTCCTCTCTTCCATGACAATAGAAAGAACAATGTTGATAACATATTTAACACTAGCTGACCCACGCAACTTCGTTTGTGTCACATTTTTCATGACTGCTCCGCTCCTATTGGTCTTAGCGTGATTATATATAGCCTATAGCCTTCCTCGATAAATGGGCTATCTAACACTGAAAGAATTTTTCAAATCGGACCAGTAGTTCCTGAGATTAGCGCGTTCAAACAAACAAACAAACAAACTCTTCTTCTATAGGAAAGAAGACAAGATAGACAACGCAGCGGGGCTAGGGGTAAAAGGACTACGAATAAAAACTACTCGAGGAAACTGAACTAAATTCTTATGGGACCAAAATGGCAACTATAGTCATCGAATAAAAAAAACAAGCACGTAAATCGGATCAGAAATCTCGTAATCACTGTACATACATAGAAAAAAAATACCTGCCGAATTGAGAACCTCATCCTTTTTGAAGTCAGTTAAAAATAAGATTCCTAAGATATAGGTTAGCGCATAACATATATGTGGCTAAATATTGTCAATGGAGGCGCTTAGCTAATCATACTATATATTTATTATCATGTTATTAAAATCGACTGATTATAATCGATTTTTTATTTTGACGTCTTATAAAAAGTAAACGTCCCAACAAGTACCTACTGGTTCGTAGGTGCCGTTTGTGGAATAAAATTTTAAATACCTAATAAACTTTTCCACTAATGGCACCTGCGAAAAATATCTATAGGTGCCGTATGTGGAATACCTCAGGTGCCATTACCTCAGGTGCCGTTAAAACGGGTGTCCAATGTGGCATACGTCCTTCCTCTGTTCCCGATCCTGTGCCACATCCTGCCAATATCCAAGTCGTCCCGCCATCTCCTTTTTTTAACTGGCAACGGAAAATAATTGAGATACTTACATCATTTAATCCCGTTTGTCCACATCCTATAAGTCTTTGACAAAGCCCTTTTAATAGTTTTTTTTTTCCTGGATGGGTTATCATCAAATGATTACTTCCGCTCTAGGCGAAGCGGAAGGGAGTCTCAGACTGTTACTGACTAAAACCCACCCATATTCCTTCTAGTGCCCTTTGCGTTCCAGGGCCGCGGTAACTCTTTCGAACAAAGTCCGCAACCCGAGCAGGCACTGACCCTATGGGGCCCCGTTTTCTTTGCTAACTAGTCTTAGACAGGTCTATCTATCTAATGAAATAGGTATCTTGATTGGTCGCCAGATTCTAACAACAAGTTTGCTACCTGTATAATTATACTTTCACACTCCCTTTAGGGGCCATTCATAAATCACGTCACACGTTAAGAGGGGTACACGAAGTGTGACAAGGGGGTGGGAGGGGTTCTAAATTTCGTGACGTCACATTTCAAAATCTATTTTAATATAAGTGTTACTTAAGTAAAACACGAATAAATCTATACTTATAATAAATCTGTAGAGAGGTCAATTCTGTACAAGGAATATATTTTCAAAATAACTATCAGAGGGTGATTAGTGATCGATACTGGTGCCAAAAATGCAATCAGTAAAATTTTTGTCTGTCTGTCTGTCTTTCTGTCTGTCTGTCTGTCTGTCTGTCTGTCTGTATGTTATTTATAGAAACAAAAACTACTCGACCGATTTTAACGAAACTTGGTGCAATTATTCTTCATACTCCTGGGCAGGTTATAGTATACTTTTCATCACGCTACAATCAATAGGAGCAGAGCAGTGAAGGAAAATGTTGGGAAAACGGGAGAAGTTACTCCATTTTTTAAGCTTCCGTCGCGTGTGTAGCCTTAATGGTTAAAGTTGCATAGAATCAGCTAAGAAAGGATTTTGATTAATTCTACCACGGGGATAAAATAGGGGATGAACGTTTGTATGAAACTTTGTCAATTTTAAACCGATCGGGCTGAGAGTTTCAAAATCGGGCTAAAGTAACTATTCCACGCGGACGAAGTCGCTGGCAGAAGCTAGTTGTAAAATATGTGACGTCACACTAGGGAGGAGGGGTCTCACAAATGTGACCAGCTGTGACAAGGAAAATTCATGAAATTCGTGTAACATAATTTATGGATGGCCCCTTAGGTACGGGATAACAGGTGTTAATACTTCGAGGTCTTTGTACCTTAACGGAACTGAGTACTTAAAACAGTACCGTGTTTAAGGCCGCATTTACAAACTAAGCTTTTAGGAGATGGAATAGCAGGCCCGGGCAGGTTTAGGCTAGGTTTCTAGATCTTCAAATCAAATAAATTTATTCGCAACTAGCTGCTGCCCGCGACTTCGTCCCCGTGGAATCCCCGATTTTAAAATATTATTTATCGCTGCTCCGCTTCTATTGGCTTAAGCGTGATGATATATAGCCTAAAGCCTTCCTCGATAAATGGTCTATTCAACCCAAAAAGAATTTTTCAATTCGAACCAGTAGTTCCTGAGATTAGCGCGTTCAAACAAACAAACAACCAAACAAACAAACTCTTCAGCTTTATAATATTAGTATAGATAAGTGTAAGTACACTTTGTAATAAAAATGTGTCATACAAACCTTTGGGTTTTTTTTTTTGGGACACAATTTGTAGTCACAATTAGTAATGACAATAGAGAAATTGATTAGTTACATTATTAGTTAAATTAAAAGAAAAAATATATTATTGCTATCCAAGGGTAAATGATTATGATTACTGAAATTAATATTCAGTAAATAAGATTTAACTTTAGCTTTAAATGAGTTAAAATGTAGGTTAAGCCATCAATAACATTTTTTTGCAATAAATTAAATCATTTAGGCGAAATCAGTTTGCTAGATAGCTAGGAAGCTAGGAATGCCGCTGATACCTGCTTTGCAAATGCTTACATATAATTCCATCGAGTACGAGCGAGAGGTTCGATTTTCTGCGCTTACGCATGTTCCACGGCCAGAGGACTAACGGTATGTTTACCTACGTAGTAACTGGTAACATATGGTATATGACAGTTGTAGTTGTAGGTCATTCTCTATGTTGTAGGTACTCATGTATTATTCTTTTTTATTCATGGCCGGCTTTAGTGGTATGGGACTAGTAGACATAGCAGAATTTCTTGCACGAAATGCCTAAGTTCAGTGTTGATATTAACACTTCAGGTACCTACTATACCTATGTCATAATGTCGCCGGAAAATTGTAAACGCCGTAAGATTGTAAAATATCGCATGAATTTTTTAATTATTTTTTCTAATAAGACACGGATATAATGGGAACTATTTTATTTGGATGGGATTTAATGTATACAATACATTTTTTTCTTAATGGTTGAAAGGTTGGCGCAGTGGTTGATCGATTGGCTGCTGCGCTACGTGTCGCGGGTTCGATTCCAGTACGGAGCAAATATTTTTATGGCCGACAGATAGTTATTCCGGGTCTGCCTGTTTGTGTATGTGACATTGTATGTTTGTAAACACACCCACGACACAGGAGAAATTCCTAGTGTGGGGCAATGTTTTATAAAAAAAAATGCAAAACAAAACCAATTTCGATGGACGCGGGCCTTCATAGGTATCTTAGTTATTTATAATATCTTTAATTAAACTATACTAACTCTAGCATAATGTTTAAGATCTAAATTGATACATCAATTTAAATGTTCCACATTCCACTGAGCTACTTAACAAAACTGGTAAACTTCCAAAAATATTTTTTTTTTGCTGTCCGTACTCATTGTATTATTCCTTGTTCGCAGTCGTAAAGGTCAATAGCATCCTAATATGACGTCAGTCCCCGTTGGTGGATACAGTTTGATAATTTCGACTAAGCCGTCGCCAACGTCCATACTACGTTGAATACACCGGTTCTCGTCCGATCACCGAAGTTAAGCAACATCGGGCGCGGTCAGTACTTGGATGGGTGACCGCCTGGGAACACCGCGTGACGTTGGCTTTTTGCATTTTTTTAATATTTTTTTGTTTTTGTTGGATTGGATTAAAATAATTGATAACGGATTACTACTATCAAACAATAAGTGGAAAACAGTAAATTTTATGTTGTTCATTTTCCTGCAAATTGAGACTTGATGTCCAGAATACCAGTTAGTTTTCAAAGCGATCTTTTTGTTACTCATAATCGCTTTGGAGGTTGTGAAAAATGAATCAACCTAAAATCAAACAAATCTAGTAAATTAAGATATCTTTAGGTTTACTTTAATCCCAAAGTAAAGTACTTACATATTATTATTTCACTATGAGCTAGTCTGAACTTGATCCACGAATATACACAAAGTAACCTTAGCGGTAAACAGTGCACCCACTTCCTACTTATTCGAATAATGTCAATTTAGGTGTGGGGCATCATGAATAATATCTTTAATTATAATATATGAAATATTATTTTGAACTAGGCTGGCTTCTACTTCGGAGAGAGGATAAGTCATGTATTTTATATTTCTATGGGATAAGTATTGCCACACAGCGTGGCAATGACGCCAGTCTTTTGGGCTCACTCCCAGTCGATAGCGATGCGGACGAATTTTTTTCTCATTTTGTAGTTAAGAGGGTTTTAGTTTGAAAAATGATGAAGATACAGTTCGGTTGTAATTATTATTTAATAAGTAGCAAGCCCAGATAACAATACACACAGGATGATAAGCATAATATAATAATCATGTCCTGTATTGTTTTGGAGCGTTACTATGTACCTACTTAATCATTATACTAGTCATTTAGTCAACAAAGTTTTGCCACAAGGAATGTGCTTATTAATTTGAATTACCAGGAACATCATTTTCTCGTTACTTTGTTAATTCAGTTTTTATATTTACTTTTTTTTCAATAATGTAGCAGTTTCTCAGTTTACTACGTTTTTAATTCTAACATAATGTGGAAAAAGTGTTCAAATTATTCTGACCAGTTACTTTACATTTATATTGAAACTAGCTGAACCGGCAATCGTCGTTTTGCCAAATAAAAAAAAATAGGGGTGGACCACCCTTAACATTAAGGGGCATGCAAATTATGTTGTCCGATTCGCCACCCTAGTCGATACGCACGCTAAGATTCACGAAAATCGGTCGAGCCGTTTCGGAGGAGTTCAACCACAAAAACCGCGACACGAGAATTTTATTTATAAGATTATATTTAAAACCCAAAAAATAAATTCTGCACTTTGAATTTAAAAAAATGTGAGAGAAATAAATTACTTGCAGCTCCCCGTTTTCACTCGCGTATTTCCCGTTCTCGTGGGAATATGGGGATATAGACAGATAGGAAATATAGCCTATGTTACTTGATGATAGTATAGCTTTCCATTGGCGAAAGAATGATTAAAATTGGTTTAGTGGTTTAAGCGTCAAAGCGTAAGAAACAAACTAAATTCGCATATTTAGAGGATCTTTTCAGACATTGTCCTACGATTGATAATAATAATAATTATACAAATGTCCGCTATCAGAATCACAGGGCGGTCTACACGTCACTGGTGACCAGAGTTGCCACCCGTCCCGATATTGCCGGGACAGTCCCGATTTCGATGACATTGTCCCGCGTCCCGACGGCCTATCGATTTTGTCCCGATTTTTGACAATATGCAATAGGCTCAATCAATTCATTCACGGGTACTCAACCCAATCACGCGCCACCGCGCCATCTACCGCACACCGCATGTACCGCGTTCGTCTTCGCGCGCAGAAATGCTATTAAAAGCGGCTCGTAACAACAAGAAATACGTATGGTAAAATAAATTATATCATAGTCATAATCAGCCTTTTAATGTTCCCACTGCTGGGACACAGGCCCCCTCTCTAGGAGAGGGAATGGGCCGTAATCCACCACGCGGGCCCAGGACGGGTTGGTGAATGTCACGTCTTCGAATTTTTGGTTCTAGGACATGCCGGTATCCTCACGGTGTTTTCCTTCACCGTTTTGAGAGCAGTGGTGATGAAATAATTTACACAAAGCAATGCGCCTGGCTGGGTTTGAACCCGCGAACTTCAATTTGTAAGTAGGGGCCGTTACCACCCGGCCACCACTGCTCACTTTCAAGTGTCATTTTCCTTAGACTATCTCACATGGGTCATATTTTGATTGGACCAAACTCTGATGGATGTCCGATCGTCCCGATTTTTTTCCCTAAAGGTGGCAACCCTGCTGGTGACATCATTAAATGAACCTAATCAACTATCCTAGAATCTTGTTTCCGCTATGCCTATAATTTTTTAAATGAAAACTTCCTTCAAAAGATTAACTAACTACTTCGACCTATATATCAACATTACTTCCTCGAAATTATTGGGCGATCTTATTGGATAATTAGGCTACCTAAGTTTTTGGGTGGCCACTACGTGTAAGTAGGCATAGGCAATATTTTTCCTATGTGCGAGTGTCCCAGGGAAGGCGATGGGAGCCTTCGAAAATCGTAGTGGCGACTAGTGCGTCTGCGTTTTTATTTTTTTCATAAATTATCTTAAAACACTTCTATTTAAGGCGTTTCCCTGACCAAATAACCTTGAGCATTCGTTCCCTTTTTGCCGCCCGCATCCTGTGCACATAAAATTCACACAATTTTTGGAATTATTTTGATTAAAAAGATAAGCGATCTTTTGAAATGAAATAAAACGTGTAGAATATAGAATTTTAAATTATCTATCCATTAGTGTAATCCTCAAATGCTACAGAGCGTTGCATTTAGCAACAGATGCATAAAATCAAAAATTTTAGTCATTCTTTAAAAGTAGATTTTAAGTTTATTTATAACACATAAAAATAAATTAGAACGTGGAATATGATGATAAGACATCGAACATTAATTAATGTGCTTTTACATGTATAAGATTATTTCTCATAACTAATGAGTTAATAGTCTCTGAATAGCGAAGAAAAACGCACTATCGCAAGGTTTTGGTCGGGGTGAAGGAAGTTGCTCTGGTGGCCGACTACTTGACGTGTGAGTAGGCAATATGTTTCCTATGTGCGAGTGAGTAAGATAGATGAAAGCAAGACCTTGTGAAAATCAGAAAACGAGATAGGTGATGAAAAATGTCGTTTGAAGATCTCGCTCGAGGTGGACCGATGACGTGGTGGTGGTTCAAAGTGAAAGTCAAAACGTTTATTGCCTCCCGATGCGAGAAGCTGGATTGTCGATGTGACTGCGGTTTGGATTGCGCTTTGCGCTGTGGCTTTGGCTAGCAGTGGCTGTCTTTTGGATGAAAAAAAAAAAACTCACGACGGAAAAAAAATAATTGAAAAAGAATTCAATAGGTAATTAATAAAAACCCCCGACTTACAGAATCAATGTAACCCCATGAAAATCGAACTAGTAATACTGGAGCTAAATAGCAACATTGGTTTGCGCAAACAAACAAACAGACATGAGACAAACATCCTCTCACCCCAAACGCATACACTGTCTCCGTTACGTCGTGGGTAATAAGCCGCTGATGGAGAAACTAATAAACACAGTATTTTTGTAATAATCTCCCAAGTAAACTACCATCATCTCTAACTTCCCAGATACTAGAGAGTCACTAATCTAGATATCTACTCATTATAACAGCTTACTTGCTTGGTAATTTAAAACTAGTTTGCTATGAATCCACCTACCTTGGGGCCCCCATCCAGTTTAAAGTATTTAACATGGAACGACTGATTTTCCAACTTCCATAGCCCATTAATAAATTGGATGTCAACACATGATGTCCTTTGGCAGACCCATTCTTATTTTTTTAGGAATGTAAATTCATCATATGACTCCTACCGCTCTGGCGGAATGGAAGGGAGTTTCAGACTCTTACTCTTACCAATCCGTGTTCCTCCTAATGCCCTTTACGTTCTAGGGCTTTTTTTTCTGGACTGGAAATCATCAAATGCCTAATTCTCCCGCTGGGCGAAGCGGAAGGGAGTGTCAGACTCTTACTGACTGAAAACCACCCGTGTTCGTCCAAGTGCCCTTTGCGTTTTATTGCCGCTGTGACCCTTTCGAACAAATTCTTGCGTTTTAGGGTTGCGGTGACTCTTTCTTACAAATTCCGCAACCCTATCAGGCACTGGCCCTACGGGGCCCCGTCTTTGCTGCTGATACCACTTTGAGGCTGCGTGGCACATGACGCGCCGTCGACTCGGGCCTAGTAAGTACCTAGTTTCGAAGTAATTCTCACCAGTAAAAGTAAAATATAATACTTTGATATGCTTCGATGTCATATCAGCTATTCAACCTATCTCGTTATTTAAGAACTGTACATAATCATTTATCAAAATCAGAACCTACATAGTCACTCGGTACAATTTTCAAATATTTGAATCTTATCTTATCATTTTACAACTAAAGGCAAGACAATGTCTAGACAATAAGATAATTAGCACTTTAATTTAACCATCTCATGTTCTAGACAATGTAATTTAAGCCGCAGCACGTGTATTTAGGAATCATCAGTATTTACAACTTTAATTCTGGGACCAACACTGTAATCACGAAAAACAGGTCGACAAAATGTACTGTAAACAACAAAATGTAATTATAATTACCCTTTTTGTTTTTTTTTTTCGGATTGGAAATAATAAAATGACTTCTCCCGGTCTGGGCGGAGCGGAAGCGAGTGTCAGACTATTACTGACTAAAACCCACCCGTGTTCCTCTTGTGCCCTTTACTTTACAGGGCCGCGATGAATCTTTCGAACAAATTCTGCAACCCTAGGACTGCCTAGGAGGCACTGGCCCTATGGGGCCCCCGTCTTTGTTGCTGACAGCTCAGCTCTTTAAGGCGTGCGTGGAACACGACGCGCCGTCGACTCGGGCCTGGTTGCTATCGGACGACAAGCCACCCATAGCTCGCCGTCCGCAGGCCCGCGCCTACGGACGGCGAGCTATGGGTCTCGCCCTCCTTCGCTCCGGGAATCGCCCTGCGTTTCCCGACGCTCGGGGCGTCTTCTTCTGTAGCGGCGGCTGGAGCGTGAGTGTCCCTCTCTCGCACGCGATCCGCGTCCTCCTTCGCGAGCATTACTGCTTCGCAGATGGAGGTGACCGCTTTCCGTGCCTCCTCATGTAATTACCCCTTAGAGGTATTGCTTTTATTCTGTTACACGTTGTAAAGCCCACGCCCGTTCCATCGTCGCACTACAAGCTGTACGGCGAATGGAGGACATCCCTTCCACAAAGAGATTACCTTCTTTTAGCTGGCTAAGTAATGAAAAAGTGCATGGATATTTGTTATTCGTGCTATTTTAGTTCTTCTTTGCTTTGCTCTTGATAAAGCGGTCGTGGTCACTTTGAATTCTCTCCAATCGCTAGTGTTGTAGGTATCTCAGGATCTCTTGAGCCCAATTAGAATTGTTAGATGATAGTCTGGCGTTCTGTTATAGGTCCTCAAGTCGCGAATTAGTATATAAAGTTCAATCAATTAGTACCAATGCTTGTGCGGAATAATCCATAAATGTACAAAGATAGGCATCTTATTCGACGATACTATTTTCTGCCTCCCTGCGTCTTGGCGCTCCTTGTCGTTCTCTCATTGCTGCTACTGTGGCGAAAATTGTCAACAGCTTTGGATACTATGGGCTATCATGCAGTCGTAGAGCGGGTCGTGAATATTAACGACATCATCCAATGAGCTCTTGTCACAGCATCCGCGTTCCAGCTGTCATTTAAACCAATGGCATGCGACGACAGCAAGAGACCAGGTCCCCAAGTCTGCTATTTTAATAAATCTGTCATTCCAACACGATCCCATTGCTATTTTGCTAAAAGTTCGTAATCTGCTAAATTCATAATGGTCGGTCATTGGTCGGTCAATGGTCTCGTATTGCTTTTTGATAACCGAGCTATTAAAAGCAATGACTGCACGATGACGTTCTAATAGTAGGTCACTGATCAAAGGAACTGTCAAAATTTTAGCAGATTACCGGATTCGTCTGTCACTCATTTGTCATTATGTACGAAATTACCATTCTATGCCATTTCTTTCATTGGGGTGTCAGGGGTTGACCATTGGAAAGTCATAGTGACGCTTTTATATTAGTAGATTACCAAACTTGTCAAAATCAACAATTATGAAATCAATGATAGACCATTCTGACACTATTGTAATAGCAGACTTGAGGCCCAGACCGCATTTTGCTATTTCCATTGAACATGGGTAGGCCATTAGGGTGGGACGATCGACCACTCGCTCGCGGTCGATACTCTTGGGCCATTCCATCTTCCTAGCTCATCATGCTGTGCTGGCATTGCCACTGCAGCTGCGAAGAACCTAAAGCGGCAGAAATATGAAAACCTCGTCTGTGTTATATTTTCGAGTCGTGGGGTCTGAGTGCTCATAACTTGTCTAAAAACTTTGTCAAGACATTTAGTTGACACTTCTCACCACAGAACAGATCTTTGTTATATGCTTCCCACACTTCGCGTGACCCAAGGGCTGGCTTTTACCTTGGACAAAGGATAAGCATTGCCATACAGCGTGGCAATGCTGCCAGTTTTTTGGGTACATTACCAGTGGCCAGTAATGCGGAGGAATTTTTCGACACGATCTTTTGACTATTTTTAGTTACTTAGAGTTTTGTATATTTACATATACAAAACTTACCCAACTCTCGCGTTTATAATATTAGTAGGAAGTAAAAAGATAGCTTTGAAAATAACTGGAATTGATAAATCATTTTAATATTTAAGCAAGTTACAATTACCATCATTACTTCTGTATCACGGCGGAAAAAGAATATCCAACATACATACATAGGTACTGATATCCACAATTCCACATACATTAAAATTACGTCATATCTTGTTCGCGGAAAGTATTACATAATTTTGAAACATACCTCGCCAACGTCCATACTACGTTGAATACACCGGTTCTCGTCCGATCACCGAAGTTAAGCAACATCGGGCGCGGTTAGTACTTGGATGGGTGACCGCCTGGGAACACCGCGTGACGTTGGCTTTTTGCTTTTTTTTAATATATTTTTTTATATATGATTTATTGGAATAAATAATTTACAACCTAGAGATAAAAAAAAAATATATTGAAAAACAGTTAATTTTATGTTAATCACTAGCTGCTGCCCGCGACTTCGTCCCCGTGGAATCCCCGATTTTACAACATTCTTTATCACTGCTCCGCTCCTATTGGCTTAAGCGTGATGTTATATAGCCTAAAGCCTTCCTCGATAAATGGTCTCATCTCAACCCAAAAAGAATTTTTCAATTCAAACCAGTAGTTCCTGAGATTAGCGCGTTCAAACAAACAAACAAACTCTTCAGCTTTATACTATTAGTATAGAAGTATAGATTAGGAAAGAGATTTTAATGATGAACACTATCTAATCAGGGCTAATAGCCAACACAACACCCTTGCAAATACGCTGTTGTAGTATAATTGATGGGCTGATTTTTCAAGTCCCTTGGTGACACATTTTCTGATCAAAAGCTGTTAAATTACAATTTTTATTCCTCCAATAAAAGTAACTTTTGAAAAATAGGCTAAACTTAAATCAAAGAAATTACAGATTTTTACAGTAGAAGTATTTATTGCCAAAAAAAAAGCAAAAAGCCAACGTCACGCGGTGTTCCCAGGCGGTCACCCATCCAAGTACTGACCGCGCCCGATGTTGCTTAACTTCGGTGATCGGACGAGAACCGGTGTATTCAACGTAGTATGGACGTTGGCGACATTGTGTTTAAAATAATAAAACGGTTTCGGAGAATGACGTCATTCCATATTTAGAAGCTCTTTTAAAAGGATATGTTGTATGGCCACGTTGTATAGCAATGCTTATATCCTTTTAGAAGAAAAGGATAAGCATTGCCATACGTGGCAATGCCGCCAGACTTTTGGGTTAACTTCCAGTCGATAGCGATGCAGACAAGTTTGTTGATGCCAATTTGTAGTTATGAAGATTATAGTTTATTTTTAGGCTAAGTGTATATACTTAGTCAAAAAAACTTTGATAAAAAAATTGAATATACCTAGAAGCACTATTTAGATTAAAAACCTTTTAAAAACATGTTTAAGAAATGTAAACATATTAATGTCTGATTTTTTACTATAGGTGTTTTAGTTAAGGAGGGCTCAGGGAGTTTGACCTCGGAATCCAATTACTTTTAGGTAAAATCCACTCATTTATTTTTTATAGGCTAAATACTAAAATGTTTACCCTTTTTTATTAGTTGCTTAAGTAATGTTATTTATTATTTTTCATAAATTTTACTGGAAGAGATGTACCTAGTGGAACTGGACTAGGTAGCGTCGGTGAATAAGACCTATTTTGAAAGCTTATTAAAATACTATTATGTTTTTTCTACGGAGCCAAAAAATTAATTCCATGGATAAACAGTAATTATTGATTCCTAGCAGCGCCCCGCGGTTTCACCCGCATAGTACCCGTTCCCGTGGGAATATTGAGATAAAAATATAGCCTTTGTCAGCCGGGGATAGTGTAGCTTCCCAACAGTGAACGAATTTTTCAAATCGGTTTAGTAGTTTCGGAGCCTATCCAATACAAACAAACAATCAAATATTTCCTCTTTAAATATTAGTAGGTATAGATTTAAAAAAAATGTAAATAATTATTGGAGTTATATCATGAAGCGTTGGATACTAAAACCACAGATAATATAATACTACATAAAACTGATCGTTTGAAAACTTGCTGTACGAGTGTTAATTTTCATATGGACATAATAAAATCAACTTAGGTACGGATAAAAAACTTAAATAGGTATGTTTTGCCAGAAACAAGGAGAATAAATTTAAATGCCATAAATGTGTTTTGCCAGAAACAAAGTCGTCGAATACAAGAAATCCAAGGAGAGTTTGTGAATCGAGTTATACATAACTAACAGCAGCAGCAGAAATTTAATTGGCACGGGCACGGCATTATGCTGAGTGGAAGTCTTTTTGCCACAAACACGACATGTATTTTATCACTTATATACTTTTGTTATTTCTATTGTTATTAAATTTTAATTTGTCTTTAGTAACATAATTTAAGTATTACCATCGTTCAGGTTTTAGAGGAAAATCCATTCATGTTCATAATTATGTCGTTTTGTGGCAATTAAATACTTTTTCTTTCTTTCTTTCTTCTTAATTGGCAAACCCTGTAAACTTTAAAAACTCATTGCTTATTATTTGGATTGCATTATTAATAAGGGGTAAGACATTATACTTTTTTTCACATATGAATTAAATTGAAAAAATAAACGCCTGATGCCAAGCTATGAGCAAGATGTAACTCAAGCGCACTTTAGTAATAACCGCATTTAGGCGTTCTGGGAACTTGTATGTATTTTGATATCAGTGAAGACTCTTTTTACCTTCCGAGGGGTGTCCAAGGATTGGTAGAAGAACTGAATGAAATAATGGGGGGGGGGGATGTTCTAGTAAAATGAATGTAAATACTATAAGAGCTTGGAAGTCCAAAACAACGATGGAAGAACGTGCAAAAATGTTTTTAAGGTAGTATGTATTTTATATGTTCTTTTTTTTTTGTAAGTTTTTAAATCGTAATATTCTTTGTATGATGATGATACCCTTTTTTTTCTGGATAGGAAATCATCAAATGACTTCTCCCGCTCTGGGCGGAGTGGGAGTGTCAGACTCTTACTGACTATAACCCACCCGTGATCCTTCTAGTGACCTTTACATTCCAGGGCCGCGCTGACTCTTTCGAACTAATTCCGCAACAAGATGATGATACCTTGGTTTACTTTTTGTGCTTGAGTTTGTCTGTTTTTAACCGACTTCTAAAAAAGGAGGAGGTTCTCAATTCGGATGTTTGTATGTTTTTTTTTTAATGTTTGTTCGCGCATAACTCCGTCGCTTGCCAACCGATTTGAAAAATTCTTTATTTGTTGGAAAGGGTGTACTTCCCAAATGGTCCCATGAAAATTTTATCGAAATCGAACAAGCGGTTTTTTGTTAATTTCAATAAATGATAGCAAATCTGTCGGGATAGCTGAAATCGCATGTTTGTTTATTGTTTACACCAATTTATACCACGTACGATGTGATGGGTATGTTTAGCTGGGAGTGAACCACTAAAAAGTGAAAAATAAAAAAACTTTTTACAAAAAATAAAACCGACTTCTAAACAAAAAAAAAACAAAAAGTATAAAATAACTTTAATTTAGATTAGAAGTCGGTTTTATTTTTTGTAGTCGGTTTTAGTTTTTTTTTCAAGGCAAAATAGTCTTTATGGAAAACTTTGGCTTAACTTGAATAAAGAGAGAGAGAAAGAAATAAAGAAACATCAAGATAAGGATAAGGTAATAGCAATTTTCTTTGCTATAGAACACACTCGTGCGAACTATTTAAATAAATTGCCCTGAGGTTTAATTAAAGAAGAAAAACAAATTAATTAATTCCATGTGTTCCTAATGATCGTCTTGACAGTTAATATTTATGAGCTCAATTGACGTTCTGTGAACCGGGAACAATGTAAGTTGTTGCTAGAGAGACCTATTCTTATGATGCTTATGCTGTGTAGACCCTGGTCCATGTTTTGGTTATATAATATAATAGAATAAATAATATTCATCTATACTAATCTATACTAATATTATAAAGAGGAAAGATTTGTATTTTTGTATGTAACGAATTGACTCAAAAACCACTGGACCGATTTCAAAAATTCTTTCACCAGTAGAAAGCTACATTCGCCCTGAGTAATACAGGCTATATTTTATCCCCATATTCCCACGGGAACGGGAACTACGTGGGTAAAACCGCGGGGCGCTGCTAGTTATAATAATATTATGTATGCTCATACAACTTCAATCATATAATAAGTTACAGAAAAGAACGGCTGCGTAGGGTTATCTGGGTCTTGAATATTTAAAGGTTTGTTTGACTGGATCTTTCAGTAAATGTAACCGTTATTTCAATAATGTTTAGGTAGATTCTCTGGTTTGAGTCTTGGTCAGGTTGCTTGATAAATTAAGCCCGAATAAGTACTAAGCTAGGCAAGTAACCAACCCGCACTGGGCCCGCGTAGTGGATTACGGCCCATTCCCTCTTCTAGTGAGGAGGCCTGTGTCCCAGCAGTGGAAACATTAAAAGGCTCATTATGCTTATGCTACGTAACAAGCTTTAGTGGACAGGTCATATTTTGATGAGGCCAAAATGATTCTGGAGTGCTACTGGAAGGTCCAGAAGTAGCAGCAACCAAAAGCCTACCACAAAGAGGTTCAATTACCAATTGAGGGCTGCGAGAGTTGTGGCGGAATTTGTTCGAAAGAGTCACCGCGGCCCTGTAACGCAAAGGGCACTAGGAGGAACACGGGTGGGTTTTAGTCAGTAAGAGTCTGACACTCCCTTCCGCTCCACCCAGGGCGGGAGAAGTCATTTAATGTTTTCTCATTCAGAAAAATAGTGCTGCTAGTGTGTGAAAGATTCGATAAGCACAGGACCCATGGATGTGGCGCCGCTTGGGGTAGGTGTATTTCCAGCAGTGGATGTTCCTTCAGCTAAAATTATGAAGATCTTAATCCTCAATTAATTTCACTTAATCTACCGAGGTATCAAAGCACACACGTCATAGTACAGTGCAAATATTTTTGTAACACACCGACAAAAGAAAAGCATTAATAGAATCTCGTTCCAAAACAAGACCTTCTAATTACTTATTCATAATCGTCACTTGATTAACATGTGTAATTATAGTCTCATTATTTTCAATATTGTTCTTTTTTAACAATAGTAATATACAGACTTGTTGATCAGATATTGATGTCTTCATAATATTGTGTCCATTTGAGTCATAAATGATATTCAAGACAGTCCACCAGGTCTTGCTGTTTAGAAAGGAAGAGGAAATGACGCAGCAACACATTTTGTCTGTCATCCCTTTCCTTCCAAACGTAAGTTACACAAAATTAGATATGATTTTATTTATAACTAGCAACATCCCGTGGTTTTACCTGTGTAGTTCCCGTTCCCATGGGAATATGGGGACAAAATCTATACTAATATTATAAAGCTGAAGAGTTTGTTTGTTTGTTTGTTTGAACGCGCTAATCTCAGGAACTACTGGTTCGAATTGAAAAATTATTTTAAAACTTACTACTTACTTTACTACTTACTTTACTACTTAAAACTGTAATTAGTTTTAATGAGTCTATTATGTCATTTCATTTTGATCCTACAAACGCTGTTGCGGAATTTGTACGAAAGAGTCACCGCGGCCCTGGAACCTGGAACGCGGCGGGCACAAGAAGGATCACGGGTGGGTTTTAGTCAGTAAGAGTCCGACACTCATCATCATTCATTCATTCATTCATTTAGAAAGGCCCTCCCGCTCCGCACAGAGCGGGAGAAGTCACTTGCTGATTTCCCCTCCTTAAAAAAAGGGTTGCAAACGCTACTTGTTTGATGTTTTTGGATTTTCCATCCGCAATTTCTCAGAAGCTTCCCGGATTCTGGAGCTGTGCCTCGTGGTTCTATTAGTTACATACGAGCTTATTCACCATAAGTGGCGAAATGTCATACTCTGCCGAACCCTTAGCAAAATGCTAGCTTGATATTATGTATGTAGTTACTTATCTCCTTGTCAATGAATCAATTAACGCAATTTCTTTTCTTCCAAAAGAGGTTAAAGCCTCAATAAATATTTGCCAGAGACCTTTTTTCAGGATTCCTGGCACTGAGCCAAAAATTGTTAAAGAAAAAGACGAGACTGTCTGTCTCCTGTATATTGGCTGACCCCTATACCGTACTGAGATGTGCTCATCTTTAATTGTTAGTGCATAAGATTTTATTAACTGAAATGCATATTGTTAATGTTTAGCTGTGGGTCAAGCAATGGGAAGATTCCAGAAGAGATATTTAAAGTATCAGGCAGTACTTGTCAAAAATATTGGTTACCTATTTTTATTTTCGGTTACCTATTTTTATTGGTTACCTTAGGGGGAGCCATGGTGGGTAACTAAAAACTAAAATATTTTGTTTTCATGTATATTAGACTACATATTAAACTGTCATCGTCTATAGCTTGCTTAGTACATATTAAAAAAAAGATAGGCATTAAATAAAAACCTTCTGAACTCTGGACCTGTAAAGAACTATTCAAAGGAACTGTCCCCCGACTGCAATGAAAATATTATTATCTATCTTGTTTTTAATTTTTTAGTTCACTGTAGTTCAGGTATGTTTTTTTTTATTGTTTGTTATTTTGTTAACTAAAAAAATGACGATCATTTTACGTGACGTCTCTTTAAAAATGTATCTGACTGACTAAAATAATTATAATTTTTAACCCCGACCAGTTTGTCTTAGACCAGATCTATTCATCTTGTGTAACCACGTCTCTCTCTGACACAGGAATCATGATGGATTTATCATGGTCGGGCAGCAGTTCTGACTGGTAGAAGACACATGACTTCGAATCTCTAAGACATGACGATTTTCGCACGAAGTTTTTGTTGATCATTTTCAGAGCAGTGGTGATGAATCAAATCACAAACAATAGTGGAGTCCCTTACTGGGACCAAACCCAAAGTTAACAGTCATACAGGCTTCTTCCTGTTTCCTAGAATAAGGATACTGAAAACTAAGAAAGCTGTAGTTGGTCCAAACGCGAAAATTGATTAGATATTACAATATGTTTCCTATTTCTTTAATGAAAAACTTTCTAAAGCAATCTATTCAAGAGTCAGATAACTTTTAACTAAAGAATAGGTAAATATGGCTGTTTGACGTATTATCTATGACAAATGCTGTCTAACCGCTAGTTAAATTTCTTGAAAACATGTATCTTACTGTTGAAAAAGTCTAAAAAAAAAAGTCTAAAGACTAGATGTCGAAAATATCTATCAAACTTAATCCTTGGCTCTTCAGACATTACACTAAACGCATTTTTAGTTATTAAAATCAAAGTATCTTCAAAAATAAACAATTTATCTAATTAAAACGTGAGCAGTGGTGGCCGAGTGGTAACGGCCCCGACTTACGAATTGTAGGTCGCGGGTTCAAACCCAGCCAGGCACATTCTTTAGTGTAATTCTTTCATCATCACTGCTCTCAAAACGGTGAAGGAAAACATCGTGAACTATCTAGCATGTCCTAGAACCAAAAATTCGAAGACATCACATTCACCAACCCGCACTGGGCCCGCGTGATGGATTAAGGCCCATTCCCTCTCCTAGAGAGGAGGCCTGTGTGTTTGATTATGATTATATATGCTGATTAAAAAGTAGTCCAATGATAATATATAACACGTAACAGTTCGTCATATGACCTTGTTCATCCATTTCGTTCCTTATTGGCATAATGCCATAGTACGTTGTCGTCACCACTATAGCGAATCCATGGCGTGTTTTATTAAAGACGTTGGGAAATAATTTAGTTGTTGGCAATCAATGTATTATGTGTAATGAAGTTCGTTCGTTGTTTACGTAGGTTTCAGTGGTTGATCTGAAGTTGTTTTCTGCGATCGATCGTTAGGAGGAACGTACAGCGAACGTGGTAACAGCTTGAGTTTATTGTTTCAGTAATTTAGATAATAGATGTATTATTTATTATCTAATGATGATGAAAATGATGTTATTGGAGCAGTGGTGGCCGAGTGGTATTGGCCTCGACTTACGAATTGTAGGTCGCGGGTTCAAGCCCAGACAGGCGCATTACTTTGTGTAATTCATTTCATCACCACTGCTCTCAAAACGGTGAAGGAAAAGATCGTGAGGAAACCGGCACGTCCTAGAACCAAAAATTCGAAGACATGTGACATTCACCAACCCGCACTGGGCCCGCGTGGTGGATTACGGCCCATTCCCTCTCCTAGAGAGGAGGCCTGTGTCCCAGCAGTGGGGACGTTAAAAGGCTGATTATGATCTTGTTATTGGTCGAAGGTTTTGGCTGTAACGAAACTGTAGGCCTTAAAGAGAAAGTGTTGGCATGTTTTTTTTTTAAAGCTTTGCATTGGATTTTATTTTGTGCATTTGCATTTTTATTTGCATTGGACCCCAATTATAGATATTGAGCAAGACGTATGTTTCAACTGTTTCCGTGTGAAGATGACGAGTGAATATGTCGTGAGTTGAAATTATGACATAGGTACCTAATAACGACTTAAAGATTTGATTTAAAAAAATACAAAAATTAATACAACACACAAAAATCTTCATGCGCACTGCGAGCGTTTAATAAGACGTTAAAGTATTTTAAAAATTGACACAATATTTAAATCACATGCTTAAAACAAACAGAAAAATCTTCTATACTATCACTATCTACAATACTCGGCCCCAAGTCTGCTATTACAATAGTTTCAGAATGGTCTATCATTGATCTCATAATGGTCGATTTTGACAAGTTTCGTAATCTACTAATATAAAAGCGTCATTATGACTTTCCAATGGTCAATCTTTGACACTCCATTGAAAGAAATGGCATAGAATGGTAATCTCGTACATAATGACAAATGAATAACAGACGTATGCGGTAGTCTGTTAAAATTTTGACAGTTCCTTTGATCAGTGACCTATCATTAGAACGTCATTGTGCAGTCATTTCTTTTAATAGCTCGGTTATCAAAAATTATTACGTGACCATTGACCGACCAATGATCGACCATTATGAATTTAGCAGATTACGAACTTTTAGCAAAATGACAATGGGATCGTGTTGGAATGACAAATTTATAAAAATAGCAGACTTAGGGCCCTGTATGTATGTATTTATGTATCTAATGACATTTATATGTAGGTATCTATATTATCTTGTTATAACTTTTATTATATTATCATTGAATTGGTTTTGTTACACCAATGACAGCCCCATTTCATGTCCAGACATATACTGTCTATGCCAGGTTGTCTGGAAGAGATCGCGGAATGCGATAAGACCGCCCATTGTATGTGTTTTAGTATTAAGTCTATTTTTTGTGTTACTTTTGGTGTACAATAAAGTATATAATAAATAAATACTTGGCAGCCGTTTCAACAACTGTGTAGTAATCCGTAATCGTGCTGCCAAATGCAACCGCAGCGTTTTCCCATCCAACTGTACGCCAAGCTCATGCTGACTTTGAAATAAACGCGCGTGCGAAGCTTTCAGTCCAGTGTTGCCAAGGAAGTGAGGTGGTTGTACGTGTGAGCATGACCACGAAGTGTGACCAACATGATGAGACCCCAGTGTCCTTCGAGGAAGCTCTGGATAAGACAGGTAATAGACCAGAAGACCAAAACAAAATTGGTGTACTTACTTTTGAAATAGGTTTAGAAATTGAAGATTATTTTAGAGTTTCTATTTAGGAATTTAATTTGAATCAATCCTTTGTTTCTAGTATTTGTAATGTTGATGATGTTTTCGCGATAATTTTCGTAATTTCTGCATATCATATCGCTCGTTTTTGGGAAGTGTCCAAAAGTGATGATTTTTCTCGTTCTCAGTTTTGTTGTGTAAACACTTTCGCGAGTAAAACTATGTGTTCTACTGACGTCTCCTTCACTTTTGTAAATCTTGTTTATTGAGGAAAATGTGTTTGAAAGTTTTACTCACATTTACAGGTCATTGCTCTGTTTTTATTATATTTGGATTGTTTTGTTTTCGTTCTTCTGTAAATAAAGCTTTGACGATTCAATTGAAATTATTCGAGAAATTGGTGGAATAGATCCAGATTTGCGAAAATTGACCATCTTTCTTGGTATCTATACTAATATTATAAAGCTGAAGAGTTTGTTTGTTTGTTTGTTTGAACGCGCTAATCTCAGGAACTACTGGTCCGATTTGAAAAAATCTTTCAGTGTTAGATAGCCCATTTATCGAGGAAGGCTATAGACTATCTATCATCACGCTAAGACCAATAAGAGCGGAGCAATCATGAAAAATGTGACAAAAAGACAGACAGCTAGTTATGAATATATTCGATAGCCTTTTTTTCTGAATAGGAAATTAACAAATGAATTCTCCCGCTCTGGGCGGAGCGGAAGGGAGTGTCAAACTCTTCCTGACTAAAACCGATCTTTCTAGTGCCCGCCGCGATCCAGGGCTGCCTTGACTCTTTCGAAAAAAATCCGCAACCATATTCGATAGCCTCATAACTGACCTTGCCAAAAATAAGCTAAGCATTCTATGAGGCGACGGAGTCACACGCAATGCTTGTAAATAAAAACTAACAAATGGAATCACTGAAAGAGTGTTTACAACGACCTTTTATTGATCAATATATCTAAATAAAATAATTTAAATTTGAAGAAATTCTGGACGAATTGGTAAGATACTCGTAAATTGACATAAATTGATGCCTTACTCAACATTTGATAGATTTACATATCGGTTGAATGATGAAATAGACATCACATTATATATTTTTCAACACACTTACTCGTAAAGTGAGCCTTGTTACATCGTTCTTAGGGCCATAAACCGTAGTATTACACACTAGTGCATAATAGAATTATCTCTACAAAGTTTTTTTTTTTTTTTTTTGTTTTGGCTTCGCACGGTTTGTGCATTTAGCCAATGTCACGTTTAGTTCGAAGTAAAGGTAGGGAAACGGAATATAAATATTTTAACGGAATTTGGGATAGGAAGGACATATAGGATCAGTATTTTTATTTTGGAATGATTGATGAGCAAATTACAATGACGAAATATTACAATTTAATGTTATTTATGGTAATGAAAGAGACTATACATTTATATACAGGAAAACTATTTGTACAAAGTAAAGACAGTATTGAGGTAGGGAAAGGAATATCAAGGGATAAGAGGTTACTGAAGAAGGAAGAACGGTCGTATAAGGGACAGGAGAAAAAAATATGATTTAAGTCGCCTACGTCTGTGCCACACAAGCAAATGGGGTCATCAATAATATGAAATTTGGCAAGATGGGCTGGTGAACAAACATGACCTAGTCTCATCCGTATTAAAACAGATGTCTCCATCTTGCCAAATTTAGCCCGGCACAACCATGGTTTTTCCGGAATCTCGGGTTGAATAAGGGAAAAGTAATGTCCTTTCAATCTGCTACTGGCATTCCAAGCAACCTTCCAGGTGTCCCGTAAAATTCTTCTAGGCATCGTAACGAGGTCATAAGTAAAAATTTTATATGGGACTAAGTCCCCACAATGCACCGCATCACCAGCCAGGGCATCAGCCACTTCATTGCCTTGGATTCCAGCGTGGGCCGGAATCCATGCAAATTGAAGTGTGTTACCCTCGGTGATGGTTCTGAACGCAAATTCTCTTATTAAATAAATTAAAGTAAGCTGTGACTTGTCTTCGTAAGGGGATTTGTTAATGGCTAGAAGAGCACTTCGAGAGTCAGTAAAAATTATAGCTTTTTTGAGCTTTAAAACACGAATGTATTCTATTGCTTTTAAGATACCGAAGCATTCCCCTGTAAAAACGGAAGTCTCGGGAGGCAGTTTTATTTTTTGTACGATATTGTATTGAGAATGGTAAGTACCTATCCCAACACAACCCATCGGATCACGTTTGGCGGCATCAGTAAAAATGTGGTGGTATTCAGAATGTTCAGTCAGAAAATGGTTAAAATTTAATCGGCAATTCGGATCTGATTTACTCACACTGTCATATGTTATGATGGGACTAAACTGTAAACTCTCGTAACTACTGCTAAATATTGGGAGTTTATTGGAACGGTGAATAGGAGAAGAAAGTGAAAGGATTTTTTTATAGCTGACAACTAGACAAGGAGCACGTTTATGGGACCAGTAATCTGAAGATTCCATCTGTACTATCAGAGAGCCCAGTTTGGGAATGAGAGGATGAGTTGAGAGCTGAAGAATCCGGAATAAATATTTGTCAGATAGGAATTGTCTTCTTATATATAATGGAGCTTCCCCGCATTCAACTTGGAGTGCATTAATGGGACTAGACTTCATAGCACCCAAAATGATACGTAAAGCTTTAGATTGAATGCGATCTAATTTTTTAAAAGCCATAACACTGCCGGGTTCCAGAACGAACGATCCATAATCCAGAGTGCTTCTGATGATTGCGTTATAAATTAGTTTTAAAGAAAAGGGATGTGCACCCCACCACACACCGGAGAGGCATCGAAGCATGTTTAAGTGTTTTTCACATTTGTTTACAATATAATCGCAATGGGGAACACCGCTTAATTTAGAGTCAAATATTACACCCAGATATCTGAACTTATCTTTTATTGGAATAGGTACTCCTCTATACAGAATATTTACTGAAGGAATAATTTTCTTCCGGGTGAATAATACAGCCGCACTTTTAGACGTGGATAAATCCAAGCCATTCAAATCTAACCATGACTCCAGAGTAGATAAAGCGGAATTGATATTAAAGGTAGCCTTGTCAATAGAGGGACATGACGAATATAATAACAAATCGTCAGCGTATTGAAGAACCTTAACATGGTTAGTTAATAAGGACGAGTCCATATCAAAAGTGTAAATGTTGTATAGAAGGGGACTGAGCACAGAACCCTGTGGGAGACCTCTCCATACAAGGCGAGATACTTCATGATCTCCTATTAGCATGTTAACAGAGCGTGCAGTCAGGATATTAATAACGAAATTCGACAAATTCGAAGGAACCTTTAAGGCTTTTAATTTATTTTGTAAAATTGATAGTACGACATTATCATAAGCCGCATTAATATCAAGAAAAACTGCTACGGTTGATTGGTTATTAGAAAAGGATAACCGAATATCAGATGCTAGAATGCTTAAACAGTCAGTGGTACTTTTACCTTTTCTAAAGCCATATTGTGATTCTGCCAAAAGGCCCTTACTTTCAACATACCATTCTAGGCGATTTTTTATTAAGTGTTCCGCTATTTTCATTAAAATTGAAGACAAAACTATGGGGCGATATGAAGAAGGATCAGATGGAGTTTTATTTGGTTTGAGGAATGGCAACACCATTTGACGTTTCCATTCATCAGGGATGTGTCCAGTAATCATTACAGAATTGACAAGCTTTAAATAATAACTGAGGGCGTCGTCATTAAGATTAGCAAAAAAGGAATACGGGATACCGTCAATACCGGGTGCGGAGTCCTTAGTTTTGTGAATAACACCCTTTAATTCAATAAGAGTGAATGGCAGCTCTAGAGTTTCCGAAATATCATGGTTGATTGATACAAGCGGCAAATTCAGTTCAATAGCCTCAGGCACCCAAGGAGGTGCCAATGTATTTAAGAAGTCACTGGCTAAAGAATCAGGAATAGGAGCAGGGTTATTATAAATGGACCTAAATCTACGAATATTACGCCAGACAATGGTAGGGTGAGTATTCGGTGAAATTGATGTGCAAAAGTTACGCCAAGAATCATATTTTTTCTTCTTGAAAAGTTTACTAGTTAACTTAATTAAATTAGTAACAATTTCAAAGTTATCATCAGACATATCTAAGTTATAATTGTATTCAGCTTCTTTACGTTTGTTTATCAATTCTGTGCATTCTGAGTCCCACCATGGAGGCGAAGGTATTCTATTAATATTTTTATTTTTTACAGGAAAAACTTCATCTGCCGCTGCAATTAATATGTGTGCTAAAGCTACTGCACAAATATTTTCATTGCCATCAGATATGATAGGCAGGGAGCTAAGCTTTCTGTCAACAATATCTCTAAATTTGTCCCAGTCATTATTATTTCTATTTGGCAGTTTATGTTTTAAATTTGATCTTCTTAGTGGTGCATTTGATTTGGAAAGAGGATATGTGATAACAATTGGAAAATGATCACTACCATAAGTAGAGGTTAGAGTATGCCAAGTCAATGATGAAGCTAAACTTGGAGAACAGATGGAAAGGTCAATTGCGCTTTGGTTTTGGTTGGGAGCACACCGACGTGTGACTTCTCCTGTGTTCAAGATGCACAAGTTGTGTAAGTCTATTATATCTAATAGTTCATCGCCATAACTATTATTTGATGAACAACCCCAAGATTGGTGATGGCAGTTAAAGTCCCCCAATACTAAGAAAGGCTTTGGTAAAAAAGAAAAGAGATCATTCACCTCTTGAAGAACAGAGGAAGAAGGATGAGGAATATAAATAGAAACTATACAACTATGATACACTTTAATAGCTACAATGGAGAATTCCTCACTATGAGGTGGTAAAGTAATAGAAGAAAAAGGAATAGAATTCTTGATAAGTATAGCTACTCCACCATACCCATCAGATCTATCCTCTCTAATGGTTGAATAACCATTAATTTTAAAAATATTGTGAGTTTTCAGCCAAGTCTCTGCTAGAGCAAAGACAAAAGGCTCATATTTGTTTATTAGATGTATGACATCACTCTTTTTGTTTAATAGACTGCGACAGTTCCACTGGATTATTTTGGATGTGTCCATTATGAATGGGTTGAGGTAAATTAAAAGATTGGGCAACGTTGGACGGTGACATGTTGAACTGGGAGAGAAGATTATGTAAAGCAGTAAGAAGATCATTTATGGAAAAATTTGATTCCTTTATTTCATTATTAATATTACTTGACAAAGCACAGCCATTTGAAGGCTGAGGTATGGCAAAATCTCTAACAATAGCATTGTGAGCTTCTTTATTATAACCATGCACATGTTTTGGGGGTGATCGTGGTTTCAAGTGGACTGTCTTCTTGTAACTATTTGAAGTATTAGGGGATGAAATTATTGGGGCATCTGCAAATTTTTGAGAAAGAGAGGATAAAACTGTATCTGCATATGTTTTAGTCACTGGGGGATGCAATTTAGCTGCTTCAGCATAAGAAACTGAACTTTGTGCCATGTATTGTTTAATGGATTTTTGTCTAGAGAATTCTGGGCAAGATTTGTTAGTTGCAAAGTGATAACCAGAGCAAAGGCAGCAAGTTGCATTTTCTTTTTCACAACTCTCCCCAGAGTGGCCTTGGCCACATTTATAACAGCGAGGTTTGGACCTACACTGAATTTTGGTATGACCAAATCTACAACAATTGAAGCACTGTATGGTAGGGAAAATATATAAGTCTACAGGTAACGCATTATAGCACATAAAGATCCTTTTAGGCAAAACCTGTCCATCAAAGGTAACAACTATGGATTGAGATGGTTTCCAGATTGTTGTACCATCAACAGTGGTTTTAAAATTCAGTCGTCTGACTTTTAATATCGGACCGCAACCAATTGGTACTGTTATATTATCTATAACTTCCTCAGGAGACCACTCCGCTGAAACACCACGTACTAAACCCATTCGTGTAACATTAAATGTAGGTATGAATGCTTTGTAATTAAATTTTTGGAGGCTCTCATGCGCAATAAAAGAATTAGCGTCTATGTGATTTGAGAAAGAAAGTGAAATTTTATTTCGTCCAATTTTTTTAACACTTCCATTAATTATATTTTTGAAGGCATTATGCTTAAGGAACTTTCCAAAAGTGATGGGGTGTAATGTCGTACCATCATCGGGGGCAGTAAATGTTTTCTGAACATGTATCACAAAAGGTGTGCTGTCCGTACTTTCGTAACTTGTTCTGCCAATCTGAGAGGCGGGAAATAAAGAAGGAGCAGAGATATTAGTAGCAAGTGTAGCAACATTTGTAGGCATAATTTCGTTATGTTTAGGCACCGATTCAGTACCTTTCGAATCCATGCAACTACAACCCGAAGTTTCGGAACCATTGTTTTTACGGGTACGGCGACGTTTATTGCAGTGTTTGCAGACTAACAGACGACTTCTTTTTAATTTTCGACCCGAAGTTGAGCCATCGGTATCCATGCCCGATTCGTTTGATTTTACCGTAACAAAAAGGCCTGCCGGGGGAACGAAGTCCCCCGGGTCAGGCGGGTCGTTCATACTTAACAATCTAATAGATGATTAAAAGACTTACCACTACCGGAGAATATTAACAAATCTAAGATAAAACAATAAATAGAAGAATATACAACACTAAACTACTTCTACTGATCTTATAATACACAGTTTTAAAATTTTCAAGATCAATTCAAAAAATACACGACCGCCAAGTTGGAAGTTTCCCGCGCTTTTCTTCCTCTACAAAGTTAAGTCAATACCTAACTGCATTTTTTTTTTGTATCAACATGGAGGTTTTATGCCGCTGAAAACATAAATGGACATTTTTGTAATTGTATCCCTAATTAAGACGAAAACACATTTAGGTATTATTATCAAATTAAGTATTTATAATTCAAATAATTATTCAATTATTTTAAAAATATTTGCATTTTATCACTACTTAATATTATAATTTTGAAGTAGGCTGTATGGCTATATATAATCAAACAAATTAAATTTGACGGGTGCAAAAACAAAAAAATCTTGCGCGCCATTTCCCATAATTTTCATATTTTGTTTGTATCGCATTTGTTGGTGTGTGGTAGAACGATTTATATTTTTTTTACCTTTTCGATTTTTCAGTTTTCGATTACACATTTTTGGTTTTTTCCTCGCAAGTGTATTGAAAAAGTGCGTATGAAACTCGGTGAGCAACTTGCTCACTGGACACTCGGATGATTCACGTTCTCGCCTATGGCTCGGGCTCGTGTATAATGAGCAAGTTAGCTTACTTGTATAATAATGTAATGTACATGCAGCTTAAACCATCTACCAACTGGCTAGTTTCAGCTGTATTATACTTATAGCAATTACTTTTTCAAATTAGCGTAACCTGGTTATCGGTCTCCATTTCTTACTGTTCCTATTAATATAATATTTTCTTCGTTGAAATACAAGTAGGTATAAGTATAATAGTATGTGGGCCCAGAACACCCTTTTACGCCCTCTGACAAAAAGTTTAAAAATAATACTTATTGTTGCGCGCCACAATTAAGCAAGGGAGATAGCGGCATTCGGTACTACTAGCGCCATCTAGTATCGAGTTACAGAATCAGTAAAGTCGAGAACCTTCGAGACTTTTCTATGCTAGAACATTCTAGAATTCTCGAACCCTAGTCAGTCGCGACCGATATGTACGCGAACTTTCTACGATGGAAGGTTCTGGAATTATCCGGCGCCCTATATAAGGCTGGCACATGTACCGACCGGGTCAGCATCGTTCAACTGGCTAAGTATAAGTCGAACCGACATTCTGTCCGACCGAGTCAGTATTGGATTTGCGATACAAGTGATAACTTCGAAAGCGATCTTAAACTTACTAGTGCGATTGTATTTCATAATTAGTGAGTTTAAAGTTTTTATTAGTGTTGTGTAATTAAAGTGTCATTTTTAGTTATTTAATCGGCTGATTTTATTGTAACGAACCCGAAGCTCGTAACATTATTAAAAAAATATAGCCACAATTATGATTTTCAATACTATGAAATAATTATGATAATTAGCAGATTCGTATTTGAGTGCAAAGTACATAATAGTCGTTGGTTAGCAGAGAAGAGAGGTATTTCTTACTTTTGACTTTGGATTTGAAGTAAGATTCTGCTCGGTATTTGCTAACTATAAGGTTAATGTATTTTAATAATGTATGTATTTTTTGTTTTATATTTAGCTTGAAGATTTCTATGATAAGTCTTAAGCTGGCTGCATACGTACGGTACCATAGATATAAAAATGTTTATTAACTAGGCGCACACGTTTGTATTATAATACTAGCTTCTGCCCGCGACTTCGTCCGCGTGAAATAGTTACTAACTCCCCATTCTTTGTGATATTGATTCGTTGGTGGGAGAAGAGGTGGGAGGCGCCCGACGTGACGGCACAGTGTTGGCATGCGCGTGAGCTGCGCGCGGTTCTGGACGGTACTTGGACAAGTAACCTTAATTAGCTTAAGTTACTCCTTATTACATCAGCTACCTGCCAATAAAAGTCCCGTCAAAATCGGTCCAGCCATTTCAGAGATTAACCGGAATAAACAGACAGACAGACAAAAATTGAAAAAATGTTATTTTGGTGTATCTAAATATATATAACTCAAAAGTGACTGACTGACTGACATAGTGATCTATCAACGCACAGCCTTAACCACGCTACTGAACGGATCGGGCTGAAATTTGGCATGCAGGTAGATGTTATGAGTAGGCATCCGCTAAGAAAGGATTTTGATTAATTCTAACCCCAAGGGTATAAAATAGAGGATGAAAGTTTGTCAATTTTAAACCGATCGGGCTGAGAGTTTCAAAATCGGGGGTAAAGTAACTACTCCACGCAGACGAAGTCGCGGGTGGAACCGCACGTATGCGGCCAGCCTTACAACAAAATAATGTTTTAGAAATCTGATCTATTTTCATCATACTTTATTTCTATCCAGGCAATGGGCTCTACAACATCCTGCTAGTGATGACCTGCTCCCTCATTCTCCTGGCCATCGGCGTAGACCTGTTTGGGTTCAGCCTGGTGGTGGCAGCCGCTTGCGACCTGAAGCTCACTGTCTCGCAAAAGGGGATCCTCACATCCTTGCCATTTGTTGGTAAGTAAGATACTCCTGGTCATCGGCGTAGACCTGTTTGGGTTCAGTCTGGTGGTTTCAGCCGCTTGCAACCTGGAGTAGAAGGGGATCCTCACATCCTGGCATTTTGTTGGTAAGTAAGATATTCCTGGCTATCGGCGTAGACTTGTTTGGGTTCAGTCTGGTGGTTTCAGCCGCTTGCAACCTGGAGCAGAAGAGGATCCTCACATCCTGGCATTTTTTTGGTAAGTAAGATACCTCTGGTCATCAGCGTAGACCTGTTTGCATCCAGTCTGGTAGTATCAGATCAACCATTTGTGACCTGAAGCTCACTGTCTCCCAAAAGGGGATCCTCACATCCTTGCCTTTTGTTGGTAAGTAAGATACCCCTGGCCATCAGCGTAGACCTGTTTGGGTTCAGCCTGGTGGTGGCGACCGCTTGCGACCTGGAGCAGAAGGGGATCCTCATATCCTTGCCTTTTGTTTGTGACTAAGTAAGCATGCCAGACGCTTTAGACAAAGTAAATTCTATTGGAGATGGCAATTGTTGAAATGCAGAAGTATAAGGGACATCCGATCATGTGTCATTTCGAAAGCGTTTATCAACCTCGTACATTTTTGACGTGTGGCATTCGCCTTAGCCACGCTAACGTTGACAAAATATCACTTGTCCTGGACCTTTGGTCTACAAGTGTTCATAGCGGAACTTCTTGTTGGGGTCATCACCGTATCATTCGAAAAACAGTCACTCCTGGACATGGGCAACCTCCAAGTGGCTCCAAATCAGCCGGATCTGTACGTCTTGCATCCAGCGACTTCAATCGGCTCTGTTCAGTTGGGACTGTTCATCATTTTCTGCCTATTAATTTCAAACATTTTAGTCATAGCTGACTATGACATGAGTGTTTTACATAGAGCGACTGCTCGAGCGACTCTGACCTCCTGTCAGTCCTGACAGTTACTGGGTAACGTGATCGAGTCTATCACACGACTGGTTGCCAGACTTTCGGGTTTATCCGTAACACCTATCAAAAAACTACAAATCACAGGTGGTGATAACAAAGGGCACAAGAAGGATCACGGGTGGGTTTTAGTCAGTAAGAGTCTGACACTCCCGCTCCGCCCAGAGCGCGAGAAGTCATTTGATGATTTCCCATCCAGAAAAAAAAAAGGTGGTGGTAACAACCGCTCGGCTCGATTTCCAAGTTTAAGCCGCGCTTGCCAAGATTGGTCTCTGGATGGGTGACCATCTTAACATACTGCGTTTCCTCCGTGCCTCGGAAAGCACGTTAAGCCGTTGGTACCCGCTGTCATTCTTAGATCTTTGGCAGTTTTGCCAAGAAGTACCGTGTTAACTCGCTAATGGGTTGTGGCCTGGTAGGCAGCCGCTCCACGTAAATGATAAATGATAAATGATTTTATTTTTGTAAGTAGGTTGTAAAAAACACTTTTACACGTCAATCTTTTTTTTTTGGCCGTTATAAAACTAGATGAGGCCGTAAAAGAACTGCATCCGGTTTGACTGGAAGCTGACCGCAAAATGTGTAAGGTGGGGAAAGGCTAGGTAAATGATGGCAAGGGGTACCATCTCGCTCAAGTGCTTCTCGAGTTACAAATCCGTCTTACAGATCTATATAAGTTCTAAATGTTTGTGTGTATTAATTTGAGAGATGAAATCTTAGAGGTGACTCAATGAGAGTTTAGTAGGCATCCCCGTTGCCGTTATATGAAGAAATTAATTCTCCATGAGAATGCTGTTGCCTACCCTTTCGAGGAAATCCTTATGGATTCTCGCGGCCAGTTCTCTGTACTTATGAATAGTGCACAACATATGTATGTGTCAATGTCTATTTTTACTATATTTTTCTTTTATACCCATCTCGTAATGTACACTTCATGCAAATTGAAGAAGCACTTGTAGGTATTCGAGATATACTTCTCGAATACCTACAAATGCATCTTCAATTTCCTCAATTAAATAGTATGCTATTGGACAGTAACAAAACAATTGACCTGTGGTTATATTTAAATCATGAAGTTCTATTTCTGTTCGAGCTGAATTTCTTTCACTAACTTAGTAATTTTCTTGTTTCCAGGTATCCTTCTGGTATCTTACCTGTGGGGGTACGTCTCTGATACCAAAGGTCGTCGGTTCACCCTCGTGATTCCTCTACTGCTATCCTTCATCCTGTCCTGCATCAGCAGCCTGTCACCTCATTGGCTGTTTCTGGGGCTCGTCAAGTTTCTCTGTGTTTGCTTGTAAGTTTATGCTTTTCTTTTCGTTTTATGGTGTCATAGTATTTAGTATTAAAGTTCAAAAGTCATTGACACTTTTAGAACGTCAGTTTTATAAAAAGACAGTGCCTCGTAATCGTAACGTTCATTCGTAACTGCTTCCTTGTGTCCCATCCCAGGAACACACCCATCTGTTTAGTTGGAAAAAACATAATTTATATGTATAAATTATGTTTTTTCCAACTAAACATTTTACTACTAAATAATAATTACTAATAATAATTATTTATCAAATACATTATCTCTTTTCCGTATCCTAAGTTATTTAGGGTCGGTTATCATTTCGTCGTTTTCCATACCTACTTGTTTATTAGTGTGACAATTGAATATAAATAGATACTCTCCGCGGTCGTGTTGAAGTAACTTTCTACGATAATTAAAAATCAAAGAGAGCTGCCCCCTAGCCCAATTGATAATCTCCAATCGTTAACGCTAGTCGAAAACAAATCAAATGTATGGGAATGAAATCATCTCAACGTTAAGTCACGTGGTCAGAACAAACGAATAAAATTCGTAGCCAAGTTCACATCGTTCAAAATGATAGAATGAATTGTTATCGTTTCTGCAAAGTTCAACGCTACATCGTTTGTCAAAATGCTTAAACTTAATGGTTAAAGCATTTAAACAGAGTTCAAATTTTAACCTGTTTGACGTTTGTAGGAAAGCTTGCCATAGACTAAAGAATAGGTCGTTTTACTAAAGACATTGCAGAACGAGCGGCCGACTCAGGCGCGTCAACATGGCTACCAACTTATCGTTTTCTACAGTTGCTAACACCGAGGCATTATTGATTGGAGAACGGAATTCGACACGAAACGATTGTAACTTGGCTAGGGCTGATTTACTCACCATTGTTTGCGCACACATTTTTGTACCCGCTACATGTGATGTTAAATTATCACATGATTTCTTCCTCTCTGGACGGAGCGGAAGAGAGTGTCAGACTGACTGAAACCCATCCGTGTTCCTCCTAATGCCCTTTGCATTCCAGGGGTGCGGTGACTCTTTTGAACAAATAATTCCGCAACCCTAGCAGGCACTTGCCCTAGCGCCCTAGCGGGCCCCGTTTTGTGTACTACAACCCTGGATACTTTACCAATCTCAACGGATACTTAATCTCCGTTGAGATTGGTCACTTATGCTGAAATTCAGCCGCAACGATTATTGGTGACCCCATTTGTCACAGTCAATTATGATCAAGCCAAAGCTTTATAACCGTTCCAGCTTGCACATATCTAATTGCGTGGAACATTATCTTGTATCGCGAATTATTTGCATTACAGCTTTTTCTGAGAAAAATGTGATTTGGTCATCAAAATTACTCGCTGTCTGTTTATAAGAGGAAATCTTTGGACTTACTAATCCGATTCCTCTGTTAGAAAGCTACAATATTGCTGAGAGTACTTTACTGTACTTTTGTTGTGTTTATGAAATGCACGGTTAAAAGGAAGGAAGTTAAACCGGCAAAAAATAATCTTGTTTTTATGTAGTATAACTCATAGCTTAGCTTGCGTATTAACTTTATAAGCACTTTAAAATAAAATTAAACCAAAATAAATAAATATTAATTAATTTAAATTAAACAACACTGTTTCCATGTATGCACCCACTCAGTAATCTCCACACCATTCGCACACACACACACACACACTCACACACACACTTACTCATGTAGAACGACAATGTGATTAATTACCTAATTGTTAAGTTTTTTCTTTCTTTCTTTTAAATTTACTTTTTTTTTTCTTCAATAATTATTACGTAAAATATTATATTGTTCTAATTTATATTGTATTTCGTTAAAAATATTATTCGCAATGCATTCAATCACCTATAGTTTGGGGGAAGACACTGATTCCTTTAACACAAATGTAATTCTACCTAGCACAGGAGTCAGGGCCTCAATTTGTTTATTCACAATTTTTATGCCAATAAATTTATTATCTATACTAATATTATAAAGCTGAAGAGTTTGTTTGTTTGTTTGTTTGTTTGTTTGTTTGTTTGTTTGTTTGTTTGTTTGTTTGAACGCGCTAATCTCAGGAACTACTGGTTCGATTTGAAAAATTATTTTTGGGTTGAATAGACCATTTATCGAGGAAGGCTTTAGGCTATATATCATCACGCTTAAGCCAATAGGAGCGGAGCAGCGATAATGAATGTTTTAAAATCGGGGATTCCACGGGGACGAAGTCGCGGGCAGCAGCTAGTTATTTATAATGTTTTACAAACCTAAAGAAAATACCATCTTAAGATCAATGGAAAAATCCACTCACATCAAAACAATCAATATAGATCCTTTCCCACATTGCACGTAACTTATTAATTTGACCCGTTTAATTGTGTGGAGCATACTGAGATACCGAGCGGTCTACCATATTATGAGCATGTGCCATATTTCGCCGGCATTTGATCATGAATGTCAAGTGCTTATTGGAAGGAAGATTCCAGAAAACAGACAGTGGAAAAGTTTTCGATGTAGCTATGTTTGGTTTGTTTTATACTTTACGGTTGAAGGATGCTTGGAGATGGTTTTTGTTGCAGTTGAATAATGGAATACCATGCTATGATAAATGATAAATTATATTTATTTTGTAAGTAGTTTAAACATAACACTTTTACACGTCAAATATTTCTGGTCATTTTAAGCTAGATGAAGCCGGTGTTTCCTAGCCGACTACCCTGAGAAGAAACACCGAAACAAACTCACAGGTCAAAGTCTCTTTTAAAGTCCATACAATCCGTACTGGTCAAGTCATATGAGAACCATGTAGGTTAATGTCTGAGGTAGCCTTTTGAGGAAAGTGCGACACAGATTTGAGTGGACCCGTCCAGACAGTGCAAGCATTTGTCAGATACCGTGTAGCTCAAACTTAGAACATCAAGGAGCTCAACGATTTGACGAACAATACCAAAGTAAGGACATTTGGGTAGGCCGCAAGAATTACTCAAACTAAAATAAGACTCTAATTTAAAACCCTTTTTAAAAAATTCACAATATGTTAGATGAGAAATATGCAGATCAGTGTCTGAAATGGTCTTTTGAGATGATATATCATGATAACAGAAACAACCATTGAGATTATAATTATTACGATTGATCTATCAGAATGTAAAAACCATCTTATTTTTATAAAAAGAGAAGATGTAGACTATATAATTATAATATTAATGTATTTGGTTCAAAGTTAAAGTCAAAGTCAAAACGTTTATTTCAATTAGGCCATTAAACGGCACTTTTGAACGTCATCATTAAAATTTATCATAATTAAGTGACTCTAGCGTCCATTGGCAAAGGTAGATTCTTATGGAGAAGAACGGACAAGAAACTCCATAGTTACTCTTTTCAATGAATGTTTAAGGTCAATTTTGGTATACAAAAAATAATTCATATAATATGTGAGGACGATGCACCAAGTATTCTAGTTATGGAACAAAGTATTACCAACAGAGGTAAACTTCTAAATAAGCTCATGGTACTCACATATTTACAAATATTGAAATAGTAGGCAAACAAAAAAAAGTACATGACACAAAAAAATGCATTCATGATCCATACATAAATCAACCAGTTTGTTTTTGCCTACACCCTTGATTGCCCTATGGAGCAAGACCAGCATGTTTCCAAGCATTGCCAATTAGTGCTCCAATAACTAAAAGTTCGGAAAAATATGATAATTATATTATAAGTAATTTGTAATATGCTTGTTTACAAAGGGTGCTTTTAATAAAGGTTTTAAATTTTTGTTCATTTAATTCTAATATTTTACAAGGTATTTTGTTGTAATATGTAATCCAGTACCCCATGAAAGATGTATGTATGTATTTAGCTAATCTATAAAATGGTTGGTCTAATTTGTCTTTATTTCAAGTATTAAAATAAAATTGTTATCAAAAAAGGTTGATCATCAAAATTGGTATCTAATTTTACTAAAAAGGTGTCGATTTTTCCGTGCATACATAATATTTTCATAGATGAATTGGCAATTAACAATCGTAATATTGATCTTTTTAAAAAATTATCTAAGAGAATCGCGGGGACGCAAATTTTAACGGGCCCTGACAGCTCTCTTTTGTAAAATGGTTTCAATGTCAGCAGCCCGACCCCACAACAAAATACCGTATGACATAATGCTGTGAAAGTAACTAAAGTAGACGTGCGGTTTCTACGTCTGTTATAATTTCTCGTCTAAAGTAATTCCCAGGAAAACCGTCTGATTAATGAACTCCAGTTTATCTCCACTCAATACAATGTCGCATTCGCTATTTATTACATTCTTCTGTTCCAGTGCCTGTGCCGCTAACTCTGCCACCTACACCCTGGTCGGAGAATCATGTGTCCAGCGAGTGAGGAACCGGTACATGCTCCTCATGACTTGTCTGATCCTGCTGTCCCCAGCCGTTGCTGGTGGTATGTGTCTAAATTGACTGAACTTTAAAATATTCCAGCTGAATACCAGTATATGAAACGACTGTAAAAACAATTGTATGTACCAAGTTTAACGTCTTCGTTATTCAAACACATAATGCGTGTGCATGTGTCTTTGAATGACGAAGGTAAAAATATGCAACCAAAAACATCCTTTTTTTGAAGTCGGTAAAAAACTGGTTTGAAGTCAGAAAATTAGTCATTACATTGATTATAAAATTCGAAATTCAAAAGTCATTTATTCAAACTAGGCTGATAGACAGCACTTTTTGAACGTCAAATTTTACATAAAGACAGTCCCCCAAAATGCCCACCCACATATGTATATTGTTGTGGGCCACAGTTAAGGCAAGAAAGATAGCGGCATCCGTTATCACTAGCTCCATCTAACATCAAGTAGCAGAACTAGTAGAGAACCTTCGAGACTTTTCGGTACTAGAACATTCTCGAAACCTAGTCAGTCACTACCGATATGTACGCTAACTTTCTAGATCTTTCTACAATAAAAGATTTTGGAATTAAGAGCGTGTACGCCGCATGGCATTTGTATAAAATGCCGTTCGGCGTATACGCTCTTAACTCACGCCGTATATAAGGCCTGTATATACAGCGACCGAGTTGGTATTGGATTAGCGATACAAGCGATATTTCGGGAGCGATTTTTTAACTGCAAATTAAAGTGTTTTTTACTGCAATTTTGTTTTCGTAGTTTAGTTAGTGTTGTTTAATTAAAGTGTAATTTCTGGTAAATGAATTGGTGTCACGAACCCCAAACTCGTAACAATATGATTGCCATAATCTCTAATTGATTTCATTTTGTCTCATCCGATTCACGACAGCAAAATCAAAATATTACGAGTTTGTTAGAGTAATACCATTATGCTTCTTTTTCAGTGCTCACCTACCCAACCCTCAAGCTAGACTTCGAAGTAGAACTCTCCTGGCTGAACATCGTCTACAAGCCCTGGAGGCTTCTCATCGTGGTCCTGGCCTTACCATCAGGTCTTGGAGCCGTGGCCATCTATTTCTTTTGCGAGTCTCCCAAGTTCCTCTTCAACTCAGGCAGAACTGATGAAGCTTTGGCAGTACTGAAGCATATTTATGCTGTCAATCATAGAGGTTCTAAAGAGGAGTATACGGTAAATGCATTTTTTATACTGCAAGATAAGACTTTCAAATGAAGACATAGTTTATATACCTGCACTTCAGTTACACCTGTTTTGGGGATGCCGACTTGATATAATGATAATAATTTTAGGAACACACACTTGTGGTGTAACTTGACTTGTCACATTATGTTAACGCGTGCTTTTGTTTCAAGGTAGTTCAAATAATTCACCACAATAGATAGAAATAACACATCATCTCCATATCTATATTTGTTGAATGCATTTGTACCTGCTGTATTGCAGTTTTTTTATTATTAAAAAAAAAAAAAACGTTGCCCCACACTAGGATTTACTCCTGTATCGTGGGTGCGTTCACAAATATGCAAACTCACATACACAAGACATAGACCCGGAACAACTATCTTTAGGCCATACAAACATTTGTTTCGTGTGAGAATCGAACCCGTGGCACGTAGCGCAACAGCCGAACGCTCAACCACTGCGCCAACCGTGTCGTCTAATGTAGAGCTGCATAGGGAGCGTCCAAAGAAAGTTCGAAAAGCATGGCTTTTTTCCTTATGTCACCTTAATCTTCTTTCTCCGTTTCCAGGTCCACTCCCTCACGTCAGAAGGCTACACGGCCAAGAAGGAGATGTCCCTAATCCGGGCGATGTACGAGCAGAGCGCCCCCCTCTTCAGGCCCCCCTACATCTGGAGGAGTGCCCAGCTGTTCTACATCGTCGCCATTGTGTACATCACGTGAGAGACAGGTTTCATAATGTAACTATGTACACTAATCTGATCATCCTGCTGTCTTTTATAGACCTTTGACAGTCAGAAAACCAGAGATCCGAACATAAACCTGGTTATTGGGTTTCGGAGATCGTCTTTACGGGTAGTAAAAAGCTGAAAAGTTTGACAACCAGACAGCTGGGGGAATGAGGTGTTTAACTCCTCCAGCGACATTTAAAGGGAGTGTGGGTGGATCAATACGCGCCACCACCTCAGGTCCAACATGATGCGGAGCGGCAAACGTCCCCAATTCCAAAAGAGGGCATTGTCTGCCCTCCGCCGCCACCCGGTGCGCTTACTGAGGGCCGGGAGAGCACTCGAAAGCTCCCTAGGTGAGGTGACCTTGAAGTGAGTGAGAACTCACTATGCCTAGCATCGATTGAAAAGGCAGCTCAGTTCATGCTCACTTCATCTAACTATTGACGGATACCCTCAGCACAGCATCGAGGAGATTGGCACAAATAGAATAAGGTCCATTACTGGTTAAAGTCGAGTTGCAAGACGATGACATACAACACATTATCTCAGTCTCTATTGTCTTCTAACATAGTTTCATCATTGGCAGGAACAACAGCTTCCTAGTATGGCTTCCACACATCCTCAACGTGATCAGGCTGTCCATGGAGAGTGATACAGCGACGGGAAACATCTGTGAACTGATCAGCATTAAGCCTAACCTCACTATGAGTAATTCTACTGAAGACATTGTGAGTATCGAAATGTGTGGATTGTAAAGTTTTGGACAAAGTGTTTTGCTGTATGCTCTTCATTTAAGTAAAAATAACAATTCCTACACTTGTTGAGGTTTATGTGTCGGTTGATACTTGGGGAGACCTCTGTTCAGTAGTGGTAGTAGTGGACGTTTCTCGGATAAAATGATGATATCTATATAGACACCAAAAATATTTTTTAACGTAATCATTCTTATACATGTTCATCTTTCATTGTTTCGTTAAAGACCAAAACATTGACCAGTTCAATTTTCCTTTTTATTTCCAGACCGTCAAAGGCTGCACCGGTAAAATAGAACAGAACGTGATTTTAACCCTCATTGCCTCTCAATCAGTCTTCGCGTTCTTCAATTTCCTCATCTCCTACCTCCAAAACCGGAGGAGAGTGGTGCTGATTTGCATCCTCTGCCTCTCCTCAATCAGCGGGACCTTGCTCAACCTGATGCCTGAACCTATCTCCAGTGTGTTCTTCTTTATGGTGTTCACCTGTACCTGCTTAGGAATGGGCATCCTGGCTTCGTATTTTGTTGATATTTATCCGACTTCATTTAGGTAAGTGATGTGTTGAGAATGATCTTCTTTAATGTTGGTTTCTCGATGGTATTTATGAATATGATTTTGAATACACTTTTATATAGGCATGTCCTCGTTTCAAATATTCTGTAGTGTTACTCTGGTATCATTCTAAAATCTTCATGTTTTCCGATAATAAATAAAGAAAAAATATTTAAATATATTTAGGACTTGCATAACACAAAACAAAAAAGTAATTAAAAGCTTAATGTTAATTTTAAACTGTGCGAGGCCAAAAAAGGCCAATCTCAGCATATGCTGCGTTATTAAAAAAAAAGTAAATACCACAGCGCTGGTGTTCTAATAGGGCCTGTGTTGCCATGGATACACTCACGGAACACATACCTACTAACATGAAATATACAAATAAATAAATAAATAAATAAATATCTTGGGACAACTCACACACGGCTATCTGATCCCAAGCTAAGCAGAGCTTGTGTTATGGTAACCAGACAACTGATATACATACTTATATAATTTATAAATACATACATATTATAGATAAATCACACCCAGGCACAGAACAAACAATCATGCTCATCACACAAAGTTTGTCCTGGGTGGGAATCGAACCCACGACCTCCGGCTTAGCAGTCAGGGCCACTAACCACTAGACCAACAGGCCCGTCAAATAAAATAAAAGGATATAAAATAATGTATGTATGAAATAAAAAAAAAGTAATAATAAAATACACACATACAAAAAAACAATAAATTAACATCGACCAACGCTTAATGGCCCAGTGCTCCAGGGCTACTTCCCGTAATGTCACATTCCCGATTGGACAACATGTCAAAAGTTTTAAAAACAACTGAACGCTAGTGGCGTTTGGTCAAGATTTTGATTTTCATACATTCATTCCCGATTCGTCAACATTTGAAAATGCCTACATTCTTTCCCGTTTGGTCAACATTTTGTTTAAAAAGTACAATCAGGAGCAAAAAGAAATGCCTCCATTTATGTTCTATCTACTTACTAGCTTCCGCCCGCGGCTTCGCTCGCGTCTAAAGTGTTTTGATTATCACTTTCAGTTTCCTCTGGATCAGTATTGAATTCGTGATACTAGCATATTATTATCCCGGTGAGCTCTTTGTATTTTGTTAATAAATTAGCTTCTATCTGCGACTTCGTCTGCGTGAACTTTAGAACTGGCCTCAGGAAGGCATAACATTATGAAAGTTAATCCCGTTGTTTCGCAATTCAGTAATTTCGGGTATTTGAGGCTGGAGCGTCATTTCTTATTTTTGGCTTATTCTTTCTGGCTATTTTGCTTTTTCCTCGACTCCTACGGGTCATAGATTGATATTAAAAATGTATTCCAGCCCCAAGAAAAAAACAAGTAAAGTATCCTGGTAGTTTTTGAGTTTTTAACATTCGTACTTCTAGCCCCGGAAATATATCTTCATGATTCTGGTATCCTGGTAGTTTGTGAGTCTTTGCCGCTTACAATTCCAGCCCCGAAAATACTTCGACATTTTTCTAGTCTTCTGGTAGTTGTATTGTAAATCTTGACCACTTGGATTTTTTGCACTTCCACAGTCTGATTCAATTTCAGCAAGTTTAGGACTATCGGTTTTCAAAGTTAAATAGATGAAAGCTGCACGTGGCATCAAACCTATTGCCATGGTATACACATACCTATGCATGTAACGTATATAATTTAGGATTTTACATATGCTAAGAAAACAATATACCCACCTCGCCACCTCTGGGAAAGTCGGGTGGGTGGAGATAAAAAGAGCGCAAAAAGGACTTGGTAACTTTTGTAGTTGACTGTACCGTACAAAGAACTAGTTTAAAAAAAGGGTGACAAAACGAGAATGGATGTATGAAAATCAAAATCTTGACCAAACGCCAATAGCGTTCAGTTGTTTTTAAAACTTTTGACATGTTGTCCAATCGGGAATGTGACATAACGGGAAGTAGCCTGCTCCAGTATCATTTGTCGAAATCATAGACAAATGACGGCTGTGAAAAATAAGAGACGATGGAAACGGTTATACTTAGTAACGGTCTCATACGTGTTTTAATCTTCCAGGGGCATGGCAACCTGTCTGAGCATCATGGTGGGTCGCAGCAGTACTTTTGTCGGCATCAACGTGGTAGGGAACCTGATCTTCAACCACTGCCAGGTCACCTTCTACTTGTGGTCTTTACTTGTGTTAAGTAAGTAATTTTATTAATTTTTATGGAACTTTTTTATGGATGGGAAATCATCAAATGACTTCTGACTGGGTGGAGTGGAAGAGAGTGTCAGACTCTTACTGACCGCACAACATATCCATGTTCCTCCTAATGCCCTTTACGTTCCAGAGCCGCAGTGACTCTTTCGAACAAATTCCGCAACCATGGTAGGCATTGGTCCTAGCGACTCTAACTGTATAACTAGACTTAGATGTTCGAATGCAAACAACTTTTAGTTTTACTTTTAAGTAGCATCGCCTCGCGGTTTCACCCGCTTAGTTCCCGTTCCCGTGGGAATATGGTGATATAATATAGCCTATATAAACGGGAGATAGTGTAGCTTCCCAATAGTAAAATATTTTTTCAAATCGGTCAATTAGTTTCGGAGCCTATTCAATGCAAACAAACAAACAAAAAAAACAATAAAATCTTTCCTCTTTATAGTATTAGTGTAGATTGCTTAAATAAATAATTGTGTCAGTTTGTGAATGTGCGTCTGACTGTCTTCCTGTAGTCCTGGTTTTTATTTTATTTTAATAATGTAAATAATTACCATTTTTTTTTAGTTTTTTTACTTGTTTTATTTTCTATTATAGGCAGCGCAGTAGCAGCATGGTTCCTACCCCCAGACAAGCCAGCAGTTTCCAAACCAGATGCCGTGTAACTTTATAGATACATAATGTGGAGATGAAAGCTTTATATCTGTGATTTATATTATATCTTTACCAATTGTGTAAGAAAAATGTAATGTCTGATAGTGAATTGCAAAGCTGAATAAATATAAAAATGGTGCTAAACTTAATATAATGTAAGTAATCAGAATGTCGGACATAAAGATAATATTTAAGAGCGTATACGCCGTACGGCATTTCATACAAATTTTCAAGTCCTTATTTTCCGAAATGACTGAACCGATTTTAATGAAACTTTACACACATAAGCAGGATACATAGATCTAAAAAGTTAGTCTAAAAAGTTAATCTAGAAACATTTTCGATTAGTTTTAGAAGTTTCATTAAAATCGGCTCAGTCATTTCGCAAAATACTTGTGACTTGAAAATTTGTATGAAATGCCATACGGCGTACACGCTCTTAAACTACGAGTAGATATTAAATATAAGAAAGATGTAAAATTGACAGTTTTTCGGGGGTTTGAACATCCGTAAGAAACTTAACCCTTATAATCATAATAATCCACTTGAGTGTCTGTCTGTCTGACTGTCACAGCCAATTTTCTCCAAATCTACTGGACCGATTCCAGTAAATTTTGGTACACATATGAACTTTTGTGACCCAAACACGGATGCGTTACGTAAACAAATAATTTTGAGTTTGGGTCTATATTTCGGGACAAACTAGAAAATTACAAAAAACGGTTTCCAATCTGTACTGTCTTAATTTTTTTTTGAGAGTTATAAAAATAATAGATTTGAAGACACAAGAGAATTTTGAAAAAAAAATGAAGGTTCTTTACCTGAAGATTACAGTAAAACCTTTAGCGTTAAAATAGCGTTAGCGTTTAGCGTTAACAGTAATTTAATTCGTTCGGAACCGTTTGCACGCGGGTCTTTGTTTGTAGAAGGTAATTAACCTACGAACTACAGATCCAAACCTATGATATTACTGAGTGTCGTAGTTTTCTGTTCATCCCGAAAAAAATTACGTTTCCTGTGGGATAAGCCACGGGAGCCAAGCCACAGTAAAAGCTAGTTGACAATAATTCGATTTTTATACAGCGTGTTTCAAAAGTGGGTGCTCATAAAAGTGATATTGATTAAGAAAACAATAGAACAGCAAAGAAAAAACGTCTTGTTCTCAAAAAATCCAACCGCAATTTTCGACTTAATATATCTATCTCACTTTTAAAGCAGTCTTATGTATCAAATATATCATCAAATCTTTCATTCAAATCAATTGTACTAATATTAATGACACCAGCTGTAATAAACTGCTTGAAAAGTCATTTTAATTCGAAGCTTTTTTGTCGGTTTTTTTACTCTTTTTGTTATGTATTTCAACAACCCAACACCCCTTTTTTTCCTAGATGGCATCAAATGACTTTTCCCGCTCTGGGTGGAGCGGAAAGGGGGCAAAGACAATATAACCACGGGGGAGTGTCAGACTCTTACTGACTAAAACCCACCCGTGATCCTTCTAGCGCCCTTTGAGTTTCAAGGCCGCGGTGACTCTTTCGCACAAATTACGCAACCCAAGCAGGCACTGACCCTATGGGGTCTCGTCTTCTTTGCTGACAGGTCTTTCTCTTCAGGACCCGGGCCTGGTTGCCACCTGCCCGCACCCAAAACCATTCTTAAAGCTTCGTATCCACTTAGCTAATTACATTTGACGCGCAAAATGATGCACTAAATGTTACTCATCATGAGGAACGGCAACGTCGAACTGTTTTTAGTAACATTCTCAATGTTTCGCGCCTTCTGGTAATGTCGGCCATTATTGTGCACGTTACTGAACATATTGGGTATCACATGTGGCGCGTAAAATATTGTCCAGTGAATACAAGGCTTAAATATGACCACGCAATTCTCGAACATACTGTACATACTGCATGTTTTTATTGTGAGGTGTTTTTGAAATCCGAACAGAATCGAACGCCGTTTTTGATTCTAATGATGGTATTGTTGATTTATGACATTCAAATGTAATTCATTTTAGTGTATATACTGTTAATGTGTTTATGTGTGTAAATTCAGCTACAAATTACTTGTAGATTGTGATAGTTCCTCATATTAATAAACGAAATTATTTGAAGTAGGAACGTGTAATAAATAATTTTCTATATTATGATTAAGAGATATGTCAGATCGAGCCAAATATTATTGAATATTTAATAAATCTTTTTTTTTATTATGCAATGTCAATTAAGTACTTATTTTTGTAAATTATAAATAAAATTTCTTTAGTAAATTATAAGTAAGTACCTATACCAAATGAAATGTGCTTTAAAATAAATTTTGTCTTATATCCTGTTAATGTAGTTTTAGAGGGCCGTTTATTAAAAATAAAAGAAAATAAATAAGATAAATAATTTAATTTATTTAACTTTTAACTTGTAAAGCGTTATCTAAAATAATACAATTGTCATACATTTCCTAATTCACGTTTCAAACGTGTGATGTCATTTTAACCGCGTTCATATTTTTTTTAAATCACAGAATCATTTGTGAATGTTTTTAAATAAAGCATGGCTCGATGTAGCAAATGCTACAACGTCGAGGCCAAAACTCGTATATAATATTATTATAAATACCTATTACAAATCATTGCAATTAAGACCACAAACAGGCGCGACAAAAATTATCGTTGCCTTCTTTTCAACTTAGGTGTTACCATAAATATTCTGAGCACAGCTGCTTTTTTTTAAATACAATTCAGAGTAGAACCGTTTTCTTTTCTATAAAATAATATTTTCATCAAAAATAGATTGCCGATTTTATTAAATAAAATCATAATTACCAGTAGCCTTGGTACAATTTGTTATACTAACTGGTGGCAATATAGAATACACTTTTTTCACATACAATTTTATGTGAATAATTGAACGTTCAACGCAAACAGCAAAAGCGACCCTATCTCATATAAAATAGGAACGTTATCTATCTATCTACATATATGAGATAGGATTGCTTTTACTGTGATTATTTTGTACTAGGTCTTAGACCGCGAAAAGGTATCGCATCGTCACGCCGCGCCTATTTTGTTTCTCTCTCATAAAAGTCACACCACTATTTTATTATTTTAACATTAGAATTTGATAATTACCTAAAATAAATACAAAAATCCTTAAAATTACGAGATCTTATTCTACATAATTAAATTACTGTTACAAGGGATGGAACAAAACATTAATTAATTATCTAGTTTCATGTCATTTATTGTTGCGTATTATGTTAACATTTTTGATATACTGTATGACTTTACTTGATTTTTATGCATTTCATACGAATTTTCAAGTCACTATTTTGCGAAATGACTGAACCGATTTTAATGAAACTTCACACATTTAAGCAGTATACATAGGTCTAAAAAGTTAGTTAAAAACATTTTCGAAATGACTTATTTTAAAAAAAAGGTAACTAAAAATTTATGTTTGTATGGACAATTTAAAATGGGTCTAATTTAACTGTAACAGTATTTATCAAAAATGTTTTCAACTAACTTTTTAGACCTATGTATTTTGCTTATACGTGTGAAGTTTCATTAAAATCGGTTTACACATTTCGGAAAAAAAGGACTTGAAAATTTGTATTGTTCTTAACTCACGGTGTATACGTTCTTAACTCACTATTACCTCATTTGATTCAATATATCTGCCTAGTTTATTCTCAACAACGTTGGGTCGGCTTCCTTCCAGTCTTTTCCAGATGCTGTTGAGTCATCATAGACACCGTGACTGCTTATCTAGCCTCGCAACCCAATAACACAGTACTCCTTCACCAGACAAACGTCAGGTTACTATGGCTTCGGACTACTGTCAAAACTGTCAACGATCTTCAAATGACAGCCGAGTCGAACGGCTTAGCCCTCCCCGACTTTTGCCTAACGAGCCAGCCCGCGCTGCTGAGCCATTAGCGTTAAATCCCCTAAATAATAATAACTAGACCCAGCCTGTCCCTTGCTGCCCCTCTCAATGACCCCGTTAAGCCGAGGCCCGTATCCCACAGGGGATGCCCTTAGCGAAGCGGTCATTTAGTTTTTAGTAGTTTTTAGCCCTGGCTGGGGGCCTTAAATTCATTTGAGGCCACCACAGGATTGTCCGGTTGAGCAGTAACCAGCCTTAGTGTGCTGAACTGAGAGTGGAGCATTCCAAAAAAAAAAAACGGTTTAGCGTGCTTTCCGAGTCTCAGTATGAGCGGAAGATAGCAAACCATCTATTAGATGCCGAATGGATGGTCCACTATCTTCGGGTCCTCTGCAAGCATCGCAAAACTTTGATGACGATGATAAAATTATTATACAGGGTTATTTGTAAAACACCAACAACCTCCTAAGAGGTCATTATACTCATCATTCTGAACAACTTTTAATATGGGTGCAAACCCGAAATCGCGAAAAAAAATCAGGTGTTCCATACATTTATGAAAAATGATAAATGATATTTGTTTTGTAAGTAGGTTGTAAATAACACTTTAACACGTCAATCTTTTTGTTCGTTATAAACTAGATGAGGCCGGTGTTTCCTAGCTGACTACCCTGAGAAGAAACACCGAAACAAAATCAGAGATCAGTCTCTTTTGAAGTCCATACAATTGTACTGGCCAAATCATATGATAATTTCGTATAACTAATCAAAATTTAAGGAACAGCAGATTTTTTGTTTGCGTAATTTTTTGGTTTGGTCCCATAGTAAAAGTTGTTCATAATGATGAGTACAATGAACCCATAAGAGGTTGTTGGTGTTTTACAAATAACCCTATATAAGGATGGAAGGAGTAGAGAACTTACTTGTCTATTTTACACTGATGAAAAAGTGTTACCACTTTTCATCCCATTAGTGAGCTTCCCTCTAAGGGCTTTCCTCAAAAAAGCTGTCGAAATCATGATTACAGTATGTACAACCCTTATGGTCTACTTTTACGTAATATTAAAATTATAAGACACAGTACTTTCATTTCAACTTACATGATATAATAAGTTTAAGGCATTATGTGATTCGAGTTTCATATAAATTCCTAAATAATTTAAAACATCATTTAAAATGTAGTTTATTTTTTGATGGGATACTAGCCCTGTCAGTAATATATACATATCTGAATTGAAATTAAATAATGTTCTGCGTGAGAAATTTAGTATAACTTTCAATCATAAATTTGCACGCTTTGGTTTTAAATTTAAGTGCAGAGAGTAACTGTTAGAAATTAAATAATCTCGGTCACGAACTAAATGAAAAATAAACATTACATTGATTAACTAAATGAGTTGGACTCGCAAAGTAGCAATTATCTTTATAAATATCAGAAATATAAGCCAGCTTTAGGTACGGACGGACTGACACCAATCACACGAAAATCATTACGTTTTGTCATCTCTACACAGCACATTAATAAAAATTAATGTCTCCTATCAGCATTTACTGAATTATACTTAACATAACTATCGTCTCCTTAAGCTACATATACGTAGATATATATCTGTCTAGTCCTGTATTCTTCTCCAGTCCAAGATCTGGTTCTTCTTCTGTCTTCTGACTATCTTCTTTGTCTTCTCCAAGTTTTATTACCATGATGGCACCGATTGATACTGTGAAATAATCATTCGGTAAGCTACAATTGAAAGCCAGCAGTTTTTCTAAATAACTTTAAGGAAAAGAGAAAGTTCCATCATCATCATTGTTCTTCATCATCTGTCATTGATAACGTACAAAGTGTTAATGTAGGAACGAATTTGTTTGAATATTTTCTATTATATTTTATACTGTGTGATGTCTTGTGAATGACGATTGATTGTAATATATAAGACTATCAGCGCCCAATGTTCCCATTCCTGTGGGAATATGGGGATAAAATATAGCCTTTGACATGTGTGTGACATTATTTGTAAATGTGGCTTTCCATTGGTAAAAGAATGTTCAAAATCGGTTCTGTAGATCCAGAGATTACTCCCTACGACCTCATAAACTCACAAACTTTACCTATTTATAATATTACCATAGATAATCATCCTATATCATTTCCACAGCTGGGACACAGTCCATCCCTCTTTCAAAGGTGCTATAAATGACTACTCCATCGGGCACACTAGAAATTTCTCCTGTATCGTGCCTTTGCAAACAGAAACTCACATACACAAACAGCCAGACCCGGAACAACTAACTATCTGTGAACCCGCGCCACGTAACGCAGCAGCTAATAGCTGAACCAATGCGTCAACCGTGCCGTCAAATCGCAGTCGATATGAAGTAAAACATAAGATACTTACATGCAAGCAAAGCCCCTACTGCTATGAAGGGTGCAGGACATGAAAAGTCTAGTAACGCTCCCACTGCCAAGTTTGACGCTACTCCACCAGCTCGACCCCACCAGGCGCCCCAGCAAACGCCGAGACCACTGGAAGATAATGAAGAAGATGATGAAGATATGGTTCAATACAACAGAGAGAAGGATCATATTATCCTATAGCTTCGTACTGCAATTATTTTGCATCTACTATATATCCTACTAGCAGCGCCTCGTGGTTTTACCCGCGTAGTTCCCGTTCCCGTAGGAATACGGAGATAAAATATAGCCTATGTTACTCAAGGTGAATGTAGCTTTCTAATGGTGAAAGATTTTTTGAAATCGGTCCACGAGTTTTAGAGTTTATTCGGAACATACAAAAATATAAAAATACAAATCTTTCCTCTTTATAATATTAGTATAGATGAATCAACAAGTACTACAGCAAATTACAGATATCTTAAATGTAATAACGCTATTTATTTTATTGCTACTGTTGCGCGCCACACCACAATTAAACAACGAAGATAGTTGCATTCGCTACTACCATCTAGTATCGAGTAGCAGAACTAAAAAAGTCAGGAACCTTCTAGATTTTTCTATGCTAGAACATTCTAGAATTCTCGGACCCTAGTCAGTCGCGACCGATATGTACGCGAACTTTCTGGAACTTTCTACGATGGAAGGTTCTGGAACTACTCGGCTACTATATAAGGCAGCACAAGTGATGACTTCGAGAGCGATCTTTGACTGTAAACTCAAGTGATTAATAGTGCGATTGTGTCTTGTAATTAGTGAGTTTATAGTGTAATTAGTGTTGTGTAATTAAAGTGTCATTTTTTTGATAATTTAATCGGCTGATTTTATTGTCACGAACCTGAAGCTCGTAACACTACTAAATTGTCCGAAACATTTTGTAACAACCCAGATGGAAATTTTTAATAAGATAAAATCATACAATAAAAGAAAATTCTAAATTACCTCAACCGCGCTGGTAATGCATGCAATAACAGTCGTATCAATAGCACATTTCCATTTAGTGAAGCTGCATTCAGAGCTGCAGCGGCTGCGACTGCTATCTTATTGAAACTGGAACAGGAGCAGGCCGTGGCTGCCAAGCAGGCACTGGCGAGGGCACATACAGCTGTACAGGCTATGGCTGCACGGCGAACTCCTAGGGCTCCACCTCGAGCGCAGAGGATCGCGCAAGCAGCGTTGCCGAGGACACAGCAAGCACCAACTATGAGGCCTGAGGTGAACACCTGGAAAGTAATAAGGCTCATCTATACTAATATTATAAAAAGGAACGATTTGTATTTTTGTATGTAGCGAATACACTCAAAAACTACAGGACCGATTTCAAAAATTCCTTTTCCATTAGAAAGCTACATTCACCCTGAGTAGCATAGGCTATATTTTAACTCCATATTCCTATAGGAACGGGAACTACGCGGGTAAAACCACGGGGTGCTGCTAGTATTAAATAAAATTTTAGGAAATTAATATGAGTGGAACTGGCTGGATCTAAGTAAATCTTATCACCTTTATTTATTTAAACTTTATGTACAATAGGCGTACGCTACATGGGCGGACTTAATGAAACAAGGCATTCTCTACCAGTCAACCTTTGGGTTAAAAAGACGACACTGTGGTAGATGTACAGCAAATACATAAAATATAAAATAATTTTAAACAGTCTTCATTTTAATCAGTCAGACCCCTTGGACGTGACATTTAACTCATAAAATGTCTGATAATTCATCGTTCTTCTATGTCAGCGGCACGCAACCAATAAGAAGTAGCCTGCAGTGGCGACAAAAAACACTGCAGGTGATGCAATTATTAAGGTTCGTATTGAAACATAAGTTAGGTTTGATCAGATAGGCAGTTACTTCATGAAACAAAACATTTTTGAAGAGACAATTTACTGAAGAATTCAATTTCCTATCTCCGAAGTTCTTCATCAGATCTTAACCAAACTTGAAAGGGACCACCTCGAAATACTAAGATGCTCTTCCAAACCACTGTGAACAGTTTTTTTTCTTTAAATTTTACATCGCCATGTGAGAATGAGTACCTACATCATCAATGTAGTCGAAGCCACGCATCATTAGGGTTAACTCAAATACTAGTCGTCAGATCTCACTCAAATTTAAATGGCACAAGAATGGCAATGAAAAAAGGATCATCAAAATCGGTACACCCAGTATAAAGTCATAACTTTATACTGGGTGTACCGATTTTGATGATCCTCGTGATCGTTTTTTTTTTTGTGTGTGGTTATCATATGTCATAACATATGATAACCACACACAAAAAAAAAACATACAGTCGAATTGAGAACCTCCTCCTTTTTAACCGAATTACATCCGGTTAAAAGGAAAAAGTGAATGTTTATTTCAATTGTCATCTCACCTCCTGATCAATAGTAGCATCACAGGTACTGCTTTGTCCAAAATGATCATCATAGCTGGTATCATTTAGCCCAGGAATAGGGATCTCCTTGCCATAAGAGTCATACTTCAGATCCTTCCAATGGGTTGTCGCGTTAAAGAGTCTAGCGTTTTCTGGCTTTGCTGTTGATGCTGTTAGCTTGCACTCTCTACCCTGGATACGGAGGAGAAGCTCAGGGATCCACATGTTAAGGCCGAAGCCACTGGAAATAAGGATAGGGAGATATATTTTAGTAAGAACAAAAATGTTACAGAATTACATTTTGGTTTTGGGTTGTGTTGTATCATCTTTGTCAACATCTTTTTGACTTGTGTAAATTGACAGTTTTTTAATGTCTGCGCTCTTTGTCTGAAATACGACTACATCAACTATACCCCATTCACAATAAGATTAGACATTGAAATATATCCTTTTTACATTCCGTTCAACCGATTTTGACTACTTTTGCGTTGGTGGCATGACACATGGCAGCTGCAGTAAACAGTTGGTATTGTAATCACGTTTTTGCTTTTAATGCCATCCTTATGCCTACGGAATAGAAGTAAAAATCGATTGAACGGACTGTAAACAGTTTTGTTTAAATGTCTAATCTTATTGTGAATGGAGTATAGTATTCGATAAAGATCCTGCACTACCGCCCTGCTCAAGCCTCCTGCTTTAAATAACTATAGTGAGAAAAATAACCTCTGACATGTTCAGATACTTTTTCTTAGAATAATTTGAATACTTCTTCTCCTAATTTTACTATGTCCTTATAATCTCAAACAGGATCAAATACTCACGCTGCCATATTAGCGAAGAACATGAAAAGTATTAGACTGGACTTGACAGCGTAACTCCTGGAGACGAACGTCTTCAGATCCTTGATGACGCTCAGGAACAACACTTTGGTTCTGCTCTCTTCGCTACCGAGGGTCTTGCCCACAAACACGTCGTCTTGGATTAGTTTCTTTATCTGGAAAGATAAGCTTATATTGTAATAACTTTCAAACATAGGTATTTTAGGGAAGGTTCATATCTGACGGAAAATGCGTCGCGTAACGCCAGAACAGGCAAATGTATAGAAAAACACTCGAGCGTTCGTTCACACTCGACGCACTAACGTATCATCGGTCGAGTGTGAACGCTCGAGTGTTTTTCTATACATTTGTCTGTTCTGGCGTTACGCGACCGATAATACGCGACGCATTTTCCGTCAGATACCGAGACCTTCCCTTAGATACAAAACTTGCTAAGAGCGAGTCAGATTCGCACAATAAGGTCCAATTCAGATTCAGATTTATATTTATTTGCAAAAACAGGTGTAGATTATATTATCTACACATGTTTTTGCAAATAAAAAACACAACACCTATAACAAGCATCATACAATTAACAATTTATACATGGTATGATGCTTATTATAAGTGTTACTTACAAAATATTCTTTGGCTCAACATGTTTGACAATGGCTGGTGGACAAATATGGTTGAAAACCAGTCAAAATTTCAAAAACGTAAAAAATACAGTGAACAGTAATAACAATACAATCAATAATTAACATACAAATTAAATTAAAAAAATAGGTAAAGACATGCGAAAAACAACAGTCATGCAACAAAACATTCAAAGCGTTTTGTCATTCAGAAATTCATTCACATTATAGTAAGTCCATATTCCAAAATCAAAACTCCAACTCAACTCGAAATCCAACACCATCGGATCTTCAAATTATCTCAAAAGCTTGTCATAAATTAAAGTTTTCGTGCTCAAGAGATGAGCAAGCAAATTAAATGCGTAAAAACTCATCTCTCGAGCACATTGGAGTTTACGTTTTGGAATAGGGGACAACAAACGAAAAAAAAAAGTTTCTTGTGTAACGTCGCCTTTGCGTCTTAAAATATTCTCAAATAACAATATGTTTTGGTGCTAGTTCCATGCATTCGAAATCAAATAGCAATAGCACTAAACTATTACTGAACATTTTAAATTAAAATATCTCTTGATTGAGTATTTTTTGTAAAAAGTATTTTTACAATAAATTCGATGTGAAATGTTCACCCCATTATACACCGCTATAGACCGCTCAGATCAGTGGCGTGCTGTGGTTCGAGTTAGGGTAGGCCAGAGAAAATGTCCAAAAAAAAAAACAACACATTATTCAGGGTTCATTTTTGATGAAATGTTTTTTTTAAAATAACCTATTGAAAAAAAACACCACATTTCAACCCTGAATAATGTGGTGTGTTTCTTTTTTGGACATTCCTCTGGTCTAACCTAACTCGAACCACTGCACGCCACTGCTACAGATACATATATCTTTCAGACAAGCTAAAATAAATACCTTATATTCAGAACTGCCCCCATGATTAACCTTGTAAATGGAAGCCAAGATCTTCAAAGCCTTCTCGCTTCTGTTAGTATCTGACAGCAACCGAGGACTTTCCGGGAGGTATAGCACCCACGCTCCGGATATGAACCCTGGTATGCTGGAGAGCGCCAGGAATAGTCTCCAAGAGTGGATTGGCAGGAGGGTCTCGTAGTCAGCCATCTTGAATGGTATCACCAGCCAAGCGATGCCTGTAAGGAATAAAAAAGTGTTTATTATAATTGTGGAGAGAGCAGTGGCGGCCGAGTGGTAACGGCCCCGACTTACGAATTGTAGTTCGCGGGTTCAAACCCAGCCAGGCGTATTACTTTATGGAATTAATTTCATCACCACTGCTCTCAAAACGGTGAAGGAAAACATCGTGAAGAAACCGGAATGTCCTAAAACAAATAATTCGAAGACATGTGACATTCACCAACCCGCACTGGGCCCGCGTGCTGGATTACGGCCCATTCCCTCTCCTAAAAGAGGAGGCCTGTGTCCCAGCAGTGGGAACGTTAAAAGGCTGATCAGCGAAAAACATCTTTTAAAGAGAGTTTTCCTCCTCACTGTGTTTCTTGAAAAAAAAAACAACGATCAATCAATGATAAATATCGATGTCTAGTTGTCTACTAACATATTTTAGCGAAAAATAAATCATATTCACTTTGTTTATCTAAAAGGTTAGTAAGTATATTTTTTTCATTTCAATAAAATAATTTATATCGAAAAATATACATAGGTATTATATTAGCGATTAGAACTTATAAACTATGTCATTAGAACTAAACTAAAAATTACCCTAATTCATCAATTCAAATTAAATTTATTTATTATCATCATGATTATTATTATATACATACGTATTTTTAAACAGTTTATATTTGATTAAATTTATTTTTAAAGAATTTCTAGACCAGCAATTTTAAGTTTTCTGTAAGTACAGAGTTTAAATTCTTGATTTTGAAATAATTTTAGTATCTTTTATGTAGGTATATTTCATATTTAAGTAGACGCAGTTGAAGATATAAATATAGTTTAATATTTATGTTATAGTTATATTAAATTCAAGGAATATGTTTTGTTAAAATAATATAATATTATTCATCTACGTTTCGCACGGAAGAAAACATTCTTTGAATAAATATAAAATTGTAGATATCCATAATATTGCGCATCGTTTGTTTTGTTTATAAATCTGGCTAAGGATTTACCGAAAAAAAAAAAACAATATTTCCGGATTTATTTTTTTACGGATAATATTCGAAAATGTTAGTTATACGAGTACATACATGTTTAAACAATTATACACACTTCGCTACTTATCCTTGAACCTTTTTAAGATAGGAAATCATCAAACTCCCTTCGGCTCTGGGCGGAGCGGATGGAGAAGCAACAATCTTTTACTGACTAAAACCCATCCGTGTTCCTCCTAGTGCTCTTTGCGTTCCAGGGCCGCGGTGACTCTTTCGAACAAATGCCACAACCCTGACAGGTACTGGCTCTCGCGGGCCCCGTCTACTATACTGATATTTTTAGGCGCACGCGGAACACAACGCGCCTTGAACCTTTTTATTTGGATGGGAAATCATCAAACGATTTCTCCGGCTCTGGGCGGAGCGGAAGGGAGTGTCAGACTCTTACTGACTAAAACCCACCCGTGATCCTTCCTGTGCCCTTTGCGTTCCAGGGCCGCGGTAACTCTTTCGAACAAATTCCGCAACCCTAGCAGGCACTGGCTCTAGAGGGCTCTGTCTACTATACTGACATTTCTTTTAGGCGCACGCGGAACCACGGAGTTAACACAAAGCGCGGAACAAAACACTCCTTGAACCTTTTTTTTGGATGGGAAATCATCAAACGACTTCTCCCGCTCTGGGCGGAGCGGAAGAGAGTGTAAGACTCTTACTGATTAAACCCACCCGTGTTCCTTCTTGTGCCCTTTGCGTTCCAGGGCCGCGGTGACTCTTTCGAACAAATTCCGCTACCCTAGCAGGCACTGACCCTATGGGGCCCCGTCTTCTTTGCTGACGGCTCTTTGAGGCGCGCGTGGAACACGACGCGCCGTCGACTCGGGCCTGGTCTGGTCCGCAGGCCCGCGCCTATGGTGGCCGGGAATCGCCCTGCGTTTCCCGACGCCCGGGGCGTCTCCTTCTGTTGCGGCGGCTGGGGCAAGAGGTTTCCCTCTCTCGCACGCGTTCCGACTCCTCCATCGCTAGCATTACTGCTTCACAGAAGGAGGCGACCGCTTCCCATGCCTCCTCGCTCCGGACCATGGCTTGAACCAGGGCCGGACGCGAGAGATCGCCGCCGCCGATCGCCTCCACGAGGATACTATTTCTTTGCTCTCACTTGTTAAATAATTATGAACGATTTCTACTCGACATAGACACAACAGGCATGTTAAAAGAGCCGCAAATTAAAATGGGTCTCTTTACAGCTACAGTGAGGCATTTTAAACCTATTTCCAGTCAATTGATTAATTGGAGGGTGTGGCTTGCTTAGAGCCTATTAGTTAAAAGCTGAATGAGTAGAATCACTACCATTTAAGACCCAAAGTACATACTTTCGTAAAGCAATCAAAATGTAGGGAACAGCTGATTTTTTTTATCACGATTTCAGGATTGGTCCCATAGTAAAAGTTGCTCATAATGGTGAGTACAATGACACCTTAAGAGGTTGTTGGTGTTTTACAAATAACCCTGTATATACGTAATTTTAAAGGTGGTTAAGATAGCTAGCTATTTGGCAAATCAAAACTTTAACATCTACAATGTTATGTATCTATATATTTATTTATATATTTTTTCTGGATGAGAAATCATCGAATGACTCCTTCCGCTCTGGGTGGAGCGGAAGGGAGTGTCGGAATCTTACTGACTAACACCCATCCGTGTCGCCTTTGCGTTCCAGCGCCGAGGTGAAGCTTTCAAACAAATTCCGCAATCCTGGCAGGAATATTATATGTCTAGACACATTACTGATCGCCCCCAATCAAATTCATTCCATCACAATACTTACAGTTCGCGGCTGACCGCACGAACATACAGACAGTTTAAAAATAAACGTTGCATGCATTATTGGATTATGCAAACGTTTGATCGTGGTGATAGATTCTTAGAGCCTTTTATCAAGATCATGGGCCGTACCACGAAGTGCCAATGCTCTCATGATTCAGTGTGAAAAAGGGATAGTGCTATTCGTCTTGTATAACTCCATCTCCATCATTCAATTAAACCAGAAACAGAAATTAAATAGTATCTACCATATTTTTATAAACGTTGTCCCAGTCAAGTCTCCTGTACTTTGGATGCGTTTACAAACATACAATCTCGCATACACAAACAGCCAGACCCGGAACAACTATCTGTAGGCTATAAAAATATTTGTTTAGTGCGGGAATCGAACCCCACACCGCATTAGCACGTAGCGCAGCAGCCAATCGCTCAACCACTGCGCCAACCGGATCTTTGTACTTCTTACTTGACTTCCAAGGTCAAGTCATGTCAGTACATGCGTTCTGAATCTATACTTGTTACGAGATCACCCAAGGAGCTTAATTAAGACCCACCCACAATCAGTGAAAGTTAAAAAATGAAACATTTCCATTAGAACAAGTAACTACTTATTACTAACACAAAAAAGTAACTAACTATTACAATCAGTTTCTCCCATACGGAACTGCAAACACGCTTTGGACTAACAAATTTGTAACAATGACCTACGATTAGTATGTACAAACATACTCGTACATATGTATTATGTATGCTTAAGTATTGAGCCGGTAGGTCATCAGTTCATCAGTCTAGGTGTCTGTCACAGAGTAGATAAGGACAGAAGGCGGACTTCGTGCAAATAACGAACACAGACTCAAGCACATATAGATGCGTACTAAGTTGATTGATGATTTCCATGTTGGTTTTTTTTTTCTACCTTTGTCATGTATTAATGACTTTGTATACTATTGTATTAATTCAAGTTCTTAAAACGCAATAGACAGATGTGTTGCTGGGGAGTTTGTTACGCCACTTCTTCTTCCCAGCTAAAACACTAGGAAGTGGTGACGGGTGGGCGTTTTGGGGGACTGTCTTTATGTAATATTTGACGTTCAAAAAGTGCTGTCTCTCAGCCTAGTTTGAATAAATGACTTTTGATTTTGATTTCGAAAGTTAGAATGGATTGATGTATGGACGGTTGGGTGTTTGTTAAACAAACTACTGAAAGAATGGGATTCAATTCGGCATACATTTAGTTCATTTTTTTTTTTATGGATGGGAAGTCAGTATATGATTTCCTCCACTCTGGTCGGAGTTGAAGGGAGTGTCAGACTCTTACTGGCTAAATTTGTTCGAAAGAGTCATAACGGCCCTGGAACGCGTTCCAGGGCCGTTATGACTCTTTCGAACAAATTCCGCAACCATAGCTGGCACGAACCCTAGCTGCTAGAAATGCTGACATTGCTTTACGAATTAACACAGAAAAAAATACCGGGAGTACAAAGGTTCGCTTGCGATGAATTCGCGGAGGGCAGTTAGTAGAACTAAACTAAAATTTTATTAATGGTTAAAACTGTTTGTTTGTAGGGGATAATTTCTAGAAGTACTGATTCTATTATGATATTTCTTTTACAAGTATATCGCTGAGTGTCATAATCTACTTTTGTCCCCAAATCCATGGTTCCTATTGGCTAAGCAGTGAGAGTGAATCTGCAGAAAAAGCTGATAGGTATACATGGCGACTCGTGAGTGCCCTTGAACTTGCTTCAAATGTACGCGTATGTTTCCATTCGTTTGTACAGAACAGGGCCCCAAGTCTGCTATTACAATAGTGTCGGAATGATCTATTATTGATCTCTATCGATTCGATTTTGATTCGGTCGATTTTGATAATTTTGGTAATCTACTAATATAAAAGCGTTATTCTAACTTTCCAATGGTTAACCACTGACACTCCTTTGAAAGAAATGGCATAGAATGGTAATTTCGTACACAATGACTAATTAATGACAGACGTATTCGGTAATCTGCTAAAATTTTGTCAGTTCCTTTGATCAATGACGTATCATTAGAACGTCGCCTGCAGTCATTTGTTTTAATATTTCGGTTATCAAAAAGTATTACGAGACCATTGACCAACCAATGATCGACCATTATGAATTTAGTAGATTACGAACTTTAGCAAAATGACAATGGGATCGTGTTGGAATGACAAATTTATAAAAATAGCAGACTTGGGACCCATACCTTCTGCATCTATGTATTCTGTGTCTGTAGTCACACTGCTATTAAATCTGGGCTTCGAACTAAGTACCGGTTGGATCCGCTGACCTCATAAGGTCCTGGATCTAATCTATCAAGAGAAAGTGTTGCGTTTTTTGTCGACGCGTACTTGTCTTGATTTTTTACACACTACGTCGTAGTCGGAATTTTTCTATACCTCACATATGTATGTATATACACTCTTCCGCTTTAGATCTGACCTTGCTGTTTTACTTTCATTAGTCCTGAATAATACATGTTATCTGTGTTTTTATTCGTTCTACACTTTCACATTGATTTATAAATATGTAGAAGCAATGTTTACACGAGTAGAAGGATGGCCTATTCTTGGTCCAAGAATCAACATTGCCATACTACAACAACTACATGGCAATACACTAGCATTGCCATGTCAATGAGCTAATCTCCTTTTAATTAATGGCTCCGTAGCTGAATGGCAAAAACAATAACGATATTTTTTTAACACACATTGTCATTTGTCACATAATCATTTGATATTTTACTAGATATATGTACAACAATCATAATTGTATATTTGTATCATATTTGGTCCGTCCGTTAGACTTTCAAAAAATATTGGATGTATTTTTTTTGTAATTTCAAATCGTAAAAGAAATATAAAGCGCATCAAAGTTCTAGAGTGGGGGATGGTGACGTCACGGCGCTAGTAAAAATTGTAGCATGTAGTGACGTCTGCGAGTTTTCAACGCACTCTATCGTCTTTATTTTTTGTGCACGTGATAAAAGAAAAAATACGTGTCCAATATTTTTTGGAAACCTATCTGACGGAATAATTAGATTTTTTCAGTAAAATATCCTATTATCTACGTATGTATAATACGCTTATATAAAGTTTTATCTAAGTTAGATCATACGTCGAATGGCATTTCATACAAATTTTCAAGTCACTGTTTTTCGAAATGACTGAAACGATTTTAATGAAACTTCACACCAAAGACAATGTGGTTACATTCTCTATGCTTCACACATATAAGCAAGATACATAGGTCTAAAAAGTTAGTCGAAATGTCTTATTTAAAAAAAGATAACTGGAAATTTATGTTTGTATGGAAAATTTAAAATGGGTCTAATTTAACTGTAACACTATTTATCGGAAATGTTTTCAACTAACTTTTTAGACCTATTTATCCTGCTTAAGTGTGTAAAGTTTCATTAAAATCGGTTCAGTCATTTCGGAAAATAAGTACTTGAAAATTTGTATGAAATGCCGTTAGGCGTATACGCTCTTAACAAAACATGGACGTACCAGGTAATATCAGCCACGCCACTATGAAGCTCATCCCCACGACACTGAGGTACAGCTGTCTCTTCTTGGGCCCCACTAGATCTGATAGATACGAGAACACCAACGTGGCAGGTCCACCTGAAGGAAAACAGAAGACTAAGTATACAGTGTGAAATCTTAATGGTTGTTTTCCCGCGGCAGGACGATTACCCATCAGTAGTACTATCGAAACACAAAGTTAAACTAAAAAAAATAAATGTTTTTTTTTTTCAAATCATTAAAAAAGTGTTCATAAACTCGATTGAGCGAGAATCAATAGTAGTGCACTAGACATAAAGTAGGTACCTACATGAGACGCACGTACCGCCGCGTACCTACATATCGCGCGATGCACTACTTTTGGTTCAAGTCGCTTTCGAGTTTTGTTTATCACAATTGTTAATCTGCCATTTATGGAGTCTAATATTTTTTATATATATAAATCGATTGTATTACCGATACAAACTCATTTCGCTTCGGGAAAACAACCATTAAAATTTTACACTGTATAAACAGGACAGTAAGCAGGCCTAAAGCCTACAAGATAACACTATACACCTCTAATTTTTAATAAGTACAAAAAAAAAAACAGGGCTCTGTCCGTACCCACTACTGATCATATTTGTGTAGCCAAAGTAAAAAATAAAAACCTAAAATTGTCCACGGAGTTTTTTAATAATTGGTAAATTCATAATAGAATCAACATTCATAACAATTGATACTAGAAAATACTACGCACAGTATTTTTCCATTTTAATCGTCATTTATTCATTCATAAATCAATAGCCTGTACAATATTTTTATAAGTTGAGTGGCATTTTAGGATATAAAAAACGCTAATAACTTTGCTGTTTATGAACATAATTTTTTGAGACTTTTCTTAAATAATAACAAGACCTTTTCTAATAAGCCCTTAAAGTATTTGTACTAATTAAAAATTATACCACTGTGTACTATAGTATACTGGCAGTGCCCCACGGTTTCACCCGCGTTGTTCCCGTTCCCGTGGTAACACGGAGATAAAATTTAACCTATGTTACTCACGGTGAATGTAGCTTTCTAATGGTGAAAGATTATTGAAATCGGCACAGTAGTTATTGAGTTTATTCATTACAAACATACACATACACAAAAATTCAAATCTTTCCTCATTATAATTTTACTAGCAGCACCCCGCGGTTTTACCCTCGTAGTTCCCGTTCCCGTGGGAATATGGGGATAAAATATAGCCTATGTTACTCAGGGTGAATGTAGCTTTCTAGTGGTGAAAGAATTTTTGAAATCAGTCCAGTAGTTTTTGAGTTTATTCATTACAAACATACAAAAACACAAAAATACAAATCTTTCCTCATTATAATTTTACTAGCAGCACCCCGCGGTTTTACCCTCGTAGTTCCCGTTCCCGTGGGAATATGGGGATAAAATATAGCCTATGTTACTCAGGGTGAATGTAGCTTTCTAATGGTGAAAGAATTTTTGAAATCAGTCCAGTAGTTTTTGAGTTTATTCATTACAAACATACAAAAACACAAAAATACAAATCTTTCCTCTTTATAATATAAGTGTAGAAAACAAAGTCGCTTCCTGCTGTCTGTCTGTCCATATGTACGCTTAGATCTTTAAAACTACAAATACACTATTTTTGTACGCAATGGATTTTGTTAGAGTGATTCAAGAAGATGGTTTATATGTATAATACATGCATAATATAGTAGAGAAACCCTGATAAATTAACAGATTTCTAAATTGATGTCGTAAATAAACACTTTTTTTTGCGCTTACATTGCAAACGCTGGCTGAACCCTACGAGATAGATCAAAATAATGTACTACAGTATTGTAAAATGGTCTACAAAAAAGTTTGCGATGGTATATGTATGTTCTTCTTCTTAGGAATGACCATTTTTTATCCTTTAGTTATTACAGTACTGCACCCGTGCGAAGCCGGGGCGGATCGCTAGTAGGTAAATAAAGAGTTGTTTTCAACACCTGCAATACTAAGGTGGTTACCATTTTTTCCTCATTCATCATAAAGTATATGTATATGTCAAAACACTTTTGAAGCGAAAGGGAGTTTTTTTTTGCTACATCTTTGTCTCAGCGGCTAAAACGAACTTGTTTTTTTTTTAATCCATTCATGTTGCCTTTTTATTTTGGCTCTGTTATTTTATATTTTACTTAGGTACCTATATAGTCTTTAATGTGTATGATTGATTACTAACATAATAATTAGGGAACACGGTCTGAAATAAATATTTTTTTTATTTTTGTTGACCTCAGACAAGTGACATTTTTTCAGCGGAAGCACGACGAAGGCAATTGTCAAAACATCAAAAATCATCGCTGTTGAAATCTCGCTTTCGCATTCGCTTCGCTGTTAGAAATATAGCACTTTGCAAAGAGCTCGAGGGAAATAAGGGTATACAGTATGTTAATCAACAGAGGGCGTTCCCGTTAACCCGCAATAGTATAGCATCCATATTTGATAAAAAAAATATTACCATTAAAAAAAAAATGTTTTTATATTTTTTTATACTAAAATATTCACTAAAAATGTTAAACTGATACGTTAAAGAAACACTCTGTACACGCGTACTTGCCGGTTTGGGCATTGCTACTACGAGTAGGTAGTATTCCGCGCTACTATTTTGATTTTAAACAGGATTTTTCGAATTTATTGTCGATTTTTTTTAATTCGGATTATTTTATGCTTATTTTTCTATTATGATATTTTAATTTTAATCTATTAATGATATAGATCAACGAATTTAAAGGGAACGCCCTCTGTTATTTAACAAACTGTATTTAAACTGTACCTATCACAAAACCATTGATGGTCCTGGCAGCCAGCAGCAACCGGTAGTCAGCCACGGTGCTCTGAGCCAGCGTGATGGCAGCATCCATGAGCAGGGTCATGCTGAGCACGTTCCGCCGCCCGAACACGTCGCCCACTATGCCCCAGAAGAAGGCGCTGGCTACTCCACCTGGACAAGAGAGAGGTACTGCTGAAGGAGTATTGAAAGAAAGAAATAAAGAAAAATATTTATTTAGGACTCGCACATTAAACAAAGAAAAATAAAAATAAAATAAAAGTATTAAGTATATATTTTAAACTGTGCGAGGCCAAAAAAGGTCCATATCTAAGCATATGCTGCGATATTTAAAAAAGATACAAATGTTTCTTATTATAACGCGGACAAAAAAATGGAGACTGCTGTTGGATAAGCAAATTCAATTCAATTTATTTTTATTTCAGACTAGCAGGGCCCCACGGTTTCACCCGCGTTGTTCCCGTTTCGGTGGTAATACGGGGATAAAATATAGCCTATGACACTTCATAATAACGTAGTTTTCTATTGGTTAAATAATTTTGAAAATCGGTTCAGTAGACCCTGATATTACCGCTTACAACGTCACAAACTCACAAACGTTACCTCTTTTTAATATTAGTATAGATAGATGTATGTATGTTGAAATGAAATCGTATCGGCTTAACGTGCTTTCCGAGGTACGGAGGGAACTTGGTATGTTAAGATGGTCACCCATCCACAGACCAACTATGGCAAGCGTTGTTTAACCTTGAAGATCGACCCGTGCTGCTGTTTTTCTTTAGCCAGGAGCTCTTTGGGGATGGCACTCTTCATAATCACTTTAGTCTCAAAAACCTAGTCTTTTTAAAGTCATTTGGGCTTTTCCTCTCTTTCAATATATTTACGGTCATCGATCGTGGATGGATTGACAGGACTCTAGTAGAGCTCTATGAAAAACAAACACACAAACAAACACACACACATTAGATCGGACCGACAGTTTACCGTTGACCGACTGTCGGTTGTTGCTGTTCACACTAGACGCTGCCGACCCGACCTAATGTGAACACCACTGACGGTACGGTCGTTTTACTGCCCGGATCATCACAAAGTAGTCAATCGTGAGTTGAGTTTTGTATACGATGGACGACGAAAAGTTCTGTATTTATTTCGCCCTCCATATTTAAACATTATTTTCTCTGCATACACGTCGACAAAACTGCGCGGGGAATGAACGGTTCGAAAGATGGCGGGCGGGTTGCTCCGCCGCTTCGCGCCGACAAATGTGAATGGCGCTATACTTGCAAGTACGCCAATATTATGCCGATCCGACAGAAATCGTGGCTGAACGTCAGGTAAAAGTGTCGGATCCGTTTGTTTTCTCGGGTCGCCCATATGTGAACGGCGCTATCGAAATACATATGCCAATATGGATCCGACACGTTTGTCGGCCCAATAAAACTGTCGATCCGACCTAATGTGAACTCGCTCAGATGATCATGAATCATACATTCTTGAACTTCAATTCTCAGCTGCAATTTGGCTTCCTCTGTACACATGCCTACGTAACATAGAAATAACAATCAGCTAGCCTTGTAGGCGATTGTTTGTTTAATTGTTCCGATCGATCCATCGCCTAATCGGAATGAACTACATAAGAGGCCAATTTGCTTCGTGCGAGCTTTTCTTAATTCGTTTGGTTTTAAACCTAGGTAATGTCCTGAATTCAGTGTAAGTCACCAGAAGATGTTAGAAACGCCAAGAAACTAGTCTTTACAGATTTTTTATTTTTGATTTTTCTCCTATTACTAAGCTCCTGTTGTTTTTGGATTTAAAAGTGCCGTGTTAGTAATTTTTTATATTACAGAGGCATAAAAGTCCTTCCGCTCTGGGAGGATCTCAAGGGAGTATCCGACTCTTACTGACTAAAACCCATCCGTGTTCAAATGCCCTTTGCGTTCCAGGACCGCGGAAACTCTTTTGAACAACTCCGCAACTCAGGCAGGCATTAGGTCAACTATGCTCATATCTTTGAGGCGGGACTGGAACAAAACGCGCCGTCGACCCGGGCCTGGTTGTCAGACATCAGGCGACGAGAATACCCAACGCTCGCCGTTCGCAAGAGGTTTAAAAACCATTCAAATCAGACTTTACTTAATAGGGATGTTTCCTGAGTAAAAAATATATGATTATGTTTAGTCCGTCAGTTAGACTATAGAAAAATATTGGACACATATTTTTTCCTTTATCAAATCTATAAAAACTGACGAAGATACAAAGCATCAAAGATCAGGAGTGGGGGCTTGTGACGTTACGGCTCGCTAAAAATTGTAGCGAGTAGTGACGTCACGCGAGTTTTCAACGCTCTGTATCGGCTTCATTTTTTGTTTCCGTGAAAAAAGAAAAAATACGTGTCCAATATTTTTCTATAGTCTAACTGACGGACTAATTAGATTTTTTTAGTCAACTACCCTATTGTCTTCTTTACTATCTTCTATGCCATCTCGGAATTGTCTTAAGTACCTATCATAGTCTTCAATCTTTGGCAGTTGTTACGGATTTTCAGAAGCCAGAAAATCTGACACCAGCAGCCCTATTATGACGTCTTAAATCCATCATGATTTCTGTGTCACAGAGAGACGGAGTTACACAAGACGAATAGCACTATCTCTTTCCCTCACACGAATCATGATAGCATTGGCACTTCGTAATACGGCCACAGTCTTGCCAAGAAGTAACGTGTTCCCGAGTTATTTATTGGGTTGTGGAGGTCTGGTAATCAGCCGCTCCACGTTAAATACTGGTATTCAGCTGAATCCGGCTTGTCTAGGAGCCAACCCCAATCTAGTTGAGAAAGAAAAAGCTAGGCAGATGATGATAGTCTTCAATCTTTAATTTTATTTACAAACACGTGATTATCACCTAACTACGTTCTTCTTGAGCATATTTACTCCATCGCCACGCCTTATCAGGGCTGTTACCAGTAAATCGTAATAACACTTGATATATTTTCGCTAATAACTCCAAATACGTGATAACTTGGAGGCTCGCTTATGGAGAAAATGTTGTCATCTATATTTTCATGAATATGCTAAACGTCAATAACGTTATGTTATGTGACGATCTTTGTATTGTTGATACCTTGTTGTTACTGAATTTGCTGAATTCACAGCAATCAACCTTTAACGTGAAGGTAATTTAACCTTAAGGGAAGGTTCATATCTGACAGAACATGCGTCGCGTATTATCGGTCGCGTAACGCCAGAACAGACAAATGTATAGAAAAATTCTTGACCATTCACACTCTACGCACTAACGTATTATCGGTTGAGTGTGAACGGTCAAGTGTGTTTCCAAGTCTTTTGCCAACTATATTGGGAGCAACTTGTAGTCTAATGTATGTAAATCCAAAAGCGAGTTTGTTTATTACGTTTTTACGTCAAAACTGCCGAACCGAATGTCCCGAATGTCACCCAGGCACTTGACACAACGGGGTTTGCCGAAGCAGTTCCGTTGTTTATGGCCATAGAGTTGGCAATAGGGTCATCATCATCATCAACAGCCTGTTGCAGTCCACTGCTGGACATAGGCCTCTCCAATTGCACGCCACTTAGATCTATTTTCGGCTTCTCGCATCCAGCTTCTGCCAGCCGTCCTGCGCAAATCGTCACTCCACCGTGCCTGCCAATAGGGTAGTTGACTAAAAAAATCTAATTAGTCCGTCGGATAGATTTCTAAAATATATTGTACACGTATTTTTTCTTTTTTCACGTAAACAAAAAATGAAGACGATACAGAGCGTTGAAAACTCGTGTGACGTCACTACTCGCTACAATTTTTACCGAGCCGTGACGTCACACGCTCCCACTCCTGATCTTTGATGCTTTGTATCTTCGTCAGTTTTTATAGATTTGATAAAGGAAAAAATACGTGTCCAATATTTTTCTATAATCTAACTGATGGACTAAACATAATCATATAATTTTTAGTCAGGAAACATCCCTATTGTGGCATTGGCCAATGATACCACTCCTGCGGGGCTTCACTATTGCTAGGCCGGAGAGGCCGCAGATCTTAGAGACCTGAAGATGGGGTGGTGCCCGTCTGTTGGATCGCAGACGACCAGAATCATGTTGTATGATTCCCCACCTCGGCGGTGCATGCAGTGCACCTCCGCTACTAGGATACCTTGTGACTGAAGAACTATGTGACTCGCTGACAATGAAGATTTATACCTACCCAAATGTCCTTACTTTGGTATTGTTCGTCAAGCCGTTGAGCTCCTTAAAGTTTTAAGTTTGAGCTACACGGTATCTGACAAATGCTTGCACTGTCTGGACAGGTCCACTCAAATCTGTGTGGCACTTTCCTCAAAAGGCTACCTCAGACATTAACCTACATGGTTCTCATATGATTTGACCAGTACGGATTGTATGGACTTTAAAAGAGACTTTGACCTCTGAGTTTGTTTCGGTGTTTCTTCTCAGGGTAGTCAGCTAGGAAACACCGGCTTCATCTAGCTTAAAATGACAAGAAATATTGGACGTGTAAAAGTGTTATGTTTAACCTACTTACAAAATAAATATCATTTATCATTTATATTTTTGTGAATTACCTTTCTTGTTTTTAATTTATCAGTTCATTTTTTTTAATTTCATTCTTTTTTTTAGACTGTTGTGCGTGTTAATGATAGGGGTCCAGGTAAATGATACACGAGTTTAAGTTGTGCTGAATTTAGGTAAAATATTTAATAAAGGTTCACAATGCTCGGCTATAGTAACACGGTAAATTAGGACGTGGCAAGGCGGTGGTATGTAAGCGACTGGCGAGCCCGACGCGGCCGCTCCCGTACATTATCAAAAATGTAATTCAGCAATCGCATCGCCAGGGTCGCTACAAGACGATGACAGTATATGTACCTAGTCTAATTTTCATGAAAACAAAATATTTTGTTTTTTATTTATTTATGAACCATGGCTGCCCCTTATTATTTTTCAAAAATTTCACTTGCCTATGTCACCCGGGATAACTCAACGCTTCTAACGATACATACTTTGATATCGGTTAAGCTGTTAAGAAGTTATGGTGGAATAAAGAAACTCACAAACATACCTAAACCTAACACTCCTTTTTTTGGGCAGTCGACTAAAAATGTTTAAAATCAGTACAGTATTTTCGAAGCTTATTCAGTAAGAACACACGCGCGACAGCTAGTAATATAATGTTAATTGCTGTCGCCCACGTGAATGTTGAAAATTATTCCAAAGAAACATACCGATAGTATAAAAAGTCCTATCCTATACGTTATTCCAGACTATAATCTATATCTGTGCCAAATTTAATCAAGATCCATTCAGGAGTTTTTGCGTGAAAGTGTATCAAACATCCGTACATACAAACTTATATATTAGTAAGGATATAATTTTGATTAATACATCCAATTAATCCCAAATCTCAGTGATGCAACTGACAACAAGCTTAGTGTCTGCTTATATTTACTTAAATATTGATGCTAAAATTAGTTTTATTATTGTAGATTTTATTACATAGGATTGTAGTACGTTTTGGTGTGTTTGTTTTAACGCCAAACCTATAATTTGGGTCTAATCATTGATTCAACTTAACGCGTAAGTGTTAAGCTTCCGCGAAAACGTGATCGAATCCGTAAATTCCAGCGAATTTTGGAAATTTGACTACGGCTTTTCTACTGAAGAGGATTTAAAGGAAAATATAATAAAAATGGTCCGACATCAGTTTATGACTTTTATGTTTAATGGAGTGACATTTAAGTACAAAGTACGTCATGCCTGTATACCTAAGGCAAAACTGTAGGTATTAATTTATATTGCAGAATTTGTTCGAAAGAGTCACCGCGGCCCTGGAACGCAAAGGGCACAAGAAGGATCACGGGTGGGTCTTAGTCAGTACCAGTCTGACACTCCCTTCCGCTCCGCCCAGAGCGGGAGAAGTTATAAATGATGATTTCCCATCCAAAAAGAAAGGTATTATTTTATATAAGTGGAAAGAAAATTCTTGCATTTTGCACCACGATAGTGCGCCTTCTTAGAAGGCCTTCATTGTGAATGAATTTTAGACCAAAAAATCAACAAATACCATCGATTAATCACCAGATGTGGCACCGGCCGAGTTCCTCACCACCCGTTTACTTTAGGTAGAAGACATAAAAGAGAATTCGCGGCGAGAACTGAATGGAAAAAGCATTTTAAAAATGTTTTGGTGATTTCATTATTCGTTGGCGCAAGCGTATCGATTCTGAAGGAGCATACCTACTTTGAAGGTGATAAAATAAAATTGGATGAATAACTAATAAATATTTTTACAGTCAGTTCAACCGATTTTGACTTCTATTGCGCTGGTAGCACGACACATGGCAGCTGCAGCCGTTTTTGCTTTTAATGCCATCTTTATGCCTACGGAATAGAAGTTAAAATCGGTTGAACGGACTGTTAACAATTTTGTTTAAATGTATAATCTTATAGTGAATAGAGTATAGCTAGTCTTCACAATAATCAACATTAACCTTTCTTTAGTCTATAAAACTGCGCACTAGGTAATAGTGGGACAGTCATAAACTCAAACGTCAACATTAACATGTAATTTCTAAGAGAAATAAAAAAAATGATGATTGTACTTTGTTTTGTGACGTCACTGGCGCCTAGCACAGCGGCACAGTATTACAATATTTCCTACAGTACGGCGACGAATGTACTTGCGCAGAGCAACGGAGGGGAACTCGCGGGGTGTCGGGCGGCGCGGGCCGCGTACCGCAAACACGCTTAGTTTGCGGTACCGAGCGCGAAGGGCAGACGCGGGCGTGTTTTTTGTGTAATAATTTTATTATACTTACATTCTATAATGGTGCGCACAAACTGTTCTGTTAGGTTTTTCATTTGTGTACCATAGACTTATGGAATATAACAGACGCCCCGCCACCGCCGCTAAGACAAAACTGACTTGTGCACCCAATTTTGGCTACTTTTCCTTATAATTTTATGTCTGATAATTATAATTGTAAAGGTATGTGTTTGTTTATTGAATTTATAGGTACCTACTTACTTTCCAGGCGCGAGTTGTGGATAGAAGCTTGTCAAAGACGGTAATTGAAAAGTAAAACAGTTGTACACTATGGTAGTTGACTAAAAAAATCTGATAACTCCGTCGGATAGATTTATGATATTGGACACGTATTTTTTTCTTTTTTCATATACTTAACAAGAAAAAAACGAAGACGATACAGTGCGTTGAAAACTCGTGTGACGTCACTACTCGCTACAATTTTTACTTAGCCGTGACACAACAAGCCCCCACTCCTGATCTTTGATGCTTTTTATCTTCGTCAGTTTTTATAGATTTAATAAAGGAAAAAATACGTGAACAAAATTTTTCTATAATCTTACTGACGGACTAAACATAATCAGATATTTATTACTCAGGAAACATCCTTATTACCTATATAACATGTAGGTACGTATGTGGTTTACACTTTTAATAAATAATTATATTAAATTTGATAATCACAATTATTTTGAATGTAAATATGAATAAATGATAACATCATAATAGTAATAATCACAATTGTTTTATTTCCCATTTGGTGACAACCCTTCCTTACTTGCATGTGGCAGCGTAAGTACCTACGCTGGCGGCGGCATCGCGCGACATCAAAGGCGTTTCCCTACTGTAATATTGTAATACTGTGACAGCGGTATCGAGATTGTTGAAATTATGTGTTATGTGTTTAGGTCTGCATATTGTTCCTATATGTATACATAGGTACTTAGGTTTATGTAAACGGTAATATAATTAACATCTTTTGATAGAAAACGGTATAATATAGCCTATCCTTAGCCACGAACTACCGTTCGTATTACATTAAAAAGTATTAGTTTCACTGAAACATTTTTTGCAGTTTTAGACCTTCGGTTTTTGAAACCTGGAAACCTTTCATAACTCATTTTTTTTATTATGAAATAGATTTGCTCTTGACTCTAGTCTAGGTCACAGGTGACAGAGACAAAGTCTACGATGGAATCAGCTTACCCAGAAGAAGCCTGTTCACTCTAACTTTGAAGAGATTAGGATTGAATGCGTTCGGAAACACAGACGCAGGCAGAGAGTTCCACTCCTTTGCTGTGCGCATTATAAAAGATGATTGAAAACGCTTGGTGCGAATTGCTGGAATAGCTACAAGGTAAGGATGGTAACCTACACTGCGTCTAGATGTCCTATGGTAGAAGGGGGCCGGTGGGATGAGGATGTGGAGTTCATGGGCACACTCGCCGAAGTACAATCTGTAGATGATTGACAAGCTTGGCACTTACCAGTTTATTTCATGATGAACTTAAATAACGGATTCAAATAGATCCCGTTTGTCCTACTACTCAACGCCATGCTGTCGTATTGTATTGCAGTCCCAACAGGTTACTGATGAGAGTGAACGAAGAAATAAAGCTTACCGCTCATAAAAGCCATGTTGATAAGTCCAGCCTGGTAGGTGGTAAGTTCCAGCTCACACCTGGCTGCTGGCAGTACGTATGACATGACGCAATTCTGGACGCCTGACGCGAAGAACGAGAAGGCGCATGCGCCGAGCGCGCTGCGGCTGAAGCGACCATAACCTGGGGAGGAAAATTAATTAATTATTTTTAAGCTGCCACGACAGGATGGGAGGAAAAGATGAGTTATGATCACGCCAATCCCAAGATCAGCGCAGGAGGTGCGCAAACTGTAGTTCTAAGTTAAACATCCAATAGGATTTTGGGTTGTCTTTTACTACAGTCATTATCTCCAGTCCACCATACCAAGTGTTATATGTCATGAAGAGAGAATAAATGACATATAATACTTGCCACGTGATACTAAGAAACCCAGTCACTGTGTATTGCATTTTACACAGATATTATAATATAAAAATGGTCTAAAACATTGAAAAAATGACGTCAGAAGAGACACCCGAACCACAAATTTCCCTCGCGAAATTCTCAAAATTTTGAGTGATAACCATCATCTCTTTTGTAACTATACTCAATTCACAATAAGATTAGACATTAGAATAAAATTGACCATGTTGAAATACTAAGATGCTCTTCCAAACCATCGTAAGCAATTTTATTGTTTCGTTTTACATCGACAAGAGGGAATGAGAACGTCGTCAATGTAAACTAAGCCACGCATTATTAGGGATAACTCAAATACTAGTCGTCAGATCTCAATCACATTTAAATGGGTCCACACGAAAAGCACCAGCTTTCGAATATAAAAAGAATCATCAAAATCGGTACACCCAGTACAAAGTTATGAGGTAACACACACAAAAAAAAATACATTCGAATTGAGAACCTCCTTTTTTGGAAGTCGGTTGAAAATTGCAATAAATCGTAATAACAATGTCAATAACAATAGTTGCCGAATCAGCATCCTAAGCTCCATCACATTCATCTATTCAAATCAGTAACAAGTTATCAACATCGACGCCATTTCTGTATCTTCATAATCTAATAGTAATAATATACTGATATCTAGGTACACTTATCGGATCGGAATGCGAGCCTAGAACGTGGCCAGAGTCATAACAACGGTAAGATGCTGTGTTTCTAATACATTATGACGAGTTAGCAAAACTGTTACTGGCTGTACTAACGATTATGAGTCTATGTTATCTGTGTTAAATCTATAGAACTGAACTCCCTTACGGTCACAAGACCTTAACAGCTTGTTTTTTTTTCTTAAAATGAAAGAAAAATGTTTATTTAGGACTCGCACAAAACAAATTAAAAAAAAAACATAATTAAAAACTTAATATTAAATTTAAACTGTGCGAGGCCAAAAAAGGTCCCTATCTCAGCATATGCTGCGATATTGAATCAATTGATAAATACCACAGCGCTGGAGTTCTGATAGGGCTTGTGATGCCACGGATACACTCACGGAATACATACTTATTTAAAAGAAACAAATAAATACCAATAAAATAACAAATATCAACTAATGTTCATAACGACATAATATATGAAACAAATAAAAAGTAAAAAATACACACATACAACAAAAGAATAATTAATATCGACTAACTCAATGGCCCAGTGCTCCAGTATCATTTGTCGATTTAGCTTAACTGATATAGGTTCGCTCTTGTCTCTAGTCTAGGCGACAGAGACAAAGTCGACGATGGAATGAGCTTACCCAGAAGAAGCCTGTTCACTCTAACTTTGAAGAGATCAGGGTTGAATGCGTTCGGAAACACAGACGCAGGCAGACCGTTTTTATATATTCTGCGGTGTTATGCGGTTAAACTCGAACTGTGAAAACTTATATGAACTTCATATAAGTTTTCACAGTTCATGTCCACTTCATATTATGAAGTGGACATGACGTGTGCAGTTGATATTTTCAATCAAAATGAAATGTCAATTAACATCAAGCTCATCCCACTTAACTTTTCCGTTTTAGACCAGCTGTACCTCACCCAGTTGCAAATCTATCTATCGAACTGAGATTTTCCGTAAAAGAACCAAATGCTCAGTTCAGGTCGTCTTTTACTTAAACGATCTCATAGCACTTATTTGTTTTTGTATGTTTGTGTGTGGAGAGTGGAGGTTTTTCACCATTAGGGGGCCATATTATAATGTTCTTCTGGATTGCACGTAGCGGAGATGAGAATGTTGAGATGGATAAAGTGAGAAATTAGTACATTAGAGGTAGTTTAAAAGTGGCGCCAGTGCCGGAAAAGTTGAAAGGGAATCGCTTGTCTTGGTATGGTCCTGTGAAAAGGAGGGATGAAACACATGTAACTAAAAGGGTTATGAATATAAATGTGGTTGAATGGAGAGGGAGAGGGCCAGAGGCCAAAGAAAAGATGGATGGATTGTGTGAAGAGTGATATGAAAGAAAAGGGAGTTAGTGATAGCGTGACGGCTGACAGGACAGAATGGAAGAAAAAAACGTGTTGCGCCGACCCCAAGTAACACGGGATAAGGGCAGGAAGATGACGATGGAGTTTGACTTTCTTCTTCTTCTCGAATTGATCGAGTTGGCCATGTTTATATAGGTATCAATTGTAGTCCTGAATGGCGCAGATGCACTTGGGGCACACCAAACATGGGGGGCAACTATACGATCCGTACAATTCATATATTTTAAGTTAAATAAGCAGTTTCGTAACGCGTGCGCAATTTACTTTAGTTCGTGTACTCATTAACATAATATCATATCATTTAGATATACTAATATTGTTCTTTCATAAGTATGTCTGTACTTAAATGTATCAATCTATACTAATATTATAAAGCTGAAGAGTTTGTTTGTTTGTTTGAACGCGCTAATCTCAGGAACTACTGGTTCGAATTGAAAAATTCTTTTTGGGTTGAACAGACCATTTATCGAGGAAGGCTTTAGGCTATATATCATTACGTTTAAGCCAATAGGAGCGGAGCAGCGATAAATAATGTTTTAAAATCGGGGATTCCACGGGGACGAAGTCGCGGGCAGCAGCTAGTTAGTTATAGAATTCTATCAATAAACTTAGCTTTAAAAACTCTTACTTCTTATAGTTTATAGTTGTCCCGTACAGCGACCGTGGATCATATTTTGGAAACTTGGAGTGTGCAAACGTGAGTGCCTCCACTCACATTTGCACACTGCAAGTTTTCGAATTATTCTTATATACATACGTCCGCACATCCGCAATCTAATTACATAATAGGTACGTAAATTCATGCGATCGATCGCTTATCTTATTATTTTGTAATTTAAACGATATTCATGGCGTGTTGTACGTTGCAGACGAATATTTAACATATGAAGCAATTGATCTAGCATTTCTTTCAACTGAGTACGAATATTTAGTTGTTTGTCTTATGCAATGCATGTGTGTGCTTCCTTCCTGGTTAGAGAATTTATTCGAAAGAGTCACCGCGGCTCTGGAACGCAAACGTCATTGCGAGGAACACGATGGCTTTCAGTCAGTAAGAGTCTGACACTCCCTTTCGATCCAGAGCGGAGGAAGTCATTTGATGAATTCCCATCCTTAAAAAAATATCTAATACATTTATGATGTAGTATTTCAAGGTGGTTCCTTTCTAGTTTGGTGAAGATCTAATTAAGAACAGAGACAGGAAACGGAACTCTTCAATAAATGATAGCAAATCTTTCGGGATTGCTGAAATCGCATGTTTGTTTATTGTTTACACCAATGTGATTGTTACGTTTACGTTTTTTTGGGTGTACCACTAAATAGTGAAAAATAAAAAAAAACTTTTTACAAAAACAAAAAACCGACTTCTAAACAAAAAAAAAGTATAAAATAACTTTAATTTCGGAAGTCGGTGTTAAAGATACGAAGAAACAACCAAAAACACCGAGTTACTTTATACTTTTTTGTTTAGAAGTCGGTTGTTTTTGTTTGTTATCATGTTGCATCGAATGTTTTGGTGGATTTATCTGTTTCAACTCATAAAATCTACATTTTCACTACACACCTACGTTAACATAATGAATACTCTTACTATAGAACTATAAATATGAAACCCAGTGCACATTTATCTTCGCCTCACAATGGTAAAGTTTTCATTAAGAACAGCTGTAACAATAATATTATGGCTAAGCAATTGAGTTAGTTGTATGAAGTATGCTTACAGTTTTTATTAACCCTGCACTGGTTCTTTATTGTGTTTTAATTTTTTTAATATACTCTGGGCGAAGCGGAAAACCCATCATTTCACGCATAAACGCGTCATTTTCGTGAACGGGCGCCGTCAGCTGAGATTGCATAAGCATAAACATAATTAGCCTTTTAATGTTCCCACTGCTGGTACTCAGGCCTCCTCTCTAGGAGAGGGAATGGGCCGTAATCCACCACGCGGGCCCAGTGTGGGTTGGTGAATGTCACATGTCTTCGAATTTTTGATTCTAGGACATGCCGATTTTCTCACGATGTTTTCCTTCACAGTTTTGAGAGCAGTGGTGATGAAATTAATTGCACGAAGTCATGCGCCTGGCTGGGTTTGAACCCGCTACCTACAATTCGTAAGTCTGGGACATTACTACTCGGCCACCACTGCTCCTCAGCCAGTTGAGGCTGGTTACACTTGTTTTAATCTTTATATTTTGAATTGTTTTCTAGTTTCCTTTTTATCTTTGAATTATCTTCACATATAGAGGCATCAAGGATAATATAACCATGGCTTTTGTAATACAGAATATGATTTAAAAGAGTGTCCGTGGAGTGGAGTTTCTTGCACGTTCTTCTCTATAGTGATCTACGCTTTCGAACGTGCAAATAGCTTTATGGTTTTGACTGACCGAAATTGACAGTTATAAAGTGCTTGTAAATGGTTTATTTGAAATAAATGCTTTGAATCGTAAATCTTGAATCATTATCGTACCCGGACCATAGTCTTAACGTGCTTTCCGAAGTACGAAGAAGTCTCGGTATGATAGGATAGTTCCCCATCCATAGACTGACCTCGGCAAGCGTAGGATGTGACTTTGAAGATCGACCCGTGTTTTTTTTCTATCCACAAGTTCGTTCGTTCGTCATTATTTGCTCCTATTAGCAAAAATATCAATATTATAATCCACGCGACTATTGCAGGGTTAATTTCTCTATGGGTACAAGAGAGAGTATGATGACGAATTATTGCACGTGTAAACGGCACGTGTGGTTTTTTTATGGTACACTAATATTAAATTATTATTTTTAAATAGAATTTTTAATAAAAAAATATTTATTACTAGCAGCGCCCCACGGTTTCACCCGCGTTGTTCCCGTTCCCGTGGCAATACTGGGATAAAATATAGCCTATGACACTCCACAATAACGTAGCTTTCTATTGGTGAAATAATTTTGGAAATCGGTTCAGAAGATCCAGAGATTGCCCCTAACAAAGTCACAAACTCACAAACGTTACTTCTTTATAATATTAGTATAGATTAAAAAAAACACCACATGCACTACATTCTTCACCGTGATTTATATCAAAAACCATAATGATCGAATGATATAATGTTTACTTCATCTAACAATACTTTGCATAAAGTTCATTTCATATGACTTTCTGTTTGTATAATAATGTATACTATAACAATATTGTTCCTGATAATCCTTGAACTAATGAATAAGCAAGTAATTCTCATGAAGCTTTAATAATAAATAATTTTAACAACAACAAATGAAGATTATTTCAAACAAAATAATTTGATCAAGTGAGAATAATAATTAAACTATCATATTTAAATTATCAATAATTAAACTATCATAAGATACCACAATTAAGTATCTTCATGAGACTTTCAATCTTCACTAATATTATCAAGAGGAAAAAATTGTGTGTTTTTAAGGGATAAACTCAAAAACTACTGGACCGATTACAAAAATTCTTTCACCATTAGAATTCTACATTATCCCTGCATAACAAAGGCTATATTAATATAAGTAAAAGTCCACCCTTACGAAGCCGGGACGGGCCGCTAGTTTAAAAAAGTTGCAGAGACAATAAATAAAGTTCAAACAAAAGATCAACCACAAAAAAAAGCTTGAATGTCTTAATTGGTGCTAATTTTACTTCCAACTATCATATTTTCCTAATATTCATTTTAATATGGATGTCTGTCTGATTAACACGTTTCTTAAAGAATCAGGCTATTGCTGCATGAATTTGAATTTGGTTACGAGAAGACCATAGACGATAGCATTCACGTGCGATAATTTTGAAAATTCTCGCGGGTGAAACCGCCGGGAGAAGCTAGTGAATAAGACCATTGATGAAGTCTAGAAAATAACTATACATTATCGTCAGACAGTGTAAACAGCTCGGACAAATCTCTCAGACTTCTGCCTACCCCCTTATAAGTGAAACTAGGTTGAAGAACCGTTACGGGCTTGACGACATTTTATGTAAACAAGACAGTCTTCTTTCTTTATTTACAACACTTTATTTTATATGTATTTAAACTAGCGACCCGCCCCGGCTTCGCACGGGTGTAATGTAGATACTAATATTTCCTCTACTATAATATGCATGTATTATACATATAAACCTTCCTTAAGAATCAGTCTATCTATTAAAAAAACCGCATCAAAATCCGTTGCGTAGTTTTAAAGATCTAAGCATACATAGGGACAGACGGCGGATAGCGACTTTGTTTTATACTATGTAATGATAATTAATCTGTAAGGATTGTATATAAAAAGTTCCTATTTTATTTATAAGGGGAATTATTAACAGGCGAATCTATACTAAGATATAAAGCTGAAGTGTTTGTTTGTTTGCTTGAACACGCTAATCTCAGAAAATACTGGTCCGATTTGAAAAATCTTTCAGTGTTAGCCCATTTATCGAGAAAGGCTTATATATCGTCGTTACGAGTAATAAGAGCCGATCATTCCGGGTCTAGCTGTTTGTGTATGTGAGATTGTATGTTTGTGAACGCACCCACGACACAGGAGAAATTCCTAGTGTGGAGCAATGTTTTTTTATAAAAAAAAGTAAAAAAAAAATCTTCCTGCAAACCTTTGAGTCTGAGCCTGCCAGGGTTGCTCAAAGGGCATTAGAAAGAACTGGGATAGGTTTTAGTGACACTCCCTTCCGCTGCCCAGAGCAGAAAAACACCATATAATGATTTCACATCCATAAAAAAAACTAGCTAAAAATAACATCATAAACACTAGAGAAAATCTTAGATTTCAATTTAACATCAATAAAATGCTATAAAAAGAAAGTTATATTGAAAAGTATGCAGTCAACTATGAACTGAAAGAAACTCGCATTTAATTTTGCTAAAAGGGGACTGGAGTCACTGACCTTTGTACGCGTATTGCATAGACTCTGGGCAGTAATTATATTTATTAATAATAATAAATAATAATGAAGGCGATGCCAAGGGGTCATACATTCATGTATATAATAAGTACCTAATAGTAGATATCTAATTAAGAATGAAAGCTTAACATACTAACTTATACCTTACCTTATGGTGTACATAATAAAGAGTATTCTATTCTATTCTTATTTTCTTGCATATTTGTTACCGTGCCGTTTGCGGATTTATTTCGAAAGAGTCACCCCGGCGCTGCAACACAAACGTTAGGAGGAACACGGATGCCGGATGGGTTTAAGTCAGTAAGAGTCTGACACTCCCTTCTACTCCGCCCAGAGCGGAAAAAGCCATTTGATGATTTCCCATTATTAAAAAGAAAAAACTTTCGGACGAATTTTCGATCAGTACTTCCAAGGCTTAGTTCTCATAATCAATAGACTTTACCTCTTTATTATAACAGTTAGAGGGTGGTTGTGAAAACTATTTGGTGGTAACTAAGTGGATTTCTATGGAGAAGAACGTGCACGATACTCCACGGACACTCTTTTCAACCGACTTCAAAAAAGCAGGAGGTTCTCAAGTCGACTGTATTTTTTTAATCAATAAATTGTAACATAGTTGTAGTTACATTATTACGTAGTAGTTGTTGAAATTATTCTCATACCTATGTCAGAACGATGTAGATGATGAAACACTTACCGGAGTAAAAAAAGGAACAATTCAAGGAATAAATAATTTTAATAAACCGTGGCAGTTGAGAGATGATCAGTCCCATCTGACGGAGCCAAATGATGAAACGCATGATCCACCATCAGAGAGACTTTTTGTGAACATTACACTCCCATCCACCATGCTCCATTCAAGACAAAGACATACCCAAAAAATAGTAGTTAGAGTATGAGGTACATAGTACTCACACTTGTGCCGTTAACGAATTAGATTGAGTATATATAACGAAAACAATATTTATTCTTACAATCTTCAGCGGATGCATCAATATTTCCAAATGCTAATGGATTAGTTTGTGCGCCCTATTGGCTGTGGAACAGAACCACCATTTAGTCAAGCATGCAGCAAAATGTAGCGGTTATCCAGCCTCACTCACAATGTGCACCAAACTCACTAATGTTATGTCTGTATGTATTTGTTTTGTAGCTACTTACATAACTGTTTAGCGCCTAAGTAACCGCTACTGTAAGCAGCTTACCAATGTTTAGTTAACTGTTATTGCGACCGATTAGTTTTCAGTTTTTCGCTGATAATTTTGAATGGTTTATTTTCTCTTGAAGGCAAAGACTGCACTTTTAATCTACAAATCTGTAAAGAGGAGCTCGTGGCTCAATAATAAGAGCCATAACGGGTCGATTTTCAAGGTTAAGCAACGCTTGCTAAGGTTAGTTTGTGGATGGATGTCATCTTAACAAGCACGCTAAGCCGTTGGTCCTAGCTGTCATTAGTAGATCTTTGATAAACGTTACAGATTGTCAGAAGCCAGAAAATCTGACTCCAGTCTTGACAAGAAGTACCTTGTTACCCAGTTAGTTGTGAAGCTCTGGTAGGCAGCCGCTCCACGTTAAATACTGGTATTCAGCTGAATCCGGTATGGCTGGAAGCCGACCCTAATGTAGTTGCGAAAAGGCTAGGCAGATGATGAAAAAGGGGCCGATTTACGACGCTCTAATATGCCTACCACAATACAGAAATACTTGAACGGGTTTGGAAAATGTGCGTCAAATCCGCTCAAAATTATTCGGAACGCAGCCAATTTTGACACGATGAAGTCCACCGGAGTAGGTTAAAAAGTAATATATAGAAAACTTTTTTAAATGACGAGGAAATAATTCCTTTTGTTGCGATAATTTTGAAAGTATAGAGGACATAATTATTATACCCTCCAGCCACAAACTATAATAATCAGATAAATACACTGACAAAATCAAGATAAGTAGGTTACTTAAGGTATTTATTTTATGTTTCTATTATGTTGCATAATAAGCATAAGCATAATCAGCCTTTTAACGTTCCCACTGCTGGGACACAGACCTCCTCTCTCGGAGAGGGAATGGGCCGTAATCCACCACGCGGGCCCAGTGCGGGTTGGTGAATGTCACATGACTTCGAATTTCAACATTTGCTGAGCTTGCTCCTTTTGTCACACTGAAAACTATTATTTTTATAAGAAATCTGTTTTTTTTTTTTTTAATAATATTATACCTATAGTGTTGGCAATAAATGTTTCTTTCTATCTTTCTTCTTACATTTTTTGTAACGATCATAACATTGACAATATCTAATACTTCTGTTACATTTAATTTTATCTATCCGACCCACGTGATTTGATCGAAACGTGAAAATATTGCAGTTTAAAAAAATTATCATGCTGCATTTTCTCAAGTTACTATTCTGCCGGTTCGTTTGAGCTATGCTATTTTAATGTAATTACATATGCTACGTAAAATAAGTTTACTTTTTATTTGCTGATGCATCAACTTTGAAAAAACAAGGAGACTCTGAGCCAGTCAATTAATCAGGGAAATTTTAGGAGTTATTTTTAGAGATACTTTTAAAAAGGCATCGCTGAATGATTTGAATTAATCACATTTTATATCTACAGTATAGCACTTCGTCTGCGCAGATTTAGTATAAACAATTTCCACCCCATTTTACCCCCTTAGGGGTGGAGTTTCGTAAAATCCATTCTTAATGGATGTCTACACCCTATAAGGAACCTACCTGCCAAATTTTAAGTTTCTAGGTACCTATTACAGTTTCTGAGAATTCGTGATTAATCAGTGAGTGGTATTTGGCTTTTATATGCATACATATGTATATACATAGATTGTCCCCAGTCCATACCACACCTTCCATCCTGCGCCGTATGCCTTGAGACCTGTCCATGTGAGAAGGACCTTATCAGCAAATGGTGTTACCATTTCTGAGTAGGTACTGAACCAAAAATATAAAATTAATAACTCTGTATTTGCCATCGTCACGCCAGGAAGAAGTTTCCTAACGGTTCCATTTAAATTAAAATAATTTGGAATACTCTATGAATTAAAATGAAGTATGCAGTCATACTTCATTTTAATTCAGCAGCGTCATTTAAGCTGACAAAAACATTTGGTCTAGTGAATTACAGCCATTTTTGGATAGTCCTAAGAACTGCTCTTTTTTAGAAGCAAAGAAAGGCTACACTGTCATCGTCCAAACACTATCATGCATCTACCTGCCAGGGTTGCGGAATCCTGGCTGGTTGCGGAATTTGTTTGAAAGAGTTACTGCTGCCGTAGAACGCAAAGGGCAGGAGGAGCACGGATGGGTTTTAGTCAGTAAGAGTCTGACACCCCCTTTTTTTTTTTGGATGGGAAATCATCAAATGACCCCTCCCGCCCTGGGTGGAGCGGTAGGGAGTGTCAGACTTTTACTGACTAAAACCCACCCGTGATCCTTCTTGTACCCTAACACCCCCTTCCAGTCCGCCCAGAGCGGGAGACGTCATTTGATCTATCTCTACAACATGCATCTACACTGGCTAGTCTACGGAGAGATTGCCCATGATGGCAGTCAGACGATTTTTTCACTTCTTTGTGGTGAAACCACACAGCTAAACTTACCCATCAAAGTGTACGTGTAAACAATAAACAGACATGTGATTTCAGCAATCCCAGAAGATGTGTTATAATCTATTGAAGAGTTCCAATTCCTATCTCTACGGCCTACCATGAGGTGTTAAAACGTGAGTGTTCCGAGCGAGAAAGAGGGATAGAGTTATACACCCTATATAGCTCCATCCCTTTTTCTCGCTCGGAAGACTCACGTTTTAAGACGTCATGGTAGGCCCGCTGTTCTTCATCAGATCTTTGACCATAAGGGACCACCATGAAATACTAAGATGCTCTTCCAAACCATCGTATACAATTTTATATTTTTATTTTACATCGACAAGAGAGAATGAGAATATCATCATCGTAATCGAAACCACACATTATTATGGATAACTCAAATACTAGTCATCAGATCTCAATCGATCAATTTAAATGGGGCCACACGATAAGCACCAGCCTTCGAATATAAAAAGAATCATTAAAATCGGTACACCCAGTAAAAAGTTATGAGGCATAACACACAAAAAAGAAAATACAGTCGACTTGAGAACCTTTTGGAAGTCAGTTAAAAAACTGATATTCAGCTGCAACCGATTAGATTGGAAGCCGACTCTAAAATAGTATAAGTTGAGACAAATTACCCAATTTGTCTTAACTTATCCTATGTCTAGTGTGTTTGATAAAACAAATTTGGTACACAATAATTTATTTCATGATTATATCTTTCCAAGCACCACAGATACTTTCATCATCTGCCTAGCCTTTTTCCCAACTACATTGGGGTCGGCAACCAGTTAAGCCGGATTCAGCTGAATACCAGTATTTTACGTGAAGCGGCTGCCTACCAGACCTCCACAACCCATTAACTGGGAAACACGGTACTTCTTGGCAAGACTGGTGTCAGATTTTCTGGCTTCTGACAATTCGTAACGACGCGCGACGGCCAAGGATCTTCAAATGGCAGCCGGCACCAACGGCTTAACGTGCTTGCCGAGGCACGGAGAAGTCTCGTTATGTTACCCATCCACAGACCAACTTCGGCAAGCGTTGCTTAACCCCGAAGATCGACCCTTGCGGCTGTTATAATTTAGCCACGAGCTCCTCCACAGATAATTTAATGTACCGTAATAAATATCATAATCATAATGTCAATTACAACCACACACTCTGCATGCCTCAATTCATTTGAACGACATGGAACAATTTACCTTTCAGTACGATTGCTCTTGTAAGAGGAAGTAATGAAGGCGTAAGTAATTAAAATTAAGTTAATCGTCATCTGAACGCACGTTTGAGGATGCCGTTCAAGCAGAAATGAAAAAGTTTGTGACCCAGAAAGTAGTTATGTGCACGTGTAGCAGAAGGAAATAGATATTCTTGTAGAAGTTCTGACGTAGTTAAAAATCTTTCCTCTTTATAATCTATACTAATATTATAAAGCTGAAGAGTTTGTTTGTTTGTTTGTTTGTTTAAACGCGCTAATCTCAGGAACTACTGGTTCGAATTGAAAAACTCTTTTTGGGTTGAATAGACCATTTATCGAGGAAGGCTTTAGGCTATATATCATCACGCTTAAGCCAATAGGAGCGGAGCAGCGATAAAGAATGTTTTAAAATCGGGGATTCCACCTGGACGAAGTCGCGGGCAGCAGCTAGTATTAAGTATAAAAGTATAGATTTACAAGAGAATCATGTGTAAACAAGTCACTTACAGGCATGCACATCAATCTCAAAGTAGGTTTAATTAATAATTGTATTCTTGTAGAAGTTCTGACGTAGTTACTGCAAACATAACACGACCACGGTCAGGTGGCTCGTGGCTAAAAAAGTCGATAATAACAGTATGGAACATCGAATCGTATGGGTCGGTTCCAGATCCATTGCACTGACGTGGGCTGGACTCGCCCCCAATGTCATGTTGGGGTCGTTACAACGGAAAAAACTTATTTATTTATTTAACACTAGCGACCCGCCCCGGCTTCGCACGGGTTCAATGTTGATATTAAATCTCTGCTATATTATGCATGTAGTATACATATAAACCTTCCTCTTGAATCACTAAATGTATTAAAAAAAACGCATCAAAATCCGTTGCGTAGTTTTAAAGATCTAAGCATACATAGGGACAGACAGCGGGAAGCGACTTTGTTTTGTACTATGTAGTGACAGGCACACCAACGACTTGTTTACAGAACATTATTTTATGAAAGCACTAGCAGCGCCCCGCGGTTTCACCCGCATAGTTCCCGTTCCCGTGGGAATACGGGAATAAAATATAGCGTACGTTACTCAAGGTGAATGTAGCTTTCTAATGGTGAAAGAATTTTTGAAATCGGTCCAGGAGTTTTTGAGTTTATTCGTTACATACAAAAGTACAAATCTTTCCTCTTTATAATATTAAGTATAGAAGTAAAGATTTACAAGAGAATCATGTGTAAACAAGTCACTTACAGGCATGCACATCAATCTCAAAGTAGGTCTAATTAATAATTGTATTCTTGTAGAAGTTCTGACGTAGTTACTGCAAACATAACACGACCACGGTCAGGTGGCTCGTGGCTAAACAAGTCTACAATAACAGTATGTATGGAACATCGAATCGTATGGGTCGGTTCCAGATCCATTGCACTGACGTGGGCTGGACTCGCCCCCAATGTCATGTTGGGGTTGTTACAACGGAAAAAACTTATTTATTTATTTAACACTAGCGACCCGCCCCGGCTTCGCACGGGTTCAATGTTGATATTAAATCTCTGCTATATTATGCATGTAGTATACATGTAAACCTTCCTCTTGAATCACTCTATGTATTAAAACCGCATCAAAATCCGTTGCGTAGTTTTAAAGATCTAAGCATACATAGGGACAGACAGCGGGAAGCGACTTTGTTTTGTACTATGTAGTGACAGGCACACCAACGACTTATTTACAGAACATTATTTTGTTTAAACACTAGCAGCGCCCCGTGATTTCACCCGCGTAGTTCCCGTTCCCGTGGGAATACGGGGATAAAATATAACCTATGTTACTCAGGGTAAATGTAGCTTTCTAATGGTGAAAGAATTTTTGAAATCGGTCCAGTAGTTTTTGAGTTTATTCGTTACATACAAAAATACAAATCTTTCCTCTTTATAATATTAGTATAGTATAGATAGGCACACCAACGACTTGTTTACAGAACATTATTTTATGAAAACATTTACAAGATAATCCTGTGTAAACAAGTCACTTACAGGCATGCCCATGCACTCTCAAAGTAGCTCTAATGAATAAATTGTAGTAAAATTTAACAAATACTAAACATTGAACAAAAAAAATATATAAATATACATAATAATTATGTCCTAACCAAAATTTAAAATAATTGAATGTCCTAACTTAAATTAAATTGAGAATACATTATTTTAACTTTTTTTTTTTTTTTGAATGGATCACTCACTGTTCAGTACATTAAGGCTGGTTACTGCTTAACCGGGCACTATTATTTTAATTTCTTGATTGATGTCAATAAATAAATAAAGCAAGCTGTAACTGTCAATTTGACAATAATTACAGGGGCTGTCGAATTGGAAGGGATTAAGCACGCGTCATGGTTAAAAAAGACGAGGCAGATAATGATTTCGATGAGACATTTCAAATTGATGTTTTCCTTCACCGTTTTGAGAGCAGTGGTGATGAAGTTAATGACACAAAGTAATGCGCCTGACTGGGTTTGGACCTGCAACCTACAATTCGTAAGTCAGGGCCGTTATCACTTGGCCACCATTGCTCCACGTATGGTTAAAACTTGAAGCTTTGTCTACTAATATTATAAAGAGGAAAGATTTGTTTGTTTGTTTGTATTTAATAGGCTCCGAAACTACTGAACCGATTTGAAAAATTCTTTCACTGTTTGGAAGCTACACTATCCCCGGGTGACATAGGCTATATTTTATCCTCATATTCCCACGGGAACGGGAACTACGCAGGTAGAACCGCGGGGCGCTGCTAGTTACTAATAACTAAAAAGTTGAATATAACTTACCGGCGATATCCAGTGCCGTTTCATAGTCAGCTACTTCGGGCATGGCGTCCTGCTGTGTGTCACTGCTCACAGTCCGCCGCGTGGCTGCGAATAAAAAATAAATTGATTAGTTAATTGTGATATGGAGTTCAGTAAGTTTTTGATATTTTATTTATATTGGTTCTGCAGCGACATCGCCCGCGTGACAGTCCAAATTTATGTCAAAAGAATCCAACAAAAAACATCATAATATAGAGGGTTATTTGTAAAACACCAACAACCCCTTAAGGGGTCATTGTACTCATCATTATGAACAACTTTTACTATGGGACCAAACCTGAAATCGTGGAAAAAAATCAGCTGTTCCCTAAGAAAAAGAAAAAAAGAAAGAAAGAAAACTCGTTTATTCCGCCATAGATGACGCACAAAAAAATAAAATAGACAAACTTAAAAACAAACCGAAAATAACATCTCAATTAATAAAAACAATGTCAGGACCGGGCACGACTACCACGAGTCTCTGGTCACACCACAGACAAAACAGAACACATTTAAAATTCTGTCTATGGCGTGACACCCGGCACCGACATTGACAGCAGTGACAACATAATAACAAACAAACAAATGAAAGTAGACTGTTTACCCCCCCCTACATTTTGATTAGTTATACGAACATAAATGTATGGATCAGCTGATTTTTTTTTCGTTCACAACAGTTCGGAAACGGACGGTTTTAGTCTGAAGCAGTTCGAATGTAAACTATAAGAATCACATATGGTATGAAAGAAGAAATAACAAATGATTATTTGGGTCATGACAAAGTACACAATAAAATAAATTAATATATATACAATAAATATAATTAAAGACTACCAAAATCTCAGTATATGCTGCGATATAAAAAATAATATTAACGTATCACTGGTATTCTGATAGGGCCTTATAAAACATGGCAACCAAGGGTAGGTATTCATTTTTTTTTTTCAAGGTTACTAGTTATTCAGGAACACGGGTTGGGTTTTAGTCAGCAAAAGTCTGACACTCCCTACCGCTCCACCGCGGGAGATGTAATTTGATTTTCCCATCCACATAATAAACCTAAATGGCTAAATTATACCAGCTGCACAAGTTGATCTTGAAAGTTATAAAATGCTTGCCAAGGACGGTCTTTGGATAGGTGACTTCTCCGTGGTTCGGAAAGCAAGTTAAGTCATTGGTCCTGCAGCCCTATTATGAAGTCTTAAATCCATCATGATTTCTGTGTCAGAGAGAGACGGAGTTACACAAGACGAATAGCACTATCTCTTTCCCTCACACGAATCATGATAGCATTGGCACTTCGTAATACGGCCACTGGGCTGTAATTTGTAGAACTTTGGCAGTCGATACGGGTTGTCAGAAGCCAGAAAATCTGACATTACTCTTGCTAAGACGTACCGTGTTACCCAGTTAATGGGTAGCAAAGGCCAGATTGGAGGGTAAAATAGGAATGTTGCCTCAGTAAAAAATATATGACTATGTTTAGTTTGTCAGTTAGATTATAGAAAAATATTTGACACGTATTTTTTTCCTTTATCAAATTTATAAAAACTGACGAAGATAAAAAGCATCAAAGATCAGGAGTGGGAGCGTGTGACGTCACGGCCCGGTGAAAATTGTAGCGAGTAGTGACGTCACACGAGTTTCAACGCACTGTATCGTCGTCATTTTTTGTTTATGTGAAAAAAGGAAAAAATAAGTCTCCAATATTTTTTGGAAATCTGACGGACTAATCAGAATTTTTTAGTTAACTACCCTATTATGGTGGCTAAATCCGGTTCAATAGAAGTAGACCCCAATATAGTTGGGGAAAGGCTAGGCAGATGATTTCAGTCTTCCTGCGACAGTTACAAAATCGCAAAGGACGTATGAATATATATGTATATTATTATTGTAATAGAATAAGTTAGAATACCGAATACTTCTTTCTTTTTTGCTTTTTATGATCTCAAATGGAAATAATTGATCTCCAAATAATATAATTGTTATAATTAAGTTAAAAAATACTAAAAATAAGTTTAAAAATTGTTATAAAATATCTAAGTATTAATTTTATTATTACTTTATTTTATACCATTAATTTTATACTTTTTGCTGTGCCCTACAGGGTCCATAATTGTACATAGCTTAAGCACATTGTAAGATCTTCAGACACTATGGAATGCAAATAAAGATATGAATATGAATATGAATATGAAAGAGCACGGGTGGGTTTTACTCAGTAAGAGTCTGACACTCCACTCCGCTCAGAGCGGGAAGAATGATAATACATATGATGATTTCCTACCCACAAAATAAAAAATCAGCCTGTCCTATTCAAATAAGCTTGCAAGTACAGCACCGTGTTGTAATAACGAAAGAACACCACAATGAAAAGGTTACAATGAATGGTGTAAACAACTCATTTTGATGTTGTGGTGTGATTCAATTAAGTTTAATAACTTCATTATGTATTGAATGATAACGTTTTGAAAACTAAACTGCCATTGCGGTTACATTTTATTATGAAGAATATGTTCAATATTTTTAATAGCAAGTGTTTTATTTTTAGCTTTAAAAGAAGCACTTCATGTCTTTTTTACTTCTATAAAAATGTCACCACACCACACAGCTGACTGATTTTGACTTCCTAAACTTTAAATACATTTTTATTTTATCAAACTTTTTGTTTATCGCTGGGTATGCGATAAGTACTATTATTCACGACTACCGATGCGCCCCGGCTTGATAATCAGCCTTTTAACGTTCCCACTGCTTGGGACACAGGCCTCCTCTCTAGGAGAGGGAATGGGCCGTAATCCACCACGCGGGCCCAGTGCGGGTTGGTGAATGTCACATGTCTGCGAATTTTTGGTTCTAGGACTTGCCGGTTTCCTCACGATGTTTTCCTTCACCGTTTTGAGAGCAGTGGTGATGAATTAATTACACAAAGTAATGCGCCTGCCTGGGTTTGAACCCGCGACCTACAATGCGTAAGTTGGGGCCGTTACCACTCGGCCACCACTGCTCCTCCCCGTCTTCACAGTGGTGCAATGCTGATATCAAATATTCTACAGAAAGTCTTTATATACAATGTAAATAATCCATCCATTATTTCTTGTTAAATGTATAGATTATTCCTAAGAAATACATATATTATTATACCATCGCAGACTTTTTTGAAGGTGTACGTACAATACTGAAGTACATTATTTTGATCTATCTCTTAGGGTTCAGCCATCTTTTGCTATGTATTCGCAAAAAATATGTTTATTTACGACATCACATTAGAAACAGTAAAATGATCAGTGTTTCTATACTATATTATGCATGTATTATACCTCTCTTGAATCACTACCTATTAACAAAATTGCATCAAAATTCGTTGCGTAGTTTTAAAGATCTCTAAGCATACAAAGGGACAGACAGACATCGGGAAACGACTAAGTTTTATACTACGTAGTGAAGTGATGTATTATTTTTCAACTTGTGTTATATTAAACACAAGTTACAAAATCACGAATGAAAACATGGCACTGATAATATTAGAAGTCAAAGACTTTTAATAACTTTGATCTGTAACATGTACTGACAGGAAAAATTACCTTTAATGAAGAATTTCAAAGGAAAATTTTAGTCATTCAGAGCAGTGGTGGCCGAGTGGTAACGGCATCGACTTACGAATTGTAGGTCGCGGGTTCAAACCCAGCCAGGCGCATTACTTTCTGTACTAACTTCATCACCACCACTGCTCTCAAAGCGGTGAAGGAAAACATCGAGAGGAAACCGGCATGTCCTAGAAGAAAAACATCGAAGACATGTGACATTCACCAACCCGCACTGGGCCTGCGTGGTGGATTACGGCCCATTCCCTCTCCTAGAGAGGAGGCCTGTGTCCCAGCAGTGGAAACATCAAAAGGCTGATGATGCTTATGCTTTGCTTAATTAATACTCAATTAGGTATTCTAAATTTTCAATCACAATAATTTCGGTGATTGCAGAAAATTACAATTTCTAATAGGTTTTACAGCTGAATTCCGGCTCAATAGCTTTTATAGCCGCTTTATCGCATATTTTCCGTTTCTAAAGCAACTGCGAGCGGTCGACGATAACGCGTTACGTACAACTGGACGAAGTCTAAGGATTTTTACTACTATTACGGGTTCGATTCCACGTTTTTTTTGGAAGAGAAAATGTCACTCTAATTTCAAGTAGTAATTTACATTAGTGCAAAAATATTTTTAATGGTAATTTTTAATTTAAATAAATATAAAACACTTCGACGAGTTCTTTTTTCCCTGTACCGCGTTTAAATACACTTATAAATAGTTTATTATTAACTATTCGCATAGGTATATTAATAAATCTATATTTAAACACAACCAATTATTTTGTGTAGTTAACGAAATTAAAAAAAAAAAAAAATACAGAAAAATCGCAAATAAAAAAATCATAAGTACACTTACGGCTTTGAATCTTCGGTAAAATTTTGCAAACCATCGTTAAGAATTGTTAATCACTGTTCGCACTACACCATGGGATCGAGCGCTAAACTACCGCGCGCCACACTCCGTCGCCAGCCACAAACTGAAACACATCTAGCTCCAACGCTCCACAGACTTACACGACCATAGAGAAGGCGGGGATGAAATGTACATTAACATTTGAGATGTTACTCTTTAGGCTGTATATTGTGTGTATGTTTTTCATTGTGACGGTGTTATGTCCGGAGGTGTATTCTTTACTTGTTTTGTAAACAAAACACCGCGAATACAGGGCCTCAAGTCCGCTATTACAAAGTGTCAGAATGATCTATCATTGACTTCATAATTGTTGATTTTGACAAGTTTGGTAATCTACTAATATAAAAGCGTGACTATGACTTTCAAATGCAGTGGCGTAGCTAGCCTTAGACGGGCCCTGTATCAAAATGTGTTGAGGGGCCCCCCAACAGTATAAAGTTTTTTTTTTATAAAATGCTCCAATGTTAAGTCTCATTGTACAATTAAGTTATGGCACTTTTAAAAACAAAATCTTAATAATTACAAATACAACTAAACAAGATATAATATAGAAAATATATATATGTATGTGTGTGATTTTTAAACTAAACTTTTGGCACAGCTGTCATATAAAAAATGTTAATAATCTACCTATACCTGAAATAAAATATCATGGATAATATTTTAGGAATTTTTGCATACACTTCTGGGCCATTCATTCGGGGCCCCTGTAGCCTGGGGGCCCCGTATAATTGATACGGCTGATACGGCGGTAGCTACGCCCCTGTTCAAATGGTCAGCCATTGAAAGAAATGGCATAAAATGGTAATCTCGTACATAATGACAAATGAATGATAAACGTATGTGGTAATCTGCTAAAACTTTGACAGTTCATTTGATCAGTGACCTACCTATAGAACATCGTTGTGCAGTCATTTCTTTTTAACCGACTTCTAAAAAAGGAGGAGGTTCTCAATTCGGATGTTTGTATTTTTTTATGTTTGTTCGCGCATAACTCCGTCGCTTGTCAACCGATTTCAAAAATTCTTTTTTTGTTGGAAAGGGTATACTTCCCAAATGGTCCCATGAAAATTTTATCGAAATCAATCAAGCGGTTTTCGAAAAATCTAAAAAAAATATGTACTTTGTCTACTTTGACGACCTCTTAGTTTATTCTGCAAAGGAGCTGTACGTTTTTTTTACACCAATGTGATTGGTTCGTTTAGGTGGGGGAGGGGAGGGGGTGTAGGTTACCACTAAAAAGTGAAAAATAAAAAACTTTTTACAAAAAAATACAACCGACTTCTACACAAAAAATCAAAAAAGTGCAAAATAACTTTAATTTCGGAAGTCGGTGTTCAAAAAACGAAAAAGCAACCACAAACACCGAGTTCCGAAATTAAAGTTATTTTGCACTTTTTTGATTTTTTGTGTAGAAGTCGGTTGTATTTTTTTTTAATAGCTAGGTTACCAAAAAGTATTACGAGGCCATTGACCGACCAATGATCGACCATTATGAATTTAGCAGATTACGAACTTTTAGCAAAATGACAATGGGATCGTGTTGGCATGACAAATTTATAAAAATAGCAGACTTGGGGCCCTGGAAGGAAGCTGTCAATCCCCAGTAGACCTTAAATTCTCAAGTAAATCGACAACTCATTTAACAGTGTATTTTTTTTTTTATATGATTAGCATAATAGTTAATCTTCAGATAATACACATAGTATGTATAGGCAAATTGCACATTTTATATGTACTTATATAAACACATCAAAAGTGTCTAGGGATCAAGCATTTTTATGCGGATTTCTTGAGATTGAGATGTGGCTTTGTAATAAATTTATGATTTTATAAATTTATATGGATCCTTTTTGGTGCATTTCATAATTTGAATCAGGAACTCTCAATCAAATTCGAGTAAAAGATGAAAATAAGCTGTCAATATTTTCCCTATAAAAACATACAACGCATTGAAGACATTATTAGTGCTACTGTTTCCCTACTACTGATTAAAACCAACGTTATTATGGAGCGGCGACGTCATTTAAGCAGGGAAGAAATGCTCAGAGCCGTGGGAATGATAGAAGCTGGTTCCCGGCAACGTACTGTGGCTTTAGCTCTGAATACAAGTCAGAGTGTTATCAGTCGACTTTGGACACGTTACCGAAGCACTGGTACCTTGGCTGAGCGCCATGGAGGACGGTATCGCTGCACCACACGGAGACAAGACCGATAAATTCAAATCTTAACTCGAAGAGCTCCAACAATAACCGCCATGATGTTAGCCGTGAGGCTTCATCACTCTTCAGGGAACTTAATTAGCGACCAAACAGTCAGAAACCGCTTGCATGAAGTGAACCTTCATTCCCGAAGACCGCTACGGGTACCACCTATAGCAATGCACAATCGTAGGATTCGATATCAATGGGCTCTTGAACACAGAAATTGGGCAGAAGAACAATGGCGTTTCGTGTGCTTTTCTGATGAGTCTCGTTTTGGTATGAGACCGGATACAAGACGTATACGACACTGGAGAACCCCTGGACGCCAACAGCGATTAAAATCCTGCCAGGAAGTCCATCCTTATAGTGGTGGAACCATCATAGTATGGGCGGGTATTTGGATCGGCGGAAGAACTGAGTTGATTTGGATCAGAGGCAACCTCAACGCTCAAATTTATGCTGAGACGATTGTATCAGACGTCATCGTTCCTCTACAAGTGCAAATCGGTCCCTTATTTCAGTTAATGCATGATAATGCACGACCGCACACCGCAAGAGTTGTAAGACAGACTCTCGCCGCAGCTAACATCAATGTCCTGCCCTGGCCTGCTCAGTCGCCAGACTTGAACCCGATTGAGCATGCATGGGATATGCTACAGAGAAGAGCTCTGCCGAATATGGAGGGTATCCAGTCGCAAGAAGACCTTTTTTTGTTGTTGCAACGAACATGGGCGGCCATTCCACAGCGTGATTTGGATGGACTCATTTTGAGTATGCCAAACCGATGTTCTTGTGTTGTTAGTGTTCGCGGTAGAAACACGGATTATTAATTGTTTAAGTTACCCAATAAAATTTTAAAGAAAACTGTTATTTCAGTCTTTTTTTCGAACTTTAATGTTAGTGGTTCAAATGTCAAAAATCCCTTTATTAGGAAAATGGCAAATTTCTTTATTAATGCAAAGGTGACTTGGTTTATCGTTACTGTGACAAACGAAAACACTTTATTTGATGAATCCTTAAAGAAAATTTTAATTAATATCAATCAGGAGAAAAGTTATTGCAAAAATATATGTTGATCCCTAGATACTTTTGATGTGTTTATTTTCCTGGTTTATCTTGGACATCACTTAACATCGCCAGCTCGACTTGGGCAAGCTGCGTGGTTTAAAGGTGTACACGTAGTTAAGAGCGTATTCACCCAGTATATAAATAGTTGTCTATGGTATTCACCGAACGGCATTTCATACAAATTTTCAAGTCGTTGTTTTCCGAAATGACTAAACCGATTTTATTGAAACTTTACACACATAAGCAGCATACATAGGTTTAAAAAGTTAGTTGAAAACATTTTCGATAAATAGTGTTACAGTTAAATTAGATCCATTTTATTTTTTTCCATACAAACATAAATTTCCAGTTATCTTTTTTAAAATAGGACATTTCGAAAATGTTTTAAACTGCCTGCCTATGGTGACCACTTAGATACCATCAGTTAGGCACAAATCAGCCGTTTTCCATCCAATAGCATAGCAAAATATAGCATAATCAGTCTTTTAATGTTCCCACTGCTGGGACACAGACCTCCTCTCTCGGAGAGGGAATGGGCCGTAATCCACCACGCGGGCCCAGTGCGGGTTGGTGAATGTCACATGTGTTTTTGAATTTTTGATTCTAGGACATGCCGGTTACCTCACGATGTTTTCCTTCAACGTTTTGAGAGCAGTGGTAATGAAATTAATTACACAAAGTAATGCGCCTGGCTGGGCCACCACTGCTCTCTCGGTCACCACTGCTCACTCAATGAGATGTAACTCCAATGAGATGTAACTTCAATGAGAAAATTACAGTTTTTCTTGTAGTACCAACAGATACATAGACAGGAAACCCCTTTCTATAGCCACACTTTCCTATAAAAACAGTGATTATATGTTTCTGTAACATGGTTCTAAGAACTGGAGTTAGAAAATAAGCCTTGGTATACACAAATACAGTAGTGATTGGTACTTAGTTTATTTTAATCTATTACACTGTTGACTTAAGTACCATTCCAATAACAGATAATATCATTATACTGGCGTTTATAAGATCAGAATCTTATTTTTTTTTCTTTTCTTAAATAAGTCGTTGCCCCACACTAGGTGTACTCCTTTATCGTGGGTGCGTTCACAAACATGTAAACTCACATACACAAGACACCCAGAGCCGGAACAATTATCTGTAGGCCATACAAACATTTGTTCCGTGCGGGGATCGAACCCGCGATCCGCGAAAGCCCAACCACTGCGCCAACCGTGTCGTCAAAATTCAGAATGATCTTCTTTTCACAAAGAATGATCTTCTTTTTTCTGGTGTCCATGTGTTATGTTCTTGATAGGGTCGTCATCTTCTCAGCTTGAACAATAAGCAGCCAAACCTATGCTATTTTCGAGTAATTAGCCAATGAACTACTCCTTTTTTAACATCATATTTTTCTGCCCTCATTTATAAATTATCATATATCTGTTATTAGTTATTTATTAGTACGAGTACTTTTAAGTGATCTCTTTCTAAGTATATCAATTGGTTCTCTATTGTATCACCTAACTTTTTTATCCAAAATTTAAAGAGCCATAACTTTTTTGTCCTAATCATCATTTTTCCGAATGATATGAAATCCGTTTGTCATAAATATTACAATCAATAATAGAGCAGACAAGACTGCGTGGAGTCGGATTTACAGCGATTTGTTTCAGTCGCTAAAACCTAATTTTTAGCAAATGCTTTAGGATTAAAATTATAAATGAATATTCGGAATAAAACATATTATTTATTACAATACTTAGGACATATGACTTTAAGCCATATAAAATTAGGAAATTCAATTATTATAGTACGCGATATTATGACAGAATAATTTTAGAACTAAAGTTAATTATGTTAAACAAAATTTCGGGATTTTGAACATTATGGAAGAAAGTGAGTACCATATATCAATTATAACACAAAATGTTTAGTATTTTCTCATTCTAACAGACACTCACTCATTCGCTCTTATCACAACATACCCATGTTACAATCAACCCCCTTTCCATCGCGTCAGTGATATTGATCTCAATAAAACAAATCAAGCACTAATAACAATCAATTATTTCATTCTATCTTAATCAGCTTTCTCTTCCTGGCGACTAGACGCCATTTCACTTCGTCTCCACATTTATGTTCACCATAATTATACTCAGTTTGTATAAAATTGCTCTTAGATACTGGTAATGCATGTCTCTGGTAATTTGCTGTAGGGATTAACGGTTGCCATAAGTTGTAATGGCGCCTGTGAAGAATTTATAAATTGCAGATACGATAGGATTTGCGATGAAAGATAGGGAGTTTCCTGTTTATAAGCTGTGAGGTCTTGTTAGTTTGTAAGATGTTTTAAAGTATACATAGACGAGGATGTCTAGTTTGATGATAATGTATTCAATAATGATTGGATTTCTATGTCTAAGTCCGTGTTTCATGCTACCATCATCATTACCTCAGTTAATGATGTCCACTGCTGGACATAGGGCTCCCCAAGTGTCGCCACAACGACCGGTCCTGTGCGTCTTCAGGTCATAGTTCCAAGGCTGTGTAGCCTTCCAAGGCTTTGTCACCGTACCTGGTGACAAAGCCTTAGAAGGCAGTCAAAACTCCAGAACCTTTCGACCCTGTTTTTTTTTTATTGTCGGATGAATATGCTCTTGACTCTAGACTAGGTCGCAGGTGACAGAGACAAAGTCTACGATGGAATGAACTTACCCAGAAGAAGCTTGTTCACTCTAACTTTGAAGAGATCAGGGTTGGTTTGGCAGAGAGTTCCACTCCTTTGCTGTGCGCATTACGTTTACCATCAACCTGGAGATTTAAGCCAAAGTAAATACTTATCGAGCAGCATCATCAACCACATATCATCACATAAGATTACTGTCAAATTCGACTTTATAGTGAAAGAAAACCGTTACAATTTCATTAAATTGTTTATTTATGTACACATTTCAGTATGACATCATTAAGCATGAGGTAGTGTTAGTAGAAATTAATAGTCTGTGAGAAATGTTAGTTTAAAGTCTCACTAAATTAGTAAATACCTAATACTAAACTATATCGTGATGGCATAGCAAACTAAATGGTGATATTGTTATCATGATAATAATCCAGTGGCGTGCAGTGGTTCCAGTTAGGGTAGGCCAGAGAATATGTCCAAAAAAAACACACCACATTATTCAGGGTTGAAATGTGGTGTTTTTTTTTAATAGACAATTTAAAAAAAAACTCATTTCATTAAAAATCAACCCTGAATAATGTGGTTATTTTTTAAAATTTATTTGGTCATTTTCTCAGGCCTATCCTTACTCGAACCAATGCACGCCACTGTAATTATCTATAAAGCATAAACATTGTAAATTAAACTCTCTTGTCGACAGCGCGACAGAACAAGCTTTACTTTTCTGAACGGCGTTGAGAATTAAGAAATGCCAGTAAATAGTCGATATTTTTTTTTAATTTTAATTGACACTCTAAGAACCATTTACGCTAACCAGAGCTATGTTTTAACTCAGTGTTATTTCTAACACGATTTTTTTCATACATAATAAATAATAAATATCTACGAAACAAGCTACGAATTTTGAGTTAAAAAAGTCTGCTTTGTGCAAGTGATTCTTAGATACTCGTCTAGATTTACCAAACTCTATAGAGAAACAAAAACAATAATAAGCACTTTAAAATATGACAACAGAATTATGGTTTCGGCAAAACTTGACTGGAAAATTAGGTTGTAATAGACGAGACAATGATTATTTGCGAATTATAATAATATGATTACTTATCATAATTTGTGGACGAAAATAAAGACGACCAGATACAACGACATATTTTTTTACTCTTGTTTCACGATGTCTGAACTCCGGAAAATTGTTGAACGTTTTTCGTAATGGATTTCCGTTTGCAAGGGATATTATTAAGTCAGTTATACTTATACCCCATTCACAATAAGATTAGACATTGAAATACATCTTTTTTACAGTCCGTTCAACCGATTTTGACTTCTATTGCGTTGGCGGCATGACACATGGTAACTGCAGTAAACAGTTGGTATTATAATTAGGTTTTTGCTTTTAATGCCATCCTTATGCCTACGGAATAGAAGTAAAAATCAGTTGAACGGACTGTAAACAATTTTGTTCCAATGTCTAATCTTATTGTGAATGGAGTATAATTGAATTACTGACAGTTATGTTTGATTGAAGAATCTATTTATTTTGATCGGAATCACATAAGGAATTGGAAATTAGAACAGAACTAAGCTTGCGGCTAAATAATGACAGGCACAGAGGTGTCGCATGGAGAGCAGTGGTGGCCGAGTGGTAACGACCCCCACTTACGAACTGTAGGCGGGTTCAAACCCAGCCAGGCGTATTACTTGTTGCAAATTAATTTCATCACCACTGCTCTCAAAACGGTGAAGGAAAACATCGTGAGGAAACCGGCATGTCCTAGTACCAAACATTCGAAGACATGTTATTTATAGTCATTCACCAACCCGCACTGGGCCCGCGTGGTGGATTACGGCCCATTCCCTCTCCTAGAGAGGAGGCCTGTGTCCCAGCAGTGGGAACGTTAAAAGGTTGATTATGCTCATGCAGAGGTGTCTTCAAGGTTAAGCAACGCTTGTCTAGGTCCGTCTGTGGATCTTTAATACTAAGATCTGACCTCCGTGCCTCGGAAAGCATGCTAAGCCATTGGTCTGGGCTACCATTTGCAAATCTTTTGGTAGAAAGTCGTTAAGGACTGTCCAAAGCCAGTAAATCTGACACCTGTCCTTCCAAGAAGGACCGTATTACCCAGTTACAAGATAGGTAGTAGGTCCACGTAAAATTCTGGTATTCAACTGCATCTGGTTTTTCTGGAAGTCAACCTCAATATAGATTAGGATTGATGGAAAATCCATTTATCTTGGCTGGAGTCAGCCAAGGGACTGGAAATTAAACCAGATAGTGCAGAAATCTTCGGCATCTACTGGTTCTCTGTACCTTTTGAGGGTTTTGTTGAGCAAATTTTTGGACGACCTGGAAAACCTAAGGATTTATCATGAATGCAAGAAAGAATGAGCACCATTTTGGCCATCCATCAACTAATTTGGATTATGGTGATTTGAAAGGGTTATTTGAAAAACACCAACAACCTCTTAAGAGGTCAAAGTACTCATGAGAAAAAAAATCAGCTGTTCCCTACATTTATGTTCTTATAACTCATCAAAATGTACATTTTGATGAAATCGCGCGATTTCAGGTTTGTTCCCATAGTAAAAGTTATTCATAATGATGAGTACAATGACCTCTTAAGAGGTTGTTGGTGTTTTTTAAATTACCCTGTATTCCAGTTCCAATTTGTAGCCTTATCACGAATCTTTGTTAAAAGAGTCGAAAGAATTCTGCGTACCCTTTTCGTTTTCTTTTCTGAGTACTTTCAGTCTTTGTCTTGGGACTCCTCAAATTTCATTATACCAGTGTCTTTTGCTAGAAATTCACCGAGTAGTGAATTTTACTAGGATGTCAGATCTGTAAAAACCGATTTTCTCTAGAAGCTCAAACTTAACTCGTTAAAAAACAACTGCGCATCCGTGATAGATTTCCTCTACGGAAGACTCAGACACCACTTTTTATCAAATAGTTTAAATTGGTTAATTGATGCTTTTTCACAAAATTACAACTGTATTTCAAGTCAACTTTATCACTCCGGAAATAAGGAACATTATTGACTGTCAAGATAAATTGATCAAATGGATTTTACGATTTTACGCCCAAGTACACTGAAAGTGAATTTTCTATGCATCAGCGATTTTTTTATCGGACAGCTGTAACTTGATACTGTTATCTATACTAATATTATAAAGCTGAAGAGTTTGTTTGTTTGTTTGTTTGTTTGTTTGAACGCGCTAATCTCAGGAACTACTGGTCCGATTTGAAAAATTCTTTCAGTGTTAGATAGCCCATTTATCGAGGAAGGCTATAGGCTATATTTTATCCCCATATTCCCACGGGAACGGGAACTACGCGGGTGAAACCGCGAGGCGCTGCTAGTCTAATTATAAGGTTAATAAAACAGACAATCAATGCACTGCGGCACGGCAAATTTGCTATTGTATCTTCGATTTGGTTCGTAAATGCAAAAAGCGGACGAAGTTTTTAGACTACATCGTGAAAATGTAACTTGAGTTTGCGATACGCGGGTGTATCGTAAAAAACCGTCCAAATGTAAGACAGGCTAATCATAATTTTTTGTGATCCTATTTAGAACGACCACTTCTTATAGATTAATCTGATTTATTTTCTATAATTTTTATTTCAAAAACTTCAGAATTAGTAGTTAGGGAGTTGGTTGTGGGATTTGTTCGAAAGAGTTACTAGGCACTGGAACGTAGCGGGCACTAGGAGGAACATGGGTGGGTTTTAGTCAGTACGAGTCTGACACTCCCTTCCGCTCCGCCCAGAGCGGGAGAAGTCAATTGATGATTACCCTTACATAAAAAAAGTAATTACGTGGTTAAGGGCAGTTACCATTAACTCCGTAACTACAGTCTGTTTATTTAAAAAAAAATTAAAATAAAATAATAGGTTCTACATAAATGTCCATACAGACATAAACATGTACATAGTTACATGTTACGCAATCCAATAATGTCCACGGTTCCCCCGGAACGGAGCTATAGCTTACGGTAGTGAAGCCAGGGAAAAAAGTTAGTCAAATAGAGTAAAAAAAAAAAATGCCGAACACCGAATTCGGTGTACTCCAATTTGTTAACGGTAGTTCCGAGCTATCAGCTGATTCTCATCTCCCGCTGTATGCCAGTACGACTTACTTACGGGAAACGGCCAATCTTCTTCTAAGTCGTAACTCACTCAGGCGCAAATTGGCATTATTAATGCTTAATTATGACGATCATTCGGCGCTTGTAGTGTTCCGTCTTTAGGAAAAGTTTTGTCATTGTCACGTGTTTTGAGCTGTGCGAAATTCCACTGACATAATGAGTATCGATGTGAAAACTACGAAAATAGTAGATACGAGGTCAGTTAAGGAGGTCACTAGTTCATGTTTGAAGTTCAACGTCTAATGCAAATTCAATACATTTAACGCGAGATAAATATATTGAATTTGTGTTTAGCGAGTTTTGTTTCTTTGTTTGCTTTAACGCGCTAATCCCAGGAACTGCTGGTCCAATTTGAAAAATTATTTCAGTGTTAGATAGCCCATTTATCGAGGATGGCTATCATCACCCATATATATCATTGCGCTAACACTAATAGGAGCGGAGCACCAATGAAAAATGTAATCAAAATCGGAGGGTTAGTAACTATTCCACGCGAATGAAGTTGCGGGCTGAAGCTAGTAAGTTATACGGAAGCTGTTGAAGCTGTTTAAAGACTGCAAATACCATCAAATTTTGTGATACTTGGATACGAAGGAATTACTGGCCAAACTGCCCAATAGATTTGCCAGTAATTCCTTCCTAATCTGCTTACCTACCAACACAAGTTACCGTGAACTCGTCAATAAAATTCCACCCGACTTTCATACATACATAGATACACTCGCGTACATGAAACAACCATGTGTACAGTCGCGTCGTAAATCAAGAATCGAGCATGCAATAACGTGCGAGGCACGCCTTGACTTTGAACTTGAACTACCGCGCGCACAAGTGGTTTGCGAGTTTTTTTTAGAGTTCTGTTTTAATTAGAACTGTAGGGGATTAAGCTATTAGGCGATCGACGGCGGCGACCTCTCGCTTCCGTCTCTGGTTCGATCCATGGTCCGGAGCGAAGAGGGAGGCAGGCCACTCGAGGTTTCCTCTAAAACCGACAAAAGACCTGCGGCCTACGAACGGTGAGCTATGGGTGGTTCGCCGACCAAGAACAACCAGCGGGCGTACCATGACGTCTTAAAACGTGAGTCTTCCGAACGAGAAAAAGGGATGGAGCTATATAGGGTGTATAACTCTATCCCTCTTCCTTGCTCGGAAGACTCACGTTTTAACACCTCATGGTACGCCCGCAGGTCTGGGTCGATGGTACGTCCTCTTCCATAGCGCCTCAAAGAGATATCAGCAATGAAGTGGGCCCCATAGGGGCTGTGCCTGTTAGGGATGCGGAATTTGTTCGAAAAAGTCACCGCGACCCTGGAATTCCAACGGCATTAGTAGGATCACGGGTGGGAAAAAATATGTAATGTACAGAGAGATTTAGTACTTATTTGAAGATATGTATTATTATTGTTTACTTTTGTGTCTTACGTTTACCTTCACTATCCCAGCTTTAAAATACTTACTTATGTAAAAATCATAGTTACAAGAAAGCTAATTAGGTATCTGTTTGAGTTGCGACGTAAACAACGAAATCCAATACTTGTCAGTAATCTAGGTAAGTGCTTTGTTCTTGGATGTCGGTATAAAATTCCTTTACTTTGTAGTTATTAAATTATAACGTACTAAGGTCATTAACTTCTTTGTGTTCATGATCATTTTTAGTGTTTAATACATGTCACGTCTCATTTTTTTTTTCATGCATCTCTTTAACTGTTTTTTGTAGAGCTGCAGCTTGCAAACTATACTAAACTTAAAGAAACTCTAATTGAAAACTAATATTTTATCAATTTTTAATAGGGTAGACAACTCAAAAAATCGAATTAATCCGTCAGATAGATTTTCAAAAAAATCGGACACGTACTTTTTCTTTTATCACGAAATCAAAAAATGTAGAATGAGTACACATTTTTCCTGAACGTGATGTCACACGCCCCAATCCTGATCTTTAGTTTATTTAATCTTCATTTTTTTTTATTGATTTGATAAGGCAAAAATTATGTGTCAAATATTTTTCGTATATAGAATCTTGTTTTTTACTCAAGAATCATCTCCATTTTACTATATAAATTACTACAGCGTCCCGCGCTTTCATCCGCGAAGTCACCGTTCCTGTGAGAATACGGGGATAAAATCTATGCCATGTTATTCGCTGATAATGTAGCTTTCGATTGCTGAAAAATGGTTAAAATCGATCCAGTAGTTTCTGAACTTATTCGGTACAAACAAACAAAAAAATCTTTCCTCTTTACAATATTATTAATAAAGATAATAAAAATACCAATCTTAAGATCGTTCTTTTTTACATCAAAAATATATCCTTAACAATATAACCTCAATACTCATTTTCCAATACTCTTAAATACAGTCATAATTCATCATTTCAGTAACATCCTTTCACGTCTCAACATCAATAAAAATGAATACGAACGCTTATTATAACAATAATCTTAATATTTCAACGATATATCATTTCATTTTGTGAGTAACTGTACCCAGTCGGTGGTATTCGCAGAAGCAACAGTAAGAGCAAACCAATTTGACATGTATGTATGTGTTTGTACTCCGAGCCCAAAAACTGAACCCACGGTTAGGTACATACATACAATCGTTTTTAATCGATTTGGACTTAGGTTATGTTCAGACGGGTCTGCGATTCCGTCTCGAAATACCTAAGGTTATTTTTTCCAAGTAAAAAAAATAGGTTTCCTTATCGTTAATTTGTTGTATTCTAGTCCTAGTAGCCAAACATCCTACATATGATGTTTGGCTTATTAGAAATCATCAGCAATTTTAATAAATATTGTTTTGTATTTAATAAAACTGTTATATATAATGAACTAGTTTTATTATATAAGCATTATGAGGTAAAACACGTCTAATAGCATTCGTTCTAAAAATCGTGTTGTTTGTTTTCATACTTTTAAATTCGTAGCAAAAAACACTTTTTTCCTCGATGATACAAAGTAATCGTATTTTAACATAAAATCCATTGATAACTTGTGTATTTCCGGGGTGTGTGGATGTGGACGCATAATATAAAATATTCGCAAAATTACTAATGAAGGATAGGCACTATTCTTATATTAAGGACTAGCTGCTGCCCGCGACTTCGTCCCCGTGGAATCCCCGATTTTAAAACATTCTTTATCGCTGCTCCGCTCCTATTGGCTTAAGCGTGATGATATATAGCCTAAAGCCTTCCTCGATAAATGGTCTATTCAACCCAAAAAGAATTATTCAATTCGAACCCGTAGTTCCTGACATTAGCGCGTTCAAACAAACAAACAAACTCTTCAGCTTTATAATATTAGTATAGATTATACTTATTAGATTAGTTTTGTTCCTAGTGAGTAAATTACTAATTAATAACAATAAGTAATAAATAAAAAAATTACACTTGTATAAATCAGTAAGATTGTTGCTGGCTTGTGTTTTATTAAACCATATTTATTAAGGAGGTGTACCTAATATAGGTGAGTCCATTTCAATATTATTTCTCTAATCAACAAAATTATGTATATGTCACCGGATAATTGTAAAATGCGTAAGATTATAAAATATCTTGACAGATTGTAAACTATCGATAAATTGTCAACTGAACAGCTGGAAATACTTTATTACGCATCAGAATTCGATGGTCAATCTCCCGAAGTAATTCCGAGTAATAGGGTAGTTAACTTAAAAAATCTGATTAATCCGTCTGATTGATTTCCAAAAAATATTGCAGACCTACTTTTTTCTTTTTTCACATAAACAAAAAATGAAGACGATACAGTGCATTGAAAACTCGTGTGACGTCACTACTCGCTACAATTTTTACCGGGCAGTGACGTCACACGCTCCCACTCCTGATCTTTGATGCTTTATATCTTCGTCAGTTTTTATAGATTTGATAAAGGAAAAAATACGTGTCCAATATTTTCCTATAATCTAACTGACGGACTAAACATAGTCATATATTTTTTACTCAGGCAACATCCCTATTGCCAACTGAACAATTTGGAATACTTTATTAAGCATTACAATTCGATGGTGAACCTCTCGACGTAATCCCGAGTAATTTTGAACCGACATAAACTGACGACACGTTGGCGACCTATCAGTGTACGGTTCTACAATTTATCGGATTTCTGGCTTAGCCAAGTAGCGGAACATAGGGCTCAGGGAACTTACGGCTCCCCGACACAGATAGGCTAGGTTCGAATGGTATGATAGGAGTTAGAGTGAGCAAGAGAAGTGAGCGAACTTAGCTGCTGTCATGCCATTCTCCCTAGACCCGTGCGGCTGTTATAATTTAGCCACGAGCTCCTCAAATAAACCCAATAATCTTATCCATTGTATTTAATCAGGCACTCTTCACGTGACCAGAGGGCTGGCCTTTTCTTTGGCCAAAGAATCAGCAATACCACGTTGAATGGCAATGCTGATTCTTTGGCCAAAGCAAAGATCGCCAGTTATTTGGGCACTTTTCCTGTTGTCAGCGATGAGAACTAATTTTTTTATGCCAAACAAATTTATCCTCTCCCCTTTTTATGCGCTTGTACATTTTTTTAAATGTTTTTATTATACTCAATACTCAATTCTTTATTGCATTCCACAATGTAGGCTTAAGTGGTAAACATTTTCAAAAGAAACAATCGTGGACCCTGTAGGGCACAGCAAAAGAAAGATATATATGTGGAGATGAGGACTTATAATCTAAGTTATTCTAAAAACATTTTTGTTTATTTTATGCAAATTTCAAGGATTTATCATTTAAATAATCGTTGACACTGTAGTAATATTTGCTTATTAATAGTTTTTTTACTAGATATTCTACAGATAATCGGCAGGGAACATAGGTACTTGTGGGATAAAATCCTATGTCCTATTCGAGACTACAATCTATACCCGTGCCCAATTTCATCCAGCTCCCATCGTTGTGACATGATTAAGAAAGAAAGAAAGAAAGAAAAATGTTTATTTGGGTCTCGCACAAAACAAACGAAAAATAAAATAAAACTACTAGAAAACTAAAGTAACAAATGCTATAGATAAAATTATAGAATTTTATACAGTGTGAAATCTTAATGGTTGTTTTCCCGCGGCAGGACGATTACCCATCAGTAGTACTATCGAAACACAAAGTTGAACTAAAAAAATAAATGTTTTTTTTTTCAAATCATTAAAAAAGTTTTCATAAACTCGAAAGAGCGAGAATCAATAGTAGTGCACTAGACATAAAGTAGGTAGATACCTACATGAGACGCACGTACCGCCGCCGCGTACCTACATATCGCGCGATGCACTACTGTTGGTTCAAGTCACTTTCGAGTTTTGTTTATCACAATTGTTAATCTGCCATTTATGGAGTCTAATATTTTTTATATATATAAATCCATTGTATTACCGATACAAACTCATTTCGCTTCGGGAAAACAACCATTAAAATTTCACACTGTATAAATTTGTATCTAAATGTTAGTGCGAGGCCAAAAAGGTTCCTATCTCAGCATATGCAGCGATATTTAAAAAAAGAAAATATCACAGCGCTGGTATTCTGATAGGTCCTGTACAGATTACTTTTATACAAATTATGCCACGGATACACTAACGGAACACATACTAAAGTTAAATATCAACATCAAAATGATTGAACAACAAACATCCATCCATCCATTCAAACCTTCGCATTCACTTATTTACAAGATAAGATTAAATTCCTATTGTTTATAATCGAATAATCATCTGGTAAGCCGTTAAATGTCGTGTAATGGGCAGTAAATAGTTACCGTACGCGAGGACGTTGGGGCTATGCGTCAGGAACTCAGGACAGGTCCTCGGCTGCATTCCGGAGAGGGCTGATGGCCAGACAGGGCCGTCGGTGGGAGGTCAGGGAAAAGAAAGGCTTAGAATGTATAACAAACGAGGTGGAAAACTTCTAAAATTAGAGCGAATAACCTGTCATTATGATTCTGTTGTGAAAAAAGAATACTAGGTAATAAAATACAACCGACTTCAACACAAAAAAAAGTACAAAATAACTTTAATTTCGGAACTCGGTGTTTTTGGTTGCTTTTTCGTTTTTTGAACACCGACTTCCGAAATTATAGTTATTTTGTACTTTTGGTTTTTATTTGTGTGGACTTCCACACAAATAAAAACCAAATTTGGGTTAATTAGGTTGTATTTTTTTGTAAAATAATGTTTTTATTTTTCACTTTTTACGGTATATCCCCCCTCCCACCTAAACGTACCGATCACATTGGTGTAAACAATAAACGAACATGCGATTTCAGCAATCCCAAAAGATTTGAAGATTAATTTGTATTGTTATTAAATTGTAATTTATCTTTACTAACATAATTTAAGTACTACTAATACTATCGTTTAGGTCTTACTGGAAAATCCATAAATAAATGTATGTCGTTTTGTAGCAATTAAATACATTTTCTTTATTTTTCTTTCTATTTGCTATCGTTTATTGAAGAGTTCTGTTTCCTATCATCTCTGTTCTTCATCAGATCTTCACCAAACTGGAAAGGGACCACGTTGAAATACTAAGATGCTCTTCCAAACCATCGTAAACAATTTTATTTTTTCATTTTACATCGACAAGAGGGAATGAGAACATCATCAATGTAGACTAAACGCATTATTAGGGATAACTCAAATACTAGTAGCCAGATTTCTGAGATAAATTTCATTCATTCATCATTTAAATGGGACCACACGACAAGCACCAGCTTTCGAATTTAAAAAGAATCATCGTAATCGGTGCAGAAAGTACAAAGTTATGAGGTAACAAACACAAAAAAAATACAGTCGAATTGAGAATCTCCCATTTTTTAGAAGTCGGTTAAAACGGGAAATTACCCTTAGAACAGTGGCACGGTATAGGTCTGTCTCTTTCCTATAACATTTATTATTTATTCACATCAAATGTTACCTGTGCCATTACAGTCAATAGGGATGTTTCCTGAGTAAACATTATATGATTATGTTTAGTCCGTCAGTTAGATTATAGAAAAATATTGGACACGTATTTTTTCCTTTATCAAATCTATAAAAACTGACGAAGATAAAAAGCATCAAAGATCAGGAGTGGGATCGTGTGACGTCACGGCTCGCTAAAAATTGTAGCGAGTAGTGACGTCACACGAGTTTTCAACGCACTGTATCATCTTCATTTTTTGTTTATGTGAAAAAAGAAAAAATACGTGTCCAATATTTTTGGAAATCTATCTGACGGACTAATCAGATTTTTTTAGTCAACTACCCTATTATTATAGCACTGGCAACCTATCCTAGGTATCTGTATATTTCAAATACCTCTTATTTCTTCGGATGTTAAAAAAAAAAACAGTATTTTAAATCTTGTAGAACATAAGTACGCACGTTCCATGAATTTTAAATTAAAATTAGTTGTAGGCCCACATATTGAATTTTAAACGTAGTTCCTTGGCTCTTTGGGAAAGTACCGCCGCTATAATAGCTACTTATTTTTAACCGACTTCAAAAAAGAAGGTTCTCCAGTGGATTTTTTTTTTGTTTGTTACAAATTAAAAAAAAACTATCTATTGTGTGTACCTACATACTTTAATGATTAGGTATTATTTTTATATTCGAAAGCTGGTGCTTGTCATGTGGTCCCATTCAAATTTGATCTGACGATTAAAGTTATCCCTAAGAATGCGTATTTAATTGGCTTCGTCTACATTGATGATGTTCTAATTTACTCTTACCGATGAAAAATGAAAAAAAGAACTATGTACGATGGTTAAGCAGAGCTTATTTCGAGGCGGTTCCAAAGATCTGGAAATCGTATTTTGGTGAAGATCGGATGAAGAACTTCGGAAATAGAAAAAGGAACTCTTTTTAGGATTTCCAAAATCGCATGTCTGTTTATTTTTTACACCAGTTTCTAACACGCACGTACATTTAGCTGTGGGGTATTAACTAAAAAACGAAAAGCAAAAAACATACCTAGATGTTATCAGGCTCTAATGGCTAAAACTATAGATGCATGAGGTATTTGGAACAATAACATTCAAATACATATATGTATATATCCAACCAAACTATGAACAGGGATCGGCAATCCAATTGGCTACTAGTACGTAAAAATCGATCACACAGTAGAAATTCCCTCCTTACCTACATAGCACGACGAATCCTTTCTCCTATTGTAAATCTACTCGCATCAATATGAATGAGACAAATGTGTTTGTATTCATCTTAACTTTTACCACTTACGAATACATTCTTGTATTCAACATGCAGCCGCTTAAACAGCTGACGCGCGACTTCTTAAGCAGCTGTAGTGCTATTCTGTAAATGGTAAATCACTTCGAAAGCCATCTCGCAAATCATCTCGAAAGTCACACTCACTTCGCTTCTCATCTCGCCTGTACAAGTTTCGGTATTCACATGTCAAGATTAAGGCCAAGTGAAGTGAAGTGAGACTCTATGGAAGTGAGTTCCGAGAACCCAAGTGACATTGCTCTATGGTAGTAGGGTACTTATTATTTTTTTTTTATTTATTTAAAACTTTATGCACTAGTAAAAAAAAACTGTACAAAGGCGGACTTAATGCCATAGGCATTTTCTACAAGTCGACCTTAGGGTAGTGCAGAGACAACATGGCAGGTGCAACATAAAATAAAGACAAACAGAGAGGGAAAAATACAATCATATATACATATATACATACATACAAATAAAATTAACAACGGCATTGAGAAAAACGAATCCTACGAATTAACGCTGTTATGATTCTACCAACTTCTTGCGAATGTGCTCACGTGCCTTCACCTTAAAGGACCACCGACTAGTTGCCGTCCTGATGTTCAGAGGGAGCGCATTCCAAAGGAAGATTGCTTGGACAAAGAAAGAGGAGTGAATAAACCCAGAACGGTGTGAGGGACATCGTAAAAGACGGTTATTGGTAGAACGAACAGTTTTACTATGGGCAGCGCAAAGAAATTGAATTTGTGAAGTTATATAAGAAGGAGAAGAAGGATTATTAAGAAAAGAAAACAGACTAGTCAAGGCCCTCAGCGCTCTGCGTTGACGAATGGGTAACCATTTTAATAGAGATCGATGCGCGGATACATGATCATACTTGCGGAGGTTGAAGACGAATCGGATGCAGTTATTTAGAAGGCGGTCAAGTTTATTGAGGAGATCTGCATTCAGGTCGTAATAGCACACATCACCATAGTCAATTATGGGGAAAATGAGGGACTGTACAAGCATTGCCTTTATGTGAGCTGGGAGAAGATTTTTCAGTCGATACAGTGACCGCAACGTTCCGGTAACTTTTCGACTGACACTCGTGACTTGCTTTTGCCAGTCAAGACAGGTGTCGGCATGCAGACCAAGATCCTTAACCTCGGAGCCAAACGCTGCCGCGCTGAGTTGTATCTTGTTATGATTAACATCGACTCACTAAATTTATATGTTTAACAAATTTATTTGTTTACCAAAATCCTATAGACAAACGTCAAAATTCTCACCCGTTTTAGTTCCTCTCACTTCGATCATCACTTGGTGGCGCCAGTGTCGAATTCACTCCATTTAAGAATAAGTACGAAACTTTAGTTTCACATGATTTCACTGCGGATTCAGAAGTGATTTCGCAAATAAACTTTTCAGAATAGCACGGCTGGAAGCTGTACTTTCTACCCTTGACGGCCACGAAAACACTCAGCATTGATTTAAATTGATTCAAGAAAAAACAAATTACTACGAGTCTTGATGCTTATGTATATGGAAACCAGGGTAGCCAGTTCCGATTCAATCGTATTAGCTCTTATTTTAACTGACTTCCAAAAATGGAGGAGGTTCTTAAGTTGACTGTATTTTTTTTTGTTTGTTTGTCACCTCATAACTTTTTACTGGGTATACCGATTTTGATGATTTTTTTTATATTCGAAAGCTGGTGCTTGTCATGTGGTGTAGCTATTTGAGTGAGATCTGACGACTAGTATTGGATTTATCCCTAATAATGTGTGGCTTCGACTGCGTTGACGATGTTCTCATTCTGTCATTGTCGATGTAAAATGTAAAAAAAGACTATGGAATGGTTTGGAAGAGTATCTTAGCATTTCGAGGTGGTCCCTTACTAGTTCAGTGAAGATCTGATGAAGAACGGAGAAATTAAACAGAACTCTTCAATAAATTATACCACATCTTCCAGGATTGATGTAATCGCATGTCTGTTCATTGTTTACACCAGTTTATAACAAAAAGTGAAAAAATAAAAACTTTTTACAAAAAATACACCGACTTCTAAACAAAAATAAACAAACAAATTATAAAATAACTTTAATTTGGAAGTTGGTGTTCGAAAAACGAAGAAACAACCAAAAACACCGACTTCCGAAATTAAAGTTATTTTGTAAAAATTTTTGTTGTTTTTTTAGGAGTCTAAGGTAAACGGCCCAATAACCGTGAAGTTTTGAACTTCACTGACTTTGCAGGTCTGCTATGCTTAAACTAGAAGACTTACAAAAAAATGATTACATGGCTAGAGAGATAATTTAAGCTAGTTTTAGTGTTATATTCTTTTTTTGTATTAATATGAATTTTCTTTAACAATAATATAGAAAAAATAAATAAAGGGCTAATTGTACCAGTAACCGGTAGATTTGTACGAGTAAACGTTAAATTGTCCCTGAATCCGGTAATTTTCACCGCGAATTTGAACTCTATTACTTTACGTTAAAGTTCACAGAAATGCTATTTTTGCATTTTGGTGTAAAATAAATAAAAAGGTCTATTGTAAAAAATATATTGTTTCATATAAAAAAAAGATGATCATAAACAGAAAATAGTAAAAAATGTACTTCTTCAAGTCTCAATTAAAACATGGAAAAAGGATCTAGATAGGTATCTAGTCCATCAGTTACTATTATTAAGTAAAATCAGGTAGGTACTATTTCTTTTTTTTTTTCTGGATGCAAAATCATCAAATGACTTCTCCCGCTGCAGCTGTAGGCGCAGCGGAAGGGTGTGTCAGACTATTGCTGACTAAAACCCACCCGTGATCCTTCTAGTGTCCTTTGCGTTCCAGGGCCGCGGTGACTCTTTCGAACAAATTTCACAACCCCAGCAAGCACTGACCCTATGGGGCCCCGCACGCGTGAAACACGACGGGCCGTCGACCCGCGCCTTATTGCTATCGGATGGCGAGCCACCCATAGCTCGCCGTCCACATGCCCGGGCCTACGGTGGCTGGAAATCACCCTAGGTTTCCTGACGCCCGGGGCGTCTTCTTCTGTTGCGGCGGCTGTAGAGTAAGGTTTCCCTCTCCCGCACGCGGTCTGCCTCCTCTTTCGTTAGCATTACTGGTTCCCATACCTTCTCGCTCCGGACGATGGATTGAACCAGGGCCGGACGCGAGAGGTCGCCGCCACCGCGCGCGCCGATTGCCTCGACAAGGACACGGCATTGCTCCGCCCAAGCAGGGCAGACCTCCACCGTATGCTCCACCGTGTCCTCCGGGCGATCCACACAGTGTTGATACCAGGACGTGTCCTCCCGCTGCATCCGAAACAATTACCTCCCGAAACAGCTGTGTCCGGCGAGCACCTGCGTCAGGCGGAAGGTGAGGACGCCGTGGCGTCTCTCCAACCACTCCTCAAAGAGGGAACTTATCGCCGCAATGGTGGCGTGCCCAGCGCTGGGTTGCAAACAGTCGCTGTCCTCATACCTCTGTGAAACCCTGCCCGAGCTCCGTCCACTGCACAGCAATTTGCCACACCACACCGGGACTCCGTAAAGGGCTATGGACCGCACGATCCCCGCATACAGCCTTTTTTTACGGATGGAAATCCTCATGGGTGTCCTCCACCCTGGGGCGGGCGGAGGGGTCTGTCAGACTCTTACCGACTAAAACCAACCCGGTGTTCCAACTCTAACCTACGCCGGGGATCGCGGGTACATATACGACATCCGTAATCCCCGGCTGGTGCCAGCCCGCCATTCGTGTCTGCGGAGGGAGTGAGGTGTTTGACTCCCTCCGCGACGTCAGAGAGGGGCGCACGGGAACACCACGCGCCGCCACCTCGGGTCCGGATGAATGGGGGGCGACAGACGTACCCAAGTCCGCCGCCCCTGAATCCAGTTAGGGGGGCCGGAAGAGGGCAGCGTATGCCCTCCTTCGACGCCCGGTGCGCCTGCTGCGGATGGGGAAAGAGGTCAAGATCTCTCTTTCCCGTTCCGCAGCCTCCTTCTGCGAGATAACTGTTTCGCAGAAGGAGACCACCGCGTCCCAGGACTCCTCGCCGCCAACCATAGATTGGAGTATGGCCGGTAGCGAGAGGTCACTGCCTACCACGGTGCGGCCCCTCCCAAGCAGCACACTCTGCCAGCGTATGCCGCGCTGTGTCCTCCCGACAGTCGACGCAGTGGTGACACCGAGCGTCCGGCTCCCTGCCTATGCGACACAGGAACCTCCCAAAGCAGCCATGCCCCGAGAGGACCTGCGTCGCACGATACATCAAGGAGCCGTGCCTTCTCCCGAGCCAAAGGTCGAGCACTGGCCGGATGGCCTCGACAGTGACGAGGCCGGCGGAAGGGCGTGATAGCCTGTCCCGCCATTCCGCCACTAGGACCACGCGCAACTGCGACCGACGCAGCTCAATGTGTCGCTGCATCAGTCGCTCGCCGCGCGCCCGCGCGTCTTCGCGCCACCGATACAGTGACGCGAGGACTTTTGCCTCTAGGTCCCATGGCGGATATCCGGCCAGTGCGCAAGCCGCCTCGTATGAGATCGTGCGATAACCCCTGATGACTCTGACGGCCATCACCCTCTGCGGCCTCCGCAAAACTGTGATGGTACTGGCCGTCAGGTCAGCCGCCCAGATCGGGGCCCCGTATAGGACCATCGATCGCACGATCCCCACGTACAACCGCCTACAGGCGGTGCTCGGGTCCCCCAGATTGGGAAGCAGCGTTGACAGCGCCCCAGCCGCGCCCATCAACTTGGGCGCTAGCCGCTGGAAGTGGGGGCCGAAATCCCACCGGCTGTCGAGCACCAATCCTAGGTACTTCATGGTGGACTCGACAGCGATACGGACCCCCCCGACCACGATGTGTGATCCCGGTGGCGGTGCCCGCCGGGGGGCATGACAAGCTATGACCTCCGTCTTGTTGAGGGCCACCTCCAGGCCGAGGCGGCGTATGCGGCTCACCACCTGTGCGACCGCAGCCGTCTCCAGCAACGCTGCCTCCCTGTACGAGCTCCCCCGGGCAGTGACCAGCGTGTCTTCAGCGTAGCGTAACACGTCAGGTCCACTCCCGGCTGGAGCTCGCCCCTCAGCACCCAGTCGTACCCGATGTTCCACAGGGGCGGGCCCAAGACCGAACCCTGCGGAACGCCGCACGACACGGGGCGCTGGTGTTCCCCGCATACAGCCTCCGGCAAGAGGCGCTTGGACCCCTTAGGTGGTCAAGAGCTGCTAGCGAGCAAAATTAGTCGGGTATCCACAGATCGACTCATGTAAGTTTGCCTGAAGTTTTCTTTAAATTACTGCCTGGTTATCAGTATCCATACAGAAACAGCAACACGCCACATGATGCACATTGAAAAACCTGGTTTCAGAACAGCTGAGCAGTATTACGCCAAATGTGCAAAAATTAGGAAATCCTTAAAAACAAACTTAAAATGCAACCGAATCCAGATGACTACAACACAAGTAAGGAAAATAGAAACTGCATTCTATTGATTCGAAGGAAAAGAGCACATAACACAAGGCAATAAGAACGACGTCGGGTTTAAATGCAACTGTCAATGCTGCCGGCAGAAATATATTGTACAGTATTAAAGGAAAATGAGACCTATTGCAAGGCAATAAGTAGGGGAGAGGTGTGTCAATAGTAACAGGGAGGCAATTGTAACATATGATGTTTCACGACATCTATTGATAAGTAGCGGTAGCTCTTGGTGGTATTCGAAGGTTTATTTGGTGTTGTAATACCGACCGAACTTGCAAGTAAAACAGTTCGCGCGTATGCTCTCAGTAGATGACAGTTTGAGATACAGCAAGTTGAGTAAAATTTTTTTTCGGCACAGTTTTTGTTATTTTTATTAAATAAAACAGTTTTACAACAGTTTAGTGGTGGTTTTCGGATAAGTTATCATCCAATCTATACGTAAAGGTATGTGAGTTGTTTAAATTTACCATAATTTTTTGTTAAATAAGTCTTCATTGCAAAATGGCGGGAGTGGTACAAAAGTAACACAACAAGAAGAGGCAATTATAACATGTTACATTTGACACTCTGCTTTTTCACATTACTTAATAATTATTTAATAGTACATTTTATTTTCAGAATTCTTACAAAATGGTTTATAAACGACCTCGGAAGACATTACGTGGCATTGTACCTCTAGAAATATATACTGAAGGTTGTGAAATTGTTATTAAGCAAGGATCAGAAGTGTAGCTACCAGCTTTGGCATGTGTCATGTGACTTTGTCCAGGTATGTCCTTAAATACAAGCCGGATTATACAGTTAAAACTGGATATACCGCACATAATAAAGTATTTTCTACAGAACAGGAACTAGAATTATCGCAATATTGCAAGACTGCGAGTCTGCGTGAGAGTTTAAACTGTTTGTTGCAATGACTATTAGTGTTTTTTTTTTTTTTTTTTTAAGTCGTTTATGTTTTTTTAAAGTGTTAAGCGTGAACTGCTGACAAGACTTTGTCAGATTTATTGTTTTATTGTTAACAATTTCTGTATGTTACAATTGACTCTCATTGCTGTTACAATTGACTCTCTTGGTGCAGCAATTGTAACACTATTAGTTGATCTCATTAAGTGCCATTTTCTAGAATTTTGTTGTTCTTTTTATTATTTTCTGTATTGGATTTTATAATTAGATAACTAAACTATACTGTGACCAAAAATGATTGTGCTGTGATTTTTAATTAAAATATTATGGAGGATTGATTATTTTTTGTTACTATTGACACACCTCTCCCCTACACAATAACGGGTTTCTGTACAACGTGTCTTACAGGGTTGATCGTGTACCAATATCCGGTAAAAAAAATACGATTTTAACGGGTACTAGGTCAAGTAGGGGTTTGTTAGTACCAATAGATGTTAACGGCAATATTATTTATTTCTCAATTAGATTCACCTCAATTTATAGGTTACATCGCAAAATAATATACTCAAATATTTTATAAAATTAACTCTCTCACTTTAACGTTATCCGTCGCAGTATGGCTAGCTGATCAATGCGACGTGGTGGTTTCGTAGTTCAGTGACAGAACTTTGGACTTACATAATATTTTCTTAATGCAAACTTTTGTAATCTCTCAGTTTTGACGCCATTAAACTTTTTGAACAATGTTGACATTATAATTATACAAAATATTACCGAGAAGGTATTGCGATTCGCAAACTTTAATTTATTATTGTTAGAAAAGTGCAATAATAAAAAAACTGACTTGTTAACGGGTATTGGTACACTAACGGGAATACGTACATTTACCTTATTTTATTTTTTATTGGCAGCTAGACAAGCTAGCATTTAATCATGCCTAAATATATTAGGATTAGATTCCTGATATATATTGGAATGAGATTGTCTTATGCACGAAGTCTTCACATTTCTATATTAACATTTTAATGTTTGTATAGATTGTGGAGACAAGAAGAGGAAAGGTTTTTTGCTTGTTTGTACCAAATAAGTTCCGTAACAATTGGACCGATTTTCACCATTTTTTCATCAATGGAAAGCTATATTATCAGCGAGCAGCATAGGCTATATTTTATCAACGTATTCCCATGGGAACGGGAACTATGCCGGTGCAAGCGCAAGGCACTGTAATTTTTTTTTTAATAAAACGTTGCCCCACACTAGGAATTTCTTCTGTATCGTGGGTGCGTTTACAAACATCTCGCATACACAGACAGCCAGACCCGGAACAACTATCTGTAGGCCATACAAATAGTTGTTCCGTGCGGGAATCGAACCCGCGGCACGCAGCGCAACAGCCATTCGCTCGACCACTGCGCCAACCGTGTTGTCAAATTATATAATGATGATGTCCTAGTCAGATGATTGATAGACTTCCTGGCTCCTGGCTGCAACTTTCTTGGGGTCTTTAGATCTAAGTGGTGTGCAATTGGAGAGGCCTATGTCCAGCAGTGGACTGAAACAGGCTGATGAAGAATGATAATCATTCCATAGTACAAAACAAAGTCACTTCCCGCTGCCTGCCTGTCCCTATGTGTGCTTAGATCTTTAAAACTACGCAACTGATTATGATACGGTTTTTTTTTAAATAGATAGCGTATATAGGAAAGTATAGGAAGGTTTTTATGTATAATACATGCATAATGTAGTAAAAAAATCCTGATTATTTTAGAGGTTTCTAATGTGATGTCGTAAATAAACATATTTTTTCAGCATTGCACCCGTGCGTAGCCGGGGCGGGTCGCCAGTTACATATAAAAGTTAAAAACCAGTAAATATTAGTAGTACATAATTTCCACTTAGCTTTTAGCACTAAAGTTGTCAAAATAGGCCCTACAGACGGCCCTGGCGCTCGGGCAATGATCTGCGACGTTAGAATAAAAAGATGCCCGTCTATTTATAAACGCGCTTTCTCGTACTAACTAATTTTATAAATAGCCTTCTTTATGTTGCCACTGACTTACTGCCTGCCTGCTACCTTGATAACAAATAGGATGGTGATAAAAATCAAATGTTATGGAGACTGCATGCATAAACGAAATAAATATAATAAAGAATTTCTGTCATGGACGTACTACGTAAAAAAAACCTATACATAATCGTCTCCAGGGTCCTATCTAAATCTCAAAATTAAACAAAGACAGTTCAGCAATTTAGACGTAAAGCGTAACAAACAAACAAATTTTAATTAATTTTCGCATTCATAAAATTTAGGATAAGGATACGTTACACACCTATCATAGCCCAAAGGTGGACTTGTAGAGAATGCCTTGCTGCATTCAAACCGTCTATGTACTATTGTACATACAATACAAATAAAAGTCCATACAAGTGCACCGCTATTGTGCGTACATAAAGTTTATTTACAAGGAACAACATCAGTTACAAAGTGTTACAGAATTTATTCTGTAATACCTCTTAAGGGGTCATTGTACTCTTCATTATGTACAACTTTCACGATGGGAGCAAAATTAAAAACCGACTCCTCCTTTTTTTCTGGATGGGAAATCATCAAATGACTTCGCTCGCTTTGTGTAGAGCGGAAGGCAGTGTCAGAGTCTTACTGACTAAAACCCACCCGTGATCCTCCTACCGGACTCTTTCGAACAAAGTCCGCAACGCAAATCGACTGCCCCTTACCTTTTTATACACAAAAACGCGCTTTTATAACGGTTATTTGAAGTAGTAAACAATAAAATTAAAATCTAAGGAAATAAATTGGTATTATTGGCCATATATACTAGGCAGTATACACGATGAAAACACGATTTGATAAAGTTGGCTCGATAGAATAAATTCACAAAGTTACCTCTAAAAAACACAACAAACGCTTAGTACGGCGTGAATACTTCGCGAAAGGTCATCAGTTTTTTAATAATAACAAAACTACATGTTTTACACAACGTATACACTTTACATTTTCAAAATATGTATTTGTTTAACAATAAGAAGGAAATACCTAAATTCGCGCGAATTTTTCCCATTATAAGCAGAGCCGCCGCACGGTGGGCTGAAAATCGGCTTTCATAGACTTAGGGATTCCAATTTGCAAGTGCTTGTTTTTATGTCGGATATCGCTTCTATTAGTCATTACTATGTACAAAAATGACACCCGAGTTAATTCTGCCCAAAAACGAAGGAAATATATTTTTTTTACGAAAAATTTGTATGAAGCTAGTATGAAAAATCGAATTATCTCCTAAACGGCATGTTTAACCGTAATATCCTTGGAGGTGGTCATAGTGCTAATTATTTATGATTTTTTGGTTGGCGATCGGACGAAAAATTTAATGCCGTTTTTTTTTTAAAAAAACGTCAAAATATTTTTATTTATTTTTACATGTAAAACGATCCCTTTTAGTGTCCAAGTTAAAAAGTTCGATATGTTATTAACCCAAATATTAAGAACACACGAATCAAGAAAAATGAAATAAAAAAACTGCTGTTTTTGACACATTTATATTATTTAAATAAAAAAAGATTATCAAATTATTATTAAAGTAACATATAAAGTTATATTATATACAAAATAATTTAATTTAAGGAATTAACACTACGCATTTGTAAAATAAAGTAAAATAAATAAAAAATATCATTAAATATTACAAAAAAACCCAAACACACTCAAATACAAATTTACAAATATGTACATATATACTTTTTTTACAAATTTTCCTTATCACTCTCGTTGTCAGACTCCAATTCTGAGCATCCAGATTGGATATATCCAAAAACTCGAACTCAGTTTCCTGAAATTGAATTAAGTCGAGAGTTTCAGAAAAAAAGCTCTGCTTTTTCTTGGCATCTAACTTAGGCCTTTGTGCACTTAGCAAAGGATCCGAAGAAACAACAAGCATATTTAAAATGTCTTGATTAGAATCCTGCCTGCTTCTTTTCCGCGAATGATGTTCTCGAAACCTCCTAAAATCTTTGTTTCGAGACTCTGAGGCTTCTTCCGAGAGAGTCCCAATCGGCACAATATTATTTTTCTCGATTATGTCAGCCCCATGGATTAATAACTTATGAACGGTTGACGACATGTAGTACCAGTCGTATAATAATACGTACTTTTCTGCTGTTTTGCGAGCATAATCTCTAAATTTTATTATATCGACCTGCTCTCCAGATGTAATTGCTTGTAAAATTACAGCAAATCTTTTGATGAGGTCTTCATCCAAACCGGTTATAGCTGCGGTTTTATTAGGAAACTCAAAGAATTTTCTTGCAGTATTCCCGTCATTGGTGGTTCCCGAGCCTTGTTTTACTATATCAATCAACAGATTGAGCTCATCTTTGAATTTATTTTGAATTATTTTCTTCCTTGTCTGTAGCATTTCTTTGTGCTCATCACTTCTCGCTGCCCACCGTTTGAAGTCGAGCCTGTATGCAATGTGTAACAAACATTACATACAATTTATACGGGCGTGTAGGGATGACAAGCCAAACTCATACAGGTCCGAACACACAATTTTTGATGTTACAGCATCTAAGCGGTTCATTTCTGTAGGCTTTGCTAAGCACAGGTAGCACGATGCATTTGATCTAGCTTCAGAAAGGTAAGTGCAGACTTTAGCGTCGATCATCGTCATCATTAGTTGATGAGTCACCTTATTATTATTATTGCACTCTGTGGGGATAAGGGCCTCAATTTCTTCATCAATTTGTTTTTTCAGCTCAAGGACAACTGCTTCACTCTCCTTTACAAAAGTAAACTGAACTGGACGACAATACAAAACTGAGCATGGTTTTGGGTTCGTCCATAAAATGTTGTCTCCATCTATGAGTTTTAGTGGCACCAAGGAGGTCATGAAAATGCTCGAGTCATCTTCCTCACCCTCAATTTTCTGCTTGTATCGGCTTTGGTTAGAAGCACCATCAAATCCCCACTTGGATATCAGCTTCAACTGCTTGTTATGCTCTTTGTTAAAAAGGCTTTGAAGGATTCTTGTAACCGTGATATCAAGTAAAGCTTGAAGTGTAATCCTAGCCGATGAATCAGTAACAGTCACTGATTGCTTCGGAGGGTAGCAATCAAGCTTAGTTTGTTGCACTTTATAGTAAGATGGATAAATATCCTTAGCACCTTCCCGAATGGCAGCCTCACGCAACGTAATATATTGCCACTTTGAGAGTTTTAGCGAAAGAAGCAATCCAAGTGCCTTTTCTGGCGTAAATATGATTGTTTTCGCTGGTTTCTTAAGCGTTTCATTTAATTTAGCGGCTACTTCAGGATTTTTCATCATGTATTCGATGACAGAGGCGATATCTCCATGCCCTTCTTCTTTTAAACGTGCTGCAGCTGCATATGCCAATTCACTGGAATCTTCGCCTGTGTGTTCATCAGATCTTCTCTTTTTTTGTTTACTTCCCAGATCTTCGAATGGTTTACGGGATCTTTTCGTCATTGTTCCAATGGACGTTGATGTCGACGGTTCTGGAGAGACTGAGGGTGCTCTTGGTGCCTTATCAACACTTGGTTCTTGATTAACTAAATTTTGCACAAAACTCGGCCAATCAATATTTGCTCCCAACCAATTCTCGTACTTTCTCCTGAAATTATCAAGGAATCGGTTGGATTTCTGCCACCTTTGTAAAGCGGCTCGCGTAAATCTCCGACAAAATTCTTTGAGAACAACACGATCTTCGTCAGACAGGCAATTGCCTATGCGGGATACAACTGCACTGAACAATACTTCATGGTCAAATGAAGTACTCTCACTTCGTAGAAGAACAAACAAGTCTAAATTGGTGATTAAACTTTCCATTCTAAGATTTTAAAGTCGCTGATTTAGTGTTAGCAGTTACACAGTTGTGAACAAATTAAATTATAAAACAAAACTTTAGCCCTTTTATTGCAAAACGCCAATAATTATTTAACTACCCTCATTAGTTATCTCCTCATTAGCTAATGAAAACCTATAATTGTCACTAACTATTCTTAGAACTCATAGCACTGCTAATTAACAAATTAGCTTACTTATCAGGAAATGTTGAATGTAATCCATAGTTGGCATTGTCTTGAGATATTGAAAATCATTAAATCACCTATTAAGACTCATTAGAAGACCTAATCAGTGTAGTTACTTAATTACTTCTTTTTGGACTCATTAGAAGAGTAAACAATTGGTCATTTGGTTGTATGAAAAGTTTTAAAACTCATTTTGTGTTGATAATTATCTAGCTCAAACATAGTTGTCTACGTGTGGGTGTACTATAAACCTCTGCCAACTCCTTCGAAAATATAGGAGTGATGCTATTTTATGTTATGTGTAGTTAAAAGTCCGTGTTCTTCAACATAAACACCAAAAGGAATCGTTTCATACGTAAAAAAAAAAAAAATATTTTGACGATTTTTTAAAAAAAAACGGCATTAAATTTTTCGTCCGATCGCCAACCAAAAAATCATAAATAATTAGCACTATGACCACCTCCAAGGATATTACGGTTAAACATGCCGTTTAGGAGATAATTCGATTTTTCATACTAGCTTCATACAAATTTTTCGTAAAAAAATTATATTTCCTTCGTTTTTGGGCAGAATTAACTCGGGTGTCATGTTTGTACATAGTAATGACTAATAGAAGCGATATCCGACATAAAAACAAGCACTTGCAAATTGAAATCCCTAAGTCTATGAAAGCCGATTTTCAGCCCACCGTGCGCCGCGCCGCCCTCCTGTCCGCTTTTAAGTCCGCCGTCGGCCATCGGACGGGGAGCTTGTGTCGCTTGCGCTCACGCGCGGATTTAATAACGTAACGAAGAAAATTGTATGAAAATGAATTGTAGCGTATTTGAAATGGGGAACAAAGTAAAGAAATCAAGACAGAGAAGGGGTTGGCGAAAAACCAATGCTAAATAAACGCTTGCATGAAGAAATGAATTAGGGTAAGGCCACCAAAATTGTCAAATATAATATCACAAAAGTAACACAACAGATTTTCTGTTACCGTTACACAAATGTAACCCAAAAGTAACACATCTTTTGCGTAAAGGTGGTTTCATAATGGTTAAATAAATAACCTTAAATAATACAAGATATTTTTTTGCTGTAGTAGTAATGAAATACGATTTTTAAACGATATACTTACCTTAAATTGTAATAATGAACTCAAATAAAAACATGACACAAATCTGACATACAGCATTTTTATTTATTTATTTTTATGTAGGAACACACAATTACTAAAAATAAACTTTTTACAAAAAATAAAACCGACTTCTAAACAAAAAAACCAAAAAGTATAAAATAACTTTAATTTCGGAACTCGGTGTTTTTGGTTGCTTTTTTGTTGTTGCACCGATTTCCGAAATTAAAGTTATTTTATACATTTTGGTTTTTTTGTTTAGAAGTCGGTTTTATTTTTTGTAAAAAGTTTATTTATTTTTCACTTTTTGGTGGTTCCCAGCTAAACATTCCCATCACAGCGTACGTGGTATAAATTGGTGTAAACAATAAACAAACATGCGATTTCAGCTATCCCGACAGATTTGCTATCATTTATTGAAATTAACAAAAAAACCGCTTGTTCGATTTCGATAAAAAATTTATGGGACCATTTGGGAAGTATACCCTTTCCAACAAAAAAAGAATTTTCCAAATCGGTTGGCAAGCGACGGAACAAACATTAAAAAAAAAATACAAACATCCGAATTGAGAACCTCCTCCTTTTTTAGAAGTCGGTTAAAAATAGAAAATTTTGTACAGAAACCAAGAGCACAAAGATACTGCTTATTTCAATAGAAATTTCTTCCAGCAGAAAAGCTATTGCTTTTGATCTTGATATTTTTCAGGATTCGTTATTTTTAACTTTTCAATTTTTCAATCTTTCAATTTTCAGGGTAAATTTCATGGAAGACGGATTACAAAATTTATCAAACTCTAGAATTGCAAGTTCAGAAACTAATTATTTTTATGAAATAAGTGTTACTTTCATCCCAAACCAGATTTGTTGATAATTATAGAAATTATAATTACATCAAATGTTCTGTTTTATTATAGGATGCCAATTACACCGAAACAAAATTGTTGTCTTCCAGCAGAGATTCACTAAAAATAATTATATACTAACCGTTGGTATCGCACATAACAATTTTGCTGGCTTCTTTATTCCCGAAAAAGTCTTGCCATAACGAACAAAGTACTTACCGTGTAACTTCATTATCAGAAATTCAATAGAATCTGCCTGCAAAAACATACTTTGACTTTTAATTCTATTCTTGACACTTGACAGTTCAAAGAAAAATAATGTTACGTGTTTTGAAGACAAGTTATTAAAAGTCGCATGGTCCTCATATAACGTATTGTGTATGTCAGATGTTCATTTAATGTTAGTCTGGCGGCTTTAGTTCTTTATGTGGCCTACCCAAATGTCTTACGATTTGCCGAACTTTGGCATTGTTCGGCAAATCGTTGTGCTCCATAAAGTTTTAAATTTGAGCTACGTGATAACTGACAAATGCTTGCACTGTTTGGACAGGTCCACTCAAATCTCAAACGCCGGAGTACCCCAAGGCGGTGTCCTCTCCCCTCTAGTGTTCTCGCTATTTAGTACCGATATTCCCACTAGTACTAAGACACAGCTAGCTCTGTTTGCTAACGACACGGCGATCTATTGCTCCGGCAATAACGAGAAGGCAATAGCCGGCCACCTCCAGAGATCCGCAAACGCACTAGGCGCTTGGTTCCGGAAGTGGAGAGTGGAAGTCAACCCAGAGAAGAGTCAGGCGATCTTGTTTTACAAGCCCCAGACTCGTCTCTTCCCACCACGTCCCAGCCCAATCACGTTATTTGGCAAGCCGATCCCTTGGGTAGAGCAAGCCAAATATCTAGGTCTACTGAAAGCTTACTTTCGGAGAGCACATAAAGACGGTACATTTTACGTTTACGGTTCATGATACGTTTTTCAAAGCGTTTCATAGAGTCCGCTGAAAAGCACCAGAACCCCCTTATCGTATCGGCTACCAGATACACGCCCTCCCAGATCAGCAAGATCCGCCGACCGCGACATACCCTTGTTGAGCCCGATGACCCCATCACCCAGAACCAAGAGAGTAGTAGGGAAACCAGTACTCTTAGGAAAAACAAACACAGGCCGCGTTCCGTATACCGGCCTCGCCGACGAGGTACATTGCGACGCCCCCGTCAAAACCCTCTTTTGCCTAACGAGCCAGCCTGCGCCGCTGAGCCATTACCGTTAAATCACCAAAATAATATCAACCTTTTTTTTTTTTTTTTTTAGGGGGGGAAATCCTCATGGATGTCCTCCACCCTGGGGCGGGCGGAGGGGTCTGTCAGACTCTTACTGACTAAAACCACCCCGGTGTTCCATCTCTCACCTACGCCGGGGATCGCGGGAACATATGCGACATCCGTAATCCCCGGCTGGTGCCGGCCCGCCTCTGCGGGCCACCTCGCGTCTACGGAGGGAGTGAGGTGTTAAACACCCTCCGTGACTTCAGAGAGGGGCGCACGGGAACACCTCGCGCCGCCACCTCGGGTCCGGATGAATGGGGGGCGACAGACGTCCCCAAGTCCGCCGCCCCTGGACCCAGTTAGGGGGGCCGGAAGAGGGCAGCATACGCCCTCCTCCGACGCCCGGTGCGCCTGCTGCGGGCGGGGTCAGAGGTCAGGATCTCTCTTTCCCTTTCCGCAGCCTCCTTCTGCGAGATAACTGTTTCGCAGAAGGAGACCACCGCGTCCCAGGACTCCTCGCCGCCGACCATAGATTGGACAACGGCCGGTAGCGAGAGGTCACTGCCCACCACAGAGATGAGGTCACGGCGCGGCATCTCCCAAGCGGCACACTCTGCCAGCGTATGCCGCGCCGTGTCCTCCCGACAGTCGACGCAGTGGTGACACCGAGCGTCCGGCTCCCTGCCTATGCGACACAGGAACTTCCCGAAGCAGCCATGCCCCGAAAGGACCTGTGTCGCACGAAACGTCAGGGAGCCGTGCCTTCTCCCGAGCCAAAGGTCGAGCACTGGCCGGATGGCCTCGACAGTGGCGAGGCCGGCGGTAGGGCGTGAAAGCCTGTCCCGCCATTCCGCCACCAGGACCTCGCGCAGCTGCGACCGACGCAGCTCAATGTGACGCTGCATCAGTCGCTCGCCGCGCGCCCGCGCGTCCTCGCGCCACCGATACAGTGACGCGAGAACCTTCGCCTCCAGGTCCCACGGCGGAGATCCGGCCAGTGCGCAAGCCGCCTCGTAGGAGATCGTGCGATAACCCCTGATGACTCTGACGGCCATCACCCTCTGCGGCTTCCGCAGAACTGTGATGGTGCTGGCCGTCAGGTCAGCCGCCCAGATCGGGGCCCCGTAAAGGGCCATCGATCGCACGATCCCCACGTATAACCGCCTGCAGGCGGTGCTCGGGTCCCCCAGATTGGGAAGCAGCGTTGACAGCGCCCCAGCCGCGCCCATCAACTTGGGCGCCAGCCGCCGGAAGTGGGGGCCGAAATCCCACCGGCTGTCGAGCACCAATCCTAGGTACTTCATGGTGGACTCGACAGCTATACGGACCCCCCCGACCACGATGTGTGATCCCGGCGGCGGTGCCCGCCGGGGGCCATGAAAAGCTATGGCCTCCGACTTGTTGAGGGCCACCTCCAGGCCGAGGCGGCGTATGCGGCTCACCACCTGTGAGACCGCAGCCGTCGCCAGCAACGCTGCCTCCCTGTACGAGCTCCCCCGGGCAGTGACCAGCGTGTCGTCAGCGTAACACGTCAGGTCCACTCCCGGCTGGAGCTCGCCCCTCAGCACCCAGTCGTACCCGATGTTCCACAGGGGCGGGCCCAAGACCGAACCCTGTGGAACGCCGCACGACATGGGGCGCTGGTGTCTGCCATCACGTCCCAGATAGGTGACACACCTCTCCGCTAAATAAGCCCCAACTACGCGGCGGAGGTAGGGAGGCACTCGATGATAACGCAGTGCCTCCCGAATACAACTCCAGGGCAGGGTGTTGAAAGCGTTAGATATGTCCAAGGACACCGCCAACATCACCCCACCCCGGGACACCGCTTCCTCCGCCAGGACTCTCACTCGCGATATCGCCGTGATAGTGGAGCGAAAACCGAACTGGCATTCCGCCAGGTCCGGCCCCTCTCCGCACAAGTGGCTGACGAGGCGGGCTGCGACTATCCGCTAGAACAGCTTTCCCACCTCGTCCAGCAGCACTATGGGCCGGTACGCAGACGGCGAGTCCGCAGGGCGCCCCGCCTTCCTGAGCAGGACCAGACGTCCAGATTTCCACTTAGTGGGAAACTGGCCCTGCTCTAGGCACGCTGTGTAGAGTCCTCTCAGTTGGGGCTCAAGCTCCTTCAGAGCGAGGGCCAACACGCAGCCGTGAATCCCATCCGGCCCCGGGGCAGTATTCTTTGCCCGGAGCCGCATCACGGCCGCCCTCAGCTCTGCTTGTGTCACCTCTGGGACGCTGGCGTTCTCCTCGGGCTCTGCGGCTGTGGGCAGAGCCATCGGCGGCGGAAGGTGCTCCGCTCGAGCCGGGAAGAGGGCTGCGACCACGTCCTCCAGCAGCTCTGGTTGGAGACTCTCCGTAAGCGGGGGTGCCCATGGTCCGAGTTTCCCCCGGACCGAGCGATAGGGACGCCCCCACGGATCCCCGTTTAGAGTCTCCAACATCTCCTCCCTAGCTCGCGTCCTCGCCTCGCCGATGGCCAGCCACAGAGCCTCCTTAGCCGCGCGGTACACCTCATACAGCGCGGCTTCTTCGTCAGGGACCCGACGACGTCTTCTTCGGTATCGGGTGTACTGGCGTCTCACCTCCACGCACGAGATGCGCAACTGCGAGATCTCGGCGGACCACCAGTACACCTGGCGCCTTCTGGGTTGTATGTGGACCCGGGGCATGGACGCGTCACAAATTTGCGTCATCGCCCCGTGGAACCACTGCGCCTCCTCTTCGACGTCGACGGGTCCGGTCGTCGCCGACTCCCGGATCCAGGCCTGCACAATAGCGGCCTCCTCGAGTAGCTCCCTGTCGAGGTGCTTGCGCGCCCAACGCGGACCGTCCATTCTCGGGGTCGATGGACCGCGGCCGCCCGCGGTCTGGGCGGAGACGTCGAAACGGATGTAGCGATGATCCGACAACGTCTCCACCTCCACGGCGACACGCCAGTCGCGGACACGGCTCGCGACAGCAGGGCTAGCGAACGAAACGTCCACTATGGATCCGCCCCGCTGCCGCACGCACGTGTATACCGAACCCCGATTCAGGACGGTCAAGCCGGTCGTGACCGCCCACTCTTCCAATGCCTCGCCCTTGGCATCGGTGACCGGGGATCCCCACGCCGCAGACTTGGCGTTGAGATCCCCGAGCAACAGCACCGGGCGAGGGTGGTACCGGTTCACGACGGCACCCAACTCGACAAGGAAGCTCTCGAAGTCGGCGAGGCTCTTGTTGGGCGAGAAGTACGCCCCAACAGTGCCAATGCCGTCCGCGAGGGCGGCTACCCAGCCGTGACCTCGGGACGGGTCGGCAAGAGCCCCGCCGATGATGGCCACCGAGCCGTCCAGGTCACCCACCCAGTTATCATGAGGGGGACGTAGTACGGCTCGGCGACCACAGCCACATGAATCGACCACTCTGCCATGCTCTGGAGTAAAAGATCCTGAGCCCTGGCAGAGTGGTTGATATTACCCTGGAGGAAATGGAATTGTGCCATTAAACACAGTCCATTTCCTCGGCACCAGTCTTAGGCCGGGAGTCGGCCGAAGAGCAACCAGGCTGAGGGGGGTGTAAAGAGCCCCCGACAGCCCTGGTTGCCTCCTTCTTTTTGTTACCCTTCTTGGGGGCGGGCGCGCCACAGGCATTGCCACCCGTACTGTGCCCCGCGGGCTTCCCTGCAGCTGTACAGAGGCTGCAGTTCGGCGTCGCGGAGCACTGAGCCGCCTTGTGGCCGGGCTGACCGCAGCGATAACATTGGTCGCTGCGGTCGATGTCGGCGGTGCACCGCGCCCTGACGTGCCCAACGACAAGGCAGCGGTAGCACCGCATAGCCCTAGGTTGCAGCAGCTTCACCCGCGCTGCAACCCACCCCACCAAAAGCCGCCCGCTGTCGGCGATCGTCCTCGCCGCCACCACCGGGCACTTCACCCAAATGGTGCCGAGCCCGGCAGCGAAAATAATATCAACTTGACCCAGCCTGTCCCTTGCTGCCCTCCCTCAATGACCCTGCTAAGCCGAGGCCCGTGTCCCACAGGGGATGCCCTTAGCGAGCGGTCATTTAGGTTTTAAGTAGTTTTTAGCCCTGGCTGGGGGCCTTAAATTCATTTGAGACCACCACAGGATTTATCGGTTAGGCAGTAACCAGCCTTAGTGTGCTGAACTGCGAGTGATGATACCGAGAGCTTTTTTCAAAAAAAAAAGCTCTCGGGATCATCGGAACATTGGACATCGTACGAACAACATATGCATAGAAACTGTCGCGTTCCGTATCGTTGAGTTGTATAGGTGTGCCTACAGTGTGTGATTCGCTAGTGTGACTGACTTGTTCGTGAATTGCAATCTGATTTGAACTGCAAACCGTTTCAATATTGCGGTATAACCAACACTACCCTTATTACGCCCACAGTACTAATTAAAATAAGCCTGATGCTAACGAGAGACAGACATACCTTCTCCGACAAGTACATTTGTGAAGTTAATTGAATATAGTTTATTCTTACACCAACTCAAATAGCTGTTTTTTATTAAAATCTGTCAAATTAACCGTCAAGTTACTGAATGGAATTAAAAGTCGAACCTTACGTACTAACGAAAGTAGTTTTTACTGAATCTACTTTGATGAATAAATAATTTGAAATTGAAAATAAAAGGTCGACTACTGGGATTTTTACCCTACTTATATAGCCGATAAGTTATTATACGCGCGGCGCGCGGTCGGCGCTGCTCTCTTGCCGGTGTGCCTCACGCACACATACACGAAGCGCATAGAATACCTAAAATCGATTAGCGCTAGAAACTCGGTGCGCCCTTAACTGGACAAAATATACGATTTGCTTTATCACCTGAGAACGGCTAGGGTTTTTTTTTTGGTTCAGACTGCAACATAACAACACATTTCAGTAGGCCAATAATAATTCAAGTATTACAAGAGCGTCCAAATTCATTATCATTGTCACCGGAAAATTGTAAATGCAGTAAGATTGTAAAATAACGCGTGAAATTGTAAATTACTTTTTTCTAAATAAGTCTATTGGAAACTATTTCATTGATAAACGATGTATTGTCATGATGTATCGAGAAATTATAATAGAATAAAGATTTATTTACATTCTTACGAAGTCTGCAATCTTCAGGTGACATCATCATATCATTTAAACTTGACGCAATATAGAGGTGTTATGATAATTGCCGCTCAAAGGGATAATTCTACTTTTTTTAAGTAACGTCCGCGTTCACATCGCAGTCGTATCTGAAAAAATATACGCAGTTTTCAGTTCACTTTATGACATGCTGCCATGTCAAAAAGTGAACACAAAAATTAAAAACAAAATATTTATTTATTTATTTTATTATTTATGGACACACATACAATAAGTAAATAAATAAAATAGTGTAAAGTAAAATAGTGATTTAATAGAAAAATCAATCTTTTCCTCGAAATCGGGGGACCTGTAAGGAACTATTCAAAGGAACCGTCCTCTGACTGCAATGAAAGATTGATCACCATCTTGTTTTAATTGTTTAGTTCAGTTTTTGATATGGCAGGCGTTTTTTTTACTATTTTTTTTCATACAACATACCGTTTATTAACAAAACAATATTTTTGCAAATTCACAATGTGTAACGAATTACTTATGTAGGTACTAAGCACGCTTTTAACAAAACATTTTCGTTTTTATTTATGAACCATGGCACGCCCTTTTCTTTATTTTTTTAATGTTCACTAGCCTAGTTTACACGGGATGACTCAACGCTTCTAACGATATCACATACATTGATATCGGTTAAGACATATAGGTAGTAGTTATGGTGGATTACAGGAACTGACAAACATACTTAACCCTAAAGCATAACACTCCTTTTTTGGACAGTCGTATAACTAACGTTACTAAAATGATAGAAGAATTGAAGCTCTGTTAACCTGTATTCCATTATAACATTAGAAAAAAGAGACTCGTAGAATAGATGCAGAAGTACCAAATTTTTTGTTTTCGAATTCAAACAATTTTAATAGATCATATATGTGCTTTACTTGTAAGTAACAATGTATGGCATAGGCCTACAATAAAGGATATTTCATCGATTTACTCGTCACAATGCTTGGATAGGTACATGAAATGAAACAATTTTTTGTAATGATCGGTTTACAACCGACAAAATTTCAAAAAAAACACGTGCTTCTACAACTTATGAAGGAAAAGGTGACATTTTAGATTTGATAGAGTTATAGTGACCTGTAAACCTTCCCGAAACAGTTCACCTCTGCTTCTTTTAGATTTTGAACATTGACACGACAGTATTTTATATAAAAACTAAATAAAATTAAATGAAAACCTTTTAATTTCAGAAGGTAGATAAGTTAAATAAGGACGATTTAGTGTGACAGATGTTTTTAAATTGAATATATTTAACTCCATCTCAAATCTAGTACTTTATGCTTGTAACACTTTTATAACAAAGTGTGCCTCTAAAAGAGCCTTTTTTAACTTCTGTCTAATGCTATAGTAAACGGAGTATAGTAATTAAAGAATCTAGAAACCATCATTTATGTATATAGATATTTATGTATATAGACATTTATGTGTAGACTAGGTACTTGAGATATCTTATAAAACAAAGTACCCAACGAGATTCGGTCGAGTGGTGTCTGAGAAATATCATAGATGTCAAGTGACTTTCTTTGTACTTGAGACGTTTTAATCCCAATAAAACAAAATGTAACACCATCAAATCTTATGGCCTTGGCCTACTTTATATAACTGAAGAATAAGTTAATTGATCCGCACTAAATTTCAGAAATCTGTTTTTCGCTACCATGCATCATCAGCATAACCTTTTCCCAACTACATAATATTGGGGTCAGCTTCAATCCAGATTCAGCTGAATACTAGTATTTAACGACTTCCAAAAAAAGAGTAGGTTCTCAATTAGACTGTATTTTTTTTTTGTGTATTAAGTCATAACTTTGTACAGGTTGTCCTGAATTTGATGATTCTTTTTGTATGCGAAAGCTGTTGCTTGTCGTAATATGGTCCCATTTAAATTTGATTGAGATCTGACGACTATTATTTGAGTTATCAATCCCGAAAGATTTGCTATTATTTTATTTGCTTCATCCGATCTTCACCAAACTAGAAAAGGACCACGTTGAAATACTAAAATGCTCTTCCAAACCATCGTAAGTCGTCGTCGGAAGTCGGTGTTAAAAAAACGAAGAAACAACCATGGTGCCTTTGGTTGTTTCGTTGTTTCTTCGTGTTTTGAACACCGACTTCCGAAATTAAAGTTATTTTATAATTTGTTTGTTTAGAAGTCGGTTGTTTTTTTTTTTGTAAAAAGTTTGTTTTTATGTGGAGCGCAATAAAAAGCTTCAAATATCAGGAGTGGCGGCTTGTGACGTCGCGGCGTGATAGAAATCGTAAAACGAAGTAAGTACGTCACATGAGTTTTCAACGCACTGTATCGTCTACGTTTTTTGTTTATGTGAAAAAAGAAAAAAGTACGTGTCCAATATTTTTTAGAAATCTATCTGACGGACTTATTCGATTTTTTTAGTCCAACAGGCTCCAAGTGTTACGTTGTACCTGAACAAAAAATATAAATGTTACGATAGCACATATTGCATTGCCGTTGACCGCTTGAGAGGTCGCGGGTTCAAATTAAGTTCAAGTGCGGCTTGGCTTAGCGAAAAGGAACATGAGTAATTATAGACGATACTAATTAGTTATTGGTATTAAAATAGAGTAAATACTTACATTTTTTGTAATGTGATGGGTTTGACAGGCGAAAGCGAGACTGGTGTTATTTTTTGGTAATTTTGAAAAGCTCTAACTTTTCAAAAGTTCCAAATATAACACCAGTCTCCTCCTGTGCGCTCACTATTAAAACTCATTCAATTTTTGTTGCTTTTTTCTCCAGGCTAAGACACTTTTGCAGGATTGAGGAATTTATTCGAAAGAGTCACCGTGGCCCTGAAACACAAAGGCATTTGGAAGAATACGGATGGGTTTTATTCAGTAACAGTCTGACACTCCCTTCCGCTCCGCCCAGACTGGAAGAAGTCATTTGATGATTTCCCATCCATAAAAAAGGCTAAAACACTGCTAAAATGTAGTAATCAGATTTCATACTATACACAAAATCCGGTAACGTCACTCACACCCTGCTTGCCGAACGAATAAAGTCAATCGTTTAAAAAAAAACTTGTACACAAATCTGCACTAAATTAAAAATAATATATGATTCGTTAGGAGACTGCTCATGCTTAATTAATCATATAGAACCTGGCAGGAAACTAAGAAGTTAGAAATATTAGAAACTAGCAGCGCCCCGCGGTTTCACCCGCGTAGTTCCCGTTCCCGTGGGAGTACGGGGATAAAATATAGCCTATGTTACTCAGGGTGAATGTAGCTTTCTAATGATGAAAGAATTTTTGGAATCGGCCAGTAGTTTTTGAGTTTATTCGTTACATACAAAAATATAAAAATACAAATTTTTCCTCTTTACAATATTAGTATAGATAAGAACAAAGAACACCTCGCTATTTCGTCTTTGGAAAAAAAAAACGCAACGCACCGCGCCTTTAATGTGGAACCACCTTAAGATACAATTCTCAAAATTTATCCTCTTATACTTTTTACATTGCAAACGACAAACGGGTATAATTTAGCGCGCGGGAGGAGATTTAATCATTTTTCCCATTGCGTTGGTACCTAACCGATCCAGACAATGTTCTTAGTGTGTACTGTGTGTCTCGTTTTATATACCTGTGTTTAAAATTAGTTTGTAATTAGCTGCCATTTTTTGTTATTAAATGCTTCATGTCAGGAATGTTTGGAAGGTAAACATGGATGACAGGCTTGATTTTTAAGGAAGGAAGGAAGTATCCCAACGCCTCCAGGCGTTATTTAGTTTCGAAGCAACAAACTGACTAGAATTTGCGAATATGAATGTTAGTATGAACTTTGAACGTATGCATACCATGCTAGTTTGAGCCGACCCGACGCGCGACGGCCAATTTGTCAATTCAAGTTACATTAAAACTTTTCTTAGTCTGAGTGCTGATATTTATGTACATATTTATGTAAAGAATCAATCATCTGCCTAAACTCTTGCTAATACACCTAATCCTTCTCAGAAAATTAATTAACATCGATAAGTTTTGACTTTGAAAATCCCAAGATCTTATATTCCCATTTTGAGAGTTGTTCTTTTCTTAGAAACCATATTACCAATCAACTCCAACCATTCTAGGTCTTTAAAAGTGAATAATTCTAAAACTCAAATTCCTTCCTCAAAAATTATAGCAGTTTTGTCCTACAAAACTTAAAAAGCGCAACAGTAACTCATCGTCTGTCACCACCTTTATCCACTTCCCAAAACCGTATTTCTTGTATTTTTTACATTGCGAACAGCTATAATTTAGTGCCGCTTCTGATTTAATGTTACGCTGAAGGGGACTGATCCCTGATGCATGCTGGGATCTTAACTGATCGGATAAACACGCATCAAGGCTGTTGCTAAGGGATTCTGAATGAGTACAAATCTAAAAATAGCTCGGTGTGTTTTAAGGAAATGTAATGCTAAAACTGGCTTTAGGAGACACGATATTTTTAGCATCGGTGGTTTGGTAAATGCGTTATGCAGCATCGCGGTTTGATGAGTTGAAAATCAGCGCTAATTTTTTACTTAATTTCTTGGCATCAACTGTAAGTTTGCGTATTAGTTTATTAATTTGAATATACATATGACGGTATTGTTTTGTATTTTGTTCTGAGTAAAAAAAATATGATTCTATTTAGTCAGTCAGTTAGATTATTTATCAAAAAATATTGGACGAGTATTATTTGCTTTATCAAATCTATAGAAATTTAAATTTTTTTAAATACTTTTCTTAAACTTTCAAAAGTTTGTGACAAAGTAATAATAATAATAATAATAATAATAATTTTATTTCAATATATGACAACAAATTTGTACACAACAATAAGTGGCTAAATAGACTTACAATATATCAAAACCCTGACTTCTAAACTAGGTTTATGTACCTGTATCTTAGAAGCCAGTGAACCTTCGTAATTTGAGTGCATAGAGAGAGTATAGGACACAAGTACGTACAAAATGCATCATGTCAAGTTCAAGAGAAATAAAGTGGATAAAATAAAACATTTGAATTTAAAAAAAAAAACACAAAATAATAAATAAAAACAAACAAGCAAAATTGAATTAAACGATAATCGATAATTTTATTGACGAAGAAGAAAAGCAAAAGCATCAAAGCTCAGGAGTCGTGGTAAAAATTGTAGCACGTAGTGACGTCACACGAGTTTCCAGCACACAGAAAAAATAAAAAATACGTCTGCAATAGTTTTTGGATATCTATCTGACTATCTCTACCTTGGCCACATTATGCGCAGCTCGAAACATGACTTGTTGCAACTTATAATTTAGGGGAAGATAAAGGAGAAAAGAAGTCCAGTGGCCGTATTACGAAGTGCCAATGCCATCATGATTCGTGTGAGGGAAAAAGATAGTGCTATTCGTCTTGTGTAACTCCGTCTCTCTCTGACACAGAAATCATGATGGATTTAAGACGTCATAATAGGTCGCTTGGAAGGAGAACATATTGACTTAAAAATCTGCGCCAATGGTACAACAAAAGCACACGTTCCCTATTTAGAGTTGCTGTCTATAATCAGCCTTTTAATATTCCCACTGCTGGAACACAGGCACAGTAAAAATATGGAACAGTATGGAAACTAAGCCCATTTGTTGAAATAATTACCTACGCTCCAGTATAGAGTTAGGGTTGTCACTTTTAATGTTTGTAATAAGTGTTTTATTGGAACGAAGTTCTTTAACACGGCTTGCGGTAGGAGTTGACTGGGAGAAATACTCACGCGTAGTGCATGTTATTCCATGCGACTTTCTTCTTTCGGCAAAATGTAAATAATGCCATTGTAATAAAAAATATAAAATTTACAAACTGAATATTGTTTATCATTTCTATGCCATTTTATTCCATTTCAATTATAATATCTGCCCTATTTGATGAAGGATTTCTGTAAGTATGTTGAAAAATTATTGTTACCTACTTATTTTGTGAAGTAAGTTCCTATGTGTATGTTTCGAAGGGTAGATTTCCTTTGCCAAGACTAGAATATAATGTTGTCGTCAAATTATAGTCATTTATTTTTTCATACTCATAAGAATTCATTTATTCTATATGTTATATAAATTATAATACAATATAAATTACAATCAGTATTCGGTATAAGGATTTAATACTAGTATTAAAAATCCCACGAGCGCTATCTAGAAAGCGTAAGCGAAAAATCATAGGCCGGCATTATAATAGCGTAGGTATTATCTATGAACACGGCACCCGTGTGAGTGTGCCGTTTCGATCGTTTGTTCGTAGTTTCTGTACTGTTCCATATTTCTACTGTGACACAGTCCTCCTCTCTAGGAGAGGGAATGGGCCGTAATCTACCACGCGGGCCCAGTGCGGGTTGGTGAATGTCAGTCATGTCTTCGTTCTAGGACATGCCGGTTTCCTCACGATGTTTTCCTTCACCGTTATGAGAGCAGTGGTGATGAAATTAATTACTTACACAAAATAATGCGCCTGGCTGGGTTTGAACCCGCGACCTACATTCTTAAGTCGGGGCCGTTACCACTCGGCCACCACTGCTTCAGCTTGCTTGCTTCAGTTGCTGTGGCGAGGGTCCAAATTGCCATGTTGGTCGCCAACCTTCGATAGAAGATGACACTCAAAGAAGAAGATCTATCTGACGGACTGAATATATATTTTTAGTCAACTACCCTATTATCTCTGCAATTGCGTTTATGGTTATTTCTCTGTATCACCCAAAGGTTGATTGGTAGACAATCGCCTATCCGTCTATAGCAGTGGTTCTTAACCGGTGGTCCGCGGACCACTGGTGGTCCTTGGCAGCACTTGAAGTGGTCCGCGAAGCCAAACCTTATAATACAATATTTTCTTTTCTGCAAGGGTCCAAAAAGAAGTAGTGATTGAAATGCGATGCAATACTAGCTTGTAAGATGTGTTTGAGAAAGGAAATTAATTAAACGCAAGATTTTATAGGAAATATTTTTGTATGTTTCTAAAAAGTGCAACACACTACCTAACTTTGTTTTCATCGTCATCTATGCGGACAGGAGTTCTCGGCAGTTCTGATTACTTAAAAAAAGCAACGAAATCGGTTTTGTGTCAGTATTGGTATGTTTCTGGCCTGGAGCTGCACTTTACTGGATTCAGAAGTGATCAGTAAAGAGTATGCTGACGCTAAAAAAGTCCTACTTCCTACAAGAAGTTGGTGGTCCATGGCAAGCCAGAAGTTTTGTCATATGGTCCCTTATAATCAAAAGGTTAAGAACCACTGGTCTATAGTAAAACAATTCGATTCGAATAGGCTGACTCGTTTTGATCACTTCGATCGATTTTCATTTTAGCTAGTCGCTTTTTCGTAGTTCCCGTGGTCAAATAAGAAAAGAAAAGAAAGAAAGAAAGAAAGAAAACGAGTTTATTTGGCACAATCGAGACACACAAAATACACACCATAAAAACTTAATTCTAAAACAAGAAAAGAAATGCGTGTCCTGCGGCTGCGCCAAATAGGTTCAGTTAGAATAGAATAGAATAGAAAAACTTTTATTCAGGACAGGCACTGCACAACGGTTACAAACACAAATTAAAGGAGAAGAAAAGTACAGAATGCGCCGAGCGTGCCCGAACCGAAAGGGCAGGGGGGGGAAGTTCAGCATAATGCCAGACAATTTACCACAAGTAACATGGGATATGAGGTAATGATAATGGTACAAAGAAAACATTAAAGCCTGCCTTTTTCTGTCCACTCAACTGGATTCCCACGTTATTATGATACTAAAACATAATATTTTTAATAGGACAGAGCGTATGATCCGTACCTGCACATTGTTACATTCAAAGACTTCTTTTGTTCATGGCCACCTGAATGAGACACGTGGTGCAAACGTGGGAAGCTGTGTTTCCTTCTGGATTCATGATCTCAACAGATCAATGTGCCATTTTCTTAATTATCAAATCAAACTGAAAACAACAACACGAATAACAGCCGCACGGGTCGATCTCTCGAGGTTAAGTAACACTTGCCAAGGTTGGTCTTTGGATGGGGTTTCCTCCGTGTCTCGGAAATAACGTTAAGCCGTTGGTCCCGGCTGTCATTTGTAAATCTTTGGCAGTCGTTACGTATTGTCAGGAGCCAGTAAATCTGATACCAGTCTTGCCAAGAATAACCGTGTTACCCAGTTAATAGGTCTGGTAGGCAGCCACTCCACGTCAAATACTGGTATTCAGCTGTATCCGGTATGACTGGAAGCCGACCCCAATATAGTTGGGAAAAGGCTAGGCAGATGATGAAAGTCTCTGGAAGGTCAAAGTCAAAACGTTTATTTCACTAAGGCCATTAAACGGCATTTCTGAACGTCATCCATTTCATTTAGTGACTCTAGTGTCCATTCGCAAAGGTTCTAATGGAAAAGAACGGACAAGAAACTCCATAGTAACTCTTTTCAAATAAATGTTTTACAATATTTGGTATACAAAAAAAAATCTTTCATAATGTGAGGATAATGCACCTAGAGTATTCTCGTTATGGAACCAAGTATTGAATAAGTATTACCAGCAGAGGTAAACTTATTCACTTTCTAAATAAGTACATGGTAGGCACGTATTTAAAAATATTGAAACTGTTTACAGAGAAAAAAAAAACAGTACATTCATAAACTCAATACATTCATAAATCAACAAGTTTGATTTCACTACACCCTTGATTACCTTATAAAGCAAGACCAGCATGTTTCCGAGCATTCTTAGGTATTATGAATCTAGAAGGACTGATCAGAGGCACAAGAAGGATCACGGGTGGGTTTTAGTCAGTAAGAGCACTTCTTTCCGCTCCGCCCAGAGCGGTAGAAGTCATTTGATGATTTCCTATCCAGAAAAAAAAGGTCTTCTATCGACGCTGGAGCATCTCACATCTTCCTCGTACTCCTTTTCAGCTAGTCCCACATATAATGTTCAATCGGATTCAAATCAGGACAGAGAGACGACTTATTCCAGGTATTGTCCAGTCACTGCAGCGGTATGGTAGCGGACACCGTCGTTATTAGCAGGAAATCTTCGCCAGTAAACTGTTAGCCAGTAGAAGAGATCGATTGCACTTTTTTTCACAAATCTTTCAGTGCTATTTTTATCACGAAAAAAATTTCGGTATCTTCTAAAGAGATATGCCACTGGAGCGAAGCCGCAGAAATAAGCTAGTATACAATGAAAAATAAACTCTAACCATTGATTGTACATGGATTAAAAATTGATTAAAAATAAACGACACCACGTGTTTCAATTTTCTAATTGGTAGTGAAAGAGCAAACACTCGAGTAATGCCGCGGTGCTCTTAAGTGATACCTATATAGGTATCTGCTTAGTATGTGGCGTGCGTCGGGGTACTGGTCATCACGAGGACCAGTGTGGAGAGAGATGGCAGAAGAATGAATCGGTAGGTACAACCAAGCAGTTTCCTAAATTGGGCAGAACAGCGCTTTAAAATTTAGAACGAATTTCGTCTGAAAGTTAGTAATTGTTGTTTTTAATCGACTTCCTAAAAAGTTGGAGGTTCTCAAGTCGACTGTATTTTTTGTTTTGTGAGTGTGTTACCTCATTAGGTACTTTTTACTGGGTGTACCGATTTTGATGACTCTTTTTTATGGACGAAAGCTGGTGCTTGTCTTGTGGCCGCAATTAAATTCTATTGAGATCTGACCACTAGTATTTGAGTTATCCCTAATAATACTTCGACTACATTGATGAGTTCTTATTCACTCATAGTCGATGTGTAATGAAAAAAGGTGTACGATGGTTTTGAAGAACACCTTAGTATTTCGAGGTGATCTCTTTCCAGTTTGGTGAAGATCTGATGAAGACTCGAGATAGGAAACGAAACTCGAAACTTTTTAATAAATGATGGCAAATCTTCTGGGGTGGCTGGAATCGCGTGTCTGTTTATTGTTTACACCAGTTTATAACACGAACGCTGTGATGGGTACGTTTAGCTGTGAGGTGTCACCACTAAAAAGTAAAAAAAATCATTCCCAGTATTCGTTTTTGGAAGTCTTTTGCCAAGGCTTTGCGATAGGTTCCTACTTCCCCATTTTTTTTTTTTTGGATGGGAAATCATCAAATGATCCCTCCGGCCCTGGGTGGAGCGGTAGGGAGTGTCAGACTCTTACTGACTAAAACCCACCCGTGTTCCTCTTGTGCCCTCCTACATCCCCCTGCTAAGAGTGCTAGGGTTACGGAATTTGTTCAAAAGAGTCACCCGGCCCTGGATTGTAAAGGGCACAAGAAGAATCACGGGTGGGTTTTAGTCAGTAAGAGTCTGACACTCCCTTCCACTCCGCCCAGAGCGGGAAAAGTCATTTGATGATTTCCCATAAAAAAAGGTACCTACATCCCAATAAGTTTCGCCAATCATCATCATTTCACAAGTGTTGCTACATCTCGTGTGTCTCACATCAGCGGATTCCGTCCACTAAGTCATCTGTAGCCTGGTGGGGGACTTCCAACGCTGCGTCTTTCATGAATATGATCATATGATTTCGCCATTACAGCTTTGTGCTGTCGCGTAGATTGTTCGAGCTAAGTCTATCGATCCAGTCCGCATAAGCTTAGAACGATTGATTTAGCTTAGTTATCCCGCAAATATTTTAGTTTATGATTCGAACTGCCGCTACTGCCAGTATTGTATCAATAGTACTGGACCTGGATTTTTAAAAGATGGCATTGTTCTTCTTAACTATGGTAGACGCCGAATAAAGTTGCATTACCAGTCAATGAACCACCTACATTTATTGAGATTTGTAATTTCAAAAACGGAATGATAGATACAACAGTCTTGAAACGACATCATGTCAAAGTCAATTCATTTATTTCAACTAGACCATTAACGGCACTTTTGAACGTCAACACATTTGAAAATAAAAATTCTATAGTGACTCTAGTTGTCCATCTGATTCTATGATTCTATACATTTTCTAATAATGAAAAACAAATCATTATTTGTTTTCTATCTCCTACGAAGAGATATCAATGAGAGGTCAATGTCAACTTTTATGCAAATTTATACCATGACACGGGTAAAACTAAATAAATAAAATCTCCTGTTCCGAAACTCCTTCAATGTTAATCTGTACAATAGTTGGTATAAAAAATCTCGATTTAAAAAATTCTTTGGACTTCTGTTTCACACTTTTACAGTCTCTCACAGACATAAACCACTCACATCTAAGGATGACAACAAGGAGAAAGTCGAACAAAAACTAGCTTTTAATCGACAACATTAAACTCAGTTATAACGTGCATATTTAAGATGCAATAAAATTATATTTCCTTAGCTTTTACTCGAACTATATGCCCTGAGGAAGAATTTATGAGACAACCCTACCTATATTTCATTTGATCAGTATTTCACATGATGGAAGCGTACTGTGGTCGATGATGATAGATAGATAGATAAAACATTTATTCAGTACAATACAAGCACGTTTGCCTACAAGTAACCCGTTTACTCTTGACTTGAATACTACCAGGTAGTGGATAACACAGGCTCTGGAACAGTGGAATCCTTTTGTGACAACCCTTTTTTTTCTGGATGGGAAATCATCAAATGACTTCTCCTGCTCTGGGCGGAGCGGAAGGGAGTGTCGGACTCTTACTGATTAAAACCCACCCGTAATCCTTCTAGTGCCCTTTGCGGTCCAGAATTTGTTCGAAAGAGTTACCGCGGCCCTGGAACGCAAAGGGCACAAGAAGGAGCACGGGTGGGTTTTAGTCAGTAAAAGTCTGACACTCCCTACCGCTCCACCCAGGGCGGGAGGGGTTATTTGATGATTTCCCATCAAAAAAAGAAAAAATAGGGCCGCGGTGACTTTTCCGCAATTAAATTAATGCCCAGAGATTGAGAACTGTGCTCTATATCAACGCCTTGCCACGACAGACTTAAAGCCCTATTTGATCGGCGGTTGCGGAGGTGGAAAACACAGGACAGGGTCTTAACCTTTTGAACGCCAGAGCATAAGAAACGCATCCCCCCACGCCAAGCCACGAGTACACCGTATTGTTTGTCACATAAGGTAAAAGGTTTGGCCGTAGTGCATTTTCGTTGTGGAACTTTCAAGTGTTTCCATATCTTCCGTCAGTTTTTCTTCAGCCCCTTTGAAAGTAGATACGTTTAACGATGGAACCGGCTGGCCAAGACATAAATTATTCACTCTTGATCCAAAGACAGCGACCGGGAATTCTATGAATAACTGTACCTACACACAATGAAGGTATTACTACAACACGACCTCAAGGTTATAGATAACAGAAACATACGGTTTTCTAAAGTGTGTAATGATTCCCTGCCTTGGCAGATTTAAGTATTGGGTAGTGAACCATTTGGTGTGGGATACTTATTACGCAAACGTGGTACTAAACATGCATATTATTGTCTATATCTTTTTTTTTCATATCCAGCTTTGTTTAATATTATGTACGTCTTAAATGTAATTAACAAAAGATATAGCGTAGCATGTTCCCATTGCTGGAACACAGGCCTCCTCTTTAGGCGAGGGAATGGGCAGTAATCCACCACGCGGGCCCAGTGCGGGTTGGTGAATGTCATGTCTTCGAATTTTTGGTTCTAGGACATGCCGGTTTCCTCACGATGTTTTCCTTCACCGTTTTGAGAGAGCAGTGGTGATGAAATTAATTACACTAAGTAATGCGCCTGGCCGGGCTTGAACCCGCGACCTACAATTCGTAAGTCGGGGCCGTTACCACTCGGCCACCACTGCTCTCTCATGAACAAAAGATATAATTTTAGTAAACTCAGCCAAAAATAAATTTTGATTACATAACAATTTTTGCTTTTCAGTTTCTGCACATTATTTGCCATATAGTGCTAACCAATCATTATTATGTGGATTATAAAAATCGTGGCTTTTATTTATACGGCGTGTAGTATTCTGGGAGACAACAATATTCTTTTTCTATTTTTACAATATTTTGAAAAGGTAAGCAATACATAAAATGAAGATACCGCATTAATGAAGCTAACTTTAGATAATTATAACAACGCTCTATAATTTCAGTTATGTAATGTTAGTTGGATTTATGTAATACTAGCAACGCCCGTGGTTTCAACCGTATTGTTCCGGTTCCCGTGGGAATACTAGGATAAAATAGCCTATGATACTCACAAATAATGTGGCTTTGTACTAGCAAAACACTTTTCAATATTAGTGCAGTAGATACAAACTTAACCTCTTTATAATATTAGTAACTATTAGGATTAAATTTAGTATAGGCCGGTAAGAATGTATATGCATTTTAGAGTAGGAGCATATCCAATGAGCGATAATATAAACTTTGGAAAAGATAATTTAAATCAAAGGTTATGGACTACTTACAAAACGACTAACATCTTCCCATAAAAGTGCCTATGGGAACAGGAGATAATGTAGCTTGCACCTCAAAAACAAACTGAGATGAGACAGTAAAGGAGGTCCTATAGTACCCACAGGTATGTAGCCAAACAGGCGTTGCACAATCAACCTGACCCAGCCTGACCCTTGCTGCCCTCCCTCAATGACCCCGCTAGACCGAGGCCCGTGTCCCACAGGGGATACCCTTAGCGAGCGGTCATTTAGTTTTTAAGCCCTGGCTGGGGGCCTTAAATTCATTTGAGACCACCACAGGATTGATCGGTTAAGCAGTAACCAGCCTTAATGTGCTGAGTGGTCCATAAAAAAGGCGTTGCACAAATGTGTGACCTTTAAGAGGTCACGGGGCTACTTCTTTGTACTGATGGTGATCTATGGAGTGATTTAGCTAGGTGAAAATGCCACACACACATTCCTAAATACTCCCAGGTCTATCAGTTCTCTAAAAGTCCAGTTGCCTTTTGTTAATTCGATCTTTAAAGCAAAAAAACGTCCTTTATTTAGTTCATTTATTTATTGACTGTATTAAAACCCTAGAATGATTTTAATATTAATACAGGAGCTCCTTTATACAGGCTGTCACAAAATAATTAATTTTGTAATGTTTTAATTTTTAACATAATTATACATTTTTGTATTCATTGGCAAAATAAACGAATAAATTAAAACAACAAACAGTTCCTTGATGTTTTTATGACACTCTGTATAGTTGAGATTTTATTAAATATAAAATGAATTTATACAAAAATATTTAAACATGATTGTTTGATTGATAAATCACCTGAAACTTCAGTTTTATATACAAAAATGAATAATTTAAGCTAATTATAAAATAAAAACACATGCAATTATCATTAAAAATCAAAACTATACAATTTTTCTGATTTGAATCAATGTGATATTATATTATACAAAATTTATTTAACTATTTTATATTTGGTACAGAAAGATAAATATGGTTAACATTCTAGTTCATTCGACTTCATTTTATACATTTTTACACAATTAATGATATGATAGATATGGCCACCACTTCTACCGCTTTACACCTAATACAAAAAGTCAAGATAGTTAAAAGCTTTAAAATTGCATTCAGGTGTGCAAGTAATATAAAAGCTAATTTCTTCAATAAAAATAAAACAGTATTTCAGTGGTGTAAAATTGCAGCGATGACAATATTGTTTGTTATTCTTTTTTTGTTTTTATTCATTTGAACTCTCATCTAAGCAAATTTATTAAAATCTAATTTAATTTTAAAAAACATACTAATTTTATCTTAAGCTAAATAATTAATGTTTTATATAAGTACTTCGCAAAGTACAAGAAACCCGCTTTAGAATGGGACACTGTCTTCCCAAAGGGAAGGTAGGTTAGGGAAAAGGTAGGTTTCTAAAAAACAATAAAATTAATTACTTAAAAATATACAAAAATAATGTAACCAAAAGATTATTTTTTTCTATTATCACAAAATCCAACAAAATCGGGCCCCCGATTCATAGATTTTTTACGGAAAAAATCACCCAATCAGGTACATTCCCAGACAAAAATTAAGTTGAAATCCACTATTACTGAAAAAATCTGAAGAAAAAGACATGAAGTTATTGGAAAAGTAAGACGAAGATTATTGCAAGAAACGAACTAATTTGAATCAATCCTAAGCCTGCTTTACTTACGTTGCGTAATAGAGCTCTCCTGACCACAAGACATTAATGTTTTGCACGCGACCACTTCCTCAATCATAATCACTTATAGTACCATTAAGTATGGATACAACATTCCTGATGTCCCAACCAGCTCTAGATTCCCACTGTTCGGGCACCAATGAGAAGCTAGAACTATAAAACGAATATAAAAATTAAGCAAAACAACATCAAAAATATTTTATCCACAAAAAAAATCAAATACCGAAATATTATATTTACAAAATTGTTGATTTTGTCACAAAAAGTAAAAGAAAAACAACATGCCGAATTTTGTTAAAAATATAAAATAAAGTTCGTTTTTGCAACAGAATCAATTGATTGTAAAAATCAACTAGGATCTTATAGTGCAGAAATAACAATTAACTAATCGATGTGGACAATTTAGATCAATTTGCTTTGAGAGCAGCAGACACAGGTTATTATTTAATTAAGACTAGAATTGAAGAAACAAGAATCACAAGAAAAAAAAATCGAAAAAAGAACTGGAAAAAAAAACATGAATGAATTTAAGATTCCAACTTAATACCTTCGAGTGGAACACAAACTGAACACCCTGTTGTAATAATTGAAAAATATAACATTGTACCTACCCACATACTTAAAGAATGTGAACAATTGAAGAAGTATGTTTTGAAACAGATGAATGAAATGGTCTTTTCGAAACAATTATAACTGTATATGTGTTTGAAAAGAGTGATAATATTTATACTTCGTCTAACACGTACCTTAGGGCCATTGACGTGGTTTTGTATTGTGACGTCAGAAATCAAGACCAGAAGGTTCTCATTGAACACCTGCATGATGACTTTATGTCCGAACGTTCCTGTTTCTGGAGCCCTGGTACCTTTGACCCCAGTTTTGATGCATTTGTGACAAATCTTTAATGAAACAAGAATTCGTGTTTTATTAGAATTAAAGGACACAATAAATATCTAAAACGATGTATTTACTGCACCTACCAGTAATAGATAAATGCTAGTTTCCTATACAGAATACTTTATGATTAGATGAGAGTTCAAATAATGTAGAAAATTTATAGACGTCTCAACTTTAGATTTTATCACTAGATAATAAGGTCTAGCTTTCTTTAAACTTGCTCAAATCCATAGAAAGTATACTGGCACTGTCGCAAGGCACTGGTTCATTGCTGGAATTAAAAAAAAAATGTTTTTAATTATTTTACTGTAGTAAAAAGAAATTGAGGAAATAAATGTAGGTGTGAGGTTTTTTTTTTGTGTAAATCTTTCTTGGGGTATGCTAGTGGTGAGAGCCTTCATTGATGGATTGTATGAAAGACTAGCTTATGCCTGCGACTTCGCGTGGAGTTCCATACAAAATGTTAACCCCATTTCCACCCCCTTAGGGGACGAATTTTCAAAAATCCTTTCTTAGCGGATGCCTACGTCATAATATCTACCTGCATGCCAAACAGCCCGAACCGTTCAGTGGTTTGGGCTGCGCGTTAGATCACTATGTCAGTCAGTCAGTCATTTTCGAGTTATATATATTTAGATTATATACCTAGCCTAAAGGGTGGTAAATATACCTACAGCCTGTAACGGAAAGGTATAGACATACTATATCACTAGTAATCTCATGCTCACTCGCGTAGTTCCCATTCCCATAGGAATATGGGAATATAGCCTATGTTACTTGCTGATAATGTAGCTTTCAAATGGTGAAAAAAATTTTTAAATCGGTTCAGTAGTTTTGGATTTAATTGGGTGCAAACAATCAAAAAAATCTTTCCTAATTACAATATTAGTATAGACATAGAGTATAGATTTCCATCAAACAAACAATTGTACTGTCCATACTAATAAAATGAAACTACTGTACTTGGTGAACTTCTTTAATATAGCACACTCAGCAATACTCAATAATACAACGACGCTCGGACACAGTACACTTTATTCGACTACTCGGTAACAAGCTCACCCGCCGACTGCCACTTATTCTAATCCCTACCTCTCTTCTAACCGTTAATCTTCCCACCACCACCGAACGAATGATTGTGAATCATTTGAACGAATGGCTTGTGGGTCAATTGAGTAACTATTAAATTAACTATTTCTAAACAAAATATAATCAATACATTAACATAAGTATAATTGAATGTATAATAACGGTAATTACATTATCCTTAAAATAAGTACAGCAATAGGGCCATAATAATTGATCTAATAATTGGTCAATTATGTAATCAACATCGATGAAATCACAACACTCGGCCATCCGAATGCGCGCTAACTCCTGTAGCGCGCAAAAATCACAACACTCGAAATTAGTATACTGCTAGATCAATTATTAATTAGGTACAACATAAAACTAGTAAATACAATTTATCACAATCACATCTATTAGGAAATTATTAAATGCATTTTTTTTTTATATTATCTAAATAGGTACCGTAATTAATTCACAGGATTTGACATGTCGTCAGACTCTGAAGCTGACGATTCGGAACCAGATGATCTATTAATTTGTAAAGCCGGGACATGAATCCACGGTCTCATTCTATCCGAAGCGATAATACTTTTATATTTATTAGTTTTAAAACCTGGCACGTTTGATACTTCGTACCGGTCATTACCTAAACATTTAGTAACCCTGTAAGGACCAATAAACTTGGGTAAGAGCTTTTTGCTCTTGCCGTCATTTTTAAAATTGGTCTTTGTTATTTTGACTAAATCACCTACCGAGTACACAACTGCTGGGAACCTTTTAGAATCATAATTGGCCTTTTGCCGCTCTTGACTTAGTTCAATATTTGCGGACGCCTCTTTCCTAAACCTATCAATGTCTGAGGAAGTATCAGTTACAAACATAGGAGAATTGGTACCTAGTTCGTCATTGGTAGAATTATCTTCGAAAGCTGTATGAGACTGACAACTCGAATCACGGACAGAATCGTTAAGTACATTTGCTGAAGACGAAGTCGAAACTGTGGTCTCAGTATCTGCGCTCTCAACTGTTAATTTATTGTCCAAAGGACCATTTAGTTTTGTGCCAAATAATAATTCAGAGGCGCTCTTTTTAGTGGTCGCGTTTACGGTATTGTTTATACCCCACTGAACTCTACCTAATTGTGTATCCCAATCGCGTTCGTCACTAGCAGAATTTTGTACGGATAAGGCTGTAAGAATGGTCTGGTTAAACCTCTTGGCTTGACCATTTGCTCTTGGGCAAGCGACTGCATTGAGCACGTGCTTTATACCCTTTTGATTACAAAATTGTTTAAAACCATTGGACGTAAACGCCGTTCCGCGATCAGAAATGATTCGGTTTGGGACTCCGAAGTCATTAAATAAACAATCTAAGACTTTAACTACCGTCTTCGTTTTTGTATCTGTTACCGCTCTAGCAAACAGATATTTGGTAAAACCGTCTACAATGGTCAAAATATAATTTTTTCCGGTTTTGCTCTTGACAAAAGGTCCCAAATGATCTAAATGAAGGGTATGAAACGGTTGTGCAACTTTTTCTATGGGATGCAAGTAACCGGTGCGAGCACGGGCTGCATTGTCTTTATTGTACGCGCAGTCTATACACGCAGCGACGTACTTCTTTATGAACCGTCTTAACTTTGGAAACCAATAACGATTTTGAATAAGATCAAATGTTTTTGCGAACCCAAAGTGCCCCACATCATCGTGGTTGGCCTTACAGATTTGCCACCTTGCATCTTTGGGAACGACCAAACGTAACTCTTCCCCAACCTTTCTGTACAGTGTATGATTTTTGATCACATAATTTTTCTTAATTTCTAAGACATCCGGGTCATGGTTGAGTTTCAAAACTTTAAAAATGCGTTCTAATTTTGGGTCAGCTAACTGTAAAGTTAAAATCCAGTTTTCGGTATTAATATTTAAGTTACGAGTTTCTGCTACAGTACTCACATCTCTATCAGGTGGGTTTCGGCTCAATGCATCGACGTGACTCATTCGGCAGCCCGGTCTATATTCAATATCGAAATCATATTCACTAATTGTCAACCACCATCGTGCAATGCGTGGAATCAAATCTCTTTTTGTCAGAGTTGTCCTTAATGCATTGCAGTCAGTGTAAACCCGAAAATGAAGACCAAGAAGATAGGGCCGAAGCTTTTTCAGGGAACAGACCACAGCCAGAGTTTCTAATTCATACGAATGAAAATAGCGTTCCTCTGGTGTGGTCTGCCTGCTGAAGTACGCTACAGGTTTCAATACCCTAGGACAAGTCTGCCACTGCATTAATATTCCACCCAGTCCTAATGCGCTAGCATCTGTATGCACTTCTGTATCCAGGGATGGATTGTACAATGCCAAGAGAGGACGCTGCACCAGCCGTTCCTTTAAAATATTGAAAGACTTTGCTTCTGCATCGCTCCAATGCCATTGCACATCCTTTTTAAGGAGTGAAGTCAAAGGTCTTGCTATCTCTCCAAACCCTTTCACGAACCTACGGAAATAACTAGAGAGTCCTAAAAATTGACGCACCTCGTGAACGTTTCGAGGCTCTGGAAAATCACGCACCGCTATAATTTTCCTCTCACTAGGCTTTATTCCGTCAGCCGATATCTCATAACCTAAGTACACGATTACCGAATCAAGGAAACTACATTTTTCTAGTTTTAGTGTCAGCCCAGCCTCCTGAATAACTTTCAGTACGTCTTCGAGTCTCTCTAAACCCTCGTCTATCGTAACCGATGGGATGAGGAGATCATCCATATATGTTAATGCCGATTTGAACCTTCGTGGTCCCAATAGACGATTCATCATCTTTTGGAAGACAGCTGGCGCGTTTGCCAACCCGAACGGCATACGTTTAAATTCATAGTGTCCGTCCGGAGTGACAAACGCCGTCAGGTGACGACTCTCCCTTCCCATCGGAATTTGGTAATACCCCGAGGCCAGATCTAGGGTGATAAAGAGACGGTTACCACTTAAATTAGAAAGCTGATCATCAATCAGCGGCAAGGGATATTTGTCTTTGACGGTCTTACTATTCAGGGCCCTGTAATCTACACAGAGTCGTGACTCACCGTTCTTCTTCCTAACAAGTAATATCGGGCTGGCATAGTTAGAGTTAGATTCTTGTACGATATCGTTGTCTATCAATTCGTCTATAATGCCCCTAACTTTCTGCCGTTCGTCATGTGATAACCGGTAAGGTCTGTAAATTACGGGAGTGTTATCGTGTAAATTTATTGTCATAGTAGCGTCTTTAGCGCAACCTAGCTCACTAAGACTAGTCGCGAAGCAGTTACGATATTTCTGTAAAAGTTGATACAATCTCTCTTTAGTTGCTCCATCGATACCGATCCCTACCTTAATCTCATTTCTATCTAGTGGTGTCAAATTGCTCTCTTGCGTCTTAACAGTATAGGTTTTGGTCTCAGTTATGGGGCTGACTCGGGCGATTAAACTATTTGCCTTAAACTCTAATGTAGAATTCGTCAAAGCAGTGACAAATATGTAACCTTTACTATCATTGACTCTATAACATCCTTGATGCAAGTGATACTCCTGATTAGGACTCATTCTGGTACTCCCATCCGAGTAAATATCTCCAGTATAAGGCTCCTTAGTATATATTTGGATCAGACCACCCTTTTTTATTATTACATCTTGGAGAACATAAAGGTTTAGAATTATATCATTCTTCATAAATTCTTCAGAAGAAGTATGATAAAAGAATAAGCTTTCTTTATCTTTAAGTACAGTTACTGATGCAAGTTCTGTAAAATTTTGCCCAATCAATACATCTACTTGTAAATAAGAATCTTCAACAACTAGAACAGTCAAGTTGGTCTCTATCTCATCAATTCTAACACTGATTAAAGATTTAAATTTAGGTGTAACAGTGGAGTCTCCAAAGCCTCTTATAACTGGTAAATTTGCATGGCATTGATTAAGATTAAGTTTTAGAGCAACAGAATATTGTATTAAACTGCAGTCACTACCAAAGTCTACGTAAGCATCCAGCATAACCCCGTTAACGCAGACCTTTTTATGAAATTTTTGGTTGGGGTCATTCCCAGTGCTTACATTATTAAAAGTTGCTAGTTGGTCAACTCCCTTAAAACTTTCATAATCTGATGAGGTAAGGTTATTAATCGGTACTACTTCTTGATTGGTTACAACTTTGTAAACCTTTTTATCTATGGCTTGATTATTTTGTCCGTTAATATGAGACTGTAGGGGTTTTCTCGTACAATTATCTAAATTGTGTCCTACTCTGCCACATTTAGTACATTTTACTAAGGGTTTGGTACAATTGTGATAAGTGTGACCTCGCTCGTTACAATTGAAACAGACGAAATCAACACCTTTACTCGAATTGGCGCTACTAGACGTATTGTTATTCCCGCGAAAGTCTCTCTTTTTATAAGAATTACTATTATTAGTCAAGGGTCCTTTACTAGAGTCTTTGGTTTGTGTTGGTTGTTGAGAGGCTAAATAATTCAACAAATCCTCTGGTTCCTCACACTTAAGAGCCTGAGCCCCATTCCTAATAGAACTATCAGTAATTCCATAAATAATGCAGTCGACTGCCTTTCGCCCGACGATCTCGCATCGACTTAATAATGACAGTTTACCATAAAAGTATTCTCTTAATGTTTCATCAACGCGAGATTTTCGGTTCAACATTTCTTCTAATAATTTACCAAAATTAACATCATTGGGAAAAGCCTTTCTTAATTTTCCCTGCCATTCGTCCCAAGTATAGTCCATGGACGGCAGAGACTCATACCAACTCTTAGCTAACCCATTAAGTTTTTGCAGTGCGTAATGAATAGTTTGTTTATTATCCCAATTGTAAATGACTGCACACTCATTAACCTTCCGTAACCATCGATCTATATCTTGGGACTTATTATCAGGATTAAACTCTGGTAGCACATTTGTAGTTGGAGTACTCTTACTTGAACTATCCTTGAAAGCGGCCACAATCTTCATTAAATCGTCAGCCGTTAGTCCCCTGGACTTCTTTTGCCTCTTCCTGGGGGCCTCCTCCTCGTCCCTGGACTTGGATCTCGTACGTCTGCTACTCGGACGCCTTGGAGGAGTATAACTCGCGTCGCGATCGCCTGAAAAATATAATCGACAACGCTTCATGTCCTTTTCCCTGAATTCCCTCTGTCTACACTACTTATCTAAAGACTCCAACTATTGTATGAAATTACATAATTATACTGTGTACTTCGCTATAACTATATAACTTGCGGGTATAAACGCTTTTACAAAGTGATGAAGTGCATGTACAAGGTACTTTATAACTGTCAGTGCACATGGCTGTTTACTGTAAAACATTAATAACATTTGTTAGCTTACCTACATGGCTAACATCCCAGCGCACCTACATGGCTGGTAGCTATAAAACTTTAATATTATATGTTAGCTTGCCTACACAGCTAACATCCCAGCGCACCTACATGGCTGGTAACTATAAAACTTTAATATTATATGTTAGCTTGCCTACACAGCTAACATCCCAGCGCACCTACATGGCTGGTAACTATAAAACTTTAATATTATATGTTAGCTTGCCTACACAGCTAACATCCCAGCGCACCTACATGGCTGGTAGCTATAAAACTTTAATATTATATGTTAGCTTGCCTACACAGCTAACATCCCAGCGCACCTACATGGCTGGTAACTATAAAACTTTAATATTATATGTTAGCTTGCCTACATAGCTAACATCCCAGCGCACCTACATGGCTGGTAACTAAAAACTTTAATATTATATGTTAGCTTGCCTACATAGCTAACATCCCAGCGCACCTACATGGCTGGTAACTAAAAACTTTAATATTATATGTTAGCTTGCCTACATAGCTAACATCCCAGCGCACCTACATGGCTGGTAACTAAAAACTTTAATATTATATGTTAGCTTGCCTACATAGCTAACATCCCAGCGCACCTACATGGCTGGTAACTAAAAACTTTAGCAAAATAATGATATGTTAGCTTACCTACACAGCTAACATCCCAGCGCACCTACATGGCTGGTAACTATAAAACTTTAATATTATATGTTAGCTTGCCTACACAGCTAACATCCCAGCGCACCTACATGGCTGGTAACTATAAAACTTTAATATTATATGTTAGCTTGTCTACACAGCTAACCTCCCAGCGCACCTACATGGCTGGTAACTAAAAAACTTTAATATTATATGTTAGCTTGCCTACACAGCTAACATCCCAGCGCACCTACATGGCTGGTAACTAAAAAACTTTAGCAATATAATGATATGTTAGCTTACCTACATAGCTAACATGCCAGCGCACCTACATGGCTGGTAACTATAAAACTTTAATATTATATGTTAGCTTGCCTACACAGCTAACATCCCAGCGCACCTACATGGCTGGTAGCTATACAACTTTAGCAATATAATGATATGTTAGCTTACCTACATAGCTAACATCCCAGCGCACCTACATGGCTGGTAGCTATACAACTTTAGCAATATAATGATATGTTAGCTTACCTACATAGCTAACATCCCAGCGCACCTACATGGCTGGTAAATTATGTAACTACGAACACACATTCTATGCTAAAGCAAAGGGTAAAACTATTACAAACACAGCTATATATGGCTTGGGATACGTAGGGAATAATAATAAGCTCAATAGAATAAGCCCAAGCAAACTTACATGACTTGAGCAACGTCCAAAAGTATACAAATGTTGAGCACTTATGGTCCACTGCATGTTAAACATGTGTGTATCTTTGAATCTATCAAATAGCCAGTGAAAATTGTGTTAACTGGTTCATCTAAACTTATCTTGGTCTAAATACTGTATACTCCTCATCAACTACTTCGTTTCTCGTGAACATGACCACGTGTATTTTGGTTATAGTTTTTGAGGATAGTAGGTAGTATTTGAGGATATATCAAAAAATATTCTGCTTACTATCATTTAGTAGCTATTACTGTGATAATACAAGAGTACTTACGGTTTTCATCAGACATCGCTGCTCGCAGGTTATGACCACTTCTGACTTAAAATGAAACTACTGTACTTGGTGAACTTCTTTAATATAGCACACTCAGCAATACTCAATAATACAACGACGCTCGGACACAGTACACTTTATTCGACTACTCGGTAACAAGCTCACCCGCCGACTGCCACTTATTCTAATCCCTACCTCTCTTCTAACCGTTAATCTTCCCACCACCACCGAACGAATGATTGTGAATCATTTGAACGAATGGCTTGTGGGTCAATTGAGTAACTATTAAATTAACTATTTCTAAACAAAATATAATCAATACATTAACATAAGTATAATTGAATGTATAATAACGGTAATTACATTATCCTTAAAATAAGTACAGCAATAGGGCCATAATAATTGATCTAATAATTGGTCAATTATGTAATCAACATCGATGAAATCACAACACTAATTTTAATCGGCTGATAATTATGACTTTCCTGGAGTGCTCATATACATGGCAAGTTGAAGCAGTTTCTATAATACGACTCTAAACCTTTCCGCTACACTATTTTGATGTGACTGCATAGTAGTGAATTTAAAGAAGACATTCTTAAAAAATATAAATTTAGAATTGTACTTCCTTTGCACAACGAAAAAAAACCCGCCAAGTGCGTGTCGGACTACGTATACTGAAGGGTTCCGTATTTCACTGTTAAAACCTCATATCTCTAAAAGTATATAAGCTGTGATATTCAAACCAATTTTCGTTGGAAGTGTCTGTGAAGTTCTATTTGCTTATATTTTTTTTAGAATTTTCAACTTTATAGTTTAAAAGAGGGGGAAGGATAATTTTTTTACGAATTCGGAAAACATATCTCAAAAACTATTGCCTTAAATAAAAAACTTTTTTAGAAACCTCTATTTCATTTTGAAAGAGCTATTCAATGATACCCCATGTTTGTTGAAATTTATTTTTTCATCCATCATTTATATGTATGGAGTGCCACCCCTAAAATTATTTTTTTCCATATTACAGCATTATTGATAAGCGGTTAACAGGTTGCACCTACCTACCAATTTTCAGTTATGAAGCTTTAATAGTCTCCGAGTAAAACGGCTGTGACATACGGACGGACAGACATGACGAATCCATAAGGGTGCTATTTGGCTACGGAACCCTAAAAAGCGGTTATGTTTTCATCTGATTTATTTTTTATAATTTAAATAAAGAATGTGTAATTTGAATTGCAGACGAATGAGACCATCGGAAACCTGCTGATATTTTAATAGCAATTTTATTGGCAAAACTAAACACCTACTAACATAATGTAGTTAGCAATACTCACCCTGGTAGATCAGCTCTGAGAAAAGCTGAAGGCGGCTGCAACATCAATTCTATACCGTCTCGGTTATCGCAGATAAGTCGGGACAGTGACACCTTCTTTATCTCTTCTAACTGACCTATTAATGAAAACAAAGTACACTTGACTTATGTTATCGCCTCTTAATCTAGTGATTGAATAATTGATTTTTTTTTCCTACCTTTGGCATGTAATGACTTTGCATACTATTGTATAAACTCAAGTTCTTAAAACGCAACAGACAGATGTGTTGCTGGGGAGTTTGTTGCGCCACTTCTTCTTCCCAGCTAAAACACTAGGAAGTGGTGACGGGGGAAATTTTACATAAAGACAGTCCCCCAAAACGCTCGTTTTGGGGGACTGTCTCTATGTAAAATTTGACGTTCAGAAAGTGCTGTCGCTCAGCCTAGTTTGAATAAATGACTTTTGATTTTGATTTAGGCTTACGTCTGGTCATCTATAGGCTTAATAGTTTAAGCCTATATATGACCAGATGTAAGTAGAGGAGGAGCTCGTGGCTAAATTATAAGAGCCGCACGGGTTGACCTTCAAGGTTAAGCAACGCTTGACGAGGTTGGTCTGTGGATGGGTGACCATCTTAATATAACGAGACTTCTCTGTGCCTCGGAAAGCATGTTAAGCCGTTGGTCCCGGCTGTCATTTGGAGATCTTTGGCAGTCGTTACGAATTTTCAGAAGCCAGAAAATCTGACACCAGTTCTTGCCAAGAAGTACCGTGTTCCCCAGTTAATGGGTTGTGCAGGTCTGGTAAGCAGCCGCTTCACGTAAAATACTGGTATTCAGTTGAATCTGGCTTAACTGGGAGCCGACCCCAATATAGTTGGGAAAAGGCTAGGCAGATGATGATGGCCAGACGTAAGTAATTAAAATTTCAGTCTGTACTCCACGATTTCAGTGTCTTTCAGGACATACATAATAGTTATGTACTACCCGTGTGTGTATTTCAGATGAAAACTGATAAAAATAAATCTAAAAGATGAACAAATTTAAAGTCATTATTAAGAGCGTGTACGCCGTACGGCATTTCATACAATTTTTCAGTCACTATTTTGCGAAATGTCTGAACCGATTTTAATGAAACTTCACACATATAAGCAGGATACATAGAACTAAAAAGTTAGTTGAAAACATTTTCACGTTCAGTCATTTCGGAAAATAACGACTTGAAAATTTGTATGAAATGCCGATTGGCGTGGCAAGACACCTATTTAGAAGTGACGAAAAAGAGACCAAACAAATGACGTCAGAATAATTCAACAGAAGACTTATTACAATATTTTTTATTTTAGTCAAAACAAAACATACAACTCCCTACAACCAGCGGTTCAGGTTATGTGTTGTCGGTCAGTCAGTAAGTCAGGACTTAAAGTTACGTAGAGTCATAGCCGTCACAACTGGCCACAGGTATTCCTCTATGTCATAGGAGTCACTGACAGCCCGCTCTGCAGAGCCTGCATTTAGGAGGATGAGACAGCAGCACATCTGCTTCTAAGCTGCCCGGTAGTCGCGGATTACAGGGCTAAGTACTTCAAAAACCCAGGTACCCTCTGTGAGATAGTAACACTAAGGCGTCGCTGGCCTTCCTTGGGGAGCTGGGGTGGATCGAACGACTTATTTTACGTGCAGGTCAAAATACGCGCTTAGTCGTGGAGTTGCGGAAACCCGTATGATTTAAACCATGACGTCTTAAATCTATCATGATTCCTGTGTCAAAAAGAGACGGAGTTACACAAGACGAATAGCACTATCCCTTTCCTTCACACTGAATCATGATAGCATTGCCACTTCGTAGTACGGCCACAGGACTTTTATTCTTATACTATTCAATATCCAGCTTGTTCCACTCACTTGTCGTAAAAGCTCCCGGATTGACATCAGGTCCATACTCATAAAAGAAGCGATCCCCCTTCTTATGCCTGGCGAACTGGTCAGCGATGATGTTGGCGAAGGTCGGGCCCACTATACCTCCGTCCACTGGTTCCTCGAGCAACCCGCCCACCCAGAGGTCTATGTCCTCTGGACGCTCGTACACTAACTCTAAGCGTTGAGCTGCCTGTGAGAGAAATCAACTGTTTTAGAACGAATGATGATTTAGTCGGTCCAACTTATTCTTGACAAATTACAATAATAATGAATGAGATTGGGCCTGCTAACATACGGTCGAGGGCTGGACTAGTTTTAAGATATTTCCTCGATTTTGATGATCGTTGAACTTGAAACCGCTCGATATCTATGCTGTAGTTTGAAGATCAATAACATTAATACTGATTCTCCAGATTTATTTGCAAACACAAAAAATGACAATGAGTGGAGTGTTAAATTTGTCAAAAATGGAAATTAAGCCTTTTTTATTTGCTTTAAAAATAGTAGAATTGGCGCTCTGATTGATTACTCGGTTTTGCTTAAGCGCTTGTGTCGATTGTCTAAAATCGAGCAAATCTGTAGGCATCTTAAGTGACAGTTCAAACGACTTTCATTGAGCTGTGTGGTTTCTAACATGTTACTTTATAAAAAGAAAGATAACGTAGGACTTCCCAACTAGGAACATAGACTTCAAAACTAATGTTAGTATTGACAGCACTACTACTCAACGACATGAAGCCGCAACCATCTTTGCAGCATGGGGAACTCCCACCTATTTGCAAAACACTCAGTATAGTGTTGGTGTTGCCACGAACGCGAGTGATTACAGAAAACCCGCGCCTCAACAAACATCCCTGACGCCCTGCATGGCCAAGACAACCGCCAAAAAAAGCCCTAAATGCATTCTTGTATTGGACGCGCAGATCGCTGTACACCCGCAGCAAATAAGCAACCCACAAGCTGCATTACCTTTCAACCAAACGTATCAAATAATAAAATATTAGGGTTTACTTACGCTGGGTGCAAACTGCTGGAACTCAGTGTACATATCAAGCCCTATCAGTTTTCTGTACTGGTTGTATGAGTTCAAGCCGTGGTCGCGTCCGCGCTGGATGTTGATGGCTGCCAGGTCCACGCCGTAGGGATTGCCGCCATGAAACATGTAGCGCGACAGCTGAAAAATTACAGTAATTTTTGGTCAAATATAAAGGCAATCACTGATCTGCCCTCTTTCTATACGATAAGTAACAGAATGAACGCAATACCCCTCCAGGGCTCATTGTTCGGACAGCGAACTATGGGTGGCTCGCCGTCCACAGGCCCGTCGACGGCGCGTCGTGATCCACGCGAGCCTCAAAGAGTTGTCAGCAAAGAGGACGTGGCCCCATAGGGTCACTTGCCTGTTAGGGTGCAGGGATTTATTCGAAAGAGTCACCGCGGCCTTAGAATGCAAAGGGCACAAGAAGGATCACGGGTGGGTTTTAGTCAGTAAGAGTGTGACACTCCCTTCCGCTCCGCCCAGAGCGGGAGAAGACATTTGATGATTTCCCATCCAGAAAAAAGGGGGTTCTCATCTGAACAACTTACGACGGGAACAAACAGAAACTCGCGAAATGATATCAGCATTTTGTCGTTTTATGTGCACATAAATGTGACGGGGCAGTCGTTGTTCATAATGAAGAGAACAATGACCCCTTAAGAGGTTTATTTTGTTTGGCGTTTCTTTTGCTACTCATTGTATAATCACGGAGCTTGGAAACTCTAAAGGTGAGTAAAGACTAGAGCATATTCTCGAGCATTTCTGTGTAAGGTAACGTTCTTACGAATGCTACAATACAGGTAAAAGCTCAGTTTCAAAAGCATTTCCATGTAATGTAACGTTCCTGCGAATGCACCTCCTTCCTGTGATCACAGCGAGTGTGCATTTACCCGTAACATTTCGTTCATTCTTCCTTGAAATGTTGGACTCGGGCAAAGGCTCGACGGAATATTACACCAATACGCTCGTTGATTTGTAAAATTATTATTTTTACAAAACGACGAGCTTGCTCCACATCTGGTTCGTTAAGGGTGATACACTAGAACATATCATAGAGCGGCTCGTTGTTCTTTTACAAGTAAATGCTCTAGTAACTATAGGGCACTAACAAATAAAATTTTTTAAAGTTATCTTGGGATACCTGCAATTGTTAAAAAAATTAACTGTCCCATTGATTTCGTAGGCATTTCTCTAAAATATATTAATTTCAAGCAAGACTTTGCTGCTCGGGAAAGCAGTTTCCACACAAATTACAACCATAACTCTCTAGCCTCTTGAACCATTTCTGTTCATACCCCTTCAGTAACAAAAGGATCAACGCTCTGCATTGGCTGCGAGGACAGTCCAATCAGCACCCTGTCCAGGAAGTGTCGCAGGCGCATCCTGGTCGGCTGGAACATCAGCTCCGGGATCGATATGGTTTCGTAGACACCGCCCATTTGAGGACTCGGGATCCTGAAGTAGAAAAATGTTATGTTATTGTAATTACCATATGCAGAAATTCATTAATTGGTCTACAGTCAGGCTCTTACAAGGTGGACCAGAAACCTGGTGAGGGTCGTGGATAGCCGACGGATGCGAGACGCCCAGGACCGGCTGCTGTGGCGACATTTGTGGGGAGCCCTATGTCCAGCAGTGGACTACTTTCGGCTGATATGATGATGATAATGAGTAAAGCTTAGTGGACGCTTTGTTATCAATTTAACAATCCCTGCAGTAATCAGATTTCAATTAAAGTATTCCTTTTTCATGTTATTGATACTCGTAGCATTTTCTGAAATACCACAAGCTTACTGCCAATGTTAATTAAGAAAACTCGTAAGTTTTCGTGACATATTCACGTGCGGTTTTAAAATTAAAGACTCGAGGTGTTTCCAAAAATGTGATTACTGAATGTAGGTGTAGCTTAAAAAGTACCATAAAGTTCCAAACAAGTCATTTCTCAAGCAGCTTAGGTTGTGTGGTGGTGCACTGCGGACCTTACGTATCATAAGTGGCAGTGGTATGGCCAGGCCACTGCTGAACAAAGGCTCTCCCCATGAATTTCTCAATTCAGGGCTAATTCTTCAGCACGTCTCATCATCTGATACGGGCAAGAGGCGTGTTAATAAGTCAACTTACACAACTCTTCCATCAACGACCGAATGTCCAAATCTCATGGCTGCAGCGGAGAACTCAGCTGATAGTGAAGGATTCGTGTGAGGGTCATATGATGAGGAGTAGCCTACAGACGGTGACAGCTCGAAGGTCTTGATGGTTTGAGGACCTACAAGAAACAAGTTAAATAATTAAAAGACAAAATGTTCCGCCAGAAAGGACGCACAAAAGAAATCACGTCGAAGAGTTTGCATTTATCGGTGCTCTGCATCCAACTTTAAGTAATTCACAGCCAACTTTGGCAAGCGTCTGTCAGCATTGAAGTGCGGTTTATAATACCTAACCACGAGCTTCTCTTAAAACCATTGATCAATATGATCTATGTCATGCTCCAAGCATGGATAGGTTACCCAGAAGCAAAGGCAGCCATTCATTATAAATGACATGCTGGAACTCAGCCTGCAGTATTCTCCTGGTCTCCCAGAACACGGTATCTTCATCCCAGCCAGGGTTGAGGGCTGACAAAGCTCGAGCCACACGGTTGTGTTCTCTTGTGAAGATCGTGTGGAGGACTGTCAGGGAGATGATCTGGTTGCCATGGTTGTCTCCTACGAAAAAGGAAAGATTGTCTCCATTACATTAATTTAAAAAAAACATCGTTGTATGGACTCGTCTACTCATGTTATTGGCTAATTATAAAGGATAGTAATATGGGACAAATTTATTAAATTGCCTACACAACAGATTTGGCTCCACAGAATAAAATGAGGAAAATAATATTGTAGTGTTGGAATAATATGACAAAAAAATTAGGTTAAAATTTATGGGCCCCGAATGAGTTCCACTGTCTTAGAATACTCCAATATTTTTTAGACGAAAATGGATACCACTAAATAAACTGTTGCGTGACTTTCACACAGCTATCTTTCAGGGCCTCAAGTCTGCTATTATAATAGTGTCAGAATGATATATCATTGATAACATAATGGTTGATTTATACAAGTTTGGTATTCTACTAATATAAAAACATCACTATGACTTTCCAATGGTCAACCACTGACACTCCATTGAAAGAAATGGCATAGAATGGTAATCTCGTACATAATGACAAATGAATAATCATAATCATAATCATTTAATGACAGACGTATACAGTAATCTGCTAAAATGTTGACAGTTCCTTTGATCAGTGACCTACCATTAGAACGTCATTGTGCTGTCATTCTTTTTAATAGCTCGGATAACAAAAAGTATTACGAGACCATTGACAGACCAATGATCGACCATTATGAATTTAGCAGATTACGAACTTTTAGCAAAATGACAATGGGATCGTGTTGGAATGACAAATTTATAAAAATAGCAGACTCGGGGCCCTGGTTGCTTTCTTCAGAAAATTTATAATTGCTGTCCTAATAGAAACCAATGCTACATCAGACTACCTGATTCAAAGCAAGCCGCTCCTTCCTTCACCGCTAGACACTCTTTCCTCTCAGTGAGAGGAGGTAGCTCCCTCCCGTAGTCGTTGAAGGTCTTCAGTAGACCACCTGGACCTCGAAGGGATAGAAGCTTTTCCTCTGAACTGCCGTAGAGGTGGGACAGGTCAGGATAATGAGTTGCACCATTCATCTGTAGTGAAGAAATGGAATCTTTTGTTCAGTTTATGAAAAAGTCTACATTGAGTATCATATCGCAAACAATATTCTCAGTAAATAAACTATTTCGTGCTGCGAAGAATTAAACGATTTCAACATAGCAGTAGGATATTTTAGGTCTTTTTTATATGAATCGAAATCCTTTGACGATTCGACACACAATAACGGTGTAATTGGGAAACTAACAGGATATCCCAACAATTTTCTCAATACGAAAAGCTACCTCTATTCCAATGTAGAATTCAGATGATTGGTCTAAAATTCACGAGTGCATTTGTTTAATTCAGGGTTTTTCAACCTTTTTCGTACCACGGCCCTTTTAGTATGAAGAAATATGTCGCGACCCCCCCTATCCGTTGTTTTTTTTTGTAACTAATATTGAATCCAATACATTTACTTATTTTAAGAATTACGGTTCTATAAATACATAATTAATATTTTTTTACATCGCATGCGTTTTCGATGCCAGCCGCCCCGTCGACGTCGCCGTTTGAAATTGGCTTTTCTTTCTGACTTATTTAAGCATTAAAATATATTGAACAAAAGTCTTCACGGGCGGGATGAAAATGTCAGCACTGCCAAAGACAAATTCAAGGCTTTGTAAAAAAAAGTAGTAAAGTGGTTATCGTCTCTGAATCAATCCAACTTAGATTCATTTTCTGCGACACAGTCTTTCATTGAAAAAGTCGGGTGTGGGATAAACATCAAGGAATTTATACCTGGTATGATAATAGTGTTGGAAAAGTTAAAAGAAGAACTGTGTCGTTATTTCTCACTGCAAGAGATATCGAGGAATACTGGGCAAAGGTGGATCTTAAATCCGTTTTTAGTTGCATGTATAATTGAGGCAAATTTGACAACTAAGCGCAAAAAAAAATTGCTTGGTCTATCTGCCGATGGGATGCTGGAGTTGGAATTTAAATCGGTCAATTTGGATACCTTTTGGTTAAGAAGGAAATCCGAGTACCCAGAATTAACAACAGAAGCTTGGAAGTGTTTAATTCCATTTGCCACCTCGTACATGTGCGAGTTGACATTTTCGTCAATGGCCCAAATAAAAAGCAAGGATAGCAATCGTTTAAATTTGGAAAACGATCTAATTCTGAGGATTCACGATGGGAAAAATTGGTGAATGAAAAACAAGCGCAACCTTCGCATTAACGGTCCTCATATGTTTATTTCAATTTTTTGTTTAATGATTATGATGGAAAAGATCTCAGTATTTTTTTTTTGTTCATACAAATAATTAAGTATGTATTTCAGTTAACATTTTTCTTAATAAATCTTTATAAATGTTATTGTTTCTTTTTTACTGCTGTAGCTTTCCCAACCTTTAGCAACTCCACTATAAAAGCTTCGCGACCCCCCTGGAGAGGGGGACCCACAGGTTGAAAAACCCTGGTTTAATTAAACGTATCCTAAAACTAGGTTAATACTCAATACTCAATTCTTTATTGCATTCCACAATGTAGGCTCAGGTGGTAAACATTTTTGAAAGAAACAATCGTGGACCCTGTAGGGCACAGCAAAAGAAAGATATGTATGTGGAGATGAGGACTTATAATCTAAATTATTCTAAAAACATTTTTGTCTATTTTATGCAAATTTCAAGGATTTATCATTTAAATAATCGTTGACACTGTAGTAACATTTGCTTATTAATAGTTTTTTTTTAATTTGTTCGTGAATAGTTTTTTTAATTGGTTCTGATAGTGTTAAGGTTAAATGTGCAATCCTTAGGACTACCAGTAGAATCCAAGTTGACAAAGTCACCATGACTACGTACCTGCTTAGCATACCCTACAGAGCAATCACTAGCCGGCGCGATCTGAGTCCTCACAAAGTTTATACATTTCTGCTTGAACTGTCCGTAGAACTGATCATCAGGGGCTACGACTATTGGTGCGCAGGCAAAGTGCTGCAGTTCTGGAGGTAAGACGTCTTCGCCATCGTTCATGCAGCAGGAGATGGCACTGCCGTTATCTGAAAGAAGTGAAAAGAGTCAGTTACTCTTTTATTATCTACATCTTACTAACGGCCGAACCCAATAACCGATTTATCACATACTGGAGATAGAAAAACAAATGAAACAACAGAAAACCTAAATTTTTTTTGTTGTTTCATTTGTTTTTCTATCTCCAGTATGTGATAGATCGGTTATTGGGTTCGGCCGTAATAACTATTATAAACGCGAAAGTTTGTAAGTATGGATGATGAATGTTTGTGACTCTTTCACGCAAAAACTACTGAATGGATTTTGATTAAATTTGGCACAGATGTAGATTTTTATGCCGGGATTATGTTCCCTTGGGATAATAACCGACATTCACGCGGATGAAGCCGCGGGCAGCAGCTATAGTAATCTCATAAATCACACTGTTCACTGCAATATTCCCTTTCAATCAAATTAAAAGGTCTCAGCACGTTCCTAACCAGTTATGGAAATGGTTTACAGTATCTATAGGTTCCTGGATCGGGCAAGGTAATATAAGATTTCTCCATAAGGAATTTCTCAGTAGCTGAGTATGGAAGTTGGTGCTATGGCACCCCCATGCCTTGGAAAGCACTCTCCGGTCGTAATAGATTGCAGTCCCATCGGATGGTGAGACTTAAGGAACAGAGTATGCATCTGTTTTTATTCACATACTCGGCACTCTATCTAAAATTCTAAATATATATAACTCAAAAGTGACTGACTGACTGATATAGTGATCTATCAACACACAGCCACCACTGACCGGATCGGGCTGAAATTTGGCATGCAGGTAGATGTTATAACGTATGTAGGTATCCGCTAAGAGAGGATTTTGATTAATTCTACCCCCAAGGGGATAAAATAGGGGATGAAAGTGTATGAAACTTTGTCAATTTTAAACCGATCGGGCTGAGAGTTTCAAAATCGGGGGTAACTATTCCACGCAGACGAAGTTGCGGGCAGAAGCTAGTTATGTATATGCCCGATGTACTTATCTCCGAGTTACAATAGTATTTCAATCTTGGCAACTGCTCCACAATCCGGGGTAAAATGGTATTCCTAAGGTTTCGAGCTGCTGACAAACGGCTTCAGAATTTTGTTTAAGCTACGAACCAAAGACGAGACTAACGATAACGGTTGTTTTTATCGATGGAATATCAGCAAACGACTTCTGCTGCTCTGAGCAGAGTGCAAGGGAGTGTCAGACTCTTACTGACTTATAACCTATTCATGTTCCTTCTAATGCCCTTTGCGTTCTATGGATGCGGTGACTCTTTCGAACAAATTCCACATACCTGGGGCCTAAGTCTGCTATTTTTATAAATTCGTCATTCCAACACGATCCCATTGTCATTTTGCTAAAAGTTCGTAATCTGCTAAATTCATAATGGTCGATCATTGGTCGGTCAATGGTCATGTAATACTTTCTGATAACCGAGCTATTAAAAGCAATGACGTTCTAATGGTAGGTCACTGATCAAAGGAACTGTCAAAATTTTAGCAGATTACCGCATACGTCTGTCACTCATTTGTCATTATGTACGAGATTACCAGTCTATGCCATTTCTTTCAATGGAGTGTCAGTGGTTGACAACTGAAAAGTCATAACGCTTTTTTATTAGTAGATAACCATACTTGGCAGTGCGACTAACGGCTAAGCTCAAATTGATCAATACTTGAGATGTTGATACCACAATAAATTGTTAACTATACATTTTTAACAGAAACATCCCCTCACCTGCCGTAAAAATAACTCCTGCGCTGATGTCATGAGCGATGAACTGCCCAAACTGCATGAACATCATATTGTGAGTGCTGCTGGGGTGGGATCCGTCCAGGAGTAGTGCGCTGCTGACCTTCCGAGCGCTTGGCAGGGGAAGACCGGACTTCGCGGTTCTCATAGCCCATGTTCCTGTAAAATGAGTATGTTTATAGAACAAAATATCCCTTCATTTTGTAAGAACTTTGAGGTAAAACACGTTAGTCGTTTTGTCAACCTTAGCGTTCCTAAAAACCTTTTCAAAGCGTAATAATAAGTTGAAACATTAACCAATACTACCCACTCAGCTATAAATTGTACACTTGTTTTTATAATTGTTTGTCCTGTGCTCATTATGTACATATGTATATATAATACAACCTATACCTACTCATATTATAAAGAGGAGGATCAGAATTGTTCACCCATAGCATAGCATAAGCATAATAAGCCTTTTAATGTTCCCGCTGCTGGGACACAGGCCTCCTCTCTAGGAGAGGGAATGGGCCGTAATTCACCACGTGGGCCCAGTGCGGGTTGGTGAATGTCACATGTCTTCGAATTTTTGGTTCTAGGACATGCCGGTTTCCTCACGAAAATTCACCCAATTTTCAAATTTAATAGTTGAATTTGTTGAATGAGGTTTTAGAATAACCTACCATCACTATAATCAGGAGGCAGAAGTCTCTCATAACCTGTGAGGACAGCTCCCCATGTGGAGGAGGTGGGGTTGTTGCACTCTCCTCCGATACTCCTGTAGCGAGTTGGAGCCGAGCATGAGGGTTGTGGAGGGCAGAATGGACCTGAAAGATATAAAAATACGTCAAACATTGACCTTCATCATCATCTGCCTAGCCTTTTCCCAACTATATTGTGGTCGGCTCCCAGTCAAACCGGATTCAGCTGAATACCAGTAATTTACGTGAAGCGGCTGCCTACCAGACCTCCACAACCCATGAACACGGTAGTTCTTGGCAAGACTGGTGTCAGATTTTCTGGCTCAAACATTGACCGATTTAGTCATCGGTACAAAATATCTCTCCATAAATAAAGAACATCATACATTTGTTCACCAGTCTAAAGGATGGGAAATCATCAAATGACCTCTTCCGCTCTGGGTGGAGCCTAAAGGAGCATCAGACTCTTACTGACCAAAACTCATCCGTGTTCCTTCAAATGGCCGCGGCGACTCTTTCGAACATATTCCGCAATCCTGGTACCACTCTTACCTACTCATAGTCACCAACAAATCATCAATTGCGACGATTTATTACACTCACTTGTGACAACAATCTCACCAATGTAAAGCTACATTACGAGCAAGTAACATAGACTATATTTTATCCCCATATTCCCACGGGAACAAGAACTACTCGGGTTAAAACTCGGGGCGCTGCTAGTATTATATAGTCTGCTTAAGCTGCTTCAAAGTATTTAACTCACCATCAGTATGATCAGTGAGTCCCAAAGCCAGTTCATCTTCAGAGATGACCTGACGCGCCTTCAACTCCTGCGCAGTGAACAAGTTCAGCAAACCGCCGCGACCGAATGTGGCGGCGCGTTCGTCGTGTGTTACCACAGACTGAAAGGATACAAGACTAGGTGTAGTACATTAACGTAGTACGAAGTAATTTGTTAGTAATTTAATCTTTATACTTTGAATTGTTTTTATAGTTTCCTTTTTTTTTGCATTGTCCTCACATATAGTATAGAAGCGACCAAGGATGTAACCAAGGTTATGTAATACAGAACATAATCTAAAAGAGTGTCCGTGGAGTTTCTTGCACGTTCTTCTCCATAGAGATCTACGCTTTGGAACGTGCAGATAGCTTCACCTCTTTCGACTTGACAATTCAAAAGTGCCTGTAAAGGGTTTAATTGAAATAAATGCTTTGAATCTTGAATCTTTGGGAGCTGATTCCTAACCACAAGTTAGTGTAAAAATTTCTGCCACCAACTAGCATTGCTGGAGATTTTTTTTATCATATTTAATGCTCCCTTACGACGCACTCGTCACACACCATTGTTACATGTGCCTCGGCATGGAACTAACTACGCTAAAAATTGTGTCCTCGCATTGCTCGAACCTACAACAGTAATTTCTCTCAAGTTGACTTATTTAATTGTACAAAATCTAGTTTTAAAGCTCAGGTTAAAAGTATCATTCTAAAAGAGAAATAGCAAGATGCGCAAACTACGACTACGCTCTGCTCATCATCATCTTTAAGATTTCATTACGATCAATTGTAATTAATTAGCAGATTTTTATATGTATAATCTTTAATTATTAACTACATACTGTCTGAAGTCCGTTCGCATAGTTTAGATACATTTTGTTAAACAGGGAAACCTATTATTAGCCTTACAAAACTGATTTATATTTTCTGTAATATTTTATAAGTATCGCTGTTGGTTTTCTGAATAAAGAAAATAAAAATCATTGATAGGTTCGCATTAAACCATCTCCCAGTCGGTAAGCGGTGATAAGGTCTACGATGGAGCAGGTAAAATAGTTGCCTCTGGAATTGCTGGTGCTATAGACATCCGACTGGTCTTCCAGGGAAAAATTGTATCAAATATATTTACGCATTTACTTGTGCACTGTATTTACCGAGATGATGGCTAGCTTCCCCTAAGATTCAAACGCCATGGTCGTTCAGAAGGAATATTGTTAGAAATCACAAAGTGACAAAGTCTATAAAATAAAAATAACAATAAACAATTTTTAAATGGTGGTCTATCTGGCAAACCATCACTCTTAAAAAGATATATGAAAAATCAAGTATGCACAGCACAAATCTTAGAAGAGATTCTCTTCAGAAAGTTGCCAGTTGTAAGAACTAGTGGTGTGTGGGGTGGTGTGGTGCGTGATAGTACCTTAACACAAGCGACATGTGTTGTGATGTTGACCAGTTGAACAAACAACATGCTAAGTGGTATCGTGTCACCCAATAATCGGGATGTGGAGGTCAAATAGGCGGGTATCAAGTTAAAACTTAGAAAAAAATGCTGTCTTACCAAATGATGTCCATAACTAGGTGAGGTGGTATTGACGATGGTGTGTATGGAATGTTCCAGGAGTTTGGCAGCCAAGGTGATCCACTGAGACAGCTTCTGACGCGACTGGGAGTGGGATGACTTGACGTCGTCTGCGCTGATCGATGTGGCTGCACGGTCTTTGCGCTCGGTTTCCGCTGCGAAAACAATTATTTAATTTTGAATCAACATGTGTATAAATAATCTAATTTTGACCAAGGCTTGCAATGACTAGACAGACAGGTCCACTCAAATCTGTGTGGTTCTTTAATCAAAAGACCACTTTAGATACTGATCTGCCTGGTATAACGAATTGTGAATGTGAGGACCATGTAAATCGCTATGTTATGGGTTCATTTCATGTTAGTCTGGCGGTTTGAGTTCTTTATATGGCCTACCCAAATGTCCTTACTTTAGTATTGATCTTGAGCTCCTTAAAGTTCTAAGTTTGAGCTCCTTAAAGCTCGGTAACTGACAAATGCTTGCACTGTCTGGACAGATCCACTGAAATCTGTGTGGTACTTTCTTCAGACTTCAGACGTCAACCTACGTCGTTCTCATATGATTTGACTAGTACAATTTTATGGACTTCGAAAGATACTGATCTCTGAGTTTGTTTCAGTGTAGGGTAGTCAGCAAGGAAACACCGGCCTCATCTAGTTTATAAAGACCAAAAGATTGACGTGTTAGATTGTAATTTACAAACTACTTACAAAATAAATATCATTTATCATTTAATCCTTACCTTGTCTGATTACATCAACAGGAAGCGAATATTTTTTCAGACAAAATCATCTTATACCTTACTAGCTTTTGTCTGCGACTTTGTCAACGTTCCCGTATAGATTCCTCATTCCTGAGAATGTGGCCATCATATAAAAATAATTTTACAAATCCGTCTCGGAGTTCCAGAGATTAACACGTACAAACAAACAAATTCTTCATCTTTGTTATATGTTTAAAAGTATTGATGAAGAGCGAACCATCAACTTTTATCAATTCTTAGTTGCTATTGTGAAATTCCTCCCCGAAATCTGATCGACACTGCCCAACGTGGAAATCGCACGAAGGATACCATGCGAAGCAGTTGCACTTGCAACCAGTGGGTAGATTAGCCAAGACAACCAAAGTTGTAGGTTCACACGCAAACTTTAGTGGGTAATGTTTCATTAATCTCACCTGTATGTCCTCTGACAGTGAAGAAGAACACTCGAGCAATCCCATCCAAGTGGCATGCTGGGTTATAGGAACTGGCCCTGACGTGAGCTGAACATTGCACCTTGAGAGAAGTTCTTGGTAATGAGCGTGTCTCACCTGCGTGGCCACTGCCAGTAAAGCAGCACACTCCAACAGTCCCGTCCAGGTGGCACGCTGGGTTATAGGAGTTGGCTCTGACGTGAGCTGGACATTGCACCTTGGGCACACACCTGCCGTGACGAGGGCAGATGGCGCAGGGAGGCTCTTTGTAATGACTGTGCTCTGAAATCAGTTTTCATGGTTGAGTAACTTAAGACACTAGAACATATCCCGCGACTTTATCTGTGTAGTTTAGGCTCGCTCGTGTATCGGCGATTAATGCGGAAGGCTACGCGACACCACGCAGCGCAACACGACACCGTCGCGCGTCGCTTCGCGTACAATGGTATACTTTTGTGGTTTATATAAAAAAATATGCGTAATGATAGTCTTTGAGGTATATAATTGTATTATGGGTCTTTGTTACCCGAAATAAATTACAGGAAGTCTTGTGCAAAATGTCATGTAGTAGTCCACCAAAACTATGTTTTTTTAATTAACAGCAATTTTAATTTGTATTTTAATCCACCCATTTCAACCGTCAACAATAATTAAGTCTACAAAAAAAAAATTAAGAGATTCACTCCACTTCTTTTTGGATATCCCTAAATTCATAGCCGCGTTGCGGTTTTAATATCTATCATAACCTATAAACTGTCACAAGTTTAGATCATTATCATTTCGGCCAAAAGATGCCCATTGTCCATTGGCCTCACCCTATTACCACGTTCACGAATTCTTCCAATATTTTTTCTTAATTTCATTTACATTACCTTGTCCATGTGTCACGAGGTTCCTTTCATGTTTCACGGGCATGCCATCATGAGCAGACAATATAACTGGACACACTACCACCGCATACACGAACAGCCGTAAAATAAACTTGAATACACTCATGTTTACTATTAATACTTCAAAAATATAACTAATTTTCTACTAAAACTTGTAGTTTTACTGTAAGGTTCTCAATCTATGGGAAAATGGACATTGTTGCGCTCGCGCTGGCTAAGCGGTGATCGAAATGAGCGAGTGAAAGGTTTCTATAATTAAATAGTGTGTTTTGAGGGTAGTTGTATTTTTTTTTTGTTAAATATGCTTCTACCTTCCTTGTTCTTTGCGTACTAACCTGGCTGGTTTCAGTGATTTTGTTCAACTCTATATTAAATTGTAGTCTTTGGTTCAACTGTTCAACTGTGTCAATCGAAGAAATTTTATTTGTGTCTGAAGCTGTCCTGTTTTTTTTATAATTAACATTGTAAACCGACTTAGATTTTGTTTGCAAGAATAT